>OY770132.1:2507500-5007500 GCA_963669345.1 Gortyna flavago
ATAAAACAAAAACCAACATATACATTACATCGCATACATTAAATATTGCGCAAGTCATCCATAAAAGATCGAAGGATCGACTGTCGGACCTAAAACGGTGACAGGCAAAAATCCACGAAAAACCGACCGACAATACATTGCATATGTATTGTTTTGGTTTTGACCAATCGCAAAGCGGGATAATGTTAATTGCTCACTCGTCTTAGCAGCGACGCGTGCGCACGTTTGGCAGCAAAAAGGATGGGCCATAAAAGGCTTTAAGGTTACAAAAGAGGCCGCAAGAATCCATGAATAAAAATACCGAGCCAAAAAGCGTTGGCGCCAATTACGGTGCGTTTGGGCATCTCTAAACCCGTGGACCGACGTGCTGCGCGTGAGTGCACGCGTTAGGGACGCTACATGTGCAACTGTCACGAGTGTGCGTGATTTAATTATTGTGCGAGTAAAGATTTTTTGGTTAGGTTTGTAATGTGGGTTGTATTTTGGTCGTACTTGATAAATTCTGTTTTCTTTCGGGAACCTTTTACGTTTTGTGTTGCTCCAGGGGATTAATATGAGCCTTAAAAGGTTCTGATTACCAGACAGTCGCCAGTAGCAAGCTGTATTTTGAATTGGCACTTTCTGAACACAACGCAGGTACTTAATTGTGGGTTTATAGTCAATAATTATTATGAAACATGCGACGGAATTTAGAGGGCGTCTTTCCATTCCGAAATTCGACATGCATAACTTAAAGAATTTGCATATTATTGTGCATTCATCTCATTTCGGCAATTTCGATAGGAGTTGCCGTCATTTGTGTATTTTGTATCAAAAATTATTTCTAGATATCTGCAGTTCTGGGTTAGATACCCAGGTCGTGCAGTGCTATCAAAAATTTCTCAGTAGCAGCCCGGAGTCTGAATTTGTGCCCGGTTGATAGCAATAGACTCGCCCCCTTTCACATGGAAATCACACAAATCTTTTAAAAGCGAATGTTTGTGAGTGTGTTTGTACGTTTGTTACTCTTTCACGTCAAAACTACCCAACGGATTTGGATGAAATTTGGCACATAGATTGTTTATAACCAAGACATTGGATAATTTTTATCCCGATATTCCTACGGGATCGAAACTAATGCGGGTGAAACCGCGGGGCGAAATATGGGTATAATAAGGTACAACGCTGCCTATCCCTCTGGGAAAAAAAGCGTGATATAGCTATATCTGCTGTATTAGAAAATCATGTTCCGTCGATACATAACTTAGGTAATACCCAGGTAATCGATAAGAACATTATTGTACGTGGCATATCGTATGAGAAAGTGATTCTCAACGATCTGCGAAGGAAATCAATTTCCTAAGATCGATGAAAGTTTGTCGGGCGCAATTTCACTGGAATCACTTGGATGCGATGTAACACGTTCCTGTGTAGACATGAGTATGATTAGCTGTGTTTAGAGTTTAGATTGATATTCTGTATTGGATAGAGTGGGTTTCTCTTTTAGAGGAATTTAGCTCGTGGACGCGTTAGTTTAGGGTAGATAAAGAAGATAGCAAACTCTCCGCCATATTATGTAAAAATCCATTAATTAGTGTACCGATCCAACGATGTTGCATTTTGGCACTAGACATCACTTTCACTGGTCTACCGAATGATCTAAAATTCAAATCAAAAATGAGCATTCACTCGATTGAACCATTTATTTGAGGGACGAATAAATCTATGTAGCCAATAAAAAAAACATAATCCCGAAAAAAACTAAGGTTTTGGTATATTTGGGGATGTTTACTTCGACTAAAATCTAGATTGGCGAAACAGCGATAAAAATACGTTGCAATTTGGAACAGCCAATATGAATAAGTATTTCAATTTTGAGCTCGTTTTGCAATAAGACAACAAATTGTAATATTAAATTCTATCGAAATAGTTCTCAAGCCATGGTTACATAGTATTGTTTAATAGAATATATATTGAAAAACTTGTTAATTCAACACACAAAAGCAATCAAGTAAAAACTGACTCAAATTAAACTGTCGTTACAAATAAATTGATTCGGGCCGTTTGCACTGTAACGTATTGGTTTCCGGCGCCGCCGGCGCCGGAACGTGAGACTTTCTGACTTTTTAAAAGGTTTTTGTGATATTTCGAATTGTGAAATACCGTTTCAGTGGTGTGGCTGTAACTGTTGTTAGTGTTCCTATGTGGATATTGAACGAGACTGAAAAAAAATTGTTTGGGGTTAAATCTTGTAGCAGGAAGACCAAATAATATAGACCCAACAGTTTTAAAAATGACTAAAAGGTTTAAAAAGGTGTCATAAGCATAATCAGCCCATAATGTTCCCACTGCTGGGACACAGGTCTACTCTCTACGAGACGGAGTGGGACGTAATGCACCACTGGGACCCAGTGCACTGGGTTGATGTCATATTTCTTCGAATTTTTAACCGACTTCAAAAAAAGGAGGAGGTTATCAATCCGTCGCGTACCTATATTTTTTTTTATGTAAGTGTCTATGTACACCGATAACTCCGTAAATTGTGGACCGATTTAGAAAATTATTTTTTCTTTTGAATAGGGTATACTGTCGAGGTGGTCCTGTTGTCATCGAGTTGGAATCTGATGAGAGGATCCCATCGAAATCGAGGGAAGCCCTTAAAGGAAGTCGTTTTTTTTTTTTTTTTTTAAGTTTTTGGTTAAAAGGTGCTTATAATAAAATCTCAAAGATGCTCATTTAAATAGAGGGACTATTTCAAATATATAATTTTTTTTAAGCCTTGGCTGGAGGTCTTATATTATTGGGGCACCCACATGCAATTCCGGGTAAACCCATGTGTTAAGCAGACGACCACCTCCTAGAATGTCCTAGATTGACATACGAGGTGTCATTTAAAAAAAAAAGATGTTTTTCTAATCTTTTTGTAGCCATGGTGTTTGATGGTAACGAAACCCCCCAAAATAGTTGTACTGGCCCCTATTCTTTACATTTGGAGAAAAATTTTATATCGTTGCGATCAAAACCGAACAGCCTTTAGCTAACTAACACCTGTAAATCAAATCAATTGCAATTCTCTTTGTTTATAACGACCTTCATATTTTTACGTTATGATTATGAGTTGCTGAGCGCCGCAGGAGATTTAGAATTAACTTGCACAATTGATAACAATATCAAACGCAATGCGATAGGAAATTATTTATTTGATAAGCAAGGCTGAAAATACGATTAGAATAAAAGTGTAATTAAAAGCGAGAACTAGGTAGGTACAATACATGATGAAGGTGAAATCAACGCAATTATTTTTAATTAGGCCAAAATTAACGTCATAATTATATCAGTCCATAAAATACTGCTTTGAACCTTTCATAAAATCCAATTCATTTAATTATTTTGAAGGAAGCTGACCGCTCTCAAAACGGTAAAGCAAAACATCGTGAGGAAACCGGCATGTCCTAGAACCAAAAATTCGAAGACATGTGGACATCTACCAACCCGCACTGGGCCCGCGTAGTGGATTACGGCCCACTCCCTCTCACCGAGAGGAGGCCTGTGTCCCAGCAGTGGGAACATTATAGGCTGATTGTGATGACAGTACTACTGATGATATAAAACTATAAGGCCCTTTGTACTCAGCACGATTTCTTTACGTACTAATAAACCGCGTCGTAGGAAAACCGTGGGCGTCAACAAGCTTCTATAGTGATTTATATGTCGCAGAACTGGTTAAATTAGCCGTTCAGTTAACCGCCTAGCCTTTCAACTAAACGGCGGCCGTTCAACTAACGGCCTGAATGATATTCAATTACAGTTTAGGTTGGAAGTCTGTAACCAATCACGCGCGAGCCGAATTGGTCGCAGTAATAATCCAGGGCACCCCGACCAAATGGGTTAGGTTCGGTTAGAACTGTGATCAACCGCGTGCGAGCTGAGAGAGCGAAGCGAGGCGAGCACTACTTCTAAAGGCTAGGCAGTTAACTGAACGGCTAATTTAACCAGTTGGCTGCGACACATACACACTGACGACCGTGCCAACACAAGGCGAATAAACCGTAGTTTTTCACGGCAATAAAAACGTGTGTATAGAAACGCGTGTAGCCTAAGGTCAAATACACCGAAATGGAATAACTCATTACATGTCCCCTAAAGTTAATGACCTATTTTATCTTCAATAACATTCAAGGCATTCATTAAAGCAATGACTTCTCAATCAAACGCCAACGTAAGCTATTGTATTACCTCCCTAAAAAGTCAACAAACTTCTTGACTTAATTTAAAAATCTCAGTAAGTCGCAACCTGCCCCATACTAAGATAAACCCACACCTGTTATCTAGAGCAAGGCAAAATGTTAATTACAAAGCCATATTGACTCATAAACAAACTTAACAATTCATCCACAAAAGCCCTTATGTCAAAGACATAAATACTATTTTGGTCAACCGTAATGATTGGAGGAAATAGTCGATTTCAGCGTGGGACACTATTTTGAGGTTACAATCGACTTCTCAATTAATAATCGATTCATTGGAACGTTTGAATCGATTCCGAATCGATTACAAAAAGTTATGAATGGCTCGTATTCGTAGTGGTTGCATAGCTTTGGCATTATTTTCATTGGTTTGCCCACGATTTTGTAGCTCGCATTCCTAGTGTTTTGCTTGGGTAATTAAAAATAGGCCTTACGTAATGGTTTGGAATAATTGTTTAATTAAGCTGTTCATTTGGTAATCAATGTTGTAATTGGAGCAAGACGGATTAGTCTAGAATGCGACTGCATAACTGATCATCATATTGACGCCATCGGTCCGGTTGAAATGAACAAAAAAAAAGATGATAATATGGCTACTGATGATGATGTTTTGACGATGCTTTGACGACTGATAGTAGGTATAGAAGAAATATGTTGTTTTTTTTAATGTTATAGTTGTTAATATGTTGTTGTTTGTTTCATGTTTATACCATGTTTTTGTAATGTAGGTAGGTATATTTATTTTATTACTTATTTTGATTGTAGTTTTTTATTTACTTATATCTAATCGTATTATGCTGCCCTGGCTGACGTCATCACGTCAACGCCGGCTGTCGCTGAAAGCTGGCGCTGGGACTCTGTCTCGTATAGGGTCTTAGCATTATGCTGAGCGATGGCCGTTTTGCGTAGAAGTGACGCATGTTTTCTCCCAAATTGTTGTTTTGCTTGTTTTTTTTTATGCGTTATGTTTGCCGCTAATAACAGTATTTTCTTTCTTTTTTCTTTTGTTTCAAATGGACATAGATACCAAAGCCAACTAAATTGGTATTACCGCAGAAGGATGATGGTGAGGCTCTGGCTATACCTTTTTCTGGTCTTCTCCTACTAGTATACACGTTTTTATTTTTTTAATTTGGCTTTCTAGACTCCGCAGACACGATGGGTACTTATCGATATCTAAACGCGATAAAATAAAAAATAAAAGTTTTTTTAGGAGGCCAACGTCTCTTATTGTTGTTACTTGATGTATTATGAGTTGAGAAAAACTGTAATACCTATGTTTTATCGTGTTAAGATATTGATACCTATCTGTGAAGATTACACAAATAAAAACTGATACTTGAAAGCGTATGCGGAGTTTATCTCGACAAATTAAAATACCCTGTATGCGATCATAATAGTACTTTTTCTTTAATATTATTTAAAGACAGATTTCCTTCAAAACTCTCAGTCATTAGACACATTTCCAAAGGATCCATCACAGTTTATCTTCGTCTTAAATTATTAATAAACTCGTGCTAGTGTTTAAAAATAATCGCTAACATCAAACCGAGACCGCAGAGCCGAAAATATGAAAATACAAAGGAGCTAATTATGATTGATGATCAAATGGAATCTGTATGAATACACAGGATGTCAGGTTTTGAAGAACAGCAGGAATTAAGATACGCGAAGTAAAGTTGTATGTTTTTTTTGGGTTTGCGATCGATAAACAATGAGTTCTTTAAGTCTGAGTTGGAACTGTTGGAAGGTTGTACACCTTTGGACGTACCCAAAACTATAGGTATAGCCTTCCATTCCAACTCTCAAGTTAGGTTTAATATTCCAAAATATTCTGCGATTAAGATTCTGTCAGCCCAGAAGCTTGGCTAGATATGGGTACAATTTTTTTTTTTCGAAATCTGCGACATACCTAACATGCTCAGTTTGCTTACTATCGGAATAAAGCTTAATGTAGTTACTCCTGTTAGATTTTCACTTTATTCATCAATCGGCTTCAGACAATATATAGGAATAAGTGGAACGCGAAAGAGGGCTTTGGCACAACAGCTGGAGACTTAAGGCTTATAAAAATAAATGGTATTTTACAAATCAAAGTCAACTCAAAATCTGCCAGCTCGTTTTTTGACAATGTCCTCTCGTCCCCTTCGCAAAATCTTAAGCATTCTCAACCTTCAAAGTACAATCCTCATTATTTTATTTTACAGAGCCCCAAACATTTGAATGCCATACATCCTTTGATCGCCTTTCAAGACCTCTATTATTAAATCCATGCAAACATTCGATTATTGCGATACGAATCAATTCAATCGAGATTTCGCCGCAGCCGCCATCTTTACTAATAATACCTTTGCCGAAACATTTCACGTATTGAAAAGAATATTTGCCTTCAATGTACCTACAACTGCGAACAATGCCCTTTTAACCTTATTACATGGGCCATAAGGGTAAAAACGATTTGAAAAAAAAAAAAAGTTTGTAAATTATACAGGGTTAAAGGGCAGGGCAGGGCAGGGGGGGGGGATAATCAAGCTGCCCATACTGCACAAAAGGCGGGAACCCAATGTATTGAAAACTTAAAATAAGTTTTTAAGGCCAAAAGAATAAAATGAATGACGGTACTGTAAGCCAGTAGCGGTTATGTTTAAAGAAATCTAAATTATTATATGTTGACAGAGGTGAATTATGGCTCTTGACTCTACATATTAATTTAACTAAAGCTAAGCTGGTTTTACGTACTATTTTTAAAGTCTCGACTAGCAACTTAAGAGCCAGTATATTCTGTAAAAATCTCACAGTGAAAACTTAGATGAAGTGACCTTAAAGTGAGCTGTCAATAGTGTCAATCCATTGCATCAGGTGGAATGACAGCTCACTTCAAGCTCACTCCACCTTGGTTTTCAAGGTGTTTAATTCTAATTACACGTTATTGATGCGTTTAACCCAGGACGAGTCGCATATGGTGGAATTGGTGTCTTCACGACTCTGTACAGAAATTAAAACAAATTCGCCATAATATTCTTGAATAGAAAAAGATCATGTTACCAAGAACCAACAACACTGTTTTTGAAATTGCCTGATATAAAAGTAAGTAACCTACGATTAAACCAATCTCGTATAATAAATGAAAGATATCGATCAAATTAAACGCTGACAGTCGGCAAAGGGAAACGGTAACAGATTAAAGTGGTTTAATAAAAACAATATAATAATGTTTTAATAACTAAGGGCAGACAATAACCATACAGACAATGATTAACGATCAATTATTATGAAATACGTTGAAGACATCTTATTAATGTTGACCACAGAGGATTGGTAACGTTAAAAATAAGGGCTATTTAATTAATGTGAGTCGCAAAGCGCAGTAAAACCCGGGATAAATCGCGCATCGAATGTTATTCGACTGCAGATTGTAGGGTTGCCATGCTGGAAGAATTTTTGGAATATTCTAGAATGTCGTTAGACTATAACCGGTTATTTTGTGATGTTTGTTATGATTGAAATAATAAATCTCAATCGATTAATACGCAACATACGTTGTCTACAAATCCAGGTATTTTCCTGTTAATCCTAATTATATTTTTACACGACACAACCCTGTTACAAGCAAATTCTGTAGAATTGTTAAACTAATAAAGGCGATTCGTTTTATTTTTCTCCTTAATGGAAGGTAGAGAATGTTAAATTGTGGTTAAACTCTTGCGCAAGTGAAGTGAAGTTACATTTTCCTTATTTAGTTGAATAGGAGATCGGCAGAGGGTTTCTATACTTTCGTTCTCATGCTGTGGCATACTGTTTTTTTTAAATCTATTTACCTACTATATATTGCACTGCAGACTTATCTGCCTAGCCTTTTCCCAACTATGTTGGGGTCGGCTTCCAGTCTAACCGGATTCAGCTGAGTACCAGTATTTTACTTGGAGCGACTGCCTATCTGACCTCCACAAGCTAGTTACTGGGTAATACAAACCGTTTGTAACACTGCATTGCAGTGCAGACTACTATTTATAATACGGCATCATAGAAAAAAGATATGATTTATTTGATTATTTGAATACCCGAAGGTCTAATTTTAAATCACCTTAAAGATGTTTTTCACTTGATAATTGAGGTTACATTCATAACTTTAATTTACGTCTGATTTTTAGATTATAATTAAATAACGATATTCAAACAATATTAAGCACTTAATTTTTAGAAAAAGAAGTGCTATATAAAGTTAAAACCTTCTACAGACGAATGTGTTACAAATTCCCTTTAGAGTGCCTGCGTAAGAATTTCATCTGAACAGAATTTGTTTACACTTTTAATCTAATACTTTGGAACATGGAACAAACTATAAGCAAAATCAAAAGTTATTTATTAAAATTAGGCTGCGAATCAGCACTTTTCGAACGTCTAAATTACATAAGACAGTCCCCCAAAACGCCCGCCCATCATCACTTCCTAGTGCTTTTGCTGGGAAGAAGTGGTACATCAAACTCCTCAGCAGCACAGCTGTCTTGACCATTCTTCAGCGGGATTGTCCGAAAGGGTTACCGCTGCCACAGGGCTAAGGAAGGAACACGGATGGGTTTTAGTCAGTAAGAGTCTGACACTCCCTTCCGCTCCACCCAGAGCGGGAGGGGTCATTTGATGATTTCCCATCCTTAAAAAAAAAAAAGAAAAAAAAAAGCACAGCTGTCTGTTCAGTTAGAAAATACTTGATTCTATATAATATATTCTTGATTCTATTTATGCACTTTACAGAATAAGGTAGTTGCTGTTTCGAACAACGTTGATGCATCCAATATTGACGCGGGTTGACGCAGTTGACCTCTGCGCCGTAACTGGCTCGAAGTGCTCGAACATAAAGCCACGATAAATAACAGAGCCTGAATGGAACAATTGCAGTTAATTGCACAAATAATCCACTTAATTGGCTCGGCTAATTTATCTGTCCACGTGGGTGGGCGCCGGTGTACATGTGTTTAGTCGTTTGCAGATATTCTTGCTTGTCTTTGTTTGTTTGATGGATGGGTGAGCAATTTAATTTGACACTTTGAAGGCACAAGAATTTTAAATATTTAATGCGAAGTGGGCGGGAAAGACACAAAAATGAAACAAAACACCGCACGCTTAATCGCACATGTTTAGAGTATTGACAGTTCAATTCAAAAATTTCCATTGCGTTGTTTTTGGTTTCTAGGATTTACAAAACATCGGCGCAATTTATCATTTATCAATGGATACTGTTGAATTGTAATTATACAGATAAAAAAAAAATCGAACCTAAAACCGAACATATAAATGTACCTATGACGCAATGTATTAGCAATATCCTTCAAAATTATTCAAATTGTGATTGATAAATGTGTTACGGAATTATGGTGCTGTGCTGGTGTAAGGGCGAATTTCATTTCACTAATGAAACTGTACTTATGCAATCAGCACATCTAAACTGCTTGCAAGACATGCCAGTGTCATCAACTGATCATAGATGTTACATATTGGCATTTATAGCTCCTGAACACGGTAGATGTGCTGACCGCGTTTTCCGCCGACACACAATGCGCAACGCGACCTTGCGCCGGCGCTGCGCATCTTTACAAATATTATGTCACTCAGTACAGCGAGCACTAAATTAATTATTCACTTTGATTAATAGATTTTACAAACGTCTGTCATACGTCCTTGGCTTGGTTTTCAAGTGTGAGAATGCGTATTCAAATATTTTGTAGTGGGCATATAGGGTCATGGTTCCATTATACAGGGTGGCAAGGACATGGATCATGGTTCCATTATACAGGGTGGCAAGGACATCGACCCGCAAACTGTAAGTAACCATGAATTAAGCACATGATTCTAGATCTCCCCTAGCGCAGAATTTTATAGATGGTTATAGAAAAAAAATCTGATCTTTCATAGAAAAGTGCAATACACACTCGGTCAAAATGTATAGAAAAAAGGATACTAGCGCATAAAGTAATAAGAGCTAAAAATATTATAAAACGTGTACTTTTTTCATAACTACATTACATAAAATTCCAAATGCGCATTGGCGCATTTGGAATTTTGACACAAAACACACAATTTTGAGACAATTGTGTCTCAATACATAATTCTGAGTTGTCGATTCGCCCACAAATAAATTACCTTGTACCAGTCGCCTACAGTAAAAATAATATTTTTTTTAAGTGTCGATTCGCTCGTTTCGGGCGAGTAAATTCGTGCGAATCAACTAATAAAACCACAGCAGGCCACATTATAACGAGTTATAGTTTGACTAGGTTTATTATTCACGGTTTTTTTTTCAGTCTTAATTCATCTTAAACATTATACTTGCTTTATATCAGCATGTTTCACTTTCCGCGGTACTTGTATAGTAACTTTTACTTTTAAGATAACGAAGACTCAAGTGATACTTAAGTTAAGAGGGAGTTAAGTGTGCCCACTTTATTTAACGTTGAGTGTTGTCAGCACTAAAATAAAATATGAGAGTTCATTAAGAAGTTAATGATCTGGGCTTATTTTGAAACTACTGGTCATCATCAGGGGACGTGGATGAATTTCTGATAACAAGGACAAATTTATACATAGTTTTGGTCTTGTTTCCAGCTGTCTGGCCGGTATGTGAAGTAATTAATTTGACCTTGTTTACAGTATCTTTACTTTTAAGGGCACATAGGGGGGGTCTTACTTATTTGCAAATCCGTACTCATTCAAAGACTTCAAAGATAAAGATAAAGATTTCCTCCTCCAAGAATTGCTATATTGTGTGCGTTTTTAATGGATATAGTATAAATATAGAGGCAAAAGTAAATAGATTATCATATCCTTCAAGAAAGCAGGATTGTACAACGCAACATCCTCTTCTATTTCACAGTTGCGTTCATGCAACTTCTCATCATTCCTTCAATACTTACAAAAGTCGTTGATATTTACAGCTACTTCCGACATATACTCGTAGCAAATTCTTGATGCTTACCTGTTAAAAAGACAATATTATTATTAGTTTTGATGGCTCATTAGTCATATTCACAATAATCATTTTCTGGGATTTATTATCTACTACAACAGTATTGATTTTAGTGCATAAATTATATTGACCCCATTTCTGAACGCCAATTCCCGTAATTAATAAAAACGTTCAAATTCTAGTCGCAATCTCATCTCAGCGACAATTAATGTCAAAAACAAATTAGAGGTATTTTTGACAGATTGAGACAGAGATCAGACTGTGAACTTTCTTAAAATTACGAGAATTATCCCTCTGATTGCTGGCCACCCCATATGCCAAAAAGAGAACGTGACACACAATGTGAACATTAACCAACAAAATTCAATTACCAAAAACAGTGTTATCCTGATCAAACTCTACACGACATTCGCATACCGATCTCCGATAACACATGCGGTCCCTTTCAAACATACACAAATTATGCATCGCAGAGCGGGACGGGTGCACAGACTTGCTAATGAGTAGGTGAAATGGTGCATTCTTAAGATAGGTACAGAGAAATGTAGTGAAAGTGTCCCGGGCAATTGTTGCTATGCCAAGCTATTTAGCGGACAATTTATCTGGCCTTTGTCACATGAATTCATTCGACGCGCCTCAATTGATTGAGTGGTTTGTTTAGTATTTGAATACCTATCGTGCGGCCATGACTGTGGTTATTCTTTTCACTAATTGCTTTGGTTTTGTTTTGTCAGCAGTGACTTAGCGGTTAGGTTGAAGACTTTGGAGCTTTGGAAAAAGTAAGAATTATGAGAGCAAGACAGCTACATAGGTGGCTTAGTAAAGTTAAAGCGGCTTCTTAGGCAATCGCAATGAAGTTAAGAAAAAAGCACTGTTACGTTTTATAATATTTAAATCTTATATCTTCTGCTCTTTTTCAAAATGTGTCAATTGCGTAATACATTTCTGGAGTTGTCGACTCGCCCCCACAAATAAATTAACTTCGTGCGAGTTGCCACATAATTACATACAAAATCAGCCTATAACGTTCCCGCAGCAGGGACACCTCTCAGTGGGAGGGAGTGGGCTGTAATCCACCACGCGGGCCCAGTGCGGGTTGGTAGATGTCACATGTCTTCGAATATTTGGTTCTAGGACATGGCGGTTTCCTCACGATGTTTTCCTTCACCGTTTTGAGATGTGGTGATGGAATAATTTACACAAAGTAAACAACAAATAATATAATTTAAAAGTGACAATTCGCACGTTTCGGGCGAGTAAATTCGTGTGAATCGACTAATAAGCCGTTAAAGCAAAGCTCAACAACGACAATTATAGCAACGATAATTCTGGATACTTGGCAAATATAAAACTGCGGATGGGACGTTCTCACGTTAAGCGTAGGGCGAGAAATTTAAAATCTTACCCTTTCTGGAATCTGGGGTCGTCACCAAAAAACGTCGAACAGCTTATAACAGGACCCGAAAAGACCTTTATCAGACAAGTCCTAGCCAGTACCAAAGCAGCAACCTTACTATTTCAAAATCAAAATATTTTATTTCACATAAACCTACATGGGCACTTATGAAACATCAAAAGCTAGGTGCACGGTTCCAATTGGTCGTTTCTTATGGAGAAGAGCCGGCAAGAAACACCACGGTAACTCGTTTAAAAATAATTGATTTTACAATGTTTTCAAATTCCAGTACGTATCGGAGGACATCGTGGGCCTGTCAACAAGTACCAGGTACTTGATGTTACTATAAGAACCTTGTATAAAAGAGTGTATGGGCTAATAACCTCATCTATTTCCCCTACATCAGTGGCACAAACCAAACGTCGCCACGTTATATTTCAATGTCAATTCTCTCCCTATCGGATATCGCACGGCATTGAACCGGCACTCTCCTGACAGGCCACACCCGCCATTGTTTCCTATAGGGCTGACAACTCGTAAAAGCGGCGCAAACTGAAGGGTTCAGTACCACCGTAGTACAGTATGTAACACAACATAACTTTCAAATTTTTAATCCACTTTCAGTGAACTATACAAAGGATGATGGCCCTTTTGGTTTTTGGTTGACGATTCAAAATAACTGGAAACCGAAAACAAAAAAAATATATTATAGTCGTTAAAAAATTATTGCTGTTGGAGCGTGCCAGGATCCATACATTTTTGCCCATCATCTTTTATATTTATTAAATGTTATTATAGCAGCCATATTAGTACACACTCTGTGAACATTTCAAGTATCTACCTATTACGGTTCAAGAGATACAGCCTTGTGACAGACGGACGGAGAAACAGACAGCGGAGCCTAAGTAATAGGGTTCCGTTGGCACCCTTTGTGTACGAACCCTAAAAGTACGTACTTTGCTCCACATTCTGCCGGACACAGAGCCAAAGATATGGCCCTTTCTACAGCCATTGTAACGGAGTTAGAAGGTAGTTGGAGCAAATTAAGTGGAAGTTAGAAACTTATCGGCGGACTTGGCAGTAAAGTTGCATAAAAAGTTGCGTCTAAGTTAACGTTATGTGTTGGCTAGATTGCCAATATAGTCTGGTAACGGGGCTGTTTTCTTTTACAACAATGAGCTGTTTAGTCAAGGGACAGGTTTTTCTTTCAATTAACTCACACTTTATACAGGGTTTATTTTCAAAGACCAGCCAAATTTAAGGGTGTGGTACAGATCATCAAACTGAACAACTTTCTCCATGGGACCAATATCGTAATCGCGAAAAATTTATCAACTGTCTCATAGAAAACTTCAATACCTACTCGACCTAAACGTATGGGACGGCTGAATTTTTATTCGCGATTACGATGTTGGCCCCTTAAAGGCTGGTCTTTAAAAAATAAACCCTGTGTAGTGGTTTCAGACTAGCATCAACTCTAATTATTATAAATGTAAAAGTCAGACCAAATAAAAAAACCAAGACAGGGCGCTGAGAACATTACAGTGAAGCATGCCAAAACTACACCTCCGCTCTGTGCATATGTCGCAGCTAACTGGTTAAATTAGCCGTTCAGTTAACCGCCTAGCCTTTCAACTAAACGGCGGCCGTTCAACTAACGGCCTGAATGATATTCAATTACAGTTTAGGTTGTAAGTCTGTAACCAATCACGCGCGAGCCGAATTGGTCGCAGTAATTAAGGCATTGCACCCCGAACAAGTGGGTTAGGTTAGGTTAGAACTATGATCAACCGCGTGCGAGCCGAGGGAGGAAGCGAGGCGAGCACTACTTCTAAAGGCCAGGCAGTTAACTGAACGGCTAATTTAACCAGTTGGCTGCGACACATACACGCTCACACGCACACATTTACAATCAAACTACACCTCACTAAGTGCACACATGTTTACGAAACCGGCTTCACTGTACTGTTGACAGCCCTTTGGTTTTTTATTTGGTCTGAGGTAAAAGTAACTCTTTCTGTCTGTCTATTAGCTTTTCCCGCTAAAACCACATAAATCAATCGTTATGTTTGGCAGATAGGTAGCTTGGGGCCTGGAGAAGAACATAGGCTACTATTCTTGTTGGACACTGTATTAAAAAAATATGAAATACAAAAATACGCAGATGAAGTCGCGGGCAACAGCTAGTTCATTAATAATACGAGAATTATTTTCATAGCTTTCATCTTCTATCAAAAGTTAACCTTCCGACTCCAACATGACCCCAACTTACATAACACAAGAACTAACATCAAAATCTGACACACACAAAAAGCTAAACATATCAGACAACCCTAGCCACGTCCGCTTGTTTCTCTGATCACTTGTCAGCGACTAGCAAATCAAGATCGATTCTGATACACCTAATTTAAATCTATCACCCCACTCTTTCACTCCCACTGCCAACTCTACACCTCCATCTCCCTCTAAATCGTGCGCATACGACTTGGAAGTAAAGCGTGATCGAGCTATCATTTGTCACGGTAATTTTTTCTGTGGATTGATAAGGGAATTCGTTATGACACCTAATATATTAGGTGAATTGATACGCGTGATTTAGTATGTCAAATGGTCAGAGTTCACTTGTCAGTTATTGCCTTAGAAACATAAATAAGGCTTGTTAGAACAGCTGAGCGAGGCAATGCTTGAATGAATTCCAGGAGAAAACGATTAGTATCTGGTTGGCTTTGTAGCGAAAATATTAAATGGAAATATGCGGTGTAGATTGATCATTGAACTGAGACGGAAACAATACATTCTAGTCCAAATAACAATGACTTTAATAATAATTGTAGGCATTGTAGCCCATCGGCATCGGAAACAGGGTCCAAGCTGCCGGTGGTCAGGACTCTATAGAGTAACATCCTCACTATGCGTGCCGTATCCAGGAGTACTGCTTTCTGAAGCACAGCCGCGCAATGAGAGCCTCCTGGGGAGTTGGTCGAGGCTCTCCGCTATTAGGCTATTAATTGTAACGATTTTCGGTACAATGATTGCAGAGTCCACGTCCCACATGTCAGCAGACTCGTGTGCGAACTGCGAAGTGAAGATAATCAAACGGTTCTAAAGAAAAACCCAAGCAGTTAATAGGTACTTCGAAAGTTCTTGCACATCTCTACTCGCAGCCTTGGTCTAAGAGCAAGTCAAATTTAAAAAATAATACAACTCAAACAGAGACAGACCCTAGATTTATTTTCTTCCATGCTAGACCACCATTCTTTCTCTTAATCTGTCAAGAAAAAGTCAAACCAGTCCCCAGGTTCCCACCAATAAATAACGAGAGGTAACCACAAGAAAATCCTAAATCACAAACTCGACAGGCAAAACTATAAATCTGTTCCCTTAGCAAATATTACGTCGAGAGATGCGGGTAGAAAACTAAAATGTTACGTCACTGCGCGGGCGCATCCCAAGCCGCTAAATGTCGGGTCACGCGTGCCTTCCGCCCTGCTCTGAGAACATGGTATTAGCACACCTGATGCACCAAAGAGGTTAGAGACCAGTTTGTGGGAAACAACTGTAGACCTCGCAGTTACGACGAAGAGGAGTGGAATTTTTAGCGGAGTTCCTCTTACCGCGCCTCTTGGGTGTTAAGCCATTGGGAGTTGGCACATCCATACATATTGATAACACGATTGTGATAGTTTCAATTACAATTAAGGCTAAATTAAGACTTCTTGTTAGCACATGCATATGTGAGTTTGATCAACTTGGAGGTCTGAATCTAGATATTGAGTTCGGCCCGTTAATGGAGTGTGCTAAAAATAAACTTAAGTCGCAGGGGTAAAACTTTAAGAACGTTCACAGTCTGATCTCAGTCTCCATCTGTCAAAAATACATCTAGTTTCCCTGCATTTTTGACATTGAATGTCGCTGAAATGAGATTGTGACTAGATTTTGAACGTTTTTAATTACGGGAATTGGCCTTCTGGTGTAGGACTGACTTTCAACATTTCGGATGGTAGGACCAAATCTGGTGAACCAAACGTCTAGGGTAGGAGTGACTTGAAACATTGCGGCTGCGGGGACCAAATGGAGGACCAATTATTATATTACGTGCGTAATCTGTTCACCAATTGAGTGTTACATGAGATTTAACAACTTTGACCCAAAATAAAAACTCATCATTCGACCAGATTCTAACACACTTAACTCATTAAATTACGTAATTCACCACAATCATAATTATTACGAAACTTCCTAAAATAATAGTACATTCACAAGCACAATAGTTTCCGACAGATCTCCGGATAAACGCGGATTTACGCAATTAAATGAATGTAACTAAAAATTAACACTCTTGATTGCGACTCCGGCATTTCGATTTTGTAATATGTATGGGAAATGGTTTGAAAGGCACAATGTGATCGGTTTCCGGTAATGAAATGGTAGAATTAAACAATGGATTGTTTTTGATTCTGTTAGATAAGTTAGCTTTTAGATGGGAATTGAAGAATAAAAGAAATGTATGATTGTGTTTCTATAGTTAGTTGATTGTATAGTGAGAGTTAGTTAGGTACACAAAGACGAAGGGCTAAATGGATGAGATTTTTAAAAGAAAGCAATAAGACGGTCCATTGTACACTAGTTTTAAATATTGATCTAGTGGTCGCAAGCGTTACTACTCTGCATGAGGTCCTGGATTCAATGCTAAGGTCAGGCATTATTGGGTTTTCCTCCAGGAAGTTCTCAGTAGCAGTACGGAGTCTGGTTTTGTGCCCGGTTTATGGCAATAGCCTCGCCCACTATTACATGGGACTTAACTATAACTGGCAAATTATGGGTGCAATAGGTAGGTACACCTCTGCTTAATCCTTAGGAGAATTGCAAGCGTGATGTTACGTTATATTGTTCTTTTTGTTTTATGTGGTGTATACAGTAAAGTGTTTAATAAATATATTATAAATATGCTTGAAAGTTTATTGCCACGATCTTGAAAAAAGAAGTTTCAGTTGTGAAAATATGTCAAAATAGGTCATCTCATGATCGAGCGAAGGAAAGCGTAAGTGTGGATCATGTACGACACGCGTCGACGACAAGAGGCAACTGCAGCCGTCGACTGTCGCTCGTGACGGCTATCGCCGACACGCGTCGATGCAATGACGTCTGTCGTCGACGCGTGTCGCTCGTGTTTATGCACACTAAGGTGAAAAGACCAGACGAAATGCTTGAAGAATCATCAAGCCGGGTTGGATTCCTCAATCTGAAAACCACGAAGCAAAAACCTTATCTGCTTGTGTCGTTGCAAAAACTAATGATACTTAACTCTGAGAGAATATAAATTGACCTTTATGTACACTGATGAAAATCTGGGTCAGACAATTCAGCCACAAAGTTTGACATCCCTATCATCATTATCACTTGAAGGTGCCAAATACCTTCAGGGCGAGGGTGTCCTATCGTAGCCGGCTTGGCGCCTCCGGCGACTTTCACTACGCGGGTTCAACAACCCCGCGCCAAAAATAATAGCGGCGCGCGCGCATCGGCGTTACGTCATCACCGCTTTGCCGCGGTTTCCTCAATACGCTATAAAGATGTGCGGTTTATGCGCGGGCGACACTTTTAGGTTACGCAAGTGTGTGGTGACTGATGGTTGAGAGAAGTGGGTTAAATATTTTGAGAATTACGGTATTTATAAGTGGGTAGGTAGTAATGTATTCTCAGTTACTTAAGTTCAGAAGAAGTAAAACGCTATGATTAGTCCTAGGGATTCATTGTTTACCTGCCTATATCAAAATATTTTCATGTTCATCAAATGAACACATTACACACCCATGTGTGTGGGTGTGTGATGGTGGCATCCTCACACACCCACACTCCACAACCACATCCACACACTAAGTACTTTCACACTACATTTATGTAATTTCTGCATGCTCAAAATTAACGTGTTCATTAAAAATCTTAGTCGGTATAAAAATATAATGTACTTAATGAACTGGGAGAAAGCGCTGAAATTTGACATACAGGTTTTTACCTAGTTTGGGTTTCAGAGGCTTTATAGGTTTTTGTAACTCTCAATTTATTTCAATAAATATTAATTATTATTATATTACTATCTTCAGGCAAATACAAACACTGAAATAAAGTACTAGAGGGCCTAGATAAAGTTACATTCTATCAGTGATAAGTTGATAACGATGATGGAAAAGTCAAAAATTGAATGGGACTAACGTAAGTCACCGAAAAGTTTCTATGTCAATTCTGTTGTCCAGGTAGGCTTAGGAAACGCTTTGAAAGCGATTGCCACTTGTCTAGATCCCTCAGGTTTCAGTTTTTTTCAGGTTAAGTATCCCGGTCACTAGCTGCGCAATGCGGTTTCACCTGCCTAAGTTCCAATCCCGTGGGAATATCGGGATAAAAAGTATCCTATGTCCTAATCCACATCATATGCCAAATTTCATCTAAATCTGTTCAGCCGTTTTAGCGTGAAAGCGTAACAAACAAACATAAAATTCGAATCTTTTTTATTTATAATTTTATCCGAGGAATAATTTTGAATTTTTGACAGTTCTTTCGTTCAAAATCTGTCAGACGTCAATTTTATTTCACGAATAAAAGTCATCTGTCCATTGAAAAATCAGCCCTAAATTAAACATTAAACGACAACATCTATAGACTATCACGTCTCAACTTTGTAAATTCCAGGCCTCCTTAACAATGCTACAGAAATAAGATCAAAACTTTTTCTCCGCACAAAGTCGATGGTATCAATAAAAGTAAAAGCTCACACATAAAACAGCGTTGTCATTAAATACGAGAGATACAGAATCTCGCGATAAACTGAAACAATAGAGAGAGCTATATTCGACGCGGTCGGGAGCGCGTGCGCCGATCATCGATTACTAATGAAATCGAGATGTTAAATGGCCAAGTGACGAATTGTCTTGCGATCTGAATGAATGATATTTTCTCTATTTGATGTTGAGTGAAGATTTTATTTTTAAGATTTTATTTATATGAAGTAAGTTCAGCAGTTTACTGTTGTGTGTCTTCGAAACCACGAATTTACGGGCTTTATGGAAGTTTATAATAGACAAGCGAATGATTTTTAAAGATCAGGTAGGTTAGGAACAAAAGTCCATTATTAACACTGTCACTTTAACATAATTATCACCAAAGTTGACACGAAATCATTTGAACAATGTACAAATGATTTAGTGTCAATTTAGTTATAACGTATACGGTGCGTTAATATTCTTTTAATTTAACTTCTGTTCCGATTTAAATTCTATATTTAAGTAAATATTACACAAACTAAAATATATAGCGTCGAAAAATTCATCTGCATCGCTGTCGACTGGTAATGTACCCAAGAAACTGGCTTTATTACCACATTTTATGGCAATGCTTAGCCTCTGGCCAAGGTAAAAGCCAGCCCTTGGGTCACGGGAAGTATCAACCAGATAAAATGCGGATGAATTTTTCCGACGCTATATTTTAGTTTGTGTATAGTTTTAGTTAAGTTAGGATTTTTATTGTTATTAATTAATTAGGTATTAGTTATTATTTGCTTGTCTACTTATTATTTTGATAAATATAGTAATACTCAATATTTAAATAAGATTGAAAAAACTGAAGTAATCATAGACTTTTGTCGCTGACTGTTACCAGTGAGATTTGTTAAGTTGCTATTTATTCTTGACAGCTGCATGCACCCATAACCATGGTAATGCGTAAACATGGCATTATTGTGTGACCCACTTGATTAACAACCTACGCTACCATAAACCAACACTAGCATTTAATTTGACAGTTAGCAATATTCTTGTTTAAATTTTCTCCAATTATCTTCTGTGTTCTCCTATTGCACTTCTTCTAAGCGTGTCGATGGCAATCTAAATAGAGTTTGGCACTTTCACTAAAGTCCATCAGTTCCTGTAAGTGTAACGTGCAGGCAGCAGAACACGCTGTGTAAAAAAGCGTGTTAAAAACAGTGCATAATGCATTGTTTTAACTAAAACGTCTTTTCAATAATATTGCAATTATGAAGTAACTGTCAAACAATGCTCCTTAAAGGTTTTAATGGCATATCCGTTGATCGAGGTAAGTCCACGAACAAAGTAAATTAGACCACCCGCCCAACAATAAAACTAGACCGAGGATTAATCTTAATAACCCATAAACCATTAGTCCTATAACTACACACCATAAGCATCCGCTGAACAGTTTGGTTCTTTTACGACCACCATCAAACTACAGGGTTTAATCGACTCGTTAAATATTATAAGTTTTATCATCACTGTTAATAGGATGCGAATACACCGTGTCTATGACCCTGACTCACTTTGCTTCACTTCATTATGGAGTAGACGAGCGATGATTGGGCGACTAATTTATTGCCGCCTATTTGCTGGGAGCCGCTAAATTCGTATGGCAACCCAAAGAAGAGACTGCGCTGCTAAGTCTTCTACCTAAACTGACGAAAATTTCACAAAGAGGCATACAGCCAACTGAGAGAGTGCCGTTAATGGTTGCCATTGCTGCAAAAAAAAAAAGATTTTTAATGGCAATCTTGGCATTGGTTTTGTGTAAGATATGATTGTTTTAGTGAACTCAGCGGCAAAAGCTATTCAGGCAAAAGCTATAGCTTCGATTGCCAAGCAGAAGATAAGGGAATAATTTTGTACTTTAGTGAATTACTGTGAAGTGCAAAACAGGCCATCAGTTGTCAGCAGGTTAATGTCGCAGCAATGTGCACAAATAGTTCTAGCGGCAGTTTAGGAGCACGTTACCTAAGTCACGTAACCAACAAAAAATCACCAGGAAATCAACCGCAATCTTTTCATCGGCAACTTTTTGTCGCGCCATAGTTGCCAATCTACATCATAGTTACTAGGATTAACATTTAATTGCCACAGAGATCTTTGATACGCCTTCATAAGGACTGTGCATAGTCGATGGCCTTAGTCATACCGATAGAGTTTCTCTTCTATGACAAAAATAGTTTTATTACGCACATGCTTAGGCCACTAAAGTGTGGAATATCATTGAAATTGGTGTTATTTCTGATCGTAAAAATTATAACGGTTTTTAATCGCCATTAATTCTATTGACATTAATTCTCAAAAGTTTTTTTTTATTGAATTTTTTATTCAGGCTATCTAAAAATTGCAATATCTTGTATGGATGCCACATGTAGGTAAGCAAGTTACACAAATAAAATGTCATAATAAAAGGAATGCGACATTATCCGTTGTTTTTGTTTTTAATTCCATTACGAAGTTAAAAACGTGCACGTAAAATGTTTAAAGTTTTAAACTCATTAGTTTGTCAAAATAAAACACATGACAATAATTACACCAATATCCAAAGGAATTCCAGCCGTAATTATAATAAAAATACGCAACATAATTCCCCATTCTTATTATAGAACAGAATAAATTATGAAATTCATTAAAACAAAGTAGTAAGGATAACTTCGTTTCAATCATTAACCAAAACAAAATTACCTTTGACATCAATCAAGGGAAGTTCACCCCTATTGCCGTAAAGTTATAGTGTAAATAAACTGTTTGGTTATGTTTGCAGATAGTTAATGACAACAGAGATTGGCATCGTACCGTGTGACAGAATACGAAATTACTATGCCTGTGTGAAAAATTACTTTTCATTTCCTCCACATAGTAAGTTTCCTTATTTATGTTTAAAACTAGCAATAATTTTGACATCCTGTCATTAAAATTATGAAAATCTGTCATTAAAATTTCCCAAACCTCAAGTTTTGCGAAAAAATATGAGTATCTATTTTTGGGTATTTTTTTTTAGGTTTCATTAATTATCTGTCGTAATGATGAAATAAAGACAGGATTATTTTTAATGATTGCTATTTTATTTATTGAGCTTTTTTTATTTATTTTGGAGTAAATAAGGTTATTTACTCCAAAATTCTTTTTTTTTTATTTTTTAAGCGATGGCTGTTTACATGAAAGCATATTTACGAGTAATTTAATGTTTACGTGTATTTTCTGTCTGTATTCACATTTTGTATCCGGTTAATAGAGTAAAAACTGGATAATCTTCTTCGAATAAACGCAATAACATTAAATTTTTCAGATTCTTATTATTTTTCTTTATTCTTCGTGAATGTCAAGACTTGGCGCTACTATTAATATACAAATTAATAGGATTGTATTATTATTTTATAGTGTTGAAGTCAGATAAACTTTGCTCATCTTCTAGGGAAAAGCAACCTGAAGACACTCATAGCATAACCTCACGCCATGTTTCCCCAAAGGGTTGAGCAGTGGTGTACTGTACGCACTACAGCCACACCCGCAGCCAAACAGCCTGAAGATGAAAATAATCCTCATAAAAACTTTCTCCATAATATTCAGCCTATGCATTCTATTTATGAAATTTCAAACACTCCCACATGACCTTCTCGTATCCAACCGGATAACGGTCCTAATTCAAATTCAACCATCGAATCTTTTAAAACCTTCTAACAATGTGTTTGAAAAACGATTCGAATTATTGTTATGTGGTGTTAGGGTTGCCACTTTCCGTCTGCATTTCCTTTTATCACCAGTGTCCAGCATGAGTTGCAATAAAAACGGAGCTGAATGTTTTTTCAGACATTCTGGCAAAGATCGCATTCCTCCTAATCTGAGAGCGGCCTCCATAAAGTTCTCCAATATGCAGTCTTCAATCTAGTTCACAGACCCTCCTATCTAGATATACTCCTGAATAGCCACAAGCTGTACCCTAATTGTGTAACAAACTTTCAATCACAATCTCAATAGTTTTGAAGGATATTGCTAATATCTATTGGTTCATATACCTATTCGAATTGTCAAAATGAAAGCCATTACATACCATGCTACTGATAGTGTGTTACGCAATCACTCTGCAAGAAATGGTGAAAAACAACATAATCATAAAACTTTTATTTTTTTCTCAAAGGTCCAAATAAAACAAAAAAAAAACATTTAAAACGATGATTGCATCCGCCAACCCTCGCACACAATGATGACGCATCAATGAATGGAATTTATTCGTGATCGAAGCGTTGACATCGACCCGACCTTGGCGAAGTAATCCGATGTGACCCGAACACGCTCGGGTCAAGCTGGTCTAATCCGATATTTGAATTATTGTATTACAAATGGTCACACTTTTCCTTTTAATATCTTTAACGGTTTATGAAAATCTGAATGTAGATTTAGTTACAGTATCGTATAGGACGTTGAAGATCTAGAGATCATGTCTACATACTTTTTTACTAGTAAAAAAAGAAGCTGAATGGGCCTGCTCTTGTTCTCGATCACGCCTGATGGAAAGCGATGGATGAGGTCTATGACGGAACGAGCGTGCCCAGAAGATACCTGTTCACTCTTGCCTTGAAGGCAGAATGTGGAAAGGGAACACAGACACTGGCCTGTTGTCACCACAAAGGTGTCTGAATTTCTAACAAATGTCATAATAATGATCTGAAGGCCAATTCTCGTAATTTAAAACGTTCAAAATCTAGTCGCAGTCTCATCTCAGCGACAAACAACTGTCAAAAACTTGACAAAATGTAGGGAAATTAGAGGTATTTTTGACAGATTGAGACTGAGATCAGACTGTGAACGTTCTTAAAATTTCGAGAATTGCCCCTCTGATGACTGATCTTTACGCGCAATTGAATTATGACGTACAGCATAACAGAAGGCCAATATTCTCGTAATTTAAAACGTTCAAAATCTAGTCGCAGTCTCATCTCAGCGACAAAAAAATGTCAAAAACTTGTCATAATGTAGGGAAATTAGAGGTATTTTTTGACAGATTGAGACTGAGATCAAACTGTGAACGTTCTTAAAATTACGAGAATTGCTCCTCTGTTCATGTGCATAAAGTCATAAAAAATATATCTCACGGAACCACATAACGGAACTGAGAGTTATTTAAAAACTGTTGTAATATAATAATTACAAGGAAAGGAATAATAACAAAATATTAACCTGATTACTGAGATATGAATAAGAATAACAATGAAATATGGCTGCGGACTTTTGGTTTCCTACCTTTATTTTTGGCGTTTCCTTAGTTGTTATACTACGTTATGACCATATTTGTAGACAATAAACATACACAATGTATGTCTTGTGGTGTGGTATTGTTAAATTATCTTACGCAAGGCTGTAGTTTTCAAAAACAGTTGCCAGATGCATAGAGTTAAAGGTCTGAACGAAGCCTTGTCGTCTTTTACTTGGGCTCGCAACGCAAAAGAGGAGTTCACCTTCTTGAAGGCTCATGTTTTTCAATTACAAATCAGTCGGACATTTCCAGAGAAATAACAAAGAAATCTAAACTAATATTATAGAGACAAAAGATTTGATTTTTTGTATGTTTGTTTCGCGTTCACGATAAAACGGCTGAACGGATTTGGATGAAATTTGGGACATGGGTAGACCATAACCTGTATTAGGACATAGGATACTTTTATTCCGAAATTCCTAGGGTAATTATGCGGATGGAACCGAGGAGCGCAGCTAGTTAGCAAATAAAGACCGGACAAACCCGTTTTTTTTCAAATTAATCACAAAATGAAACCAATGCTAAAACACAGAAAAATGCAAGGCGATTATTAATATCGATTAAAACGTTACTGTATAATATGCAAGGTGACAGACATCCAATATTATCTCTAGTCTATGGAATAGAGGCCTCGTCTAAGCAGACCACAATATAAAAGATTTAAAAATAGTGATAATAGCGTTATCAAACAATTCCCATCAACAATGATGCAAATCACTCAGCTACCGCACGTATTGCGAAGCGCGCGCAGGTCAACAAACGCGTCGCATTGTCATGCAATGTGGATTGTGGATGCGCGAACGCATAGTGCGACTGAAACTCGCCTGCATGTTTGCATTCCGTGTCATGTAGACTAATAAAGCACGGCCACTTGCTGCAAAGAGACCTATATAGGACCCATTGAGACACATACTAGAAGAAGACAATCTTTGACAGGTACAGAGGCCAGCACATCAAGCTACCCCAATCTGTCAAATTTCTTTGATAGATTTTCAACTTTACCACAAAGGTATAAGGTTCATATTCAATTGGGAAAATTTGACAGATTGGGGTAGGTTGATGTGCTGGCCTCTGTACTTTGGATACAAGCGAGCAGACGGTATACACACTATCACCATCGTCAGAGGCACATCTTCAGCAATAATAAAATTTTGGTGCAAATCTTCGTTGGCACCGTGAAAGTTGATATGGCTAGATAGAGGTTTACTGAAATTACGGCTAACAGAGATGCTTGACAGAAGAAGACATACTGCACCGTCCCTAAATAAATTGAGATAAGGACCTGCATTAAATCGTAGGTAAGAGTACTTATCTGAGACTCGCATCGACCAGGGAAGCAACAACAAAAGACCTTTCAAAGTGGACGTTAAAAATATACCGACACGAATTTTTAAATTTCTAATTTGGCTCTGGTTATTGATAACCTGGATGAGACTGCTTCCCTAAGCATGGCACAAAAACGAGGAGGCCTTGGAGTCAGCAGTGGGTGGAAAAAGCTGCTAATGATGGGCACTTGGGCAGGAGAACCAGATGATAGCGGA
This sequence comes from Gortyna flavago, assembly GCA_963669345.1. Taxonomy (NCBI): domain Eukaryota; kingdom Metazoa; phylum Arthropoda; class Insecta; order Lepidoptera; family Noctuidae; genus Gortyna; species Gortyna flavago. Next base: position 2,533,685 of record OY770132.1, read on the forward strand.
TGAAGTGATGATGATGATCTTAGAAGAACTAGTAACGCGGTATTTAAAGTAAGACCAGCTGAAGAAATCACAGATACTAAAATAGCCACTGGTCTGCTGATACTTTGTAAGTACTGTAGTGAAATGACAATCTGTGCGTGCACATAATTCTGTCTTCCATGAACGCTGAGGTTAAGAACTTGTACACCACGTAATTATTTACAAAAATGGGGGTTTCTGTCTCTGTGCTCCAAGTTAAACAGCAGTAAATACATTCGTTTAGTGCTTCTAGAAAACTGATTACATTGGAAGCGGTTGTTAATGCCACTGGCAGGTTTTAATCTTCAGGATTTTTTTAAGAGGATAATATTAGTAGTGTTTCGACTTACATAGAATACGTTGTTAATTACACTGGTTTGGTAGCATTCGGAAGGTCACTTAACCTGAACTAATGTTTTTTATTTTCAATCGGCAGCAAAACGTTTCGTTTCGTCTCTAGATCAAGCCCTTACTCCTAATATCTTGAAATCAAAAAGGCTTAGGAAGGAAAGAAAAGAACTTATTAAGTCAACATGTATTTCTCTGGATTATGATTCAGAGAAATACATGTTGACTTAATAAGATCTGATTAAATTCATCAACATTGTCCACAATTTTACAATGCGTTGTTACATTAAAATTTATGATGATTGCATCCCAACACAGGACATAATCATAATGAACCAATCAGGTAAAGTTACAACAAAAATTCAATTATCCACAAAAATAATTTGGACATCACAAAATACTTGCACGCGACGACGACGCTTGGGCAATTTTGTCAAATTTGACCGCAGCACAGCCCCGTCCGCTGCGCCGTAATGGTGCTCATTAAATATAGAGGTAGGTAATTGGTCTGAGCATGCGAGATCGGAAACTGTACACATTAATTACAGTTTTGATGAAATTCGTTTCAAGATGAGTGGAATTTTACTTGAGAAGCACCTGAAGGCCAATTTTCGTAATTTAAAACGTTCAAAATCTAGTGGCAGTCACATCTCGGCGACAAAAAAATCTCAAAAACTTGTCAAAATGTAGGGAAATTACAGGTATTTTTTGACAGATTGAGACTGAGATCAGACTTTTTTTTTATGGATGGGAAATCATTAAATGACCAATCCCGCTCTGGGTGGAGCGGAAGGGAGTGTCAGACTCTTACTGACTTACTGTGAACGTTTTTAAAATTACGAGAATTGCTCCTCTAATTCTGAATGGGTTGGTAGGTGTTAATTGTGTACGTAAGATGCAGACGGAGTAATTTTGATTTTAGAGCTTTGGCAACAGGCAACCGTGTTTAAGGTGTTTTTATATAATTTCAAGAAACTGGGCAGACGTAGACGTTTTTGCAACTGGCATCCGTTAGAGGTTCCTTTTAAAAAGTTGACAATTGCGTCAATTAAAGTGGCTACGTATATATGCACAGTCTCTTAAGATAGATAGATAGATAAACCATTTATTTAAGCATACCGAGACACACCGTGCAAATAGTTAATTTTGTTAAATAGGTATTGATAGCCCCCTTTTAATTCCTTCCTTTGGCTTTGGACTAATCCTTATCACGATAGGACATAACAGACAATAACGAGTGCGAAATAGACACCAGCATTACGAAAATGGTGACAAGACGCCAGATCGATTTACCAGTGTAAAATACTCTGGAAATACTATTGGCTGAACTGACAAGCATTCAATTGTTAGTTCACAGTAACACTAACAATTGACACTAAACAAAATCAATAGCAACCGCTACTAAACTTGTTAACACTACATCAGACCACGACTCTATCACACAATCTCGCAAATTCCCTATCACTTAAAACCCTTACCACCTGAGAGTGTTGGCGTGAACAAGCTATAAATCAGTATTAGCCCGTCTAATAACCACGTAGGGTGTCCCGTTACCTTCCCAGCGATGACGGCGCAAGATTTATCACATATTCACGCCGCTTCCGGGACGGGGTGAGCAGGAATGGAGCTAATAACTCCTCTATTCGAGTGTTGGCGAATTAATGGTGGTATGGGGTATTCAAAGATTATGTGTTGGATTTGAGTAATATTGATATTCATAACTGATTTGTGGTTGCTGTTGGATGGATCTTGGATTTATTGCATGTGTGTTTTGTTGGTGGATTGGGGTTTGTTTTGTGTGTCTTTAATCTCTTTAGTTAATGAAAACTTGGGTATAATGGTCTTAAGCTGCTGAAGATTGTGGGACTATATTTGCATTGTATAAACTCAATTTCCTTTGTATTGTATAATTTCATAGCACAGATGTGAGTTCTATGTGAGCTACCATTTACCGGGTAATAATATGTCTTTCATTGACTTGAATTGTGCCCTGGCGGCTGATAGTATGTCATGCTCACTAAAATGTCTCGCTGACGGTGGCGTGTGTGTTGGATCATTTAGCTCCCTTCAAAATGGTTGAGCTGAATGGTGCTGATCTATGCGTCATGTTCGTGAACGGGCGCCGTCAGTTGGGGCTGGTCATCAATTGGCTGCCTCGGCTTATTTTTTTTTTTTTTTTGGATTGTTGTTTTGTTAAGTACTATTTGCTGTACTCTGGACGCTCTTAACACGTACGTCTTTTTTATTTTATTACATCGTTCTCACATATAATTATAAATTCAACATTAATGATGTAACTAATATTTTTGTAAAAATATAATTTAAAAGAGTGTCCATGGAGTTTCTTGCCCGTTCTTCTCCATAGGTACCTACGCTTTGGAATGGGCAACTAGCTTCATATTTTCTGACTGACCGACTTCTTGACAATTCAAAAATGCCTGTAAATGGTTTAATTGAAATAAATGCTTTGAGTTTGAGTTTGAGTTTAAATCAACTAATGACAGTGAGTGAGTAATGGGTAATAAATCCTAGGAAACTATGCAAGATTTTCTTTAGCTATTCCTGCAGAATTTATAGGCTGATTATGCAGAATTCAGTGACAATAAAACTGTCAGAAAGTAGAAATATTTAAGAGTATAATTTGTTAATCAAATATCCGAACAGCATCCATACTATCCATACTAATATTATAAATTCGAAAGTAACTCTGTCTGTCTGTCTGTCTGTTACCTTTTCACGCCTAAACCACTGAACGGATTTCGATAAAATTTGGCAGAGAGATAGATTGCATCCCGGGGAAGGACATAGGATAGTTTTTATCGACATACCTCGCGGGCGAAGCCGCGGGCGGAAGCTAGTCTTCAATATATGTATGTACAGCCAACCGCACAAGACTGGTAGGTAGCACTTGCACTACTACAATCGCCCTTACTGCTACAACATAAAGGTATTAAAGGCGTGGTCAATGACAAATTGTTAGTAACACTGATGTTCAATTGACTGTATATTATATCGTCCAACGATTTTGGGAGTCAATTTAAAAAAAATCTTTTATTTTAAATGTAAACTATTAAGATATCGAGCTAATAAACTTGTTCCATTATTTCCATTCCCATCTCATCAACACGTTACAAAATATCGCTGTCGAAACTCAGGGGCATCATTACGATCGCGTGCTGTGCGCGTACGCAGCCGTCGCGTCAAAACGAGATAAAAGAGCGAAATATTCGAGGCACGTAACACTTGTGTCTTTTTACGCGTAATTACGGAGACAGAGGACAAGTTGAGGCATGGCTTTTTGTTTTTAACGTGTACGTACATAGTGTATGTATGTCTAGGTAGGTGTGTAGTGGAGACGAGTCTTTGTGTGGTTCGCCCCCCTTTTTTTTAAGGATAGTTTATCATCAAATGACCCCTCCCGCTCTGGGTGGAGCGGAAGGGAGTGTCAGACTCTTACTGACTAAAACCCATCCGTGTTCCATCATTAGCCCTTTATGTTCCGGGGTAGCGGTAACCCTTTCGGACAATCCCGCTGCCCCGGCAGGTTTCGGCCCTGACGGGCCCCTTCTCTGATGCTGATATCTCTTTGGGGGTGGTTTGCCCCTGAGGGTCATTTTAAGACACTTTGTTAGAGGCAACGGAACTGGAGGCCAATTTTCGTAACTAAAACTATCAAAATCTAGTAGCTCTCAAACTCTCATCTCAGCGACAATCAATGTCAAAAATGTAGGGAAATTAGAGGTACTTTTGACAGACTGAACGTTCTTAAATTACGAGAATTGTCCCTCTGATAAAGTATCGTTGTATGGGAAGCATCTACAGCTACAACGTGCTTTGAGAAAATAGAACAGTTATAACATAGATAGTTGGTTAGTTAAAGATACCTGTATCTAATATTTAAGTTGTACATAACAAAGAGTATACTAGTATCCATCTATCTAACAGTTAAAAATAATAATCAATAATAAGTTGCACAGGCTGAGAACATTAACAAGTGTTGCATGAAAAGCCTTTTCTGCCCGTCCAAATTCACGATTTGATGTACGAGCCCAATATACACAAGAATCTGCGTCAGCCTTTCTTTTCATTGCAACACGAGCAGCCTAGGTTTCCTCAATTTACGACTTTCTCGACACAACAAATCTTACATAAACAAACAGGTAAATAAAACCGCAGCCAAAAGCCAACGTGATAAAAATCACAACTTTTCCTTCAGTAGCGCCATAAAACGGCCAATGTACGCAATAACCGGTCAAACCGCATATTTCCCCGTTTTCCCTACTTTTCCCGCGGTGAACAACCTCGTATGTAAAAATGACATAAAAATGCGCTTGCACATACGAAACTTTCGATCTCGAACAGGCTTCCGTTGATGAGCGGTGGTACAGACGCCAGCACATCAAGCTAGTACAATCTGTAAAATTTCTTTAATAGATTTTCAACTTTATCGCTAAAGCATAAGGTTCAATGTTGATTGGGAAAATTTTACAGTTTCGGTTAGCTTGATGTGCTGGCGTCTGTACTCACTCTTATTTTCTAATCGACTTTCGACGAGGCCCAATTATCTGAGAAATATATCTGTTAGATTATCGATTGGGAGCACGTTTAGTTGTCGAGATAACGCTAACTAGGTAATTTGGGTAGTAAAAGAGATCGTTTGATTGTTGGATAGAAGTATTGGATTGTTGCTCTCTTGAATTCGGAAGAAGGCTTCCGAGATTACGTCATTGAAAGGTAGAAAGCGATGAAGTTATTAAAGAAGATAACTATTTTAGCTTCATCTTGTTTGATTGAGAGTTATTTTTTGAAGTAAAGAGTACGAGTATTGCACCAAAAAACCCAGTTGTGAGAAATTAAAAATCTTCTGATAACACGCGAGTAAATTAAAACATGTTTGAAGCGATTCGCCCCTTCTTGCACGGTTTTTACGACTTGAGAAAACATCTAGATTGCTCTATTAGATGTATGTTTAATATTCATGTTTTATACATATAGATCTTCCGGAATAAATTCATTAAATGATGCCAGAAACAGCATTAAAATCTGTTGCGAAGTTTAGAAGAACAAGGCGGTCACAGACAGGCATGAAAAGTTACTTTAATTAATAATATAAATAGAATTAATTTTTAAAAAATCGTTCAATCTGTTTACAAAAACCCTGATACCTAATCACATTTACAATCATAGTTAATTTAAACCCACTGATTCTTAATCTGTATTAACTGGAAAACTTTCAACAATGCACTCATCAATCACGGCGACTGGTGGGTAATTAGCACAATAACCGGTTACTCAGTTATCGTAATAAAATTGATGGTATCGGTGTATTTGGTATTAAAATAAATTGTTACACTGGCAAAATTTTTCTTCGTAACTGTGGCACTTTTGAAGCAATAATTAATTTTGGTAGGAAACTGAAGACCAATTCCCGTAATTAAAATACTTTAAAATCTAGTCAAAAACTTGTTAAAAATGTAGGTAAATCAGAGGAATTTTTGACAGAATGATTTGAATGATTAGATCGCCATCGTTTCATAAAATTGCAGCCTCTCTGGTATTTTAAATTGTATTTTTTTTATGAAATTCAATTATTACAAAATTAATCGACATAATTATATTTTTTTTTTTTGATAAAAAATATTTTATTATTTTTTCAATTCGAACAATTGTTGCCAGATGTGAAAAAAAAAATATCTATGTGGTAATTTAAAAAACTATATAAAAGTTACCGTTTCTTTAAATACCAGTATAAATTCAATTTAAACAAGGATATTAGAAAGTAAATGTTTGCATACCTTGCCTGGCTTCATGTCCTCAGATATAAATCAACCTCCATGAGCAACCTTCGGCAGTCGGAAGACGTCAAACTGCTCTATTGTGGACTATGTACTCGTGACGAGTAAGTAGGTACTTCTAAATCAGATTCATAATTATATACGCAAGATTGTTTGCTGTTTGATAAAAAGAATTCTGAGAAGGAAGTCATTAGTGATTAGAATAAACTTAATATAACATAATTGTAGTGGCTATGAGGTGAATGTGTGTAGGTACAACTGAACAGGGGTACCCTTGTTGCCTTAGGTGACAAAATATAGGTACAGAGGCCAGCACATCAACCTACCCGAAACTGTCAAATTTCTTTGATAGAATTTCAACTTTAACACATAGGAATAAGGTTCATATTCAATTGGGAAAATTTGACAGAATGGGGTAGCTTGATGTGCTGGCCTCTGTACATACAAATTATTATATAAAGCTAATAAATAACGCTTTGACCGATTTGCGGGATATTTGGGTAACACACTAACAGTAGCAATTGCTTTAATTTTGACAGTTCAACAACATTCATTGCGTAATTTCCGTTGTTGAGCAGACAAATTGTTCGAACATATAAAGCAATGGATAAGCAATATCCTTCATAATCAAATTATGATTGAATGTGTGTTCGCACCTATATTTTCTGCAAATAAATGATTCTTTTAAGCCCAAGATTTTCCATACTAATTAAAGTAGTCGACATTGAGAGCACAACACACACACACACACAACTAACAAGACAGTAAATATAACTGCACATAAAAAGTAATAAAAGAACCGTCAGCAAGTAACTGGTGCTTTTACTCAAAGCAAATGGCTCTGTTCGCAAGTTTTATACACTTTTACTTTTATAGATGTTAAAAACAATGATTTTGCAGAAAATTTTGTATTGATCGCGTCCGTACTTCTGTGGGCATAGACTAATGGACAGAAGGGAATTTAGAATTGATAGAAATGTTAATACTCTTGATTAGTGATTTGTAGGTACCTATTTGTTTTAAGAGTAATGAAGATTTGTTTTCAATTTAAATATTGTTTTAATAAGACTAATTAAGCAAAATTCCTTCATTTTAGATGCCATTTGGGACTTGCGTCTATTTATTGAGTTCAACAACAAAATCAACTCGAATCTGACAACGCCTAATCATTTGAGCTTGAGCGGAGGACCGAAATAGCCACTATGTGGAGCCCTGACACTGCCAGAAGGCGTCGCGGCAGACTTCAAAGGAGATGGCGGGACGAGTTGGTGAAAACAAACGACCAGTCGTCTACATTAGCCCTGGATCGCAATCATTCTAAGTCATGAGAAGAACCCTTCGCCCAGCAGTCGGATACAGGCTGACGGTTACAGTATCAACACTAGAAAAAAGATTTTCTTTTTTAAAAATCAGTTATTTTGCAACAACCACTTTTGAAACTACAAAATTCTTCATCCCAGCAAGATCAGAAAAAAAAAATGGAGGCACCACTTCTAATAAAATACCCGACTATTACTATTATATGCTTAATAAATGCAGTTACTTCAAGCTTTAGAGTGTACAACACGACGCATCTGTTATTTATTTAATCTCAAAGATAAGTGTAAACCACGGAATCGCAGGCAATAGATCAAAAATGGAGAAGCTATCAAGAGTTCTCTTGCAACATATAATTCGGTGTCCAGAGGCTGGGAACGCGATGATTTGGCAATAAAAGCTGTGAGAAATCATCGCATTCAAAGATCTGAAGTGTAAGTAGGTAATTAGATTTTTTTCTTTTACAGTAAAATAAAACCGACGATATCACCAAAGTCGCGGGAAACACCTGAGGGGTAATTCTCGTAATTTTAAGAACGTTCACAGTCTGATCTCAGTCTCAATCTGTCAAAAATACCTCTAATTTAGCTACATTTTGACAAGGTTTTGACAGATCAGACTGAGAACGTTCTTAAAATTAAGAGAAATTGGCCTTCTGGATTCCGACCCAGAAAGGATGGCAGGAATGATTAGAGGCCTATATCCAGCGGTGGGAGATTCCAGGCTGATATGATGATAGTAAAATTTAGGATAAAGTTATCAAATATTGCAGTGGCTAGGTGACACGGGTTGAATTTGCACTGCTCCCATTAGTGTCGAAGATGGCTTCCCTACTCAAACAGCTGACCTTCTTAAAAATCGTTGAACTGGAGAATTTGACCCCGAAATTAAGGCTGTGACCTGACATTGTCTCAAGGTCAGTGGGAAGCCTCTGTTTTTAATATAAATAGCTCATGTTATGTATGACAGTTGGCTTCTGAAACAATGTCTGTTTTTTGGTGGCTGTTTAGATTACAAAAAAAAAAAAAATCGCCCAAGTTCGATCATAATACAGAGTAAAGTCTGCCAATGACAGTTATCCTACTTATAAGCTACTGTGAGCGTTAATTATAATTTTACTGCAACTATTATAACCTTTAATTACCTTTTTATTTCCACAAACGACGTGAAAGCCTCATAAACGAAGATTACTCAGTGAAAATGAACACAATTACCTTTAAAACTACAGTAGAGTGTCATACCAATCAATCGTTCATGGCATAGGCAGAGAGAAAAGCTACCATTAACATTATTAGCTACCAGGCTGTTAGCACAGAATAGATAGTTGCAAAAAGCCCAAAGCACAAAGCGAAAACACACGCACACAGACACGCTTTACGTATAAGTGCAGTACACATGCGAGTCAAGCGACTGTCATTCGTTTGAGATCGCCGTTCACGTCCGCGTCTATTTGTGCGCCCTTTACCGTTTTTACTCTTTTTATTATTCCCACCATTTTGTTTGGTTTTTGTCTACTTTGGATGAGTATATATAAAAAAGGAGGAGTTTATTCATTCGTCGAGTTATTTTTTGTAGGTTTTTTTTTTTTGGGGGGGTTCGTTCACCTCGAGGGTAGCCAGTACTCACCAAGGTGGGCTAATTTGGCGTTCATTCAGATGTATCTCACCCGTATGGGGGGTAAAGTGGTAATGTGAACAGTAGATAGATAAATCGTTTATTTTATGCATGCAATATACATTACATTTTCCCGATTAAATTATATACAATAAATTACATGACCAAAATAGAAAACCAGAGACACCGATTTCCGAAATTAAAGATTTTTCTCGGTGGGAATCGGTTTTTCTCGGTGGGAATCGGTTTTTCTCGGTGGGAATCGGTTTTTTTGCAATTTTTTTTTACAATGTGCGTCTTATTTCTCCCAAATAAGAAATGTCTTTCTTCTTTCTTTCGTGATATTATGGACCTTCAGTACTCATCTATTTCGCGTTTCAATCAATCTGTTATTTGCTTGAAAGTGTGTGTCACCTTCAATAATTGTTAGAAATTGCAGCGAAGAAAATATACGAGAGTGGTTCATTGTCAGTCATTTATTCGTTTATGGTTATTGTTTGCTTCTGATAGTCGTAATTAATACATTAATGACCTCGGTTTATTGCGTTCTAGTCCTTGATTATAGGTTGGGTAATACATTAATAACTAGCTTCCGCCCGCGGCTTCGCCCGCGATGTATGTCTATAAAAACTATCCTATGTCCTTCCCCGGGATGCAATCTATCTCTCTGCCAAATTTTATCGAAATCCGTTCAGTGGTTTAGGCGTGAAAAGGTAACATACAGACAGACAGACAGACAGAGTTACTTTCGAATTTATAATATTAAGTATGGATGATGTTAGTGCGTTACATTTCTTGTCTTTCTGTTTTATTCTTAGATAATAATTTTGGCATTAAAATTATCTTAGTACTCACAACCGGCGTGCGTGTATGACCATATATGAACGTAAACGAGGCAAAAGGAGTAGGTATGTAAGAATCGCAGCAGGTGGCGGCGTTCTGTAGTTTGTGCCCATGAAAAGAAAGTGTGAGTTGATGTATGTATGTATGTATGTATGTATGTATGAATTATCTTCCTTTTAGATTTCTACGCTAAACAAAGTCTGGTTGGTTACACCATTTATAACTCAAAAACGGCTGGACAGATTTATAATATGATCTTAGATTTGTTATATTTATCTCCGTCCCGAATAGCAGAATAACTATTAAAACATGGAAAAATTAACAAAAAAAAAAAAAACATTTTCTCATACATTTTGCATGGAACGGCTTTTTTATGATATCTCGAGAACGGATTGACTGATTTCGATAGCGGCACGAAGTTTGCCGGGGCAGCGCTAGTTTCCAATATAACCAACCACAATTGCTATAATTACCCGCTCCCACACTTGATTGCAATAAACTTCTGTCCCATTCAACTCAGAATTAAAATAGCCATAACATGCAATAGGACTTTCTACCACTACCGTATAAACTAGTCGAAGAAAGCGTTAATTGATGATCCGTCTCGTCGTGGCGAAGGAAAAAAAGTTATTCCCGTTCTCAAGCATACTTAAACGGAGAGAAATTGGTGTTCTGACGCTGGCGTCCATGTTGAGTCTACCTGGTTTGACAGTAGTGTCGTTATTTACCTGTAACAAGAGAATAAGGGTTATAAATAACATGTGGAACAGACACGGGAATAGATGAAGCTTTAACGTATGTTTGAAAGATATTGCTAATCCATCGCTCAATATGTTTGAAAGCTTTGTCTGCTCAACAACGTATAACGCAATGAATGTTGTTAAACTGTGAAATTGAAAGGCATTATTACTGTTAGTGTATTACACAATTACCAAGTTTTTCTGGTTATTATGCATGTAGCTTCAACCAACTCAGCCTAATAGCATCGCACAACTGGACATTCGTAGGCCCCCCAACCCATGTAGGTACATACCTTAACCTTTTAACCGCCCGACTTCACATCAGAGGGGCAATTCTGGTAATTTTAAGAACGTTCACAGTCTGATCTCAGTCTCAATCTGTCAAAAATGCCTCAAATTTCAGTACATTTTGACAAGTTTTTGACATTTGTTTGTCGCTGAGATGAGACTGCGACTAGATTTTTAACGTTTTAAATTACGAGAATTGGCCTACAGTTGTCGTGCCCCAAGCGCCCGAAGAAAAAAACGAAAAAAAAATACCTGATAGAAAACAGCGTCATTACCTAAATTAAAAAGCAGATTAAACGAGCTGTGGTATTTGTTCGTAAATATACGACTGGCGAAGTGGACTCGAAAATATTTGTGTTAAAATTTACGAAAAACGAAATGACTGCAGTATTATTTACTCATTTGAGAAAAAAAAATGCACACCATAGCCGACATAAATCCAAGCTAATGCACAGTTACTATTATTATATTAGTGACAAATGCACAGCGATTGAATTAATACTTTATATATTCATTCAGTCATATTATAATAAAAAAAAAAATCTCAAATCCTGTTTTCACCCACAGATTTATTACCATAGATTCCAAGGCGTCGTAATAGCAATATTTAATACACAATAACGCCGTGGGAAAGCTAGAAACGTGTCGCATCCGCTCTTTAGAATGCATAACAGCCTTAGACCATCGTGGAATACTAAAATAAAAAGCACCAGACGCGACTAGAACTCACAAGAGTAAAATAACAAGATATAATTCAGCCTATAATGTTCATAAATTGTTAGATAGCTTGGTACACGGAGGAGGTTTGTTACAGAAGTCTAAATTACAATTGGAACAAAGCGCAATGCAGAAGCTAGCTTTCTTTTGTTTTTGTTTGCAAAACTAGTACATAAGTGATGGTCATTGCCAAGATTTATTTTAAGGTAATCATCATCAGATATACCCTGCTAAAATCGTCCCTCTACCTTGACTGAGGGCATTTTACATGCTAAATGGTATTACGGGCTATTTGCAAACTGCCTGCACTAAGCTTCCATGCACGTAATCTCACAGCAGCTTCTCAAGCTAGCCTTCTGTACGTATCTACTCTGTGTTATTGCGTCTTGTTGACAAATACACAACTTTCGCTGCGCAGACGCAGGTGGCACGGCGGAAGCGCGCGCAGATTATGATCGCCCGCGGTGTTAATAAATAAATTATGTGTCATTGAGTGTGTAAAGTCAGTTCAATAGCGAAAGCATATTGATATCGCTTTGTTAGAAGGCTTAGTAATAGGGATATGTCAATGATGGATTTATTGGCTAGTTCAGAATTAAGTTACAAACTTATGCCTTTATTTTTTTAAGGGTCTAATAAGACGGACTGCATTTCAGCTGCAACATCGCAGTTTGGATGCAGTTGACTTAACTGCTTCGAAATCTAGTTAAGTCAACTGCATCCAAACTGTGGTCCGTCTATTTAGACAGCCGAAGGAAAGATTGAACGTGGACGTCAAAAAACCGAGCCATGATCTCCTCCTCCCGGAGAATCGAATACCTAGTTATTGTGGTTGTGGCGCAACTTCGAAGAGGCCCAATTCTAGCAAAATACTGAGATAAACTTAGAGAGAGAAGAAATAAAGAAAATAACCCGTACTGGGTTCACTCCCGACTCACAGAGATATAGGCTAATTATGCTAATGGAAATAAACCTTTCATTAGACTCTGAATTCACGTCAAACTAAGGTAACCTCCAATTTTTTTATATCTCAGTATAGCCTCGCTCTATCTAGTGGATAGTCAGAATAATATCTTATTTAATTACACAGTGTGAACTACTAATTACAGTAAAAACACTCTATGGTTTGGCAGACTAATTAGTTATTAGATTTGTGACTTTGTAAGTATTAGTGGGTAGCATTGGCAAAATAGGTTCCGTAGATTAATTTGAATAAACAATAGCTCAAGTATGAATATTAAATCAAGTTTAAATTAAAACTTGGCGCTGGTCGTTGTCGGTAATTATTACGATTGATTACTTGTGGATTGTTAATTTTATGGATATCATGTAGTACACCAAAATAATGCGTAAAGCACACTATGCTAAAATTTGGATGTTTTTAAATCCTCTCTTTTTAAAATTTTTTTAGGTACTTAGATTTTCCAGTCCACAAATTTTTTTTAGTTAAATTGGATATTCATTTACATTTTTTAATGTCAAAGAAAAAGTAATGTAGGCTCCAGAAGACTCTCACTTTCATCAATTTAATCTGACAGCATCACAGAATCTCATGAAGACAGATATTGCAATATTCAACCTATCAAAACAGATCTAGTAACACGAAGTTCTTTTCTCATAATTACTAATCCCTTATAAGTGATATACTAATTGCAAGTATTGGAAAGCACACCTAATATCCGGTGTTGACTTTCCTTTTCGCTACCGGTGCGTGTGCGCAACGTGCGAGCGGAAAAATATAATTAAGTGATTGAGTGCTGTATGGGGTGTGTAGTGTACTGTGTAGATATTACCTGCACTTATCTGTCATTTAGTGAAGGTTAGAATAGAAAACTAGCTTTTAATACAAACAAAATAAATGTCTAGTGATTATTTTAAGTGTCGTCAAGTAAAAAAGCGGCGAAAAAAGTTTTAAAAATATAGGCACAGGCTACACAATTCAGAGAATAATAAAAATATTTCAATACTAAACCTATGCATTGCAACTAAAGATAATATTAGTATAAAGAGACTGAGAATTAATTAATATTAAAATATTCATCAGCATTCAATTAAAATTCGATTTTAGACAGCTACCAGAACCCAAAATTTTTTTCAAACTCCATTACAAATGGCATAATGGACCCCATCTATGTACATATAATTATTATTTATCAATACAGTAATAAAATCCATGTTAAATGTTTTCGATAAAACTATTGATGTGTGTAATTGGCCCATAAAGTTACAGGTTTATGGCCAATTTAAAATAATCTAGCGTTCAATGGGCACTTAACGGTTTTTAAGATTGGAATAAATGGAAAATATGGTTTTAAAGCTTTTGTTCGTTTTTAAACGTGCATTATCGAGTCGAGAAGATACGTTACATTGTAACTCGCAATGTAAACCCAGAGGGTGCAAAAATATTCTACATTTGCATACATACTTAATTATGAGATGGAACTATAATTAAATATCTTGTATAACGCGTTGAGCACCTGTCATATTGTGACCATGGCACCGCTAAGTAGACATACAACGACTGGATCTGAATAAGATTTCGATGTCACAATGACGGTAAAGCAAATAAATACAAAGACAGATATTTCTTGGCAAATACGAAACTTGCCTACATATAAAAGCAGAATTTGCGGTGCGAAAGAGCTGGATGCATTAGGTATACGCCAGTGGAGATGCCTCGAAGGTAGAGACTAGTGACAGTAGGTATGGACAAAGAAGAGACCCCAACATGTATCTCAACCATTAAGAAAGCGTTTGTAGCTGCAAATTGTAGTAGACTAGCTGCAAATGCAGCGATATAATTATACGAAATCTTCAGAAAAAGCTAGCCATACGCATAGTTAAGCTTGATTTACAGAGTGAGATTTTATTGAAGGAAAGAGAGAAAAATAGGTTTATTTGTCAAAAAGAAGAAGCTGCTTGTGGCATACCATAGGTAAGTGGAAGCAAAAATAAGACACCATCTCTAAACACTGTTTTGGCGACTAACAAACTAAACTTGCATTGTGTAAATGGAGATTAAGTACCTACTGAGTTGGGCCCCTCCTGTCTACTCCTCAAAAGAACTTCCACAAGTTGTCATCTCCAGTGCATTCTGTTGGCTGTCAGTACATCCGCATGATATATGACATCGATGAATCGCCGCGGGCCGCTCACTTTCACTAACTATCGTTTTATTTCGATGCCAAGTGGTGCTGATAGACTATCGCTTTGATAAAGCTATAGCTAAACATACATATTTTTCTATTGTTAGAAACGTTAAGACTATAGGATTTATTAGTAGGTACATACAGAAAATGCCTCTATAATTGACGCAGTGGAGACTTGCAAAAATTAAAGGGCTTAGACACTCCGTTGAAAAAAGGCCACTATGTGTGATCTTTCTCGGAAGAGGTGACAAATATCTCACTAAGGCGGTAATATGAAGATCTTTAGGCCCCCTAAAATTCTTAATTATCAGCAAACAACGTAAAAACTGAAACAGAATTGATGTCTAAAAGACTCGTGTTGTCCGTCCGCAGAAAAACTGTCAAGAACTTAATTAAAACCAGAAGACTATTAGAAGATATAACTCTTAAAGTTGCACCAGTTATGGCGGCCATAAAAACAGATTCACGATTGACAGACACATCGACAAGTTAAAATAATATTTCGTAAGACGAAAGCCAAACGAGAATATTACTTAAGAGTGAAATTTCGGCCATGATAGCCTCCGTGATAAGTTTCTATTAATTAATAGATGTATTGTGGGCGATGAGTTGTGTTTCTGTATTGGATATCATTAGTTTTTCTGCTTGTAATGTCTGGAATATAGTTGAGTCAATTATGCTGTAATGGCTGTTAAAATTTCGATAATGGTATATAAGAGCTTATTGAAATGTTATCTAATATATTGTAATTAATATAAGATGCGCCAAGAGAAATTAATTACTTATCTAATATTTTAATTGCTCTTTGAACTAGAGGTTGATGTCTTTGTTATTGGAGTTAGAATATTCTTACTTTAAAACATGGGTTTTAGGTTCAATGAAGGGTTCGGAGATCGCAGAAAGTGATAAGGCCGCCTCTTTATTGTATAATTTGTAGCGTTCGATCTATTTTTTGTTACGTATATGTTTTTGTATTTGTTTATACAATAAAGTATTTATAAATAAATGAATAAATAAGGCTCAAAAAGGAAATTTGCTAATATAACTGGCTGAATGCCATAATTACAGAAACAATTAAAAAGCCATTGTGTCTTGCGTGGATCCAAGTTCATACAAATGGTTAAAGACGAATTAGCGAACGCGGTATGGTATGTATTAGTAGACACAAGGTTGCTGGTGGCCATTTTTTTGACGAAACCCTATTGGATTTCTTAATTTTTTGGCATTTTCTTTACCAGGGGGCCTAGACAAGTAGAAATAGCTTTCAAAACGTTTCTACAAGGACTTTCAACAGTACGGTCATAAGCTGTTCGGTAGCTTATGTCAAGTATACTTTTAATTTTTTAATTCTTCTTCTTTTTAGCGTGTCGATAGCAATCTAAATGGACTCGGCCCAGAATTCGGCTACTTGTTTGGCGCCATCAGTTCCTGTAACGTGCAGCTGACAGGACACGCAGGACACGATATTAAGTGTCCCATCGTTTGTGGAAGAGCACCACATTTTTTCATTATCGTTGTCTCTGATATACCGTTGTAGACAATTTGCGGAAGATCCGGAATCCGTATTGGTAGATAGTAATAACTATTTAAGCTCTTAAACTAATTAGAATTACACATAGGTACACCAGCATTAACCAACAAACGCAGCACATAAACTACTTCCCGCTACAAAGGTCGCCGACAATGAAAGCTGGGAAAATGAGTTCAACAATAATTACAAGTAAAATAATAACGTGTGTTATGTATGGAAGTCGATTTCCTGTGAAAAGCTATTGATGGCTTTCACAGTTTTCCGGCGTTTAGCGGTTTCCTCTGCGATTATGGCCGGAAAGTCGGTGACTCACGGTAATATTGCGAAAAGTGGGTCGGTAGAGGTGTCGGAGGTGTGGTTAACGGTCCCATAATGTGTTTGTGGGAGGCAAATATTGGCGGTTAAGATTTTTTGGATTTTTGTTTTTTGGCTGGTAGGAAGGTAATGAGTGAGAAATCTTTTAAAAGGTAAAGATTAGGTTTAGTAATGCTTTCGTCTTGTTTGGAAATCTTTTCTCAAAACATTCAGGCAAAGTTCGCTGCCACCGACGAAGCCATGATAGTGGCAAAGTTTTGGGCCAACAGGTTTGAAATACTGTCGTGACTCGTGCCAGCGACTCGAAAAAAATCTTTTGAGAGAAACTACTTCTTTTCGCGTTCTGGTTGAGATTCTTGCCGTTCTGATCCCCTAAACCACCCTCCACCCCCCTCCTCGATCTCCTGCTAGTTATGTTTTAATCTCTTTCTAATCCAACTTTCTCATTCCGAGTTATTCCGGTCTGATCCGGTTTTTCTTTCGTTTTTATTCCTGAAGGACCGATCGTCAGCAACAAAATATACATACAGGGTTAGCGGTTTATGTTCAGGAGTATACAAGGTGTAACAGAATAAACGCAAGTCCTGAAAGTAGTTTGTTCATAATTGACTATTTAATCGATATCAGTAACTTTTAATACAGGTTTTAAAAAAAATTTTTTTGGTCCTTGTATTATGCTCTCTAATTGGGGTGTATGAGGTCTTGCGTTAATATTGTTACACTGTACACATAATATGTATATTTACAGGCTGAAATCATATCAACAATAGGTAACTGAGCTACGTTTGAACCAATTAGGTTAGGTATTTGCCTTCCTCGCTCGATACGAAACACGTAACAGAATAAGTTATTTTAATACCACTATAACATTTTATAGGTTACGTTATAAAATATTCATGAACCGACAATCATCGTTTCTATTCATGTCAATGTATTCGACACTAACACCGTCCGATTTATCGAGTCCCAAAAACATAATAATTATGATCGAGAAACAATCGGACGAATACCTAATAATAACCGTAACCGTTTCGATTTTGAATAACAATGCCAACCTTACACATTCGGATAAAACAGAGGGGCTCGTGGCTAAATAATAACATTTACACGATGGAAGGTTAACCTATGCTTGCCGCGGTTGGTTCGTGAATGGGTGATCGTCCATTACATACCGATACCCCCCTTGTGCCTCGGAAAACACGTTAAACCGTTGGTCTCGGCTATCATTCGTAAATCTTTGACAGCTGTTACGGGTAGTCAGAAGCACAAAAGTCTGACAACCGGTCTTGCCAAGGGATATCGTGTTACCCAGTAAATGGGTTGTCACTCCATGTAGAATGCTGGTATTCAGCTGCATCCGGTTAGAATAGGAGCCGACCCCAACATAGTTGGGAAAAGGCTAGGCAAATTATTAAACTATTATTATTATTATCAAGCGACGATGCTCGCGAATGTGTGGAGGTGGCATTATAAGTGACGGCCGGAGCATTGTACGAACGATAATAGCAATGACATTTGTGCTCGCCCTACTTAAGACAAACGATGCCCAGTGCAGTTTAATCATCTTTAAATATAGTATTATTATGTGTTATTTTATCAACCGTCAGCGATAACTGTTGCGCCAAATATTTTAGGTGCCACACACGAATTTACGCGAAGATTATTTTTATAGGGTGGCAATGACATCGACGCGCACCCTGTAACTAAGATTAAGTAAGTACAGGATTATGAACCCTAGACAGACTGGATGCGGAAGGCGGAGGACAGGATGTTTTGGCGAAGCCTGGGAGAGGCCCATTATGTCCAGCAGAGGAAAGCGATAGGCTGAGCTGATATCGCTGATAGAATGTCACTTTGTCCAGGCCTTTCGATCTAGTCTTCAGTAAATAAGCTGGCTTAGCTGAAAGACGTCCACTTCTAAACCACCAAGCATCAGTAGATTCCTGCGACCTTCACCAAACTATCGGTCCATATTTTTATGATTGGTAAATCACAATAATTTATGTATAAATCATATGATTAAACACAATATAATTAATAAGAGGATTTCAAAATCCGGCGTTACTGAGTGGCAGTCTTTTCTCACGACCTTTTTGTCTTTGAACGCAACTCCACAAGCTTGAAATACATGTTTTAAATACGGAAACTATAAGTCTTGGACTAGGTATAAAAGTAGCTATTATCGCCCAGCAATTTGTTTCCCTCGATTAATTCTAAGACTTCGCGCGGGAGCTTCGCAATTTGCAGAAATAAGTTTTCTTTTATTGTTTTTTGTACGGAACAGATTTTATTTTTCCACTACCAGACAAAGGCTGGCTAGAAGTTATTCTTCCATTGATTTCTATGTAGGCTAGTCGTTTCGCTTTTCTGGTTCATTGAGCTGACCTGACAAGTGTCAGGAAATGGAACCTAAAGCCAAACGCACATTAGGTACAGCCGCAACGGGCCGCAGCGCAACGCATTTTCATAATTTTTGCAATGTAATGCGGCCTGCCCAAGTCTGCGTCAGCCTTAATATTTCGCAAAAATAAAACGTCTAAATATTGTCAGAATAACACAAATATAAGAAAGACAGACAGAAATAAAATAATATAAAACCAGTCAAGGTGAAACAAATACATTATGCATAATTATTTAACCACCGAAATAAAAATAAAAATGAAACAAAATCTCAAACACTCAAGCCTTATTTACCAAAATAAATGGTCAAACAGCATCTTTTCAAGTTAAAAGAAGCCCAAAATATCAGTTGATTAGTCAAACAGGGTGCTAATGTGTTAGTCCAACATTTGTGTTACGGTACTCGGGTTCGAACCAGTGACGACTCAATGATATGTGAAGGATTAATTAAGGAACACTTCGCACCTGGTTATGTGCTCACAGTTACATCTGGAGTTATGTAACTGTGGTTTTGACGATGTTTAATAGGTGAGAATAATTAAGCAATCTACCTAGCTTTTTCCCAACTTCGTTAAGGTCGGCTTCCACTCTAACCGGATCCAGTATTTTACATGTAGCGACTGCGTATCTGAACACTGAGTAATACGATACCCTTTGGTGGGAGCGGTTCTCAGACTTTTTGGGGATTATTCACTCTATGCAGCATGGAAGCGCCGATTTTGGACGCCCCTGTGTTAAAATTTTTCGCCGGTTATTCCTGAGCGTTAAACTAGGTTTATTAAACCTTTGACTTAAACAGTCTTGCCAAAGCTACACAATTTTAATTTAATAAAAACCCATTTCAAATATCATTAGAAGAAGGCTTTAATCTCCTAGCATTCCTAAGTGAATATTTTCAGGCAGTTAAAGTGTTCAGTTAGATATTAAACCTTAATGACGACTAGTTATGATAGTCGCGGTAGGAACGCGGAATAGAACTGGCACACGGCCGCTATGTTCAGCTGACAAATGTGTGGAAATTGTACTATCGCGGACACTCCCGCCTGACCACCGCTAAGTTCACTTTTGCTTGTACTCATAAAATAGAAGCGCTCTCTAGTAAGCGCGCCAAGGTCAAATAGTTCGTTCGTAAAATTCACAAAAGGAGTACTTAACTAAAATAAAGTTGCAACTAATAGTGCTATCGCTTTCCTAATAGGCGAAAACTTCAAAGGGGCGTGGCTTGGCGCCGCCGCAGGATTTAGGAGAAACAATTTTTAAGTGATCAAGAGGAAATGGCCGCGATGGTACATTGATTATGTGTTTTTTGTTACGTTGAAATGACTGTTACTTTCAGTCGTTTGTGAATCATGTTATTATAACAGTCTTAATTTACTGTTCAACAAATTTTTGCACTATAATCCTAATTGTCTTCCACTGCTTCCATCCCTATCTGAGGTCAGGTCATCTTGTTCAGCGGCGCCAGGACCATCTGTCCTGGGTTGTCATAGCAGTTAGGTTCTGCGCTTTCCTCCCCCTTTCGATACTGGACCACCGTGTAGCCGGGGTCTTCCTCTTCCCAGGTGTTTCATAGGGATATTTAGGACTGTTTTTACTGAGAAACTATCATTGTCTTTCACTTATCCTAATTTATTTGAGGTCGGCGCAACATTTTCTTCCAACCTTCTCTATTAGTCGTCACCCCCTTTCTATCCATATCATCCATTACACAATCCATCCATCGTTTCTTTCATCGTGTATTTAGAACTTTTTAATTTTTAATAATAATTACCTAATAGGCTAATAACGAAGTTTGAGTACCGCTAAATTAAATGGGTTTGTCGATATGGGACGCAACCCGCGGTAACTACAAGACCAAATAATTTTGAGAGTTGTAACATTATGCAATCTAAACAAAAAAGACTAGTAAAAGTTTCTAGAAGCTTCTTCCATTGAAATCGGAGAAGATTGAACTGAAATACACATCTAAAAATAATTTAAATAATCATTTTCGAGTAAAAATAAAAGCATCAAATTCTTTTCTAATCAAATCAACCCTAGGCTAGTTGTAACGCATAGCGGTATACGTCAGCGGCGGCATTCCTCACAGGGCCCGGTCCGACATTTCGATCAAGATGTAAAAATTACCAGCAATTAGTGAGGTCTTCGCCCTCTCTGGTTTAGTTATGGACATAACTAAACATTATGTGGACATAAAACTTAAATACCTGAGACACCACGTCGATAATGCAATAAAAATGAGATAAAAATATGTGTATGACATAAACCTTTGTGGTTGCTCAGTGTGAATTTTAATTAAAACTCTTGTTTGATTTGTTTGGAAATAAAAACTAAAATATCTAAAATACATATAAAACGATTCAGAAAAATCTTTTTTACAAAAAAAACAACCGGCTTCCAAAAAAAACTACAAAGTGATAAATAACTTTAAACTTTAAAAAGTCGGTGTCGTTAGTCCTGCATTTTCGTTTATTGACACCGACTTCCGAAATTAAAGTTATTTATCACTTTGTAGTTTTTTTTGGAAGTCGGTTGTTTTTTTTTTTTGTAAAATTGTTTTTATTTTTCACTTTTTAGTGAGAGAGTTTGTGATTTATCTAAGTTACAATAGCCTAACATCAACTGCTCATCACCTTTTACAAAATATTGCTATTCCCAATGCTGGGACGTGAACCAGGAGAACTCCTCATCAACCATTCACCATAAGCATTGTGACGAGCATAAATTGCTTAGCAACCATATTAAAGTAATCGAATCGCAATCCGTAAAATATTTATCATTGAGTAGTTCCGATGGCCGTCTGTGGTCTTCATCATCAGCTCCACTTTACCAAATGATGATTTCCGAGAGAATTACTCTAAAAAATATCCAAATCGCTATAGGTTTGCCAATAAAATTTTAGGGTTTCCCTCGATTTCCCTGGGATCCTATCATCAGATCCTGACCTGATGATCATGGGACCACTTGGGAAGTATACCCTTTCAAACAAAAGAAAAATTTTCCAAATCAGTCCAGGCGTCTTCGAGAAATCGAGGAACATACATAAAAAAAAAAATAAAAAAAAAGATTCCGACGAATTGAGAACCTCCTCCTTTTTTTGAAGTCGATTAAAAATAAAGTCTATTTTAATTGGATTTTATGCAATAGTGGTTCTACAATAATTTGCGCATTACAGTAGCATTGCCGACATTTTCAATCCACTCCCACGCAGAGACGCCAATAAAGTTTCCATCGGACCATCCATTTTTCACAGCCACACAGAAACAAAAGACATAAAAGCGTCCATTTCCTTTAAATATAAAACTGCTACGGGATTGGACCGCAGCATTACCGCGGTGCTGCGCATTCCTGCGCATCGTGGACGACACCAATTAACGGGGGGCGTGTCGCCGGCGCACTAAACCTGCGCCGATTTAGTGTTATGTGCGCAGACGCAGCCGTGCACCGTGACATACGGCTGGGAAAGTGCGCGAATTTCTATTCCGTATAGAAATTATAAGCCCAATAGGGAGGCACAGTTAGACTAATCGTGGGGACTTCTGTTTATGGTTAAATGACCATCGCTATTTGTTTTGTACTTTGAATGCAACGTCGCACATGTAAAGTGTTTACGCAATAAACAAAACTGAACCTTAGCTGCTTGCGGCATCTTATGATACCAGCACAATATTTTAGTGTCACATTTACACATTCCTTAAAAGACTATAAAGTCTTAGCTTCTGCCTTCTTGGTTAGGTACGAGTACGTACTTTAAGACGCTATTTACGCAAACCGTTACTCTAACGTCTTTCATTTTTAGCAAAGTAACTCCTTTAGTTTACGCGTTTCTATTTTACTGTAAAACAACGACGTTTTGTCACACCATCTGCTCTACATTTACTACAGCCATTTTCGCTGTTTTTTGCTGGCCTAAAAGTTTCCACTCGTTCCTGTGTGTTGCCTCCTTCGACGAATCTCCCATAAACGACTCTAAGTCATCACGCCAGCGTTTCCTACGCCACCCTCGGCGATGACTCCCGTCTTCTGGCACCCAATACGTGACGACTCTGACTTATCTATCCCGAAGCATTCTAAAAACATTGCCCACCCAATTCCAACTTCAGCCTAGCAGACTAATATTCTCGCTGTACAATAAAACATGTTCGCTTTCCTGTTCTACATTCGCTGCATCAGTGTGTCCATCCACTACTCCATTTCTTCGTGGTAATTGAGGGTGCACCAACCACTTCCTGGTTACTCCCGTAATGGGCTCTGGAGCAACCAGTTCGATTGGTGGATAGAAAAAACAAATTAGCATTTGGCTCGCGTGTTCCTCCGATATGGGGAATATTAATGAACTTATTTCTTGTTAGGTTTTTGTTAGTTTTTACTCGATACGTAGGCTTGTGGTGATGTGAACGGGAAATTATTTTTATTCAAGTACATGTTGTGGGAGATTTGTTTTTTTTTTTTTCGTTTATTATTGGTATTTGCCCTCTGTGAGGTCACTGTTATATAAGATCACTAGTTTCTAAGTTGTATACTAACCAAATGGACTATACGTACCTCTACGTCATCATCATCTGCCTAGCCTTTTCCCAACTATGTTGGGGTCGGCTTCCAGTCTAACCGGATGCAGCTGAATACCAGTATTTTACATGGAGCGACTGCCTATCTGACCTCCACAACCCAGTTACTGGATTTTACGATACCCCTTGGTAAGACTGATTGTCAGACTTTCGGGCTTCTGACTACCCGTAACGACTATACCTCTATGTATGGGTTTGAAATAAAAGATTTATTTTTCTCGTATTATTATGCAACTAATTTACATAATTATTGATTTGAGGAAAAATTATATCTTTATCATTGGCTTCCTGCTGTGATTATATATTGTTTTGATTTTAGTATTGTAGATTTTCTTTATTAGTTTTTGTAGTAAACAACATAATTTGATTTTAATAGGTAATTATCTATACTACTTACTTAATTTCGTGCAACCGATGCAGTTTCGTCATCGACTTCCTGGTGGACTTCTGTTTTATTTTTATGTTTCTATGAGTGTGTTTAGTTTAATTTGTGAGTCCCATAAATTCTTTTTCTTTCTTTTCTTTATTTATCGAATCATCTTGCTTCCTGATTTCACGACGAATAAAATAACCTACAAACAATGTTTAAAAAACATTAAAACAAAACACAAATACATTTTATCAATGTAACGACTCATAATTCGCATGATTGCTATCAATAATATTATCAATCACGGATTTTAGCGGCTTATTATCATTGAGTTAATCGCATTAAATAAATATTTTATCTCCTATCTTATCAGCTTTGTGTGGACTAATCAAAATAAGCGTGGGCTGTCGGAAATGCATTAGCATTTTAATAAAATGTTTTTGTGAAAATTAATTTTGTTTTTTAATCGAATGGTTAATTCGACGTATCTTACTGACTGCAGCACAGACTGAACACTAAACTTTTATCAAGGGTTTTTTTACCAAAGTCAGTTGTTATCTTTTATCCGTGGAATTGAATTAACGTCTGACAGTTTTTATATGGAAAAACTGTCAAAAATTCAAAATTTATTCTAAGGATTATCATAAGACTTATTCTAGGTAAGTATGACAAAAACCATAAAACTGTCTTCAGAAAAAGAAAAGGCTTTTTATTATTTTGACAGTTTTCCTTTTGACTTAAATTTCCTTATGTTAAAAAAATTTGTTATCCAAGTTATACACTTAGTAAGACTAATTCGTCCTATTAGGAGAGCGTTTACGCCGTACGGCATTTCATACAAACTTTCAAGCCCTTGTTTTTCGAAATGAATGAACCGATTTTAATGAAACTTCATACGCATAAGCAGAATACAAAGGTCTAAAAAGTTAGTAAAGAACATTTTCGAAATGTCTTGTTTAAAAAAAGATAACTGGAAATCTGTTTCTATGGAAAATTAAAAATCGGTCTAAATTGGCTGTAACACTATTTTTCTAAAATGTTCATATGCATATGAAGTTTCATTAAAATCAGTTCATCCATTTCGAAAAACAAGGGCTTGAAAGTTTGTGTGAAATGCTGTACGTCGTAAACGCTCTTAACAAATCAAAATAGTACATTATTCAAGTTAGTTTTCGCACCGTTAAGAAATTCCTTTAAATAGCTAGACAAGTGATTCCGCAACCATCTTTAAAACAGCTTCTAAACTCCAACTAAACATTGCCTATAAAAATCTACCTCTAGCTTACAAGTGATAGCTTAGTCAATTACTTGCAATAACTTAGACAATTTACCCAGTATGACAACCAACTAAAGTCATATTTTTAAACTTCTCCAGCTCTAAAATTGCGCTGTAATACATATAGTTTAGTCCGTCTGTCTGTCGGCGTGCGGTTGCCGCTTCCGCATTGCGCCCGCGCAACACGCATAGACAACAATTTTGTTTGTATTACCGGCGTGTACATAATGTGTGGTTGTTTTAGTTGTCTATTGTACTATTTTGAGTAATTTGTTGGCTGGCAGGTTGAAGTTTTTGATGTGTGTTATAAATATACTTATTGCGTGAAGTTTCAAGTTTATTTTGATTTGGATGCAGATAAAACTTGCTGCAGTGGCTAGGCTAGGATCCAAGTGTGGTGTGAAAAAAATCATGGTCTGCCAAGATCATGGAATCATCCAATATCAAACTGGAACTGATACTTTGGTCAATCTGTTTTTCACTCTTGCCCTAGCATTGCCCATAACAACTCTACAATATTAAATACACTATTTTAATATTTTTTTGTAAGCCCTAATCGATTATCATATGTAATGAAAATAGCATTCCAATAATATTATATACATGTCGAAATGATAACCTCCTTTTTTTATGTTGGTTAAAAATAAAACATACTTAAGTTTTGCTAATAAATAATAACAGCTTTTATTTCTTAAAGTATATGTCTTTAAATATGTATGCGTAGATGAAACCACTAATTATTAGGTAAAATTGTGATTTTCCCAAAATTACAAAAGTCATCAAGGCGAATCACAGTACAGCAGCAAATTCTCCACTACTGCACGGTTTCTAACTCTGCCAGCCATTAGCCATTACAAGCCTAATTTAAGTACTAGCAACCACCACAAAAACGGCCAATCAAAGGGAATTTCATCAGTGTGAATAAAAATTCTATCCAATCAATAGAAAGCAGTTAATTTGCATCGCAACCAGGTGAAACTGCGCCCGCGCACGTTCTACTCTGATAACGCGTCACGCTGCGCGCTCGGCTTTTGTAACTATATCACATGTCCCACTGTTTTCTAATACTAGTGTTATTTGGATTGATTTATTATTATTATTATATGTAATCATGTGCTTTGATTTAACGAGGGAAATTGTACCGGTTTTTGATTTGTTTTCGTTACCGGTAACAGTTAGACTCACAAAGTATATCACTAGGTTTAGTCAAATTAGTGACGAGACGGCTAGACGCGTACCGCAAGGGTTGGATCGAGAGATCGTGGCCCTAGACAAGGATGCTTGGAAGGATAAGGGGGAGGTATTTGATCAGCAGTGGGAGTCATCATCTGCCTAGCCCGTTTGCCAACTATGTTGGGGTCGGCTTCCAGTCTAACCGGATGCAGCTGAATACCAGTATTTTACATGGAGCGAGAAAACAGTAGAGGAGTTTTTAGCAGTGAGTGTAAAAAAAAATTGGCGGATCGCTATAACTCTGTATCAACTAGTAAATTCCTATAGTTCTTTTTCCAACACACAAATCTTAGGTCGAAGATATCCTTGACCATACTAAAGAAACCTAAGAAGTCCAGATTGATCAATTCTAGAGTTTCTTTCCCGATAAATCTCGTCAGACACTACTTTTTACACACAATCTAGTGCTTTACGTCTTTAAAGTGCATTAAAAAAGAGCATCCATCGTAACCACGGAATAGATAAAAGAGCCAATTACATACTTAAGTTTTCAAAATCTTTTAAGTGTTTCTCCACGAAAGACAGAAAGCGTTCAATTATCAAATCTTTCCTAATTCTTCTCAAAAGCAAAAAAAAAACAAACAGCATCACAAAAATCCTGCGCACCTTATCAGCGCGTTATATCAGGTGTTGCATCACGGCAGCATGGCCGCACGGCAGCATGGCTTCCATTCGCGATGGCCGCTAATGCTCGCATTATTTATGCATTAAAGGATATCATTAAAACGACATCAGCTGCCGACGACCCCCGTGTTACGACTTGTTTTGTAACGACCCATGTAGACTGGTCACTGGATGCTGGATGCGGGATGCTGGACTTGTTTGTGTTATGAAGTAAGTGTAACTAATTTTGTGAGATCTCAGTTGAGATGATTTTGGATCATGTTGAATTGGGAACAATTCGAAATTTATCTAAAATTCTTATACAGGTAGGGCTTTTTAACTTTTATATTGTTAATATGTCTAAGTATGTAAATATTTCCGTTTATTAATGGAAAATAAAGCACAGTGATTGAAACTTCAGAATGTTCTGGCTTGCTGAATGGCCAAGTAAACAACATTTCCTGACACTAAAATGCAATTTAAAATTAAAAATACAGCTCCGTCAAAATCCTAAGTTCAACACTGGATTGAAATAGGCCAAGATTGATTAATGCAGAATGATCGAGTTTTCTAGTTTTGTAAAGAGTTGCCCTGGTGAAAAACTGATTATCCCAGTATGATGTTACTATTAAATTTTGTGATATATCTGTAGAATCGAAAAATATATGGACTAATAAGAAACGAAACCGTAACGTAAAAAAAAGAGTAACGGTGGAGTTTCTTGCCCATTCTTCTCCATACGAAAACTACCTTTTGGAAGGGGCGACTAGAATCAATTATATTTCATAATAATTTTTGACGTTCAAAAGTGCCTTTTATGTGCCTATTTGAAATAAATGCTTTGACTTTGAACCTTTGTCGGACGATTAGGATACAGACAGAAGATGGCCCATGCATTCTTTACTAATTATCAACAACGCTAAACACTATTAGAATGCAAAATATTCCAGTATCGCCAGTCTAGCCAAGCCGTTACATCCTGTATAACTTAAGATAGCAAGTGCAAGTAATTTTTAATGTTAACACGTTCGTTGTATGAAAGTATGTATGAAAAACATGATCAGAATGTATGAAAAACAGCTCGCCGTATTTTTAATGTTACTGTATTGAAATTACTTAAATAAGTATATTGCTGGACAAGTTTGACGTATGGTTAAGTTTTAATAATTTCAATAACATATTGTTTTTTGGATAGTAACGGGAATTTTGGTAATACTGTGGATGTAAAAATGATTCGCTTATTTCGTTAAACAAACGTTCTTTTGTTGTTACATATCTCTTGTAAGTAAATAATAAGTGACTCGTCAAGATTAAGGGTAAATACGGTATATAAAATATTTTAAAATCTAACCCCCTTATTAATAAACGTTGTATAAAGTCTGTATAGTTACACAGCGCTTTGTCTTCTTCTTTCGAAAGTCAAATTACTGACGACTGAAAGAGTGAAATCGATGTGTAACTATTCATCTGATATATTACGTTTATGAGTAAGGGGGTAGAAACCAGAGCTTCGTTACATTACAGCAAAGGACGGACCTTTGCTTACCATCATGAATGTCAAATTTATGAGAATTGCACGTTACAAAATTTTGTTTCAGTGCGGTTAGTGGAAGTGCTCAGGTGCGGTTCGTACAAATGCGGTTGAAATCAGTGCTCTGAGTAGAATACCTCAAATATCTATGCCAAAATGTTTCAGCAAACCTACTGCAGAACACTTCACAAAAGATGCCAATACTAACGTTAGTTAAAATAACAGATGTAACATTAAAACTGAGTCACCCAATCAGCTAGTTTATCGAGGATGCAGTACAAACGTACAATCGTACCAGATCTGCATGATACGTATTAAGCGTTAAGTTACTGGAGAAAGCTAGACCCAACTTTAATTAACTAATGCTTATCCCGCAGATGGTGAAATAGGTAGCAAGCCAACAAGAGACAACTAAGTCGGAAAATAGAACAGCTGTACTAATCTTGTGTTCATTAAAAACCAGCCAAGTGCGAGTTGGACTCGCACACGAAGGGTTCTGTACCACCATACAACATTTACCACTACATATAAAATAACGGCAAAAATTCACATTTGTTGTATGGGAGCCTCCTCTTAAATATTAATTTTATTCTGTTTTTAATATTTGTTGTTATAGCGGCAACAGAAATACACATTCTGTGAAAATTTCAACCGTCTGACTATCACGGTTCATGAGATACAGCCTGGTGACAGACGGATGGACAGCGGAGTCTTAGTAATAGGGCCTCGTTTTACCCTTTGGGTACGGAACCCTAAAAAGGCAGGACGAGTGGTGGTGAAGACCAGGGGAAGATCAAAAAACCCATGGATGAACTGTGTTAAAGATGCTAGAAAGAGCGGCCTATATTGAGCTGACTTAACGTTTAAAAACAAAAGACAGCCGACGCCAAATAAATTGGTTAAGAGCAGGATGATGACACTTAGATATACTCGTACGTCTGGCAACCTCTATGCAGTCAATGTATTCCGGACAGCTTAATAGGACACAGAAATTCGGGTTTCCATCATTGGAAACAGAGTATAACATCCGACAGCGAATCCGGATGCAGTTACAAAGGTAATGGGAAAGTTCAGTACGGACACTGGCTACTATTAATGACGAAGACCATAAACAATAGATGTGATGACAGTAGGATGGAGGTGTCATTATAGACCCGCATACGAAGGATAACCACTTGGAAACAATGAAGAAAGATTTTTACGGGGAGATGTCAAAACAAAAAAAATAATTTGCTGTCAAGCTCAGATAGAAAGATAGACCTGCCTTACGCGTACTGCTTAACTTACAATGACTCAAAATCGAAAGAAAGTAGATACAAAGCTATACATTATTTTGTAACCCTTGTCCCTTCTGCGTCCAACCATAATCTGTGCCTCAACCACGCAATAGTGATTCGGGTCATAAATGCCAACAAACCGCAATATCGAGAAATCATATCGGTTATCGATTTCTAAGTTATTAACCGTCTGTGACTCGGTTAATTTATAACTAGAGGTCGGGAGGGATAGTTTGATGCGCCTGGGCAGATGAAAGCCTTTTCAATAGGGCTGTGCAACAGTAATTGTAGACTTAGAACTTTTCCAGGAATAAATTGATTTGGCTTGTCAAAATTAATAGGCTATATGGGTCGTAATGAATTAAGGTATGGAAGTTGAACTTTGACAGAAAATACTTTGGGGGTAAGATAAATGACAGCCCAGGAAGATTGTCTAGGTAGATTGATTTGATTGTGTTGTGATTGTTGCTTTGAAATTTTGATATTTCAAAGCGTCCTTTGCATAGCTTTATTGTTACGTTTCATTGATAAGAAGTGTTTATAGCAAACAAAAAATATTTTCATGTTTATGAAGGACCAGTGACTAATTTCTGGCGAAGTAAAAATTATCAATATTGCAAACAGAAATAAATCACCAGCGTGATTTAGAAATGCAATGAAATGAAAAAATCTTTACCTACTATCTTAAATTATTCGCGTTTTGCTTAGCCTTTTCCCAACCATGTTAGGGTCGGCTTCCAGTCTAATCAGATACAGAGAAAAAATGTTGAAAAAAAAAATTGTTGTCGTTGAATTATTGACACCAGCAACACTCTTATAGAAGATATCGGAAGGCAGATATTAAAGTAGCTGGCGACCAGTTATTTAGTGCCAGATCTGGTGCTGTCTCGTATCCCATAAATAAATAGTAGATCGATACAAATTATAGCAGCATGGTTGCTTCATAACGCCCGACAAGATAACGGAGAGAAAGACGGAGGTGTTGCTAAAGCTAAGCTAGAATGGCGCTAGCGAAATATATAATAATAATAATATCCTTGGACATTCCACACAACGCCATATAGTCCCAAGCTAAGCAACCTAATGCTTGTGTTATGGTAACGACATGGCTGATAAACTACTTATATACATTTTTTTTTTGTAAATACATTCATATTATAGATAAAACACCCAGACCCGTAACAAATACTTGCAGGTCGTACAAATATTTGTTCCGTGCGGGAATCGAACCCGGGACATGCTGCGCAGCAGTCAATCGCTCAACCACTGCGCCAACCGTGTCGTCATATTTGTCATGAATAATTAGGACCACAAATCCAGGTTCGTCAAATCAAATATCTGAAAAGGGTTGCAGTCTTAGGCAAAGTTAACATAGAGAAAAGTTGAAAGAACAAAGTTGAATATAATTTTGGTTCTCCAAAACCATCCGTCATGAGGGAGAATTCTACTACCAGAAATAAGGCAGGTCAGACTTGAGAACACGTGGTAAAAATGAGCTTTAGTAGCACCTAGTTATTACTAGGTTAAAAACTCAATTTCATATTTTATGTAGATGTGCCGATATATTTATCGGCACATCTACATAAAATATGAAATTGAGTTTTTACCGTATAAGTGTTAAAAAATCCATAATTTAAAAAAGTTGTAAAACGGCACAACGCTATACTAGTAATCAAACCCATAAAATAGTAAAAAAACGTAATATAAACCCATAAATAAATTTTTAACATTTTATATAAAATCTTTGATCCTCGTTTCTGTGAAAAGTGAAAAAAGTAGATGGTCCAATATATTACTAGGTGAGCGATGTAGCATAGCTTTGTCTGAGTACAGTTCTTTACGTCGCCGTGTAGTGAGCACACCACTCCTTAGTTGTTGCCCAATGGTTGTGGTTCGAAAATAAGCACATTTTAATATCATAACCTCTGGTCGTGACTAGAGCGTGCAATCCTTAGCTCCGTCCCTTTCTGTAGTACTGCAATAGAAAGGGATAGATGAGATAATATTTTGCTATCTCATATTTAGGCGTTGAGGACCTCGTTTTAGAGACTAAGTTTTAGTAATTTACAAGTGGGTACTTGAGTAGGTTGTTGAGGTGAATTCGAATCAATAAATTTTTAGACAAGGCAAGACAGGGAAAAGCGGAAGGCTGTGGGGAAGACTTTTGCCCACCTTGGGACAGCACAGGTCGAACTCGCTCACAGAGGGTTCCGTACAAATTTGTAGGTAGGTACCTAAATAGTTAAACGCGGGTTTTTTTTTTTAACTACAAATTTACGGTTTCCGGATTTTTAGCTACTGAGAAATTCCTGATAAAAAACCCAATAACACTTTGCTCGACCCGGGAATCGAATCCAGTTCCTCATGCTCAGCGGTAACGCTTGCGACCATTAGACCATTGAGGCAGTCCTTTCTTATCCTTAAAAAAAAACTAACATAGGTATGAACTTGATGCTCTGCTCCATCCACCTTACATTATTCAGGGTCACAGGTTCGATTGCCGCGGCACAAATATTTGCGTGACCTACAGGTATTTGTTCCGAGTCCTCGTGTACGTGTTTGTGTCTTACAAACAAGCAGAACTCAAGTGATTTACGAGTGTTATGGAAAAACGACATTATAGGTGCGGAGGTAAACAATGAGGCCGCAAATAACAAGCCTTTCCTTTATCCCAAAAAAATTGAGGTGCACTTGATGTAAATTATGAAGGAAACAGCATCAGAATACATAAAGAGCTTTAAAAGCCTCACAGACAGACGGGCGCGGGCGGTTTCATCTATACCAATAATTAAGCTGAAATGTTTGTTTGTATGAACGCGCTACCAGTCAGATGAAAAAATATAATTTTGCATTTCATAGCCGAATCCTTTAGGAAGGCTATAGGCCACTTAACGTGACGGGATAGATCGAGGCAACAATTACAACAACAGTTTTATAATATTCAGTGATGAAATCATATTTTGGCCAACTGTATCAGCTTTTCATACTGACACTTTTAGCAGGAATCTATCTCGTTTTTACTACTTTGAACGATTCATTATATTTAAGTAATGACTGCTAATCTTTTCTGTATAAATATTACCGTAAAAACTTGCTACTGATAACGCTTTACGTAATATCGCCTCGCCTGCCTTGCTTAGAACTTAATCTAATTACGCTATTGTAAGTACTAAATTACTAGTAAGATAGATAACTTTTAGGAGGGGCCCGTGGCTAATTAATAACAGCCGCACAGGTCGATCGATCAGGTTAAGCTACGCTTGCCGCGGTTGGTCTGTGGATAGGTGACCATCTTTACATATCGAGACCCCTCCGTGCCTCGGAAAGCACGTTAAGCCGTTGGTCCCGGCTGTCATTTGTGGATCTTTGACAGTCGTTACGGGTAGTCAGAAGCCCGAAAGTCTGACAACCAGTCTTACCAAGGGGTATCGTATTACCCAGTAACTGGGTTGTGGAGGTCAGATAGGCAGTCGCTCCATGTAAAATACTGGTATTCAGCTGCATCCGGTTAGACTGGAAGCCGACTTAGTTGGGAAAAGGCTAGGCAAATGATGATGATGATAGATAACTTTTAGAAAGACAGTTAACATCAGGTTCGAAATCAATTCAGACTTTGATTGAAAGGTGCAACAGAATTCGGCAATTTCTCAAGATACCGTATCTTGTAGTTACTCAATAATAATAAAAACAAATAGATTAAATCAATGTTTTAAAGTACAATGCGTTTATTGTACGATAATGTTCTAGTATTGAGAAACAAAAGGTTGTATTCTACAGATAGATGGTTTGGGAACTAATAATGTAATATGTGTATTGTTTGATAAAGAAAACATTTGTGTATCAAATTAATTAGTAGCGGCATTGCTTCATTTGAGAAGCTATTTTTATGTTTTCTATATTTATCTTTTGGGCTATTTCCTCATAAAATATTTTTTGTGCTCCTAGATTTGACACCTCAATATTGGCCAATAAGTTATGAATATGGGTTGAATGTGTGTGTTGAAATACATAAATCAAAAGCCGCCTAACTTTTGCTCCACTATGTTGGGGTTGGGCCTTCCAGTGTTACCAGATGCAGCTGAGAATCAGTATTTTACATGAAGCGACTGCCTATCAGAAGGCCAATTCTCGTAATTTAAAACGTTCAATATCGCAGTCTCCTATCGGCGACAAACAAATGTAAATTGTTTTTTCAAAAATGTAGGGAAATTAGAGGTGTTTATTTTTTACAGATTGAGACTGAGCTCAGACTGCAACTGTGAACGTTCTTAAAATGACGAGAATTGCCCCTCTGACCTCCACAACCCAGTTACTGGGTAACACGGTACCCGTTGGTAAGACTGGTGATAAAAGGCCGCCGGTATATAAAGGAAACGTAATGTAAATCATAATACTTGCAACGTAACTTAATATACAGGGTGTCCCTCGAAGTATGGATCAAATCGAACAGGGACGTGTGCAAGGTCATTTCCAAACTTTTAACCCTGAGAATGTCGGTGAATTTTTTACGGTTCAAAAGTTATGACCAATTTTTGAAATTGAATGTTTTTTTTTGTTTTTTTTTTATTTTGAGCATGTGAGTAGGTACGCGAAGTGATTGAAAAAAACAAAAATTGGCCATAACTTTTGAATCGTAAAAAAATTCACCGACATTCTCAGGGTTAAAAGGTTCGGAAATGACCTTGACCATGTCGATATTCGATTTGATCCATACTTTGAGGGACAACCTGTATAATTCGCCAGACTTTAAAATGGTAATAGAATTATAATGTTCTAAAGTACAATGGCTTCTAAAGAAAAGTGACACAAATGACCCGTAATGCACGAACTGGCATAACCCAAGAAAAAAAAAACCAACAATATTATTACATTACATAATTCTTTTGAAGCGCTACTTTATTTTTTGCAAGTTCTTATTGAATGTATACTAAATATTATTAAATAAGAATTATTCAAACGATGACAAAAAAAACAGGTTCAACGTTTTTTTTTTTTTTTGTAACTTTATTGTGCACTTTTTATTGTATCGCTGGGAAAATTTGTGTGGCGCTAGAAATATGATATAATTCTTATAGTTTCTTCGAATAATAGCACCGTTTACGCAATAGAAAAAGTACGTCTTTACAGTTATCGCTCTAAGAACACATAACATAACAGCAAAGCTGACCTATAGTAAAAAATGGCTTTTCGTTCTAATAAATTAGTCAAATTGTACATTCCTCAACTCTTTTAATTTCAAATTATCTCAGCACTTAAGCTCAAAGTATAGCTATCTTTTTAATAATACAATGTAACATCACTGCATCCAATAAACACGTTCTGATGTACACTTTGCTTATCAACAATCTTAACAAACAAGGGTTTCAACTTAAAATATGACGTTTTAATTAACGCCGCCGCCGCGTCAAAAAATCTACTTATAAGTTACTTTTTAGGCGTCGACCACTTAACAGCCAGGCGCGGCTGTTCGCCACTTTTATTAAGAAAAAAGAGAAAAAACAAATGGCGTATAAAGTAGGATCTGTCAGCTGATTACGTATCTTTGGAAGATAAGTAAATAAATTCATTGAAATGTGTATCCAGGAGCTTAATAATGACAAATGTAATTAAGTGCGTTAATCTACAGCGATGAGTTTTGAATATTGTATTTATTACTGCTATTTGTAATGCTTATGTAAATTTTAATAGTCTAATAACATTTAATGGAAATATTTTATTAGTTATGTTGTTGAAATCAATGTGCTGGAAACAACAGAGTCTGATCTCAGTTTCAATCTGTCAAAAATACCTCTAATTTCCATAAATTTTTGACAAGTTTGAGATTGCGACTGAATATTAATTACGGGAATTAGCCTTCAGGTTTTCGATAGATTTAAAAACAAAATAAAAGCAAAATATATTAATATACAATGAAGGTAAACCGTAACAATACTGACTAATGAATAATTAATGAAAACGATTGCAGCAAGAAATTTTGTCCGTGTACGATTCCCAGTAAATATTGGTATGATCGGTAGTGAGAATATTACTGTTGTTAAAAAAAACATACAAACAATCTATCATAATGACTCGGAGCTTTTGAACTGTTGTGTATGCAGTTATTAACTATGATTTGAAACTACTAAATTATCATAAAAAACAACGTAACAAAGGAAGTTGCTATTAAAAATCACTTAGACGGGCAGACGGACAGATGTTATAATGGAAAAATTTGTTTCGGAGTGATCTAATCGCGCCTCTGTAAATAAGTACTCAACAAACTTGAGAAAAAAAGAAAAAAACTGTAAAACTTTTGTACTTTTTCATTTGTGAGTCCTTTTATTTCGATTAATAGTCCCCAGAATTTTTCAATTTTATACCTGGGTGGTTTGCTCACGAGGGTCGAGAAAATTGTGTGAACGTAAAGAAAATAATTAGAATGCTTTGGGACTGTATTAAAATGGGATACGCTTTTGTCAGGCAGTACTAATTAAAATTAGGAACATTCATACTACTGTAAAAATACAGGACGGTTTATTTCATACAAAACGCTTTTTTTTTAAATCCCTAAATGCAGTTTTAATCCGTTTCTAAATCACTAGATGGATTTTTATCCCTTTAGATTGGCTTAGTAGTCCTTACCCATCTATGCTGTAAAAAACGGCCAAGTGCGAGATGGACTCGCACACGAAGGGTTCCGTGCCACCATACAATATTTAACGCTACATAAAAAAATCACGTATGAGAGCCCCTTAAATATTTACTTTATTCTGTTTTTAGTATTTTTTGTTATAGCGGCAACAGAAATACACATTCTGTGAAAATTTCAACTGTCTAGCTATCTTCATGAGATACAGCCTGTTGACATACGGACAGTGGAGTCTTAGTAATAGGGTCCCGTTTTCACCCTTTCGGCACGGAACCCTAAAAATCACAACGTGACAACATAGGTGATGTGAGTCGTCAGTAGTGTCAATTCAGGGCATCAGGTTGAATGACAATGAGCTCTCTTCAAGCTCACTTTACCTGTTTTCAAGGCTAGGCCGGCTGTTCAAAATATTCAACTTGCCTAGTACACTCGTCTACTAATATCGGCAGAAACTAACACTTTACTAGTATCTATCAATACAATTCAAATCTTTATTGCATTCACATGTTTCTCAATCACTATCGTAATGCTAAAGAGTTTACAGAACAAAATTGCTTAATATGGTACCGATCGTAACGATCTTTTAATATTCCTTATCTCCATTAATTAATACAAGGGATTCGTTCGACGCACCTGGCTGTAAATATCTTAGAGCCGTATTTATAAAGAGCGAATATGAAACGAACATTTAAATATCCTTTGATTGATGTGAATGAAAAGAGTGAATGATATTGTGACGGTTGACAGTGTAGAATGGGAGAGGCAAATATTTGGCCTCATAAGTTAGGAAGATTTAAATATCCTTTGAATTCATATGTTTTTACTAAGTACACTTAACCCCTTACTAATAAACGTATACTCGTATCAGATGAATAGTTACACACCGATTTCTCTCTTTCATATCAGTCATCAGTAATTTGACCTTCGAAAGGAGAAGACAAAGCGTTGTGTAACTATACAGACGCTATACAACGTTTATTAGTAAGGGGGTAAATACATAAACACGGGGGCTCACAGGTTGATCGATTCGAAGGTTAAGTTACACTTGCCGCGGTCATTTCGTGGATGAGTGACCATCCATTACATATTGAGACCCCTCCGTGTTTCGAAAATCACGTTAAGCCGTTGGTCGGGGCTGTCATTCGTAATCATTTACAGACGTGGGTAGTCAGAAACCTAAGTCTGACAACCAGTCGTTATCGTGTAAACCCAGTAACTGGGTTGTGGGGGTCAAATAGGCAGTCGCTCCATGTAAAATACTGGTATTCTGCATCCAGCATACTGATCTCAAAATATTTAAGAAAGGGCTTGGCAGATTGACTAATACAAAAACTATAGTTAAAATTGTTCCATTTAAAACGTTACGGCATACTAATTGTGACCTTTCTGACACTTCGACCTATTTGAAGGACATTTACCATTACGGCCTGTCTTCTATGTCCTTGTCAAGGCACAGTTTGGCAGTTTGACCTACAGCATGACCTTCCCGTGACCTCGGAGGTGTTAAGCCGCTATTATAGTCTCCGTTCTATTAAGCCAATTATCATCGAAGATTATTAGTTCGACCTTCAGAAGGGAAATTAGAATACAATCATGTTAATCATTTGTTTAAATGATATAGGTAATTTGGGACATCCTGATTAGTTTTTTACACATTGCGATTAATGTGGATATTATTCTACTGGCTAGACTGATAAATTGGATCTTTATTTGTTCTTTGGCGGAATTCCAGAGGGTGACACTTAATATATTGTCCTCTATATGAATTGTGCCTTACCTAAGAGTCGTCACTTGGGACTGGTTAATTAACCATGCACGTTAATCGACAGGTATATATCTGGATCCTGTCAGTCATAATATGACAGTTTAATAATATTACAGTCATGTTTGGTGGTGGTGTTTAATTGGTTTTTTTAAACTCAGAGACACCCATGGGTGGCGTCTCTGAGTGTGGACATTATGACTAAATTGTTGTATTGGGTTTAGTAAATAAAATAAATCTAGATATCTGAGAGCAATTCTATGCAAAACTGCAACTCAATAAACTTATTGACAAACTGATAAAGGAACAAGACCAGTCTTGTCTCCAAATCAAATCTTATTTAAGTTACAAAATCAACAATTGTAAGTTGCAACTATCTATGCAAATAGCTTAGCAACGATTTCAGGAACAAGCTTTTCAAAAATCTCATTTAAAGAATATTGATGTAATCTTTCTGTTTCCTGCTCTGATACAAAAATGGAGTAAAAATAACGAAGTATTGCTTTCTATAAGCAGTCGTGCATGCGACCCGCACTATTTAACGACCGCAGAGTAGGCAAGGGCAGAAGGTTC
The DNA here is from genome assembly GCA_963669345.1 of Gortyna flavago. Lineage (NCBI taxonomy): Eukaryota > Metazoa > Arthropoda > Insecta > Lepidoptera > Noctuidae > Gortyna > Gortyna flavago. The sequence goes on from OY770132.1 coordinate 2,572,581, forward strand.
ATTTCTGAACAGACAGTTTGTTGCGCCATCTTCTCCCCAGCTAAATCACTAGAAAGTGGTGAAGGGCGGGCGTTTTGGGGAACTGTCTTATGTATATAGAGGGCTATTAAAGTCGATGAAGATTATGGTATTGATGATGGAAGAATGATTGGGAAGTTGGAAGTTTTGATACAATAAGAAAGGGTTGGTGATTGTTTCTGCCTCACTGGTCTAGGAGTCGCAAGCGCTACGGCTGAGCATGAGGTCCCGGATTCGATTTCCAGGTCGGGCAAAGTTTTATTGAGTATTTCTATCTGGAACTTAGTAGTAGCCCGGAGTTTGGATGTCTGGCCGGTTGATAGCAATAGGCTCACCCTTCGGGGGATACAGGCATAATGGTTCCCTTCAACTGTCGAGAAATCTCCAAGAGATAGGTAACAATAGAAAAAGTTTTGTGAAAAATGGTGCGATGCTTTGTGATTTGCATACCTGCGCGCTAAATCACTAATCATCCTGGAATTCTTCGAGTTGAATTCTTTCTTCGTTTGCTGCCTACAGCTTCTCAAAGGGTAGGACTTTCTTTCTGACTATTTGTTCTCAATGTACCTTCTGCATCTACTTTATATTGCCAGCTGCGGTTGCTGAATCCCGCAATCGGAACGGCTAGAAAGTTGTCTATGACATGAATAATATCATTTTAAGTACTCCGGACTAACGTTACAGTGAAAACGGTTTCTTTTTGTATAATTATCATTATGTGAGTTAATATAATAGTGTGTTAGCCAATGTTTTGTTGTGGTGTTTATTAATAATAATGTTACTTGGATTAGGTTGAGGCTACCGTGAGATTTTGAGCGATGACGTGGTTTCCGCAAGCTTATGTGAACGTCAGGTCTTCATGTTCTTTCATAGAGGTTTTCAAAGCTCGTTGCTAAAATAATTGCTGTTAATTAATATGCACCAATATTTCAATCAAAATTGGTTCTGTTATTAAAACCTGTCTCTTGTCTTTGAATTAAGATAATAATAAGCCCTTTTCGCCATACTTAGTCAAGTAGTCTTTACTAAGGCCTCCCCAATGAAACTATTGAGTTAGATATATTCTCTTATAAAACTGCGTTCATCTTTAGGTATTGCAGTGTGAAAAACGCACAATGCGCATACGCATCATTTGACGTAAACCCCCCAATTCATCCAAATTATAACACCGAAAAATCACATAAATCTCAATTTTATAAGCTCTCAATAAAACCCTTTAGGGCTACATTTTATCGAATACCCCCCCCCCCGTACCTTTTTTTGAGCCTTCCATATTAGAGACCCTAATCGAGTTTCGCGGAACAGCCATATTTATTGCCATCGTAAACACTATTATCCTTTGCCCATAGCGGCAGCATAATAAAGTGTGTGGCATTTTACAAACGTCACTCTTTCTTTTTAAAATTTTTGGTCATTGTACGTTTGCTCTTGACCTGAAGAGTCGCCGGAAACATGGTGCTTAGGGTCGAGATTCAATGTCAATGGGTTATGGAATGTTCACTATAGTTAAGATGTTGAAAGATTAATATTTTTTGATAATGCTGCGTCTTCTGTAAGATCATACACGTTCATGAAGAATCATTTCACAAAAAAATTACAGTTAATCGTAACTTTTAAATTTTATTTTGTCTTTTTTAAGACTTGATACTTATTAATGTCTATTCTATTCTACAAATGCTACAATTATGCAATAAATAAAACTACAATACGAATAAATAAGAATATCACTATACTTGAGCATATTTGTAGCATATTATAGACGACATTAGGTATCTTAAATATTTTATCTCTCAGACAGTAAATAAACTTAAAAGTCCAGCCTTCCATAAACCCTTCCCATGAAATACCATCGAAATATTTAAACTAAAAATTATGAACGTCATCGGAACATAAAGCTACCGTCCACGTCTAGATATAAAATCGAAGCTATCAATAAGCGATCGTTTTATTTATCGCTACATCTCTTCAATTATATTTATTGAGATACCGAAAACACCAAAAATAATGTTACCAGTGACCCTTATTGTCAGGGGTTAAGATACATAATTGAGTATTTGAAGGTGTGTAGGTTGTATGTCTGTGTCAGATGAATAATTAATATTGATCAGTTGACAGGACCGTTATGATGAAATGTCGGAAATAATCAGGTTATCTTGTGTTTACACGGCATTTTATATTTAAGAATAAAAATCATTGCATTTATACTCGTAACTGGTTGCATTTCTGGTTTCCACATAGCCCAGGGAAATTTTATACGAAGAAAAACAAGTCGAAAGCAGAAGCTATCAAAGACATTACTCATTCTGACAGAAACCGGTCTGAAAACTAGAATCTGCCGTATTTACCTCCTCCATAAACTAATCAGAGATCAGGCAGACTGTGCTCAAGAGAAACATCTAACTACAAATTGCAACATTCATAAAATAAATTCAGCTCACAAATTCAAATTTTATTGGCCATTCCCAAAACGATACGACCAATCAACGTTCTGAATATTAGACATACACAAAATACGACGCATACGCATCCATTGTTGACTTTTTGGTCGTTTCATTAAAGTCAGGTACGAATGGCATCATCGATAAGAACGCCATGAAATATTATTATTATGCAAACAAAAAAGAGGTCCCAAAACGTGAATCTCGGAAGATTACGATAAGGCTCGGCAGGAGGTTGCGGCTTGGCGCCAAAAAGTGTCAAAAAACATGGCGGCGGTTTTTTTAAGGCGCGAATTTAAGTTGGCAGAATATTATTAATCACGGGAGATTCGCGTTATCAATTCGCCTGGCGAGACATGCGGTGCATGATCAATAATTTTCGGTTTTGGCCCTCACACTAATGAAATGACAGCGATAAGCCCCGAAACATATCTTGGCAATAAGATATTAGGTAAGTACTAAGAACTCAATTGGGATGTAGAAGTGACAAATGCACCAAGCATAGTTCCCTCGTTAAAAAAATACCATCAGTCAAACCCATAAGAATTGTTTGCATAAAGCCTCTTGCACATGTACACTTGTTATTCTTTCATTCCCATAATATGTAAACAAAGCACCATTACATATTCACAATTCCCATAAGCCGAAACAATGGGGTCCACACGTAACAGTACTTTATGAAAATCACTTCGGGAAAGTAATTAAAGGGCAAGGACTTGCGCGGGCGCATGGAGAAACAATTGAACTGTGACAACTGGTGTGATTAGCATATGGAGTGAGGGTGTGGTGTGACTCTATCGAGGTCAGGTATGATTGAAGTGTGATTACCGATATTGAAGTGAGATTGCAGAGTTCTTCATTTTGATGAGGCAGTATGTGCAATGATTATGTGCGTTGAAAATAAAATCAATGCATAATAATGTGAAGAATCGTCAAAACATGCTCAGTTGCAAAATATCAATTTAATACGCATAGCCAATATTCTTTTCTACACGATGGTCAGCTATCATCTTTTCAACACTACAAATAAAAAGTCATCCATATATGTCAATGGAAGGAGCTTTACTTATTAATGAATTAACTTAATTCATTCTTACCTTTGTTCTGTAGAGCGGATTGGAGAAGTCCCACCCAGGAGCCACGAACAGATACCCACATTTTGATATCTTTCGGCTTGCCTGTTGACAAATAAATATAACCGTTAATATAACTTTCCGTCTGGTAATAGTTCATCGCAAGGTCTAGTCCAGAATACTCCAGGTAGACCGAAAGTGAAACAGTATGAAGTAATAGTAAAATTGTAATCGTAAAATTATAATTAATTAATAAAGATGGCAGCTATCAAACTTCTGATAAAAATGCCAATTACAACATTATTACAAATAATGGAACAGCTAAATTGATCAATAGAATTGAAGTGAAAATTTAATTTGAAGAAAGATAACGTTTCGTCTCAAAATTGAAAGTCTACGACAAAAAAAGCATTGTTATGGATCACGACTTTTGCCTTTTTGCGGCAACTTTGATTCTTAGAATTTGATAAAAACGATTTTGTAATCTGATGCTTCTTAAATTTTAAGAGGCTTTGAGTCTTTATCGATATATGCGCGAATTTGACACCCTTGCAATTTATTAGAATATAATAAAAATAAATCTTTGAGCTTTGGAACCCAAAATGTTTTGTTGCTTTTTGATGAAAATCAAGTATCTGTTCTGACATAATCGGATTCTCAAGAATTAAGGGTCATCTGTCTATTTTCAACACATATCACGATTATGTTTTTGTGTATCTTCCTTCTCTTATTAGTCTGATATATAAAACCCGAAGGTAGGTTCGGCAAATAAAAAAAAACTAATTGTTCTGGCTAATTAACTATAGACCGTATGATCAATGCATACATTTTTACCTGTAAGTATTATCCACAGCAAAAACGGCAAAGCTAATTTACATAATACTTTCTACGTTGTGTCCTGTCCTCAAAGGATAACTAACATCCACATTCCGTTTTAACACGCAGTAAAATGCAAAGATGCAATTATAAAAAGAAAAACTAGAAACTCATCGACTGAGTCTATCAAATTTACAACTTTGCGTAAAAATGTCAACAGATTAGAATGGAGTATGGACATCACATTATAATAACGATAATGTTAGAAAACTTGAGACTGGAATTATCCCAGGAATATTAACAAGGTCTTAGGAATACACCTGCTAGTATTACATTGAACTAAGTTAAAGTAATCGATGACATTTTTTTGATTTTAAAATTTATATCTAGAGGATTTTCAAAATGGCAATAATGTTTGTAGTTTCTTGGACTAACTTAAAATTTTAATGGTAATAAAATACCGAACAAAACAAACGAATTAAAATTTAAAAAAAACTGTCAATTAGCAGCGCCCCGCGGTTTCACCCGCATAAGTGTCGATCCCGTGAGAATATCGGGATAAAAACTATCCTATGTCCTTTCCCGAGACTCTATATCAAATTTCATCTAAATCGGTTCAGCGGTTTAAGCGTGAAGATGTAACAGACAGACAGACACACTTTCGCATTTATAATATACATATTATAGTATGGATAAGTGAAACTACTGCTCTAATTTCGATGGCAAAGAGACTATTTAATAACAACTTGAACGTGGTCATGAAATTAAAAAATCTAGCAGCTCTAACTGTTTCCCATATAGCCAGCATGAACGTTGATCAAGCAAGTTCAATTCCCATAGAGATAGATAAACATTAGACACCACCTGTTTTACTGATAACATCAGATAGCGAAAATCTGTTTTCTCCAAGGGTTGCGAAGGTCATACGGTGGAAAGTAGGTTACTGGTCATGTACCTACTAATGACCGTGAGGCCTTCTTGTGTCACTTGACCCTGTGATAGGGCTGGGGAAATTGTTGGAAGGACAAGACAAATCTTTGGTTGACGAAATTGGTGAAAATATACATTTTACTAGATGTATCAACGTGGACGAAGCAAAATGAGGATCATAGCAGGTCTGGTTCTCTAGTTTTTGCATGCCTCTATGAGGAAAAGGCTAGAGTTATTAATACCAATATGTTTGTCACAGATGCTAGTTTAGGAAATGAAAATGTAAGTGAAGAAGTTCGAGGCAAACAATTTGGAGATTCATGTTCATCAGTAAACCTTAATACGTAGACTATAACATAGGGGTCAGTTTTGTAAGTAGCTGGCGGTACTATATCGTTTACGTCATTTATATTGTCTATGAATAGATTACTTGACCTGGGATATTTTATTATGTTGTAAACAAACTTTTATGCAACGCTGTTAGTAGCCTTGCCTTCCGAATTGGATTTGTCATTCTCGTCACATTTATCAAAAATCAAATATTTTCAAGGAAAGTCGTAGCTTGTTCTTATATTACATAAAACCAAAATGTCTTAATTTAACATTAAGCCATAATATTGATATTTTATTGACATTCCATGGGGTGTTAGATAAGACGGTATCTTGCATAATTCAGTAACATCTGATGCGTTGTTTATATCAACAACATGATTCTCTATGTATTTAGTGTTAATTAGCAGGTTATTAGTATTTAAATGATACTCCTTATAATACATTATCATCTATTTATCATTATTAACTTCCTTAGTGACGTGAGAAATAGTGGGAAGCATTGTCTGAATGCATCATTATTTAGTAATACTCGATTTAAAAACAGGTAAAGTGTTACTCCCAGTTCACAGGACAAATGCCATTTCTCACACAGGCACAGAGGGTATTGACATTGATCACTTTGTTTGCTCATTGTTCTAAGTATTGAGCTTATGTTTATTCGGGATGTTTACTTCTTCGTCGAGATATAAATTTGTGATAAACTACACATTCTGAACTTTACGTTACTATTATCATCTTCCTGCTTTTATCCCAATCTTTAGAGGTCTGCTCAGCATGTCTCTTCTTCTATACATCTCTGTTAGCCTTCATCTCAGCGTTCTCTTCCTTCTAACCCACATGATCTTTCACACAATCCATTCATCTTTGATTTATCTCTTTTTTCATAGACATTCATACTTTACATTCTTCTAGCCACATGTTTTTCATATAATGGCATCACCATCCCATGCTGTTCACATTATTTATACGACTTTAATCTGATGACAGGCACCCACAAAATATCTAGACACATTTTTTACTCATCGTTCAGCATAAGCGGTAATCTCTAAAACATTTTTTGTCGCCGAAGCTGTAGCGCATCTATCCACCAGAAAAGACCGTGAAGCTATGGTAATCAAACTGATTAAGTAAGCAAAAGAGCAAGGTACAGTTTCGCGATGTCACCAGGTGTTCAGTGACCCCTTACGTCACCGTGACAGTTACTCTCATTGCGTGATTCGCGTCAAATTAGAAACGATTTCGTTTTTTTTTTACTCTATCGCGTATTTTCAGCGTTGCGTGTGCGAATTATTTTCGTCGGTGTTTCTTTTTGTTGCAATTGTAATCCAGTTTGGTGGGATGATAGTGTAGTGAACTCTGTGAACTGGCGGTTCTATGAATAGATGTAAATGAACTTTGCTGTGACAGTTTGCCTCACAAACCGTCATACAACATACTCGCACATACCATCTAGTGACAGACAACAAAAAATTATCTTAGTACGGTAGTGCCTAGGAAAAATAATCCAAGAACGGGAAACACTCAAACACATTTATCAGATTAGGGGCTAGGGCATTTCTATTAGATTTTAAAAAACCACGCCTTAATAGAGCTCTTGTGGCAACTTCAAATATTCGAAACAATGCTATTACCTTTTTTTTTTTTTTTTTTTTTTTACCTTTTATTACTTTTGCGATGTCTGAAAAGGCCGCTAAGTTGTAAGCACCTACATTTGTAAACAACACCAAAATGTACACTTAGTAAGCAAATAAATCTTTGACTTTATTACCGACTCTCTTTCATCGTTTTCAAGAAAGATTTTTATCAAAACTCCCGCATATATTTATTTAATACATACGTATTTCATTGTTATTGTTATAATACATATAATTCAATCGCGTGTATGATCACAAGTTGCAAAAACTATTGAGAATGAGCGTGTTTTCCTATTCAAGATTAAATAACATCGGAAATACAGTAACATTGTTATTATGGAGACATTATAATTTATAACATTTTTTCAGGGAGCTCATCTCAGTAACGGATCTTGGAGTGAGTCTTCGCGCCAGAGGCATTCATATAATATTTATTAACAAAACCAATTTGACTTGATGAAAAAAGAAGAAGCGCAAGAAAGAGATAAAAATAATGTTTTTACGATACATTGAAAGATTGCATGAACACTTGGAGAGAGCAACATCTGTGAGCTGCGGCAAACGTAGTTTCTGTGGTCTTATGCAAAATTGTGCCAAGTACTAAAGGGATTTGAAGATTTTTAGTCGAACTTATGTTATGCAGCAGAGGTTTCAATGGAGCTAAGTTATGAGGAACAGGGTGTAAAGTTCATCCTCTATAGAAAATAGAAGATCCTCCGACGAGACGGGCTAGTGCCCGACGATTGATGTCGGGACGTTGCGCGGTAAATTTCGCTTGTGCGATGCAGGATTTTGCGTGTCGTCAGTATGATGCGTAGATGCCACAAAGCAGATTTTGGCTTGAACCAAACTGGTTGTCAGTTTGAACCCTACCTGTTGACTATTGACATGAATGATCTGGCGCACCTAGGACAGCTGAACGACCTTATCTATTCTTTAACTCGTGCAGACACGAGAAAAGGACATTGGCATAAATAATTTCGATGATATGCAGATTTAGCTTCAGATTGTGAAGTTTAGACATTAATGACGAATATAATAGCAGTGACACGCCACCTGGCTGGCATTAACTGTGACACAGCACACAGCCTTTAAACCCGTCAATAAACCGTCGTAATTTTACATGCATACCTACCAAAAGTACCTAAGGTACACTGTATGTGTGTCAGTCCCACAGTCCCACATGTCACCGGCAGCACCGTTATGGCATTAAAGCGACAATACAAATCTATGCGTATCGAATGACAACTGCGCGCGCGCCGTTAGATCGTATCGCGCGGGAGTTGCAAATTGAAAATTATTATTGTAATGGTGACTGTGTGAGTTATAATCTGTAACGATCTTTGACTACTTGGCGAAATTGTGGGATTATTTTGTATCAAGATTTTGCTGGATGTGTCAACGAACGCTGCGATTAATGGTTATATTGGCATAATCATCACACTTGGGTCAATATGAAGGGTTAAAGGTACTTCAATAAGTAACTATCATGCTCGGTCAATGATGATCACAGTATCTCAAAAAAGGTGTTACTTATCCATTAGAAAAACATCAGGGGCCTATTCTTTAGGGAAGGCTTATGTTTATTAAGTAAAGTTACCTTTCATTTTCAAATTAACTTTAAAGTCTCATTTGCAACTCATCTCTTCTAAACCCATATTTCTTACAAATGACTCTTAACAACCCACCACTGTGCATAGTATTGGTAGACAACAACTTAGAAAACCATTAAATTCTACATTACATTACACCTTAGTCCCACAACATTAACAGCCCATTTAAGTTACCATTCCATTTTATGGGGATTAGCCCCACAGCCTATAAACTTACCATGCAAACCTGCATGCGTTTGTGGGCCATATTCGTAATACCATTTAGGGCATTTTAAGGTTTAATACCATACTTTAGTGTTGTTTCAAGGAATTCGATGTCTTGGATATATGTGTTGGATTCACTATTAGCATTAAGTTTAGAATTTATATTTAGGAGTTATCATGTAGCTTTTTATCTCCCGTAGGGTTGGTTTGTTAAGTCTTGCTTATGACCGTAGTCATGGTCCTATGAGCGTTTGTGAGGCTCCAAACTACTGAGACTACAGCACTGGACGCCATAAAATTGATCCTTAGAAGCTACTTTTGCAACTCTGTAATAAGTATATCATATTATGAGACGTATTCGCAAAGTTTGTGCAGGTGTTATAAAGTTATCACAGAACCGGCAGACAGTGCCAGACTAGTCCTGCGTAAAATCATTATTTATATCCTACATTTCAAGATACTATAAAATCTTATCCAATCATTTGTAAGCCCCCATGACCTATCCCCATAATTTACAACTCTTACTGGACGACAACCGGCATACGATATTAGTTACGTCAACATTCAAAAAGCCTCATAAAATCCCATAAAACTTTACGAATATCGTTTAATTTATGACTATAACTACCAAAAAGCTATTATGTTATTTTTATTAAGCTACCGTGTATGTTAGAAGTCATCTGATTCCCATAAGTACCATAAATTTGTTGTGTGACAACCATAAAACTACTGAGGCCATGGGATAGCTATGGTATTATTTATGGTTATCCCGTGGTGGAGGCGTTCGAGTTATGGGCAGTAGCGAGAGAAGATTGTTCGTGTTTAATCGCTAGATATTTTACTTTTCTAACTATCAGACCTTAGTTTTTGCAGCCAGCTCAGGTTGCCTCTCTTTCATTTGTTTTTCTGCGTCACAAAGCTGTTAGACGTTAGTACTATTAGTTCTGTGCTGTTAGCTAAAAATCAACGTTGGGTATTCGACGATCAGCTGCTGAGTTAGTTATTCTTCATCTGCAGTTGTTTTGTCTTGTTAATCAATTATAGTTATTGTTTAATTTATTTTCTTCATTGGACCATTTCGAGTTATCTGACAAACGCCGAAGTGTCTATCTTGGACAGCTGAATTAGTTATAAAATATTATTCTAAATTTATGACAGCTTTAATACCTGTATAAACCGAAATTATGTTGACGTATCAGTTCATGAATTCTATGGTGTTCTGGCTATGAATGTTGATCAGCTGCCTTTGGTTCGTGTGGCAGAAATCAGCTAAGCACCCCGGTTTTTTTTTTTTTTGATCTGACCACTCGCAGTTGCAACTCGCTAAGGTTGTCTTACTGCTTAACCGGACTATCCTGTGGTGGTCAAAAATTACTTTAAGGCCCCCAGCCAGGGCTTATAAACTAAGGATGTTGATTTAAATGAGCTACACTAAGGGCACTCCTGGTTACATTATACATATTTGCATGAAATCATGAACATGTTATTTGAATATCGACGTTACGGTCAAATTAATTTAAGATAGTATTAAGGATTCATGATGAGAGACCCTGGTTCAATCTGAAACTCAAAGCGTTTATTGCAATTAACGATAGGCACTTTTGAATTGGCAAGGAGTCGGTCAGTCAGAAATATGAAGCTCATGCCCATTCCAAAGCGTAGTTATATGAAACTCCATGGACACTGATGTATCTGACCTTCACCCCAACTGAAGGCAGGATCAGCAAGGAGGAGATCAGCCTACGCCAGGTTGCCCTAAATTTTGACACCACATTTATTATACGGTGCCTCTTGGCAATGATCATAGAAAATTCTGTGTAATGAGGGGAGCAGATACCTACGTAATTAATGTATGAGCTGACAGCCTGTCGAAGTGGTGACTGTTGCAATCGATTGGAAGGTATAGCGGTAATTGGCAATTTCCTATAGTTAACTTGAGCCTGGTTATTAATTTTAATAAATACGTTTAAACGAATATAGCTATATATGCTCCCTTGTATTAAGATAAAAGTTATAACATTTAAATTTTAAATACAATCACTTCTTATTTCCTGGTGCATGCATTACCTACATAATTATGTTTTTTTTAGTTTAGGTACATTTAATAACAATCATTATTTATTGACTTTTAATCGAATTATCTACTTCTATTGCAGAGAATTAACTAGACTATAGATTACAAAGCAAAGAAACATTTCAAACAAAATGCTTGGCAACGTAGCCGACCAAACATGGCGTTCATTATCGCGGGCGATCGCACGCGCATGCGCGCATTGCGCGGCCACGATTACTTTCCGAAAGTGTAAATAATTCGAATTACAATAATCGATAGTTTCTCAAGTCGGTCGGTAGATGGAGGTCGTGCGCAGTGGCGCGGCGGAGGGGGGTCGTGAGAACTGGGCGACTTGCACTTTCGTCGGCGCGCGCGCAGCCCGATGCGCGATAGCGCTGCGCCGGGCGCCGCGGAGTCTACGCACGAGTCTAGCTCAAGTACTGATTAATCATCAATCTCTCAGCTTACAAGACACGGCAATCCTCCGAGAAAGTGCGATAACTTACATCAACATCAGTTGGCCCGTGAACAGGAAGTGTGACGGGGAAAATTATCAAAATCACTATCCAAAACAAATAAAAAAGTACAAAAGATGAAAATGACAATAGAAAAAAGTAAAGTTACTTTCTATCGGATCAAAATCAGACAAGTCTCGATACAACAAAAACTAGTGACAATGAAACTAAAATGTTGATAGAATCACGACTTTCAACAAACACCGCGCGATAAGAGTTCGAGGACCCCCACAGAGTGGTCATTGTCAGACATAAACACTCGTTAGTGGGCGTGTCAATTAGAAACTATCAGTTTATCTGCTTATAAATATTATAGTCGTCAAAACCACGCATTATAACAAAATCGATTAATAACGTTATAAGAGAAGCCACAGCTAATCAAGACAAGTAATAAAGAAACCTAACAACAGCTTCTAAAAATTAAGTACAAGCAAGCTTTATTTCTGTTAAGCCTGATTAGCACATCCATTATTTATTGGCAACTTTTACATTCAACAGGTATCTGTTAAAACGTTCGAAGGAAGTTGCTAAAGATGAGAATGCATCATTAATGTGCAGGCGTACACAACAAGATATAGTAATGGCCATGGTTTTGCAGACGACAAAAAACTCGTCATAGATCATCACTTAAAACTAACTATGAGTCTTCAAATGACTAAATACGCTGCGCGTACCTACAGAAGCAAACTCGGCTTAATTAACTGACATTGATCAATAAAAAATTCATCCATATTCATTAAACAATCCTGAATAGTCGTCAATAGAGAGCTGAGCAGATGAATGGATTTATAATTATTTGCATTAGCCGTGAACACGCTGGGAATTTTTGCGTCTTTAATATTTCAATTAGCAATGCAAATTGTGGTGAGCCTTTGGAAAGTGTTGTGGCGATGAATCAGCTTCCCGTGGCTAGTGCCGGGAGGGCGTTCCGAACTCGTCACGGAAACGCTACCGACACAATTATCGAATCTAGACCACTCTCACTGAAGCAAAAAGAACACCGCGACGTAAAGAAAGCAAAGTCAGGTGCGCCCCCATTTCACTTTCCAATGACTTATCTTTACCCCGTGTTCCGAACGAAAATTAACTTAAAGCTGAAAGGAGTAGAGCTCGGAATTCCTCGGAGTGCGACCGCATTGAGTCGGTGAGCATTTCATTATCAAGATTTACGAGGAAACCCTTTAAAAGCAGTTAATTGTGGGTGTTAATTTCGCTTTCTAATGATTTTTGTAAATTTTTCGCTATTGTCAGGAAGATTTAACGTTGACGTTCATTAGGATCAATTATGAAAACATTTCTAAAGAGCATATTACCATCAATGGATAAAATTAAGTGGATATAAAAGTAACAATGTCATCTCCAGACATCATTATGGCAGTAATCATGCAATTTGCCATCAATACTATCGTTAACATCTCAATTGTAGATTGTGCCATTGTGGCGTTGATGCATGCGCGGAGAAGCGCCCGCGCAGCCTTAATGACAGACCATTTAGTGCAGATATCGTCGATCCGATTGAGTCGTCGGCCTGGTCGAGATCTGACAGAACTTTTTTTACGTGTATTTGGACTAGTAGGAGATTATCGGGAGATGTCTCGACAGACAATGTTAGCGATTACTTATTGTTGTTTGTATTGACACTAATGAGTCTTCAGGGTGACCTCCTTTGGACGATTCGTTTAGTTCTGAGATTGTGGGAGCTGGTTGAATGTTTTTACCGTGATTAGCATGGTTGTAACTATAGCAACTCTCTTAATATTTTATTCTACATCATCATCGTCACTCTTTTTTTTTTCTTTTACATCTTTTTTATGTAAAATATATGTTTAATATGTCTCCTTTTCTGCTCTTCGGTATTGTGCAATTCCACATTTGTCTCTCCAGTCCTATTGCATGATTATGTTTTACCAATACCGCCAGTTCACTTGGCCAAGTCAATCGCTCCGCACGACAACATCGAACGGGAATTTCGTTTGTAAAAAATTTCGAACAAAGCCTAACAATGAACCGTTAATTAAAATATTTCATTACTCTCCTCTCTTTCTAATAATATGGAAAGAAATGAGATAGGGGATCAGGAAAATGGTATCAGGATATTAGATAGAGGCCTTCATTGTCTAGGATGTCTAGATTATGGTTTACAAGTACAGTTACATAACCCTGATGATGAAGTCTCCTGTCTCTAAGAAAGATCTCATACTGTTTTAATATTATTTAAATGAGTGTAGTTGAGAACAGTGGCGGCCCAGTGGTAACGGCCCCGAATAACGAGTTGTAGGTCGGGGGTTTGTATCAGGCGGGCGCTTTACTAGAACCAAAAATTCGAAGGCATGTGACTACTCTACCAACCCGCACTAGGCCCGCGTGGTGGACCACGGCCCATTCCCTCTCACAGAGAGGAGGCCTGTGACCCAGACGAAGAGACAAACGAACACGACGAACAGGCATACTAGAATATGAACCATTCATAACATTATTCTTGCACTTAGCCTCTCTAAATAACTTATTAGCTCTTAAACCTACTCTACAAGTCGTTATCTATATTTCTATCTCGCAGCGATATAATTATTTCTTTCGCGTGATCTAATCAATCGGTATGATTGTTTAAGCGTTGACATCTCACCTTGACTTCGTTCGTGTTCATCGACTGTGTGTACTTGTGCGAGGTCAGTATATACTTCTATGAACTCTGTCTTATGGACTGAGATGGGAAAAGACTACTTTTCTTCTTTGACCACCACTAGCGCTGGGGCTGTCTCGCATAGGATCGTAGCATTATGCTGAGCGATGGCCGTTTTTGGGTGGATGTGACGCATAGGTCCAACTTGTTTTTTTTTTTGTGTTCTCTGCATCATGTTCGCCGCGAATATAACATATTTTCTTTCTTCGAAAAAATGAGACGGAACTTTCTGTTGGGGATGATAAAGGGAATATTATTTATGAAGAGTATATAGCCAGACTTTCTCAAGTTTGCTGATTAAATCTTCGTTAAATAGAACCTCTTTTCGTATAGAAAAGATGTCTTATCTATGCTGTTCTCAATCGTCGTTTTGTTTTTCACAATTGTCGGTGTTCACATCACTGTATTTTTCCCTTTCTACAAATTCATGTTATAATCGAGCTATTTATGTCCTTGTATCTTCGTTTATCAGTCGGTTCTCTTCAAAGGCATCAAGAACATACTTCATCACATCAATTGAGTCACTCCATACTATTCTGGGAACTTAAATAGATAATTTACTCTCATTGAAATTTTGCCGCCAATTTCTTGCAAACCTACATTTGCATTTATTGAATCCGGTTAACATATAAGTTGTCTATTGTACAATGGTTTAACGGTAATTTGGCTATTTTGAATCGTAAATGTGTGAATAGACATTTCTGATTTCCCAATGTAGCCGGATCTACCTTAAATTGAGGTTTTATGCGAAAATATATAATATGCAACTGTATGCGGTTTAGGTAAGTAAAGTTTTTTTATTGTCGGGTTCTTGAAACAGGTCAATTCATTCAAGCATGCCCTGTATAACAGGTGTCAGGTGGTTTTTCAAGCTTTGCCGGTAATTTATCGAGCTTTTTGATGTTGGACGAAACGACCAAAAGTTAGCATCGGTCTCTAAAAGGTATCTCCCTCAAAAGACCATTTCAGACACCAATTTATATGGTCTTCACATGATCTGACCAAAATTATGTGAAGACTTGAGACTGTGACCTCTGAGTTTTTTCGGCCTTTTTTCTCAGTGTAGTCAGGTAGGAAGATAAGCCGACCTCATCTAGCTTTTTTTTTATAATATGACGTGTTAAAGAGGTTTCGATTTCCTATTTACAGACTAAACAATTTCATTTCATTTCTAAACTCACACATTGGCGTGAAAATGGCGCCTTATGTGAAGATTTTAACAATCTTTCGCCAATAATTTTTTTTGTCATAAAAGTCAACTTTTATTACCTATACAAAACCAAGCTCAGTCTACACCTTTACAGTTTCGCCTACTCGGCAATTTCTAAAACAGTTCGCAAACTGCTCCGTATAAATTAGAATTTCTCTGGATCGCGAATAATTAATCAGCATTACCGGGGCTGGATCAAAGGGGCCGCGGCGACACTTTCGCCATTACCGCCGATAAATTGTCACGCCCACTGCGCGACGCGCCGACTTGCGCCCGCGCAACCGCCCGCTATTTTAAGATATTGTATTGTAACATCATATTTAAATACAATAAAGGTTTGGTACTGAACAAATTGTTGGTGTTGTACGCTGCCTTCATCTTGAGTTAATTAATTCTAGAGTGGTTACAATTTTATTATGACATTTCGCCAACATTATATAACCATACCTTCAGACAGTCTTTAAAAAGACCAGAAAGTTAAAAAAGATCATTAAGTAAAAAAGGTGATCATCATTAGACGATCAAAATTTTTTACCGGAATGAAATATTTCTCTTTCATATCTTTTGTCTCATACAAAACTCCTAATGCTCTAACTAAGGCATGTGAGAAACGAGAAAGTGAAGTCCCAAACGCACTACCGTCATTGTTGCTATAAC
This sequence comes from Gortyna flavago, assembly GCA_963669345.1. NCBI lineage: Eukaryota > Metazoa > Arthropoda > Insecta > Lepidoptera > Noctuidae > Gortyna > Gortyna flavago. The sequence goes on from OY770132.1 coordinate 2,588,755, forward strand.
AAACTCAAAAACTTTACTGCTTCGAAAACCATTGCTTTAATTTCCAATTACAGTAATTGTCCTTAAACAAACGAACAAACAACATAAATAATGATTTTACTAACCAATAAGAAACAAGCATTGTCAACAGACCAAATGAAGCTATAAAAGAAAACCGTGTTTCACGTCATCACTAACAATGACTACCATGCATTTTCACTTAGTGAAATACGTTTTCCATACACAGCTTTCCATCGCTGGGAACTCACTTTCTATAAAGAAAACTAGCTTCTGCTCGTGACTTTGCTCGCGTGGTATTATACTTTACGACAATACAGGCGGCAAAATTCATGGTTACAGGTTCCGCGTCGAGGTCCCCTGGACGCGGAACCTGTAACCATGACTTTTGCTGCATTTTGAAGGCGTTGATAACAGACGAAAAATTTCAACGCTAGGGGTCAAAATGGATAATATAACAACCACGCACTATTACTTCGTTTTCTGACTTTTTAATTTTGCTCGTTTCCTTAGGGACGCAGCATAATTAGTACTGATTAGCAAGAAGAAATAAAATAATAATAATAAAAACTGGTAGTTCTAAAGAGCGCGTTCAAACAAAAAAACAAACAAATTCTTCAGCTTTATGATATTTGTATAGATTATTATCGACAAACCACCACAATACCTTGACACTTGTCTCTTATTAGAAAATGTCCCATCATGTATCAAGCTTAGTTGGTCGTTCGTTGTATTGACAATTCGTTTCTTGTGTCATCTGTCAGTCTTTAAACGCTACTTGTAATTGTCTATTGTTTGAAAATAAAGAGGCGATTATTTGCTTAAGAAATGAGTATTTGGATACAAGCCCTGGTTTAGTTTGGGTATCAGTTTCTGTACCTTATGTAAAAATAAATAAATACTGTATCTATGTATGTACTAAATTCTTGTGAATGTTCTCATTTGTGGTAATAAACTTTTTACTTTTTTTTTACTTTACATTTTACCGAGACCCCTTGGAAGACGAAAGATTCAAAAATTTACATACTCTGAACACTGTGAGCCGATTGATTCTGTAACAATCTCAGCGTGAAAAGTTAAGTGAAGTGAGCTGTCAATAGTGTGACACCCCAGCATCAGTTGGAATGACAGCTCATTACAAACTCACTTCACCTAAGTCAGTTGGTCTGTGGATGGGTGACCATCTTTACATACCGAGACCCCTCAGTGTCTCGGAGAGCACGTTAAGCGGTTGGTCCCGGCTGTCATTCGTGAATCTTTGACAGTCGTTACGGGTAGTCAGAAGCCCGAAAGTCTGACAACCAGTCATACCAAGGGGTATCGTATTACCCAGTAACTACACAGATAGGCAGTCGCTCCATGTAAAATACAGCTGCATCCGGTTAGACTGGAAGCCGATCCCAACATATTTGGGAAAAGGCTAGGCAGATGATGAAGGGCTGGTGGAATGACAGCTCACTTCAAACTCACTTCACCTAAGTTATTACGGTGAGTTTTTTACATAATAGACCGGCTGCTATGTGAGTCATCAAAGTCTACAAACACAAGGCGAACGAAGTAGTAAACTTTGCTCCTGAACTTATGGGACCCCAGGCCACTAATACTATCAATTTTAATTACTCTGAACGGGCCATTTTTATCTTGCGATACTGCGAAATCGAGTTATCGCAGAATTTCTATGGCGAAATCAATCAATACATACATCGATTAATATGAGTCGAAAGTTCTGGTTTACACGCGAATCTGTAAAATTCTATATAAGGCACTCTCTCTTCTCGTAGTTTTGAAAAGCTATTTTTAATTGCTAAATGAGAATTCTTTATTGAATGATTCTAAGCCAATTCGTGTGATTTCGATGTCAACCATTGCCATTGAACATCTTTCTCAGCAGCTAAGTGTGGATTACTAGCGATGGTAAGATGCATAAACAGCCTATGTTCCCACTGCTGGGACACAGGCCCACAGGCCTCCTCTCTCCGAGGGGGAATGGGCCGTAATCTAACACGCGGGCCCAGTGCGGGTTGGTAGGTGTGACAAATGTTTGTCTTCGATTATTTAGTTCTAGGACATACCGGTCCTTTCACGTGAAGAAAAACATCGTGAGGAAACCCAGCATGTCCTAGAACCAAACATGCTAAGACATGTGACATTACCAACCCGCATTAGGCCCGCGTGGTGGATGGCTAGCTCCCTTACAGCGAGGAGGCATGTGTCCCAGCAGTGGGAACATTCTGCTGATTATGTTTTTAGGTGGAACAAGGCTACCAACGACGATGACGATGAACTGATAATAATAATATGTCTTTCATTGACTTGAATGTGCCCTGGCGGCTGATAGTATGTCATGCTCACTAAAATGTCTCGCTGACGGTGGCGTGTGTGTTGGATCATTTAGCTCCCTTCAAAATGGTTGAGCTAAATGGTGCTGATCTATGCGTCATGTTCGTGAACGGGCGCCAGTTGGGGCTGGTCATCAATTGGCTGCCTCGGCTTATTTAAAAAAAATTTTTTTTTTTTGGATTGTTGTTTTGTTAAGTACTATTTGCTGTACTCTGGACGCTCTTAACACGTACGTCTTTTTTATTTGATTACATCGTTCTCACATATAATTATAAATTCAACATTAATGATGTAACTAATATTTTTGTAAAAATATAATTTAAAAGAGTGTCCATGGAGTTTCTTGCCCGTTCTTCTCCATAAGGTACCTATGGAGAAGAACGGGCAAGAAACGCTTTGGAATGGGCAACTAGCTTCATATTTTCTGACTGACCGACTTCTTGACAATTCAAAAGTGCCTGTAAATGGTTTAATTGAAATAAATGCTTTGAGTTTGAGTTTTGAGTTCGATAGATTAGAAATACCTGCCAGTTTTGATTTAGCGAAAAAAAAAACTTTGCAGGATTCCGTCTTGACTGATGTTAATAAGTAAGATATCCCTGTGCAAAATATATTATTAGTTACCTTTAGCTCGATGGTACCTTCCAAAAATAATGCCTTTTGATAACATAACGATGTGCACGTCTGACCAATGATAAATTTTGATAATTTATACTTTAACGTTGTGAGGTTGAAAAATTGTGTATTTTATTGAGCACGTCTTCCGATTGTTAATGGTTATCTTTTGAACGAATCGAGAACAGGTTCCGATCAATTTTGGGCAAATCTTTCATTCTTTCTTTTTGCATTTTTTGCCACGATAACGAATGAGGCCTTGAACCTTGAATGAGGTTTTGTTTTGGTTTTTATTGTCCCGTGTTTATAAATAGCACTTAGTATGAAGGAATTGATGGTGTCAACCAGCTTAGTGCCAAATTTAAAATGAAATTATTATTTTCGGAAAGATTCCAGAGTTTAAAATCTCAAAATAAAAATTCTAGGAGTCCTTCTTTATTCATAAACGTTGATCAAAGTTAAGTAATGATTAGCGATTGTTTAACCAAAGAATTTTAACGTTTAAACGTCACTTAACTTTAAGTAACGTTTATAAATAAACCCCTAAAAATCTAAGTTGCATAATGTGCCACTTTAAATAGTAGCATTATGAATTTATGACGTTTTATCCTAAATTAAAGATTAAGCGGACTATGCGGTGTCTGTTTGACTTTTTTTCTCATATCTATGAGCGACGCTATGACCATCAAAAACACGCACCTTCCCAATTATCCGTCCCGAACGCATCCATAACAAATCAACAACTAGTTTACCCAAAAAAAATGCATTTAAACTCCGAATATTAGATTCTGTAACGATAGGGGCCCATAATACCAATTTTGACCCAAAAATTCCTCTTGCACCTCGTGGGACTGGGACTGTATTTGAGTAGGAGGGGCGGGTAAGCCCTTTCATTATCAACCGTGGATGTGAAGGGGGAGGGAGGGATGATTACACTATAATAATAGACTTCAATATTTCTCACCCACTAAATCTCCTTACATCGTTAAGATTTGTATCAGATTAAGCGGATAGAAGAAAGCTTGTTTGTTTTTTTCTCCGCTTTGGAAAACGAGGTGCCTTAGTTAATTATATAATGGAGATCTGTAATTTACGTTAATTGCATATTAATTTAGTGTTGTTTATGATGTTAAATATAGGAGCAACTTTTGGAAGACCGAAGACACAGGCAAGAAAAACGAAATGCTATTATTTCACTTTTCTACAAATGCCTTGCAGGTGTGGTGTAGAAGAGCTTACGGGCTAGACAAGGTGACATTCTTTTGTTTTTCATCCCCTTCATTTTCATTCATTAATAAACGACAACGATGATATAAGGGACTGATGTAACCTAACTGAAAGCTTATGTCAATCCTGTTGAAAGATCTTGCAATACGAAACGCTTTGGAAGTGATTGCCACACAGAAAAATGTTGCTCCCTAAATCTCGGTACCAGAAAAAAGTCACTACCCGCGACGAACCTAGACAAATTTTTTCGCATTGGTTCGTTATGATAACTATTATTTCTCTAAATAGACAGCGGTGCGCGGGCGAGAATTTTAATGGGCAGGCATCTTGTGTGCAATGCGCGCGCGCTGCTTTTTGCCCTTCTCCACCGCACGCAACAAATTGTTGCAGCGCCGCATTTTGTGCGTCTCTAGGGTTCAACGAATTCCGAGAGAAAATGAAATGCGTTTCAAGCAGTTTTTATCAAGTCCGTGGAAAGGTAGACGCTACGCATCTGGTAAGGCATCCGTTGAGGGTCCATCGGGAATCCTGATTGGCTAAAAGAGCTAATAGAGTGACTATGAATTGCGAATTAATTACGACTAAGGGCTGATTTGATCATACTCAGACATTTATATCCTTGGAATAAAATTGACGTCTGACAATTTTTTATGTAAAAACTGTCAAAATTTCGGTATACCTAAATAATGATAATAATCGAATTTGCTTTAACCAGCTTTGTTCCGTTTTAGGTACAGTACGTAGTTTTTTCTGAGCTGTCATTTGAATGACGTTCAAAAAGCAGTAAATCTAGTCAATTATATATTTATATAAAACTAGATTAAGTTTTTAAATTGTACAACTTCTTTATGCATGCGGAGTTTACCTGTAAGTGATTGTTGCACTATTTCATTTAAATTTTTTGCATGTAACTTTTAGCATACAACCTGTGTATTCGATCGTTGGTGAACCAAATAAATAAATAAATTATGATGAATGAGTTTTTAGTATGATGTAATTTGAAACTGCTCATTACAGCACTTCAGAAGGCTAGTTCTGCAATGACTGCGGTAACATACGTAAATTATACCATTTTGGTATACTTACACAATATTTATTACGCTTCGGCTGATTACCGAACAAGGAAGCGGTAAATAATGTGTGCATAATATCCAATGATATTGTTAAAATATTTCAACTTACAGTATTGCTTCTTAAGTGATAGAAGATATTTATTTACGACCATTTTCAATTACATACGTGTTAATTCCCGTAGAAAAGGTTGCTTCTTCAATAATCATAACCCTCCTTTTTGCCTCGCCGTAGTCGGGTAAAAATAACGTCCCGTTTTGAGTACGCTAGGGCCAGCATCATTTTGGGAAAATTCAGGATTGTCCCGAATTTTTTACACACATTTCCGCTACATTTTTTTTATCATAACACAATTAACTCTTATCTCTCTGATCAATACAAGATGATCATCATCGTTCTCCCTCTCTTATCCCACTTTATTTGGGGTCGGCGCAACATGTATTTTTCTTCCATACTTCACATTTTTTTTTTTTGTTATCATCTCGGTAGTCAGCGCCCTTTCTAAGCATATCATCATTCACACAGTCCATTCGTCGTTTGTTTCGATCAAAACAAGATATTAGATATAAAACTGATAACTTTACAAAAAAAAACAGTTAACCAAAAATATCCACCGTGACCGCGTGCGTGTTTCCAAAAAACTTAAAAATCCAACACGGATATTTTGAAACCATAATTAATTGATAGTAAAAAAGATTCACAGTATTCTTTAAGCAATGATTTCTTTATGTAACGCGAATTTACGAGGTATTAGAAATTTTAAGGTACGTTCGGTTGCGCAAGCGCTACTTTCTATCGGATCTGCGACAGTTCGTGGTCATACGTAGAAAATGTTTGATTGCTTATGTAAGACAGATGATATATTGATATTTGGTTTTTGATATGAGAATGAGATGTGTATCAACTGGTTTTGTTAGTACTTGATGGGCCATCAACCATTTTCTATGAGTTTTTGCGTAATGTTTTTTAAGAGAGGTTGTAAATAAGCAGTTCGTGGTATAGGATGAACACGTACAGTAATACGCTATAAATCATCAAAAGAATGAAAAGCCTGGCTTTCTGATGATGGACAAGCATAACATACTAATACCAATACAATCTATGACGTACCTTTTAAATTAAAATCGAGAAAGGTAGAGCATAAATGGTGTTCACAGAACGATTCCTTACATTTAGAGCTTATAAGCTATTTAATGCATACTGGAATGTAGACTGCTCGTAAAACTGATCTCAGATATACAGAGTCAAATAATTAGCTAGCGAAACACAGCATACGTGATGGGTATAGATATCTTAACACGATAAAACACAAAGTAAATTAATTAGATGATTTGTTTTAGTGACCCATCGACCGTAGTTGATGTATTCACTTTAAAAAACAGTTTTAACATGATAAAACACATTTTCTCAACTCGTACTTCAAGTAACAACAGCACCAGCGGTCGTTGGCCCCTAAAAAAACATATTTTTTTTTATTTTCGTTTTATCGCGTATAGACATCGATAATAATCACGTCTGCAGTTTCGCTAGCTAATTTATTTTCACACAGTATAACGTGTTTATAATACAGTATAGATGTAGTTTTACAGAACTACATTACCTACTTCGAAGAAGCTCGTTGCGGTGACCATGATTTATGACCACAAAATAATCCACGTTTTTTATTACAAGTCCATAAAAAAGCGTGGATGGGCCCAATTATTATCGTTGAGAGTTTTTAAACTTAACAGTTTGTGAGGGCTTCGATAAGTGCTGTTAAGTTATTTTGATAGGTATCAATTGATGACTGGGGAAACTCATTCAGCTCCCTAATTGCGTAACAGACAAATTTTGAAGCATATTGTTAATCCATTGCTTCATATGATCGGATAATTTGTCCGCTCAACAACGTAAATAACGCAATGAATGTTGTTAAATTGTAAAAATGAAAGCCATTCCTACTGATAGTGTGTTATGCAATTACCCCGCAGGTGGTTGACCTATTATACAACGTGAAGACGTTATTAACTAAAATACATTGACAATACTAATCCATTGGATTATTTTGTAACTATCAAATAAAACCTAGCATATATTAGTAGATTTAGTAGATAGCCGACCATGGGCTTTGCCAATTTTTGACTAGCTACAGTGGATATAGTTGGTTGAATCTTTGTATGCAGTCTGGGAATGTCATGAAATATATGAAGTTTAATTTATTGTCGTCTCCACTTTGTGTATGGAGTGACTCAATTGACAGACACTTTTTTTTAAAGACTATTTTTTCAACGAAGTTTAAAAACATTACTCATGATGAACTAAAAATAAGACTCAACGATCCACTGCTACTCGATTTACGGTTTATTTTTAGTACTTATACTTTTATGCGCGTGCGCCGATTTCTTATACTTGAGCTTATTGCATATGGAGGACTCTTAACTTGTAGTTTGGTTTCCCCGTGACTACATTTACACTCCTAAAATAATTTCGTGATACATGTGACGACGCAGAATTATTCTTACAAGCTAAATCAGGACTCAGTCGTCAGTCATTTCCGATTTAGGAAAATAAAGAGGTTGCATTTGCTAGAATCCACAATTTTCCATTAACCTAACCGTTAATTAAGTTTCAAGTAACATAAGAACACAACATTAATTCAATGGCTCGTGAGTACCTAGCCCTATTTACCAGGGCCGGCCACAAATTGGAGCACTTGATGTAAATTGGTCATATACACCACATTAAAAGGTAAATGTACTTATAAAAATTAAAAAAAACACATCGTTAAACAAGTTTTTGCACGAGGTCACAGTTTTTTATAGCCTTATCTTAGCGGTTAATCATTGTTAAGAATTATTTATGTTTTAAAACACTTTAACCGCTCGGACGGACGTTTGAGTCGCTCGTAAATCATATTAACTGGGGTATCCTTAAAAAAATTCATCTTATTAAAGCGTCATTTTATTTATAACCAATTTAGCTGTGACTTGTGACCTAAAAAGGTTGACATCACTCACATTCCTGAGCGTTCGCGGCACACATAAGTCATAGTTTAGGAAAAGATATTAAAATGTACGGCGACGCGGCCACCTCACTGGTAGCTAGCTGATTTCAATGCACAACAACGTACATTCATAATTTTCTTTGGGTCATAAAAAGCACCATTATAAATAGACCCCCAAACGTTACACACAGTTTGCAGATATCCTAACGTCGCGATAGTTTAAGGCTCTTCTAATTTTGGATGCATTTGAGCACGTCCCTTTCAAGATGGCGCCGGATACGTGACGTCTCTAAAGGCGGGAAACAATAGTAGACCCGTTATGAATATTGAGAGCTCGGGGATTGTCAAAGGCACGCTTCAACAATTTTCGCCGTGCGTTCGGGTAGACCAATGAATTTACACTGGAATCCATTGGCCTACTGCGGTACGCACGCGCGACCGTTCACCGACAATTTTGGCGCCATGTTTCTTTATGTTCGAAATTCAAAACAACTTCTTTTATGCGTGCGTTGAGGCGCGTTCACATAAAATTTACATACGGCCAGGATATGAAAGGCGCATTATTTAATTTTTTTACGACTAAAGGCATGGACATAACAACCTAGTACCTACGTCAAATATCACAAGATACAATATTCATGGACGAATTTTACACACAAATACATTTTTTACATAGTATTTCTTCATAATGATGACCATGAGAACTTTAAATTTTTTTAACAGTACAAATTATTGGCTTCCTCATTTAATGTAAAATCTGAAAGTCAGTATGAAAGCGGCTTTACGACGATCACACTGATAGACATATTTATGTAGTGACACGACACTGATGTGATTAGTCGAAATGTATATTAATATTTTTGCATATTTATTCAGAAATCGGTGAGTCAAATACATTGGACATTTTGTATTCGCACAGCATTCCGAATTGCGATATTGGCGGAATACTTGGAATAAAGATGAAGCCATCGTAAGGGCGGGTAGCTACTTTAACTACTGTTGAGGAAAATGCAATGAAATATTATTCGTCACTTTAAACCACAAGTAGTATTGGACAGAATAGAGCGGTAGAATACGCCATGAACGAAATATTACATAGGTGTAGGTAACTACGTTATAGATATCAACAGAGTATCTATCAGATACAATAAAAAAGGAAAATCCTAATTTCACTTCAACAAAAGATGGTTACCCTAAACATTCCAGCAGGAAAGAAAAATTGGGTCACCTTTTACCCAAAGAAAGTGGAACAAAGACGTTATAACTAATACTATATTTATTGTTAAACTCGGACGAACGGGAAATATTAAATGACTCCATTTTAATTTATTAATGGTCGATTACTCAACTGTTCTGGTGTTTAATTGCAGGAAATTAGGTAATGTACTTACTAAAACGGTAAGCTATAAGAAAATAAGTTTTATGTAACTTGAGTAATTTCGTATTTACTTCGGTATTATTACATCGAAATAATTAATTTTATCTAAAACTACACAAGTTATATTGACGAGGATAAAAAAAACAACCAAGTTTTTGTCGCTTACACAAGCATTCACGGAGTATGCGACGCCGTAAAAAGATTATCTCAGTTATGGCAATGAGTGCGTTTACGGAGACAGTTATAAAGCTACGTGCTGAAGTTTAAATCTGTTTGTAAAATTATAGCTGAAGTGAAACCAGGCACACCAAAGAGATAGATTTTCTAAAATTCGGAATGATAAATCATAGTAGAGTTCTTGGCAAAAAAAATCCCAAAAAAAAAAAAACACAAAATCGTTTCTATAGGTAACTAGCAGCGCCCTGCGGTTTCACCCGTACAAGTTTCCCGTGGGAATATCGGGATAAAACTATACTATGTCCTTTCCCGGGACTCAAATTATCTCTATACCAAATTTCATCTAAATCGGTTCAGCGGTTTAAGCGCGAAGAGGAAACAGACAGACAGACAGACACTGAATAGAAAAACTATAGACAGACACAGATAATTGCAAGCAAATGAAATTAATTTCTAACAGTACCTACCACTTCATAAGTTCATACACATCAACGTACTTACATTACCGTACCGCAGATCAGACATCCATATAAAAAACTAGACACAAATAATCTTACGTAAACGCGAAAGTAAAGTAATTACTTCTATAAACGCGACGTTAATAAAACGTTTGAAGATTTAAAATTTCACGGTGTTGCAAACACAAAAATGTAATTCGCCAAAAATATAACGGTTCTGATACTAACAATAGGTGTTTATTAGGTAACAGACGACTGTCTGTTATATAGTCAGGCATAATGCCTAAATTGTATGTGTGTTAATTAATATTATAAAACAAAAACGTTGCCTGTGAAGTTTGAGATGTTCCGACAAATATTGCGATTGTGGTCACGCTAGCTAGTGTGAGAATTTTTGTGATATGAGTGACGTAACAGATTGAGCTTTTAGTAAGGTCATTCACTGATTAAGATTATTTTGTTAGAACTTGTATCCGCGGGCTTTTTCATAGTGTTTTTTTTTCTTTTTTCCGTCACAATCCGAGATCACTTTTGTACTTTTAGTGGATGAGATGGATGTAAACATTGGCGGGAAAACCATGACTCCAGCGAGCCTCCTACTCCGATAGTTATTTGAGGAGATATTTTGATTACTTTTGATGTGGCAGAAAACACATTTTTTGGCATGTCATCATCGTCATCGTCACCCACAGGCCACAGCCCGACTTCACACACTGCTCAGCATAGGTCTTTCTTGTGCCAATCTCCGCTCCCGTAACAGCCTATACAGTTTCTACCCGCGATATCGTCCGCCCATCTCGCCGCCACTTTGGCATGCCAGAGTTTATTGAAATCGTCAATATGCTGGTAACATGCGTAGTGATCAATAAAAGTTTCGTCTACATAATCAGAAGAGACCTTTGCTCTGCAGTGGGGCAATTATAATCCCTAAACTCTAACTCAAAGTAGACAAAACAAGTATTCATTCATAATTCATAATAATGGGCTCCGAATACCTTCACGTGCTGGCCGAAATACACATTAAGGAGTCAGGGGAACGGGTCCGAATTAAGGGAATTACTGGGAATGCTCCGGTAATCTTGGCCGAAATGAGTCTGGGGTTGTACGTGTCCATTGTAGTCCTGGGTGGCAAACAGAACATGGAAAACTGTAATATTGGAATGAATATCAAAAAGAACTCTAAAGACAAGCAGTGGAGTTAGAACAAAGTTGCCAATAATGATAATGGAATGATGATTGAAAATATGAAGCTAGAAGTCAAGTTCTGGGTACAAAGAATATAATTATATATTGATGGCAACAGGAGGGTTATGATAGTTGATAGTAGGTGGAAAGAAACAGTTAAGTAATGAAGTGAAAGAAAATATAAATCTATTGGATTTGCACTCAGACCAAATAAAAAACCAAGACAGAGGGCTGTCAACCGTAAAGTGAAGCTGGTTTCGTAAACATGTGTGCACTTACTGAGGCGTAGTTTGATTGTAAATGGTTGTAAATGCGTGCGTTTGAGCGTGTATGCACAGAGCGGAGGTGTAGTTTTGGCATGCTTCACTGTATCGTTCTCAGCTCATTGCCTTGGTTTTTTATTTGGTCTGAGGATTTGCAGTCAAAGATTGCAATTCTATATTAATGTATAGAAGAAAACTAGAAAAGGCTTTAAAGCCTTTTCAGAGAGAGAAAGAAGGTAGAGATGATGACTGATGATGATGAGAATGGACTACAGAAATAGGTACATCAATTCCCACAAAGCGTGTTTTCCATCCATTTGAAAGTTGTATGAGCCCTTATTCCCGTACCGTACGTACAGACGGAGTAAGAACGACTTTTTTTTTTGATCGGCCCTTGCCCGGGGCTGCAATTAGCTGTCGATTTGCCTACGCCGCCGCCCGTGAGCCCGCGCCGCCCACGTCACGAACGATATGCGCACAAGACGATCGAGATCGATTCCGACGATATGTGAGGCCGTTACGATTGGTAGAGCCTGCTTAGAAATAGACGATGGGTGCTTTTTTTTTTAGGAAAATTATGATTTATTTTTATGTAACTTCAGTTTTGTCGGACTTTTGAATAAATAATTCGATTCTGGTTTGTGCGTTTTGCATTTACATCGAATCGAATCATTGCATGTCAAACAGAATTGCGTGAGTTTATTTAAATTAAGCAAATAAAGTAAAACCTTTCGCATAATTTTAAAACGAAATCGGATAACACCCCAATCCATAAGGTAAGTACTCACATTTTAGGGCAGCGAGAGGTCAAAAATGGCCGATAAATTCAAAATATCAGTGTCGTCGACCGACGCTGGGAAATTTCACACGGTTTAAACAATTTATGAATGTTTAAAACAAATAAGGTTATACTTGTCGCATTTCGCAAGTGAAGTGGGCCAGCGAATTTAAATTTTAAAATTATTGTGAGAAGGGATCCGCAATTGTTGGTTCGTTGTACGGGACCTGCCATAAGATGATGCCTCACCTGTAACAAAAAGAAAGGTAATGGTTAAATAAATACTTCATGAGGACAAGAAGACATTGTGATTCAAGGACTGTTTATTTGCGTAGGAAGAGTGTGAATCTGAGGGGTCCGGAACGCAATAATCATTTAGATAAGTTTAATTTCATACAATGATACAGTCGCTTTTAAAAAAATCCTGGTATTCAGATGCATCCGGTTAGACTGGAAGCTGACCACAAACTAGTTGAGAATACTAAAGGATTTGACAATACTGAACTATTAATGAGTCACGCAACGGGGCTGCCCCGTTTGTTTAGTGGTAGCAAGCGATGAGATCCTGGGTTCGATTCCCGGGTCGGGCAAATAAAAAAAATTGGAATTTGTCAGTAGCAGCTCGAAGGCTGGATTTGTGCCAAGTTGATGGCAGTAGTCTCTCTCTACCTCATGGAACTTAAAACTGAACTGGCGAGATGTGGATGTTTTATTGGTACACCTCTACCCAACCTTCGGGATCTTCTTCCTAGCGTGTCGATAGCAATCTAAATGGACTCGGCCCAGAATTCGTATACTTGTTTGGCTCCATCACCAGCGTCCACCAGTTCCTGTAACATGCAGTTGACAGGACACGCAGGACACGATATTAAGTGTCCCATCGTTTGTGGAACAGCACCACATTTACATTCCAAGGCGGAGTCGTCTATGAATCTCCACCTGAACAGGTTTTCCTTGCTTCGGCCAACCTGGGTCCGGAGTCTGTTTAAAGTTCCAGGTTACCCAAAGCAACTCATGTCCAGGTGGGAGGTATTCAGGGCTATTATGTTATGCAATGAATGAGTCAACCAATAAAGGCAAAAATACACAATTACAGTAGCGATGGAAACATAATTATTTGAAACCCAAAATACCGTTACATTCAAATAACAAATAAACAAAACCAGTATAACCAAAAACCATAGCACTCAAAACATACACATTGAAAATATAACCTACAAGCAAGATAGCTATCATATGAACGTTAAACAGGGAATGTATGGAAGAGATGTTCAGTTAACCTGAACTTTACTGTACTCCCTTTTACGACTGACCCAGGGTCAAATACAGCTATTTCCTAACCATGGTAAACAAAACGAGCGAGTGCTTTTATTTTCTAGTCTATGCCAAACATTCAAGTTTGAACACAATCGAACTGGAAATTCGTGTACAGATAGGGTAGTTTTAAAACAATTAAATTTTGGGCAATTAGGTACCCCACAACTTGATTGTTTTTTTATTCTCCAGGATCAGTAATAAATCGCTCCAGTGCAGGACCAACTATCTTCATTGTATCGCTTCTTGGATATTTGGCATATACTCGACATATCGCTCATTTGGAGAAACATCGACGTAAATGTACATATTTTTTCCCAAAAATTTGTTAAATATGCCAAAGCACTTAGAAAGTGTATTTAAGTTAGGAAAACAAAGAATTTAAAAAAAATGTAGCAGTTACGTCGATGTTTCTCCAAATGAGCGATATATGGTTTTAGTATAATATGTTCATGCAAGCGTAGTGTGGGACGTCCCCCAGCTAGATGGACCTAAAGAAGGTGGCTGGGACGCACTGGAAGCAGAAGGCGGAGGTCAGGGTGTAGTGGCGCAGCCTGGGCGAGGCCTATGTCCAGCAGTGGACTGCGATTGGCCGAGTTGTATGATGTTCATGTTACAATCATTCATTCACTCATTCACAGCTTAATGTCAAATATTTAGTAGACCGTATGCAGAAGGACCAATAACTAACAAAGTCCAAGAATCAAGTCAACTAAAAATGTAGCCATTATCAGTATTGACAATTGTGACAAGAAGTCACAAGACAACAATTGACCAATAGGCTGGATTGCAATGCAAAGAACAACTTAGGCTAAACAAGTCTGAAGGCAATTTAGCAACGAAAATTAATATTCAGGAACAAATCACTGAACAGGTTCCCAACAATGTCTCATTAAATCACAGTCCTATCTACCCAGCTCCGTTTCAGATGAAGAAATACATTAAAGTATCTGATCAGATCAAGTTACTAAGTTCAAATGAAGCAATCATAACTTGAAACTTAAGCACAATGATATTTAGCTGCAAATAAAACTTAATAACGTTGTGCAATTTGTTTTAAGTGCTTTGTTGACAAATCAGCGGCTGGTGGCTCTGATTACTGTACAGATATGAGAAGGTGAAGTGTCAAGTGTAGAGTTACTGGCTTCTAAGTATGGTCAGGTGATGTGAGGACCAGGTGTGGTGTTGGTTTCTAGAACTTCAGTAGATTGTGCAAGAGGTTTAAGTGATTGACTCACTGATAACTTTATATCCGATTGCAAGGATACTGACGCATCTAGTGAAATCATGTTGTTGCAAAACGACGATGATACAAATAATTCGGCAGGACACATTTTATGACGAAGACGGGGTTTTGTAACATCCCCACATCGCTCGATGAGAAAGAATTTAATTGCTCTTGGAAACTGATTCCCCAAAAGTTGGACTTTAAACTGAGCTTATAAACGTAACATAAACATTTCATCACGCCCTTGATCCCCGAAGTGTTGGGCAGAGGTGTAACTGTGGTACACCCACATTTCGCGAGTTATGTTTGAGTCCCATGTAATAGGGGGCGAGCCTATTGCCATTATCCGGGCACAAATCCAGAGTCCGAACTGCTACTGAGAAATTCGAGATATAAAAACCTAATAACACATTGCCCGACTTGGAAATCGAATCCAGAACCTCATACCAAGACCAACGACGCAGTCAAACTGAGCATATAGGTAGAAATGAAATGCCTATTAGACTAAACGTTATAAAACGATTTACTATCGAAAGTATCTCTGTACGTGCGAGTACAAATTTTAGTAACCACTTTTATTCAGTGAAAGTAACAGTTATTTTTATCTGTCCAGCAAAATGCGATTAGTGATGGGTGAGACGTAATTTTTCAAGCTTTTTGTCGATTCGCTATTTCACAACAAGGTTTTAATGTCCGTTGGATGGGAGTTTTATTTTTATATTATAGAACAACCGTTTGAATATTCAACATTGTGAAAGATGGTGAAAGAATCTAGAGTGTTTGCCGTGGATGGTTGATTGACATATTTCATCGGATTACATAGATTATTTATAGGTAGGTACTGTCCAGCAAAAGAAACGTCACGGGAACAATCACATACCAACTTCTATTCCTTACACCTACCTGTTCATCATCTGTCTAACCTTTTCCCAACTATGTTGGGGTCGGCTTCCAGTCAAACGAGATAATACGATAACCCCTTGGTAAGACTGGTTGGTTGTCAGACGTTCGGGCTTCTGACGACCCGTAACGACTGTCAAAGATCCACGAATGGCAGCCGGGACCAACGGCTTAACGTGGTTTCCGAGGCACTGATGTAGGCCTGCACATACCACTACAATATAATATGTCCAGAAAATGCTACAAGGACCACATTTGTTAATCATCTGAAAAGTACACCTTTCTGCCGATCCGCTTAAAGTTATTCAACACCCGGCAAGGTATGATACTATAAGAAGACATCAATGAAACTAAAAACGTATACAGACAGTCTTTTTTCATACATCGCAACAAAACTATAATTAAACCCACAATCAATGCTGTTACACTTGTTATCCAAAATCCCGTTTTACAAAACGAAAACCTGTAGATACCTATGAACAATACAACTTATACATAAGTAATTACTTCTCGGTATCGGCGAATTAACCAACCAACCAGTTAGCGCGTATGCTGCGCCTGCGCATGACCTTTAGAATTACTTTTTACTTGTGGGTAAAAATCACTGTCCGTCATTGCTGGCTACATTCTTGTTGCTATCTAGTGGAGTATTTATAAAGTGCTTTTATCCTTAAGATAAAAGGTGTAGTTTTAAATGGAATTTATTCTAAGAATTTATTGCAATGTCCTGGGTGTTATGGTAGTTGGGGATTTCAATAACCTGTTTATAGTATTTTTGTTCGTAATGGTTCCAGAAATCTTAAACAACGTCCTTCATCGGGTTGTTCTATTAAACGGACTCCGCCGTCAATTGAATCAACTAGAAACAGGACGTTTTAATGAAATCCGCTGACTTTATGTGGTTCTAAAGATCGAGTAGCATAATCAGCCTATAATGTTCCCACTGCTGGGACACAGGACATGCCGGTTTCCTCACGATGTTTTCCTTCACCGTGTTGAAAGCAGTCGTGATTAAAAAAATACACAAAGTAAAGCGCCTGTCTGGGTTCGAACCTACGACCTACAGCTCGTAAGTCCTGGCCGTTACCACTGGGCCACCACTCTGCCCCCCGTTATAATTACAGTAAATAAAGAAAATATTAACGTGGGAAAAAAAACGAACTATGTTCCTTAGAGGACTTGATTTAAGGATCACAATACTGTAAAAAAAGTCATAACACCAGTAACACAACTTATATCGGGGGCAGCACAGCTCACAATTTCTACTATCTGCTTTGAGTGTTATCATTTTACTCTTCCAATACTCCTTGTAACAATTGCATTAAAAATAAATGCAAATTGCAACACTCCGATTCGAATGACACCATCTCCATTTAGCAACAAGCGATAAATAATCCACTTGACCAGTTTGGCTCAAAAGACCAGGTCGCAAAGCCTCATTAATACAACGACAAGTAGACCTGAATTCAGATGACAATCGCTGATTTTTAATCTCGCTTGACGAGCGGTTAATGTAAGGATGTCTGACAGCAGCATTTCATCTCGGATCATGAAGATTTCTAAATTGATTTGGGATTGCATGATGACTTAGATATGATATATATATTTTCAGCTTTATGCTTTCAATGTAATCGTAACGGGTCGGGCGGTTTCTATTGCAATAACAAAAATGATTTGTGACAGCTTAATCAGCTATGTGACGTTATTCTGAACGCAGCTGAAAATAAAACATATCAACCATCTTTGCAGAATAAGTTGTTTTGTATTTTGATCATCAAGTCCAAGGATATTATTATTATTATCATCGTCCTCATTTCAGCCGAAAGACGTCCACCGTTGGACATAGGCCTTCCCCAAGCATCGCTACTTCGACCGGTTCTCCAGAATAGTAATGTAAATGGTAAGGCCACAATCGCTGACAAAAATACACAAATCTTTATGCGCCGATTATACTAGAGCATTTGGAGTCACTACAATAACTCCAGCCAGAGGTTAACAACCATTAGACTTGTTTACGCTGTTTAGGAGCTCTGGCATTATCTTTAAATACCTCCTTACCTTATTGTTTTGAACTCCTGACTCCGTGCCGTCATGGCTAAATAAATGTCAAATCTGCCCAACTATGGCTAATTAGGCCACTACAGATGCTTAACATCTTGTGACAGACATTTTAGAATGTCGGCCATTTGTGTAGCTATGGTTTTACTATGGTAAACCTGGTATTTAAAGATTAAGTTGTCTATGCAATTTTTTTTTATTTGTATGGAAAAAAAAAAAAGATGCAATGATGGGAGGAAAACGTGGGCGGAATTAGCGAAGGGTTGGTAACGAAAGTGAATAAGAATATGTAATTGGAAGAGATTATGCTGGTTAAGTGTTTAACCTCTAGCTTCAGTCAAGGTTTTTGTTAAACTTTTACGAAATTACCTTACTTACTCTGACATGTATATAATTATAACCTACACAAATACGTACATATACATACTCAAACTGGTGCGTCTACTTACAGTTATTGCTACAAATTTCTCTTGATTAATAAATTACA
This sequence comes from Gortyna flavago, assembly GCA_963669345.1. NCBI lineage: Eukaryota > Metazoa > Arthropoda > Insecta > Lepidoptera > Noctuidae > Gortyna > Gortyna flavago. The sequence goes on from OY770132.1 coordinate 2,607,214, forward strand.
CCCATCACTCCTTTAATTTCCAATTAAATTGACGCAGAAAAGCGAAAGCAATACATTCGACCTTATTAAATACTCCATATACTTTCTCAGTCATCTTGTATCCGCAATTCATCGCTCCGAAACCCGCGATCATTTCACAAAGTACCAGCACGCAGGTAATTTAGTTAAATGTCACCGCGACCTGTCCGCTGACCCGGTCACTTTTTCACAAACTTTACTCACTTCAAGCTATCAGATTGCGATATTTTTAGATTACATACGACTGTATACTGTCCTGGATTTATTTTGTATCGAATACAAGCTGGTTGCAATTGCAACGTTGCAAAAATCTTTGATGTCCAGGCTGGTCTTGAAATGGGCGAAAAATATAGTGTATTTCATCTTCCAGCTTAGAAATCAAGCAATTTGCGAGAGTTTACTGAAGGAAATGGGGTGTTGTGTTCATAAATTATGGTGAAGGGAACTAATATTTTAGTAAATGTTGCTGGGAGCGGTGCTTAGGGCTACTTTGATGCCTCTGAAGTATCAAGTCGACTATAAAGAAACCGTTTTGATTTCAAAAAGTGCGCAGCTCTCAAATCTCGACTGTTTAGTTAGCTTTCCGATTTGCATAATAACTGAACACTGCAAAGGCGATACCTGCATAACTTGCTACTTTACTTAAGTCTTCCTAAAGACAATGAAACATATTTATCCTTCGACAAATATTGGAACGGATGTCGTTCATTATGCAGAAACGTTAAGCTAACTTCCTGCCATTCTAAAAGAGTAAAATCCTCTAAGGTTCCGTAGGTGTAGGCAACTCTGGAAGTAGCAACAAGAACCGATCGGCAGGTACAAACACTGTTTATGGAAATTGTCTTCCAAATAAGCAAAGTACGAGTCAACTGAATAAATATTACCGTATTATTAAAATTATTCGCCAAAAATGTCAGAAGAAAGCTTTTGTTTACTGGGTCAAGGGTCTCTGGCCATAACCTAGGGTCTATAAATAGAGATGGATGACGAGAACATAGCACTCAAATATGTAGAAAAGCAAAAAATTCAATAAGAGGATTCAAGGTTTTCGCACTACGTGACCGTCCTTCTTTGCCTTTAATTTAGCAAATTGACTCTCAAACAAATGTAATTTTGTATAAGTATTTGTCTTGGCAGAGGAGGCTGCTAAATATACATGACGGGATTTTTGTGGATTCGACACAAAGATTTGGCCACCGAGCAACAGCATTTGCATCTTCGGTGCGAGTGCGCATTCTTAGTTTAACCAAGTAATAAACCTTCACAACAAAGAGAGAAGTTTATCCTTTATTGAATACATTACATCCTCCGATAATACCATAAAAGAAAGGCAAGAATGGCCTTTCCTATAGCAATTTTGCCTAGTTAATATGCAAATGAGATGGGACCTGCGCAAGCGCATTTGTCCTACTAATGGCGTTGCACATGATTTATGTGAAACAATCAACGCGGCGCCGCCACCTTTTTTTTGCTCAGCTGCGAAAAATATTAGCAGCATTAACGATATTATCGCCATTTTTATTTCAGGGGTCCGTAATAAATTCGTAAAGACGGTCTGAGTTAACATACAATGGATTGAGAACCGAAAATCGGCTGCAGGCGAATCTGGGAAGTGTAAATAAATGCATGGCTTCTTCGAAAATCCGATTGGTAACGATTCGTATCCTGTTTTGTACCGTTTTAGAGGGTATTATTCAAATTCGGAGACTGAAAGCTCCTTCAATTTAGAGAATGTATAATGTTGAAGGAAATGAAATGGTAATTGCATCAATCCTACCTGCGATATCTTGCAAAAGGGCCAGCTGAAGGGAACGGGTGACTGTTGTGGGTGTAAAGTAGGGCTGCAGCCTATAACATCAGTTATATTAATTACGTTTGAAATGCCATTGACAAGCTGCAGGATACGCAGTTCCTTCCTGAGACAAGTCGCCATTGTGTTTGGAAAATAAAAATAAAGACAAAGTAAGGTTCTAGCTACCAACTACAAACCAATGATTATTCAGAAATAGAAAAAACCTTATAAAGTGTTACAATGATTTTTTGGCGCCTGAATGACTGGCACGGGGACATTGTGATTAAACCATGGACTTGTAATACTATACTCCGATTTTTAATTATCTGCAGTAAAATGACACTTCATAATAACTCATTACGGACTGCGTTTAGAGATATGCATGTCAAATAAGTTTCGTTTGTTACACTATTCTGTACTAGAAAAACATGATTTGGTTGATGGCCGCGAAAAAACAAAAAGACACCAATTTCAGTCATTTAAGTAACACAAGCAGTCATTTTAATGCAGCTAATTATAAGTCCGACTATAACTATAAAAGTCCATGGGTTAAAGCTTAGACTAAGTATCCTCTAGACGGAGTTATAGCTTGTTGCCGCTCTTGTATCCGTGTGTCAAACGAAGTATTGTTTTCTCTGTCTATTTCACGGAGTTTACGAACGAGTAAAAGGTATAGCTAATGTAAGTCTGGCAACGTCGCACTGTCTGTGTAACTCGTGTCAACAAATGACCGACTTAGTCGGTCAAAACATTGCGGCTTGGTGCAGTTTAAATGCGAAATATAAAATACTAACAGTGATTTGGCTAGAACTAAATAAATAAAGTGAAAATATGTCCTGTGCGGCTGTATATTGTTCATCAAGAACAACGAAAGGAGGCGTAAAAGACACAGAATTATCATTTCACACGTAAGTCTTTGAATACAATTTTATCGTTAATTACAGAGGTATAAGGGTAGAAAATCGAGGAACATTAAAGATTTACATGTTAAGACCAAGATTGTCTTGTATCTTAGTGATAAAAATCCAAGTTTCATAGGCAAATTAATGTTAAACCTAGGCATTGTTTTCGGCGTGAACTGCAGTGATGTGTACAGTTATCGATAAAATCTGTCGACGTTTGTTGTTATGGTATTAATATTTTTTGTTTACTTTTGCAGGTGCCCATTTCATCTCATTTCATTTTATTATTGTTTTATTTTGTTATATCGAATGTGTAAATTGTTCCACAGCAAATAAAATCATAAAACATATGCGTCTGTGTATTTATTTAAGTTGTACCCTTCATTGGTAATAAATTGCTACATTATTTTACCTAATACCATATTTATAATAATATTATATGATATTTAATTCGGACCAAAGCATCCATGGTGCTATTAACATAATATCTAAACAATTTATTATCTTGAGTTAGTACCATTCACCCTTTGCACAAACAGCTTTACAATTTGAGACGTGAAGCTCTCCGCTACCGTTCTCAGGAAGCTGTTGGGAATGTCTCACTCTCTTCAGTAGCGAAGCTGTTTTTTTGCGAACAATTTATGTGTCCATAATTTTTATTTAACAAAGCACACATTTTATTCTCGTAGGTACTAGCTTCCATCTGTGCATTTTCCGTTCAGTAAAACATCGATGTACTACAGATTCCATCGATATGCTTCGAAGCGTCGACCCTTCCCTAGTCACGCACACTAATACTACTCTAGAACCGCACACTAACAAGAAAAGGACACGCGTCTCTGGCTCAGGCTCCGTCTAGAGGATACTTAGTCTGAGGGTTAAAGATTTAAAATTGTCACAGAAATTTTATTGAATAACAAGATGGCCGCGTTAGTTCCGATTTGAACGCGACAAAAGATCTTTGTATCAAAATGACATTTGCAGACCACAGAGTCGTTTGACAGCAGTCAATTCAGCGAATTCCATAGACAATTATCGAAATTTAGACACACTATGTCTCAATAAACGATTATAAAATCATTAAAACCAATCCGAAATCCTTCAAAACGAACCAATTCAATCTAAATCCGTCTACCATTAGAACTATTAAGGGCATGCAATAAACAACGTTTACTATAGTGCGGACGCAATAAATTGCAATTACGGGCAATTACTACTAAGCACGTTGTTTGGGCGTAGTGTTATTTATCTCCTAATTAGCTGGCTTGGCTTGCAAGTAGTGCGAATATTAAAGGTGAATACAGCTTTATCTGGTTTTGGTTTCGTCAGTTGTCACATTATGTTTGCAAAGGTGGCTCAGTGGGAAGAAGAACTTGTAAAACGTTGTTTTCTTTACCTAAGCGATTGATCTCTAGACCAAGGTGGCTAAAAAGAAAACGAATAAAAAACTAGGTACCTATTAGATTTTGACAAATATTACTTGTTGTTGTCAAGGAGTGACCACCATTTTATAGTACTCAAAGCAGGAGGTAATCTGTTGTTTCTATTATTTATGATGCTGTTTGGCTTGCATGAAGCATCTGCCTAACCTTTTCCCAATTATGTTGGGGTCGGCTTCCAGTCTAACCGGATGCAGCTGAATATCAATATTTTACATGGAGTGAATGCCTATCTGACCTCCACAACCCAGTTACTGGGTAATACGATGCCCCTTGGTAAGACTGGTTGTCTGACTTTCAGGATTCTGATGACCCGTAACGACTGTCAAAGATCTGTACATGAAGCATACTGCTGTTTAGATGTCCATCTTAAAAACACATGCTATATAAATGAGGTTACTCATTGAAATGCTTCTCACTGCCTTTCTCACCCCAAGATTTTAAATTTCATTCTATACCACAACCCAGCAAATGCTTTACTTCGTCATTTACAGATAACAACGTCCACACTAAGAAATTGTAGCATTTGAAACCCAAATCTGGCCCCATTCCCGACCAGCACGAAACGTGCTCACGTACAGCGTTTAATACGACTGTGCTATGCAGATACCACGAGCAGTGTTAATCATGCTGCGTGGGAGTTGATGCGAACATCTCACGTTTTTAGGGCTTGCTTGGACAAAGGACCAGGACTGAGTCCGGACGTTACGAGAAATTGAGTAATTAAGGGACATAAGTCCATGTTAAGGGATAATTGAATCATAAACGTCGCAGTTTAAATACACAGATCTACCTATGTGTGATTATGATTAGCTTAGTGAGGAAGATTCAAGGGGAACCCTAACGAGGAATAATAATATATTGTTAACGAGAAAAACAAATAAAATAATTCATCTTCATTTCCAGTCTTTCAACGCCAAAGAACAACAACAGCAACGAAAAGCAATTACACTCCTAAAAAAACATTAAAACACCATTACCAACAAGAAAAATTAATAACTTCCTAAAACGCAGCACATAAATCGATCCGACGCATAAATTTATCTGGCAACCCTAGCTGGACCGTTAGACAGGAAATATAGACGCGCGAAAATCATAAAGCGCTGCGCGTGCGCCAGTGCCGAGGCAACGACAGACGACACGCAGTCGCGACTCGCAGCCGCTTGTAAAATCATAAACAAACTCAGAAAATGTGTCAACTGGGAGTGTTACAGCTGTTATTGCAGGCATAATATTGTTGCCAGTGGAGAATTATGGGAAACGGGTAATAGACGGGCTGGGCGAAGAAGGATAGGAACGTTTGATGAAAATAGTGTTGGGAGTCCAAGGTAGAAAAGCAAAGCAGCTGGACGCAGCAAGATGATTAAAGACGAGGACGGCAGGCGGGACGACGCGAGGAAGAGACGCGAGGGAGCTCGGTTTTTTCCAAAAAAAAAAAACTGTTCCTTAATAGCTATTAATAGAGAGATGTGGGCGTTGAGAAGTTAAGTGAAGGGGATTACTCCGACCTCTGACCATCAATGGGGCACTTGAGGCTTGATAGAAACCGAATGACAGATACACGAAAATATTCCTTTAATTACTTGAAGATTCGTAAACGCATGGTCGGAATAAGAGACATACCTACGGAGATGTCAGATGCTTATCCAAACTCCGATTATATCTTTTTTTTTAACGAACGAAAATCCCACTTTTTTTTTTTCAATTGGCAACTTTCATCGCCTCACTAATCCAGCAAAAATCCGCACAGGAAGGCAACGGTGAGATATACCGCCACTAGGTAATGCCGACCGGTGATACAACCGCCTGTCGTTTCCCGGATAGCGTGCGTACGCGTAGGGGATTTTATAAACGTGCTGGTATGCATCGTAAGGTGTTGTCATCTCGTATGTTAAATGCATTGTTTTATGATCCTATTATTATATTAGCTTGCTTTGGAATGCAAGAATGTTGAACAGAAATTCAAAGGAAGAATTTACGTTCAATAGTTGGTCGGTATTCAGTAGTCATTAACCTTAATCTGTAATTAATTAGCGGAACTTCACCGATGACGTGTTGAGTTTTACGACGTACTTCATTTACGAAGTACATTCGTCATTTCATACATACAATCTGGTTATCTCATCTGGCAGATAAAGTCATACAAATTCAGTTTCATATTTTAATGAATCTTTTAGATTGTGGCTAACCGGGCATGTTGAAACAGGCACTAAAAGAGACTAAGAACTAAGAGCTCTTTCACATAACAGCTAATTAAAATAAACTTAACATTTTACCTTCACATAAAACCCACATAAAGTCGGACGTCTGTCAACCACGATTGCATCTGAGTAGTATCTAACCAGTTACTAGTAAGATTACAGCACTAGAACACTCATACGCAGATTGTAAACAGATTCATGCTAGTTAATAGCGATGTTACAAGATGTTTCTGAAGATAAGGCAGAAGTAGCTAATCAACGAGGAAATTAAATGAGGTGTATAAATTTGTAAATACAGCAAAACATATGCATACCCTAATAGGCAATCAGCGCATGAAATAATATGCACTACATGGAGATATAAAATTATTAGACTAGTTACCAAGTGATGACCAAGTTATCCACACAGAACACAAAAGGTTATTTTAGCCTATAATGTTCAAACTGCTGGGACTGGGGGCCCCCGCTCTTCGAGACGGGAGTGGGCTGTAATCTATCTAACAAGCGGGTTGAGTGCGGGTTCGTACAAAAGGCTAAAGACCTGTAATTGGCTGCCAGCATAAAACATTTGATATGGGATAAGGACTGGAGAATGTTGACACCCAAAGTCAAGTCTGGATGAGGTTGCGAGTCGGCTGGGACAAGCAAAGAGATGTCTGCATACACCTAACAGTGGGTGACGTCGGGCTGTGGATAATGATGATGATAAAAGTCAATTATCATTCAATAATGTAAAGAGCAGTAGTGGCCCAGTTGTAACGGCCGCGACTTACGACTTGTAGGTCGTAGGTTCGAACCCAGACAGGCGCTTAACTTTGTGTACTTAAATTATTTCATCATCGCTGCTCTCAAAACGTTGAAGGAAAAGATCGTGAGGTAACCGGCATGTCCTAGAACCAAAAATTCGAAGACATGTGACATCTACCTACCCGCACTGGGCCTGCGTGGCGGATTATGGCCCACTCCCTCTCACAGAGAGGAGGCCTGTGTCCCAGGAGTGGGAACATTAAAGGCTGACTATGTAATGCCCAATGACTCAGGTGATCATGAACCGAAAGAGGAAACCAGGGTTTTTGGTAAGCAATGCAAAGAACATTACAGCTCTTGCTCGTCAAGTTTCAAGGAAAGGAAAAACAAAAGAAAATCATTAGAAAAAAGTAGTTCACTATGCAAATACCGCTTGGACTGTCCCACTGGCCACAAAACAGGGGTCAAACTGTGAACATGACTGGGAAAAACCTGGAAAAGAAGTCGCTGTAAGCGATAAGAACGTAAACACTTGCCAATTATACTTAGATACTCAGTGTTGCTAAAACAGTATTCGAGTTCTACAAGAGTGCTAGTAGGGTCGCCGTTACGGCTTCTGTCGTATCGTGGTCACTCAATTATCGACACAGTACTAATGTTTTTAGCACTCTGTTACATCATTATGTCGCGATGTGTTTACATTTTTTGAATGATAAGTAGGTAAGTCGCAATGCGCGATCTTAATTTGCACATTTTCTCTGCATTTTTCATGTGGCGTCAAGCTGATTCAGTACACTGATCTATGCTTTAATTAGAGAAGGACACGTCTTACGAATGCACCCGGAAAGATGGGCAAATATCGTCACTCACTGGACGCCTGAGGGAGTTCATCACCGTCGTGGTAGACCACGAAGCGAAGGCAATGTGGTGTGACGATCTGGTAACGTTTGCAGGGCCAACATAGCCAGAAATCGCACAAGACGGTTTGGCAAGAAAAAGGGGAGGCGTTTGCCCATCAACAAAAAAAAAAAAACTCTTACTTTTATTGTTTGGAAAGTCAAATCAAGGGCTGCAATATAGTATTTAGCTTTCTGCTTAGGAATTTTCGCTTTCGCACAATCCCAATTCCCGAGTCCATTAGATGGCACATATTCTACCCTCGTAATAGCAAATGCAGTAATCGACATTTTTACGATTTTCCATTTTTGTCATAAATGACAAGCTATAGTAGATACCTTTTTCGTAACAAAACATATGAGTTTTATATCAGTTGAAGTAGAGATTGAAAAAAAACAGAAACAGCCATTTTGCTAGTACTGCATTTGCTGTTACGAGAGCAGTATTATAATGTTAGTTTTCCAACACGTAACCAAAAATTCGACATCAACGAACTTACCAAAAGGAGAAATAAGAATTTCTTCCCAATTAGAAAAAACAAGAGGTCAATGCTTACCTGCAAAAAATGAAAATAAATAATGAGCTAAAAATTATTACGAGACATTTTTAACTTATCATCGGTTTAACTGAGTTTGTGTATGACGTATGTCAGTCATTAGCTTAGGAGTTGCTACTTTCACAAGGGACTTATTACCATAGGGATCATTCAGGCATCTAGTCTAGACCATCGCGGTAATTGCATAACACACTAACAGTAGAAATGACTTTAATTTTGACAGTTCAACAACATTCACTGCGTCATTTACGTTGTTGAGCTGGCACATTTTTCGAACATAGGAAGCAATGGATTAACAATATCCTTCAAAATGATTCTGATTGTGATTAATAGTGTTACGAAATTAGGGCGCAGAACGCAAGTGTGGTGCAATTTACACGACAATTGGTTTTAACATGATACTCTTGTTTGCATGCGAAGATTTGGATTTAGGATAAAATTTCTGCAGTTTAATGTAAGAATATATTATGCCAGAACGATGGGAATAAAACCCATAAAACCTTTGTAAGTAACAGGCTAAACGGTCATAAACGTTGGTTTTATTTGTCGTTTAAAAGTGAACGATACATGCCTGGATTACCAATGAATTTAACACTGTGTCAGGATTTTAAAGGTTTACAAAGATCTTTTAAAGGTTCCGTGACCTTGTCCTTGCAATGTGATCATGGATTTTTGAAATGGAAACTTGTTTAGGCGCACTTTGCACTCTTTTGTAACTGAAAAGTCATGCTCGAGTTGGTAATGCTGAATCGCGTATACTCGGCTCCAGTCGTAAGTTTTCACTCCTATCGTGTGGTCATAAGCACACACCCTCCTTTTTCGTTTTCCGTTGGTAGGTACGTTTGTCCGTCAAGAACTCAAGAACAAAAACTAAGCTAACAACAAAAGGCCAATTCCCGTAATTAATAACGTCTCTCGTTTAAAGTCTATTCGCAATCTCATCTCAGCGACAATCTATGTCAAAAACTAGTCAAAAATGTATGAACATTAGATTAGGTATTTTTGACAGATTGAGACTGAGATGAGAATGCTGAATTACAACCGTCATCGTTTCCCCCATACATTTGTGTTTTTTATAGCTTTCTTGGTCTACAAACTATATATCTATGGTCATACAAGACTAATGCTTGAACTATTTCATCCTAAATTAAAGAGAGAGTCTGAGAAAGTCAGAATACACGAGTACTCTTAGGGGCGTCCGCTAGTTTCCATATCTGATAACATAAACAATAGCCAACGACCACATTGTGGTCAGGGCGAAGCATGTACCAATTCATACATTAAACAATATTTGCCTACAAGTTTTGAGGTAACAGGCAGGAGGCAAATGATTTACCGTAACTACCATCGGACTGCCTTTGTTGGTTTAACAAACGCTATATTGAAACAACAGGTTAACGTCGTCATTCATTGTAACACGCGTTAACCTGCGACTGCGACCCGTCACGTACGGTTTATCGCCCAACCGCAGGGCTGTCCCGCGGGCCATCGCTGCGCGTGCGCACCGCTAATTGCAATCGCGTAGATTGACAACCCTGGGCCACAGGATAACGGTGGCATTTGTTCGTGGGGACGATAAAGTCAGTCTGTGCGTTGTTGCGACGTGGATAATTCTGTCACATTTGCGTATTAAATTGCATTCTTGTATTTTTTATTTGTCTCGTGACATAGATATGAGTAATTGTGTCCGACAATCAGGCAAATTATGTTTTTGCTTGCGAGCACTTTCTACGCGTTGCCTAAGTAGTTACACTAACTATAGGTCAATTCAAGATAAATAATTATTCATTTTCCATTTACAAATACCGTAAAATACCAGTGCAACTGAAAAACAATGGATGACATCATCAACATAGAAAATAAAACCCTACAAGACCGTAACGACCCTTTTACAGCCACGTCATAATCTCTCCTCAATTCACCAAACCATCGACCGCCACAAATCCGCGACAGTGTCGTGAAAATCGGAGCACGCTTCATGCGCATATCGGCGACTAATCGCAGCGTCACGCGTCGCGTTACGGCTGCGCAGGAGTGGCTCTCGAGCGGAGAGGCGCGTGGGCATCGTCGCGGTGGTCCGGTGGTCCCGGCTTCTCACCGACAAGTGGACCGTAAAGAGATTATTTGTACGTTTCAAGAATATTGATGTAGATGTGTGAATGTTATTCGTTCATGTACTTTGTAGTTTAGGAGTCTACGGTTTTGTGAATGGAAATTGTTGTTTTTTTTTTTATGACAAATACCTATGCGTGGGTATTTGTTCTGTCTTCTTCATAGCGTGTCGATAGCAATCTGAATGGACTCTGCCTATAATTCGGCAACTTGTTTGGCGCCATCACCAGCGTCCATCAGTTCCTGTAACGTGCAGCTGACAGGACACGCAGGACACGATATTAAGTGTCCCATCGTTAGCAGAACAGGACCACATTTACACTCCAAGGCACTCCGCCTTGGAGTGTAAATCGTCGTCGTCTATGAATCTCCACCTGAACAGGTTTTCCTTGCTTCGGTCAATCTGGGTCCGGATTCTGTATAAAGACTTCCAGGTTACCCAAGGTAAGTCATGTCCAGGAGGTCTTCAACGGGTGGAACGGATGGTTTGGGTAAGGAAGCAGTGTCTCGCGACAGCTTCAGTCTTTCTTTTTAACCGACTTCAAAAAAAGGAGGATGTTCTCAATTCGGTTGTATTTTTTTTTATTTGTTCTATGGCGAGTTGCAACCTTCTTTGCGAATAACTACCCTATACTTATCCATACTAATACTAAAAATGCGAAAGTGTGTCTGTCTGTCTGTATGTTACCTCTTCACGCTTAAACCGCTGAACCGATTTAGATGAAATTTGGTATAGAGATAGTTTGAGCCCCGGGTAAGGACATAGGATAGTTTTTAACCAGATATTCCTACGAAAAACTTATGGGGGTGAAACCGCGGGGCGATGCTAATTTCTTAATATCACGCCTGTATTCCCCGCAGGGTTTGACAGGTGTGTAACTATAGACACTATAGTACACCCACATTACGCATGTTATGTTTAAATTCCACGTAATAGCCAAGTCGCGAGACTATTGCAACCAATGGGAACAACTCCAGACTCCGGGCTGCTACTGAGAAACTTCAGATGGAAAAATACAATAACACACAATTTCCTTACACATTTGCAGGAACACTCCAAAGAATTGCTCTCGATGAGTAACTTAACACAGATACTCAGAGGCATTACACACCTCAGCGTTAATTACGATATCTCCTACCTATAATTATGTATCACTACATTTTTTCCGTCACAATAATCTTACGTGGTGTGCGCATCTTGCGACCACAAAAAGACTTTCCTCGTACAGACTGACATTACGTCAGTTATGTATAGCAGTACGTATACACACGTAATGCAGGGAAGTTTGCTGGCGATGGATTTCCCTGTTTCAGATCTATATAGCAAAAAAATATTGCATGTGCGGTTTGGAGCAAGGTTTAGGAGAAGTGCTTCTATTGATGACTAGCTTTTGTGTCTTTATTTGCTAGGTGTTTTGATTTACTATGACGAACTCAAATTATGCATTTATTTCCATAAAACCATTTACAGGCAATTTTGAATTGTCAAGGAGTCGGTCTAATCCAAAACGTAGCAGGTACCTCTGGAGAAGAATGGACAAGAAACACCATGGAAACTCTTTTAAATTCCGTTGCTATTGATGACTCGATTTTGTCTTTATTTGTGATGTTTTTAATTTACTGCTATGACGAAGCTGCTGAGTAACCCGGAATATAAAACCATGGCGTTAAATCCGGTCGGTACTTGCTTAAAATATTATATAAACATGTTATATTCACACTTCTCTGCAGGTTTGACGATCGAACCAACTTGCTCTAGTCTCTCTTTGTGGATGTTTCCAAAAAAAAACAGATTCCACTTTCGCATTTTTTTTACATTTTAGAGCTGCTAAACAAACAAAACTAAATAAGACAAAACATAATACCCGCCTATTAGGGTCCAACTGCATGACAAAAGACTCTTCCCATTAAGAGAAGGCACGAGCATTGATCACCATGCTTAACTCTTGGTGGATTGGCCATTTCAGACTTATATAAAACAAATCGATCTTAATAAGTTAAAAAACAATCATAATTATTTTCTTAAAATCGAAAGCTTCCTATCCCTTGGACCACAGCACGTGATTTGTCTAGAAGAGCTCTGTAATTATTGGCAAGACGTGGATGGATGCGGCGTAATGAAGGGCTGCTGGGAACATCTCTAATACACGGAACATGATCGCTGGCGGGATTAAAAACTTGATGAAGTCGGTGTAAACTAGCCCTTGTTTTAGCAACCCTATTTAAAATGATGATGCAGACTATTGAGCTAATATTGTATCTGTTATGTGTTCGAGAATGTCATCGTTAAAATTAAATATGCAAAAATCAAGTTGTACCCGGATCGCGGATGTTATAACTTCCTTGAAAAACATGATAAATTAGCTTAGATGTATTTTCAACCTACACAGTTCCATCGTGCATTCACCGCTATGACTAACGCCTACACGTTATCCAGAATAACAATTAAAATGGCATTCTCGTTTCGTTTACCGATGTGATGACAGTTGACAACAAACGTCATATTCGCTATACCGCGATTGTGTAATTATTGGCGATAATAATGAAATAATTGTCGTAATAACACCATGCATTCTAGTGTTATGAATTTTTAATTAAATGAATTATTCATAGTCTATTAAGTGTTAGGGTTTATAATTATTGGTTAATTATTAGACTGTATTGTTGATATTTACGATGCGATGGCGATGATTAACACTTATAGAGAAGTAGTGTGAATTGTTTATAGTGGTTTCCGCTCCTTCTTATGTCATCGATGTCAAAGTCATGATTTACATTATTTAAATTGTTAACGAACATTGACATCGAAGAAGAAATATGAAAATGTGTTCAGGATTAATGCGTAGGCTGTACTATTATTTGCTTATTTAATTCAGTTACCAAAATCAGTCAATGATTTCAATAAATTAGAATGACCAGGCGTTACTTTAATAACGGTTTTGAGACAAATGCATCGGAAAATAGAAATCACAATATAATAAATTCCACCATGAATGAAATTGTAGGCAAATAATACATTTCCAGTTTTTTCATGACGTCATTAATGAAGGGTTTGACCTAAAAAAGAATTATAATAACATCTAACAGTCCCTGTGATTTCCTCTAGACAGCAAGACTCCTTGATTACCTACTAGACTAAAACCTCTTTACATAAATAACAGAGATTAGAAAATTTTATTCTTCTTTATTTTTCATAATTAGAACAGAGATAATGATTGTTTAGTTGCATTTCGGATTTTGAAAAAGCTCGCGTGTTTGAGGCGTATCAAAACGGGGCAAGATAATTGGTGTAATCACCACGCACAACAGCCGCGAATTTCGAACGAGTTTCTTTAAGAAAACTGTGCCATTATTGTAATAAGTACGTTATTAAAAAGGTTGATGACACCACCGCTGTCGAGTTTAAAATGGTACGTTCAAATTGCTAGAGTTGGGTAAATAGTTGTTATTAAGTGGGGTTAAAACGTCAAGATGAATTATGGATTCTTGGCGATTCCCATGTTTTTTTTAGCTTTAATACACAGTGTAGAAGGGTATGATTTAGTTTTAAACGAGTTAAATTTAATTCAGGTCTAGTCTAGGCTACCTACGAGAAAAAAACTGACAAGACATTTTTTAACATGATATCAACTAGTCTTACTTTTGTTACGGCTTGTAAAACATTTCGAAATACTCTTGACCAATGTTGTTAACAAAATACTAATTTGTTACTATACATAGCCCGTCACACTTACTTACATAAAAAACATGTTTCAGAACCTAAAACAAACTATTAATTTGTTGTAGCGATCTTTATCTAAATAATATTTTAAGCACTCGCCAAATTTACGATGACAAGTGATTTATAATTTTATATTTTAGTAGTTAAAGTTTAAAATCATAATTAACACTTATTTAGTGTGAATTGAGAATGCAATACGTATGTGTTCTTTATGCAATTTCGATTCACACTCTGAATGATTTTGCGTTTGGTCTAAGTTATGAACAGATAGATAAACCTGAAATTACAGATTATTATTTTAATTAAATTATTGAAATATATCATGCTATGGGCATGTGATTCGGAGGAATGAGGAAAATGTCGTGAGGAAAGTTTTGAGTATGAATGCATAAGAGTACGCGAAGACCAAAGAAACGATGGACTCACTGTGTGAATGATAATACGGTTAGAAAGGGCACTTGACTACTAAGATGACTAATACAGAAGTATGGAAGAAAAATAAATGTTGCACCGTCCCCAAATAAATTGGGATAAATGCAGGAGAATGACGATGATGAAATATATCTTCTAAGAGAATAATGCATGAGATAAAGCTAGGTTATGATGAAGCAGAAAGCCAAACACCTATTGTTAATCTTCGCATACAATTAACATACAACGAAATGACACAACAGCGACATTCAACAGCTTGGACTTTTGAGTTAAAATCACATCCTAAAAAATATTTCAGTCGCTTTCCTGTCCCTCGCAAGGGTCAAGGAAAGCTATGGAAATCCATTTTGCAATCAATCATCAAAATAATATCTAAACGACCATCTTAATATTCTTAATAAATTTCCCATTAATTTCATCCCATAAATATCTTCCTCTACACGTCGCTTCCGCCTCCCCTTATCCCATGCACCATCGCACCACGGTCTGATACCCAGATCTTCGTGCATCACGCAAATACTTTCTGTTAGGTTAATTTCAGAATTAATGGATTTATATGTACACACGGCTACATATAAATCTATGTATGTATCCAGTATTAACTGGTCTTGCATTGTATAGGTTTTTCATACAATTGGAGGCCAGCTTATTCGGGCTATGTGTAGTTTGAAATGCAGCTGTACGTAAACTTCGCAGTTCTAGCACAGCTGAAGAAATATAGGTGATAATTTATATGTCCATTTATGATTGTGATTAATGGCAGTAATTAGTTAATGCAGCACGCGTTTATTTGCTAATAGGGCAATAACTGTTCTTGTTGATAATTGAACATGTTTCACGCATTCTGCTGCAGAAGGACATTTGAAACAGTAGAATACTTGACTAGAGCCTGCGAATCGTCAAGCGTAGCGTAGATCGCTAGCCCTTAGATGGACCGGATGCAGAAGGCGGAGAATCCTAGGGCCCTAGCTCAATTTGGGAGAGGCCTACTATAATTATGACCAGAGGTATACTGTAATTGATTGATCGCTCTTCCATGTCGTAGATGTTGATACCTACTCTGCAATATTAACAAATGCGAAATAGTGGACATAACAAATTTATATACAAGTTCGTTCTTTTTGAAAATTTGTTATTCTTCCAAGGAAACAATAAGAAAATTGGGAAGCAACAGTACATACAGCCTTTCCGCAAATTTTTGGCAAAACCTCTTTTGATGAAAAGTTATTGGCGAAGCGACGTCTATGGTTAAAATTCATAAGATGAACTTAAAGTTAATGAACCTCAAATTACTTCATAGTTCATGCTTACCTTGTTCTATGTACTGACATGTAAAACAATCGGAACAAACATTTGTAAGGTCTTGTGCCTGTTTGTTCCGAGTCATGACCATTATTGAGCAAGTAATTTACATAATGGTGCAACAGAAAACCTAGGACAAGGCTTAGTACATAAGTCTATGCTATTTACAGTATGTGGCATGATTTATGGTACAGAAACCAGCTTCCTCGTATTCCTCCCACGCTTAAACTCAAAGGAAGAGCCGATAACACAAGCAGAAGCCAACAAACAACTCATCGCAAATAAAATCAAAAGGAAATTCTATTACCGGCTATCAATACCAATTCTTAATCCAATTTATGAGCTGAATTCACAAAGATATTTTAAATTTCAGTATAAAACCCTACAAAGTATTCTAGCCATTATTTTAATGAAGATAAGATAGAATACGGTGTGACAAATGGTTCTTATTGAAGGATCTAAGCTATGTTTTACTGTCAGCCGCCCACAGGTGGCGCTGATTATGATTTGTGCTCCGATATGCGCACGCGCAAGTCCCGCCGTAAGTTTAATTGCTGGGAGCTGTACACGCCTGATTTATATTTATATCTTACCATCTTTTAGTTTCCGCATTTCATCAGAATCTTTTAAAGCGACGAAAATATACACCACATTAAAGTTATCAGATAAAATATATCAAGTTGATATACTACAGAAAGTTTTTGATTTACAAGGTTGGTTGTAGAACCGAAAAAACCACTTCCAAAGGTAAATTTTGATTGATTAATTAACGTTAATTAAGTTAATCTGATAAGCATTTAGTAGATGAAACCTTTAAACCCACGCATATCTACTTCTTTTCACTTAACAACGATAAAAAGTCAAATTAAGTTCTTTGAAAAGTATTGAAAAACTATGCTTGTTGGAGTTTACTTGGAATAAAACTATGTGCAACTTAAAATCATTTCGTTTAGGATAATCAGCCTATTATGTTCCTGCTGCTGGGACACAGGCCTCTTTTCAGTGTGAGGGAGTGGGCCGTAATCCACCACGCGGGCCCAGTGCAGGTTGGTAGATGTCACACGTCTTCGAATTTTTGTTTCTAGGACATGCCGGTTTCCTCACGAGGTTTATCTTCACCGTTTTCAGAGCAGTGGTGATGAAATAATTTACACAAAGTAACCCACAACCTACACTCGTAAGTCGGCCTTAACCACTGGGCCACCACTGCTAATTTCGTATAGTTACTAATAACCTATCTAAAAACCTAAGGATACACGAATACCAATTTCGAAAGAAGAGCATAAAAGTTTCAGTTCAAATAAGTGCACCAACTAAACTTACAAAGGCTGCTCGTAAAATAGAAGCGAGCACGCCATGATGACTTCAGAAAAAGCCTATCATATTAGCTGTCTATCAAACCCACATATCCCTTTATACATCGGCCTATTATTTTACCTTCGAAACAATAAAATTGCTGCGTCTACCTTCCAATACAGCCTTTAATATCAAATCTATTGATACAGCCCACATCTTCACTCTATTGAGATTATGCCACATCGGAATGCAGTTGTTAGTTAATAAGTAGTCTAGCTTAGTCATAAGTAAGAAAGTCTAATGCCTGGGGTACACGAGGCGTATTTTTCAAGCTAGGATAAAGACCTAGTAATATCCTGGCTTACTATCCTGGTTTGGCACATGCTAGACCTGCGGGATAATTGCATAACACATAAAATTAAATGACAATTGACCGCAATGCCTTACATTTTGTTTTGACAGTTCAGTCTTGTTCATTGCGTTATTTACGTTGTTGAGTAGACGAAATTTTCGAACCTATGAATGGATTAGGAATATCCTTCAAAACTCGCGGTTTCGGATCAAAAGCATGTTTCGCAATTAGGGTAAATACTGTTTCTATTATGCTAGGAAATGTTTAGCCACTAGCATTGCAGTGACGTAGGCCGGGGAGTAAAATGATCGATTGGATACTAGCATCGCCCCATACGAGGCTAGTTCCCAAGCCAGGATAGTAAAATCAGTGAAAAATAGAAATCGATCCTATTAAACTATCACGCTAGCTTAATATCTTTCTTACTAGCTAACAAACCTAAACATGAGGATAGTTATTTACACACGTGACCAGAGGGACAAGTTTGCTAGCTTAATTTGTGACTATTCTAGCTTGAAGAACTAGCCCCGTCTAACCCGGGCATAAGCAATGCGTCGATGTTCATTCAGCTAGTAATATCGCAAATTGGCAGATTATTTACAATGCAACAACATGCAACATGCCTGCCTGGCTGTCTGTACTTGTAATGACCGTTTTACCATATACAATGTTTTACACCGCTACTTTTGGCGCGGATTTCATTTGATTCTCGATTTCCTGAAAGACTTTTATCTTGTTTATGTGTTTTGTTTGTGCCAAGTCAATAAATGCACTTTTTTCTTTTACATAAAATTTAAAAGCCATCGTGTCTCGCGTGGATCCACGTTCCGGCTATACGAAGGTAAAACGTTTTTAATTTTTCCATAATTCTTCGTATGAGTCATAAAATTTCTCCATCATCTTCAAATCATACAGGGAGATTTTTAGAAAAAATCTTCCTGTAAGTATATCTGATCCGACATTACATCTAAGAGTTAGTTTTCTACTCATGTCAAATAATTTGAATGTAATGCTTTCGATGGGTTTTCCGGTTATTGATTACTGTACCAAAAGACCTATTATTTCTTCGCAGAACAACTATGCTGATTTTTTTTTTGCTTTAAAATTTTCCACTAGGAACTAACTCACCCAAAAAACCCACATTCCCAACAGCAACCAATGGTAGTCGTGCCATCAGTAGCAGGATAAGTTCCCGGCGTGTTCCAACGTATTATTTCATAAGCTTATCGTTACTATCGGCATTAGATAGTATACCCGCCGCATGCGCACTCTACAATTAAGCGAACCCGATACCGACCAATCAGAGGCCGGTTTTTATCAATGATCTATTTTGTACCGACAGTTATGGAGCGTACTCCTGCACTTCCTTTATTTTCTTCGTTGATTTAAAAATATGGACTGGGATGGTTTCTTGAGGAAGAACGAACCCGTTCATAAGGTCGATTGTACACTGTTGTGGTCTGTGGAGTTTAGTTGCAATTGATTATTATTTTATTTTACTTGAAAAATTAAAATTAAGATTTTCCTGATTTTCTTTTAAAGAACTTTTCTCGCGACGAAATTGCTATTTGACTGTTAAATGAATGTGATTTCTTATTAATTAAAATTCGCGTTTTTGTTTAACTTAATTTAGGGTTTATGATCTTCATAGGCCTTATATTAAATTTAAAAAAATAGTCCAATATACCTAAAATGTCGCTACCGTTTCATGTTACCGTGGCATAGAATTAAAACCAAATGTCATCGGAACCTCTTTCATATGTAAATCTATGTAAATAACGATCTACAACAATTAATAGATTGTTTAGAAATGCATTTTAAATAAGAAAACTTTTCAACTATGACAGATGTACCAGATGCACCTAATTAACATTGGCCAATCAAAATACGATTTATTAAACGGATCTAATGATTTCTTTTCCCATTTATCTGCGCCTACGCTAAGAATTAGACGCTCGTTTAGTATGCTGAAGATGTAGACATGAAGAAATATCAAGGTACCTATACATTTCCAGTATAAGCTGACCTCGCCTTGTATATTGGCGTGTGCAAGCTGACGTAACTTTGACAAATAATTTAATGTAATGTTTTGTTTTGTGACATATACTCCGCACTGGCTGGGCCCACGTGGTAGATTACGGCCCACTCTCTCTGACCAAGAGGAGGCCTGTCTCCCAGCAGTGGGAACATTATAGGCTGATTATGCTTTAAACTTTGTGTTTCGTAATGTTAATTACTTTGCATACTGTTGTGTAGAATCAAGTTCTTCTAACTGAATAGACAGTAGTGCCACTGGGGAGATTGTTGCGCCATTTTTTCTTCACAGCTAAAGCACTAGGAAATGGCGAGGGGCGGGGGGGGGGGGACTGGCGCGTTTAGGGGACTGTCTTACGTAATTTTGACATTGAAAAAAAATTTGTTGCAAATGGTGGTTATTGAATATAATTAAGAGTCCCAGGTATTATTTGACTTGTTTTAATAATGTAGAAAATAGGACACCGACACACAAAAAGAACATGCAAACACAGTGGCGTCGTTGCAGAAAAAGGGAAGAGGAAGTTGGTGTTGTCATGCAGCAAACCATATAAAATAATTTTTAACATTGCAATACTCAGTATTTCACAACACCCTCCCTCAATGTTAAAACTCTATAGAACTTTTACAACATTACAATTTTGTTGAACAAAAAAAGAAAACAAATTAACACAATCCCAAACAATCTTTGAATTTTTCAAACTTTACTTTACCCAAAGGTTTAGTTAAAATATCTGCCACTTGATTTCCTGTGCTGATGTAGTCAACACTTACAATATTATTATTTACCATATCACGTACAAAATTTACTTTAATATCAATGTGTTTGATTTTATGATGAAATTGCGGATTTTTACAAAGTTTAATTACAGACTGATTGTCTTCTAACAACTTTACACAACCAGTTTTACCTTCAAAATATTCAAAAAGATTTTTCAACCAACATGCTTCGCTAACAGCAGAACTTAAAGCTACATACTCAGATTCGGTGGATGACAGAGCAACTGTAGTCTGTTTGCGAGAAACCCATGAAATTGTACAACCATAAATTTGAAACACATAACCACCAGTTGACCTTCTATCAACTTTGTCACCTGCCCAATCAGAATCAACAAAACCAATGATATTCTTAATTTTACATCTTTTAAAAACTAAGCTTATCTGTAAGCTCCCTTTTACATATCGTAGCACTCGCTTGAGAGCTACCCATAAATCATTACTAGCACAAGGCTGGTATCTACTTAAAATACTTATGGAAAGGCATAGGTCAGGTCTGGAGCACAACATTGCATACATTAGTGAACCAATTACCTTTCTACACCTATGCTCTATTTCAGGATTCTCTGACTTGTCCCTTTTTAACACACTGTGATCAAAATTTTCTTCCATCGGGGTCACAGCTGCTTTACAATCTAACATATTACAAGTATTTAGCAATTTTTCGAGGTAAGTACTCTGATTTATTATTATTGTACCCTCCCTTATGTTCTGTGTTACATGCATTCCCAAATAGTGACTAATTTGACCCAGATCTTTCATTTTAAAGTGTTCATTTAACAATTGCTTTACATATTCTATCTCTTTAATAACACTAGATGCTAACAACAGGTCATCAATATATAAGAGTAAGTATACTTTACACTCTGCATTTATTTTCACATACAAACAATATTCATAATCACATCTCAGAAAACCTAGTTTAGTTATAACATCATGAAATTTTTTATTCCAATTTTTGGGCGAGTCTTTTAAACCATACAGAGATCTTTTTAACTTATACACATTAGAATTTTTCTTCTCATTATAACAACCTTTTGGTAAGGATACATAAACATCGCCATCAATGTCCCCATACAAAAAAGCACTACAAACATCTAATTGATGTATAGGTAAGTCATATTCATTACAGAAAGCTAAAAATAACCTTACAGAAGTTAACCTTGCTACAGGACTATAAATTTCGGATAGGGATAAATCTTGTTTAAAACCCCTAGCTACTAACCTTGCTTTATGGGACACAATGTTCCCTTTTTCATCTTTCTTACATTTAAAAACCCATTTACAGTCAATAATATCACAATTCTCTGGCTTCTCTACACATATCCATGTTTCATTTTCAGTAAGTGCTTTCATCTCTAACTCCATTGCCTGTTTCCATTTGTTACTGTCACTACTCGACACAGCTTCCTCATATGTTACAGGATCTTCATTACAAACTGTCAACAAGCCCAAATCATAATCAAGTAACCTATCAGGTATTTTTATTTTATTTCTGTCCCTTAGCTGCAATCTACCATTTGCTTCATTATGACTTATGTCATCACTGCTCTGTTCCTCATTTATTTCATGCTCACTTTCGGTTGTGTCTACCTCCTGCTCTTTCCTTTGAATAGTCTCATCATCACTTGACACACCATTTTCCTGGTCTTGTACACACACATTTGAATTCTCTTTTTCCACATATTCAATCTTACACAAGTTAGGTAAAAACACGACATCCTTGTGTACCTCTACCTTATGATTATCACTAAAATATATGCGATACCCCTTTACGTTTTCACCATAACCAACAAACATACCTTCTACACTCTTGTTATCCCATTTTAGACGCTTTTCTTTTGGTATATGCACTGATACCTTACAACCAAACTCATGAAAGAAATCCAGGTTAATATCTTTATTATAAAACAACTCATATGGGGATTTATTCTTGACTGGGCTAAGACCTGTTCTATTCAATGTATAACAGGCTGTGTTTACTGCCTCTGCCCAAAAAACTTTGCTCAAACCATAAATCATAGCACGGGCAGCTTCTACCAGTGTTCGCATTTCTCTTTCAGCTCTGCCATTTTGTTGAGGGGTGTACACTACTGAACGTTGATGAATTATACCTTTTTCATCCAGAAAAACTTTCAACTCATTACTCATAAACTCTAAGCCATTGTCTGTTCTCAAAACTTTCACTTTTCTTTCACATTCCCTTTCTACCTTTGCCACAAAATTCTTTATACACACAAAAACTTCAGATTTTCTTTTCATAAAAAACACAAAACGATAACCCGTACAATCATCTTTAAGCAACAAGAAATACCTTGATTCTCCAATTGAGGCATTCTCCATAGGCCCACAAACATCAGCATGGATCAGATCTAGTTTTTCTACTGCACGACTTTCACTTCTAGGATAAGGTTGTCTATGCTGCTTACCACGCAAACAATTTTCACACATAGTAAGATCACTGTTGTCTGCATAATTAATGTTATTCCTGGTTAATATATTTTTGATTTGAGTTAAATTTTGATGAGACAGTCTATTATGCCAAACTGAGATATTTTCTACTTTTTTGGTTAAATGACAACATGACATTTCAAAAACATTAGAATTGCGTTCCATTTTAGTTAATGGGGCATTAATATACTTAGGATTATCATAAACAAAGTTCATCTTATAAAGCTTACAAGATCTATTTGCTGTTGCACAAACTTCCCCATGTTTATTTATAAATTCACAAACTTTATTATTAGACACTAAACGCATACCCTTGTCCAAAACATATCCTGCAGAAAACAAATTGAATTTTAAGTCTGGAATGTACAACACATTTGACAAAATAGTTCTTATATACGTACAATTATTCCAGGCATACACTACTACATTCCCAACACCATAAACTTCTAAAAGACTGCCATCACCAACCTTTACTTTATTAGAGGAACAAGACTCCTCAATTACGGAATCAAATAAGGTTTTATCACAACACATATGCTCACTAGCTCCAGTGTCCATGTACCAAGTTCCACGTTCTGTACCACTGGTGCTGGAACACATAAATGCATTTACTTCACTGTTCTTTGAATCTTTATTTTCCTTCGTGCTTGTGGTGTTTCCTTTCCTATTCTTTAGCTTGTAGCAATTTTCCATGATGTGACCTCTCTTCTTGCAGTAATTGCACATCCTGGTTTCTTTTTGAGTACTTTTGTTTCTGCACACTTTAGCAATATGTCCTTCTTTACCACAACTATAACATTTCTTTATACTAGCCAATGCCACTATTTCCTTATTTTCAGAACCCAATCTTTCTTCTTCCAACAATAATCTTGATGTCAATTCTCCCAGGTTTTGACTCTCATGTGCAACTGACTCCCACGCAGAACGGAAATGCTTGTACTGTTCCGGCAAACTCATGAGAATCTTAGTCATTGTCATCTTCTCTGACACAGTTTCACCGGCTTGTTTAAGTTTGCTAATTACATCCTCCAATTTAGACAGAAAAACAGACATGGAACTGTCTTCAAACTGTAGCAGGAAAAACTTTTGCTGCAGTAGGTGCACACTGACAACAGACTCTTTATCATAGACTGACCTTAATTTACTCCACATGGAACTAGCAGTTGAACATGTTAACAAATGTGTCAGTGGCCCTGGCTCCATCCTCATAACAATAATCTCCTGAGCTTTTGCATCGTGGCTCCTCCATTCTGTGAGGGCTTTCGCATCTTCTGGCTTAACTCGCTCACCCGTAATAATTTCAAATAATCCCTTGCCTCTTAGAAGAACTTCCGTCTGAAAACGCCAGACCGCCCAATTCTCACCGCCTTTCAATCTCAAACTGTGCTGTGTGCTGTCCATCTTCATAAAACTGGTGACTATTTAATTTATTTCTAGTCACCACGACCACGACGGTTTTTTCATAACCTCAAAATTCTTTACAATACCAATGTTCTTCTCAAAAAAAAACAATACTTTGGAACTGCGGGTTCTGGGCCCATAACCTGTTGCAAATGGTGGTTATTGAATATAATTAAGAGTCCCAGGTATTATTTGACTTGTTTTAATAATGTAGAAAATAGGACACCGACACACAAAAAGAACATGCAAACACAGTGGCGTCGTTGCAGAAAAAGGGAAGAGGAAGTTGGTGTTGTCATGCAGCAAACCATATAAAATAATTTTTAACATTGCAATACTCAGTATTTCACAACAAAATTGTTAGAATAAATTACTTCTTTTTAATTTTTTGATAGGCTTTTCGTATAATTGGCAGGTCAGCTTATACTGGAGATGTATAACTTGACGTGTCGTCGTGTGTACACATAAGTTGCCACTTAACATAAAACTAACATAAATAACTTGCGGCTTATGAAGTTATGATTCAATAAAAAATACAATAAACTGCCTTTTTGTTTATTGTGTTTCGAAAACAATGGATGCGGTGTCCACGACCGTAAAATTTGTGAAAATATATGCTAAGTTGTTGTGTGTACTGTTTTTATATGACGAGGCTTGACTGTCGGTTCGTATTACCTATGGTTTTCTTTGTTTTTGGTGAAGAGCGTTTTAATATATGCTGCACTGAATAGTTTTGGTAAACTTGTGTTAACACATGACCATAACATCACACCTGTATTCCCCAAAAGATTAGGTAGATGTGTACCTATAGTACACCTAAAATTCGCCAGTTACGTATATTTAACTCCCAGACGGAAATTACACTTTGCCAGACCCGGCAGTAGCGCTTTGGGAACACAAGACCAAGTTCATTTTTGGCTAGTGTTAAATATTGCCAAAAACTATAGACACTTGTAAGGATTACCTACGTAACGATACCTACGATTAGGTCGATAAAAAATATGCCTTTTCTTAAATTTTACGGCCTCGCTACAAACAAGTCATAAAAATGTTGACAAAGATAGAAATCTAACCTCAAAATTATGACAAAATCAACCAGCTATTTAGGACAAAATAACTTTCAAAAACAATAAATTTGTAGTAAGTCGCGACCAATTAATGCCCACACAGTATTCCATAGATAATATATTGTCAATTAATATGCATAGCCGGCTTACTTCCCACTCCTACGCAATGATGGACTTTCGATTTAAAAGTAATAATTTTTTTAATAAAGTATTTACTTAAGTAATAAATAAACATGTAATTAAGTTATCAATAAATTGAAAATGGCGGGGAAGAAACGTAGAATTTATTGTTTCAGAAATAGGTAGACAAAGGCTGTTTTTTATTAAATAAGCATTAAGCTCAAGTTATATTGGTAATTAAAGCATTCCTCAGCAAAGTAAAAGAGAGAACAGCATTTTTACATCAAAACAAAAACGAAATAACATCGAAACATCATAAAACAAAAAAAAAAGTATGAGAAGAACCATTTCAAAAAGGTCAGAGACAATTCCGATCGAGTATAAAATTACGAGTACCAACATCAGCAATTACATTTTATTTTATCGGCGGACATTCTGGTTTCTTACTGATTTTGATTTCGACACTAGCGGTGCAGTGTGTAGTCAGTGTAAGCCGCAGTTATAATTAAAGCTTGCATAAAACATATAGCATTTCCGCTAAGTCAGTTCAATAACGCGTTGGGAATATTAAATGAGAAATTTTATTCAAATAGGCCGTATAAAAACATGGCTGTGGAATGTCTGCATACGATCACGAACGAATCGATTTTCTAGTCGTCAATCGGCGCAAGTGATTTAACCGATACACAACCGACATTCGTTCGGTGCGTGTGTGAAACAATTATGATTTTATTTGTGTGCATGTTTTGTGACTTCAACGTTCGGAAGAATTCGAAGAATTAGGTAATAATTTTTTAAACTGATAAACCGAGGGACAATTCTCGTAATTTTAAGAACGTTCACAGTCTAATCTCAGTAATAATCTGTCAAAAATACCTCTAATTTCCCTAAATTTTTGACATTGATTGTCGCTGAGATGAGATTGCTACTAGATTTTGAACGTTTTTAATTACAGGAATTGGCCTTCATGCGATAATATAAGCAATCTACTTTTTGTAACTGAAGCAAACGTAAGGTGGGACGCCGTCAGGCTAGTTGGAGCGAAGATCATCGCATGATGGCTGTTAGCAGCTGTAAGAGAGTTGCCGAAAATCGAGTTGAATGGCGTGCGATAGAAGAAGCATAATGTCCAGCAGTGGACTGCTGTAGGCCACTGCTGTAGGCTGATGTTGTTGATGATGAACTAAAGTAAGCCCTGCGTGAAAGGCGTTTAAAAATGTCTGACAGATTTTACATTACTGACACAAAGAACTATGAATCGTAACTCTTCTATGACTTGACTACGCCACTCAAAAGAGCACTGAGCATCTATATCATTCCTTTCTTCTTCCTGAGTAAATTCTAGTCTAAACGTTTTATTAAATAAAAGTACTAGAAGCAATAACATTAAAACTGTACAAAAGTACCTGGTAAAAGCTCTAAGGCCCGGAGTACACTGTCTCAACGGCCTCTAAATGTTTCCGAATTAACCGTCTTCAAATTTATTACGCCGCAGTCGATCGGCGGATATTATCGATAAATAGACGTCAATTTACCGATATTGCTGGACATCTTATCGATTTACGAAGATATAGAGCCTGGTGCGGGCTCAGGAAATGTGGTAATTGTTACGAAATGTTGCTGTTTAGAGGATTTATACCGTTAAGATAGTTTGATAGTGGTTTCAAGTGTTTCATGCAAACTCTTTTGAACTTCGGATTAGTTGATGTGAAAGAAGGATTGTGTAATCTTGTATTAAATGAAACTATTTTGGAAGATAATTTTTTGCGAGAGTATTGCAGTGTCAAATTCTCAGCGGGGTAATTGCATAACACACTAACAGTAGCAATGGCTTTCATTTTGACAGTTCAACAACATTCATTGCGTTATTTACGTTGTTGAGCAGACACATTTTTCGAACATATGAAGCAATGGATTAGCAATATCCTTCAAAATGATTCAGATTGTGATTGTGTGTTACGCAATTATGATGTAGCTATGCACCACGCTATCCTTAACTCTGTACGAAACAAAAAAAAAAGTACACAATCTGGCCTGAAAAATACTTTAAAGCCTTCATTTAACTAACCAATCCAATAAGCAAATGCAAAACCGACAGACAGACACACAAATCAGCACCTTCAAAGCTGACAGTTAAATAATCCACAACATCGGTAAGGCACATCTTGCCACAAATAAATCCCGGGACATAATAGCCCACCGCGGAGTTCCAACTGTATTAGTTTTAGCGACAACACTAGCGGTACCTGCAACGGTGTGCCCTGAGCCTATGATTGTGTATTGTCGACAGGTGTACTTGGACTCGGCAATTTTCGTTACATTTGTTGGAATTCGCGTTTGTATGAATTTATTTCTGAAGATAATGTTGTTTGTTGTTGATTCAGTGGTTTTGAGAAATACATTGTATTTTGCTTTAGAATTTTCTTAGAACAACCTAACTACAGAAATTCATAACAATATTCTTCGGTGACTAAGTAGTCTGTACAGATTAATTGGTCCTTACTCAAAAGACGTTTTAAAAAGGCTAACTTAACACTGCTGTAGGCCCGACGAGCTGTGGGCCAAAATAACTACCACGTGGAACCCTGACGAAGCCGTCGCGGCAGACCCCGTAGAAGACGGCGGGACGAGCTGGAGAAAACAAACGACCAGTGGTCCACTTTAGTCCTGGGTCGAAAGAGCTGGAAGTCAAGGGGAGATGCCTTTGTCTAGCAGAGGGATGATGCAGGGGAACGATAACAGTAACTTAACACTGCTGACAATAATGAAAACCCTAAAAATAGACTAGTTTATATTTTCTTAAAGCAGGGCGTATCAATTAGTTACAAAATGTAGGAGAGCAGTGGTGGCCCCGACTTACGAGTTGTAATTGTTTTTCGACAACTCGCTTACTTGCTTTAGTTTCTGTAAATAATTACATCACGACTGCTCTTAAAACGGTGAAGATAAACATCGTGAGGAAACCGGCATGTTCTAGAACCAAAATTTCAAAGACATCTATCACGTGACATCTACCAACCCGCACTGGGCTCGCGTGGCTGATTACAGGCATTACAATTACATACAGTCCACTCCTTCTCACAAAGAGGAGGTCTGTGTCCCAGCAGTGGAAACAATGTGGCTGATTATGATGATGTGATACAAAATGGCTAACTTATCCAGCAAACTTGTTATCTTATAAATCGAACAAAAACAGCACTTGAACATAATCCAATAACATTTATATTCCCGTTCAGTAAGTATATGTGACAGATATTACGTGTATGTAATGTCGATTATATTAGAACCAGTATGTTACATTGTAGTGAGTTGCGCTTGCGACTAGAAGACTAGAACTAAGTTATGTTGCAAATACTTGCAACTGAAGTCTCCTACATCGGATGAAGCAGCGAGGAATAAATCTAATGATAATTTGCTGTTGTAGATATTCATAGACTATACTTTTTATGTACACAAATATTTATATTATAAATATTATACGTTCTTTTCAATTTAGCTTCTAATATATTTATTGTAGACTTCTTTTTAAATGTTTGATGTGAATTGATGGCCTGAAACACAGGTTTTTCATAAACCTAGATCAGGCAGGTCTACATTACAGTTAGAATTGAACTTTCCTAGATTGTAATTAATGTAAATCATATTTTTACTTTACTTTATACTGGAATAAAAATTTTATTTTATATTATTTTTTTATTTAATCGCAAGAAATCTATTTTCAGAGCTGCCTCCTTGGTTCACTCAGTTTGAGTAAAACATAACCCGAATTTTTAAGCTTTCCAATTCCAGGTTGTTTATTTACATCTAAAACCTCTGACACTATGAGCTTCTGTGGCCATTTTAGAAACTGGAAACTACCCTTAACATATATTCTATGCCTTAATTTAGTTGACCTTTCTATAAATACAATCGACTTTTAAGTTTAATTTAACATTAACCAGTTTGCGCGGAACGTAATTGCTCGTCTAATTGCAATCTCGTAGTACTTTATTCAGGTGAACATTTCTACTGCTTACCCTCTCCTGTCAATTCTTCGTATATTCTCGTACCTATATACTCTTCAATCTCAAAGTACATACCTGTAAACAAACAACAATAGGTTAATATTTATATCACATTCAGTGGGTCAGGTCAACCTGGGTCAACCACAGGGCTACAAGAACGGTTACGTCATGGTCACTAACCGCTAACCGCTGCCCAAGATTGACTTACAGTAAAATGTTTAATTTTACACAAATTCGTGGTAAAACTTATAATAATACTTATGTACTTTGAGACAGTTATTACTGGGAATAATTATAACAGGAAAAACTAAGAAAATTATGCATTTTGGTTGTATTATTACTCTCAACCTGCCTAGCCTTTTCCCAACTATGTTGGGATCGGCTTCCAGTCTAACCGGATGCAGCTCAGTACCAGTATTTTACATGGAGCTACTGCCTATCTGACCTCCACAGCCCAGATACTGGGTAATACGAAACCCCTTGGTAAGACTGGTTGTCAGACTTTCGGGCTTCTGACAACCCGTAACGACTGTCAAAGATTACATTTTTATTTTGAATACATTGAACATTAAATATTATGTGGGTCCATACTAAGACTTGCACATACCTAGTAGTTCAATGATCATTATGTCAACTCATGTCAACACAAAATATTAAATACATGTTTTAATGTTTTTAAATGTAACATGTAACAAAAATTAATCAAGATCTGTGTACAAATAGAATAAGATCATTTGTAAACACTACTGTAACAACCTTTGTAGTAATAAAGACCTTGAAAAATTAAATAAAAAATCAACGACTGCCAAAGATATAATTTCTACTACCACATGACTTCCATAAATTAAAACAAACCAGTTTTACAATTCTCTAATCAAAATATTATAATTTTTGTTTGTCGTTACCACAGTAGATAAGTGATTTCGCAAATTCATTAATTATGATAACTTGCAAGAAGCGATCAACATTTAGTTTTCAACACATCCAAGATAAGATATTATATCTGCAATTTATTGGAAAGATTGTTTCGTAAAATTAATGGCTACTGAATTATCATCATGATTAGAAAAGATCGAATTAGCGAGTCAATAGTGGGAGGTAACATAAGTATCGAATGCAGCGTGGGAAAGCGCTTCAAGCGGCTACATCTTTGATGCAGCTTTTCGTCAGCCTTTTCTGCCGCTTGACATTATGACCAACCGATTCACACACGATTTACCGTTGAAAGCAGGCAGACCTGACACCTATTCCACCTTATTTCCTGTACAACATCACATGGACATGTCATCAAACTTTTGAGGTTACCACCTGTTCAAAATTGGAGCTTGTATCTACCTTGTAGCACAAATAATAAAAAAATATTACAAGAGAAGGTAAGTCCCGTTAAATTTGTTCTAACAGAACCTGTCGGCTTTCGGACTTCATTCACAAAAAGCCGCGACCGACCAGCGCACGCGCACCATCGCTACGGTGACCATGCGATTGTCACGTACCCAATATAAATGTGTTTTCGGTCTTTTTTCCGACTGACCGATATTGTTTTTTTCAATTAAACTTCGGTTCAATTGGATTGTCTAATTTAGAGCCAGGGCGCGGGTGTAATAAGTTTATTAAAATTTAAGCGGTCGTGTTTTTGTTAGATACAGTTATGTTACACAATGTTAGCGCAGGCAGACAAGTTAATGAATTTATTACATACAAAGCTGTGTATTGAAATCAGAGCAGCAGAGATTGATTCATTACTTTTTGAAGAATCAGTTTCTATGTACCCGTGCTACCATATGTTTCCAAGCAAATTAAATAACAATAATGAAATTGTAAATCATGATGTAGTATTATTTTGTGATGAGATTGGAAAGGACTTAGGTCACTTGTTGACAAATGAATATCCGGGACACTCAATAATAAATTACTGTATGCCTGGTTGTTCTTTATTTGATATTATGAAAGAAATTATTAAATGTAACTTTAAGCAGGAAACAACTTTATTAATTTTTATGGGAAATAGGGGTAATTTAAATAAGGGAGAATTACTCCAATATCATAGAACATTGTGCAACCTTAGTTTAAGAAAAATTGTGTTGTTTACATTCCCCTATAGTAACAGTTTGCCACAGGAAGAAAATAGCTTAAGATTTGATATAAATATGACATTGCACAATTTGACATATAATGATAATCTATACCAGTTAATTGATACTAACTATTATGTTGGTAATAATTTATATTTGACAAGAGATAGACATAATATTGTTATGTACTATCTTTCTAACTATCTCAAAAGACAGATAGCTGTGTCGCTATCATATTTTTTTTCTATTTCAGCCAAACATTTGGCTAAACAAATTGCTCCTTTTGAGCATTGCAATCACATTGTCAACTCTTCTGTCAATAATTTGGTCAAAATTAATGACAATAATCATCATTTAAATTAGAAATTAGGACAATAGAAGCAACCTCTTGCAAAAATGTAACCACTAAGGCAATTAATAAGTCAAATGAAAGTGTAAAAAAATTAAATAGTATCAATCTGGTGCACCAAAATATTCAAGGATTTTTGAACAAAGACTTAGAAGTAGAATTATTCCTGAATTGTTACAATATAGATATTCTTTGCATGACAGAACATTGGCTTAAAAGCCACCAGTTCATGTTCAATTTTAGTAATCACCAGGTTGGTAGTTCATTCAACAGAGTAAATGCTATACATGGTGGCTCATTAATATTAATAAATAACCAGCTTAAATTTAAGGACCGAAAGGATATTGTGAGCCTCTCTGTTGAACGGACAATTGAAATAGCCTGTATAGAATTGGAGCAGTTCATCATATTAAGTGTGTACAGACCTCCTTCAGGATTGTATGATTGTTTTGAAAAGGTTATGGATGAAGTGTTGCACAAAATCTGTAATACAAACAAGTCCATCATCACTTGTGGTGATTTTAATGTTAATTTGTTAGAAAATTCTGGGTTAAGTACTAAAATTATAAGTTTGTTTCAGTCATACAATCTTGCTAACCAATTTTTGGAGCCCACTAGAATAACTCCTACTAGTGCCACATGCCTAGATAACATTTATACAGATGTTAGTCCAACCCACAAAGAAATTATTAACTTAATAGACTCAGATCATTGCGGACAATTGATCACTATTCCAAATCAAAACAAAAAAGTTACTAAAAAAGATATCACTGTTAACCCAAAAACAACTAATCGCTTGGAAACATTTAAAACCAAACTCTTGAGTAAATTACCACTTTTGTTGACTAATGATGACCCTAATCAACAATATAATGATTTTTTTAATATGTATTGCACACAATTTGATAACACATTCATTCCAAAGACATTATCAATTAATAGTAACGCTTCCTTCGGTGACTGGGCCACCATCGGTATACATAAAAGTAGAAAACGACTTTATGAATTATATGAAGAACGGATTTGTATAAACACTGCTGAATTTAATTTGTATGTTAAGAATTATTCTAAAATATTTAAAAAAGTTTGTAGTATTGCCAAATCACGTTATTTGAGTTCAAAAATTAAAAATAGTAGTAACATTATCAAAATGACTTGGAATGTCATTAATAGCGAAACAGGAAGGTCATCCAACCGAAGTAGTGACTACAGCCTTGCTATTGATGACAATATAATTAAATCAGATTCTCAAGTTGCAGCGGCCTTTGAAAATTTTTTTGCAGAGATTCCCGTATCAACTACTAAATCTCTGAACTCATCACCCACTGCTGCAGAGTCTTTACTTAAAGAAAACGTTCCAGTTTGTGATTCTGAATTTCACTTCCAGTATGTAACCTGTAAAGATATAATTAAAACCTTTCACACGTTAAATGTAAAAAAGACCGCAGATCTATGGGGTAATTCTGTGGATGTTGCTAAGTCGATTATAAACATTGTAGCACCTACTTTAGCTGTTATATTTAATAATTGTATTGACCGTGGTGAGTTTCCTGATCTTATGAAAAACAGTAAAATAATACCGTTGTTTAAATCGGGTAGTACATCAGACCCTACTAATTATAGACCAATTTCAGTACTACCTACCTTTAGTAAAATTTTTGAAAAACTTATTTTAATTCAATTGCAAAGTTTTTTTAATAAAAATAAATTACTGCATTACAAACAGTTCGGTTTTACAAGGGGTCGTTCAACTACTGATGCCGGAGTTGAACTTTTAGGACATATTTATAATGCATGGGAGGACAAGTGCGATGCTTTGGGCGTCTTTTGCGATTTGTCCAAGGCATTCGATTGTGTTCTTCATGAAACTTTAATAAGGAAACTGCACCACTACGGAATCCGGAACGCCTCTCTGGATCTTCTTACTTCTTACTTAAGTGATAGGATTCAGAGAGTTGATGTTAACGGAAAAAGGTCACCCGGATCTGTAGTAAGAATGGGGGTCCCCCAGGGCTCAATTCTTGGCCCATTTTTATTTATTATTTATATAAATGACTTGCCTTACCTCATAAGGGATAAACATGATATAGTGTTGTTTGCAGATGATACTTCACTTTTATTTAAACTCAAACGTCAGCAGCTGGTTACTGACAATGTAAATAGCGCCCTTGCAGAAGTAGTTCACTGGTTTAATGTCAATAACCTACTTCTTAACGAAAAAAAAACGAAATGTATTAAGTTTACGATACCCCACGTTAGACAAGTAGAAACTAGTGTTCTCATTAAGGATGAAGAGTTGAAACCCGAAGATACCACAGTATTCTTAGGCATAACTTTGGATGCCAAGCTTCAATGGGGCCCCCATATAGATAAAATGTCAAAAAAGCTTAGCTCTGCAGCATACGCCGTTAGGAAAATTCGTGATTTAACTGATTTAGAGACAGCCCGTTTAGTTTACTTTAGTTATTTTCATAGTGTGATGTCGTACGGTATTCTGTTGTGGGGAAATGCCGCCGATATTCAGACAATTTTTATTTTACAAAAAAGGGCAATTCGTTCCATTTATAAATTAAGTCCCAGACACTCCCTCAGAGACAAATTTAAAGAGATTAATATAATGACTGTGCCTTCTCAGTACATTTATGATAATCTTTTGTATGCACATAAAAATATTAATCTGTTTAAAAAATACAGTGATATCCATAACATAAATACTAGGAACAAACACAAATTTGTTGTTCCTACAACAAGGCTCAAGAAAATAGGTGGGTCGTTTAGATGCCAATGTATACGTTTTTATAATAAACTTCCTAGTCACATTCAAGAAATAAGCCTTAATAAATTCAAATCTTTTATAAAGCGAAAACTATGCCAGAAAGCCTATTATACTGTAAAAGACTATATTGAGGACAAAAAGGCTTGGGATTGAGCTGCTCCAATAGGTTTAGACTGTAATTGTTGTTTTTATTTTTTTCATTTTGCTATTTTACACTTTATTTTATTTTTTCGAAATATATATTTTTCTTTAACAATGACATGTACATTTACTGTATAAAGTATTATATTATTTTAATTATTGTGAATGTGAGGACTATGTGGGTCATTGTTTCAGTTTTAATCATGGTCTGGCAGTTTGAGTAGTTTATGCGGCCTACCCAAATGTCCTGTTTTTGGTATTGTTCGTCGAATCGTTGTGCTCCTTAAGTTCTGAGTTGAGCTGCACGGTTCTGACAAATGCGTGCACTGACTGGACAGGTCCTCTCAATCTGTGTGGTTATTTCCTCAAAATACCATTTCAGACACCAATCTACATGGCCCTCAAAGATTATGCCCAAATTTTTATATACACTTTGACATTGATGATTTTTATATATACAATGACATGAATATTTACTTTGTAAAGTATTTTTTATTTTTTTTATTTAATTGTTGTGAATGTGGGGACTATGTGGGTCATTTCTTCTTTTTTTACTGTTTTCCTTCTTAGTTAGTTTTAATCATGATCTGGCAGTTTGAGTACATTACGCGGCCTACCCAAATGTCCTTTCTTTGGTATTGTTCGTCGAATCGTTGAGCTCCTCAACTTCTGAGTTGAGCTGCACGATTTTTGACAAATGCGTGCACTGACTGGACAGGTCCGCTCAATCTGTGTGGTTCTTTCCTCAAAAGACCATTTCAGACACCAATCTACATGGTCTTCACATGATCTGACCAAGATTATGTCTGGACTTTAAAAGAGACTGTGACCTCTGAGTTTGTTTCGGCCTTTCTTCTCAGAATAGTCAGATAGGAAACGCCGACCTCATCTAGTTTTAAAAAATATGATTGACGTGTAAAAGTGTTTGTACAAACCTACTTACAGAAAATAAATCATTTATCATTTATCATTTATCATTTATCAATAAAATAGCAGCTTAGTCATTTAGGTACATTAATGATTGAACAATTAATTATGATTAGACGAAGCCCCCAAAGATAAAAATCAAACAACCGTGTCTCTCTAATTAACCAAAGTATTGTCAATAACAGTCACATTTAAAAAGTGTAAAGTTTGAACGTTTCCGCGTAAAAAAACACCTTCAAATCAAGTCAACTAGTTAAGACATCAAAGCATTCGTCCGAACAATTTAAAAAAGACAGCAAAAAAAAATGACAGCAAAAAATATATATTAATCTATAAGTAGCCAATCAATGTGCTACTTATTTCATGTCAATTGTGCACATTTATAACGGGCAGTAAATGGTACACACGTTACTACAAACCGGTATGCGATTGGCTGGATAGTCTATTCATATTCTAACCATTTCTCAACGTCTGTATTAATAAATAAGAGCGAGAAATAATTGCAAACTGTACTTGTAAATGCTTTTCTAATCCCTCCTATTTTGTCTTGTAATCAATTTTGTAGATACAGGAGTTTCTGCTTAATTTTAAGTACCGTTTATTTCGCAATTATTTTTGAAGTGAAAACTTCGTTAGGCGCGCTTTCCGCTCTTTCTAAAATTCTGAACAGCGAACGAAACTGAACCGTCACGCTCGGGTCGGGGACGCTGAATATTTCCGTATATACAAAGTACTCTGTGGCTGAATATTCGGCTCCAGTGTCGATCGGTGACGTTCAATATACTCACTCGGCTCCAGTCGTAAGTTTTCGCTTATATCATGTGTCATGTATGTTTTATTTACCTATTTGTGAATGGCAAACTATTAACAATAAAAAAACATTTTTCGAAATTAATAATTATGTACACCATGTCCTAAAAAATCATGTTTACAATAAAGAAACCATACCAAATGTTTGCGACAAGCATTCTGATTATTTTACTTTGGATTATGACCTCACATCATTAAAATTCTTTCGGAATATCTTCAACCAGATTAACATCGAAGAATTTTAAATATACCGTATGAATGGACAATGTGTTTTACATTTTCAGCTTATTCTGAGATGATCTGTAAAATTCATTTGAAATGGAATAGGCTGAAATTCAGAAATGCTCGAACGAAAATTTTGTCATCTTTATTAACAATTTAAAAAATAATTTTAAAACAATGCAATTACTCAATCAAAAGCTAAACATCAATGGACTCTGTCTAACAAAGTACTTATAGACTATCAAGATAAAAAATATTGTGCTATCTTGCGCTTCAGCTCAAAATATAGCCCATAAAACTTATCAAGGGTCATAGATTTGCCAACAAATAAATCTATAGTTATTTATGTGCATAAAATTAATGTTGCCAGTTAATCATCCATAAACTTGACAGCTGTCATTGACACAATTCAGACAAGTGTCAGTCATGGCCGACTGCATGGCGGGAAATAAAAATTATCGGCTTAATTGAGTATTCATGTACTCGTACATCAATTTTTATCTTTTGTAAAGTTAAATAAAAGTAGATGAAGACTTGTCTATTTGAATTAATTGAAGGCAATCTAGTTGCGAAATTTTAACTTGGCAAATGGACGACCTCATTGCAGTTCTGTGAAATAATATAATTGGAAAAACAGTAAATCGAAATAACTAAACAAATATTTAACAAAAAAGATGTGCGTGCTTCTAAATAATTACGACATGCACATACAACTAAAACAATATTATGTATTAACAGTACTGTCAAGTCAATGGTCTTCCTAGGCCGGGCCATGGAAAGAAAGAAAGAAAATACATCTGTTTGCGGCAAATATGACCCAGAAAAACACTAAAAAGAACAAGTTGGGGAAAATATGCGTCACAGCCGCGCAAAACAGCCACCGCTTATCATAACCGCTACGACTCCGGCGATGGTAATTCTAAAATCCCAATAAAAAAATAAACATAATGATATATATTACATAATAATAATTACTTATATAATATATCTATGGAATTAATATTGTGAATTTTAACTAAAGACCAACTCCTTTCAACATTTACAAAACATCCGATGAACAGTCCTTGCCATTTCACTTACAACTAATTTATTGTTCGTAACATAACCAACCAAATTCGCGTACATAACCTACTCCAAGAAACAGGCTCAATAAAGATAATACACATCTTATCTTAATGCCAATAAGGTACCACTTCCTTGCAGATTTAGTAACTGTACTCAATCGCCTTCGTAATCCGATTGCAATATACACTAGCTCGCAAATCAGTACTTACATAGGTACCATTAATTTCTATTCCTATTATCCGCTTCAAACTTGAAACAAGGCTGTAATGACAGCCTTCTGTAGATGTCTATATTACACACATAAATCTGTGTTTCATCGGCGCAGCAGTGACTTCAGAAACTGCCAATTTGATATAATAAATCATATATACGAGTATAATCGTAAAAACTTGTTTACAATTCATCAAGCAATGAAAGCGATTGTGTACCCACTGGCCTACATTTTTCGGTTTTTGTAATTAAACGTTAGGATTTCTACACACATGCGTGTTTCACGTTTTTCTGCGCGCGATTTCCTACGTGCTAGTCGATCAACATTCGACAACGGCGGTGGATTTGACGACCTAGAGAAGATTGCTGGGAAGACCTGGATGAGACTCGTACAGATCAGGAGGACGCATGGCAAAAAAGGGAGGAGACCTATGTACTCAGCAGTGGGTGTCACAATGCTGCCAATGATAAAGATGACGATGATTCGTTCAATGCAACGTGATCATTATTACATCCCTCGGTATGTAATCACGTATGTATTCTAATACATAATCGTACGATTGCATTACTCACTCCTACACACAAATTAAATTTTTCCTTAGGTTGCACCCACGACAATCCTATCTCATAATAACTGATAGCTTGATATTATCTCGCTAATTTTATTGTTGTGTGGTATTTTTTACAAAAAGAACATAGAATATGCCTACAAATATTATAGAAGTGTCACGGTGAATCACAGCACAAATTTTATCGATGTTTTGTTGGAAAGAATGCTGTCTTCAAATGACGCGTTTGGCGCGTCGCGTGTTCACGCCCGTCTGCGATATGCCTTATCAATTTTCAGTGTAAGTGTCGCAGCCAACTGGTTAAATTAGCCGTTCAGTTAACTGCCTGGCCTTTAGAAGTAGTGCTCGTCTTGCTTCGCTCACTCGGCTCGCACGCGGTTGATCACAGTTCTAATCTAACCTAACCCACTTGGTCGGGGTGCCCTGCCTTAGTTACTGCGACCAATTCGGCTCGCGCGTGATTGGTTACAGACTTCCAACCTAAACTGTAATTGAATATTATTCAGGCCGTCAGTTGAACGGCCGCCGTTTAGTAAAAAGGCTAGGCGGTTAGCTGAACGGCTAATTTAACCAGTTGGCTGCGACATATGTATACCTACCGGACGTTTAACGTCTGTGTAGTGTAATTTGCATGAAATTATAGACGGTATTTTTTTTATAAAGTGTCTAGACTTGACGTTGTTTTGGAAAGATTTTAGAACATTTTAACTAAGTATATCCCGTCTGATCTCATGAGAGTTTTTAAGAATTGTTTTCCTCCAAAAGATGCGATGTTTAGTCAGCTGTCTTCAGCAAATGTTGACTTTAATTTGACGATGAATGGTGCTGTTAATTTTTGATGTAATTATTTCACTTGACTTCTTAATATAAATTTATGTTTAAAAAAAAAAGTAAGTACCTAACTGGAACACAGACGACGTTTTTGGAAATGATATCTTAGTTGGATTATTGCACGCGCATACAATTTGTATAGCACATAATAATACTTTGTGTCTTGCAAAAACTTAGAAAAACATCACATGCAGAACTCATCCAACAACAAAATCGTAAATCGGTTGCATCGTTTGATATCTGCAGGCCAATTCACGTAATTTAAAACGTTCAAAATCTAGTCGCAGTCTCATCTCAGCGACAAACAAATGTCAAAAACTTGTCAAAATGTACTGAAATTTGAGGCATTTTTGACAGATTGAGACTGAGATCAGACTGTGAACGTTCTTAAAATTACCAGAATTGCCCCTCTGATCCTTGTTACATCGATACATTAGTCACATGAATAATAACCTTGGCAGCCCCAATTTTCTCAGTAAAAACTAGCAGAATACTTAATAGTTTGATAAGTCATTCAAATACTATGTCTCCTGGCCTCGTACCACAATGTCTGCCTATCTAATGAAGATTATATCGCCTTGAACACTATTTGTCAAGCTTTTACAGTTTATTACACGGAAACTGCATTATCTAGTCAATTTAAACGCATTTGCAATGCTAACTCGGAAACACCAAAAATTATAGGTCTTGACTAAAAAAACCCATTGAATTATCCACCGTCACTCTTCAAAATAAGGTTTAAATTAAGTTTGGAATGGTAAATTTTACAGGTTCGTCTAATATTTTGAATGCACACAAGGTTGGGTCGGCACGTGATGTTCCCCGCCCACCTGCGCGTGCGCATATTATGTTCCGAATTGCAGCGCAATTACGACAAATGCCGACGATTCGTTACGATATGTTCATTTACTTACATAAACCTAATTGCCTATTGTTTTGATAAAAAAAAAAAACAAAAATAAAAACATTTAGTTGAAACCCGTTGGATTCTACATATTCTCTCTCTCTCTCCCTCATCTTCTTCAACCCGTATACATTATACACCCAACGCTGAATGTAGTTTTCCTCCATTGCACGCCACTTTACCCAGTCTTAGGTCTTCCGCATCCAATTCTTGCCTGTTACTTTGACCAGGTCGTCGCTCCACCTGACTCGTGGCCTGCCAACGCTTCTATGGCCAGTTCTGCGTCTCCACTCCAACACCTTCTTATCCCATCCACCAACCGGTCTGCGGTATATGGGCATTCTACATTCTTCCTTAATGCAGCTCACCTCGTTACATAAAAATAAACAAATTAATCTCCTACGTGATTCTTGTTATTTATGAGGTGTTCAATAAAGATCTTTCCATCTCGCAACGTGACAATGACTAGAATCAATAAGTAAACCTAGTCAGTCTTAATCCATCTTATTATCCACACTATGTAAATCATTCAACTGTTCATCACACGGCCAGGCGCGAACGCATGCCGCCTTCCTGCGCATGCGCAAACTAATAAAATATATTAATGAATGGGCTATTTATAAATGAGGAGACTTAATTGTTTACTTATGTTAATGCATGTATCAGCTAAGATCTATCTAATCTCTTAGCTATGTTCTCTACATGTTAATAAGTAAGGGTTGCTAGGAAGGAAAATAAAATCACAAAAATCTTTAAATGATATTTTATCTAGTTAAGGATTTTCCAAGATGACTTACATAATGGTTGGGGTGCTACAAGGAACCGTCCTAGGACTAAATTACGAGATCACATTTTTTAATAAATACTTGGCTTGTTAAATTAGTTGAATTGATGATCAGCAGGTTTAGCGATCCCTTCAAAGTCTTCCCTCTCTTTT
Organism: Gortyna flavago; assembly: GCA_963669345.1. NCBI lineage: Eukaryota > Metazoa > Arthropoda > Insecta > Lepidoptera > Noctuidae > Gortyna > Gortyna flavago. Next base: position 2,648,648 of record OY770132.1, read on the forward strand.
TATTCGAAGAAGAGTCTCTTTGGTACATCCTGTCGCTTTACTTTCTTATTGGGTTTGGGCAAAGCTTTTGACACTGTCACTCACAAGTCTTCATGAGTATCGTCCTTGGCGAACACCCTCTATCGCACCAGACTTTAAAAGTGTAGTTTCGGAAATATATCTAGCTCTTTGCAAGGCTCAACCCTGCTCCACACGCTAAGTTAATAAACGATTAGAAAACATTGATAAAACCCTGTTTCCGCTTTACGATATGAACTGGTTGAAGGAATAAAGATTTACATTTTATCTACAAGTTCCTTACTTGCTTCGAATGCGAATCATGTCTGTTTATGAACAACTTATTGGCCATCTTAGTAGTAAATATAGGCTTCATTTGAGGAAACTTGGAAAGGAGATAGAATTCTCTTTGCGTTGGCTAGTGATAACAGGTTGTGAGGAAGTGGTATTTATATTGGAATTATGATAAGAGAAGAATGTTTCTTTTATTTGTCTTCGCGACATGATAATTTTAGAATTCTGGTTCCATTTCCTATTACATTTCAAGCAAGCTTCTGTGATATCCGCCAGTTTATCGTGTAATTTTTCCTCTATAACGGGATAAAACTTACTTGTGGCAACATCAGATGACACATCAATGCTAATAGCACTCGGAAGTGCTACTGTATCTAAGGCAATAGGTAATACGCGTATTTTGCGTACTGTATCTAATTATCTGCATGTAGATGCGGAATTTATGTGATTAATGTATTTTTGTCTTGAACTTTCATTTAGTCGCCATGACACTGACCCACTACATGATGGCCATCCCTAAAATGCAGCACCTTTTTCTGCATTATCGAATACCCGAACAAAATTGAAAATTGATCCAACTGCCAATCAAAGGTTGACTTGATTAACGATACTCCATCAAAGGCTCAACATATTAAAATCCCGACCTTTGTCTCACAAACCCACTTATCATATTTCGTCTTTACCACAACATAAGGCCAGCTTGTCTCTACAAGTATCAATATGCGCATGCGCAAGGTAACTCGATCTCAATATGGCACTCGATACTCTGCGGAAATGATTTTTTTTTAAACGAGGATATCATGTCATGACTCATTGTTTAATTACCGTAAGTGTCACTTGGTTGTTGAGACTTGAGATACACTCCTTTTTGAACACCCGTGAGGTCGATCGGCGATATCGTAAATTATTGGCGCGTTTTATAATTTTCTGTCGTATGGTTTCGGATGTTGGTCATGGCGTGTAGGTCATGGATGTAGGTAGTGACATGTCCTTTTACGGGGTAAAGTTTACGATGTCGACAATTTTGTGCAGCGGTGTTGCTTTTGATCATGTTGACATAATTACACAAAGATTTAGATCGTAGATTCGCCCTGCCGATGCCGCGTCAAAAGATGGTCGTGTTGCTGTTTTGTTTTGACAGCTCTGACACGCACAATGTCGCCGAGACTTGACGTGATTGTCATGGAAACGTCATTATAACGGTGCAAGTCACTCTTCTCAATATGAAAACTTTTTTGCGCAAATTAATACGGTGAGGGCAAATCTAACGATTTAAATCTTTGATAACACCACACAACCTTCCTTTTGGTATTTATTACCTTTGTACCTATTTAAGTACTGTTCTGTTTTTTTTTCTTTTCTGTTTAAATATGTGGATATAAATGTTAAAGTAAATAATAGGTCAATATGACATCGAGCTAAGACATGAGCAGCACTCAAATAATCAGTTGTAACCATCTTGTAACAGTTATGTTACCTAGCTTCCCGTTCTCAGTGACATACAAAAATATACACATTGTTATGTTTTGGCTAAAAGCAGCGTATCTGTCAAAACTATTTTTAATGTGATTAATCAAAGATCCGATTAATTTACAGTTTAATACCAGAGTAATCAGAATGACGACGTTAAATTAATTATTAATCTTACTACAGAATGAAGTTGTAAACTAGGCTATTAACAAGGAAAATAACAAATTAAAGTTTAAACTGAGTGCAAGTTATTTGATTCGGATCAATAGTGAAGATTCAGATTAATATCTAAATCTTTATAGTTAAATAAATATCTAGTGCCTCCAGGCTGCCTGCCTGTAAGCCATAAAAAGTCTAGATTTCAACATCAATGCTAACATTGCTAACTGTATCAATCATTTAAGACCCCCATGAAGATAGTAATGGCGTCTGAATTGATTCGTATTGTAATTTAATTATATTAATAAACATCAAATAAACGCACGCAATATTTCAACCTCACGCTATATAAAAAAAAAGAAATAGAGCCGTAACTCATCAAAAGAAACGTCGGTAAAACATCGATAAAAATCGCAAATAACGTATCACAGATTAACACAACGACGGTGCAGGCGCCAGCTCTTTTTATACAAATACATTTCAAAACCTGTCGCAGTGGAAAAAGTAACAAATTGGCCTACATACGGCGGACACAAATAAGAGAATTTACACAGTCCGACATGGCTAGAACTGGTTAAAACCGTTAAATTCTATTGTGCACGGGAAAATCGAGCTGTCAAATTTAGCACTGTTTACGAGTTTTTTATCGACCTTATCTACGACACGTTTTTATAAGATTTGTCTGACTTAATTGCTTGATTATGGTAATAAGTCGTAAATAATGAAACTATGACAATTAGTATGCTAAGTATGTGTGTGAGTATTATAAACCCTTTCTGTATTCATTGTGTAAAACATCAACACGTTTATAAGCGTAGTATATTTTATAATAGACACTCAACGCCAGATTACGTATACATTCGACGCCACGATTGTGAATTTAGAAAAGTAGAAATGTTAGAAAAGGTCATTTTTACAGTGATGATAAACGATAAGTTAAAATCACACCTATCTCTTTTGAATGGCAGTAATCTTCACCTCTCGTGGGTCTTGAACAGGAAAAGATGGTTTCCCATCACTGAAGATGAGGTTTTAATACTAACAGAGGTTGTGACCCGATGCATTAAGGAAACGCAAGAATTAACTGTTTATCATCATTATATTTTCAGATATAATACACGACTTATAATTTTTCCAATGAATTCATAGGTTATTTTGTATATTAGTCGTTTGCTAGTTTTATTTTATATGCCACCCTCTTAAATATATAGGTTTATTACAAACTATAAAAACCACCTGTAATACCGCTACTCATAAATTCTAAGAAATTCCATATTGCGCACAGCGTCGAATGAATATCGATATGTTTTCGCAACACTAGTCACGTATCTCGCTTCTCGTTGACAGGTCATGTACTGTAATGCCCTTCGCGTATACAATCGATTTTTTATTTATCACCTCGATTCGCATAATATCTCGGATAATGTTCCTTAATAAAACGCGGTTTTTAAAAAAGGCCTCCTTTTTATGCAGTTCGAAAACTGACCTCTGTCAATGTTCTGATTTTAAATCGGGAAGCAATTTAAATTAATATTCGATTCCGTTGTTTTAAAAATCGAATGATTGTTTATAACTATTATACATCGGATTCGTTAACTGTAGAGGTGTATCAATGAATGTCGATGATTTTCGTCAGTGGTCGATACTTGGATAGGCAATTAGTTGAATTGATCGGTCGCTTTATCTGATACTTAGCGCTCATCGTGTCCCACTTTATGACAATAGTGCGGCTTTCTCATTGAGCCCGGACAGTCGATATCGTGACTGCTGCTATCGGTAATACGATATCGTTTACAAATATTTCGACATACCGATATCGATCTAAAACATTGCTACGTTTTCTTTATTTTTTCTCATGATTATTATTTCAAACGTATTTTAATAAAGTACCTAATTAATACACACGTTAGTAGATTATTAATTTGTTTAATTTGATATGCACTAATTAAGTTTTTCATGTTAGCTATTAAAATTTATCAATGGTTTTATTAAACTGAATGTCATCAGAATTTCTACTTTCGTTAAATGAATGCGGAACTTCATGATTTCAAATCTGCATTTTTTTGTGCAGTTTGACTGAGAAGAATGCTGTTTTTTATATTTATGAAGCACTATACGAAGGCTAATAGTTTTAGGAAGAGATTTATAAAATAAAGTATTTCAATACATTTTCCTCATTTTACCTACTAAAAGAAATTATTTAATCAAACATTAATTAAATGTGTGCCATCCAAAGTATCTCTAAGAACCAGAGATACACCATTAATCCTTCTTGTCATACTCAACCTGACCTGCGCAAGCGCAGCCTATCCCCGTTAAGGTCAACATATTCAACATTTATTTACAAACCTACAAATACATTTATAATGGCATTACAACAATGCGGCAGAAACAAATCGGAGTCGTTAGCATAAATTTCAACTTAATAACAATAAAAAAACGATAAAACTTCTAGACGGTTACGTCAAAACGAGATGGTCTTCCAATAAATTAGACTAATCAAAATATTTTGTAAATCGATAAAACGCTAATTCTTTCACCATTACTTTGACAAAAACCACTCAAAATTCAACCTTCTCTGCATAGGCATAAAAGTTATACAAGTCGCAATGTGACGTTGATTCCGCAAGTATCAAATTGTTTCGCAATAGACCGTAATGTCGTCGTTCTGGTTTCGGATGTAATTTGACTGTATTTTTTTTTTCTTTTTTCTAACTAGGCTGAGAATCAGCACTTTTCGAACGTCAAAATTACAAAAGACAGTCACCCAAAACGCCCGCCCTTCACCACTTCCTAGTGCTTTTGCTGGGGAGAAGAAGTGGCGCAACAAACTCCCCAGCAGCACAGCTGTCTGTTCAGTTATAAAATAACTGTTCAGTTATATTCAAGGTCCTAGATGCAAATCAGGTTGTATAACTATTCTACGGTCTGTTTACAATAATAGAAATATAAATAAAACTGTTATTGTACAAAAAATAAATCAGCTAATAGATTTCCCGCGTACTACAGCCGCCATTTTAGACTTGATGTTTAAAAAGCTCAAATTGGACTGAAATTCTTGGGGTCTGCATGATACTTGTGGCCTTTGCACCGACTTTCGTTATTCCAAGATACTAATTACTCTCGCTCTTTTGGTAATTTCAATTTATATATCTACCTACTACTACTTGCAGACGTGACAGACGTTGTCCTGCCTGAACGTTAGCGCCACCTGCCGAGTCCAATTGTGAATCTAATGAAAAAACTGTGTTTGAATCTAGGACCCACTCAAACACATACATGTGTTTTGTCCAAATCGGTCCAACCGTTTAAGAGTGCAGTGATATACAGAAGAATTATGCATTTATAGAGATAAGTAGAAAAACCTCCGGCCAAACTGTAAGTTTTCCCGCATTCCTCCAAATATATGTGACGTCATATTTTTCCTTCCACCACTCCTCTCAATTAAGGAATGAAAGCGTGAACGACTTTTACGTTCATCGATTTAGCCAGAGGCGATACAACATAACAAAAATTTCTCTCATTGACTTTATTAAGTTCGATCGGCGTAATTGTGAAAATCTTCAAGAGTTGGGAAGTTCATTGCTAGCCTGGGGGCAGGGAGATAAAATCTACACTGGTTTCACTGGTTTGCATTCGTTGATCAATTTTATTAGATTTGTCAGTAACAGCTGAGGAGGGGCTTGTGGCTAAGTAATAACAGTCGCACGGGTCGATCGATCAGGTTAAGCTACGCTTGCCGCGATTGATCCGTGGATGGGTGCCCACCTTTACCTACCAAGACCCCTCTGTGCCTCGGAAAGCACGTTAAGCTGCTGGTCCCGGCTGTCATTCGTGAATCTTTGACAGTCGTTACGGGTAGTCAGAAGCCCGAATGCCTGACAACCAGTCTTACCAAAGGGTATGGAGTGGGTTATGGAGGTCAGATAGGCAGTCGCTCCATGTAAAATACTGGTATTCAGCTGCATCCGGTTATACTGGAAGCCGACCCCAACATAGTTGGGAAAAGGCTAGGCTAGATTTATATATTGTTAGTAACAGCTGCCCCTGTTACATAGGATTGTTACAACTGGCGAAATGCTGGTTTACTATAAGTACATCTCTACCGAACCCTTTGGGGAAAACAGGCGTGATAATATGTTAATGTATATGTAGATTTGACAGTTTGAAGCGTTGTATTATGCTCTCAAAACAGTGAAAGAAAACATCGTAAGGAAACCGACATGTCCCAGAACCAAAAATTCGAAGACATGTGACATCTACCAACACGCACTGTGCCCGTGTTGCGGATTACGGCCCACTCCCTCTCATAGAGATTTGGGTCCCAGCAGTGGGAACATTATATGCTGATTATGCTTGTCTCTTGAGAGCGATAATTAGAAAAGAAACCGAAAGTAATGAAAAAGGAATGGGGGTTTCGCCCTCTACGATAGATACTAAGCCGTATTAATCAAAGCTGCTTTACATGGAACTCCATAAAGACAGCTATTTTAAATCCTTTTTTCCTTTTCCCGACCTACCTCACCATAAAACTATCCAAATCAGAATATAGGGCAGTAATAGAAAACTGGCACAAACACCGTATCTGCCTTTAAAGGCATCCTGATACCCCGATGTGGTCGTGGGCCGTCAACAGCAAATGTTGCCATCAATCGACCGATAAATGTTATTCGCCATTTATAGGCAACGACATTACCTATTGTATCCCTTTATGTACATAATTACTTGAGCTTATTTGTAGGTCCGTCCATTTAAGAGATAAAAAATCTCCGGAATTGAGAGGTGGTTTTGATAGTAACTATTAAAAATCTGGCAGATTTTCTGCTTAGATATTCAGTTTGTTTTATTGTTTATAAAAGCTGTAAACTTACTTTAACAGACATTAGACACCCATTTTGTGTTTTTAATTGAGCCTTAAGGAGACACCAATAACACAAAAGCTGCAGCTTTCCCATTTTCTATTCCATTTTTGTGCCATCCTCTACTAAGCTATTAACACATTCCTAAATATGTCCAAAACCATTAGCAGATCTTCTAAACTCTAGACACTTAAAATAGGCGGGCTTTTAACGTCCACAAAGACTCTCTGGTTAATTACATTACTTGGAACTCCATAAAGTTTCCCTAATTTGGATGAGGTAAAAGGTTTGTTGAAAGAATCGTTTGGTTGCGTCTTGCGATTTATTTCGCTGGTCAAACATGGCTGCTTGGAGAATGGCGCATGCGTGCAGTAGGCAAACTTTGAGTTTTGTACCACGATTTACCATCGCATTCACACTCCTGACTGTTTACGTGCCATGTGTGTATGTTTGTTGATGTTTGTTGTGTGCAAGGCTTAAGTTGAAAGCGTTTAAGGAACTGTAGACACATCGTCTTTAGTTTAGCGTTTCCTCTTTTAGATCCTGCTTTATAAAGTTGTCGAAGTAAATTGACATTGAAATAATTCTTGTATTTTACTGTTGTTGCAGGATCTTTATAAAATATTATTTAACATGCATACACAGCCTATAACAATCCCACTGGTAGGACACTCTCCTCTCTGTGAGAGGGAGTGGTCCGTAATTGACCACGCGGGCCCAGTCTTCAAATTTTTGGTTCTAGGATTTGCCTGTTTCCTCACGATCGATGTTTTCCTTGACAGCAGTGGTGATGAAATAAATTACACAAAGTAAAGCGTATTAGTTTCCTTTTGTCGTAATTACCAGTCGAACAATAGTCAGATACTCAAGCTATCCTAAGGAACTTCTGACAACCAGTCATCAACAACATCATAAGTACCGCGACGGGATTTTATCGCGCATTGGATTTTTAACTCTTGGTGTTGAGCCGAGCATTGAAATTCCAACAGAGTGCATCCCAGCGGGTCAATAAAACACACTGTTGGATTTTCAACTCTCGGCGCTAAGCAGTGGGTTGAAAATCCAGTGCGCGAAATAAATCGCCGCGGGAAAAACGCGCCGCGCATTCCTGGGCTTAATATCCACGCTAGCACGGCTGACTTGTGCCAAACATCTGCCTGTTTGTCTGTATCTCCGTTCGTTTGCACTTGCGAATTCTGTGTTCTGACATGGAGGTGCTGCGTTTAGAAATCTATCGGTTTGTGCTGAATATTGGTTTTGCAGGTAAAAGTTTTTGTTTTGGTTTTATGTGGCTGTGTTCAGAGAGGATTTTTAGCCAACATTGTTGGTTTGTTCGTGAGCTTCTGTGAGAGGGATAGGTGTCGGCGTTTGTTAGATGTATTTACAAAGAAAATGTACGTTCATGTTGATTTTACATTTTCTTTTTTGTTTTTTTTTTCCAGCTTAAACCAAACTTCTCATTTAAATGACACGAACAAAATCGTCGATTAAAAATACCCTCCGCCATTTTTGCACGATTCCCATCCCACAAATTCAAATATCGGAAACACGTCACGATGCGCGAGCGCAGCCCAAACACGCATGATGCATCATAACGAGACAGTGTTTACACGGGGGGGATACATTTAGCATGTCCTAACAATGTTATCGTAAGACCTAGAGGGTTTCGTAAACATCACGCGTGCGGTTAAGGAGAGTGAGCACACAATTATCTGAATGCGTGCTTTATTTTGTGCTTATCTTTTGCTTTTTCTGTGTTTTCTTGTTTTGTAGTGTTTGCCGTGATATGTGGTCTACACGTCTGTAGTAATGAATGGCTGTCATATTTCTTTGAACAAATTGGTTTTTCATTGCCAGTGGAATGGTAGTTGAAGAATAAATACAATTTATTTTACAGCGTTTTGAATGTTAGAGAATTAACACCTGGAAGTTCATCGTTCAAACCAAGAAAAAAAAATTTCAATTTACAATCAAGGCGCATACTCTCTAAGTACTTACAAGTACTTCCGATACTATAAAAGAAGTTAATTAAACCGGAACAGATTCCACACATAAATAAATTAAAAAAAAAACAACATAAATAATTCAAAAAAGGCATCGTTCAACCTTGCGGTGCGCAGGCAAGCGAAATACGCTTTCCATTCGCACCTGCACTTTGACACGGGGGAAACTCATGCGACCTCAACCGACTGGTTTTCAGAAATATTCAGTTGTTTAGAATTATTGATTTGCGGAGTCTATGGGAATTAATCTGTGCCGTGTTTACCGGTTGTAAGTTAAAAGGGAAAAGCCGTCGGTCGTGGTTTAACAGATCAGAAGGATAGGACACCAATTAAAATATACCTAATAACTTACGGTTTACGGAGTTACTTAAAAGCATTTTTAGGGATAGTCCGACTATTTTTGCAGGCTAACAGAGCCTTATGAGAGTACCACATAATCAGCCTCTAATGTTCCCACTACTGAGACACAGGCCTCCTTTCAGTGATAGGTTGATGAGCCGTAATCCACCAGGCCAGCCCAGTGCGGTCGGGTGTCACATGTCTTCGAACTTGTTTGTTTTGGACATGCCAGTTTCCACACGACGTTTTTTTGAATTTTAAGATTAGTGGTGATGAAATGAAGTCAAGTGCTCGCCTGGGTTCGAACCACTAGCTCACCACTGCTCTCAAGTACCAAACAGGATTGGAACTCCTTGCCAGAGTCTGTGTTTCCCTGTAACTTTAAGGGTCAGTACACACCGAGACGCGATGCGATGTTACTAGGCCAGTGATCATGACAATTTGTATCTTTCGTGAAGTAAATAAGGTTATATTTTGAGTCGCTCTATTAAAATGTGCGCGCAGCGTCGCGTCTCCGTGTGAACTAACCCTAAGTCTCAAGTGAATAGGTAACTTTAAGGCAAGCTTACAGGAAATATTTTAATATGAATGATGTACTTATTTAAAATGGTGTCCATGGAGTTTCTTGCCCGCTCTTCTCCATAGGAACCTCTTACGCTTCTATATTCTGACTGACCGACTCCTTGAGTCAAGAATTGTCAAGAACCTTGACAATTCAAAAGTCACTGTGATTCGTTAACCTACTTGAAATAAATGCTTTGAGTTTGTGTCTGCACTATCTTCGACCGCATCATCGCTTACCATCAGATGAAATAGTGGTCAAACCGTCAAACGAGAGCCTATCAGATAAAAAAAAGTAGGTAATATAAAAAAAAAGTTGATGTGCTTTAACGGTGTTAAGTGTGCACGGTAGTAAATCAAAATGTAGTATTACCAGAGTTAAATTTCTAGGTCCAGGTAGTAAAATTAAAACTGGTTTTGCTGTTTACGTATTTTTTATTTCAAGGTCCGCCAAAACTTGTTGAGGAATTTATATTTAATCTGAATCTCTGACGCACTTTCTTTATATTTATTTTTAATTAATATGAGTAAATCCTGATTAATTAATTTGATCAGTTTCAAAAAGCTACACGTTAGTGATAAATAACAAGTCTGCTGCTGTCTTTTGAAATTAAATATTATTAATGTTTTTTTAGGCAAATGATTTGTTGGCAATTAACCCCTTTATTCATAAACGTTGCTTAAAGTTAAGTAGTGATTAGTAACTGTTTAACCATACATTTTTGACGTTTAAATGTCACTTAACTTTAATCATCGTTTTAAATAAATACCTAAATCCTGTGGTTAGCAACAACAACCACTATGATGGAAGATACTAAGATATCTAGTTGCTAACGTGAATACTAAAAATGATTTCAGTGACCGCCTGAAATTGCTTACTTACCTACTTGTTATTTTTTGTGTTCTTGGCGTCATGTTTTACCCCGAATAAACGTATTTTCTTTTTTTTCTTTCAATGTATATTTTTTCTTGATTTTTCATATAGATTCAATGTCCAATTCGCATCGCCCTTGTTACATCGGAAATATTCGACGTGCGAGCGTCTCCAAACCCAATAGAAAATTGAGCCAGTGAGCCAGAATCAAGATTTTGGCTCCCACACATTTGAAAACCAGAACCCTCTATAACCGCAGAATTTCCAAGTTTGTCTGCTTCTATAATTTAAACTCCTCAGCCTCAATATTTAGAGGTTAATTACCATTGAAAATTAGGTTAATAACTAATAAGAAATGTAATAAAAAACATGAATATTCAAGAGTTACCCGCGAATAAGGTTATTGTGCTATTACCGCTCGTCCGGCGGCGTCCGGAAGTCGAAGCAAGGATACCTATACCTAATTACATATAGTTAATAAACTAATATTTATGATAATAATAAGGAAAATAGTTGTTTCTGCGGTTAATTAAGTGTTTAACCTAGTTGTTTGTTTTATTGCATGTTAGATGGATCTATTTTTGCGAAGGTTCGCATGCCATGTGAGTGATTCATTTGTTTTTAACCGACTTCAAAAAAAGGAGGAGGTTCTCAATTCGGTTGTATGTTTTTTTTTTTTTTTATTTTTTTTTTATTTTTTATGTTTGTTACCTCAGTACGCCGTCATTTATGAACCGATTTAAAAAAATTTTTTTTTATTTGAAAGGACATACGTCCAGATTGGTCCCATTTTTGTCAAACTCCAGTTCTGATGATGGGATCCATGAGGAATTGAGGGAACTCCTCAAATATTATTGGCATACATATAGCAATTTTGGTATTTTCATTAACAACTCAAGCATTTGCATTCAGAAAGTATAATTTGGGGAAGTGGAACTGATGATGAAGACCACAGATGGCCATCGAAACTACCCAATGAAAAATATTTCACGGGTAGCGATTCGATTGCTTTAATATGGTTGCTAAGCAATTTATGATCGTCACAATGCGTATGGTAAAGTGGAGCTGATGGTGACTTCACCATCAGCTCAAGTTCTCCTGGTTCTTACCAAGAGAACTCCTCAACAATTAACGTCCCAGCATCGGGAAAAGCAATATTTTGTAACAGGTGATGAGCAGTTGACATTAGGGTTTGAAACGGTATGCTCTTGAGGTGGTCCCATTGTCACCAAGTCAGAGTCTGATGTAGGGATCCCATGAAAGTCGAGGAAAATCCTCTTTGGTAGGCATGTACAGTGTGTTAGTTGAACTCTCTCAAATCAAATGAAACCTATTGATGATTCAAGTGTTTGAGTCCGAGAGTCATCACTTACCTATACTCCGACTTTTAATTAGCTGCAGTAAAATAACACTTCTTAATAACTCATTTCGGACTGCATTTAGAGATATGCATGTCAAATAAGTTTTATTTGTTACACTACTCTGTACTAGAAAAACAAGGTTTGGTTGATGGCCGCGAAAAAACAACAAGACGACAATTTCAGATGATGTTACAAAACCGATTTAGAAACTTGTTCAAGTAGTTCTGATGAGTGGTTTTTGAGTTAGCTTTATTAATAGGTACGTATTATTTCCACTTGTTGTAGGTATGTTGATGGTAATTATTCTGTACAACTTCCTGTCACTGTTATATATTTAGCAAGTAGTGGTATACGAATTGGTGTGGGGTAGGTACCACAACTCAAAAGTGAAAAATAAAAACTTTTTAACAAAAAAAAACAACCGACTTCCAACAAAACACTACAAAGTGAAAAATAACTTTAATTTCAGAAGTCGGTGTCAAAAAACGAAAATGCAGAACCAACGACACCGACTTCCGAAATTAAAGTTATTTTTCACTTTGTAGTGTTTTGTTGGAAGTCGGTTGTTTTTTTTTTGATGTTAAAACTTCTAGCGCATATTGCGCACTTTCAGAACAGTGAACAAAACTGAACTATCACGCTCGGATCGGTGACGTTGAATCGGGTCTGCTCGGCGAGTGTCGGTCGGTGACGCTGAATCGCGCATACTCGGCTCCAGTCGTAAGTCTTCACTTTGACTTGTTTTTTATCATTTTAATTTGGCATACTGTAGCTACTTATAAGTAGCTACAGTATGCCAATTTTTATAAAACAAAACTCTGTGAAATAAATTTTCAATAAAAAAAAACTTATATATTTCGTCATTTCGAACATCAAAAGTCCAATGACGTGTTTTAAACTAGCCTTCCCACTTCGATAACTAACTAACTATAACTGCTTAGCACGTCAACTGTTATGTCACATGGTACAGTAGGTATCTCCCCATCTTCAGGCACCATCGGCAGCTTACCTAATAATCTTTACATCTAAATATATATAATTTACCGCTACCATTACACTCCTCACCCAAAGAGGTAAAAACCGCGGTATAAAGGTATATATTTACCGCTTGGGTCACGCACTCTGATATCAGTTAAAATTCCTTGGATGACTGCAGCTACCTACTAGCAAGGTGTCGCCTGTCGCAAACTGGACATGCAGGTATTACGGAACGGGATAGCCACGGTCTCTATGGTGGATAGGAATTGATTGATTGCCTTGTTGCGTGGAATGCTAATAAATCTGGATGTATGGAAAGAGATGCAGCACCGACCCTAAATGTATTGGGAACTAGCAGCGTCCCGCGGTTTCACCCGCGTAAGTGTCGATCCCGTGGGAATATCGGGATAAAAAATATCCTATGTGTGATTCTGACTTATAAGCTATATTACTGTAAAGTTTCATAAAAATCCGTTAAGTAGTTTTTCCGTGAAAGAGTAAAAAACATCCATCCATCCATCCTCAAAAACTTTCGCCTTTATAATATTAGTGTGATAATAGGATAACTAGAAAGTAAGATAGGGAATAACATAATCCTCCTGGGATTATGTTATTCCACGATAATACTATCAACATTTAGTCTACCCAAGGATACAATCAAAATAAGGAAGAAAAGTTATTACTTAGGTAATCGTAGGTATTAGCGAACACTTATCCAACAGTAACATCAACTTCAAACACCTACGTCACAAGTAAATTCAACGTAAAAGTTAATTAAACAAGACACTTAACATAACGACGCCAGATCTCACAATTACACCTACATGCTATCAAAGGGTAATAAAGCAATCACTAACAATCTTCTATTCCGTAACTCCAAAGTAATGTCTATTGATACACGTAATACCTCTAATTAATGAGGTAACGGTGTCTATCGGGGACTATCGATACTTCGCATGTCTTTGATACGATATCGATGCGCCCATCTTAACCCAAAGTATCGACCTCGATAAACTACCTTTACTATACATTCAAGAAATACGTATATTATGGCACCTTTATTCCCTTAAAGGTCAGGCAGAGATAATTCGCAGTTTTCACGTTTCGCCAGTAACAGGTCTCTCCTGGAATATTATTTTTCTGGTCAGCTCATTATCATTTCCCTGTCACAATCCCGTCTGACAGATTTTTTATTAGCTAGCTTCTGCCCGCAACTTCACCCGGCCAAACCCACCGCTCACCTGCGCTATTAATTCGTTTTCACTTAGCATTTGAAAAAAAGTGAGAATTTTTTTTTTTTGCTGGCTCCTAAACCCTTTTAATAGCATATAAACCTTCCTCAAGAATATTAAACTATCAAATGCAAAAAAAAAAAAATAACTGGCTGGTAGATCCAAAGATTGGCGCGTTCAAATAAACAATCTCTTCAGCTTTATTAAAATATATATTTTAGATGAAATCAAAACCCAGATTCTCCACTCTCCTGACTTTCCAGTTATCCCAGGAACTGCGGTAAATATTTACCATCTTTATAAATAGGATCTGTGTTAAGATACGTCACAGTAATAACTTGTGGTTCGTGCTGTGCATACCGAGACGGTAATTAGCATCCGCAAACTTAATTATAATGTGTTTAAGATGTGACAAATTTGTAATTGCATGTGACTCCGTTATGTGCAGTAGGGCCCTTCGCTATACAACTGTATGTTTAATGACGTATGTACTAATGTTACTTCGACAGTTTAGTACGGAATCTACCGATGATGACAGCCGTCTTCTTAGCGTATCGATGGCAAAAAGTTCAAATAAATTTGGCCCAAAATTCAGCTGCGCGATCTCTCCTCACTGACGCAGTTATAAGATCATCAAAAGTACAGGTGACAGGGCATGAGGCGCAGGTGGGCCATATGTCATGACTGCAGTTATTCGAGGACTTAATGAACACAGCCTATGGCAGACCATTCCTGGACATTTGTTCAGGAGATCATAGGCGTTTTCGGAGGACTCCAGAAGATAGCTTCTAAGTATATTTTAACTGTCCATAGTCCATAATACAGTTGCCTCTTCTTCTTCGTGTCGCTGTCACGATTGTATTTCAGACCTCGTTGGCTCAAAACTTCGACACTTCCACAGCATCCTCTGTGGCAGCGCAGAGGTCAATTTTACGGCATGTTTTGGGACACATAGGGCAGGATAGCAGGTGGAGCATGGTTCACTAACTTCACATCCATACACACGCTTCTGCTGTTGACATGCCATAGCAAGTACATATAGCTGCTTTGTTATTGATTTGGTCCAATGCAAATGTTTAACCAATTTTTTTTTTTTTACAGAAAAACCATCTAACAGTCCTCCAACATCCTTCTTTATCGCTTTACCACTAGCCCCATAAATTTCGGTACTTAACCAGCAAAAACTAATCCAATAAAGATCGATTTATTGCACAAGTGCTTGCGCACGCGGCTAAAAAGGGTCGTCGTCTATACATATACAGCGAGGCCGGACGCCGACCGCTTGCTATATATGTCGAGATGCGCCGGCGCATCTAACGGCGCAACGTGACCTTCTATTAATTACCGTTCGCTCCTGTATCGGGACTTCGCGTTTCTTCCTACATCAAGGTGCTGGGCGGACATTTTATACCTGTTTTTAAAAGGCGATTATTTCTTACAATACATGTCATTAGAAGCAGTGAAGGCCCAGTGGTAGCGGCCCCGACTTTCAAGTTGTAGGTCGTGGGTTCGAATCCAGGGAGGCACTTCACTTTGTGTAATTTATTTCATCACCACTGTTCTCAAAACGGTGAAGGAGAACATCGTGACGAAACCGGCATATCCTAGAACCAAAAATTCGAAGACATGTGACATCTACCAACGCGCACTGAGCCTGCGTGGTGGTTTACGGCCACTCACAGAGAGGAGGACTGTGTCCCAGCAGTGGGAACGCTATAGGCTGATTATGCCACGTCATTGGCGCTAAGGGCTGTTATCGATACGTTTCCGAGACAAACATCAAATCCAACTTTATGGCTAATCATTCACATAAAGTACCACTAAAGCGTCCAATCACGAAAGCGCTCATAAAATCATGTCCAAACTGCCAAGATTCTCGGAGTCACACGCATTTCCCTGGACCACCAGCCGACCATCCTTCGGAACCCGTTAGGTGATTTTTCTGCGACATGACAAGTCCCCAAGAACGTCAACTTGCTAATCGGTTAAAAATTACAGGGTAATTATTGTGGAAACAGGAATCGGAGGATCCTGGGTGAATATTAATGTGTTGATTATGCAGAGAATGCCGGGGTAGAGATTATACTAAACAGGGTAGGTACATGATTGCTATGAACAGATTTATAAATCTACTAGCTTTTGCCCGCGACTTTATCCCCCGAAATTTCTTGTTCCCCCGAGCCACCCCATCGCATCGCATCGCCTGGCCGCGCTATTGCTTCGTTTTCGCTTAGAGTTCTTACATACTTATTTTCTTTTTGCTCGGATCCTAAGAGTGCTACCGTGATGTTAATAGACTATAGCCTTCCTCAGGAATTGGGCTATCAAATGCAAAAATAATTTATAAAATCCGACCGGTAATTTGAGAAATTAGTACGTCCAAACAAACTCGTCAGATTTATTGTTAGTCTATAGATAAAATCAGTTTCTAATGATAATTTCTAACTATAAAATGACTTCTTCCAGTAATTTAATAATATGTTGAGTTAGAAGCGAGCTCCTATGAACTGAATTATACATTAATTGTTTTATAAACTCTGAGATGAGACTATAAAAGACGGGTTAATAAAATTTTAATTACACTTTCTCAGGCTTATTAAATATTATTTTATCACTCCTGCAAAATTGAGCATCGTTGATTTTTATAGTCTGGAACTCTGGATGGTAGGCCCTGTAATTACACTGAATTAATATGAAATTAAACCCATGCCTCGGAAAGCACGTTAAGCCGTTGGTCTCGGCTGTCATTCGTAGATCTCTGACAGTCGTTACGGGTAGTCAGAAGCCCAAAAGTCTGACACCCAGCAGTATCGTGTTAATCAGTAACTGGGTTGTGGAAGTCAGATAGGCAGTCGCTCCATGTAAAACACTGGTTACATCTACATCCGGTTAGACTGCAAGCCAACCCCAACATAGTTGGCAAAAGGCTATTCAGATGAATTCATTTTAATATTAAATTAAAACTTTTCGTTCACGAAACTTTTCTGCAAACGGAACCAGCGCATTTTCCGGACTGCTAGCAGTACAGTACTAAACCCATTACATACATACATAGTAAGATATAGTACAAATAGACACGTACATTGTACATATTAAGACACATCGGCCAACAAAGCTAGTGGATGGGAACATTGTCCCAACAAATGGAGCTTGGAGCCGCACGCTAGTCTTCCGTTATCATAGAACATTATAATCAACTAGCTGTTGCCCGCGACTTTGTCTGCGATCCAAAATAAAAAGTACCCTATATCCTTACCCGGGTCAAGGTCTATCTGAGTGCCATATTTCATCAAAATCCGTTCAGCCGTTTTAGCATGAAAGCGTAACAAACAAAAAAACTTACTTTCGCAATTATAAAATTAGATAGGAAGTTAGGATATGCATAGAATAGAGTCCGACAGATTTCTAATAGAGACACTAGCTTTATCAGCGTGTAAAATTATAAAGTGGGTACCTATATTCTAAGTATAAGCATATCTGGCGAAAGGGTGTACTTTAGGTACACCTCTGGTTTACCCTTCGGAGAGTACAGGCGTTATGTTGTTGTTATAATTGTTTACCTCCAAAAATTCTTCGACAACAGTCGAACAGTCGAGCTCAAAGAACAGACTAATGATTATGACAACTCAAAAACTGATTCACTTGATTTTTGGTTCTCCGACACACGTGAACAAGACTCGAGGCAATGATTTTGTATACGAGGGCTTTGTCCTTCACCAGGTTTCTCAAATGACCAAAATGAAAATGTTCGTGCGTATGACAGAGTTTTGAGTGTGAATGTGGATAGTTATAAGAGTAGAAGAAGACCAAAGAAACGATGGATGAACTGGTGGAAGACGATATGATTAGAAAGGGGGTGACTCAAGATGACGACTAAAAGAAAAAATATGGAAGCAAAAGATGTTGCACCGATCCCAAATAAATTGGGTGATGGACTGGAGAATGATGATAGCAAAGGTATTCCAAAATTATATTTTATAAAGGAGGATTTTGCAGCCGAAAACACTGATGGATGATTCCACATAGTTGCCCTGTTAGGTAAAACGAAAAGCACAACCTTCAACCTTGTAATACTAACCTTGCACGCTGAGCGCGCCTAATGAAATGAGTTTTAACTACTGTGTAATCAACATAATCTACGTCACATTTCTACGTGAACTCATAACTACGACGTGCTGAACGTAGCACGGAAAAACGTGCAGTAAATGTAATCTGTAGTTGGTTATGTACCTACACCTAGTAAGATTATTAGTTTTACATAATATCTAAGAAATAAATAAGCATGCTTTGTTGAAATAGAAAACTGGGAGACGAAAACCTTGTAGTATGCCCAAAAAAATTTGAGGATTACTTTTGAAACTTTTAAATGAATATTTTTCTTCTAGTTAACATTACAGTTCTATTTTTTCGCGTCTACAGCTGACCCTTATTGAGTAATCTGAATTATTTTGAAGGATATTACTAATCCATTACGTCGTATGTTCCAAAAATGTGTCTGCTCAACAACGTAAATAACGCAATGAATGTTGTTGACTGTCAAAATTAAACTCATTGCTACTGTAGTGTTTTACGCAATAACCTCGCTGGGCAAAAAGCTTTGCCCTCTAGAGTTATTAGTCAAACTGCATGTTGCAACTTTATCACCATAATCTTCATCAGATCGCCAGTCTAAAAGAGAAATGTCTTGAGATTCTCATCACATTTATTAGCACCAATATTCTACCTAGATAATCCATTTTATCACCACAATATTTCAAGGGCAATTAGACCCTAACCCTCTACTTAAACTCTTGCACCAAACCCTATTTCGCCGTCCATATACCATGGAACAATGGTCGCCAATTAGTTTACCGCGGTAATGTTCCGGTCGAACTGATCACAATGTACGTCCGTGTGCTGCACCGTTAGCTTGCACTGTAAATAATTAGTTCAATTAGCATACACTCGATTATAGATTAATCAATGGAATGGTATCATTCTCCATGGTTGGCGGGTACAGCGTGCCAGTTAGTGAGTCGATGCCGTTTTGTACTGGCATTTGACGATGAATAAATTGAGTTCTCGATTTGAAATGTGATGTTCCGGGATTTTCTATGGGCCGCTATGTTATTTATAATCTGCTGCCAAATGTCAAGAGACGTGATTGTTTTTGGTTGACTCGGATAACCAATCACATACTGACCTTTATTATTTTATTAGAGGTCAGTGCAATCACAGCAGTTAAAACAAGATTTGACAGCTGAGAGCGTTTAGTAATCAGGTGTAAATATATCCAATTTCGGGAGCTTGAAGTGTCTGGCCGAAAACGTTTTGTGTTTGTTATTTTTTTTGCTATTATCAAAAGGATAGGGGAGACTCCACCCTATCATTTTATAGACCCTTCTCAACAAGCAACCTGACATGGAACAGGGAACTTATTTAATCTGTGGCGCAGGTGTGAATTTTGACATGTTGACTGTGGCGCCTATAGTTAGGGGTGTCAAAATACATTAGAAAAAAATATATTGTAAAAATATTACTAGGGGAACCGCTGTCTAACGATTGAATAGGGGAACATTTTATAGTGAAAAATATTAAAAACATGTGTTTTAAATTAACTATCAAATATATTAGATAAAAATAATGTGCCAAAAAAAACACAGCTAAGAATGAAGAATGACCTAAATCAAAATCAGTGCATTAAAGCATTATAGTAGCTATAACAAGTATAACAACACCACATCATAAAATTCGACCTACTTCATTGTTTTTGGGTTAATATAAACAGATCAGATTATTCACGATGCGATGCAGCGTTGGGAAACTTTGTAAACGGACTATTTTGGAAAATTGTTTATTTTTGTGAACGTGTGTGTGTGCATTTGATCAATACTCTGTTGCACGCACTACGTATGCATGTATTTGAATATAAGCCGACCTATTCTGTAAAAATCTCGCCGGGATAATTTAGGTGAAGTGGTCAATAGTGTCAATCCCTCCACATCAGGTGGTATGACAGCTCACTTCAACTAAGTTTTCTCGGCGAGTTTTTTGCAGAATAGACCGGCTGTTTAGTAGGTACCTATACGTGTGCGCATGAGTTCATTTACTAGTAATACAATAGTATCGATAACGTATCAGCTTGTTTATTGACCGGTTTGGAATAGATTTTAAAACTATCAAGTTTATTTTAACATTTCCTTGTCTGTGGCAGAAAACACGTAGCGTTGCAAAACACATGTTTACATTAACAAACACAGCGCAGTCCACAGTTTTGTAAACAAAACAGTTCACAAATTGACAACTTTATTTATTTTACTAACATGTTGACAGCAACTCTCGCGCAGGTTCGAGCGCACCTTATCTTTAGGCCATATGGCTGCATTTGCAATACGGTTATTCTAGGAAACCGTTTTATATGGAGTACAGGGAAGTGTAAAAAACGGGCTATTTCATGATTGGACTCGTTAAAGACAGTTGATGTGTTCGTGTGTTCGTCGGCGGCGAAGGCGCAGCATGAGAGGGGAAATGTTTAGAATTTTAGAAGCTAATTTTTGAAAACATAAAAGAAATACGTACGTTGAATAATACCTATTCATTACTCATTAATAGTGATAAAGAGTAAAATTATACTGCGTGTCGTTTTATAATTTACCAAAATATAAAATTACTTACACTTAAGTACTTAGGTAGGTACTGTGCATTTCTCTACTTATTCAACAACAAACAAATCTTTGAATTTTTTACCCCTCGAAACCTATTTTGCAGTTATACCCGCGAACGTACTAATAAAACTGCGGTCACTAAGTTGACCCTTTATTTTATATCGTCACGTCATTTTATACCTTTATTGTAAAACGATTCTGAGTATTTCTCGTTTAACTGCCAATTCCGTGTTCCTTTCGATTTTACATGAAATATTTGTAAGGATATGTAGTGAATAACTTGTTGCACCTACGCATAACATATTGTTTAGTTCAACAGTATATAAAGTACAAGGTGAAGAAGAAAATACAACAATATAAATTAAACATCGTATGTCTAATGACGTTCTCAGCCTGCATACAAATATTCAACCAAATTTATCCAATAGTTTAGTCATTATAGCTAGTCAAAGAATAGCAATTTTTTTTTTGTAAGCCTATACGTATTGTGTTTGTGTCCCACTGCTGGGCAAAGGCCTCCCCTAGTTCCTAAACCTAAACCTAAACCTCAATGTCTTGTGAGATCTCTGGCCATGTTGATCCTGCAAACCTTGCCTAAGAAAAAACACATTTTTTATTTCGTTTGTAGTCTTTATTTGATAGTTTCTAAATAATCAGCATTACTTAGCATATTGTCAGTATTCTCATGTATTGTCGTATTGTCTTCACCACATTGCATTGTGACACCACAGTTTAGCATTACGTTTGCATTCAATTTTTTTTCCAATCTATTTTCAAAATGTCAGTGCTATTCTTAGTGATGCAGCGAGTTCTATTTTCAAGTAGTGTCAGATTTCACATTTGAAAATGGAACAATTTATAGCATAGTAATGTTTTGTCTATACCACTGCGATCTTGTTTAGTAAAATAGAGGAAAATAACTTCTGTAAAATATTATTTACTATTGGAAACCCTGACTTCGCATTTATCATAATAATTTATTGTTTCGTCCATAATCAATTTATGGTGCATTAAAGTAACAGTGGTTCCACAACTAATTTGGCTACCGTTTGTCGCACTGATTTATGACCAGTCCAGTTCAGCCTTATGGTTACTGGCATACTATATTTTGACAATTGATTGTAATCTATTTAGAATTTCTGAGTCCTGTCTATCAACTGCATCTAACTGTGTAATTCGCGAATTATGTGACGTTTTCACAACAGTCGGTCATAGTTATTTGAGATTTATGTCGGAGATAATCACATGGATGAAATAAAATAATTTCTCTAGATTTAATATAATTTTGTGCACTTTGTATTAGGTAATACCCAGCAAGGTCCATAGTAGTTCAATAACCTGTCATATTTTTATATCAGTCTTGTCACAAGACTTATAAAAAATATGACTGGCCACAAGGGCCAATCCGTCCTTCCATTTTCAAAAACAAATTCACATTCTCAGTTTGAAATTCTGCATTCTGTATCGATCCAATTCGCGCTCAGCCGAAGCCATACTACACAACTAGCTATACCACTGTCTGGGTGCACTATGTTAACCTAAGTTTAGCAGACAGATCAATACGGGTAGCAGACGCGCTCCGCCGGTTTTGTTTTACTTCTCCGTCTGGACTTTGTTCTGAATTGCAAGCAATGAGTTAATTTGTGTCCGAAGTTGGGATTAGTCAACTGGAATAGAACTGCGGTTTAGTTTTTTTTTAACTCAACCAACTGACGTTTGACCAATGTCGATCTATCGGAATTATATTCGAGAGTAAGCACCCTGGTGGTATTAGGTACTGCTGTTTCGCCAATTACTATTAAAGAAATGTCTAAAACATTCCGAAGCTTATTTATTTTAAAAACCCATGACTTTCTTGAAAGTCATGGGTTTTTAAAATAAATAAGCTTTACTAAGCAGAATCATTGACAAATTCCTGCATACATACATAAGTACTTAATGTTGCAAAATAATTGTCTTTAGCCGTTTCGGAGGAGTTCGATAACGAACACTGTGACACGAGATTTTATAAGATACTAGCTTCCGCCTGCGGCTTCGCCTGCGAGGTATGTCGATATAAACTATCCTATGTACTTCCCCGGGATGCAATCTATCTCTCTGCCAAATTTTATCGAAATACGTTCAGTGGTTTAGGCGTGAAAAGGTGACATACAGACAGACAGACAGAGTTACTTTCGAATTTATAATATTAGTACGGATTCAATAATATCCTTGAGGCATTTTGGCTGGCTCGTCAACTTACATTATCATCACCATTATCCACACTCCACAGCCGGACTTCACCCCCCACGGCTGGGGCTTAGGTCTTACTTTTCTTGTACAGACGCCAAGCACATCAACCTACCTGAAAATGTCAAATTTTCCCAATCTACTTTGAACCACTCTTGCGATAAAGTTGAAAATCTATTAAAGATATTGATTCTCTGTTAATAATAGATTGATATTGATTGTTTTATTTTTATTTTAACTTGATGTGCTGGCGTCTGTTACCAATCGCCACGCTCCTGTGCCAGTCTAATCCGCCTCATACACAGGGACTTAAAAACACCTTCATAAAGGTTTATACAGAATTATAAGTGTAACCGACAAACGCGGCGTTGCCAAAATAGCCTCAATCCCGACCTAATTGAGGCTATTTTGCCATCGCCACGTCTGTCTGTCCGCCGCGCCTTTTTGCGGTATTGCAACTAAAAATGCTTATTTATTTTACTTACACAAATATTAACACAAAAGGTTACACTTTGATTCTGTAACATTATTGTATCTGTTACATTTAGAAGTGTTTTTCTTTTTAAAACAGTGTGAAAATCACTTATTACGGTTACTGTTTGAGTCCCTGTTCACGCATTTTAGGTTAACTTCCTTAGGTACTTACTAACCCTTTTACTAATAAACGTTGTTTAGCGTCTGTATAGTTACACAACGCTTTGTCTTCTTCTTTCGAAAGTCAAATTACTGACGACTGAAAGAGAGAAATCGGTGTGTAACTATTCATCTCGTTTATTAGTAAGGGGCTAAATTTTGCAAATCGATATTCATGCAAGCTGCAGCCGATAAACAGTCGAACCTAAGCTTCGGCACTTGGGTACCGAAACGAACGGTAATGAGGAAGTACATAAAAACGGACAGCATCTAAAGTCTAAACTTAGCAGAGAATGCTTAACGAAATGGCTGTTCCTTACAATGTAACTTTTGGGTACTTCGGAAAGTGGGTAAAAATATTTCTTGTCGGTAGAAATTATTTGAGCTAGGTATCGATACATTTTCGATATAGACAAAAAAATAAAACTGTGAAAAAGAAGTGTCTGTTTGTAATGTCAAATTAACAGCTTTTTACTAAATGCATATGAAAGTAGGTACGGTACTTATAAGAAAAAAAAAACATTTTTAAAATTTTTGTCTGTCCGTTGTTCCGGCTAATCTCCGAAACGGCTGGACCGATTTTGACGGGACTTTTACTGGCAGATAGCTGATGTTATAAGGAGTAACTTGGGGTACTACCTAAGTAGCCCCTAAGGGTTTTATTGTAGAAAAATAATTAGGAGTCCCGCAAAAAAATAAAAGCAATGAAATCCAACTTGATTTCAAGATATAATCGATTAAAGTGATAAAGAAGGTTTATTACAAATCGTTCAAGCTTTAAATTACATGAATTAAACGCGACGGCGACGGCATCGAGTTATAATTTTAGTAAAAATAAATTGAGGAAAATTGTCATCTTGGGGTTCTGAATTTTACAAAAATTCACTCCATAATTACTAATTTCACCGATAAGAAGTACTCGATTGTATAGATAACTAGCTGTTGGTTGTTGCCCGCGACTTTGTCTGCATCTAGGATTAATTAAAGTAGCCTATGTCCTTCTCCAGGTCCCAGGCTACCTGCTACTCAAATTTCATAAAGATAGGTCCAGCCGTTAAGGCGTGAAAATGTAACAAACAGACAGAGTTACTTTCGCATTTATAATATTAGCCATCCTATACTCCGACTTGATCATTCGACCGCTAACCAAATAAACAACCTAGAAATCACCGGTAAGTTACGCAAAATCAGCTACTATTTAAACCAACCCTAGAATTCTGCAAGCTTGACAAAAGCTTAACTGGCACGTGTGCACGATTTATTTTGGTAAGCAGGTCGCCTGGGTCAACGACCGGCGCGTCGCGACGTCTAATAATAAAGATGCGCAAGCGCAGCGCAGGTGCAGCGCGAGGGAGGGGGGAGCAAAGATTGATGGCTCAGATGAAAATAGACGGCTCAAAAATTCTAAGTTAAGGTATGATGAGCTTTGATGTTAAAAGTCACGTCAGACGCGCCGTTCTGTTTTATTGGCTGTATGACATTGACATAAGAAAAAAAAAAAGCTGTTCTGAATTTTGAATCAAGGATGTTGTCGTTTTTTTTATGGGACTTAAATATCTGTGTACTTTTTGTGTTTATGGTTTTGACCAAACCAAACTTCTTTGATTTAATTTATTTTAATAAAGTATTCGTTTAGTCTTCAGTCACACCTAAAAATATGCTCTGCACATGTGTATGCGGAACTTGGTTTCTGAGAAAACCTACGCAACAGCTGGCTAACATTTAGTCTATAGCACAATTAAAATAGGTTAGTTTTCAGCGAATTTCCAGGAACTTTACTGACAGTTAGGCTGAACATGCGGAAAATAAATCTCTTTGGATGTTTTACTATTGGCTTGAAAGAAACTTGGTAATTAAATAAATAATAAATTTTCCTTAGAAAAGACAGCAATGTAGCATTCAAGCGAGAATTTAATTTGAATGCCTCAGTAGCGTTTGAGATTCTGGGTTTCGATTCCCAGGTAAGGCCAAGTGTTATTGGGTTTTTCCATCAGAAATTTCTCAGAAGCAACCCTGAGTCTGGATTTGTGCCCGGTTGATGGCAATAGGCTCGCCCCCTATTACATGGAACTTAAACATAACTCGCGAAATGCTGGTGTTATTATACTATAGGTACTGTAGAGGCTATCTGTGTAACCTTACCTT
Source organism: Gortyna flavago (assembly GCA_963669345.1). Classification (NCBI taxonomy): domain Eukaryota; kingdom Metazoa; phylum Arthropoda; class Insecta; order Lepidoptera; family Noctuidae; genus Gortyna; species Gortyna flavago. The sequence continues at coordinate 2,674,426 of OY770132.1, forward strand.
TAATAGTACAGGCTGGTCATAATTGACAGCATGTCCATTCGAACGTTCAAGCAAACGTCAAATATTTTTATTGGGTATTTTTGTTTAGAGAAGCAGTATACTATTTTTTTTTCCTCTATGGAAGCAGTGCCAGTCGTAACATGATAATGTAAAGTCCCTTCTCTCAATACATTCAAATTAAAAGATATCGCTGTTTAAATAATATTGTGAGGTCCCTCTGAGCTTCACTCCATCACAGTACATATCTACATCGTCTGATGGTACATTAAGAAAAGTAATTTAATAAAAAAAAATACTAACACAATTTTAATAATTCAAATACATTTAAACAGAATCTCTCAATATTATCAACGTAAGTACAAAATAAAGTCCATATTCGTTAAAATTAACATCCGAATTGGCGAGTTGATTGCAAACTCTGATATCGAAATGGACTTTCAAATGTACCATTTAGAGCTAAAATAGGTTTATGTATCAGTATAAATACAGGTAAATTGTTGCGATAAAAATAGAACGTCAGTGTTTTCATAAATATTCCTGGTTAATTTAAATTTAAGGCCAAGCCTGTAGTTTTTTTTTTGTAGCTAGCCGATCCTAAATTTAGCACAGTGAAAGATGAATTTATAGAAATTCTCAGTAGATAGATTTTCAGTGTAACTTTCAAAGGGCAATTCTTAAGTGACATGACGATTTATTATAATTCAATAAGACTTACTATCACAGAATAGATAATAATAGTTTTGACGTGGTACTATGCTGAAAAAGGCATTATAATCAGCAAGGTTGATAGGGCCATTAGCATAACATCATTACCTATTTATTTATAGGTACCTATATATTTAGCTAGAAAGGAAGTGACTACTGAGATGACGATAATAGAGAATTAAAGAAGAAAAATACATGTTGCAGTGATCCTAAATAAATTGGGATAAGGGCGACAGAATCATAATAATAGTGAAACAGCTTTTATTCGAAAGTAAAACTAAAGTAGAGTTAAATATCAAAGAAATTCCCAATAAAAATCAGCATCTGCCTAGCCTTTTCCCAACTATGTTGGGGTCGGCTTCCAGTCTAACCGGATGCAGCCGAATACCAGTATTTTACATGGAGCGACTGCCTATCTGACCTCCACAACCCAGTTACTGGGTAATACGATACCCCTTGGTAAGACTGGTTATCAGACTTTCGGGCTTCTGACTACCCGTAACGACTGTCAAAGATCCACGAATGACAGCCGAGACCAACGGCTTAACGTGCTTTCCGAGACACGGAGGGATCTCGGTATGTAAAGATGGTCACCCATCCACAGACCAACCACGGCAAGCGTAGCTTAACCTGATCGATCGACCTGTGCGACTGTTATTATTTAGCCATGGGCCCCTCCCAATAAAACTCAATATATTCAAATTATCTTCAGCAGAGCTTTAAAAGCGACACAAGGCGAGCACAAACCGCTTACCCGTAGGATGCGGTGCTAATTTCCCGTATCATAAGCACAAGTTACAGATATAAATCGGACAATTAAAACAAAGTATTGATGCGTACACGCAGTTAACCGGTGGCTGCACTTTTAATTGAGTCGGTTTATAACCGTTTTGTGAGATTAGGGATGTGCAGGAGCCGATTATTTTAAAAATGTTTTTAATCTATTGAATTTGTTCAATTAATCTAAATTTCTAAGACATTGCTGAATTTTATATATAAATTATATATTTTTGAGCTGTAAAATAGTCTAATCCTGATGTAGGCACTAAGCTAACTAAGGCCCAATTTCTCCAATGAAACTGAACGCGATCAGTGTGTGAGCTGTCAGTGTCAATATTCCATGACAATAATGACTCTGACAGTTCTTGAACGCGATCTAGATGTGCTATGGGGTAATTGCGTAACACACTAACAGTAGGAATGGCTTTCATTTTGACAATTCAACAACATTCTTTGCGTTATTTACGTTGTTGAGCAGACAAAATTTTCGAACATATGAAGCAATATTCTTCAAAATGATGTAAACTGTTACGTAATTAGGGTGCTGATCTCTTTCAGTTCCATTGGTGAAATTCACCCTGAATAGATTATAAAAAGATTACATTTCAGACTGTTTTAAAAAGAAACATTTCTATGATTTATCTTTGAACAGAATGTTTAACCACCGAAGACGGCTGATGTTGTTAGGTATCAGAAAGTTCTAGATAACTAAGTATCTACTTCTGTATGTACTTGCGCTGTAAATAAACGGGCAAACCGGCAGTAGTGGCTTACATATTACGTGTAGCGATTACCACTATCGATGCCGCAGTTGCGATTACTGTCGACTGTTGGGCGAGAATCGACTCACTAGCTCGGTAGTGATGTGACATCTTACTAATGGACTAACTTTTAATATCAGTATCGAGCTATCTTAATTAAGTCAATTAGATTTTATGTGCTCGCACTAATTGTGTAGTTACGAACATGTTCGTTTTTACAACTCACATACGCAAAATAAAGCCGTATTTATGTGCGTTAATAAGAGGATCATTCCCTGTATTACTAGTTTTCTTTATTGATAAAATAAAAGACGGTTCTTCATCTATTTACATATTTTGCCATATTTTATTTAAGTAAGTATATTCAGTGTAATAATTAAAACGCTCATAATCGACTAATAAATCGCTAGTATTCGATTAATTCATGCTAATGTAGGCTCCATCAATTACGACAATAAACAGCACTGGCTTTCTTTTTAGTGTTATTATTATTCAAATGAAGTGATCACAAATTTCGGTTTTACTTATATCGCTTGTCTATCACTTTATATTATTACATCGTAAAATTTCAAGTTTCATACATAAATGTTGAACATTCGCCCACACGGAACAACTTTCTAATCGCGGTTATAGTAAAACACTGAGTTAATTAGTCGATTACTGAGTGGCTTAACTATTGGACACATGTTAGTCGAATGGCTAAGACCTGGCTCCCTAATATGGTGTTTTATGACTTGTTTTGCTGAGGCGGTCTGCGCGCACCTTTTAAGGATTAATAGATTTAGTTACACAATAACAAAACGTAGGACAGATGTCTGTGAAAGCAATAAACCACATGGTAGCTAGCTTTGTAAGGGGGTCCTAGGATCAGTAACCCCATGGAAACTCGTTTGACGGCATAAATTCACTTCTTCATTCAGCTTTATGAAGGATACGAGTACTTTTGAAGTTTTTCATTAGGAGGCTTCGTCATCGGGTAATGACATCCTTCTTGCATTTAACTTATCGTCGATACGCGATTTTGAGCTGTAATGATGCTTGTTTTATTCATTAAGGAAATGCAGCTAATCTAAGCCATTCGATATTCCGTATGTAGACACCCCGTATTTGAATCAAAGCTTGCAGTGTATACCTTAACTATAGTAAGTTAGTAGCAGCTTGCCACAGTTTTAGTTACAAAATATGGTAAGTTGCATAATCAGCCTATAATGTTCCCACTGCTGGGACACAAACCTCCTCTCTGTGAAAGAAAATGGGCTCTAATCCACCACGCGGGCCCTGTGCGGGTTAGTAGATATGTCTGTCTCATGTCTAAAAATTTTTGGTTCTAGGACATACCGGTTTCCTTCACCGTTTTGAGAGCAGCGGTGATGAAATAATTTACACAAAGTTAAACGCCTACAACTCGTAAGTCGCCACTGCTCTTTTGGTAAATCTAAGGTGTTAATTATTAGAAAAAGTAAAAACGTAATTAAACTACCTTCAGTAGACAGCAATCATAAATCAAAATCAACGTTAAAAGCTGAATTTTAATATTATTGCCCAAATTTTAGAAGCCCATAAATTCGTAGACACATAAAGTAAATGTACCCCATAATTCCGTTTCACATGCATTAAACTGCCGTAGACCAGTTCGACGCAATGAAACGTCATCTTATGTCAATAAATACTTCAAAACTGAATTGATAACTCATATAAGTAGATGAATATACATTAAAAAACAATAAAGATCCTTTAGCATTGCACCGATATGCCACCTACAAACGTGAAATTACGACGGCTACATTATACATCCAAATTTATTGTTATAGTCACTTAAATATCACTCGAATTTACATACAAACGGACCACCCTATTTTTTTTTCTAACCGGTCTGTAGAGGTTCTTTAAACAAGACTTTACTGTTAGCTACCCTTGTTATAAATATGTAAATCGAGGTGGAATATTATGTTAATCTCACGATCATTTCGCAGAAAAAAAAAAACTAGGACGAATGCAAGATACACACACCCGACTAACATAATCATGTTACAAAGATGTTTTGATAAAATAATAAAACATTTCATATTTCTCGTTTTGTTATTCTGTCATGGTTGTTTGTAAACTACATATTTAATCATGAAGACTTTACGAACGATGTTCTAAAACCAACGTTTACTTTTTAATTTTCCGCTGAGGCCGTGACCGCTATTCTACGCGGCATAGACACGAACTCTGGCAGATTACTCTTTCTTAATTAAAAAAACTGGTATTGTAGCCGTATAGCGGGTCGAGATAACGAAATGCTAAATAAATGCTAGATTAATTAACTTATAAACTTTAGGCTTAGAATTAAAAATTCTACGTTAACTTGCTGTCTTGACTGACACAAATTATAAGTTGAATGATCAGCTTGGGAATCGGCCGTGTCACGGGCCCAAAGTAGAATACAACTATAAAAATAAATCTAAGCATCTTGATTGAAAGTGAACGTAGGCGCACCTGTGACGACGGTTAACCGTGACCGGTCGGTTCTGCTCTTTTTCGTCAGGTCACTGTGACGAGTTTGGAGTACCGTTACAGATTTTAAACATGACGAAATATTTATTTCTTTTAAAAATATGAGTGGGGCACAGTTTCCGTACAAAACTGACTCTGTAACGAAGTGGTCGGGGGGAGCATGAGACATCTCATCCTGCAGCACGTTGGTTCCGACGCAATGGACAGGACAATGTCTAGAGAAAAACGGCTCCGCCACAAACGGAACACGGACTAAAAAATACGTCCCACTGAATCGTTCACCGTTGCACAGACATGATTGATGATTGAGTAATAATGCATGAATTATTTACGATGTGGTAATTTCCTGGCCGGCCTTTTTAGGTAATTCGCAGCGAGTTGGGTTGTCTTAACTCATACGAGAGTTACTTTGAAGGCGTGTTTTATGTTCTCCGGTCATATTGTGTTTGTACGCGTAAGATTTATGGCAGAATATTATTTTTGTCTTGTGCTTGATATGAGCTAAACGACAGGAGTAAAAAATTCAATGGTCAGCGTCGGTGCAATATTTTTTGTAAGTACTTCGGTTCCGAAATCTGGTTTTTTAATACTGACAAGTTTGTTCGTAAGCTTCTTTTTTCTTTATTTGTGTCAATTTCAATTTTAAATGGAGCTATCGATTAACCTCGCTCGACCAAATGGTCCGTACATGGAGAGATTAGCAAGTGACCCAGTGGCTAGACATGTAATGGTCATCTATACTTGGTCACAGCTACCTACAGATGCGTTCTTTTTGCTTCAAGGAGACGTAATGACTAATGAGTATAAGCAGTCTTTAAAAAATCTAACTTATTGTATATTAACTACGCTACACGTAGCAAAAGACATCTGCGAAACTTTAAAAGAGAATTAATTTACTGAGCAAAACGCTTACCGCCTTAAAACACACAAACTTGTTACACCGAAAACTTATGTCCAGATACAATCTACGCTCCATGTTTTATGGACTAGAGGAATTAACAAATGCAACATACATTCGTACGTCCACAATCAGATAAAATACACTCTTTATGTCACATTTTTATCGGTGTCACGACATTTTACATCATAATACGCTAAGATACCTGATGCATTTGACAAGGAGCCGTCTAGTGGATCAGAAAGTAGAAGCATCAGATAACGTGGGCGAGACGCAACGCGTTGGCGGCAAATCAAACGTCACGTTGACAGCGCGCGTAACTTGACAAATAACTTTTTTTTCTACTTTATTTGCTTTTGGCCAGTTCCACACCTTAAAAGGAGGTGTAATATGTTTACAGATTCCATCAACACCTCAAGTTATAAGATTGTCGACTATTTCTTTAAAAGGGTGGCAACAATTTTGAAATGCTCACTGTAAACAATGTTTTCAATAAACAAGAGTGCTATTACACTGTGGAAATTGTCACGTTTAATTTTTATTGGGCACGACATGGCCGTTTCAACTTGTCTGTAAAGTTTATGTAATTTTCAATGAATAATGATTACATTCAATTTAAATTAGTTTAAAGTTAAGTAGGTATGTATACTGAATTTGTAACCGACGGTGATTTAACTCGAACAGTTAAGGAATTATGTTGAGATAAGGGAGTATGACGAAATGGGTGAATAATTTAAGCCATAATGCGGGGTATGGATACAATGTTAGGTGAAAGTACTAACTCATAAAGGCTTAGGTTTAACCATATATATAATCAGAATAGAATAAGTGTACCTACTTTACCTTTTGCCTTGACTAACATTAAAACAAGCAAGATAATTTAAGATCGGATTTTTTAAGAGTAAATTTTTAATCAATCTTTGTTGTTTGTCAAAGCTTTGCCTACTTAACAAAAAGCCAAAAACAACGGAACATAGCAAAAAAATTATCAATCTCCATGCTTATTTATAACTGTCAAATGATTGCCACACAGATGGTTATATCTGACTTTTATCCGTATTATTTATTGATATTTTGTTCCTATATGGGCGACCAAATAGAATATAACAGTAATGGCTTAACCGAATCCGTAAACCGTTATATATCTAGTTAGTGGTGACATAAGAACGCCTTTACCGATTAAACGCAGACGCTGCGCATGCGCAGCCATGGTCACAGAACACTAATTGTAATTAAACAGTGCTCTATAGGCCTTGCACTTGTTACGAAAACAGATTACAACATAACATGTGTCATTTGTTTCCATTTTGTAATTTAAACTGATTAATGAAAGGTCATCCATGTACAAGAGCCACCTTTCGTCCATTTAATTAACGACAGTGACAGAAGCTGTTTAATAAAAATGGATACAGGTTGCGAAAAATATGCAACCGGTTTGGATATCGGACAATATGGAATCCGTTACGTATGCTAAATTTTTAAGCTACATTTATTTACTGTTTAGATTCGACTAGCAAATATAAAATGCTTGATATTAGAAACGAAATATTTACTGATTAAGGACAAACAGCTCATTTACAACAAATAAAACCTTCTGTAATTAGAACGATTAGCAAATATTTTCTGTACCACGTTATCGTTAAGTAACCTTCGTTAATAACGTCATTGTTATAAGACAATCGTTTTGGAGTAAATTTCAAAAAGGCTTATGTCACACTGCAATTTTATGCTTTTAAAATATCTAACGTAACTATATTATTGACGAGGACGTCCATGTCCATAAAATGACCAATGTATGGATGAACGTGCACGTTATAACGTTATCGTGGACGGAAATTTAAAAGCGTCATTTTACTTCTTTGTGTTACCGTGATGCCGTGGACGTCCACGATAATATCTTCACGTTAAGGGGACTACATGACCTAAAGCGTGGTCACTGTCAGACTGCATAGAAAAGAAATAGAACCGCGATGACACAACGCTGGTAATTTGTTGCAAAATATGAAGCAATTATCTGTTTACAAAAAATCTATCGTTTGGACTAAAAAAATAAAACACTATAGAGTTACGCAGGCCTTCCCCATTAATTCCGTGTGCTGTAGACAAAACATTGTGATACCTCTTTAAAGACAAACGTTCTGCAATTAACGACAAAAAAGTAAACTTCATTAAACATACATCATGATTCATGCACATTAAAATTGTAATCAACACTTGCTTACCATAACGAGAGCAAAAACTTAATCTGAACCTCATAATGACTTTGTCGAGTTCCAAAACGGCATAACTTACCTGTAAAAAGAGAAAATCATTAATTAAAATGTTGAAATGTTAAAGACGAATAAAAACGTCTTAAGACGCAGTGTGAAGACCATAATGTTTTTAAAAGTTTATTCCGCGTAAGTACATAAAGTTGCTTTAAAAATGGTGATATTTAAACGAAAAATGGTTATAATTTTCAGGGGAAGTTATTTCTTTGTTTTTTTTTTAATTGTCTTCAAAAAAGGAGGATGTTCTCAATTCGGATGTTTATATAAATATGTATATTTTTGTTATTTTGTACGGAAAGTTATGTATTATTGTATTAAGAAGGTAAAGGTAGTATACAAATATATATTTTTTGTCCATATGAAAGAGTGTCCATGTCCCATGTCTGTTTGGGAATTGGAAAATAAATAATTTGGCGATCTATTTTCCGGGAGAGTTAGGTACGTATGTACGTGTGCCGAGTGTCAAAGAACACTTTTTTATTCGGGACACGCAGAAAGCACAAAAATCAACAAAGGAGCATTTAAAACTATCGAAGTTACACTAAAAACAACCGAAAAAAAAAAAGATTTGTGCGAGGCCAAAATGGCTCCTATATCAGCATGATGCTGCTATGTGCATTATGACCTAATCAATGAAACGGGGCGAACAATCCATTAAGTAGGCACTTAGACATTACTTCGATTATAAAGATAGAACAGGTACTAGCTATGTTTCACAATCGAGTAACTCCTAAAGAGTAGTTTAACACCATGACTTCTTCTTTCATGTTTATGAACAAAAAACCGCAGGATCTGCCGCCAAAATTAGCAACTACCGAATTGAAATTAAATTACGTATCATAAATAAAGACGTTATAAGGAAATTTACGCCAAATTTATGCGAACTCTCGCCAAAGCCATAAAGCGAAATGTAAAACTATTTTCTGAGTAAATTCGATGAACACTTTCATAAGTTCCTCTTACACGTATTAAAGAGGCATTTAAGTTGCGTTTATAAATATTTTTATATATACACATGTAATTTGTTATGTTTTAATGAGTTAAGTAGGTATAACATTTTTGATATTTTAAGCCTTTCTAAACTTACACAATGAATGTTGTTGAACTGTCAATGTACCGAATTTGCAGTTCGATCCGAATACCTAATCAATGATTGGCCTGTAAAAGATTCGTATTTTCTAACTGAACAGACAGCTGTGCTGCTGAGGAGTTTGTTGTGCCACTTCTCCCCAGCGAAAGCACTAGGAAGTGGTGAAGGGCCGGCGTTTTAGGGGACTGTCTTATGTAATTTTGACGTTCGAAAAGTGCTGATTCTCATCCTAATTTGAATAAATGACTATTGATTTCATTGATTAATTGGTGGCTTTTATTTATTTATTTTGTTAGGGAAAACAAACAATTGTACATTATCTATTACATCTAAGATTACATTAGGAGGAGGTAAATGTACAATCCACAACGTTTCCACAGATTACCTAGGTTATTGATACAGTGTAGACAAAATACTCAAGTTACAAAAACACAAAGAAGAAGACAGTAAGAGAAAAAAGAGGCTGTACTTATTTTAAACTAAAACAAATAGTACTAGATACAATTATTACGTAAACAAACAAAAAGAAAAGACACTAAACATCCCGCAAATGTAAACTATTCACTAAATATTTCTTAAATTTTTGACGATCTAAAGCGAATATATCCAAATTCACAAAATGTTCATTGTAAATCTTAGCTAGTCTATGGAGAGGCGCCCGTTCACCCGCGTTGGAACGACAAGGTGTCGTGGCAAAAAGCGGGTAAGCGCGTGCCTCCCGTCGAATAACTGTTCTGGGCACTACATAAAATATATTATTAACTAGGTCTGAGCAGTCAATCTTGTTGTGCAACAGATCATGAAGCATCATGGTTTGAAGCAACAGACGCCTTGATTCTAAGGTTAAAAGGTTGAACTGTTTTAGGGAATGAGTGTATGAAATATGTTCCGTATGACATCTAAACTGCATTGATCTTAAGAATTTGCGCTGTACTTTTTCTATAGCAAGATTATATTTAGCATAGTATGGATCCCATATCATGCAGGCGTACTCAATTTGTGGTCGAATCAAAGAATTAAAGAGATGTATGAAAGTGGCTGGCCGCTTGAAATCTACGGATGATCTCATTACAAGATGGTACATTTGAAATGCCTTAGCAATGATCTTATCAATGTGCAGATTTAGGTGCAGTTTGCAGTCCAATAGGATACCCAGGTCACAGATCTGAGTCTCTCTTAGAAGTAATTCGTTGCATAAAGAATAATTAAAACTAACAATGTTTTTATTTTTGGTGAAATTCATGTACCTACACTTAGCTATACTTAATTTCAATTTATTTGTATCACAATAGGCAGATAATCTATTTAAATCATGTTGTAGAAGATAACAATCATCGATCGTTACGATTTTCCTATAAACTTTGAGGTCATCAGCATACAATAGAAAATCACTATTATGAAAGCAGTCTCCGATGTCATTGATGTAAATTAAAAACAACAAAGGGCCAAGAATTGATCCCTGAGGGACACCGGAGGTAGCAAGGAAGGTATCAGAGTGGTACCCATTGCTCACCACAGTTTGATTGCGGTTATAGATATAAGACTGAAACCAGCGCAGCAAGTTGCCTCTAATGCCGTTGTATGCAATTTTGTTAAGTAATATTCTGTGATCAACTCTATCGAAAGCTTTTTTGAAGTCTGTATAGACGGCGTCTGTTTGAGCTCTCACATCCATATTATTAAACAAGTGATTCGTAAATATCATTAAGTTAGTAGCAGTAGATTTATTTTTGACAAAGCCGTGTTGCTCAGGAATTAATTGTTGTTGAATAAAAGGATAAATTTTTAGATGGACAAGTTTTTCAAGAAGCTTAGCCAAAGCACAAAGTAAAGAGATAGGTCTGTAATTCTCGACATTTTGTCTGGAGCCACTTTTATAGACAGGAACTAAATTTGCATTTTTCCAGACAGAAGGAAATATGCCATCCTGAATGCATTTATTGAATATTAATGTTACTGGTTTACAAATAGTATCTGCAGACCATTTTAGAAAGCAAGGTGGTATTCCATCAGGTCCTTGGCTTTTAGTAATGTCCAACAGCTGTAACTGTTTGCGAACCAGAGGGAGGCTGAAATATAAGTTATGGAGAGAGGTGAGGCCAGCGTCAGATTGCTCAGGTGTCGGGCACCAGCCAGGACTAAGACATGTCGGTTCATAGACGGACTGAAAAAATGTTGAAAAAAGGTTACATATTTTGTAAGGGTCACTAGATGTATCATTTTTATAAAACATACGAGCTGGGACACCCGACTTGCCCCGACGGTTAGCTATGTAAGTCCAAAAATGTTTAACGTTAAGGGGAATACTGTCCTCGACACTCTTCATGTAAATGAGATAGCATTTGTTACATTCTACTTTAAAGCGAGCTCTATAAGAAGAAAATACTTCGTAGTCTGATAAGTTTTCATACTTTTTCCACTTACACCAGGCTCTCTTCTTATAATTGAAAATACGAATGAGAGCTTTGGAAAACCAAATAGGGAAATTTGGGTTTTTAGGCTTTGCGAGAGGTACACGGTTTTTATTATACCATATATGTAGTTATAAAAAACTTCTACGCTTTCTTCAGCAGAATTGCCCTCCAGAACCGAGCCCCAGTCAATTGAATCAATATCTTGGTTAATATGCTGATACTCAGCCTTACGGAAATTAAATCTTGTGGTATATTGTGGTGGTATAAAATTAACATTAATATTAAAAGGAAGCAAGGTAAAAAATGGAGGATGGTGATTATCAGCCTGTAGTAGCTCATGGTCAGGTTTATAAACACAGCAAATATTATTAGAGAAGAGAAGATCGAGTATGCGGCCATTTGAATTAGTAATGTGATTATATTGCTTCAAATCGTGAACAGTCAGGAAGTCTCTTAAGCGTTGGCAGATAGAAGAGGTGCCTAGGCACGCTAAGGAGTCTAGACAGGGATCAACTTTCGTCCACTGGGCAATTGGTATGTTATAGTCTCCTAGCAGCAGCAACCCATCTACATTTGTCGAGTTTATTATAAAGTCCATATTCTCAAAATGTAAGTTATAAACGCCAAGCGCTGAATGATTAGGTATGTAGACTGCACTTACGATACTTTGTGAAGCGCTGCTGTTGCTAGGGATTGCGATAACAATATGTTCATAATGTTTGTCAAATGTACCTTGCATAGGTAGTGAGATACGGACAGGGTTGTATTCCCGCAAAGCAGCTACCAGCACACCTCCCCCGTCAGATTTATTCGTTGCAGATCTGTTACGATCACATCTAAATACAACGTAACGATCATCGATAAATTCGCAATTATTAATGGCAGGGATTAACCATGTCTCTGTCAAAACGATAATGTCATAACAGTTAGAAAGAATGTTCATGTAAATAGTGTTTAGTTTAGTGCGCACACCTCTAATATTTTGGTAGTAGATACTAAGATCATGCCGAGTGTTCGCCATATTAAGAGTCTTAATATAAAAGAGTAACAAACGAGAAAAAAATATATATATATATATATGTGTATATAAAATTTGTCAGTGTTTTGAGTGATCTTACGAATATCGTATACGGATTTTATTGCAATAGTAGAAGAGGTTTCACAACGCTTTGCCAGGATGGTGGCGTGTTTGACCCACACAAACTTGTAATTATATTTCTTAGCCGCTTCGCGAGTTTCTCGTAGAAGCTGTTTCTTCTGCAGAGTAAGGTGCTCGTTTACGTAGACTGTCAAAGATGCGCCCGAGACGCCTAGCTGACTGGAAGTAAGTCCTCTCTTTAAACGGTATGCACTTAGGAAATTGTCGCGCAGGGCACGGGTATTGAACTTCGCAATTATATTCTTCGGCTTCTCGTTCGTAGCAGCGTGAGGAACACGGTGTACGGTAGTGATTACATCCCGAGATATGGCAAAGTTGATGTTTTTACCTATGCCCTCGATTATAGTGTAAAGATTCTCGTCTCGCCTTTCAGGAACGTTAGATATTTCCAAGTTACATTGCCTAGCTTGTTGCTCAAGGTTATCTATTTTTGCTTCGAGGGCTTTAATTGCACTTTCATTCACAGACCGCTCTTCTAGGATAATCAGACGTTTTAAATAGTCGTCATATTGGTTCGATATGTATTGAGTCGATGTGTTTAACTCGTCGACCTCTTTAGTAAGTTTTGCGAGACCTTCCTTCGTCGCGACACTTTCCAGACGAAGGTGATCAATCTCCTTTTTAGATTCTTTGATGTAGATTTCAAGGTCACTCCGAATAGTGCTGATATTATTATTAATAACAACCAAATTGGCGTCAAGACCTGTCTTCCACTCGCTGAGAGTATTTTTAAGATCCGTATGGATCAAGGCAAGTTGTATAGTATGATCGCAGTCAGGCTGTTTACGCTTCCGCGATGAAGAAGCTTCAGCTTCCGACGACGAATTCTTTGCCAGATCTGGTTCCGAGGTAGACTGTTCATGTCGGAGCGTTGGCTTTGGCGGCGTTCGTTTAGTAGGAAACATACTGGCCGGTTCGATCCCGATAGGTGGTAGCAAACAGTATCGTGTCCGCACAATTGCTCGTAGCAGATGCGTAGGTGCTATGGCAACACACTGCGACGTAGGAGTGGGGTAAAGTACGCACAGAGCGGTCGTCGATTTCGTCGTGCGGTAACTAACCTTATTGGCGCGGTGGTAGGGCCTCCGACTGCGAATACGGGTGACGCAAGTTCAAATTGGGGTGGGGCTACACAGAGTTAAAACTTGAGAAAACTATTTGTCCTTTTCTAAGACGGCCCTCTGGGCGGGACCGATCCATTTAATTACTCAAAGAGTAAGTGAGAAACGCACTTTGGACTAATTAGCCAATCACAAACGGACACTATCCAGAGAGCCACAACACGTCTACACTGCATCAAGTCGCACGGTGAAGTGAACTTTGGAACTATTTCTTATTTCATTTCCAAGTTTCTTATTTCATACCCACATTCATACTAAACAGCAAACCAACTAATAGAAAACTTTAATTAAGAATATTGAAAGTAGCACCTTCATTCAGTTACTATAATATAATCGAAATTACCTTCCTCAGTACCGGTATATTAGCATTTGTCACCTACCCACAAAACACATAATACAAATAACTGTGGACATAGCTGAGTTAGCGTTAGATGACGTGTAGGCGTCGAGGCCGACACACGCGCCTCCAAGCAAACATTCAATAAATGACAAATTATCATTATTAATAAACCATGACTGTACTGACAAGTTACAATTAGCTTTAAGAAAAAGTATTGCACATAATTTAACTGGCCAATATAAGTTGACTCTGGCGCTATGTTGTGATCTTTTATAAAAGACTAGCTTCTGCCCCCGACTTCCCGCGTGAAATTTCTTGTTTTAACATAAGATATATCCTATGACACTTCCCTCGCTTCCCATTAGTGAAATAATTTTCTGAATCGGATTAGTAGTATTGAAGATTACTCGCTACATACAAACCCTGAAATATTATCTAATATTAGTATACTAGTTTACAAATTCACAAGATGGTCCTCAGTAGATAGATCAATCTATCCCATTTTTTTTTAAAGATGGGATATGATATCCCAAATGATCCCTCCGGCTCTGGGTGGAGCGGAAAGGAGTGTCAGACTCTTACTGACTAAAACCCATCCGTGTTCCTTCCTTAGCCCTTTATGTTCCGGGGTAGCGGTAACCTATTCGGACAATCCCGCTATCAATCTATCCCATGGTCTAGACAAATGGTAATCGCTTTCACAGCATTTCGTATTTCTACAAAAAGTTTTACGGGATTAAAATTTGCTTTTCCCACGGAGTAAATACAAGCTTTTCCCTAGCATAGTTGTCAGTTCTATACATTTTTTACTTCTCCATAATCATCGTTATAAGTGACAGAATATCACTCACTCTAGGCCCTCTGCTAGGTAAAATGACAATTGATCGCAATGGGTTTCATTTTGTTCACCCACGTTTATTGCGTTATTTACGTTGTTTAGGCGCAGATATACGACTTCTAATGATTTTAAATTCAACATCACGTCTATTCGACCGGACTGATTTCTTTGAAAAAAAAAAAAAAAATTTTATACTAGACCATTTGCTTCGTAATTTGATATGTGAATATTTGCAATTATATTTTTTTAACATAGTGTAATTAATTTGTAATGTAATGTCTACCGCGGACATAAAAACGATAATCACGCAAACACTATCGGGAGTATTTTCATAAAACTTTCACCATATATAAGACGATTTAATTCCCTGAATCTTAGTATACGGTTTTTATTTGTTTGGTGTTTGATAAATCAACAATAGATGATTGTTTCATATTTTGCAATAAATTACCAGCGTTGTGTCATCGCGCATCTCTTTCTTTTCTATGCAGTCCGATAGTGACCGCGCTTTAGGTCATGTAGTCGCCTTAAGCAGATAAATTTTTCAAACCTATTAAGCAATGGATTCAATATCCTTCAAAACTCTCGGATTGTGATATAATATACCTAAGTCTTTTCCGCAATTAGGGTGTTAGTTACATTTATGTTGCTATCGCATCGAAAAATACATTTTGTATAACCTGCGTCCTGGTAGTCTTATTCTAATATATTATGTAACCCAGTTAAAGCTACTAAAAAGTGTTTGATACGCTAAATTAATTCGTTTACAATCAAGACTTATACGACAACCGTTTAGTATATTATATATATTTGTTACACTATAAAGTGCATCTTATTTATTTTAGAGAAACAGCTGCCCTGTGATCATAAATTTATGATCAAGACACCGTCACCGCCCGCGAGCACTGTGTTTTATTTTGCTCGATAAAAAGTACCCATATCTCCTAAGATACCAGAGATATTCCACTTTACTTTTCCGCCTTCTTATTCTTTATGTGTGTCTTCGAGAAGCAGACGTTCGTAATTTATTTGGTCTTTCGCGGCGCATATAACAATTAATTGGGCATAACCCTAAGGTCTCTTAATTCTGAAATTTGCTGCGGACTATCTTTCTGCTGCACTGTATAAATCAGTTCCTTATCTTAGAAGAGAAAACGTATGTTTCCATGGTCGAACCCAAGACCTCCTCCCTCTTTTTTTTGCTTAGCCTTTTCCCAACTATGTTGGGGTCGGCTTCCAGTCTAACCGGATGCAGCTGAATACCAGTATTTTACATGGAGCGACTGCCTATCAGACCTTCACAACCCAGTTACTGGTTAATACGATACCCCTTGGTAAGACTGGTTGTCAGTTTCGGGCTTCTGACGACCCGTAACGACTGTCAAAGATCTACGAATGACAGCCGGGACCAACGGCTTAAAACGTGCTTTCCGAGCCACGGAGGGGTCTCGGTATGTAAAGATGGTCACCCATTCACAGACCAATAGCGGCATGCGTAGCTTAACGTGATCGATCGACCTGTGCAGCTGCTATTATTTAGCCACACCTCCTCCCTATGATCATCAAAGGGATCCCTATGATCCTGGGTTCGATTCCAGGATGGGCAAAGTGATATTGGGTTTTCTCAATAGCAACCAGCTGGTCGATTCTGTAAAAAATCTCACCGTGAAAACATAGGTGAAGTGAGCTGTCATTCCACCTGATGCTAGGGATTGACACTATTGACAGCTCACTTCAAGCTCATTTCACCTAAGTTTTCACGGTGTGATTGTTGCAGGAGTAGCTCACGGTTGGAGTCCAGATTTTTGTCCGGTTTGCAATAAGCTCACCCCTATTACATGGGACTTGAACATAACAGTCGAAATATGGGGTACTATAGGTAGGTACACCGCTACCTAACCTTACAAATAAAAAAATATATCCCACGGGAACGTGCTACCGGGACAAAAAGTAGCATATGTCCTTCCTCGGGAATTCGGGATGCCATCTATCTATCTCCTTGGCAAATTTTATCGAAATCCGTTCTGTGGTTTAGGCGTGAAAAGGTAACATACAGACAGAGATATTTTCGAATATATTATATTAAGTATGGATAGAGAAACTCACTCTCGTATATAAAAATGTGTGAATTAAATCCGTCATCAATCAAGTAAAGTAAGTCATTAAAGCCACCATTTAGTTCTTACTTAAAGTTATTACGAAACAAGGAATTAATATGCCATCTGGAAGTCGTTAACTGTATACCTGGTATGTTTTCCGTGACACCAGGTATGGTACACCTGTGCCTAGGAATTCCACTTGCAGGTGATTGGAAATAACTGAGATAGTCTAGAAAAACGAGCGAAGTGTTTACGTTAGTTAGTGTTATTCTTTTTCTTGAAGAATTTTTGCTATTCCTTTGATTCGCGCGTTGGTTGCTTTAAAGAATCTAACTAGCCTGTATTGACCACGTCAGGGCAAAGGCCTCTCTCTCCCTTTTCCACACAATTCTGCCTTTTACGAGTCCCGGCTAGTCCTTTTGGTAGGACTCAAGCTCGTCCTGCCATCTTCGTCTTGGCCTGCCGCGATGGCGTCGTGCGTTTAGTGGAACTCTTAGCCCAATTGTCACCTGACATACGTCAAAGAATCCATACTATAATATTATAAATTCGAAAGTAACTTTTTCACATCTAAACCACTGAACGGATTTCTATAAAATTTGGCAGAGAGATAGATTGCGTCTAGGGGAAGGACATAGGATAGTTTTTATCGACATACCTCGCGGGCGAAGCCGCGGGCGGAAGCTAGTAGGACCATAAAAAAATATCAGAAACTTTGCATAACTGAAACAACTCTTAAGTGCATTGACCAAAATAAGGATAACAGTATATTTTTAATATTAATTTATACAATGACAACGAGCAAAAACAGTTTAGAACAAATATGGAACGTGTCAACATAATCATTACTTAATAGCCACATTGATTGGCGGATATGCTAAAAATTACACTCTTATTAACACTATAATAAAATTGTTCATTACACACATGACACAATTATGGATTCAAGAAATAATTAGTTAGCAAATCTTGTAATGGTTAACATAAGATTATAGCAAACAGATTTCATTCAACGGGATCTCAATGAAGTTTATAATGTCATTGAATCTTGGTATTTCCTGTCCCGTAATAGACAACGAAGGCGCACATACGTATATTGATTTTAGATGCATATATATACAAATAAATAAAATTGAAGTGTGTGTTTGTAATGTCAAAATAACAGCTTTTTATTACTAAATGCATATGAAAGTATAAACGGTACATAAACAGAAAAATCTATTTTTTAAACTTGTTTGTCTGTCCGTATGTCTGTCTGTTTGTTCCGGCTAATCTCCGATACGGTTGGACCTATTTTAACGGGACAGTCCCTGGCAGATATCTGATTTTATAACGAGTAACCTAGGTTTTTATTTTAGAAAAAGAAAGTATAAAGACACTTTATTTGTTTCCACGCGAACAAAGTCACAGCCAGCACTCCTACAAATTCGAATGCTAACATTGCTAACCTACGTTGATTATGCTAGTAAAAGGCAAAATTAGCCTTGGACGCGAGTAACTTAGCTCAAAGGACCAGATTTCCCATCGCATGCCCCAAATACTAAAACCAAGCAAGCTAATTCAGTTTTGACATCCAACAAGGCAAAATCGTTTCAGCTCAACCACGATGACTGTGTAGATACACGCGCGCCATTAGCTTTCCTATTGCAACCCTCACCACGACCAACAGGCGAAAGAGATCCGAAACTTCAAAGAGAAAAGTCGAAAATCGCACAAGACCCGTTCCAAACCCCGCAAATTTATATTGGTAAGAACTAAAATGGCTCCGTGCACGCACACAGCAGCAAATATGATGGATTGGCAGTGCTGCGCGTGGGCATGGTGTTCTGCGAGTATGCTAATTCTTTGCATGGTACACGACTGAGGTTACGTTGGTACATGGATAGAGCGTTCGATTGTTCGTCGTGGGACATGCGTAGTCGCGGTTGCGACACGCTGCTACTACCGCTGGCTAATGTGGAGTTTTGTGGGGACTGTTCTGGGCCTTTTCGAGGCAAGACTTTAAAAATAAAATAAATCTGAAGAAGATAGGTTCGAAATTTTATTTTTTTATTTTTTATTTAACGGGACCTAGCGACAGGTCTGCTTGAAATATCTATGGTATCCAAAACAATAGGTTAGTTGCAGGTTAAAAACGAACAAATAGTTTTAAATCTAAAAAAAAAGTACTAATTACTGTTAAGTGTACCTACTTTTTATTGTTTTTAGTTTTAAAGTTTTAATTAGCCAAACAATACCACAATAGTTTGGAAAATCCGTCCACTATAATTATGAATGACCTGTTCTTGCGGCTACGTACCAAACCACGTACAACATAAATTACTGTAAAGTTTAATGAATGAAGAAAACACGTAAAATATTTGAAGGACGATTACGCAATGCAGAATTTGCATGTTGATTGTTATCATCGCGAAAACCATGCCAAGCCAATTAACGGTGTGTACCTACGTTGAAACATGAGCTCATCATGCCCGGCCTTCGATCAATAATGTACGCCCGGCCGTGTTTACACCGAGGCATCCGCTGTCTATCGAGAATTCAACAATACCTCATCTTCCAAACAACAAACAAAGCATGCCAAAACAATGAGAAACAATGAAAACAAACGTGTTGACACAACATTCGCGTCTGGAAATATGCAACAACAATGCTTGACGGCCAATGTGACGAAATTCGATCCCGGTGCATCCGAACGTTTTCAAACAATGGCGGATTCGGGTTCCCGCGCGAAATTGACAGCGCGCGAACAATCGACGAAATAACTGTCGTGTTTTGTAATAGCGAGTCCGAAATGCAACGATACGTGAGAGGATCTCGTTTTTTCTTTCGCAAAGGATTTTTTATGGATGAGGTTTCTTCAATATCGAATAACAATATTTATTCTAAGAACCCATACAAATTTCGGTTTGGTATGTCAAAGTAATTTCGTTCCCAAGTTAATCTATTGAAAGGCTCGATTTTGAAACACGCATTCCTAATTCCAAATACATCGGAGTTGCATTGGCTAGTAGAGGCTCCCAAACGAATGACCAATCTCTAAAATATCGAAACGTACGTAACCTTTAGCATAGATTTACTTCATATCAACGCGAACGACGTATATTTTACGTTTAAAAAATGCATAACAATATATGATGTAATATTTAATGTGACATTTTAAGCCGATGAACTCTGCCATAAACAGTCTTATGTCAACACAGAAATAAATTCGGCTTCGGTCCGGTCCGTTACTGCAGCAGTGCAAGTGTTAAAATTATAGAAATTATTTTAATCCATCGGACTTTGGAAATAATGGTGTACAACTACAATCCAACTAGGAGATTTCTGATATTAGGTTGTTGGCACTGGAATCTTGCATAAACGCACGCACTTCTGACGCTGACGTTCGATACAGCAGACGGGCCACTTTGGTAATCCGTGCCACTTCTGTATTACTTACAGTTATTTTATTTAGAGATTAGGCTAATACTAATATAAATTCTAAAATCAAATTCATTTCGTAGGAATGAGTTTACATAGCCTTAACAAGAAATTAGTTTCGGAGAGCTAGTTACAAGGCAATGTGGGGGAAAGGAGATGTTTCAAAATGGGCCAGGTCTATGTACAGTAACTCAAAAAAAAGAGAAAAATCCATAGAATTCAGGAAAAATACAGATAATTCATTTAAATGTATACTGTTCTGGTAGTGAATTGATACTTATCAATTATTTTTATCGACTTTCAACATGGCGTCTCACCGATTTAGTTACTCTGTGCTTAAAAACAAGGACAATTAACCATTGATCATAGAAATAGAACTGTTAGCTGTCACAAAAGTGTCACTTCAGTCACTTTCGTCTTGTCGTCGGTCGTGATTGTGTTCGTTTTGTTTTGAGTTTCTGGAGTTCTTTTAACAACCTCGCTTTCGTTTTTTGGATTTCATATCGTTTCTTTCCCATCTGTTTACCTAGCTTTCGTTTTTGGACTGTTACCCGGCTTGTGTTGTAAGGACTTCGACTTTCTTGTGTGGTTTCCTCCACAGAAATAAACATGTCAAACGTCATTAATCAATCAAAATGACAGTTTACCGCCATGACGGGTTTTTGTTGTGTGTTGCAATTTCAAGTGTAATTTCTTGTGTTTACCAGCAAAACAAGCCATTTTAAAGTAATTGGACAGTTGAGAACTGTTTTAAATGAATTTTCCTATTTTTTTGTATAGTGTACAAGGACCTGGCCCAGGCTCCATACATTTTGAAACATCTCCTTTAATTGAATATTGCAACTAGACTTCTGAGTTGTAATAATAAGGGAATAGTTGCTAAACTTGTAATTAGGTAATATTTAGAACGTAGAAAACCAGAGACAAATTTTAAGGCGAATTTTACCAATGAAACTTAATGCGATCAATACGTCTAAACCAAGTTCAAGAGCTGTCAGTGTCAAATATTCCACAACAATGATGACACTGACAGCTCTTGAACGCAGTTTAGATGTGTTCTGTTTCATTCGATAAATTCGCTATAAATCTAACAGTATGCGACATTTTAGGAGTTCCAACGTGGTGACTCGGTGTGTGCAAACGTACAAAGCGCAAGGGAATGAGAATTGATGCAGCATAGCACCAGCCGTATAACATTGTCAGCTGGTAATGTTAGATCATTTTGTATTTAAATTGCTATTAGTTTGAAAATTTTACTGAGCATAAAATATAATTTAGCCTTGCGTATATGAGTTTGGTGTCTAAGTTTAAACTTAGTTTAACTTAATGCACATAAATCAAGTTTATTTTGACTGTCCAGGATCTTGAGCAGTCTGGCAAACAAAAAACGTAAATTTCAATGGTCTAAGAACAATCAATTCTATATTAATTAACATCCATTAGTGCGCTAACGAATTCACTTGACAGCAACTATAAGCAGAAGTAAATTAGTACAGTAGAACGAACTATTTGGTAGACAGGTACTCATGGTACTTGCTTGGAAAAACAATGTTGTGAGTATACTGAGTACGTAGTCAATTCTTTTACATCCATCAGTATCTAAGTAGTATATTTTACTACATTGTTCTCACATAAATAGAAGCAACAAGCATAATGTACCCAGGATTATGTAATATCTTGATTTAAAAGAGTGTCCTTGAAGTTTACTGCCCGTAGAGATCTACGTTGGCAAGTAGCTTCAACTTTCTTAATAACTGACAGACTCTTTGACAATTCAAAAACGCCTGTAAATGGTTTCATTGAAATAAATGTTTTGAGTTTGACTTTATGGCATAAGCTTCATTAAAAAATTATTACGCACACAATACAACGAATATTGGCAGTGTAGTGGCAAAATGAATATTTGTGCCTGTGTCAGGGTCAAATTAAATTAGCGAAACTCCGTAGACGTGATATAAATAGTATCATGTTCGACTGTACATACAGTGTTGTAGATCAACCATCAATCATTTCAAAGCTAACATTAAGTGGGTGAGTAGTCGCGTCGCCCCAGGGTACAACGGGAATAAAGCAAACTAAGGCCTACCTTCCATGGAGGCGTAGCTTCATAGACGCTTCAAAATACGCCATGCAGCCAAAGATTTACATCGTTTGATTCGCCCTACCGCGTCAAAATATGGTCGCGTTTCATTTTCCTTTTGACATCTCTGACAAATAGTATCTAGACTTGACTTAGTTGTAATGGAAACGCAATTAATATTGTGTGATGTCACTCTTTTCAGTATGGATAATTTTTCGCGCAATTTGGTACGGTGAGGTCACATCTATTTCAATCTTCACGTACAGCTTATGCAGGGCGCATTTAACTTTGTAGACGAAGAGTATTATAGCAAGAGTAGGTTTTCTACTCCTACATCGTAGTTGTTCGCGATTAACCTAAGTTAAGTTGGTTTTTTGTAAAAATCCTTATATCAGCTCGTATGATTACGAAAATCGTGCTTACTTTCCAACAATCCATTCTTTTGAAAAATACTACGAGTTTCGCAAAGATTAGATTTTTTCAATTTAGTATAGTAATTATTATCCTGCGACATAATTATATGTAAGCACTAAGCAGCAAACAGGCGTAGTACATCAAGCGTATACAGACGAATATGCGTCCATGAAGCTACGCCTCAGTGGACAGCAGTCCTCACCCCATTCAATATTCCAGTTAGCAGTAAATATACTACTTAATTAAACATTCACATACACAAGCACTAAGTCTAGGTTCTCGGCGCCTCGACCCCTCTCCAACCAGCTTCCCATTAATTGGGTGTAATCTTCATGCCTACTGGGTGATAACATTTTCAGGGTTTACAGTATTCTGTATTAAGGTCTGGTATGCCAATGACGTGGCAACGGGCCATTTTAATGAGCAAAACATTAGGGCAATGATGTATTGATAATATGTAAAAAGGAAGATTTAGCAAACGATTAATAAACATGAAATTGACCTGTGAATATAGTAGGACATTCACTAAATGAAGCAGTGGTTTCAAATTCCTAGTCAGCACAGTATCGACTTTCGTCCACGCACGGAAACGACCGAATTCGCCTGCATGAAAATTCTGGTTTCGATTTTGATAATCAAAACCACGTAACCTTTCTCCGGACTCGATACCACGACTCCGTTTATCGATTACAAATGTTGCGTACCGTTTGCATCACAACCATTGCTTAACTCGCAATCGCAGACCTTTTACGGCATTGACTTATCGCGTTACACTTGTATCTTCATGTATTCAGACCCCTCTAATTGATCAAAGTGCACGTTTCATTATAACTACCAATTGAATTGATCGAGGCATTACAATACGGTGTGGGTGCAATTTTACGTCGCATCGAACAGCTACCTGCTCACTTCTTCTACAAAACTCTAGCGTGTAATCGATATACATATAATTATTTGGTTAAGCGATTCCGCCTCGCAGGTGAACATTTTGCGGTTAAATATAGTCGTGGTCACGGATAAACACGCAATTACGATATTACCATATGCGGCCGGTTGGTATTTTATTGGACGCGTACTTAACGGTACGCTTTTGGTTTGGTACCGCGTCGCATCAAACCGGAATGTGTTTTCAGATGGGAACACGCCCGATAAACATTAAAACAACACTATCTAGGAATAGCGGCCATTTCGTGTGGCCCGCTGGACGGCCACGCCGTCCGAGGTATCGACACAGAAACTCGACTAAATAAAATGATAAAAATAGTTGGCAATTAAAAGCACGCACGCCGCGCGATGCACTCATTTGTGTATGCAAATGCCGCCATATTTACTTTTTTACGGTTGCGTACGGAAAATGAAACAAATTGTGTTTTTAATGTTTTAATTAGAGATTCGCTTTAGCTTCGAGCCGCTATCTCTCGTCTAGATTGTGAATATGTAAATGTGAAAACGCATCGTGACTCTTGAAACATTACTGAGATAGCCTAACTACGGTATATCTGTTTTAAATAAAAAGTTGTTAATGAGTGGTGTACTATTGCGCGTCTGGAGCGACATTAACACTGCACCAGACTACTACTGCACCGCCCGCTGCACTCGACTAAGTTAAATTAGCGCTCGACTCCGAACGTTCTCGATTTACTGCACCTGACTAACGATGTGTAAAAGACTCTTAATGTGTCCAGTATTATTTTCGTTCCATAAAAATGTTTACGTTGCCTGCCACAAACGCGCAACCAGAATTAATTTGACGGGTGCACTCGTGAGAACGAGTTTCTCTATGAATTTGATATGTGACATCTCTCCGATCATAGACGGAGTGGCTCGTAAAGTTTAATTCGAAGCATAAATTACCTTTGTAGAGATTTACCACGGTGTAACGCAATACGAGCTTCAAACAATACGTAGAGGTTGAATAAAGGACAGTCATTAGTGGCTATGATTCTGTCGACTTGTTTGATGCGAGATCCGGACAATGAAATGGAACGCATTACATTCGACGTTGTTCTTTAGAACACCTTTTTTCTGTTTCTACTAATGTATGTTATCTACCTGTATGTACCTCCTTGCTTTTATTATATGATGGGTATCATAAATAAAGAGTGGAGCATCATCCAATTCAGAAATGTCATCAGAACAGTTTTTTATTGTCAAGTTTAAACAAAATTAATGTTTGCTATCCTTTAACTATCTTGTGTTTGGTTCAAGTAAACAGTGTGTTAAATCTAAAGCAAACAATTATTGTGATATTCAAAGTAACCAACGACGTCAGCCAAGGCTTGGCTATATCTAAAGGATATCGAAGGTCAACGCATAGGTAATTAGTTTAGAACGAAAACTAGTTAGATAACTAAAGACTTTGATAAGTCATTAATCTGATCGATGTGACATAAATTATTGAGTCTCATTAGATAGTTTAGCTACCCACTTACGCCTAAGTATTTATTCTATAAATATTGACATGTACTCAACAAGAAAAAACAAAACGCCGCAAAAATGTTTATAGGTACACCCAAACAACTGTTGAATAACACGTTTTCGTTTGCAACCTACATAGATAAAACCTCATTGGTGACTGGCAACACATTCCAACGCTATCAAATTACGAAGTACCGGTCCGCTCCCACCGGCGGACTTTACGCGTGAATTTTTAATTAGACGGTTAACAATGAAGACGTAAATATGATACACTATCGAGTTACGACGCGAGCTCATTTAGCTTTGTCAAATAGGTGTTAATGTTGACTTTAATTGTTCGCCTTATCCGGCGTCGAGTTCGCGACGCGACCCACATATTATTGTTATTTAGCGCTGGCAACTCATTGTATTGTTACTGTTAACGGTTCGTAGATAGCATTCCAAATTCAAATCGGCGGCGGGAGTGTGATATTTTCCGGCCGATCGCGCGATCAATGGAATTAAATATTAATGGAAAAATGAGTGGGTCAATCTATAATGGAGGTAATCGTGACTCGTAAAAGGTTTGATAAGATTTTCTAATTCAGAGTTAATTGGCGCCAGGTTCGATTTCCAAATCATTTGAGTCTCACACATTAGGCGTGCGCGTACACAAAAATGCCAGCCGGGGGCGGGGCGCGCGGCCGTTGCACCTGGCGATCGCGCCGGCGCATTCCTCACGCACTCCTTTTTATGCTACACTACAAGTTTAGCCCAACCATTCTAATCAGGGCCGCTTTTCCCCTCTCTGCTGAAGATTAACAGACTAGAAAGGGTCGCAGCTCCCCTCGTGCGCGGTTCTCCTTTCAGTGGACACCGTAGTAGGAACGGAACGCAACATCTCCTATTTTTTTATTTAACTATTCTATCTCTACGTCTTTGTTGCTCGGCAGTTCGGATCAAAAGTTTTTTGGAGACGACCCCGGGTTATACAGCCTCTACAAACGGGAGAACAAATATTAACAGATTGCTCTGTTTGTTGTATGAATTTATGACCTCTTGAACAGAACACTCGAGTTATGACAGAAAGAGTTAGCGGGCACACACGAAAAGGTTGAACATTTAATTGGAGCATATACGTTATAAACTGGCTGGAGTAGTTTGTGAGAACAAGACTGTTTGTTTTGGAGATCAAAAGCCGTAAATTGGGACATAAAAAGTTTAATTTTAAGGATAAATATAATTATAAAGGCGAGATTTAAAGCTGTATTGAAACTACGTTGTAAACGAAATTTATTCATCTCGTCGAAAACGTAACGGTTCATAAAGCGAGTTAAAGAAACGCCCGGATACAGCAGCGACTAGCGACACATGTGGTACTAGTTTAGCTATTTTAATTGCAAAACATTAAGAACACAGGCACGTTGTATAACCAGTTGAAAAATATATTTTTTGTGTGACAAATAAGTGTGTCAAAGTACTAAACGCGTTTGCGGCCTGCGCTTACGCATTAACCGCAAAAGTGCGCTGCGCCGGCGCCACCGGCCAACGAAAACATTTCAAACCTGTTCGAGCAAAACGTTAATTTTGTAAAACAAACACTCATACATATATGTGTGCGACCTACAAACCTGACTTAACTGGCGTTACGTGAAAGCGGGAAAAGCTAAATTATTTTCACTTTAACTTGTAAGTATATTAAGTAAGATATTTACGGCACAACTCAAAGGTTTCAAAAGCTCACGGCGAGTCAGGTTTACCTCCGTACTTACGTACTGGCTCAATGTTATAACTTTGAGGCTATACTGGTTGACAAGTTACTACTTGATGACCCCAAAGAGCTAAGTAGTGATAGTACATCAAAAAAATATGCTATAAGAGTGTTCCTGAAGCTGTAATTGCTAGTCATGACATTAGAGAAGACGAGAAGGAAGTACTTATTAATAATTTTGTGGACCGAGGATCTCGATTCTCGGGGGTCACACGTTGGGCGCGAATGCACTCCACCCGGGAGGGGTGTAAAGTATCATCGCAAAACAAATGTCTTTCATAGATAAATAAGTGTTGATTTTATTTGTGCAATAAACAAAGCCAAAGTTATTTTTTTAATTAGTCACCATATGTATAATAAAATTATTTTCTGTTTTGTACCTTTTTAATAAAAAGATCTAAAAATTCTACTCTTTTATTGAAAATTCTGACAATCCTGAGATTTCCTGATATTTTACAAAGCGCAATCCTGAAAAGAGTTTAAAAATCCTGAGATCTTAGGACAAATCCTGTAGAAGTATCTCCTCTCCTATCATAACGATGTTGACGGCCATAAATTCTAGGAACAAACTCGTTTTCTTAAATGACTGCGCAGCCTGAATGAATACTAAATAAACACAAGATATAATATCAAGTGTTATCCGTGTTACTTCCGTGTTTATCAAGCAATGTAAACATAGTGTCAGCTGCACCATTGAGAAATGCAGTTTGTTATAGTTTCAGTTCTACAGGTCGTTTCGTGTCAGCGCTAATGCGTTAATGCTATCTTCCAGATTGTGGTCTTTACTTTTTTCGACATGGCGCCTAGGGAGTTTACTATCTTTGCATGTAATTGGAGTTTAGTGTAATGAGTGACGTGACTTTGGGACTTATTGGTCTATTAACGTAATTGCGTCTTCTAAGTCTGCATTCGCAAAACAGGTCATCAGGATAAAGAGTTCGTTACCCACGAGTACTGAACTCTTTTTTCTGATGACCTGTTTCAGCAACACAACAACAACTCAGACTGTGACTCAGCAAGTATTCTCTTATCGCAAGACAGCAAAAACCGTCAAGATTATAATAAATCTATTGGATTTGTCCTGATTTAATAACTATACATAATAAAATAGTATAGCTTATTATATAATAAAATAGTAACGAAGAATTGTCCTTTTTGTCCGGATGTATGTGTGGATATATGTTTCGGATTGGCGCAAAAACGGCTGTACGGATTTAGATGAAATTTGGCACACAGATAGTTTATAACCTGCATATACCATAGGATACTTTTATTTCCGGTAAGTACTACGTTCCCGTAGGATATTTTACAATATTCAGGCCAGCGATGTTGCGGCCAAAAACTTGTTATACATACATACCTATAAGTAACCTAAATTCAAACAAAAGTTGTTTTTGACCAATTAGATGCTCCTTAACTTAAAAAAGATGTCGAAGAACCCTCAAAATCATCCATAGACCCACTGTTGTTGGTTGAGTGAGAAAATCCAATCCCGAACTAACTCCAAAACCGGAGCCACAGCAATAGAGAGGATACTTCTAACAAACTTGCTTGCCAAGTCTGAAGACTTAAAACAGCCACCTGGTTTAGGACCGACACATTCCAGAATAGGACTGAGGTAATATCACTAGAAATATCTCTTACAACACGCCTAACGACATGTCCATACCTCAGTAATAATTAAGTAACCGGTACTCATACTAATGTTTTTCTTCGAAACTTACTACTTCACATGTTACATACTTCAGACATGTAAGCAAAAAAAGGCGACGTTTCTACAAGGCTTACATACATTCTTTGGACGCTAACAAACTCTATAACAGTAAACCGGAAAGTTAGTATCTATGCCTTTAGTTTCCACTCGTGCTGTTTGTAACAAACAGTTTTATTAATGACAGATAAGGTTATCATAGACTAAACATTATGTCAGTGTTGGTTTTGTGATTAGGTGGGCTGTCAAAGTCGAGGTGTATGATTTAACGGTACTAGATTAACTTCAAGTTGGAATTATTTTGGTGGAGATGTTCTGTTAAAATGTTGAAGATTTCTGACCATATACCACGCACATTGGAAGCAAAAGAGGTCGAAGTGAGTGTAAAACTCCTTCTTTATGGTCTTGGCATAACCGGTTAAACCTATGTGTTTACCATAGATACGTGTCGGCATGTAAATCAATTTTTTTACCAAGCAAAAAATACTTAAAAGCCTTCACCACTAGAATGTACCTTAAGGTATCTGGCTGCGGTTGCAACTGTCTACATAGTAGAACAGCAGAAGAACGATAAACGACCTCTAACTCATTATGGTGGAAGGAAAGCTTCGGCACGAGACCGGAAATTTTACTATGAAGCTATAAACCATTAAAACGACTATAAAATATAATTGTAAGAAAATCAATAAATGACAACTTTCCAAGCATATAACAATGATTAAAAAGATAAAAACATCACTCTAGCGTGACGTGTTTCTGACAAGCGCCAGCCAATCAATACGAGGAAGACATTTTTGCAAAATAAGCATAACTTTCTCCGACATTCGTTACACAAGCATAAATATAGAAAAAAAATTAGCATCTATTTAGCAAACCGTGTAAAGTCAGCGTTCATTCTATCGATCGTTAACTTCCTATTCGCTTCGTGTCACCTTGCGCACGCGCATCCAACATGGCGCGCGTCAGTCCGCTTCGTTAGTAGAGCATTTGTCAAGATAATTGTCCGAACACCGCCATTTGAGACTTTGACATTTCCTGATTATTATGAATAGTTTACCTTTTGTAATTTCCAATTGAAACTAGTGTTTACCCTTATTGCCCGGATATAAGAGGCACATTGCGATGGAAATGAGTTTCTGAACCGCATTATTAGCTGGGGCATTGTATGATTCAGCCTTGGCTTTGACATTGTGCCGTGTTCGGCCAAATTTGGCCGTTTTGTGCTCAATTATGTTGACAAGCGCGGATTGGCCAGTGCGAATATAAGATGTTCACAGCCACGTTCAAGATGTTTTGTTTGCAGCTGATTTCAATGTTGTTAAGAAAACTTGAACCGTCAAGGTGAATTTTACAATGTAGCACAAATGTATTGAAAAATTTGATGTACCATGGATTCAAAATCAATTTCTTGATGAACTTGAACTGGAGTTACACTCATTATTTGACCCAAAACCTCTTTTCATTGTAGGTTCAGAATTAAGTCTGTTTTTAATTTCAATATTATTTATCTATTAGATACATTACTAACGTAGAAAAGTGTCTGGCCTTAAATACTTTGTTTATAGCGATATAAAAACACCATAAGCACGGGCCTCAACGAGGTAACTTCTCGGCATATTATTTTCACAGCTGCTTCTACAACGTAACGCACTAAGTATT
Organism: Gortyna flavago; assembly: GCA_963669345.1. NCBI lineage: Eukaryota > Metazoa > Arthropoda > Insecta > Lepidoptera > Noctuidae > Gortyna > Gortyna flavago. The sequence goes on from OY770132.1 coordinate 2,704,852, forward strand.
TGTTTTAACCGAAATTATCAGCAATGTCTGCGATGGACTAATTAACAGATTAAAAACCTGGTTCAGTTTGACAGGTGACGTCCTATCATGTCGATATCTCACTTTATCGTTCAGTAAACGGTATGCCTATCTCGCTCTTTCTGCTATGAATAACGACATTCTAAGCATTTTTGGTGAATGGCTGACTCTGATAATGGCATTGGTAGTTGAGCAGATAACTTCATTTGATAACAGTAATGGAACTCTTAATAAGAGTTGTCTAACAAAAAATGTAATAACTAAAAAATTATGAATAGCAAACATTGATCAGTGACAGATAAAAAAAGTTGAAGGTTTCAGATGTCAATCTTATGCGTCATCGTTACTTTACATTCAGTGGTAATTTATTATCTAATGATTTGATTTTTACACAATATTTTTGATGTCTATAAATATTAAATTCGAATTAAATTAAGTACTTACCTATTTCAAATCTTATTTCACTTTTTGACAACTTTGAAATGAACTTGACACGTCGTTTTCTGCAATAGCTGTCAATTTAAACAAAAAGTGCTTTGAGCATTTTGTCTGACGTCACTGCAGTTTATTAGGTTGGTACAAGCCTAGTTACCTACTTAGCTACGTGTACATATTCTAATACAATTGTCTAGGCACCTACTCGTAGTGTTACAACTAGAATAGTTATTGAAATGAATCATGCTCATGCATGCGTAAAAGTGACCTCGATAATACTGACAATCTTGTTGTTATTACACACTGAAATATTGTGAAAGTTATATCCACGTTTCTGTTAAAAATTGCTACTTTTAGAGGCGAAATTACAATTGATATTGATGATAGTTTTTGTTAGAAATCGTCTCAAATCGAAAGTGGGTGTGCAGATTATAGTAAAGACTTCGGAATCTAAGAAATAAAAATGTAACTTGAAAGATTTCATGTGTTTCTGTCAAACTTTTGGAAGTACTTTTTCTTTGCCTAGTCTAGTATTTTTATTTTAGGGTAAGGTTTTCAGAACTCATCTGCCTAGACTTTTCCAACTATTTGGAACTTATTATATGCCATTTGTTAACTATGTTAGGGTCGACTTCCAGTCTAACCGGATACAGCTGAATACCAGTATTTTACATGGAGTGGCTGCCTACCTAACCTCCACAACCCAGTTATTGGGTAATAGGATAACCGTTGGTAAGACTGGTTGTTAGACTTTCGGGCTTCTGACCCGTAATGACTTTCAAAGATCTACGAATGACAGCCGGGACCAACTGCTTGGCGTGCTTTTCGAGGCACGAGGGGTCTCGATTTGTAATAAAATGTAATAAATGGTCACCCATTCACGATCTGACCGCGGCAAGCGTACCTACTACCTTCGATATTTCTGCTGCTTTTCAGTTTGTGTTTCGGTAGGGCACTACAGCAGGTCTATGCACACAAATCTTCGTGAAGGTCGCTTGTTATAACTAAAAGGTGATTGTACCATATCAAATTACCAATTATCTTCAACTTGCAGTGAAGGGAAACAATGGTCTCTAAGTAAATTATTGGAATTAAAATAATGATGATGATGGTCTAATGACGTCACTTTATTTGAGCACTTAATGCTCGTTTGATAGTGGAGATTAAATCTCTATTTACTCGTCTTATCATTCTCCCACGGAAAGTGTTATAAGATAAAAGTTATGTAGGTATACAAGTATTTCCGTAACATGGTGTAAATTAAACATAAGGAACATGACGTGATTTTATAATTTTTACGTAATTGGCGTGAAAAGGGTGAGCCAGCCATTAAAAATATTTTGGATAAAAAAAATTTGTTCAGTAACCTGACACCTATCTACTGTCAAGGTCTTTATTCAGCTTTTATTCTTGAGAATTGAAATAGGAACTGAATACCAAATTCAGAGTTATATGTCGTGAATCATAGTCGAATTTTTAGGTTAAATAAACGGAATATGATATCGCTCACCTAGTAATATATCGGCACATCTACAAAAAATGTGAAATTGAGTTTCTACCGTATAAGTGTTCAAAAGTGCATAATTTAAATAGGTGGTAAAACGGCACAACGCTATACTAGTAATCAAACTCATAAAATCAGTAAAAAACGTAATATAAACCCATAAATCAATTTTTAACATTTTATATAAAATCTTTGATCCTCGTTTCTGTAAAATGTGAAAAACGTAGATGTGCCAATATATTACTAGGTGAGCGATATGATCATCTACAAATAAACTTTAGTTATCGAACGAGATTTGTGAAAAGTACCTAAGTAATATGAGAATGCACATACCTAGTTTGATAACGAGAAAAGTGACTACAATTATGTACTAAGCTATAAATGTTTTTTTTTATGGTGGTGATGATGGCAACATTAAGCCGTGTTTTATTGTAATAATTAATTTAGATTTGGCAGCAGTACTTGCAAAGGAAGAGTACATACCATTTATTTGTCCAGAAGATGATTTTCTTAACATTATACGCATTTGTGGGAAAGATGACAAACTCCACTAATTACCTACTATGTTTTCTCATAATATTTGATAAAGGTAAATCACTTTTCTTCTGCAAAGTGCACGTGTTGTTTTAACATGGGATTCAATGGAAATAGCAAATGGGACCCATCGTTAATACCTAAAAAATGGGATTCAAAATCGGGATCCAACGAAAATAAATCTCCTCTCCTATGAGGAATGTTCAAATTTGTACTTAGCGTAGGTACAAACTTAAGAAAACACAAACGAGTCCCTTAGATACAATTCCACAAACGACCAGAGATTTTATGCTGAACATGTCGTGCATCCTGTCCGCGGCGTACACGCAACGGTACCTTAGGACGATACGAGACGAGACACGAGATCTACGCGTTTTTTTTTTCAACATTTGTGCAACAATGCAGGTACTTACTCGATTGATGTCATACGTTTAGTCAGCAAATAATTTGTCTATTCATACTTTGGGCAAGTTGCAGAGGACGAATTACGGTTGTTGAATTGCGTTTTATTTAAGGATGACGCGATATATAAGGATGGTAGAAGTTAGAGATATACCATTCAAAAGTTTGAATCAAATATTTGAAATATTGAATACCTACTTAACATTTTCAAGGAATCGTTCAGTTTGTCAGAAAGTTGAAAGCTAGTAGGTAGTTACTGTGAAGACTAAAATTATTCCTAATATTTTTACGAGTTTTGTTGTGCTACAGACTTCGGAAATCGTTAATAATCCGTTGTTTCCCGCTAATTTGGTGGTCGATTCTGCAATTTTTGTGACATTCAAATCAGAGGTATGACTAGTTTCTCGTAAAAATAACAGCTACTTAAATAACTGTACAAGACTTATATTTTATTAGTTGGTTAAGTGTACCGCTTTTTGTCGTTTTTGGATATTAGAAAGTGGTGTTTAATATTTAGTTAGGTCTACCTACTTACATTTATGTTTATTGTTTATAGGTATTAAAGTAAGATAGTACCTACTATATAGATGTACCGACTTTTTGAAAGCATTATTTACGCGTTAAAATTCCTTAAAAACTGTCTCAACACTACCTACTTACAATTTGAACAAACTACCCACCGCAAAAAAAAAAACAAACGTTATTATTTTGTTAAGCGTGTTCATGATGAGATGTACCTACTACTCAATACTATTTTAATAACTCGATGAAATCCGTTAGATCAACACCTGAAGAGTGGTCGGCCTACGCACACATGGACATGCACTGTACCACGTTACGTTGTTCGACGAACACACCTACACGCAAATATTTCATCTTGTTGATTAGAAATATAAGACGCGACGTTCAAAACTTGAATCAGTTTATAAGGTTTGTAATGATACTTACCCGATTAGATTCCAAAGCCTCAGCACTATGCTCCTCCTTTTGACGGAAGCAATTAGTGCATTTGCTCTTATTGAAGATGTTTGGTGCAAATTTCCTGCAATCCGAGCGCCCAGACATGGTTGCCAGAGGTCAGGGTCTATTCAACGTTCACTATGTCACCGTACACAGCATGATGCTACTGTAAAACACCCACACTAGACGATTAATCGCCTTTTTTCGTACCGAACACGTAGTTTATCACGCGCGCACCCACCGGTGAGTGAGCTATCAGCGAAATCACTGCAAGTGAAGTGAGCGCTAACGTCATACAAAAACACATGCACTAAACACAATCTCCTTCGACAACCGAACACCGAAGTAGTCGTACAATCGCGTAAACAATATTCGTATTCACGTCAAAATATAAAACAATAAACATCGATTTCACAACGAACACGCGGAGTTCGCGAGCGCGCAACGACACGACCGCCCGTCCATTTTACATCTGATAGAAAAGCAGCGAACACGGTTTGTTGTTTTACAACTTCTCTTTTCTTGTTGCGTCTATAACTTAAAATATCTATGTAGTGACTGTTTTTGTTGGTGTGAGTGACTATATCTGTCTCTGATTACTACGCAAGGTTTGAATCTTTCTGTCTCTGTTACACTTTTCATTATTATGCTTGTTCCTTGTGCTGCCATCTATTGGTCATTTTTTAAACATAAGCCACGTTCTCGCTATTTCAGCAAGTCATGGGCACATTTTGGGCACACACTGTCTTCCAGGAGTTAAATAGTTCTTATAAATTACGGTAGGTGGCAGTAGTCACAGTTCTTAAACGTTGATTATTTATTTGTTTTGGACTAGGCAAAGATTATCAGGTTGTGCCATTTTGTAGTAAATCGTTCCTTTCAGTTATTGCAATGATGCAATCCGACATAATCGACTTAAATAAAGAGTAGATGCTGAGTTTAAAACCTAATAAATAATTAAGTACTTACGTTTTTATACGTCTGTTAGTTACAGGTAGAAAGTTTTAAAGCCCTACAGTAAAACAAAAAAAAAAAAAAAAACTCTTTGACAGTGACATGGCCACGGCCATGTTACAATAACAGCCACGGCCAGACATTCCAGTGACAGAACTGACAGATGACTGTGACAGATCACTCGTAACCGAACACTGACTGACTGACAGTAGCAGTACGACGTATCATCCGATGTATGACGTGTGTGCGAGCGGTGCGTGCGCCCAATAAAACCGCGCCGCATTCACGTTATCATACGCTTTCCCTCTATAAAACCTCCACAAAAATTATCAGTTTCGTTCGTAACACATAGGCAACGGACGCCCTAACATTTATTAACAGATTCTTTCATCCTTCCATTCAAATTCAAGGTGAGAGTTGTTTAATAGTATAGAAACAGCACGTCCGACTAGACTGGCTGGTTCATACTTCACGGATCGCTGTAGGCCTTGAATTTGTGTCTGCTAGGGAATTTGAAATGTCCCCGTATGTTTAGTCATACGGTGTAATAAAATTGGTGCGCGCTCATAACCAATAATAGTGTAAGAAGGTTGAATTATAACGTGATATTGTGTTTTAGTATGGAGGACTTGAGTTTCGTTCCCGATCTCCCGAGTGGGCCACTGGATAAGTTCAGAAAGACCGCATCCTTCGATTGGAAACGCCTCAAATTGGCCTTGGAAGGTGATATAGAGCTCCTGAAACTTAAGGTTAGTGACAGAAATATGATACTTAATTTAATAAATTCCTAAACACGAGATTGGATAACAAAATGTTGAGCAAACCTTTTTGTTATCCAATCTCATCTCGCGCCAATAATTTTCTACATTTATAAGAAGTCTGAGAAACAAGTAGTTTTCTAGCAGAGTATGCATGCTGAATTTCGAAATTTAAATTTTAACAACAGAATCGCGAGTAACAATAAAAAAGACATGACCCTACGAATTATTCATAGACATGACCACAATAATATAATTATTTAATTTGATGTCCAGGTGCTTTGATGTTAATTTAAAAAATAAAACTATGTCAAAATGTTATCAAATTAACAATTAGATTCAATTGTGCAATGAGTCATTAATTTAAGCCACTCTTAAAACAAAATTTTGGTTTAATTGTATTCAATTGTTTGCCATAAAACGCTTGAAATAGATCTGTTATGTAAATACATAGTTTTATCACATCTGTCAAGGCCAAGCAAGATATTTGGGACTTGTCTCGCATAGTTAAATAGTCACAAAATACCCTTAGAATATTAACCACTGCTGTTAAAAGTATCATCATTGAAAATTCTTAATACTTTGCTGGACACTTAACGCTCCTTGATGTAATAACAATAAAACTTCTATTGTGTCTCATTCAGTGTCCATCAATGAGTTAAAATTATTGATTCTAACTTGTATAGCCGTTTGTAGGATATATAAAAAAAAGTACTTAAAGGTATTTTTTTTTAAATACTTTAAGTAAAAATAATATACTTTCAAAAACACTATGTGAATACCTACAACTGCTTAATACTTTAATATTTTTTTCTCATGATACTCTTAATATTCCAACTTCAGTATAAAACAAATGAAATGCCCGAATTATTAAGAAAAAAAAAAAAAAAACTATTGAAGGATATAATTTACTTACTGGTCATCCATACCATACTCCATTTTGCTCTTAGGAAATTATCAAGATATACATATACAAATCTTTGCATAGCCTAGTGTTACACTTACATAAATCTCTAAAATACAAGCTTTTTATTGAGTTAAAAATAAATTAAATAATATTAGAAAAAAAAAAGAAAAATCGTAAGATTAATTTGGGTGTAGAACTGTGAAGTACTTATGTGAATTGTAGGAAACAAAAGGACACAGGCCTCCTCTCTGTGAGAGGGCTGCAATCTACCACGCAGGCCCAGTGCGGATTGGCAGACATGTCATCAATTTATTGGTTCTAGGACATGCCTTTCCTTACAATGTTTTAACCACTGCTCCTAATTTGTCTCTTTGTTAACTGTTTAAGTACTTACAGAGTAAGTAGTTACATAGATTTAATATTATTTTCCTTGATGATATTTTAAACCCCTAGAAAAAAAATAAATGAAGAACACCAAAATTTATTGAATTTTAAATGTATTAAATCATAAAATTAACATTAATGATCATTTAACTTTATAACTTTGACAATAAAATTAAATGCTTAATTCTTGTACAGAGGCCAGCACATCAACCTACCCCAATCTGTAAAATTTTCCCAATTGAATATGAACCTTATTCGCTTGTGATAAAGTTGCAAATCTATCAAAGAAATTTGACAGATTGGGGTAACTTGATGTGCTGGCCTCTGTACTTAAATAAATACAGGGTGGCACACTTAAAGCATTTTGTAATAGTGATTATGATAACTAGATAGTGGTAGAATCATAATTAGAAGTAGTATTTGGAAAATACTTTATAAATCAATACTCTCTCGCTACACACCTGCACAGGGTTCGCCTAACTTTTTGTAATGTACCGTCATAGGGGAAATACAGGTATAACAATTGTTTGTAAACATGAAAGCTAAAAGACATACCTCAACATGTGGCAAGGCAAAACAAGATATAGGTAACTTGCATTACCTATTGTAGGTCAAGCAAAAATTTGTAAACACTTACCTACAAAAAATTACTCCAAGAGGAGTAATTTTAGAAATAATATATTATAACTAGCAATTATGGTAAAAATGATATACTTACATGAATAACGAAATCCATACTAATATTATAAATTCGAAAGTAACTCTGTCTGTCTGTCTGTCAGTCTGTATGTTACCTTTTCACGCCTAAACCACTGAACGGATTTCGATAAAATTTGGCAGAGAGATAGATTGCATCCCGGGGAAGGACATAGGATAGTTTTTATCGACATACCTCGCGGGCGAAGCCGCGGGTGGAAGCTAGTAAGTTCATAAAATAACATTATAATCGCGCTTGCATTCCTCGAAAACCATTTTTTTTCTCCATGAGGGGCTTGTGGCTAAGTAATAACAGCCGCACGGGTCGATCGATCACGTTAAGCTATGCTTGCCGCGGTTACTCCATGGATGGGTGACCATCTTTACATACCAAGACCTCTCCGTGCCTCGGAAAGCACGTTAAGCCGTTGGTCCCGGCTGTTATTCGTGGATCTTTGCCAGTCGTTACGGGTCGTCAGAAGCCCAAAAGTCTGACAACCAGTCTTACCAAGGGGTTTCGTATTACCCAGTAACTGGGCTGTGGAGGTCAGATAGGCAGTCGCTCCATGTAAAATACTGGTACTTACTCAGCTGCATTCGGTTAGACTGGAAGCCGACCCCAACACAGTTGGGTAAAGGCTAGGCAGATGATGATGATGATTTTTTCTCCATGAGACCAATATCGTAATCGCGCAAAAATATCAGCTGTCCCATACAAAGCTTCAATACAGGATCTACTATACCCAGATGTAAGGGACTGTTGTTGGTTAATAGATGTTCTACCAAAGTTCGTTGCCCCGTAAACATCATCACAACATTGTGTTTGTTGTCATGACATGACATAATGGTGTTTAGAAGCCTTCTAAACACCTGATTAAAGAACTATTTCCCTAACTAACTACCACTACCCCTACTACTACTAAGAACTATTTACCTAGATACAAATCTCGTTTTCAAGATCGCGTTTTTGAAGTCTGGTCCTTGCTAAAACACTTTCCAAAAAAAAACAACTTTGTTTAAATCTGGGGCGCAAAACCTGATTCGTGAATGTCCTGCAGTATTATTGTCAAAAGTTATCTTAACTTTTTTTTTTTTTTTTCATTTAAATATAACTATACTTGCAGAGAGAGAAATGTCATTAATCACGCTACGTTATAGTTTGAGCCCACCCCGTCGACGAAAAGCATGATTTTATGATTGACAGTTGACTGGTGTGTAGGCAAAAGTTTTGCCCGTTTGCTTGAAACTTACGCCTTGCCCAAATTGATACATACGGGCATAATCATCCTATAATGCATATGTTATAGGCAATGTGTATAATCCGGCATTGTATAGAATGCCTAGGCATTCTATACATTGCCTAAAACGTTCAGGCAATGTGTATAATACGATTCATTTCATACATTGCCTAGGTATTGTATAAAATGCCCGAAGCGCATCAGGCAATGTGTATAATGAACGACCATTGCATCCAATGTCGACGGAGCTCCGCTTCGCGGAGCCCCTATTTCTGTGAAAAGGGTTTAAAGTAACCTATCCAAACCTAACCTCGGGGTGCCCTTCACTCGCTCTTGCATCCTACGTCACGTATCAACCGATCGCAACCATGCAACCGATTTTATCTGAAGTTAGCAAGTTTTACTATAGCGGCCGTGTGTTGTAAGCAAGATAGTCCTTACGGTGTATAGATGTTCGTTTCTCCCATGGTACTTACATAACATTGATAAAAACAGACCAAATCTATTTACTTTACATATTGCCGGTGAACCAGCAGGTATTCTATACAGTCCCTGGGAAATGTATATGTCGCAGCCAACTGGTTAAATTAGCCGTTCAGTTAACTGCCTAGCCTTTCAACTAAACGGCGGCCGTTCAACTAACGGCCTGAATGATATTCAATTACAGTTTAGGTTGGAAGTCTGTAACCAATCACGCGCGAGCCGAATTGGTTGCAGTAATTAAGGCATTGCACCCCGACCAAGTGGGTTAGGTTAGGTTAGAACTGTGATCAACCGCGTGCGAGCCGAGGGAGGAAGCGAGGCGAGCACTACTACTAAAGGCCAGGCAGTTAACTGAATGGCTAATTTAACCAGTTGGCTGCGACATATACATTACCTAGGTAAAGTATGTAACGGACACTAATATTCATAATATTTCATACGTTGCCTGGACGCCTCAGGTATTCTATACATTGCCTAGGTATTGTATAGAATACCTGAATTATACAGATTACCGGTAACTCATACACTATACTGCTGGGACACAGGCCTCTGTGAGAGGGAGTGGGTCGTAATCCACCACGCGTCGATGATAGATGTCACATGTCTTCGATATTTTATTTCTAGGACATGTTGGTTTTTCTCACTGTTTTGAGAGCAGTAGTGATGAAAAAATTAAAATTTCAATAATTATACAAAGTAAAGTGTTTGCTTGGGTTCGGATAACTCGTGAGCCGTGGCCGTTTCTAATGGGCCGCCAGTGCTCCTGATACTTATACCCGTTTGCTCTAAAACCATAGAAATATATTTCTAAAACCGTTTCCGCAGTTGTGCTAGGCATTGCCGACATTCACTTGTTGCAGAAACGGACCTATTTTCGCGCAAACCACTGTTTTTTCTTGCGGTTGCTTAGTACGATGTCAGGGTATTTACTCTTTAGCACTAATTTTAAACTGTTGGGGTTATTACTAGAAAACAAGTTTCATATTGAGCCCTATTTTCCTTGAGGGGTTTTCTAGTTTGATTAGGTAAGCAGCCCAAATAATCAAATACAGTTATAGGTCTATCCTCTTAAGGGCTTTCTAATTTTTCAGTCGACAGATAATTTTTATTCGTGGAATAAAATTGACGTGTGACAGATTATGAAGAACTGTCAAAAATTCAAAATTATTCCTCGGATAAAATTACCTGGCATTGGAAAAATCAGCCATGAAACATAAAATCCGCGTAGTAAAGGAAGAATAACGTAACGATAATACAAAAGCTTTTAAAAACATAACCCTGTCTTTGCTGTAACGCAGTCGTTTATCTGCATAGCGTATTCCAGAAATAACTAATATAGGGAAATATTAGTTAGTTTTACTTGTGCATTCAGTTCATGAAATTAATAAGGCGGAAATATGCTTTCGAACTGTTCATATTGAGGAAATAGGTAAGCAATGAAGACTGCACGAATTTAAACACGATTTTGAACTTTATCAGTTGAATAAATACACACATCAAAAGTGTCTAGGGATCAACATATATTTTTGCAATAACTTTTCTCCTGATTGATATTAATTAAAATTTTCTTTAAGGATTCATCAAATTAAGTGTTTTCGTTTGTCACAGTAACGATAAACAAAGTCACCTTTGCATTAATAAAGAAATTTGCCATTTTCCTAATAAAGGGATTTTTGACATTTGAACCACTAACACAAAAGTTCGAAAAAAAGACTGAAATAACAGTTTTCTTTAAAATTTTATTGGGTAACTTAAACAATTAATAATCCGTGTTTCTACCGCGAACACTAACAACACAAGAACATCGGTTTGGCATACTCAAAATGAGTTCATCCAAATCACGCTGTGGAATGGCCGCCCATGTTCGTTGCAACAACAAAAAAAGGTCTTCTTGCGACTGGATACCCTCCATATTCGGCAGAGCTCTTCTCTGTAGCATATCCCATGCATGCTCAATCGGGTTCAAGTCTGGCGACTGAGCAGGCCAGGGCAGGACATTGATGTTAGCTGCGGCGAGAGTCTGTCTTACAACTCTTGCGGTGTGCGGTCGTGCATTATCATGCATTAACTGAAATAAGGGACCGATTTGCACTTGTAGAGGAACGATGACGTCTGATACAATCGTCTCAGCATAAATTTGAGCGTTGAGGTTGCCTCTGATCCAAATCAACTCAGTTCTTCCGCCGATCCAAATACCCGCCCATACCATGATGGTTCCACCACTATAAGGATGGACTTCCTGGCAGGATTTTAATCGCTGTTGGCGTCCAGGGGTTCTCCAGTGTCGTATACGTCTTGTATCCGGTCTCATACCAAAACGAGACTCATCAGAAAAGCACACGAAACGCCATTGTTCTTCTGCCCAATTTCTGTGTTCAAGAGCCCATTGATATCGAATCCTACGATTGTGCATTGCTATAGGTGGTACCCGTAGCGGTCTTCGGGAATGAAGGTTCACTTCATGCAAGCGGTTTCTGACTGTTTGGTCGCTAATTAAGTTCCCTGAAGAGTGATGAAGCCTCACGGCTAACATCATGGCGGTTATTGTTGGAGCTCTTCGAGTTAAGATTTGAATGTATCGGTCTTGTCTCCGTGTGGTGCAGCGATACCGTCCTCCATGGCGCTCAGCCACGGTACCAGTGCTTCGGTAACGTGTCCAAAGTCGACTGATAACACTCTGACTTGTATTCAGAGCTAAAGCCACAGTACGTTGCCGGGAACCAGCTTCTATCATTCCCACGGCTCTGAGCATTTCTTCCCTGCTTAAATGACGTCGCCGCTCCATAATAACGTTGGTTTTAATCAGTAGTAGGGAAACAGTAGCACTAATAATGTCTTCAATGCGTTGTATGTTTTTATAGGGAAAATATTGACAGCTGATTTTCATCTTTTACTCGAATTTGATTCACAGTTCCTGATTCAAATTATGAAATGCACCAAAAAGGATCCATATAAATTTATAAAATCATAAATTTATTACAAAGCCACATCTCAATCTCAAGAAATCCGCATAAAAATGCTTGATCCCTAGACACTTTTGATGTGTGTAGTTCCATATTGCAGAAGTGAATCTGGAAACAAACGAGCGGAAAGTAGATAATCATTTAGAACTCAAATTGAAGAGAGACAAGGTTTAAAATCACGTAATGCTGTCATTCTAATATTCTATTCATTCCTTTCTTTCGATGTTAATAGAACATTTAATCTATCATAGTTGTGTATGGGAAGTCGTCGATGTATTGTGTCATGGTACGTGTACTGTTCGATACGGAATAATTTATTCTCAACCTACGTGCTGATCATAAAAGGCGACTAACGGCTCCCGTGGACAGGCGCGACGCGACTCTGTTGGAACAATTCCTATGAAGACTTCATGGAAATTGTTCTACCGAGGTTGCGGTCCGCCTGTCTGCGGGAGCCTTAAAGGATTACGTGAAGAGACTGAGCCGCGTCATCTGATTGTCTGCTTCTTCTCTCAGCTTTGGCTGTCACAAACGCTCTGAAAAATAGCTCATGCTCTCTCATCTCTGACAGTCAGCTAAGTGGTAGCTTGGCTGGCTGCCTAAAGCACGGTAGACGTACATTTCAGTATCTTGCATTTGTCAAACTAAAAAATGTTATGTGTAAACTCAGAGTATTTAATTAAATTAAACCATTTACAGGCACTTTTGAATTGTCAAGGAGTCGGTCAGTCAGAAATATGAAGCTACTTGCCGATTTCAAAGCGTATTAGGTACATATGGAGAAAAACGGGCTAGAAACTCCATGGACAACAATTGTCCACTAACAACGGCACTTTACTTTGTATATTTAATTAATCACCACTGCTCTCAAAACAGTGAAAGAAAACATCGTGAGAAAACCAATATGTCCTAGGACAAAAAAAGTTCGAAGAAGTGATATCCACCAACCCGCACTGGGCCCGCATGGTCAATTACGGCCCACTCCCTCTCAAAAAATAGAGGAGGCCAGTGCTCCAGCAGTCGCAACATCATAGGCTGATTATGTTTGTATAACAGTAATTAAACTATGACGTCACGTCTACAAATTCGTCTCTTATGTCGTGATTCATAGTTATGCATTCATTACTGGCTCAATGGCTCAACAACAGCTACTCAAGGAAACAATTGAATAAATTGTTTATGAAGCCATTTCTAATCATGTGATAACTGGTATGCTGTAGATATTGTTTTATTTATAGTCACTGGGGATATATTCTGTGTATTTTTTTCTCACGAAAAGTTTCTCATGAACAAATCCTACAGAAACGATGATTTCTGTAGGATTTGTTCATGAGAAACTTACTGTTGTCCACGATTTCGCGCGTATTTTGTATTTCATAATTTTTTTAATACCAATATCCAGTACAAAGAAAACAGTTATGCTTAGATGGTTTGGTCATAAGAGAATAAGTAAAAGGCGACTTACAAAATGCCAGGACAGGATACCTACCATGAGCTCTTAACGCGATCCACTTTAGGACCTAAACTAAACTGTTCTTCTAATTCGTACCATGACGTCAGTTTAACGATTCAATTTAGGCCGTGCCATCTGGATACCTACCACGAGCTCTTAACGCTCATTCACTTTCAACGATCCAAATGCCGCTGAGCGTATTGGACGTCATGGTACGAATGTGAGCGATGCAGTTTAAAAACCTAAACTGAAATGTCTTGCTTTTGAATCGTTTTTAAATAGATCATGGTAGGCCTCCTGGACGCCCTAGAAGAAGGACATGTAGACCTTACAGCTGATGTTCTTCAGAAAGGTCAGGTGCGTAGTAAACGAGGCAAAGGGAATATAATAAGGATCGTAGACGGTGGCGTTCTGTAGTTTCTGCCTACCTCCTGGGAAGAAGGCGTGTGTTTATGTAAAGTCTAAATTCAAAGTTATGTTTCAAATTGATATTATTTCAAGTCAAACAAATATCAACTTTATTTTAATGGGAACTAAGTTGATTTCATAGTGACTAGCACTGTTGAAAAAGTTATAAAAATGTTTGAAGTTGTAGATGCTGTAGCGTAAACTGAACTTTATGATGTAGGATTTAAAGTTATTTTTCCATAAACTCCTATTTGTTTACATTTTTGGCAAATAAATCGTGAATGCAGATTATATCCAGGATGAAAAGTAGCCTATGTCTTTCTGCAGGTTCCAGGCTATCTTAAAATTTCAAAACGGTCTATTCTGTGGTTTATGCGTGAAAAGGTACGGACCTGACATACAGACAGAGTTATTTTCGCATTCACAGTATATCCACGGTTTCAGGTCTGCGTTAAAAAGTATCCTATGTGTTAATCCTGCAGTTATAAACTATCTGTGTACCAAATTTCATCCAAATCCGTTCAGTAGTTTTTGCGTGAAGAAGTAACAAACATACAACCACACTCACAAACTTTCGCCTTTATAATATTACTAGCTGCGCTCCGCGGTTTCACCCGCATAATTTTCAATCCCGTAGGAATATCGGGATAAAAAGTATCCTGTGTCAATCCGGGTTATAAATTATCTGTGTACCAAATTTCATCCAAATCCGTTCAGTAGTTTTTGCGTGAAAGAGTAACAAACATCCATCCTCACAAACTTTCGCATTTATAATATTATTATATGTTATATTATATAAATAACATTATATAAGTAGGAAGTAGGATAGTAGGATTAGTAGGATAGTAGCATAGTAGGATATTAGTAGGATAGTAGGAAGTAGGATAGTAGGATTTATAATATTAGTAGGATTATAAATATCCCTAGTCCTGAGTGTTATTGGAGGACGTCAAGTAATCTGATCCATTCCAAATGTGATATCTTAATATCACGATGCAACGTTAATCAAGTCAGATATACTTAGCCAAAATGCTATTACTTTATTTTGATTGAGATAACACTGCTCATAATCGTATTACGCATTTCAATCAATCTGATATGGTGGGAGAGATTATAGTTATTTAGGTGTCCTCGGTAATATTTCCTGGCTAGGGCATCACATTTTTTATTGTGAAATACAATCGTTTCATTGCCACTGGTCCGACTCTGTTCAATCAATCACCTCAGCCTATTGCAGTCCACTGCTAGTAATAGGCCGCTCCCAGGCTGCACCACAACACTCTGTCCTCCACAGATATAGATAGACCTAGATAACGCAAGTATATTTTTTTTGACTACCTACTATGACGTCACAAGCACTGTTTAGTGATGGGAAAATCAAATTGATTCAAAGACGCCGCCGCGTGCGGCACAGGTCTCGCCCCACCCCCCGGGGCCTAGCGCCAGCGCTCACGCTCACCCAGCCAGCAGTACCTACTCAGGACTGAGCGCGAGATACGATTTTTGTACGTAAGCTAGTGCGATTTTTGGTACGCGAAGTAGTTTCTCTTGAGTTATCTAGGTGTATCTATATCTGTGCTGTCCTCCGCCTTCCGGATCCAGTCGGTCCTTCGACAGACAAGGCCAGCCTACTCTGTCGAAGTACTTTAAAAATTGGACTACTGCCTCTCGATATTTTTACATGATTTACGGCAGTTCCCTTCCTGGCAAAGAGAAACACTCAGGACTTGGAAACCAGTAGTCGGGACTGGTAGTTTTGCTACAACGAAAACGATACTGTGATACCTGATTCAAATGCATAGTTGTGGAGGTATGCGAGGGCCAACGGCCCAATGCTCCTAATTGACACCTACTCCAGCTGTTTATCCGAGCTCCTTCGGAATGTCTGGGATCATTTGTATGTATTTTTTCGTCCATAAGGACCAATCTTCTGCACTGTTTAGTTTTTGGACATCAACCCTAGATACTTAGTATACAATTATACTTGAGTTTACACGGAGAAGATTCCCAGTTCTCGTTGAAGATAAAAATATTACTCTATATCAATAAGTCAAGATAAACTTACATTACATGCTGTCTTGCCTAGATTATTGAGATCAAAGTATAAATGTCTGGAGTGACGCCTCCTACGTAGGCACTCATCGATAAGACTGGGGAACCCCGTCAGAGTATCGAATGACAAATAGGACGATGTACGCTAAAGTGGTCAAGACTTCGTAATTTCAACTTAGTCTGTAGAATTATCGTATTGCAAGAATATGTAACTGCAATGTAGCATACCTCGCACTATGATGTGCGACTCAGAGAAAGAATTTAGAAATTATTATGGGCAATACCATCTTTTTACTTAATTTTGTGTCTGTAATATACCTAATATAAGAAAATAGCATCATGAACCGAGATCACTTACTCCAATCCAATATCCCGACATATATAGACCGTCCATATATATAGACATATATGTATGTAGAGGGGCCCGTGGGTAAATAATAACAGCCGCACAGGTCAATCGCTTGCCGCGGTTGGTCTGTGGATGGGTGACCATCTTTACATATCGAGACCTGTGTGTGACCTGTTGACAAAATTCCTGTTTTAATTCAAAATCACCATAAAACCCACTACGCAGTGCATTGTTAGTTTGTTTTATCAGCGCATTAGTGGAATATGTCTAATCTTGCATGACCGCACAACACGTGATCCGCCATGACCCTGAAATCTTAAACCGTTATTTATTGGTTAATTTTATTTATACTTCAGCCTTCACTACTTTATTGTTGATTGTTCTTCGCATTAAAATTACAAAGACTAGTTGTGTGTGTGTTTATGGCTTGCATTGTTTTATGGAATTGAAAAAAAAGATATTGATACTTCATTTACTTGATAAAGAACTGTTACACAAAAAATCGCGCTGAGATACCGCGATTTTTCGTTTCGAAGCGTATAATAGTCCCAATTATGTTTTTACTATGCGTCATCTTCATCTGCCATTTCCCCAACTATGTTGAGGTCGGCTTCCAGTCGAACTGGATGCAGCTGAGTACTTACCAGTATATTACCTGGAGCGACTGCCTACCTGACCTCAACAAGTCAGTTACTAGGTAATACGATGACTCTATGACTGGTTGTTAGACTTTCAAGCTCCTGATCGACTGTCAAAGATCTAAAACGTGCTTTCCCATCCACGGACCGACCTCTGCAAGCTTCCCATCGACCCATGCGGCTGTTATTATTCAGCCACGTGCTCCAATTTTGGTTCTATGCGGTCAATGATTATTTATTTTCCTATGTCCTGTATCGATATGCCTGAAACGTAGTTGGAAGTTTATATTGGTCTGTGCATTAAGAAATGTATAAAGTGCTTATTATACTATCCCATTAGTGCTGTTCAGGGACTTAAAGACACCTTCATAAAGGTTACAGAATTATAACTGTTACATATTGAATTGGTAACAGAATCAAATATGTAACACTTTTATAAATGTGTTAACCCATAACACTTACTAAAGTGTAACAGATATGAAAGTGTTAGTGTTAATAAGTGTAACCGGTAAACGCGGAGTTGCCAAAACAGCCGCAATCCCGACGGGATTGAGCCTATTTTGCCATCGCCGGTCGTCTGTCCGCCGTGCGTTTTTGCGGTACCGTACAATCATACCTACAAATGCTTATTTCTGTAACACATATTAACACTTAAAAAAGGTTACACTTTGATTCTGTAACATTATTGTATCTGTTACATTTAGAAGTATTTTTCTTTTAAAACAGTGTTAAAACACCAGTTTGAGTCGCTGGTGCTGTTTGTAATCCTATTCATCGATTTTTATATCCACGGCTATTCATTGTTGTATAATACGGATTATTCGTAAATTAGATTAAGAGTATGTACTCAACGTGGTATTCGGAGAAATGTGGAAAATGTCGCGAGGAAAGTTTTGAATATGAATGTGGAGGGTTAAAAGAGTAGGGAAAGACCAAAGAAACGATGGATGGTGTGGAAGATGACACGGCTAGAAAGGGAGTGACTACCGAGGTGACGACAAATAAAGATGGATGAAAAACCGCCGCGTTGACGCTGTTGCGCTGACCCCAAACAAGTTGGGATAAGGGCAGGTGAGCCGTGAATGACTAGTATGTATGTAGGCAACGTGAGTGCCATTATTAGCATCGCATTTATAATATTATATATATATATATATATTAGTAGGAATAGTAGGAAAGTAGGATAGGATAGTAGGAAGTAGGATTAGTAGGATAGTAGGATATTAGTAGGAAGTTTAGTAAGTAACCGATGGATGTTTTCGCATGAATTTGATAAATGAACTGTTTGTTTTCTATTAATTTAATATGGTCAAAAAGTTGGTTTTTAAAGCAGTGTATCTCTGAAACCGTAAATAATTTTTATAAAAAAAAATTGACATATTTCCAAGTTTTATTTTAAAACAGTGATGGAACTCAAATCACAGTTAAACGTACATTAATGCATCAAAAAATCTTCAAATACATCTCTGACATTTCTTCAAAAGCAGTGTATCTCTTCATTAACAATTTTAATTATAATTCAAAATATACCATTAAATTGCTAATGCCAAACTGCATTCAGTGATGGATTGTTTATTATTAAGTAGTTTGTAAATAGTTTGTAAATATATGATTGTTTCATATTTTGCAATAAATTACCAGCGTTGTGTCATCGCGCTTCTCTTTCTTTTCTATGCAGTCCGATAGTGACCGCGTTTTAGGTCATGTAGTCGCCTTAATTTAATTTTATTCGAAAACATCCATCGGTTCTTACTAAACTTCCAACTATGTAAATGCGACGACCCTGGTTACTCATTGCCTTTAGTGACCGTACATTAAAAATTAGTTATGGGTAACGAGATCAATTATCGTAAATGCTTATTACAGTAATTTAATCACTTACAAATTTTTCTAATGATTGCTGTTATTATGCCCAGGAATTTTCGAGTTATTTTAGATAAAGACCTTTGGATGGATTAAAGGCGAAGGAGAGACATTACTACAGCAGACCCTGCTTATGCTGCCTGTACTGCTTAATGCTTGTGCCTACCTATCTAAAATATCTGCGTAACGCAGGTACCATTGAAAAAGCAGGCACGCTAAACGCTATACATTAAATAAATACATTAATTGTTTCACCAAAAGCCATCACATTATGTACAAGGAGAGTGTCGCATGGGAGCGTATTTTGTCTAAACACAGATTTTTTTTGTTATTAAAATAAAATGATTCAATGCTTTTTTTATACAAACAATAGGTACACTTTTTACGGACTGCTTAGGTTTATATAATTATATAAATTGTTATTTAATAATAATAATATATCTTACATAATTCATGAGTAATAAAAATATTAAAGACATCAAGTAGGGCAGAACCGCTTCAGGGCCGATATGAATGCAATTTTTTCTATTGATAACGTCCGATTAAATCGTCACTGCATTCAACTGTATTGATTTTACTATCAAGGTAGTAGGTAAAGGCATGGAATGTTACGCATTATGATCATGAAACTCGCATCAAGTCATTTTTTATACAAACAAAAAATAAAACGGTTCAGCCGTTTGGGAGCTACGATGGCACAGAAAGATACACAGATACACCCGTCAAACTTATAACACCCCTCTGTTTTTATCGGGGCTTAAAAACATCACGGCCTTATTCCTCGAAGGATAAGACAGACGTGTACCTATAGTACATCCACATTAGGTACCAGTTATTGAAATAGGGGCCATAACCCGGGCACAAATCTGTGGGCTAATTACGTAACACACTATCAGTAGTGACAGTTCAACAACATTCACTGCGTTATTTACGTTGTTGAGCAGACACATTTTTCGGACATATGAAGCAATGGATTAGCAATGTCCTTCAAAAGGATTCAGATTGAGATTGATAGTGTGTTACGCAAAAAGGGTCTAGGCTGCTACTGAGTTTCAGATGTAATAAACCCAATAACACTTTTGCCCCATCCGGGAATCGGACCCAGGAACTTATGCTCAGTAGTAGCCCTTGTGACCATTATACCAACGAGACGGTCCCGAAACCAAAGTTAACTAATTAAGTTTTATTGTGATCAAATTCACAACATATAGGTACCTAGTAACGAGTTAAAAAAAATCCTGTATTGTTTTAGTACTATTTCTTACTAGCTTCCGCCGGCGGCTTCGCCCGCGAGATATGTCGATAAAAATTTCAAAACTATCCTATGTCCTTCCCCGGGATGCAATCTATCTCTTTGCCAAATTTTATCGAAATCCGTCCAGTGGTTTAGGCGTGAAAAGGTAACATACAGACAGACAGACAGACAGAGTTATTTAATTATAATATTAGTATGGATGTAGGTAATAGGTAAAATGGGCTGTGGTCCGCAACGATAGATATAACAAATGGAACACTTGCATTCTGAAGTACCCTTAAACTGAATAGTTGATTTATCAATCACCATTATGTAATTAACTGTTTTCACCGTTATCATTGTCAACAGCTTTTCTGTCCACTTAGAAAATCAAATCAAACAGACCGATTCATGTAGAACAGAGTTTACAAGATTACATATTTTGACTTGACCTTCACTATACGTTTATGAAGCAGCAATAATGATAAAACGCGATTTAAATAACTATGACACATTGCACATTGGCACAGTGCACGGCATAAAAATGTATTAAGCGGAATTAAGGAGTATATTTGGGATAGCAGTAAAAATTTATAACAAACTTCCAAATTATGTAAAAAGCAGTGTAACCTCACTTAGTTTTAATAAAAAAATAAAGGAATTCTTGTTAAGGGCCCATACTACCTCAAATTGCTTAGCATGATCCTCTGTTATGTCGAAAATACTGCAGCATTAATTTTGAAATAAATATATTGTAAAGTTGAGGATTAATGTAAGGTACTATATGTGACGAAAACACGATTCCATAAAATTTTCTCGATAGAAAAAGAATCCAAAGTTACCTCGAAACTGAACAATAAACCGCTGGTATTAAAAAAATACTACAAATTTGATCAGGAAACTTTGTATAATAACTAAACTAACTATAAAGCAGCGACTATGTTTTTTTTTTTTAATTACAATTATTTTCTCCGTAAAAAGCAAAAACGTAAACTATTGGCGCTGCCTGTCGCCCAGCACCGCACTCTGTCTCGCTCACACTTAGTCCGCGAGCAGTTTTGTGCGAGCGAGACAAAGAGTGAATTTTAGCTGAGGTAGTATGGGCTCTTAAGTTAAGCCTACTATTCAATCAATGACTTTTTTAATGACAATTATACTGGTGACTAGACCATTAGATAAACAATGCTAATGTCTCAATGAGTAATTTAATTTTGTCTGACATCAATGAGATATTTAATGAAATCAATGAATAATCAATCTATATTGCATTAATAAGTAATTTAACTTTAATGAAATCAATAATTAATTTAATTAGTATGAAATCAATTGCCTACCTACTACTTAATTCTTTTATTTGACTTTGTAATAAACAACTATATTAATGCATGACGAAAGATTGACGTTGACTTGGGAAGAATAATGATTTTAATGTTAAATTAAATAAATATAGGATAGGACCAGCCATAGACTTATAAAAAAAGATGGACTCCGCGCCACGCATATCGAAAGTGAAGCACCGTACCGATCTATGTGTGCGTGATTGGCGATTGACGCTGTCGTGTCACGTAACGGCGGCCGGTCGGCAATGTCGGCATACCTACTAAGATGTAAATGTGATGTAAGGCGTGAGACCGTGTTTGTACAAGCGGTCCCGGCATACTTACTGTGCTTCACTTTCAATATGCGTGGCGCGGAGTCCATCTTTTTTTATAAGTCTATGGGACCAGCATTAAATATTGTACACCTTATAGGTATGTTACAGCCTGTGGTTACAGCGATCCTTTACAGTAATCGAAAGAACTGATATTTCACCTGTGACAAACAATAAATGAATTTGAAATCAAATTAAAAATGGTGGCCATAGTATAAGTTGCTACATCTAAAATTATTAATATTTTCAGAAACGTTAAAAAAAAAAAAAACTGATAACAAGGTACACTGTTGCCATGTGCCATAAGAATATGATTTCTGACTTCATTTACACACATTTACATAAAATACTTATAACCTATGGCACTTCGATTAGTGAAAGAATTATAGGAATCGGATTAATAGTTCCGAAGATTACTAACTACATACATACTCAGAATTCTTTTCACCGAGCCAGCACTTTCTGTCGTTCTTTTCCAGTCTAACTTATCATCTTTCAATCTTTCTAACGAACTCCTTTCCATTGTTCCAGTACAAAATATGGCATACCCTGGAGAAGGACCCGCTCTTCGCACACAACTCCGTCGCACCAACGGTGGAGGAACAGAAACGCATCACACAGCTGCAACTGAAAAAAATAAACGAGTACAAATTCCACACTAAAGAAATGGTCAACTCTAGCTATAGTCGACGGGTAAGGACCAATTTTCTTCTCTTATACAGGAAGGAAGAAAAAGAAAATCAGCTGTTTCATAAAAAAGTTAATACCTACTTGACCAAAATGTATGAAACAGCAGATTTTTTTTTCGTGATATCAGAGTTGTTCCCATAGTGAAAGTTTTTCATAATCATGGGTAGAACACACTGTAAAAATTGGGATGGTGATTAAAAAATCTCCCTGTATGTATTTAAAAATCAAGTCTCGTAAAAACTCGAAAATGGATCGACCTATTTTGATGAAACTTTGGTAAGTTGTTGTGTGCGCGCCGAAGGTTTCTAACTAAAAAAGAAAAAGGCATTGCAACATTAGCTAGATTTGTATATTATCAAATCTACTCTATAATCAGGCCATTACAAACGCAACGCTGTCAGCACACGTACACACGGCTACACATCAAGCTATACATTTCCAGTTTTAGCTGATCTCGCATTGTATAAGTTTTTCGTGCAATCAGAAGTCAGCTTATACTGGTTATGTTAGGCTTGCTTTTACCTTGGTCAGAGGGTAAGCATTGCAATACAACGTGGTAATGCCACCAGTCTCTTGGGTAATTTTTCGACGCTATATTTTAGTTTCTGTATATTTTTAGATAAGTTAGGATTTAATTTTGTTATTTTTATTTTAGATAAGGAACGATTTCATTTTTTATTATTTTCTAATTAATTAGGTATTAGTTATTATTTGCTTAACTACTTTTTTTTTTGCATTTACAACAATAAATTTTTAATAAGTACTTATTAGTATACTATTTTTAAACATAAAATGGTTTTTTTTTTCACAGACACGCACAATAATGACGATAAACGAGGCTGTGCAGTCTTTGAACCCCAGCGTGTCAGTAAAGATGGCGATCGGCATATATTTGTTTTCAAATGCCTTATTATCGCTTGGCACTGAGAGGCATCATAAGTTCTATGAAGCTACTTTTGTGGAAAGAGAGGTAAGCGTTAATAACGCCCAGTTAACCCCACCCTAGGGAGATCAGACAATAGCCCCTTGTTAATAAAATGGGGTGTATTGCGTAATTTTTTATTTTTCTCTCGCTCCTGCCCTCAGGTCCGCGGACCCCAGGTTGGGAAGCTCTGAGTTAAACGAAAATAAATGCCCATTTCCACTAAACCTAGGCGACACTTAAATAACAGCGCGCTTTTGGATTTTCAGCTCTCGGCGCTGAGCCGAGCGTAGAAAATCCAACAGCGTGCTTTTGTTGGGGCATTCGTGTCAAAATAGAAGCGCGTTTGTGTGTCACCGTGAAAGCGGGCGTAAAAACTGCGATAAACGTATATGGATACAGAAAAAAAAAAGCATAGAAGACACCTTCGATAACAGTAACCGCCTACGTATTACAACATACAGCTAATAATAATCTGTTGTACTTATCTCACGCGTAAAAACAGCCAATGTTATGTCACTTCCGAAGTTCCAAGGTCAATGTTTGTGCAACAAAAGGCCAGATAGCGTTAGCGACAACATGCTCAATGAGTTGCTACTTGGTAATGACTGACAATTATCACAAGTTTAAAATTTGATGGCACCACTGGCAGTAAAGCCAGTAAGTAAACTTTCTAATGGACACTTTAGTATGTAATAATGGTCACCCATACGCTTGCCATGTTTGGTCCGTGGAGGGGTGACCATCTTTACATACCATGACCCACCGTGCCTCGGAAAGCACGTTAAGCCGTTGGTCCCGGCTGTCATTCGTAGATCTTTGACAGACGTTACGGGTCGTCAGAAGCCCGAAAATCTGACAACTAGTCTTACCAAGGGGTATCGTATTACCGAGTAACTTGGCTGTGGAGGTCAGATAGGCAGTCGCTCCATGTAAAATACTGGTATTCAGCTGCATCCGGTTAGACCCAACTTAGGCTGAAAAGGCTAGGCAGATAATGATGTGTTATGGAAACACTCAGAGCAAGTTAGTTGTGACAGGCAATGGAGCAGAACACTTGTTTAGGTAACAGTGCTTAGATAAATGTAAATTTAACAAAGTACGACGGCATCGCTCGTTGCCTTCCTGCATAAAGCCTGAACAATGGAGGCTCTATAATTCAGTCAGTACTGAAACTATAGCAACGCACAGTCGGACAATGACCCTGGCCGTGATTTCAAATAAATAACGAGACCACGGTCAATGTTCGAAAGTTTGTAAGGACAATCCCGTAAAAACATAAATGTTCCGTTGTAATATTGACTAAGAGCGTTTACGACGTACGGCATTTCATACAAACTTTCAATCCCTTGTTTTTCGAAATGCATGAACCGATTTTAATAAAACTTTATACGCATAAGCAGGATACAGTGGTCTAAAAAGTTAGTAAAGAACTATTTCGAAATGTCTTATTTAAAAAAAGAGAAAGGGAAATCTCTGTTTCTATGGAAATTTTAAAATCGGTCTAATTTGGCTGGTCTATTTTTCGTAAATGTTAATGCTATTGGTTTTCCCAGTCACCTTACTACACGACAAAGTGTACCATCCTAGGTCTAATTTGAAACACGCTATCTGTATCTCATAAGCCCACACGTACCTACGCACAAACGTAAAAATATCGCAGTGGATTTTATGATGTGGATTTAACTCTCGGCGTTGAGCCGAACGTTGAAAATCACAGAGCTCGTCAAAATAACAACACTGTTGGATTTTCAATTCTAGGCGCTAAGCAGTGCGCGAAAAAAAATCGCAGCGGCAAAAACGCGCTCGTTCGTACTTCGGCTTAATGTATAGTTACGTATCAAGAAATTTTTTACCGCCGAACCTTCAAACTAACCAAGTTAATCTCCCATAAACTAATACACCACAATCTTCAACAGACGCTGGCAAGCTTCGCGCTCACTGAGATCGCGCACGGTTCAGACGCGCGACTCATGCGCACGACGGCGACGTACGACCCAAAAAACAAGCAGTTCGTCATTAACACGCCAGACTTCGAGGCGGCTAAATGCTGGGTTGGTAATCTAGGTAAAACTTTGTGTGACTTTTACTTTGACATGGCTTTTTGACGATTAACACAGGTACAGGGGACCCAGCACGAACACGCGGACTAAACATAACGTAAATTGAAACGATTTCAATATTGAAAATACTCGTTTCGTTATAAGACTGATAGTTATGGGAGATACTAATTGCGGTTGTAAAAACATTTAAACCGAAATGCTCCACGTCCACCATCCCGCACTAGGCACCCGTGGTGTATTACGGGGCCCACTCCCTCACACAGAGAGGAGGCCTGTGTCCCAGCAGTGGGAACATTATAGGCTGATTATAATATGCTATATAGCATAATCAAACAAAAACAACAAACACTGACAACTACTACAACAACAAAACAGACAAATACTTTTGTCCTATAAGACAAAAGTATTTTCGATTAAAAATCCTTCGGATTCACGTTACGTTTACGTTACGGAGTTAAGCGACCTGACGATTTTTTTTTTTTTTTTGGAAATGTTTTTAATGAATGTCTCATGAAGCTAAATATTCTTAGGTAAGTCTGTGGGATTGGATTTTGCCAAAATAATGTATAGCATCACTTTGAAGATAATGAACCATTAACTAACCATTACTCAAGAGTGATAGGTAAATATAGGTACTAGATATTTACTGTCTCCTAGCAAAAAATACCGGTCATCAATATTACTTTGTTAGTTAATGGCCCATTAAGTTTAATGGAATTCTGTGGAGTCAGTCAAATGTTATGCTTGTGTAAGGTAAATCATGACTCGTTAGACCAAAACAACTAAGTCCCAAAATCTACCAAAACAACAACAACTTAAATAAAATGTATTTTTTTTTTCATCAGCGAACTAATACCTACTTCAGTTTAGTCTAGACTTCGCTAGTCTCATCAAAATTCAGTAAGACATGCATTTATATGTCCGTTTATCATACCATCTGCGTCATTCACTGCTTATTTGTATTTACATTTATGTGGGTGTTGAATCTGCATGTTTTCCTACGCTACCCACCGAAATTGAACTGATTCGAAGCTATTTTTATAACTTTAAATTAAACAGTGTTATATGCTCATGGTGCCTGGATTTGGCTTATTTGCCTACGGTCCACTTGGATCCCAATTTGAGTCAAACTGTCGTTTGTTATCTCTTTAGATTTACAAGTTTTACTACTAAAATAATGTCTTAAATTATAAACGTCAACAAAATATTTTATTTCACATAAACCTACATGGGCACTTATGAAACGTCAGAAGCTAGGTGCACGGTTCCAATTGGTCGTTTCCTATGGAGAAGAACCGGCAAGAAACTCCACGGTTACTCTTTTAAAAATATTTGCGTTTTTACAATGTTTTCAAATTACAATAGGTATGGGAGGACTGCATAGGCCTGTCAACAAGTACCAGGTACTTGATAATATAAAAAAACCATATACAGATCTAAAGTCTAAAAGGCCTACAAAGTCCTCACATTTACAAAATTAGAATCCATGAAAAGGATAAAGTAAATAATATAATTTATAAAAACCTACTAAAACCAAGTGATATGATTGACATTACAACCACTAATAAAGTGGTGAAAAATTAGAAATGTCTATACAATGTCAAATAATAAAATTTTATGTCAAAGAAGTATATAAAAAATAAACATCTTGATTTGAGAGCAATTAATAGACATTTAAGCAGTTATGCTGTTAATGAGATGCCAGGGAAGCCACATGTGCAGAAGGAATTATTGCCAGACTACCTTGTCTTCAACGTAGTCTTTAATCTTATAATATGCTTTTTTGATAAGGACACGTTTGATGAGGGTTTTGAACTTTCCATCGCTAAGTTCTGTAACCGGCTTTGGCAGCTTGTTATAAAAACGGATGCTGTTTACAAGAAATGACTTGCTAGTTTTAGTTAATCTAAATTTAGGTATCACAATTTCATGTTTACTACGTGTATTAGAAATTCATAATTTCTGATGTCTGCCACTATATTGATACTGTACCTATTTGGTATGAGTGCTCGTAACTTTTAGTCGCCAAAAATAGTCACCGTATCCGAAATCCTCATGGGATGTACAGACGCCAGCACATCAAGCTACCCGAAACTGTAAAATTTTCCCAATCAACTTTTAACCTTATGTTTTAGCGATAAAGTTGAAAATCTATTAAAGAAATTTGACAAATTGCTTGATTGCATGATTGCTTGATTAGCTTGATGTGCTGGCGTCTGTACCTAATTATTACTGCATTCGAACTTTAAAATCAGAAACGAACCCTACTATAACTAAGTATAATTTCTATCTTTCCCCCTTGGAGTCATGTCCGCAGTAAAAAAAAATCCTAAGGAGATGAACAGCACTGGGCTATATAAAAAAAATATCAGCTAGTATTTCAACATCATTTAAAGCAGACGTTCTGCGTTCAATTATGACAATTAAGACGAATTAGGAACCTCTACTACACTTGTTATGTTGCTCCCTCCCACATAATGCCTCAATCGACTCTTGCGCACATTGCTGGCGGTGATACACTACTATCGGAGTAGAATAAGTGAGTCAATTATTTAAAGGCTGCAGAGTTAGTACCAAATTAAAAAAAAAATATATATTATGTCTTCACAAAATGTTCCCTAATCATTACTCCACTACTAATTCACACCATATAAATGGTAAAAAAAAATCAGCTGTTTCCTACATTTATGTTCGCATAACATAACTCGTCAAAATGTAGGGAACAGCTGTTTTTTTTTTTTGCGATTTCATGTTTGGTCCCATAGTAAAAGTTGTTCATAATGATGAGTACAATCTTCCATTTCGATTTGTCGCATGTATTCAATTTCAACCTGCATACAAACAAATTAAAGTGTAAATAATCTTGTTTAAAAAACGGTTTACCTAAAGGACAGGGTATCGGCGAACAGACATTACAAACTTTCATCACCCTTTAGGATTATTTTTTTTCAATAATAATCATCCTTAAGGCTTTAAGATTTTTGGTAAGTAGATCTGCGCAGCATGTCTTCATCTTCCACACGTCTTATCCGTCGTCATCTCAGTGTTCTACTATTTCCTGTTCCCGATGATAATTTACACGTTGCTCTTTTTTACTGGGATAAATAGAGAAATATTTACACAACTGATACTCATCATGTTTACTCTTCGACTGATTGATGAGAGAAGACCCACATACTCAAGTACCCTCATGTTATTGACTACCTACCCAAATGGCGTAGCCTCTGAACCAAAACAAATATTTTGACAGGAAAAGTAAATGTCATTACTTTTGTTATGCAAAGAGTATGTTCGCTTTTTCTATCAGTATCTAAACATACAAATAAATAAAATTGAAGTGTCTGTTTGTAATTTCAAAATAACATTTTTTTACTAAATGCAAATGAGTCTACACGGTACTTCAAACAAAAAAAAAAAAAACGATTTTTTTATCTCTCTGTCTACTGATACTTTGATCCCTGGGGAAGGATAGGCTACTTTTTATCGGCATACCACGCGGGCAAAGCCGCGGGCTGAAGCTGGTCTGAAAATAACAATGTTACCTTTAATACATATAATATTATTACTTCCGACTTCGTTTGCAATCCAGAATGAAAAGTGTAGTCCGTCCACGTCCTTCTCCAGGTCCCGGCTACTTATCAGTTAATTATTTATAACGATCGGTTCATAACAAACAGACAGTTACTCCTCTTAAGAGCGTTTACGCCGTACGGCATTTCATACAAACTTTCAAGCTCTTGTCCCATAGTCAAAATATTATGCAACTCAGGCTATTCACGTAGATTTTATAACAGGGTTATAATAAATAAAACAATATAAAAACATGCGTAAAAATATGCTATATAATATAGCCATAAAGATATAGTCATAAAGTTTTTTTTTTTTTTTTTAAGGGTTTTTCTATGGAAAATATTATATTAAAGGACTAATTTTTATTGCCAATCATTTTACCTCGTGGAGACTATCAAGTATAGTTAATTATATACTTAACAACTTATGTAATATACTTACATACTTGTCGCATATAAAAAAGAATTATAAATACACCTAAAATAACAAACAAACGTATGATTTCCCTCGATTGGCATTGAAGTTCAGTTTTTTTTTTTTTTTTTATTGATTACAATCTAGCCTAATAGACTAATAAGCAATTTAACTCTAACTTAATATTTTACGAGATAGATTAAGTAATAACTAAGAATAGTGTCAATTTGCACTTTTACACAGTTTCGTAGCACTTCCTTAGGTTCTGATAAATTGATAAAACACTTTGTATAAGTGTTACATGTATAGATTACTAAATATGTACCTAGTAAAAATACAATTTCTGTGCCTCGGAAAACCGTTGGTCCCGGCTGTTATTCGAATATCTTTGACAGTCGTTACGGGTAGTCAGAAGCCCAAAAGTCTGACAACCAGTCTTACCAAAGGGTAAGGCTTATCGTATTACCCAGTAACTGGGTTGTGGAGGTCAGATAGGCAGTCGCTCCGTGTAAAATACTGGTATTCAGCTGCATCCGGTTAGACTGGAAGCCGACCCCAATATTTTCGGGAAACGGCTAGGCAGATTGGTTGAAAGATAAAATGTGTGATTCATTGCTTAGTCATTTTCGAGTGTATATATAGTTAGTGTTGTTAGTGTGAGTATAGTTCAAATATTTTCATAAAAAAGATGGAATAATATAAAATTAAAATCAAAACTCATTTATTCAAATAAGTCTGAGAATCAGCAGTTTTCGAACAGACCATAAACAACAGCTGTTTACGCATTTCGTAATTTGACGATCACATGCTTCATTCATTCATAGAGGAAAAAAAATTCATTAATAGACAGATAAAGTAAGTACTAAGTAGTGGTATTACCTAAATGAAGAATTATTTTTATCAGTTCATTAAATAATTTCAATTATGTATGAGTCATTTATAAGAAATGTTTTGATTTTTATTACTTTTTTTATCAAACATTTTATGAGTCGAGGTTAGCAACACTCGTGCGAATTTTATTGATTTGATTCTGTATGAAGATTTTACAAGACGTTTACGATCATTGGCAGGCAGTTTAATTGCAAGAATAAGAGCTAGGAGACCAAATATGGATGGATTATGCAAGAGATTATTTGAATGAAAAGGGAGTAAATGACAACAGGGCAGCTAATGAGGGAGAATGGGGAAGTAAAACACATTTGACCCGACCCCAGGTAATTTGGAGGGAGAACGGGCAGGCAGAAGAAGTTTATACAGCAAGTACTTACCTAACATTTTGAAATTGAAATTGAAAATATTTATTTCAGACCAAGCACACAGAAATTGATACAAGAACAACAACACAACATTACACAAATACAAAGAATTAAGTTATAAAAAGTTCATGCGTGGCGATAACCTTTTATTTTGCATTTTATTATTTTATAAATGTAATTTTCGATTACACGATGCATTGTTCAACTAAAAAAAATAACTTGTTTTTCCCTTTTATTAATCCATCATTCAAATAAAGTGCATAATTTTGTATTTCATGTTCATGCGGTCAACAACCCTTTTGGTCAGGTGTGTGTGACCCTTGGTGATTGGGCATTTATTTCCTGTCATTTTCAAAAACCTACATAAACCAATTTTATCTTTAATGTTATCCTTCAACTGTTTTGTAATTAAATCTGTTGAATTAAATGTCTTACACTACTTTTTCTTCATAGAAAAAACAAGAGGAAAGAAGTATGTTTTTTTAACAGTTAAAACACTAGGAAGCGATAAATTGTGGACACACCCTAGAAGTTACATCGAATTTTTCTGTCAAAAAAAATTTTAGGGTCCGTTCACACAGACCGGCTCGGAGAGGAGAGCAGATTTTTTGTCACGTTTAAAACAGAGTTTTGAATCATTGCAATAAGGTTTATTTTTACATGTCACTTCTTTTACTTTTGAGTTGACCTACTCGCGTAGTACAAAGAAGACCGCCGACCGATGCTCTCCGGTCTGTGTGAACGGACCCTTATGTGTGTCTGTCTTGTGTACGTAAATATAGTAGCAGATTATGGCATTTATGTATGTAGATAAATTATAAAATAAAATATTTATTTACCAGGTAGAACATGTACCCACACCCTGCTGTTCGCTCAGCTGATCACACCCGACGGCACCAACCATGGACTGCACGGGTTCCTGGTGCCCATCCGCAACCCTGAGACCCTGGAGACATACCCTGGACTGATCGTCGGAGATATGGGGGAGAAGATCGGAGTCAATGGTATTGATAATGGGTAAGAGATGAATCAAGTTCTTCTAACTTAACAGACAGCTGTGCTGCTGGGGAATTTGTTGCGCCACTTCTTCTGCCCATCTAAAGTACTAGGAAGTGGTGAAAAACGGCCGGTCTTGGGGGACTGTCTTATGGTCTTATGTAATTTTGACGTTCAAATGTGCTGGTTCACATGACTTAAAAAAAAAACTTTTTGTTTTTAGGGTGTTTTGTTTTCGAATGCAGATTGCCGCAAAATCTCTACATCAGATTGTCATTCAATTAAAGTTTTCATCGCGATTGTGCATTGCTGTCATAATTCTATTATTCGGAAATACATTTATACTTTGCGTATGCTTTCAATTCTTAAATTTTCGTAGGATTACCTTGACAGATCTGAAATGTCGTAAACGACATGAAGACAGAGATATACAGGTTAGACTGTTAACCAGTGCGCACACTGTGACCATGTATTCAGCATTCGAGTCTAGACCCCTTAGCATAGGTATATTTCGTTGGTTAGAAAAAAAAAAACTGGTGTTTTATAGAAAATCGTAATACCTACGCGGTCAAAACAAGACAAGTCACAAGACATTCATATGTTTGTTTGTTTATACGTTCAAAATAGAGTGTGAATGGAAAATCCTCGTCATTTTTAAGTAGATTTTTTGTGTACAATTGATTCGCTCGATTAGAATGTGGCAATATTTTATAACATAAAAAATAATGTATTACAAAATTTATATATATTGTTATACCTTTATTGCATTCCTCGTCATTCTTGTATTACCTTGTATTAGTCATTATTTTACAAGGCCTGTGTATCTTCTGACTCACTTAATAATGGGTGTCTCCCACTGAAGACAACAATAAATTGTCGGTGCAACGCGGCCCCTATGCGTGTGCGCATCCTGTCGCCAGCCAGGCGTTAACCCCGCGGTATATGATTGAGTGATCTAGGGGCAATTGGGAGTTTTATTACAGAATAAATAAACTTTAAAAATGTAACGGAAGCGGGTGCTCTGTGATTTCGATTGATTTTTTTTGGCACCAATTTCCCAGTAACATTCCTTTAATACTAACTTACGCAGATAGACATCTGATACAGAAACAATTAAAATGTTAACTTCGCGCATTTTGTAAGTCGGTTAATTTAAAACTCTTGTCTATTGTCAAAACTAGTGTAAAATTATATAATGTAAAATCAATATGGGTTTACTTGCAAACGATCGTTATTTACTTTGATATGTACGGCTTTATTCAATGTCGGTTGATAACAGAGATTTACAAACATTTTCTGTTTTTTTTTTAGGTAAGTACATATATCTAAATTAAACACAGTTCTTATCAAATTCAAAGAAAATATCTTTAATAAGTATAACTTTCCTAAGACGATTAATATATACGTCATAAGACAATTATAATATTTGCTAGATAAGTATTTAAATATGTAAGGTACCTACTACCTACAATGTACGTAAATATCTCTTTACCTACTTTTGATTATTCGCCAGGTAAATTTGACAGGACACGACAATATCCTAATAAATGCAAGCGAGAAGTGGAGAGTTCAAACTTCGTATCCCATACGACGTTGCACTCGTCGTTTTTCGCGCGTAACTGATCTAGGAGCTAGTACATTCCGTCCACATGTACGCACGTAAAACTCCTTATCAAGATATGCTATCGACATGAATGTAAACCTAGAATAGGAAAAGTAACTTGAGTTAGGTTATCACTTATCAGTAATAGGTACGAGTACCTACCTAACGTGATATCATGGCGTGATATCCCGGAGGCAGACTCTCTAAGTCCATCTGCGAAGATACGGCCCCGTCCGAAAGAAGTACGAAACTTTGGAATGGACTCTATAACACCCGATTAAAGGTATCAAACCGGAAAGGAATCGGCACTGTATCAACTCGAGCCGTTCAATATTCTTTGTATGAAACTCCCTACTGCAACGCACACTAATGAGAATCGTAACGTAATCGCCTCGCCTCGGGACAAGCCCACGAACCGCGGTGCGGTGGGTTACGCGTCGTCGTCCCCGCGCTTACGTCTCTCCGTACCCGAGTTCACGTCTCTTCGTCCACCCTTGCCCCTCTCACCCCTCCGGCCTGCCTGCTGCCCCATCAACCAGCGGTCGCCTAGCCGTAGCCGAGTCGACGTATCGGAGCTTCTGATCCGCTTTGGTTACGTGCTTACGTTAGGTTGACACCTGTTTGACGGCGAGGCGAAAGGTTAAACGGTGCCGATCCCATTCCGATTTGATACGTATGCTATGACCTTAATTTTTTTTTTCGGACATGGTAGTAACTACAACTGTCAAATCGTCTTGTCATTCATTCTTAGTTTGGGCCCCAAATTAATATGTCCATAGGCGCTGACCTGTATTATACACTTGTTTAATAGAGGTCAGTGTCCATAGGTGATAACGGGAGACCTTTTGCTTGTCACAGCAATGCCACTGTGTATTATGGAATAAGGTAGTAAGTTAGGTCATTACGAAGTATACGCGGGTATTTGCGTACTACTTTTCTCTATATTGGAAGACCTTAGTAAAAAAGTGATTTCCAATCCATACGCTATTAGTTTCATACCCTTGCGTTCTGGCCTTGTATAGAATGGAAATACGCGGCACGGAGGGGTCTCGGTATGTAGATGGTCACCCATCCAGAGACCAACCGCGACAAGCGTAGCTTATGTATGGCCACCCGTATTATGTATTCTGTATAAATTTCAACTGGCCACTTACGGTTAAAAAGATACAGCTCTGTGACATACGGACTGATAGAAAAAGGCTTAGAAATAGAGTTCCGTTGACACTTTTAGGCACGGAGCCCTAAAAACTATCTTGCGTCGTAAATTTGGCCAAAATATTACACGCGTGTTCGTTATTTATCGGTTTCTTCGTATTTTTTACAATTCTTGTTATATCACTTATCTGTAATGATGCCTTATGTAAACGTCCGTGGTCGCGATATGTTACAGGGTCGTTTATGAGTCAGTGGGAATCTTATGCTGATTATAATATTGGCGAGAACAGTTCTAGTTTTTTTTTTTTTGTGTAATATATGGCCTGCGTCTATTCTAAGTATTACCTCTCTCTCTCTTTATAAGATTGACATCTATAATGTTCCCACACTTCCCACTGGTGGGACAGAGGCATTCTCTCTGTGAGAGGGAGTGGGCTGTAATCCACCACGCGGGCCCAATGCGGGTTGGCAGATGTTCTGACATCATCCGCATGTCTTCGAATTTTTGGTTCTTGAATATGTCGGTTTCCACACACAATGTTTTCCTTTACCGTTTATACGTTCTTCGTGACTAAAATCATCAGTACTATTAAAACCTTGGATAGAATTCTAGATCAGAAATAACGAGAATTAACCAAAAACATGAATTTCAATGAGTCAAATATTTAGGCTTCTAAAATAAGAAAACTCAGATACCAAAAGAAAGCGGCTCATTTCCAGAGATTCTAGGTCAGCCGTCTGGCCTAAGTTCAAATAGAGGCTCTCTATAAACTTAATAGACTAGCGGACACCTTCAGATTAGTTGTTAGGTATGTAATTATTTTCGACTTTATTTCAATGACTATGAAAATAAGGCTTGATTTGCCAGATGGGGGCTAGCCTTCACAAGGTGTAAAGTGCCTGACTTATAGCATGTAATGCTCATTCAATATTAGCACTTCTGACTCACCGAAAATACGTAATAAAAGTATGATCTTATGAATAAAGGTGTGATTATATCTAATCAGTTTGACGTATCCGTTGAATCTTGACATACAACATAACGCCGTCCTTTTTAATAATTTTGGCCGAGGTCATTTATCTTTGACCGATGGAGGAACATTACAGGTTAACCGCACATGTAATAACCATGTCATTGGCATGCATCCATACTTTTAATATTATAAATACGAAACTGAATACTGAATGGAAAATATTGTAAGCAAACCTGGAGCTAACGATCTGAAATCACAAACACGTAAAGAGAGCGTGGTGTTTTATGCTTGGTAATTTTTTGCATAGGGAAAATATCGTATGATTAATAAGATATCAATAATTACTGCTAATTACGTCTCGTAAATCTTTGATAAGAGGGTTTGTCATAGACTTTATTGGAAGCACACTAATATAAAGGCGAAAGTTTGTGAGTGTGTGTGTCTTTGTGTGTGTTTATATGTTTGTTACTTCTTCACGCCCAAACGTCTGGACCAATTTTGATAAAACTTTGTATGGAGGTAGCTGACACCCTGGATTAACATATAGGCTACTTTTTATCCCGATATTCTCACGGGATCGACACTTATGCTGGTGAAACCGCGGGGCGCAGCTAATAATAATTATATAGCAGTTAATAATAACTATACTATTAGGTGAGCAATGGTGGCCCAGTGGTAACGGCCGCGACTTACAAGTTGTAGGTCGTAGGTTCGAACCCAGACAGGCGCTAAAGCGCAAATAATTTACACAAAGTAGTAAATTATTTCATCACCATTGCTCTCCAAACGGTAAAGGAAAACATAGTGAGGAAACCGGCATGTCCTAGAACCAAAAAATTCGAAGACGTGACATCTACCAACCCGCACTGGGCTCGCGTGGTGGATTACGGCCCACTCCCTCTCACAGAGAGGAGGCCTGTGTCCCAGCAGTGGGAACATTATAGGCTGATTATGTTATGTTACAAAAAAACTGCTGTTTCATACAAAAGTTCAATACCTACTTGACCAAAATGTATGACACAGCTGATTTTTTTTTCGTGATTTCAGATTTGGTCCCATAGTGAAAGTTGTTCGTATTCATGGGTAGAAAACCCTGTAAAAATTTGGATGGTGATTAAAAAATCTTCATGTATACAAGGTCGTTTTATGTCCATTTATTTATTTTTTTAAATCCTCGATTATGGGTTGTTGGCTATTAAAATAAACTCCAACCATCGTTCGATTGTTCCAGGTTCATAATGTTCAACCAGTACCGGATACCGCGCGAGAACCTGCTCAACCGCACCGCTGACGTCACAGAGGAAGGCATCTACGAGTCCTCCTTCTCAGATCCCTCCAAGATACTGGGGGCGGCGTTGGAGAACCTTTCAGCAGGTAAACTATTCTTTTGAACTGATAGCTCCAGTTGGTTTAGCGGGAACAATGTGTCATTTTGCGTTACTCTCAAAACGGTGAAGGAAAACATCGTGAGGCCGAAAACCGGCATGTCCTATAACCAAAAATTCGAAGACATGGCCCAACCCGCATTGGGCCCGCGTGGTGGATTACAGCCCTCTCGAAGAGGGGAGGTTTGTGTCTTAGCAGCAATGTTCTCAACAATTTAGGCTGAATATGATTATGCTAGCGGCAATAGGCTCACCCCCTATTACATGAAACTTTCATAACTGGCGTATAGTGGGTGTAATATACACCTCCGTAGCTCTCCGGGGATATAAGCATGATGTTCCGATACAATAGTTTAGTTTTTAAATGTTTCGTTGCAGGTCGCATCGGGATAATGCAAGAGAGCTGCCACTCGATAGCGAGCGCGGTCACCATCGCGATCCGGTACGCGGCCACGCGCGCGCAGTTCGGAGAGAGAGACAACGAGATCTCGCTCATCGAGTACCAGCTACATGTTAGTTTATAATTGTATTTCATAGTTTAAGCTAGGGTTGACAAGATCACCCTCAAGGTTTCCAATTCTTTGATCAAGACTAGGCAGTCAGCGTGGTTATCTGCCCATGGTATATTTGTGGTTATATATCTACTCTGAACTATTAAAGGCTGATTTCACCAATGAAACTGAGCGCGATCAGCACATTTAAATTGCGTTCAAGAGCTGTCAGTGTCAATATTCCCCAACAATGATGACACTGACAGCTCTTGAACGCGTTCTATATGCGCTGACCGCGGTCAGTTTCATTGGTGAAATTCGCCCCTAAGTCTCTTAAACATCGCATTTATTTGACTGACGCAGGGTGACCGTGTGATAACAGAAATGTCTGAGCGATTAGTACTACTATTCATGAATTAATTCTCGATGTCTTTTTCACAGCAATGGCGCTTATTCGGCTATGTAGCGGCCGCAGTTGTCTTCAGAATGTACATAGAAAACTTTAGCAAAGTATACTTAAGTATCGTCGAGAAATCCAATACAGGGATGAAAGTAGATAATTTGGTAAGAAATATTAATCATTTTTACAATATCTATTAGAGCTTCTGCTTTCTTTGTAATTGGCAAAGAAATAGTTATTTTTATGCAATTGTTGAATAAGAAGGGGTATTAATCACAAATGGCCGAGTGTGATAATAGTATCACATGAGTGTTTTAATACCTAATTAAGTACAGTTGCATACAAGACTTTATCTACACCCATGATATGAATCCTCTATAAAAGGTTATGAAACAGTTTTTGCAATACTAATATCGAACAAAAATGGCGGCCGGCGGGATACGACGTGAATTCGAATAACCTGTAAGTTCTTTTTTTTAATTACGGCGCTGTGGTAGTGAAACGCGCGTGCATGACAGTGTTCTTTTTTTTAAAAGGAGTTGCATAATGAAATTTAGTACAACATTATATCACTGCTTTGGATGTATTATGGTTACTATGACACTGGTTGTTTCCATGTTGGCAATAAGCTAACTATTTCAGAAACTTTTATAGAGGTTTTATAGCATGCGTGTACATAAAAAAAAAACAAATACATAAAGTACATATTCTAGGAAAGATTTCAAAATCGCAGGCTACAGATTCGGGGCGTATGGTACGCCGAGTTTGGTTATATAGTTGAACGAAATTCTTTTTCTATGGTTCCGTTTATGATAACTTTGAGTGAGTAATTTTAGAGTGCTCAAACATTTTTGATCTCAATTTCTTCTCACTGACCAAACCTTTTGATGGTTTATCGTAGTGGGTGATATTTGGAAAATTGATGTGACACTTCCACAAAAGCCACTCGTATAGAGTTGAATTTCAAGCTTACGCTTAGCTTTAACTTCACGCAATATGTAATTTTATTGTACTGCATTCCATATGAAACCATATCATATTCTATTACAGAGCGAGGCAGTGTCGGAGATCCACGCGATGGTATCGTGCAGTAAGCCACTGCTAACGTGGACTGTACTATCAGCCGCACAGCAGTGCCGTGAGGCGTGTGGTGGACATGGATACCTAAAAGTGAGTATAGTGTAAAGAAATAGCTGAAAGGAGAATACGAATTTTTTTTCCCTTAATTGCATGTAACTTTGGAGAAAGCGAGACAAACTTTTTGAAGTGAAGACTTTTTTAGGCGCGTTGGGCTTTTTTTGAGATGAGAAAAAACCATTGAACTCGTGACACTGTTACCGACACCGCGCTACATTCGGATGTGTTCGGCTGTCCTCGGGATGTACTCGGTTTTAATGTTTATCCGATATGTCAGTGAGTGATGGCAAAGTATTCTGTTTGTGTTTTATTTTCATTTCTGTCGCCACTTTGTGTGTCATTGTTTTTTTTTTATTGCTTATGGGCCCGCTCTTTAGTAAAATCTGTTTCCGAAAATAGAAGACACTTTTTCTGAATCTGAAAAAGATCTGTTAAAATCTTGAATATACACAGGGGCTTGTGGCTAAGTAATAACAGCCGCACGGGTCGATCAATCAGGTTAAGCTACGCTTGCCGCGGTTAGTCCGTGGATGGGTGACCATCTTCACATACCAAGTCCACTCCGTGCCTCGGAAAGCACGTCAAGCCGTCGTCAGTAGCCGCTAAGTCTGACAACTAGTCTTACCAAGGGGCTTCGTATTACCCAGTAACCGAGTTGTGGAGGTCAGATAGGCAGTCGCTCCATGTAAAATACTGGTATTTAGGTGCATCCGGTTAGACTGGAAGCCGACCCCAACATAGTTGGGAAAAGCTAAGGTAGATGATGACACTGCATAGATGTAAAATCCTTTTATTTAAAAAAAAGGAAATTTCACCCCTTTTTTCCGCAGTGCGCAAACCTAGGCGACATCCGCAGCAACCACGAAGCAACCGTCACCTACGAGGGCGACAACAACGTGCTCTCCCAACAGACCGGCAACTGGTTACTCAGACAGTTCCAGTCGGCCCGCTCAGGAGGGACTGTGGATTCGCCCCTTAATACCGTGACTTTCCTGAAGGATTGGGAAAGGTGGATCTCTGTGAGGTTCCGGTGTAGCAGGACTGATGAACTGAAGACAAGAGAGTGTGAGTGGCAAAATTAACATTATATTTTTCACACTGTCGGGACTCGGACAGGCCTCGTCTCTGAAATAAAAAATATTTGACTTTTTCACTTTAAGTTAATGTTGGAAATTCGATGGAACTGTCTAAGGCGTTTGATTGTGTTTATCATGCTAGGTTGACTAAGAATGAAGTCATTATAGTGTCAAGGATATGGCATTTTTGTTAATTATTTGTATGATTGTGGTAATGGTATATTATGTATATATCATTGAATCACGGTCTTTCTAAACACCAGATAGGTTGGGTGTACCGCAAGGTTAAATCTTTGGTCCATTATTTTTATTCGATTCCAATGTAGTGTTGAATTTCTTCGTCAATATTTTTTTAAAAGTTAAAGTCAAGTCAAAGCATTTATTTCCAATAGGCACATAAAAGGCACTTTTGAACGTCAAAAATTACAATTAAATTAGTTTTGGATGAGTAACCACTAAGAAACTATTAAAAATATAATTGCGTCCGTTAAAACTTTCGCTGTGACAGAATTCAACAACTAAACCCAAATTTATTTCTTCCACAGTCATAACAACAACATACAGATGGCTAATATGCTATCTGCTAAAACAAACACACGAGAAATACGAATCAGAGATCGCCAAAGGCTTATCAAAGTTCGAAGCGCGCGCCAAATCCCAAGTTTACAAATGGAGGGACCTTACAAAAACATATGCTGAATACTTAGCGATTATATTCTTCTTGGAGTCTTTGGATAAGAAGGAACAGAGTCTGCAACCGGTGCTAACGAAGCTGTTCTGTCTATATGGGCTATGGTCGCTAGATCAGCATTTAGTGGAGTTATATCAAGGAGGTTATGCGCAGGTATGGTAAATTTGTGAATTTTATGTGTATTAATCTTAAGTCTACAAGTTAAGCATGAAATGCTTTGTTAAAAGTTTTTTTTTTTATCAAAACCCAGCCTTGTTCTGTCTATGTTTAGGTTTGCTTCTGATCTATCGGAATCATTTGAAGTTTAATCATCTTGAAAGCAGTCAGGATAAAAACAAAAATGAGTTATGATTTCATAAGGCCTTTTTTATTTTTCAGGGTGAATCGCTAGCACGCTTACTGCGAGAAGCAGTATTAGAGCTATGCAACGAGCTAAAGGGAGAAATAGTGAGCGTCGTGGACGCGCTCGCGCCTACAGATTTCGTGCTCAACTCTGTGCTTGGCAAGAGCGATGGCAATGTAAGTGTTTATACAAGTTTTTATCTATTATAATTCTATATTCCTGGGCCAAAGGTCTTTTCATCAATGATTCTCATTTTTGTCAGCGATTTTAGACCATTCTTCTTTGTATGTATTCTCGGAACGAAATTTGCTTTTATAATAGCTGTACCCGCGACTTCGTTCGCGTCGGGTTTTATTTTTTTTGCGCGGAACCTTAACCTTTACTCCTTATGACATCAGCTATCTGCTCAGTGAACACACAAAGATGAAGCCACACGGTTGTCTGGACTTCTTGTAGTCTTGGTGTTTCAATCATTATATTTTTCACCACAACATGAGCCAAATGTTACTTACTTCATGTAGTAGATACGAGCGATGAAGAAAAATATAATAAAATATGACATTTTCTTTTACAGCTTTACCAAAACATTCAGAAAGCGTTCTTCAGTCACCCCGGAGCATTCGAGCGCGCACCTTGGTGGCGCCAGGTGGTCACTACACCCAAATCTAAGATATAATAGTCCAATGTAGCTTATGACCAAACGTATGTAGGTCAGTTGTGTCGAGTTTTGTGATGGCGAATCCAGGTTTTTGGGACTTTTCAGCCATTATTTCAGGAGATTGTCGTAAGATTTCATTTCATTAGGCTGCCATAAACTAATTAGTTATTAGTGTATTTATAGTTTTTCTCAATATAATCATCTAATTAATATAATACTTCTTAGTTACAATATTTAAATATGATTTATACCAAAAAATTCTTATACAATTTCGTCTTCTATGTTAAACTTTTACTTAAAGAAATGTCCATATTTCCTTTTTTCTACTTCATTTTTCTAATCATATCTTCTCATTATCCACTCACGCGCCCCTGCACCACTTGAGTGGCGTTGTAAAAAACGCCGACTGTCCGCGGTCCACTGGAGTGGCGTTGAATAACGGTGACAGCGAGCGCGGTGTGCGGTCCGCACAATTTTATTTTTAGTAATTTTGTCTGTGGGAATATCGCTGTCATTCTATTATCTTTCACTGTTCACTTATACATTTATATTCCAGTCTGGATTCGCCTAGGTTCTAATAATGAGATTACGTGGTATTTAATCGGGATGTTTTTGCGTTGATTCATAAAAGTCGTGTCTAATGGGACGCGCCTCGTAACGATGCATTTAGTTTGCGTTTATCGTACAAATATGACCGGATAGTTACTAATCGGCTAATATGGCAGAAATAGAGGTCATAATAGATATTTTTATTATCATGTAAAATAATATTTTAATTACATTTTAGTTTTAAAAGCACTCTGGGTGCTCATAAAATTGCTTAAAAGTTATATATCGCTTTTACAGTGTGCGATGTTTTTTGATGTTAATTAGAATTTCGCAGCAATTTTAATTGCATATTTTTGTCGACTATTTTACGTATAGAAATAGTATTTTATAATACTGTATTTTTTAAAGACTTCGTACACTGCAGAAGCAAAGTTTTGTCATAGAAAATGATATATATTACAAACAACGTTACCTTGATAAAGTATTATATTTTTAAAAACATTTTAACACTGCCCATTGCTTCTGGAATCTAGACTAAGGCCATTTCTCAACCGCTTTCAATACATTAGTGGATTTTTGTTGTTGAGTTTTTTTTTTTAATTTAGCAACATTATCATTACTTATATTAAATTAAAAAATCACAGATATTTTTTCAAAATATTTACTGAATGGGTTATACAATTTATTTGAAGATAATAGTTGTTTTTGATAGTGGAATGTTGTTTTTATTATTTTTAAGGCTAATGTTCATAAATATAAGCAGCTTATAATGTTCCCACAGCTGGGACACAGGCCTCCTCTCTGTGGGATTACAGCCCACTCCCTAGTGGGCCGTAATCTACCACGCGGGCCCAGTGCAGGTTGGGTAGATGTCACATGTCTTCGAATTTTTGGCTCTAGGACATGCCGATTTCCTCACGATGTTTTCCTTCACCATTTTGTGAGCAGTGGTGATGACATAACTTACTCGTACACAAAGTAAAGCTGTCAGGGTTCGAACGTACGACCTATATAGCGTAAGTTGCGGTCGTTACCACTGGACCACCCACGGGCTACCAACGGGCCACCACTGCATGATATATTTTTATTATTATTTTTGTGGTATATACAGTTCACACGGCTTGGTGAACCTTTGTTTTTTTAAGTAGATAATATTTTTATTGAGATTAAATTGAAATCTTTGAAATTTTTACTACCAGCGCATGAGATTTAGTGGTTTTTATTTTAGTCTTTATTTCTGTAAGTTAACAAAAGACCATTTTTTCAAATATTTGTAATGTAAGTACTTATATTAATTTCAATCGTTTCCATGCCGTATGAATATTGAACATAGTTTTGGTAAGTGTATTTTTTTAATTAAATTATTAATATTGATCTTTAATTCCATTTTAATTAGTGCGTAGTATCATATCTCGCATTTTTTGTGTGTTTACAGTACAAATTATGATTATTGTAATTTTTTTTGGGCACTCTTTTAATGTAAATTAATACAACAATTTTCCTGTCCTTCATCTAATTTCAATAAAAATAAACAGGGTGGGGGTGCTTTAGGAATGAATGGCCAGTTTTAACACGACTGCACAAAAGGAAGGGTAATGTTTTTTAACATGGAGACTTTGATGCGCTTGCGCAGTGCCTGTTATTTATTGTATTTATAATTCTTAAAGAAAGTAGAAACTGTATTACAGTATATAACTTCCATAACGATTGTTACAATCTTGTAGTTTTAATAATAGAGTCAAGTAATATTAATTATTATTATGTAGTTCTAGCCAAGGTCGAAACTACCTTCCATTTCCATACCTCATGTACATCATAGAAACATCTTATTTATATAT
This sequence comes from Gortyna flavago, assembly GCA_963669345.1. Taxonomy (NCBI): domain Eukaryota; kingdom Metazoa; phylum Arthropoda; class Insecta; order Lepidoptera; family Noctuidae; genus Gortyna; species Gortyna flavago. The sequence goes on from OY770132.1 coordinate 2,748,947, forward strand.
AAATAAAATATAGAGAAATTTATCCATGTTTGTAAGGTTACATAAGATTCTATAATATGTATTTTCAATTCTTTGTCTAAGTAAGCGTTTTGCGATATTTTGATGCAGGAATTCGGGAAGTTTACTGTTTGATATTGTCCCGTTGCCCGCTGTCGTACACCCAATTTCTGAAAGACTAATTCAAACAAAAAATTCCGCGCGCAGCACCGTACCTACACATAAGGAGTGAAACTTCTTAAAAAGAGAGATTCAGTGTGACAAAGACAGTTATATCTTTGTTCTCTCTCATGTAACGAAATGTCACGCGTTCTTGAAATTACACTCTCAATCGCCGCCTAATAAATTTTTTAATATAATTATTATTCAGAAACAGGGCGTTAATGTCGTAAAATATTTTTAACATCCTGTCTTTAGATTAATTCCAATCGGCCAGCTAGCTCTGCAGCCATTTTAACATAATCGAGATGTGTTTAGTGTACAACCTTATTGTAGAAGTGCCTTCCTCTCTGTAACCCTCGTGATGTTATGTAATCGTGTAAGCTATTGTTTATATGGGTCCGTTGATAATATCAGATGTCAAATATATGTGGAGTAAGTTTTTTCTTTATTTTTTTGAACCTGTACCCTACTTGCACACTATAAATCTCAATTTGAATAATTTTGAAGGATATTAGCAACATCCTTTAAAATCAATTGCTTCATAATTATCCAAATTATTATTATGTTCCAAAAAATTGTCTGGCTCAACAACGTAACTAAAACAATGAATTTTGTTGAACTGTTAAAATTTTCCTCGAGATGTTTAGTTACTTCGATCAAAATCCATGATCGAAGGCCTTATGGGTAAGACACAAGAGACAAAAATCAGAACCAAATTTCTCGTACTTAGAAAAAGTTTAAATTTAAGTCGCAATTTAATCTCTACGACAATTAATATCAAAAACGTATGTACAGGATTTTTTTTCAAGATTGAGACTGAAATTAGAATGCGATCGTTCTTAAAAATACCCGAATTTCCCTCTGGTCACTTTGGCGTGATTTTGACAGATCTAAGCGTAAGTTTCATGGCCCGTTCACACGTGCCAAACCACATCGTAGCGACAAAATGTGGGTAAGCAGTGGTTACGTGTGAATAGTTTAGCTGCAGCTTTTTACACTTGCGTTGTGGCAACTAAGTCGTAAGGTTGAACCCAGACAGGCGCTTTATTTTGTGTAAATAATTTCATCACAGTGATGATGAAATTATCGTGAGGAAACTGGCATGTCGAACAAAAAAAAAACGAAGACGTGACATCTACCAACTTGCACTGGGCCCGCGTGGTGGATTACGACCCACGCAGAGAGGAGGCCTGTGTCCCAGCAGTGGGAACATTTTAGGCTGATTATGACCGAGCTAGGAAGGCAAATAAATAAAATACCAACAATTTAGAACATTCATTTTATTGAAAACACGTAGAAGTTGAATTTAATTTTGATTACGAACATACAGATTTCATTTCTATGTGTACAACATTTAAGTGAGAACTCTGAAAGTGCGACACAATATTACCAAAGGTGCTTTTTGTGAACACAGTGACATTATATTAAAATTGCTAGGAAGTATTTAAGGTTTGTGGCTAATACTCCATGATTCTTGCTCCTTTATTTGCTAAGCCACCTCATATATCATTAGACGTCTTCATAAAGTTTATAACAAGTTATTACACAACATATAAAGGCGGATACTGACTGACTTGTAACGTTTGTTTCTAATGTATCATTCGAGGCGAGCTTGTTTACAAAACGGAGATACACTAAACGTGACGAACGCACGCTTCGAGCAAGTTATTATCAACCTGCTGACTACTGTAACGCGTTACAAAAACTATACATTACAAAAGTCACAAGTCAGCCTCCGCCTTAATATGGTTCAAAGAGACGCAGAGATGATCTAAGCAGGAGCACTATTTTTTGTCCTGGTTTCTTGTCACTGGTGATATATTATCAAAGTTTCTGGGATACACATATATATTTCCTGCCGTGATATCAATATTAATAAACATGTAACCTAATGTCATCTTAAAATGTAAATAATATTATTCCTACACGTTCAAGTGACAATGAGCCCTACATCACAACTTGGGTTAGTAAATAATAAAAAAAAGTAAAACTGTTGAAATGTTAGTTTTAAAGCCATATTGGTACAATCCAACTTTGCTTTGCAAGTATTGAACCAAAAAAAATTTTTATTAGTATAATATATAAACCCATTGCCACAACCTCACTCGATTTTTCGTAAATGCATCACCTTAAAATAAGACGCTGATGTTTAAAACATATTTTTATTATTCTTAAACTTATGAGTATGTTAGCGAACCCTCATTGTTATTTTTATATAATTTGAATAAAAAATCATACAAATATAGTTTTAGCTGTACAACCGTCTTAAGTACCAACCTCATCCAGTCTTGTATTTGGGCTAAGTTATTTTATTTTAATTAAAATGTTAATGAGAAATGAAGGCACTGTTTAAATGTTATGTTGATTGAAATTCATTTTACCAATGATTACCACGCTTGAATTATATCATTTCAATTAGGTAAACGTAAGATTTAAAAAATAATTAAAAGAACGTGAGAGAGTATTATGTATCTAAAGCTCCATTCATAGTTATCACTGTTAAAAGACAAGTTAGACAAATATTCAAATCAGACACTGATTTAACTTGAAAGGATTGTCAATCAATTTCTTAACTCTAGCCGGGCCGACATGCTCAGCACGGCAAAATTTTGTCGCCACTTTTTCTCGCGCCACAACGAGACATGGCTGACTAGGCGTAACAAGTCTTCTGTCTATACAACAACCACTCCGAGCTTATCATTCAATCTAGCTTCAAATCCTTCAATATAAAATTGTTTGTAAAATCTTGAATACAAAATAGGCGAGAAGCTTTTCAATTCACGAATCTGTGTCATTCGTGAATTGTGCCTTGTTTAACCTTGAAATGTGTGCCTCATACTTGTACAAAGCGATCGTCGCGCGGACACGCGGCGTTCGCTGTCATTTTATTCGGCGAACATGAACGCGTCATCATGCTGACAGAGGGCGCCTTCCGGGTTTTCCGAAAAAAATTGTGACATGAACGCGACGATCGCGCATCCGATCGCTTTGGTTAGGACACGGAGTAAAGGTTTTTATACGACTCGTTCACTATGCTTTATAATCACATGGTTAAACCCTCCACAAGATCAAATGGCATAGAGATACGAAAGTTTAATATTATACGATTTAAAATAAGTTATAGTTTGTGAGCTATAGTCGGTGGACTGGTATGGCTCATCCATAAGTGAACTAAAGTGTCATATCTAAAATTTATAATTATCTAAAACCCGTATTGACGACGCCCAAGCATAAATCTCTATTAAAAACTCACGGATTTTTTTAGTCCGCGCGTAAACAACAAACGGGCTTCAATGTGAGTGCGGATGCTTACGATCGGACTTCTTGCTCTAATGAATGGCGCTTATAAGTTACAGAAAGAGATACAGAGAAATACTGTAAGTGGGATTTCACTCTACCCAAAATTAGTTTTTAAATAGACATTTATGTTTTAGCTTCGTTTAAGAACACGGGCCTAAAAGTGTAATAGCTATAAATAAAGCAGTCGGCTTCGTACATGTTTTGTTAGAACAAAATAAAATGTTATAAAAAAAAGAGGTAAATTATAATACTGTTGAAGACTGACTGAAAACAACTGTTATTTTAATACAGTAACATAATATGAAGTTATTTTTAAATGTTTTATGTCACTTAAACTGACATCACATTACATCAAATTATTTTACGAAACCGACCGTCCTAAATCACTCATAAGACAATATAATCTAAGAAAGTGCTTCGACAGTGCTAGTGTTTTTATCATAGCGCTTACAATGTACTATTTCGCAAACATTTATAAGAATAATGTAAGATAATAATAATAATGGTTTTTTGCAATCAACGGCCTGTGTGATGTTGGTTATCTAAATGACATTCAAACGTCACTAATGCATGAAGATTTTGCAAGTATTTATGATTACCAAATGAGTTTTTGTATAGGAATACAATACACTTTAAATATGTATATATACAGTATTTTATCACGATCCAAATTATTACAGGGTGTTTTTACCCATGCATATATGAACAACTTTCACTACGGGACCAACTCAGAAATCACGAAAATAAATCAGCTGTTTAATACAAATGTTACCTACTTGACCAAAATGTATGAAAAATCAATTATTAAGTATTTTTTGGAACGTGAAAAAAAACTTTCTGTATAATAATAATAGTCCTCCAGACCGTATTTCGGCAATGGCGATCAATCTCAACGGAGATTAGCCTTCGGCGCGGGAGATATTATAGTGCAGGCCTGTGTGCGCAGACACAGGTGCACTCTCTCCCTCACTCTCATAGTCGGATGGGATGGGACGGCAATCTGACACGATCGGAGAGAGAATGAATAGACACAGTTTGAGTAATGCCTAAATGCAACCAGCTGACCGATGATAATTATATTTATAAATTATATGAATTGGTAAGTCTAATTGAGTATTTTAAAATCAGTATCTTTTCACTGAGAAAAATACTAGAACTGTCGTCAAAACTAAACTAAACATCAATACGAAAATGAATTTACCAATTTTTATTAACTTTTCAAGTTTTCTAGAAAAACATCTAACATTTAGAAATTGACGTTCAATATTGGAAAGATTGCATGATTAAATAAACCTCACACGATCAACATTAAAAATAAACGAAAATTAAATTAAAGCATTTTCACGAACAAAATTAACCGTATTTTTCTAACAAAAAAAAAAACAACAATTTTTTTCATTATGTTTTTTAAAATTAGTAAAACTTCCACAACCATTTAAAGAAATCTATACTTTTCCAACGACCGTATGTTCATCTCGTCATATTTAGCTGTTGTCACTATCAGAGACAGTGGAACTGGTCATCCTGATTACTGGGTTCTGGTTGGAATCACTGGAGTCACATTCCACCATCAATATTTCGTCGGGAGTATCATTCCTGTCCGAATTACTTTCTGTATATGTCCCCGTTGGGGACTTGTCTTCGATCACCGCTTTGAGGTACGATTCCCTGTCCATCATATTCGTGTCCCTTGCTAGAGCGAGAACGTCTAACGACATCATGCTTTTACACTTCTCTATCTTACTAATCGGTGGATTAGAATGTTCATAGACTACATCTTTGCTTATAGATTTCGTTCTTGTCAGGTTTGTTTCAGTTTTCCAGCTGTCGCTCGGTGGATGGGTATATTTACCTGAGTTGGTACTTGTAGATGGCGCGCTAGAATTCCTAGGAGAGCTAGCAGTGAATTTAGACCTTTTCTGCTGGTTATTTTCCTTCATCATTAACAATTGGTCTAGTTTGTTAATAGTGTCGTTCAGCTCCAAAGCCCACGCTTCGTCAGTTTCAATGTCTTTCTCGATTGGTTTCGAAGCCAGTTCTCTAACTCGCATTCTAAGTTCTTGAAGACTGGAGTCTTCGTCCTTTTCGTGTTCAGCTTTGGCTGTGTCTTCGTCATGTATGGCGTCTCTTTCTGCTCCAACTCCTGGTTCTCTGGGTCCCACTGGGATAATATCCTTGTCTGGTGGATACTCTCCTCTCATTCTATGAATTTCTTCAGATATCTTTTCAAGGGCTTTAAGGGACTTGGAGTATCTGAACTTAGCGTCAGCGATAAGCCGTTGTAGCTTCTCAATTTTTTGATTTTGCGTTTGTAACTGTTCGTCGCATAGTTTCTTCTCTTCGAAGTAAACTCGTGATTTGATGATATTCCGTTTAAGATTCTCCTCTAGTTGTGTCACCTGGAGATAATAGATTTCTATTTTTAACTGTGTTATTATGTGTTTTCGTTTAACATATCTCTGCTTCTCATTATCATGCGATGCGCATATCTTTAAATACGACAAAGGTATTTACTTTGGTATTTTAATGGATAACAGAACGTCGTTTACTGATCTACCTCACGTGGTCAACACAGTAGAACTTGTACATTTTTTATTATTATCAACATTCAAAGTAATGATTATATTTACCTTTTTCTCAGCTGCGATATAAGCGGCCGCTCTCTTCTGATGCTCTCGTCCACTCTCCGCCTTCCGTTTCTCAGCATCCATAACCTGAACAAGATATACAAACGAATATTTAGCATTCTGTAGACTTTCTTTAAAATCATTGCCAGCCACTAAAGTTATCTGAGTTGATTGCTTTATCCTCTCAATTGACTTTATAGTTGAGGAAGCAAGTAACATCATCGATACTGTTTTTGGGGTGTTTCGTATATCGGGTCTTCTCAACCACCATTATCTTACAATCTTCTTCCGACTAGAATATAAGTATCTCACCTTAATGATCGCATGATTGAGCACCTCCTGCCAGTTGCTGTCAAACTGCCACTCGTCCTGCTTGCTCACGAACCGCTGCTCTGCAAGTGTGACCGTCTCTTTAGCGGCAGCATGTAGCTCTAGAAACAAAACAACATATTGTTGAGAGTCAGAAAGAAAGAAAGAAAAAAAGTTTATTTGGATACAGTTCGTGAAACACAAAATGCCAAATTAACAAAATAAAAATAATTTTCAAGCAACAATAGTGTGCGCCTTACGGCTGCGCCAAAAAGGTTCATTTCAGCATTAATGCCAGCCAGATGCTGTCTGACGCTGGTTTTCTAATGAACCTTTAACCTTTAGGTAAAATGACGGGGAGTACACACAGTTTTAGCATACCTAATACATACTTTTTATACTTATAAATAAATAAATAAACTAGCAATCGAAAACATATAATTACAAAACAAAAAAAAAACGAAAATAAAACAACAACGTCTCAGCAAAACCTGTTCGCGTCGTGAAAGATGAGTAGGTACCGTATACTAGAATACAAAATATCATGAGGAGATAATTCTTTGTCATCAATCAATCTGCCTAGCCTTTTCTCAACTATATTAGGGTCGGCCTCCAGCCTAGCCGGTTGCAGCTGAATACCAGTATTTTACAGGGAACAACTGCCTATCTGACCTCCACAATCTAGTTACTAGGTAATAGATACCCATTGGTAAGACTGGTTGTCATTCTTTCGGGATTCTGACGACCTGTAACGACTGTCAAAGATCCACGAATGACAGCCGGAACCAACGGCATAACGTGCTTTCCGACTATTTCCGAGGCACGGAGGGTAGAGTAAAAAAGAATGAGTTCTGTTTGGACCCCTCAGGCTGTATGGGCCACCCAACGTTCCGTCAAAACCTATACGAGAGGAAACTGTTGCAGCCTATGGCCGGTAAGCAGGTACCTATAACACACCTGTTACCGAAAATTCCCAGTATTACAATTTCAAACCGAAATCTGTATAAACGTTCTAACAAAATATTATAATACAACAGTATAAATAAATTAATGTTATGCTTATGTACAATTCAGAATGGTATTATTCAAACAAGGTCGCAGATAGAACCGGTGCGGTGTTACAAGTCGCATCGCATCACAGATACATTATCTAATCACACGTGTTGGCATGAAACTAATTTTTTGTCATCACGTATTATTCCGTAGTTAAAGAAAATTTGATAAATGAAAAACAGGAAAAGGAGAAGAAAACCATAAGTAAATAGGTAGGTATATAATAGAGGTATAAGTAAATAGGCATATAGTAGAGGTATAATAATAGAGGCGGCTACTTGATAATCATTGGATGAAAACAGAGTGAAAGTTCAAGGATGCGTCACGTTTAGGCACATTTCGTTACATGAGAGAGGAGAAAGATATAACTCTCTCTGTCTCTCACACTAAATCTCTCTTATTCTTTATTGCTTCCGTCACGCGGTCTTCCGGTACGCGGTCTTCCGGTACGCGGTTTTCCGGCACGAGGTCGCGGTGTTCTGTGTTCTGTGTGCGAGTCAACGTGCTTTCCGAGGCAAGGGGTCTTGGTATGTAAAGATATTCACCCATCCACAGACCAACCGCGGCAAGCGTAGCTTAACCTGATCGATCGGACCGTGCGGCTATTATTTATTAGCCACAAGGTCAAAAGCTTAGATGAAGTACTTTTATCTAAATAATTCAAATCACTCTCTAGTCTACGCATATTTTGAATAAAGACTAGCTATTTAATCAATGATTATTTCATTGTTATGGTAGCTCTTGTAATTATCATTCACTAATTAAACTCCCACTTCGTTGAAAAGCAGACAACTAAGATTTAAAAAAGGCTTAAAGAAAAACAAACAATGCCCCACGTGGAACCATTCTGTAAACAAGAAACACTTGCACGACATCTTTAAAAAAAATAAGCAAGATGGAGTCGACATATAATTTCCTATCTGAATGCTCTTATGCAGCAGGTACGGCAAAACAATTACAAGGGCCTCTTATCCAGACATAATCTTGGTCAGATCATGTGACGACCATGTAGATAAGTGTCTGACTGAAATGAATTAATCACCAACTAACTGCTAGGGGTATTGGTTTTATTGTTGTATCATTAACCATGATTCCTATACGCTTGGATTAGCGTATGGAATCGTGATAATGGCAAGTCTCTTCAATTCTAAGTCTAAATAGTCGATGCAACAATATGAAAAAACGATTGTATCTAAAGCTAGCTGGTTAAATAATCCTCCCACTTCATTAAAGCATAGACATACATATTCTAGATCTTCAACTGTCATGTCCATAGATATCACGTTATAAAAGACATTAGTAAAACAATGGCCGCCGAAGGCCGAACTGAATCAGCGGACGGCTGAGGGGATAAAAAAGAACGTAAACAATAAACAGAATCACACGTGGAACCGATCCTTACTAATATTATAAATTCGAATGTAATTCTGTCTGTCAGATAGATTACATCCCGGGGAAAGACATAGGATAGTTTTTATCGACATACATAGCGGGCGAAGCCGCGGGCGGAAGCTAGTACTCTGCAGTATTCAATCTTGCCCTAACTGGCCGCAGCGAGTGTTAAAATTGAACACAAGTCTTGTATTAGCTGATAAACGTGCTGATAAGCGATTTCCTGTCAACATGTCACTAGTTCACCGTTATTTGCTTACAAACATACGTCGACAAGTATCTTGTTGGGTGATTACAGGTTTTGCTACGACCTTGTAAACCTTCAGCTTTTTGGAGAGAACCTAAACAGGCAGCACTTGACTCATGCGTGGCCGCCACTTTCAAAATGGTGCGAAAGTAGGTATGGCTCGATAGAAAAGTTTTCAAACTAATTTAAAAACAAATATAGGTAATTGATTCTATATAGTTGACCCTATCAAAACGTAGTTTCGTATGGAGAATAATGGGTAAGAAACTCCACCGTTACTCTTATCCTATTGAAACTCCGTAACACGCTAGCCGCTAGCGCAGCTATTGTTTGACATAACGTCACTGCTGTACTGTTTATTTAGGTACTACCTGGCACCTCCTACTAACAGAAAGAAATGTTTAATTAATGCAAGACAGATGACGATGATCAGCCAGTAGATCAATAATCTGTAATCAGCTACTTTGCGGGAAAAATCTTTTTTTTTTAATCAACATTCTGAAGAAAAATATATCAAGCCAGAGCCTTACATCGCATTATTATAGAGCAATATATGTTGTTCACAAATGATCAAAAGAAAACCGCCTACCTTTACAAGATGTCACATTGTTAGCGACAGACAAAAACAGGTCGCTAGTTTGGCCAACGAAAGCTGACCACGAATTATTTTATTAACTTTTTTTAAACTTTTAGAATGGAGACATTTTAGGACTGCAATGTCAATTGTAATTTTCAATGTCAATAACTCAATAAATTCGCAATGAATAATAAATAGTATCATTTGCGTTTACGCAGTGTATAGCCAGGGTAACAGCTCTTGATTTTTTTTAATTGTCGCCTTTTTTCTATGTCAGCTTTCATTGGTCAGACTCGTAAGTCACTCGTGCGACACTGCTAATAATTATGCTTTGTTGTTCTGAGACTTACATCTCATATATCATGTAAGGGCCAATAATTATAATGAGTACAGAAATGTAGATGAGCTTATAATTGAGCTCTTTTACTCATTTGTCGTCTGTCAAGTTTTGTTAAATGAATGTGATGTGTATTTCAAATAATTTAAGGTAGGAAAGTACGTACCTTCCCCTTCGAGAAAAACAGGCGGGATGGTTACAGTCAAAATGAATGTTATATGAATATGATGGAAAAAGCGGATTTAATGAATTGAAAAAAAAAAAAAACTGTTCCACTACATACAAAGTTTTGACTACAGCCTCAGACCAAATAAAAAACCAAGACAGAGGGCTGTCAACAGTAAAGTGAAGCCGGTTTCGTAAACATCGTGTGCACTTAGTGAGGTGTTATTTGATTGATCGGTTGTAAATGTGAGCATGTGAGCGTGTATGCACAGAGCGGAGGTGTAGTTTTGGCATGCTTCACTGTATCGTTCTCAGCGCTCTGTCTTGGTTTTTTATTTGATCTGAGACTGCAGCGTGCAGTGCTTGTATTCAGTAGGTAAAAAAAAGGATTATCAAGTAAAAATATGGTCTGACTAAATAATATTTTTATAGGTTTTAAACGGAAGCAGGAAAACCACAATGCCTAAATAACATGATTAAAAACATGCTCTTATAAACACTATCGCAATAAAGCTTCACATTCATGCCTAAGTGTAGTTTGCATTAAACAAGGTCGAACATTATTTGGTAAAATATCACAGACATGGAAAAACATCTTACCCATTAATAATTTCAAGTAACATTACAACCAGCGGCCGATGACCCTGTAATCAGCTTCAGATGAGTTTAAGACTAGTGGCCTAACGGTAGCGGCCCCGACTTATGTACGTGACATTATAGGTTGTGGGTTCGAACCCAGACAGGCACTTTACTTTGTGTAATTTATTTCATCACCACTGCTCTTAAAACGGCGAAGGAAAACGTGAGGCAACCAGCATGTCCTAGAACCGAAAATTGAAAGACATGTGACATCTACCAACCCGCACTGAGTCTGCGTGTTGGGTTATGGTCCACTCTCTCAGAGTGGAGGCCTGTGTTCCAGCAGTGGGAACGTTACAGGCTATGCTTTGATACCTATGCTATGAGTTTAGGCAATCATTTAATTTTGTTATCATTCAATATCGAATTCTAATGTTATGTACACGAATAATCAGCAATCGTACCATGCGAGCGCTAATTGTAACGAAATGTAGGATCACTTTACTAAACTGTTTGTCTGACATACCTATATGATTAGCATCGAGTTTGGGTGGTGTGTTGTGCAGATTATTAATTAATTAGTTTATTATTTTTAATTACAACGGTTGTACACACGGCTACATATCAAGCTATGCATTTCCAGTTTGAGTTGACTTCGCATTGTATAGGTTTGTCGTACAATCAGAAGTCAGCTTATACTGGTTATGTATAGCTTGATGTGTAGCTGTGTGTACACCAGTAACAGTTTTGTCGATACACAGTAATTACTTATTAGTGGGTAATTAGTGTGTATCAAAAAACTAAAACACTTAGCGATTAGTAAGAAGAGTGGGGCGCGTCTTCGTGGATGGCACTATCTATCTATGCTAATTTAAAAAGTTTTTTGGTATTTTTGATATTAAGCTTTTCCTATACTAAGTTTGTATATTTGGGTATATGTTAATACTAAAAACATGCCTACATCCATCAGAAAATGTGGGTAACTAATCCATACAAAATATATCCCATTTTAATCGACTTCATAAAAGGAGGTTCTGTATTCGACCCGTATGTATATAATTATGTATATGTTTGTATGTCTGCGATTTTCTCAAAAACTAATTAAGTAATCAATTTTCACTAATGTTATCAACATACTTTCAGGAAGGTTTTAGAATACATTAGGTAAGTAATTATTCTTATGTACGAAGTTATATGCATACTTAAATGTACTGCATCTCCGGCATTTCTCTGCGAATTTTGATGATTCTTGTAGTCGGTGTCTTCAATTCTTCAATGCACTAGTGTTAATTGAATTTGTGTGGGGTAGAGTACAACTAAAAAGTAAAAAAAAAACTATATAGAAAAATAACACTACACAAAGTGATAATTAACTTTAATTACGGAAGTCGGTGTCAAAACCAAAACCAATGAGACCGACTTCCGAAATTAAAGTTATTTATCACTTTGTAGTGTTTTTTTTTTGAAGTCGGTTGTTTTTTTGTAAAAAAGTTTTTACTGAAGTATTCAGTATTCAGCTCAATAATGAGGAAGTATGAAAAAATAAACACAATATCCGAACAAAAATGGCCAGACCACAATACGGTGTACATAATGAAGGGTACTCTAGCTATCTATGTATCTAACAACGAACACTCCTTGTGTGAGAATTAGCCCCGATATGCCAATTACATAATTTATTCACTAACAGCTATTACGTTCTATGAATCAGCGTTTATCTATGATTTGCGATAATTATGTCATTGCAATCCGTGTAGTGCCTTGAACAGCTGTTATGACCGCTTTTTATGTACACTTGTTTTAATTATAGCAATGGTAAATAAGTTCACAGATGGTGTTAGCTCAGGAATACATAATTATTTATATTATTTGCATGTAGGTATGCCTTTATGGAGAAAAATATTGTACACAGGGCGACATACCTATCAAGCTATACATTTCCAGTTTTAGCTGAAGTCAGTTTAGGCGGACTTAATTTTGCCATCCATTTTTTGGCATAAGCAATCATTATTTTAATTTTAAATTTTAGCTTCCAAACAATTTTTCTCTTGACTTTTTATCCAATTTTGACCACCCAATTGATTACCTGTGTTAGGTGGTTTTAACTTAAACGAGCAATGTAAAATGTTATTTGAAATTCGTAGTCAAAAAAAAAAAATTTTTTTTATTGAGTAAGTACTTATTTCATTTTATTATCTTGTATGACAAATACGTCAGGGTTTTGAACTGAGGCCCTATTTACCGAATGATAAACGTTTTATTTAACTTACAAATTCCAATTAGTACAGAAATATTCCGTCATCTTAGTATTGAAACGGCCTTCAACGCCAAGAATAGTTTTTTTTCAATATCAACCGTTTTTAAAACGCTATGAAAAAGGTTTTATTCATTAAAAAAACACCAATTCGCACAGAATGAACCGTGGATTTCCGGATACCGGTTTTCGTATAGCCCCGGTATAGCAGTTCATCCCTTTTCCTCCCCTAATGGGAATTTGGTCCTTGAAAGGGACATTTATTTTGGTAAACCACTTCCTCTATTTGCCTTTTTTAAATCTATACTAATAATAAAGCTGCTGAAGATTTTGTTTGTTTGGACGCGCTAACCTCTGAAACTGCCAGTCGGATTTAAAAAAATAATTTTGCATTTGATAGCCCAATTATTAAGAAAGGCTATAAGGCTATTTAACATCACGCTAGGACTAGAGCCGAGCAAAAATAAATAAGTTTGAAAGAACGCTAAGCGAAACAAAGTAAGTAATAGCGCTGGCAGGTGACGTGATGCGACGGGGTGTGTCGGGGGCCATGTGACCTATTAAACAAGAATGGTGATAAGAGCCATAATTATTCATTACTTTATCATAAGCATAACCGATATTGCAGTTTCGTTTAAAAAGAGCACGTTCAGGCTGATAAGTACAAATATTTTGTCACTACCTTCTGACCGAGACTTCAACCGAGTGAAATTTCTTGTACCCCCGATCCACCCTGTCGCATCGCATCGCCTGCCCGCGCTATGCGCGTTCTTTCTTAATTTTTTTTAGCCTTCCTCAAGAATTGGGCTATCAAATGCAAAAATAATTGTTCAAACCCGAGTGGAAGTTAAAGAGATTAGCGCGTTCAAACAAACAAACTCTTCAGCTTTATTATTAGTATAGAGTATAGTGTTGATTCTAGTAACTAGCCCTTCCAATTTTATTGAAACTTGTCCACACCATTATGCACAAAATGCTGGTTCTAACACATATCGCATGCTTAATGGAATATACTGACTTAACACAAAACAGACGATTTTTGGGAAAGCGCAAAGAAGATCTCGCTATGAGGACTTGTTGACGCATAAAATTAAAACTGATTTGATTTGATTAGATTAATTAATCATGAATGCTTGAATTGTAATCGTATGATTAACTATTGATAAGATCTGAGTTAAAAAAAAACTAAAATAATTCTGACCTATCTAATAATGGGTCAATGTTCCATTAAGCATGCGATATATACAGGATGAAATTGAAAACATGCGACAAATCGAAATGGGAGATTGTACTCATCATTATGAACAACTTTTACAATGGGACCAAACCTGAAATCGCGAAAAAAAAATCAGCTGTTTCCTACATTTATGTTCTCATTAACTCGTCAAAATGTACGGAACAGCTGTTTTTTTTTTTTTCTCGATTTCAGGTTTGGTCCCATAGTAAAAGTTGTTCATAATGATGAGTACAATCTGCCATTTCGATTTGTCGCATGTATTCAATTTCATCCTGTATAGCCAACAATGTGAAAATTATGTTATAACATTCACATGTTGCCAAGAGATGTTCAAATAACCTTTCGCATACCACTATGAACTTTGCCACTTTACATAATTACGTTCGCAATGAGGCTTGCAACAATGCGCGCCCACTATACACCTTTCAATTAATTTCAATTGGTTTTGCAATAGTTTCTGACAATCTACAATTACGTGTAGGTACTTCAGCCAATATGACTGGCCTGGCTTATTTGTAGACAGTTTGTATTTTAAATTAGTTGCGCCTGCAACTTCGTTCGCGTGCATTGGATTTCATGGGTTTTTTTTGTGCGTGGAACCCTACCATTAATCTAAAATAAAAGAAGCCTTGGTTACTCCTTATAACATCAGCTATCTGCCAGTGAAAGTAAAGTCAAAATCGGTCGAGCCGTTTCGGAGATTAGCCGGAAGAAACAGACAAACAGAAAGACAAAAAATTTAAAAAATGTTTTCTTTTTGTTATAAGTACATATATAGGTATACTTTCGTAAGCATTTTGTAAAAAAATAATAATTTGACATTACAAACCAATCCAATTTATTTGTACAGATTTATTTTTTCTAGATGTGCAAGAAGACTAATGTCCGTTTTTATACGATACTAGGCGACACTAAAATGTAATGCCTAAACTATAAGAGGTATGAGGAACAGGGTGTACAGTTCACTCATCGCCCATAGAAATGGGAGGACCCTCCGACTGCGCCACGATTGATGCCCGGACGTTGTATATAGTTGCGCGGTAAACTCTGCTTGCGCGATGCAGGATTTTGCGTGACGTCAGTATGATGCGTAGCGCGCTCGTGGCAATGTAGATGCTGCCACAAAACAAAAGCGCAGTAGGATTTTCATATTTCGGCACTGAGACGAAAGTTGAAAGTCCAACAACAGCGGCGTTTTAGATTACATGCATCACGATCAGATGAATTGATCTCTCTTCTATAATCACAAGTTACTTAGCCAAGAGTGTCAATCCATGGTCGGTCTCATTTGGTGGTCTTACCCGAATTGCATCGTAACACACCTCATTTTTTTTTGTTTCATTTTGAAAGATTTGTTAAACCATTGCTGCATTTATGTTCGAAATAATTCCAACAACATAAATAACGCAATGAATGTTAACGAAATCCATTGCAACTATTAGTTTGTTATAAAATTACCTCGCTGCGCTGGTCTTACAGATATATTCAAGGATATTGATGATCGCTTGTTTTTATGACGCACCCAGACATGATGGCATCGCAAAGTTGATAATAACAAAACCGTTATATGAATCGAATGAATAGAATAAAGTAAATTCACACTAATTAATAAAGATACCTATCTAAGCCGCAGCACTAGATATAAATAACCTACACGTAGATAAAATTCCAATTACCCCACTAATACAAATTATCACATTAATCCAAATTACTTCGGTGGCCTTCGCTTGGGGCGCGTGGTAATTAGCACGTTGGACCTTCAAATATAATCAAATATTCAATGGCCTTGAACTGCCGGGCTGCCGGCCTCGGGCCCGCTCGATGGCAGGATGTGGATGCCTGATAAGAGCACGAGCGATTTGTGCCAATTTATCTATTGGTGCACCGATCAAAATGTTTGGCATGCCAATTGGAGCGAGTGAAAAGGTTATTGCTGTGTAAGTGTGCAGTAAAGTCGATGGTATTTTATTTTAGTGAGATACTTACCTAGTACTTAATCAAACTCAGTCCATCTAATATTATAAAGAGGTAAATTTCATGAGTTTGTATGAAGGTTACTTACGTCTTTGATTCGATTACAAAAAAAATCTTTTACTGTTACAGAGCTACACTATTGTTGAGTTCCATAGGATGGTGCACACAAAAGACATAGCTCAACATGCAAATGCACGATTAAATAATAACTATTTACATGAATGTTAGGAAATAGCTATTTCCTTGTACCTTGTAGCTATAAGGTGCCAATATACAAACAAAAAAAAAGAAGAAAACAGACATTGTGGTGACACTATTGGCTATGACCACGCTCCGTGGCTTTGACACACATTAAAATAATGACATAATTATCGAAAATACAAAGTGCGGTGTGCGTCTCAGGGTTGCACAAAATGGGAGTCCAGCTCAGCATGTGTCACGCAAATATACCTGACGAAAAACTTCACGCGAACAAAGTCGCGGGCAGAAACTATACAGTATAAAATCCCTAGTAGATACCCAATGGCCAATATTAAAAAATTTAAAGTTTATAAGATGTTTGTCACTAAAACCCTCACAAACGGCTGAACGGATTTGGATGAAAATAGGCATGATATAGAAAGACCATGATTACAACGTAACACTTTTTTTTATCCAGGAATAGGAAGACGTTAAAAAAATGCGACGGAAAGCGTGTCGTGTATAACAAGCTAAAATTGGACCGAAAGCTACGTTTCGTAGAAAACTCCATTTATATTGGTTAGTGGATGTTACGTTACAATCTCATCTCCATCCAAGTTTTACTGGCGTGGTGCCAGTTATAGTAAGGTACTGGAAGATAACTCACGGCCAATTTCTGAATCAATGATTTGAAGAGATTTAGGTGTTACGTAGTGGAAAATACTTTGCCCTTTTCCAGTCTTTACATAAATGAGGGTAGTACAAGGTTTTAGCGTAAAGATCATTTTTACACTAAAACCGTTTAGAATACTACTGACGTTATTTTTTTTTTTTTAATAAGTTGTCCGTTTGAGACATGATGTGCAAGCAAAATACTGAACAGATTTACATTTTATGTGGCAGGTAATTTTAGGACGATGATAATCAAGTGGAATGCGCTACTGCTGAACAAAAGCTCCTGGATTCGATTCCCAGGTCGGGCACACTGTTATTAGGTTCAAGAATATCTCAGTAGCAGCTTTACTCTGGATTTGTGCCAGGTTGATGGCAATAGGCTCGCCCCCTATTACATGGGACTTAAACATAACTCGCGAAATGTGCACCTCTGACTTACCCTTCCGAGGAGAATTGGCGTGATGTTATGTTTACGGTGAAAGAAAACATCGTGCGGAAGCCGACATGTCCTAGAACCAAAAATTCGAAGACATGTAACATCTACAAACCCGCACTGGGCCCGCGTGGTGGATTACGGCCCACTCCCTCTCACTGAGAAGAGGCCTGTGTCCCAGCAGTGGGAACATTATAGGCTGATAATGTAATAGTATTTAATTGTTGTTTTTAGTTTATGTTTTATGTTCGTACTTATTATATAAATATTGATTTATGTAATTGGTTTGATAAGCCGTGTAAATCAAATAAATAAATAAATATCTTCTAACGATCCATTTATTCTATAAAAATGAGTCCAGGGGGATTCTACTACTTACATGAAATGCCATACACTATTTATATTTCCTAGTACACTAGTTAGTGTAAGTGCCATTTTTTACGTTCTGAATTCAGGTGAACGCACGCGTAAATGACAAATTTATAATTAACAATGTGAAATGTAATTAACTAACTGAATGTTATCAAGAACCTTGGTACATTCATTTCAGTTCGCATTTTTCGCTACTTTCTCTGTAATTGGTGTCAGTGAACCCGTGTCATTGCATGATAATTATGGGCAAATGTATTCATGAATTTGTATTTGTACAAACGATGTCACAACTCACAAGAATGTTTTGACAGAACATTAGTTACGGAAAAGTGTGGTATGTAGGTTATGAGCAAAGTAATAGGCTGTTTACTCTATGATTGATTTCCTATTTCCAGCCAGAAGGCCGCGTTCGTCTTTTTCAATAATACCTTTTATGAGCCGGCTTTCCGAGGCACGGAAGGGTCTCGGTATGTAAAGATGGTCACCCATCCACAGACTAACCGCGGCTGATCGATTGACCTGTGCTGCTGTTTTAATTTAGCCGCGGTCCCCTAGTATTAAAAATGATTATGTCCTTAATAAATCCGGGTTTTTTTTAAGGATGGGAAAATTTCAAATGACTCCTCCCGCACTGGGTGGAGCGGAAGGGAGTGTCAGACTCTTACTGTCTAAAACCCATCCATGTTCCTTCCTTAGCCCTTTATGTTTCGGGGCAGCGGTAATCCTTTCGGACAATCCCGCTAACCGGCAAATCCGGATTTCGGAAATCCGGCTTAACCCTTAATTACAGTAACTGTGACCGATATAAGGGTAAGCCCGGATTGCTGACAGGAATAGAACATAAACATTTTTGGTTGGTTACAGGCTGTGCAGGCATGTATTGGATGAATAATTACTATGACAGAGTTTGAGTATACCATCGATTTCAGGTATAATTAGATGAGTCATTAGTAATATGACATTGAGAAAAGCGTGGATTTGAGTAATTATAATAATTGATTATGTCTGTGGCTACGGTTGTCATTATGAGCAATTAACAACCAAGGACAAAAAAAAAGTATTATGTTTATTAAATGCTGTCTATTATATGCATAAAACTATTTAAGCATTTATTTATTTTAATGTTCAGTTTTAATGTTTTATTTATTTATATTTAAATGATTGTTCTGAATGTTAATGTATTTTATTTTAATATCTAATGAGATGAATGAATTTGATCTATTTGTGATTTGTAATATTGGGACTTAGTGCCTTCGTAAATAAGTAAATTTATACTTAAGTAGGCACAATAAAGCTCAAAAGTTTGTTTGTTTGAACCCGTTAATCTCTGGAACTACCGGACGGATTCGAAAATAATATTTTTGTATAGCCTAATTCTTCAGGAAGCCTATTTAACACGTTGACTGCCAGACAACAGACACAATTGAAAATCTATTGTTCGCGGTCGCCGGTGACCGCGTTGGCAGCAATACCTTAATATCATGCTAAGACTCTTGGGAGTCGAGCAAAAAGTAAGAAAGAACGCTAGGCGCAATCGAAGTAATGGGGCGGCCAGACGATGAGATGCGATGCAACGGGGAGGAACGGGGGAACAAGAAATTTCACGGACGCGGACGAAATCGCGGGCTGAAGCTCTGACACATAAATTGTTCAAAAAGACATGATTCTGCAGTAAACTTCGAAATTCAGTCTTAGCATTTCAAAGTATTTAGTTAAGAAACAAACATCCTTACTTTCTTGTTTATAATATTTGAGGAACATTTTTAAGAAATTGTATCATAAAACTGACCGAAACATGGATATCGGAAATTGCGCGGTATCAAGTCGACCCGACGGAAATTGAAAAACTGAAAAAGATAAACGAGAAATATTACAGTACAGGTTAAAAGTGAAAAGGTCAGACACAACATCACCACGCCTGAATTTTACGACGGGCTACGAGGTTTATTTATAGCTTCATTTTGTTTTATATTAGAGGCGAGCCTACTGTGATTAGCCAATCACAAATCTGCATTCTGAGCTGCTAATGACACTTCCTGACTAGGATTCAAACACAGGTCCCTCATGCTCAAGAGTGGCGTTTGTGAGTTGTGACCACTAGACTAAAATATTATTGAATAAAAATAATCAATGACAAACGCAAGCAAAAGGAGTACCTACCGTGCATTCGCGATTTATTTGCAAAAAATTTAAACGGATATGAATTTATGGAAAAATAACTTCACTTCCTACACAATAAAGTTCAGTTTACGTTACAACATCAAACATTTTTATAACTTTGTCAATAGTGCTCGCTCGAGTCGCTCTGCAATCAACTTAATTTTCATTGAAATAAAGTTGATATTTGTTTAACTTAAAATTGGGTAGGGGTGTGCAGTACTGCGCACTTTTACTTTAGTGGCGTTCTGTAGTTTCTCCTACCCCATAGGAAAACGTCGTGAGTTTATAGTATGTGTATGTGTAAAATTATCAATTTAATCAAAAGACCAATCAACATACAACCAAATAAGCTATAAAGAGTAATGTGACCATATTTGGTCCATTTCCATCAGATTTGGTATGTTTTAAAGTATGACTGCTTGGAAATTGGCAGTGTTGCCAAATCGTTGATACTTGTCGTATATTGTTCCGACAGGAAGTTACGGGATGAAAGAATCCAGGCGCCCGCCATGTTAAATTTATATCGGGTCAGATTATGCCATTGCCAAATTGAAGATAATGTTGTAACGTTCTACGTACAAAATTTCTTATCGAGTTCCGGACACCGCAAGATGTGTTATCGAAAACCAAATTTCAGCTATGGTAATTCCTTTTATTTGAATGTTTCATTAATTATCGAATTCTTACAATTTTCAATGACTCATATCTACCAGATAAAAAAAAAAGGTTCTTATGTAAGTCCAGCGTACGTATGAATTGATAAAATTATTTTAATTTTGCCATGCCATTTGTGTAAATATTATGAACAATTTTATTGACCCCTGAACCCAACCTACATGCGAATCAATGAGTAAAAAATTCATACGTGACAATAATACCTATGCTATCGTACCCTAGGCAGAAATAACCATAAGTCACAATAACCCTACTTACACATAATTAAGTAAGCTCTATTCAAATTGTTTCCAATTAATGTTATTTCAAGTTAAACAAATATCAACTTTATTGTACTTAGTTAGAATTACTAAGTCTTTATTCAGAGTGACTAGTACTATTGAAAAGGTTATAAAAATGTTTGAAGTTGTAGCGTAAACTGAACTTTATTGTATAGATATTAAAGTTATTTTTACAATAACTCATATTTGTTTATATGTTTGGAAACTAAATCACGAACGTAGCTTAAGAGGGTGCTGACTTATCTTCATGTCAGAAAATATTTCTTAGCGGCCTTCCGGCCACAATACGCTAGTACCTTTAAATTTTTTGAAGTGAATGAAAACTTCTTTAGGCGCGTTGGGCATTTTTTGAGATGGGAAAAAACCATTGAACTCGCGTCACTGTTACCAGCGACACCGCTTCGGATGTGTTCGGCTGTCCTCGGGATGTACACGGTTTTAATGTATATCCGATAAGTCAGTGAGTGATGGCAAAGTATTCTGTTTGTGTTTTGGTTATAAGACGATTCAAAAAATACACACGTAATTGTTTTCACTTCTGTCGGCACTCTCGGAGTGCCACTGTTTTTTTTTCGTGCGGATACCCTCCGTCTGAGGAGAGCGGGGGGTTACTCTTACCGACGACCCCACGGTTACTTTCATGAATCGGGGGCCCGGGAGATACTTAAAGAAAAAAGAAGAAAATAAAAGAAACATTCGCCACACCCCCGACTAGTATCAGCCCGCCATGTCTATGAGGTAGTGGCGACCGCTAATTGCTGCCTAACCCATGATAGCACGTCCAAGCTAGCATAGAAATCTAGCAGGCTAGTAAGTATCTAATCAAAAATTTCAAGCTTGAATTGACATACCACTAGCCCTCTGGAACTGCACAGCAGCCTTCTGGCAGTCCTGCCTGGCAGTAGTTGCGACCCCCACAGCATCATAGTAAGGCCTGGACTTGTCCACACAGGTCCCCAGTCGCTTGGTCCACGCCTGCAGACGACGCGATGTCTCGTTCAGTAGCAGGTGGAATGTTTTCATAGACTCCTGGAGAATGAGAGGGGATTATGAATAATGTGGCTAGGATGTAACTACTAATGCATCTTAAGAGGTTCTTAAATCTTAAGCCCATGGTTAATAATGAAAATACTGCTTTAAACACCTAAGGAACTGTCCTAAAATTCTGGCACCTAAAATGAAACTTTAAGCAATGTCAACTGTACGCTGACAGTTTCAATTCTATCAAGAGCTATCTAGAGATAAGAGATATCTAGCTATCTATTTTAAGTACATATTTTTAAACCAACAAATAATGCTCCACATTTAGCCCTGGGATCGAAACAGCTGAAAGTCTTGGCGCAGCTGAAACCTTCGCCTAGCAGTGGGATGATGCAGGGTGACAGCAAGCAGTAACTGTCTTGAAAATGATCTTTCGAAATATTTTCTAAGAAAAGCGACACCTTCCCAATTTCAGATTTTCGAAATGGTCTTGCCATTTATTATTGGGTTGAAAATTTCTCTATTACACACAACTTAGTAAACGTAAAATGCTACAAGTATTGCGCGTTACATCCCACTAGAAACATGAGGTGGTGTCATACGTCGGGGCCGCTGTAATTGACCTAATCTACGCTAGTTGCGCCCGCGCAGACCTCCGCCGTATCGCTCGTTGTCGCACCTTGTGTACCTATTTGATAAACTAGTATTGCGATTGTTCTTTTCTTTAGCAGATAGAAAGAGATTTAACAAAAATATTGATGACTCGAATCAGACTGATTAAAAAGTGAAGTTAAGAAAAAGTCTGAAACCCTATAGAATGACGAAGAGGGATATTTTTAAATAAGTCTTAATTTGTAACAAAAGATGACCACTGCTTAAGAAAATGGTCAGACTTCAACAAACTTTTGTTTTATAGGTGTCGAAAGGTTTAGAAGCAATACTATTGATGACTCGAATAAGACCATTCATTTAAGAACTGAAGTTAAGAGAAAGTTCTGTCTGATCTTTAAATTCTTAATTTGTCACAAAAGATGACACAAATTGCTCATTTGGAGAAACATCAACGTAACTGCTACTTTTTTGTGTTTTTACGTCTATGCTTTCCTAACCTAAATACGCTTTCTTAATGCTTTGGCATGTTTAACTCATTTTTTTGAAAAAATACGTTTACGTCGATGTTTCTCCAAATGAGCGAAATAATGGTGTGACTTCAAGACTAAAGGATGTGGAATAAACTACATTACACCAGGATCAAGAAGAATGTGCTTTACGTTCGGTCATTGACATCTGTCGCCACCTGTGCCCATATTTCGAGTCGCTCCTAGCCGGTAGAGCGTTTAAATGTCCTAATAAAAAAAGGGGCGGAAACGATCGTAAAAAAATAAATTAAAAGTAGGAACTCCATCCGTTTCAATGATAGAAAACACTAAATAAACAAAGCAGTAAAAACGACGTAAAACTAAGCTGCATAGAGCTCTGCAGTTTCCTTTTACCTTGAAGTTATTTTTTATAATGTCAATTGATTGGCATTTGTGATATTGCAACATTTCTCTTGGCTAGCCATATTGGAGTACACTAGGGCCAGCCATTCAGCCAATATGGAGTATACATGATTTATAATAAGATATACTGTATCTGACGTAAGAATGAGCAACTGGAGCAAATGTGTCGTGCTCGGAGTAAACTGAAGCCGTAATAAGCTACTTTGTTATACATATTTGTGTTACTTACAGTATTTAAGACACCGAGCACGCAGCACGCCCGTGTATACATACTTGGCTTCGCTTTGTATGAAATAGTGGAATCGTCGACTGAGGCTTCAGCTGGCAAACAAATGCACGGCGCAGCTGACGTGGATCGGAATGCTAGGCCGTGAAGAAGGTGGATGAAAAAAGATGCAGCGGAGATGCGAATGTTGAGATGGATAAAGTAAGAGATGAGTATATATGGAGTAGTTTGAAAGTGTTTTACCAGTGACAGAAAATTTTAAACGAAATCGTTTGGCTTGATATGCGAAGGTGATGAGGAGGGGAGGACTCGAATGTGACTTAAAGAGTGACGAATATAATTGTAGATAGATGGAGAAGAAGTGTAAGGCCAAATAAAATATGGATGGATTGTGTGAGGAATGACATGAAAGAGAAGGGAGTGAATGATAGCGTGACGGCTGACAAGGGAGATTGGAAGAGGAAAACGTGTTGCGTCGACCCGAAGTAACTTGGGACCAGGACAGGAAGACCATGAGTTTACGTGGCAAACCTCTCCCCCCACAGACTACGTAGCAACGGACGGTCGACTGTATTGTTTGTGGTAATTAAACTTTGTTATTTAATCTAAAGCGTAATTCAATTGGAAAACGCTGCGAGCAATGCTGATTTGAATTATTATTATTATTATTTATGTGCGATGTTGAATATGGTGATTCAATTGAACAGTAGCTCAGTTACGTAAGTCATTGTGCTGATATTATTAATGGATGAAGTTTCGTTTACATCGAAGAAATGACTTTGAATTGTAATCTGTCACTAATGAAAACTGATAAAGATAAAAATTGCATTATCATAAGACATCAAAGCAAAGATCATACAGCCAAACAAGTCGTAAAAAAACATATAAGTATCAGCAGCAGGTTACAAACTCGGCCATCACCCACCATATACCATCAGCATCGACCATACCATCTAATCTGCATTCACGATTTATTTGCCAAAAATGTAAACAAACATGAATTAATGGAAAAATAACTTTAATTCCTACACAATAAAGTTTAGTTTACGCTACAACTACAAACGTTTTTATAACTCTAGTCACTCTTTTCAATAGCGCTAGTCACTCTGAAATCAACTTAATTTCCATTCGAATAAAGTTGATATTTGTTTAACTTGAAAGAACATCAATTTGTAACATTAGTTTGAATAGACGATAATATGTCGGCCATTACCTGCCCTTGTCCCATGCTCCTTGCGGTCGGCGCAAGACGTTTTATTCTTCCTTTCTCCACTGTCAACCATCACGCTACCATTCACTCCCTTCTCTATCAGAATATCATTCCACACACAACCCATCCATCTTTTCTTTTGCCTTTTGCATCTCGGCCATAATAATCTTTATTGACAAACGTGAAACAAGTCTCAGTTTAAAGTTAACTTAAGCAGCACGAAAACCTTGTAAAAACAAAGCCTAGTTAACGGGCCCGCGTCGCGCTGAACTACGAAGTGGAACGTATATAACAGGATTTCTTTCATCTTGTTTGTTATACGACACGACTTTACTATACTCCTGTTAATTTATGAGATAACTAGCTTCCGCCCGCGGCTTCGCCCGTTAGGTATGTCGATAAAAACTATCCTAAGTCCTTCCCCGGGATGCAATCTAAATCTCTCTTCCAAATTTTATCGAAATCCGTTCAGTGGTTTAGGCGTGAAAAGGTAACATACAGACACAGACAGACAGAGTTACTTTCGAATTTATAATAATTATTAAGTATGGATGTTATTGTGGATAACTTGGCCAGAGAGGAAGTTTTTTCAATGAAAATCAAGATGGCAACTGAGCTAAATTTGACCAATTTATAAACTTTTAATGTTAGAGTGAGCAGTGCAGTGGTGGCTCAGTTGTAAAGGCCGCGGCTTACGATTTGTAGGTCGTGGGTTCGAACAAAAGCAGGCATTATACTTTGTGTAAATTATTTCATCGCCACTGCTCTCAAAACGGTGAAGGAAAACATCATGAGGAAACCGAAATGTCCTAGGACCAAAAAATTCGAAGACATGTGACATCTACCAACCCGCACTGGGCTCGCGTGGTGGATTATGGCCCACTCCCTCTCACAGAGAGGATTTCAGTACCAGCAGTGGGAACATTATACGCTGATTATATAATGTTAGAGTGAATACATGGTAAGGCAGCTTCTGGTTTCTTTTTCATCATAGACCTCATCCATAGCCTCCCATCTTCCAAGAATGAGGTTAAAAACAGTCCCATAACATATTATCACGCACGTATCCCCCGAAGGTGAAGCAGAGGTGTTCTAATAGTATACCCATACTTCGCCGAGCCTGATGTCAAAAAACGGTTCCATTTATAAATAATAATTTAAATTGTGTTTCTAGCATCTAAAGAGACATCAAACGGAACTATAAGTAGATTAAATGTAGCTTCCAACATTTTAACAGCCTAGATCTAGAACATAAAAACAAAATAAAATGCCTTCAGAAAATCGATTTACGCCGAGTAAATTACCAAAAAGTACCTCAGGGTTCCGTTTCATTTGGTTAAACGTAGCGGTAACATTGGCGATATTTTAGGAAGTCGTTACAATTCATTCGTTTCGGAAGTTGGTTTATGAATTTTAATGCTCAATGTTTACCGAGCACCATGCATGGTGTATAGAAAAATTATCGAGCGGAACGACTTCGTTGCCAAATCTGTTTTTAATTTTGTTAGGGGAAATATTATTTTATTTATTTACGTTCTTTTCTTTTGATAACTATTGGATAAGTAATGCTTAAATACAATATACAAGCTAATACAAAGAAATAGACTGCAGCTGTGACACACATTATGATTTACAATTGTAGTGATAAAAATGTTTGAACTGCTATAACGTTATTTTTGACTAATTCAATTAATTACCTTTGACATATCGCTCATTTGGAGAAACATCAGTCTATTCTTTCCTAACGTAAATACGCTTTCTAAGTGCTTTGGCGTGTTTAACTCATTTTTGGGAAAAAAATACATTTACGTCGATGTTTCTCCAAATGAGCGATATATCATAAAAAGTAATCAAGCAATCTCTAGAGTATCTACCTGATTATTTATTTTAATTCATAATGAGGCATCACAGCTGAGGTGGAAAAATGTCAACTAATTTTGGAGGCCACTGCATCTTATGTAAAAGTATACAAAAAAACTTAACTTAATTAATAATCGTATTTTTTTATGTATTTTCTGGTGTACAATAAAGTATATATAAATAAATAAAGGGGAAGAACACATTGGGCATCAAAATATTCGTCCGTATAGCTGTCAATGGGAATAGTGCCCAAAAGGCTGGCAGCATTGCCACGTGTTGGCAATGCTGATTGTTTGGCCTTATCAGGTAATTTTTATATGTCCACAAAATTAAATAACAACATTGGAAAAGGAAAAACGCTTGAAGGTATTTCATATTACGTATTGCGACGGCGCAAAAAAAATCTGGAATTCAATTTCGCCAAGATATGAAGAACAAATTAAGTTACCGTCGGAATTCTACATTCTTCGCAAGGCCAAGTTAAAATTGGATATTAAAGGGCCTCTCTGGATGCATAAGGCTTCTGTAGTTTGTCCGTGGAATATTCTGAGGGGTGAGTTGGCAGAAAGCTGTTCTACTACTACAGCACGATCGGTTGCTATTAATTACATGTGGGTGGACGAAGACTGGTGCCCATTAGAGTAGAAAAGTCATGTAATTACATGCGGTGCCTTTAAAGGCCTTAGCCTAAGAGGGACAATTTTTACGCGGATAGATTGTACGCAACGATAGAACGCATGGAAATCTATTCAATAACGCACACGAAGGACAAGTAGACTGCTGGGAGTTACATACATTCTTTCGTTGCGTTTCTTTTACATGAAATTTTAAGGTGCATAAGAAATCTCATTAGATATCAAAATAATTAGTGATGTATACAGGGCGGCATTGACGCGCAAACCGTAACCATGAATCCAGCACATGATCCTAGACCACGTCGACGAAATTTATCGTCGGTTATTAAAAAAAATCGGCTGTTTCTTAGAAAAGTGCAATAGGTAGGTACCTTTTTCGGTCAAAATGTATGGAACAGATTTTTTTTTTAATAACCGACGAAATATCAACACAGGTGCTTCAGAATCATGTGCTGAATCCATGTCAAAGTCAAAGCAATTTCAAATAGGCACATAAAAGGCACTTTTGAACGTCAAAAATTACAATAAAATAGAATTGATTCTAGTCGCCCATAGTAACAGGTTGCGCATCAATGTCCTTGCCATCCTGTATATTGGGTTAGCTGCTGTCTTAAAGCGGCATTGGCATCATACATTCATGACTTACTAAATCATTAGGTATTGTACCTAATGATTTTGTTTTTAAATATTTTTCATAAATATTGCGCCTACAGACACTTAGTTTATGCGAAAACAAGATCATGTTTGACCATTTATCTCTATGTCTCATAGTTAGTCTTCGCCATGAAGTTTTACAAAAAAAAAACGTGCTTTTATTACAAAAAAATTGGATGGCTTAATTTTGTAAGACAATGCTTTAGCCCCATCAGCGTTCCCAACACCCAAAATAACAGCATTACGATCAACTTCGACTACAAAATACAATCAATCATTCCTGACGCGGCCTGAATTCAGAAATACAATGGTCCTTGAAAATATCTTCTACTAAACGCCATGACAGCGTGGAAAAGCTTCCAAGAGACCTTGTTTTGGTCATAAATCATTAATGGGTACACTCGATAAAGTTGGCGGTTGACCACTTTTCACCACGGGCGTAGCCAGGGTGGGGGTTTTGGGGGTTCAAACCCCCCCCGAAAAGTTTAGATATTAACTTTCATAAAATTAAAATAAAGACAGGCGTGCGGCATATCTCATTCATTACTTTTCCTGAACTAAAATAAAATATGTGGTTTGCATTTCCTATCATCCCACGCGCCGCGCGCTTCGCCACCGTCGATTAACCGATCGCATTCGGTAACCTTCGTATGTTTTCGTGCCGTTTCGTATCCCACGCGCACAAACTTGTCGCGTTCATAGACAAATTTTGATTGTTGCAAATATTGGCTACCATACCTGTTTCCACTGCTACCCCAGAAAGGACTTTTTCAAGCCTAAGAAGACTTAAAAACTACTTGCGGAACACAACGAGTGAAAACAGACTGAACGGCTTGGCTCTCATGAACATTCACTATGGTATAGAAATTGATGCGAATGAAGTAGTGGATATATTTAAAAAGAAAAACAGAAGATTAATTCTGTAATGCTTAGGTATATAACAGAACATATGTTTTTATATTTAGTATATACTGTCCCACTGCTCAAAAAAGGACTCCCCCAATTCTCAATTTTCTTACGAATATAAGGTTTATTTTATGTACTTTTAGTCGTTTTATTTTCTTGAACCCCCCCCGATACTAAAACCTGGCTACGCCCGTGCTTTTCACCCTTACACACTGATATCTCTGACTTGACTTTTTATTCAAGTATGAATCATATTTTCAACAAACTATAAGGTTGACATTCGTTTGAAACGCTTACTCACATTCGCTTATACGAATATTATTGGCTTAGGAATAAAGTTCATATTTGTATAAAACGCTAAATTTACTAGACAAAGAAAAGTCAATATGCGATCAGTGAATCTTGCCCGCAGTAATAAAGTGGAAA
Source organism: Gortyna flavago (assembly GCA_963669345.1). NCBI lineage: Eukaryota > Metazoa > Arthropoda > Insecta > Lepidoptera > Noctuidae > Gortyna > Gortyna flavago. The sequence goes on from OY770132.1 coordinate 2,778,333, forward strand.
GTGATCAACAGTGAGTGTTGCCGACTGTACCTTTTATCTAGGCCAGAAATACACGGATACAAATTGTTTTATCGATCACACGGTTTGGCCATTGCTTTTCTATTATTGTCTTTTTGATAAGATCTTAAGTGGTTTGGTAGTTTTGAATCAAGAAATGGTGGAAATAGGTCTATAATATCCGGTTTTGGGTTAATTTCATAGTTTGATGTGTGGGAAATTCCCACATTCACTCCCACTGGGAATGAAAAAGAAAGTGCAGAGGTGCTAAAGCTGCTAATAAGCACGGACTCGAAAATAATATACGATAGGCTATTTTAAATCTGTTTTGTTGTTCTGTTTTTGTCTAGCAAGTATGCAGAGGAATATAACATAGGACCATGTAAACTAATCATTGGTGATTATAATTATGGCAAAAACGGGGTGGGACGAACTACAGAAGATCGTGAGGAAGACCTGGATGAGATGCACAGACCCAGGAAGCATGGCACAAAAGGGCGGAAGCCTGTACTCAGCAGTGGCTAGAACAAGGCTGCCATTGATGATAAAGATGGCAAAAATATAATGAAATGCGGGTGATGTTTTTTGTCCATAGAAACGCTTTCGGCTGCTTTATTTCTAATTAATGACAAATAAAGCAATGATTTTTTATAGAATAATAAATTTTAACTACTTGTTTATGTCACAATGTTTTCCTTATGAATGATGATACATTATTTTTAAGCACTAGAACCCTCAAAGAATGCTCAAAATTTCCGATTTAAACCGCTGTCAACGGAAGCCTAGTGTACATAGACAACTATTAATGAAAAACATAGGGACACAGTATTTCCATCTTATTCAGTTTATGAAACCCGACTACTGAAAAGGATGAAACAAGAAAGTACCTTCCCGTGGTCGCATGCCGCTATACTAACATCATAATAAGCTATTGTAGCATGCGACCACGGGAAGGTACTTTCTTGTTTCATCCTTTTCAGTAGTCAGATTTTAGTTTTTAAACTTTTTTTTATTATGCTGATAAGTCTTTCAGAAGCTGCGTGTAAATGTAAATGTTTTAACTTTTTGCGCCACGAAATGAGTTCACAAAAACAGTTTACCAGGTCAGATGAAAAAAGCCAGGCTTGCCAAGTGGGAATGCCATAACAATACGTTTCAACTTCACAACAGTGGATACCTACTTTAATTTTGAACCCGAAGTTACGCTTTATGCTCTGCCAAGTTGTAAAATACCGAAAATATTTCGACGCCATTTTTTTTTTTTTGTTTAAACATGATTATTCGTGAGTAGTGGCATTTGACTATAAAATTTTTAAGTGGGTCAATTTTATTTCCAAGTAAGTACTTAGTTAGCCTAGTTAGCTAACGTTTCTACTTGGTAAATAAGCGATGGGAAACTGTTGTCACGAACCTTTTAAATTCGTCGACTATTTTTAAAACGTTTAATAATTTATTATTTGACGCAACTTATATTTGCTAAAATTATTTTAAACCTGTTCAGTTATAATACATGGATTTACGTATTTTTTTTACATTATAACGAGAACGTTACCTACATAAGTTTTATATAAAAATATGTAGCTACCAACTCTCAGAAAGAGGAGGCTTGTATCCCAGCAGTGGGGAAATTAAAGGCTGATTTATGCTTATTATGAACGAGAGATACACTGCAGTTATCTTCAAAAAAAATGTGAGCATATAGGTACAGTTTACTATTCCGTAACGCACACTCAATTACAGGTAAACATAGCTTACACCTAATTTAGCCTACGTCTCTTGAACCCTCCACTAAAATAAAAACAAAAATTGCACTCACATCTAGCTCCAATTCTAACTTATTGATCTCATCAGTGGCCGCGTTCAGCTTCTCCAACTCCACCTGAAAATGTTCGAAGAACTTGAGACAATCGCACGGCACTCGCACATGGTACTCCCAAACGAAAGGCAACAGCAAGCAACACGTAGAGACGGGAAACATCCGAGACATTACTATAGATTTATCAGCTTTTATCACTAAACTAATATTTATCGCTAGTCTACATAAACGACACAGTATCGCACTTTATCTAACTCTTACTGTACCTTATACGACGAACGTTTCCTGTCCCTACAACAAAAGCGTACTAAAAGTATTACTTACATAGTTAACGCCCATTTTATTTTACAACGGCTTGGTTTATAACACTAATAAAATAACTACATAAATGCTAAATTACATTTTATTTAAAATTAACATAGTTTTACATTATTAGAATCATACATGCGATAAATTTTACGTTACAAAAATATTTTATTACGCATTTAGCAAATTTTTTATCTAATTTTTATAAATGAAAAGAGATTTTTAATACGTTTTTTTTTAATTAACTCTGCCGAATAGCTACGCTCCTTTACGTGTAAAAATAATAATTTGTGATACATAATAAAATAATACTTAATTATGAGACAATATATTAATGGAATGGTTCAGTTGTAGGTACTATTATGTTATGGTTTGACCTTTATTTATAATAAAACATATTTTTATGAACACTAAACTTTTGGTAAAGTTAGTCACTTAGCTATTTCCGTAACTCATATTAGGCCGCTGGGATATTTAAAGGATTTTTATATAAAATTACAATATGAGATTACATAATTACAAATGAGTTAAATTTATATGATAAGTTACTTCTCATTATAGTAAGTATTGCAAACATAAAAAAATCAATTTTAATAATTGAATTTAAAAAAAACCTTCTCCGGTGGTGGAAATCTAAATGCTGACTACAAAAATACAACATCAACATAAAAGTTTAATAATTCTATGTTGAAAATGATAATAAAAAAAACAATGACAATACAATACGCTACTTCGAGATTCAATGAATCTTACTTGCAACAATAATGTAAATATGCATAATTATTAAAAAAGTTACATTTATCAATGAAAACAATGTTCCATCTATGTGACATTTCACCTAAAGTAGTAAAACTCTAATAATTTTGCTTTTACTGGAACCATTAAACATATTAACCAGATGTATGAACGTAAACAAGACAAAAGGAGTATGTATGGATTGTAGCAGCCTAGCAGGTGGCTTTCTGTAGTTTCTACCTTCGGCCTACCGCCTACCCCCCCCATGGGAAGAATGCGTGAGTTTATGAACATAGTATTAAACATAGTAACTATCAGCTACCTCATTGGTCTTTAATTTTGAATAGGTACATGCACAAGCATGTTACTGGTTTGGCAAACAGCAATCTGTATTATTCAGATTATTGCTAAAGACTGGGAAACAGTAGGTACGCATTTCTGGTCCATTTATGGGTATATCAATGTCAACATCCGAAACCTGCAGGTGGCAAACAGATTTTTTTAAATTTTATTTTTTTTATAAAAAAAAGTTATACAGTTTAATATTGACCCCCAATGGTCTGTTTGAGACAACATGAAAAAAAAAACTATTTAGAAAGTGAATATGCAATGTTTGTAAGCAATAAAAATATGTAGCAATATTTATGCCGCTATTAGAGTCAAACCTCACATAAATGTAACAATTAAATAGTATAGTATTATTTATAGTAGTGATTTGTGGCCTTATAGTTCTCAATTGTTGCATTATTTAGGCCTATATAAAAATATAACAGACACTAGTATCTAAAAACACAATTTTACAAACAAAGTTTGTTTTTAAACTTTAAAAAAATTACATTATCGCTGTTTACTCTAAAAAAACTATGTTATCATAATTTATTGACCACAATATTCTTAAAAACATTATTTTAAGTGATAATAATTTCATACAACACATCCAATTTTTGTGATATATTATTGCTTTAAAGCTTTTATATCCTGGGGTTATACAACTACAAAAACAAAAAAAAACAAAAAAAAAGGATTGAATTACTTTTGCTTAGCCGTAGATAAACAAAACAACATTGAAATTATTGCTAACTTTTGACAAAAAAGACATTTAAGTAGATTGATGAGAAGAGATCGTATTTCCAATCATTATAAAATGTGATGCATCTTTTATAAAAAAAATAGGCTGAGTACCCACTTAATAGTAGAGTGAACAAAAAGATTGTGTCTATTATGAGTGTACTAGTGCAACAGTCAGTACTCGCGTGTAAATTTACAAAATACAGTATAAAATGGCACATTATCTATTCTGAAAAATAAGTTAGTAGATGTGAAAATTATACCTAATCAATAAGTAATACAATTTCCAAATTAACAACTAACAATTTAACTCGAAAATTGACAAACAATGTTGTGATACATTATTGTAAATATTTTTTTTTGTGGACAGGAAACAGTCCTATAAGGTACCAAAACATATACACATAAGAAACATGTAGTATAGAAACCTACGCATCCCATACACACTCTGAATATACGACAACAAGATCTATATACAAACATGTGTATTCATAAGTGTTTTGGACCAATCAGTTCAAATCACTATCACAAATGTATTTGCCGGAGACGAACCGCCGCTTGACGAGAGACAGGCGGTACCCGCTGCCTATTAGTTCGAATTCAATGCCGGAGAGGGTCGCGCCCTCGCAGTTGAATTGCGCCGAGATGGTCGTTTTGTCGGACGGACCTTTACCGAGCTCAAAGCGCGCCTTCAACGAGCCCACGCCGCGATCCTCCGAGTGCTGCGACAGCTCCGTAAAGCGCCACATCGCCTGCTCGCTCTCGCCGCTCCACGCGGTCTTTGGCATCGCGATCACGTTCTTAACCGCTCCGTTCATGGGCACGCACACCGACACGTTCAGCAGAGGAGACGGCGGGCTCATCGCGTGCAGGTTATATTTATAATCCACCTTCAAGTCAGTGTGGTCCTGCTCACACTTCCAATAAGATACCATTTGGAGTGGACATGACGCAGCGCCGGTCTTAGGTCGTACTTGGTATTTAAGGATATCCACGTTGAAGTACTGCGCTGTCGGATTCTTTTCCGACTGCCGTTTCAGGAGCGATGTTAAAGCAGTCATGTTAAACTCGACTACCGTGTTATCGCGCGTCGACATCATCGCGTTGATACTTATCAATTGTTTATTTGGTAGAACATTATCCAATCTATGTATGTTTTTCAGTCTGAAACATAATTTAGCTGGGTTCGGGTTGTTAGCCAACACGCCAACGATACCTGTGGGAAAGGAGAGCATCATATCTCCTGACATTTTAACTTGGCACTTCGACTCTTCCGTACCACGGAAATAGGAATGAATAATCTCGTGGAACGCGACAGCTAACGGTATAGTATCCGCCATGCCTATTGTGAGAGGCGAAGGACCGCGCGACCCCGAAGAGCCGGCAGTGCGGAAGTCTCCTTCAGATCGCCTGGACGGCGGACGAGGAAGCGAGATAGACGACATCGTAGGGGTGGAAGTTCGGATGGTCGACTGTCCCATCTCACCAACTTCAGAAAATAGATCACCTACATCGGGATTAGAAACAGGAGTAGGGCTTTCGAGTAAATGTGACTGATTTCCCTGCAAAGGAGCGTAAGGATTGGAGACATTACCGTGCGGCGAAGCGGGGTTGCTGACTGTGGGACTTTGGAAGAAGTTCAAGTCTAATAAATCACTGCTGGCTTTGCTGGTGTTGGCGTTCGAGCCGCGCCTGGTCGTGCCGATCTTGTACAGGGAGATGTTCTCAACTGTAGCTCTGAGCTCATCCACACTAGCTGATATGGGATTAACACCGTTACTTATGGGCTTGATCTCCACATGGATCTTCTGTTCCCTCTCTTCCTCAGAATCTGTATCTGTAGAGGAGTACACACTTCCTTTCTCATCTTTGGGTCTAATACAGTAACCTTCCTCATCTACTTCTGGGGAATTCATAAAATCATCTTTTGTTGGTACTTCCTCCTCCTTCTCCTCTAAATCAGACTTTTCGCCAGGGTTCGAGTTTTCCGAAATCTCATCTTTCTTCTTTTTGGCTTTTTTCAGCTTAGGCTTAGTTCTCCTGCTACGCAAGAACCACTTGGATTCTCTGAGCGTAGTGCGGCCCATGTCAGCATCTTTGTCAGGTGCCACTGGAGTAGCTGGTGTTCCACTGGGGCTGGATGGCGCGGAGCATGGCGCCGCGCCCTCGATGCTGCCACTAGGCTCCTCCTTGCTTTGGAAATTTGGTGTAAACAAATTCAAAAGTGAGGTAGTTCTCCTTGAAGTCTTAGTTGCAAAAGAAGGCTCCTTCTTTGGTGCCTTAGCTGGTTGTGCAGGTTTGTGTGACCCATTTGAGACAGTTGATATCTGGTCGGCTTCCGATATAGAATTGTTAGCTGACCCTGGCTTAGGTAATGAAAGAGGTAGTTCAACTAAAACTGCCTTCTCTATAGCATTATATTTCTCTATGAGGAACTGTTCCAGCAGTTTTTCAGCAGTTAATTCAAGGCACTGGTGTTTGAAATCTCTATGCACTTGCCCCATGAGGTCATGGTTGTTCTGAATGATATCAGCATATGAATTAACAAACTGTTTCATTTGTTTGAGGTGTGCTTCCTCCACGTCTTGGAAGTGTTTGCATGTTTGGGTCATTTTCTTTTCAAAGTCTTGTTTTACCAGGTTGTACTTCTCAGCTAACTGTTTATAGTCTTCATGAAGCTTCTTAATCTTAACTTCAGCCTTCTCAATATCTTTAGCAGATGCATTATCTTTTCTCAGCTTCTCTAGCTCAGCTGACTTACTTGTGTACACATCCTTAGCCTTCTGTAAGGCCTGCTTAGTGTTCTGTATCAACAACACTACTTCTAAAGTGTTAGACTCAGAGTCTTTGACAGCCTTATGCTTCTTGTGAAGCTCTTCTGCATACCTAGCAACATCTTTAACTAGTTCACTTAGCTTCTGGAACATGTGTTGATGTAAATTCGACAGTTTCTCGGCGGAACATTTCAATACGCCCCAAAAGGGTGCGAACGTGCCCTGCGCGCAATTACTATTCGCTTGTTTCGCTAATTTAGCTAACGATTTCGAATTTGTCTCTTCTATATTCGACCTTTCCCTAAGGTACTCTGAGAGCTCTTTGCTGGCTATGAGTCCGTATTTCATGTTTTGATATAAAATATCGTATCCATTGTGCTCGTTGGCGAAATAATCTACAAAGTTGACACTCATCTTTGCAGTTACAAGGGCCTACCTTATCAGTTACTCAGTACATAATTTTTCACTCACTGACCTGTATTCTAGGGTCGAGCTCAGTATCACCATTGTCGTCGGCCGGGATCGTGAATGAGGACTCTTCCATTGTAGTTAGTACTTAGGACTAGGAAGCCACCCAATCACCTCAATTACATCACCGACACAATAGCTTATAGCGTCACCTTCACTCCCTACAAACACACAGAACTGGTATCGATCGAACACATCACAGGCAACGTTGTTTAATTTAATCGTTTAACACTGAATACAGCTCCGCGTTACGTGTTTAATTTAGCAAAATAAATAATAAAATAAGAATTTTTCATTCAAGATGACGTCCACCTTCGTGACGTCAAATCATAACAATAGACAAATAAACTTTTTAGTGCCGACCCCGACTCCCCGTTGCTTGCAATCGCATTCACTACAAGACAACGTTTTAGTAAGCTTTATTAGTCGATGCTTTATTTGTTTGACTAGAGTTAAACTAACTCGTCCTACATGCTTCCTACAATCAACTACAAAATATGTGTGTTAGGTTTTTTCAATGCAGTGAAGCCCTATTGCTCTAGGAGTGCAGCAGCATGGCGTAAGTTTTAGGTCTCTTCAGAAAGCAAACTCAAACCATTTATTTCAATTAAACCAATTACAGGCACATTTGTATTGTCAAGAGGTCAGTCAGTCAGAAAGATTAAGTTAGTTGCCCAATCCCAAGTGTAATTGGTTTATATGGAGACAAAAAACGGGCACAGAAACTCAATTGTTGAAATTATGCATGAGAGAACGACGATGTAGAAAGACGTGCATGTTAAAAACGTACGAAATAAAAAGATATAAAAAAATCAACGGAACCGAAAATTACTTAATATAAATTAAAACAAGCTATGGCACCTAAGAGATGGCCAGTCCCTTCTAACGGCGCCTATTCACGAACACATTGATCAGCACCATTCAACTCAGCCATTTTGAAGGGAACTAAATACCAGTTGAACATGATTCAAAACACCCATGAGTAAAGTCACGGAATTATTAATTTTATTTAAATAAACATTTCGGTTGAGTTGAACGTGGTTGAACCATGGAGTTATAGTCCATGGGTAACCCATGGACTTATAATAATTAACCCATGATAGGTGTCGTTAAGGGTAGTCAGAAGCCCGAAAGATTGACAACCAGTCTTACCAGTCTTAGGGGTATCGTATTACCCAGTAACTGGGTTGTGGAGGTCAGACAGGCAGTCGCTCCATGTAAAATACTGGTATTCAGGTGCATCTGGTTAGATTGGAAGCCGACCCCAACATAGTTAGGAAAAGGCTAGGCAGATGATGATGGGTTGAACACTTTGAACGACTAAAACACACAGATCACCTTGGAAATCTTGGAATTATAAGCTCCTTGGAAGACGACAGACAGATACACTTTTAGGATATTAGAGATTGCATTCTAATGTGAAAGAATGGATTGGTATTTTAAAATTACGTCTCATTTTAATTGTCGGTTGACTATTTAATAGTAAATGAGGACATGAATCGTTATAGGTAATTCGACTATAAACGTATTTTTTTATAGTTGATCATTTTCGAATAAGCTATATTGTTTATGGTTCCAATGCAGTCATGTCAAAAGTAACCTACAAAACATGAAACAATCGGATCTCTCACTTTCTCTTATGTTCTCGTCAGCTTCACTAGCGCCACATCATGGTTATCTTGTTGATCTTTAGGTTTTGAAAGGTTTGCATGATGCTTTTTGTCCAGTTTGACGTAAAACAGCTTCAATTTGTTCCAATTTAATTTCTTCATCGAAGTTTATTTTATGTTATATTCTTTATATGAGTGACATAACTGGTAATTGCCATTTGTTCCTCGCGTCACTAACGGTGATACTCGTTGTCAGAGTTTGTTACTGAGACGGTGATCGCACCCAATCTGTATGCAACTATTACGCGTCGCCTCTACTATGTCTTGCCAAGGATCATATTCGGGCCCCGGGGACGAGTATGACTTCGAGGATGATGGGTACGACGACCTGGATGAATACAGGGACAGAGACGACACGTTACCGCCAGTGCCGCCAGTCGAGGACAGTGACGAAGGTATGTTTTGTTTACGATCTTTGTCTAACCTTGTTTTGGTATCTTATTTCATGTATCTTCGCTATACCTTCGTGTACGTTTCCCTATAAACTCGTAGATGACATGTAAACATTGGTTATGTAATTACAACAAGGTTATCTATATACAATGTTGACCATACTGTTGCATTCCCGCCTATTTCTTACCAACCTGTTTGGTGACGTAATTGGTTCTTTTTGATGTCACTTTCTCCATAAAAAATCTTATTTGTGTAAATAGTAACAAGTGGCCAAGTTTCTTGGTAAAAAATTTGGTCACATGTGACTAGTCATAAAAGCATTCCTTTATTATTCCATTATTATTCCTATATTAAAGCATTCCTTTATTATTATTCCTTCTTTATCCGCAATCATATCATAACACCAAATATGGCCATCAAATTGTTCAATTTATCCACCTGCTATGGTTTCTGACCTTCAATATTAATTAACCATGTACAAACCAGTAACCATAATAAAGTGTAACCCTGGAAGGAATAACATGTTGAAATAATAACCCTCTCATACCACAAATATCATAAAAACATTGTAATAAACCATAATTAAGTTCTGCATTGTAAACAAGCTATTGCTAAATAAATAACATGTTATGGACATATATTTTGCCTTCACATCAACAAAAAAAAAATGGCTGTAAATATTTCACCTAACATAACTTCATTCTCAACCATCTGTGGTAATCTTAAATTAATATAAAACCTCTAGTGGAAATTATATTCTTACTGAAATGTGTGCTGTAAACATGGTCTTCTTTATTTGTAAAGTGACTTAGAAAATGTTTATATTGAAGATATATTATTATAAAGTTACAGGTCTTATACATACTAGAAGTAAGTTAGGAACCAAATCAAACAACAAACCTGTTCATAGTCTGGCTGGGGACTGTTTGTACAACATAAGAAAAAAAAAGAGTAACATAAAATGTAGTTACATGCATTTGCAAAGATTTTTTTGCAGAATTTTATATGCCTAACACAGATTTTTTTGTAGTCCTATATATTTCCATGTCTGTGAACAGCAAACAAACATAAACACAGTTCTTTTACTTTTTTCCAATAATATAAACTAAAGCGAAAAGAAAAGATTCAACTATTCCTGATAAAAAAACAAAAAAAAACATGCCAATTAAACAGATTTATTAGTTGTACATTAATTGATGAAAACATTCAATAATTTCATGAATATATTACTAATTTTGAAAACAACAGCAAATAACATTTTTGACTTTGAAATATCAACATTACTTGGTGACTGGTGGAGGGGCCCGTGGTCAAATAATAAGAGTTGCACAGGTTGATCGATCAGGTTAAGCTACGCTTGCCACGGTTGGTCTGTGGATGGATGACCATCTTTACATACCGAGACCCCTCCGTGCCTCGGAAAGCACGTAAAGCCGTTGGTCCTGGCTGTCAGTCGTGGATCTTTGACAGTCGTTATGGGTAGTCAGAAGCCCGAAAATCTGACAATCAGTCTGATTGACAGAGACTGCCTATCAGATAGGCAGTCGCTGCATGTAAAATACTGGTATTCAGCTGCATCTGGTTAGACTGGAAGCCGACCCCAACATAGTTGGGAAAAGTCTAGACAGATAATGATGATGACTTATCTGACTGGTCCACAATTGCCCAAAACTGATTGGAATGGAATGAAGAACAGGAGGCTTTTATCCTGCAGTCGTTCAACACAGACTAGTTTTTTTTTTATATAATAGTACTTAGGATTTCTTATTTATTACAGATACAGAAGAAGCTAGTGAAACAGACATACCCAACAATGATGAGCCACTTGAAGTCAAGGAACAGTATGTTTACATTTTACATAATATTATAAAATAGTTAATATATAGTTTTCATTCTTCAAGGACTCACTGACAGGAGTAAAGAACTCGCTTAGAAATTACACAATTTTCAGACCAACTTAAAAAGTGATTTTGCTAATGTTATATTATCCTAATTTATCTCTTTAGGCATTGAATATTATTCTCTGGTTAATAAAAAGAGAACAGAAAATAGCTAGGTTATTTTATTGAGAAAAAATCTAACATATTGTATTATAAAGGTTTCTTGTCTCTGAACACAGAGACAAACTTTATAACGAATTTTCCTACTACAATTTTACTTAGCAGTATCACTTGATCATTCTGAAGGACAAATTGTGACATAAAGGTGTAATTATTTCAGATTATACCAAGACAAATTGGCCAACTTGAAGAAACAGTTGCAGCAGCTAGAAGATGGCATTCACCCAGAGTTTTTGAGGAGGGTCAAGAGGCTAGAACACCAGCTGCACGAGAGGCTCAGAATAAATAAAATATATAGGTGAGATTCCATCATTATAATCACTCTTTTAAGGAGTTGCTATTTTCTATTTACAGCTTGAGAAAATTTTCAGTATGTTAGGCACAACTTATTGTTCTCCTGTCCCATCCCGTCGCATCAGATCGCCCGCCCGCGCTATTACTTTGTTATCTCTTATCGTTCTTTCGGAATTTTTCTTTCTACTCTACCCCTAGGTGTCGTAGCGTGATGTTAAATAGCCTATTTATAACCTTCCTCAAAAATTGGGCAATTATAAAAGCAAAAAAATTTTTTTCTAATCCAACTGGTAATTTCAGAGATTATTATTAGTATTAGAGATCCAATTTTTTTTATTTCAACCATTTTGATCTTAAATGAAGCAGTGTGATCAGACTTCAAAAGGAAATGTTGGTCAGTCTTGGATATTCATTTATTTATTTAATACTTCCAGCACATAAATGTACAGAGGCGGACTTAATGGCATAGGTATTTTCTACCAGTCAACCTTTTAGGGGATATTATGTGTCCGCTACCAACGCTTTTACTCAAATATCCTCATCATCATCATTTCAGCCCATACTCACCCACAGCAGGGTATAGGCCTCCCCTTTCTTTTTCCACACTTCCCCGGTTCTGTGCGTCTCTCATCCAGCACACCTATTCTCGTAATTTAAAACGTTCAAAATCTAGTCGCAGTCTCATCTCGGCGACAAACAAATGTCAAAAACTTGTCAAAATGTAGGGAAATCAGAAGAATTTCTTGACGGATTGAGACTGAGATCAGACTGTGAACGTTCTTAAAATTACGAGAATTGCCCCCCAGGTGTTTCCCGCGAATTTGACGATATCGTTAACCCATCGCGCTTTTGGACGGGCCTGGTTTCTTTGGCCGAACCTTGGCCACCATTCGGTCACAGCTTTACTCCATCGGCCATCTCTTCCCTTATTTAGATGTCCTGCCCAACTCCACTTGAGGCGCATCGCTCTGTCCCCGACTTTGTAAACTTTCGGCCGATGACGGAATTCGGTGTTACACACTCGGTCTAGTAGGGTTATGTCATGCATGGCTCATGGCCCTTAGCGCAACTCGTATGCGGTGGACTCCTCAAATATCCTAATTAACATATTCTGAAATAATTAGTTTGCAGCCTAGTTACTAGTTAGCCTACCTCTAGTAGTATTAGATGTGTTCAGTATAATAAAACTTTTATAAAATTGTAACTAACCTCACAGACTATTCCAAAATCGCAGGGAACACATGTACGACGTAGTAGAAAGAGAGTACATAGCGGAGAAGAAAGCAGCGGCGAAGGAATTTGAAGAGAAGAAGATAGAGTTGAGGGAAAACTTGCTCAATGACTTTGAGGACAAGAGGAAAATGATTGAGAGTGAGAGGCACAGCATGGAACTCAATGGAGATTCTATGGAGGTAAGACAATGTTTATTTATTTATTAATAAATAATGTACAGACGCCAGCACATCAAGCTAACCCAATCCGTCAAATTTCTTTGATAGATTTTCAACTTTATAGCAAAGGAATAAGGTTCATATTCAATTGGGAAAATTTGACAGATTGGGGTAGCTTGATGTGCTGGCGTCTGTACACAACCACAAATACAAGCTAGGCTTACACTAGTGAGTACATGACCCTGTTAGGGCGCAGCAAGATAACTTAAAACTAATAATATTGTAGTGAGTATCTATTATCTAATATCACGTATTATTGAAAATCAATGTCAGAAAGTTAATTACATTTCATTTTTTTATTTAATATTATAACGAGAAAAGATTAGATTTTTTGTATTTTTTCTACGTAATCTGTACTTCAATCTACAACGATACAGGAGTTGTGGATGTATGTAAAGTTAAGTTTTTAACATACTATAAAACATGTTCAATGAAAAAAAATTTTGTTGTCTGTAAAGTCGGTTTACGGACGATAATTTTACGTGATAACGCCATAAGTGATAGATGCGTCACAAGCCGAACGCTTGGGCCGATCGTGCCTCTCTATCGCTTGTACCGCGCTCTCGCTTACACGCTCAGGTCAGACGTAACGTGACAATGAGTCATGTTTTTTCGTGCGTGCAGCCGGCGTTCATTGATTTATAAGACACGTCAAAATTAAACAAAACTACTTATAAATCCTCAGGTTAAACCAGTAATGAAACGCATCCTACGGCGGCGCGCGAACGAGCCTGCGCCGGCGCCGGAAAAGCGACGGAAGCCCCTAGCGACGACGTTGACGTTCCAACTGGACGAGCGAGACATCGAGGCCGACTTACGCGCCATCTCGCGGCACTCCCCGCCACCCCGGTCACACCATGCGCCCGCGCATAACTCCACGCAGCCCAGAAAGCATTTGAATTCTAGTAGTTGTGAGTATTTTGGAATAAATGTTTTTTTAATTATTGTTGTCCCCGATTTTAAAAGGACTTTAATTTGTTGTTAAATCTCATGTCAGGTGATATGATTGTTTGATGTTATTGTGTTTAATAAACACAACTAACAACATAAATGGCAGCAGATTTATTTGGATTTGATTTATTTTTAGCAAAATCTTACTGCGTTTTTTTGCAGTCAGACACAATATACATAATTAGACAGTTAATCTGAAACGTGTCTTAACATAAATTGATCGTTGCAGCGATCTGCGATCATTTGTTCGGCGAATCCGACATCCCTTTCTATTAAGACATCCAGAAATTATAGTGGATAGGATCTGCTCCTCCTTCTGAATGACATCAAAAATTTAAAATCAATTATTCATAGTCAATAGTTTCCTCCACAGGTGAGTCCCCAGTTCGGGACAGCGGCGAGACGACGGAAACTCGAGTAGAAGACGGCAAGTTACTGTACGAGCGTCGCTGGTACCACCGGGGACAGAGCGTGTCCGTGGAAGGCCGAGACATGCCCAAGTTCCCCGGACACATACACGCCATCACCGACGAGGCGGTTAGTTATCTTTTCGTGTTAATAGACTACAGCTAATACCGTAATACGGGTGATTGAGAGTGGAAAAAGTTTTTCGTTGTCCTTATAAATTGGAATAAAATCAGCAGCAGGATCATTAAGTAAGATGAAGGAAAGAAAAATGTGTATTTTCTCACAAATAAAAGTGCATATACAAATACAAGGTAATAGGTAATACGGGCTGGTGTCCGCAACTCCACGTCAGTGCGCGTATTTTGCGTACGGTGTTAAAAAAAAATAAGATAGCTTTTTTTTTTTAATTCTAGTTTTGTATTAGAGGCTTTTATCCACAATGGCATGTCAGCCTTATAACAAGATAGCTTGAAGTAGACGGTTTACCTGGTGGTAGGTAGTCGCTGCCGCTCATGGGCATCTGCAATACCGGAAAAATCATAAGTGTGTCACGCCAGATACAATGAATGATGGGCGTTTTGGCCGGTATGTCCAATAAAAACCACATATACATCAAATGAAAGTTTATATCATTAGATTCAATTTTCATTATGAGCAGAAGGCTGTGAAATACTGGGTTAAAGAGATATCAGACCTGCAAGTACCATGTAAACGTAATAGTTTATGACGCTAATGTTCACTGCAATTCTTAATAATATTAGTTATTGACTCGTTGAGGGGGCTTATGGCTAAGTAATAACAGCCGCACGGGTCGATCGATCAGGTTAAGCTGCGCTTGCTGCGATCGGTTCCTGGATGGGTGACCATTTTTACATACCAAGACACCTCTGTGCCTCGGAAAGCACGTTAAGCCGTTGGTTCTGGCTGTCATTCGTGGATCTTTGACAGTCGTTACTCTCTAACTCTATTCGTCACCAGGCCAGGCTCCATTCAAAAATGCCCATCATTCTTTGAAGCAAACACAGGCACATGACGTATCCTGTGGCTGTGTTCATACTGGCAACCATACCTTTCATAAAGGACAGAGCTACGCTGCTTGGCGGCGGTAATAGGTATGGTAGCACGTCGCTGTATTTGACACCGCCTTTAATCCGTAGCAGTCAAGAGTGAATCTCGTAGTTCAAGTATTAATACTGACGGTTATCTGTACATACCATTTCCTGGACATGCTCCTCTTATCTAATAATGCTGTTTGCCCAGTGCTGGTTGCGTTTCTGAGATAATATTACAATGATTACTGAATGATGTGAAACACGCGCTTTTATACGAATCTAATAATAATGAGTTTAATTATTTTCTTTTCACAAATGTACAGTAGTAGTGCTTAAACCTAGCTTAAGGGGGGGCATAAAGCCAGAAAAAAATCAAATTTCACCCGCGCTTCCTTGCCTACCCCTCTCATCAAACACGACAAAAACAAAACACAATCCCTTCCCGCCAGCAGAAACTTTTCGCCCGGCCAAGTAAGCCAGAGATTAAAACAGAAGAATAACTAGCAGGGGATCGAGGGGGGAGGGGGGGGGGGGTTCTCATGGGAACAGATCGGTATAAATCATATATATTTGTGTTTGAATTTCCATCTTCTGTAATAAGTATATGCAAAATAATCAGATGAAACGGCTCTATTCAATGTACCTAAGTATTATAGCAGGCTGTGCAAGTAGATATCTTGATAGGGCAATATTATTGTATGTCCCTGAATCTGTTCCGATGCTGGTAACAGATTCACGGACATACATGTAATACAGCCTATCTATGAATTTCCAATTCTGGATTGAAGGACTAACTTTACTATACAGTAAAAAAAAAAAACTTATATTAGAGAGCAAACCGAGTTGAATGCCTATACATTTTCGATTCCGAATGAAATTACAAATGAACGATTTTTGGATATTTTCCTGTACCTATTTATGCTGTGAGACCTTGCTTCTTGCCAATTTTCATTATTCTACGTCAACGGGAATAATTAAAACGTATAAGGTACACCCAAGGATTTAAATTTCAAAACACGCGACATGAATGGCAATTTATGCTAGCTTCTAAGTCAGCGTCTTTGAGGCTTGATATTTCTACAGCTCCAAGAAACCGTAGATCTAAGTATTTGATATCAATTTCAACTTGATACGTATTCCTGAGAAAAAGGGACAGACGGATGGACAACGAAGTTATCCTGTATCTAAGGTTTTCGATTTTTCCTTTTGAGGTACGGAACCCTAAAAAGCAAAAGCACTTCCATCAAAGTATTATATTACATACTCCTAATCATAAATCATGATGAAAACAAACTCAACTAATTTGTTTTTTTAACAATATAAAGGCCAATGTAATCACATCGCTTATCTTATGATTTTTTATTTTGAGTTATATAATCAAGCCTTTTTAGAATGACGACGTTGTAATGGTCATATTAAGGACAAAGATGATTGAAAATATCTATCAAAAATCTTAGAAAACTTGTCGCACCGCAGTGATGAGCAACCCTATTTAATTTTCTCGTATTGGTTTCTCAAATTACAATATCGAAATATGATCATTGTTCATTCCCTTTATTTTCAATGCAATTCTTTAGTAAGTAAAAACATCCGTTTATTTTGCATATACTTACTATACGCTAAGTTTGAATTCAGAATCTAAGAATCATGTCTTAGTATTTTTTTGGAACTAGAAACTCAATGTTGATGTGACAAAGTTCAAATTCCAATGTAACCAAATTTTGTTTAGGACCTACAAGTTGGACGTCACCACATCTTGATGAAAAACAGTGTTGACCAAGAAAAAAATTATATTTGTATATCGTGGATTTTTCTTTGCAGGATCGTGCAAACTCAATAAATTAGCAACAGTGATACCCAAATAAAAAATGATATTCGTATGGTGGATTTTGCACTGTATTATGCAACGTCAAACGGCATGTGTCATAAAAGCCTTTCCTGCGCGAAGTGCGAGTAGGAAAAAATCCCCACCGAAAACATTTGTGGAAAACGAGGCTAAGTTCGGAACAAAAGAAGTACATGTTTGTCGGATTTACCAATATGGCATCTATGTAAATGGGTTCCAAAGTCTAAAGTTCATTAGGTTCCTCTTTTGTAACTGTTGAAACTTTCCAAGTTTCCAACTTGCCAAGTTATAATATGAACTGTAGACTTTCTCTCAACTCTATAGAACTTAGCACCCATTCAGAGCTTAACTCTTTTATCGGCGAAGCCGACAATCCCAAACATGTTGATCCGTCACAACCTTTACTCATCCTCACCATAAAAAGAAGGCTAGTCATGAGAACACTATCTGTATGAAATATTTCATGTGCCGTTTCGTACTTTTGTCCACAATAAACTCATTACGTATTTAATTTCCGATATTTCTTTTGTATGCTCCAATAATAATATACCCTTTACGCTGAATTTCGAGTTTCAACTTGATTTAGGGAATAGTACTTACTAAAACCTTATACGGAGTTTGTCAAGAAAAGTGGAAGAAAACGAATTTGGATTTTGAGTTAATCACCGTAAGGTCTAAAATCTCCAGCACGAACTTTCAAATGAACGCTAGTTGGCTATGTTGCAAATTTTCTCCGCAAGAAAATGAACCGAAATGCAGAACAATGGCGCTAGTGGTACTATACCAGTCAAAAATCTGTCAAATAAAATGTATGTCATCTTGACTTTTCAAATATCAACATTGAATTATTTCAATATTTTTATTTTATAGTTTTGCCTCGGTATTTGTTTTTGTTTATCAAGTCTTATTGTTTTTAATAATCGTTTCGGGAGTGGTTTTAGTTATTTTTCCATGTTTTCTGTTTCACAGTGTCTTTCCTACAAAGTGATAAATTACGAAAATATTGTTTACGTAAATTAAATAATAGCAGCGCAGCCGAAAATTTGAGCGCAGTCCTCTCGTCTCAACAGAGCGGGGGTGACTGATTTGTGAAACATATATATGTTTGAAGTTCCCGCAACGTGCGACGGAAGATGATTTCTTCCACGAACTAAGAACGTCGTAAGTGCTATAAGCTTATCGTCGTAATAAAACCACAAATAAAAGTAATAAAATAAAATCCTTCCACAATCTAAGTCGCTTTATATTAATAAATTAATCATCAAATTTTCATTCTAGTAGTCATTAGCATATTAAGTACAAATCGAAAAGTCGTGAAAATTGGAGGTAACTTCGTGATGTTTTTTATTACAGAAAATTTTACTATTTTGTGATTTGTTGCCACAATAAGTTTGGAAATATCATGTAGTTATTCGTGTTATTTTTATTTTATACCTAAGTCTCATCAATTTCATGAAAAATCATATTGAAGTTAGGCTATTTTGGTTGATACCTGCTCTTAAGGATACGTTTACATTTGTGAGAGACTGGTGCTTGAAATAGGCATTGCAAGCATCGCCTGCAGTAGCACAGTCACTAGGGCCCCATGACGCGTCATATGTATGTACTATCGCGGACACTCCCGCCTGACCACCACTAAATTCATTTTTGCTTGCACTTAAAAAACAGAAGCGCTCTTTAGCCCCGCGCCAAGGTCAAATAGTTCGTCCGTAAAATTCAAAAAGGAGTACACGTGATGCGTCACTAAGCTGCGCAGTGCAGGTTGCAACTGATTGCGTTATCTCTTTCCTAATAGAAAAAAACTTTAAGAGGTCGTGGCTTGGCGCTGACGCAGGATTTAGACGATTTTTTTTAAGTGATCAGGCATGAAAGGCCGCGATGGTACATTACATGGTTGGTTACATTGGTTGCTTTTAGTATTATAAGACTGAAGAGAATTAATATTATAAGAAAGAAAAAATACTAACGAAGCCAGCGGAAAGAAAAAATAACGTAACGTAATTAGAATAACATAATATAATAATAATAATTTATTTCCTTGTTCCAGATATGGGTAAAGAAAACAAACCTAGAGCGGGTTCGGATATACATATCACAGTTAGCCCGCGGTAAGATAACGTTAAAACGGCGGGCGTCATAGACTACGCTAGCGCATAGACAAGACAGAGTGTTCGTGTTACTAGTGCAAACGCTAGAGTGTGGTGTGCTCAAACATGGCCGGAAACGGATGTGCAGCTGCGCAGGAGTGGGACGACGGTACATGTCATGTCAATTTCTGAGAGTTATGTACTAAGTACATTGAGAGTATTGCTATCTTTTTCTAGCGGTTAAGTGGTTAGCAGACATTCGGTTTTGAGCTGGTTTACAGTGGCATTCCTCAATGCTGTGTCGTGGCCGAATCGTAGTGATCACATAGTCGCGAAGCATTTTAATTACTGCCAGCTATTTCCATAACTACGAGTGAATAGCGGATTGTTTTGGAATGCGGTCTCATTCTCTTCTCCTTTCCACTTATTTGATGACATAGGAAGTTTTAGTTCATCTTTTAATGATTTCTACTTAAGGGGCCGGCGAACGCATGCTAATGATATGAGAGATAATATGAGGAATTTCAAATTTCTATAGAAAACATTTTTTTCTCATAACTCGTCTTTAAATCAGTGTCCAATCAAAATATATATTTGAAACCTAGATATTCTGTAATCCAATCTGAATAAATACACACTACCTTAAGAATATGTTTGATTTACAAATTATTTTGGTATTACGTTTGTATGAACTAGGCATGCTCCGCCGGCCCCTTAACTATTCTTTTATTTGGCAGAACCGCCTTTCTCAATCATCTGCGAGTAAAAGAAAGTAATATTTCAAGTTAATTGTTGTTCACTACAGAATCAGCACCCTAATTGCGGAACGCACTATTACTCTCAATTTAAAGCATAATTCTAATCCATTTCTCCATATGTTTGAAAAATGTGTCTGCCTAACAACGCAAATGACGTAATTAATGTTATTGAACTGTCAAAGGTGAAACCCAATGCTATTGATAGTATGTTGCACAATTATCCTGTAGTAGTACTGCACTCAGCATTACTGCTCGTTCTAAACAAGCCGAGTCTATGAACGTTCGTTGGCGTTGAAAAATAAACTTTTTTTTAAAGTGGTCCACATGAGCTAGTCACGTTCGTAGTTGTGTATAAAGCATAATATAGAATTGAACTTTCGATGCCAATGACGAAAACAACATCTTTAACCCTTCGTATCTGTATATATATGTTCCGGTCGGAACGTGGATCCACGCGAGACACAATGGCTTTTTAGTTGTTCCTGTGATCACGGAATTCTACCGGTTAAGGGCTCGTAAATATCCAATTAATGAAGAAAAGAAAGAAAATACATGTATTTGTTTCTTTTTTTAATCTCTCGATTCAGTTGCATTTTTATGAATAAAGACTCATTTATACAACGAAATTATTTCGCTTGAGGCGAGAATGATGTCAATTTCGTAGGTGAAACTCGCCATCTATCTATCGCACTTGGCGTCGAAAGTTCTAAATCAGACAATGATTATATTACTATTGCTCACACATTGAAATTAAATTCCTTGTGAACCAATCAAATCTTTACATGAAAACCACGGAAAAACAATTGACATGATTATCTAAAAAAAATATTTGTTTTTACACCCAAAAATTTGATCAGACGTAAGTATTTAAAATGTCTACAATAATCTGAAGTTTATTTTATTTGTTTAATTTATTCCGAGCACATACACCTGTGATTTTAAATCAATTTTCCTATTGGCTGACTGGCACACATGGAATTCTATAATTGTTCTTTTTTTTTTTGTTTAAAACACTTCAAAAAAACAATAGATTGTTGAGCTGAGCTGTTGCGTAGCATGGGCAGCACTCATGCGTCTTGCAAGGGCGAAAATTAATGCGATAAGCATTAATGTGACGAAGGGACAGTGTCTCGAACGAAAATTGTCGCAAATGTGAAACTGCTGCGATTGGCTGTTGATAGATAAATCATTATAACTATCAGAGCAGGTAATGCGCGCTCGATGTTTAAAATACTGTCCCTAAGGTGGATGCGCTAATATAGCCCACGAAATTAAATGTATTTTTCAGGTTAGTGTCAGGATGTATGTTGATCAAAATATGAATGAAATATGAGAGAGTTGTATTGATGATTTTAATTCTGTAAATAAAAAATTGTTAAAAAATTAACCTTACAAACTTTAAGCGGTGCTTTAGACCATCGAACTAAACAACTTTCACTATGGGACTAACGCCGAAATCACGAAAAATAAAACAGCTGTTTCATACATTTTGGTCAAGTAGGTTTTGAACTTTTGTATGAAACAGCAGATTTTTTTTTCGTGCTTATCTTAAAGTTTGTAAAGTAAATTTTTTAACACCTTATATATTTGTTACGGTATGCGAATCCTATTTTGATTAACTTACAACCGATACTGACCTGCAGAAAAACCTAAGAAGGGCCAGTTGGTTTAAAAAGTCCGCCTTGAACCACTCAATTACTAGAATTGCCAGTATATGTGTATCCTATTACTACTCCATAAGCTAAAAAAGCGAGCTATAATAATGTGAAGACCTCAGGCTCTGTGCAGTCTTTGAAGTGCAGAGCAGCGGTTTGTTTGTGAAATTGTGCGCTTTTATAATGTCCACGTCTATAAATCTACTCGTTATAATGTTATCGTGGACGGAAATTTAAAGGCGTCATTATATATTTCCATACATTTTACTTCTCTGTTTTATCGTGATGCCGTGACGTAAACATGGATGTGGACGACCACGATAATATCGGCACGTTAGTAATATAAAGCGCACATTGGATAATAAACCTTATAATGAGTGTCATAAAGTGCAAACAAAAACGCGCTCGATGTAACAACAACTTTGCACTTTAAGCACTGATTATAAAGTGTCTTATTCAATTTCCTCAGACAAGTATCTGCCCGGCGCCTCTTTCTTGTCTGAAACCAAAATTCCTGACTTTCGCACATGAGTCGACCTCATTCCTATTTAGAATTTATGGAGCGACACTACTGGGTCTAAGATTGACTATGATCTCAAAACTTAAGCACAATGTATGGTATGAATTATTGTTTGTATATAATTTAAATGAGAGTATTTTGCTGGTAGATTTTGTGGAGATCCATAATATAATAAATATTTGTTGGTGTATTGTCAACGGCATGTCAGATGTAACAATTTTATTGAACTGCGAAAACTGCTTTTACTGCTACCTGAATAAAGGTGCTGTGAAAGTCAAATTGTTACTTTTTAGGCGTGCGGTTGACTGCATGGCCGTCCTCGTAATTACTTTATGAAAACAATTCTCAATAAATTTAAACGTCTTTAAGGCGGATCTCACACTACAACGGAGACGGAGCCAAATTCCCAGCGCGGAAACGCGTTTTTATTGAAATTATTTGTAGAAATCGCGCGGGGGCGCGTCTCACGCACCGGAGCGTGGCGCGTGGTAGTCATAGAGGATTTTTTTATAGGGTAGAGTGATATCCGCCTAAGCTTGAAATTATCTGTCACATAGACAAATATACTGCTACAAGGATGTTTTGGCGCTCGAATGACGTTGACAGGGTGGCGCTGTTAGTAAACATTTGTGCAAGTTCTTTTTTTTTTTGAGAAATGTATTGAAAAACCAATATGGTGGCGTTAGTTTCGATTTTGGCCACGCGGCAAAAGATCCCACCTCACAGAGATAATGCTTGAGTTCCAGCAATGGGAACATTATAAGCTGATTATGCTAAAAGATTATTGTACAGCCACGCGCAGCCAATAGACCTTATTCTCGTAATTTTAAGAACGTTAATCTCAGTCTCCATCTGTCAAAAATATCTCAAATTTCCCAACATTATTGACAAGTTTTTGACATTGATTGTCCATTGTATCAACTGGCTCACTCATATTATTTTAGTCAATCTTTTTTTTTTTTTTTTTTTTTTTCTTTCCCTTTTTTTTCTCTATTACGCACACTTGTTTTTCCAGCTCACATTAGACATTGGCAGAATAGTCGACATCGGCTTTGCTTGCCATTTATTAAAAATAGAATAGAATAGACATTGATTGTCACTGAGATGAGATTGCGACTAGATTTTGAACGTTTTTGATTACGGGAGTTGCCTTCTCGTCGTTTTACGATCTGCAAGTGAAAAGGGTGGTAAAGCGATTTTGAGGTCGTCTATACATAAATAGACCTCCAATGGCTGATGCGTTAATGATTTGATTTATCAATTTAATAAAGATGTACATAATTTAGAAACACATAATATGTTTGTAGTTTTAGGCCCAATGTGTCTCCAAAAATCCTTGCACAAAGAAGGAATCCAGTGACTACGACTATGACTCAAAATGCAGTATTGAATGTAAATAATGTACATTGTATGTAGTATATGATCAAATGAGGTTCTTTGTAAATGAGGAGATTTTGTACTGTCCCCTTTATTTCAGATTGTTTTTTTATATTTTTTTGTGATTTATTACTATTGTAAATGAGTTGTGAATTGTGATGTAAATAGTATGAGAAGTTTTTACGTATGTAAATGATATTGAGACAAGATCTTTTAATTATATTATGTATTATAAGTGACCTTTTTGTTTTATTTTCAAGTGTTTGTTTATCAAAATAATGAAGCGTTGAAGTGGGTAGTTTGTCATCGACTCGTCATGGCTCTTAGCTGCCGTTATGTCTGAAGCCGCTCTTATAGCAGAACTAATACATAAATGAACATATCCATAGTTGAGAAAAGCTATACAACAGTAGGGTATTACTATAGAAAATGACAAATTACTTAGATATACTTTCGTAACTCGGCGTTTGTAACGCCTCTAAGCGTATGGCGCGTTTATAAACCCGCACGCTCTTTCAACAATCTTGACTGGTTCAAAAGAACACGTGAATCCTGTAACTCCTTTGTTGCCCTTGTTACTATCAATCTTACTACCAGTTGTAATACCGTTAATTTTTGATACTAGTGTAATTTAGCGCGATTATGAACGTGTTCTGTGCAGCCGGAGTATGAAAAGTAATAATAGTTCGTATAAGCAGAATTCGTATCTAATTCGTGCGAGCAGAAGTTTTAAACTAGCGAACAAGATTTGGACATTTTCAATTCCAGTTATTTTGTCGGTGAAAAGTTTTTTTACGGAAAAGTACCTAATTGTTTGCGTCTGAGTTATTTTTAGTCGTGTTATCTTGTTTTATAATTAACCGACTTCAAAAAAAGGAGGAGGTTCTCAATTCGGTTGTATGTTTTTTTTTATTTTTTTTTTTTTTATTTTTTATGTTTGTTACCTCAGTACGCCGTCATTTATGAACCGATTTAAAAAATTATTTTTTTATTCGAAAGGACATACGTCCAGATTGGTCCCATTTTTGTCAAACTCCAGTTCTGATGATGGGATCCATGAGGAATTGAGGGAACTCCTCAAATATTATAGGCATACATATAGCAATTTTGGTATTTTCATTAACAACTCAAGCATTTGCATTCAGAAAGTATAATTTGGGGAAGTGGAACTGATGATGAAGACCACAGATGGCCATCGAAACTACTCAATGAAAAATATTTCACGGGTAGCGATTCGATTGCTTTAATATGGTTGCTAAGCAATTTATGATCGTCACAATGCGTATGGTAAAGTGGAGCTGATGGTGACTTCACCATCAGCTCAAGTTCTCCTGGTTCTTACCAAGAGAACTCCTCAACAATTAACGTCCCAGCATCGGGAAAAGCAATATTTTGTAACAGATGATGAGCAGTTGACATTAGGGTTTGAAACGGTATGCTCTTGAGGTGGTCCCATTGTCACCAAGTCAGAGTCTGATGAAGGGATCCCATGAAAGTCGAGGAAAATCTTCTTTGGTAGGCATGTACAGTGTGTTAGTTGAACTCTCTCAAATCAAATGAAACCTATTGATGATTCAAGTGTTTGAGTCCGAGAGTCATCACTTACCTATACTCCGACTTTTAATTAGCTGCAGTAAAATAACACTTCTTAATAACTCATTTCGGACTGCATTTAGAGATATGCATGTCAAATAAGTTTTATTTGTTACACTACTCTGTACTAGAAAAACAAGGTTTGGTTGATGGCCGCGAAAAAACAACAAGACGACAATTTCAGATGATGTTACAAAACCGATTTAGAATTTTTTTTTTTATTTAAAAGGATATACTTCCAGATTGGTCCCATTTTTGTCAAAATCCAGTTCTGATGATGGGATCCATAAGGAATTAAGGGAACTCCTCAAATATTATAGGCATACATATAGCAATTCTGGTATTTTCATCGACAACTCAAGCATTTGCATTCAGAAAGTATAATTTGGTGAAGTGGAACTGATGAAGGAGACTACAGATAGCCACAGGAACTCTTCAATGCTTATAAGTATTTCATGGGTGGAGATAAGATATCTCGATTAAGATAGTTAAGCGACTATGACGAAGCAAATTTAAATAAATAGTTCTGACGAAACTGGTACCATCAAACCGATCTTATGAAGCTGGAAGGTAGGTACCGGAGCATCGTAATAAAACAATGTATTCTAGCCGTGTTTGGGCTTATCGAGTAAATGCGAACCACATGATACAGGAGATGTGATACGAGAAGCTATTTCGAAGGCTACTGCTCGAAAATGAAACCGCTGAAGACTGTTTAATAAGACGCCAAAGAGATCTTCGCCCTTGAGTCGTAGGTACATTAAGTGTGGCTTTGATTGTCAGAAGACAGATTTCGTAGCCTCATTATTTCCGTCAATGATCTGTCGTCGTGTGGTCGCTTTAATAATTTGTTGGCATCCAAATCTGACAAAACGATACCTTCCAAACTTCTGACACGACTTAGCGCGACGTATATTTGCCCTTTTGCAAAGTTTTTTTTACCAAGGTCGATCACAGCTCATTCTGTACAACGTCCTGTCACTGTTATATATTTAGCAAGTAGTGGTATACGAATTGGTGTGGGGTAGGTAACTCAAAAGTGAAAAATAAAAACTTTTTAACAAAAAAAACAACCGACTTCCAACAAAACACTACAAAGTGAAAAATAACTTTAATTTCAGAAGTCGGTGTCTAAAAACGAAAATGCAGAACCAACGACACCGACTTCTGAAATTAAAGTTATTTTTCACTTTGTAGTGTTTTGTTGGAAGTCGGTTGTTTTTTTTGTTAAAAAGTTTTTATTTTTTATGTTATAGATACCTAGGTATTTTGTACCGACCTTTTTGTTGTCTTTTTTGTTTCAAGTGTTTATCAGTGGAAACTTGTAAATTGGCCTTCAAATGCATAATGTTTAAGAACACTGTTTATATTTTACCTAAGTTTTCCGAAGAGAATAGAATAAATAAAATAAAAAACCAGCCAAAAAAAAAGTAAAACTCCAGCCAGTTAAAATCTTACCGTAAACATTTAGGTAAAGTGAGCTGTCATTCCACATTTCCACCTCATGCTAGGTATTGACAATATTAGTCTTCGAGCTCACTTCAAGCTCATTTAAACTAAGTAGGTAGGTATGTTTTCTTTCAGCACCCTATAATTGCGTATCTCAATTTGAATAATTTTGAAGGATATCACTAATCCATTGCATCGTATGTTCGAAAATGTGTCTGTTCAACAACATAAATAACGAATGTTAACGTATGACGAATTGTGTAACAATGAATGAATGTTGTTGAACTGTCAAAATTAAACCGCTGCTTGAGATTTTAACGGAATAGTTCGGCAGGAGTTTTGTGGCTATACGAACTATTATTAATTTTATTACTTATGACACACTAATTCAGAAGAAAAATACGTATAAAATGAATGGAAAGGATAAACAGCCAACCCACCTGCAAATTGAGGATTCTCCCGCTGCTTATCATCGTAATTATCATAAAAATGGAATCAAGTCTTGTTGCAAATTGAACATGTTCAATGTTCCCATGTTCATGTTTCCGTTATTTTAAAAATGAAGTAACTTTATGAAAAACAAACACCTTTAAGACCTAACTTATTAACTTTATTGAACGGTCAGATTATAGTAGTACTTGAGCTTAACTGTCAGATTACAGTAATATTTGAGCTTAACTGTCAGATAACAGTAATACTAGCTTCTGCCCGCGACTTCGTTCGCATAAAAAATATTTTTCTCCCGTCTCGCCCCGTCGCATTGCATTCGCATTGCCTGCCTGCGCTATAGGTTCGTTATCGCGTTCTTACTTACTTTTTTTCTTTTTGCTCGACTCCTGATGTTATCGGTGATTTTGAATAGCCTTCCTCAAGAATTGGGCTATCAAATGCAAAAAGATTTTTTGATATCCGACTGGTGGTTCCAGAGATTAACGCTTTCAAACAAGCTCTTCAGTTTGGTTTAGATTACATTCAAGAATCCGTCTAGACTCGTTTAGATTAGGCACTTCATTCGTTTTAAAACATTATGAAGCTCGCGCTTTGTCAGTTTAATACTCTCTGAACAAGATAATCCGGCTGATTTGCATATATTTCGTCTGTGGTACAAGGTAGGGACTGATTTATAGCATTCATTTGTTTATGATGCTCACGCGCAGGTATTCGAATGCAAGTGACGCAAGTTCACGGTTGCATTCTTTATACCTACCTTTCTAAAGAGTTCGGTAATTCTGGTAACGGTTTTTTTTTTGTAAATATTTCTGAGGTTTGTCAATATCACCATGTAAAAATTCTTTAACAAAATTGAAGATTATAGAAGCTGTGTAGACCTCCCTCAAGCATGTCTTTAGTTGTAAGTCTAGTGGCTATCTAATCCTCGATTTTTACAATGACATCAAATGCCCCTTTTTCAAGCTTTTATTTTTCTAGACTAACAACGCCATCCCAGCCATTCCTGGCGACTATACTTTGTCAACTTTATGAACGCCTTTGCCCTCCTTGCCTACATCGTTATTGCGTAACTCAGCACGATCAGTCACAATCTGAATCATTCTAATCCATTACCTACCTACTGTTAGAAAAATTTGTCTGCCCAACAAATTAATGTTGTTGAACTGTCAAACTGCTGTTAGTGTGTTATGAAATTACCTCGCTGGTCATATAGAACTAGCCTAAGTTTACATTGGAATCCCGGCAAGCAGATTTTTCAAACGAGACATAGCTTAGGTACTGCACGAAGAGACATACCATTGTTTATCAAATTAATGTATGTAACAATATGTCCAAACATTGCGCAAGTGTGTGTACATGTGCCAACAATCTGCAGCTTATTAGGTTACTGGATTGTTATATACTTGATCTCGATACATAATTGATTAAGGTCGTGTATTATCTTGAATATTTTCATGTCTTCCGAGAAAAAATATTGAAAATCCACCATAGTCATTCAAATCCAGCATGGGATGTCTATAGGAGATGAGGGTCAGGGTCCGTCAACGAAGATACGGGTCAGTCAAAAAGACGTTGATCATCAAAACAAGTGACAAATAAAATTTTTTCGAACGGGCAAAAATACATCGGGTTTAGAGGTACTGTCAAATCTTATTGTCATTAATTCTTAGTTCGGGTTTCGAACTAATCTTAACTCGGCCGCAGCTACGGATTTCGTGCTTAGGTATAGTAGCCCCCTGGTCCAAAATAAGTAGTCGAGGATTTTGATAATGATTGTTATTTATGTATTTAGTTACAAGGACCGACTAGGCTAAACCTTCTGAATACATGACCCTGTTCGGGCGCAGCAAGTATATAGAAACATTTGACTAAAAACACATTTGACTAATAACTAGCTAGCTCGTAAAAGCTAGCTATTAGTCAAATGTGCTTTATGTTTGTGCAATATTTTATTTAAAATATTGCATACTATGATAATGTCACAAATTCACAACATACTTACATTATTATAATATTAGGACCTTATTGTCTTACTAACAATTGCAGGTTGAAGATCAAATCAGACCACAAAACAATACAGATCCGATGTACAGGCCCAGGTACTGTGCTATGTACTCGTATGTACCTAAGCATGCAGAAGCACTTCGACAGTCTTTCTAAGATTCATGTTCGTCTCTTTTCGAAGAAAAATGCTAACGTTTTCCGCGCTCTTGCCATGTTGCTAGTTTCGTAAGTTTCATAATTATACATACCTACCTACCTATAATAGTATTTTTATGTCACGAAACGACGCGCACTTTACTTGTGTTTACCAAGTGTACAATGCTGCGACGGTGTGTAAGCGCAGGAGCTCTCGGTACCGTCCAAAACAATGGCAAATTCAGAAATATGTGTGTGAGTTATGTGCTGACGCTACTCGTCGTCACGCACACATTCACAGCGTGTTTTTACACTTAGTTACCATAAGTAAAGCGCGCGTCGCTTCGTAAGATTAAAATACTGTACCTACATTGAATTGGTGACGTATTGCGTGTTAGATTGTTTTTCCTTAGTTATCTTATTTTTATAGAGGAATGACGAACATTCCTCTATAAAAATGCTTCGTTGAAGTTCTTGCGAGCGAATGACCGCTTCATTCTTAAAACTTGCCCCGAACACATCAAGAATCACCAGTAGATTATTATCATTGGATTTAAGTCGCTACTCTTGTTTACCGATTCTTCTCGTCCAAATACTACCATCAGGTGCACAGTGTTAAGTTCATTAGTTTTTTTATGATTAAGATAAAAACATTCTGAGTAAACTTCAATGATCTCAGAGCTTTTGCATTGATGACTAAAATAGATGCGGCATTTTTTGCAGCTTCCATTCCGGTAGGTCCCAACGTATTTATCTTTAATGTATTTGTATTCGAACCGATAATGAATAATGACTAATTAATTAATTCGACTGTTCGAGGGCTACCGATTCAAGGGCAAGGCTACCTTTGCGATCTCACCCAAAAATATGCGAACTCTGTGTTTTGGACCTCACAATATTCAAAATGTCTCACAAAATTGAATTGAATTTGGTTTTTAATCTCTGACTTTTAGCTAATTCGTAGAACGCGAGTAGATTTGCCGATTTTACGTTTTATCATATATACGACTGTGACGGCTTTAGTTTTTTTTTGCTTCAGACGGCACGGCAATACAGTTTTAATGGTTGGTTGCTATACCTACTTATACCTACAGGAAGATTTTTTATCACCATCCAAATTTTTACAGGCTGTTCTACCCATGAATACGAATAACTTTCACTATGGACCAAGACTGAAATCACGACAAAAAAAAATCAGCTGTTTCATACATTTTGGTCAAGTAGGTATTGAACTTTTGTATGAAACAGCAGATTTTTTTTGGTGATTTTAGAGTTGGTCCCATAGTGAAAGTTGTTCATAATCATGGGTAGAACACTCTGTAAAAATTTGGATGATGATTAAAAAATCTTCCTGTATGACTACATACAGGAAGATTTTTTCTGGATGCGGGTTAGTGGATGTGGTTCTTTACCGTTTTGAGAGCAGTGGTGATGAAATAATTTACACAAAGTGAACGTGCCTGAGAGAGTTCCTGGAAGGATTTGGGGGAGGCCTTTGCCCAGCAGTGGGGCAGCAAAGGCTAACGCTAACAAAAAAGGTTAACAGAAAAAAAAATGTGTCTGACTGGGTTCGAACCTAAGATCTACAACTCGCAAATCGCGGCCATTACCAGGGCAGTGGCCCACCACTGCTGCACTGGACTGTTTGCATGGCCATAACTAAAGATAGTTTCCTACGTATTTCTGTGGTCATTACTCATACCACTTCAGCCAGCACTTGACTGCTGTTTACCAACTACCGTCACCGACCACTGAAGTGCGGTTAGTTTGGAATAGAATTAGACAAAGTGGTTTATGGTAAGCAGTGTAAGCACATGTGCTTTGTTTGTGGAATACAAATATTTGTTCAACAGATTAGTGGTGCTTTCAAATTAAGATGTTGGTAGGTATAAAAGTAGGAATTTGATGGTACCGTTTAAGTGTTGTTTTGTGAGTGTACGAGTTCAAACGCATTATGGATTAGTTAACGACGTGTTTGATAGACATGTGCAGATAGATACCTACCTACCTAATTACTTGCATAGATAATTTGTATTTATCTATTATTTTATTTCCGTAAATACCCGTGACATCACAGCGGGCCCTATCCATAGAGGAAAGAATACCAGCGCTGCGACATTTAATTTTTTAAAATTAAATGTCGCAGCTTGTTAAATTAACTGTTGTTAACTGTTGTTAATTAACTGTTGTTAATTAACTGTTGTTAAGTTAACTGTTGTTTGTTATTTGTTGTTGCTTGTTTAATTTTTTAATTTTTTAAATGTCGCAGTATCATGCTGAGATAGGAGCCTTTTGGCCCCGTACCGTATAGGACTTTGTTTCATTTTTGTTTTTGTTACTGTTTTTTTTAATAACTTGTTTTATTTTTTACTGTGTTTAGATTTTAGTTAAGTAATGGTTTGTGATCCTCCTGTACGAATCGCAATAAATACTTTTTCTTTCTTTCTTTTCTTTCTCTTTATTTTAGGTACCTACATAAGTACAGAGGCCAGCACATCAACCTACCCCAATCTGTGAAATTTCTTTGATAGAATTTCAACTTTACTGAAAAGGAATAAGGTTCATATTCAATTGGGAAAATTTGACAGATTGGGGTAGCTTGATGTGCTGGCCTCTGTAATGTGACCTTCCTTTAACTTTCAGCGGGGTAATTACGTAACACACTAACAGTAGGAATGGCTTTCATTTTGACAGTTCAACAACATCCATTGCGTTATTTACGTTGCTGAGAAGACAATTTTTCGAACATATGCAGCAATGGATTAGCAATATCCTTCAAATTGATACAGATTTTGTGGTTTGATAGTGTGTTAGTGTTACAAAATTAGGGTGCAGGTTTAGGAAGAACGAAGATTGCGATTTCCGTGAGAATACTCTTCATTTAAGGAGAACGGAGTAAAGTAATGTCGGAGTCCTACCGACTAAACCCCACAATTCCTCCTCCTACCATGCGTTGAGAGTGCTGGGTATGCTCGCACATAAACGAAGATTTCTGGACCCGGGAAGTTATGCTTTTCGAATGAAATTAATGGAAATTCAATGGAACTCACTGCCGCACGATTGATAGCCTGAAAGCCTGTTTACTGTTTCACACATCCATAATTAGTTTGCATGGGCCATGCTATTATAGGTATTTACTTGTAAATACCGGCTTTTTCCTATATTTACCTACACTCAGTTAGGTGATACTACATACGCAAGTAACTAATAAGTAGATATAAATTTTATTAAGAAAAAAAAGCGACAATTAAGCTTATAAAAATAGATGCAAGAGCAATGGTTAGACTTGTTTACTGTTCATTAGCGATAGTATTCTAATAGTTAGAGGCTTTACTTAGAAAGGGCTTGGAAGAGACCATCTATCTAGCCGAATCTACAGCGAGGTACAGTTACGTCGTGTTGGACAAAATCAATTTATAAAGTCGATGTCCTGCCGCTTTGTTAGCCAGTCTCGGATGTACAGCGGCCCGCCGCGCCATTCAAAACCTCGCCACCGATGCGACACTACCGTTCTCAAAATTTCGAAAAATTCGATTTTGGTCCCCACCATTATTACTATTCTACACGCGTTTAGTGCCTAGGCCGTCCGCCGCGACGCGCCACTGACACATTTCTGTGGTTTCGCGCGCCGTTTGAATTTAGAATAGTTTTTCATTTGTTTTTTTTTTACGATTCGGTGTTTTTTGACATTACTTGTGCCAGTACCACGTGCAACTTGATCGGGAGTATAGTGAATACAAGGCTGTGTGATTTGTTTCCTTGGAGTTCTCTAACAAGGTGAGTTTAGAAATTAGAATACGCATAGATCTATCTTCGATGAAGTTATCGAGTTTGCCAAGACAATAAAGTTTATGCATACTTAAGTATACGCAGCTACTTATTATGTGCTTTAAAATTAATTTAAATGCACCGCGGTGAGCGATGAGCTCCGGGCATTTTAAAGGCATGTCCACTATTATCTTGTCACTCGCTTATTTTATGTTGTACAATTTTATAAACTGAAAATAAGAATACTATTCAAGATTCAGTCATTCGAGCTGTCTATCTGATTGATATTTTAACGTCGAAATGAGAGAGCTTACATTCTTGATTCCGACTCTAAAATTTGATTGATCCTAAATAATTTCGCGATATCTGTTTTTATTCGAGCCCAGCCATTTGCGTCTTGACTTACAAGTCTTTAATATGAATTTTAAACTAGGTTTTAAAGTTTACCGTTTATAAAAAAGTCAAGAGACGATTAAGTACCGGGACTGGGTGTGTTAACAGCTAATAAACAAAAGAGAACACAAACGAATTGACAAATAAACGGAGACTGGTAATAATATTAAAACAACTTATAGTGGCTGACATTTTCATTTAAAAAAAGATGGTATGCCGTCCGTTTCATGTGATGTGATACCTATCAGGTAGGGCTGGCACGTAATGGCGCCAGGACCTTGTTCCACGTGCCCAGTGGTTTTGTCATCTCATTCGTACGATGGCTGAATAGCTAATTGTCATTTAGAAATAAACCATCGTAGTATCAAGAACTGTAAAAAATCTGATGACGTACGCGCACATAAACAAAAACTCATTCCTTCTTCCTTTGGGGTAGAAACTACAGTACTACGCCACCTGCTACGATCCTTACATACTCCTTTTGATTCGTTTGACGACGACGACGATGACGAACTGATAACGTATTATAAAAAAAGAATTGTTACACCCAAAATATCGTATCCAGATCGACTTAGGCACCATGCAGAAGGCACCTACCAACATTTAGAACATTTCAGCATCAACAGTCATTATAAAAACAACATCTCTGGAAGTTAATTTATTATCATCAGCCTGTCTGGGCATTGGCCAAAACACGACAAACGTTTCAGAACCAATTTCAAGTATAACGACTCTGGTATTACTGTCAAAGTGAATAGTCACTTACGCACGCAACAAAGCAGATAGATAATTATAAATAAACGATATGCATGCAAGGGTGTCTACAGATAATTAAAAGGCTGGCAGTATTGAAACGCTGCATGTCAGTGCTGTTTCTTTGGCCCAAAAAGATTTTGCAAAGTTATTCAATTCTAGGCATGTGCGTAGAACCTATCTAGATGGTGCAAAATAGATCCAGGGCCATCGTTTCGGAACTAGTGAACTCCAAATGGCTTATAGTTCCGTGTTGCACTAGATGTTAAGCCCACATGCCAGTACATATTGCACCTACGCTTCTGGATAATATGCTTGTATCATTTGGAGTTATGTCACTCATTGTTATGGCAAACAGCGTTGCACTTTCGAGGCCCCGTCGAAATACAAAACATGGAATTTTTACAGAGACGCTTTAATATTTCGATGTGCTCTGTGTGTCTTTTCAAATAGCTTAGATGGTCATAGATCATAGAAATGTTTTTTAAAACGAAGTTATTTGGAATTCCATGTATTTTGTCTAGTTTAGGAGACATGACTAATTTCTATAATAAGTAGGTACTTAACTACTTAGATGTTAGCTTGGACCATAACCGGACAGTAACACTGCAAGATCTGTAAAAAAAAATTTGCATATTAATCAAGGTCCATTTCTTTTTGTTTATTCTATAGTGCTGCTCGGCAAAGGCCTCCCCCAAGTCCTGCCAGGAGTGCAGGATGGCAGCTCCGTCATAAACAAAAATAAATTATTTTTAAAACAAACTGTTCAGGACTCCGAAACTGTCAGCCCTAACAACAAGAAAGAACGGCAGATGGTAATTTTACGCTTTGTAATGTAAATTTCGTTCGCCATTTTTGTCAGCCGCGAAGTGCCCGCCATATTCTCAATACATTAGTGTCTTATTTTTTTTTATATCTTATTTACCAATTTAATTTTCTATTATCTAAATCGAGAGCTTTAATTTAATGGCTGTTGACCTTTTCTCGATTTCAGAATTCGAAAATCGATAAGTTATACTCAGTCAAGTTAATCAGGATTATTATAATATCAGTGTTTGAAATAAATAAAGCTAGGATTTTGTTTTTTTTCTGCAATACATTTTAATTAATCAGTTTTATGGAGATATTTGTCCTATAGATCAGCGGATTTGCTAAACGGTGCTAATATTATGTTATGGTGATTGATCATTGACCTCTATGTCTATGGCGCAGCTATGATGATCGTGAACTGATGATTCATTCTCATTGGATATTTTTTGTAACGTAGCTAATGAGGTACTAAATGAAAAGATAAGATGTCTAATGAACGGGAAAATAAATATTTTCTAATGAATATTCTCTCACGTTACTAGATAAATGTGTGTCGACACGTCGTTACGGGTCGTCAGAAGCCCGAAAGTCTGACAACCAGTCTTACCAAATTGTATTGTATTACCCAGTAACTGGGTTAGATAGGCAGATAGGCAGTCGCTCCATGTAAAATACTGGTATTCAGCTGCACCGGTTAGACAGGAAGCCGACCCCAAAATAGGTGGGAAAAGAATAGGCAGATAGAAAGAAAGAAAAAACGTTTATTCGCGGTGAACATGACGCAAAAAAAAGAACAAACACAAAAAATAATAAAAGGTCGGGGGGAAACATGCGTCACATTCACGCAAAACGGTGATAAGATGATGATGATTACGAAGTATTTAGTTAAAAGTTCTCCTAATTGTACAAGTACCTACATTTTGTTTTATTCGATCATTCAGATATCGTTCTAACAAAAGCTGACTTTATTTATAAATCTTCATTATACAGGGTGAAATTGAAAACATGCGACAAATCGAAATGGGAGATTGTACTCATCATTATGAACAACTTTTACTATGGGACCAAAGCTGTAATCGCAAAAAAAAAAACTGCTGTTTCCTACATTTATGTTCGCATAACTCGTCAAAATGTAGGACACAGCTGTTTTTAAAAGTTGTTCATAATGATGAGTACAATCTCCCATTTCGATTTGTCGCATGTATTCAATTTCAACCTGTATACAGGTACCATGCAAAATACGCGCATTGACGTGGAGTTGCGGACAACAGCCCGTATTACCTATTACCTATATACAGGTACATATTATAATAGATATACATATCTTATAAATTAAAGTCGACTTTGATGTGTCTGCGTTGTTCTCCTGAACTTCATAATGTATTGTGATAAATTTTTTCACTATCATTTAGAGAATATATTCCGAAAGGTTCACGTGTATAATACGTTAATATTAAACTTACGTACAATAAAAACTGCTGTTATTGCTCTCAAAACGGTGAAGGAAAACATCGTGAGAAAATTGGCATATTCTAGAACCGAACATTGACATTGACATGTGACATCTACCAACCTGCACTGGGCCCGCATGGTAGATTATTAGCCCTGATAAGCCCTTTCGAAAACAGGAGGCCTGTGTCCCAGCAGTGGGAACGTTATAGGCTGATCATATGGTATATTTAATAAAGAAATAGCCGAATTCTGGGC
This sequence comes from Gortyna flavago, assembly GCA_963669345.1. Lineage (NCBI taxonomy): Eukaryota > Metazoa > Arthropoda > Insecta > Lepidoptera > Noctuidae > Gortyna > Gortyna flavago. The sequence continues at coordinate 2,815,081 of OY770132.1, forward strand.
CGAGTCCATTGCTATCGACACGCTAAAAAGAATAAATAAAAAAAAAAGAATGTGACCTCTGAGTTTGTTTCGGCCTTTCTTCTCAGAGTAGTCAGATAGGAAACGCCGACCTCATCTAGTTTTATAAAAAATATGATTGACGTGTAAAAGTGTTTGTGAAAACCTACTTAAAAAAAAAAACATTTTTTATCATTTTGTAAAGAAATCTCAATGTTTGGTCAAGTCGCAAACCAGGACAGCAGGGCAGCAGGGGCGCACAGTGGAACGAATGTATGGGACCGGTTGGACGTAGACATGTCCGAAAAATAAGAGTAAAATTATGACAAACTAATGATGCCATCTTATTCGATTACTTAATGCCTTCATAAATTGTGGTGATGAATTTCTTCATAACTCCCATATTTCGGAAGTAATTTGAGAAAATGTGAAATTTTACTATGAAAATGAGTGTATCGAGCTCTCTCCCTCCTGATTCCGGGCTTGTTTCAAGTAGCGGTCTCTAATATCGTAATGCTATTACTAAGAGCTATATTTAATACTAAGACACATAGTGCGCCAAATGTGCACTTTCTGGGATAAAAGGAAATGAAAATTTAAAAAAAAAAACGTTTTTTCCCCATTTGTATTTACTTTAAACCGCAGACAGACTTATTAAGAGGTCTATAAATATATTATATATATACAGAAATATATATTAACAAAAATATTCACAAGAACTGATGAGAGTATGACTTTTAAGTAAGTTGATAATAAATTACCTAGTTTCATTAAAAGTACAATAAATAATTAAGATGTAAGCTCTAATTTACTAAGTTACACATTTTAAAACAATAACATCATTTAATTATCTTCGTCATCATCATCATCATCAATTAATTAAAATTCAGAATCGATGTCCGCTAAATCATTTATGTTAACAAATTCGATATCACTTTTCTCAGAATCCGTAAGCTCATAAAATTCCTTAAAAGAAGATTTTTTTACAAACTTATTTCCTTTTGGACGGATACTTGTAACAAGTGGATCAGAAGACAGTAAAAGATTGTGCATAATATCTTCATTGCATGAGATACTGCTATGCTTTCGAGAATGCCCCTCTCTATATTTTCTAAAATCTTTATTTCTAGCCTCAGATGCCTCTTCGGATAGAAAACCAATGGGCACAATTGACATGTTCTGAACTATGTCTGGCCCATGCATTAAAATTTTATGAAGTGAAGAAGGCATATAATACCATGGGTATAACTCCACGTAAAGCTTAGCAGTATCAAAGCAGAACTCTCGGAATTTAGTTACGTTGATCTTCTCTCCTGATGAAATACACTGCAAGATCACACAGATTTTTCTTAAAAGCATAGCATCTATTCCGGTCAGTTCAGCAGATTTAGTGTAGTTTTCAAAAAATCTCCTTGCCGAGTTGCCATTGTTGGTGGATCCACTGCCTTGTTTCACAACATCGAGAAGTAAGCCCGTTTCTCTTCTTACAGCCTCTTGAACTCTTTTCTTCCTGTCATCAACTTGCCTTTTTGCTATATCACCCCTTACTTGCCATGATTTTATGTCTAATTTGTAGGAAATGTGTAATAAGCATTCCATTGAGCGAATCCAAGCGTGAAGGGTGCTTAAGCTATATTTATACATGTCCTCGTTTGCGTGTTTATCTTTGATTAACTCTAAATTATTCATTTCTTTAGGACAAGCCTTGCATATGTCACACACTGAAGCTGCTGTATTGGATATAATGGAATGAATTTTACCATCAATCATTGTCAACAGCAGTTGGTGTTTGACACTAATTCCATCAGTGATGGTGGATGGAGTTAAGGCTTCAATCTCTGCTTCGATTTCAGCCATCTCTCTCTGCACATTTTCTTTGGTTTCCTTTATAAACTTAAACAATATTGGCCGGCAAAATGAAGTGGAAGATGGTCGCTCGTTTTCCCAAATTGTTACACCTTTTGAGACGAGCCGCAGTGGTACAAGACTAATCATAAAATTACTAGCAAGATCGATTTGCTCATCTTCACTCGTCCTTTGATGATAAATGCTTTGGCTAGATGATCCGTCAAAACCCCATTTGCTGGTCAATACGAGCTGTTGATTGGGATCAACAGGGGTTTCTAACGACCTAATAAGTCTTCTTGAGGTTAAATCCATCAAGGCTTGTAATTTGATTTTTGCAGAGCTCTCTGTAACTGTGAGATCTTCTTTGGCCGGATAGCACTTAATTTTTTCTTAGTAACTCGGGTATTGAAGAGCTCCTTCTTGAGTGTTGAAATCCCGAAGAGTGTTATAGCGCCATTTCGATAAGTTCATCGATACATAAAGAGCCAATGCCTTCAAAGGGGATATTTCCCGTACCTGAATTGATTTACCTTCAATGAAGGCTTTGATTTTTGAGGCCTCTTCTGGATTCTCCGTCAAGTATTTCATAACATAAGCTGTATCGCTTTGTCCTGCCTTTTGAAGCGCCCTTTCGGCCGAAAACATAATTTCAGCGCTGCTACTGCTGCATGAAAGACTATATTCAGTGCGTCTTCTTTTTTGCCGGTTACTAAGGTCCTCAAAAGATTTACGAGGACTAGGATGTGTACAAGTTGAAGCATCAGATTTAGCAGGAGAAATTATGGGCTCGATGACGTCACTTATATTTTCTGTAGAAGGTTCCATATTTTCATTCTGTAATTCCGGCCATTGAATTGCAGCCTGTAGCCAAATCTCATGTTTCTTCCGAAACTTATCTGTGCTTCTTCCAGACTGTGTCCATTTTGCATAAATGCGGTAGCAAAATCGACGACACCAGTCTTTTAAACTTGTTTCAGCACTTTCACATAACTGAACACAACTGTTATCTTTTAAAACACTGAACAAATAGTTAAAGTCGCGTAAATCTTTATGTGCGCGTGCGCATAAAGCAACGTGAATATCAAGATTTGTATTAAAATTTGGAAAATACATTGCGAGATTAGCTTGGATACAACGAGGTGTAAATCAACACTGATTTTAAAGTTACTAATAGTGACCTATTTATATAAAATCCAGGTATCCCAGGTATCCTTTGTTAAATATTGCAAGGTAATTAGTTATTGTGATAATTAGTAAATGATGCATGCTAAATTAGTGTATTAAGAGCCATTTAGTAATTAAATAATAGCAATGTTCTTATCAGTAATCATTAGTGCATCAGTTTTATATGTAAACCTTAAGTCCCTAATTATATATCCTAATTAGCTTATATCTTCTCTAATTGGCTGCTCAGAAATGTTATTGTAATAAGGTAAACCTTTAGAAAAACGGTTTTAATCAACAAAATAAACAAAAAATAAAAAAATTGTGTTATAAAATAAACATCACTCTTTATCCCAGAAAGTGCACATTTGGCGCACTATGTGTCTTAGTATTAAATATAGCTCTTAGTATTAGCATTATGATATTAGAGACCGCTACTTGAAACAAGCCCGGAATCAGGAGGGAGAGAGCTCGATACACTCATTTTCATAGTAAAATTTCACATTTTCTCAAATTACTCCCGAAATATGGGAGTTATGAAGAAATTCATCACCACAAGTTATGAAGGCATTAAGTAATCGAATAAGATGGCATCATTAGTTTGGCATAATTTTACTCTTTTTTTTCGGACATGTCTACGTCCAACCGCTCCCATACATTCGTTCCACTGTGGGGCGGGTCGATAGTATTTATACAAATAGATTTATATTCTAGTTTTAAGCCCATTAAACACATGGCACACTTTTATAAAAATAAATAACATTTATGCCAAAATAGATTAGCATGAATTTCGGCATAATAAAAGGAGAAAACAGTTAATTTTTGCCTGTTAATAGCCAAACATCCCGTTTTAACGACAAACGATAAATATTAAGAATTACTCACCGGTTTGGTCAAATTTATTATTTTTTATGAATTCCGGTTAAGAGTTACAATGTTGAATTTTTTCCTTTTTTAGCTATAAGATAGGTACTTAGGTATATCTGTTTCATTATATGATAAGTCGTTAAGATTTTTGTAGAATGTGGAATGTCTACTTTAATTCTTACCAAAGCCTCAAAATTGTATGTACCTAGAACCTTTATTAATAGAGCGAAGCTGGAGGTTTTGAAGACTCCAGAAAATCAATTCTCCTACAAATTCAAGTCGCACTCTCATCTCAGCGACAATCAATGTCTAAAACTTGTCAAAAATGTTGGGAAATTAGAGGTATGTTTGACAGAATGAGACTCTGTGAACGTTCTTAAAATTACGAGAATTGCCCCTCAGGGTCTTGAATGAAAAATACAAGTCAATTTTAGGGTGGTGACGGTAAAACCGCGGCACCCACGAACCGAGTAAGCAGGTTCACTGTTCACCCGTCAACCCGCATTAGACAAGCGTGATGAGTTAAACGTCTAATACCCTCCTCCTAAAGAAACTTTAATTACAAAAATAACAGAAAAATACATAGAACTATTATTACTAGAGGAAAAATATAATACATTTTTGGTTTTCAACGACGATAACAGACAAATGAAAAAAGTGCACATCAATTTTATTTGACGGCTATAAAAAAGAAAAGTATTTGACATTCTATAAAAAGTCTACAGCAAAAGTTCTTACGGTAGTTGCGTCGCTTACAACTTTATTTGTGGTCGGCGCACCATGTCTTTTTCTTCCAAACTTCTCTATTAGTCGTCATCTCGGTAGCCCTTTCTGGCCATATATCATCTTTTACACACTCCATCACTGACCTGTATTATACTGTTTAATAGAGGTCAGTGCACTCCATCCATCGTGTCTTTGGTCTTCCCCTACTCCACAGATAATATAATACTCCCTACTCTTATAGCCATCGACATTCATGCAATGATCACCAATGTTGTTGGAAATGATTACTCTCCAAATTAGGGATTCTTATATGATTATATTAATTATAAAACATTTATCGTGTCTTATCATTAATCGCAGAGCAGAAATACATAGTACGTACCAGTTTTTTCTCTATTGTCATTATTGGAAAAGGTCAAGCTAGAGTTGGAGCGAATATGGAGCAAGTTTGTATAGTGGGCTTACAAAAAAATGTGTGGAATTGAATCCAGTCTTTCAGCATCTCAAGTTCAATGTTATTTTTTGTATTCGACACTAAAAACAGAATTCGTTTGTGTTGTGTCTCGCCGTTTAATCTTGCGTGGCGTTTAAGTCGACACGCAAATTTTGACTTTGTGAAAGTTGGTTTTCATTGATGATTTTTTTGCGGAAAGGTATGCATTGGAACAGTGGTGGTCTAGTGGTGACGGCCCCGACTTAGTTACAAGTTGTCGGTCGTGGGTTAGAACCCAGCTAGGCGCTTTACTATGTGTAAATAATTTCGTCGCCACTGCTCTCAAAACGGTGATTAAAAACATCGTGAGGAAACCGGTATGTCCTAGAACCAAAATTTTGAGGACGTGTGACATCTACCAACCCCACGGGGCCCGCGTGGTGGATTATGGCCGACTCCCTCTCGTAGAGAGGAGGCCTGGGTCCCAGCAATGGGATAATTGTATGCTAAGCAAACTTCAGCTTTTTTGGCTCGTTATTATAAATAAACTACTTACATTTGTTTTTCCGACCACACGTGTCTATCTTTGTAACAAAGGTCGATGCGCTGTTTTTTCTATTAGAGCTAATTAGCGTAGGTGCAAAGCACATTGTTTTTTAAAGAACTCGACAAGAGTTTCACACGAAAATACTTCAAAAGAATCCACAACTTGTTTTGAGATGTACTACCAATAATAAAATTAAGTGCTTCGCAGAAACGTCTGCTTACTCTTTAATTGACCAAAAGTATTTAAACAAAAAAATGCTCGTCACTTCATAAAACCCGCCATGGTTTATGATAGCAGATTTTATCGACGTGTGGGGTGAACAGAGAACAGGCTTCGATTCCTAGCTCGGATACCTTAAATTCTTAAATAACTGTAGCGAGTTTATGCACCAAGATAAGTAGGTGTAAAGGCCAGGCGGCACGGGGCGGCAAGGTATGACTTTTCGAAAGCGGAAATGATTTTGAAACTTATTTTCATACACTTAGCACTCGCATTTCGTTGATATTGTCACAAGGGGAGTCTTGAACATGTCCGCGGGAAGGTGCGGTATGCCGCGGAAAGTTTCGACATACCATACAAGTTAATGCTTTACCGTGTCGAGCCGCGTCGTGCCGCAGTGACGCCTTTGGAGAAACAATCGGATATCAGATACCTTTTCTTCTGTTAGTATATTTATGGCTTCACATTGCTAAAAGGCGATTTTACTGACAAATTAACGTTCGCTTACAATTTGTTGAAACTTATGGTAGATTGCTCGTTTTTTAGTGTCTGGTTTCTCAAGAAGATTTTCTTGGTTCTCGGGTAATTTAAGATAGAGCGGACGTATTGGTTTATTTTTGTTTGTTATTTTCTTTATATTAAGTTGTTCTTTTAAATTGTTTCTCATTTTATAGGTGGTGTGTTATTTGACGTGTCTAATTTGGCTATTACCAGGCCAGAATTACTTTTCATTCTAGTAATAGCTATCTAGGTATTAAGAATGATCTAACTGAACTGGACCAGACAGCTGTGCTGCTGGGGAGTTTGTTGCGCCACTTCTTCCCAGCGAAAGCAGGACTGTCTTATGTAATTTAGATGTTCGAAAAGTTCTGATTCTCAGCTTAATTTTAATAAATGACTAGATTTTGATAGAATATTTACCTACCAGTTTAGTTATTACCCAAATACGCTCATTTTATTTGCTAGTCACCCTCACGTTTAACTTTACTGTACTGTCTACAGTAGATATATACCTACCTACTTGGAACAAATCATTTTAATATTCGATAAATAAATACATATTTGCTCGCACTTAACTTTTAACAATATTGATGCGTTGCACGGCGCGGCGCGGGCGGCTCCGATGCATTCCCGTACCAATATATTCTCTGTAATGGTTTCCTTCATTGATTATGGTCACTCGCCGAACTAAAAAGTGGACGATCCACATGAAATATTACCACCTTTTTAAGTCAATGGGCATATAAAAAAAACTGCCTCAGTTCGATGAGTAAATACAAAATTACGGCAATGGTTCGATGTTTTGCGATATAACGATCAGTTTTGTTCCTTACAAGATATATAGCCTGGCTGTTATGAATTATGGTTGAAGGATACTCCTCATGTTTTATTCATATTCACAACCTTTGCTTATAAATGGAACAATTTTCGGCCATTATATTTCGAGAAGTGCCAGTTTGATGAGTGATACAAATATGATGGGATATGCAAATGATAAATGAGAGTTTATTGTTCGTATTAAGTATGTTTATCTTGTGTCGTAATGATGACCCAGTTGTTAAGACCGGCGGGGTCTTAACGACTGTCTAACGTGCTTTCCGAGGCACGGAGGGTCTCGGTATGTAATGCATTTAAAATATAAAAACAAAATTATAAATGACTTCAACTCCGAAAAGGGACGCTTTATCTAAATGATGGCTGCTGTAAACACATGTTTCACTACAATCGCGTCATCCGATCGCGAATGCTGGTCGAAAATGACACTTATTTGTTAAAACAGCATTTCTTTAAATTTTTATTTTTGTTTGGTTAAAAGACAGATTCTGTGGAAAAAGGAGAGGCTGGCAGGCAGGCCCTGCAGTGACACAATGCAGGCTAGTTAGATTAGATTAGATGGTTGGTTGGTAGTAGCAATTGTAATACGAGCAAAATGATTCAAATAAAAATAATTGATTTGCGTAAAATGTTGTAGGTACAAGTAAAGTTACTAACTGCATGCATTGTTCAAGTTAATTAGTTTCCTAAAACAATAATCATGTAAAAGTAGGCATATTAAGAGATCGGTATACTTAATTATCTTTAAGAATTTTCTGTAAGTACCTTATTCACGCAAATTAATTATTTTGAATTTTTGGTTTTGTAAAATTCAGTACAAAGACGCATTTCGCCAATTAGTGATGTCATGCAAAATTAGCTGTTTAATAGTAATAATAAAGCTGAAAAGTTTATTTGATTGATTATTACAACGTGGATTTGAAAAATTATTTTTGCATTTGATAGCCCAATTCTTGAGGAAGACTATACGCTAAGACTACTTAAAGCAAAAGAAAGCCAGAAAGAACACAGTAATAAATAGTGCGGGCAGGCGGGGTGGGAAGGGGGTACCAAAAAATTTAACGTGGACAAAGTCGCGGGCTGGCAATATAAGGATAGAAAAATTATTAACCAATATTAGGTATTCAATCATAATAATATTTAATTTACTTGTAACCAGAAAAAATATGCGCAGTCGCACATAAATAACTCTGGAATCATGACAGCGATAAGGGTCGTAGACGCGTAACACTCGTAGCGCTACAAGGGATGTACCTACTTCTAAACTATTGCTACGAGCTACGACCGCTACGGCCTACGAGTCTACGGCATAACTATTCCGTAACCAATGTCTACGATTTTATTAGTAAGTTTGCCTTTTTACTATATTTACGCTAGACTTTGCGTTATTGAGGTAATGCAGTAAATATACTGCGTAAATAATGTGTGGTTATATTTGAGGGTGTGCTTACAAGACCATCAAACCGAATAACTTGAGCTATGGGATCAACATCGTAATCACGAAATAATACACAACACTTCAATATAAATACTCGACCCAAATGTAACACATTTCTGATACACGTTGTATATTATTTACAAACTACTGAATATTAATTCTGAAAGCCAATTATTGTAATTTTAATTTGTTGTTGAATTATTTTTGTTTGGCTCTTGATTATTTGGGTTAAACCAGCAGCTATATTTTTTACGCAGGGTTTCCTCATTTAAATGCAGACACTTGAACAGACTTCCAGAAACTGGACGAGTCATCTAAAAGCTTCAATACAATGATGCCGTTCGAATTGATCATTTCATTTGGCATGATAATTAGGCTTATAGAAATATCATGGCAAATGAAATGATTCAAATTCAAATATAAGTGATGGGTATCGGATTATCGATATCTAAATGCGATAAAACAAAAAATATATAAATTTGATGATTTTTCACTTGAAATATCAGTTTAAAAACAGTTTTTAGAGTTTCGTACGTCAAAAGGAAAAAATGGAACCCTTATAAGATCACTCGTGTGTCTGTCTGTCTGTCCGTCTGTCACAGCCAATTTGCTCCGAATCTTATGGACCAATTAAGTTGAAATTTGGTACACATATGAATCTCTGTGACCCAAACACAGACGTGTAACGTAAATAGATGAGTTTTGAAAATGGGAGTCGTTTTTGAGGGGTAAATAGCTAATTTAAAAAAAAAGTTTCGCAATCTGTACCGTGTGACATATCAATGAAAGGGCTTGCCGTGAGGATCTCAAATATATTTTTTTCATAATTTTAAAGTAAATTGTATTAAAGTTATTTAAGACAATAGACGGAAATTTACCATCCCCCCCCCCCCCCTTATCTCCGAAACTACTGAGCGTAAAATTTAGAAAGCAATACTGAAAATAGTTCTATACCTATAGATTACAGGAAAATTAATAAGAAGTCTATGATCTTGAAACAACATGGTAAATCTCTCAATATTGTGCGTACAAACTTACATTTTTAGTTGGAACTAGCTGTGCCCGCGACTTCGTTCGCGTGGATGTCGGAAAACAATAGGTAATGTGTCGCTTAGGAAAGGTGTAATTGCCACTCCTTCATTGAAAAGGAAGAATCATCAGAACCACACCCGCCTGCCTTGCCTGGTAACGCTTTCCTTACCCAGGGTTCGCTACCACGGCCTTTTCGACTGCTTTCTTCATGGTTCATAATGACAATGCGACGAAGTGTCACTTTGATTTTTGAGAATAAATTAAAATAAAAGCGCCTGCTCGAGGCTGATTATCTAACCAAACAGCCATAATTATGTCCATTTTATTTTGCGTCTGTCTTAGAATACCAACTTGTAAAATCATATCACCATTTTATCTAAAGTATATCTGAGATTAGTAGGTGAAGTTTGAAGTTAGTTTTTCTAAGTCTTGGTTTCTTCTCTGTGGTAAATTTAGAATTTCTTAACTTGGTATTGAAGATATCATATATATCTACCAATATTATGCCTTATAAAGCATCGAGATATCTAGATGATAAAAGGAAGAATACATTAATGGTAAGAGCTTCTACATAAAGTTGCCCGTGTAAAAAGCAACCCATTAAACTTTGGTTATATTTGACACCGGCCGCCATTTAAACTACGAAGATGAAACCCATGAAAACTTTAGACATGATTTTGATTTAGACCTTGTACTGCCGAAAACCAGAAAAAAAATTGTAAAGATAATTACAAAAAAATATAAACGACTTCCATAAAAAACCCTACAAAGTGCAAAATAACCTTAGTTTGGGAAGACGTTGCGCGTTGGCAAGAAATTACAGACTTCTGAAACCAAAGGTCTATTGCACTTTGAAGTGTGTTTTTAAGTCGGTTGTATTTTATTTTATTTCACACAAAGTCGTGTAAGTTTATATTGAAAACCATGAAAACGACACACATGATAAAAAAAGAAAAAGAAAATTGCAGCCGCCATCTTCGATTTTCATTTTGACGTCACAATCGGCTTCAGCACTCTCGAAAACCATGAAAACGACACACACTACGAATTTTTCGATTTGCAGCCGCCATCTTGGACTTTCATTTTAACCAGTACTGAAACGGTTTACCAACAGTCGATTGGTCCATGAACCGTTGGTCAACACCATTAACTTTTCATCCAAAGGACTTGTGACCCACGAACGTTTCTCCAACAGAACTCTACGTCAGTGAATGCTTAACCAACAGAATGTTTTGACCAATAACTTTTTACCGAAAGAACATTTGACCCATGTCAAATAGAACTAAGGATGCAAGGGCGAGCGAAGCGAGCTCGGGACTTGGGGCACCCCGACTCGGACAGGTAGGGTTCGAAGGGATGATGGCGGCTCAAGTGAGCGAGCAAAGCGAGCGAAGGGCACCCCGAGGTTAGGCTTGGTTAGGTTACTTTATACCCTTTTCACAGAAATAAAGGACTACGTCTTATTATTATTTTACTTTCATCTTTCCCGGCGTCTGTTGGCCTTGTTCTTTGGGTGAAAAGTTATTGGTCAAAACATTCTGTGGGTAAAGCATTCACTGACGTAGAGTTATGTTGGCAAAACGTTCGTGGGTGAAAAGTCCTTTGGAAAAAAGTTAATGGTTTAAAGATAATGTTCACCAACGGTTCATGGGCCAATCGACGGTGGGTAAGCCGTTACAGTTTCATTTTAACCTCACTATTGGTTTCAGCACTCTCAAAAACCAATAAAACGAAACCCATAAAAAAAATGCAACCTCCGTCTTGGATTTTCGTTTTGACCTGCCTATCGGCTTCAGCACCTTTGAAATCTATGAAAACGACATCCATGACAAAAAATCAAAACAAAATTGCAGCCGCCATCTTGGATTTTCATTTTGACCTGACTATCGGCTTCAGCACCCTCGAAAACTATCAAAACGACACCCATGACAAAACATTTAAAAAAAATGGAGCCGCCATCTTGGGTTTTCATTTTGACCTGACTATCGACTTCAGCACCCTCAAAAACCATGAAAACGACAAACATGTTAAAAAAAAATTGCAGCCACCATCTTGGATTTTCATTTTCACCTGACTCTCGACTTCAGCACCCTCGAAAACCATGAAAACGACACCCATGACGAAAAAGTTAAAAATTTTGGCAACCGCCATCTTTGATTTTCTTTTTGACCTCACTTACCGGGGTCAGGATCCTCGGAAACCATGAAAAATAGCTCTCTCTCTCTCTCTGTGTGTGTCTCTATCTACCTATTACTTTGAAAAATGAGGCATAACGCTCTTTCGTTATTTGACGATTTCTCCCTTAGAACTCCTACCGCAAGCTCCATATAAGAACTTCTTTAAAAAACGCTCTGCGTTACTCAACTTTCTATATCAATAATTATCTAACTTCTTTATCGCTCAGAACACCACATTAATTATTATTATCTTACATTATTCTCACTTTTTGTTTAAAATTATTTTAGCGCCACAGGCGCCACTAAATAAACCATCAATGGAAAGCGATTTTGTTTAATATTATAATCATTATCATTACTTTTTAAAATAACATAGACATAAGTAGGTATCTGTGTTATTTCGTCATTTAAGTAAGCATAAACTAATAGGACGTGATTATTCACAAATCACATCACACCAACAATATGTTTTCGTTAGTAGGTACTACATCGCGCCAATAGATGTCGTAACGTGTTACTAAAAAACGTAAAAAGTTGTTCTAGAATACTTTAAATTGATTATATCTTTTGATAGAGTGAACCGATTGCGATGAAATAAAAACTAATCACTGCTCCGAGTTCTACACCATATTTGAGTATAAAAAGTAACCGTATTGGTTTGGTACTTTTTACGTTGACCCTGTTCAAATCAATAATCTGTCACATCCAAACAGACAAACAGACAAACCGACAAACCGACAAACCGACAAACAGACAAAAACTCCAAAAATTGATGAAATGGCATCTGTTGGTTATCCTTTAACACCCCAACTATTTTTTTTGGAAATATTTTCAATGTACAGAAACGTCTCGTCTACAGATTTATTATATGTATAGATGTATGGGAGAACATGTTTTTCAACTACAATGTTAAGTTTGTTCTTGGGATAAATTCATTCCAACTACGGAACCCTTCATTGTGCGTGGTCCGACACGTACTTGGCCGGTTTTATTTTTATAAAGTTCAAAGACTTAACTGTTATCGGAATTTAAACACGACACAACATATTTTTAACCGACTTCTAAAAAAGGAGGAGGTTCTCAATTCGGATGTTTGTATTTTTATTTTTTTTTATGTTTGTTCGCGCATAACTCCGTCGCTTGCCAACCGATTTGAAAAATTCTTTTTTTGTTGGAAATGGTATACTTCCCAAATGGTCCCATGAAAATTTTATAGAAATCGGAAAAGCGGTTTCTAAAAAATCAACAAAAATCAAAAAATTTATTAGCAATATTTTGTAAAAGGTGATGAACAGTTGACATTAGGCTATTGTAACTAAGATAAATTACAAACTCTCCCACTAAAAAGTGAAAAATAAAAACTTTTTTACAAAAAAAATAACCGACTTCCAAAAAAACACTACAAAGTGATAAATAACTTTAATTTCGGAAGTCGGTGTCAATAAACGAAAATGCAGAACCAACAACACCGACTTCCGAAATTAAAGTTATTTATTACTTTGTAGTGTTTTTTTGGAAGTCGGTTATTTTTTTTGTAAAAAAGTTTTATCAGCTCATACTTCAAGTGAAAACACTATCAGCGGTCATTGACCCCTCAAAAGAAACATTAAATCGTTTATTTTTTATTTTATCGTGTTAAGATTCTGCGGAGTTTCGCTAGCTAATTTAATTCGACCCTGTATATTTACGAAGGTAGTATATCATTAAAAGAAGGTAAAACCTCGATACCGAATCTTTGGATACTTTTCCTGAATCGCAACCGACCGGCAAACAAATTGCCTTGTAATGATTACAATACAAGCGTATTCATTATTATGACCACTTCTTGTATTCTTGTGACCAATGCGTGACAGTGATAATAAAAGACTATAATTGATTTAATTGACTGATATTTCAATACCGTGTTGAGTTGATTTTCTCCTTTCAATGATGATGGTTAAGAGGACCAAAAAGTTAACACAACAATAGCTTGAAAGTAGGTAAATATTTATTTATTTCTTTAATGGCCAACAATTGTTAACACTGTTGTGTGGGGCCCGTGGCTAAATAATAACAGCCGCACAGGTCGATCGATCAGGTTAAGCTACGATTGCCGTGGTTGGTCTGTGGATGGGTGACCAGCTTTAGGACATAACGAGACCCCTTCGTGCCTGGGAAAGCACGTTAAGCCGTGGGTCCCGGCTGTCATTCACGGATCTTTAACAATCGTTACGAATAGTTAGAAGCCCGAAAGTCTGACAACCAGTATTACCAAGGGGTAACGTGGTATTACCCAGTAACTGGGTTGTGGAGGTCAGATAGGCAGTCACTCCATGTAAAATACTGGTATTTAGCTGCATCCGGTTAGACTGGAAGCCGAACCCAACATAGTTGGGAAAAGGCTAGGCAGATGGTGATGAATTGTTAACTCTGTAACAGTGTTTAACTAAAATCCAAGATTAATGTAACATTAGTGAACAATTTCTTTTACGTTAACACTTAGCACTATAAACATAATTGTGCCACAAGCACCATACTATAAAATTAATGACATTTAAAAACTATATACTATAATCGCGAAAAAAAAAAATCTGCTGTTCCCTACATTTTGACGAGTTATGCGAACATAAATGTAGGAAACAGCGGATTTTTTTTGCGATTTCATGTTTGGTCCCATAGTAAAAGTCGTTCATAATGATGAGTACAATCTCCCATTTCGATTTGTCGCATGTTTTCAATTTCAATCTGTATAGTTGTAACGAGCTGTAAAACCATACAAATTACTTTACAATATTCAAGATAAAATCGTAGGTCTTTTCGCTCATGTCTGCCAATTACTTAACAACAAGTATAACCCGACGGACACTAGTGTACACAATATTGATTGGTTTACAGGCTCACTTTACACTTTTCTCAAGATAATAGGGTGAAATTACAATGCGCTATCAATCATAACACCGCCATTTAACTTTGCCGTGTTATAATTGGCGAAAAAACAATCTTGGTGCTTAAAAAGTTGATGGATCGTTGGCTTTCGACGTATCAAGTTGTCACTTTGTACGAAAAAGTTTTTTTTTTTGTTATTTATACAACACGGTTTTTTATTAATGAGTATTGACTTGAGGAAGGCTTGTTATAGCGGTCTGTTGTTTTTCTTATTTGGATGAATCTTTTTTTTTATTTTCCGTAGCGTAGGATACGATATTTCGATTGAAGCTTTTGCCAACATGGAGGTCGAACATTATCCTAAGGTAACGTACTATCAGGATAAAAAACTACTAGCCCAAATGTCTGTCTGTTACCTACCGAAAATTTGGCACACGTAAAGCATGACCCGGGGTAATTGCGTATACACACTATAAAACTCTATCTGAATCATTTTAAAGGATATTGCTAATCCTTCATAAAAATGTTCGAAAAATTTGTTCTGCTCAACAACGTAAAAAACGCAATGAATGTTGTTAAACTGTGAAAATGTAAACCATTGCTTCTGATAGTTTGTTACGCAATTACCTCGCCTGCCATGGTTTACGTGTGCCAACTTTTCGATAGGTCACAGACAGACAGACATACTGAGTTTCTTTCGTATTTATAATATTAGTTTGGTTATGGAGAGCATGGATGTGATATTTGACGGCAGATGTCAGGATATCTTCATCTGTGAAGCTCAGATAGTTTCACTTTTCCTAAAAGAAGAGTACTCATCACAAGTTTTATTCATCACAAGTTTTAAGTACTTGTATAGGATTCTTATAGTACACTAGCTGCGCCCCGCGGTTTCACCTGCATAAGTGTCGATCCTGTGGGAATATCGGGATAAAATGTAGCCTATGTGTTAATTCTGGTTATGAGCTATCTGTGTGCCAAATTTCATCCAAATCCGTTCAGCCGTTTGGGCGTAAAGAAGTAACAAACATACAAACACACTCACAAACTTTCGCCTTTACAATATTATAGTGTGATTCTCTGTGTCCTTCAGTTGAACAAAAGCTTTTATACAAATACCAGAAAGTCAGTCTTGGGAGATTTGCATACCGATAATTTTTAAATAAGTAGAAAGATGCTGAGTTTTAATTATCTTAAAAATACTTAGCACATCTGCATGCATAAATTAATAATCCTTATTTCCTCAACTATTCACATTGAAACCAGAGTTGTTTACATAAATATTCATAAAATCAAGTTTAAGCATAATGAGATCAATGAACTGCAATATTTTCGTATTCCTGCACAATTAATCAAAGAAACAGAAGTCCAATTATTGTGATATCTTAACCTGAACGAAATCGAAGGTAATAAATAAAACTGGGCAGGCTCAGATTACTACTTTTATTACTTTTAATTTAATATAACAAGTGCGACGGGTGTAGGGCGACCAATTGGCGCTGCATGCCATGTAAAATATCAAGAATTTATTAAATACAGTCGTTTTTAAATATAACATAAGCAACTTTATACATAATCACGCCTGTTTCCCTGAAGGGTAGGCTAGATTGTTTTGGTAAGGATAGGTTACACCTCTACTTACCCCCTTACTAATAAACGTACTATATCAGATAAATATTTACACACCGATTTCTCTCTTTCAGTCGTGAGTAAATTGACTTTCGAAAGAAGAAGACAAAGCGTTGTGTTAGTAAGTTTAGCAGACGCTATGCAACGTTTACTATACGTATACTGTGTATTTATCTATTAGTACTATAGATACACTGTGTACCTAAACTTAAATTTCCCCAGTTTGTTATGTTAATAAAGGGGACAAGCCCTTTCGCCACCAATGAGGCACGAATCCAGACTCCGGGCTGCTGCTGAAAAAATCCTAACAGCAAAAAACCAATAACACTCCAGCATACCTACCACGAGCTCTTAACGCGATCCACTTTAGGACCTAAACTGAACTGTTCTGCTAATTCGTCGATTCAATTTAGGCCGTGCCATCTGGATACCTACCACTAGCTCTTAAAGCTCATTCACTTTCAACGATCCAAATTCCGCTGAGCGTATTGGACGTCATGGTACGACTGTGAACGATGCAGTTTAAGAACCTAAACTGAAATGTCAATTGATTTTGAATCGTTTTTAAATAGATCATGGTAGGCCTCCAGGACCACAAGCTCAGCAGTAGCGCTTGCTACCGGTGTCTTCATAAATATTAGTTCCCTTTTTTGTCGTATGTCAAGATATGCTGATTATCTTTCAAAAGGAACTGTTTTACGAAGTGTTTAAGCGCCCATTGTGTTCGCGACATGATGTGTTTTGTTGTGGTAGCATAAAAATATAAATTAACCGTGGCTAATTTTGGAGTCTGGAATGTAATTTTAAGCACAATGGAGCAAGAAGTGTGATTGGTTGCCGCTTGACGAATGGTTTTTTCGGTTATGTTCATGAGGAGCTGTTTTTAGTCGCTAAATATTAGGTACTTATCCTTTTTTCGCGTCCATATTCTGGTGCTGAATGGTTTACTTATCTAATGAATATACATGGGAAGTCACAGTTCCTTCAAATACCTCACATTCTTCTCTAAGAAAGAAAGAAGGAAAATACATTTATTTAGGACTAGACTAAAAGACACACAATAGACCAGATACATACATCATCATCATCATCATCTGTCTAGCCTTCTCTCAACTCTATGTTGGGGTCGGCTTCCAGTCTAACCGGATGCAGCTGAATACCAGTATTTTATATGGAGCGACTGCCTCTCTGATCTCCACCAACCCAGTTACTGGGTAATACAATACCCCTTGGTAAGACTGGTTGTCAGACCAGATACATACATTAGATAAAAATCATATAACAGTTTTTTTTTTTTTATATCTTTGGCTTTTGGCACGTGTATGGTTGGTACAGGCAGTAGGCAGTATATTCAACCAATTAATTTATCAAATGGAATTAACTAGGTTGAATTGGTAGTTAACCCAGTTTAAAATAATTAATAGTCTCGATAGACTTTGATTAGTTTGAGCAAAAAGTAAAGTAGAACGTTTTAAATGGTTTTGGTCATTAGATAAAACGTTTTTTATACTTATACAACGACGTAAATCCATTACCTACTTATTTTGTTATTAAAAAAAAACTAAAATTATGAAACAATTAGCGTTTTCATTGACTTGTTAACCTCAATATTATCCTTCAAATAAACTTTCAACTGACGGCTATAATTACAGGAAAATATTAAATCAAAATGATATAACTTTTGAAGTGAAAACTTTTTCTTTCTTTAATGTTTTTTTCTTTTGAACTTTTTTCATTTTATGCTCTTTCTGAGGAGTCAACGAAACTGAACCGTCACGCTCGACACCACTTAAAACGTGAGGAAACCAGCATGTCTAAGAACCAAAAATTCCAAGACATGTGACATCTACCAACCCGCACTGGGCCCGAGTGGTGTATTACAGCCCACTCCCTCTCACCGAGAGGAGGCGTGTGTCCCAGCAGTGGGAACATTATAGGATGATTATTATTAACACCTTCAAATTGACATAATTTTAAAAGTCATCCAGAATTTATTGTCGATATTTACAACGCAAAGAGATATTACTGAGAAGACATATCTTACCTTTTACGGAACTCTCAAATAAATAAACTAATTTACTTTTATCATTAATATCTTTCTCATTTGTTTTGTTGGGACTTCTGTGAAAATGGATCTCTGGTGCTTGTGTTATGGTTGGTTTTTCCTTGTAACTGTTTTGTTGTTGACAGCCTCCTGTGGTGGTTGCGTGTCGATTAATTTGAACAAATAATAATGTTGCTGAGAGAGTATAAATAAATACCTAGGTACTTATACCTTTTCAGTGAAAGGGCTACAAGGTTTAATTGTTCAAAATTAAGTCACGTTATTCGAGGTTTTTAAAAAGTTATTCATGATCCACAAAACCTTCATTTATTAGTAACATAAAAATAACATGAAAAACAAAACCGGATCAAGTCAACATTGTTATTTTGGAAATCTCTACCCAGAATATACGATTTGGGTTAAGTGCCTAAAAGTATGTTTAGTATCTAGGTATGTATCAAAGAATGAAAAAATGATTACTTTGTCACAGAAACACGTCGTGTGCACGTGTCTTTGTCACATATTATTATAAAAAAGACAACTTCACACTTCCTATTTTTTTGGTACTTTTACAAAATTCCCAAGTGCATCATCTCCCCGTAACGCTTACCTATAACTTACAATTCGACGGCGTATATTGGTATCGGTAATTGGCAATGCGCACGCGCAGCCGCCGCTGTCCTCTGGTTCACAATGAGGATTAAGCAATGCTTATGTAATGTTATCGATCTTCGGTATTCGTGATAGTGTTATGTACTGTGACATAAAGGCCATTATTTAAATATCCTATGTACCTTTGTATACACTGTTTTCTTGCTGTGAAAAACTAGGGTTTATTCGCAGTGTTGTTTGGATCGAACATGGATGGGTTTTCGTCAGTAAGAGTCTGACACTCCCTTCCGCTCCACTCAGAGCGGGAGGAGTCATTTGATGATTTCCCACCCTCAAAAAAAAAAAGAAATATGGCAGCTTGTTGACGGACACGTTTTTTCTACGGCGGCGTAGTTTATACGCCGTACCGTAAAGAAACCGTGCCGTGTGCAAAGAGCCTAAAGGTTCTTGTCCTGACTGAAATTGGATGCAGTTTTTTTAACGAACTAAATGGTATTTTCATGGCTCCATATAAAGGCTTTGCCACTTTAGACTACTGGAATAATAAGGATTTTTTTTTTTTTGTAACTTGTTAGTTTCGATTTTGTCCTGGGACTTAAACAAGGTGTCAGAATGGATTCTGAACGTAACTCATGAAAAAACCAGTCGGAGTCGAATTGATCGATGTTAAAGTAGACGATTATTCCTTTGTACGGCAGAAAATAAATTCTCAGCGTCGCACCTACTTCACTGAAGCCTATGAATAAAATATAACCCTTTATAATTTACACATTAACATAGCTCAGAAGCGAAACGACTCAAAAAAAAGGTTTTTTTTTTGTGAGAACAAGAGACAGAGAGAGTTATATCTTTCTTCTCTCCCATGTAACGAAAAGTGCCTAAACGTGACGCGTCCTTGAAATTTCACTAATCGTCGTCGTCTAAGAAGTTTCACTTCAAAATTACAAACAAACAAATTACATAAATTAAATGATTCAATTTCGGGTGCCCAAGACAGTTGTATATCATGTCCTCTAATCATATAACAGCATTCCTGAATTGATTTATATAATGAATATGAGTGACACCTACGGATCGGCTGGTAGGTAGAATGTCAAGCGGGACCAGTTCGCTGGCGACCCTGACATTACCGTCACTATTCGGAGCAGCATCGGTTCCGCGAGCTAATACAAAGACCTCTATTCCGATGGCTGGCCCAATAATAACCTCTTGGGGATTGATGCTCTATTTTGAGCGTTAATCTTCTAAACGGAGTCCGTAAGTCACGACTGTGTGGCGACTTGAAGGTCATTAATTGTTTGAAGAAAAGAGAGCACGGTGGCCCAGTGGAAACGCGACTTACGAGTGGTCGTAGGTTTAAACCCAGTAAGGCGCATTACGTTACTCTCAAAATGGTGAAGGAAAACATCGTGAGGAAACCATCGTCCTAGAACCAAAAATTCGAAGACATATGACTTCTACCAACCCGTACTGGGCCCGCGTGGTGGATTACGACCTATTGCCTCTCACTGAGAGGAGGCCTCTGTCCCAGCAGTGGAAACATTATAGGCTGATTGTGGTAATTGCTTACTATTTTAGGATCATAGCATTATTTTCTTTATTTAGGTATAGGAAGCAATATTCTGAGTGCGGAAAATGTCCAATGCTAATTGGATTTTATATCATTCACGCACAGCCTGTGCATCTATCGATCTATATACAAAACCCTGACATTATAACCATTATTATTCCGAGTAGCATCGGATCCGCGAGCTGATACAAAGGCGGTTGGACCAGTAGGTAATGAGCTTTGGGGCTTATTGGTGATTGATTGTTGAGCCTATACTCGTACCTATATCTTCTAATCGGAATCTTCTAGTCACGATTGTGTGGTGAATTGATTTTGACTGTTTCCGTAGCATTCTTGTCATCATTCTTTTCTTTATTCATGAAAAACAATTTCTATGTGTTGCTGTGGAGTTTTTGTGTCACTTCTTCAGTGGCGTGTTTACCCTAGGGCCAAAAGGGCCATGGTCCAGGGCGGCAGCCTGCAAGGGGCGGTGCAAGCCGCACCTCGCACTCAGCTTAGTGCGCCTTGCTTTTAGAGAAATAAGAAATTTAAAAAAATCCGTAGGTACTTACTAGAATAAAAAAAATTATCTACGTTTCCGTTTAAGCGAAGAACGTTTAAACAGTTTAGCTATTCAGAATATAGAAGCTGACTTGACAAACTCCGTTAATTATGACAGTGTCATTGATGAGTTTGGTAAAAAATAAATGGTGTTTATTTATTTGTATGGATTTATTAGTTTTTTCATTTATTATAAACATTCTCAGCCCACATCAACAAACTGCTTTTTTTTTTAAGGATTGGTAGTCCTCAAATGACCTCTCCCGCTGTGGGTTGAGCGAGAGGGAGTGTCAGACTTTTACTGACTAAAATCCATGTTCGTTCTTTGCCCTTTGCGTTCCGGGGCCACGGTAACTCCTTCGAACAATCCCGCGACCCCGGATACACTGCTCGACACACACACACTGCTGCACACGACACACTGCTGGATTTTATTTAATAACTCTTTTTTTTTTGTTGCTTTTTTTCGTTAATTAATGGGGTGGCAAACCTTACAGGCTCAGGGCGCCACTGCACTTCTTCTTCCCAGCTAAATCACCAGTTCTGGGGGCCTGTCTTCTGTTTTTTTGACGTTCAAAAAGTGCTGATCTCCGTGTAATTCGAATAGAAGATTTTTATTTATATATCACGAATATGAACTTTAATAACAAGAGGTTGTGCATCTTTAGATTTCAAAACAAAAACAATCATAATGATCCCAACTTCCTGCTTCATGACGTTTATCGTACACCTCGTATTGAAGCGTTTTGCTATCTGCTTAAGCTGTATTGCATTCTTTCCTTAAAGATCGATCTATTTTAAGGTACTACTTACTACGCACCTACATTAACTTTATAGTCGCCACCTTTCCGGTCGAGTGCATGTACGATATTAAATATGAGCGAATTTAAATCATATTTCATTTATACTCATTGACATCATGATGAAGATCTTCCTTACAAGCTGCATGCTCATATTTAAAAAGCGGAATGCGTATTAAATTCATGGTTACTAAATAAATAAACGGGGAAGACAGTTTATCTGCATTCACTTGAATGGAAAGGAGTGAATGGATTCGGACAGATATTCAAACCAGCTCCTTTTGAAATTTTCAAACAAGTTTATAACCAAAGATATTGGTTATGGCAATATCTTTCATTCATGAATAAAGACTGGTCCAATATTTATTTTGGGAGCTAGATCATGGTTTCTAAGCTAACTAGCAGATGATTTCATTGTGAATTTATGATAATCAAGTGGTGTAATGATGCTGAGGGAAAATAATACCATCAGAAAACATGTATGCCAACCTCTGCTGGATATAGAAAAGTAAGAAAGAAAATTTATTTATTTGGACACGCACAGACAATAGAATGAGTAAAAAGGAGCATTTAAAACTAACAAAGTTACATTAAAAACAAAGAAAAAAAAAAAAAAGACATGTGCGAAGCCAAAAAGGCTTCTAGTTATCTCAGCATAATGCTGCTATATGATAAAACACTAAGGCTTCTCCCAAGAAAGAAACAGAGAAGGAAAAACTCTGTCAGTCACTGATTTAAGAAAACGTCTGGTAAATACCGAAGTTCGGTGCAAATAATAGGAAATAAATCGGCCAGAGATCTTGTTAATAATGATTATTCATTAGTATTTTATTATATTGTGCAGTGGCCGCAATAAATATTTTTGGTTATCAATATCGCTATGAAAACCTTTTATTTTTTTATCTGGGAGAGTTAAATGGCATCGTCGTAAATAGCACGCAATATTTTTAAAAGATATGAACTTTTCATCTCCCAATTCAGGATAATTCCGTCCCTGTAATTGTATTTTATTTCTTTAGATTTTAAAAGAGTTTCCTTTTAGGTCGTGTCCTGATTTAGAAGCGATCGTCGTACAAAAACGCGACCGTCGTTTTCAATTTGTTCGGCGAACAAGAACGCGGCGCGGCGTCTTCGACAAAACGCGTTCGGGTTTTTCCGAACAAATCAGTGACAAATGATCGAGATAGTCTCTTTCTATTGTGCGCTTTTATAATACTAACGTTCCTGTATTATCGACGACGACAGTCACGGCATCACGATAACACAGGGAAGTAAAATACATATACTCAAGTATGGAAAATAAAGACGCTATTTCCCGTTCACAATAACGTTATAACGTCCAGGCAGTGACGTAACTATAGGGCATTGGGGCGAAATGCCACGGGCCCCCAGCCAGAGGGGGCCCCCGGGCCGAGAGGGCCATGAGCACAGGAGGATTCTAAAATAAAAGCAAACTTTTTTTGAAAATGTGCAACAAATGTGTTTTTTTGAAAATGTGCTTTGTTGCACATTAGGTTTCAAACATTTTGTACCTTTCCCCCATTGTTTGTCTAATTTTTTGGACAGGACTTCATGCTCAGCAGTAGCGCTTGCGATCACCCAACGAAGCAGTCAGGTGTTAAATTTTGTAGGGGAAAATATGAAATTTACGTGGAACAAGCACTGGGAAGAAGTCGCGGGAGAAATGATAGTAAAAAAAAATCTTTAACGTCGGTTGAGCTTCTTTACATTGAGGGAGGGCCCCATGCCTTAAATTTGCCACAGGCCCCAAACGGTATAGTTACGCCACTGCATCTACGGATCAGACCGGAATAAATCGATAATATCGTGACATTACAAATTATAAGAAGAGCACAGAACACGGGGTTAAACTGCAGGAGGTTCTAAACGTCAATTTATAAAGAGTAAAGACCACGTGGTGTGGGTCAGACAGTGGATTGAAAACTGGTGGTAACTGAAAAGTTGTGTGGAAATCGGTTGTCATGGCATGGACATGTGTTAGATACGGAAGAATGAGGAAAATGTCGTGAGGAAAATTTTGAGTATGACTGTCGATGGCTATAAGAGTAGGGGAAGACCAAAGAAACGATTGATGGAATGTGTGAATGATGATATGGTTAGAAAGGGGGTGACTACCGAGATAACGACTAACAAAGAAGTATGGAAGAAAAAGACATGTTGCGCAGCGCCGACCCCAAATAAAATGGGTTCTGGGAGGGAGCCGAGGATGATATGTGAGTCAGACAGTTTTTCGCTCGTAATTTATCCGTCAGTAATAAAATATCACAAGTTCTACATATTCTGATCTACTTAAGTATAATACTTACTATACTCTAAGCCGGACCCTGTGAAAGGTTTCTGTCCAATATTTCACCGGCTACCGAAAGATTGACCTTTAATGAGAGGTTTTTAATGTAAACCGATATGGTTTGACGCTGAGTTGTGACGGGCATGGAGTTTTATGTGGGCTTTTGATAAGGTTAATGTGTTTAAATCAATTTGTAGAGAATTGTACTTTATTTATGTTGAAAGGAAACTTCGTAATTTACTTACGGGTCGACTGAGTGATAGTGTCTTTGACTTTAGACAGACTTTTTATTATAGACGGGATCTTTTTCATGTAGGGGACCGATTTTGTATAATACTACATGTTTATTGTGATGATTTACTGTAGGAATTCCTTACCGACTATGACTTTACATATAAAATGTGGAAGCTTGCAGAATATTCAATTACTACCTAATGTTTTTAATTTGTCAGCAAACTCATTTGTGGGCAATGAAATGTCGATGGCGTGTGCAGCAAGCTTGCAGAATATACCAATAATGTTTTTAATTGTCATTGGTAGGCATTTGTTGTTTACATTACAGCAAAAGCCAATAGGCGTTCATATCGAAAAGTTATTAATACACAAATAATAGGTAGGTACCTATTTCTTCAAATAATACAAATTCGATAACAACAGATCACGACATGTCCGAATGCATTTTTAACATTAAGTATATTATTTTTAATGTCAAACTTGTGCAACAAAATAAATAAGTCACCATTTAATAGGTTTGTCTATTAAATATAAATCCACATTTTGTTACTCGACTAATAAATATTATACCTAAATAACAGCGTGGGTAATGTATTCAAATTAAATTGTATCTTTTTTTGTGATCGCTATAGTCCCTTTCACATTCCTTGAAACAAGAAACCAACAAAAAAGTGTGTACATGATACAGGATATTATTATATTGTCAATGTGCCTAGGTACCTACTAATAATTATATTTGAGGTTATTTAATTGCGGCATTGTTTTTATACGGGTTTTTTAAATATTTAAAACTTATTAAAGCTGAAGTCTTGAGCAAGCTCGTGCCTTCTCTGTATGGGAAGAGGTCTTTGGCCTGCAATGGGACATTATTAGGCCAGTATTACCTATTATTATCTTCTTAAAGTACCTACCTACCTATGAATACATGCAGATTTTCGTGGGGCTGCTAAAGTAATAGGGAAAGGGCGAGTTTCAAAATTACACAATCAATTTATTTTGTTCTTGAGGGGCTCTTGGCTATGTAATAACAGCCGCACGGGTTGATCGATCAGGTTAAGCTAAGGTTGCCTAGGTTGTTCCGTGGATGGGTGACCATATTTTTATACCGAAACCCCTCCATGACTCGGGAAACACGTCAAGCCGTTGGTCCCGGCTGTCATTCGTGGATCTTTGACAGTCGTTACGGGTCGTCAGAAGCTCGAAAGTCTGACAACCAGTTTTACCAAGGGGTATCGTATTACCCAGTAACTGGGTTGTGGAGGTCAGTGTTGATTGTGATTAGGGTGCTGCTGTCTTCATAACTGAGAAATCAGAATCGTAGACGACAATGGCAATCGCTTTCAAAGCGTTTCTTATTTCTACAACAGCATTCAATTATTTCAGTATTTAGCAATACATTTTTGACTTTTTCATCATCGTTATCGGTAATAGAACGTACTCATAGTCTAGGCTGTCTGCTAGAGTTTGTAGGAAAGAAAACTAGAATGATGTCTACTCACCCGTTTTTTCACCGACCTCCAGTGAACGAAAATTTTCGTTCACTGCGGACCTCTATTTAATCTGAGAATGCCAGACGAAGAAACCCTGTAATTCTTTAACTTTGACCATACCATACAGCAATCACTAAAAGCACATTCTACAAAACAACCAAAGAATACAAGCTACACAAAAAAACCAAACATCCTTGCGCCACAAAATACCAAAAAACTAAATGAATTGATTGTCCTTTCAACGATAAGAGCCTCCGTGTCTTCAAACAATTGACAAACTACCCGCCTGCGTATGCGTATGTAAATCAAACACCTTCACCGCAAGGTGACGCGGGAGTCGTGACTTGTCCAGTTGTCATTTTGTGGCTTGTCAGATGATTCACTTGAAAGTGTGGCTTGGGGTCTCTAGAGGTGGCAGATGCTCGATGTTTTCTACGGTATCCTGGATGTCTTGTTCCATTAATAATATTTAATGCTGATTTTCCCAACGCTAGATAATATCCGAAGAATAATTTTGAATTTTTGACATTTCGTCCATTTCTATATGGACGAACTGTCAGACTTCAATTTTATTCCACGAATAAAAATTATCTGTCGATTGAAGCCTTATATTCTGATAACATTCACCATCACTCGCAAAATATAAAATCAATATTTATCCACCTGGCCTTTTCGCAATTATGTTGGGGCCAGCTTCTAGTCTAACCGCAACTGATTACCAGTATTTTAAATGGAGCTAGCTTTCTGACCTCCACAACCCAGTTACTGAGTAAGATGATACCCTTTGTCAGACTTTTGGGCTTCCGACCACCCGTAATAACTGTCAAAGATTTACGAATGACAGCCGGGACCAACGGCTTAACGTGCTTTCCGAGGCACGGAGGGGTCACGATTGGATGGTAACCCATCCACAAACCGACCGCGGCATGCGTAGCTTAACCTTCGATCGACTCGTGCAGCTGTTATCATTTAACCACGAAATACAAAATATCTACAGTGTGAATGAAAGCATAGATTGTCATGGCGGACCCTCCATACCATTGGCCATACCTACCCCTGGTGGTATGGTTGGGTCTAAAACTATACCACTGAGAAAATAGTGTTGTAGACTACAAGAGCATACAAAAGTGGTCAAAGAAAGCATAAGCTCGATTTTGGAGAACAATATCAGGTACATTGCTGCAGCAGATCTCCAAGGTAGTTTGAGATGGTATCGAAGATGGGAGGTCAACGACCATCGCATACTTAATGTGACTTAATTCAGAAAAAAAAAAACATCCGCGCGGTGAGGCACCTTTTGATGCAAACTTCTACCTCGTATAAAATGTAATGCCATTTTTGTTATCTACGTAAAATGTTTTTAAAACACACGTGGCACTCAAGAATTTAAATATGTAAGTGTTTAAAAGCCAATAATAAAGTCAGTAAAATAAATGCATTTAAGAGAAAGACACGCAGATATCCAAATATTGATTTATCCTCGGCTAGGTTAACGACCCCGACATGTATTTTTCCTTTTCTATGTCTTTTATAGACCATTTGTCACGCATTATGTACGTAAGCGGATAAATTATGTAAATTCTGTTTGACAATCAACTGTTCCGACCAAAATTCATCGGTTTAAGCGTGATTTACTTCTCCTAAATAAATACAGATAGGTTTGAAACCATAAAATGTTAGATTGTTAGGAGCAAATGAATAATACAATAAATTAAGATTAAGTACAGATATGTATACCGCGGCCGGCACTATGCTAGACACAGGTAAATACTATAAAAAAAGAATTAAAAAAAACCGAATAAAATAACATTTTTAGTTCGAAGACTCTCTCCTACTATTTTGCTGTGCCCGACAGGGCCCATAATGATCACATTAGTAGGTACAATCCGATACGAGGGCACGCCGACTGCGCGCCTAGTGGCGCCCTCATCGTTTGTTTGGTTATTTCTTTTATTTTAGAATGAAAATGCAGAAAAGTTGTGCTCCACAAGATTACACGATAATATTAATTACAAACGGTAGTTTAATTTATTCAAAGTGCTAGACCTTAGAAACTGGCAGGTAATGCAAAATTAGTGGATTGAAATCTCGATAACTTTTTATCGATATCGGTCATCACTACTTAGTCGAGTCACGAACCTTTTAAAGCTTAACACTGCCAATCAATAGACCAAGAGGAAAAGGGCCTGTTATGAACAACAAAGCGGGATATTTTTAACTTCGTAATAATTACTTACTTACTTAAGTACTCGTGTTTAATTTATATTAATAGTAGATCAAGCAAGCTTCAGTTTTTTGTTTCAGTCAGACAGTTTCAATAGTTGGTCTTTTAGTTCTGCAACCTAATTGCGGAACACACTATCAATCACAATCTGAATCATTTTGAAGGATATTGCTAATCAATTGCTTCATATATTCGAAAAATTTGTCTGCTCAACAACATAAATAACGCAATGAATGTTGTTGAACTCTCAAAATTAAAGCCATTGCTACTGATAGTGTGGTACGCAATTACCCCGCTGGACAGTTCGCATTAGTAATATCTAGGTCAGAATTATTTCTGGATGTTTTTTTACTCAGATCTCATCAATAGTTAATCATACGTTCAAAATTCAAGCATTCATGATTAATTAATCTAATCAACTCCAATCAGTTTTAATTATAAGCGTCAACAAGTAGGATAAGTCTACATAGCGAGATCTTCTTTGCGCTTTCCCAAAAATCGTCTGTTTTGAGTTAAGTCACTATTCCATTAAGCATTCGATACAAGCAAGGCATAATAACTAAGTAAGGATATTTCCCTCTTTATGTGATGGTTATGACTCATACTACATCTACCACATTGATACAGATTAAGGAACATAAATTGTAGACAATCAAATTAACGTATTACTGTCGATCTTTTTAAGGCTTACATTTAAACAGCCGCGTGGGAAGACCGAGATTTTAACCATACATTATTGTCATTAATATTTATGTAATCATTCTGATGGGATCAATGTCTTCGCGGCCATTTAAAATACGGATAAATTAATTTAATCATACAAAACATTGACTGAATCATCTTTTGTTTTTCAAATAAATATACTTAAAGCAGAGCAATAAATTTAAAAAGCGGTTGACATTTCGATATCTTCTTCATTTTATATCTTAGGAACTAATTAATCATCCAACTTTAACGTTAGTACTTTCTGGATTCCTATTATAGTTTATTTGTGAAGATTGCTTTATTTAGAGGGGCTCTTGGCTAAGTAATAACAGCCGCACGGATCGATCGATCAGGTTAAGCTACGTTTGCCTCGGTCGGTCCGTGGATGGGTGATCATCTTTTCATACCGAAACCCCTCCGTGCCTCGGGAAGCATGTCAAGCCGTTGGTCTCCGCTGCTATTCGTCGATCTTGGTCGATCTTTGACAATCGTTTACGGGTAGTCAGAAGCCCGAAAGTCTAACAACCAGTCTTACCTAGGGGCATCGTAAGGTAAGACTCGTTGTTGCTACGGTGGCTAGAAACAGGCAATTAAATCGTACCGAGAAATCATTCTTAATTCCCAATATGAATACAATATGTATACGAAATTATCTTTGCCTATTCTAGTTTTATAAAAACTATCGGCCCGTAATTTTTTTTTCAGACAATTTTTTTTTCTTTCATACAAACCTTGTCCTGACAATACCGAACACAACAAAAAAAGAATTAGCGAAATCGGTTCAGCTGCTCTCGAGATTTGCGCTTAGCAACACATTTAGCGATTAATTTTTATATTATAGACTAGCTTCCGCCCGCGGCTTCGCCCGCGAGGTATGTCGATAAAAACTATCCTATGTCCTTCCCCGGGATGCAATCTATCTCTCTGCCAAATTTTATCGAAATCCGTTTAGCGATTTAGGCGTGAAAAGGTAACATACAGACAGACAGACAAAGACAGACAGAGTTACTTTCGAATTTATAATATTAGTATGGATGTATTAAAACTAGAAATTTCACCCAGACGAAGTGGCGGGCAGAAGCTGGTTAATTATAAACTTGAAGCTAATAATAGTTGGTGTGTCTTATCAAGACAAAAACTTGAAACTTCCATACAAGGAAGAAATACGCGTTTTGGAGGCGCGGCGATCGGAATCTGTGAATAAGATTGACCAATTATTAATAGCCAAGTACCTACCTGTTGCACGTAAATAAAGTGAACCAGTTTAGATTATTTTACTTCAGTGCCGGTTTTCTGTTCCAGTTATTTGTCAGTAGACCTAGGAATCGTGCGAGAAGTCCACTACACGATTTTTAATGACCAGAAATATAGTCAGCTCCAAAAGTATTTAACGACAATGTAAACAGATGTTTCAGACCTTGTAATGATGATTTTTCAATTACAATTTAATCATTATAAATGCGAAAGTGTGTCTGTCTGTATGTTACCTTTTCACGCTTAAACCGCTGAACCGATTTAGATGAAATTTGGTATAGAGATAGTTTGAGTCCCGGGAAAGGACATAGGATTTATCCCGATATTCCCACGGGATCGACACTTATGCGGGTGAAGCCGCGGGGCGCTGCTGGTCTATAAATGTGAAAGTTTGTATATATGGAATGGATGTTTGTTACTCAATCACGCAAAAACGGCTGAATTTATTTGGAAGGGCACAAATATAGTTTAAAAACCTAGATTAACACATAGGATTTTTTATACCGGTAGTACGTTCCCGTGGAATAATTTCCGACCACCACGCGTACGATGCCGCGGGCAAATGCTAGTTCAAACAATAATTGTTGAAAAAGTGGTAAGATACAAAATTAAAACCTTTTAAATACAGATGAATGTAATAATGTGATGATTCCAGTCTGAAAAAGGGATGGTGATATGGGTCGTGTGTAGCTCCGTCTCTCTCTCGCACTGAAATCACGATGGCATTATCAGGGTTTTTGTAGAACAGACCATAGATGACTTCAAATGAAAAATGGCTTCAAATATCGTGGTAGGTATAATTTTGGATTCCAGGGAAAATCATCAATTCGTCATCGGCTGTAGGTACGGTTGTATAACTCTGCCTCGAAAAACAGCACGTAGAGCCTATCAAGTTTACCATCTAAATTGAACTTGAAATTCATATTGAGTACTTACCTAAATTGTTTGTTGTTTCTGGAAAAAAAACGTCAAATGTAATGAGAATACCTTCTATGTAGTGCATCATCATAATCAGCCTATAGTGTTCCCACTGCTGGGACACAGGCCTCCTCTCTTCGAGAGGGAGTGTGCTGTAAACTACCACGCGGGCCCAGTGCGGGTTGGTAGATGTCACATGTCTTCGAATTTTTGGTTCTAGGACATGCCGGTTTCCTCACGATGTTTTCCTTCACCGTTTTGAGAGCAGTGGTGATGAAATAATTTACACAAAGACAACACTGCTCTTTGTCTTTGTTTTGTAGATTATCTAAGAAATAAATTAAACAATTAGAAGAAGGTTATAAATAGTTTTTTAGTAATAAGTGAAGCTAATAAAACCGTGTCAATAAATAGGTATTATAATGCGTGGCATTAACATGACAAAATTTAATGATACTCAAGAAACAAGATTTTCTAATATGAGGTCAGAATTATTTATAGCATGTGCATAAATATTTTCTCTTTATGTTTATTTTAGACCACAAATAAAGAAGTGATATACTTGAGGCTTGAGGTCATCTTCTGCCTAGCCTTTTCCCAACTATGTTGGGGTCAGCTTCCAGTCTAACTGGTTGCAGCTGAATACCAGTATTTTACATGAAGCGACTGCCTATCTGACCTCCACAACCCAGCAGCCTAATTCACTATCAATTTCCATCTGAATCATTTTGAAGCACATTACTAATCCTTCATATATTCGACAATTTATCTGCTCAACATCGTAAATAACGCAATTAACGTTGTTGAATTGTCAAAATGGAAGCGATTGCTACTAACAGTGTAATAAGCAATCACCCCACAGTTACTGGGTAATACCCCTTGGTAAGACTGGTTGTCAGACTTTCGGGCTACTGACCCGTAACCACTGTCAAAGATCCACGAATGACAGCCGGGACCAGCGGCGTGCAGCATTCGGAGGCTTGGAAGGGTCTTGGTATGTGAAGATTGTCGCCCATGCGTAGCTTAACCTGATCGATCGACCCGTGGGGCTGATATTACTTAGCGACAAGCCAATATAATAGAAAAACTTAAACTTAAACTTATTAGTATAATATTTAGTTACATTGAGGATGACTTTAACAAAGTGCAACATTTTGTTCTCCATGATAAATCCAATCTTTATGATCGCTGTTAAAGAACGGTTCTTTTGAATGAAGAATTTGATTACATTATAATTTGCGTCAGACGAGTCATGGTGATCGTAAAATGTTCCCTATACAACAATGGGTTCATTAAAAGTAACGGTGCCATCGTGGTAACGGCATTATGCCTTTTGTAACAGATGTAGAGCGACTGCAACCACGCATGTTAATCAACGCTTTGTCTTATATTTGAAATTTTATTACTAGCTAGCGGCCCGCCCCAGCTTCGAACGGGTGTATTTTTTTTTTAGAATTTAAGAAATTGTATTTCATACAAACCTTGTCCTGATAATACCGAACACGACAAAAAATTAAGTATGCAATTTGGTGTAGTCATTCGGAAGTTAGCGCATAACTTCCGAATGACTACACCAAATTGCATACTTAATAATTTTTTTACACAGACATTTCGGTGACTTTGTTTTATACCTAATAATTATGTAAGGAAGGATATATTATCTGAAATGGACGTGGACCTCCGTTTTTTGAGAGTTCTCGCCTTGGCTGAGGCCCCGTTCAGACCGCGTTGATCAGTACTGAGTACCATAGTATTTTACTTGTAGAATTTTGGGATCACATAGCAGTTTAGTATTACATTTTTTTTTACCGTTATAACTTAAAGCCAAGTCCTGTATTAAAAAACGTATAAAATCTTGTCGCAATCTCATCTCAGCGATCAACACCAAAAACTTGTCAAAAATGTAGGGTAGTTAATTAGAGAATTTTTTCACAGATTGAGACTGAAATTAGAATATGTTCATTGCCCCCTTTTTTTTTTTTTTTAAGGATGGTAAATCATCAAATGACCCCTCCCGCTCTGGGTGGAGCGGAAGGAAGTGTCAGACTCTTACTGACTAAAACCCATCCGTGTTCCTTCCTTAGCCCTGTATGTTCCGGGGCAGCGGTAACCCTTTCGGACAATCCCGCTGCCCCGGCAGGCTTAGGCCCTGACGGGCCCCTCCTTACATGCTGACATCTCTTTGAGGCGCGCGTGGAACACATACGCGCCGTCCAGCACGGGCCTGGTCCTGATCGGACGGCGAGCTACCTGGATCCCAACTTTTTACAGCAAATTATCGCTTAGGTCAGAGGGGCAATTCTCGTAATTTTAAGAACGTTCACAGTCTGATCTCAGTCTCAATCTGTCAAAAATAACTCTAATTTCCCTACATTTTGACAAGGTTTGACGTTTGTTTGTCGCCGAGATGAGACTGCGACTAGATTTTGAACGTTTTAAATTACGAGAATTGACCTTCTGCGCGGTGTGAACACCCGCTGACTGACCAGCCATCCTATATTTCAGACATGTTTTCAGGAGTTTAAAACTCTTGAGTTTGAATAGGCCATTCCGCAGTTTCCGGTAGCTATCAAAGCATTGTGCAGTGTTAGTAGCCACTCTACTTGTACTTTATTTAGCACACTCGTGTGATTTTGATAAATACAACGTTAATTTTAAATTCTTCAAACAAAAGATTATCCACATTCTTTATTTTGGGTACCTACATAAAAATACAAGTTAATTTGTATGATGTGATTGTTTGTATACACACGGCTACACATCAAGCTATACATAACCAGTATAAGCTGACTTCTGATTGTACGAAAAACCAATACAATGCGAGGTCAACTCAAACTGGAAATGTACAGCTTGATGTGTAGCCGTGTGTACATTCCCTCGTCTATTCGCTTAGTAAGTCTGTAGGCTATCGATAAAACGCGCGACAGACAAGCCCCCGAGCAATGTCGCAGTGAATGCCAAGGGCGGGTGCGACGACTCCCCACGACGAGAGGCATAAACACGGCTAATTATTGACAGTGTCCACATACCGCGCGTTCTTTGAACTGTCAAATTATAGACGGACCATGCACTGTTGACATTGACCAATTCCTGATTTACGCTTGAGCTGACAAAAAATGTTTACTCAAGGCATTGTTTGCAGTGTGGGACAACAGTTTGTTTTAAAGGTGTTTGTACTGACTTCGAACTGTCGTTGGTCGAATCTTGAAGGAGGATAATAAGATTTATAGATGTCGAGGCCTGATTCTGAGAAGTATATAGGTATGTTGTTACCTATTGACAACAATGTCCTCATCCTGGAAGTCTGAATTAACCATTAATATAAGATTTACTGAGAAACTGAGAACAGTGTTGAGGTAAAATTTACTTAAAATTCACCTGAAAATGCTGTATTGAACTCTCAAATCGGGTGACTCACCCCATAGGCAACCATTTTAAAATTTCATAGTAGAAATTTCGAAGTAGGTAACTGAACAAACACTGCACTGACTTGTCGGCGTTTAGTCAGAAATTGTTGGTGTTCCTAATTATTGAGTAGGTGGTAAGTTTGTAACTAAATAAGAAACTGTTTTACAAACAGTAGTGTCAGCATAGCTGTTGTCACTAATAAACGTAAGTAACACGTGTGAAAAAAAAGTACTTTTAGTTGACAACAATGTCGGAAATATGTGGATTTTAGCGATGCAACTTGATAGTGTCTGCTTTTGTTTACCTCGTTACCTGAATACGTCAAGTGCCGAGCATTTTCTTTTAATTGCTACCAAAGAGTACTTTGTATACACGGAAAATTGCTACTGGTCCTTCCATTATGTAGTACCTACCTAGTTGAGATAAATGTCAGTCGAGGTCGACTAGGACGTTTTGTTTAATTGACAGATGAACCAACGCTTGCCCCACATACCACTATCTACGGTTGTCTAGAGAAGCGTTTTCGAAATGTTTATAACGG
The DNA here is from genome assembly GCA_963669345.1 of Gortyna flavago. Taxonomy (NCBI): domain Eukaryota; kingdom Metazoa; phylum Arthropoda; class Insecta; order Lepidoptera; family Noctuidae; genus Gortyna; species Gortyna flavago. Next base: position 2,850,006 of record OY770132.1, read on the forward strand.
GCGTCATGAATATTATTTTTATCATTATCTGTATTTGTCATTAAAGTCACAATAATCTTAAAAAAAAGGTGGACAGTACGGCCACATGTCGCGGTCACTGATTTTCCAGGAAACCTTTAGCGATATACGAATTTGTAAAATCGTTTCGTTTCTGTCACAGAGACAGAATGATGAATTAAATTTTATGTTTATTACGACGTCCGGCATTTCAAACTAACTTTCAAGCCCTTGTTTTTCGAAATGAATGAACCGATTTTAATGAAACTTGATACGCATAAAGGTCTAAAAAGCTAGTAAAGAACATTTTCGAATGTCTTATTAAAAAAAAGATAACTGTTTCTATGGAAAATTTAAAATCGGTCTAATTTGGCTGTAACACTGTATTTCGAAAATGTTCTTACCTATCTTTTTAGACCTTTGTATCCTGCTTATGCGTATGAAGTTTCATTAAAATCGGTTTATTCATTTCGAAAACAAAGGCTTGAAAGTTTGTATGAAATGCCGTAAGTAACTACGCCGTAAACGCTCTTATAGTGGGCCTAAGTATAATCCATACTAATATTATAAATTCGAAAGCAACTCTGTCCGTCTGTCTGTATGTTACCTTTTCACACCTAAACCACTGAACGAATTTCGACAAAATTTGGCAGAGAGATAGATTGTATCCCGGGGAAGGAGATAGGATAGTTTTTATCGACATAACTAATATACTTATTTATTGAATTATAAGACTATACCTATAATTGGAAAGCAGTTGGTATGTTAAAGCTTAATGTCGAAAGTCTGTTTTTTATATCAGACATAATTATATTTCCCAAAAATGCTACATCTGGAACTTTATTGGAACAAGCGCAGGCAAGAAGATTTTCTGCACTTATCAAAGCCACTATTCAAGGCACCTGTCACTTCTCGTTGTAGCATTATTTATTAATAATTTAACTGATAAGGACGCCGTTCTACTGTCTTCACCGATGTTATCGCGCATTTAATAAGCGTGATTGATACTGCGCGATATATTATACGACTAAGACTTCCCCCGCGACTTCGTTCGCGTGAATTTCGTATTTTGTCCTGCAAATTCTAACAGTTCTACCCCTATAAAAAGAAAATGTGATAATACATTTTCTTTTTATAGGGGTAGAACTGTTAATTATAATGAAGTATATTAAGAAATGTTAATTATAGTGACTGTTCCTAAATTTAAACCCTAGCTAGGCTGATAAATTTTAGTTTTTCCAGATATTTATGATATTAGGGGGAATAACGATAATTTTATCAGCAAAGTGATTTAGGAATAGTTACATGTGTATTATATTCTATGCATCGCCCGCCGGCCGCCCGCACTGTGCTTCTGACGACGACGATGTATCTTTGCTCATCACCTAAGGGTCTTAGCGTGAAGTTAAATAACCTATAACCTGCCTCCAGAATTGGGCTATTAAATAATAATAATAATATAATATCCTTGAACATTTCACACAACGCCATTTAGTCCCAAGCTAAGCAACCTAATGCTTGTGTTATGGTAACGAGATGGCTGATAAACTACTTATATTTTTTTTTTTTTTGTAAATACATACATATTATAGATAAAACACCCAAACTCGGAACAAATACTTGTAGGTCGTACAAATATTTGTTCCGTGCGGGAATCGAACCCGCGACATGCTGCGCAGCAGTCAATCGCTCATCCACTGCGCCAACCGTGCCGTCAAATCCAAAAAGGTTTTTTAAATCCGACTGGTACTTTCTGAGATTAGCGTGTTCACAAACAAACTATCATCGTTATTATGTTATAAAGTATTGAAGTATAGATTGCCGGAGGTAGTTTGCTCTTGAGCAAAAAATACTGGTTGCTGTCAGTTGCGAATAGTGTTGTTTGTTGCAACGAACGTCCTTGACATTTAAATGCGATTAGTCGCTCATGTGCTCATGTAGTCGCTCATGTGTATTGTGCAGTGTGTTCATAAGACTCTTCCCTTCTTAGCATGTCGATATCAATCTAAATTGAGTCTGTTTGTCTGTTACCTGACTGACTGAACGAAAGGTACAAAGGTTGATCATGACCTAGGGCTATCTAGGACATAGGCATCGATATAGGATACTTTTTATCCTAATAGTAGGCACATTCCCGTGGGAATGAATCCATCAGCCCGTGCAGCGGGCAAAATCTAGTAAAACAAAATTCGAGATGACATTTTGACAATACATAGGTACATTCCTATACAGGGAGGCATGTGGATTCAGCACATAATTCAAGACCCCCTAGCGTGTCTACGCTGGGCCTAGGGGGTCAAGATTCTAGAATCATGTGCTGAATCCGAAATTCCGAACGAAACCGATGAACAGTCTCTATTTTAGTTGGTTTAAAAAACATTGTTTTTTCTTATAAAGTGCAATACCTACCTAATAAAGCGGTCAAAATATTTTATTTTTGGAATTTAACACTTCGAAGGTCAGAATCATGTTCAGACGCCAGCATGGCAGCACATTAAGCCACTGCAATCTGTCAAATTCTTTATTAGATTTTCCTTTTTCTTTAAAGCATAAGGTTCAGTTTAGATTGGGAAAATTTTACAGTTTCGGGTAGCTTGATGTGCTGGCGTCTACGCGTCTGTACCTAGTGCCATGCAACAGGTTGCGCTTGCGCACCGATGTCCCTGCCACCCTGTATTGTAGCATTCAGCATTGTTTCAATTTCGACTAATGAGTTGCTTAAAAGGCAAGGAAAACCTGCCTAATGTGAAATTAAATAGCAGGGTCAAACACCTGATGATGATCTGACCGACTTTTTGTCCAGAACCCTTTTTAATGCAACAACAACGCATAAAAATGCTTCCTTTTTTTGGTGTTGAAACAAGATGGTGATATCGACACACGTAGTTTACTGTGCTCGATGGTCCGCCGTCCTCCGCCTATATTTATCGCCTTACCTCCCAGACTCCCATATCATCTTACGACCAGCTCGAGGGCATCGTTCGTAGGACTAATTTGTATAATATATGCATGCTGAAACACTTTATTGGACATAAATATCGTTGTCTCATTAATTTGTTTGCATAGTTACCTTTTGAATTGCGAAGGGGTCGCGGTTCGTCAGAAAGATGAAGCTACCCATTTCAAAGCGTAAGTTCCTATGGAGAAGAACGGGCAAGAAACACACTCTTTTAAATGTGAAAGTTACCTTGACCCCCAAATCCCAAATCTTGCACCCCCAGCGTCAGAACGGTCTGACATAACCTTGTTACGGGGAATTCCCCCACAAAGAAAAAAGTGAATTGCCCACATACACGTCATCTGACTTACGCGAATTGGCTTCGATTGACAATACTAATAATGCTGTCAAAATGTTGATAAAGCACTCATTTTGCAGTCGCAAATTAACGATTCAGAGAGTATAAAAAATGCAGAACACCGATTATTCCTTTTACTGAGTAATGTAGGTATCAATCAAATTGTTCGCTACTTTGTTTATAGCTGTTATTAAATTGTCACAAACGTTCGATGGAATTTACTGGAAAAATCAATACTTATTTACCTAATTATCCAAATACTACCTACGTAGTTTTATTCGAGGACAAAGGGTTTTGAAGGTCCGTGGCATACCTACCTGTCCGCCATTTTGATTTATTTTTCAAAATGACATCAATACCTACAAATAGAAAACATAACAATGGGATTTCCTAATAGCGAAAATGACGAACAGTCATACAAATTTTTATCCCCTTTAAGGGAAGAATTTTCGAAAATCCTTTCTTTGTGCTCACTTTCGTAATGAAAACAACTTTAGTGAAAAATTTCGTGCTTCTATACCCAAAGGCTATGGCGTTGTCTGTCAGTGAATAAATGGATAAATTTTATTGAGAAGACCGAAAACAGCTCTAGGTCTATCTTTTAACTTAGGGCTAAGTATGTCTACATAGCCCTAAGTTTCAACTGTCAACCATGCAGCAATTAGAAACGGGATTGAAGATTTTTATATGGAGCCGGGCATACCTACCTGTCTGCCATTTTGTTTTTTTTTCAAAATGGCGGTCGCGCATTACACCCTATCACATGGCATGTTTTTATACAATAAAATACTTTAAAATATTTAATTTAATTAATTATCTTTACAATATAATTTGTTTGTATCTTTGATGACTCCTACAAGTCCTACAACACAAAAATTTCACAAAAAAAAATTCAGTAAGAGTTTAAGACTCAATGTTTATAGAATATTAACAATGAATTTGTTAACAACATAATATCCATCATAAAACTCAACGACTCAAGTAAATTCCACTGAAATTCTTCGTATTCCCCCAGAATGTAGGTCAATGTGAATTTTAAAGGCAATTCTTCGTAATTGCACAGTTTCTGCTCACTAGTTGTTAATGTTGTAATTAAAGTAAACAATTAACTTGATGACTTTATCGTCGGGTGTCAATTGTTTGTTGCCATGGATATATTTCTGTTGTCTTCTGAGCATGTGATGGGCATCTGAAATCGTTTAAAGTGTATGTCGGATTGTTAAGAAATTGTTAATTAATCAATCAGACAGGTGTGGAGTGGAAAGGTCTTCGCAAGTTTTTTTTACAATACTTAAAGATAACATAACGAAACGCAATGAATTCCCCGAAAGGTCAGGCAGAGTTGTATTCACACCCACATTTGGCCAGCCGGTCGATTCTGTTAGAATCTCACCGTGAGAAGTTAGGTGAAGTGAGCTGTCATTCCATCTAATGCTGGAGATTTACACTAATGACAAGCTGACTTTAAGCTCACTTCACCTGAGTTAACACGGTGAGATTTTTACAGAATAGCACTACAGTATAGTCCCATGTAATAGGGGGCGAGCCTATTGCCATCAACCGGGCACAAATGCAGACTCCGGACTGCTCTGAGAAAATCCAGATGGAAAAACCGAATAAAACTTTTTGCCGATCTGGGAATCGAACCCAGGACGCCAGGACATCTTGCTCAGCAGTAGCGCATACGACCAATAGACCTACGATAAAGAGAGTTTTGTGCTCGTCGTGAAAATGTGACCAATGTCGCAGCCAACTGGTTAAATTAGCCGTTCAGTTAACTGCCTGGCCTTTCGAAGTAGTGCTCGCTTCGCTTCGCTCTCCGGCTCGCACGCGGTTGATTACAGTTCTAACCTAACCTAACCCATTTGGTCAGGGTGCACTGGCTTAGTTACTGCGACCAATTCGACTCGCGCGTGATTGGTTACAGACTTCCAACTTAAACTGTAATTGAATATCATCCAGGCCGTTAGTTGAACGTCCGCCGTTTAGTTAAAAGGCTAGGCGGTTAACTGAACGGCTAATTTAACCAGTTGGTTGCGACACATACATTGTCACTTAATCTGGATCCGCGATTTATTTGCCAAAAATGTAAACAAATATGAGTTTAGTTATGGAAAAATAACTATAAATACTACCTACACAATAAAGTTCAGTTTACGCTACAACTTCAAAAAGTTTTTTAACTTTTTCAATAATGCACTCTGAAATCAACTTAAAAGCTATTGAAATAAAGTTGATATTTGTTTAACTTGAAATAATATTAATTTGAAACAAGTTTGAATAGGTATATTATGGCGAAAGCGCCAGGGAAGTCCGCGAAATTAAATTTTTTTACGTTTTTGCAATTTTCTTGTTAGTATTAAGTTATAGGCACGCAACAAACCACATATTTTCGGGTGACTTGTGCTACAGAATAGCGTCCAAAGTGCATCGACCGAGTGTCATTCAATACAAAGAGACGTGATTTGTTTTCTAATCATTAAAATACAAGCAGTGCTTGTCTCTGGGAACTCATAAAAACGAATAGCTTTTTTATCGATATGAACTAGGCACATAAATTTAGATAGAGGTGAGAAGTTATTCAAATTCTCGTTAAATATCTGTACGCACCTCATTTACGTACGTACGAGTATAGAATTATTATAACAAGTGCGGGGGTCTCGTGGTTAAATAATAACAGCCCCACAGGTCGATACTGCCGCGATTGGTTCTTGGATGTTGGACCATCCTGGAGACCCCTCCGTGCCTCGGAAAGCATTAAACCGTTGGTCCCGGCTGTCCTTCGTATTGAGAACTGATGTAAGATGTTGTAGACAATATACTATGACTTCACAAACTTACCTAATGTCAGTAGAATACATACTTAGTTACGTGAGCTAAACCCCGGGTACAGCAAGTATGTACTAGGCCATACGAGAGCAAACTTGAAGATTTAGAATAAGAAAAGATTAGGCTGACAAGCAAATGGATTAAGATGTAAAATACGTAAGTAGTATATTTTATAGGAATAATTCTAAAGGCAAAAGTTTGTGAGTGTGTTTGAATGTTCGTTACTTCTTTACGCACAAACGGCTGAACGGATTTGAATGAAATTTGGCACACACTAGATTATAACCAGGATTAACACATAGGATAATTTTTAACCCGATATTTCCACGGGATTTTCCAAGGGACGGGACCGCAAGGCGCTGCTAGTACGAGATAAACCGTAGTTTGATTTTATTCCACCCGGCTCCCTGAAGAGATTATCTCCTCTTCCCAAACACTTATAGGCTTTTCTATAGGCACTAGCTGGTGCTTTTTTTCGTATCTAGGTCTCTGTTTAAAATCGGTTCTTGGTGTTTAAGTTCATTCATACAGTTTGTAGACTCAATATTTTTTATGTAAGTACTTACATTAGGTACATTATTTAACGCTGCACTCTATAACAGTTACTAAATCATATAATTCCTCACTTCTGTGGTTATATTACAATACGTCAAAATTAATGGATTACAATAACTTTTGGTTTGTAAGCGATAACAGAATGGATCCGATGCTCGAATCGTGATCTTCATTAATTTGCAATGGTGCGTGCCCCACCTTGTAAAATTACTCGGATACGATATTAAAAAGATCAAGCATTGTTACGTGGTTTTCCTTGAAATAAATAAATAAAGTATTCCAGACCGAATTTTCGGCCATGGTGAGCAATCTCAGCGGAGACTATACATATAGCCAATAATAAGAAAACATGAATCCTGAAAATAACACTCCATTTTTTGGGCAGTCGTGTAAAAATAAGGATTTATTCCGGTCTGATCCCATGAGCCCCCCCCCCCCCCCTCCAACCGCCTCCGACCCCCCCCCCCCAGACACAGGAGCACTCCCTCTTCCCTCACTCTCATAGTCCGATGGGACGGCAATCCGACACGACCGGAGAGAGATCAGGCGCAAGGCCAAGGGCTGTTACCATGAAATTCCCAATGGAAAATCCCAATAGCACTTTGCCCAACCCGGGAATCGAACCCAGGTCTCAACGCTCAGCAGTTGCGTTTATTTAAGTAAAGTATAGTAGTAAGTATTTATTATTAATAACGATAATTGTTATATTGCATTTCTTAAAAACCGATTCGAAGAAATAAAAGGCACCGAATACAGTCGAAAGCATGTTTTAATTGACACATCAATAATAATGACTATATAATTGCCGAATAGTATGTCCTTACGGTCACAATATGGTGTTACAAAGTCATTGAGTAACACGAAAATAATTGCAGAAATAAAACTGTACAGAAATAATTTTGCGAAACTACTTAGGTATTTGTAAGTATAATTATACCGGTGATTTTTTTTACCGTCTCGAAAGCGTGTTTGTATACTTGGAAACCACAACTAAAGCGCACGTCGTTTCGTGAGATAAAAAAAATTACTAAAAGCCAATCATTGTCCGTGCCTCGGTTAGGTTAGTCGTTACGGATAGTCAGAGGCCCGAAAGTTTATGTTCGCATAACTCGGCAAAATGTAGGGAACATCTGTTTTTTTTTTTCACGATTTCAGGTTTGGTCCCATAGTAAAAGTTGTTCATAATGATGAGTACAATCTCCCATTTCGATTTGTCGCATGTATTCAATTTCAACCTGTAAATTGGTTTTTACTTTTACGGTATTGTGTTATTTACCCAATAAGTAGGTTGTGGAGGTCAGATAGGCAGTCGCTCCATGTAAAATACTGGTATTCAGTTGTATCTAGTTAAGACTGGAAGCCGACCCCAACATAGTTGGGAAAAGGCTAGGCAGATGGTGATGAGGTACCTACCTATAGCACTTTTCTATGAAACAGACGATTTTTTTTATAACTTACGAAAACTGTGCGATCCATAGATAATAAATTTCTGTCTAGAACGATGCGCTGAATTCATGGTTACAGTTACCTATACTTACATGATATTAATATTACTCTCTCCAACAAGTGGGTATCACGACCAATTAAGTACCCAATATTTATTGTATTGGCTGGTGGTATACTTACATAAAATCATCATCATCATCTGCCTAGCCCTTTCCCAACTATGTTGGGGTCGGCTTCCAGTCTAACCGGATGCAGCTGAATACCAGTATTTTACATGGAGCGACTGCCTATCTGACCTCCCCAACCCAGTTACTGGGTAATACGATACCCCTTGGTAAGACTGGTTGTCAAATTTTCGGGCTTCTGACGACTCGTAACGACTGTCAAAGATCCACGAATGACAGCCGGTACCAACGGCATAACGTGCTTTCCGAGGCACGGAGGGGTCTTGGTGTGGTCACCCATCCACGGACCAACCGCGGCAAGCGCATAATAGCTTAACCTGATCGATCGACCCGTGCGGCTGTTATTACTTAGCCACAAGCCCCATAAAATATTATGTGTAATTCTGCCTTCTCGTATATTATTATCAATGTGACATACTCAATTAGGTACCCGTCATTATGTTAATTTCTCAACGGATGAACCTCCAATTACCTCGTCAAAAGATAATGAGAAAAGTTATGAACACCGTAGAATTAATTTTGAAGTTATTTTAAATTGCTTACTTAATTTTTTTTTTAAAGTAGGTATCTTATTAGTATGAGGCAATAAAATGTTTTACGATACGTTGTCCCGGGTTCGAAGTCCTGGCAATACCTGGGAACCTTCTGGTCAGTGTTATCAGTGTGATTAGGCTCCTACAAAACTTTATAGAGGTACTAAAGACGAAAAACTTCGCAAGCAATGGTTGCGGGTGTCGAACTCGTCTCACATGGATACCTAACTGTATGTCGTCGCGGTCCTGACTCCGTTTATATCTGTTTTTGTACAAGTACAGGAAGTGGAAGGAAATTTTATAAAAAAAAAATGTAGTTAAGTATATTAGTAACTAGGTTGCTGACCCAGCGAACTTGTTTTAATAGTTATTCGGGGCGGGGCGGAGACAAATCCAACAAATCAATCAAACATAAAAATCGGTTCAGCCATTCTTGAGTTATAAAACTTTGTTTTATTTATATAGACTAGCTGTGCCCGCGACTTCGTTCGCGTGGATGTCGGAAAACAACAGGTAATGTGTCGCTTAGGAAAGGTGTAATTGCCACTCCTTCATTGAAAAGGAAGAATCATCAGATCTTGCCTGGTAACGCTTTCCTTACCTAGGGTTCGCTGCCACGGCCCTTTCGACTGCAATCACTGCGTCTTCATGGTTCATAATGACAATGCGACAAAGTGTCACTTTGATTTTTGAGAATAAATTAAAATAAAAGCGCCTGCTCGAGGCTGATTATCTAACCAAACAGCCATAATTGTGTCCATTAATGGTATTCTAAGACAGACGCAAAATAAAATTTTTATTTTGCGTCTGTCTTAGAATACCAACTTGTAAAATCATATCACCATTTTATTTAAAGTCTTGGTTTCTTCTCTGTGGTAAATTTAGAATTTCTTAACTTGGTATTGAAGATATCATATATACTTACCAATATTATGCCTTATAAAGCATCGAGATATCTAGATGATAAAAGGAAGAATACATTAATGGTAAGAGCTTCTACATAAAGTTGCCCGTGTAAAAAGCAACCCATTAAACTTTGGTTATATTTGACACCGGCCGCCATTTAAACTACGAAGATGAAACCCATGAAAACTTTAGACATGATTTTGATTTAGACCTTATACTGCCGAAAACCAGAAAAAAAATTGTAAAGATAATTACAAAAACATATAACCGACTTCCATAAAAAACCCTAGAAAGTGCAAAATAACCTTAGTTTGGGAAGACGTTGCGCGTTGGCAAGAAATTACAGACTTCTGAAACCAAAGGTCTATTGCACTTTGAAGTATGTTTTTAAGTCGGTTGTATTTTATTTTATTTCACACAAAGTCGTGTAAGTTTATATTGAAAACCATGAAAACGACACACATGATAAAAAAGAAAAAGAAAATTGCAGCCGCCATCTGCGATTTTCATTTTGACGTCACAATCGGCTTCAGCACTCTCGAAAACCATGAAAACGACACACACTACCAATTTTTCGATTTGCAGCCGCCATCTTGGACTTTCATTTTAACCAGTACTGAAACGGTTTACCAACAGTCGATTGGTCCATGAACCGTTGATCAACACCATTAACTTTTCATCCAAAGGACTTGTGACCCACGAACGTTTCCCCAACAGAACTCTACGTCAGTGAATGCTTAACCAACAGAATGTTTTGACCAATAACTTTTCACCCAAAGAACATTTGACCCATGTCAAATAGAACTAAGGATGCAAGGGCGAGCGAAGCGAGCTCGGGACTTGGGGCACCCCGACTCGGACAGGTAGGGTTCGAAGGGATGATGGCGGCTCAAGTGAGCGAGCAAAGCGAGCGAAGGGCACCCCGAGGTTAGGCTTGGTTAGGTTACTTTATACCCTTTTCACAGAAATAAAGGACTACGTCTTATTATTATTTTACTTTCATGTTTCCCGGCGTCTGTTGGCCTTGTTCTTTGGGTGAAAAGTTATTGGTCAAAACATTCTGTGGGTAAAGCATTCACTGACGTAGAGTTATGTTGGCAAAACGTTCGTGGGTGAAAAGTCCTTTGGAAAAAAGTTAATGGTTTAAAGATAATGTTCACCAACGGTTCATGGGCCAATCGACGGTGGGTAAGCCGTTACAGTTTCATTTTAACCTCACTATTGGCTTCAGCACTCTCAAAAACCAATAAAACGAAACCCATAAAAAGAAATTGCAACCTCCGTCTTGGATTTTCGTTTTGACCTGCCTATCGGCTTCAGCACCTTTAAAATCTATGAAAACGACATCCATGACAAAAAATCAAAACAAAATTGCAGCCGCCATCTTGGATTTTCATTTTGACCTGACTATCGGCTTCAGCACCCTCGAAAACTATCAAAACGACACCTATGACAAAACATTTAAAAAAATTGCAGCCGCCATCATTTTCATTTTGACCTGACTCTCGACTTCAGCACCCTCGAAAACCATGAAAACGACACCCATGACGAAAAAGTTAAAAATTTAGGCAACCGCCATCTTTGATTTTCTTTTTGACCTCACTTACCGGGGTCAGGATCCTCGGAAACAATGAAAAATAGCTCTCTCTCTGTGTGTGTGTGTGTCTCTATATACCTATTACTTTGAAAAATGAGGCATAACGCTTTTTCGTTATTTGACGATTTCTCCCTTAGAACTCCTACCGCAAGCTCCATATAAGAACTTCGTTAAAAAATGCTCTGCGTTACTCAACTTTCTATATCAATAATTATCTAACTTCTCTATCGCTCAGAACACCACATTAATTATTATTATCTTACATTATCCTCACTTTTTGTTTAAAATTATTTTAGCGCCACAGGCGCCACTAAATAAACCATCAATGGAAAGCGATTTTGTTTAATATTATAATCATTATCATTACTTTTTAAAATAACATAGACATAAGTAGTTATCTGTGTTATTTCGTCATTTAAGTAAGCATAAACTAATAGGACGTGATTATTCACATCACAACAACAATATGTTTTCGTTAGTAGGTACTATATCGCGCCAATAGATGTCGTTACGTGTTACTAAAAAACGTAAAAAGTTGTTCTAGAATACTTTAAATTGATTATATCTTTTGATAGAGTGAACCGATTGCGATGAAATAAAAACTAATCACTGCTCCGAGTTCTACACCATATTTGAGTATAAAAAGTAACCGTATTGGTTTGGTACTTTTTACGTTGACCCTGTTCAAATCAATAATCTGTCACATCCAAACAGACAAACAGACAAACAGACAAACCGACAAACAGACAAACAGACAAAAATTCCAAAAATTGATGAAATGGCATCTGTTTTTTTTTGGAAATATTTTCAATGTACAGAAACGTCTCGTCTACAGATTTATTATATGTATAGAAGATATAGAATAGATATAGATTGCGACGTCTTGGAAGCTACTTTGGTAAATAAATTCAAACTAGTTAATTTAATTAAATCGTTTGACTCATCAAATATTACTTACCAGTAATAAAACATCATGCTAAATCAAACTAGACTATACAAAATATAATAATTTAATAGTACTTCACCAATACGGTTTTTAGTATAGGCACAGATAATATAAAACTATAGTGTTTACTGTATATGTTGTCTGAAACAGCCTTACAAAATCAGTATTGTCTACAATTTTGCACTTAGGTGAAAAAATTATAAAACATTTTACATATTTATAGAACTCTGCACTAAATTCACAAAATTTTTAATTTGCAATTTAATTATACAACATTTTATTGTTTGTTTTCTAGTAGGTAAGTATTTTAAAAGCCCGTGTGTTTTATCATGCGTTTTAAATTTCCAATGCATTCAACGACATAAGCAAGCCTTTTCTAGAGATAAAAAAAATTTGTTTAATCGCCGCTCTAAAATATCATATTTTTTTTATTTGTCAAAATAATTTACGGTTTAAGAGATACACTGCTTTAAAAAACCAACGTTTTGACCGTTTTCAAGAAATCTGCGCCTTAAAACAGTTTTTGTAATAATTTAAAAGTTCACCATAGTTTCTAAAATAAAGTTATTAAAGAAAGCACTTTAAAGCATGCGTTCTAAATCTTACACTTATCGTAAATTAAAAAGGATAGTATAGTAAATGATTTTGATTTGATTTGATCGAACAATTTACGGAGTAAATTAAGAATTTAAATCGTAATCTACTCATAATTAAATCACTATTCATTCGCCAATAATTAATTAATATACATATATGTATATGTATGTTAATGGACACCCCGCTGACATAATGAGCAAATCGCCAATAAATGCTTACACGCATCTAAGCCATGCAGCTGTCAAGGCCGCGAGGATCTTGACCTACACGCCTACAAACAGTGCTGGCCTGTCAACGCCCTAAGTTCAGAGCATGGTGTGAGTCATATACTTTAGCCGGTCAAGCTAAGCAGAGGGCCAATTCCCGTATTTAAAAATTTAGTCGCAATCTCACCAGACAATCAATGTCAAAAATGTAGGGGATTTTAGAGATATTTTTGACAGATTGAGACTGTGAGCGTTCTTAAAGTTCTTCTCTGCTCTGGACTGAACTCATATACAAATACAATGACATAATATACATCGACTAGAAAAGAAGATTCCTAAGGCCGCGTCCTAACCGAAAGCGATGGTCACGCGAGTACGCGATCGTCGCGCTTTTATAAATGAATATTAGTTTCTGCCCGCGACTTCGTTCGCGTGAAATTTCTTGTGCCCCCGACGCCTTCCCACGCTATTGCTTCGTTTTTGTTTAGCGTTCTTTCTGACTCTTTTTCTTTTTGCTCACTCCTAAGGGTCTTAGTGTAATGTTTATTAGCCTTCCTCAAGAATGTGGCTATGAAATGCAAAACATTTTTTTTTTAAATCCGACTGATAGTTTCAGAGATTAGCACGTTTAAACAAAGTCTTCAGCTTTAATATTAGTATAGAAAATATATGACATGCTCGCAAAATTTGACAGATTGGGGTAGCTTGATGTGCTGGCCTCTGTACATCAATTTTCAGGTAAACAATCGCATATTCGCGCGACAGTCGCTTTCGATTGGGAGCCAGAGTCAATCTAAAAAACAATCGCTTTCGTTTTAACAGTTCGACAACATCTTTTGTGCCCCGAAATAACTCCTTACAAACAACACAACAATCTACGATTTCATGTATCATTAAACACGCAGCAACAGCAACGAATCAAAATTTCTCCCCCTAACGCTTATGCCTTGTACCACACATTTTCCAGCAAATCTTCCCAATACTATCAAATGAAATCCAACTCTATTTTCAACATGATTGGTGCTAATATGGTTTAATTTAAAAATGTTATTGAGTCGTTGAGGTCACAATGAATTAACCATTCTATGCAAATGATTCGTGGTAGGTAATCCTGTTGATTAATTTCAGGCGAAAAATGTATGAGTAAACCATGGATTAGATTAGACGATGACTGTTATGATTTGCGGTCGGGAGCTTAGGTCAGACTTTATCCTTTTTTTTTTAATTAAATACTACTTTTCGCTCCTAAAAATATAATTGAAAACTTCCGTAGGAATATCGGGATAAAAAGTAGCCTACCTATATGTTAATCCAGGGTGTCAGCTACCTCCATACAAAATTTTATCAAAATTGGTCCAGCCGTTTGAGCTTGGAGAAGTAACAAACATATAAACACACACACACTCACAAACTTTCGGTCTTTATAATATTACTGTGATATAATTCATGTTGCAAGTATCAAACCTTTCATTTGAATGAATAAGCTAACGAATTCACGATTAGTGCCGTTGTGTGCCTAAAAAATAAATTACCTTTTATCTTGAAACCTCGTTCAGCTGACACTAATGTTGGTATAAAGCGATAAAATCACATTTTATACAAAACAGCAGGACCATCAGGACACTATCAAATTGCTTCGTGTTTACCGTTGCCGCGTTGTTATAAAAATAATCTATTGGTTTTACGATGTGACCAAGTTGGTCGCATTCCTGCACAGTTGCAAAATAACGGTTGTTTAATCAAAATAAGACAGAATCTGCAGGTGTAACTGTTTACGTGCTTGTGACTTCCTGTGGAATTGTCAAATATCTAAATCGACGATAAAAATACTATTAATTTATATAATGAAAAACACCTGAGGGGCTTTTCTCGTAATTTTAAGAACGCACATCTCAGTCTCAATCTGTCAAAAAAACCTCGAATTTCCCTACATTTTGACATTTGTTTGTCGCCGAGATGAGACTGCGACTAGATTTTGAACGTTTTAAATTACGAGAATTGGCCTTCTGATTTTCTAGTTTAGCATCAGACACAAACATACCTGGGCCAAATGTTTTTTCATATCAGCTACTTATTTATTTTATTAGGATCACCAACAATTGATTACACTGATACAAACAAATAATACATTTATAAATTAAAATTAAAGTAACTGTTATTTTAATTGGTGTTTACACCACATGCATAAAACAATGTATTAGAGAAATACCTAAGCTAACTTTATACAAGGTATAATAATTGAAATACTAAACTGAAAACCTGATTTTTTTTATTCTAAGCAGCTTTTATTAAGGGACCAATTTCGAAATCGTGAAAAAATAAATTTACTGCTTTATACGTTTACTTTCGCATAACACGGCAAAATATAGGGAACAGCTGATTTTTATCCCGATATAGGATTGTTCCCAACGTAAATGTTGTGTATAAAATAATTTAAATACTTGTGAATACAATGTTCCATTCAACCAGTCTTACCAAGGGGTATCGTGTTATCCAGTAACTGGGTTGTAGAGGTCAGATATGCAGTCGCTCCATGTAAAATACTGGTAATTTCAGCTGCATCCGGTTAGACTAGAAGCCGACCCCAACATAGTTGGGAAAAGGATAGGCAGATGATGATGACAATGTTCCATTCAGGTTTTAAAGGTAAAACCATTTATCACCTTGTGTTTACCATTCAAGTTTTCAGTTACATCTTTTATGTATATTAAAATATGTTAACTTTGCTCCCCCGAACAACTTACCTACATGTGACAAAAGGTTTCTTTCCACTCTTGGAAGTAGAAAAAAAGAAAATTAATAAGTCTGTTTCTTTTTCAGATGGAAATAGGGAGGCACAGCTCTAGATCGGGTGGGACGTCTTTCCTCACATTCTGGATCTTCTTGCTACAGGTAAGTACGTTGCCAATAATGCAATTCTTTTTTTTTAAGTTATTTGCTATTTGCAGGTCGCAGTGTTAGGTTGTATATTGATTAAAATATGATTCGCGACCTTAATATATACTCGTACGAATTTACAGAATTAAAATTATTGTTGTTGATGTTCTTTGGCTGTAATTTTTTTAATGAATGAAATACTTTGGTTCTGATTTTGGATTATGTTTATTTGATGGCTACGTGGCCGCCGCCAGAATTGATGGCCGTTCGCGCCCGATTTATGTAATTTTTCTTGGCAGAACTTCTGGCGATAGGTTCTCGCATTCTTGACGGATATTCCTTTTGAGGGCTTCAAGAGTCTGAGGCTTCTTGACATAGACTCGTCACTTCAAAAAACGCCACAAAAAGAAGTCTGGTATGGTTAAGTCAGGCGATCTTGCCGGCCAGTGCAATGTCCCAAAACGAGAAATTAGGCGTCATTCCGCGTTCTTTATGAGTAGGTACAGCGATTCATAAATCTTGTTGACGACTTGACGTGTATTTTGTATCTGTTTATTTCGCAAATGTCCATTTTTAGGGTTCCGTACCTCAAAAGGAAAAACGGAACCCTTATAGGATCACTTGTGTGTCTGTCTGTCTGTCCGTCTGTCACAGCCAATTTGCTCCGAATCTTATGGACCGATTAAGTTGAAATTTGGTACACATATGAATCTCTGTGACCCAAACACAGACGTGTAACGTAAATAAATGAGTTTTGAAAATGGGAGTCATTTTTGAGGGGTAAATAGACAACTAAAAAAAAAGTTTCGCAATCTGTACCGTGTGACATATCAACTTGGGCGTGGGGCACCGTGGGCTTACCGTGAGGATCTCAAATATATTTTTTTCATAATTTTAAAGTAAATTTTATTGAAGTTATTTAAGACAATAGACGGAAATTTACCATTCCCTCCCCCTTATCTCCGAAACTACTGAGCCTAAAATTTTGAAAAAAATACAGAAAATAGTTCTATACCTATAGATTACAGGAAAATTAATAAGAAGTCTATGATCTTGAAACAACATGGTAAATCTCTCAATATTGTGCGTACAAACTTACATTTTCAGTTGGAATGTATGGGAGAGCATGTTTTTCAACTACAATGTTAAGTTTGTTCTTGGGATAAATTCATTCCAACTACGGAACCCTTCATTGTGCGTGGTCCAACACGTACTTGGCCGGTTTTTTTTTGGATGTGAAATCATCAAACGACCCTCCCGCCGTGGGTTGAGCGAGAGGGAGTTTCAGACTTTACTGACTAAAACCCATATATGTTCCTTCTTTGCCCTTTCCGTTCCGGCGCCACGGTGGGCCACGGTAACTCTTTCGAACAATCCCGCTACAGAAACTGGCCCTTAGTCACGGAGTTAAAAGGCGACCTTCGGATAAGTTCCAGATAAGTTAATATTTATTGATATGGAATTATCGATAACTAGTTACCTAAATTAGAACGGGAACTATTATAATACGTAAATTATTATGTTAATGATGTGCTTGGGTAAGCTTACAGACTGTCCTAGTTGGCCTTTAGTTATTGCTACAATCGTTTCGTTAAATATTGATTGCGCATTAAGTTTTCTTTTGCAACTTTTTTCATTCCTTACAACCTATTTGTTTGGTTGAGTTCGAATGCAAAAAAATAGCTATTTTGATTTTAATTCCAAATCAAAAACACTTTAGATAGGTAGGTATACCTATGGTTTTTTCTTCAGATAATCACATTAATATTATAAAGGCGAAAGTTTGTGAGTATGCGTGCAGGCTCAAACGGCTGGACCAATTTTGATAAAATTTTGTATGGAGGAAGGTGGATACCCTGGATTAACATATAGGCTTCTTTTTATCCCGATATTCCCACGGGATCGATATTTACGCTGGTGAAACCGCGGGGCGCAGCTAGTAAATTATAGATAAGTGTCAAGTCAACTCAATGCCGTTATCGGCGAATTTAGGGGGTATGGTCTGTTCCAAAAGTATTTGATGAAAATGTAAACAAATTGGCTAAAAACGTAAAGCTAGCATTCACAGAAGACTAATAGGGTGATTTATAGTAACTTAATTTTCTGCCTTCTGTGTTCCAGATGTTAGGAAGCGCGCGCCGTGGAGCCGAGGGTCACGGCAGGTTGATGGACCCACCAGCGCGCAACTCCATGTGGCGGTTCGGCTTCCCGAATCCTGTCAACTACAATGACAATGAACTCTTCTGTGGAGGGTATGCAGGTAAAAACTAAACTAAACTAAACTACCTTCTGTCTGTTTTTTGAGCCTGCGGGGGGGGGGGGGGAGGTACTTAATTGAGTAACACACTATCAGTAGCAACGGCTTTTTTGACAGTTCAACAACATTCAATGCGTTATTTACGTTGTTGATCTGACAAATTTTTCGAACAAATGAAGCAATGGACTAGACTAGCAACATCCTTCAAAATTATTCAAATTGAGATTGGTAGGTAGTGTGTTACGCAATTATTGTGCTGATTGACAAGGTGTCATTAAATTACCTATGGCTTAGGTACAGACGCCAGCACATCAAGCTACTACAATCTGTCAAATTGCTTTGATAGATTTTCAACTTTATCGCTAAAGCATAAGGTACAAAGTTGAATGGGAAAATTTGACAGTTTCGGGTAAGTTGCTAAGTTGATGTGCTGGCGTCTGTACCATAAGTTGAAGCAGCATAAAGATTTGCACCATCTAAACAATGTTTAAACGGTGCAAGTCATTTGTCGCTCCAAGTTTATTATAACCACAGGCAAGAAATTTGCATTGTGTAGATGGGGACTCCAGGCTCGGTTGTCACGATGACTGGTATAGCTGCAGTTCCCAAAGCATTTAAAGCATAGCGCATAGAAATATATCATATTTAATTTTCTTATATCTATGGGTGGTGTGATATATCTTCCAGATATAGCTAATTAGGGCCTTAATTCACTATGTATGACATGACTACTCAATGATCACTTACTTCAAAACCACCACGTCAATTCCTTAGCTAATTACGCCAACCTCCCATTCATTTCGCGCGTTTTCGTTTATAGTGTCATAGAGAATATGGCCCCAGGCCGTTTAAATTCGCAGCCGTAATAAATTCGGACAAGGAACGTGCCTCTCTGAAGTGACCTTTATGAGGTAATTTATTACCTCAGAGGTTCAGATATAAGTATTACCTACCCACTTTTTTGTTAGAAGTCGATTAATGTCATGTCAATGATTTAGAGTAAAAACAATACGTTACGAGATACTTCCGTAGTTGCTCATGTTAAAAAATATTTTAATTAAAGTATACCGAAAGAATGTTATGGATGGTAGTGTGGGTACCCACACCTCAAAATAATAATTGTGGCCGCACCCGCCTTAACCCATAAATGCCAGCGTAATATCAGAATTATACAAAATCTTAGCTAATACCTAAGTAGCTAAGTAGCTTAAGTATAAAAAAAAAACATAAACCAAATATCAAACAGATTAACAAATTCTAAGCGTGTATTAAAGTCATATTTAAAGGATCAGAGTACCTATTTAATGTCGTGTAATGTATGGAATTAGTGGATTATATCAATAAACTTAGATGACGAACACGCGCCAAACTCGGAGTGACATAAGCTGTCAATTTAACTGTCAACAAATCTCTTAAATATTTTTTTGTATTTAAAAAGCTTAAAATAATAATAGGTTATGTACAAGTATATATAAAGGGGTGGGAAAATAATCAAAGGGCATCAAAAAATTCATCCGCATCGCTGTCAACAGGAAACGTGCCCAAAAGGCTGGCAGCATTGCCACGTTGTATGGCAATGCTGATTCTTTGGGCAAAAAATAGGCCAGCCCCTCTGGTCACGTGAAGAGTCGACGAACTGCTTGGCGATGTCTGGAATTTTTTTTGGTTATTTATAAATTATAATCACGTAGAGGTAGAGCGGTCCGTGGTTAAATAGTAACACCCGCTCGCGTCGATCGAAGGTTCAGCTATACTTGCCGTGGATGGTTCGTGGATGGGTGACCATCTTTACACACCGAGACCCCTCCGTGCCTCGGAAAGCACGTAAAGCTTGCGTAAAGCCGTCGGTCCCGGCTGTTATTCGTAGATCTTTGACAGTCGTTACGGGTCGTCAGAAGCCTAAAAGTGTGGCAACAGTCTTACCAAGGGGTATCGTGATACCCAGTAATGAAGGTAAGGAAAGGCAGTCGTTCCATGTAAAATACTGGTATTCGGCTGCATTTGGTTATACTGGAAGCCGATTGATTTAATCACATCCGTATTGAATCTCTAGAAGTCTAGACAGGGCATTATCCTTGCATTCGCTTGAAAATTACCGCAAACATTATTTTTTATCTTAATCTATTGATTCCACTAATGATCCGAGGAGCCAATGTACCTACCTACTTGCGGAAAATTAAGTTCAATGACCTACCATTAAAAGCCTCCAAGGTCGAAGTCTACTTCATTTGTTAATTTACTAAATAGCGAATTCGAGTCACGTTCGTGTAAAGGTGAGTATACACTAGAGCATTTCCATGTAATGTTCCTGCCAATGCTCGACGCTGCTTTTGACGTTTTGCTCACGGCGAGAAGTTTGTCTGGAACATTTCTATCTAAGTACTAGTAACTACTTTGCGTTCATTGTTGATGATTGTGCGTTAGCTCGATAAAATGTTACTCCAAACTCCATGCGCTCGTTGATTTTTAAAATCAGGTTGTGTAAAAAAACATCGAGCGTCGTTTTCAAGTGCGGTTCGATAAAATTATATGTTCTGCATACCTACCACGAGCTCTTAACGCGATACACTTTAGGACCTAAACTTAACTGTTCTGCTATATCGTACCATGACGTCAGTTTAACGATTCTATTTAGGCCGTGCCATCTGGATATCTACCATGAGCTCTTAACGCTCATTCACTTTCAACGATCCAAATGCCGCTGAGTGTATTTTACGTCATGGTACGACTGTGAACGATGCAGTTTAAGAACCTAAACTGAAATGTCTTGCTTTTGAATCGTATTTAAATAGATCATGGTAGGCCTCCTGTTATAAGTAAATGCTCTAGTCTACATATACTCACCTTATAGCGAATTCTGTATTCTTATTTATAGGATCTGACCATTGTGAATGGTCAAAGTCAACGAAACAGATCCCCTCAGTGTGCATACATACACACGAGCGACACGCGTCGACCGTTGACGACAAAAGCAACAGCAACCGTCGACACGCGTCGCGGACACCGTACTCAAATACTACGTGTATTTATTGTGTCGTCGACGCGTGCGTGTCGCTCATAGTCATGTGCACACTTACTCGTAGCTTATGGTTGTTTGTTATTTTGACAGAGTAGGTATCGAATGTGACGATAAGCGCAGCTCTACCTACAGTCGTTTTTGAAAACTATTGTTAGTTATAAAATTCCAAGTTAGTAAATTAGTTCTAGAGTTATTGAAATTGGTATATTTGGAGTCAACGGTTCAATTTTTGAATATAGTATACATAATAACTTAAATAAAATTGAAAGAGAGATCAGAAACGAAAATAAATTTATATTTAATCGGCTTGAGATTATTATCCACTTCAACAGCTATTTGTATCAATAAAAAATATTATCGACATCCAAAGCTTCTGCTCGCGACTTCGTCTTCGTGAAATTCTTGTCCCTCCCTCCGGGTGATGCGATGCGACGGGGTAGGTACCCCGACTACCCCGTCGCATCGCGTCACTTTCCCGCGCTATCACTTCGATTTCGCGATTCGATTTAGCGTTCTTAATCTTGTTGCTCGGCTCCTAAGGGTCATGTCGTGATGACAGCTTTCATAAAGAATTGGGTTATCAAATGCAAAAATAATGTTTCAAATCCTACGTATTACTTAGTCCAGCCAGATATTACCGCGTTCAAGCAAACAAAGAAACAAACTCCAGCTTTATTATTAGTGTAGATACAGATTATGACGATAATGTTTTGATCTTTCTCCTCAACCTCGTTTTACCTAACATTTTGAACTGTTTCATCTTTTCATAATTCTTTTAATTTCAGTCCAATGGGAGCAGAACGAAGGTAAATGTGGGGTTTGCGGAGACGCGCACCACGTACCAGAACCACGGCCTCATGAAGCTGGTGGTATGTACGGCAAAGGTATCGTCACCCGGCATTACAGCGTTGGACAGGTCAGTGTTTTATAAATATTTTGATGAAAAGTAGGTAACCCGAAAGAGCTTGACGTGCTCGCATAGGGATGCCTAAATAGTTTAGGTACTGAGGAAGACTTATCACCCGTTGTTTGACTGACATTCTACTGATGATTGTGCTGCCAGCAATAAAGTCTTCATACCAAATTCCCAAAGCATGGAATCAGGCCAAGAGTCAGCAAGTCCAGTCAGAACTTCAGCGATGTCTCAAAATTTTTAAGAGTTCACGATCAATGTGTAGCAAAATTAACCAAGGATACTCACATTGTACAGAGGCCAGCACATCAACCTACCCCAATCTGTCAAATTTTCCCAATTGAATATGAACCTTATTCCTTTGTAGTAATGTTGATAATCTATCAAAGAAATTTGACAAATTGGGGTAACTTGATGTGCTGGCCTCTGTACATTTGGCAATTCTAGTACAGTGCAGTTAAGTAGGAAACTAATCGCATTCAACAGGAAATCGAAGTGGAAGTGGAACTGACAGCAAATCATCTTGGGACGTTCGTAATGAAGCTGTGTCCAAACAACAACCCGAACCAGGAAGCCACACAGGAATGTTTTGACAGGTTGGTAAACATAATACAAGATGGCAGGGACATTCACGCGGAGCCTGTTTTCATAGATTCAGTACTAAATAATCCTGAAGGTTTTGTAGGTTATATAAGAATTATGACCACGTACGTACTATTGCACTTTTCTTGGAACAGCAGTTTTTTTATAACCGACGCAAATAGTATATTAATAGACAAGGGGCTAAAATTACCCATTATATACGAGGGAGTAAATAGAAACCATACATATATAAAAAAAACGTAACACATATTTATAAAACTAGATGAGGTCGCCGTTTTCTGTCTGACTACTCTGAGAAGAAATGCAAACTCAGAGGTCACAGTTTCCTTTAAAGTCCAGAAATAATCTTGGTCTGATCATGTAGAATGATGTCTGAAAAGGTCTTCTGAGGAAAGAACCATACAGATGGAGTGGACCTGTCTAGTCAATGCACGCATATGTCAGTAATCGTGCAGCTCAAATCAAAACTTATGGAGCTCAACGATTCGACGAACACTAACAAAGAAAGGACATTTGGGTTGGCCGCATAAATTACTGAAACTGAAAGACCATGATTAAAACTAACTGAGAAAATAAAAAACAATTGAGTTTAGCCCTAAGTAGTAACCATAAGTATATAAAGTAGGATTAAGAGCTTGCTATTTTTACCACTTTCTATAATCTTAGCCTTTCCAGACCTCGATGACGATTTCACTTCCAAAATTGAAAAAGCTACGGCTGCGTGCTACTTTAGCGCTTTTCCCGCGAGGAAAAGCGCTAAAGTAGCACGCAAAATCAAAATTTTGTTTTTTTTTATTTCGCGTGCTGCTCTGAAACCTTGGTCGTAACACCTATTGCTGATGAAAATATAGCCTCTAAAAGAGACGTCCTTAAAAGATTTAATTTCATCATTTAGATTCCCATTGTACATATCCGAGACGAGAGACGACAGATTCCTGATTCCACTGGACACTGCTAAGAAGGAGATCTTCAGGTACAGGGTGCGGCTACCGCCCTACATAACGTGCACGCAGTGTGTGCTGCAATGGACTTATTATACTGGTGAGATGAACTGACTATTGAAGATGTGATGAAGAGAATGTTTATAGGCCGATCGCTTAAAACTGAGATGGCGTTGCCTGAGGTGGTAGCGCAGTGCGGGAGGGTTGAGGTGACGTGATGCGAGATTGCAGTGATTCGTCAACTTGTGACAACTGTCACCCCTCCCGCACCGCGCAGCTACCTCAGGCAACGTTTTAATAAACCCAGGCACTTCATCATGTCTAAGAACCAAAAATTCGAAGACATGTGATGTGACATCTACCAACCCGCACTGGGCCCTGGTAGGCTGGTATATTACTACCCACCCCCCCTCACAGAGAGAGAGGTCAGTGTATGTGTCCCGGCAGTGGGAACATTATAGGCTGATTATACTTCATCATCTGCCTAACCTTGTCCCAACTATGTTGGGGTCAGCTTCCATGCAGCTGAATACCAGGAATTTATTAGAGTACTCAGATAGACGCATTTCTTGAGTATTCGTCGTGAAAACTGAAGTCTCCTTACCGTTTTCAGGAAATATGTGGGGAGTATGTTCTAACGGCACGGAGGCCGTCGGGTGCGGTCGCTCAGAGACCTTCAGGAACTGCGCTGACGTCAGCGTGGTCACCAGCACCGGCGGTCTACCACCTGCCTTCGCCGGAGACCTCAGGAGGGACTATCCCTTCCTCCTATACTACAGGGACTTTAACATGCCCAGAAATGTCTACCCTCTTGTTGTCAGGTTCGATAACCCTATCTACAATTTTTGGTTCATCCCATGTTTTCATTTGTCTATATTCTGTGTATCTTTTGTCACATTATTATTATCTGTTATATGTTTGTACTTTGTATGTATCTCATTATTTATGTAAGTACCATCTATAATACTATAATATGTATCTTGTGGCTTCATTATTTCAGAAAAAAACTGAAGGATATCCGAAAGGAATCGTACGTCATTAGGTAAAACATAAATATATATGTGTAATGTATAACATTATATGTTTATTGTCGATAACGTGCACTATAATATTGATCATTTTCTTTCAGCAACGATATTGATACAGATTCTGTGGAGGACTTTGTTCCACCGGTCATTAGGTATAATTTCTCATGTCCTTGGAATGATTTAAAGGTTTTGGCTGACGTCGTGGTGGTGTCTTTGTGAATAAACTTTCCACCCCTCTTGGATGTTATGTGTTGTAGTTTAGCTCTCATGTTTGTGTCCAACTTAAGACGTAACTAACAAGCTGTCAAACCCCAAATACCTTTTCTTCGTATACTTAATAGTAAATGTACAGTTGTATAAACTTATTTGTGACTAACAATGATCCTGTGTTGCAAGAATGTACAGAAAAAACCTTTGTATTTTACCTGTTTAGAGTAGACGCTTAATTTCTAGGCTTTGTTGTAGAAATTAATGATCGATGAATTTTTAGTTTTCAGGAACGGTTGACTAAATAAAAATGATAACGTATTAACACGAAACTGATCTACAGCGACTTTATTTCCCCTGATTGTAGAATGCATTAAAACTATGTAGATGAGTTGAAGCTTAGCCCTATAAGCATAAAAGCTTATTCATTCGCGCGCATTACTTCAAAACCTGTTTCTTATTCCCCCGACCTACTCCGTCGCATCGCATCGCTTCTCCTGCCCGCGCTATTACTTCGTTTTCGCTTAGCGATCTTTTTGACTTTTTCGTTTTGCTAGGCTCCTAATGGTCCTAGCTAGTGATGTTAATTTAGCCTATAGCCTACCTCAAGCAATGGGCTATCAAATAAAAACAAACAAAAACAAATCTGACTCGTAGTTTCAGAGATTAGCGTATTGAAACAAACTCTTCAGCTTTATTATTTGTATAGATATTTTGATTATTTTCTTCAATTCTTACATCGTAGTTTTTATATTTTAGGTATTCATGCTTAGGTGTAGGTACCGCAATAATGTAAAACTCGTTTCTATAGTTTATTGTCATCAACCGAACTGGTTACAAACGATCTCCCGGGCTATAGGTATTCGACCATCGGCTGTGTATATAAAAACGCCATTTGTGCCAATTTTAGGCTAGCTTTAATAGATTTTATTAACTTTCCAGGGATCAAGTGTGTGTGCCGACTAGAGCTTTCCGAAGACTTCCAGGAATGCTTAGCTGGTGTCAGACCAACTGTCTCCGGTACCCGCCCAACTGTCCTGAAGACTTGTGCACTTGCCCGTGAGTATCATCAGTGTTTCGTTGACATTAAAATATCATACTAGTAGAGTAACAAATAACTTTAAAACCCACACATAAAGTTCAATTTGCACTAAGTATTTCAAACATTTTGTAACTTTTTCAAATTGAAATCTGAAATCAGTTTACTTTAGACTATTACAAATTTGATACTTGTTCAAGTGGTTATAACATCAGTTTGGAAACAATAATTTATGTAAATATTGAATAGAATAAAAATTAATGATAGCCACAGAACAGACAAGTAGCGCCATCTGTGGCATGAACCTTAGTTCTGTTTGTCAAATCTCAATGTCAAACTACCCACATTGCTAATATTTTTCTGTGATTATTTCCAGGCAAGTATGCGACGCTGTGGGCGAGCTGGAAGGTCGCGCGGGGGCTGACGTGTACTGCATGGACCAGTGCATCGTGTACCCGCCACAGTGTCCCGCCAACCGGTGTAGCTGTTACTAGGACGTTTCAGTCCTTTCCTGTAATTTTACCTCTGACGGCAGCAACCCTACAATATTATTGTAACTAGATTATAGACCTCTTTGATTTTCGCAGACTATTCAATGGCTGTAACCCAACAGCAACCTTATTTCAATGAAAATAAAAATCACTGTGATTTTGACAGTGATGCATAAATCAGAGGTAAAATAACTGAAAGCATTGTATTTTGAGCTACTTTCGAAGATTGTGGAAAAAAATGGTGGTTAGAAAAATAACACGTAAGTACAGGTATGTTATTTCGATCATACCAATTGAAATTATTAAAATGATCATGTTTAAAAGAAAGGATATATAAATAATTTTAATTAAAAAACAACACCGTTCCTTTATTTTCTCGAAGTAGCTCAAATTTTGTATACTTTTGTATAATATTATAAAAATAAGTAATTAAGTAAGTATGTATAATTTTACTGTATTCATAATAATATTTCAAAAGTTCAATCATTTATATATTTTAGTCTATGAGTTCAATCCCTCACTTGTCAGAAAGATTTTGACAGCTGAGTGATTGACTATGTTTGATGAGGTATAATTATTTATGTATAATAATTGAATTCCTCCATAGCATTCAAGGGTTATTGGTTTTAAGAAGTCCTTTTGGAAAATGCAGGGATTACAAAGTTAATAATTATTGTTATTTATGCTTGTACAGACGCCAGCACATCAAGCTACCCAAAACTGTAAAATTTTCCCAATCAACTTTGAACCTTATGCTTTAGCGATAAAGTTGAAAATCTGACAGATTGTAGCTTGATGTGCTGGCGTTTGTACATAAACAAACAGAATAAAATAATTGCAATGTCTTTCAATTTGACAATTCAACAACATTCATTGCGTTATTTACGTTGTCGGGTAGACGAATGCTTCAAACATAATGAAGCAATGGATTTTGATAGAAAGTCTATTGCCCAATTGGGGTTCTGTTTTTTCTTCAATAACTTTTGTTGTACAATTTGAACTTGCAATACTGTCATGTAACTGAGCAATTACTTAAAAAATGTATGTAATTTAATTATCTTGTATTTGTTTAATTGTCTTGTATAAATGTTTTAGGTATCTACACTGTACAGTTTTTAGGATATTATTTAAGCGCATTTTTGTCAATACTAAGTACATAAGCAAAAACAGTGAATGTACTACGTATCGAATATTTACCGGTCTAAATATTTTTTTGCCATATTACTTGATACATTGTGCCAGAAAGTAGAAAGCAAGACTTTAGTTCTTTTTCATTTACTTAGTTCCAATTATTTTTTTTAAATAAATAATTTTCTGTAACTGTTGTTTCAATATGTGCCTCCTACACACGTAAGTATGTACCTACCTAGGTACTTACAATACTTTCTGTATTTTAGTATCAAAGTCAAGAGTTATTCGTTTATTTCACGTTGACAATTAAAAGGCGAAAATATTAATTTCACATCGCTTCTCCTGCTCTATGGGATGGGAAGTAGGTAGGTACATCTCAGTTTATAAGTGTATAGTCTATGGGTACAACCTCATCGACTTTTAGTAATAAGCATAGAGTATATTATACATACGGACAGTAATAAGGCGCAAGCCTCTATGCTCGCCTACACAGCCCAAGAAGGTACTTACCCTTATCTATGCCAAGAAGCTTAGAGATAAAAGTGGAGGCAACACTCTAAATACCTAAGTGAAGACTACTGTGGTGGTGGTGTGGTGTATATGTGAGAACGATGTAATAAAATAAAAAAGAGGTACGTGTTAAGAGCGTCCAGAGTACAGCAAATAGTACTTAACAAAACAACAATCCAAAAATAAAAAATAAATAAGCCGAGGCAGCCAATTGATGACCAGCCCCAACTGACGGCGCTCGTTCACGAACATGACGCATAGATCAGCACCATTCATTATGACTATAGCAAGCCAAAAAAATCCGCCCGTCCCGTAAGACGACCCCACTGGCCCAAACTTTCTGATAGATTATTAAACGGAAAACCTTTAAACATCCCGCGTTTGGTAGTTCGTTCGTTCGTTTAGTTGTACACACGGCTACACATCAAGCAATACATTTCCAGTTTCAGCTGACCTCGCATTGTATAGGTTTATCGTACAATCAGAACTCAGTTTATACTGGTTATGTATAGCTTGATGTGTAGCCGTGTGTACTGATTTTTTTTTGTTATTTAATCAATTTATAAAATAACAATTATAACCTTGAGATTAAACTGAATAAATTATGATTATTATTATAATTATTTAAAACTTTTTTTGTTTATTCGATTCAAGAAAATGTCAATCAACACATAAAATAATCATAGCGTTGAAATGAAACGAAACGCATTTGACATTGACATAGCTTATCAGTCCGTCGGTCGATTATTTTATTTACGCAGAGCAATTATTAATATAAAAAGAAAACAGTGTTTAGAATACAGAGAACTACATAAATACAGGATGAGTGACTTGCAAGATGAAGACTTGGAGTTCCGCGGCGGTACCCTGCAGCTGTCGACGGATACCACCGCGGTGGAGAGCTCAGAAAGTAATCCCAATAATACTACGGATAATACGTCGAGAAGGAAACCCCCGACTAGTGTTAATCCCTCGGTGTTGTCTGGTGAAAATTCCTTGACCTCTTCCACATCTTCCTTTGCCGGTATGTTTTAAAAATATTAAGCCATAGCACATACCATGTCGGATGTTTTTTTTATGTGGTTCACAGAGGTAAAAATAAACTTAGTCAATAATAGACTGTATACAAATATACTTAACGTAGGTATGCTATATACAGCGCGAAGGTGAACATTATAATTGGTGTAGGTAGGTAACTATAAAAAACCAATATGGAACAGAACTAATCCATTACCTATATACATAGAACATCTACCTACTAACTTTAATATAAAATGGTTTACTTTGATTAGAATTTATTCATGCTCATATGATCATCAAAGAACTTTCCACACTCTACAATAGATATAGTGAGACTACAATATGTCAATTCATGCTACAGATGCCAGAGCATCAGAGGATCAAACAAATCCCCCAGCAGCAGCAGACGCAACTCCACCCACAGGCATACAGGCAGTATTCCCTCGTTACGATGTGCCGTTTGACAAGGAGAACATTAAAGACTTCTTTACATTCCGCAAGGGAGTTGTGGACACTGCTATACAAGAATGTATTACGGGACTACTGTTCCCTGAAGATGGAGAGTACTTGGGATCCTGGCTGTTGACAGAGTAAGCACTTCGTCAATATACTTTATTTTTACTTCTATGCATATGCACTATCATGGTAAAGTCAGGAAAATTAATTTTGAAGGCAAAAGCATCAGGGAAGCCCATGAAATTCAAATTTTCTTATATTTTTTGCAATTTGCAGGTCAGTATCAGGTTGTATATTGATCTAAATATGATTTGCGGCTGTAACCAATATTTATTTATCACACTAATATTATAAATGCGAAAGTTCGTGAGTGTGTGTTTATATGTTTGTTACTTCTTCACGCCCAAACGGCAAAAATTTTGTATAGAGTTAGCTGACACCCTGGATTAACATAAAGGCTACTTTTTATCCCGGTATTCCCACGAGATCGAAACTTATGCGGTGAAACCGCGGAGCGCAGCTAGTATAATCATAAATTATAAAAATTGTTAATACATCTCTCTACATTGATATAAATTTTATGAAATCAAAACATTTGAGATCAATTCTAACTCAAGGAGTTTTTTTTACTTATTCTAATGATTATAATTCTATAAATACATAGTGTGAGGAAACTGGCATGTCCTAGAACCAAAAATTTTAAGAAATGTGACATTTACCAACCAACACGGCCCGCATGGTGGATTACGGCCCACTACCTCTCACAGAGAGGAGGCCTGTGTCCCAGCAGTGGGAACATTATAGGTTGATTATGGTGATTTTCGTCTCGCATTCTGCACGGGATCCGCTTCAGTTGGACCAGAGCTTACATCCTGTCTCTCAGACTAAATTATATACTTTCCAGGATAACTCTATGGGATAATGAGAGGGAGAGGATTGTCCTCCTCACTTCAAGACTGGTGATGACAATCAAGTATGACTTCATTGCCATGAAGCAGCTTGAATTCAAGAAGACTTATTTGGATGACCTGGACACTATCGTTATAGGGGAGCTGGTCTACCCACCCTCATCTTTAGTACCGTAAGTATGATCTTTTTGCAGAAGTCTGTATTAACGTATTTTTTTTTAATGTCTTATATTTATGAAAAAGATGTATTTTAATTGCCAATAGAGAAAAAAGAACTTGAAACATCACTGAGAGGCACAAGAAGCAAACAGGAAAACATAATATAAAAAAGAAAACTTGTTTTGAATACTCATCCATACTAATATTATAATTCGAAAGCAGCTCCGTCCAAAAAACATAAAAACATTGTTTTGTCTGTCTGTTTGTTACGGCTAATCTCCGAAACTGCTGGACCGATTTTGATGAAATTTGGTATGGGTTACTTGGAACCCTGGGGAGGACATATGCTACTTTTTCGAGATACCAAATTCTTTTATTGTTTGCTACAGATGGAAAAGCAGTTCTTACCATAATAGTACATAATATATCGATCGCTGTAACATACCCGCATAAGGGCGTACAATATCTAGTAGTCATTCAAAATCTATTATCATTAATATCATTATTTATGTCAAATATATTATAATTAATTAATATTATTACTCATGCCAAAATACATTATGACTAATTAATACTATCACTCCTGTCAAAATATATTAACAATTGTTATCAGTTATCTTATCACTTAAGCCTGACGTAAATTGACGTAATTTTAGTAGGCAAGTTTTTAATCTCGTATAAGTGTTAGGCGCTGATTAATTTGACAGGACTAAACTAAAATTTATCTTCTATCCTTTTCTTAATGAAATAGAAACTTAAATTTAGTTTAGTTTGTGAGCAAGGTAATCGGCACCATTGAAATAGTTTGATAAAAAATTAGAAAGGTTTCTATTGAATTACTATTCTACGTTCAAGTTTAAGGCCCGTTTCCACCACAAATCGCTTACTAACGAATTTAAAACATCGTTCTTTCTCTGTTATCTTCAAGCGATTAACAGAAACAAAACGATGTTTTCAATGCGTTTTGCGCTAAACACATGTAGTAAGTTGTGGTGCAATAATGTTCCTAAGATCAAATTTCATTATAATATCCATCAACTAATGATGTCTTTAAAAAAATATAAGTACAGGTACTTAATGTAGGTCTACATTTGAAATTTAAAAAATATTAACAATGGCTGACTCCGAAATGCAGTTCCAATTCAGCGGGGTAATTGCGTAACACACTAACAGTAGCAATGGGTTTTTTTTTGACAGTTCAACAACATCCATTGCGTTATTTACGTTGTTGAGCAGACTTATTTTTCGAACAAATGAAGCAATGGATTAGCAGTACCCTTCAAAATGATTCAGATTGTGATTGATAGTGTGTTACGCAATTAGGGGGCAGGAGGTAGATACGCATAGGTACAGGTTTCATCGGTTTCTTACTAAACTTCAACTTCTATTCGACGATCCTGCATACTTATCTCTTTTGTTGACTGTACTTTAAAGTTCCTAACCTATGTGTTGGTACACAGTCGCCTGAACGGCATCGCTTCCGGCGTCACGACAGTCGTGAAAGACTGCGTCATAGACCGGCTGTGCCGCCGACCCTCGCACGAAGACGTGGACCACCAGAACAGCAAACTGTTCGATCCCAAGTATTTTGAACCTAGGTACCTTTCAGTTGCTGTAGGATACACTTAACGTTGCTAGCTTCTTTTGGGTTAATTTCGTATTTTGATGTATATTTGCGTAGCTTGATTTTGATAATGTATGTGCTATCTAATTTACCAAAGTTGTTTTTTTTTTTCATTTAACGCTAACGGCCTTATTACAAAACAAGATTTGTCTTCAGAACCAGGTTTAAACCATCGATCCATTTTTAAAATTTCGAACTTTATTCCGACAATGCTGACAACTTAACATCTTTTTTGTAAAGAACTTTAAGTATATCAATCACAGTTACGGTCTTAATAAAAAACTGTCTCGATGATTAAAATGTCCATATAACTTTATCTTAACATCTATACAAATAAATAAAATTGAAATGTCTGTTCGTAATGTCAAAATAACATCTTTTAATAAATGCATATGAAAGTATACATACGATACTTATAAAAAAAAAACTGTCTGTTTGTCCGTTTGTTCCGGCTAATCTCCGAAACGGCTGGAAAAAAAAATAAAATCCAATTTGGTTTCCGACATGCACAGCTAGTTTTGTAATAAGACCAAAATTGTTTTTCGCGTTAAATCTATTTGTCTTACTTTAGAAACGGACACCAGAGCTTCTGGGTAATGCCTACCTATCATGAAATAAATTGTGTAGACAGAATGCAGAAGAACTATAAAACAAACATAATGTCTACAATACATTTTTTTTTAAACGTCACTCCACATAGCGAATTTCCCCCGTATTGTGGGTGCGTTTACAAACATTTAAACTCACATACAAAAACAGCCAGACCCGGAACAACTACTTGTAGGTCATACAAATATGTGTTCCGTGCGAGAATCGAACCCGCGACACGCAGCGCAGCAGTCAATCGCTTAACCACTGCGCCAACCGTGCCATCATTAATTAACTAACAGGTTTTCTGTTTATGCCTGGCTGTTCTCATTTATTTGTGGTTTCTTCATTAATTTCACTACAGAAAATTAAGTGGGTAATTTTTAACACTCAAGAGTAATTACAATAAATTGCAACTAAGTTTTCCCGCCTAGCTGACCACAAACAGATTATTTTCCTTGTGTAGAAAATGTTCGGGATGTACTATTTTGTTTAGAGTAATTCAAAAATATTCTTATACTGAGATGATGATTAATAGAGAAGTATGCAAGAAGACATGCTGCGACGAATCCACATAACTTGGGATAAGAGCAGAAAATGATGATCATGAACATGATTGCGCTTTTGTAATATCTCGATGTTGTAATAGTACAGACGCCAGCACATCAAGCTACAAGAAACTGTCAAATTTTCCCAATCAACTTTGAACCTTACTCTTTAGCGATAAAGTTGAAAATGTATTAAAGAAATTTGACAGATTGCAGTAGCTTGAAGCTCGCGTCTGTACATAGTCCACCGAGGGGAGAAAGTGATCGATTACTAACGAGGGTGTAGTTTGAGTCCCGAGGCTCAGCCGATGACCTTAATACACACGAGTTGCGAATCGCAGTTTCTTCCGAGTAATACATAGTGCTTTATCTACGAGGAAAATAAAAGACATTTTTCGATGTGAAGTTTATATTAAAATTGTTACGAACTTTCTGCCTCATTTAAAAAAAATTAATAATATAGGTTCCGAGCAGGTATGGTATACAATTAGAAAGTAGACAACAGTATAGCTTTGTATTTGCTAGGCATCAATAGGCGTGACAATGCAACAACAGCGCATGCTGTTGCTAGCAACATGACGGGTGCCTTTTTGTTGCACAAACAAGTGTTAATTGTTGTTCTGCGTCATGCTGCGCAACGCCTAGCGTGTGTACACAGCGTTATTCAATGTGTCTGATTCGAATGGGCCTGGTCTTGACTTCGATCACGCCTGATGGAAAGCGATGTATGAGGTCTATGATGGATCGTGTCCACAATATGCCTGGTAACGCAAAAACTACAAAAATCTTGCCATTATATCTAAAGCATGTATAATTTTCAGAATGGCTATGAACACTATATTGCAATAAGATTATTTCAAATAATTCACAAAATTAATATTATTTACATTTTAACTTTTTTATAGCATATTGTTAAACACGCATGTTTCTAGTTGCATTAGTTTAGCTTGTTATCTAAAAAAAATATTTTTAGTATTATTAACTTGTATTATTCGCTTTTGTAAGTATTTCCCAAGACGAGTTGTGAAGAAAAACAACAATGTTTTTATCTATGTTCTCCCAGCTGTTCTCACAAATATTTACAGCATTATGATGACGGCCAGCTGTCCTCTGTAGGACTCTCAAGCGAAAATCCTCTATTTTCGGCCGGCCGGAATTTCTAGGCATACATTTTGCGAAAATTAGAAAGGTTCCTGGACGACCGGCAACTTTTTACCCTAACACACCCAATGAACAAATTCAACCTTCCCACCCTATTATTAAAGGAAAGATAGCTAATAACATAAATATTGACTACAGAGAGCGCCACCTCCGCGGCGTGCGCCTGATGTGGAACAAAGGCGAGCCAGTTCCCCTGAAGACGGTGTGGAACCCCTTCAGTCACGACGTGCCATTCCTCACGTACGCCTCGCATCCCATCTTCTGGCATAAAGGTGAAGGTGATATGTACAGACAAATTTTTTGTTATATATGTGTTTGTGTGCGTTTGTAGCCAGCAGTCTTGACTTCGACCTGTTACCCCGTAGCCACGAGCTACACGCGCGTCGTTGAAAAAAGTTGGTTACTCTAAACAGCTTTTTTGCTTGCAGAGCAACGGACGGAAACAAGTGACGAGCATGCGTGTCGCTTGACGAAAGTCGCATCGCTCGAGGTCGTGAACGGGCCTTAAAACTGTTCCTGATTCAATCCTCAGTTTTTTGGTTTCTCATTTACGGAATTCTTCTTTGGCAGCTGCCATGGAATCAGGGTTTTTGTCATTTTTGATGATAACATTACGCCTGTACGAGCACACGTAATATACCTGCCAGTACTGTTCTGCTAAAATCTCACCGAACTTAGGTGAAGTGAGCTATCATTCCCTAGGGATTGACTCACTTTGAGATCACTTCACCCAAATTATCACGGTACGAAAAAAGTTGTCTACTCAACAACGTAAATAACGCAATGAATGTTGTTGAACTGCCATTCCTACAGACTGTTAGTGTGTTGCGTAATTACCAGCAATTGGCAACAATGTCGTCGGAACCCATATCACAGACATTCACCCCTACCATCATTAATTCCAGAGGGAACAGCAGATGAAAAATCAACCTACGACATGGAAACATTCGCCACAAAGATACAGAGAGCAATAGAGCACATGACGTCATCAGCGTGCTGCATACACCACTCCCCCATAGTCATCCAGAGCTACGTAGGAGTGACGTCACTACTCCACAACAAGACTGGCATGGGATTCTTCAAGGTCAGGGGGAAGTTCAGCTTCTAAGAAGGCTTCTTTAAAGGTACAACCCTTTGTTAAGGAATATCATTACTACGTTGAAATAGCAGTTGTTGGCGATGTTATAAAATTGAAGCTAGTTAGATAATGAAGGGACTTTGTTATGATTAATAGCTAGAGTTGTTTATAAAAGAAGCCGTAACGTAAACGGCCTGAATATTATTATTATGAATACCTAGTGTGGAATTTTCATTGTTCGAACTTCGGTTTTCTTGATCGCTTAGATGTAACTGAATGTTCTATAGAAAAAAATATTACCCTCCTTTTAAGATTTGAAGCAATCGGATAAAAAGTCATGGCAAAAGAACTCTTAAGAGAGAGTTCTAAGAGATAGTTTTTACTTGTCTTGTTTTCTATAGTTTTGTTCAAATTGCATTTATTGTTATAATTTTGATGTGTAGCTGCAATTCAAAAGTGAATACAGCAAGGTTCCAGTTTACGAGTACTTAATCAATAATAATAATAATATTGTTAAATTACTTATTAAAGATTCGTATGTTCTAGGCCTTATGATAGTAAAATAATAAATTACTGGAAGCGACGCAGCTTGTGACTGGTTTAATGCGCGTTATTAGGATAAGCCTCGCCAAAAGGCTTATTAGAAGCTCACGTTAGAAAGAGATGGGGGTAGGTTTGAAAAGAGATATAAGTTTTAGACTAGGAGACCAAGACACGATGTCTTGTTTGACTTGTGTGCCTATCTTTAAATAAGTTTTCTATTGTCACAATGGTGAGGTGAAAGGGACGGGAGACGACCTCGACGCATACCGTAAGGGTTGGATCGAGGTGGCTCTAGACAAGAATGCCTGGAAGGATTTGAGGGAGGCCTTTGCTCAACAGTAGGACAGAGCAGGCAAACTAAAAAAAAATGTCACAAAGCGGTTGTAGGTTTATAGCTCGAATGTAAAATTCAAAGTTGGCATTCCAGTAGCAGCAACTGTGGTTGGACGGTGCTGCTAGTCGAATTGAGCTGTATTCCGACAGCTATAAACCAGGAATATTAAAAATCTCGAGTATACCGGATGATTTTTTTTTACCGTCTCGAAATTTTTACAGGGTGAACACCCTGTAAAAATTTGGAAGGTGATAAAAAAAAACTTCCTGTATAAATGACTTTTAAACAAGCACCATCGTCGGTGGCATCATTGCCTACAATCAGCTATTAGGTGCGAACAAGTCTAAGCGCCCGTGTTTTCTATCTTGACTGTGCTTGAGGAAGCGACGAGCTGTAGACAAATTTTCGCGCAAGAGAAGTAGTAAAAGATTGTGGGTCCCGTCTCAGTAAGGAGATACATATTATAGTTGATCGCTGACTGTGCACTCCGCCGATGAGCACTCTGTCAAACAAACAACTCGTTTTTAATTGCTAGCTCTACTCGCTTCTCGCTAATCGCCGGCGGTGGGGCAGGTATCCATAAGACTAATCGGGATCCCAGAGGGAAAGAATGCGTCGTGAATTCTTGGTTTTAGGGCATTACTTGTGATAATTTTAAATATTTTAGCCATATTATAAAAAAAAAAAGTTGTATTTACTGATTATGTTTTGTAAAATACACTGTGTTTGGTTTTTAACTACATAAATCTCAATCTAGATTATATAGAGATCTTCTTGTGCCACGGCACAGTGTTCTTGAATGATATATATAGTCGACTAATTGTAGAAAATAAACATGGTTTTTTTATCACCAATATAGAGCCAATTTGATAAACATTGGAAAATAATTTTAAACTCTAAAATATAATAATATCACTCAATTACAAAAAATACATTTCTTAATACCAAATTGTCTTTCAAGTATGTAGTTTATTTCAAATTAAATGCGAATGCTTGTTCATGGTTATTATAAAATATTCGTAAAGGAGTTAAAAAATGTTGTATATGAGTAAGTGATAAGAAAGTAGTCTCAAAATACAAAAACAAAATGATTGACATTAGAAAGAGAATATTGAATAGCGTATCTTAGCTTTTGCATCAATCAAATAATATAAATAATAAAATATATAATAATATACATACTTTATGTATTTGTTATAATAAACATATTTGTAACAGTCCATAAAGATAAGCCATCTAGGTGGCTAATATTACGATAAATCATAATAATATATAATTATGTATTTATAATAACAACTACATAAGATATCCTATAGCAGACATAATATATGTCGAAAAGACGACGAAATGGGCGTACTTATGCAAAAGGGAACCAACCCACGCAGACAGTTCGAGAAAAATACTGTTTTTAATAAAATACATACCTAGTGTGAAAGTAAATTGTTGACATAATAGATAGGATAACGTTGCGAAAATTAAAAAAAAATGAATAAATCTTCTTTTTTCAGCCGGTTTGCATAAGTACGTCCATATAAACTCACATGTATGAACTTGAAAACAAAAGAAAATCATTGAACGTACCTAGTTTATTAAAACACCGACTGCGGGAATTGAACTAGTGCTGTTCATATGTCGATAAATTATAGCACTCTTATTATTGATATTTGTTGTTACAAAAAAATATAAAAACTTATGTACTTATCTATTTATTTATTTTCAAACCACTGTACTTACTATTATTTATGTAAAATTACAGATTTAATTGCATTTATTAATTTTGCTGATATAATAGTTATAGAATGTTCCATTACATCACATTTTCTAATGACAATTTCATAATCATAATAACAGTTAGGTATTATTATCATTAATTTAGTATCTGCTGTACTTAGTGTAAGTTTTGCTCAGAAATAATGTGATTATTATGTACGGCTATCATGAATTATGTTTAATCTATACATCTTATAACTATACATCTAAACAAATAAATAAAATTGAAGTGTCTGTTTGTAATATTAAAAGAATAGCATGTGAAAGTTAAAACAAAAGTGAAACTTATAACAAAATAACATTTATTTATATTTTTGTTTGTCTGTTTGTTCCGGCTAATATCCAAAACGGCTGGACCAATTTTGACGGGACTTTCACTGGCAGAGAGCTGACGCTTTTTGTCCTGATATCACGTTCACGTGGAATAATGTCCGACATCCACGCAGGCGAAGCCGCTGGCATAAACTAGTAAAATATAATATGAATCTATAAGGCTCATCTTAGAGGTTCTTCGACAATACTTTTGATGTTTGCAATTTCTATCCTATGCATAGGTATTTTGGCCTCGATTTAATTTATTTATATTTGGCATTGTTTTATTAAAATTATACTTTTTACAATATTTATTTATTAAACTATTTCTTTCTTCATAGTTTAAAATGTAGTTATATTTCGTTAGTTATACATAGTTTGATGTAATGTACCTGCTTCCATATTTACCATTAGATTATGTCCTTAAAGTTTATGTAAATATACTTTATATACTCGTAGAATATATTTAGTTGATGTTATACTTAATTATGTGCTGTGTAAAATATAATTTGTAATAAATAGCTTTGAAGGTTTGAAGTTAATAAATTAGGTACTTACAACCCGTTCGCGCTAAGTTTGCCGCTGACCGTCAGTAAAACTAAGAAATATTGAAAAAAACTGAGGATCACACGCGATGACGTTGCTTACGGGACTGAGGAGGACGACTCAGTGGTGCGGTAGGCGGTTGGGGGGACCGGCAAACTTAGCGCGAATGGTTATACATTGAAATATTTACATATTTTTGGAACTTGTTTGTGCAGTTACTAATTATTATTAGTATTAATTGCGGTGTGCTGGTAACAATAATGTAATTTCCACCCTGATTCCGTTGAAATAACAATAAAAGATGTGTCAGCGACTACATAACAGCACGATTACGAGGTTGGTCCCATAGAGAAACTTGTTCGGTTTGATAGTCTGAAGGTCTACTAACTAAGCACGAAACCCGTAGTTTTGGCCGAATCTACTGGTAAGACGATTAGAGGGGTGAGGGGGTCCAAACGAGTCTTATTTTTAATTACGTGCGGGTTGAAGGGGTCTAGATTTTTCTTACGTAAGATCTCAAAAGTAAGCAAATAGGAAGATTTTTTTTTTCTTTGCATTTCTGGTAGATAATCTTACGTAAGATTGAAAGGGGTGGAGGGGGTTCATCCAAGTCTTACTTTTTGTTACGTGGAGAGAGAGGAGGTCAAAAAGTGATCAAAATTGTCTTACAATAATAAATGAACAGCCCCAATCACTTACGGACATAAGATTAGTTCGCTTCGAACTAAGAATTTTTGATAACACGATTTGGCAATTGTCCCTTCTCACGATGTTTTTCGGACGGGACCGTATCTTCGTTGACGGGTTTAGAGACTAGACCCCCCTGAACCGCACTCTTAAATATGACCCCACCTTTCTGATACATGCTTTATAAACGGGCTCGAAGATTAATGTGATTCTATAGGTAATGAAATGAACGTAGATTTCAATTGATTGGGCTTTCAGAGATTACTCTTAGTTTTATTATATTGTATCAGTTAGCAATGTTTTTCTATTTTTTGTATTGATAAAGCGACATTTAGGTATCTTTAAAACACGGTTTGGTTAGTTAATTCAAATACGTTGAAGTTATGGGTGAAGATCAAACAAAATATAACAGTATATTGAAAAATAATTAATAAATTAAATGTTTATAAAATGTACTAATAAATTGTTTTTACAGTTCGATGTCACAAAAGCACGGTTTGACGGTGTTTAACAGTGTTATTGATGAGTGCGCTTCACGTGGTTTCATAAATGTGCTAGTGATAATTACTTATATTGAAAAACAGTTTAATGCTAGGTCTGGCTTTCAACATCGGCCAATCTGGTCAGGTTAGATCAGCGATACAAATAATTAAATTAGTAATTAAATAACACCAAACACAATACTTTAGGGTGCGTTCATGTTTTGAAGGCCTACTCTAATGCTGGCACTCAACTTGGATATTTGTCAAAATATTTGCGTCAATTGGCCAATACAAAATATACCCTATTGCTATTGGAATTGAGTCTATTTTGTGTTACCAAAATAATGTGAACATTTGCAAATACAC
Source organism: Gortyna flavago (assembly GCA_963669345.1). Lineage (NCBI taxonomy): Eukaryota > Metazoa > Arthropoda > Insecta > Lepidoptera > Noctuidae > Gortyna > Gortyna flavago. The sequence continues at coordinate 2,890,697 of OY770132.1, forward strand.
CAAGTGAAGCAATAATAAGCATAGAAAGTTTGTAACTGTTATGATATCACAGAAAACATTATATTTACACATTTACATACAATAATAGGCTAATATACAAATTATATTATGTTGCTGTTTGTGTACTCATATAGTTTTGACCCTCGTGTCATTGAAGTTTGTCTTATTATCTTTAACTATATTAAATATTTGAATCATAATTTTATGTAGTTTTATTGACAACACATACGCCTACATCACCAAAAGAATGGATGTCGGTTGACAAGCATGGGTAAACTACAAATAGAAATTCTCACTTTAAACGTCAAAAAAATTATTGTCAAGCACACCGCCATTTTTATGGAACCTGGCGTACCTGGTTTTTTATACTTGTGTACATCTTGTTGCATTGATGTTTGCATACTTTAAACATTCAGAGTGATTATTCCAAACATCTATGCAACAAGATAGTTAAAAAAATATGGATGTCAGATGATCAACTTTGAACGTTAATATATCGGAAACGTGACGCTTTACGGGGTTTGGTCCTTGTATGTTTTCTGTTTGCATTAATGTCTGCTATCGATTTATAAAGGATCCATGAGGGGCCGCCATAGCGAAAAAAATAAATGGCGCTACAGGTATGCCATGGATCTGCTAAGCCCTGTTTATAAACTAAACCCCTTACTCTCCAACGGCAGATATCTTTTTTCGTGGAAAAAAAATTGTTGTCTAGACAGTTTTGGTTGTGGAGGTCAGATAGGCTGTTGCTCTATGTAAAATACTGGTATTTAGTTGCATCCGGTTAAACTGGAAGCCGACCCTAACATAGTTGGGGAAAGGCTAGGCAGATGACTGACTTAAGTTTTGCATGAAAAAACCGTTGAACATTCAATATTATTCCATGGACAGTCATTCTGACTTGAAAAAATTAGGCCATAAACAGAAAGAAAATACGTTTATTAAATAGCAATACAACACAGCCTCACTTTGGATCGTACAGGACGAGCACACAAATTGAAAACAGGAAGTACATACATGAAAATAATTTTAATAAATTCAAATCAAAACATTATACAAACTCATTCTCACTCCAGTTAGCGGGTAAGTAATAATTATCCCAAAAAGATTCTTCTAAATTAAGTTTAGGATCATTTTCATCGACTTTTATTTCCCTGACATATCTTATATTCTCTATCCATGATAGATCGTTTGTAACATTTTCATTGTATATCGGTATTATTTTGTTTTTAGCAGATTCAGTAACAATCTCTTTATTACTTTTGGGCGCCCGATTATATACTCTTTTATTTTTAGGTTTTATTTCTTTTTCATCTGAAGCTTTTTTCTTGCGACTTCTTTTTTTTTTAATAGTTGTAGTATCATGTACGATACCTGTATTATTAGTAAGTTCTCTTGGATTTTCAACAGCTTTGATTGGTTGGTTTTTTTTCTCAGCTGCGTTAAAAGTATTTGTTGGAATATTGACGTTCATTTTATCTACCTTTTTAACTATGATTGGGTTTACAACTTCATAAATCTGTGCAGGCTGAGTTAAATGATCAGCATCTTTCAATTTATGGCTGGAATCATTGATTGTGAATGTTCTGTTCGAATCATACCAAGTTTGTCTTTGATTTTCAGGAATATTTTTTGTTTTTGGACAAACTGGTAGTAGCGATGAGATGATATGATCATTTTGATTGGAAGTCATTGTTAGACTATAGTTAGCAGTATTGATCACACTGGTGGGTTCTTTATTTTGTACGACAATTTTGTATTTTAAATTGCTGTTAGTATTACGAAGAATTATTGGATTATTTGGGGAAGTACTAGTTTTCATTGTATTATTAAGCTCATTAATAGGGGTTGTCTGCTCGTTCGGTATTTTACCAAGAGTGGTGTTGCTACCAAAGAATGCAGGCTGCATTACGTTTATAGTTTTTCCTTCATCAGAAACATTACTCACTAATCTACCAGCAACAGCTCCTTTAGAAACTATATTTATCTCATTCTGCTGCATTTGATCTATGCCATCAAAGTTATTGATTATACTTTGTGAACAATTTACATCAGAAGATATTATATGTGGCGCTCCTACATCTTTCAGGGAAAGACTAGACATACCTCTATGTATGTCAACTTCAACAGGTATTTTAGAACCTGCATAATCGACTGTTGCAGTATTAGTATCATTATGAGTGAAATCATCATTATCGTCAATGTTGGAGAGGTCTATAATTTCAACATCTTTATTTCCTTCCGTGATGTCTACAGGTATTGCTTCAGCTATTTGTGTGAGTTGAGTCCTGTCTTCATCAGCTATAGAGTATACTGGTGATATGGAACCGGCACGATCACCACCATCTGCGATAGAACTGTCATGGTTTTCGCCATGAATGTTAGGCCTTAGTTCTTGATGATCGAAAATTATTGCTTTCATGCAGCGAGTTAGTTTCTCAATAACCTGAAAAGAGGGAATGCAGTTAAAGTAGGTTAAATTAAAATGTATTTTTGGATCTGAAGTTGATAATGCTATTTTAAAATCTGGGTCATCAGGATTTTATTATCTTAATAAAAAATGTGGGAGCAAAACAGTTAGGTACTGTATTTTTTCAACTGATTTTGCAATCAGTGGCCTTATCAGTCCAGTCCTATGGGTAAACAACGCGTCATAAAATCCACTGAAATACTTAGGAAAAACTGTATAATCATTATTATCTAACGCATGTAGCTATAAATCAAAAAGGAAAATTTATAATATGCATAATTCCAAGAAGATCTAGATATCTACGCCTCTGAGTTTCCGTTCGGAAGCAGCGCCGGCGCTAGTGGGTATCACATCCCATGTCCTATGTCAAAAGGGTAATTCTGAAGTCAAAAGGACATGTTTTCTTACTTCATTATTATGTTCTTATGATTTTTAAGTTAAGGGAAGAACTGAGAATTGAGAAGATCAAGACCATAGTAAATTGATTTCCGTGACACATACTCGGCTGATATAATATGCGTGCCTCTGACATCATGATAAAACAAAATCCTTCTTTACACATTACAGTCAGATGATTCTTTTACTAAATTTCAATTAATCATTTTCATGATTGCAGCAGTGGTGGCCGAATGGTAACGACTTACGAGTTGTAGCGTAGGTCGTGGGTTCAGACCCAAACAAAGTGCTTTGCTTTGTGTAATTAATATCATCACAAAAAACGGTGAAAAAAAAAACATCGTGAGGGAACCGGCATGTCGTAGAACCAAAAATTCGAAAACGTGATATCTACCAACCCGCAATGGCCCGCGTGGTAGATTACAGCCCACACCCTCTCGTAGAGAGGAGGCCTGTGTACCAGCAGTAGGAATATTCCAGGCTGATTAGTCTTTATGCTACTTTCATGATAAGTAACAGTGACGGTTATTTTAAAGGACCTTTTGATAAGAAAGCGGTGGTATTTCAGGGATAGTACCGGTACCGTTACTGACTGTCAGACGGTCTGTGTGTCACCCAGTGTCACCGCTGTTTATCTAAACGTACTTAATAATTCATGACTCTGTTACTAAGTTCAAATTGAAATTTATTTTTAGTACTTTGTAACGGATAAAGTTTACTTTGGCTAAAGTTGATAAGCTTTTAAACCAAGCTGTAGGTCACACTAAACAATGCATCAAAGTTTTACCGACTAATGATTTTATTTTATGTTATTAGGTGGTAAACAAGGGTTGTCCATGGTAACAGGTCCCCGGCTGTAATAATGGTAACCTACAATACGAGAGATATTGCAAGTGCGCTGTCATCCCAGAGACAAAGCTGGTCTCATGTGCCTGTAATTACACATCTTCAAACCGTAACACTGCTACACTTCTTGGCGGCAGAAATGTAGGCATGGTAAGTAGTAAAATATTCAATCGGTTAAACTGCAAGCCCAACCATGTTGCGGTAACATAGTTGGGAAAAGGCTAGACAAATGTTATTATTATTATTAAAAGCCTGTGATGACCCACTGCAAGGCAAAGGCCTCCCTACTCTCCACTTCTCTCTGTTCAAAGCTGCTGAGGTTCCAGACAGATGATGATGGAAGTAAAATTTCCCCAGTCCACCTTCATTAAAAGCTCTGCTACTATTACAGGTCGCCCTAGGAAATTGTGACCTTATTGGTAATGATCTTCAGAAAGGTCTGGTGCGCGGTACTAGCGGCGTGCGTGTATGATCAGACTTGTGAACGTAACCGAAGCAAAAGTACAGAGGCCAGCACATCAACCTACCCCAATCTGTCAAATTTCTTTGATAGATTTTCAACTTTATTACAAATGAATAAGGTTCATATTCAATTGGGAAAATTTGACAGATTGGAGTAGCTTGATGTGCTGGCCTCTGTACATACTCCTTTTGCTTCGCTAAGGATCGTAGCAGGTGGTGTTCTGTAATTTCTACCTACCCCCATGAAAATAGGCGTGAGCTTACGTATGTATTACCTGGGTCTCTGGATTGTATTTAACATAACATAATCAGCCTATAATGTTCCTACTGCTGGGACACAGGCCTCCTCTCGGTGAGAGGGACTGGGCCGTAATCCACCACGCGGGCCCAGTGCGGGTTGGTACATGTCATATGTCTTCGAATTTTTGGTTCTAGGACATGCCGGTTTCCTCACGATGTTTTCCTTCACCGTTTTGAGAGCAGTTATGATTTGGTGATGAAATAATTTACACAAAGTAAAGCGCCTGTCTGGGGTTCGAACCTACGACCTTACAATTCGTAAGTCGCGGCTTTTACCACTGGGCCATCACTGCTCTCTGGATTTTATTTAACACGTTGACTGCCACCGCGGTCACCGGTGACCGCGAACAATAGATTTTCTATTGTGTCTGTTGTCTGGCAGTCAACGTGTTAAGAACTATAAATATATATTAGGTTAGAGTATTAGACCTACACTACATTAACGGGCCACCTATGAAAGATATAAAAACGTCTTATATAATTCCTACCTGCATGGAACGCTCGTCTTGGTGACATTGTGTTTTGTAGGAGCACACCTCTCTCATGTATTGTTCTGCTTCACATACCGGGATCAACTTGTGTTTGTAAATGTAATCGTCTACTTTGAGGCTTATTTCAATCAGCCTTGCAGTTAAGATTTGTTTCTGCAACAAGTATAGATAAAATCATGTAGAAGGAGTGGAAGTTCCAGTGCCTTAGGCATCTTCCGGGCACGCTCGTTCCATCATAGACCTCATCCATCGCTTTCCATCAGGCGTGATCGAGGACAAGAGCGGGCCCAATAGCAAGAAAAATAAATAAATAAATAAAATGTAGTAAGTAGATGGGTACAGCCGACTAGAGATTAAGGACAGTATAGGTAGGCAGAAAAAAACGCGATTTCTATAAATTAGGTAGTCTAAAATAGCTATTTATTGAAATCACGTTTTTTTCTGACCATCGTGTCCATGTCCGCTAGTCAACTTTTGCCTCCCTGCGTGAGTAGGTATAGTCGACCTCGTAATTTCTTTTCCACTTTTGACAACACCTCCTAGTCAAATTCAAGTTCATAATATTTTAAATAAGCCTTCGGCATTTTGAAACGTCAGGAGACAGTTCACGGTTACAAGTTTCAATTAGTCGTTGCCTATGGAGAATAGCCGGTAAGAAATTCCACTTCACTCCAGTAAATTTGAAACTTCTCATACTTACTGTCACACAGACCTTGTCGTTTTAAGACATGCAAGTGATATTCAACCTTAGGGTTATGAAGCAATTAGGTCGACTATACCTACCTACTGATGGAGGAATAATGTATAAAGGGAAATTCAGCCATGCTTGCTACAGTCATGTCTATAAATAGGTTCGTGGTGGTAAAAAAAAAAAACATCGACTAAACGCTATATAGTACGCAAAAGTCCCGAACGAATCAGTAGATCTCGTACATATGGGGCTTTCCCTTGCTAACTTCGCCGCGAAAAACTTAGCTCTTGCGAGACAGAGCTAAGAAACACATGTCGTCGCTTCAAGCCTAAGGTCTGTAGGCACATTTCCCAAACATTTTCCAACACTTTTAAATAGGTAATCAGTTGTTACCTCTTTCTTATTTCGGGACCAAGATGTGTTTATTTTTTTAGGCATTTTATTTACTTCTTCATAATATAACTGGTGCAGTCACGAATTTAGTTTGGCGCCATTTTTGAAAAAAGTAAGATATTTTTTTATGTTTTTTTTTTATACGCTGCTCTTGTTTGGATCTATGGTTTAGATAGAACTTTTTTATAAAATTTTCTTTTGTTTAAGTCTTTATGATATATGTGATACATATTGTTTCAGCATGAAACTCACGTTTCCTCTCGCCTGAAATTATTTACAATTGACTCTTAAATCCTGCAATTGTTGATAACTTTTCAGTTATCAGGAGGATGATTTATGAGTATCCTGTGTTATATAAACTGAAGATAATATACCGCAAAACCATTCAGGACTCAGTTTGCTCGTGTCATCCGACACGACAACTGTGGTTTATTAGAACTCTAATTCATGGATAATTAATTACAGTAAAAATGTATTTGGTAACTCAAGTAATTATTTTATTACTAGCAACATATCTCAGCAATGCTGGATATGGGATACCGGCATCATCTGGCGATCATTATGGGTAAGTTTATTTGACATTTTTGACTTGTGGCTGTATGAAACAATACTACTGTTATAGTAGCCTATAGTTAATTTTCGCGCCATTTTGTGTTGGCCCGCCCTTTATTTTTTTAAAAGGCTGTATGCTTTTATCATCTTTAACTGCGTTAGGCTAGGCATTATTTAAACAAATCTTTATTTAGGAATAATTTTATTGTTTTCTTTGGTACCTGGTAAAACGTCAAACTTAATTTTTCTTTTATTTGTAAAACTCTTCTAAAATATAAAAAAAATACGAAGCAAAAACTAGAACATATTTTATACTCAAGAATGGAAGCATTTACCATTAGCATTTACCTATAAATACATTTCAATTGTTTTTGTATGGTGTGCGTACCTAATGCATAGTTGGTTGGTAGGATTGAATACCAAAAATTTTCGCCATATTTGCGAATTTATCCCTAAAGTCAAAGTCAAAATAATTTATTTCAAATAGGCCATAAGACCTGTTTGAACTTAAAAATTCACAAGAAAATATAATTACTTCTATGGGTTCCAAAAAGTAGCTTCGAAGAATGGGCAAGAAACTCAATAGCCACTTAGGTGCTACCACAGCAGATTATCTATAAGGAGGTACCTAATTATTATTCAAAGGCTGTGACTATACCATGATGTCTGCCTTTCTCAATCAATACGGGCTTAAGTTAGCCGGCTTAACAAAATTATAATAACCCTTAAAACAATATAATCTTCAAACGTTTCTAAAATGCTAGGTAAAGTCGCTGCGTGTGTACCTAAAATTACAAAGAAACTCAGCCTACTTTAAAACACTTTCTGTAATGCTGTTCTATAGAAAGCAAACACCTCATAGGAATTTGGTTTTTAGTTTAAAGTTGTCTACCTTCATAAATATAGATATTTACTTGTAAATAGATATTCATCACATCTGCGGAGTTTCGCTGCATAATTTAATTTGACCCTGTATAATTATTTAATTATCTCGTCTGAGCTTATCACTTGCTTATCATGTGATCATGTGTTCTTGCATGGAAAGCAAGAAACTCAAGCGTAAAATAACAGACTGTATTACTTATAATTTAACTTTACAGACAATCGGACGTGCAAGCCCCGGAATACGTACCGCCGTATTTGAAGAACCAACGGTATGGGTCCGGTACTAAAACAGGATACAGTGGGACTAAAACCGGTTACGGTGGGACCAAAACCGGTTACGGAGGAACTAAAACTGGTTATGGCGGGACGAAAACCGGTTATAGCGGGACTAAAACCGGTTATAGTGGGACTAAAACCGGGTATTCGGGTACCAAGAATGGGTATTCTGGGACTAAGTCTAAATATTCCGAGAGTAAAACTTGGTATTCTAATAATGGAGCCGCGTAAGTACCTTCTCATAATACTTTTGGTTTTTGTATTTTTATCTTGCTTGTAGATGTTGTTGTTGTACTTAAGTTATTGTTTTAATAATAATATTCTTTATTTTTCGGACAACAGTAATCAATTGTGTTAGTAAGCAATACAAAATAACTTATTTCTAGTGTGCTGAGATACATTATAAAAGACAGAGTAAATAGTATTATGAAAAGGGCATCCCAAATTAATGTTTTGTGATTGTCCTTTACACACACATTTATAACATGGTCGAGGCCATAATCAAGTTACCGATGTGGTATAAAACTCATGACAGATCCCTCATTTACTTACGTTTAACATCATCATATTATGCTCCTGCACTTATCACAATTTTAATTGGGGTCGGCGGCGTACGCAGCTTGTCTTTTCTATTAGTCGTCATCTCAGCAGTCACCTCCTTTCTGACCATATCATCTTCACACAGTCCATCCATCGTTTCTTTCGTCTTTCTCTACTGTTATGGCGATCCACACCCATATTCAAACCTTTCCTTAAGACATTTTTCTCATTCCTACCCGACACATCACACTATGCCCTTAACATGACAACCGATGTCCACACAACTTTTCAATTACAGGTGCTACTTTTAGACTTGCATCTTATGTCCTTATTTCTTATTATTCGTGGAACACTTATTTAACAGAAGTAGAAATATAGGTACATATAGGGATCTTGCGAAAAGAGAGCCTTATTAATAATCTCGACTCATGTTTCAGGCCCAACTATTACGACTTCCACAACAACGCCAACCAGCCATTTATGCGTAAGTAAATACTTTACCTCCTTATGCACAGACGCCAGCACATCAAGCTAGGTAGGTACTACAATCTGTCCAATTTATTTAATAGATTTTAAGTTTATGGCTAAAGCATTAGGTTCAAGGTTGATTGAGAAAATTTGAACGTTTAGGGTAGCTTGATTTGCTGGCGTCTGTACTTATTCCTTAGATAATTTAGAAAAGTTCACCGTTTCTGGAAGCCTAGGTCTGTAAAGATACGGTTTCCTAGAAAAACGGTGGTGACATTGCGTCCGTAATTTACCATCGAATGACGTCTCAGAAACGTTATTTATGAAAGTCAGTTGGTTCGTTTTCCTAGAAAGCGTTTTTTGACACCGCACCGTAGAGACAAACCCAGGACCGCTGTCATCATTTTCAAGACAACCGTCCCTTAGGCCGTTATGAGGTGACCACCGTTCTTCTAGCTTAAGTTATAACTCCTGTTGACAAATACAACTAATCATCACCAGTCAAATGGTGACGTCAGGCCTCAGTTTAATTTGAATAGATTTTCAGAAACGAGGGTGAGTATTCTTCTCCAAAGTAATTTCAAAAAAATAAGAGTCATAATCCCTATGACTCGTTTTCGCTCGTAATTTGTTTTCTTCAAAAAGCAGACATTCATGAGAGGTATGATGACTGACTGTAGTTTAGTTACGTGGCCAGGTTTTGCGTGTTAGTAGCATTTATTAGTAGGTACAGTCACCAAAAGAGATAACTAACCAGGGTCGTCGGTTATAGTAAGACATCGATGGATAATTTCGAATGGAATTTAATTTGATAAATGAACTGTTTGTTTTCCCTAATTTAAATTAAATTTTATTCGAAAACATCCACCGCTTTCTTACTAAACTTCAACTATATCCGACGGCCAATATCCTTTGGTGACCGAACATCATCAGCGGCTTAGTCACTGCTAAGTGAGTCCTGTAACATCGTCATTGATGTATTTAGATCGATCTACAATAGCTCTTTACTGTCAGAAGTCAGAACATAATTGGTCTAGTTACGTCACGATTCAGGTTCAAAGTAACGTTATCAATTAGGGCAAGATTCACAGACCGCACTGACTTTACTTTGCTACGTAACCTACTCAGTAGGTACTTACTACCAAAATTAAGCGTCGCATACGAATATAAATATTCTTTAACAGTAATGTTCATATTCGTATGAAACACCACAAAGCGCTCTGTGAATTGTGTTCTTAGATAAGCCGGATAGGTCGATAGTTCGTCGGCATCAAACTTCTAAAATACCCAAGTGAACTTGAAATCAAAACCAAACTTAACAACAGTCTTGATAAGATCAAAATAGACACAATACCTACCAGAGTAGGTATAAGCGATTATCAATGCGCGTAGGCACGCTATCTGTCATAACGGAAGCGGCTCAAATCTAAGCCGGCGCCCGGCGTTGCCGTCCGTTCGATTTTCAAATAACAAACTGCGACCTAATTTATGGCCAATGTCAGTGATAATGCAGGGAGTTGATTCTGTTGATGCAGTTCAGGTCAGGGTTGTGTCCTAGAGTACGTTACAGGATAGTCTGGCTGATGATTTCAGGAGTCTGTTCCTTGATAGCTCAAGGGTTTTGAGCGGAAAACAGACTTGTTTTACTGAAAAAGCTATTAAATTTGTCAATTTCAATAATCACAATTTACATTTTTAGCAAACACTACTTATAATGAATATGCCATAGTGACACTTTTGGGAAAGCGAATTTCCCCATTTTATTATTCAGGACTTCAGGAGGCATCTATACTAAAAACCTCATAGGTATTAGCAAGCTATCATTTATTTAATCTAATTTATTTAGCTTGTATTGTACACTTCCAGTTTTAGCTGATCTCGCATGTGGCTGCGTATCTCCTGGAAAAGTCTTAGAAGGGGTAATCTTTTGGGCTTATCTACATGCAATACTTGCTGAACAAAGAAAGGCAAAAGAAAACTTGGATCTTCGATGATTATTTTCTTATTCAAGCCTGTATTTTCGGCTTAAAACTACACTTTGATAATTCTCTCTTATCTCTAACAGCTAAATGCGAGCCGGGCTGCAAGAACTCTGGCATCTGCATCGACACGAACACCTGCGAGTGCCCCGCCAACTTCCACGGCAAGTACTGCGAGTTCGAGAAGAAGCCGTGTCTCTCCTACCCTCCTCTGCCTATGAACTCCGAGAGGAAATGCTCGCCCGAGTAAGTAATCTTGATTTTGAAATTAAACCTAACTTTTTAGATTACAGAATTAAAAGATCTCTTATCAAAGTCGTGTTGCTGAGTGCTTTAACCCTTCGTATGCCGGAACGTAGATCTGCGCAAGACACAATGGCTTTTTAATTGTGTCTGTAATTACGACATACAACCGATTAAGCAACGCCACTTCTGATTCCTGGCTAATCACTAGGTAGGCTTTTGAAGTTTGTGGCTGTCTTTCTTTTGTTTTATATTATATTGTTCAACTAAATTCTAAAGAGAAGTGCTTATTGTCAGCGTTAACTAAGCTGAAGGGTTAATTACTTAGTAGAGTTTGTATGTGATGTTAGTGACCCTTGACGGGTCGAAACAAGGTAGATACTTAATGGCCTCATTTGACCATCCTGGTCAAAACATCCTTTTTCCTTAAATATTGTTAAACTTTTTTTTAATTGTAACAACATACCTACTAAAAACAACATTTCCTCTCCAGAACATGCACAATAACCTGCATAGAAGGCCACAAATTCATGGACGGGTCCAACATCGCCAACATGCGATGTACTGACGGCCAATGGCAGCCAACCCGAGCCGACTTCTCCACCATTCCTGACTGTATGCCCGAGTGCAGCCCGCCTTGTACGAACGGGGGGGTTTGTCTAGCAGTGAACATGTGCGAGTGTCCGGCTGAGTTTAGGGGGGCTCAGTGCCAGTATTGTGAGTATGACTTGTATTTTTGCTAGCTTTGTTTGGTACCTAATGATATGAATCTTGGTGTAGGTACAGAAACTATTAATCTAAGTGGACTAATTAAGTGGGCCCGTGGTAGCAGCTGCACGGGTTGGACGAAGGTTAAGCAACGCTTGCCGCGGTCGGTTCGTGGACGAGTAACCTTTGTAACTCGGAAAGCACGTCAAGCCGTTGATCCGGCTGTCATTCCGTAGATCTTTGACAGTCGTTACGGGTAGTCAGAAGCCTGAAAGTCTGACAAACAGTCTTACCAAAGGGTATCGTGTTACCCATTAACTGGATCGTGGTGATCAGATAGGCAGTCTCTCGATTTAAAATACTGGTATTCAGCTGCATCTGGTTAGACTGGAAACCGACCCCAACATAGTTGGGAAAAGGCTAGCCAGATTGATTGATGTTTAAATACTAATTTATCAAAGAAAAGGTGAGCAGTGGTGGCCCAATGGTATCTGTCGCGACTTACGAGTTGTAGGTCGTAGGTTCGAACCCAGAGAGGCGCTTTACTTTGTGTAAATTATTTCATCACCACTGCTCTCAAAACGGTGAAGGAAAACATCGTGAGGAAACCGGCATGTCCTAGAACCAAAAGCTCGAAGACATGTGACATCTACCAACCCGCACTGAGCCCGCGTGGTGGATTATGGCCGACTCCCTCTCACCGAGAGGAGGCCTGTGTCCCAGCAGTGGGAACATTATAAACTGATTATGATTATGATGAATCTAAGATAATGCGGGAATCTTGGAGAAGATTCTGAGGTTTACAGAAAGCAGTTAAAGTAGTTTTCTTTCCAACATTTCGGCTTTAGTCGTCCACTTAAACATAAAATACTCGTAAATGTAATCAATCCTCCGTTTCATTATCAGTATTCTTGCAGCCGTAAGCGAATGCGACGTCCGCAAGCTAGCCTTCAACGGCGCCTATGACTGCTTCGGTGACAGTGAATCATCAAGCTGTATGTTGACGTGTCCATCCGGCAGTACCTACAGCTCTCCGGCCGCTGAGCTATACACGTGCAAATACGCTACGGGAGTATTCGAACCGCAGCCTATACCACACTGCGTTTACCGTGAGTTTAGATCCTATTGAATAGCGACTGGTTTAAAGGGTACCTATAGGCCGACCAATTAACTGAGACGTTGCCTGAGGTAGCTGCGCGGTGCGGGAGGGGTGACAGTTGTCACAAGTTGACGAATCACTGCGCTCTCGCATCACGTCACCACACCCCTCCCGCAATGAGCTGCTACTGCAGGTAATAACTGCGGCTTAGTGCCTAAATGCTACATTGAAATTGATGTGGGAATGATAAATTAATAAATACAGAATTTAAATAACCAACATTAAGGTTGTATAATTGCATAGCACAATTGTGAGTACTATGTCATACTATAAAGCTACCATTTACTGGGTACGTCTTTCATTGACTTGAATGTGCCCTGGCGGCTGAGGGTATGTCATGCTCACTCAAGTGTCTCGCTGATGGTGGCGCATGTGTTGGATCATTTAGCTCCCTTCAAAATGGTTGAGCTGAATGGTGCTAATACATGCGTCATGTTCGTGAACGGGCGCTGTCAGTAGGGACTGGTCATCTCTTTGCTGCCATGGCTTATTTTAATTTAATATTTGAATTGCTTTTTTTCTTTTAAGTCTTTTCATTACGGACGCTTTTAAAGTTTTACATCGTTCTCACATGCATAATTTTTAACATGAATGATGTAACCAAGTCTTTGTAACCATATTATTTGATTTAGAAGAGTGTCCATGGAGTATCTTGCCCGTTCTTCTCCATATGTACCTACGCTTTGGAATGCGCAACTAGCTTCATCTTTCTGACTGACCGACCCCTTGACAATTCAAAAGTGCCTGTAATTATTTTAATTGAAATAAATGCTTTGAGTTTGAGTTTAAGGACAGTTATTAACCGACTTCAAAATTGGAGGAGGTTCTCAATTTGGATGTTTAAATTATATATTAGTTTTTATTGTAGTGCTTGTTTTTTGGAATTCGTTTGTTATTTTTTTCTTAAAAAAGTTTTTATTTTTCACTTTTTTATTGATAATTAGGTAATTAAATAACTATTTCTTTATTACAGCCGAAGTCGTCGTTATCACACCAGGCAGTCATCGATACAACAGTGTAAGTTTACATTACTTATTTTAATTAGAACTTAAGGGGACTACAGGACCTAAACTCAAAAGAACGCAAGTTTTATAATGACTAAAAGTATTATTATGATCGACTACAATGAACAAAATCAGAAAAATATAAGTATGATATTCTTCAGGATATATATATATCATTCTTCAGGATATATAAAACATAATACAACTAATTTGATACGATAGAAAAAAAACAAAGTTTTTAGAGGTATCTTACCTCTAAAAACTTTCTTTTTATTATAAAAACCTTACAATCATTCTGATTTTTTGTCAGATTATTCTACAAGCAACATACTAAAGCACTAGTGCTTTAATTTTTTACTCCAAACAATAGATATTTTGTAAATAGACAATTCCTTCATATTTTGCAATAAATTACCAGCGTGTTGTGTCATCGCGCTTCTCTTTCTTTTATATACAGTCCGACAGTGACCGCGCTTTAGGTCATGCAGTCCCCTTAAACTCGATTGCAAGACTTATTTTTTTTTTGACAATATAAACGATAGGGGGACTGCCTCTGGTATTGCAGAGGTACTCGTACATAAGCGGCGGTATCCATTTAGGCATCAGGTGTGCACCTCCTTGATTATCACCTAATTACTTTAAAGTTATCACACTAATCTACACTAATATTATAAAGAGGAAAAGTTTGTTTGTTTGTAATGAATAGGCTCAAAAACTACTGGACCGATTTAAAAAATTCTTTCACCATTCGAAAGCTACATTATCCACGAGTAACATAGGCTATATTTTATTTTGGAAAAATAGGGTTCCGTAAGATATTCGGGTTTTTCGGACACAAGGTGTAAAAAATCAACCAGAAAAGTTACTTATTTTGCGTACGCTGCCTAAACTATAAAAGATAGAACCATAAAATGTTCTAATTAATTGTAGATCTTATAAATATCTACAAAAAAGTCCGCGACACACTATACCTATCTATGTCGAGTGAGGCACAACAACTATTTATTAATTTAAAAATCTTGAATTTTTTTTGTACTACATTTAGACGCGTTTATTTTACGCATGCTATTAATCCTTATCAAAATAAATTATTTCATCACTAAGTACAGTTTATGTAGATAATATTTGGTCTTTGAATGATTAAAATTGGACGTTTGTTTTTGAAGTTATGGCGAAATTTAAATATTACGATTTCTGCTGCACGGCCCGTTGCGAAGTGAGCGTCACCAAGACGGGGGTGCGCGTGCGGGAGGGGAGTTTAGATCTATGAGTAAGGTACCCACCCGCGCGGCTCAGACGCGAGGTCGGCTCCCTACGCAGCGGTCGTGCGCGAAGTCTAATAATTTTCGTGTTTTTTTTTTAGATTTCGTTCTTAAAACTACACCTACGCAAAAGTTCTTCTCAGAGCTAAACAACAGTTCTTTTCAGGGCTAACCAACAGTTTTTTCAGGGCTAAACAACAGTTCTTTTCAGAGCTAGAATATTACACGCTATTAACATTTTCTTAAACATTTGAAAATGCCTAAGAGAGCCAGGTCTCAACTTTCTAAACATAGTTCTCGAGCACGGGCAGCAAGAATACGTCGTATGGGAGAATTTTCACCTGAACGTTCACAACGCCTTGCACAACAAAATCTGAGAACCTCCGAATCTGGGAATTGACCTGGGAATCATTTTGCTGACCGTGTCTTTCCTGGGTAGGCTTTTTGCAGCGGTAACCGACGTCCACGCGGGCGGAGCCGCGGGCGACCGCTAGTAATATTATAAAGGCGAAAGTTTGTGAGTATGTCTGTATGTTTGTTACTTTTTCACGCTAAAACTCCTAAACGGATTTGGATGAAATTTGGCACACAGATAGTTTATAACTAGGATTAACACATAGGATACTTTTTATCCCGATTTTCCCACGGTATCGAAACATATGCGGGTGAAACCGCAGGGCACAGCTATTTAAAAACATAACTTCTTTAAAACCACAACTTTTGCCCACAGACCTACACCTACTACTCCGAAACGACAAGCGAATCCCACGGCCACCAACAACAAGTCAGCGAGAGTCACACGCACCACTCCATAACGGGCAGCACGTACGGCACGAGCTCGCACGACGCGCACGCTTCGCACGGCACGCACGGCACGCTCTCCACGTACGGCACGGGCCGGCCTGTCGTTGTTGTGCAGGATATGACGCCCAAAGGAGGGACCTGTCTTAGCTGGGCTGGTGTGCATTATAAGACTTTTGATGGAAAGATTTATAGGTAAGTTAATCTTTTTGAGGTCCTGAATTTTTGGGGAATGTTTTGACGTAGGTAACCCTTTAAATTAATCCTTGAGGACGCCGACCTAATGACCATAAGATTGTTCATAAGTTTCACTTCTGCAATATATTGAACCATAGATTATGCTTGTGATTTCTGAAATCTGACTTTTCTGTATTAATAAATAGTCTACTCTTTAGAAGACCTAATATTTTTTCTTGAAAGGTAATTTGCAAGTATCAAGTCAAGGCTACCAGTGCATTAATTTCAGCTTTTTTTTTATTTGTTCCTTGAAAGGTAAATAGAATCATTCATTATATGATTAACCTGTCTGCAACAAACATTTTTCGAGAAAAATGCCTCTTAACAGATTTATTTCTTTTTACTAAAGAACATGATGCGTTCTCCACAGCTTCCAATCCCCTTGCCAACACATTTTGGTCCGCGACGCTAGAGAACACACATACTCAGTAGAGGTCAAACATGGCGAGTGCAAGAACTCGGCGCACTGCCCCAGCGAGCTGACGGTCTACCTTGATGAGAAGTTTTATGTACTGTCTGTAGGAGGTGAGAGAAACTTCTGTATTTTATTACCTATTAAAAAAACAACTTTGCACTCTGTGTCATAAGGTTCAATATCGTGAATATATGATTTGGCGCTTACTTGTATGCTTTTCTTAATTCAGTATGTTTTAATAGAGCGATGACCTAGCTACAACTAGCATGCGGTGCTAACCTGTAAGAAATTGTTATACTAACCCTAGATTATGGTATATTACTTTAAATATTTACAGTGTAAACAATTGTTGGTTTTACAATAAAGGAAAAATAAAACTACATTGACTTAGTCGATTCTTTGTGTGATGTGTTAAATTCTTCCGAAAGGGTTTATTCGAGGAATTCCTATTGTGTTGTAAAGCAAGGAGCTACAGCTATACTGATAAGGTATAAAACATGACCTACCTTACCCTTTGGATTAATTTTTTCCTTGATTTTCGTGCTGAAACTTTTCTATATTTCTTGTGTGTTCAACAGAGGACGGCTCCGTGCTGTTCCGCAACAGCAAGCGCCTGATCCCGATGCCGGCCTCCCTGCCGGGCATCCGCGCGGCCATGCCCAGCGACTTCGTGCTCGTCCACCTGGACGCTGTGGGCGTCACCATCAAGTGGGATACCAACGTAAGGATATACTTCACTTTACTTGTTCTAGTTAGATTGGTGCTGATTTGTGAAGTTTGTTGGTGATATAAAAAAACAAAAAAACGTTACGTGAATGAAGTAGGATAATGGTCAAACGCAACCCTATTGGTTGTAATAAAAAATGTTTGTCAAAAACGTTTTTAAGGTACGGTCAACAGCACGTTATTTTTAACACTTGAGCTACAAAAAACCCGACTACTGAAAAGGATGAAACAAGAAAGTAGGTACCTTCCCGTGGTCGCATGCCGCTGTACTAACATATTATGAGCTATGGTAGCATGCGACCACGGGAAGTATCTACTTTCTTGTTCCATCCTTTTCAGTAGGCGAACTTATTTCTTATTTTATTATTTTGGGGCTTACTTCAGTAATATGTATATTTTTGAAATGTGCTAATTAAGCCCTTTCATCTGATACCCAATACGGCATGATTTAAAAAAAAATTTTTTACATCATGACTTTATGTCCGCTAGAGGGCGCCATGTTCAATTTAATGTGAGGTCATATAGCCTATAACCAGCGGACGATCAAGACGCTTCCAGCGATACCTTATTTGTCTAATTATGACAAGCAGTTTAGAAGTTATGCGGGAACAGATGAACATACATACCTACATGCGGGTCAAAATCATAACCCTCCTTTTTGCTTCGCAGTAGTCGGGTAAAAACGCCCTAACTGCTACGAAATAAAGGCAGAGTCAAAGTCAAACTATGTGAAACGTTGACTGTGTTCCTTCAAAATGAGTGAAGTAATTAAGAAAATGTACATGATTCTTCTGAACCATTAAACGAATTTGCAATTCCATACATTTATATCGCGTAGGAATTGCACTTTTCTATGAAACAGCTGTTTTTTTTATACGCTACGGATTAGAACCATGTGCAAAATTCATGGTCACAGTTGGCGCATCGATGTCCCTGCCACATTGTACTAATTAAGGACCTTAAGAGGAAATGCGGGTGGTCGTTTCTCCATAGAAACGCTATCACCTAATTTCTTTCTGGTTAATATCCATAAAACAATGTTTTTTTTACAGAATAATAAATATTAACTACTTGTATGTCCCTATGTTTTCATTTTTGATAATACATAATTTTTATAAGCACTAGAACCCAAAAAAATGCCGATTTGAGGCCTAGTGTACAAATTTGACAACTATTAATGAAAAAAGAAAAACATGGGGACACAGTATTTATTCTTCTTATTCAGTTTATCAAATATCTATTAAATTGGTCCAATATTGGAGGAGGAAATAGGCGAGAGCCAAACCTCGAATTATGACTTATAACTTAGGCTTTTTCAAAAGTCTCTCCGACCGCATTTCCTCTTAACCTCAACCGATGAAGCTTGCGTAGGATAAGCTTTAATCTAGTCTACTTTCGACCCACGGCTACTTTTGCAGTTATTGTTTTTTCATGTCATTTTATTTTGTTGTTGTCATAGTAATATTAGGTTTTAAGTATATACTATGTGTGTATTAATAACTAATATAAAATATGTCGCTCATTTGGAGAGACATCGACGTAACTGCAACTTTTTTTTAAGTCTTTGCTTTCCTAACGTAAATACACTTTCTAAGTGCTTTGGCATATTTAACTAATTTTTGGGGAAAAATACATTTACTTCGATGTTTCTCCAAATGAACGATGTAATGAAAAAGACTTTTATGGGAAATGGTAACAGACATAAATTTGATTGTTTATTACGCTTTTACGCTAAAAAGGCTGAGCGGATTTGGATGAAATTTGAAAAAAAATTGGCATATGGATAGACCAAAGTCAAAGCATTTATTTCAAATAGGCACATAAAAGGCACTTTTGAACGTCAAAAATTACAATGAAATAGAATTGATTGTAGTCGCCCCTTCCAACAGGTAGTTTTCGTATGGAGAAGAATGGGCAAGAAACTCCACTGTTACTCTTTTAAAATGTTTTACAATATTTTGCATACATTAATTAAATAACCATGACCTGGATATAGGACATAGGATACTTTTTGTTCCGATATACCGACGAAATCTAGACTTATGCGGGTGAAACCGCGGGGTGTAGCTTGTCCGAAATAACTTAGTGCCTCTTACAATGGCAAAGTGTACCTAGACTTACACCCAGTTTCTGAAAGCCAAATCAGTTAATATCTTAGAGAGAGGCAATTCTCGTAATAATAAGAACGTTCACAGTCTGATGTCAGTCTCAATCTGTCAAAAATACCTCTAATTGCAATACATTTTTGGCAAGTTGTTGACATTGATTGTCGAAAAAACAGCAACTAGATTTTGAACGTTTTTAATTACGGGAATTGGCCCTCAGATCTCATCTAGGGAAGTACTCTGTTTTGATTTGCTGGTCGAAATTAAAAACGCTAATCAAATCAATTAAATTGACTTTCATAAACTCAGTAATAAGCTCTTCTATGACTTTGTTAGGTCAACCACTTTACTTAAAAGTTTATAATGTTTATCGAAATGTCTATGACCTTAATTTAGTTTTTTTTTCGGAACATTTGGCTTATATAACTTCCGTTAATATTCTTATGATGCTGGATAATCTACATCCGCTCTGTCTGCATCCTATATATGAATATAGTTTGTGTTTATATTGTAATGCAAATAAATAAATATTGTTCTAAACTAGGATTAATAAAGCCTCTTGTAATACTTAAGTTAGCCAACTCAACTAAAAGTCAAATAAAAGTCTAAGTACCAAATATTTATGAAAAAAAAAAAACGAAAATCAAATTGCGTGGACAGTGGCAAAAAATTATTACAAATAAAAATAAAACAAAATAAAGCACTTTAAAAATACATGAACTACGGCTTATAATTTTATAAGAAAATATTTCAATAATTAAAAATACTAAATGTATTTTGTTTTTTGTATTTATTTGTATAGTAAATTAGTCATTTAATTTAGTATCTACTTGTAAATAATTAGTTACATTTTCTCAATTAAAATAATAAATTTTGTCGACATAAAATAATGTTGAAAATAAACTCTTTAGTACTTATCTACTTGAAAAAAAATTCTTTAGTACTTATAAAATACATATTAATGCAACTATGACTAGTCTTGTTATCTGTTGATAAATAAAACAAGCTTTACTAAACTTAAGTGGCTGGCCACGGTAACTAGATAACATTACCGTTTTCCGGCAAAGCAATATATTTATTTATTTATAGTTAATTAAAACGTAAATCATAAGCTGAATTATGTAATAGTTACAGCTTTGCGCATCGATGTCTCTTCCAGTCTGTAGATATAAAAGTCACATGGACTCTTTGTCTTATGCGTTTGTAACATAAAACCGTTTTTCAGAACATAATCCTGGTGGAGGGTTCAGTCCTGCTGTGGAACAACACGGAAGGTCTCTGTGGAACGTTAGATGGAAACCCTGAGAATGACTTCATGACAAGAGACAAAACTATTGCTAAGACCAAGTCTGTGCTCGCGTCGTCCTGGCAGGTTAATAAGATTGGAGGTTTGTAAATACGTTTCACTTTTACTATTTTTTGGCCAAAGAATCGGTGTGGCCATACAACGTGACAATGCTGCCAGCCTTTTGGGCATTTTTCCTGTTGACAGCGATGCGGAAAATTTTTCTAAGCACTATTGTTTTTTTCCTCTTTTTTATATACATTGTACTTACATATTATTATTTTAAGTGTGTTAGCTTAAATATAAATATATGGTATAATAGTCTTTAGTTTTACTTTATTTTGGCTTATTGATTTTACAAGGAATTTATTTATGTTGCCAAAATTATGAAAAAGTTGCTCCCACGATTTTTCATGTCTTCAATAAAGACTGGCACATTTTAATTTGATTTTTATTCTGCAGATGTATGCGACAGTAAACCTACTGAGACTAGCGCTTGTGCTTCCAAATCTGACGATGATATGAAGAAAGCTCAGCAGTTCTGCACCACGATCTTCGCTAAAGAAAAATTTAGGAAATGCTCTAAGGTGATTTCCATGTAAAAATATGTCGAGCAAACTTGTATTTAGATAGGTACTCCAACTTTTGATGTGTCAGTTTTACCTTGTTATCTGCGATTATTTCTATGTTCTATGGTATCCTACTGTTATTTTGAATTATTCACAATTTGCATTTGTTAGGTATTGTTTTATATTCTTGATAAACTTACTTTTTTATAGGTTATGGACGTCTCGCTGTTGCTCGACGCATGTCAATGGGACTTCTGCGCTTGCACCACCAGTTTGAGTGAGTAACTACCCCCAAAATAATAATTTTTAAGACTAGGAAAATGTATATT
Source organism: Gortyna flavago (assembly GCA_963669345.1). Taxonomy (NCBI): domain Eukaryota; kingdom Metazoa; phylum Arthropoda; class Insecta; order Lepidoptera; family Noctuidae; genus Gortyna; species Gortyna flavago. The sequence goes on from OY770132.1 coordinate 2,912,289, forward strand.
TCTAAACTAATCTGTGCGTCTTCGTTCAGGTCCTGAGGAATGTGCATGCAGCACAGTGTCTGTGTACGCGAAGGAATGTTTGAGAAACGGAATTGAAGAGATGAAGGACTGGCGTGACGCTGAAACTTGTCGTAAGTATATCTTGATAATTAAAGAAGAAATTGAAGTCAATATCTTGAACAATTATCAAGAGATATGAAATTCCTTTTGATTTTATTTTGAAGCCCTCACTTTTTCTGCTTCGTTTTTTTTTTCATCTTGTTTACGTGTCCGACATGTCTTAAAAATTGTTTGTCGCTGAGATGAGATTGCGACTAGATTTTGAACGTTTTTAATTAAGTACGAGAATTGGCCTTAAGATACTCTGGCCAATGAATTTATCAGGGTCTTAGAAACCGATAATCAAACGTCTGTAACCCCGTTCTTATTTCTATTCACCTTCCAAACAGCAATGAAGTGTGCCGAAGGCAAGATCTACAAGTCCTGCGGGCCCGACTCCCAACCCAGCTGTGCCTTTCCTCTGGTCCCAGCTAAGACTGGCAACAGTTCCTGCGTGGAAGGATGCTTCTGTCCCGAAGGCCTATTGTTGGAAGGGGGCAAGTGTGTGCCCAAGACTGAGTGCCCCTGTAGGTTGAGGAATAAGAACTTTAAGCCTGGAGCTACGATAAGGAAGGACTGTAATACTTGGTACGTGTTTAACATGTTTGTTTGTTTTTTTTTAGATATATAAAAGTACAGGGTGATTCAAAACATGCGACAAATCCCTACATTCCCTACATTCATGTTCGTCAAAATGTAGGGAACAGCAGTTTTTTAGTTGTTCATAATGATGAGTACCTACTACCTAGTTCCTAATACCCCTTTTAAGGATTAAATCGATAAAAATATAACGGTGTATACAGGTTAATTGAAAACATGCGACAAATCGAAATGGGTAATTGTACTCATCATTATGAACAACTTTACTATGGCAAACCGCGAAAAAAAAAATCAGCTGTTCCTTACATTTTAACGAGTTATGCGAACATAAATGTAGGGAACAGCTGATTTCCGGTTTGGTCCCTTGGTTAAAGTTGTTCATAATGATGAAAACAATCTCCAATTTCGGTTTGTCGCATGTTTTCAATTTCAACCTGTATATTTTAGCATGTTTATGGTTAGATTTTTTTTTAGAATAATACCTTCGCATCCAATTGTACTTACTTCTTATTTTCATTTCGTACCAGTCTGAAATACTTTTTTTCTGACGCTATGGCTGCTTTATTTTTCAGTCAGAGGAACTTATTTACTAGGCTTAGTAGACGGCTAAGCATTCGCAGTATCTATAATTGTTTTTTTTTACCAAACTTGGGAGTATAAGCGTCACGGCACTGATGTACTGGACTATTTTTAAACCGGTTTTCGACCCTAGAGGATAATTTCAACTCATTCTCTATTCTATACCCTCTATAGCACATGCCAATCAGGAGAATGGACTTGCACGAAAGTAGCATGCGGTGCCCGATGCGGGGCAGTAGGTGACCCGCACTACTCCACGTTCGATGGCTTGCGGTACGACTTCATGGGCCACTGCACCTACACCATGCTGCAGACCAACAACCTTACGATCGAGGTCGAAAATGTGGCGTGTTCTGGAGCTATTACTGAGGTATGGAAAAGCAAGAAAAAAAAATGTGTATGTCAGAAGACCAGCCGGGTGTTACAGTAATTTCAGTCATATTCTGAAGAAGCCAAAGTACAGTTTCTATCGTTTTAATTGAATACATGGCTTCACTAACTTCCAGATTTTAACTCTGTATGAGCTGTTCTGTTATACGCCAAAGTTTGTAGTTACTGTATTATATAGCTCATGGGTCAGGCTATCTTCGGGCTAAATAATATCAGCCACGCCGGTCGATCGCAGGTTAAGCTACGCTTGCCGAGGTCGATTTGTGGATGGGTGACCATCGATTTCTCCGTGCCTCGGAAAGCACGTTAAGCCGTTAGTCCCGGCTGTCGTTAGGTAGTCAGAAGCACAACGGTCTGACAACCAGTCTTACCAAGGGTTTACGTTTTACCCAGTAACTGGGTTGTGGAGGTCAGATAGGCAGTCGCTCCATGTAAAATTCTGGTATTCAGCTGCATCCGGTTAAACTAGAAGCCAACCCCAACATAGTTAGGAAAAGACTAGGCAGTTTGATTGTTCATGATATCTTCCGTCCTAACCCTGGAAGACAGCCAAGCTAAAAGTGTTTACGAAAGTAAAAAACATTTAATTCTGTATTTGTTGGTCAGGCAGTTTTTACAACCCCCTCTTGCTCGCAGATTAACAATATCCAGAATTTTTCTCTTTAGAAATCTTGTTATTTTAAGTTATTAAGTCAAATAATCATTTAAAGCTCCTATTACTTCCTAGGCAATGAACCTAAGCCCTTACAAAGGCGAGGGCAAGCCGTCCTGCACTAAAGCCGTCAACCTGAACTACGACGGAGCAAACGTGCACATGAAGCAAGGAGGCTTTATACTTGTGAACGGGAAAGAGGTCTCCACGCTCCCTGTCATGGTTGGCGATGTTAGGATAAGAGCTGCTTCTTCTATGTTCATTATTGGTAAGTTAAAATTGCAGAGTAATAACAAATAATTCTGTCTAACTGTTGGTGACATTCGATTTTAGGGGGATCTATTGTTAAACAAATTAGCGATTGTCAGTCACTTGAGTGTTGATGTGTTTTTTATTTTATTTTAGTGCAACTGCCCAACAAAGTGGACTTGTGGTGGGATGGTAACACTCGCGTCTTCATTGACGTGCCTGCTGAATTCCAAGGAAAGACCAAGGTAAGAATGACAAAAGCTTGCATTCACGTTTGCCTAAAGTCTTTACTGATCTCAAGGCTGTATGGCTATATCCGCCATTTTGGGTAAACGGATTAGTAATAATTGAAGTTGAGGTCTTTGGAGGATAAAATCATCATCTTGTAATGTTCAATTGCTGTGATTCAGAACTCACTGAAAGCGATTTCGTTGTAATCCACCTCACTGGCCCAGTGTGGGTTTTGGGTCCTACGCCTTCAGCACATAGTACACACACAAATATAGTTGTATAATTGCATAAGAGCGTTTACACCGTACGGCATTTCTTACAAACTTTCAAGCCCTTGTTTTTCGAATTGAATGAACCGATTTTAATGAAATTTCATACGCATAAGCAGAATACAAAGGTCTAAAAAGTTAGATAAAAACATTAATATTCGAAAAATAGTGTTACAGCCTACGTTACAGCCAAATTAGACCGATTGAAAATTTTCCGTAGAAACAGATATTTCCAGTTATCTTTTTTTCAATAATACATTTCAACAATGTTCTTTACTAACTTTTTAGACCTTTGTATCCTGCTTATGCCTTTATATCCTTTCATTAAAATCGGTTCAGACATTTCTAAAAACAAAGGCATGAAAGTTTTTATGAAATGCCGTACGTCGTAAACGCTCTTAATTTACGTTTTAAATCCAGGGTCTCTGCGGTACCTTCAACTTAAACCAAAAAGACGACTTCCTCACCCCAGAAAACGACATAGAACAATCAGCTCTAGCGTTCGCCAACAAGTGGAAGACCAGAGAGTTCTGTTCCGATATAGACACGAAAGAGCCCGAGCATCCTTGTAAGGCCAACATGGAGAACAAGGAAGCTGCTGAGAAGTACTGCAGCAAACTGAAGAGTAAGGTGTTTGAAGGTAGGTTCTATAACTCAAAAATGGTATTATTCGTCTGACATAATACTGGTCCCTAAATGAATGGCTAAGTAAAACCGCGCTGTTGGATTCTCAACTTTAGACGCTGAGCCGAGGGTTGAGATTCAAACAGCGCGCTTTTATTTGGGCATTCATTCATTTCATCATTTTATATAATTATAGTAGTGTCAGTGAAAAGAGGTATCAGTAATTTTTGGTACAATCCACGCAAAGTTATTGTTTGGGCAATACCTAAAATGTTTTTTACAGAGAATTTTAGAAGAAACCCATGTTGATATGATATCGATATGACCTAACTGAAGGCGAATTCTCGTAATTTAAAACGTTCAAAATCTAGTCGCAGTCTCATCTCGGCGACAAAGAAATGTCAAAATGTAGGAAAATTAGAAGTATTTTTTGACAGATTGAGACTGAGATCAGACTGTGAACGTTCTTAAAATTACGAGAATTGGATGGGATATCTTCTGCGTTAGTTTCCTGGTCCAGTTATAATTAACTTGTAGCCTTTTGAATGCTAGACTTGCATTTCATAACTTTAAGATATCCTAAATATTCGTAAAAAAAAAAGAAAAATATACGGGTGGTTTGGAGGCGCCGGGTATCGATCCCGGTACCTCTCGCATGCTAAGCGAGCGCTCTACCATCTGAGCTACGCCCCCGTTATTACTCTAGATAAAATTATACGCTGCATTCGAGCATTTTAAAATAACCTTCGAAATATCACGTACCTTTCTCTTGATACAATTTTGTAAGAGTTACGTCGTGAGCTTGACCATTGTGAAACGTTCACATTGTACATTGATATTGTTTTTTTTAATCGTTACTTACTTTTTAATTCATCCATCAATAATAATAATAATCAAAATCTTCGGTTTGGGAAATTCATTATTAAAAGAAAGATAGAAAAGTATTTTATTTGGAACACATACAGGAAATACAAATAGTAAAAAGGAGCATTTAAAACTAACAAAGTTACATTAGAAACGACAAAAAAATAAACCAAAAAAAAAGACCTGGGTGCGGCCAAAAAGGCTCCTATCTCAGCATACATGATGCTGTGATATTTAAAAAATTAATACCGCAGCGCTGGTATTCTGTGCTGTATGTGATGCCCCGGACACCCCTACCCTTAAATAATTGAATGTTAACCCTTGCTAAAGCTAGATTTTGTCTGCTCAGAAGTCCACTCTCCATCTATTAATTGATTTGACATAATATCGGGAGTTGTTGCTTCTTGGTAACATTACCCGTCTACACCGGACGGATAGCCATATTGATGGTATTTTGGAACTGTAGCTAAATAAGATCAAATTATTTTCATTTAAGTTTAAAGATATTTTATTTCTCATAAGAACTTAATAACATAGTTCACTTAAAATGAGATACAAAGTGCTTATATCTGAATGATAAATAATAATATCATATTTGCCTCTGGGGTGTTGTCGATTGTATACCACATACGCGTTTCTTAAGTTATGCCTTAAATATATTTATACTATCTAATATATTTATACCATTTACAATAAATAAACATTACAGCTGTTTATGGTAACAGATTTAAAAAAAAAATATATTAACCAACGTTTCTTTCTCCAGCTTGCCACTGGTACGTGGACGTAGAACCGTACTACGAAGCGTGCGTGTACGATATGTGCGCGTGCGGCTCTGACGTCACGCGCTGCCTGTGTCCCGTGCTGGGCGACTACGCCATGACCTGCGCTAAGGCGGGCGTCGTCATACAGTGGCGGTACAATGTGGAGGAGTGCGGTATGTGTACAGAGGAGTTTGATACTTATGTCTTTTGTGACCATAGGGCATTTGAAAATGAAGATCCTTTACCGTTAAGGCGAAAATGCCAGGGTAGCCTACGAAATTTAAATTTGTTTACGATTGTTGCAATTTTCAGGTCAGTATTAGGTTGTATCAAAATGTGATTCGCGACCGTAACAAGTTTGAATTTACAGAATTATAATCATAAAAATTATCTTGATACAACTCTTTAAAACCGAATGATCCTATTTCATGAAATCATGAAGTTTTGCTTTCTGTCGGGTTACCTAATCCGGTCTCAAGTCATTTGTTCTTCACTCAAAAGTTTTGAAATGCTTTTTTGGAATTAGATAGAGTTGTCAATCTAAAATTTTGTATAAATGGTATTAATACAAAATAGTCAAGTAGGTACTTCCATGGTTTGTAATAGTAATGCTATTCTGTAATAATGTCACCGTGAAAACTTAAGTGACGTGAGTTTGTTTTTGCTAGGAACTGACACTATTGACAGCTCACTCCACGCTCACTTCACCTAAAGTTTCACGGTGAGATTTTTGCATAATAGCACTGCAGCTCTATATTAGATCTCATATCGCACGTTCGTAGGTACTTCCGAAAATAGACGATGATTTCCGAAGCGTGTACCTACTTTTCTTTGGAAACCTGTATTACCTGTATAAGACTTTATCCAAGTACATTTTCTCCAGAACTGCAATGCACGGGAGGGCAAGAGTACACAGTGTGTGCCGACAGCTGCCTGCGCAAGTGTGCCGACATGTCGCTGTCGGCCAGCGGCACCTGCAAGCCGTGCTGCGTCGAGGGCTGCGCGTGCCCGCCCGGACAGGTACCTACCTAGTAATACCACTTAGCCCATTGAGATAGGAAAAGTCACGGAGACGGCATATTCTATTATAGAAATAATAGTTATACAAATATCTGTAATATCGACACACAATGTCAAAAAGCGTTCTGTTTCTTTTTAACTAATCAAGAGCTGCATGAAAAGAGAGACATCTAAATGTTTGTCAAGTACTAAATTTGGCAACACTTTTGTGTGACGTCAAAATCATGTCTATGCGCGACCGGTCGCCATGTTGAGTGCCGAGTTTTATGAATAGTTTTGTGGTAGATGTGCTGTCAAACGGTTGATTGCTCAAAATTTTTTTGTTGTTTTCGAGAGAAATACGTCTAGAAACTAGGTATTTTGGTGTCCATTAATAGGAAAATCATGCCCTCGTATTATATAAAGTAGTGTGGTCCGAGAAAAATAAAAACAACCCTATGAAAGGCGGCCATCTTAAGTGCCAGATTTTTTTAGGTATTTAGTCCATAGGTTTATTTAGTAATTGACTTAGCCTTTTGACAGTAGAAAAAAGCGATGGGATCGAGATCCAGCACCCTTATTGCGTAAAACACTATCAATCACAATCTGAATCATTTTGAAGGATATTGCTAATCCATTGCTTCATAATTATATTCGAAAAAATTGTCTGCTCAACAATTTAAAAAAACGCAATGAATGTTGTTGAACTGGCAAAATGAATGCCGTTACTACTGTTAGTGTGTTGCGCAATTACCCCGCAGGCTATTCTAATTAGCTTAAAAACAGGTTTTAAAGTTGCCAGGTCATTGCCTCCTCTAGACCCGTGCGTTAGACCCAGGTTTAAACCATCGAGGCATCAAGCCCTTTAAGACTGCGTCGACCAAATGCCGACCGCCCAGTGGCGCCCTCATCGTTTGGTTATTTCTTTTATTTTAGAATGAAAATGCAGAAAATAAGCACGTTAAGTTGTGCTCCTCAAGATTATACGTTAATATTATTATAAACGGTTGCTTTACATTGTTTAGTTTTATTATATTCCTTAAAACGGATAATAGTGGCCACTATTTTACGTTTTTTTTCCGTCTTTAGTTAAAGCTCTTATTACCAAAACTGACGTTAAACCCGAGTCTAAGTTGTCAATTTTGCATTAAGAACTTTAAGTTTGTCGGAATAAAGTTGAAAATACAGTGAATGGCTCGAAGGCTAGGTCTAAAGTTTAAAGTTTTTTTTATAGCTGTTAGATGACAACAACGTATGCGTGCCGACCGGGCTATGTCCGTGCTACCACAAAGGACTGCAGTTCAATGCTGGATACAAAGAAGTGAGGGCCGGAAGGCGAGAAAGGGAATTATGGTAAATATTTTTAGAAATACGAAATTGACTGACTTGAGATGAATCAATTTTGTATGAAAAGATATTTTTTTTTTCACAACTATTAAAATACCAGCAGTGCCCTGCGGTTTCACCCGCGTTAGTTTGGATGCCGTGAGAATATCGGGATAAAAATCCTATGTGTTAATCCTGGTTATAAACTATCTGTGGACCAAATTTCATCCAAATCCGTTCAGTAGTTTTTGCGTGATTGAGTAACAAACATCCAAACATCTTCACAAACTTTTACATTTATAATATTAGTAGGAAGTAGGATACACCCGTCCGGTTCAAATATGACCTACCACCTACCTACTACCTTACTTACAAAATCGAAACTAAGTTTTTTTTTCCCCATTCCCTGTAAGTTCCGGTTAACATATCTGGCACTTGGCAGATTATATTCATTGCATAATATTCTGCTCTATTTTTTATTTATTTGGTAGACAGTGCCGGTTAGAATCTCGGACAGTATCTGACACAAAAAGTCGAAAAAATATAAATAAAAAGTAATTTTTTGGAGGCGCCGGGTATCGATCCCGGTACCTCTCGCATGCTAAGCGAGCGCTCTACCATCTGAGCTACGCCCCCGTTGTAAACTACATCAAAATTAACCTGCACTATGGTGGACATTACTTACGTGAAGTGCGTAAAACTTGCTTACCTTTCACTTGGCGTAACAGTGCGGAATTGCACAATTTCATTCATGCCCGCAATTCGCGAAACGTGTTTGAATATTAATGGTACAGACAGCGACACAATTTACTGATCATTTCGGAATTTACCTCACCTACTTTTGTCGCTGACTGTACCTAATATGTTAATATGTAATTACTGTTCATTCCGTTTTCCGATAAGAGTTCCTTACTACGCGTATCATACTTTTTTTTTTGTTTTTTTTTTACGTCGTCCCCCTCAATTTACTTCTACGAGTACTTATCCTGTCAAAAAGTTAATGAAACGACAATAATAGAACAACTGCTTCTATACGCTATCCATACCATAAAAACATCAAATGAACACACACCAATTAATGGTCAGAAGATTTATGGAGCTGTTCTTTACCAGACCAGCTCTATAAACCTTCTGTCCTTGAATTGACATGGTATTAATGATATTTATTTTAATTTATGTTTGGCAATGTGTGTTAAATGCCTGAAATAAATGAAGTTATTATTATTAACGAGAACTTCTCAATCCTTCAAGCATAGTTTTAAGTTCCCAAAATTCTCACTGACTATTCTGTATTCACCCAGTACATGCGTTGGTGCTCGCTGGGACTGCAAGCCAGCCACTCCGATGGAGATACAGAACTACCCGCCAGCTGAAGATCTGCGCAGTAACTGTAGCGCATCTAACAACATGGAGTTTACTACTTGCGAGATTGCTGAGCCGCTTACTTGTAAGGTATGTATGCTAAACTTACAAGGTTCCTTTTGAGCCAAGGCGTTCATCATCACCATCATTTCATCAGCCGAAAGACGTCCACTGCTGGACATAGGCCTCCCCCAAGCACCGCCACTTCGACCGGTTCTGTGCTTCCGATATTGCCGCATCCGATATATAAAATTAAATGTATAATTATGAATTTAAATTATTAATTTGACAGACTACTTGTTACTGATGACTGAATTTACGACAATTTAGCATCCTGTAGTCAAACGAAATCCATAAAGTTACACGTAGGATTTTTTTTGTCACAAAAAAAAACTATGCCGAAATATCCTCTTTTCACAATTTAATCTGGAGTAACGGAAGGATACAGAAAGTTATTCTCCCATTTTCTAACGTTTACTGTTTATACACAGAACATGCATCTCCCGCCAACGTCAACAACCGCAGAATGTCGCCCAGGCTGCCAGTGCAAGAAAGGCTTCGTCCTCGACACCATGTCCAAGAAATGTTTGCCTCCATCTCAGTGCCCCTGCCACCACGGAGGCAGGAGCTACCCTGACGGACATATGATGCAGGAGGAGTGCAATAAATGGTAAGTAGCTTTATACAAAATGCTAGCTTCTTTCCGCGACTTCTTCCGCGTGTAGTTTCTTGTTTTCGCGTTCCCACCCCGTCACATCGCATCGCCTGCCCGCGCTTTTAGCGTTCCTTCTGTTTTATTTTCTTTTTGCTTGACTCCTAAGGTTACTACCGTGATGTTAAAGAACCTATGCTGAAGAATTGTGCTTTAAAATGCAAACATATTTTTTTCAAATCCGACCGGCAGTTCCAGAGATTAGCGCGTTCAAACAAACAAACAAAAACCAAAAAACAAACGAGCTCTTCAGCTTTATTATTAGTATATCGACGGTTGAGACGAAATAGGGTATAAGTGACAAAAATGAAATGTTCAGTTTACATGGAGCGACTGTCTGTCTGAACAAAAGAAACACCGCAAGGCTCGCAACTCCGCGTTGACATCTGTAAACATCCCAACAGCCAGTACTCATCCATCACAACTAGGGATGAGCCGATGTGACTCTCCTAGGCGACGACGACTCAAGCAGCGTTACAGAATTTCAACTAAATCACTTTTTTCTTTATTAAACAACCTGGTTTAAATTATATTTATGTAGCTGTATTAACTCACGTACAATTTTCTGACCGCCTTACTAATTAACGTTGTATAGCGTCTGTATAGATACACAACGCTTTGTCTTCTTCTTTCGAAAGTCAAATTACTGACGACTGAAAGAGATAAATCGGTGTGTTCATCTGATAAAATACATTTATTAGTAAGGGGGTGAGAGTTATTCGTTAGGGAGATCTTAGGCGAGATTTGAGAACATAAAACATTTTTTTTTTAAGAAAAGCTGACGTTCTCTCAAAAAAATAATATTTGGAGGCGCCGGGTATCGATCCCGGTACCTCTCGCATGCTAAGCGAGCGCTCTACCATCTGAGCTACGCCCCCGTTATAGCTTGGTTTCAAATAAAACAATACGTAGTGGACATTGCGTATATTTGTATGTAATAAACGTACGTGGCTTTCACTTTCATTGTAGAACGTATGCCAAGGTGTTATCGATACTGCTTTGTCAGCATTGGCACACTATTGCTCCAGCAAACTGGTTTACAGTACAGAAAAACTTTAAAGAAAAATATTGTTCATCTTTTTCATTTATTAATTGTCCTGTACTCTAAAAAGGAAGAAAATGCCATCTTTAATTTACTCCTCACGGATTACACTTTACTTGTACTTCACTCCTCGGAAGTTAATTAATACTTATAGAATTAATATACATACATAAATGTTGCTGGCTTGACGCCAATTTGCGATACCTATGCTTATTTTGCTTAATTTTACTGAAAACTCGCCTTCACATTTCATCGACCCATAAAAAAAGTAAGTATAGTTTTATCGATATATATATATCGATAGCTGAAGATACCTAAGTTTTTGGATTATTATTTGTTACTGAAGATTACAAATCAATAATAAATAAACGTTGGACTCAAATTAATGTATGATCTGATAAGGTACTGAGACATTTGCCCAGTATGTATTGGAAATAAAAATGTCGTTATAATTTTCTAATATCTATGGAAATTATAACTGTTACACTTAGCAGGGTTCGTGAGAGAAAAGGAGACATCATTTGAATAAGAATCATTTATCTTTGGAAGGCCAGAGCTCGATGCTCCTCTAATTTTTACAATTCCCATGAATTCCCAAAACATGAAATTTAACTTAAATAAAAATCAATCATTTTAAAATAAAAACAATAGGTATAAAAGTTTCTTCAATTAATAATTGAGATACATTCATTTTACCTTTATCTGCATAAATTTTTTTTAATACTTCATGTTTTCTTTACAAAAGTTACAAATTTAATTCATAGTTGATAGAGGTATTCCTAGCGCATGTTTTTGTGTCACTTTTGTTTGTAAATTACTTTGTACAACGTCTTGGGATTAAATTCTGTAATGTTGTGCATGTCATTTTAAATACATTAGTAAATATATATTTTCATAATTTTCCGCACAGCGAATGCAAGAGCGGCAACTGGTCGTGCAGTCAACGTAAATGCGCCGGCGTATGTTCAGCATGGGGCGACTCACACGTGGTCACCTTCGACGGAACTGACTATGATTTCGAAGGGGTCTGCACCTATCTGCTGGCTAAGGGCGTCATGGACAGCAAAGATGGATTCGATGTCGAAATTCAGGTGAGCGGTTGTTAGCGTGTAGATTCTGGCCGTAAATAAAGCTAAGGCTGCGTTTGCACTAAGGCGAAGAGAAGATAAGATAGGAAAAGACCAATCAGAGTAAGGTGAGATGAGGCGTGGATTTCCTCCATTCCTTTCTTTCCAAACCAGTTCAAACGCACCTTTAAAGAGGAGGAAATAAGTTTTAAAAAATATTGGCAATGTTGAAAACCACTGTGCATCGTAGTGGTGAAGGAGCCTGAAGGTGTCCATATAAGAATGCTTTACTTACTATAAACTACACTTGGACATAGCCGAATAGGATAAACGTACTTGGTGTTCAATCCTTGTAGAATTAAAGCCAAAGTCAAAGGATTTATTTCAAATAGCCACATAAACCTTTGAACGTTAAAAAAGGTTCTAAAAAGGTTCTTCCAAAAGGTAGTTTTCGTATGGAGAAGAATGGGCAAGAAACTCCACCGTTACTCTTTTAAAATGTTTTACTATATTTTGTGTACACCAAGTCGTTGTTTGAACGTCCTGGATACCTACCACGATCTCTTATCGCGATCCACTTTAGGACCTAAACTGAACTGTTCTTCTAATTCGTACCATGACGTCAGTTTAACGATTCAATTTAGGCCGTGCCATCTGGATACCTACCACGAGCTCTTAACGCTCATTCACTTTCAACGATCCAAATGCCGCTGAGCGTATTGGACGTCATGGTACGACTGTGAGCGATGCAGTTTAAGAACCTAAACTGAATGTCTTGCTTTTGAATCGTTTTTAAATAGATCATGGTAGGCCTCCAGGACGGAACTATTAAGATTATTCCACCGTAGTTTTCAAGTAACCTTCTTTGTTCAGTAGTAAAATAACTGTTTCGGTTTCCATAGAATGTTCCATGCGGCACAACAGGTGCCACCTGCTCCAAATCGGTGACTCTGAAGGTTGGCGGCGGCGGTAATGAAGAGATTGTCTCACTGACCAAGGATTCACCCATACCCGACATCTCCAAGCTGAAGAGGTATACAAACAGCCTTCTTTTCAATGTATCCTTATACTAGCAGGTAATTAAAAAAAAATTGGTCGTCTGTAAAGTCGGTTTACAGACGATAATTTTACGTGATAACGTCTTAAAAGATAGATGCGTCACAAGCCGAACGCTTAGGCCGATCGTGCCTCTCTATCGTTTGTACCGCGCTCTCGCTTGCACGTTCGGCTCAGACGGAACGTGACAATGAGTAATGCTTTTTCGTGCACGCAGCCGGCGTTCATCGATTTATAAGACGTTATCACGTCAGAAACAAAAACGCTATTGTAGTGCGATCCTGAGTATGGTTAAAGTTTACGAGATCCTACAACACGCGGGTGCGATGTTCAACAGTTCAACATTATTCATTGCGTTATTGGCGTTGTTAGGCAGACACATTTTTCGGACTTACAGAGCAATGGATTAGAAATATGCTTGAAAATGATTAAAATTGAGAGTAATACGCAATTATGGTGCTGGTAATCCATTGGACCACAGTCATAGATGATGTTTTGGGGTGTTATGAAATCATAAAAAAAAAAACAAAAAATAATAATTTAATACATTCTTCCTCCAGGATTAAGATGCGTATGGCGGGTGCTTACGTTTTCCTGGATGTCCCATCACTCGGGATGAGCCTGCAGTGGGACAGAGGCATGAGAGTTTACGTCAAAGTTGACTCAATTTGGCAAGGGCGGGTGAGTCATAATCATTACAAGTCGCTTCTTTTTTCTGATGCATTATATGGCTAGTTATATATTAAAGGAGGGGCCCGTGGCTAAATAATAACAGCCGCACAGGTCGATCGATCAGGTTAAGCTACGCTTGCCATGGTTGGTCTGTGGATAGGTGAACCCCTCCGTGCCTCGGAAAGCACGTTAAGCCGTTGGTCCCGGCTGTCATTCGTGGTTGTTTGACAGTCGTTACGGGTAGTCAGAAGCCCGAAAGTCTGACAACCAGTCTTACCAAGGGGTATCGTATTACCCAGTAACTGGGTTGTGGAGGTCAGATAGGCAGTCACTAAGTGTAAAATATAGGTATTCAGTTGCATCCGGTTAGACTGGAAGCCGACCCCATTCCCTTTCATCACGTCCATGAGCTCTTACTCGTCGATGAATATCGTCTCCAAAAAATGCTGGATCTTTTGCAGTACTTATTTCATCAAGACAAAGAAGTGGCATTTCTCCTGGATGAAAATTAAGCTTTCTTTATCCTGCGAAAGACAGAAATTTCAATTTGATCCCGATTTGTTTACTGGTCAAATAACAAACCTTCTCGTTTTTAGGTGAAAGGTCTCTGCGGCAACTACAACAGCGACAGACGCGACGACTTCCAGACGCCTTCAGGAGGTGGCATGGCAGAGTCCTCAGCACTTATCTTCGCTGACTCCTGGAAACTTAAGCCTACGTGCCCTAAACCGCAACGGCTTTTGGTAAGGGCCCTGAAAAAAAAAATACTTCTAGAGAATTTTGTCCAGTTCCAAGGTCATAACTCAAAGTAGTGTTTTGAGTTTTGTTTCTACGGGCATTTCAGCTACGGTAGTCATTGGCTAAAGGAAAACTGTTGCTTCAACGTATTCAGCTTATTTTTTTTTACAGGATCACTGCAAACAACGTCCCGAACGAAAGGAGTGGGCGTCGTCAATCTGCAGCACAATGAAGCAGTACCCCTTCACCCTCTGCCACGCCGAGGTGGCTCCCTCGCCCTACATCCAGCGCTGCGCGCGCGACGCCTGCGCGTGCGACGCGGGCGCGGACTGCGCCTGCGCATGCACGGCGCTGGCGGCGTATGCGCATGCCTGTGCTGCTAGAGGTGTTACGTTTAAGTGGAGGACGCAGGAGACTTGTCGTAAGTGTTGACCAGGGATTTATGGCATCTTTTGCTAAGACATACAACTATTGTAAATCAAAATTCGGCTAAAGAAAAGGATGTAAGTAGACTATGGATACTCTGATGCCTATTGGCAGTCCAGGGCTAACAGATTAGTAAGAGCAGTGGTAATGACCCCGGCTTACGAGTTATAGGTAGGCAGTCACATTACTTTGTATAATTTATTTCATCACCACTGCCCTCAAAACCGAGACGGAAAACGTCGTGAGGAACCGTCATGTCCTAGAAGCAAAAGTTCGAAGACAAGTGACATCTACCAACCAACCTGCACTGGGCCCGCGTGGTGAATTACGGCCCACTCCACAGAGAGGAGACCTGTAACCCAGGAGTGGGAACATTATAAACTGATTATACTAAATTCGATTGTCATGTCACCATGTGGAAAATATTTAGCGTTTTTGTGGATTTTACTCACTTAAAACTTGCTTAAATAAATTACGCACTTAATTTCCTATTAAAACAGGAATTGATTCCGAATGTTTCATTTAATCTAGAACTAAAATGTGATTATTTATTTGCCTAACAGCAATGCAATGTGACGAGGAATGCTCCAACTACGACGCGTGTCTATCTCCGTGTCCAGTGGAGACCTGCGACAACACCCTGTACTATCCTGAAATGAAGACCAACTGTGAACAGGACACTTGTGTTGAAGGTAAGCTTGTGAATACATGGAGCAGTGTTTTTCACGAGAAAATAAATATCTACTCTTTAAACTTGTCGTTCCTTTACGGCATATCCTAAAACCAAAAATTCGAAGACATGTGACATCTACCAACCCGCGCTGGGCCCACGTGGTGGATTACAGTCCACTCTCTCTCGAAGAGAAGTGGCCTGTGTCCCAGCAGTGGGAACATTATAAGCTGATTATTCTATGCTTGTACGCTTTCATGCTAAAATGGCTGAATGGATTTTGATGAATTGGCATATGGATAGACCATGACCTGGAGAAGGCCATAGGCTTACTTTTCATCCTGGATCGCGAACGAAGTCGAGAAATAAAGATTATTTTTCTCTTCCAACGTTTTATAAAACATAAATACAACATAAATACCTATCCGCAGGTTGCAAACCCAAAAAGTCGTGCCCCGAAGGCCAAGTGTACAAGAACAGTACCCACCAGGAGTGCGTGCCGCGTGCCAGGTGCAGGCCGGTGTGCATGACCCTCGAGGACGGGAGGCAGCTAGCCGAGGGGGAGCTCATGGAGCAGGACGACTGCCACACCTGCCGCTGCTCCAAGAAGCAGAAGATTTGTACGGGCCAGCCTTGTACTACTATTGAGGCGGTAAGTTTTTCATATTTTTTCATCCCATCTATTCGAAAAGGACGACTTGGTTCGCATGTAAGTGCACCCAAAGGTGGTGTTTTCTATGATAAGAAACTTTTCGCGGGCAATAATGAGTTTTTAATCCTCTGTGCGCCGCAATTATCTTTGCCGCGCACTTTTTGAATTTGGAACATCTTAGTGTTCAGCGACAAAGAAATCGAACGCAAATATTGTTTGAACGCGTTTGATTTGAATATAAAATGTACAACAATCTCTATTTAATAAAACTGTAATAATAAATTTTCATAATTGCGAAAATGTCTCGAAGTTTTTAGTTGCTTTATTATTACTTATTATTTAATTTCAATTTAGTTGTTACTCTATGTTTTATTAAATAATAATATTACAATAAAATATGAGGCGCCTTTTATTTTCTCATAGTGGGTGATGAAAAGTAGATTGCATCACTCCGGCGCAAAATATATTTTTGGCTCGGGCGACGTACTTTAAATCCCTCGCTACGTTCAGGATTCTACTAAAGAATCCCTCGCTACGCTCTGGATTCAAATAACCGCCCTCGCCGTAAAAATATTATTTTACTCCCTTATGATACAATCTACTATTAAAGAATAGGGGATTTGAAAGGCAGAAAGGATAATTAAAAATTCAGACTTGCTCATCTGTTCAAACTCAAAGCATTTATCTATACAAATAAATAAAAAAGTTTCTGTTTGTGATATCAAAATAACAGCTGTTTATTAAATGCATATTATGACAGTATTTTGACTGTCTGTCGGCCTGTTGTTCCAGCTAATTTCCGAAAGGGTTTGACCGATTTTGATGGGACTTTTACTGGCAAATAGCTAATGTTATAAGCTAATTTTATGTTAGAAAAAAAATTACGAGTTCCGCGCAAAAGAATAAAAACGGTTAATTTCCGACAACTACGCAAGCAAAGCCACGGCAGAAGCTAGTTTCAAATAAGACAATTACAGGCACTTTTTGAATTGTCAAGGGGTCAGTCAGAAAGATGAAGCTAGTAGCTCATTTTAAAGCATAGTAGGTATACTTTACAGCCCTTTGGAGAAATCCGTCGAGATGTAATGTAAGATTAATTCGAACTTACTTCTCAGCCGCAAGAAGTGACATCCCCGAAACCTCACGACGAGCCACTGAAGTGCGTGACCGGCTGGACATCCTGGGTCAACAGAGGAGCGCCCGAGACAGGGCCCAACGGAGAATCCATAGACAACGAGCCACCACCACGACCCAACGAACTGGTAAGTAACTCTACAATACATGACTTCCATTATAATTTCGCAAATACTAAGTTCTTCAGGCGATTTTCACTAAGTGTCCATTACGAGCGACACGCGTTGACGATAGAAAAAAAATCCCAAAGCAAAATATTATAGAGCATAATGACATTAGACCCATGATGCAAAAACTCAAGTTTTTTTTTTTGATATGAAGTAATGTTATAAGTACATATTTTTTCTCATAAACAGGCAATCGGCACACCAATGTGCAAAGAAAGCATGATGAAGGAGATAGAATGCCGCACAGTGGGCGACCACAAGTCTCCCAAAGAGACAGGACTGGACGTGGAATGTAGCTTACAACGAGGGCTGTACTGCAAGGAGGTCGGGAAGAAGTGTTTAGACTTCGAGATTAGAGTGTACTGCGAGTGTGAGGGTGAGTACTAATTGTTTCTGGAAGTATTAAAACTGTATAAGATTTTAAGCTGAAACGATTTGACCATTATAAAGGTTGGAGCCTCAGACCAAATAAAAAACCAAGGCAGAGGGCTGTCAACAGTAAAGTGAAGCCGGTTTCGTAAACATATGTGCAATTAGTGAGGTGTAGTTTGATTGTAAATGCTTGTAAATGTGTGCGTGTGAGCGTGTAAGCATAGCAGAGGTGTAGTTTTGGCATGCTTCCTGTATTGTTCCCAGCGCTATGTTTTGACTTTTTTATTTGGTCTGAAGTTGGAGCGGTCGATTATCTGAAGGTGTTTTTAGTAACTATATGACAGGATTTGATTTTAATCAGTTATCGAAAAAGGTCTTATCTGAAATTTAATTTATAAAACTATATTTTACGATTAATAACGCCAGGTTCCTACCAACTTGTTCAACACAAACAATATATTACACGCTGTCAAACTCAAGCCCAGAGATTTGATTGGCTGTTGTTATTTCAATCAGCCAATCGCAGCCATATGTTAGTAGTGCCCTCAGAAACCAATTAAGAGTGTTATGTATACCTCAATCTCATCAATACAACTATTGTCAATCCAAAGTGCTTATGAAAACGCTGTTTAATTCAATGTCTCGTCATTTTGTACAGAGCCATCTATCTGCGAGAACTCGGTCCGTCCGAACGAGCCGCACCCGACTGATTGCACGAAGTTCTACGAATGCGCCCCGAGCGGGCCCGTAGTGAAGTCGTGTGGCCCCGGTACTATGTACAACAACGTCACTATGGTGTGCGACTGGCCTTACAATGTGCTCGTGATCAGGCCCGAGTGTGGGGGGACTACTGCTGGTAAGTACTATTTGTTTCTTCAGTCTCAACCTGAAACAGCACTTTCTATCACAATCAAGAATTTGAAGAAAATTCCTAATCCATTGCTTCATAGGTTTGAAAAATTCGTCTGTTCAACAACGTGAATAGCGCAGTGAACGTGGTTGAATTGTCCAAATGAAAGTAATTGCGATCAATTATCATTTATTTTACGTTATTACCCCACTGATTGCTGGCCTTGGTTAAGGGCTTAAGGAGGACTTTTAAAGGTTGAAATGCAATTAATTCATAAATAAATTATCCATTTCGGAGCTGGGCCAGACAAATGTAAAAGCATGGCTCATAAGGTATTCAGAAAAATTCTCCTTCGTAACTTTCTCTGGAGTTCGTCTGGCCTACCTCACCTATTATGTGAGAAACGACAGGGCCATTCTGAACGCAATTAAGGGAAAAAAAACAAGTTCAGGACTCAGACGGACACGGTATTTTGATAAATGTTGGCTATTTTTTCTTATTATTTCTCAAATAATTAATTTGTAGGTGCTGTTAAGTCGACCATCTCGACGTTACCCACAACAGTGGCGCCAGGTACGTTTCAACCAACCATAATCAATTTGTCATACTCATCATGCTTTATAAAGTTATCTCCACTATTCCTTCAACCTAAAGTTTCCTTTCTTCCAACCTTATCTTAACATTGACTATGATTGAAACCTTATCACTTTTATCTACACCCATGCTATTCTATATAAATCCTTTATAAAACTGAAACAGTTAGCTTAGCCAACATTAAAACAACCAGTGTCATAGTAAATATAATATCATCCAAACGAGTGTTAATACAACTCGTTTAAAAAAAAACGAACATTGTCATGCAAGCGCGTCTCACTACCACAGCGCCGTAATTTAAAAAAGAACTTACAGTCGGTCTATTCTGTAAATAAACTCACCGTGAAAACGTAGGTGAAGTGAGCTGGAAGTGGGCTGTAATTCCGTCTGATGCTAGGGATTGACACTATTGACAACTCACTTCATGCTCACTCCACTTAAGTTTTCACGGTGAGATTTGTACAGAATAGCACTGCTGGTTATTTGAATTCACATCGTATTCCGCCGGCCGCCATTTTTGTTCGATATTAGAATTGCAATAAACTGTTTCAGAACCTCTTTAAAGGATTCATATCATGGGTGTTTAGAGTCTTGTACGCAACTGTACATAATCAGGTATTATACAACAGTTGCATTAATAACTATTATCCAACTGCTGCTTCCTAATTGCGTTAAACACTATCAATCACAATCTGTTAAATGTGTCATTTACATCTCCATAGATTCGAAAAATTTGTCTTTTCTAACAAAGTACCTAAATAACGCAATGAATGTTGTTGAACTGCTACTGTTAGTGTATTACCCGACTATTCCGCTAGTTTCATTGTCAGGGAAATTATTACATACCACAAAAAAAAAACCTGGTATTTATTTCTCTCCAGGGTCATCACAGGAATACACTCCTACGGCGACCACGTCACGTTGTCCTCCCGGACAAGAGTACAGCGCATGCGCGTACCGGTGTGACAGACTGTGCGACTACTTCCGAAGGTCACTCGTAGCTAAAGGACGCTGCATTGGAGAGGTAAGAACACAAAGAACTTGAAGTACAATACCCGGGCGTTAATATCCGCGAAGGTTGAGGAGATCGTGGAGTACATGCGTGTGAAGACCAACTGGACTTTGAGGGTCGAGAAGTTGGAGTCGCGTCACAACACCAACTTCAAGTTGTTCGTGGTGCGTGTTCCGACACATCATCTCGAGAAGTTCCTCAAGGACGAGTTCTGGCCGAAGGGAGTTGTGTACCGTCGGTCTCGTGGCCGGCTACATGACACCAGTCAGCGAAACACGACGCAGACACTTCGTGTGCGTTAGTTTTTAGTGTAATTCTAATTATAATGTTGTATGTATTTATAGTATTTTTAAGTTATATTAATATTGTATTGTATGGGCCTTGATGCCTGAAATAAATGGATAAATAATATGACACTTATAGGTTTATATTTCACACAGATATGAGTAACAGACACGACGTTCTGCGTTCTAGTCTAGCAAGTTCTAGAATGTGTCATATTTATTTCTGGGTTCTGTATTTATTTGTTTACACAATATATTAAATAATTGATACTCTACTAATCTCATCATTTTAGATTCATGAATAGTATTTTCATGGTACCAAGTTCCCTGTTGAAAGTTGCAAGAAAACATCGAAATAAGTGTGTGGGCATGTGTCAACTCGAAATATGAGAAAATTTGCCATTATTCTACGAAATAACAAGACATCTGCTAAATGTTCTTCCATTTACAGAATTGCGTGGAAGGCTGCGTTGGTCAACCGTGCGATTCCGACTCTTACTGGCGTGATGAGAAGACCTGCGTGCCCAAGAAGGACTGTACCTGCTTCTCTGATGAAAAGATCGTTAAGGTATGTCAGTAACGAAACTACTGAATTTACTTTCTAAAAACTAAATACTCTCTATCTGTACTTACTGAAAAATTTTATATTTAATGTTTCCAATAAGTAAAAACTATCGGTTGTATCATTATCTCGGTGGTTCTAGTAAATCTGCTGTCACTTTTCATGGAGTTGTTGTGATTGGTTGGTTGAATATCATAACAAAACAAAATAATACCAATCACTTAAATTTGTTGTGAGATTTGATAATTTTTTGATACATAAAAGTGTTCCTAGACTTATCTAAGTATGAGAAATGTTTAACTATAGTCGGACTTTAAATTAGCTGCAGTAAAATGACAGCCTAAACGTTACTTAAATGACTGAAATTGGCGTCTTTTCGTTTTTTCGCGGCCATCAACCAAATCTTGTTTTTCTAGTACAGAATAGTGTAACAAACGAAACTTATTTGACATGCATATCTCTAAACGCAGTTCGAAATGAGTTATTAAGAAGTGTCATTTTACTGCAGCTAATTAAAAGTCGGAGTATAAGTGCACCGTGCGTTCGTCATCAAAATGTGATGTCTGGCACATAACTCTTCTGTAACGCTATTCTGTAAAAATCTCATCTTGAAAACTAAGGTCAAGTGAGCTTAAACTGAGCTGTCAAGTTTCAATAGCTAGCATTAGGTGGAATAATAGCTCACTGTTTTACATCTGTGATCTCAAACGCATCTGCAGTCCCTCCTTGTTAAGAAACGCGAAGTAAAGTTATGCCAAACTCAATCCTCGAAAAAATGCATGGTAAAGGGGTTTGAAGATTTTAATATGGAGCCTGAAATACCGTCTAGCGCCATTTTGAAAATGGCGGCCACGCATGAAACCTATACACCGTGACATTTAGTCGTCTTACAACGGCAGCCCACTTCATGTATCCAATGACTACTGTACATTCATAACAAAAAAAATATGGTATTTAAGAGAAAAAAAAAGAAAAAATTATTCAGTATGATGCATAAGTGACATAACGTAGTTGAAACATTCTGTTGCGAGCGAAGATCTATCTACTCGACTCGTGCGATGGTTAGGTATGTTCTACTGTTTGATACGTAAACATTATTAACAGGATGTTTCATAATTCTAATGTATTATTTATTTTTCTTTGTACCTATTATCTTAATTAATGGTAAAAAAAAACACGCCTAGAGGTATTTTATGTCGGATACATTGAGTGGACCACCTTTGTCAGACGACTAAAAAATCACGGTGTATAAATCGATAGCTGACATCATATTCAAAGTTGATGAAACCACTTGTTTATTTGCCAACATTCAAAATCCTCTTTTCCCCCAACAGCCAGGCGGCGTGGTGGTAGACGGCTGCATCAAATGCCAGTGCCTCAACAACGAGTTCCACTGCGACTCCAGCGAGTGCGTGGTCATCAGCACTCCGCTGGAAGGCTCCACTCACCAGCCCATCATCGAGCCTCACATCCTGCGCACGCCCAGCACCAGGGCGCCGCGACACCGGACCACTACTACGGAGAAGCCGACGACGGTGGTCACGCCGCCTGAATGTAATCCGGATGAGTAAGGAACTTTTATTTTATAGCGGTATAAGGAACAGGATGTAAAGTTCACTCGTCCTCCATAGAAAAAGGAGGATCCTCCGACCAGACGGGTGTTATATCTGGCGGGCAACTGCCCGATGATTCATGTCGGGTGGGTAAACTCTGCTTGCGAGATGCAGGATTTTGTGTGACGTCAGTATAACGCGTAGTTCGCATGTGGCGTTTGTTGATACCGCTACAATTTATTTCAAACAATGAGGTCCATTGCTCGTGGCTAAATGATAACAACCGCACGGGTTGATTGAAGGTTAAGCTACGGTTGCCGCGGTCGGTTCGTAGATGGCTGACCACCCATATCAAGACCCGTATGGACGGGTCTTGATATGGGTGGCCAACGGCTTAATGTGCTTTCAGAAGTATGGACTTCTGAAAGCACGTTAAGCCGTTGGCTGTTATTCGTAGATCTCTGACTAAAGCAAGAAGAGTAGTTAGAATTCTAAATAAAAGTGTGACAACCAGTCTTATCAAGAGGGATTGTATCACCCAGTAACTGGGTTGTTGAGATCAAATACGAAGTCGCTCCATGTAAAATACTGGTATGCACCTGCCAGGTTAGACTGGAAGCCGACCCCAACATCCCAACAGTTGGAGTAAAGCTATTTAGATTGGACGAGTTCCACTGTGACTCCAGCTAATTCGTGATCATTAGTATTCCTTTAGAAGGCTCCAGTCACCAGCCTATCATACAGCCTCACATCCTGCCCACACCCTCTAGTCTTAGGACTACCAGGTTGAAGCATGGTGTGGCGGCGCCGCCTGACTGTAATCTAGATGAGTAAGGAAGTTGCAGATTAATATTATGGCTATTTATCTTAGCCATGAATGTGATGTTCACATCAGAAAAACGGCTGCATGAAGAGGTTAGATTTTGTAATTAGAATTTTTCTTTGATATAGGTATCTCAAATCAAAATCAAAATCAATCAAAAGTCATTTATTCAAACTAGGCTGAGAATCAGCACTTTTCGAACGTCAAAATTACATAAGACAGTCCCCCAAAACGCCCGCCCTTCACCACTTCCTAGTGCTTTCGCTGGGGAGAAGAATTGCCGCAACAAACTCCCCAGCAGCACAGCTGTCTGTTCAGTTATAAAATACTCGACTGTATACAAAACTAGATCTGCAAAGTATCTAATTAACATTACAGGACACAGAACATTCAATAAAATTATTTGCCATATGTTAGCTAGCCACGCCAATATACCAACAAATACCATAAAAATCTATACGTACTCAAGCTAAAATAAAAATACTAAATCAAAAGTAATAAAAAAATTAAATAATAAAAAATCTCTTTTTAGTACCTACGTTAAACAATTCCGATTTCATGAAATCTGGATTTAGTTTTGAAATGCTTTCTTCTGAAATCAACACGTTTCTCACAAAATTGGAGAAGTTTTACTGATTTTTATTTAGTTTGAAAACGAAGAATTTATTCATTAGTTTTTCGTTGGCCGAAATAACATTGGATCCTGTAAATCTTCCGTATCTCCTCTCTCTCTCTCTCTCTCTCTCCTGTGTACCTCTCATTTCCACCTTATCCTTACAGCTACATGAACCTCATGTGGGGAGACCAGCCCCTCCCTGACTCCGCATTCAGCGCCAGTTCCATCGCCAGCGGATTGTTTGAGCCGCAGTATGCCAAGCTCAACGGACATCCTCTTGATGTCACAGGTAATGATTGATGTTAATTTAATGAAACAATAAGATAAAAAGTGTTCACAACTTGTTTATCAGAAACGGTTACCACAATGGTATCAAGGAAAAAACAAAAGACGCGTGGTTAACCGCTGACAGAAAAAAGTTCGTTGAAAAACACAGTAATACATCGGACGCGCGAATTGTTCAGAAACAACGAGGTGAGGTTTATGTTTATATTCTAATAGATCAATAGAGGTATGAGTAACAAGTTATAAGTTCACTCATCCTCCTTAAAAGAGAGGACGCGTGTCGTGTCTGGCGGGCAACTCCCGTTGTTCAAATCGGGCTGTTGTATATACGCTAGTCGTGCGGTAAACTCTGCTTGCGCGATGCAGGATTTTGCGTGAAGTCAGTGTGATGCGTAGTGCGCATGTAGATACCGGCTACAAATGTTATTACTTTTGTGACAAAAAAAATGTTTAGGGCTTTACTGTTTTGTCAATTTCGGGTTTCCGCGATTAGTTATGAATTTGAACGAAACTCATAATCATCACATTATCGACCATTTGTTATGATAAGACATCACTACTAAGGCCTGAGTTCACCAACATTCTAACCATCGGTTAGGTATTTAAACAGTTGATTTATGTCCAATAATTCCTAAGGAAATCAACTGTTTAAATACCTAACCGATGGTTAGAATGTTGGTGAACTCAGGCCTAAAGGGCTCCATCTAAAAATTTCAAAAAACTAAGACACCGTTCAAGAGTCCTCTGAAATCGAGCTCATGACTTTTTTTCTTGACCTATCTACAGATGGGTCTTGTAAGGGCGAAAATTCTCAAAAAGTCATTCCGTTTAATTTTTTCTTTAACTCTTTACCAGCCGGCTCTTGGAACCCTGCAACTCAAGACACAAACCAGTACATCCAAGTGGACTTACCCTATCCTGAGCCTATCTTCGGCGTGGTGATGCAGGGCAGCCCGCTCTTCGACCAGTACGTCACCAGCTACGAAGTCTTGTATGGAGATAGTCCTGAAAAGTTGAACGTAGTGAAGGGACCTGATGGGAAACCTAAGGTATGAACTCATGGTCATGGTTTGCAAAGTTTATATTCGTTAATTCTCCATACCTGCCTACTCCTGTGGTTACAAGGCGCGGATGTATTTGATTTATCTTAATTTGAGAATCAAGCAGATGCAAACTTAAGTTATAGCTACAACAACAATATTTCTCTTTTTTTTTTTGGAACTATGTTCTTCTATGGAGCTTGCGTCACGTTACAAAAAATCGTTATGTCGTTATCTCCATGCGACTTTAAGACAAAGAGGGAGAGAGAGAGAGACAGTTTTCATGGTTTTCGAGGGTGCTGAAGTCAATAGTGAGGTCAAAATGAAAATCCAAGACGGCGGCTGCAAAAATTTAAAAAAATATCGTTATTGATGTCGTTTTCATGGTTTTTGAGGGAGCTAAAGCCGATAGTGAGGTCAAAATGAATATCCCAAGATGAAGACTGTATTTTGACATTTTTGCAGCCGCCATCTTGCATTTTCATTTTGGCTGTTTTCAACGTTAGGCCTATTGAAATAATGTTCAAGCATCAAAGCGTCCAAGTATGCGGTTATGATTTCTGCTCTTCCACCTTAGTTCAAAGTATGCAACGTTCATAATCGTTTGCAAACCAAACTGCACTCAGCTTTGCCTGGTATAGGTTTACTTTTGATTTTCACGGCTGAAAATAGAAAAAGCCTTCATATACTGAATCAAAGAACCTTAAAAACTGCTTAACAAAGCTACATATTTCCTTCAGGTATTCGAAGGACCCTCAAACAACAACACTCCCAAGAAGCAGATGATAGAGCCTCCAGTAGAAGCCAAGGTCCTGCGCATCCGTCCGCTGACGTGGCACGAAGAGATTGCCGTCAGGTTCGAGCTCATTGGATGCAAGGAACCAAGTACGTGTACCTATATTTATTAAAGTAAACAGGGTTGTTTTTTCAATTAGTTGGTGAAACTTCACGAAAGATTTAGGTACTGGCGTCTAAGGGCGAATTTCACCAATGAAACTGAACGCGATTGGCATATCTAAATTAGTTATCATTGTTGTGGAATATTGACACTGACAGCTCTTCAACGCGGTGATATTCGCCCTAATCACAATAAAATAAGAATAAAATAATTTACAAAAATCACAACTTAAAGTAAACAGTGAAGTTTCGCAAACTAATTAAAAAGACGTTCAATGTTATAGTTTTTATTGTAAAGTGTTTGACAAAAATCGCTAAATGCGATAAGCAAGCATCCATAGTATTTTTTATACAGGAAGATTTTTTTATCACCATGGATGGTGATAAAAAAATCTTCCTGTATATTCCTTTTTTTGGTGCGGTACTACAGTATTTCTATCTATCTCACTAGCATCAACTACCGAGGTTGAAGAGACTGTGTCTACAACGGTGACTACGACCACTGCTCCGACTACGCCAACTACGCCGACTACGCCAACTACGCCAGAGCCTGTGCATGAGACTACGATTGCTGCTCCACTGATTATAACGAGTACTGTGTCTCCGCCGCCTCAGTGTAATCCCGACAGGTGAGACTCGTTTTAGTATGAAAAGTTTACTTTAAATAGTAACAGTATTTATTGATGGGCTCATTTGATTTTATACAATATATTCGAATGCCATACATATCTAATTCATACTAATATTATAAATGCGAAAGTGTCTGTCTGTCTGGTACCTCTTCACGCTTAACACGTTGACTGCCAGACAACAGACACAATAGAAAATCTATTGTTCGCGGTCACCGGTGACCGCGTTGTCAGTCTTAAACCGCTGAACCGATTTAAATGAAATTTAGTATAGAGATAGTTTGAGTCCTGGGAAAGGACATAGGATAGTTTTTATCCCGATATTCCCACGTGATCGAAACTTATGCGGGTGAAACCGCGGGGTGCTGCTAGTATTTTAAGATTTAAAAAAAGATTGCTATTGGCTTCTTCACCTTTTATACCCTGTTTTTGTCCAGACGGTAAAAAAAGTCAACCGATTTAAGTTATTTCCATTATTACCATAGACTAAACTTTTCTTAGACTATCTAGTGGCCAGGCACTAGCCACTAGGGTATCATATTTGTGAGTGTAGGTATTTGTTACGGTGTCTCATCATGTCAAAAATCTGATTGATGACTTACTTAAGATTATTTTGCACTAGCCGGTGCCCGCGACTTTGTCTGCGATCCAGGATGAAAAGTAGCCTGTGTCCTTAACCAGGTCATGGTCTATCTGTGTGCATCAAAATCGGTTCAGCCGTTTTAGCGTAACAAACAAACTTTTGTATTTATAATATTAGTTAGGATACTGTACATTATGCAACCCACATTAAAATTAAAAGTATTTTTTTTCAATAACACCAACTTAAATTTCACTATATGTTGCAGCTACATAGACCTCATGTGGGGAGACCAGCCCCTCCCTGACTCCTCGTTCAGCGCCAGTTCCATCGCCAGCGGACTGTTTGAGCCGCAGTATGCCAAACTCAACGGACATCCTTTTGATGTCACAGGTAATACGTAAAAAATTAATATAATTGGGATTTTTGGCCCGCAAAAGATTAAATTTGAAAGATGTCTTTATAGTGCCCATTATATGTCAACACTCTTTGGCGCCTTATTTTTTGTCCGTCTTACCTCGGCTACTTTCAGAAACGTTTTAGATTTCAACGTATATTCAATCATCATCATCTACCTAGCCTTTTCCCAACTATGTTGGGGTCGGCTTCCAGTCTAACCGGATGCAATATTATGTGCAATTCTGTGATTGGTTGTTTTTTTTTATTTTGCAACATGTCACATAAGATTTGATTGGCGATTTTCTGAATTTGTAAACTTTCAAAATCATCATCATCTGCCTAGCCTTTTCCCAACTATGTTGGGGTCGGCTTCCAGTCTAACCGGATGTACAAGTATTAAACTGAACTTTCAAAATAACAGAGCAATTTTTTTTTTTTTTTGTTAAAACTGTTTTGTGAAATGTTACCCTTCAAAAGCAATATTTTGAAAACTGAAATCATAGAAACTACATTTTACTTCAACTGTCAATTTTATCTAGCCGGCAGCTGGAACCCAGCAACCCAGGACACGAACCAGTACATCCAAGTGCAATTCCCTCGGCGGGAGCCTGTGTATGGCGTGGTGATGCAGGGCAGCCCGCTCTTCGACCAGTACGTCACCAGCTACCAGGTCTTGTACGGAGACGATGGCAACACCTTCTCCACTGTTGATGGACCTGATGGGAAGCCGAAGGTGAGAAACTTCTGCCCAACCCTTTAAGGAATGCAGGCGTGCTCTGTTATGTTACTTGTATTCAATAGTGAATGTTTTTAGTTAAAAAAAAGCTGCCTCATTGGTTTAAGAGTCACAAGTGAAACTGCTGTGTGTGTGTGTGTGTATTGGGTTTTTGAAGTGAAAACTTCTTTAGGCGCGTTGGGCATTTTTGAGATGGGAATAAACCATTTAACTCGCGACACTGTTACCGACACCGCGCTACATTCGGATGTGTTCGGCTGTCCTCGGGATGTACTTGGTTTTAATGAATATCCGATAATTATGTTAGTGAGTGATGGCAAAGTATTCTGTTTGTGTTTTGTTTTCACTTCTGTCGGCACTCCCGGAGTGTTTTTTTCATCAGGAATTTCTTAGTAGCAGCCCCAATACTTGTGCCCGGTTGATGGCAATGGACTAATTCGTGGCTGAAATAGCCATGAATGGGACTTAAACATAGCTGGTGTAAAGTGGGTGTATTATACACTTTTATTTTCCCCTTCGTAGGAATACAAGCACTATGATGTTAATGTTTTTTTTCTTCTTTACTAGTAAGTGGCGAAGGGCTTTTATGGGCTAGCTTATTGGGGCTAGCGTATGGTTTGACGTTCAAAATGTGCTAATGCTCTGCCTAAAGGCGGAAACACACTTATAACACACCACCTTACGCGACATCAATGAAGCTCACTCATTGGTCACATTTTTCATCTCGTCGAGCTATTTTCGTCATTTGGCCATTAAGTAAGCGTGGGGTGGTGTCGGGTGTTACAAGTGTGCTGCGGCCTTATTACTATCTATTTCCCCAGGTTTTCCGAGGCCCAGTAGACCATAAGACCCCATCAAAGCAGATGATACAGCCTCCAATAGAAGCCAAGGTGTACCGCGTGCAGCCTCTGACGTGGCACGAAGAGATCGCCGTCAGGTTCGAGCTGATTGGATGCAGGGAACCGTCTAACATGGACACTACGACCACTACTGTTCAAGTAAGTTTCATTTTATTTAAAATAATAAAATGAATTAAAATCCATCGATATTTTTGGAAGTTTGAATTTAAAATCAACGTACGTAACGTCTACTTTTTTTTTTGCCTTTTCTATTTGGAAAGTTCCTCTTCACGGAGTAAAGGCCTGTGTCATAGAATGCAGCTGTGGAACTGTTTCCACTAATAAAAAGTTAACATTTTTAACTTCAAATGTTGATCTCAAGTCAACCTATACCTAAATAAACTTAAGCACTGTTAACAACAAAATATTAAAGCGGTTAACACGTTGACTGCCAACGCGGTCACCGGTGACCGCGAACAATAGATTTTCTATTGTGTCTGTTGCTTGGCAGTCAACGTGTTAAAAATCGTTTCTATTTCATCACTCGCAAAGTCGATATTATTTTGTCGGGACGTTGTATTATATATTATATGCTAGTCGCGCGGTAAACTCTGCTTGCGCGATGCAGGATTTTGCGTGACGTCAGTATGACGCGTAGTTAGCATGTGGCGTGGTACATGCCGCTACAAACCTATCTATAATAACATATCTATCTTTGTTTTAACGTCCCAATAATCTATATCAGTAGCTATCTGTATTATTATATTATACTGACAGTTATATCATATTACTGGCCACCATCAGTAGCGATCTGTCTTTAACTGAAAATAGGTTATTGGGTGCGGCCGTTAGTGATTTGTGGTGAAAGCGAGCCTCAATGTTAAAAAGCTTTTTCCAGCGACTTACTTAGAGATATTTTTCTCCTTTGACATTTCAAACAATAATTTCTCCCATCTTCCCACAGCCTCCTCCCGAACGCTGCATGGATCCTCTCGGCTTAGGCGCCAACCTTCCAGTGGAGATGATAGAAGTGAGCTCCAACAATGACGCGCGGCAGTACTTCACGCTGGACGGGGACAGGGGCTGGAGGCCGCTGTACAGTACGCCTGGGGAATGGATCATGGTGAGAGCTCATAAAACATAAACATTTATATAAAAACCTCCTTGAACTTTTCTGGACATTTCAGCAATACTTCTCGCTGAAAATTATTACACTTTGAAAATCTATCTATCAATCTAGTCGTCTACCCTCAAATCTTGAACAAATGTAAAGTCAGGGAAATTTATTGTTAAGCAAATTGACTACCAATTTAAATTGTCTGTATGAAATTACTATAATACGGAAAATAATTGATTTAGGGAGTCAATTTGCTTAACAACGAATTTCCCTGACTAAAATACCGAGCGTAAATATGACAAATCGACGTTTAGAAAGAGACGTTCACTCAGGGGTATGATTGACAGAGATGACATTTTTCAAACGGTTTTTAGGGTTCTGTATCCAAAGGGTGCCAATGGAACCCTATCACTCAGCCTCCGCTGACCATCCGTACATCAGTGGGCTGTATCTCATAAACCATAATATGTAGACAGTTGATATTTTCACTCGATGAATAACTCGATGTGCCATTTTTACAACCGGGAATTGTAGATTTTTTCATCGCAATAAGATGGATGGCGCATTTTCCTGTTGCCCTAACACCACTTGGTAAACAAATCTTTATTTTTATTTTATAAAAACACAAATCATCACTGAGAGAGTGATGATGGTCCAGTGGTAACGGCCGCGACTTACAAGTGTTTCGTCGTGGTCGTGGTTTCGAACCCAAGAAGGCATTTTGTGTAAATTATTTCATCACCAATGCTTTCATAACGGTGAAGAAAAACAACGTGACGAATCCGGTATTTCTTAGAACTAAAAATTCGAAGACATGTGACATCTACCAACCCGCACTGGTCCCGCGTGGATAGATTATACTACTCGCTCTCACAGAAAGGAGGCCTGTGTCCCAGCAGTGGGAACATTAAAGACTGAATATACATGTTATACAATTATAGAGGTATGAGGAACAGGGTGTAAAGTTCACTCATCCTCTATAGAAAAGGTAGGATCCTCCGACCAGACTGGTGTTGTGTCTGGCGGGCAACTGCCCGATGATTCATTTCGGGCCGTTGTATATATGCTAGTTGCGCGGTAAAGTCTGCTTGCGAGATGCAGGATTTTGCGTGACGTCAGTATGACGCGTCGCTCGCATGTGGCGTTGTAGATACCGCTACACAATCATCACTATTCCTCCCTAGCTATACGAAAGGAGCTATACGAAAATGACCCGTATGTAATTCTTTTTAAGTCAGGACTTGATGATTATATCTGTAATCTGCATTTACGATTTATTTGCCATAAATGTAAACAAATATGAGGTTATGGAAAAATTACTTTCAGTCCTACACAATAAAGTTCAGTTTACGCTACAACTTCAAACATTTTTATAATTTTTTCAATAGTGCTAGTCATTCGAAATCAACTTAATCACCATTAAAATAAAGTTGATATTAGTTTAACTTGAAATAATATTTGAAACTTAGGTTTAAATAAACTTTAGTTAGACCATTCAATCTCCCTATATAAAACTTTGAATTTAACAACCATTTTTCCTCCCCCAGTTCAACTTCACTTCACCGCGGAACATAACAGGCATCAAATCTAAAGGCGGTCCTTACGGGTGGGTGTCCACCTTCAAAATAATGTACACCTCAGACTTGTCCACCTTCAACCCTGTAGTGGACAGGAAGGGGGCTGACCAGGTGTTCCCAGGGAACTTTGATAGAGATACCACAGAAGTTACAGAGTTCTACCCTCCGATACATGCGCAGTACTTGAAGGTGTTGCCTTTGACGTGGAAGGATAATATTGAAATGAGGATTGAGCCTATAGGCTGTTTTGAGCCCTACCGTGAGTTCTTTTTTTGTTTTTTGTATTACATAGGAACATAACGTTTTTTTTTTAAATCTGATTGGTAGTTACAGAGATAAACAAACAAACTTTTTAGCCTAATTATTAGTTTATTTATATTTACATCAAAGTCAAATCATTTATTTCAAATAGGCACATAAAAGGCATTTTTGAGCGTCAAAAATTACAATTAAATAGAATTGATTCTAGTCGCCCCTTCCAAGAAGTAGTTTTCGTATGTAAAAGAATGGGACAGAAACTCCACCGTTACTCTTTTAAAATGTTTTACAAAGTTTTGTTTACATTCACTATATAATTATATGTGAAGGCGATGCACTTAGAATAAAATTAGTCTACTACAAAAGGTAAAAAGAATTAAAAATAAAACAATGACAATGGGTAAATCAATTATATGATAGATACATGGTGCTCACATATTTACAAATATTGTAGAAGTGGATGATTTTCCTAGACTGAGTTACTGTAGTCACAGAATGTAAAAATCAATGTCATAAAAAATTAAAAACGAAAAAAAAAAATATGATTAACCAAAGACACTCTTCCCCTAGCCGTAATCGAGAAGCTTCCAGAAGTAACTACATCCCGCTACCGCGAACCAATAGTCACAGAGCGGACAACCTGCGAGCTCTGTCCCGGAGTACAGAACACTGAGCAAGACGCTTGCAGCTGCAAGGTGCCTGCCAAGTACTACGACGGAGAGAACTGCGTCACCAGGGACCAGTGTCCCTGTATCGAGTCCTTTATGTCGTGAGTATACTGCACAAAGTGAAAAAGACTAATTGAAGAGAGGAAATTAGTCCTTTTTGGAGTTCCGTGCCCAAAGGGTAAAACACGGTCCCGCCGTGTTACTAAGACTCCGCTGTCCGTCACCAGGCTGTATCCCATGAACCGTAATAGTTAGACAGTTGAAATTATAACAACAAATACTAAAAACAGAATAAAGTGAATATTTAAGGGGGCTCCCATACAATAAACGTGATTTTTTGCCGTTATTTTGTATGTTGTATGGTTGTACGGAACCCTTCGTGTGCGAGTCCAACTCGCACTTGGCCGGTTTTTTTTTTTTTGTGTGCGGTGTATCCTCCTGGACTGCCTCCACCGTGCGGCTGGCAGCGCGCCGGGCTCTGCCGGGCACAGCACCGCGGTGTTGCAGCTCTGCCTATAGTCGGACTTTTAATTAGCTGCAGTAAAATGACAGCTTATGTGTTACTTAAATGACTGAAATTGGCGTCTTTTTGCTTTTTCGCAGCCATCAACCAAATCTTGTTTTCGAGTACAGAATAGTGTAACAAACGAAACTTATTTGACATGCATATCTCTAAACGCAGTCCGAAATGAGTTAATAAGAAGTGTCATTTACTGCAGCTAATTAAAAGTTCCCACTCCTGACCTTCGCTGAGAAAACTGCTATTGCTTCGGTTGCTACTAAAATTTTAACACCACGTGTACAGACTATTATAAAAACCTTAATTCAACACTTATTGTTCTGTCTAACCGTTTTCTAAGTTATCTAACTAATTGAGAACCTCTTTTTTTTGAAGTCGGTTTAAAACGTTCAGAACTGAAACCCGATTGAACTGAAGTCCAGTTAACTAGACTTCTATAAAAAAAAACTAAATTATCCATTGCTTCATGTTTGTAAAAAATCGTCTGCACGACAACGTTTACGTAAATAACGCATTAAATATTTTTGAATTGCCAAAATTATTGTGAGCGTGTTCTGCAATTAGTATGCAGATTATAAAATATGGCATGTTTAATTGAACAGGTACCCAGTAGGATCAACGTTCCGTGGTGCTAACTGCGATGAATGCGTGTGCAAGCTCGGAGGTATCACAGCGTGCGAGCCTGTTAACAAATGTAACTGTGCACCGGTAAGTAATATAAAAGTCATCATCTGCCTAGCCTTTTCCCAACTATGTTGGGGTCGGTTTCCAGTCTAACCGGATTCAGCTGAATACCAGTATTTTATATGGAGCGACTGCCTATCTGACCTCCACAACCCAGTTACTGGGTAATACAATACCCCTTGGTAAGACTGGTTGTCAGACTTTCGGGCTTCTGACTCACCGTAACGACTGTCAAAGATCCCCGAATGACAGCCGGGACCAACGGCTTAATGTGGTTTCCGAGACACGGAGTGGTTTCGGTTTGTAAAGATAATCACCCATCCGCAGACCAAGCGCGGCGAGCGTAGCTTAACCTGATCGATCAATCTGTGCGGCTGTTATTATTTAGCCACGGGCCCCTCTAAGTAATATAACAGTAACGAACGAATAGAGTAATAGAAGAGTAGAGAAGGAGGCTAACAGAAGAGTTCAGCTGCGCTGGACGACAGCGTTTGGGAAGCTTGGTCGAGTCTTCTCGTCGCGTATTCCACAGAGCCTAAAGATCAGTCTTCATTCAGTGCGTCCTGCCTGTCATAACTTACGGAGCCGATCGTGGATACTCACGATACGGCTGGTCTATACATTCAAGGTCGCTCAGCGGGCTATGCAACGAGCTATGCTTGGAGTTTCTCTAAAGGATAGAATCCGGAATGAGGAGATCCGGCAGAGAACCAAAGTCGTCGACATGGCTCAGAGAATATGTAAGATGAAGTGGCAACGAGCTGGCCATATTAGCGCCCTCAGGCTAGGTGGAGCGATGATCTTCGCAGGATGGCTGGTAGCAGCTGGATGAGAGTTGCCGAGAATCGAGCCGAATGGCGTGCAATTTGAGAAGCACACTTTAATATGTTTACATAAACAAGTTCCCGTATATCACGAATTAAAACCACAGACAACAGCTATTTCAACTATAAAATCCAAAATTTCCTCTCCAGGACCTAGTACCAAAGCTCTCCCCATCGACCTGCGAATGCATCTGCGAGCCTTGTCCCACTGGTACCAAGATCTGTCCCACAAGCAAGCTCTGCCTGCCCCTTGAGAAGTGGTGCGACGGCCTGCAAGACTGCCCGGACGATGAGAAGGCCTGCAGCACCAGCACGGTCACCACGCCGAGGACAACGGTTACTGAACCAGTGGTTGTTAGCACTCAAACGCCGGCTACTGTTGCTGCTGCTGTAACTACGCCTAAACGTGAGTAGTGTTGGATAGAGTGATTTTAACTGTATTTACCTCATTTTTTTACTAGCCTTTACTGTCCCATTGCTAGCCAAAGACCTCGCTAATCTCTTTTCATCTCTCTGAACTGCTAATGAACAATCTATAATAAAGGAATCCAGCTCATACCGCCATCTCCGTCTGGGCCGTCGTTTGCCACTAAGCGGGACCCACTGGGTCGTAAGTTTGGCCCATTGATCATGTGGCATGCGGCAGATGTGTCCTGCCCAATTCCATTTAAGCGTACTTTTAAATCGTAGTTTTTATTAGACAATACTACAATCAGCAACCTTTAATTTGAACACTGAAAATTCACTCCATTTACTTAAAGTACTTTGTAAATCCAGTACAACTTTGGAAGAGTTGTAGGACAAGGTTTGTGTCTTTGCAACACAAACATTTTTTGCAAGCAATTCTTGTATCCATGTCTATGTATAAGTGCTTATGCACACGGGCGACACGTGTCAACAGCAGATACAACTGCAACCGTCGACAACATGCCGCTCGTGTATTGGAGCACCGTACTCAAATACACGAACGACACGTTGTCGACGGCCAAGTTAAGTTACGTTAGTAGTATAGTGATAAGTTATATTTAGTCACAAAATGTTAAGTTTTCGATGATACGTGCGGCAAAAAAAAATCGCATCGGTGAGTGCAATTTTAGATAAGGGGGCCCATTCGCGTCGCCGGCTAACAACTTGACTGGACTGTGATGATGAAACCAAAATTCAAAATTATTGACTTATTAAATTGGTATTGGATTGGACGAAAAACAATGATGTGTATATGGTTTTAGGATACCGTTTTGCTGGCCGGTCTAGGCCCATTCCAAGAATGTTAGCATCCTCAAGAAGGAGAGCTTCCCGACCTCGTCTCCTCAAAACCAATGGGCATACTAAATTGTACCACAAAATGTATACTAAACCACGTGGTAAGGACTTATTATTACCATGAATTGAGATTGAGCCCATTATAATTGCAAAAAGAAAATCGTTGTCATTAATTTGCCAACTAGTTGCCAAACCTTTACATAGCTCAGATCATGACCAAGAAATTTATTTTGCCGATTGCATACGGAAATCTGATGATGATTATTTTCTATCACCCAAAAATAGTGATCACAATCGTCATTGAACATGACTTGATCATTTTAATATGGAAAGACGATTAACACAACACCAAAATGACTTTAAATTGGCCAATTGACTCCAAATTTATGACTTTACATCACACAACTCAACATAACAATTAAACAACTCAAAATTAACCAAACCTAAACCGTCTTATTACAAAACAAGATCTAACTATAGAAACCTTCGAGCAAGTTGTTGTATTTTGAGCTTTATTCCGACTAAGAAAAAGTTGTTGATACAAAACTGACACCTCGGTACCGGCCTAAGTTGTCTGTTTTGCATAAAGAACTTTATTTCGATCATCGTTAGGTTCTTAATGCAAAAACTGGCTCTATGGTTTAAACAATGTCTATAGCAAAGTCTAGTTTTGTTAATAAGGCCGAAACAGTCCAACTAAAATCTTAACTACCACAATTTCTTTCAGCTCTAGCATGTCCGAAGGTAGAATGTCCACCAGGCTATAGCATCCATTACACCACCACTGAACCCAGTTCCTCTCGACCCTCGTACGGTTCTGCCACTGAACTGCCGCCGCCAAGACCCAGGTACTCCTATCAGAGGTACCAGAGAGGAGGGTACTCTAAAGGAGGATATTCCAAGGGTGGATACGCCAAGACTGGATTCTCGAAGGGCGGTTACTCCAAGGGAGGATACTCTAAAGGAGGTTATGGTAAGGATATTTTTTATTGTTTTACTAAATCATTGGTATTTACAAGTGTACTACGATAGATTGTTGGTGTGAGTTCTGATGCTATTTTTTACAGTTATTTTGGTACCTATTTACTCATAAAAATTTACATATTGTCAATTATTTTCTATAAATTTGCAATACTTATTACGATTAAATATTTTTATTTAAGAATAAATGTAAAAAAAAATATAAATACCAACGATCTGATGTTTGGCTGTAGAAAAATAGTACTTTGGTTTAAATTTAATAAAATAATCACGAAAAACTACTAGAAATGCGGCGTTGCCAGCCCGCGCGTGATGAACACTCTTAAGAGAAAAAAAATCAATTGTGCTGTTTTCTGCTTAGATTGGCCGTTGTCAACTGATATCTTATCGCTTAACAAGTAATACTTTTTTGGAGCAAAACCAATCTTTTATCAAACCTTGAACACACATATTATGTACGTCTATTTAAAATATGTTACTCAACTCAACTGCAATGTCTTCCACAGGTCTGCCACCACCATCTCGTCCAAACCAGGCCTTCTCCCTCGACAAACCAGACGTGAACACAACTCCTAATACTGCCAAACAAGAATGCCAGCAGTTCAAGTGCATCCCGAAGCTTCCTCCCTACAAACCTGGAGTTGTGACTCCAGCGCCCATCTGTTCTGTCGTCACCTGTCCACCTGGCTACTCACTGAAGTTGGATACCGCTGCGAAAGGATACAATAAGTGTCCCCAGTAAGTAGGCTAGACCGCATCACACATTTTACCACCACATGAGCTCTCGTTATCATCATCTGCCTAGCCTTTTCCCAACTATGTTGGGGTCGGCTTCCAGTCTAACCGGATGCAGCTGAGTACCAGTATTTTACATGGAGCGACTGCCTATCTGACCTCCACAACCCAGTTACTGGGTAATACGATACCCCTTAGAAAGACTGGTTGTCAGACTATCGGGCTTCTGACGACCCGTAACTGTGAAAGATCTACGAATGACAGCCGGGACCAACAGCTTAACGTGCTTTTCGTGCACGGAGGGGTCACGGTATGTAAAGATGGTCACCTATCTACAGACCAACATCGGCAAGCGTAGCTTAACCTGATTGGTCGGCCTGTGCGGCTGTAATTTTTTAGCCACGGGCCCCTCCATATGAGCTCTCGTTATGTCTCTACTATAACGCTTCTTCTACTAATAATTCATTTTTTTTTTTGGGTTCTTTAACAAAGGATACAGATAGACTCAAATATACATCACAATAATACAAAAGATTATTTTAGGCATTCCTTCAATTACAGGATACCACACAGCATACACATATAAATAGGTAAAAATAGAAATCGAGAAAATAAATTATGAAACTTGAGAAAAATAAAAGTTGTTAATTAATTTTCATCATATTACAGATGTAAACAGAATAAAAATAGCGAAAATAATTGATACAATTTAAGAGGAAAAAATATATAAACATGAAAATAATACAATTGTTTAGTATGATAATAATTTGAATTATTTCACATTTTGTTGAATATTGGAGAGAAGTAACTTACTTACTGCTACTAGTGGGCACTTACCTACTATGACATCTCATTCCTGGGCAAAGCCTTGACTGCTTTTAACTTTGCTAATGAAGACCATTAATAATGTTATACCATAGGTCAACCTTGATTGTTAAGCTCATGAACCTATGACATCTCCTGTTGAGTAAATATTTAGTGGCGACATCTACATCGCCACATGTGAACTACGTCTCGCGCTAACGTCATGCTAAATCCTGCATCGCGCAAGCAGAGTTTACCGCTCGACTAGCCTTCAATCGTCGGGCAGTAGCCAACCAGACACAATACCCGTCTGGTCGGAGGATCCTCCCTTTTCTAAATACCATCTTGTGGTAAAATGGCTAGTCGAAACTACATCGATCCATCATGACGATCACAGTCTCTATAAACAACAAGAATTCTACCTTCTTTTTCCCACCATCAGGTACGAGTGCGTGCCTCCGCCCGAGCGGCCCGTGTTCTGCAACGTGACAGGACGCACGTTCAACACGTTTGACGGCACTGAGTACAAGTATGACGCCTGCTTCCACATCCTCGCCAGGGAGAACAGGTTCGACGCGTGGACTATATTAGGTAAGTTGTGGCTAAAAAAAATGGTGGCATTTGCTAGTCAACATTTTTGAACAGGTTCATTTAAATCGTAAAAAATCTGCTGCATACAATTTAAAATGCAGAGAAGTTGGAAAAAAAAAACAGAAATTAGAAGTGTGACTCACAAGTACTTACTGCCACTTCTACTGCGCCACTAGGCGTAATTGCCTTCGTTCTTCGTCCGGAGGCTTCACCAAGGCTTCACGGAGCGTGCGGTAATCGCCATAAGGGCGACAGCAGTATCAAAAAGGTTAAACTAGTAAAATGAACTATGTCATGATGATCAGAATAAATTCGCCGAAATTATTCGTAATTCTATGACTGAAAAATAACTTATCTTGACACATAGCTTAAAAACTTCTACCGTAATGAAAAGAGACACTAACATAGATAAACGGGCTTTTTTTTATGGATGGGAAATCATCAAATGACCCCTCCCGCTCTGGGTGGAGCGGAAGGGAGTGTCAGACTCTTACTGACTAAAACCCATCCGTGTTCCTTCCTTAGCCCTTTATGTTCCGTAGTAGCGGTAACACTTTCGGACAAACCCGCTGCAAAAGAAAATCTTCAGGCAAGGATCGAACTCATGACAAGTATCTTTAACCCGGCACTATCTATACCCCGAGTACAACTGGTCACTTAGATAAAAACGGGCTGACACACAATTATATTATTAAAAAATTAAAACATTCTTTTCCCCACAGTCCGCAAGAAATGTCGCCTAGACGGCTGCCAAAACGAGCTCCTAATCCTCCAAGACGACCAGCTCATCCTAGTGAAACCGAACATGATGATAGAGTACGACAACTACGAGTATACGGTGGAACAGACCAGCAAGATCTGCTTCCAGAAGAACAGCTTCAACGTGGACCGGCTGGGCAACGGAATCGCTATCAAGTCCAGGAAGTACAACTTTACCGTGCTGTATAGTTCTGAAGGAGATATTAAGATTGGGGTGAGTTTAACATTTATTTTTAAAATGACTTAAGACGGCATCGACGAAACGCCGACCGCGCAGTGGCGCCCTCATCGTTTATTTGGTTATTTCTTTTATTTTAGAATGAAAATGCAGAAAATAAGCACGTTAAGTTGTGCTCCTCAAGATTATACGTTAATATTATTATAAGAGGTAGTTTTATATTGCTTAATTTTATTATAATCCTTAAAACGGATAATAGTGGCCACTATTTTCTGTTTTTATGATTATAATCTAACTAAACAATATAAAACTACCTCTTATAATAATATTAACGTATAATCTTATGTAGCACAACTTAACGTGCTTATTTTCTGCATTTTCATTCTAAAGTACAAGAAATAACCAAATAACCGATGAGGGCGCCACTAGTGGGTCGGCGCCCCCTTAAAACAAGAGCAATCTTACTAATATTATAAAGGTGAAAGTTTGTGAGTGTGTGTGTTTAAACGTTTGTTACTTGTTTGTAAGTTTTTTCAATTTCGATAAAATTTTGTATGGAGGTAGCTGACACTCTGGATTAACATATAGGCTACTTTTTATCCCGATATTCCCACGGGATCGAAACTAATGCGGATGAAACCGCGGGGCGCAGCTAGTATCTTTATAATTCCAATATTTGGTGGGTGTTGGTTGGCCATATTTATTCCAATTGTATCATGTATTCAAATATCTGTATTATAGAACCAAACAGTACGACATTATCGTAAGTAACACTTTATAGAAAATGCGATTTTTATCTTAACCTATGTATAAAACTATAATCTATCAATACACAGACCAAAATGATATTGTACTTCTGTAAATTGTTTTAAAAAAACACTTTTAAACGTCAAAAGAAATAATTAATTAATTTTAAAACTAGATGTAGTCGATTGGTTAAGCTTATCAAAATTTAAAAGTAAAAACAATATTTTGAATACTTGTATAAACTGTAGTAGCTTTAAATAGAAAAACATTACCCTTCTTCTATGGCAGTCGGATAAAAATAAAGTAGATAAGTGTGCACAAAAAACTAAACTGGATGAACAAATAAAATCGTTTTAGTTGTGAAACAAATCCTAGCACTCAGTGAAAACTTCCAAATTGTGGCCTCTCCCATGTGCTGCAGTGAAATTGCGGGTCTCAAATATTCTCCGAAACTTACCAGGTGTTCAAAAGCTACATGGGAGCTGTAGATGGCCTCTGCGGTGCTTTCGACGGTGAACCTAACAACGACAGACGCCTCCCTGATGGCAGGCTGGCGACCAGCATCGACGAGTTTGGCCGAGCGTGGGCCAAGCCTGGCCTGCCTGCTAACGCGTGCCAGACCAAGATCATCTCCGATCAGAAGCAGAGGAAGGCTTGGGAGCTGTGTGAAGTTATTACGTAAGTATTGTGTTTGATGTAGGAAGATTGACTGGTCAAACGAGATTTAAACCCGTTTCCGTTATGAGGCTTGTTGAAGAGGCTTACGAAACTTTTACGTGTTAATTAGCGGGTAATATCTATCTTTATATTGCAAGCTATTTAGCCCTTGTTCGCGTGGACGTAAAAATATCTCGCTGGATTTTCAACGCAATGCTTAGCGGCGATAGTTGAAAATCCAGTGCACGATAAAATCCTGCCGATTTTTTTTTGCTTAGATAATCATCGGGTAGCAAAACTGTTCCATTCCAGGTCCTAATACTGACTTGCCGTGAGTAGAAAAGTCCTGAAGAACTTTGCGCCAAGCCTTACTAACAATACTAAGTTACTATATAAAAATAAGCACAAATTAAATAAATCACGGAATATATCGTATTTAAACTATTGTATATTATCATTATATAGGAGAATTACACAATAAAAAAAATGTTTTACGTGACACTTCATAATCACGTATCTAATCTTCTCGCCAGCAAAGAACCTCTCTCCCAATGCGGCAACGTCCTCAACGTCCACAAATGGCGCAACATCTGCTTGGAGAAGATCTGCGAGTGCTCTCAGCTGGTCGTCAACGGAACCCATCGGACGGACGAGGAGTGTCGCTGTCTGCTGGTGGAACAGCTGGTGGCCGAGTGTCTCGCTGCTGACAAGAATGTAGACCTGTCCAACTGGAGGATGATGATGGACTGCCGTAAGTATTGATATGAAGATTATTTAGTCAAGTATCTTCCATCTTGTTCTGAGGGGCTTGTGGCTAAGTAATAACAGCAGCACGGGTCGATCGATCAGGTTAACAATTTAATACGCTACGCTTGTCACGGTTGGTTCGTGGATGGGTGACCATATTTACATATCTAGACTCCTCCGAGCCACGGAAAGCACGTTAAGCCATTTCTTAACTATGTTAGGGTCGGCTTCCAGTCTAACCGGATGCAGCTGAACACCAGCATTTTACATGGAGCGACTGCCTATTTGACCTCCACAACCCAGTTACTGGGTAATACGATACTCCTTGGTAAGACTGGTTGTCAGACTTTCGGAATTCTGACGACCCGTAACGACTGCCAAAGATCCACGAATGACAGCCGGGACCAACGATCTAACGTGCTTTCCGAGACACGGAGGGGTTTCGGTATGTAAAGATGGTCACCCATCCACAGACCAACCGCAGCATGCGTCTACGATACTTGCCCATTGAATATCTTATTTCTCCTCAGATGTCGACGACGAAAACCTTGCAAATTGTTATAAGTGTTTGAACCCTTTGTCTCCCCGCAGCCACCGACTGCCCGGCCCCGCTCGTGCACTACGACTGCTACCGCAAGCAGTGCGAGCCGACCTGCTCGCAGTACGGCGCGGGCACTCGCTCGTGTCCCACTGGAGACGGCCAGTGCTTCCCAGGCTGCTACTGTCCCGAGGGCAAGCTGAGGATGAAAGACCAGTGCATACCGCCTGCTGAATGTCTAGATTGTGAGTGTTGAGGAAATAAGATGAAACAGGATTCACCAGGATTCATTTTTTTCAGGATTTCATGATTGCACCTACCATTGTTTATCTCTGCATCACCCAAAGGTTGACTGGTTGAAAATGCCTATGGCATTAAGTCCGCCTCTGTACATTTTTGTGCTTGAAGTATTAAATAAATAAATAAATAAATAACAGGCCGAGAATCAGCACTTTTTGCACTTAGAATGGTGCATAATCTCAAATGATCCAACCATGATTATGACTTTAAAAGAGACTGACCTCCTAGTTTTTTTTTCGATGTTTCTTCTCGGAGTATTTAGATAGGAAACACCGACTTTTATCATCATCTGCCTAGCCTTTTCCCAACTATGTTGGGGTCAGCTTCCAGTCTAACCGGATGCAGCTGAATACCGGTATTTTACATGGAGCGACTGCCTATCTGACATCCACAACCCAGACTTCGGGCTTCTGACTACCCACCGACTTTTATCTAGTTTTAAAACATGATTTATTTTGAAATAAATCATTTATCATAAGACAGCCCCAAAACGCCCGCGCTTGATAACTTCTTAGTGTCTATGGTCGGAAAGTGTTGCAAAAATCTCCCCAGCGATACTTCTGTCTGTATAGATAGAAGTTAATAAGAACAAGTTTATCTGGAATTAACAGAATTGATGTTTTATGCAAAAACATAGGAAGAAGGTGTAGCTGAAATAATAGACAAGCTGGAACTGATGATTATGAAAAACCACCCAAACCCTAACCTAACCTAACTTAGGTACAGAGGCCAGCACATCAAGCTACCCCAATCTGTCAAATTTCTTTGATAGATTTTCAACTTTACCACAAAGGTAAAAGGTTCATATTCAATTGGGAAAATTTGACAGATTAGGGTAGGTTGATGTGCTGGCCTCTGTACAATACTTATTGGTGTCCAAAATACAGGCTTGCTTAGTTTGGGGCCAATGTAAAAATCTCTGAAATCTTTTTAGCAACATTGTTTTATTTTATTATTAACTTTTGATGGGTTCAACCCTAAACTCCGGTTCCTTTTAAGGTTATCAGTTATTTCAATTTACACTTTGTTTAAACAGGTTCCTTGTTCATGTAATTTTTGCATACGTATTAAAATAAAAAAATCCTAAAATCTAAATTCTAGATGAGTTTCCAAACTAACCTACTATATTGATGAAACTAAAACCACATTGATACCATCCACCCATCA
Source organism: Gortyna flavago (assembly GCA_963669345.1). NCBI lineage: Eukaryota > Metazoa > Arthropoda > Insecta > Lepidoptera > Noctuidae > Gortyna > Gortyna flavago. The sequence continues at coordinate 2,956,819 of OY770132.1, forward strand.
TTCCCAAGGCGCCTGTAATGGAGTGGGAACCCCAGCCAAGTACGTGACCTTCGAAGGCGACGACCTTCCATTCCTGGGCAACTGCACCTACTTAGCCTCTAGAGACAGGAACGAAAGTGGCCAGCACAAGTATGAGGTATACTCTACGAATGGACCGTGTGAGGACAACAGTGACGTTGTCTGTACTCAAGTGGTACATCTGCTCTATGAGAAGAAGGTTATACATGTTAGCAAGAATGCTGAGACTAAAAAGGTGAGTTGATGTTTTTTCATTGCTGTATAGTTACTTTTTTTAGATTATGTATTGTGCAGAACCCCTAAAAAACAGTTCATTCTGATAAATAAGGTGGATTCCCTAATCCACAGATTTTATTTGCCTATTTGTTTGCCCGCTAAACTAATCTCGACCACTGTAACAACGGAAAAACGCCAACACAATAAGTGACAGAGAGTGCCTGAAAAAAAAATGCCTATAAGTAAGTGATTCCGCAACAAAACAAAAATCTGAGAAGAATTCAAGGTGTAGCAAATGTTCTTAGTTTCCATTTCCACATGGTTCAAAATAATATTGTATTCGGCCTTGCCTAAAGTTTTCATTAGTAGAAACATATTTTTTCTTGACATCGACACTGTATCACTGTATCCGTATTTTTTAATTTTTGCTACAAATTTTTAGGTTAACATAAAAAAAATACCTTCCTTAAAATATTACAACATAATATTATTATCATAATTTTAATCACATTTTCTGAGACAAAAATATTTTTGCTTCGACAGTTGCTAACAACGATCGACGATGAGGCACTATTCAAGTACCCGATGAAGAAGGATTGGGTGACCATCAGTCAGGATAACGGACAGGACGTCACCATATTGCTACCGGATATACATGTTGAGGTAAGACGTTAATGAAAACGCTCATTTAAATTATAAATTGTTATTCTTTCATTACGTGCGTTTCCAAATACTTATAGGTACCTACAATACTTTAACTTGGATTCTTAGACACAATTAAAAGCCAAAAATGTTCTGAGGAAACACGTTTTCACACTATTAGTTTTGTCCGGATATCTTTACATAGGGTACTATTTGTCAGGGCCCTACATCTTTGGGTCCTTTTTTGTGTTGCCTCGGATCTAGATCAGCCCCCCAGTGAAGGGTTACCATATTTTATCTGATGTCCGGTTTACCATCTTTTTTTTCTCGCCATGATAAAGTTTTCCAAGCTTTCCTTGTCTTTTAGTAACGAAAAAAACAATAGATTTTTGGATATTTTTTTTTACTATTAAGTAATACCTAATGAAAAAAAAAACATAAATATAATACCGCCTCTTTGAATTTTATTCAACAGCTAACAGTCCTCCAATCCAAGATGGAGTTTAGAGTCCGCGTGCCTTCCTACGTGTACGCTAACAGGACAGAGGGTCTGTGCGGCGTGTGCGCCGGCTACCAAGAAATGTTGGTCACCAGCAATGGTACTGAAACTGAGGACTTTGAAGAGGTAAGATATAACACAAATATAGGTACACTAAATAGCTAGCAGAAGTTTTTTGTCTGATCGAATGAATATCTTCACAGTTTCCAGTTAAATTCTTCTAAGTATGCAAAATCATACCACGTTTTTCTGATAGCAATATATTGCAACATTTTTTTTTTTTGGAGGATTCGTGGAATGCCTTTCTCTTTTGCAGTTCACTAAAGGCCATGTAATATAATACTGCCAATGTAAAATAACAATAATTAATTTGCTTATTATATAGGTAAACAGATAAGATGGATTTTTTATAAATAGTCCCAATACATTACGGCATGCAAAATGTTGGCATGCAATATTATTACGAAATGTTCTACAAGTGTTTCATCACTACTGCTCTCAAAACGGTGAAAAAAACATCGTAAAACCGGAAATTGTCCTAGAACTAAAAACTCGAAGATATGTGACATCTATGTACTAACCCGCACTGGGCCCGCGTGGTAGTTTATAGCCCACTATCTCTCACAAAGGCCTGTGTCCCAGCAGTGGGAACATTATGGGCTGATTATGAAGTAAGTGTACTGATCTGAAGCCTATCTTTTTCAACAATTAGATGCGTTTAACGTTAACTAAAAACAACCCCTTATCTCTCTCCAACAGTACGGTAAATCCTGGCAAGCTACCCCCGACACCCTGAAAACCCTGGACATATCGGAACAAGCGCAGTGTGACCAGCCTCTTATACCAGAGTGTGTGCTACCGCCGCCCGAGTCCAACCCTTGCTACAACCTCTACAATGCTGATAGATTTGGAGCTGTAAGTGTTTAATGTAAATTTTGTATTTTTTTTTTTTTTGTGGCAGACAGGCAGGCGACCTTTGCCTTTTGTGCCTGTAATCACACCGGCACCCATCCCCTTCAAAATTGAACACAGCAACGCTACCTGACGACAGAAATCTACAAATCGCAATCGTACCTTTTCGATGAAACAAGAGCAAAAATTGTCAAAAATCATAAAATAACCTAAGTACGCTAAAGTGCTTTAGAAACATACTTTCCAAAAGAGGGGCAAAGACTCGTATTAAGTTCAGTTTAAAGTTGCCAGAAGACAAAAATGTCTGTCAATTATTATTTTGAATCTTGGCGCGACAAAATCTCTTCAGATAGAATACTCTTTATTATGCACACCATATAAATTACAGACATAAATATAGAAACTGTACAAAGGGTGACACAATGGGCGGTCTTATCGCCAAGAGCGATCTTTTAAAGACAACCTTTGGATGGATTTAAAAGGGGAAGGACAGACAAATACTGTAGGTAGTCTGTGGTGTACCATTTACATAATACAATCAAAATCTCTTTAGTCAGTTGCGCCACCGCCACTGCGCGAAGTATCAGTAAGTTGTAAGTTGGAAAGGTTCATATACCCTTTTAGGTTTGAGGTTTCTGGAAGGACAAAGTCACATTTAGTGCACCTATGTCTATTTTATGAACACATATGGCTTCGGCATTATGAATAAAACAGTACCTTGACACCGACAGGACTCCCACTTTAGATCAAACAGTTTCTGTGTTTATTATCAGGGATGTAAAATATAAAAAGTACTTGTAAAAGTGTCATAAAATTCAAACATAACGTAACGTAAACGAGACACAATAGAAGTCAATTTATTGTTATGACGGCTAAAGCCGAATAGTGTCCTTGAAAATGTTAACCTACTTGCTAAACAAAGACCAGGGGGCCTAAAAAGGCTACTTTTCCAGAATCATAAAACAATTCATATCACGCAATTCATCTGTTTGACAGTTTCACACCTATATATCCCTGAAGGGTTAGGCAGAGGTGTACCTATAACATTTTACGAATCTCCATACAAAACTGTCATACAGATGAAATTGCGTGATATGAATTACTTCATGATTCTTCCAAAGTGGCCTTTTTAGACCCCCTTTAGCTTTGTACTGAATTTTTCTGGTAAATATTTTCTTCTAATACAAAATGATCTGTACGTCTAGTGCCACGCGCTAGTAGAACCGCAGTCATTCGTGGAAGCTTGTGAGGCAGATCTGTGCGCAAACGCAACGGACTTCTGTGTCGCGGCGGAACGATACGTCGCCGAGTGTAGGAGACAAGGTGTGTGTCTGCAAGACTGGAGGACTGACCTCTGTCCGTTCCCTTGGTGAGTGACCTTTTAGAAAGTAGAAAAATATTAAATAACTTTATTAGAAACAAAGTTACTTTGAGTAACCCCAATTGTTCGAAATCAATATCAAGTTTAATTTTTACATTTAAAAGAACATACAGGAAATAAATTAAAAACTGTAACCATATGCTGAATTCATGCATTTGATTCTAAACGTAGCGTAGAAATTCTTCGTCGATTATAAAAAGAAAAAACTGTACTTTCTTAAAAAACTGCACTATGGAACAACTAAGTAATATATTTTTTTTATAACCGACGAAATATTTCTACTAGTTTTTTTTCCTCTAGAACCATCTGCTGAATTCATGGCTACAGTTCGGTTATTTTTTTCCTGTAAGTACATACTTATGGATGTCCTTCATTTTAAGAATGTGGTAAATATGTTTGGCCAGCCAAATGACAGCGTGGAGGACTAGCTTCTCCTGAAACTCTGGAAATTACTTTAATGTGTTTTAAGAAAATATATATATAAAATTACCCCCTTACTAATAAACGTATTATATCAGATGAATTACACCCCGATTTCTCTCTTTCAATCATCAGTAATTTGACTTTTGAAAGAAGAAGACAAAGCGTTGTGTATACATCGTTTATTAGTAAGAGGGTTAGGGTAAAAGCATTGCATTTCCAAAGGAATTTTGCTACGCTAGGATTATACTCGTATTGTTTGTCCGAATAAGTATTATACTATGTGCTAATGTAAAGAATACTTTCTTAAATTTTTAACAATAAATTGTATTTGTTTGTTTCGTAGTGAGGAGCCTTTAGTGTACCGCACGTGTGTGAAGTGTGAGATGACGTGCGAGAACAGTGACGAGCTGACCAAAAACCCTGACAAGTGCGACAAACCAGCTGTTGAAGGATGCTTCTGTCCTGAAGGAAAGGTAACGAAAATATAAATCTTTCTTTATTTTGACGCTATTTGCCAAGTACAGCAAGAAAACACAAAAAAGTAGCCAACCTTACTCGTTTATAAAAATATATTAAAGAGCAGAGAATACTTTGAAGGTTAAAATTATGATATACCTACCTACCTATTTATTTATTATTATTTATTAAGTGTACTTAGTTAAATAAAACGGTACAACACCAATTACATTAATTAACATAGAGACAATATTATTACGTTGACAATAATATAATTTAATTTAAAACTAACATGGAACAGTGGACTCCCTTGTACACTTTCTCTCACAGATCACCAGACATACCTAATTAAAGCATTATTTTACTTCATTCATCCGTAAATACATCACCAATTGACCATTGTCTATTTAAAATTATTGTTACTTTTATGATAGTAAATTATCAAAAGCTCAAAAGGAACAGCAACTTTTTCTGCTGACCACCAATCTTTTTTTATGTCTTAATTATATAACCGCTGCTATTTGAATTATAGTGGTGGTCTATAATTTCTAGGTGCGAGTAAACAACACGTGCATAGAACCTACTAAATGCTTCCCATGTGACGCTAATAAGGAACACTACGCTGGCGACGAATGGCAGGTAAGAACAATTTAACAATTTTGAAAAAAAAAAAGTGTTTTTTAATCAACACAAAGGCTTTTTCCACAAAAACAAAATAATTCGAGACGAAAATTCAAACCATAATAGTATTTTGAGTGAAAGCGACGGCAACACATTACGTTTGCGAGTCCTCGCAAAGACAGTAAACAGACCACAGAAAATACTCGTGTTTAGTTTTTCAAGGTATTCGGAAGTTCAAACACAATATCTATTCACAGGAGGACGCCTGCACAAAATGCACGTGCAGCAGACTGTCGGGAGACAACACTGCGCACGTGTCCTGCACTAAACAGACGTGTGTGGAGCCTTTGTGCTCTCAGCTTGAGGACCTCATCACCAAGCCTGCCAAGCCTGGAGACTGCTGTGCCGACTACTTTTGTGGTAAGAGAACCTTCTTCAGAGATACAAAATAAGCAGAAGAGACAAAGAAACGCGGTCTGCTGGTTAAAGTGAACCTTCTAGACATCTGCAACAGCTGTTTAATAACTCTAGCGCAGTTCACTGCTGTAATCCTTCCACAAGTTCCATCAGAATACTCGGTTCTTTGTCTTAGCTAGCTTTTTAAGATCGTCAGAAGCGTCCCACGCTATGCTTACCGATTTGCAGCAGTGACCGGATACAACCGTTACTACTAGAATATTGAACTCTTAACTATGCTTGGTTAAAATATAAATGATTCTAGCTTTAGCCACCGCCAATTATCAGAAGGCCAATTACTGTAATTAAAATCGTTCAAAACCGATCGCAATCTCATTTCACCGACAATCGTTGTCAAAAATGTAGGGAATTTAGAGGTATTTTTGACACATTGAGACTGAGATCAGGGGGCCTAAAAAGGCCACTTTGGCAGAATCATAAAACAATTCATATCACGCAATTTCATCATGACAGTTTTGTATGGAGATTCGTAAAATGCTATAGGTACACCTCTGCCTAACCCTTCAGGGATATATAGCTGTGAAACTTTTAGGCCCCCAGACTGACCGTTATTTAAACGACGAGAATTACCCCTCAGGTAAACAAATAACTAGTGCAATTGGCTGTTAATAAAGTCACGTAAACAAGTCAAAAGAAACTTTCTTTATTTCCATTATGTAAAGTAAATAATTTGTCTTCTAGTACCAAAACCGAAGAAGAACTGCACTGAAGCCAAGAAGATGGACTGCGGTTTCGGACAAGTGCTGAAGCAGAAGACCTCGCCTGATGGATGCACAGAATTCGCTTGTGGTAAGCATTTTATACCAAGCAAAAGAAACGGTCACCTACGGTTTTTAACTAATGTAGTTGGCGTTTGATCGCTTTATTTACAATTTAAAATAATGTTCAGAAATTTATAAAAAAAAAAAATTGGAAACCACATCTAAAGTTTGGTATTCAATACTTGGTTTCCAATTGATTTTATTTCTACTTAAACGAATATCAACTTTATAGTAGTGTGAATTAGGTTTATTTCAAAATGATTAGCTTTATTCAAAAACCCATAAAAATATTTTGTAGGTGTAGTGCAAACTGAACTTTATGTATGAGTTTTAAAGTTGTAAGTAATAATCACATGTTTGGAAATTAAATAGCGAAAGTAGGTCAGTATTGATGTATGAAACCGTCCTATCCTTCCAGAATGTATGCCAACCGACCAATGCGCCTCCCTCAACGACAAAGACGTAGAAGTGTTCGAACCAGGCATGGAGCGAGTCGTAGACAACAGTGGGTGCTGCCCTCGTGTGCAGTACCTCTGTCGAGTGGAGACGTGTCCTAAACCACCGGAGTGCCCCAAGTTCCAGGACTTGAAGACCTATAATGTTACTGGGAAGTGCTGCGCGGAGTATAAATGTGGTAAGTGATATAACAGCAAGCAGGTCATCTTGAAAGTCAAAAGAAGTAGACAACAGTGGGTCTTGTCCTCGTGTGCAGTACCTCTGTCGGGTAGAGACGTGTCCTCAACCACCAGTCCGTCCTGAGTTCCAGGTTAAAATTCAACAACAGTTTAAATAATGTTAGTGGGAAGCTCAGATCAAATAAAAACCAAGACAGAGGGCTGTCAACAGTAAAGTGAAGCCGGTTTCGTAAACATGTGTGCACTTAGTGAGGTGTAGTTTGATTGTAAATGGTTGTAAATGTGTGCGTGTGAGCGTGTGTGCACAGAGCGGAGGTGTAGTTTTGGCATGCTTCACTGTATCGTTCTCAGCGACCTATACAATACTAAAGAGTGTTCCTTTCTAAAAGATGATGGACGGTATTTTAAAATTTGGCCACTTTTTTTTCTAGATTTTGTTAATATGTGACCCCATTTCTTTTCTCAAAGATTGAGTCATTTTCTGTGAAATCTCGTTTAAATAGATGTGACTTGTTCTAATTGGTCAACCAATCAAATTGGCTAAAATGAGAATAGCTACAGTGACGAATGGAGATTTACTGAGATACTGAAATAGTTCTAAGGGGGATAACAAGTTAAAATGTTGTGCAATTTGTTTCAGAATTGCCAAAGGACAAGTGTGTGGTAATACTAGAATGGGAAGCAGCGTCTAAGGGTGGCGAGAAGTCTCGTACCACACCGCAAACCATATTGAAAGACGTAAGTTTAAAACCTCATTTGATTTATTTATTTTTTTTGTTTGATTTTCTCATTTTTGACATCATTTGAGATTGATTTCTTGATGTTTTAAAAAAAAGTTATATAAAACGTAATGCAGCATTCTGAGTTTCCATAAAAAATTATAGTAATTATTAATTGATTTTTTATTTATTTAATTAAAACGGTTCAAAACCAATAACAGAAATTAAATTCACACAAAAAACATTCACAAAAGAAAGATTAAATATAAAAAAAACATCAAGTAAAAATAAAACTTAACAACACTTTTCATACATCATCTCACAGTACTTCTGACATACCGACAAAATCTTCGTCCACTCGTCTACAAATAGATCGTTTGTTGGATTAGAGCCCAAGAGATCATTAAGTGCGGCCTGAGTACGTGGTATTGGGGACTTAGCACGCACATTAAGAAGATACAGTATCATTATACTGTATCTTCTTAATTTGACAATAACCCTAAAATGGCAGTTATAAACTCCTGAGTTTCGGAACCATTTTAATAGGATCGAGAATGAAATAGGTAATAATCATAAGTGTAAGAAAATTTGAAGACTTGCATCTCACCTGGGATCCCTCACCCAGCTGGACGCCGTGTGGCTGGACGGGCCGTGCCGCACGTGCCGCTGCGCGCGCGCGGCTGCGGGCGCGGGCGCGCGCTGCACGCAGGCGCAGTGCGGCGCGGTGCTGAGCACGCCGCAGTTCGTGCTGGAGCCGCGCCCGGTGCCCTTCCAGTGCTGTCCGCAGCCGCAGCAAGTCGCGTGCAGAGATGCTGATAATATTTACAAGGTAGCAACACCAGCGTCTTCTCTGCTAAAATACTTTTACACATGTAGGTACACATCCCGCAATCACATAGATCCCGCGGGACTACGAACTATAAGTCCCTCAAGTAATAAAATTATCTTGCAAGATTGCATTCTCTATGAGGAAACATCAAGGCGTAGAGAAATGAAAAATAGGTATTTCTTAAATCTATTGCTGTCGCGCAGTGCCCGAATAAGCGGGCTATCAAGCGCGATAGAGACAACTGCAGCTTGGACTGAAAATACCTATTAATATTACAAAAAATCATCGATTTGTAGTCCCCTGATTCCTTCTCCAAAGCTTAACCAATTTAAGTACTTTTTTTCATTAAAAATTAATATAGGGCTTGAGCTATGTTTCTGTTTTAATTTTTTTATATAATCTAGTCAAATTTTGTTTTCTGGATGTTTGAATTCAGCGGAAATTCCGGCCATTTTTTTAAGTTTTTGAACATTTATATCTTTATTTAATAATTAATTTATGAAAAAAGGAAGTCATAGGGACATGCTAATAGTAACCATAGATACTCAAGAAAAAAAATATGACTCTACCGGTATTATCCAGAGAGAAAACAGGGGACTATGTTTGTATGGAAAACGACCCTTGTGTTTCCTCTTAATATTATAAATGCGAAAGTGTGTCTGTCTGTCTGTTACCTCTTCACGTTTAAACCGCTGAATCGATTTGGATAAAATTTGGTATAGAGATAGTTTGAGTCCCGGGAAAGGACATAGGATAGTTTTTATCTTGATATTCCCACGGGATCGAAACTTATGCAGGTGAAACCGCGGGGTGCTGCTAGTATTTGAGATAATTTTCAAGTCATGGAACAAGAAACTGAATGTCATACTTAACTAAGTTCAAATTACATTGCAACAAAAAACTTATAAAAATTTTGTTATAAATGGTCACTCAAAAACCAACTTAGAATACATTTCACTAAAGTAGATATCTGACTAAGCGGCGATGGAATGTAAATTATCTGAGATTATGAACACTGCTAAAGTAAAAAGAGAGTTTCATACTGCTGATGTCAACTTAAGATCAAAAATACCATCACATAGTCATCATAAAAGTAACACATTGAAACACTGTATTTTTTTAAACAGTTTGATATTCCTACGTTGGTTCAATTCCATTTCAGTTTTCGAAACTTGCTTTTTCATCTGCAGTAATCATTTAATCCGTATAGGTCGGCGAAAATTGGACGTCCCCAACGAATCCGTGCGAGAGCTACAAGTGTGAGCAGACCGATACAGTCGGCAAGCTTGAGAAGATCACCACAGTACAACAATGCCACACTGAATGCCAGCTGGTGAGTAAACACTTTGTGCTCTGTAGGTTTGGATAAAAGTGCATCACAGGGATTAATTCGATCCAACAGTAAAAATGAACCGATTTTAATTAAACTTTATACGCATAAGCAGGATGCAAAGGTCTAAAAAATTACTTGAAGAACATTTTCGAAAAATAGTGTTACAGCCAAATAAGACCGATTTTAATGTTTCCATAGAAACAGAGATTTACAGTTACATTTTTTTAAATAACACATTTCGAAAATGTTCTTTACCAACTTTTCAGACCTTTGTATCCTGTTTATGTGTATAAAGTTTCATTAAAATCGGTTTATTCATTTTGAAAAACAAGGGCTTGAAAGTTTGTATGAAATGTCGTACGGCGTAAACGCTCTTAACGCAAACTCGTTTAAAACCCAATTTGAATTCGACACAAAATATTTTTTTCAGGAGACTTGTCTATGGCTTTTTATTTATTTCTTGTTGCACTCAAAACAGATAAAGCGTAAAGAATTGCGTAACTATCACTGACGGGACTATTGTTGCCAATAAGCCTGATGTAGTGGTGATGGATCGATTAGAGCGGCGCGCTATGATGAGAACCTCGCCAAAGCCGAGAAAGATAAACAAATCAAGTATCTTGACTTGGCTTGCGAGGTTGTCGACATGTGGGATGTGGACTCAGCAATCATTGTGCGATAGTCGTGACAACGAATGGGCTATTAACCAAGAGCCTCGACCAACACCTGAAGAGGCTCTCGTTGGGCAGCTGGATCAAGGGTTTGATTCAGAAAGCAGTACTTCTGGACACGGCCCGCATTGTTAGGAGGTTCCTCTTTCTGGGGCCCTGACCGCCGGTAGCTTGGACCCTGTTCCCATTACCGGTGGGCTACTATTTTTTATTTTTAAATGTTTTAAATTCTAATATTTAAAAATATAATTTATATGTATATAATAATGAACCAATGGATTATTAATATGCTTCAAAATGATTCAGATTCATTTAGGCTGCAGGCTAAAGATGTGCTTACAGGTGCATATCCCTGCTAAGATAGGTACAGTCACGAGCACTAATATGTCAACACTTGGCAATTTTCAATTGCGATTTTTTCGTGAAATAACGAATGCAACGTTGAAATACGGCACTTTTCATAAACCTATTGGTTCGAAATTACTATGTTCGTGATAACATAAACTTTCATTCAAAATAAAGGAGAAAATCGCCTTTGAATAAAGCTAAATGTATACATACTTATGCTCATGACTGTTCGTTTAAGAATCTATCTACAAATCAATTTATCTTGTAAACAGAAAGGTCCTTGAAAGTGCCTTTCAAGATTTGCTCTGAAACTAACCTCCCCTTATTCCTCCTCTCCAGGGTTCGAAGTACTTCCCAGCAACTCCTGAGAGTAACGAATGCTGCGGGAACTGCAAATCTGTCGCATGTGTTGTGGACGGCAAGGAACGAGCCATCGGAGAGAAGTGGACTTCTTCAGATTTCTGCGCCAACTATACCTGTGTCGATTTGGACGGGACGGTTAGTACATTCTATATATTTATTGAAATAAAGACATACAAGAATACTTTTAATTAACTGCTGAATGTTTACAGACGTCTTAAGAAAGACAGAAAGAATTATTTATTTATTTAAAGAAGAACCAACAGCTTTAACAGAAGCATAACAATAGTATATGAGACATAAAGCCAAGTAAAAGTTCTCACGGTAAAAACAGAAAATGTAGTAGAAATCTTAGGATCATTAACAAGCACGATAGAATAGAATTCAAATATAAGGTACTCGTATATAAGCACTATGCACTTATAAAGAAGTCAGCCTTCGTTGTAGAGGTATGAGGAATAAGGTGTAAAGTTCACTCATCTCCCATAGAAAAGGAAGGATCCTCCGACCAGGCGGGTGTTGTGTCTGGCGGGCAACTGCCCGATGATTAATGTTGGGAACTCCGGACGTTGTATATATGCTAGTCGCGCGGTAAACTCTGCTTGCGCGATGCAGGATTTTGCGTGACGTCAGTGTGATGCGTAGTGCGCATGTGGCGATGTAAATGCTACCACAGAATAATAGATTTATGTGACACTGACACACGTGCAGACAAAAAAACATAAGTAAAATCAAAAAAAAAAAACAGCACAGGATAGAAATAGATAAGTAAGTGGAAAGAATCATATATCTGTCGTGGATAGATGGCGCCACAGTACAGCGGATAGCGCCATCTTACAATTTAATGGGTAAACGAAGCATCATGTGATTGGAAACGCAACCGCGCCCTACCGCTTGGACACGATCGTCGGTGGAGGGGATGCAGCGAGGACTGGCGGAGAGACCGAGTGTTGCGGCAGTCTAGAGTGGACAGTCGAGCTCGGACAGTCTTGGCAAACGCTCAATACCAACGCACGTGTTTGTTTCCGACGCACGTGAGCGTTTTGGTTGTTAATCACTAGTTTAAAAAACTTTAAATTCAAATTATCTTTTCGTTCGAGTAGGTACTGCAGTGCCCACACTTAACTAAACTATGTCGGATCGTGAAGAAGATCCGATGTTTCGCATCTCGGCCACCCAATGATGCGACATATCTAATGACGATAAAACAAACAAAAAGATATTCTAAACTCATAGTTTCAAATAACTTCACTGCTAGCGGCCGTTGACCCCGTGAACATTTGTTAGCATTGTTATTTGTTAGCCGTGAGCATTTGTTTGTTATTTTGTTACCTAGGTAGGTACTTGAAATTAAAAAATTTACTTTTTTTTTTCATCATAACTTATATCATTAAATAAATCTATACCTTTCACGCCTGTAAAGTTTCGCCACTTAATTTAATATAAATTAGTTTCGTGAATTGAGAAAGTTTATTGTGAATGACATTCAATTTAATCTGAATTCGCGACTTATTTGCCAAATATGTAAACAAATATGAGTATTATGGACAAATAACTTTAATTCCTACACAATAAAGTGCAGTTTACGCTACAACTTCAAGCATTTTTATATCTTGTTCTTGCTAGTTACTTTAAAATCAACTTAATAACCATAAAAATAAAGTTGATATTTGCTTAACTTGAAATGATATTAATTTGAGACATAAGTTTGAATAAACTATACATAAACTCACGCTTTTTCTCCATGGGGGTAGGCAGAAACTACAGAACGCCACCTGCTACGATCCCTACACACTCCTTGTATGTGTTGAAATTTTCACCTGAATAAAGTCTTTTCCTCCCGCAAGACATTACTAAAAAAAATAACATCAAACCCATATTCCTCGTTAGTTACAAGTACAATGCTCAAACGAGACGTGCGCAGAAGTGTCGGACGCCACTAAGAAACAGTTCGTGCTGAAGCAAGAGAAGCTGCCAGGCAAGTGCTGTCCCAACGAAGAGCCCGTCGCGTGCAGAGTCGGCAACAAAATCTATCAGGTAAACTACACAAATGTACTTTAAGAATAAATGAACCAGACGTATTGAAGTATTAAAAAAACATTTTGAATAAAAATAAAAAACTTTGTTATTGTTATTTATTCAAAACTTTGTTAATAGCACCATTATAGCAAAAATGTGTCAATGTGATGCTATAAAATATTACTGTGTCTTGAAATATTATTATACCTAATCTTTGTCAACTTTACATTTTGAGAGTAGTCTTCTTCTTAGCGTGTCGATAGCAATCTAAATGAACTCTGCTCAGAATTCGGCTACTTGTTTGGCGCCATCACCAGCGTCCATCAGCTCCTGTAACGTGCAGCTGACAGGACACGCAGGACACAATATTAAGTGTCCCATCGTTTGTTGAACAGCACCACATTTACACTGAAGGCGGAGTTGTTGAGGGTCGTTTTCTTGATCTTGATAAAAATCTAACGCATTTTTATTTGGCCAAAGATGGAAGCCCTCTAGCTAAATATACCTTTAGTAGTTAAGTTTTAATGCAAACTTTGATTTGATCGGATTACATGGTGTCAAAAATGGTTCATAAAAGTTTGATAAAATTAATTCGATCTCTGCTTAAATCACGATTTTTTCCCCCTACCTAACCGCATATCACCCGCCGCACCCCCAGGAAGGTCAGACCTGGCCCTCCCCCGACGACCCCTGCAAGAACATAACGTGCAGCCGCGACTACAGCGGCCGCCTGGCGCACGCGCAGCGCGTGGCCGCCTGCAGCCGGCACTGCCGGCGCGGCTGGAGCTACCGGCAGCCGCCTGCTGGCCAGTGCTGCGGCCGCTGCCAGCAGACTGCTTGTGTGCTCGACGACAAGCTGGTGGAACCGGGTAAGACTTAGGGTAGACCATAATTCACCATTGGGAAGGAGCCGGGACAGATGACAACTTAACGCATTTGGAAAAAATTTAAAAATAGAAAGATCAAAATGACTCCTCATTTCAAAATTGCAAAAAATAGGTTTGCTACAACACCTATAAATTCTTTTACGAAAGCTGAGTTTACTGACTAATATTATAAAAAGGGAAAAATATCAGTTTACGTGTAGGGGCCTAAGAACCCTACACATAAACCCATCATTCGAACACAATTAACGACTGAACGTGATTCGATCAGATCATTGGTTCCTAATCTTCGGAAATAATGAACCAATTACGAATGCCGAGTGCCATACTATATTTTATGTAAAAAAAAAATATATACATATAAACATCCAAATTGAGAACGTTTTTTGAAGTCTGTTAAAAACAAGAAATTTCACACGGACGAAGCCGCAGCCAGAAATCTGCTATAAAATCACAAATTAATTTCTGTCAATGATTTCCCAAAATAAGCAACACAAGAATTGGCAAGCTCAAGATCAGAAACTAGCAGTAAAATCTTAGAATTTTCTACTGATATCACCGTCATTCACTTATCCCTTAATTTCACCATCTCCAGGCACAACATGGCATTCCGAGGACAACTGCACCACCTACTCCTGCGACACAGCCGGCGATGAGCTGTTCGTGACGACATCGCGACAGTTCTGTCCCGACGTGTCGTCCTGCGCGCCCGAGAACATCGTCAACGACACCTGCTGCCAGGTGTGCGAGGAGCGCCCTGAGGCCTTGAGTAAGTGGAACTTTATATTATTAGCTGTGGTTGTAGAATCTGTACTTGTGTGGGTAACTACTCTGTATTCACATACGAAGTCTTTGTCCACAGCGCCAGTCTTAGTTTAACTTTGAGTTAATTTTAATGTTTATCTACACTCATGCTATAAATCTTCTATAAAATATTCAGAAACAGTTAGCTTATTGCCAACATTAAAACAACCAGTGTCATAGTAAGTAACCATAATATCATCCAAACGAGTGTTATAATGTTGTACTAAATTTCATTATGCAACTCCTTTTCAAAGAACATTCGTCATGCACGCGCGTTTCACTACCACAGCGGACTTATAGATAGGTTATTCCAATTCACGTCGTATCCCGCCGGCCGCCATTTTTGCTCGATATTAGTATTGCAAAAAACTGTTTCAGAACCAAAAGGTTTTGAAACAGTTTTTTGGAATAGAGGATTATTATTATAAAAATAGAGGATTCATATCATGGGTGTAGATAATAGTACATTATGGTACAAGTGTGTAATGTTGGTGATTACCGCTGAGGCGCCATTGAGACCCGAGCCGTCAGGTGAGGGTCTTAAGAGAGCCGAGGACGGTAATCATCAATACACACGTGTATCATACGACGTTTTTCAACACACTTGCGAGGAAAAAACAAATATGTATTGCATAAATCGTTTAATTATTAAAACAATTGGTGAATGTACAATTTTCAAAACGATATTGGATTGTTTTTGATGGCAATTTCACAGTTTGTGTTACATTGGTACTTGCCACTTCTTTAGTACCTTCATTTACTTCTTGTGTAAATGTCGGCGACAAAGGTAAATCATACAAATTACTGGAAGGAGAGGGCACCAAATAACTCACGCTAGTAGATGTACCGAATATTAAGGCAACCTGCAAAGAAATCAATTAATTAGTTCTAAGAAATTATGCTAAAGTTACACACTTGTATATTGTAGATTCGTTTCGATTAAAAATATGAAACGTACCTTTGTTGCTAGATACTGACTATCCGGAGCCTCATTCAAAAACTTTTCAACGTCGGCTGGTGACAAAACTTTAGATTTCCGACCAATATATCCATCCGAGCGTCTCTTCAAAAATGCCATCAGGTTACAGTACGTTTTGATATCAACACCATGTTTGAGCTTAACCATGCTTCTTAACATGGAATAGATGCACCTCAGGGAGCTAGGTTTGTATGTATTGGCGAGTTCAGAGAAATACGCCAAAAACACATTTTCAGAAAATGACTGGGTTTTTTTGTTGCTCTTCCATTGCAGGAAACTATCGTAAGCAGCTAAATACTTTTCTCTAGATTTTGCAGGTATTAGGCTTTCGTTTGCATTTTGTGCTGCATTTAGTATTTCTGGCGGGGTTAAATCAATCAATTGTTCATCTTCTGTACTAAAACCTGACATTTTTATAATTATTTACCACACAGCAACAAATGCGATACAAACAAAATATGAAAATTAGGGGAAAATTGGGAAATGGCGCGCAATTTTTTTTTTGCACGCGCCAAATGTAAGTTGATTGATTACAGCCATACAGCCTACTTCAAAATGATAATTTTTGTGATAAAATGCAAATATTTTATAAGAAATTATTGTGAATTATAAATAATTTGATAATAATAAATGTTTTTTCGTCTTAATTAGGGACACATTTATTTATTTCAAAAATGTAAATAGATTTTCGGTGGCATAAAACCTCTTTGTTGTTACAAAAAAAAAAAAAAACTGTATTACCCGGTTAAATTGAAAATGCTCTGTTTACTCGCATATAATTTGCAGTTAGGTACTAACTTAACTTTGTAGGGATCATTCTATTATGCACTAGTGTGTAATATTATTATGCACGTGTATGTTATAGTTCGGTTTATGGCCCTAAGAACGATATAATAAGGCTCACTTTACGAGCAAGTGTGTTGAAAAGTCTTGTATGCAACTGTACATAATTAGGTATATAATAATACCCCTTATTATACAACAGTTGCATAAATAACTATTAATTAAGCAAATATTCGCAAAATCCACGAGAACCTACCGCTGATAAACTGCTTTGCAGTTTGGCAGGTGTACTGTGAAAATACTCTGTAACATTATGGATTAAATAAAAAAAATATGGAGGTGTCCCTTTTGTGCATGCAAGTTAAAAGGTCACCGCACACTGGCTTTAATCTTCTGCAGAATGTCGTAGGTATCTGATGTATTACTATTATTCCCAGTTTTCAACAGAAAACATTAAAGGTTGACTGGTAGAAAATGCCTATTGAATTAAGTCCGCCTCTGTACATTTTTGTGCTTGAAGTATTAAATAAATAAATAAATAAAAATGAGAATCCTATATACGCGTGCCTAGTTCTACAGAATGTATCTACATTGGCAATAACAATAAAAACTTTACTATTACTTTATCGATAAGCATTCCACCCTGCATTTCAACAATACACTAACTAACGATGAAATAGGTTCGAAGGAACAGCTACTCGTATATTAGGCAAGCATTTACATGGCTCCAGTGGCGCAATTGGTTAGCGCACGGTACTTATAAGACAGTGTTCGTGAGCGATGCCGGGGTTGCGAGTTCGAGCCTCGCCTGGAGCAATATTTTACTGCTATCGGGATTATGATTAATTTGATTATAAACATTTAATAACAATATAAAGAATAAAATAAAGCAGCGTCATTTTACTATAAAAAACCGAGTCTATAATAGTACATTATGGTACAAGTGTGTAATGTTGGTGATTACCGCTGAGGCGCCATTGAGACCCGAGCCGTCAGGTGAGGGTCTTAAGAGAGCCGAGGACGGTAATCATCAATACACACGTGTATCATACGACGTTTTTCAACACACTTGCGAGGAAAAATAATTATTTACCACACAGCAACAAATGCGATACAAACAAAATATGAAAATTAGGGGAAAATTGGGAAATGGCGCGCAATTTTTTTTTTTGCACGCGCCAAATGTAAGTTGATTGATTACAGCCATACAGCCTACTTCAAAATGATAATTTTTGTGATAAAATGCAAATATTTTATACGAAATTATTGTGAATTATAAATAATTTGATAATAATAAATGTTTTTTCGTCTTAATTAGGGACACATTTATTTATTTCAAAAATGTAAATAGATTTTCGGTGGCATAAAACCTCTTTGTTGTTACAAAAAAAAAAAAAAACTGTATTACCCGGTTAAATTGAAAATGCTCTGTTTACTCGCATATAATTTGCAGTTAGGTACTAACTTAACTTTGTAGGGATCATTCTATTATGCACTAGTGTGTAATATTATTATGCACGTGTATGTTATAGTTCGGTTTATGGCCCTAAGAACGATATAATAAGGCTCACTTTACGAGCAAGTGTGTTGAAAATTAATTTACGTTGTTTAAATCAAGTTACAATTTTATGAAGTTTTTTCTGGAGGTAAAATTATATTTTAAGTGATCCCAAATGTAAATTAATAATATCCCCGCATACTTTACTTAGCTAATAATTTATTTTGAGGGGTCAAGCAAGGTCAACTTTTCCTTGCCAACGTATTGATAGAAAACACGATTTTGTAACCCTAGGTTATCATAACTTCAAATCATGGCGTTATAAGTTGCTTGTCGTTTGACAAACAACAATATAATTGTGATTACACTATCACAAATACGTTTCTTTGTCAATTTCGATATCGCTTATGGATTTCTTATGAGGGTATATTAATAAATAAATATTTCAATCATACATAGGTACACTGCAAAAGACATCAACAGATGTCAAGAAAATTAAAACACCTATTTTATAGGAAACTCACATAACTCCCCTTTCTAGGTAAATGCGTGCCCACAAGCATAGCTCCCTCGGAGTCAGTGGGCCTGCTCCGCATCCAGCTGGGCGCGCACGGGCTGTGCGTCAACAAGCAGCCGCTCAGAGGGTTCAAGGAGTGCCGCGGTACTTGCGACTCGGGCACTCTTTATAATAACCGTAAGTATTGTTATTTCTTACTATAACATAACGGCTGTAATTCTCAAATGGTTAGGCAGAGGTGTACCTTAGCATGTACAGCCACATTATGTCAGTTATGTTTGAAGTCCCATGCAAGCTTACTAACCTAATCTGGGTTCACGATTTATTTGCCAAAAATAATGGAAAAATTACTTTAATTTCTACACAATAAAGTTCAGTTTACGCTACAACTTCAAACATTTTTATAACTTTTTGAATTACTACGGAGATTTTATTGAGTGAACTTCTTATCGATTTATTCCTCTAGTAATAGTGTCTCTCCAATGTTCGGACGAGACGATGAAATTGCAAATTGATTTTCTAACTTTCTATTAGCCAGTTTCAAAATCTATTTATTTTCTTCCAGAAACCGGTGTCCACGACTCCAAATGCGAGTGTTGCCAGGCGACTAAGTACGGTCCGGTAGACGTGACGCTGAGTTGCCAGGACGGCACGTCACAGCCGCACCGCGTGGCCTCGCCGCTCACGTGCGCCTGCGCAGCCTGCGGGGGGGCCGACAAGCCGCTGTGGCCCAGCAAGACTAAACCAGGTAACGTACAATACTATGAAAATATTGCCGTCACATTATAATATCAGCCTATTATTGTCCCACTGCAGGTGCCTCTGCACATACAGAGAAGGCAGGAGCATTGCCAGCAAGCGCGGCATGATGATGGGTCAAATATTTTATTTTATTTATTTATTGACTAGCAGTAGCCCCGCGGTTTCACCCGCGTTAGTTTCGATCCCGTGGGAATATCAGAATAAAAAGTAGCCTATGTGTTAATCCTGGTTATAAACTATCTGTGGACCAAATTTCATCCAAATCCGTTCAGTAGTTTTTGCGTGATTGAGTAACAAACATCCAAACATCTTCATAAACTTTCACATTTTATAATATTAGTAGGATTGCATTAAAGATCTATCAATGTCAGCCGGGACCAACCGCTTAACGCGCTTTCCAAGGCACGGAGGGTCCTCGATATCTAATGGATGGTCACCCATCCACGAACCGACCGCGGCAACCGTAGCTTAACCTTCTTTGTCCATAATTCTATGGCCCGCTAGCATGAGTCAACTTTAAGTTTGATGATTTAGAGGAACATTTGATCGTGGGTTGTGTAAGCGAGTCTCGCTCCCCTCCAAAAAATCTTTTTTTTTTTTTGTTAAATTAAATTTGGGCCTAGCCATATTTCTAAAATCTCTTTTCCGTTGCAAGACTTTAATTACAGACTATACAAAAATAATTATTTATTCACAATTACCTACATCAACTTTTTTATTTGTTGCTGAATGGGCCCGCTCTTGACTTCGATCACGCCTGATGGAAAGCGATGGAGAGAGAGCTATGATGGAACGAGCGTGCCCAGAACAGCTTGTTCATTCTCACACAAGGCGCAGAGTGAACAAATTAATTCATCGTCTGCGTTAACAAAATACTATAATTTTTAATTACAGGTTACGCTGGAGTGAACACTCCTCCAAGAGCAGAAAGTTACGAAGAGGACGCCATTCCAGAGATATACCGACGATTTGGATCGTCCCCTCGCCCGATACGATAAACGATAATGCTCCTTAACTCAACGCAATATGGTTCTAACGATAAATATGCAATCGCAAATAGGTACTTTGCTTAAATAGTTTAACTACTGTGTGCCACACCAGTAATATTTGTGTAAATAAAAAAATACAGCGACTATATAAAAATAATTCTGGTTTAATTTATTAAAATGTCAATTATATACAATGTCCCGACATCAATCTAGGGGCAGTTGCCCGCCAGACACGACACCCGTCTGGTCGGAGGATCCTCCCTTTTCTATAGAGGATAGTGAACTTTACACCCTGGGGGCCTAAAAAGGCCACTTTGGCAGAATCATAAAACAATTCATATCACGCAATTCATCTGTTTGACAGTTTCACACCTATATATCCCTGAAGGGTTAAGCAGAGGTGTACCTATAGCATTTTACGAATCTCCATACAAAACTGTCATACAGATGAAATTGCATGATAATTATGAATTGTTTTATGATTCTGCCAAAGTGGCCTTTTTAGGCCCCCTGTTCCTCATACCTCAAATACACTTAAATGTATTAGATATGTTCGGCAAATCCTTGTGATTTGCTATGAGTTAGAAATGGATAATGGATACCTGTGTGACTGTCATATTTTGCTACTCGTATTTCACATGTCGGTGAACATGTTACAAGTGGGTACGCAGCTTTATATGCACAAAGGACGGCAATTTGTAAACAACAGAATTGATAAATTAATAGAAATCAGGGGTTTAATGGTTCCATAACACACATAGCTCTGCAGTCTTGATAAGTTTCTGCCTGAACTTTAGTTTGTACACACGGCTACACATCAAGCTATACATAACCAGTTTAAGCTGACTTCTGATCGCACGAAAAACTTATACAATGCGAGGTCAGCTAAAACTGGAAATGTATAGCTTGATGTGTAGCCGTGTGTACAAATAACGGGTGTAAAAATACACTTAACGAAGCCGAGAACCACTTACTTCCCGTTATTGTAACTTTTTTTTGTACTGGACCATACCTATACCTGGGAACCTTCTGGTTACTGATATTGAAGGTCAAAATTCCAACTTTTTGTGACGTTTTTTACGATACAAGTTTTTAATGTTATTACACAGCTTTAGCTTTAAATACGCCCACAACCCATACGGTGTGCATGCACCTATAAGCGTTACCTACCTACCGTAAACAGCGAATTTTCACACCAAAAATGAAAGTCGTTTCCCAGCAATCATTTCTGCACAACGTTCTCTAGTTTGATGTACAGAATGCGTAGATAGTATAGTATTTTCTGCCAGTCAACTCTGGGTGATCAAAAGATGAGTAATGTGATGAGAAATAAAAAAAAAAGCATAAATAGTTTTAATTTCATTTTATATTGAACCTTATGCTTTACATCATAAAGTTGTGAAACGTGTGTCGAGTTTCAATTGGTACCTATTCCTATTATCACTCTTCGTCTTGTTGATCTTCTGTGATGACGTCACCTTCTGCGTTCTGCTGCGCTTCTTCTTCTTCCTTCTGCTTCTGTTTTCTGACCATGTCTGATAGATACTTACACCTTTGCATGCATTCCTCCTGTAATAAGAAAAATAAAAACCGATATTATAATAATGTCAAAGCATAATACTATATTACGATACGGGGGATTTAAGTAGTCCATCATAGCCTATACTATTTCCTAACTCGTGTGATACAAAAATAATTTCATAAATTCGACTGGTAGTTCCATAGATTAGCGCGTTCAAACAAACAAACTCTTCAGCTTTATTATTAGCATAGATACTAATAACGAGTAAATAACGTTATTTACGAATTATAACGTTGTTAAATTGAAGAGTACAACTGTGACGTAGCATGACAACTGTATAGACTGGTATTACGTTTAGTCGGTTCACTAAGTCACGTGTTTTTTTTTTTAAGTTTACTTTTATTTAATAACCGAAACAAATGGAGTAATACGTAATACTTAAATAATTTGTAAATCAAACATATTCTTAAGGTAGTGTGTATTTATTCCGATTGGATTACAGAATATCTAGGTTCCCAAATATATATTTTGAAAGGACTCTGATATAAAGACGAGATATGAGGAATTAAAAATGTCCATAGAAAACTTTTTTTTTTTTAACTAATGTTTGTATAGAACGTACTTTGGTCTTCCCGGGCACAGTGTTGGCTATCTTCTGCCAGCGGTCGCCGGCGCCGCCCTTCGGATACTTGGCGAGCGCGTTCTCTAGCGCCTTCTGTTGCGTCTGCGACCAGTTGCCGCTACTCGTCTCCTCTGTTTTGCGCGTTTTTACCTGGAAATACGAGTAAAAACTTGAAATTATTTTCTTCCTGATATGTTTGCCGATGGGTTGGTAAAGTCTTTTATAGCACTGTGTGATCTTAACCCGCACTTAAGTCAGGCGTTTCTGTGACTTAAGTAATCCATTTTTATACAGATATAAAATGATTTAAACGTGTATCTTAAGAGCGTTTACGCCGTACGGCATTTCATACAAACTTTCAAGCCCTTGTTTTTCGAAATGAATGAACGGATTTTAATGAAAATGTTCTCTGCTAACTTTTTAGACCTTTGTATCCTGCTTATGCGTATGAAGTTTCATTAAAATCGGTTCATTCATTTCGAAAAACAACGGCTTGAAAGTTTGTATGAAAAGCCGTACGGCGTAAACGCTCTTAAGTAGCCTTTTACTGCACGGCGTTTGGAACGTGCAGTAAAATAAGCTCTTAAGAAGTAGTAGTCAAACATGACAATGCAGTTTCTTCGTTTTTAAAAAATAATCACCAATTCAATACTTAACACAAAAGCTGTTTCATGCTCAAATGCTTACAATAGGTAAGCATGTTTTAGTATTCCATTTTAGAAAGAGAAAATGACGTTATCATCATCATCATCTGCCTAGCCTTTTCCCAACTATGTTGGGGTCGGCTTCCAGTCTAACCGGATGCAGCTGAATACCAGTATTTTACATGGAGCGACTGCCTATCTGACGAAAATGACGTTATAACTTGTTATAATAAAGGAGTTGCTGGAGTTGTTGGACTTTGTCAAACATTAGGTCAGGCATACTCTTCCCTTAAATACTTCCATATCGCTTGCCCACCATAAGTACCTAAGGGTGTCAGCGTGATGTTAAGTAGCCTATAGCCTTCCTCAAGAATATTGTGCTATTAAATGCAAAAAGAATTTTCCAAATCCATCCTGTAGTTCCAAAGATTAGAGCGTTCAAACCAACAAACTCTTCAGCTTTAGTACCGCGAGCTCTTAAAGAGCTCTCAGTACTATGTGGTACCAGCATGAGCAGGTATTCTACGCTGACCTGGTACTTGACCGATCAAGTCAGCCAATGTACAGAGGCCAGCACATCAAGCTACCCCAATCTGTCAAATTTTCCCAATTAAACCTTATTCCTTTGTAATAAAGTTGAAAATCTATCAAAGAAATTTGACAGATTGGGGTAACTTGATGTGCTGGCCTCTGTACAAGTAGCTTTAGCAGAACTATCGTCTAAACAGGCTATGAAAGTATAAAACACATATTATTTAAACTAACCTTCTTAGGCGCCTCCACCACTACCGGCACTTCAGGCTCCTGTCCAGGTATCTTATAGCAGTTCTCCTACAAAATAATAATAATACAAAATCATTTATTGAGTAAATAAGGTACAGAAAGTTTTTAAGCTGGGGTCTATCTGACCACACGCGGACCGCGACCGACGACGTGTAGCCGGCCGTCACCGACGACGGCCGAATGCTATGTTCGTAAATACACGCGCGCTGTCTCGCTCGCACGCCGCCTGCGACCGCCAGGTGCGACGGCGACAACGAACGTTTTGGCAACCGGCGGCGTGTCGGTCATCCGTCGTGACGTCACCGCACGCAGTCGGTAGCACGTTTTAAAGACCGTAGCATAAAGATAATATTATGTTCTTAAGTAATTTTTTTGACCTTTGTATCCCGCTTATGCGTATCAAGTTTCATTAAAATCGGTTAATTCATTTTGAAAAACAAGGGCTTGAAAGTTTGTATGAAATGCCGTACGACGTAAATGCTCATAAGAAATTAATTCACTTGGATACCTTCATTTTGGCGGCCATATGCGTCACTTCCGGCACACTTCGGCACATGGCTTCCGCGATGCGTTCCCAGCGCTCTGCGGAGCCCCCGGGGTACTTCTTCACGAGGCGCACTAACTCGGCCAAGTCGTCGTCTGTCCAGAGACCGCCGGTTACCAATGGGGTGACGGGCTGGAAAAAATAAAAACGGTATATTTCAACCAATCGTTAAGTCAACGGGGTAAGGGAGCAGTGGTGTCCCAGTGGTATTATAAACACCGACATATGAGTTGTAGGTCGTGAGTTCGAACCCAGGCTTTTACTTGAACCCTGACTTTCTTTACTTTGTGTATTTAATTTCATCACCACTGCTCTCAAAACGACCAAAAATATCCTAGAACCAAAAATTCTCAAGAGATATTGTGACATCTACCATCCTGCGTGGTGGATCATGGCCAACTCCCTCTCACAGAAAGGAGGCCTGTATCCCAGCAGGAGGAACATTATAGGCTGATTATATATGTCAATGTGCAGTGCAGACCTGTCTTGACCACAATGAATGCCAGTAATGAAAAAAATTAATTTAATTTAAAACCCGACTACTGAAAAGGATGAAACAAGAAAGTAGGTACCTTCCCGTGGTCGCATGCCGCTGTACTAACATATTATGAGCCATGGTAGCATGCGACAACGGGAAGGTATATCTACTTTCTTGTTTCATCCTTTTCAGTATATAATAGATACACTTTATATTGAAGAATTTATAACAAAAAAGTTACCTGTTTAACAGCCATAACGACGGGTCCCCCTTCAGGCTCATCCGCAGGATCCAGCAAGCAGTCTGCATCTCTCGCCGGCGGCACGAACCCGCGTCGCTTGCGCACGCCGCCGCCGGCTGCTTTGGCTTCAGCCGCTGCGGCCGCCTCGCGGTCAGCACGAGCTCTTTCGTCTTCTTCCCTGAGGATAATCCATACTAATATTATAAATGCGAAAGTGTACCTGTCTGTTACCTCTTCACGCTTAAACCGCTGAACAGATTTAGATGAAATTTGGTATAGAGATAGTTTGAGTCCAGGGAAAGGACATAGGATAGATTTTGTAAGTATATTTCATGTTTTAATGAAACTTCATACGCATAAGCAGGATACAAAGGTCTAAGAACATTTTCGAAAAATAGTGTTACAGCCAAATTAGACCGATTTTAGAAACAGAGATTTCCAGTTAATTTTTTTTAAATAAGACGTTTCGAAAATGTTCTTTTACTAACTCTTTAGACCTTTGTATCCTGCTTATGCGTATGAAGTTTCATTAAAATCGGTTCATTCATTTCGAAAAACAAGGGTTTGAAAGTTTGTATGAAATGCCGTACGGCGTAAACGCTCTTAATGATAAGCGCCAAAAATGTGTCATTTTACTGAGTGCAGAACATGAGGAAATCCATCCTGGTACGGTTCGATACACATTACAGTAGCAACGCAATTACCGTACCGTACCGTTACCGTTACCGTTTACCGTATTTAACCCTTGACTAATCATCAAATTTGCAATCGTTAGCCACTGTGTTTATTATTTTAATACAGCCATAGCATCTATTATTGCGGGGCTATTGTTACATAATATTGATTCAATTGTTTGCAATACTTCAACGAAAGTCATTCATGCGATGCTATAGAAACTATATTGCAGTGCCGCAACTATTTAACAACGTCGTGTCGTTTTATTTTGTGCAGCAACGCAATTCGATTTCAATTTCATGATACAACCTAAAGTAGACTATCGAAATTTTTAAAATACAATAGGGTTAGGCCAATCTATATACAAATAAATACAATTAAAGTGTCTGTTTGTAAAGTCAAAATAACAGCTTTTTACTAAATTCATAAGAAATTATATGTATACGGTAATTGTAACAAAAAAACAATTTTTAAAATTTTCGTCTGTTTGTTTCGGCTAATCTCCGAAACGGCTGGACCGATTTTGACGGGACTTCACTGGCAGGTAGCTCATGTTATAAGGACAAACTTAAGCTAGTTTTATTTTAGATAAAGAAAGAAATCAAAAGGTATTAACGTGAACGAAATCGTGGGCAGTAGCTAGTGCTAAGTAATCATAATACCCCAGCGGACGATTTATTGAAATGTACGACAATTTTGCTTTAATAGTTTTCGGTTTTACTAAACAGGACCTGTTGTGAAAAAGAGTAAATTTTCTCGGTTTTTGACAAATATGTTGCTATTTCAGTTATATCTTATCTTAATCTTAATATATATAAATTACGTGTCACGATGTTTGTCCGCGATGGACTCCTAAAGTACTTAACCGATTTTAATCAAATTTGTACACCGTGTGCAGTTTGATCTAACTTGAAAGATAGGGTAGAAAAAAAAAATTACAAAAACGTTAGCCACAGCAACGCGTGGCCGGGTCAGCTAGTTAAATATAAAAAGGGACTATCAATTTCACATGCGCCTCATAATTTTTTTTGTAAATACAGAGACATGACGAAAATAATTTATTGATGAACTTGCACACAATAAATCTATAGGAATAATAACGCTGAACAGTTTGTTTGTTTGAACCCGCTAATCTCGTTCTCAAAAGACCAGGAGACCTAATCAGCTTCTGGAGGGAGGTGGGCTGGTTGGAATAACCACCAACGGCCGCCATGGCCCACGCACAATGGGCCACTGAAGGACTAAGTGCGGAAACCAAACCCATAACATAGAACATAGAACCCGCTAATCTCTGGAACTATCAGTTGGATTTGTTTTTTTTTTTTGCATTTGTTAGCCCAATTCTTGACAGAGGCTATAGGCTATTCAACATTACGCTATGACCCTTAGGAGCCGAGCAAACAGATAAAAAGTCAGACAGAACGCTAAGCGAAAACGAAGTGATAGCGCGGGCGGGTGATGCGGGTCAGGGGAGCAAGAAATTTTACATGGACGAAGTCGCGGGCAGATGTTAGTATAATATAAATAATAATAACGTACCTCTTTTTCTGCCTCTTAGCTTCTTCCTCTCGCTCTTTCAACCTTCTCCTAAGCTCTATGATTCCATAAGGTATGGCCGTCACCATCCACCACGCACACCTCGGGATTTGGAACGGCAATGTGTCTTTAACACTGGGTTTGGGCAGCTGATCCAAGATTTCAGACAAGCCCTGGTCGAATCCCGACTTTTTGGAGTGTTTCTTGCCTCTACTGTTCAGTATTTGCTCCTGGAAAAATTAATACCTATTAGTGTGATAGAAGCTGGTAATTTCAAATAAAATTGCTCCCAGGACAGACACTCAAGAAATGAAATGAAATTATTGTTTCTGTAAATATCGGGATCACTTTTAAAAGTCATATTATAAGTTAAAAAAAAAAATAAGCTGGATGAGGTTGGCGTTTCCTATCTGACTACATTGAGGAAAAAGGCCGGAACAGACTCAGAGGTCACAGTCTGTTTTAAAGTCCAAACATTATCAGAAAATGGTTTCAACTGCTTTTCTTTGGATTACATTTTATATACTAATTAATGTTTTGCCAATGTTTATGCCCAACTTATCTGCTAAAAGTGAAACTGATCGCGGATTAACTCAAAAACTAAAAAAAAAATGCTACAACACAAGCATATTAAGCTTTATTCACCATGCATCATTCTTTATGTGACCTTGTTTCACCTTTAGAAGACGCGTATGATATTCCAAGAATACCAAAGCTATAAAGCCAACCAACTAGCCAGCTAGCTAAGTATTCACTTACGGCAGTAAACCGTTTCTCAGCATAAGCTGCCCAGCCAACAGCATACTGCCCAAATGTGATGATGATGAACAGGATGATGGAGCCCTCAGCCAGGCCCATCTTCCTCACGTGGCGGTAGTAGTATATGGCGGAGCGCCAGTTTGGAAGACCATTCTTGAGCACCTCATTATATCTAAAGGTGAAAGTTGAAAGACCTAGCTCAAAGACATTCACAAAAAAAAAAAAAAAACATCCAAATTGAGAACCTCCTCCTTTTTTGAAGTTGGTTAATAATGGTATGCTTCATGTGCTACACCAATTTTCATTTCTAATACCAAAGTTGATAGTTTGCAATTCAAATTTGATAGCATGGCAGCTTACTTAAAAAACAGAACATAGGTTATAACAATGACATTGTCTTAGATTAAGGCCGAGCATTTGCACCAAAATTCACTAAATAATACTTAGTAACTTGCTAAGTGAATTTAAGACAATATTCTTTGAGTATCATAATTATCTGTCATTCTGTCAATCATTTGAATATGATGATGCTTTAAGTATCAGTATGATCAGCCTATAATGTTCCCGCTGTTGAGAGTCTGGGACACAGGCCTCCTCTCAGTGAGAGGGAATGTGTTGTAATCCACAATGTGGACAACATGCGGGTTGGTGGATGCCACGTGTCTTTGATTTTTTTGACAAGCCGGTTTCTTCATGTTTTGTTTTAATGTTTTGAGAGCAGTGGTGATGAAATTAAATACACAAAGTGCCTACCTGGGTTCGTACTCTGGGTTCCTACAACTCAAAACTCAGGCCAATACCACTGGGTCACCACTGCTCCCTTTAAATATAATAAGGATTATTTAGTGATTTGTGGTGTCAGTAGGTCTAAATTTTAGCCAATGTTAGCAGCTAAAGTAACTTCAATTACATAAAATTTTAGTACTTTTTTATCTGGTGGATTCTAAAACTACATACTTTTCTCTTTTCCCTGGGTCCTTGAGTATGTTGTGCACCGACACCAGGTTCCTGAACTGAACATCAGCATCAGGAGAGTCATTCTTATCTGGATGGAGTTTCAATGTCAGCTTCTTAAATGCAGACTTGATTTCTGATGGTGAAGCATCCTGCAAATGTTAAATGAAATAATAATATTGTAGAATGTCACTTTTAGTTTTTTTTACCGTAACATGTGAAAACAGTTTTACTTGGTTTGGAACTATGTGAAGACTATACCATGTTTAATTAGCTGGTAGTAAATGAATGTTGATTAACATGAGATTCATATTAGAAAACAATGGCATTATAAGTGTAGCAGCTTACTAAACAATGTTAGCTATGAGTCATCTATAATTAATATAGATGTATATATTTTCATTGTAATTGGGTATTTAAAAATCTCTAAGCTCTGTTAATTAATATTTGGATTAAGATTTTAATTATCTTATACAAGAATATTATCTATATTTAACGATAACGACTAAATCTGCCGAAGGAAGACGAAACTTGCAAAGTACTAGTCTAGTTAGGTATTCCAACGTCTGAAACTCGTCTATTATCATATTTGATGGGTTTTTCCTATATAAAATTAAGCTTCGTAGTTACTTTGTGAAGCTAAACTTAGCTCTTACCTGTGCAACACCTATTAATTCGTAAAAATTCTGGTTCACTTCTTCGACCACGTCGAACACTTCCAAGTCACCATCATCCCACGCCTTCGCACCCAAAACGAGCGTACACAAAACCAATAAACACCACCGCATGTTATAAAACCTAGCTCAATCTATTTTTAATTTAAAAATCATGTTACTTTTGTGCAATACTGCGACAAAACTGCGGTTACGACTCACGGTTTTCCTTTTTTTGACAGATTGAATACATCACACATGAATTTGACAATGACAACTCACCAGCTGGCTGGACGGACGGGCATAGTGATGTTATTGTGATTAATCAACTAATAAGGTTTCTGTTAAAATAATTTACTATTCTTATAATATTATTTTATAACCGAAAAGTGTAGACCTTATTATAACTTTATAGCAGAAATTGAGTAATTTTGCTCATCTTAGGATTAATAATAAATTACAAAAGTCAAAGAACAAAAGTATTTTTACAGTTTGACATTTTTACTTGCATGACCACTTTTCTACTTTTCCATAGTACTTTTCTTGCTTGCATGTCACAAATGACAATGCCATGGCTCGGTATCATCTTCTCGGTTTTTATCTCAGTGGGGTAATCAGAGGAACAGGCTGTGCCAATATTTTGATACATACCTAAACATTGGCAATCAAAATTTAGTGCATTGTCCCGTCACTTTTGGATCGATAAATCTCTGATACCTACTGTTTCCTTTTTGCTGCTGCTGCTGCCCTTTGCATCGCGGTGCACCTTGCAAAATATTAAAGGTATAATAATATGCTAATTACTTTAAATATTTCTTTATATTCATTAAAAAAAAATAAGCATTGTTTTTGCTCCTATATATCTATAAATTCGGTTTCCTCTTCCATTAATTGGGTATATTCCTCTTTTTATTTTATCCATGTCCAATTTTCTAGGTGCCATTATTTTATAATCTAAGGAACATGTGCGAGCTTAGCGTTTTATAAATAAGGACTAGGTGCTGGAGCTACGTGAGATTTCGACGTCTCCAATTATGGAGAAAATTATTTAGCCGGCCCACCCCCCCTGCCGTCGATCTAATTGTACGGCGGCGGCGGCGGCGGCGGCGGGCGGCCATTTGTTATGGTAGCTGTACTCATCATATTTTTCGGAAACAGCGATAAGCCTTTTGCATATTGTTTCTTTAAATTGTTATTTTGTTAACATTTGTGTGCAGTCTGAGTATTTTTGATACCCAGTAGGTACTCGTACCTACGGCTTACCCGATTACGGCATTGAGGTGGTTTATATTTTGTAATGTTGTTCCTCCCGAAGCTATACATGTAACATGTACCTATGTATATATATACCTAGTATGTAGGTCCCAACACTTCAGCAGGCTGCAGGTCCATAGACACGGTCAGCAATGGAAGTCGGTTAACTGTTACATTTATATAAAACTAGCAGCGCCCCGCGGTTTCACCCGCATAAGTTTCGATCCCGTGGGAATATCGGGATAAAAATCTCTATACCAAATTTCATCTAAATCAGTGCAGCGGTTTCGGGACTCAACTTGACCGGAGCAATGAGTGGACGTGTTTTTTGGTAAAATAAAACCTCTTGCTAAAATACATTAAACAAAACAATAGAAAACAATCCCAAACCTCTAACAAATAGTGACACAATTTGAGTGAACAAGTGCGCGAAATTAATTAAAAAATATTGCCAAAATTATATTCCCGATCGCGCTGCATTAGCTGAGGTAGGCTCCTCTTCACCTCGGGGAAAAGAGACAAGTTGCTGTTTCGCGATAATCCATCCCTATCGCACAGCCGCCGACCGGGCCCGCACGTGCGTAACTACCTACGACGTGCACCTGCGGATCAAAATTCTTGGAACTCAACGCCCGGCAGTAGGCAGTTAGTGTTAATAATAACATTAATAACAAACGCGCATCGTCAACATTTACAAAACAACATGGTTAATAACTGTTTTAATTGTAACAAGCCGGTAAAAGCCGCCCATATAAAATGTTCTAAATGCGAGCACCCCTATCACTACATCTGCGTGAACCTCTCCAAGCCGTCCGATGAATTAAAACGTGCCTGGATATGCCTATTCTGTGAACCTAACGAATCTAAGAAGCAAAACATAACTCCTGGGACTTCTAATTCTAACGATCATAACTTTACACAACGCCCTAAATTAACCTCGCCAACACAAAACTCTCCAAGTAATATACACACTGGCTCGGAACCCTTGAACTCACTTACATCGGAAATTAAATTACTCAGAGAGGATGTTGGAGAGGTAAAAGAACATATTAAAACGTTAACTGTACTCCTTACTCGATGCAATGCTCGCCTGGACGATAACGAGACTAGAATCAAAATATTGGAGAAACGTGAAGAGGAGATAATTTGTCTAAACAACACAATTACCGAATTACGCGAACAACTAAGTAACCAGCAACAGGCATCTCTAAAAAACGAGATAGAAATTACCGGGATCAATGAACTGAACAACGAAAATCCACAACACATTATTCACATTATGGCACAAAAAATTGGCGTAGCATTGGAAGAGCAAGACCTAGACTACGCGACTAGAGTAGGCCCTCGTCGCCCACAATCTGCAGATATCACCGAAACTTCATCAAGGCATCTGGTAGTCAGATTTGTACGGCGCTACAAACGTGATGAATTTTTGCAAGCCGCAAGAACAAGGCGAAATCTCACCTCCTCTGACATTGAAATAGAAGGACCTTCGAGAAAGTTATACTGCAACGAACGCCTCACTCGGGAAAACCGGCAGTTATTTCGTACAACGAAATTATCAGCAAAAGAAAAAGGCTTCAAATTTTGCTGGATCAAAAACGGGTCAATCCTCATCCGTAAAAAAGAAGGAATCCCATCTATCCACATCAAAAACACCAATGACTTGTCCCGCTTCTTGGAATCCGTGCCGGCCCATCCCGTGGATGAATCGCCGACTCCGGCGCCCTCCTCTGCCCGATCACCTACTGGACTTCTGCAACAGGATGCCAACTTCTAACATACCCGCAGCTCAGTACAAACCTCATTTCACTTTTTATGTAATGCTTAATTTCTTTGACTATATCTCCTACTTGTTTTTATTCATAATTTCTTTTTTCTTAAACATTATTGTAATTTTATTACTTTTTACACAAAAAACACATAACACGACACTCACTCTAACACTTCCGTACCTTGACGGGAACAAATATCATCTTACATATTATACATTTACTCACGCACTGACACTTTTACAACATCAACAACTCGCGAACGGTTTTTTGCTTTTCTCGCTAAATGAACAAATAATTAACTCACACACATTTACACGTACACACAATTACACCTTAGGTTCCCTGCCAGCAATCTCCGATAGTCTGTTAGTGACATTCCAAACCTTGATAATTATTATTATTATCCATATTTCTCACTTTATAGATGGCTATATTTAATATTATACAGGATATTGATGAAAATATACAAATTGAGTGTCACTCTTACGATCTACTAGAAAGCTGCAGGGAACAGCTACTACAAACGGACTACAACTTTAAAATACTTACATTTAATATCAGGAGTTACCACCACAATTTTGATAGTTTTTGTTCTGCACTACAACGTCTCGATAGTGATTTTGATATTATTGTTTTAACAGAGTGTTGGCTGAGCGAAGGCTCGTTGCTCGAATTATTGCCAGGCTACACAGGCTCCAGAACGTTCTCACAATCAAACAAAAATGGTGGTGTCGTCATTTACACCAAAAGTACATGGAATCCCATTGTCAGTGAACCAAATATAGCAGACGCAGACAGCCTTTTAGTAGAAATTAACAGTGAAATTGCTATTCTAGGTATCTACCGATCGCCATCTTTTCACAATACTGATAACTTCACTACTTCCTTAGATACTACACTGAATCAGTTACACGATTACGCTACAGTATTTGTAGCTGGCGATATAAACATCGACTTATGTACCCAAATTAACAGCAGAAGCGCGGATTATTTGTGTATGATGGCTACACACGGTCTCCTTCCAGCAATAACTAAGCCGACTAGAGCAAGTACTTGTTTAGATCATATTTTTATGAAGCCCATAAATAAAACTTTGGCAGCAATATGTAAATGTTCTATCACGGATCATGACATAGCGATGGTTATGACATGCCTAAAACACAATCGATCTTCCTCCTCCAGATCCAGGTGGAAAACTAAAATAGACGAAGAAGCCGTTGTCGCTGAGATAAATAATCTGTCTTGGACTGAAGTCTTTAACCATGAATGTACAAACTCCGCCGTTAATGCCTTTATGGGAATTATCACAAATATCATTAAAAAACACTCCCACAAAGTCCAAACAAGTCGAAGCAAATATAACATCAAGCCCTGGATCACCCCAGGTTTAATAAAATGCATGCGACACCGTGACAAACTCCACTTAGCCTCACGTACCCACCCTGATGATCAAATGCAGCGACTCGTATACACCCGTTATAGGAACTTCTGCAACAATCTGCTACATAGGTTAAAAACAGAATACTACAGTAATTTAATCGAGACCAACCGCGCTGACCCCAAGAGACTTTGGAAGTGTGTAAAATCTATATACAGTGACAAAAAAACATCTACCGATGCTTCGAAATTAGTCACAAATACAAACGACCCCACAGAAGCACTCAACAAATGCAACACCTATTTCACTTCATTAGGCAAAAATCTGGCTGACCAAATCCTAACAAGAATCCTTGAAACCCAAGCGTCTCTGACCGATAATTATAGTCCACATATTACCTGCGCGTACACATTTTTCTTGCACCCTACTGACGAAGATGAGATAAACAGCCTTATATCCCAACTCAACAATGATAGTGCTCCTGGGCCCGATAATCTAAATGTTAGATTAATTAAAAAAATTAAATCTACTGTCATCGCACCTTTAACCCATATTTTCAACCTGAGCTTGGAGACTGGTATTTTTCCGGATCAATGGAAAGTAGCAGCTGTCAGCCCTATTCACAAAAATGGAGCAACAGATATTCCCGATAATTATAGACCAATCGCCCTACTGTCCATATTATCAAAGCTACTCGAAAAGATTGTAAACAGAAGACTAACAAATTTCCTTGAAAAACATAATTTAATTTCCGATAAGCAGTTCGGCTTTAGGAGGGGTAGATCAACTGAAGACGCAGCTAGGCTATTAACTAACTCTGTATCATCAACTGTAGATAAAGGAGAACATTCCATGGGGATTTTCGTAGATTTGGCAAAAGCCTTCGACACGATTTCGATCGAACTTCTTCTCAAGAAACTAGAAGCCGCAGGCATACGTGGCACTCCCCTGGACTGGTTCAAAAGCTACCTATCTAATAGGAGGCAATTTGTCAAACTCGGTGAACTGTCTAGCAGCCTCCTATCCATCGATTTTGGAATCCCACAGGGCAGCACACTCGGCCCAACTCTTTTCTTACTCTACATAAACGACATCCTTAATCTTTCTCTCACTAATGCTGAATTAATAGCCTACGCAGACGACACTGCGATCTTATTTCATGGTAAGTCTTGGGATCAAGTGTACAGCCATGCCGAGGAGGGACTACGGATAGTCGCTAAGACTCTAGATAAAAACCTGCTGACCTTAAACGTTAAAAAAACAAAGATAATAACATTCCATAAATCCAAAGCATCTGGACCCCCCCAACACCTAAGCCTCAAATTTCATACTTGCAACAATAGCCTCCACCCTCAATCCACAAACTGTTCATGTACCGTAATCGACCGCATTCAATCCATGAGATATTTAGGAATTACTTTAGACGAAAACTTATCTTTTAAACAACATATACACTCACTCTCCGGTCGAGTAAGAAAACTTATTTATGTAATGAAAAAACTACGTGACTGCACACCCATCCCCATACTCCGCACTGTTTACCTTGGACTTTGCCAGTCTGTCCTTCAATACGGAATCTCCGTCTGGGGTGGTGCTGGCAAAACTGCATTTATTGAAGTCGAAAGAGCACAAAGAGCCGTCATTAAAGTAATGCTCAAGAAGCCTTTCTTGTACCCAACCAACAAACTCTACAATGACTTCCCGGTCCTCCGTGTTCGACAGCTGTTCATCCTCAACGCAATACTTCACATTCATGGAAAACTAAAATTCAGGACAGATTACCAAGAAATAATGTCAAAGCGCACAATCAGAATTCCTTTTCCCCAAGTAAACTCCCTTATGGCTAGACGTTCCCCGAACTACTTATTTCCACGCATTTACAACAATGCCATAAGATTCTGCAACATAAAAGACCTCAAAATATCCCTGTGCAAAAACCTAATAAAGAAATGGCTTTTCACTCTCTCCTACGATGAAACAGAAAATATTATTTATACTTAGATGAACAGCATTAAACAAACTAAATGTACTCCTACGTTCTCGCTGACGTCCACAAAACACACACACACACACAAACACACACACACAAACACACACACACCCTAACACATTCACACTCTCTAACACATACGCTCACACTCTACACTGTATTGTATAAATGATTTACATAATTGATTAGATTTTTGTTGATTTATATCCTGTTGGTTTCGGTATTATTACTTATTATTTGTTATTTAATTGATCTCATACTGTTGATTTTATTTTGATTAGTTTGATCTCATGCTGATGGCAATGTATGTATATTCTAAGTTTACTGATTTTAGATAAGTTTAATTTTAATTTTTGTTTTCCTGTCATGCAATAATCACTATGTACCACTTTGACGATATCGGAACTCTGACTCCCAAGATACAGGCAAATGTCTAGTTTGGGGGTCACTGACTATTCTATTCTTGTAAATTGTGACTGTTATTAATAAATAATTTGAATTTGAATTTGAATTTTGTTTAAGCGTGAAGAGGTAACGGACAGACAGACACACTTTCGCATTTATAAATTAGTATCTATGGTTACAATCCAAATGGATTTTTCTTTATACCTACTCTGGATTCTAGTATTTCACGGAGTCGTTGAAACAGGAACATAAGTACCTATATATTCTAGAGGTACAGTCAGCTGCATGCTCATACTGTAAGGTCGACTTCGACAGTGTGTTTATTTCGTAGCAGTAAGACCGGTTTTCGTAGCTAGTTCAAGAGTTATAATGGATTTGGGATTGATTGAACGATTTTAAATATTATGGAGTTCACTTTCTTTTTTTGTTTATCCTATAATGTCCCACTGCTGGGCTGGGCAAAGGCCTTCCCCAAATCCTTCCAGGAAAACTCTATTTCCGCGCCACCTCGAACCAGACCTCGCGGTACGCGTCCAGGACATCTCCCCACTGCTTTCTGGGTCGACCTCGGCGGCGTTCACTTTTGATTTAAAAAATGGTTAACTTATTTCGTTGCTGTCTGTACGTAGCCACGAAGGTACTCTATTAACTTGGGCATTAAAACTACTCAGGTTATTCATATACCTAGCGCTCATTCTTAGGGTGCGTTTCCACTGAGACGGAGGAGAGCAGACATGAGCGGTGCTTGAAAAAGAGCGGCGACGAATCGATCTGTATTATCAGTATATTATTATTGTTATATAGTTCGTGCGTGTTGCGCTTGCATCTTTTTTTGCGAAGACAATACCTACATGTTGACAAAGAAATCCCTTTTTTTTTTCTAGATGGCCACTAGGACTGGACTCAGACCCAGAGCCAGGCCCAGACCTAAAGTGTCGGTATCTCAGCTACGGATATTGTTATCGGCAATCGAGAATGACCCGTCGTTGTACAATGCATCAGAGTCCGACATGATCTCTTTCCTGAACATTCATAAATGGCTGGATCTATCTGACAAATTGAACGAATGTTTTGGCGGCGCACTTCTTGATACTCAACACTGGAAATATGTAAGTCTTTATACTTGACAGTCCTTGCTATGAAACATAATCTTTGCGTGGGGCTTTGCAGTTGTCAAAAAGCTGTAGTACTTGATGCACACACCGCCTGTAAGTCGCAAAACTTATTTTTCGTTGCGAGGATGTTAACCATTTAGGTACATCAGGGAAATATAAAGAACAGAAAAAACAAAACAATTCTTTCTTAAATCTGTGATTTACACAATAAAGTTTTTATTTTATTCTGCAATTTTCTCAAGATTAATTAAAATATTAGATTTTTCTTTGATGTTCCCTTTGTCCCTGATTCATGGCCGAGCCGACGATCCCCTCCGTAAAGGCTGATTTACATTTAACCAGTATTCATAGTGACGCTGAATCTATGTTCGACCAATACCTATTTACATACCAATAAGTACAAACACTTTTTACAATCCAGCACCCTAATTGCGGAACACACAATCACTCACAATCTGAATGATTCTAAAGGATATTGCTCATCCATTGCCTCATATGTTCGAAAAATTTGTCTGCTCAACAACTTAAATAACGCAATGAACGTTATAGAACTGTCAAAATTAAAGCCTTTCCTACTGCTAGTGTGTTACGCAATTATATACATCGCAGGATGGTATGCTATTTTTAACATTGCGCACCCGACTATAGGTACACACGGCTATACATCAAGCTATACATATCCAGTTTTAGCTGACCTCGCATTGTATAGGTTTTTCGTACAATCAGAAGTCAGCTTATACTGGTTATGTATAGCTTGATGTGTAGCCGTGTGTACAGGAGAAGTTCAAAGCTGATCACACA
Source organism: Gortyna flavago (assembly GCA_963669345.1). NCBI lineage: Eukaryota > Metazoa > Arthropoda > Insecta > Lepidoptera > Noctuidae > Gortyna > Gortyna flavago. The sequence continues at coordinate 2,995,484 of OY770132.1, forward strand.
TTTCGCATGCTTAACGGAACATTGACCCATTAGTAGAAAGTTCAGAATTATTTACTTTACTCAGATCTCATCATACGTTCAAAATACAAGCATTAAATTATTTATTTAAACTTTTCGCACTAAAAGGTACAAAGTACAGACGCCAGCACATCAACCTACCCGAAACTGTAAAATTTTCCCAATCAACTTTGAACCTTATACTTTAGCGATAAAGTTGAAAATCTATCAAAGAAATTTGACAGATTGTAGTAGGTTGATGTGCTGGCGTCTGTACAAGGTACAAGCATTCATGATTAATTAATAATCAAATCAAATCAATTTTTAAATTTTATGCGTCAACAAGTAGGATATGTCCCCATAGCAAGATCTTCTTTTGCAATATCCCAAAAATCGTCTGTTTTGAGTTAAGTCCATTAAGCATGCGATTTGTCAGCACCGTAAGCGCCGCATTTCGTAAAACGCTGAAGGCATTTAATATTGAAAAAACGAAATGCGGCGCGTACGGTGCTGACAAATGTGCGATCAGCTTAATATTGTTAGAACACATTTAGTTCTAGTGTGTTAGAGTTTACGTTAGTGTGGTAATTATTCCGCTGTATCCAGCTGGTTTTGAATAGCCGATGGCCGATGCAGAGCTACTGCTTTCACGCTGGATTGAAATACCTACCTACAGTAAATAAGCCAAATTAATATCGTAAAAATTCTACAACAGGTGCTGCGTTACTGGGCCGACAATGTAAAGAAAGGGGTGGACGTAATGTCCAAAGAGCGGCTTGCTTTCAACAAGTCTAATCCAGCCATCACACTTAAAGAAGCTAAGGAGCTGACTCGGTTGGAAAGGCGTTTCTACAATTTCATGAAGAGGGAAGATGCCAAAGAGATTGTCGTAAGTTTACCTACCCTTAAATAATTTCAAGACTAAATCAAAGTGAAGTTTTTATACTTATAAGTACCCAAGTCTGTCTAGTACTTTTAGTCATGTGGATAAGAAGTGCACAAGCAAAATATTTTGCTACCAATTATAAAGATGTTGAAAATTAAGGACATCTAATTTCTTTAAGGAGGACTTATAAGCAACAAGGGGTGGAAAACCCACCAGCATAGTTCAGTATTCATAACAGCGCCATACATTAATCTAATTCGATCTTACTTTCTAAACCAGCCTTAGCTTACCGAACATTATTTTTCCCAGGATGTCACCTACACGGGCAATTTCGGTGCCGAAGAGCCCAAGCAAGATATTTCTGGCGCTTCAGATAATGGTATAAAGGTCAAGGTCCAGCTGATGAATGTATTCCATTCTACGAATGATGAGAACGCCTGCCCAGATGGACCTAAGAAGAGGACCATTCACGTGAAGGAAGATGATCCTATTGGTGAGAAAGTTTTCCCTTGGAAGCAATCAAAACTCAAGTTCTGGGCTTGTATCATGAGGTGCTGAAACCACTGAGGTGGTGTTCCACTGCGAGACTACGGTAGAGCTATAATAGCCAAAATAGCGGTATCTCTTTTTTCCAAAAGAACACTGATGGCTTTTTAGAACTTCATAATACTCTGCTTCGCACCGAAGTAGGCAACCTCCACATGTGGGGCTCCATGGACGGCCCTGACTTCCGGTGTCTCCACAGAGAATGGCTCACCTCTCATCTTGCATCGCATGCCCTGTCACTTGCACACGTGAGGTCCTAATGCCAGCGTCAGCGAGCGTATTCGCGTTGCTGAAACTTGGGCTAAAAAAAAAACTATAAATATGTTTTCGTGTTATTTTTTTTTGCTATCGTCACGTTAAGAGAGAGACTCTTTCCAGAAGAGTGGAAAAGCTAACTCGAATGTATTTGATTTCAGACCCAGCTGATGTGACAAAGAAACTCAAGACCATCTTTGATGAAAATATTGGTGAGTATGGATCTAAATGACTACAGGCACGGGCACCTAAATAGTTCCGCAAAATTATAAAGAGAAAATAACTTGAGAAATTACCTACTTCATAATAGCATGCATGGTTTCCACAATACTATGTTCGTACGAGCAGTGGTGGTCCTTATGCACCCTTGGCTAACACACTATCAATCACAATCTGTATCATTTTGAAGGATATTGCCAATCCATTGCTTCATATGTTCGAAATAATTGTCTGCTCAACAACGTAGATAACGCAATGAATATTGTTGAACTGTCAAAGTTAAAGCCATGGCTACTGTTAGTGTGTTACTTACACAATTACATCGCAGGATATGGGATACTATTAACATTGTACATCCGACTATAGGTACCGTCTGAGAAGTTCAATATAAGATAAAATTCTCCAAAATATGTTATTAAAATAGTATTACTGTCTGATCCACAGATGATGGCGAGCCTCAGAAGCAAATCCTGGAGAACCAGCTAGACCGTCTCCAGATCGTGTCCCGCGAGCTCGTGGAGCATATTGCTACTATCCAGAGCCGCATCCACATGATTAAGGACCTGTGGAAGCATCGCTGCGGCGACAACTAAGTGGTGGATGGATGAGGACGATGGGTGGGTGGGAGAGGATGAGGGTGGGTGAAGGAGGATAAGGGTGGATGAGAGTGGACAAATGTGGAGGATGAGGGTGAATGTTATTCGGACTGATCAGGGTGGAAGATAAGATTGGAATTTGTGTGATAAAGAAATAAATTGTTTACAATGCAGAACGAATCACATTGAATGTGTGTTAATATTTCGGAATGAATGAGCTGGAATGTCGAATGTAATTATTGGTCTTGGTTATACAGGGGCGAAAGCCAAATATATTTAACCGTATTTTAATCATATTAAGTATTATTATTGTCAGTGTTAGAGATTAATCATCAATTCATTACCTATCGATGTTCTTAGTGAATAAGGAAATCATGAAATCGTAATTCGTGTGTCATTTTATTATATTAATTTAATTAATTAACTCTTTATATTGTACTTTCGGGTCAGCTCTATACAAAACGTCTGTGATTTTTTAAATTATAATTATATACTATCTACAATTTACGTATTATTTAAATCATTTTAAGTAGGCAGTAAGTTATTAAACTTAAATATTAATACATTTTAAATAGTAAAATATGAAAGCCAACAGGCAATTTTGAAAGTATGAATGTTTAGTTATATATATAATTAATTATTTATCAGTATAGTTACTCCGTAATTGGCGAACTACCAATCTCGTTGTCGAGAAAGCAATTAACATCAAGGAAATCTGTATAACAACAAATTATTTAATATCTAAGTGAAATACTCATACCCCCTTAATAATAAACGTATTATATCAGATGAACAGTTACAGTGATTTCTCTCTTTCAGTCGTCAGTAATTTGACTTTCGAAAGAAGACAAAGCGTTGTGTAACTATACAGACGCTATACAACATTCATTAATAAGGGGGATAGTTAATAACTGATGCGTTGTGTTGTAAAACTTAGATCTGATCTCAATAAAGGCTACCAATAAAACTATGTTCTTTTATTTCTTTCATTTCATTATCATCTTCATTTAAAACAATTTATTGCTAGTGTGGCCGACGCATAGAGTTAAAAAATATAAGATATTGTACAGAAAAAAAAATAACCAGTGCGCAAACTGTAACCATTAATTTAGAACATAATTCTAGAAGGGGGGTTCTTAAAAACTATTAGTCGGTACTTATATTTTATTTATATAAGAACCATAATAAGGTATACTAATTTAGTATTTTAGTTCAAGACGCAATGACACAAAATCAAATTCTTCTCTTCTGGTTCTCCACACACACATGTGACACATTGTGGTAGACCTACAAATTTGCCTTTTCATTTCTCCTTTTGTAAGTCTGCTGGAAGAATGTTCCTAAAAAATAAGCGGTATGTACCTACCTTTTTTTTTAAGGATGGGATATCATCCAATGACCCCTCCCGCTCTGGGTGGAGCGGAAGGGAGTGTCATACTCTTACTGACGTAAACCCATCCATGTTCCTTCCTTAGCCCTTTATATTCCGGGGTAGCGGTAACCCTTTCGGACAATCTCGCTGCCCGTATGTACCTACCTTACATAACTAATCCATTTTACTGTAAATCATCATTCTCCTGCCCTTATCCCAATTTATTTGGGGTCGGCGCAACATGTATTTTTCTTCCATACTTCTCTATTAGTCGTCATCACGGTATTCACCCCCTTTCTAGCCATATCGTCGTTCACACAGTCCATCCATCGTTTCTTTGGTCTTCCCCTACTCTTATAGCCATCGACATTCATACTCAAAACTCTCCTCACGACATTTTCCTCATTTCTCCGTAGCACATGCCCATACCATGACAACCGATTTCCACACAACTTTTCGGTCACCGGCACCACTTTCAAACTTCCTCTTCTGATCCATACAAGACAGCAGGTCTAATCATGGTTTTATATATCTTCCCCTTAAGTTTAAGGGGAATGCGGGAGTCGCAGATTGTTCCCGTGACCTGCCGCCATTTCATCCATCCAGTGTTAATTCTGTGCTTAACCGTCCGATCTACTTCGCCATCGCTTTGCACGAGTGAACCGAGATACCGAAAATCGGAGCAGACTGGGAGAAGTGCACTATCAAGCGCTATGGCTCCAGAACTGGAGAGACCGCAAAAATCGCAGAACATATATTCGGTCTTGGTTCTGCTGATTTTCAGGCCAACATTCTCCAGCTTTTGTTGCCATTTCTCCAATCTGCTTTGGATCTCAGGTCCATCTTCACCGACAAGGACAATGTCATCGGCAAACAACATGCACCAGGGTGCCTCCTCCTGGATGTCCGACGTAAGAGCGTCCATAATCAACAGGAAGAGGTAAGGACTTAAAGCCGAGCCCTGGTGCAAGCCTACAGCCACACTGAACTCGTCGGTATTGCCAGCAGCCGACCGGACGTAGGTACGAGATTGACTGTACATATCACGAATTAACTCTACATACTTCCCGGGCAAACCTTTCTCTTTCAAGGCCCACCACAACACATCCCGAGGTACCCATCATACGCTTTCTCCAGATCAATGAACACCATATGCAAGTTCTTGTGTGCACGTCTGTACTTCTCGCACAATTGGCGGAGTGCAAAAGTGGCGTCCATTGTTCCTCGAACCCATCCAATCGAATCCATTTTACTGTAAATATTATATATATTTTTAAAACTGTGTGCTTACTTATAAATTATGTACTTGTAAATTATGTATGTGTGTTGGGTAACTTTAACAATGTTTATTCCACAGATAAAAATTATCTGACTATTGAGAATACCGACAGAATATCGTTGTTGCTACGCCGTAGCAGCTTTGCTACGGCGTAGCAACAACAATGTTATATTAATAGGTTCAAGGCATCTTTTATTTTTCTGGTATGGTTGCTACCTTAGCGTACACAATATATTTTTAAGGGCATGCAAAATGGTTATGATATTTATTGATAGAACTTTCATTTAAAAAAACAGATACCAAACTGGGAGGTTATAAAAAATATATATTGTCCCGAATCCCGATTTTTGATAAATCATAAATCTCAAAGTCACGATAAGTCAAGCGGTGTTAAGTACACGTCTATAGCTACTTGCACCGTAAAAGGTAATGACCTGGAAGACGAAGATAACTCATCCTTTTGGAAAAAATAGCGTGGATGCAGCGTCAAAATCCGGGAGCCTCGACCGTGTACGTTTGTATTTTTGTAACGTACTCTTAAGTGTATAATCGTAAGGTAGGTAGGATTTAAAAACCTACTGATTTTTTGGAACTATAAAAAAATATTTAAAATTTAAATAAACAACAATATTAATTAAATTATCCTACTAATATCATAAATGTGAAAGTTTGTGAAGATGTTTGGATGTTTGTTACGAGTACTCAATCACGCAAAAACTACTGAACAGGATAGTTCAGGTCAGGATACACATAGGATAGTTCTTATACCGATATTCCCACGGGATCGAAACTAACGCGGGTGAAACCGCGGGCGCTGCTAGTTATTAATAAGTAATTTAATTAAAAAATAATAATCTTAATAAAATTATTATTATTAATTTATTTTATTTAAATGTATTCACTTATTATTTTAATTTTTTTGCATTAACAATGCATTCCTTGTGAATTCACTCATTTAGCAAGGGGATTTTACCCAGCAGTGGGATGGCATTCCTATTTTTTATCTTACAGAACATAATCAGCCTATGATGCTCCCACTACTGGGACACAGGCCTCCTCTCTGTGAGAGGGAGTGGGCCATAATCCACCACGCGGACCCAGTGCGGGTTGGTGGATGTCACATGTCTTCGAACTTTTAGTTCTAGGACATCCTTCACCGTTTTGAGAGCAGTGGCGATGAAATAATGAACACAAATTTCCTGCTTGGGATGGAAACCCACGACATACAACTCGTAAGTCGCGGCCTTTATTACTGTGCCACCACTGCTCTTACAGAATATTTACATATACATATACTGTACTGAACTGAGTTTCCTGAACACTGCTACTCGATACCTGGAGTCCATTGCCACTCCCACTACAATCTCCTTGGAGTAAAACAGTTACCTGTTATTAATAACTCCATTCCAATTTATCCGAATTCTATTTAATTTTGTCTAATTTTATCTGATACTATCTAAATTTTTATCTAATTTAGACCAATTTTGTTTTGATTTTATTTATATAGTCCAGTTTTTATTTTTTGGTGTAACCTAATTTTTTAACCTTTTTCGAGACATCGCCAAGTGGGTTGGTCGACTTTTCACGTGATCAGAGGGCTGGTCTATTTTTTGGCCAAAGAATCAGCATTGCCATACAATGGCAATGCTGCCAGCCTTTTGGGCACGTTTCCTGTGGACAGCGATGCGGACGAATTTTTTGATGCCCTTTGATTATTTCCCCTCCCCTTTTTATATACTTGTACCTAATTATATGATTCTAAGACATGTGTAATTACTAATATTGACTAATAACTTGTATGTGTGGTGTAAACTGTCAATATAAGTTGGTTGTTAATAATTAAATATACGACTAAGCAATAAATGATAAGTACATCTTTTTTTTAAGTACAAAGCTACCTACTTAGAAAACCCCACTTTCCTCGTAACATTCAAAACCTTACATCTCAAGGGAATTGCCTCATATATTTTACATATTTTTTCTAAAAACTACTTATATTGAATTCAGTAAGTTTACAACGGTGCTACGGTGCTACGAGCATCGCTACGACATCGCTACGCCGTAGCCAGCGCGGCGCCTGAATAAAATATTTTATGTATTTTATACGACTTTCTTTGCGCCAAATTTAATCTGGGTCTGGCAGAGGTCAAGGTTAAGCGTGCAGACCAACTGGGATGTATATGTACGAGGACATCTGGTTTTATGGTAATATACTTTGAAGGAGTTTATGTATTCGTATTCTGACGCTGTACTATTTATTTTATGGTTTTTTTGTGTGTAGTATTTTGTAAATATACTACCCTGACCCTGTATATTTATGCAAGCGAAAATTAGATTATTTTTGCTTGCATATATATCTACAGGTTCAAATTAAACTAGCTAGCGAAACTCTGCAGACGTGACGGGAATCGATATCTAAACATGATAAACCAAAAACTAAATTAATTTAATGATATGACTAATTGCCGATTTGACGAATATCAGACTTGACCAATGTCGTTCAACCCGCTGCTTCGACGCGATTTTGTTGTTGTTGTTCAGCAAATTCGTACGACACACATTCCGAGCTTTTTTTATCTTTCCAATTTGAAGGAAATGATTCAGTATCGATTTATCACTACGATGAAGGATGCTGCAAGTTCCAACATGGTTTAAGATGAATCTGCTTCCACTGTGGCTTTATTCATCGTTGTTCCGACCGGCCACGGGGCTCATTGTTGAGATCAAAATTTCCAGAACGGACGCGATCAAACCAAAAACGGACCGTGCGTTCATATGTGGTACCATGTCCATAGACGTCGTTAATATTGCGTGCTGTCTGTGCTGCGTTGGTGCCCCGACGGAACTTGTATTCGAAAATAGCGCGCAAATTCGATTTTGATTTTTCCATGGTTAAAAAACAGCCTTATAAAAAAAAATCCAACAGCGGGAAAAAAAATGAACAACTGATTTTGAAAAACAAAATGTCGTACTATATTATAAAATTAATTTGAATTTGGAAATCTAAATAGAATTAAAGATATCGATCGTCAAAATAGCCAGTGTAAAAAATCGGCAATTTCATAGGTAAGGACGTAAAAAAAAAAAAAAAGGACGTAAAAGGACCTACTTCATTATTTATTGATTTAGGATCTCCAACAAAAGATGCTTTAAATACTAATAATAAAGCTGAAGAGTTTGTTTATTTGAACGCGCTAATCTCTGAAACTACTAACTGGATTGAAAAAATTCACCAAATCATTACTCTAAATAATATGTCCGACTTCGACTCCTTACTGCGTATCAGTACTTACTGAATACAACAATTTATTGCCTACCATTCCTGGACTCCTGTACAATAGACAGCCATACGAACACAGTTCGAAAACCAAGCTCGCTTTTACGTTGAACATGTTTCGAACAATGTTTCCGCAACAACCAACCACTTAGAGGAAACTTTTCTCTCTCTCAGCCGCAAATGTACCTAATGGTAATGTTGGTGGAAAAAACCGAGTGCAGACGCACGCTTGTTCGCGGCAGCATCTATATTTATAACGGGGTGGAAGGGGATGTATCGAACCACTAGTAAATATACAGAAGGGCAACCAAAGCGGTCGGGCCGCACCGCACTTTTTTGTATGAAAATGCTCTGTGGCCGGTTGCGGTAATGTGCGCTTCGCCGACCGCGCAGTGGCACCCTCATCGTTTGTCGACCGCGCAGTGGCACCCTCATCGTTTGTTTGGTTATTTCTTTTAGTTTAGAATGAAAATGCAGAAAATAAACACGTTAAGTTGTACTCCAAAAGAATAGACGTTAATAGTATTACAAACGGTACTTTTACATTGTTTAGTTTTATTATAGTCCTTAAAACGGATAATAGTGGCCACTATTTTCCGTTATACGGATAATAATAAAACTATTTTTGTAGCAGTGTAACATTGCTTGGACTTGGCCTTCTCTGGCTCTGCATTTGATATAGTACCTACTGGCGTCGGCATAACGGCAGAGAGAGCCATCCAGTGGCACGCGCGCCCGCGGTGAGGACAGATGTCAATATGGCCAAAACATAGCCTTTACAGCCGCCCGTGTCTTAGGTGTTAGTGACTTAGTGCACACTGCACTTTCGTTCATTATAATTAATAATGTGATTAATTACTCCATGTCGTGCCAGAAATTGCTGCTCATTACATCCACAATGATTTTCGTCTTATATGCTTTTTCTATGATCGGGATTTTAATGATAAAACCTGCTCCTGTAAGTATTTTGTTTATTAGATTTTTGAGTTTTTTTTGGAGTGGTTTTCTAATAGTCGTTAAGAATATTATAACTAACTAGCCTTTCAAATACATTTTTTTTTTGCAGTACCTTTATATTTGAAAATTAACACGTAACTATTACAAACATTTATCAAAATACCGTGAAGCGAATGCCCACAGAGTCAATTCAAACCATATTTCCTCAAACTCAGACAGTTTCTTAACCAAAATATTTCCACGCAATACATAATAAATGAAATAATAGCTAATTTTAGGTCAGATCTAGGTAACAAGGCTGTTTAGAAGCACTTGTAGCTTTGTCTGTGCCCGGCTTGATATCGCGATCGATCGGTGGAAATCATGCGCGTTGCAGGTCACCCGGTTTCCCGCTAAAATTACCTACGAACGTCGTATTTTTATCACAGGTGACCACCTGTATTATTAACGAGGATGGATGCAACGGAGTATTGATTTATGGCTGTATGAACTATGCCCTTTGCCGTGTTCCGTGTGGGCGTGAGTATGAGAGTTGAACGGATTGAAAATTGGATGAAAACTTGACTTTATATTTTCAAATTAAGCCTTGCATTTCGCAATATTTAATTCACAGGATTTATGAAGATCATTTTATAAGTTCTCTTTTAAATCAAGTATTTTTTAAGTTTTAGAAATTAAAAATATTTCAACAAAAAAATGGCTATCGTAACTCAAAACAACGTGGGTTGCTATGGCAACCAGACCCTTAATTTATTTTTACATTTTGAATACCTGTTTTTTATGTATTAAAATCTTTAGAATCAGAAAATTATTTGAAATAGGTAATCAGCAAGGTACCTACCTACATGAACTTAAGAATGATGATATCTATTTATGATTATAATACTATAAGTAAATAAATATTTGTTACGGCCGCGAATAATAGGTATTTAGATCAACATATACAACCTGATACTTACTGACCTGCAAATTGCAAAAAAAAACCTAAGAAATTTTAAATTTCGCGTACTACCATGGTGACGCTTTCGCATTTTAAAGCCAAGTTTTCCAAAAATAAATGCCTACCGAAAGAACCAAGAAAAGTAAACAAGTCATAGATGAGAAAACGACCTAAGTATCTCTTGGCTCACACGAAGAGCCACTCAGAAAGAAGTCGACCTCTTGAAGCATCTTTTAGAAAATGCATAGCTTGCAATACGAAAAGCCAGTCTGCATTCTGTCGTATTTATAGGTCTTATTCACTGATGTAAGAGCCTATTAATACTCTATGCGCTTAGTTCAGAGAGCTTAAACCTTCAATCAAAGTTCGCCGCGTTTTCCAACTCGAAAAAAGAATATCGACATCTTTAAATAAAAAATATATGGCGGGAAATAGGGATACTTATACAAGTTACAAAAATTCGGTTTTCTGAAATTAATTAGATCTACTTAATTATTTAGATCTACGTATTTACTTTGATTTTCATACTAAAACACTAAAATGAATCAGTTTGCTGATAAGTCAGATCTGTTTGGAAATTAATCAGAAGGCCAGTTCCCGTACTTAATTAGAAACGTTGACGAGACTGCTTCGATCAATAATTATTGATCGAAGCGAGACTGCGACTAGATTTTGAACGTTTTACGAGAATTGACCCTCTGGAATAATGCACTAATTGGCTTTAGGGCTTAAGGTCGTCTGTTATTTTTAATTTAGGTCGTATTGTCGATATACAGGATGGCAGAGACATCGACGCGCAAACTAGTGTAAATCAGTAAATACATTCTCTTTGGCGTAAACTATACAGTTAACCATGAATATTATTCAGCACATCACACATGATTCTAGACCCCATAGAGTAGAAATTTTTCGCCAGTTAAAAAAAACTGCTGTTTCATAGTGCCATAGCGACGCGGTCATATGTACAGAGGCCAGCACATCAAGCTTCCCCAATCTGTAAAATTTTCCCAATTGAATATGAACCTTTTCCTTTGTAATAATGTTGAAAATCTATCAAAGAAATTTGACAGATTTGGGTAGCTTGATGTGCTGGCCTCTGTACCTATGGAACAGTTAATTTTTTTTATAAATAACCGACAATAACTTTTCACATCGCAGCGACAAAATGTGGGCAAGCAGTGGTTACGATGTGGTTATACGGTGTGGCTTGCGCTTGCAGATAGATAGTCGGCTAGAGATATCGATTCCGGCTTTCGTAGAGGACGACGTCGACGCAACGTTACGTTTGCGATGTGGCCGGCCGCTTAAGCGTGGTGTCGCTGGTGGTTGCGTTGTGTTTGCTACGTGGCCTCGATCTGGTTGTGGTCGGTATCGCCCACACGGTTTATTTTGACGGCCAAATATGGTCCGTGTGAATAAACTATTCTTACAAATGAGCCCGTCCACGTGTTGTTGTTGTGGATCGTGGTTGTGGTACGTGTGTTCGGGCTCTAACCTCTAACTCATTTACTAGAACCAACTAGGCCAACGAATAGCTTAATAGGTCGAACAAGTCCAATTTTTTTCTAGTGCGTGTCTGAAGCGGAATGCAGGGAAGGGCATTTATGTCCACAACACTGGGTGTGCTGCGACCTTGGTTGCTGCGAGATCAGCACCGGTATGGCCAAGCCGCGGCGTATCAACATGACACAGATGCACCTCAACAACACTCCACCCGCGCCGCATCTGCGAGATGCCGACGATACACCGCTCAAGGAACATAGCTTACCATACACTTATGCTTGGTATGCGCAGTGGTGAGGATTTCAAATATTAAAAATAAAAGAAGAATTAGAACCTTTTGTGCCGAAAAAGATCTTATAACAATGTACACGCGGCTACACATCAAGCTATACATTTCCAGTTTTCGCTGACCTCGCATTGTATAGGTTTTTCGTTGTACACATGGCTACACATCAAGCTATACATTTACAGTTTCAGCTGACCTCGCATTGTTTTTCGTCCTCGTATTTTTTTCTTACAATGAAGTCAGCTTATACTGGTTATGTATAGCTTGATGTGTAGCCGTGTGTACAATCAGAAGTCAGCTTATACTGGTTATGTATAGCTTGATATGTAGCCGTGTGCACGATAGTACTTATTAATTCCATGCTTTTGGCAGAATAAACTTTTGTCTACTGGTTTTTGATAGAGTAAAATCATGCTTGGTGTTGCCACGTTTAAAGAAATACCCTTTTTATGAGTTAATCATTAGGAAACTAATCTATGTGTGAAAGTTATGTTTGCTGTTTGGATTTAGACCTCAGTTGCTGTAGCAAGCTAAAGTCGACTGCATTAATGTGCCACAGATCTAATCACTCACCTGTATTTATGTAGTTTCTTAAAATAAAATTCTTATTGTTTGTTATTTCACAGGCCCGTGCTTTTTCTTCTGGGAACTCTCGGCGGTATTTTGATTTGCTGCATCTGGTGCCTGTTCTTCAAGAGGTCTTCTACTCATGGCGTGTACATGTGTTCGATGGCATGCTGCGTGCGTCGGCCAACCTCTGAGCACGACTCAGCCGGCTCCGTGTACCCTCCGCCTCGCTACAGCCGCTGTGGATCCTTCCATCAGGCTCCACCACCCTATTCTGAAGTGATTTATTGTGAAACTACTACAGTTGGAGGTTTATTTGTTTTCGCCAGTTTTATTTTTATTGATACATTACATATTATTTACTTATGGAAAAAAATTGGGCTGTTTGTTGTTTTCGATGTTCGCATGTTTTGTATGCTGTTTTTAAGTTTTATTAAAATTAGTATGATATGGGGTTAAAGAGCTTTTTTCATAGTAGTTTTTAATTAGATTTCATAGTAGTTTATAAATTATTATTTATTTATTTAAACTTTTCGCACAAAAAGGTACAAAGGCGGACTTAATGCCTTAATCATTTTTAAAATTTTCTTCTATCATCGCAGGTTGCATCTAAGCCTGATCTTTACCCACTTGTCATCACTTGCGGAGAAGGAGATGGTAAAGCCGGAAACTATCTCATGGTTCATTACTTCAGGAACTACGTGATTCGTGCACCAGGTATGTTTACGCACTTTTTATAGAAAGTAGATTAACTCCATTAGTTTAATATTAAATTCACTTTTATAAATTTTCTTACCAATTTCATCTAAAATTACAGTCACTTAAGTCATGATTAGTCAGTCAGATATTACCATAAATTCAATTCAATTCAATATATTTATTTGTGAACATAGGTATATAATAGATGTTACAGTCAATACAGTAAGAACGATAACTATGCCTACCATTTTCCATGTACTTACTTTTCAGACAAATAATTAAAAATGAATACCATCCAAGCGATCTGCATCTAATCGGCTTTATCGACGAGACAGGGAGCGCAACCAGTTTTCAACTTAATTGAATTACTTAGTAGTAATAATGTAACTACACTCGCAGCGTAAACAGTCGTTGTAAAAACGTGTATCAGTTCAAACGGTTGCGATCTTCAAAAATGTTGGACCCCGTTAAAAAAGCTTTTAAAAAACGCGAAGGAGTGTTGAGACTTACCAAACTTAACATTACCACAGTCAGTATGAATTTGGCCAACGACAGAGGTTAATAAAAATTCTAGTATGTTTTAATAAGTTCTTCATAATTTCAGGCTCTCTATCAGCGACGAGTACTGCAGAATCTCTCAACTCCAGTTTCATATGCAACGCGGCAAATGAGGTAAATAGTGAATCTGACATTTCAACCGCATCGATCGATTGATTGGCCCGTCATGCGCCAGGGTCACTATATAATTCATGAACCTGTCGTGAGACGGTGACAGACATTTACAATGTCCATATGCGGAAATATGAAATGGTATTAACGTATATGTACTGTAGCTAAACTAAGGAGTTTACAGTTGCATATGTATCTACATATATTTTGTTGTTGTATGTGGGGCTTCAGACTTCATTTACCTATCTATGTATATCGCATCTTCAATCTCAAGTTGGAAAACACAACATAATGCAGTGGCGATATTTGCTGATTCTAACCTAACGCTGAACGTTTTGAATTGTGATTAACAACAATACCTATCATTTAACCAATTATGACTACACTCATGGCTAACTGTGAATGCTTAGGCTGGGGTTTTCTAAGATACTGGTGGCCGCCACCTATTGGCCGAAACCGATGCAGTTCGACTATATGGGGTCGTTAAAACGCTCTTTGGGACGACATCCCTATCGCTGTTTTAGAAAACCTAAGCTTTGGAGGCTTTAGGTCAAAAATTATGGAATCCCATATTTTTTTCAGGCAAATTCAATCATTCCACCACCGTACTCGTGCGCGAGCAACTACGAAGAGTGCGGCGTGGGGTGCGGACCGCTGCTACGATCCCTGTCCTCGCTGACTGAGCAGCGCACCAACGCCGCCCCCGCCCCCCAGCGCTCCCGCACTGAACCCACGCCCACCAGACCCCGTGAACCACCCGCCGCCTTCCGGGACAATCTTATTACTTCGCCAGTCCAACCATTGGTTAGTGGGTTAACTTAGACACATTTATTTTGTTATAAAGAAAAATGTAGAAATAACAATAATAAGCATAGTCCAATTTCCAATGTTAGATCATTCAATCATCAATGACGTTATTAAAAAAAAAAATTGCCAAATTATCACGTCATCATCAATTCACATTTTTATATAGGTACTTTTTCAGGACTCTAACTTCGACCTTGAATTGGAGCTTATTGATTGCGAGATGTACTGCGATGGAGGGTGCAAGCCGAGGCTCGGGTCATCCCCACCAATTCAACAGAACCTCGATGAAGACGATGACAACAATATGTACATGCATGAGGCATACGGCAGTTTACGACAGTACTACACTGGTAAACCTGATCCACCTGAGTCACCCCCGCAGCCAACAAGCCCCACACAGACATCCAGGGATTCAACATTAAGGAGGACGAGTGACGAACGTCGCCATCGACGCCTTGAAAGCGTAAAAAAAACGCCAAGGCAAAGAAAAACGAGCTTATACATGCCATTATCGGTCGCTTACCCCGTTAGGACTTCACGAATCTCACCCGGAACTCGGACTTCATCGCGCTCTGCACCAGCCACACCATGCAGTTCTCTTGTGCCTACCCTGCTCACGTTCTCACAGAGAGTATCAGCGTCACGACATGGCTCACGCTCGTCAAAATTCAAGGAGGAGAGCGATCCACTACTGGCAGATTCAGAAAACACACGCACGGACCACAAATTTTAAATGTTACACGAGGCTAAATGATTGCTTATATACCTAATTTTTATAAATATGCTATAATCAGACCTTTGATTATGATCCCCATCGATGTTCATAGATTCAGGTAATAGCGTAAGATTTTAATATTGGTGTATTTTTTGCCAAACGGCCTAAACATTGAACCCCCAACCTGCACCGTAGCCGTCGTGTGATGACAACACATTCAATTCTTATTGTTGTGATTGTTTACTGTGCTCATTATATCTTAGAGCCTATGCAATTATGTAGTTAGTTTAATGTTAATTATTCAAATATGATATTGCGATTAAGAAAAGAGCTTGTTGGACCATTGTTCACTTGCCTTCTAATAAGATGTAATAATAATTATGAAATATAAACCGTGTGTTTCATTTGTTAAGCTACAATATCCTTTTGGATCTATACCCAGTACTGTAATATTATGTAAGTATTGACACCCATAAACTTGTTGTTATGTTCGCAATATATAATTTTAGGTACACACGGCTACACATCAAGCTATGCCTATCCAGTATTAGCTGACTTCTGAATGTACGATAAACTTAGACAATGCGAGGTCAGCTAAAACTGGAAATGCATAGCTTGATGTGTAGCCGTGTGTACCTTAAAACATTATGAGGAATACATATTTCTATGGAGCAATAAATTGCTCGGTCACTAGCCTTTCTACGCCGCGCCGCGTAGCACAACAGAGAAATAGGGTGAAATAATTAAAAATTGCTGGCAACACAGTTTTTTTTTTTTTTAATCTTCTATGTAATAACATCACGCCTGTAATGCCCGAAATGTTAGGCAGAGGTGTACACACGGCTACACATCAAGCTATACATAACCAGTATAAGCTGACTTTTGATTGTACAAAAAATCTATACAATGCGAGGTCAGCTAAAACTGGAAATGTATAGCTTGATGTGTAGCCGTGTGTACCTATAGTACACCCTCATTTCGCCAGATATGTTTAAGTCCCTTGTAATAGAGGGCGAGCCTACTGGCATCAACCGGGCACAAATCCAGTCCGGGCTGGTATTGAGTTATTCCTGATGGAGGAGTCATGAGGTCGGGTTGAGTCGGGCAAAGTGTTCTTTGGCCGACTTTGCAATTGCTTAATTTGTTAACTATCCAGAACGTGTCTGTACCTATTCATTTTTATTGAATTAAGGTATGTTGCATTAGATTCCAAAATAAGTATTAAAATACATGAACCCAAGCACTTATAAAAAAACCTAGTGTCAAAGTCAACAGTCACAGTCACTCTATCAATCAAAAAGTACTCTGTGGTCAAAGTGATTGTTGTATTGTAGAAATATCTCACAAAAGTGAGGTTATATTTGTATACAAAAGAGCTAAAATTACAGTTTCCAAGCTGTCGGCCAAAAAAGATTTGGATATGAGCTTGCAAACAGATTTTGGACCCGACTCAGGGGGAAGAGTCAAGGTATGTTACCGTAACTATTTTGTTTACTATGGTTTTTTTTACGAACTCCTGTTGACATTCACAATAGTAAAAATTAGTAAAAATATACTTGGAAATTAATCTTGAAAATAAATAGCCGGTATCATCACTGAACATACCCTTATCCAGTACATCGCTACGTTGAGTTATCGTCTCCAATTCTCTAAATACTACGTCTTCTCAAATAAATACCTACCTACACAATGGATGGCAGTTGTGTTAGCAGTATGTCTAAATATCCATAATAGCTTAAACTCGGGCGGGAAATCTTTCAACACTCTCAAAAAGAATGGTTTTGTTCATTTAATTCGGTATTATTCATTAAATATAATGTTTTATTATTATCATATCCTCATTAAAGAAAAATTGCTGTTCCATACATTTTGACCGCATAGGTATAGCACTTTTCTATGAAACTGATGATTCTTTTTCATAACCGACGAAAAATTCCTATGTTATGGGTCTAGGAATCATGAACTGAATTCATGGTTTCAGTTTGCATGTCAATGTCCCTGTCACCCTGTAGACTATTGCACCTAACAAACATACTTCATATCCATTTCAGGGGCTAGTGATCGTAAAACCTGTGATATATGGGAACATAGCAAGATACTTTGGTAAAAAACGTGAGGAAGACGGCCATACTCATCAATGGACAGTGTATGTCAAGCCTTATGAGAACGAGGACATGTCAGCATACATCAAGAAGATTCACTTCAAACTGCACGAGAGTTACGCAAACCCCAACAGGATAATAACGAAGCCACCGTACGAGTTGACAGAGACTGGCTGGGGAGAGTTTGAGATTGTTATCAAAATATATTTCCATGATACTAATGAGAGACCTGTGGGTTTCTAATTCCATACTATTTTTTTAAATTTGGTGGTGATGATGATACATCCAATTTATTTGAAAATAAAATACTAGATTTTTGTCACTGAGTTAAAATTGGACCACATATTCAGCTTCACTCAACTCAATAACCAAATTTTTTAAAAACATTGACATTAAGCTAGTACTTAATTATCTTTAAAAGACTAGGAACCATCATTGCTGATTACATTTTCTGAAAATACTGGTTCTTAGTAGCAAGACTAAGAACTAGTATTTTCAAAACATGCGAACTACGCATCATAATGACGTCACGCAAAATCCTGCATCGCGCAAGCAGAGTTTACTGTGCAACTAGCATAAATATACAACGTCTCGACATCAATTGTTGGGCAGTTGCCCACCCGACACAATACCTGTCTGGTCTGAGGATCCTCCCTTTTCTATGAAGGATGAGCGAACTTAACACCCCATTCCTCATACCTCTATATTGTCATTCCTTTCCACCATAATCAAATTCTTTGTTTATTTATCACACCTAGACACACAAGGCCATCAAAACTATTAAAACAATATATTACAGGTAACCCTATACCACATTCTGAAGCTGTTCCAATCACCAGCAACAGAGGGTGCCAGTGCCCAACCCACAGTGGGCCGGAACCTCGTCAGTGAGTCCTATGAGGAGATAGTCTTCCAAGAGCCGACGCAGCTAATGCAGCATTTGCTCAACAATGTGAAGCCCATCACTAATGGACCCTGGAACCATGATACTGATTGTAAGTTTGATATACATAATGGCTGTTTTGTATTCAATGGCAAAATAACAAAGATAGAAAATTCCAAAAAATTTCTTAAATATTTAAATGGGTTTTACTTGAGAACATCGTATGCTGCGACCTTAGGTAGCATGGGAAGGAAGTCACTGTAGGTATAGTAGTTTTATTTCACGAAGCGACGCGCGCTTTACTTGTGGTACCCAAGCGTACAGGCATGCTGTGAATGTATGCGTGAAGACGAGTAGCGTCAGCACATAACACACACACTTCCGACTGCGCCATTCTCTCGGACGGTACAGATACCTTCTGCGCTTACACACACATTCACAGCGTGTTTGTGGTAACAACAAATAAAGTGCGCGACGCTTCCTGAGATAAAAAAAGTGTAGGTGAACATTCACTTGTTGACACCCAACACACACACATTCACATTAACATGACTGTGGTATTTTAATGTTACATCTCGCATGCCATGTGTGCTCAAGTGCTCATGTTTCTGACAAATAAATGATCTAAATTTAATTGCCATTAGTAAAAAAAACCCAAGGAAATTTGTGCTGGGGTGTGTAAAATTATTAATTAAACAAACAACATAAACATATATTTTGCTATGACTGTGTTTTATCATAGAAACAAATCTTTAAATACCAACAGAGCATCTTTTCATTTCTTTATACACTTTTGATTGATGACTTGGTAAAGGCTGAAAGAATCCGCTGGATGCGCGAAGCACGAAACCAGTTGAAGTGGTGGTGCTTGGGGAAGGCCTATGTCCAGCAGTGGACATCTTTCGGGTGAAATGATGATGATAATAAAGTTTTTGTTTTATTTCAGTTGAAGACAAGAAAGCCAAAACCCTACAAAAGATAGTAACTGCACAAACAAAGGTCCGCACAGAGATATCAGACCTTAAGGACAAGCTACACCTGGCCAAGGAAACCATCTCTAAGTTCAAAGATGAAATAGCCAAGCTACAGAACAGTGGGGGCGGTAGTATGTTGACGGGGATATAAGTTGTATTGATAAGAAAGAATAATCTAAAAATAAAATGATTAGAAAAAACGCAAACGGGGTGAATCGGGACGAAACTTTAAAAGGGTTTTTAATATTTAAAAAATTATAGTTGGTTGCCAAAAAGGACTAATGTGTTTAGGGAGCGGCGCTCACGAGCAACTTAGTTGCACAGCAACTTTTTTGTCTACTCGCCGAGATTTGGACGAAAGCGACAGCAACGCTACTTTTTTACTGGCTGGCCGGCAACTGTTTTTTCGCTGTGCGCGCACTTGCATTCCAACCAATAGACGGATGACAGTTGCGTCCAAACCCGCTTACAAAAAAGTCTCCCAATTATCGCGTCGCAACATGCGCGCACTTTCATACAAACCCGTAGACTTGTTGATGTGAGAGACAAATTAGTTGCGGAGACCAAAGTTGCTCGTGGCTGCTGTCTGAATTTATCGCATCAGATGAATTTCACCAATGACTGGCACGATCAGCACGTCTAAACAGCGTTCTGATTCCCTTCAATTTCATTCGTGAAACTCCCTTAATTATCTAAATATCTACAAAATATTTTAAGCCTACTGTGTTTTTAAAGTTTCTCTGGGTGGTTTTTTCCATATGTATTTGCATTAAATCTGTAGTGAAAACTCGCAATTAGCAGACTTTATACAGGCTCAAATTAAATTAGCTAGCGAAACTCCGCAGACGGAATCAAAACATGATACAAAAAAAAAAAAATTCTATTGTGGGTCGACCGCAATCAGTGTAGTCAGTTGAAATATCAGTTAAAGAAATCTTTTCTTATTTGTGTAAACGTCAGACGTGATTTGTATCGATATCTTAACACGACTAAACAAAAGAAACACCTCATTTTTGAAGTAACACAGTGGCTAACATCTCGGTCGTTGACCCAAAAAAAACCTCTTTAATTTTTATTTTATCCTGTTTAAATATCGATATAGATAACGTCTGCGGAGTTTCGCTAGGTAATTTTATTTGACCCTGTATATTCACTCAATCATTTGGTGTGGTTTTTGTGAAGCACTTTTAAGCTCATTTAAATATTAATGTCTGTACGTAGATTTTAGAGGTAAGGTAAGGATTTTACATATTAATAATTACAAGACGTGCATAATATAATTATGTGACCGCGAAAGGATCATCATTCAAGTGTCGAACTTTATTTACCAAAATATAAAAGTACTAGTAGTCAGAAAAAAAAACTATTCTCTTTATTTTTTTTTTTACTTTTTAAATTACTATCATTAATTATAAGCTTAATTCTTGTTACTATCAACCTTGCCTTGCCTATGGACTTTTTTGTCTAAAATAAATTATTTTTATGGGTTAAGTCTACAATAATTAACCTATTATGATTTTTATAACAAGTGTTTTAAGCATAACAATAAAAAATACAAAATTTTAATTGAATTTAACATTCTGAACTTGTTTAACTATAAACTTGTTATAGTAAAAAAATGCTCAAGAGGGGTCATTTCTCGTAGGAAAACAGTAAGTACT
Organism: Gortyna flavago; assembly: GCA_963669345.1. Classification (NCBI taxonomy): domain Eukaryota; kingdom Metazoa; phylum Arthropoda; class Insecta; order Lepidoptera; family Noctuidae; genus Gortyna; species Gortyna flavago. The sequence continues at coordinate 3,016,674 of OY770132.1, forward strand.
TTTTTTTCTGGCCGTCGGCATTTATTTTTAGGTACCTACGAATTGAATGATGTCCTTTGAAAGTACTTGAGTATGTTGAAAAGTTGTAATTAATGGCAAGAAGACTGATATGGTATAAAAGTAAACATCCCTAAGTATTGAACCCGAATATTAAAAAAATAAGGTTCCGTTTTTGCTATGTGGCTACGGAACCCTAAAATGGAGTGTAGCATCGTGAGGTTTTTGAAAGTTTTTATTAAGTCTAGGAAAGAGTAATAGGTACCTACCGTAGGTACCTACTGAAAATTGTATTCTCATAAGTGATAATTTTAATAAAAGTAAATAAACCAAGATGTGGAATCTGTCGTTTTATTACTATACAGTACAGTCTCATCACGGATGACCGTGGGTAATGTATCTGATATACCGTCAGCAATGTCGACGGACGGACCTTCCTATCCAGCGTGTCAAGTTCCGTCTGAGTCCATTTGAGTACTTATGCCGAAAGAATATATCAAAACCGGCATGACCCAACCGTTAAAGGCCTTGCTGCCGTCTGATAAAAGACTAACACTTTATTCAGGCGGCAAAAGAAGCGCTCCCTCATCGATTGTTTCATCTTGACGGCATTGATGCCTAATGTTTCCAAACCCAAATACGTGTAGGTTTAGGCAGAACTAAAGTATATACCGCTTCATGCACGACTGCACATTTGGCCACACCAAATGCCATCCCGATGGCGCTACTGAACGTTTCTGTTACTTTCAGTAGCTCCATCAGTCGCAAATTGTTGGGGGCAAAGTTTCAAATCATCCATGTAAAGGAGGTGAGATATCACCTGACCACTTCTCAACAGATAGCCTAAACCTGAATCCTCCAGCAATCTGAGGATTCAAGGCTAAACAAAGGCAGGCAAACTATCGCCCTGAAGTATTCGGCGCTCAATCCTGATCGGTGCATCGATCCCCCGGATCTGTCGATATTCTGGATAGAGAAGAACCGTCCTCCACTGCCCCATACACACGACATCAAGAAAGTGCATAGAATTGCGTCTATTTTGTACTCCAGCACCCTCATGAGCCCTGTATGTGTCACCGAGTCAAAGGCCTTCTTATTCAACACATCGAAAAATTATTCCGGGATCTACGAACTTGTTGGATTAAGGCCATGTCTGTAAGGAGCAGCATGTTAAAAAAATAACAATTTTGTAATAGCACTCTCCACTACAGAAACCTACCTACCTATCTTGTGTCCACAAAATATTTAACCATAATCCAAGAGTAATAAACTATTAATACGTGACACGCACTTGATCCGACAATCGTTGGGCCGAGACGTTGACGGCTGGACCTGAAACAGATAGCATCCGACCACGGTACCTACGCTATAAGGTTAATTCCTCCCTCTGTAGCTCCATTTAATATACCTAGAAATACATGAATTCTTGTCGATGTAAACATAATTTTGAGGCTGGCTGTACCGATGGAAACCGGAGCAGTTGTTTTAGCCAAGCTAACACAAGTCCTGCCTTTCAAGGGCTTGTCAGACTGCCCATAATCACTTAACTTACCCCCTAGCCATCATTACGTCCTATTTTTAGCTACAATACAATGTTAGTTGTTTACTATTGATCCGCACTTGCTCGCAATGGTATTGGTAACTTGTCAACTATGGATATCAAACATAATAATCCATCAAGTGAGATATGAATATTAATTTATTTTAGAATGTTAACAACACTGCTTTAACCGCGGTTGGTCTGTGGATAGGTGACCTTTACCTTTACATACCGAGCGAGACCCTTCCGTGCCTCGAAAAGCACGTTAAGCCGTTGGTACCGGCTGTCATTCGTACATCTTTGACAGTCGTTACGGGTCGTCAGAAGCCCGAAAGTCTGACAACCAATCTTACCAAGGGGTGTCGTATATTATATATAAACCTACCCATAAATAAGTGGGTTGTGGCAGCTGCATCCGATTAGACTGGAACCGACCCCAACATACTTTGGGAAAAGGCTAGGCAGATGATGACTTATACCTTATTAAAAATAAGTAGAAAAAAAAAAACTAATTGGAGCTGAACGCGCATTATAATCGCTAAACGTAACGTTGCTAAAAACTAGCTAATTTTGTAAATCTATTGATTTGAAACCTCGGGACATTGAACTACCTAATTCAATAGAATTGGCATAGAGGTACCTACCTGTTATACTTAATTGACCTACATTGATGAAAACATTCAATCGTTGCATTCAAATACGAAAGCATAACACAAAAGAGTCATTATATTAATGGACTTTTCCGTCAGTTTGCCAACAAACTGAAATAGCATTGTATGGCATTCTCACATAAAATTACGTCTGTCCCTGTGTTCCTCGAAGGGGTAGGCACAGGTGTTCCTATGGGAACATGGCAAAATATAGGTTTAGGCTATGGCCACCTATATTTTGCCAGTTAAGTATGTACTGTTAGGGGAAGGGAAGTCAGAAAGGACCACTTAAGCAAGAACTAGTGTAAATAAAAAAAACTATTCGGTTTATTCAACATTTTCTAGAGCAAAACTAATAAACAACATTTACTCTACGCTACTTATTAATTTAACATAAAATTATTAATAGGTAATTAAGATATTAGATGATTTCTAAAACCTTTAATTGCTCCGATTTACCTTCCTAAGCGAGGCACAAAGTACTGTGGGTCAAAGTTGTTCACAGAGAAATACTAGTGCCTTCATCTTTCTACACAGGCAGCGTGAGCACAATATACCTATACCCAGTGAACTTATACCTACCGAACGAAAACCTGAACATTATAAAAACAAGTTTTAAATGGAGGAGGTTATATGTTCGCCTTTTTTTTTTATGTATGTTCACCGATTTCTCCGTCAATTGTGGACCTATTTAAATTTTTTTTTTGGTTGATAGGGTATACTCTCGAGGTGGTCCCATTATCATCAACTTGGAATCTGATGAGAGGAACCCATGGAAATCGAGGGAAGCCCTCAAATTTCATAGGCGAACCTATAGCGATTTGGGTATTTTTTTAAAGTAACTTGAGCATTTGCTCTCGGAAATCATCATTTGCTAAAGTGGAGCTGATTATGAAGACCACAGACGGCCATCGGAACTAATCAATGATAAATATTTCACGGGTTGCGATTCGATTACTTTAATATGGTTGCTAAGCAATTTATGTTCGTTACAATGCGTATAATGTGTGGTTCTCCTGGTAAGATCCAGGAGAACTCCTCAACAATTAACGTCCCAGCATCGGGAAAAGCCATATTTTGTAAAAGGTGATGAGCAGTTGACATTAGGCTATTGTAACTTAGATAAATTACAAACTCTCCCACTAAAAAGTGAAAAATAAAAAACTTATTTATCAAAAAAAAAAAACATCCGACTTCCAAAAAAAAACTACAAAGTGAAAAATAACTTAAATTTCGGAAGTCGGTGTCAATTAACGAAAATGCGGAACCAACAACACCGACTTCCGAAGCGATTTGCGTTCATACTTAGTTTTCTAAATTCAAAAGTCATTTCGTCACTGTTATTAAGTGCGCCGGAATTACCCATTTTGGGATGAAATGTTATTATGTCGGTCTTTCATTCAGCCTTCATTTCCCTACTTATTGGGGGCGAACACAGGGCCTAACATTTTAAGAGACGGAACTTAGAACATCGATGTGTGAGAAATTGCTAATCTTCTTTAGCCAACCACATAAAAAGATACTCAAACTCACTCAAACTCAAACTCAAAGCATTTATTTCAATTAAACCATTTACAGGCACTTTTGAATTGTCAAGAAGTCGGTCAGTCAGAAAATATGAAGCTAGTTGCCCATTCCAAAGCGTAGGTACCTATGGAGAAGAACGGGCAAGAAACTCCATGGACACTCTTTTAAATTATATTTTTACAAAAATATTAGTTACATCATTAATGTTGAATTTATAATTATATGTGAGAACGATGTAATAAAATAAAAAAGACGTACGTGTTAAGAGCGTCCAGAGTACAGCAAATAGTACTTAACAAAACAACAATACAAAAAAAAAAAATTAAATAAGCCGAGGCAGCCAATTGATGAGCAGTCCCAACTGACGGCGCCCGTTCACGAACATGACGCATAGATCAGCACCATTCAGCTCAACCATTTTGAAGGGAGCTAAATGATCCAACACACACGCCACCGTCAGCGAGACATTTTAGTGAGCATGACATACTATCAGCCGCCAGGGCACATTCAAGTCAATGAAAGACATATTATTACCCGGTAAATGGTAGCTCACATAGAACTCACATCTGTGCTATGAAATTATACAATACAAAGGAAATTGAGTTTATACAATGCAAAGATAGTCCCACAATCTTCAGCAGCTCCAACAGTATGTTCAAGTGTTAATCAATTAGTTGTGGTTGTGGAGCAGAACCAGCATTGATCCAGGCATCTTTATCAACGATACATATATATCATACATAGCTAGAGCTACCAACATGAAAATTGGGGGGCGAAGCTGTCCCCATCAACCGGGCACAAATGCAATCAAACCCCGCACCAATGGAACAGTGAGTCGTATAATAATATTAGATATTTATAACTAATTAACCCTCTTTTTTCAAATAAAAAGTGAAATTCAAAGTTACCGAACAAGAGTTTTTAAAGCGTTGAATTTGGTCAACAAACGCTATAACGAGGTTATTCAAAGAGCGTCGTTCGACAGATCGCGTGAACATGCTGACGTGAAGCGTGCACCTATCTGTTGTATCGGTATCATGCTATTAGCTGTGTAGTCGACGAAATTCTAGGGATATACTGCATAGTGTTAGCATAAAATACAGAGCGTAAAGAAGTCAATCTACATACAAAGTTCGCTCGAGCAACGCACACATAGACACCGCTCACGGACACGATATTTCAGATCAGTTGGGATCAGTGCGAGCGCGAATGCCACAGAGTACAAATGCCATCCGCTTGAGACCCAAATATTACGTAGGTAAGTTGAAAATTGAAAACATGATTTTTTGTTTGTGTAGATATTGTGTTGTTTTTTTTTTAGTGTCATTTGATAGGTTTAGGGCTAAGACGGATAGGGCAAAATAAGTTGAGTAAATAGTACCAGTATTATCCGTTTAGTAAGCTATTAGAAATTTTCGATAGTGAAAATTGACAAATGTAAAATTTTATATGTTTTTGTTCTGTAAACTTTAACAACTTTACAACAATACATCACACAACTAGATACGAGTGCCACTATCACGATAGTTATTTGTGCATAAGCCAAAGTTGACAACCCTAGCGCGACCGCCGCCGAGCGTATATAAAAAGTGAAGTACATAATGTGATTAAAATTAACTTCTGTACCTACCTTTCTGTTTTGTGGTGTTAGTGAACAACGAGGACTATAGAAGAGAATTAAATAGTAGGTACTTATGTGTTCACAGACGTGATGGGTTGTCGTCGTTGTCGATGTCTAAATTAAATACAATAAAACAAAAGAAAACAGATTTTCTCAACTTATACTTCAAGTAACAACACTACCAGCGGTCGTTGACCCCAAAAAAAACATATTTTATTTATCGTGTTTAGACCTACTCTATTACACCATAAAAATTACAGACATTTAAGTAAAGATTTAAATATTTACATAATTTAAAAAAGCGTGTTTAGATATACAAAATAGGTACCCATAACGTATTCAGAGTTTCGCTACCTAATTAAATTTATTCTGTAACCTAAAATCATTACAAATAACTTATTAGTTCATCTACTGTCAAACAAGTGTAACAAGGTGAAAATGTTGTAACTTAAATTATCACCCGCATGCCTCGATCGATGTTGATGTGGCCAATTAACACCATAGTTATGTTGTAAGGATAGCCCATTCAAGGCTATCAAGCTAGCACTCATTTATATTGTTCTATGAGTGAGACAACATACTTCGATATTTTAATATTACCGATGACCGTGGGTGATGCATTCGATTTGTAGTCAGCAGCGTACGGATCCTATTCAGGGCGTCCAGTTCGGCCTGAGTCCATTTGAGTATGCCGAAAGAGTATATCAAAACCGGCATGACCCAACCGTTGAAGGCGCGCACATTGTTTCCGACTAATAGAAGACTATTAATAGTTATTTGTGCAACAAGAGAGCAGTCGTTTTTTGGTGCGAGTGCTGATTTTGAATCCTGAGTGTGGCGAGGGATTCAAAGGCACGAGATGCAAAAAACTCTCGTGTAACACACATAACTTTTCACTTCAGCAGCGAGAACACTTTAGGAGACAAAATAATAAACAGGAATAGATTGAAATAACTATTTATTGTGAATCAAAATAATTAACATTATAAGTAGAGGTACCAATTAACTGTTTGCGCCCTTTGTAAGTCTCCATTCATTGAAGACATGGTATGCTTTCAGATATTTCTCGCGAGACTTCTCAGGTAGGAAACTTAATTCTGCAATAATAACTTGTTGTTTAAGTTGTTTTAACTCTTCCGGTGTTAAAATACTGTTCTCGTCGCTAGTTTCACTCACATTTTACGATTGTTTAATATTTTTTAACTTAATCAACTCTTCAATAAATTACATTAAAAGACATACTTAATTATCTTTTTGCAAAATTTCTTTAGTTAGTACGAAATTCCGAACGTGTTTGTCTTTAAGGCCGAATTCAAACGGAACTTCGAAAGGGCTGGTCTTCGAAAGGGTTGTCTCTCTCTCTTTCTAATGGCGGGAAAGAGATACGAGTGCGAATGTTTCGAATTGTATGATTAACCCAAGGCTGAATAAGATATTCACGGCTTTCAGAAAAAAAATAATTAAAAAGTTACTTGGTCTCACTCAGTGAGCAAAATCGCATTTTGCTCACTGATTTCAGGCAGCAAAACCTACATGTTTGAGCTACTGAAGTGAAAAAGAAATTCCAGTCTGCTCGACCTCGCTACGAAACGGGAGCGCCTACGAATGATGTGCTACAATTACAAATGTTGTACTCGGAATGAAATGCTATCATAGCGTCTCATTCGTAGCGTACTACGCGACAAGATGCGCTATGGGCTACGCTACTAAACTCGCTAAGAGCGTGTATTGCCCAGCCATGGTTCTTACTCTATCAAAAAGTACCTACTCTGTGGCCATGGTCCACCCGGCTAGTCCATATAGGTAGACTATGGGAAATTATTTTTCCCATGGTCCACCAGAATGTTCACTTTCTTTGACTCTAATTAATGGGGCGACTAGAATCAATGCTATTTTCTTGTAGTTTTTGTCATTCAAAAGTGCCTTTTATGTGACTCATCCTTACATAGTAGTAGGTATATAAAACAAAGTCGCCGAAATGTCTGTACGCGCCACGGAGTAATTACTCCGTGGTACGCGCCTAACTTTCGAATGACTGCACCAAATTGGATAATTCTTTTTTTGTTGTATTCGGTATTGCCAGGACAAGGTTTGTATGAAAGAAAATTTCGAAAATTCGAAAAAAATTACACCCTTGCACGTGGATATCTATGCACCCTTGCGATTCTGGGGCGGGCCGCTAGTAGAAAAATAAACGATTTGACTTTGACCTTGCTTGGTTACATCGCCTAAACTTGAGTGTCTCAGTGGAACTTACTTAGCTTTTATACATACTTAGAACGAATGTGCTTTAGTACGAAAAGTTCCATTCAGTTTTCACATAGATCATTCCTCATGAAACCACAGGAATAAATCATTTGCTGGAAAAATGAATCAGCACCTAAACTACCGATAACTGTGTGTTGTACTGTCGTACACCCACGCGTTTGTCAATTCGATATCCATCGCGGTGTTTGCTTACAAAAGCTCAATCAAACGTGTTAATAATTCCTCAATGGATCTAGAAGTGTGGCCAACACTGGCGATTGTGTAAAACGTTCATTAAGAACTGGTGGAAAATCACGCAAGCCTCAATCCGCCACTTGTTGACAAACTTATTCAAGGTCACGACATTGAATCTACTCTGTACACATGACCTTTCCCACACATCCATTATCGATGACGCACAGATTATAATATCACTCTCCCAAGGATTTAATAAATAAGAGCCTCCATTAGAAAGTTCGACACACTTTAATAAAATATCAAGACGGACACAACACTACACTTTGAGCAATATCAATATCTTCGTAAACATTAAACGTTAACAAAAATAAACTTTTACTTCAACTTGGTAATAACTAACGCAACGTTTGTCAACGGATATTCACATTTTCAAGTAAATGATTGCACTCTCTTATTCTAAGTAAGTGTTAGAACCAACTGTTCTCCTTTTTCATCTTGTCTCTGTGGTGACCTTTCATTTCTAGGCTCTGGAATATCTCGGATAACTTGTCTAGATTCTGCGCGGGACTCTGCGGTAACTCCTGCAGTTTGCATATACTCTTATCCTCTTCAACTCTACAGACCTTGTACGTCTGTCTCTCTCTCAAACACAGCAACTTTCCAGTCTCCGGCATCGTCGACATCTTCGCTACTTGCAGAGCTGCTTTCTTAAACCTTGTCTTCGGTGAAGCTTTTGGCTGTTCTACGTTCTTTATCGTATTCTCTGAATTTGGTGCCGGATTTATTATTTGCGTCTTCTTTGTAATGGACATGTCATCCTTACTCACATTAACACTTTCTGCAGTCACGAATATCGGTTTTATAACATCGTAAGTGTTCTCTCTGAGTAACTGTTGCGGCCTTTTCACGTCCAGCTGGTCCAGGGAACTCTTCCTCGTGAATCCGTGTATTCGCAACGGAGTCAAAGGCTTGAGCACATCGCGAATTTTGACGGAGCGGTCCAACGAGCGTGATTCGTTCTCGTTCAAGTCAAACACGATCACTTTTGTATTGGACCTCTCCAGCTTCTGTCCGATGGCCGGGAGAGGATGGAAGGGAGATAGGGACGGTTTGATTTGAATGTCGTTGTCGAGCATTCTCATTTGTGCCGTTTTGTTCTTCCGCGTTTTGAGCTTCCGCGGCGCGTATATCGTGGTGAGCGCGCGCGTTTTGTGCGGGTCGAGCGGCGCAAGTGGCCCAGGCAGCATGGGGCGTGCGGAGGCGCGCGAGCCTGCCCGCCGACAGCCGCGTCCGGCCCTGGCTGACGTCGCCCCCCCGTGCGTCGCTGACGCGCGCTGCCCCTCGCTTGACCACGTGCCCACACAAGCACACCGCTGCAACAACGCACGGGCGGCGTCTGGACGAACAACGCACCATGTAACCGTACCCCTCAACGGTCCGTGACCGCTGCAGTTTCCAAATTTTCTTGAAGAATATTAATTTCTTGGCATCTCAGTTATTTGGACGATTTCATAGTTTTTTCCTAAATTAATTGTCAAAGCAACTGTCACGGGGTCTCAAAAGTAGCCAGTATGCACAGAGTACTTTTTGATAAACTGCCAGTATGGTTTTGTTGCACAGATGCAAATCCTTTTTGTTGAACTCTTGCACTAAGTTAAATATCCAAATTAATTACATAATAGTATGTAAGTAAAACTAACTAGGTTCTCCGCGCAATGTCTAAATGTATAAGTGCTGAATTGTAGCAACTAACAATTTCAGTTACCCAATATTCAGGCTCAACAAAAATGAATTTGTTAACCTCAGAAAAGTTTCTACATATCTACTAATACCTAACTAGGTAGACAGTTTAGTCTAGCAAAATTAGGAAATATTTTGTTCCGTAAAATTACCTTTAGCTAAGTACACAAAATTTACTGCCTACCCTACGTGTTTAAGCCATTAAGTTATAATAAGTAGTGCCAATATAAATAAGGGCTAGTTTCGGACATATTCCCAAATTTACTAAAACATAATTTCGTGATGCGAAAACTCAATCACACCTTTTCCTTAGGAAAGACAATTTTTAGCAATCGCGCTTGCGTTACTGGATATCGAGACAGTCCCTAGATTAATAGTGCCACAATAATAATCATACCAAAGCACTATCCATTAATTAAAAACATACAAAATCTAGTCACAATTTCATCAATGTGTGAAATGATCAATGTGTACAAATGAAGTATTTTTGACAGATTGAGACGAAGATCGGACAGTGAACGTTCTTATAATTACAAGAATTGCCGCTCGCTCGGACATATCAATGTACAACATCAGCCAAAAATAAACAGCTTCTTTAGTAACGTGACAAATAAAGGATTACTTTATGGTATTGAACCTACTTACCTACCACTTGTCACACTTTAATATCGTCACGCAGGCGGGACGGCGGGACTGCGGGACGAGGAGTAGGTAATGACCATTATTACCACCATCGATCGACTGCGATGACCTTCAGGCGGGCAAGTCGGAAAAATATTGTTTGTCAGTGACACATGCGTATGGACATTCCTTCAGTATGATTAATTTGATATGGAATAACATAGCATAATTCAGCCTATAATGTTCCCACTGCTGGGACACAGACCTCCTCTCTATGAAAGGGGTGGGCCTTAATCTACCACGTGGGCCCAGTGCGGGTTGATAGAAGTCCTGTCTTCGATTTTTTTTTGTTCTAGGACGTGCCGGTTTCTTCACGATGTTTTCTTTCGTCGTTTTAAGAGTAGTGGTGAAGAAATAATTTACACAGAGTAATGCACCTGTCCGGGTTCGAATTTACAAGTCGATTTAAGGCCACCACTGCTCCATAGTAGGTACCATATGTCCTGGAAAGGACTGAAACAGCTGGATGGAGTTAAATTGAACCATTCTATGCACACTCAGAAATGTATCCGATAAAACACCTCCAGGCTCGCAACTCCGCGTTGACGTCTGTAAATATCCCACCAATAGCCGGTATTCATACAATCACAACTAGAGATGAGCCGGCTATGACTTATTGTCCGACTAGTCGGTTGCGACCAGACCGACTCTTCGGCCAAGCCGATCATTTGTCGGTAGAATTCAAGTGGTTCCATTCCAAGAAGATTCGAGGTTCATTTTGATTGTTTGTGGTTTAAATGCACAGTCCATATTTTGCCTGTTTAGGATATGCAAATTAGTTTAAGTAAATATATTATATTGTTGCTAATAATATACATATACTAACAAGATGATATGGATTTTAATTTATCTGAAATAAATTATTCTATTCTAAAGTTATTAATTATTGAAATTATAAAAGTTAATGATGTCAACATAAGTATTTATTTTAGTTACTATGTTCATAATATAAATTATAAGATACACACTCATCTGCCTAACCTTCTCCCAACTACGTTGGGGTCGGTTTCAAGTCTAACGGATGCAGCAGAATAGTATTTTACATGGAGCGACTGCCTGTATAAACTTTAAAATATGTACGATATAAATTATCAGCATCATCATCATCAGCAGCCTATAGCAGTCCACTGCTGGACATAGTAAGTAGGTAGGTACTTACTTGAATTGGATGATTTATCGCAAATTGCTGCTAATGCGCCGTCTCTTGGATAAAAATGATAAGTACCTACTGAATTATAAATGAGTGAACAGTCAAAGCGAAGGACGAAATATAATACTGTTGGAAGCATTATAAATATACCTACTTATACAATTTTGCCTGTGTCCCAGCAGTGGGAACATTGTACGCTGATTATTACACTAATATTGTTAAGGCGAAAGTTTGTGACTGTGTGTGTGTTTATATGTTTGTTACTGCTTCACGCTGAAACGGCTGGACCAATTTTGATAAAAATTTGTATGGAGGTAGTTGACACCCTGGATTTACATACACGCTACTTTGTTTCCCGATATTCCCACGGGATCGACAGTTATGCGGGTAAAACCGCGGGGCGCAGCTAGTGCTAGTATAAAGAATCATTTTGAAGGATAGATATTGAGCCGGAAAAATTGTCTGTTCAACAACGTAAATAACGGATTTAATGTTGTTGACTTGTTGAACTATTAAAATGAAAGCCATTGCTAAATAGTGTGATACGCAACCCCTACTGACCCCGCTGGGGTCAGTAAGCTGTCAGTAAAATACGTGTTACATCTATACTGGCCAGCTGAGACGCTGGCAACACTGTCGGCGTGCCCTCATCACTGTCAAGCCCCTCCACGCACTCCAAGACGTTATGACGGGGAATGGTGCATAAATAAGCCTGCACGTCTCATTCTCGCTCTCTTTTCGCAAGAACAACTGATCAGATCGAACCTCTGTCAACTCACCATACAGAATTAAGCCCGTTAAGTATTCATAACTAATCTTTTGATCTATTGTATGGAACTTAATAAAATTATGGTAGTTCAATATTTTTGTATGCTAATTAGTGGTTGATAACTTGCTTTTCGTGTGATTAAATTATAATGGATTTAAGTTGAAATAAGTTGCTGTGTTTTCTATAAATATCTAATTAAAATAATTTAATAAGGTTGTTTGAATTTCATTTATTTTAAACCCTGTGTTTAATCTGTTGTTACAGTTTCAGAAGTGGGATTACTCCGCACATCATGAAGAGGTACCGCGCTAGGTGCAGTAGCACTGAGTCTGATGATTCTGATGTGCAAGTCGCAGCAAAACGGGCAGTACCGTTTACCAACGGAGAATCATCGAGCAGTAAGCTAGAACAGTTGGTAAATGAAAAAGTTGAAGGTATGATGAACAAATTCTTTAATAGAACGCGGGAAAATAGAAGTGACAGTGTTAAAGGCGACATAATAATTCCGTTATTTGACCCGGATGATAAAGATAATAACGTGTTTGTTTGGCTGAAGAAAATAAACCAGTTGGGTGATATTTATGGCTGGGATGAAGCAAAGCGCTCGTATTACATGCAGACTAGATTAGATGGTTCAGCTAGACGTTGGTATAATAGGCTAGATAATTACGATCTCACTTGGTGCGAGTGGCAGGAACTTTTGAAACGTACGTTTCCTAGGATGTTTGAATTTGCAGAATTAATTGAAGAGTTAGTCGGTCGTAAGAAAGAGCCAAAAGAAACTATGAGTAAATATTTTTACCATAAATTAGCAATGTGCCGTAGATGTAGGTTCGATGATAGTGCCGCGGTCTCGTGTATTGTTCGCGGCCTACCCTCCGAGTTACAAGCTAGCGCTAAAGCATTGAAAAGTACAAATCCAGAAGAATTGTATTGTCAGTTTTTAGTATCAATGGAAAATTACCAGTCGAATTCACCGCGATTTCGTGAGAATGATCAACGTACTCTGAGATACTCTTCTAATGCTACCAACACTTCGAAGCCCGCTGAAAAAAAATCATACCATTCTCCTTCCAGTCCAATTAAATGCTACCGCTGTAATACGGAAGGCCATTTGGTTAGGGATTGCACAAACCCTGACACTCGGTTATGTAAAAATTGTGGGAAGACTGGGCATATTGCAAGATTTTGTAGGCAGAATATTCATACTGACTCGAATAAAATAAAAGAAGTGAAAGTTATACAAAGTTTTAACGATTTATACTTTAAAGATATAACGGTTAATGGATTAAAGGCTATTGCATATTTAGACACTGGAGCACAAAGTAATGTTATAAGTTATAGTTTTGCGAAATTATTACAGTGTATTATCGAACCAAGTGATAAAATTTTAAAAGGTTTTACTGGCAGTCCAATACCCGCACTGGGCGAAATAAACATCAATGTTTCCTTGGATGGTTTATCTGTAAAAACGAGTGCTTTAGTTACCCATGTCTACCTGGGAAAAATCGATTTATTGTTAGGGCAGCCTGTCATTAATAGAGATGATGTATCCCTTGTAATAAACGGTGATTCTGTTATCCTATCCCAACATCACAATAATTGAATATTATTATAGTCGTAGAAAATACTGAACAAAGAATTGATCTTGTTTCCAAAAATAATTTGACTATTCTACCTAACGAAGCAGCAATGATTCCGGTACTAATAAATGGTGGATCAAAGGGAGTTGTCAATACTAATCCTCGTTATTTCAATCTCGCAGATCATGAGTACATTATCCCGGCGTCTGTGGTGGAGGGCACCGAGGGTTTGCTCAGAGTTTACAACCTGGGACCGAAAGTTGTGGAGTTTGCAGCTGGCCAGGTGGTTGCAAGAGGGCAATGCTGTGCCGAAATATTGCAAGAAGCTGAAGCTAGTTTGGTGAGCGAAATCTTTCTTTGTTGTTGGTCCAATTCTGACGCTGGGCTTCAAAGTCAAAATAATATAGCTGTTGGTGGTTTCGTACCGAATGTTGCTGATGCAGATGTGACAAAATTGGACCAAAAAGATATACTTTTAGTTGATGATGGTTTATGTGCTGATAGTAATATGTGTATTGGTGGTATTAATTTGGCAAACATAAACGTGGGTAATATAAGCGACAGCGATAAGCTACGTTTGTTTACTATTTTGTCCCAATATAGTTCTTGTTTTGCATCTAAAACGTCTGAGCTGGGACTCACAGGCCTAGCAGAGATGGAAATTAAATTGAACACTGATAATCCTGTGTATCGTCGCCCGTATAGACTTTCACTACCAGAACTTTCAACAGTTCGTGAAAAAGTTAAAGATCTTTTAGAAGCCGGCATAATTAGAGAATCTAATTCAGATTTTGCATCACCTGTTGTATTAGTTAAAAAGAAAAATGGAGACATAAGGCTATGTGTAGATTATCGGGCCTTAAATGCAGTTACAATAAAAGATAGATTTCCTTTGCCTATAATTGACGACGAAATTTCTAAATTAGCCGGTAAAAACTTCTTCACTAGCTTAGATTTGTCACAATCTTATCATCAATTACCTGTTTCCGAAAATTCGATTCACAAAACTGCCTTCATTACACCGGACGGTCAATATGAATATGTCCGGGTTCCGTTCGGTTTAGCCAATTCACCTGCAGTTTTTCAACGTTTAATGAATAAAATTATTAATAAAGTTAATAAAATGGGTGATGGTGATCATATTCTGGCATTCATGGATGATATTTTATTACCAAGCAGTGATATTCCACGAGGTTTAGAGCTACTAGAACTTCTCCTGAAAGTATTACGTGAGGCCAATCTTAAACTTAATATGAAAAAGTGTTCTTTTCTTCAAACTGAATTAAATTACCTCGGTCATTACGTTTGCAAGGATGGAATTAAGCCAGGTGATCATAAAATAAAAGCTGTGCGTGATTTTCCCATCTAATGTTCACCAAGTCAGGCAATTCGTTGGTCTTTGTTCATTCTTTAGAAAGTTCATACGTAATTTTTCCCTTATCGCCAAACCCCTTACAGACCTTACAAAGAAAAATATGGCCTGGTCATGGGAAGAAGCCCAAGATCAAGCTTTTAAAGATCTTAAGTCTAGTTTAGTCTCTCAACCAGTTTTAGCAATCTATGATAGAGATTTGCACACAGAACTCCATACGGATGCAAGTAAGTTCGGTATTGCAGGAATTTTGCTTCAGCGTCAAGTAGATAACTCTTTAAAACCTGTAATGTACTTTAGTCGCACAACTACCCGTGAAGAACAGAATTATCACAGTTATGAATTGGAGACACTAGCAGTTGTTGAGTCGTTAAAAAGGTTCAAAGTTTATTTGTTAGGAATTCGGGTAAAAATATTAACAGATTGTGTTGCTATTCGTCACACATTTGTTAAAAAAGATTTAGTTCCGAGAATTGCACGCTGGTGGCTGCAAATTCAAGAGTTCGATTTAGAAATAGAATATAGGGCTGGAGACAAAATGAGGCACGTTGATGCGCTGAGCCGTAACCCAGTCGATGCCCACGTTTATGCTCTGTCTATTGACGATTGGTTTCTTACCGTTCAAATGCAGGATCCTAAGCTATGTAACATTATTAACCAGTTGCGTGGACCTAATGCCAATCCAGACATATTGAATAATTACAAAATTATTAATGAGCGTTTGTATAAGAAAACTTTATATGGGGATCGTCTGTTAGTCCCTTGTAATGCTCGTTGGAAGCTTTTGCAAAAATATCACGATAATATGGGGCATAGTGGATTAAAAAAATGCGATAGCGCTATAAAAGAAAAATTTTGGTTCTCTAAAATGACTAAGTTTATAAAAAAATATGTCACTTCGTGTCTGGATTGCGCTTTTCGAAAAGGACATTATGGAAAACTGGAAGGAAAATTGAATCCTATCCCAAAACCTGAGGTGCCAATGGACACTCTACATATTGACCACTTAGGACCTTTTCCTAAGTCTAGTAAACACAATCAATATATTTTAGTAATTACGTGTTCCTTCTCAAAATTTGTTATTGCCAGAGCAACACGCACTTTAAGTTCAGCCGAAACTATTCATATTTTACATGATGTATTTACATTATTTGGTTTCCCTTCCACCATAGTGTCCGATCGTGGTCTTGCGTTTTGTAGCCGTTATTTTAAAGACTTTGCAGTCAAACACCTTATAAAACATGTGCTGACATCAGTTGCAACACCAAGAGCTAACGGTCAGGTTGAGAGGGTCAATAGAACAATTTTAAATGGTTTAAGAACTAGCAGTGAGGAAAGTAACTGGGATTGTTGCCTGCCTGATGTAGTGTTTGGTGTTAACAACACTCTCCATGAAACCACAGGTCAAGCCCCCTTTAATTTAATGTTCAAACATAAGAGTAAAGTATCAAATTTGGAAAATAGCGAATGCAATTTAAATATAGACAATAGAAGAGCAAAGGCCACTGCTAATATTAAACGTAAACAACAAATAATGAAACGTCAATTTGATAAGAAACGGAAAGAGGGTCGTACCTACAAGAAAGGGGACTTGGTCCTATGGCGTAATCCAAAAGGCTGTGGTCAGTCTGGAGTAAATACGAAGCTTGATGCTACGTATGCCGGGCCGTATAGTATAACTAAGTCGCTTGGTCATGACCGGTATATGATACACAGCGTAAAAGGATTTCGAGGTTACAAGAAATTTAGTACAGTGGTGGCTGTAGATTCTTTGAGGCCGTATGTAGCTGTTGTTGGTTCTGATAGTGATGACGCTGACAGTCAATTAGAAACTGAAGATCTCATAGATCTATTGGAAAGCTAACTAATGCACATCGTGTGGACACTTTGTTTCAGGACGGCCGAGCTGTTACATCTATACTGGCCAGCTGAGACGCTGGCAACACTGTCGGCGTGCCCTCATCACTGTCAAGCCCCTCCACGCACTCCAAGACGTTATGACGGGGAATGGTGCATAAATAAGCCTGCACGTCTCATTCTCGCTCTCTTTTCGCAAGGACAACTGATCAGATCGAACCTCTGTCAACTCACCATACAGAATTAAGCCCGTTAAGTATTCATAACTAATCTTTTGATCTATTGTATGGAACTTAATAAAATTATGGTAGTTCAATATTTTTGTATGCTAATTAGTGGTTGATAACTTGCTTTTCGTGTGATTAAATTATAATGGATTTAAGTTGAAATAAGTTGCTGTGTTTTCTATAAATATCTAATTAAAATAATTTAATAAGGTTGTTTGAATTTCATTTATTTTAAACCCTGTGTTTAATCTGTTGTTACATACGCTTCACTCGAGTCATATTTAGGATTCCATTCGTCCAAATGAAATAACGAAACCCTTATAGGATCAGTCATGTTTCGTCTGTCGGTCACCATTTTGCTCCGAATCTAATGGACCGATTAAGTTGAAAGGAGATTGAGTGAATCTACCCTGAAGCCTATGAGAGTTTAGATACACTCGTATATGCCAAGGGAAATATTTCGTGATATGACGACTTCTCTCGATTATTAGTCAGTGAGGAGATACAGAACTCTAAATATGTGTGGTATTTAGATGATGGAACACTAGGAGATGCCGCATGCCGTATATAGACACCGTTCTAAAAGATCTTTAATGAAGCAACAGTTCCAAAGTTTCAGTCCATCGGCCTTGACCTCAACAACTCAAAATGTGAAATTTGCATTTGTGACAATACTGACACAATCGACTATACAGAAAAATTTTATAGCCCCCGATATCAAAGTTTTGGAAAACAGTTTATTGCACCTCCTAGATTCCCCAATTTTAGACGACAGTTTTTCACCATTCGTCGACGAAAATATTAAACATTCGGATAGACTTTCAAAAATTATTTTACATTCGGCATTCAAACCTAACAGATATTGTTGTTTCGGTCCAAATTTTATGCATTTTCTCCGCTCTTCCTCTCTATGGAAACAGCCACCCTTTGGATAAAATCGATCATATTATTCGCAGTACCCTTACATCCATTTTAAATATGGCTTTGGACGACCGCGCTTGGCTGCAAGCGACACTACCCATGCGTTTTGGTGGGCTCGGCGTCCGCAAAATTTCTAGTGTAAGCCTACCGGCGCGGCGCGGCGTGGCCTCCCTATCCTTCTGCCCCATCGGCAATTAGTTTTGTAACCAATGTGCAAGCTAGTAAAGAAAGAAAATACATTTATTTAGCACAGCCTAAAAGACACTCAATACACCAGATACACTCACATTAGTAAACAAATAAAAAGTGTAAAGTCCGATGTTAGAAATTAGCAGGAAAGTGTGCCTCACGGCTGCGCCAAAAAGGCCCAGTTCAGCAAAATGCCAGACAACTAGTGCCTGCCGCTGGCTTTCAACTGATGTGTGAGGTGACGGATGTAAATCAGTTTTATACTGCAACATGACGTGTGTTGTAGTCTTCAGGCCATGTCGGCTTTTCTGATGCGGTCACACAAGGCTACTCCATAATTTATTTAGCCACAGGGACAAACTCTTGCAATAGCTATTAGAAAGCTCAATAAAATCACAGTAGATAGTAGTTGTTACGTTATTTGGGGCAAGATAAGGTACCGTAAACCGGGGTTACTTTGATCAATGTCCATATGAACTTGAAACTTGAACTTCCTTTGAACTTTCAAGGTCCATATCTTTTGAATCTCTGGTTGTAAAAAAAATATATAATTGGTCTAGTTATCGATTCTTTTTAAACTCGCGATTTCTGTAATAATATGTGAAAAAATATGGCTTGATTCTGAGAAAAAAAATAAAAACTGTCTAATCAAAGTTATAATGAGAATGGGGTTACTTTGATAGCTTTGGAATTACGCAAGAAAATAGGGCACGTTGCGTATGGGGTAACTTTGATCTAGTAAAAGACAAATGAAACCTAAAAAGAATGCTTAAGCTTACGGTGCTTAAAATAGTTGATGAATTCCCAGCGTGTCCTCTAGAAAGGATTCAACAGTTCATCAATGATGTTAGACGAGAAAAAAAAAACAAATTTCGTTTCGTTTATATGAAATAAAAGTTTCAATCAAAGTCACCCGGCGGCTGTTCAAAGTAACCCCGGTTTACCGGTACCGAACATGTCGAGGACGTGTCACGTTCGCATCAAAAATGTATCAGATCCCTAACACGTGGTTGTATATTGAACTATATTTGTCTATAGTACGGATACGAGTGCCTGTATACGAACTTAAGGGGTGGAAATAACAGGTTTTCATCGTAATAATCAATATTATGTATTTTGTAAATGACGGACTAATCATTATTGGATGTCTACGAGTCACAAGCGCAAATAACATGAATACAGTAAGCATCATTCAAAAGAGATTTAAAAAAAATCACATTGAATATCGCTTGCAACATAAAACTTTAAATTAAAATCAATACAGCTAGAGAAAATCACTTTTAAAAGTTGTTCAGTGTATACTTTTTCTTGCTCGTGACTAGTGCTAGATTAGAGCATAAATATTATAATACACGAGCTTGTGCCCATGTCTTCGCCCGCGCGACTTACGACGCGGGCTACACAGCAGAAGGGACGTGATACGAGGACGGGACGCAGATTCACGTAGTTTCATTATTCGCCATACAAAATTTTGGTACTATCGCGATCTGGCACAAAACATACAGACACAAGACTAAGACGCGTCGCTTTTCCATCTGTATATCTACTAATTGCTGCGTCTGCGCCCCGTCCGCGTCTCAGGTCTCTTCTGTGTGGGCCGCGCCTAAGGTTGCTAGCCTGATGTTAAATAACCTAATAGCCTTTCTCAACAATTGGGCTATCATACGCAAAAATATTTTTTCAAATCCGACTGGTATTTGCATACTAGATTACTGTTCAAACAAAATAAACAAACTCTTCAGCTTTATTATTAGTAGGCATATAGATAGAAGATAGATTACTATATAAATTATATAGATTAGAGTCAACGAATCGAATGAAATAACTTGTGGTTCGAGAGGTTTAAGTCCATCAGTGAACTGTTGATTACAATGATATTACCTGTAACACCAATCAATAAAACAAATATTTTAGTCAACCCGTCTTTTAGTCTAGAACTTGATTATTTAGAACGACAAAATCATGTATACCATGTAACTATAGCCGATATAGCACGATTAATTAATTAATTTCTGTGGTTAACTAAAAAAAAAGCTATTTAACACAAAACAATATTTAACTTAAAAATCCATTTGTTAAATTCTCTCTTAAATACGATTACCTCATCATGCAACTTTCATATATTTTTTTCAGGACCAAAATACACTAATATGACCATTTAAAATTGTTAGGTACTAAAACAGGCAACCACCATCGTACTCAAATATTATATCTAAGGAAATGTATTAGTCAACAGCACTTGACCTTGAAACGTTTGAGTATGACATAGACCTTGCCTTTCTTCATGAATGAGTGACCTTCTAACCTTCGCGTGTACACCGGAGACGAGTCTGAGTAATTCCTTCGCGTTTAACGATCTCAGACAAAGATATCTGAGAATTTGCATAGAAATACAATCTAATTGATGCGTAAGACCTTTTTGGCGTAATCTGAAAATCGGCCGTAAGCATGTTGTTGGTGTGACTGATTGTGGCAAAAGGTTATAGGGCAGCAAAGTCCTCGTTTAACAAACTGTCTGTGGATTAGGTTTAGTTTTTAAACGACTTAAAAAGGAGGAGTTTCTTAATGCGGCTGTATTTTCATTAAAAGGGCAATTCTCGTAGTTTTAAGAACGTTCACACTCTAATCTCAGTCTCAAATGTAATTTTTGACAAGTTTTTGACATTGATATTTGCTGAGATGAGATTGCGACTAATTGCTATCACTCGGCATTTCAGTGTTAGACATTTTAAGCTTAGGTATAAAAATTTTCGATATTACGATACAATCGATATTAGCTAAAATTTTATATATTTTGAACGTTGCTATTTTACACGTCGGTATTTTAATGTTCGACATTCAAATACCTATGTAAATACCCTGTTGAGCAGACACATTTTTTTCGAACATATAAAGCAATGGATTAGGAATATCCTTGAAAATGATTCAGATTCAGATAGATGTAGGTACGCAATTAATTAGTAGGGTGCTGGATGAGATGCACAAAATGGAGGAAGATTTTACTCAGCACTGACTGGAACAAGCCTGCCAATGATATGCTGATGATGTCTAAGTAGGTTCCACCTCCCAGATACAGAATTTGTCTAGTCCTTTGTGGCGCCAACAGTTAGGATGACGTAACATTTCCAGTTATTTCTCTGCATAATCAGCCCATACTCTTCCCACTGCTGGGACAGAGGGACACAGGTCACACAGGCCTACTCTCTGTGACAGTGGTCCGTAATCCACCACGCGGGCGCAGTGCGAGTTGATAGATGTCACATGTTATCGATTTTTTGGTATTAGAACATGCCGGTTTCCTCACGATGTTTACCTTTACCGTTTTGAGATCAGTGGTTATGAAAAATACACAACCCCTTTATTGGCAAACCTATAGCGATTTGGATATTTTTTAGAGTAACTTGAGCATTTGCTCTCGGAAATCATCATTTGGTAAAGTGGAGCTGATGATGAAGACCACAGACGACCATCGGAACTAATTAATGATAAATATTTCACGGGATGCGATTCGATTACATTAATATGGTTGCTAAGCAATTTATGCTCGTTACAATGCGTGTGGTGGTGGAGTGGAGTTCTCCAGGTTCTTACCAGGAGAACTCCTCAAAAATTAACGTCCCAGCATCGGGAAAAGCAATATTTAGTAAAAGGTGATGAGCAGTTGACGTTAGGCTATTGTAACTTAAGTAGATAAATTACAAACTCTCTCACTAAAAAGTGAAAAATAAAAACTTTTTCTACAAAAAAAAAAACAACCGACTTCCAAAAAAAAACTACAAAGTGATAAATAACTTTTATTTCGGAAGTCGGTGTCAATAAACGAAAATGCAGAACCAACGACACCGACTTCCGAAATAAAAGTTATTTACCTATCACTTTGTAGTTTTTTTTTGGAAGTCGGTTTTTTTTTTGTAAAAAAGTTTTAAAGTCTATACATAATCTTGGTCAGGTTATATGAAGACTAATGTAGATCGATGTCTGAGATGGTCTTTATATAGGTACAGGAAAAACATTCAATTTTTACCTTAGTTTTCCCTGCAAATGTTCAATGCCATACAATTATAGCCTTTAGAACCATTTTGTGCAGAATAAGGAAAAAACTACATTTTGTTTTTCTTGGCAACGCAACCCTTTTGAGACGATTGTGACCTACTAACCTATTTATCGCGAATCTTGTGACCCAAAAGTACGGTGACCTGTTTTCCTCAAATCGACAGAGGACGGGATGAATTTACTTGATAATAATGTAGCCATACCTATATACCTTTTGTGCAGACTAAGTGAGCAGTGGTGGCCCGTGATAACGACTGCGATTTACTTAAGTGTTGCAGGTTCTAGCTTCAACCCCTGATAGGCGCTTTACTTTGTGTAAATTACTTCATCACCACTGGGACCGCGTGGTAGATTACAGCCCACTCCCTCTCGAAGAGAGGATCTGATAATGCAGACTAAGTAACCAGCACGTCACATTACAGGCCGAAATTATTTTTATTGGATTATTCTATCAGGAATTTGTCAGAGCAGCCCGAAGTCTAAATTAGTGTCCGGTTGAAGGTAATAGGCCTCCCTTTCATGGAACTTACCTTATTTGGAGGAATGTGGGTATAATATAGGCACTTTTGCTTATCCCCTCGGTGATTAAAGGCGTAATGTTATGTAACTTGGGGTATGCCTTCATTCCGCCTGCCAAAGTATTTGGTCCTTCGAGTCGGACTCACACTCGTACACACTCACGAGCCACCAGATAGTTTTATGTCATTCAATGACGAAGGGAATTTCCCCATATTATAGGAAATCCCCAATGCCAAAATCTGGGAACAAAGTCGTTCATTCAACCGCGTGTGAGTGGCCATGATAACCTGCAATCTCGCCAGTAGTCTCTCAACCGTCGAGCCGTTGACTGAGTTACGTAACACAGTCGCACTTCCGCATTCGCGCGCCAAAATTATTTGTTACGTCACTTATACGTCATTCTCTGACACTACATAGCAAGACACGTGGTACTTCAACTGTCAAATCATTTTAGTTCGATTTTTAACTCTACAGCGTTTGAAATAGTAGTGATAATCGCTTGAATTTAAAACTCGCGTGTCTGTTACGCATACTTGTATTTTTCAATGTCACGAGCGATTGATAACGTTTACGGTCATAAGTCGCTATAGTTAGTTTGTATTGTGATAAAAAATCAATGTATTTGGACGATGTAACATCAATGTGGTTTTTGATTTAACTTATTTAGTAATTAATGTATTGATTGTGATATATAACATAACGCTTATTATTATAGTACAAGGTGAGTTTAACAGATTTTTGTATTCTTGAATTGTGTTTGACTATTTATTAATACCTAATTACATTGTCTATTAATTCTTGATTATGAAGTAAGTGATAAAATCTAACAAATTATGCATCATTTGTGTTACAAAACATTATTATTATGACATTTGAATAATACCATTGCTAATACCCGCAATGCAGTAAGCTTCGAGGTTGACTTGAAGCTGACCTCAATAAATAAAAACAAACATAGAAAAATGCTGTTGCTTGAATAAAGGATTAAATATTTCATGTTGAACCCCTAATTTCCGCACTGGGCCCGCGTGGTGGATTACGGTCCACTCCCTCTCACAGAGAGGAGGCCTGTGTCCCAGCAATGGGAATATTATAGGATTATGTGTTATGTTATATGTTATGAACCCCTAATTTGATATTGAAGGTCAAAATTACTGATGTTTTTTTACGAAAACAAGCTTTTAATGGTATACTTAGCACATTACTTTAAATACCCGGAAGACCTCTGTAGACCGTTGCATGCACCCATTATAAGTACAATGTATTGCGTACGATACATTGCGTACTACCAAAGAGAATCAGCACTTTTCAAACGTCAAAATTACAAAAATAGTCCCCCGAAACGCCCGCCCTTCACCACTTCCTATTGCTTTCGCTAGGAAGAAGTGGCGCAAGCGCAACAAACTCCCTAACTGCACTGCTGTCTGTTCAGTTAGAAAATACTTGATTGGATAAGTACAGCAAACAGTATCTAAATGTTCACAACAAAAATAAAAAGTCGTTTCCCAGCATTCCCAGCAATTATTTTTATGCAATGTTACTTAATTTGATGTACAGAATGCGTACTTGACGGCTGTGTGATGGGTCTTTTTACACGCTGTAAGTAGGACTGATTTCCGCATAATATACCAGTATATTATCTGTACTGCATGGTTTTAAGTTTTCACTTCTGCCAGTAGTTCCCATGACTGCCTATGTTTGTTTTTCCTACTTATATACTTTATACAATCTTTGACACGTGCGTCAGAAACTGTAGGTACTATCGCGGACACTCCCGCCTGACCACCACTAAGTTCATTTTTGCTTGCACTCAAAAAATAGAAGCGCTCTCTAGTAAGCGCGCAAAGGTCAAATAGTTCGTCCGTAAAATTCACACACACACGGAGTACACGTGATGCGTCACTAAGCTGCGCAGTAGTTGCAACGAATTATTTTGCGTTATCGCTTTCCTATAGGCGAAAACTTTACGGGGGCGTGCCTTGACGCCGCCGCCGCGCCGCAGGATTTAGGCGAAAAAAAATTTAAGTGATCAGGCGGAAAAGGCCGCGATGGTACGACCAATTTGATTGCATGTCGGCATAATCATCAATTTAAACAGATGACTCTTGACGAGATGTTATGATAATGAACGGCGTCATATAGTCACGTACGTTATGATAATAGAATACGTCTGATAACGGAGATTGTAGTCACGCATATATTAATCATATACATAATCAGCCTATAATGTTCCCACTGCTGGGACACAGGCCTCCTCTCTGTGAGAGGGAGTGGGCCGTAATCCACCACGCGAGCCCAGTGCGGGTTGGTAGATGTCACATGTCTTCGAATTTTTGGTTCTATGACATGCCGGTTTCCTCACAATGTTTTCCTTCACCGTTTGGAGAGCAATGGTGATGAAATAATTTACACAAAGTAAAGCGCCTGTCTGGGTTCGAACCTATGACCTACAACTCGTAAGTCACGGCCGTAAGCACTGAGCCACCACTGCTCTGCATTAATCATATAGTTGTTACTTTATTTCTCTTCATTGTTATATTGACACAAACTCATGTAGGTAGTTACTTCTTTAGTTGATTTAATCAACTCAGCCTATCGCAGTCCACTGCTGCGGGGTAATTGCGTAACGCACTATCAGTAGCAATGATGGGTTTCATTTTGACAGTTCAACAACATTCACTGCGTTATTTACGTTGTTGAGCAGACACATTTTTCGAACATAAAAAGCAACGGATTAGCAATATCCTTCAAAATGATTCAGATTGATATTGATAATGTGTTATGCAATTAGGATGCTAGAGCAGGACATATGCCTCTCCCATGCTGTGCTATAACACTCTGTCCTCCGCCTTCCGCATCCTGTATGTCCCAGCCACCTTTTTTGAGTTAGTCCATCTAGCTGGAGGGCGTCCCACACTACGCTTGCCGATACGTGGTCTCTCCACTCCAGGTCTCGTCTACTCCACCGACCATCGGCCGTCAGCCCTTCGAAAATATGGCCAGCCCACTGCCACTTCAGCTTGCTTACTCTGCAAGCTATGTCGTTAACTTCGGTTCTCTACCGGATAACCTCGTTTCTGATTTTATCCTTCAAATAAACTCCGAGCATAGCCCGCTCTATCGCGAGCTGAGCGACCTTAAATTTGTAGACCAGCCCGACTGTCAATGTCCACGATTCGGCACCGTATGTTATGACGGGCAAGATGCAATGATTAAAGACCTTTAGTTTTCAAATATTGCGGGATTGGCGACGCGAACACTTGACGAAGTTTTCCAAACGCTGCCCAATCCAAATGGATCCCTCTGTCGGCATCTTTCTCAAAGTTGTGTCTACCAAGCTGGATGACTTGCCCTAGGAAGACTCCACAATTTCTAGAAGCGACCGTTCGATATGGATTGGACTCGACAAGACGTGCGTCTAGATGATTACCAATAAGAAAATGTATATCATATACCTGCATTACACGTATAGGGTTTTCAATTTTAAAAATGTTAACAAATGTTTCAGGTTATATAATAATATAATATAATAATAATATCCTTGGACATTTTCACACAACGCCATTTAGTCCCAAGCTAAGCAACCTAATGCTTGTGTTATGGTAACGAGATGGCTGATAAACTACTTACATACTTTTTTTTTTTTTGTAAATACATACATATTATAGATAGGTTCTACAAGTAATTTTAAAAACTGAGGAAGAATCTTAGTAATTGAAAAAGAAAATTAACTTTTTATAGTAAGAATGTATGTAAATTTCTAACTTAATTCGATAAAAAATATTGTATCTTGTACTAATGTTAGGAAGATAATTTTTTTTTATACATGAAAGAGTATTTTATGATAGTTCCATCGCAAAAAATAAAAAAAGCTTGTCGAAAAAAAGTTATAAATTTTTAAAGATGTCCTCGAAGAATTTCCCCAAATTTATAGGGCTTGAGGTCCCCCACCCGCAGATGCAGGGTTATCCATTAATTACGCTATATCCTGTATATGCTAGTGCGTGAGAAACTGCTTGCGCGATGCAGAATTTTGCGTGACGTCAGTATGATGCGTAGTTCGCATGTGACGGTGCAGATGCTGCTTTAATACTTGTAGCATAGATTTAGTCTATACGTGGTTAGGAACTCTAGAAAGCCACGATGATGAGATGATGGCGAT
Source organism: Gortyna flavago (assembly GCA_963669345.1). Lineage (NCBI taxonomy): Eukaryota > Metazoa > Arthropoda > Insecta > Lepidoptera > Noctuidae > Gortyna > Gortyna flavago. The sequence continues at coordinate 3,043,677 of OY770132.1, forward strand.
GTGCCAGACTTTTATACGTTCGACAGTTTCTTGGTATTGACCTTATTGTTAGCTCTAGTAACGGAATGTCATGCTTGAATTATCTTATAGTGGTGGAAAGTGACAACAGGCTATTTTAGAACGTTCTGTATTCTATTAAAAGACCAGTTAACCATAAAGTTATTTAGGCGTTAGGCGAATTATCAATTCACAAATCTACATAGAATTATCATTTCTACGGACCTACCGCAACCTACGCCCATTTGATATTTTCGGCCATTATTTTATTATAGACTAACTTCTGCCCGCAACTTCGTCAGCGTGTTTGTTGTTTCCCCACCCACCCCGTCACTTCGCATCGCCTACCTGCGGCTGCGCTAATACTTCGTTTTCCTTTAGCGTTCGTTCTGATTCGACTTTATTTCTTTTTGCTTAGCTGCTTAGAGTCCTAGCGTGATGTTATATCCTCAAGAATTGGGCTATCAAATGCAAAAAGAATTTTTCAAATCCGACTGATAGATTCGGAGATTACCCCTTACATACACAACATACAAACAATCAAACAAATAAATAGTTACCTCTTTCTAATTTCTACATAGATTTGATTATTCATCAAGGAATAATGTATAAATATATTACATTTAAAAAATATATTTAGGTACTATTATTGTATTCCTTCGACAATCAAAATTCTGGTTGTATTTAATTTACGACAAGAAAATTTTTGGTCTTAAAATTGCAGTAATTTAAAAATGGACTTCATAATTGGCGGCCTAGCTGGCGCCGGAGCGACCATCTTCACAAACCCGATGGACGTCGTGAAGACTCGGCTGCAGCTGCAAGGAGAACTGCGCGCGCGCACCGAGACTAATACGCGGTATCGGGGGATCTTCCACGCGTTGTATGTGATCGCTAGGGCCGATGGTGCGATGGCATTGCAGAAGGGATTAGCACCAGCTATGGTATTGGGGTTCACTATGAATTCTGTGAGGTAATATTATGATATTTTTATTTATTTAGCCATATATAATTAATACCTCGGCGGCCGCTGCAAGAGGCAGAGTTGTCCATAGTTCAAAATTTAACATAAAAACCATGCTTGGACACAAATGACGTATTGAAACTGACAGCTTTGAATGACGGTCCATGACAGAAGTTGTGCGCTCAACGCACTTTTGGCGCCACGAATTTGATTAGTGCTGCCGTCTTAGACGCTACGTGCGACTCCGTGCCCTATGGAGTAAACTAATGTTGAACTACAGTTGGTCAGCTTCGTTGATAGCAACTTCAAACATACAGGATGAAATTGAAAACTTGCGACAAATCGAAGTAGGAGGTGTCAGGTGTAGTAGAATAGAATAGAATAGAATTTCTCTTTATTCGAGTATCAAAAGACTCAAAAGCTGTTAGTAAAACTTATGACTATGTTAGTATACACAACAAATAATGGTGGATCATTGCTGCAACAACCCATGAGTAATTGCACAGCAGCGACCCACATAAACACAGTCCAGGCGACTGGCAATCATGCTTAGGATACTGTTGGTGCCGCCCCACACCCTGCGCACCAGGGAAGCGCACCTTTTACGCATTGTTGTGTGTAGTAACTGTTACATAATCATTATAAATTGTCAGAATTAGATTGTACAAACTAAGTTATACCTTCAAGTAGGCACGAATTATCGTCATTCCAGCAAAAAAAAGAGTTTTTTGATATTATCAAAACAAGTAAGAAAATTAATGTTGAGGGGCTTGTGGCTAAATAATAACAGCCGCACGGTTGGATCGTTCAGGTTAAGCTACGCTTGCCGCGGTTGGTCCGTGGATGGGTGACCACCTTTACATACCAAGACCCCTCCGTGCCTTCGGAAAACGCGTTAAGCCGTTGGTCCCGGCTGTCATTCGTGGATCTTTGACAGTCGTTACGGATTGTCAGAAGCCCGAAAGTCTGACAACCATGGCAGTCTTACTAAGGGGTTTTGTAATAGCCAGTAACTGGGTTGTGGAGGTCAGATAGGCAGTCGCTCCATGTAAAATACTGGTATTCAGCTGCATCCGGTTAGACTGGAAGCCGACCCCAACATAGTTGGGAAAAGGCTAACTAGCTATATTTACTTAATTTTGACCGTTCCTGCGAAAACAGGGCGCGCGACGACGCGGCGACGTTGCCAAATCGCTCGCCTACGCGCACGTATTGCATCCATTTCCTTAATGACCTGTTTACTTTATAACCACTCAGCTGTCAAATGCCGAAAATCGACACTACGGAAGGAACATGGGCGGTTGGCCCAGTGCCAGAAATCGAGCAATTTCAGCAATAAGAAACGCTTTGCTGCAACAACTTTGTTCAACATTTGTTAACCATTGACTACCTGACTTTAATTTTGTTTTTTACAGCGTGTATCAGAAAGCGTGTATCAGCGTGTATAGGAAATACAGACATAGAAATATAAAAAACAGATAGAACACCAAACTGGACAACTTTCTCCATGGGGACCAACAACTGCGTAATCAGGAATAATAATCAACCGTCCCAAACATTTGGGTCGATTACTAATAGACGTTTTGAATGGGACAGTTGACAATTTTTTCGCAATAACAACGTTGGTCCCATGAAGAAAGTTATTCTGTTTCATTGTATGTGCGCCTTAAATACGACTACACCTTTCTGATACATGCTGATGATTTGATGAACAATAATTATAGTAACAAATCGACTTTATATCTCATTAACTGCAGTCGAATAACAACCCAAAATACGAACATTTCAGGCTAGGCATGTACCACGTGGCGGAGGTCAACGGCTGGACTAAAAACAAAGATGGCGAAATAAGCATAGAAAAGGCCATATTCTGGTCAGGAGTGAGTGGTATCATGAGCGGGGTTACTGGCAACCCTGCCTCGGTGGTGAAGACCAGGATACAGGCAGGCGCGCACCCTAGCATAGCTGTTGGAAGGCAGCATAAGTATAAAGGTAAATTCAGGTCTTTTTGTTGAGGTTATGTTGTGTTTAGATATCGATATCCATCACGTCTGCGTAGTTTCGCTAGCTAATTTATACTTATTGACCCTGTAGAGCGACAAGTGAAGGCCAGTAAATTTTGTTTGATCTAGCCTCGAAGGACCAATTTGTTTACGATCGATGATTGCTTGATGTGGATTGTGTGTGAATGGATATTTAAAGTGACCTTTTTGGACGTGCTTGTGGCTAAGTAATAACAGCCGCACTGGTCGATCGATCAGGTTAAGCTACGCTGCCGCGGTTGGTCCGTGGATCGGTGACCATCTTCACATATCAAGACCTCGAGAAGCCTCGGAAAGCACGTTAAGCCGATGGTCACGGTTAGCTATCATTCGTGGATATTTGGCAGTCGTTACGGGTCGTCAGAAGCCCGAAAGTCTGACAACCAGTGTTACCAAGGAGTATCGAATTACCCAGTAACTGGGTTATGGAGGTCAGATAGGCATTAGGCAGTCGCTTTATGTAAAATACTGGTAATCAGCTGCAACCGGTTAGACTGGAAGCCCACCCAACATTGTTAGGAAAAGGCTGATGATGGATATTTAAAGTAACTTAGAAAGTAGTGTAGAAAAATAACTTAAATAATAATTATGTGACGTGTTCGTCGCCATTGAAGAGCCGAAAACAGGAAAGGGCAAGTAATATTAAAAAAATATTACGTCAACAAAAGAAGATGCAGAAAGATATTGCCATGAATGGGCTATATCTATAGTGCATGATTAATCTAGTGTCTATGTTGGTCTTATACTACTATATATCATTATTCAACGTGAAACTGACTAAATCACCAACGTAAATTATTGCGTGCCCTTCCCAGAGCCCTTTCCTTTCCAAATCATCAGGACCCAATCGTCTCACATATCCCTAACAATGCATTTCACCTGTTGCCTATCGTTCCAGGAATGTGTGACGGAGTCGTCACGATCTACAAGACTGAAGGTATGAGGGGGTTCTTCGCGGGAGTCTCCGCCACCTGCACGAGGCTGGCCATAGGCAGTGCTGCACAACTCACAACATTTTCAAAGTAAGAAAGATTTATGGCCTATTTGTGGGGGTATTTAAAGTTGTGTTAAAACATTAAAAACTTGTATTCGTAAAAAAAAAACGTCAGTTTCAGTTGGAATTTTGATCTTCAACTTCAATATCTTGGTAATCAGAACGATCCCAGATATGGTCCATTACAAAAAAAAATACAACAATGAGTCGCACAGGAAGGGTTCCTTACCACAAGACAAAAAACGCCGAATAATCCAAATCCCCTTAAATTTATGTTTTTTTTTTTATTATTTATATTAGGTATAGCGGCAATACACACTCTTTGAAATTAATTTTCAATTGTCTACCTATTACGGTTCATGAGATACAGCCCGCTGTAGGCCAGACATACGGACTTACGTACAGCGACTTACGGAGAGCGCCAACGGGACCCTATAACCAAGCCTCAGGGGCCCCGTTAGCGGTCTCCGGATACGGAACCCTAAAAAGGACAGGAAAATATTAGAACCAAGCACTCAACTAATATTTTCCACTTCAGAGCTAAAGAAGAGTTGCTGTCACATGGCTTTTTTACAAACTCTCCGCTTGGACTCGCCTTCGGGGCCAGTGCTGTGAGTGGGGTGGCAGTAGCCCTCACAATTTGCCCCTTCGACGTCACCACCGTCCGTTTATACAACCAGGGTTCGTACACTACATTCTAAAGTTTATTTACAGGTTCAAGGAAAGTCTACTTGCACGGGGGTATTTCGAAGAGTCGCCAGTGACTTTGTCTTTCGTGGCGAGCATCGTATGCGGTGTGATCGTTGTCTGTGTTGAAACACCGATGGATGTTGCGAATACGCGGCTTTTTAACCAGGGTAACGTTGTCGCTGCTTGCTGGTGGTCGGGTGCTCTCTGGTGCTCTCTGGTGCATGACTATGGGGAAGCTTTTGTCAAGTGATTATATACTTGCTTTTAATGTGTCTTGATAGAAGTAAATGGGTTTAGGCCCAAGGTGTAGATGGACGATCTTCTGATGATACTTCAATCTGTCTTATTGGGTTATTCCTTTCCATCCCAAAAATCCAACCTTAGGTGGATACTTGGACATTGAGAGTTTTCGCGTATCTACGTTTTTGGGCTTTATAAACGGAATAACCGGTCGTATGTTTAACTGTCTAGTGAGTTATTCTACTTCAGTTTTAATTACTCTTTCATTTCTAAATTATTCTTCTAGTTAAGGCAAAGTAGAAGTAGATTTTAGTTGAATTTAATAGAGCTGAAAAACACGTTATAACAACAGATACTCTGTTCTCGATCTTACTAGTAATCGTACGTACAGCTAGTTATTATTACTATAGGTGTACTTGAGTGTATGTGTTGAAAATCTTAGATATCTATACTTTCCTATGACTTTCTCTGAAGCTTTTACTGTCATCTTTACAATAACATAGGTAATATTACTGCTATTTTAACGTCCAACTCAATTTCCAGGGTCTGCAGCAACCGGTGCCGTCCTATACACCGGAGTACTCGACTGCCTATCCAAAATATACAGAACCGAAGGCATCCACGGCCTCTACAAAGGATTAGGACCACTCTACTTGAGGATAGCACCTCACACTACCCTCTCACTCGTCATATGGGACATGCTGAACAACCTCCTGGCGAACAGTAAAATGGATAGTAAAGTCGTCGTTTAAACTGTTGTTTTATTTCACCTCAAAATACTTCAAAAACAAGAACTATAGGACTGCAAAAAAAAAATCAAGCTTGAGTCGCGATCGGTGGAGAAAAGTGTAACTCCCATTCGAGATCCAAGGAGCTACAATCAGAGCTGTCATCATCCTCTTCGACATTACAACAACTACATTCATCTTCATCAGCTTCTTCGCTGCATGTGCACTCGGGGTTATTAGGGTTGGACAGTCCTATGGCCTCTTTGTAGGCTCTGAGACAGGTCTTCTCGCAAATTTCGGGATGATAGGGATCCACCCAAACTTTGTCGACGGCCTCTTTAACAATACGTCGCCGTTTCCTCAACCGTTTTTCAATCCTCTCCTCATTGTCTTCTCTGCTGATCCTGTATATAAGTGGACTGCATTGCTGCTGGTCTACATTCACGTCACTGTCATCGGGAGAGGCCTGCATCTCGACGCGGTACTCCCCGTTCCTCTTACAAATGATGAGAGTCGGTTTATCCTCAACCCTCTTTTTATTGGTCTTCTTTGCCGGTTTCACTCTTTGCTCTGGTTGCGTTTGCCGTTTTACTTTGTTTAATTTCTTAAGAAGACTTTTGGATATCGCACCTGGCTTCCAACCCTGAGCCACCTGAAATTGGAGAAAATGATAATGAATTCTCTACGATCAAAAAAATTAAATAGCGTTATGAAAAAAATTAAACAATTTGATGCCCATTCATGAAGGTTAGGTAGAGGTACACCTCTGTGGGCGCAGTATTCGTAACTCATTGTGCATCCACATTTCACCAAATGAAAAAACAATAAAATAAAATAGCTTACTTGATTCAAATAACAACGAGATAAGTTGTTTGGTACTTGGTAGTTTGAAATAGGTCCTACGATGCTTACTTATGAATATAGATAATATTGTAAAATTTGTAAGTTTGTATGTAGGGGTACCTCCGGAGCTACCCGCTGGATTTAAAAAAAATCTTGCAGTTAATAGCCCAATTCTTGAGGAAGGCTATAGGCTACGTAACATCATGCTAGGGCACTTCGGAGCCGTGCAAAAGAAATGCTATAAATAACGCTGAGTGAAAACGAAGTAAGAAGATGAAGGCGATGCGTTGCGATGGGGTGAGTCGAGGGAACGAGAAATTTCACACGGACGAAGTCGCGGGAAGCCGTTGTTGAAATCTGAAATCACTCATAGAAGAAGCCAGCCTGACTCATAGCTGTGGAAAGATTTTAGTTTGATTGTGCATGTAATGTGTATAAAATGTAATTTTTCTATTTTAGAGTAATCGACACAGCCGGCAAGTTTCAAAAAAAAAAACACTTCATCAATGGCAGGACAGAACCCTGTGACATAACACACTTATTCCCGGGATCGAAACTACGCGGGTAAAACCGTAACCCTCTTACTATTAAACGTTGTATAGCGTCTGTATAGTTACACAAAGCTTTGTCTTCTTCTTTCGAAAGTCAAATTACTGACGACTGAAAGATAGAAATCGATGAGTAGGTAACTACATTCATATGATATAATACGTTTATTAGCAAGGAAAACAAGTAGCCGAATTCTGGGCCGAGTTCATTTAGATTGCTATCGACACGCTAAGAAGAAGATTAGCAAGGAGGCAAAAATATAAAGCGCCAGTACAAATAAATAATTTATTTATCTTACAAGTTACCATAACGTTACAAAATTTGACTTAAGACGTATACCAAATATATTCTACTTAAAAGTTCAACTGTCTAAACCTTATAAATTCCTAAACCAAATCGTTTCATATATTATGAACCCAGAACTAATTATATTACGTAGACTCCGGAATAGTCGGCTTGTGTGGATGTGGCAGTACTTTGCGCCCCTCGACTTGCCTGGCTTTGGGTTGTACCCCCTGCACCCCCTGCCCGACGTTCAGCGAGCGCCACCAGGCGGTCATACTGTTGCTTTTTCATAATTTCACTATTAATGAACGAATGGAAACACGGTACATGGAATGAGCTTACACTAATACCCTTTTTTGCAAGCGAGGCCATCCTGTCTTTGGGCCTTGTATTATCATAATCTTTCAATCTAAAATATGTCTTATTCCCATGACCGTCTACAGCCACTATTCCTTTATCTGAAGGAGTGGCATGTTTACATAGTGTTTTCTCAGCAAAAGGGCGAGTTCGATCAGCGAAAAGTTTTCCTTTAGGCCTATTTAACCGCGGTACTGTTGTAGGCTGTGGAATATTTACATCTTCTCCTTGCGCCAACATATCTTGTAATTTTGAATATAATACCTTCTTATCGTGTCCATGACCGACAATCCCCATTTTAGATAACAGTTTCGGAGATACACTGCCGAAGCAACTCCAAGTAGCCTCGGATCGCTTGTCTTCCTTTGGTTCAGCGACCGTTTTTTTCTTTTTCCAGGACTTGTGCCTTTTTGGCACTGGACTTCTCGACTTAGGGTAGAACTTCCATTTGCCTTGATCAACATATCCATCAACTCCAATAACCAACCACTTACCATCCATGGATTGGAATTTTCCAGGCTCACCATCGACTTGCTCTCCATTAGGCCCTAGGAAAATGTGCGGAGCCCATTTCTCGTCAGGTCCTATAAAACCATCCACGTTAATCTCTAGCCATTTATGATCTGGATCCCAAAATCCACCTAAATCGCTGCATTGCTGCTTACCATCAGGACCTTTAAAGAATCTTGGCACTGGATTTCCTAACCTGTCTAATAGTTTTACTTTGTAGTCTGTGAACGCATATTGAGTTGTGTTGTCTGTAGTTATCACTTTTTTGGATTTGAACGTTGGATCAAATGTAGCAGTAGGGGGAGTGAATTCAACTATCCATTCATCAGAGTCAGTGTCAGACTCGGACAAGTCCTTGTCTTCGGAACAAGAGCAGGAGTGATCCTGGTCTACGTCCTCAGGACCAGGCTGTGCTGGGTAACAGGTACAGTCGGGTTGTTCGGCATCGGGCAGTATACCAAGCGCTTGTTGGTATGTCTTCACACAAATATCCTTACACATATCTCTGAATGCGCTCTGAACGAAGTCGCGTTGAAGTCTCTGCAGCCGTCTGTGTGCACGTTCTTTCTTTATCTTTCTTTGTAGGTTTTCTTCTGAAGTCCTCCCGATCGTGTAAGTCACCACAGGCTTGTCTTCATACGGGTATTGATTAAAAGTCCTTGGTTTTGTGAAAGTTCTCATGGTTTCCATAGTCACAGTGTATTCACCGTCTTTCTTATGCACAGTTAGTAGCGGCCGCTTTAGTGGTCTCTTTGGCTTTCCTGGAACTTTCTTTCTCTTTTTAGCCAAGAATTCTCCAGGATTCTTGGCCATTTTAAGTAACCTCACTACATGCTTATTCGACGCACCGGGTTTCCACAACGGACGGTACTATAAACAAAAAAATAAATAAAAATCTTCACTATTAACAATAGGTGAAAGCTATAATCATGAGTACGTACCTTCATTCCAGGTACGTTTTCACAAGTCCAGAGCCAACCCATGCGCTTGGGTACCGCATTCAAAGTGCCCACACAAGGCAATGCGCAGCGGCTGTGACCAATATGAGGCGCTATAATGTGAAGGAAATTACAACGATAATAATGAAATAAAATTCAGTAGATAGCATAACCAGAAGTAAAAATAAATAAAAAATACGTACGTATACCTGTATAGCCGTAGTTAAACTTGAATCTGCTGTCTGTTTTTCTCTTTTTCCCCTTTTTTGGTACTTCTTTCTCGGATTCTTGCTTCTCTTTTTTATTCTTAGTGTCGCTTCCAGACGCAGCCACCTTTTTTTTCTCAGTTAGTTTGTGGAATATTGGACAGGGAAAAGGTAGTTCGTATCCAGGTTTTCTTCCAAAGTCTTCACCAAAATGCTCAAAGCCTCTGCATATTTCACAATATGTTGTTTTCTTCATGAAGCCAAATTTACATTCGCATTCACAATAACATGGTTCGCTACCAAATTTCATCTTCGCTTTTATTCCCGCTACCACTTGCTCAACTTTCTCCGTGAGATCGCAACAGTCTGCTCTCCGCGTACTCAGGTCTAAAAAAATGCGATCATCTGGCGGCGTGGGAACTTCTCTCATTTTTTCAAATCCGCATTTGACATTATCACATTTTTTCACTGTGATAAAATGTGATGCTTTTTGTGGTAAATCCAAAGAACAAGTACTTTGTGTGCCAGGTAACCCAGATTTTCTTTTTACATTAGCACATTCACTCGCGCATATTCTAATTTTGTATTTTTCTTTCTCTTGCAATTCATCAGATTTTTTGGATTTCGAATTTTCAGAGCCAGTTTTTTCAGACTTTGGAGAGTTTGGAGAAGGAGGGCTTAGAGATACAGACTTTGGAGATGCAGACTTTGGAGATGCAGACTTTGCAGATGCAGACTTTGCAGATGCAGACTTTGCAGATGGGGAGTCAGCAAAGTCATTTTTTACCGTAAAATAATTAACACAATAGACCTGGTTAGGAAATGTCCCTGCAGGCGTGCCCCCGAAAATGTATTTATTTAATATGTTAGAATTTCTTTGATCAATTGATGAACAAGATTTGGATCTTATAACAGATAACGTTGGATTTTTGTCTAAGTTCCTATCACTTCTTACTAAAGTGATAATGCGACTATTTAATCTTATATTATTGATTTTACTATCCACTTCAGCACTTTCGACTTCAGTGACGCGTCCTTTACTGCTAAGGTCTTCAATACCCTTAGTTTCTTTCTTCTTAGTGTTCCCCTTTTTGGTACGAATAGGTCTACGTTTGTCATCACTATAAATAGTTTTAATAGTACCAGTCTCTTCAGTTAAGCTAATTGGTCTATCTTTAATCGTTCTGCTTAACGCGCTAACGGGCTTAGAATTTAGGCCAGTATTCATAACAGTCTGTTGGGTTTCCTGAGATATAGACCTAAATTGAGTAGTAATTTTATCTTTAAAGTGCCTCAATATTACGTTCAGTTTAATGACGGCCATACGTTTAGAAGTAACCTCGTCAAATACATTGTAATCGCCTCTAACACAGATCGGTTGCTGTCGTTGCGTCATGTAGAGCTTATTCAAATATTCGTAATACGGCGCACTCCACGGAATGTGAGTCGATCCTATTTTATAGTCTGGTACAACCTTACTCCACAGCGATAACTCTAATGGATACTGTTTCATGTTTGAAATCAGTGTGTCGACATTAGCCGCAAATAAAATTGTTTGCCCCGCCTGCACTGCAGCCGTGGACGGCGACCTGTCCGGGCCCTTGCCGTTCTTAGTTTTTGTTTTCCGCTGACTTTTCAGTTTCTCAGGCCGCTTTGGCAATACCCATTCTAAATCATCGGGATCTTTTAGATGAACACTAAACACATCTGCAAATTGACCTCTGATGCTAAACTCTCTGCAACTGATAAAGCTATTCAATTCTTCAACTATAATCTCGAACAAGAACATTGAATCTGTGTGAGCCATTCTTAATTATTTAGGTACACTTATAATATTATGTTGACTTGACTGGTATTTAATTTAAATTATGCGCCTTTCCGAACCTTTCACGTCCAGAATTAAATAAAGAACTATAAAATTTAGCTTTCAGAATGTTTTCAATTTAAACGTTTGCCAAAAACATGGTGTCATAAATTTTAAAATTCATTTTCTATGATTTTTGAAGGCATCAATCGAGACAGCCATGTTTTGACGTTATGTATTTAGTTTTATAAATAGATTCAACTCAATTCAACCTTACCTCGATAAGTTTTGCAAGGTTTTGCTAACAAGATGACTGTGAGTTCTGTATAGTAAAAGAGCTACTGACATATATTATATTATACAAGTACGCTGGACACACTGACCTTTAATAATTAAAAACGGAAAATAGTGGCCACTATGTATTATCCGTTTTAAGTATTATAATAAAGCTAAACAATGTAAAACTACCGTTTATATTAGTATTAAATTAACGTATAATCTTGTGGAGCACAACTTAACGTGCTTATTTTCTGCATTTTCATTTAATAAAAAAGAAATAACCAAAAAAACGATGAGGGCGCCACTAGTGGGTCGGAGCCCCCCATAGAGGAAAAAAATTTAGTATGAGCCCCCTTAAAATAAAATGAAATTTGTGACATTCAAGGTCACCTTGGACTACACAATAATTATAGTTACCTTGACGACAGACATTCGGAAGGGCAGAGGAGGAGTGAAGAGGAGAAGGAAAAACAAAACAGCCAAGTGCGAGTTGGACTCGCACACGAAGGGTTCCGTACCACCATACAATATTTAACACTACATATAAAATAACTTTAAAAATATCACGTTTGTTGTATGGGAGCCCCCTTAAATATTATTTTATTCTGTTTTTAGTATTTGTTGTTATAGCGGCAACAGAAATACACATTCTGTGAAAATTTAAACCGTCTAGCTATCACGGTTCATGAGATACAGCCTGGTAACAGACAGACAAACGGACAGTGGAGTCTTAGTAATAGGGTCCCGTTTATACCCTTTGGGTACGGAACCCTAAAAATATGATGATGAAATATTCATAGAGCTTTCATATTGTGATTCAGCGGTCTTTCAGCTAAACTACAACAAAACAAGCATTTAATAACTTTATCTTTTTATATAACATTAAAAAAAATGAAGATTATAGCTCAACAATATGGTATCTCATACTTAATAGTATTTTTTTTTTTTGGATTTACACATGTAAAATCTTTTAAAAAAATATAAATTATGTTGGAGATTCTCTATTAATTAATTTACACATCTGCGAATCAGCGGGTGACAAAGTGGTTGATGTCCCAAATTCAAAAGACCTTTCCGCTGTAATTGTTGGCACCTTCTTATCGTATGTATAATGACCATGCATTGTGAAGGTGGACAGCTGAGATAGGGGCGTATTCGAAGCTCTATTGGCTTTTCGAGGGGGCTTCAATTCTCCTATATCGTCGTATGCTCTTAGTTCTTCTATTATTTCACGATACTTTGCCAGTGCTCTCTGGTCCATATACGGCTTACGGTCCACCCGTGAGATACGTGGTAGTGGCTTTCTATCAAAGTTCGTGGAAAGGCTCATGACTATAGGGGTTTTAGTTTTATTAGGATTATGCAAATTCTTTGCATTTGCCGGGTTTTTATGGGTTTTTAGTATTGGGGATGGTGTTGCGGCAGTTACTGTGACAGTTTTGTTCTTATCATCCAATACTTTGGCTTTTGTACCTGTGGCTTCTTTTTTGTTGTTTTTGCAATCGCCAGCCTTCGTTGATCCAGTCGGAGAAATTTTTACCCCTTTCTTCGCATCTACTGTTGACGCCGTTGGGGTGGACTTTGATTTTGGTGGACTTGGGCCTTTCTTCCTAGAATAGAATACCCACTTACCATCCTTGTCTACGTAACCGTCTACACCTATTTTCCATACCCGCATCTGAGAGTCTGTGAAAACACCTTCTTCTGATGAATATATCATTCCATCAGGTCCTGTAAAGTTCATTGGCACCCACCGTTCATCTGGCCCTATAAAACCGTCTTTATTTATCTCCAACCACGTTTTCACATTGTTAACCTTAGCCCAGAATCCGCCTAAATCGCTGCATTCCTGTTTTCCATCAGGACCTTTGAAAAATCTCGGCACTTGGTTGCCAGACTTATCGAGTACTTTCACTTTATAATCTAAATAACTGTACAGAGTTTCACTTTCAACAAGTACTGGTGGATGTTTAGCTTTGGCATCCCATCTTGCTGAAGGTGGTGTGAATTCTATGACCCATTCATCATTATCAGTATCACTGGTCGAAATTGTACTAGCGACATCAGAGCACGAACAGGAATCTATAATAGGTGGAGAGACATTCAAAGGTTTACCTGAGCACGGGCAGTCCGGTGCGTTAGGGTTTGGTAAAGGAAGTACCCCCATCGCTTGATTGTACGCTTTTAAACAAATCTCTTGGCACCTGTCCCTGAACGTGGACTGCAATAGTCTACTTTTTCTCCTGGTCTCCCTGCGTTCTCTCCTATCGCGCTGCCTCTGAATTTTGCGTTTCTCTTCTGCCGTCTTTCCTATTGTGTATATAAGAGGCGGTTTTTCATCGTAAGGATACTGAAATAGGAGTCGCTCTTTAGAAAATTTCTTGAACACTTCCATTTGGACGGTGAACTCTCCGTCACGCTTTGTAACGACCAATGTGGGCTTCATTTCGATTTTCTTCTTGCGCTGCATCAGAGCTCGCTTCTTCTTGTTCAAGCTGTCCCCGCCCTCTCTTTGCGCCCTGTACCTTCTCACCAAGATTGCGTTTGCCGCGCCAGGTTTCCAGTTCGGCCGAACCTAAAAATATAATAGGTACTATAACGCTAAACTTCCATAAAAATTACTTATTACGTACCTATGGTATAATTGTGGCATAAAATTAAATTATAAGTCTTTTGTCCATTGTTACAGATAGCGCCATCATCAAGTGTGCAACATTCCGCTAGTGTTTTAGTTTTATTCATACACAGTAATTACTTATTAGTGGGTAATTAGTGTGTATCAAAAAACTAAAACAGTAGCGGAATTAACTAGCGATAACCACCAGCGGTTAGTAAGAAGTATGGCGTCTTCGTGGATGGCACTATCTAAACAGTGTGTCTGGTTAATCGAGGGAGTGTAGTACTCATGAAAATAAACAACTTTTAATACGGCGCGGACTCAAAAAATATGAAAAAAAACAGCTGTTCCCTACATTTTGTCCAGTTATGCGAACATAAATGTATAGAGCGGCTGGTTTTGTTTTCTCGATTTCAATGTTGGTCTCTTAGTAAAAGTTGATCATTTTCATGGGTACTAAACTCCCCTAAAGTATGTCCCTCGTTTAACCACACACTGTATAAATGCTAATGACACGCGAAAAAAAAACATGAATTTTGATTAAGTACCTATTTGATTGCCTTTCACACAATCACAGCATAATCTTGTATTTTTACGTACTTAGGTATTACCAAGTAAATCATAAATAATAAAAACAAAACTCGTTTCAGTAAAATATTATTATAATAAAACAAAATGCTTAAAAACTAATACACCGGTAAAAGTTTTACGGTCTCAGAATTATCTCTAAGTGCTTGGCCACTTTGGCCAGACTGGCAGCGCGGGGCGGGGAACGGGGAGCTCCCCACGCCCGCGTGCCCGCTATGAACGCTCAAATGAAGTTCTTAATTCTTATGTTTGTCGCTCCATGTAAAATACTGGCATTCAGCTGCTTCCGGTTGGACTGGAAACCGACCCCAACATAGTTGGGAAAAGGCGAGGCAGATTGATTGATCGTTGACCCCAAAAAATATACTTAATCTATTTTTTTCTTGTTTTATGATCTTTAGATATACCCATCACGTATGCGGGGCTTCGCTAACTAACCTTATTTGACCCTGTATATCTGCTACAGGAGGTTCTTCTTTTTCTTCCATTTCAGTTCCTATATCCAAGTCTATCTTCACGATTTCATTAGTCAAATAACACACAATACCCAAAGGCTTGGGCAGAAGTAAATTGATAGTAATAACAAAATGCCTCCTCCTCGTTTCACACTGCACATTCTCACCACAAAACGGGCGAGGAACCTTCTCCATACTTATATATATTTTTTTTTTTTATTGCTGAGTATGCCCCGCTCTTGATCTCGATCACGCCTGATGGAAAGCGATGGATGAGGTCTATGTAAAACGAGCGTGCCCAGAAGATGCCTAAGGCAATGGAGCTCCCACGCATCGACGAAACTCAGCAGGACGCCGGACTCCGATGGGAGGGTGGTCGCAAACCAGGCGGGTGTTAGCCGTACCACCACAAGGGAAGAATTGGCCAGTCAAATAAGTTATTGGGTGCGACTGTCCAGGATGCGCCGAGCGCAAGCGTTCAGTTGAGTAGCGGAACAAACTGCGCTACACGAGGAGGCTTCTTCATTGACTCTTCTTCTTCTGTCATTTGGGCACGAATATCATGATTATTACGTTCAGGGTGGCTGAGACATCGACCCGCAACCAGTTACCATAGATATTTTGAAAAATTGTAATTTTTCGTCGGTCGGTCGTCCAATCTACATTCGCGACTTGACACAACATAATGAGTTTATGGAAAAGTAACTTTAAGTCCTACACAAAAAAGTGCAGTCTAAGCTACAACTTCAAACATTTTTATAACTTTTTCCATAGTGCTAGTCACTCTGAAATCAACAATAAAGTTGATATTTGTTTAACTTGAAATGATATCCATTTGTAACATAATCTAGAATAGATTTTAGAATCATTGTGCTGAAAGAAGTGTACCTACTTATAGTTCACTCATCTTTGGCCAGTTATGTGGGCGAGCTTATTGCCATCAACTGGGCACAAATCGGGGTGATACTGTCATGGTTATAGTTTGCGCATCGATGTCCCTGTTACCCTGTATAGATCATGCCACGGTAGAAGCATGATTACCGGTGATGATTACTATCCATTTCATTAAGCTGCCCCAGACATCCAATTGCAGGTAAGTAGGTATCGCCACTTCTGGAAGCACCGGGTATCTATCGACAAATCTATACCTACAAAATTATTATTACCTACTTACAAATTCAAATCGCTTTTCATGTCTGCTGTGGCTGTTCCTGTCTGCTGTGGCTTTTCATGTCTGCTGTGGCTTTTTCATGTCTGCTGTGGCTTTCATGTCTGCTGTGGCTTTCATGTCTGCTGTGGCTTTTCATGTCTGCTGTGGCTTTTCATGTCTGCTGTGGCTTTTCATGTCTGCTGTGGCTTTTCATGTCTGCTGTGGCTTTTCATGTCAGCTGTGGTTGTTCATGTCTGCTGTGGTTTTTCATGTCTGCTGTGGCTTTTTCATGTCTGCTGTGGCTTTTCAAGTCTGCTGTGCCTTATCATGTCTGCTGTGACTTTTAGATGTTCTTCCAAAGTCCGCAATAGATTTTGATGTGGTCTTCGCCATCATTTAATTAGAGTATTTATTACGGAAGGTTTATGTGTATCATAATCAGCCTATGATGTGCGTCTGTGAGATCCCGGTCTATGTGATAATATATTTACATGAATATTAAACTTACCTACACACATTAAAGAAATAATCGACGTTTTGCCAAGTAAAAACCGTGCGAAGAAGTGCTGGGTCCCTAGTTTTATTTTATAAATATACCTAAGTCGGTAACATTAATTCAAAATGTTAACGAGCGTGGGTATATTTTTAAATTTTTTCTTTTTGTGTAATTGTCAATGGGTTATTTACTTCTTATTTATGGACGCTCAATTTAACATTTGAGTACAAAGGTACCGCTTGTTTGTTCCTTTTTAATTGATGTTTTTTTTTTATATTTATGTTTTTTTGCTTTTTCACATTAACCGTAATATTATTAAATACCGGGTGTAAATAAACCAACACCAAACCGAAATCTACGCATTAGCAGCAGGGTTTAATTAGGTACTTTACTGAGTCAAAAACACTCTCTAGGGAAACACTTCCATTAATAATCTCGTTTTAGTGACGTCATCATCAAAGCTTTGGTTCCGTAAGGCCTGAATTCCTGTTACGTTGACGTCGGTCGCGTACGGTCAGAACATACGCGCCGCTGACGTCAGCGTCGCAGTATGGTGCTCTAAATAACACAATGTGTATACACACGCGCGACCGACGTACGCGACCGACGCGACGTCAGCGTCAGGAATTCAGGCCTTAGAAAGGGGTCACACAATAACGGCCGCCCAAATATTAAGCGGTTTTTGACAACTTAATGTCAAATAAGTAATGGTGAAAAAGAGGCAGACTTTCATGACGGCCCCGAACGTTCTAACATGACGGAACCGCTTAGGTACCTAGGAAACCAAAGCTTATCGTAGTACGCTCAACCACATCAGTGGTGGCAATTCTTCATTGACTGCGCCTTTATTATGTCGTAGCAGGTAGCAGTGCCACAACAAGGTTCTTTTTAAGCCATATTCTTTACGGTCGCGAATCATATTTTAATCAACATAAGTAGGTACAACCTGATACTGGGCATGCAAATTGCAATAAACGTAAGTAAGTAAAGGGATTTAAAGATCCGAGGCATTACTATAAACTCTGTCGCGCCATTTTGAAAATGTAACTTTTTACTATGGACGTGACGTGGACGTGGCCATGTGGACTGTAAGCGCATAAAACTAAATCAAATGTCTTACTTTCATTCCCGGTATGTCTTCCGCTACCCAATTCCAACCCATATTACCGGGAACGGGAGGGTAATGATATTTATATTTCAAATCCTCCTTTTTGATGGGCGCTTTTGACACAACTGAAAGATAACATGAAAATAAGTAGATTACCTAACCAAGCAGTTACAGATACTTACAACTTAAAAAACAATTTACGCAAAGCACGGTTTGTTGCGGCAGGAGGCTTCGAGGCTTACCAGATTTCTCCATTTTAGGTTTCTTTCTCTTGTTCTCATCACCTTCTCCCTTGTTAGCTTTCTGCTTCTTCTTAACTTTTTCTTCTTCAACACCTTCTTGAGCTTGCTTCTCTCCTTCCTTCTTCTCTATACTTCTTCTTCTTTTCTCTTCTGGCACTTTTTTTTCAGGAACACCCTTTTTATCAACAACTCCTTTTGCAGCTCTGTTCTTATCTCCAGCTCTTGAACCAGCTCTTGAACTCTTTGTACTCCCAGTTTCCTTCGTTTGATCGTCTTCCCATGGACTTTTAACTTTAATATACTTTTTATCGTACAGTTTGTGGTACACCGGACATGGATGGGGCTTAATATGCTCTGGCTGGTATCGCATATCGTCGCCCAGACACTCGTAGCCTCCGCAAACCGCACAGTAAGTAGTTTTATTAGAAAATTTAAATGTACATACGCAGTCACAGAAGCAAGGGTCCTCTTTTTCTTCATCTTGGCATCTTTGTTTCTTTTTCACCCCTTCAGCGATAAAATCTTTAACTATTGCGGCTGTGTCACATGACTTTGTGCAACACATATTGTGAATTTCGTCGAGACGTAATTCTATGTCACTGTCCGCAGGACTAGGAGGGAAATCTTGTTTGAATGTTGGACATACTGGTGCAATACACTTCAGAGACTCGGGGTCAACTTCTTGATCAACGTCGACATTACACACGGGTCTAGAGCATGGCATCGTATCCGGCGGTTGTCCAGAAGGGCATTCAGGATGACAAATTTTAACTTTATGTTTACTTTCAGGTGTTTTTGAACCGGAGCCTTTGCTTTCAGGAGTCTTTGAACTGGATGCTTTACTTACAGGAGTTCTTGAACCGGATTCATTGCCTGATGGCGTTGGACTAACATCAGGTTTATTTTCAAAATCATATTGCACTGTGAAATAAAACACATCATACACTTTCTGTTTCCTATAAGGGCACCCTTTCCCTTCACAGACACTCGCTTCGCTCGACGCATGCTCGCAATCTTTACTACATACAGAGTCGCATGACTCTCTCTTGTTCAGTGACTCTTTCATCTTTTCTATACAAGCGCATTGAGTAGACGTGCCCTCATGTGTTGCTCCGTGAGTAAACACGCCTTCATGCCGCAGAAAGTCTTGAATTGTTGCAGCTATTGTACACTCTTTGTTTCCGCACGGCCCTATAAGATCATCGATTTTAAATTCTTCATTGTCCTCATCTACGAGGTTTTCAATATAGGCCCTTATATCTCTCGCAATTTTACATTCTGGTTTACCGCATGGACCTCGAATATTAGCAATGTCGAAAGATGCGGCAATAGATCCCTTGGGTTTTTTGCCAGAGTCGATACAAAGTGGGCACGGACCAGTTAGTGCTTCGTTCTTAAACCGTTCAGCGAATGCGCCCTTGGGCCATGCTGTCTCCCGACAGTAGCAAAGTCTGTCAATATCGGTAGCTTTCACTCTCGGAGTTATCGTTGGCCGAGGTGTTAACATTCTTAAATTATCATTACAGGACACAATGATCTTCCTAACGTAGTCAATAATAAAATCGATGTCCGGACAAGTCTCAGGCGATTTGTAAATCGATTCGGGAGGTTTATCCGCATGACCCATACAACAATAATCGCCTTCATTAAAGAAGGCGAGATTGGCCCCAGGAGCATTTTTGTAATCGGCATATGCAATTTTATTGGGCTTTGGCTTGTCTACAATAAATTGATTTTCTATCTTTTTACAATTCTCCTCAAAATCTTCATCCGTCGACTTCAAAGTACACATGTAAGATGTCGTTTTTGAATTAATTCCAGTGTAGAGAAATTTTCTGATAGAAGGATCCTCTGAAAGTGTACGAAATGCTGTTGTAAGCTTATCGTTCAAGAATGACAGTTTAACTTGAATTGATATTTTCGCTATCAGTTTCGCTTTGCCTTCTTCAAATATATTGTACTCGTCTTTTAAGGTCACAGGAGGAGGTGACTCACAATTAGCTATCTGTGATAAATACGTTATAAATATTGGGTCCCAGGGTATGGTAGTTGTGCCGATAAAGACTAATTTTTCTTCCTTACTCCACAAGGACAGTTCCAGAGGGGAGTTCTTCATATTTTGTATTAATACCTCTGCGCTACTTGCGAATAATACAGACTGGCCGGATTGTATAATTGGTTCAGGTGGTGGTACCTCCTCTTTACCCTTTTTACCTTTTTTGCCCTTTTTGGGTTTTGGCTTTGGTTTTTTCTTTTTACCTTTCTTTCCAGGTGGGTCAGGTGGTAGAGGGAGAGGTTCTGGCATAACTATATGCATTTGTTTCGGATCTCTAAGTTCCAATGAAAATATGTTAGCAAAATCACTTTTTATAACCAACCCTCGAGTCTCTAGCACAGTCACGCTCTTGATGCTTTCTACCACCACTTCGAATAGGAACATTGCAGTCCTAACAGCCATGTTTTTTGGTTTCTTTATTAAATTTGGTTTATATATGTGTAATGTAAATTACATTATAGTGTAAATTTATTAATTTAGTAGCCCAAAACCTTTTAATTTTTTTATTATATAAAGTGTCAAACGATATTATTTGTTTACTCTGTTGATTTTTTTTCTCTCCATACTATTTTTATTTTAAGCCAGATCATTTATTACGATTTACGACCTTCACGCAAGATTTTTTGATGTGAAACATCTAATGCGGCGTCCTTTGACATAGAGTCACGAACTGCAATGCTTTGGAGCTTCTCCAATCAATAAAAGCAGCCTAGTGGTGGCCAAGTGGTAACGGGCCACGACTTACGAGTTATAGGTCGTAGGTTCGAACCCAGACAGGCGCTTTACTTTGATTAAATATCTCATCACCACTGCTCTCAAACGATGAAGGAAAACATCGTGAGGAAACCGGCATGTCACATCTACATATTGTGGCAAGTGGAACCAAAGATTTTAAGAAAAAAAAAAAAAAGAGCAATTTTTACAGCCAAGTACTTGGCTGTAAAAAATACTTTGGTTTAAATAAAATAATCAGAAAAAAAAAAACACTCGAAATACGGCTAGTAATAGTTCTATGTCGAAATACGACGTTGCCAGCCCGCGCGAGATGAACGCGTAGGCATGGGCATTGATATTACTCGCAGAACAGAGGGCCTAAAAAGGCTCAGTAAAAAGGCCACTTTGGCAGAATCATAAAACAATTCATATCACGCAATTCATCTGTTTGACAGTTTCACACATTTAAATCCCTGAAGGGTTAGGCAGAGGTGTACCCATATTATAGAGTAACTATAGCATTTTAAGAATCTCCGTACAAAACTGTCATAAAAATGAGTTGCGTGATAAGAATTGTTTTATGATTCTGCCAAAGTGGTCTTTTTAGGCCCCCAGATGGCCGATGGGACTGAAAAGTTCTGGAGTGGCTGTTGCGTATTGGAAGACGGAGCGTTGATAGACCTCCCACCACTGACCTGTGCTTGTTTAATAGAGGTCAGTGCCTCCCACAAAATGAACCGATTTGACAGGAATCCACTGGATCCGAGAAGCACTAAATCGGTAAAAGTGGCGATGCTAGGGGAAGCACATTTCCAGCTGTGGATGTCTTTCAGCTGAAATTATGAGTTAAGAACTCACATGGACTTATAAGTTAGTATTATAAGTCCTTGAGAACCACTGTATAAAAGAGGTTAGTGATGAGAACTCATCATTTAGAATATAAGATGAATGAACGTGAACGCACTTTTTATCAGCTGATTGAAACATTGTTTTGTTTGCTGTCAATTTCAAATATGACAATTGACAAGTCTGTCTCAGTGTTTGTTTGACATAACTAAAATCCCTGTATTACGAAATCATAGTGGAAATATAATTATAACATTTTCCCATAAGTTTTCCGTGGCGTAATCGAGTTCACAGCGGCTCACGATGGTGACCCATATATCATTAATAGAATACAATAAATGACTGCAACATATTTTCAACGACACTGAATATTTAGGTGAGTGATGTTACAAATGCACGTATTTCTTCTTTAAGTAAAATATTGATAATAATATAGTGTTTTGACTGACGCATGTGCGATAATACAGAGTAAATTAAGTGTTATTACATCACAGTTCGTTAATTTTTGCGTCAATTCACACGTGACTTCCACCATAACAAGGTACCGTGCAGAATCTTTCTCGTTTATGAATATTACTCGGTACTCATATTAACTAAAGTTTGAACTTCTTTACAAATATCCCGCGACTAAAATATTGTACAGTCTATCTGATACTCTGTTGGTAATTTTCAACAATAAAATAATCTTAAATTGTCTGTTGTGAATAAAATCAAGATCTAATTAATCATTCTGAAGATGTTAGAGTGTATTTGTGCGATGCAATGTTAACATTTGGCTGTTGTATAATGTGTGCTTTGCTGAACAAGGTTTGTAAACCTTTTTTTAATACAGTATTGCAGTTATTCTGTAAACCCTTAGAAGCCACAGAAGTCTGATACTAAGTTAAGAATAAAATAAAAAGTACAAGAACTAAACTTGATCTGCAGAGATACTTTTTTTATTGTGACCAGCTACAAAAATAATATTCTATTCTTATTCAAATTAAAAAGTTATTCATTCTCTGATTCTCTTCCTTCCTTTTTATTTGATTCTTGAACTGAAAAGTTAAAGTAACTTTCACTTGGCATGACCAAACAAAATATATATTTTAAATTCAAATTTTTTCAAGTATTTTTTATAATTCTTTCCATTACATTGCTTCTCTGTAATAGCCTTGATTCATATTTAAACCAATATAAATAGAAAATACTTATTTGTCATTAGAAAAACTAAGTCATTTGGCAATTATTTAGCAAAACTGTTTGCGTCAAGTGTGAACCGTGTATACGTAAATAAAGAAAACATAGGATTAATAATTAATCCTATGTTTTCTTGATGAATTATTCATCAAGTATAAGCATTGACACTCTTAAATCAATTAGGAAAATAAATAAGCAATGGAAACAGAGCAAATGACAAATAGTTACCTCCCAGATGTCATTAATAGATAACCTACAGCTACTTGTACATGTAATTAGCATTTCTATTTGCTTAATTGTGGAATACTAATACTTTACATGTGAAAAAAAGAACTTTAAAAATTTTATTAGAATTATGTTCATGCAAAATCAATAAGCCTTCCTCAGAATCCTATAACTTTCTGGTCATCGAATAAGTACTATGTTATTGCCAGACTAGCTTCTGCCCGCGACTTCGCCCGCGTGAAATTTCACCCTCCTCATAAGGGTGGAATTTCGAAAAACCCCCTTCTTAGTGGACTCTTCACAAAGAACATATCCTCCAAATTTCATCTCTCTAGGACCAGCAGTTTTGGCTGTGCGTTGATATATCAGTCAGTCAGGACTTTGAATTTTAAATAAACACCGTGTTCCGGACGATATACATAGACCATGGAAATAAGCATTTTTCATTACGGACACATTAATGAATTCTTATTTTTTGTTAATTTTCATACAAACTAAATACCTGGACGTAAATCACCCAACATGCATGCCTCTTCATCCGAATTGGCAACGACGTATTTTTATTCATAAGATTTCGCGGGCTGAAACTTGTCAAAACTAAGACAAGACCCTTTCTTATTGCATAGTTCAAAAAATTTCATTAAATGTAATTACAAATATCTTTGTAACAAAGCCTTTTTAAGTGCTACTTCCTTTCTTAGATTTAATTTGTAAAAGCTATTTCTAAGCGTTTGACAAAGTTTATGGATAACGTGAAGAACACAGTGTATAGGTGATAGTTTTTCAATATTGTGCGCTGAAAGAACATACCTTCCGTAGTACAATGGACTTCATCGTGGGTGGTTTGGCGGGGGTGGGTGCTGGGTTCTTCAGCAACCCATTCGACGTTGTGAAGACCCGCATGCAGTTGCAAGGGGAGCTCAGGGCCCGGGGAAAGCACGCTGTCCACTATAAAAATGTGCCCCATGCAGTGTTCAACATTGTGAAACATGATGGATTTGCTGCGTTACAGAAGGGACTTGTTCCAGCTTTGTGGTTCCAACTTGTTGTAAACGGGGTAAGGTAAGCTGTTTTTGGTTTTGTTTAGTTGAATGTGCTTTTTTGAATTGTTTACAGTAGGTAATGTTTTGATTGAATTTGAGCTGTCAGTTATTTCCAATAGAATCTCGAAAGCATGTGTGTTGTGATCTGATGTTGTAAGGTTTTTATGTTTTTATTAAACAGGTTTTTTTTTGCATTAACATTTAAATATGCATTGTTGTCACAGATATAGATAGACCTAGATAACGCAAGTATCACGATCTGTTTGAATACCAAGCGTGCCGTTTTTTGACTACCTGCTATGACGTCACAAGCACTGTTTACGTTTAGTGATGGGAAAAACAAATCGATTCAAAGACGCCGCGTGCGGCACCCGTCTTACCCCACCCCCGGGGCCTAGCGCCAACGCTCACGCCCACCCAGTCAGCAGTACAATACACGGGCGCGAAAGTGACGGCTTACGATTTTTGTACGTAAGCTGTTGCGATTTTTGGCACGCGAAGTAGTTGCTCTTGCATTATCTAGTAGGTGCATCTGTATCTGTGATTGTTGTAGTAAAAGATCGATATTAAATTTAAAAAAAAGGCGCCCCTAAGTTGACCCCACTGACCAAGCAATCAAAAGAAAGATGTGAAATTAAGAACATGGTTTTAAACAAAAAGTAAATTCATTCAATAGACCAACATAATAAAATACTTACCTCTGCGTAAGTCGCAATAAAATATTATAGATTAAAGTAATTTTAAAACTGTCACTAATAAGTAATTCCATTGTAGGTTAGGCATCTACCAGCATGCAGATGACTATGGCCTCTTGAGAGACAAGGACAACAAAACTAAATTCTTAAACAGTCTCTTCTTCGGCTGCATATCAGGAATGAGTGGAGGTCTTTGCGGGAGCCCCCTGCAACTAGTGAAGACTCAGCTGATGTCCTACTCATCACAGAAGATAGCTGTGGGGACCCAGCATGCTCACCCAGGAATGGTAGTGGCTATCAAAAATATTTACAACAAGAATGGTCTACTAGGATTGTGGAGAGGTGCCCACGGAATGATGATGAGAAACTCCATTGGGTCTGCGTCGCAAATTGCTTCTTTTGCCGTGTAAGTAGTTTTTTTTTTAAGTTTAAAAATTGAACGCACTTACGGAAGAACCAAAAACATTTATGTTCTTAAACCTTAAGATGTTGCTGCAAGTCAGAAGCCTAGAAACCAAGCAATGAATTACAGGATACATCTATGATAATGTCCATTTTATAGCTAGCAACAATTTTCGTCTTTCTGACTGACTCCTTTGTCAAATCAAAAGTGCCTGTAAATGGTTTAATTGAAACAAATGCTTTGAGTTTGGGTTCAAAATATATTTGCAGTTAAAAAGAGACTGGGGCCAAAAAATTGCAGAATCAACCTATAATGTTCCGACTGCTGGGACACAGGCTTCCTCTCTTCGAAAAGGAGTGGGTCATAATCCACCACGCGGGCCCAGTGCGGGTTGTAGATATCACCACATGTCTTCAAATTTTTGGTTCTAGGACATAGCTGTTTCCTCACGATCTTTTTCTTCGCCATTTTGAGAGCAGTGGTGAAGAAATTATTTACCCAAAGTAAAGAAATCCACGGCATATAACTCGCAATTCGGGGTCGATGCTACTGGGCCAGCACTGTTCAAAAAAAAAATTGTTGACTAAAATAACAATGATAAGACATACGTACTGACTTAGTATGTTGCAAGAGTCAGCTGATGAAACTGTCGCTGTTTAAGGATCGTTTATTTATCATCACGACATATCGCAGTGCCACTAGGTACTAGACTACGCCTTCTTGCGTCAAAGATAGCCTCGTTAGTAATATTATAGTTTTATTATTGTCAGTAATATTATTTTCAACACAACTTGCTCGTAAAATGGCTCTTAATGCACCGCTTTTAGGTCCATAATGTTGCATGTATCATAATGTAGTGGAGCTCAGATAGGCAGGCGCTCCATGTAAAATACTGGTACTCAGCTACATCCGGTTAGACTGGAAGCCGAGCCCAACATCGTTGGGAAGCAGAAATGACGGTTCTTATCATCACTCGTTTATAGCGACTGATCATATCTTTTTTTTTTTTTCTATTTTTTTTAATGCTAAATGGGCCTGCTCTTGACCCCGATCACGCCTGATGGAAAGCGATAGATAAGGTCTATGATGGAACTATCTATCCAGCCAGCCACTTTTATGATAATTAACGTGTATTTTCTTGTTTTACAGGTGTAAAGAATGGATGGACAACAACGACGTTTTTCAACAATCCAAGTATTTGTCAGCGTTCATAGCGAGTAACATCGGAGCGTTGGTGAAAACCGTATTCTTGAACCCAATGGATGTCATAATGACGCGGCTTTACAACCAAGGTATGACATCCTTTTTCTAGAAGCTTCTGCAATTTTAACAATATACCAATAAAATCAATTAAAAACCGGCCAAGTGCGACTTGGACTCGCACACGAAGGGTTCCGTACCACCATACAATATTTAACACTACATATAAAATAACGGCAAAAAAATTTCGTTTGTTGTATGGGAGCAAAAACGGGTTACGTTTTAAATTTGGTAGATTCATCATCATCCGAAAGACGTCCATTGCTGGACATAGGCCTCCCCCAAGCACCTCCACTTCGACCGATTCTGTACTTCTCGCATCCAACGGGTTCCTGCGGCCTTCACAAGGTCGACGGTCCACCTTGTGGGAGGCCTTCCAACGCTAAGTCTTCCGGTACGCGGTCGCCACTCCAGTTCCTTTCGGCCCCATCGGCCATCTGTTCGGCAAGCAGAAAAAAATAAATGAAAAAAAATAATTAATAAATATAATTAATTTTAATTGAATTTGGTAGATTGCTTGGCAAAAATTCTTGATGAGCAAATAAAAAATACTCCTCTGCACCCAACCTGTGTTAATGTGCCGTACGCATTAGCATTGAAAGTGGAGGATCCCTTTTCACTATCGGGCGTGAATGATTAGAAAAAATATTCCTTTTCAAAATTGTTTATTTTTGTAAAAAATACTACGTGTGTATTTATTTGGCATCATCTATCTGCACACGAACATTAATTCGCTTGTTTATTGACTGAGTGAAAAACAGGCTATAGTTAAAGATGACTACAATATTTCTGTTTTATTTTTTGTCATGAAACTATCTGTTAAATATATTAGCGTTACGTTAACTATTCTTGTATCGGGGTAATCTTTGAAATTACGTATCGGATTTCGAAAACTCTTTCACTAATAAGAAGCTACAGTATTGCCGAGGGTCATAGTCATCTATAAAAAATAAAGGTAATCAAACATACCAAGTCTAACCCAAAATAATTGTTTCAGCTGTTGACGCGAACGGTAAAGGCGTTATGTACACCGGCATCGCCGACTGTGCAAGAAAGATCGTCAAGGCAGAAGGCCTTTTAGCCTTTTGTAAAGGCATGGGACCGTCCTACTTACGGCAAGCGCCTCACACTGTTCTGCTATTAGTTTTCTGGGATATGCTTAAAGATCTGCAAAAAAGTATTGAATTGCACACGTAGTTATTATTATTAATTAATTTCGTAGGTGAAGTTTTTTATGCCTCGCGGAAAGGTGTAAGTATGCCTCGTTTCGAGGCGTAAAATAGAAAAGTGAGATTATATTTATTCTGGTTTAGTTAAGATTGTCTTTACAGTGTTATTGACTTTCTACTTTTATTACGTTTTTAAGTAGATAGTTAATTTATTTAAAATCGAAGAAATTGTTATTTATCTGATTTTTTGTTAACGTTTTAGGCACTATAAAATGTTACATACATGATATTATAACTTCAATGTTTTATTTAACCATCGCGAATGTTGTAAATCAAGTGATAACGTAACAAACACGTTTCATAAAACATTGATATTGTGTTGAAAAATGTCTTCCGTGAGCCTAGTTTACAGTCAGTTTGCGTCACGACCTTGAGTGAAGAATATCTTTGATGTTAGTTTTTGCTTAGTTTACATATTTGTGACATTATCTACAGTGGTGGTGGGTGGTGTTATGTATTTACATAACGAATATTTTCACTTCCGCATGTACCTAATCAGTAAAGGTCGTATGTCCAGATAGTCTTTTATTTTAGCATACGATAAAAAAATATACTTTTTATAGTGCAGGAAACGGTTTTACTACATTGACAGTAAATATTAGTAATTTTAAGCTGAAAGTGCTATTGTTACAAATTAGTTTTTACATATATTTTAGTACCAGATTATTTTATCTTAATTCATATCCCCGAACCCTGTGTATCTCAGTATTATTGCAAACGAATACCTTATTCTAAGCATTTTAATTTACTTAATTAGTATTTCTTTACAATAATAGCATTTAACTGAAGTAGAATTGAATTAAAAATACTATTTTAATTGAATTAAAGTACAAATAGTGTTGTCCTCAAGTAAAATAGTTGATATTATTTTATATCTTAGCCAAAGCAATGTGACTAATAATTTTGATAACATGTTATTATTTATATAGTTAAACCACATTTGTATTGTTTATTAGTTAAATTGTTATTGTCAACATTGTTGTTATTTCTTAAAATACACTGACACGATTGGTCTAGAGAAAAATAGTGTCGTCGACCTCGTAATTCCTTTACCAGGCACTTCGATCAACAATAGCACTAGATTAAGGATTATAAACAAAAAACCCATCGCTCGAGTGGCCGCGATTCTATAATACTTGATTATAAACCTTAACTTTCAAACATAAAGGTTATTATAGTTTGTAATGTATTTACTACTTTGATTGAAAAATAAACATAGGTATTTAAAAAAAATAAAAACAATTATGTATATTTATGGAAAAATAAAACATGATTTCTAAGCAATAAGGTTGAAAAAACTATGTTGCAAAATAAGACCACAACATTACTTGTAGTCTTATTTTCCGGCCGTTATTGATGCGCTCAGCATCAAAAGACCAAGAAGAAATCTAGTATTATTGCCTTAAGGTTGAATTTTACTTGCACGTCATAAAACAACAAGGTCTATTTGTCTATGTAATAGTTAGATATTTTATAATTTACTGTGAATTATTGTCAAATGGATGGGTCAAATTGTAGTTAAATTACGAGGTCGACTACATATTCTGCGGAACTAAAGACCATTTATAATTATGTACTCCAAAATCGGATTAAAAGTATAGATAGGTTTTTCTCTTAGAAAAATTATCTTTTGCTAAATATCCTGTACAATGTTGTAAACTCCTTTGTTAAACAAATCTCAGTGCCTTTTCAATCAAATTTTGTATTGTTAGCCTTAAATGAATAAATGTAGAAAAATGTACAATCATGTTTATAGAGTGCTATTGAAAGTTGAGCTTTATGGAAGTAGCAATAAAGTTTTAATTTGATTACGGTGTTTCATTTATTGCCTATACACACGTTTTTATTGCCCATAGTGATGGCTTTTGGAGAGGCGTGAACTTAATATCTTGGATTTAATTCGTAGAAAGTCAGCCTATAATATTTCTTATTTCAGACATGATTCCGATTTCTTTTTCTCAGAACTCATACAAGTATTAAATAAAATGATTCAGTAAAAAAAAAACAATAAAATATGGAGTTTACACCCCTAAGAAGAAAACGACATATTATCGGAATCAGGAATCCAACATGTTTATCGTTGCAAAACTTTAAAGTTCCTTCATAAAAGTATGGTTACTATGTTTTTGATATTCTTTTTCCTTAATTTGTTTTTTCGAGTGACATAAAACGTGATGCATAAACCTACCGCTTCAGATAAAACAACGGTCGTTTTTACTTTAAGGCGAGAGACTAGACTAGAGCATTTCCATGTAATGTAACGTTCCTGCGAATGCTTGACGCTGCGTTCGACGTAATGCTCACAGCGAGTGAGCATTTACCTGTAACATTTCATTCTTAACTTGCGTTCATTTTTGATGATTGTGCGTTCTCGATCACTCGTGCCTTTGCTCGATAAAATGTTACTCCAATAAGCTCATTGGTTTTAAGCATTAGGTTGTAACAAAACATCGAGCGTCATGTTCGAATTGCGGTTCGATAAATTTATAAAACGGCGAATGCTCGATGTTATGTCACAAGTATGTAAAAAAAAAGTTAATGCTCTAGTCTATACTCACCTTTAAGTTGAAACGTGGACATGTATATGTCGCAGCCAACTGGTTAAATTAGCCGTTCAGTTAACCGCCTAGCCTTTTAACTGAACGGCGGCCGTTCAACTAACGGCCTGAATGATATTCAATTACGGTTTAGGTTGGAAGTCTGTAACCAATCACGCGCGAGCCGAATTGGTCGCAGTAACTAAGCCAGGGCGCCCCGACCAAATGGGTTAGGTTAGGTTAGGTTAGAACTGTGATAACCGCGTACGAGCCGAGAGAGCGAAGCGAGGCGAACACTACTTGTAAAGGCCAGGCGGCTAATTTAACCAGTTGGGTGCGGCATATATACTTATAAACGACACTTACTCCCGTTTTCATCCTAGAGGATATCTATATGTAATGCGTACTTAGCGCAAAAAAAAACAGTAGTAGACACATTAGATACGTAACTTGGCTAATTTGTTTAACTTTAGTTAGTGAAAACAAGCATAACTCGCTTAACTTCAACTATTTCACCGTATGCGCCATAGATGATCATTTTCTTAAAATGCTTTAGACTTACCAATAAAATTATCTGATCTTCCACAGAACTTAAGAAAAGATGACGAAACAAAAAGTACCTAAAATGAAAACCGAGTTTGTTCGTGACTTAAACGACTTGCTAATGGGTGGTGTGTCGGCCATGTTTGCATCCGTTTTCACAAATCCCATAGAAGTGGTGAAGGTCAGGATGCAACTACAAGGGGAACTAAAGGCGAGCGGGAAACATGCTATATTCTACAAGAACGTACCCCACGGCCTCTATGTTGTGGGGAAGAATGAAGGATTATTTGCGCTTCAGAGTGGACTGACCGCTATGCTTGGGTTTCAGTTCTGTTTGAATATTTTTAGGTAAGATAAAAAAAAATTAAATTAATTTTAAAATATCTACAAACCAGACATCTTAATGATTTTTGGTCCTTCGAGCCGGATGAGTTACAAAATTGGCATGGCTAAAATATTGAATAGACATATAGGTAAGTATACCCTAAGCTAAGACGTATCTCAGTCAACAATTGCTAGGAAACAATTAATTTTATACAAAGATCACTTTTAGCGCTAAGACCGCCCATTGTGTCACCCTATGGAAAGCTTATTAATTTATATCTGTAATTTATACAGCATCATCAGCCTACAGCAGTCCACGGCTGGACATACGCCTGTCTTTAATTTATACATATGGTGTACATAATAAGAGTATTCTAATCTTTTAAATTCTCACTTTTCCAGATTAGGTTCCTTCCGAATAGCTGAAAGACGGGGCATATTAAAAGACTCAACAGGCACCACATCGTTGCTAAGGGGCGCAGGCGTCGCGGGCGTCGGCGGTGCTCTTGGCTCCATAGCCGGCACTCCTTACTACCTGGTGAAAGTCAGGCTGCAGTCACAGGCCGCCAGGGCTATAGCTGTGGGACATCAGCATGAAATCACAGGCACCATGAGCGCACTGGCTGAGATATTTAAAAAGGAAGGTTTTAAAGGTACATTGATTTTAGCAGTAATTATAAACTGGAAAGAAGGAGTGAGACAAGATACGATGATCTCAACTAATAATAATTCCATAATGGAAATAAATTTAACCAGACCGATCAGTGAGAGGTCGATTAACCAGCTACCACAAGCATGCTTGTGAGCTGTGGGTGATAAGAACCGTGCTAAAAATTATAAATTGTATCCAAGCTCCATTTTGCTATCACACATATGCTAGAATCCAGCCGGATTTGATTATTTTAATGGTCAAATTCTGACCAATTTTAATAATCACCATTATAGGTCTGTTCCGGGGCGTTGGTCCTCAAATCCCGCGCGGCATGGTGGGCAGCGCCTCACAAATCCTAAGCTTCACTTACGCTAAAGACTGGCTGCGTGCAAACAACTGGTTCAATAAACAGCCACTTATGCTTTCGTTCTTCGGCGCCAACCTCGGAGGAATCGTCATGACGCTGTGCTTAAACCCCTTCGATGTTATCGCTACTAGACTTTGTAATCAACGTAAGTAATTTATGTACTTTACTTTTTTGGAAAAATAATAAAACGCTTCTAAACCTGTCGATTGATTTCTAACCTCTTTTACCTTCTCTAGTAGCGGTTGCCAATTTTGCGATAGATCCCATAGTGATCGCTCTTCAAAAACGAACCATGCATATTAACTATGAATGTATTTAAACATTGTTACAATTATTACCTTAAAATTAGTCTCACATAATAATTTTCTATCTGTGACTGTTGGTGACAATCATTTTATTATTTGAGGTAGTTCCTACCCCAAACTAGGCGGTGGTTGTATCTTGGGGACCTGTCAGCTTTTATAAGACCTTGTGATGTCTTGCTAGACATAGTTTAAACTCACGAGTCAGCTGATACTGAATTGAGTTTCGTAGCGAAAAAAAAAACTGCAGCTAGATTTTATTTAATTAATTAAACAGCGTAGCCGACTAATTAAATACATTTTATTTCAGCTGTCGACGCCCAAAACAAAGGGAAACTCTACAAAGGCATGGTAGACTGCGGATTAAAAATGATCCGGCTCGAAGGACCACTGTCCTTGTACAAAGGAGTAGGGGCTAACTACTTAAGACTTGGCCCCCATACGGTGTTGCTGCTTGTTTGTTGGGACAAGCTAAAGGACATTGACGACTACCTTCGCAGTTGACCCCCTTAAATTATAAGTCAGGGTTTAAATTGAATTAGAATTTGTTATCGGAGCGGAAATGATCTTTCTATCCGATGTAATATTTTAATAACGTAGTTTTTTTTGCTATAAGCGTAATTATTTTGACAACTTTACTTTGTTGAAAGTGCTAATCTGGTTTTTTTTGTGTGGCCTCTACTTCGCAGACTGTCGATGTAAATGGAGTAATATCAGTAGTTCGCGGGTTAGTACTATACTAATGTATACTGTGTCAAATAAAACGTAAATAGTCTTGTTATTAATCTTATCACTACCTGCTAAACATTAATATTTTTTATTTTGTCATTTTAGTGCCGCATGTAAGATATAATTATGAAATAAATAAATATAATTATATATATGAAGGCAGCTATTGTAGCGTGGTTATAACACTAGAATATTTTTAATGTTTCCTGTTGCTGGAACTGACTCATCTCAATACAAATTTGTATTTAAATTATAATGGGTTTAAACTTAACAAGAAACATCTGTGATAAGGAATCATTACCATTTTTGTTATACATTGTTTTATTTAGGACGGATTTTTCATATTTTTATAGAAATTATGTCTAAACTGACATATTATTTATTCTTCAGATAAAAGTCATCTGATGATTAAAAAATCTACCCTTAGACAATTTATATTAACAAGTTTTATCATAATATTCTAATGATTTTATTTTGATGTAAACCTGTATCAATATTAGGTACAGAGGCCAGCACATCAAGCTACCCCAATTTGTAAAATTTTCCCAATTGAATATGAACCTTATTCCTTTGTAATAAAGTTGAAAATCTATCAAAGAAATTTGACAGATTGGGGTAACTTGATGTGCTGGCCTCTGTACATGATCATGTTTTTTCAATAAAATTTGTTTTATTTGTTAATTGCAGGTTTTTTTTACAACGGCCATTTTCCGAGATCCCCAATAAGTTCTCTTATGCATAAATATTTACGATTTTAGACTATGCTGCCATTTAGTTTTATTACAAGATACAGAATTGATTGGCAGATAGGCAGTCGCTCCATGTAAAATACTGGTATTCAGCTGCATCCGGTTAGACTGAAAGCTGACCCCAACATAATTGGGAAAAGGCTAGGCAGATGATGACAAGATATAAAATTGCCTATAAAATTTAACCTACAAATGTTAGAAGAAATAAAATCCACAAATAAATGGTACTTCAATGTTTATTGTAAAAATGCACGATAAAATATGCTCTACTCATACAATTGGAGCTTACATTCAAACTTATAATTATTAAAAACAAATTAATTAAAAAACAAAATAATTCTTATCCCTCTACTTAGTTATACATTATGCGCTAAAAGTGTTGTTGTAGTAAAAATTGTAAATTATGTTCGAAGACACGAGTTGATGGACGTTACAGTAGGAAGGATTCAGTGCCTACAAAAAACCTTTGTGCGATATTGAAGACACGTTGATACCTTATAAAAATGTTTGAATAAAAAACTGCCATACTAGAGGCTAACTAGCGAACTGTAGGTTCCGTACCAATGATAATGAAATAACTAGTCAATTGAAGCACGAATTCATCACAATATTACACTACACGCCAAGACTCACGGCAGTCGTGTTCTTAAAACGTGTGAGCAGGACGGTGAATATTTAGTAATAGGTGAGATTTCTTAAACGTCTATACTGAGTCTCATGTCATCTCGCTCCCACTTTTTAAGACCGTGCTTGCCACGAAAGTTTGCATTCAGTATGGTAGATAATTACCAAGCATACTCAACGCCAAAGTAAATTACTATTAAATATGGATGGAAGATCTGTATCAATTTCTAATCTGACAAAGTTGGTACGGAACTATAATTGTTACTAAGTATTTTGTACTTTAAAACGTCTTGAAGACGAACACCGTCCCGAAGCTAGAGTACCGATTATAAAACATGATCACTGCTGTTAGACCCGAAGGATTAGGACAGAGGTACTTACAGCTTTAGTACACCCTCATTTCACCAAGTATGTTTAAGTCACAAAATATCCAGGCTGGAACAGCGCAGGACTGAGAATGTTGTATGGAGAAAAGAAACACAATCACACTGCCCGTCCTAGACACCAAACACAGCACCCCGCGCTGAGCAGTCAGACTAGCGCCCCCTACACCAACGAGGTAAGGCTTTTCTTAACTTTTGTGCTGACATTTAGGTACTCTAACTTCGGTCGGCAAAAAACTTGCAAGCACCAAACAGTATGGAGATACTTGAAGATTAGGCAAAGTAGCTAACTGTTACAACTATTTCCTTCAAACTTATAGCTAATTTGTTCCTACTCCCTTACTAATAAACGTTATATAACGTCTGTACAGTTACACAACGCTTTGACTTCTTTCAAAAGTCAAATTACTGACGCCTGAATGAGAGAAATCGGTGTGTAACTATTCATTTGATTTAATACGTTTATGAGTAAGGGGATTAGTGTTTAATAATGTCGCATTTACATCAGTCACAGTTTGACTTACGGCCGTTCACATATACCACATCGCAGCGACAAAATGTGGGCAAGCAGTGGTTACGTGCGAATAATGACGCTGCAACTTCTTGCAGTTGCGTTGTCGCTAGTAGCTGCGGTGTGGTTACGTTAGGGCTGCGACGTCGCCTTGGTGTGGTCGGTATCGCCCACACGGTTGATTGTGACGGCCATGTGTGGTCCATATGAATAGACTGTTCATTTTCATACAAATTAGCGACACCACATGGACGGGCATCCACGTGGTGTCGGGCGCCTAAGTGCTGAAAGCATGCGAAGGCCATTTTAAAATGCATACCCATTCGCTATTAGTTGTCACTAATGTAAATGTAGCATTATAACGGCCGATATCAAACGCTTTACTTGAATGAAGATTCATTTTTGTTTCATGTCACGATCGCACGATACCGATATAACATAGGAATGAACGTTCATGTCACATGGTACTTTCATTGAATTTTTCGATCATTCGGTGAACGACTGAAAGAAACGCAGCGCTGTACTCCCAACATAATTTTTGAATTCATTTTTCACTACTGCTTTTTTTTTGTGTTCTGTCATATGAAAGATAAGAATGATCAAAAAGTGAAGCGCTTGATATCTGCTTTAAGTAACAAAATACCTAAAGTTACCTAAAAGTCTCGGACTCTTGACATACTATCGAAATAGTAAAAAAGTGCACTTACACTATAATATTAGTGATATAATAATACCAATGCACCGAACACACTTCACTTAATAACACGTTCAACTCTAGGGGGTGGTTTCTGATTCCCAATTCAAATCTCATTTCGAGCATTTAGTTGTATAAGGATCTTTTGGGTCGTGGCCAAAATCGGAACTAACGCCGCCATTTTGTGTTATTATATTGATAAAACAAGATGGCGGTGTTATATCCGCTTTTCGTCACTCACCAAAATATCCTTGTACAGCTATACTTAGCCAAGGTTCGCACAGGCGATATTTTACGCGATTATTTTTCGCGCACTGAATTTTCAATGCGACGCGCTAGGATGTACTCCGTTGGATTCTCAACGCTGGGCTCAACACCGAGAGTTCAAAATCCAGCCGCAATATTTTTAGGCCCGCGGGAACGACGGCTTAGTCATAATTTGATTCAACTCAACAGTACTTTTGTATAACTATCTTTATATCCGCTAACGAACTAACCGAAAACGTTATCATAAATCGTAGCGTTTAACTGATGACTAATGTTGTAATTGTGTTTAATTAATTGAACTTTACTAAAATACAGGGTTATTGGAAATACACCAACAACCTCTTAAGAGGTAACGGTACTCATCATTATGAACAACTTTTACTATGGGACCGAACCTGAAATAACGAAAAAAAAAACTGCTGTTCCCTACATTTTGACGAGTTAAACTAACATAAATGTAGGGAAAAGCTGTTATTTTTTTTGCGATTTCAGATTTGGTCCCATAGTAAAAGTTGTTCATAACGACCTCTTAAGAGGTTGTTGGAGTTTTTCCAATAACCCTGTATATCATTTAAAAATATACAGGTTGGCAGGGACAATCCACGCGCTAAACCATGAATCCAGCACATGAATCCAGACCAGCGTAGAATTTTTTTGTCGGTTATCAAAAAGTACAATACCTACGCGGTCAAAATGTATCGAACAGCTAATATATTGCACGACTCTTAATGCGAAGCATATTAGGGACTGCTTTATAGTCGATTTTTTTTTGCCTCCTTTCTGCAATTCTTTCTATTGTTATACTCCTGCTAGTACACAGAACCTACTTAATTTATATACCACTAGTTTTAGTTTATAGCTTTTGTTCAGATAAATCGCTACAATTTATTATACCTTGTGTATTGAGCTTTACGCATAAACTATTTCAAAATAGTACAAAAACGGGCGTATTCCGAAGTCATTAAATTCAGATAAAACAAAAATTAAATTAACAAAAATAATGAAAAAAATATCAACAATTTTGATGCTAGATAGTACGAGAGCCCACGACCAAAACCATGTCGCATAGTTTTAGGGCCAAAACCGTATGAAACCGTTCGTTTAGATGATTCTGAACCCGAATCGTAGTCAGAAACGTAGCAATTTAATGGGGGCCCATTTCTGCTGTCAAAAATATAGGCAGACGATTTTATCACAATGTCTGATGTAAAAAATGAACATAGGTGTTGTCATTTTATTACAAAAACTATGTTTTCAGAAATTTTGCGTGTCACACGTGACCTGGGCGCATTTTAAAAAATGTCAAAGATTTACCGATCTGTTTCACAGCAATCTATCTGATTTTCAAAATAGAATTGAACGATAGATTTGACGTTGCGCGGAAAATTTCTGAAATTAGGATTTAGAATAACCAAGTCTATTGACTTTATACGGGTCAGAAAGGTCTTGGGCCCTCTACTGGTACTAAAAGATTTCACTGAAACATGATACAAAATGAATTTTATTCTCCTTGCCGACTAGTATAAAAATATAATTGGATATTTGGCTAAATATCGAAAATATAAGACAGATGGGGGATCGATATGCTGCCTTATTCAATTAGCATTTAATTATAAAATTGAAGAGCTTCTA
The DNA here is from genome assembly GCA_963669345.1 of Gortyna flavago. NCBI lineage: Eukaryota > Metazoa > Arthropoda > Insecta > Lepidoptera > Noctuidae > Gortyna > Gortyna flavago. Next base: position 3,081,723 of record OY770132.1, read on the forward strand.
GCTATTTAAAAAAAAATTGATTTACTAATTAATATCATTTATGCCGAACAGATTTATTCACTATCCCAATATACCAATGTCAGTAGAATCATTTTAAATGAGATATTTTTTAAAAATTGATTTACTAATTAATACCATTTATGCCGAACAGATCTATTCACTATTCCAATATACCAATGTCAGTAGAATCATTTTAAATGACTTTTATTATCATGTAATTTGTGACTTTTTTTTTGTGGTGCATCACATCTATATTCTTTGAAAACCAATCAATATTTTATACCTTACTTTTTTCTAATAAGCTGCACGAGCCCTAAAGGGCTTTTTTGGGATGCATCACATCTATATTCTTTGAAAACCAATCAATATTTTATACTTTAGTTTTCTCTAATTATAAAAAATACTTTACTTTTCTCTTATTAGAAAAAAGTAAAGTCCATAGACTAAACTAACTCTAGGACTCTTAAAGACTAAAGTCCTTAAGAGTCCTATCTGTCAAGCTTACTGATGTAGCTGCCTGCAAAGTACTGTCATTATTCGATAGTCATTTATTAACAATTTCAGCTCATTTATCAATTTAGCGTCAGTAGAAGTTAGAACATTGAATCCACAGAAAACCAAAACCAAAACGCCGCGCCAACAGCGACAAGACACGCCTTTACGACAAAAATACGTCCGGGTGCAACTGAGCGCAAGCTAGCTGTCATAGGGCATTTTTAGAATTGTCACGAGCCGTCAGTTTCTATGAGTAAACGGTGACAGGCAAATGACACGCATCAGCTGTTCCCTACATTTTGACGAGTTATACGAACATAAATGTAGGGAACAGCAGATTTTTTTTTCACGATTTCAGTGTTGGTCCCATAGTAAATGTCCAGCCGTCATACGCTGGATAGATCTGGGATGGAGAGAGGTCTCGACTTGAAACCACGGCTGCATAACTGGGTCACCTGGGTAGGCGTCTTACCTCGCGTTTCTGGGAAGTAGATCCTGGGGAAGAAAAATAATAAATTAATGTACAAAATAACAATCAAGAAGGGCGCGGAAGAAGGAGGGAGAGATAGTTCATTATCTACAATATGTGAATGTACAAAACAATGTCACAAATGTTTACATGTGAACGCAAGAAACATTGAAAACCTTCAGCACTACTCGACCCAAATGCCCATACATTTGGGTCGAGTAGGACTTGAAGTTTTCAATGTTTTTTAATTTGTAATTTAAAGAATGGTAGTTATTATCTTTTCCAGATTACGATATTAGTCCCATGGAGCAAAGTTATAAAAATGTTTGAAATTGTAGCGTAAACTGAACTTTAATGTGTAGGAATTAAAGTTATTTTTCCATTAATTCATATTTGTTTACATTTTTGAAAAATAAATCGCGAACGCAGATAACTCACTTCTGAAACACAAACAGCGCCGCAGTGACAGCGGAGAAGACCAAGAAGGAGTAAGGTCCGATGGCTTCCCGCATGCTGGGGAAGGACATGCCCACGAGGAAGTTCCCGGCCCAGTTGGCCAGCGAGCCCCACGCCATGCCCGCCGGCCGGGGACCTACTTCGAATATCTCTGTAGGGGGAGACAAAACAGTTTGGTTATTTCATTTTTAAACAATATCCCAATATGGTTTGTTTTTTGCGATTCCATTTAGGTTCAATTCACGCCGACATGAGACGCGATGCGACACGCACTTTTTACGATCGCGATACAAAATGAAACTTATTTATGATAAAATGACTATACAGTAGATATACGCAGTACGGCGCATCTCAGCGATACACGTTCATGCTCGCCATGAAAAACTCACCCGAGGCAATAAAGTACGGTATCGGGCCAAGACCGAACCCGTAGACTAGAACATACGACATCACCGCTATCATGCACACGTAAGGCATCCATGACACCACGTCCTGGAAACAAAGAAAACACTTCGTTTTTACAAAATAATTTTATGCGTCAACAAGTAGGATAAGTCCTCATATCTTTTGCGCTTTCCCAAAAATCGCCTGTTTTGAGTTAAGTCAGTATTCCATTAAGCATGCGAAATGTCAAAAACTTTTCAAAGTGTAGGGAAATTAGAGGCATTTTTGACAGATTGAGACTCAGATCAGACTGTGAACGTTCTTAAAATTACGAGAATCGCCCGTTTGTTCTGCGAGCAATGTGCCCTGCCCACTGTCACTTAAGTTTGGCAAGTCTTCGGTCTATGTTGGTTACCTTGGTTCTCCTGCGGACCTCTTCATTTCTGAAATCGACAGGTATCAGGCCACAATCCGACAATTTTTAAGTTTCATTTATAGTTTGCTTTACTTAATACACGTTGTACACGAGAAGTAAAATAAAAGTAACTCTTTTTAAGGCTTTTGCCAATCTTTGTACACGTGCACGCATGCCAGCTGCTTTTTGGTACTAGCGCCGTTTAGAAGGCATTCGGAACGCGAGCTTTGCTTCCTAACGAAGTTGGATTTCGTTTTGTAACTTAAAAAACTGGCCAAGTGCGAGTCGGACTCGCACACGAAGGGTTCCGTACCACTGTACAATATTATACACTACATATAAAAAAAAACACGTTTCTTTTATGGGGACTCCTTTAATTTTTAACTTTATATAATTTTTATTTGTTGTTGCTATCGGCAATAGCATTATACACACTGAAAATTTCAACAGTCCACTTATTACGGTTCATGAGATGCAGCTCGCTGACACACAGACGAAAGAACAACGGAGCCTTAGATATAGAGCTATTTCTACCCAGTGGTACGGAACCCTGATAAAAACGATATGAATCAATAAAACACTAACCATAAACCGCAAGCAAGCGGCCAGCGCGGCCAGTACGAGCGCGGCGCTGAGCACGGACGCCAGCAGCAGCGCCCGGCGCCCGGCGCGCGCCAGCAGCGGCAGCACCAGCGCCGCCGCGCACACGTTGATGACGCCGCAGCCGATCGTCGCGTACTGCGAGCTCTTCTGCGTTAGACCTGCTTGCTTGAAGATCGTCTGCGAGTAGTAGAATACCTGGAAAAAACATTCAATTAAATTAGTCCTCGATCAACAATAGCAACAAAAAAACATCGCTCAATTGGCCGCGATTGCATATAACTTGATTTTAAACCTTATTTATATTATCTGTGCCTTAACTTTTAGACTTATAGTAATATATTTAGTAACTACTTTGAAAAGTAAAGGTATTTTTAAATTACATAATATTTATGGGAAAATAAAACATAATTAGACTAGAACATTATTTGTGGTCTTATTTATCCGGCCATCAGAAATCTAATAGGACTATTGATGATCGAAGAAAATAGCTTAAAATTCCTGACTGCTTGCCACATATCCCCACCATTACCACACCATCGCTAGGTTAAGAGTTCGGTCGAGCTGTTGCGATCTACCGATGTGACAACATGTCAAAACATTGAGACGAGTTTAGAAGAATCAAGCGCATAGACAGACACAAGTAACTTTGATTTATAATACTTAAAGATGTAGATGAATGAGCTGAATGCACACATAATAATGCACTGCACCGGATCAGCATCGCCGCGACTCGTCGTTCACTAATATTTCTATGATATTCCAGGCCCTTTGTACACAAACGTTTTTCTTACCGTCAAAAACTACGGTTTATTCGCTGCGTATAGGCATGGTCGCCAGTGTTTTATGGATCATTATGGAAGTTCGTTGACGACACGACGGCACTACGGCACTGCGCCGTCGCCGTATACCATATAACCGTGTCATACAAGGTCACACGATTTTACTACGGCGCGGTTTACAGACCCTAGCATAAAGAAACCGTGCCGTCTTCCAAGGGCCTAACGGCATCACCTTGGATCGAGATGTGCCGGTAAAAATGAGGATGCTCCGATCCGGTGCGGTATCGACAGCCTACGTCGGCTCTTGACGTTGAGTGCGGATTGTACCTAATTATTTATAGAGGATGCACGATTTTTGATAAATACGTGCACTGATTGGACAGACCCGATCAATCTGTGTGTTTCTTTCCTCAAAAGACCATTTCAGACACCAATCTATATGATCTGACCAAAATTTTGTCTGGACTTTAAAAGAGACTGACCTCTGAGTTTGTTTCGGCCTTTCTTCTCAGAATAGTCAGATAGGAAACGCCGACCTCATCTAGTTTAAAAAAATATGATTGACGTGTAAAAATGTTTGTACAAACCTACTTACAGAAAATAAATCATTTATCATTTAGAGGTATGAGGAACAGGGTGTAAAGTTGACTCATACTCCATAGAAAAGGGAGGATCCTCTGAGCAGACGGGTGTCGTGTCTGGTGGGCAACTGCCCGACGATTGATGTCGGGAGTGTGTATACATATATGCTATTTGCGCCGTAAACTCTGCTTGCGCGATGCAGAATTTTGCGTGACGTCAGTATGATGCGTAGTTCGCATGTGGCGGTGTAGATGCCGCTCCATATTCACATACCCAGTGGGTATTAGTACGTTGTGTGGTTATTGTCTACCTCGTGAGAAAAAGACATAAATGTCTGTATGTTTTTTATGTGAAAACATTCAAAATTAAAAATATAAAGAGTAACTAATATATTTTTATTTAATACAACTTCTAGCATGAACTTCAAAAATAACTTTATTGAAAAACATGCTTCAAAAATAAATCCAAACAAAACTGGTAAGTATCAAAGCTACTAGCTAGCTAGTTTAAGCATTAAAGCTAAGTCTTAAAAATATAAATCTTCCAAAAAATATATCAAAATATTCCAAAAAAAATACATTTTTACAAATGTGAAAATGATTACATTGAAGTAAATCTGATTATTCACTTTTTTCCTTTCCCTTTTCCTTTCTTTTTCGGTGGTTCAGGTTCCGGCTCCGGTTCCGGTTCCGGCTCCGGTTCAGGAGGCGGAGTGAGAGGTAACTTCCTATCTGGCCATTTTCGTTTGAGATATTCCACCAATGTGTTTATATTTATATTTTTCAGTTTAGCACTCCTCGATGGTGCCGGAAAAACGATGCACAATTCACTTATAAGATTTTCATCTAGACGCGCTCCACCCGCCTCTAGAGCGGTAGTAAAATCTTTAACATTCATGATAACGTGATTATCTTTTTGTAGTTGGAGCGCAATCAATGCAATATCCGCCTTGTGCTTTTTCGATTTTGTAACATATTCAATTCTGTTAATAACCACTTCCCTGGGGTCAGGCCCTTTAGCTTTAAAAACGCCCTCAATGTCCCCGTACGTTACAACTAAGTTCTTCTTTGATTTCTTTTTTTTTGTACTTTCGAGCAAAGTTAAAAATTGTTTATTAACGGGTACGTTCTCCATTAGTACATTTTTCACTTTCGAAGCGTTCATCGCCACACGCTGCATAACGCTTAAAGAGTCCCTAGGTGACATAGGATTGAAAGACAAATTCAACGTGTTCAATTTTTTTGCTTTCGTTAATTTTTCTAGGATTGTCGTTATATCTTCGCCTTCTAGCTTGTTATTGCTAAGATTTAGCTCATTCAAGACCGGACAAAGTAAAATTTGACTGACGGCCAGGGCAATCCGAGGGCCAGCCAAGGAGTTCCATGACAAATTCAAGACTTCAATACAAGTACTTTCTGAAAATTTTAGGAGAAAAGCGTATCCTCCTGGAGTAAATATTTTGTTCCACGAAAGGTCTAAGTGAGTAAAGTTATTATGGGTTTCGAATGGTTCTTCAAGTAACACGACGCCTTTCCCACTTATGTTGTTGTAGCTTAAATTAAGACTTTTCACAGTAAGTCCGAACAGTATAGCCTTTCCTAAATACTCCATCGCTTCATCGCCCAACTTGTTATAACTCAAATCAAGAACCTTGAGTGTTTTGTTACGGTGCAAGCTACAAAACAGTTGTCTGGCACCGTTAGGGCCAATTCTGCAACCACGTAAATTAATTTCAGTAATTGTTGTGTTTGTCAAAAGAAGTTCTCCCATATGATAGCAAGCATCATCATTCAAAAAGTTATCAGTTAGGTTTAATTCTTGAACGGTCTTATTGTATTGCAAAGCTTTGGCCATTGGACGGAATCCATTCGGATTGATGCAGTAATACCGCAGATCTATTCGGTTTTCAAGGAGCCCTCTATGGAAACTTCTGACTGGGCACTGATTCATCTCCTTGCAAATAGCTAGGTACAAGGCTTGCCCATCGATCGGATATGTGGTTGCATCTACAGATTCAATTAAAGCGTCCTCTATTCCTGGATCTCTGATCGCCGGGTAATTGTAGTAAGGGTGTATAAACACAGAACTGGTTGACATGGTAATGTTTTTGCCGCACATCTCTCCGCTGCCACGGTCATACAACCCGTCCTTGTATAAAGCTTTCTTCCTGTTTTCTTCAGGCAATATTATTTCTAATGAAGACCACTCTTCCATCGGCGGATCCTCTGAACTCACCACGGAATGGACCGATAGGACCACTTTGATCGGCATCGTCTCAGTGTTGCTTTCGTCTGACTCATCCATTTTTGTTCAGAATGATTGAATAAGGACAAGGAAAATAAATAACATATACAAAATATTTAAAATATAACTACGAAATGTTTACAAAATAAACGTTTCATAATAAATTGACACTGACAATACAGTTTGACACAGATGAAGTTGTCGAACCAGGTATAGGATTTGATAAAAACTTTTTATAAAAAAAAATTCATTTGCACGATCTTAATTTAAAAATCAGTGGGATCGATTAAATACTTATTTGGAAGCTACCTCAAAAAACTAGTCATCCGAAGTCAGTGACCTGAGGGGCAATTCTGGTAATTTTAAGAACGTTCACAGTCTGATCTCAGTCTCAATCTGTCAAAAATACCTCAAATTTCAGTACATTTTGACAAGTTTTTGACATTTGTTTGTCGCTGAGATGAGACTGCGACTAGATTTTGAACGTTTTAAATTACGAGAATTGGCCTTCTGTATTATTACAGATATTCTATTTCACGAAGTCCGTTCGGCTTTGATTGTAGTAGTGACGTATCCCGACAAGCGCGCTTGTATGTGTTACACGACACAGCAGCGCTCTCGAGGTTACGCACACAAAAACAATGTGCATGTGCACGCTTGACAACATTCATAGCCAAACGGACTTCGTGACATAGAACATCTGTTCAAGTAATGAGTACACTGGAGTTCATACTACCGAAGACACTCTTTCAATTATTAGTAATTTGACTTTCGAAAGATGAAGACAAAGCGTTGTGTAACTATACAGACGCTATACAACGTTTATTAGTAAGGGGGTTAATATTAAACTTACATTTAGGGCGTTCGCTACGTCCGCGCGTGCGCACGCGGCGGGTGCTCGCCGCGCGTGTTTGTATTGAAAGATAATATGAGCCGCGCTGTGGCGGCGCGTGCGCCGGGTGTACATGGTTTGTACACGCGCTGGTGCTCGCAATGTACACCCGCCGCGTGCGCACGCGCTGACGTAGCGAACGCCCTTAGTGCAATTCTCAATATTCTGACACTTCCTAAAAACCATGCAAAGCACGGCAAGAGGGGGAAATATTGTTTACAGAAGCTGTAAAGTTGGTAAACGTCTCTAAATAAATAAATACAGAACTCACAGCATTAATCCCGCTGGTCTGCTGGCCTGCTTGCATGGAGCAGGTGAGCAGAAGTGGCAGTCGCAGCCTCTTGTCTTGCAACACTCGGAACATAGACCAGGTCTCGCCGTTATTTGTGGCTGATTCCCCGCAGCGAACCTCTTCACGAAGGAGTTCCACGTCATCAGTCAGAAGACTTGGGGAAAGGCCGCGGAGGCGGCTCAGTTCTGGAAAAGAAACCAGTTATTTTTTTAAATATGGCATCTTGCAGGACGCAAGGAAAGGGAGGGAAGGGAAGAGTCTGTCGCCAGCCGAGCAATCTGATTTGGATTCAAAAAGATTTTTTTTTAATACTAAACGCGTTCGTGGACGTAAAAAGAGCGAGCGAGACGACACGAGACTCACGAATTTCCGTAGAAAATATTCATTGTCTTGCTGGAATTTAGTGTAGTCTTCAGCTTATAGAATTCTAATTCGAAATATTTCCAACATTTTTCAGTATTTTCTAATAATAAACTTGTTTTCTGATTACCAGTTTGGTCTAGTGTTCGCAAGCGCTACTGCTAAGCATGAGGTCCTGGATTCGATTCCCAGGTCGGGAAGTGTTATTACTGGGGTTTTCCACCAGGAATTTCTCAGTAGCAGCCCGGACTCTAGATTTTTCCCCGGTTGATGGCAATAGGCTCGGCCCCCTATTACATGGAACTTAAATATAACTGGCGAAATGTGCATGTGCCCTACTGTAGGTAAACCTTTGCTTAACTGTTTAGGGATTACAGACATGGGGCCATTCAAGTATTACGTAAGCACTACAGGGGGGAGGGGGGGTCTTTGCTTTGCTTATTTTTGATGACATGGGGGATGGAGGGGTCTGGATGGTGATTACGTCAGCAGTATATTTTTTATTTACTTTTTCGGATTTTCTACATTTAGTCAATTTTGGTTTGAACACATATGGCAACCCTACCTGTCTATGCTTGAAAACGAAACGCATATAATTGCTGCTCATGAATCAATAAAGAAACCGGAACACATTGAAAAATGCATGTATGTTTACGTAATGTAAATGCATGTTTACGTAAGCATGGGGGGGGGGGGTTAATAATAGCAAAAAATCTGCTTACGTAATACTTGAACGGTTCCCATGTGATGTTATATGTTATGTTATGTAAACTTATTTTCATACCCTTTAAAGCTCTCTCCTCATTTTTCTTAACTACAAATAAGTACTTTGGGCTCTCTGGCAGTATAAATAACAACGGTAAACAAACAATGACTAGCAACACGTAGACGGACAGAAGGTAGGGCCAGTCAACATCACGACCTGAAACAATACAACAGATATTTAAAATAACTGTGGCGACATCTAAATCGCCACATGCGAACTACGCATCACACTGACGTCACGCAAAATCCTGCATCGCGCAAGCAGTTTACCGCACAACTGGCAAGTATACAACGTCCCGAAATCAATCGTCGGGCAGTCGCCCATACACAACAACACCCGTCTGGTCGGAGGTTCCTCCCTTTTCTGTGGAGGATGAGTGAATTTTACACTCAGTTCCGTATACCTCCATACATATTATGACCTTACACTTTCCTGCTTACCCAATATAAAATCTAAGCCCATGACCTGCCCGACGAGCACGCCCACGTTGACGCCCATGGGACACGCCACGCCCATGGCACCCGTGAGCCGCGCCGGCGCCAGCTCCGTGAGGTACATGGGCACTATGCTGGTGGTTAGACCTGGGGGAAACCAAAGATATCAATATTTTTATCTACAATACAGGCCGCATTCCGAATTAGCTATAATCGCTCACAGAACTCACATCATCTCACATGCGTTCCTATTTAGATATTACGAGTACGATTATGACAGCTGAGGGCTGTCAACAATTCGGAACACTCGTAAACGCGCTCACAGTGCTCAATGTCAAAACGATATTACAGTATTTCTTTGTGTAAACACCGCATTTCTTTTTCTTTGGTTAGGTGGCGACTGTCAGCCAGAAGCACATTTCGAAAGTGCCGAAATTTTGTTTAAAGATATAATGCAACTCAAAAAAAAACACACAATGACACACACACACACACACTGTCATTTTTGACAGCCTTCACGGTGATATAATTATAAGGCACTGTCGGCGTTATCGCTAGATGGCGCATCTCTTGACGTCATCTATGACGATTCACGGACATTGTTATCGCGCTCACGCTAATTCGGTAAGGGTTTAAGCACGCTCAAATCGATTACATCGATCATCCAACTCGGAACGCACCAACAGCATTATAGAAGGCAAGCAGTTTTCGAAGATACTAAAATGAGGAAACAAGTATTTTCGCAAGCTATAAATACTTTAATTGGAATTGGAGAAAGCAGCAGAATTGAAAGGGGTTAGAAGATTTTTATATGGAGTCTGGCGTATTTACCGTCGCGCCATTTAGATTTTTTATCAAAATGGCGGCCACGCATGAAACAAATTGTGGCTAAGTAGAGGGGCTTGTGGCTAAGAAATAACAGCCGCACGGGTCGTTCGATCAGGTTAAGCTACGCTTGCCGCGGTTGCTCCGTAGATGGGAGACCATCTTTACATACCAAGACCCCTCCGTGCCTCGGAAAGCACGTTAAGCTGTTGGTCCCGCTTGTCATTAGTGGATATTTGACAGTCGTTACTGGTCGTCAGAAGCCCGATAGCCTGATAACCAGTCTTACTAAGGGGTATCGTATTACCCAGTAACTGGGTTGTGGAGGTCAGATAAGCAGTCGCTCTATGTAAAGTACTAGTATTCAGCTGCATCCTGTTACACTGGAAGCCGACCCCAACATAGTTGGGAAAAGGCTACGCAGATGATGAATAAGAAATAAAGAGGGTGTCAAATTGTATGTGAGTACTTACCTCCAGACAATCCGACTAGTAATCTTCCTAAAATAAGCATTTCAACTGAGTTAGCTTGTTGGCAGAAGAAAAACAATACTCCTCCTGCGATAGACAGCACATTCGTTAGTATTGTGGCCATTTTTCTGAAACAAGTAAAGTACCCGCGTAGTTATAGCATTTTTCTATTAAATAACTTTATCCTAATAATATTATATCTATAATTTGTATGTATTGACAAAAAAAATGTATATAAGTAGTTTATCAGCCATCTCGTTACCATACCATACCATTACCATTGTCCAAGGATATTATAGGTATTATTATTATAAATGTGAAAGTTTCTGAAGATGTTTGGATGTTTGTTACTCAATCACGCAAAAACTACTGAACGGATTTGGATGAAATTTGATACACAGATAGTTTATAACCAGGATCAACAAATAGTATACTTTTTATCCCGATATTCTCACGGGATCGAAACTAACGCGGGTGAAACCGCGGGGCGGTGCTAGTTCATAATAATATGACATTCAACTGAAAATGATTTGATGTGGGCTTCGAACCATTTTAGAAAAAAAGAATTGTTTTCAATTACAGACATTTATAAAGTTAGAAAAGTCTTCAACTTAGAACGCAGTGGTGTAGTAGATAAGCAGATCTTTTCTGCTCAATAATCATCATGAGGGAATGGTTATGAAACAAAAACTTTGATCGAGAGCTAATGTTACGCTTGTTTGAGTTAGTAACCCTCTCGCGCTTCACACACTACGTATGACAGTCGTGAGCAGTAACCAGAAAGTTAGAGAAACAGTGAATATTTTATAATAATTGCTTTATCTACCAACTGTATTCGAAAAATAGATTATAGTATGACGATACATTATTAATTTATTATCAAAACCGCATTTAGTAATGTTGCCAAATCTATGATGAAAAATGCAAGGACTAAGGACTTTTACAACAACCGCAGGTGCACCCATTAAGGAATCGATGTACACAAGATATTTTTCTTCAACTCCTTATACCTAAATAAAGGATTAACTAATACATCAGAACACCATTTGTGTTGAGTATAGGTATGCGGTGAATGTTATGCAAACTGGCTTGGGCCGAGAGAAGCTAAGCATTATTGTAGTGTTAGTGTAACATGATCTGATCCTTGTTTGTGTCATATACGGTACTTAATATGACACAAACAAAGATTTTTCTCAATTGTCTTCATAATGATGTGTCTTCTAATGTATAAATACTGACTAATTGTCTTTGCTTTGAGAGAGATAAGTATTGCAGTGGATTATGTTGGGTTGATTTCATATTAACCGTTTTTTGGACTAGGCTGTTATCATTAAAACATAACATAACATAATCAGCCTACAACGTTCCCACTGCTGGGACACAGGCCTCCTCTAAGTGAGAGGGAGTGGGCTGTAATAAACCACGCGGGCCCAGTGCGGGTTGGTAGATGTCACATGTCTTCGAATTATTGGTTCTAGGACATGCCGGTTTCCTCACGATGTTTTCCTTCACCGTTTTGAGAGCAGAGGTGACGGAATATTTTACACAAAGAACCTACGACCTACAATTCGTAAGTCGCGGCCGTTACCACTAAGCCACCACTGCTCTCATCATTATAAATGATAAATTATTTTATTTTTGTTAGTAGGTTTGCACAAACACTTTTACACGTCAATCATATTTTTTTTTAACTAGATGAGGTCGGCTTTTCCTACCTGACTACTCTGAGAAGAAAGGCCGAAACAAACTCAGAGGCCACAGTCTCTTATCATGGCGTTAACAGTCCTGTGCAAAAGACAGGGCTGTTAAGCACACTACGCAATTCTACATCAGATGATACTGTATAGTGTATCACATAGGGCTTTGCCTCAACTAGTAGTTTAGTGCATATAGATATCATACATTTTGACAGCGTAGGTATTGCAGTTTTATACGAAACAGCTGATTGTCCTTCTATCACAAATTCGCGATGTTTTGCTTACCTTCCCAAACTGTTGGCGAGTACAGCACCGAGTATCGACCCGGTGCACCCGCCCACTATGAAGATGGACACGATGGAAGACCACAACACGTTCAGCCATTTTTCGTCGAGGACCACGTCGTATCTGGTGATGAAACTCTCGTTGCAGAAGCTTTTTATTACCTGGAAAATGTTATAAAGTCACTTAATATTTGCTTCATACGTCCAATCAGAGTAATACGTGATTAAGGGCTTTACAGTTTTGCTAAGTAAAACAAACGTTTATGATTCTTATTCTTATTTGCATAAGGTTCATATTCGTAAAAGCAAATGTGACTCAGCGTTTCATTCGAATATGAACATTAGTATTATATGAATAATGTTCATATTGGTATGAATTTACTTTAGTTATGGTCAAAGAGCGCTTTATGAATCTTGTCCTAAGGCCTGTTATGACTTCCGCTCCACCCAGAGCGGGAGGGTTCATTGGATGATTTCCCATCCTTAAAAAAAAAAAAAAAAAGGCCTGTTATGACTGAAGCAGTCATGCTAGCGAAGGAGGTGGCGGGATGGGCGAGGGAGAGAGCCGAGAGGGCCGCCCGTCCCAGCCGCCGCGGTAGACGCTCCGGGCGTCGGGAGCCGCGTGACGACTCCCGGCCACCGTAGGCGCGGGCCTGCGGACGGCGAGTAATGGGTAGCTCGCCGTCCGATCAGGACCAGGCCCGTGCCGGACGGCGCGTATTTGTTCCACGCGCGCCTCAAAGAGATGTCAGCATCAAAGGAGGGGCCCGTTAGGGCCGAAGCCTGCCGGGGCAGCGGGATTGTCCGAAAGGGTTACCGCTACCCCGGAACATAAAGGGCTAAGGAAGGAACACGGATGGGTTTTAGTCAGTAAGAGTCTGACACTCCCTTCCGCTCCACCCAGAGCGGGAGGAGTCATTGGATGATTTCCCATCATTAAAAAAAAAAAAAAAAAAGGCCTGTTATGACTAAGAAGTTATCACATCAGTTATTTTTTCTACTGCAGAGCAAGTCCTCCTTTTATTTAAAGAAAGAACGAGTATTGATCACCATTGCTCATTGCGTGTTTCAGACTAATATATTTTAATTTCGTACTATTTCAGCTCCATAAGTTTGTTGTACTTTTGCAGACAGGCCATTAAATTTTGTTTTTACTATGGAAAAATATTGTGAGTTTATTGACCGCCATTTCTCATACATAATTTATTATTAGTTTGAATGAAAGGCAGTGAAAGGAAAGGACCGGTATCGAACTTCAGGGTCAAGTGTTTGAGTCTGGCAGTAAGAAATAAATATTAAAGAGGTTCCTCTGTACAGCAAAGTGTAGCTTCAATTAAGTACCTATAGTAAAAGTGCGCAGTTCTGCACACCCCCACCCTATTTCAAGTTAAACAAATATCAACTTTATTCCAATGACAATTAAGTTGATTTCAGAGTGACTGGCACTATTAAAAAAGTTTGTTTTTTTTAAAGTTGTAGCGTAAAGTGAACTTTATTGTGCAGGAATTAAAGTTATTTTTCCATAATTTCAAGTTTTTATTTTGGCAAATAAATCGGGAACGTAGGATAATGTGTAATATGTTTTGTGGCTACACATTGATACCATAAATATTATGGAACAATGATTATGGACAATCAAATGAGTTTTTATTGGTGCACTGCAATTTCTATGAAACCTTACTTTTAATGGTATAACGCGAACAGGATATATTAGGTACTAACCGCTTCCGCCATGATCCACGCGCTTCTGGCGGAAACGCGTCTCGTTCCCGCCCGGCCAATGACAGCGAGTCGAAGCTTCTAGAATCTAGAATAATCTAGAAGCTTCTTTCATAAACATGCGCCGCACATCTTTTTTGACAAATGTCGTCTGACGCCGTCAACAGTGCTGCGCTCCGAAAGTTTATATTTTTACGAATTTATATCTTCGCCCCAAACCCTATTGTTTTATACACCATAATAATTCATTGTGTATATGTTAAAATGGCAAATATCAATATTATTATAAGTGAAACTCAACCTTCAATTTTTAATAACTTTTGACGGCTTGAGCGTGACAATCATGGGCATAAAAAATACAATTAGGGCGTGGACATTGTACTGATTTAAATCTAATGAAATATTTTGTTGTATTTACCAGCAACATATTTAATTTTTTGTGGTAATTACTACAAAATTGTCCAAAACTTTTCTTCCCAACCCATAACAGACTTTATGTCAAGATATCAAAAGAAATCTTCCGATAATATTTTATAAGTTAGTTGTATAGTATCCCCTATCAAAAAAAAAAATAACTGAATGCGTAGCCTATAAAAGTAATATAAATAAGAGTTAGATTTTCACTTTTTAGTTTTACTTCACACTTATAAAGCTGCCAATCCAATAAAGCATGGATAATAAAAAAGAGTGAAATGAACAATGAAACCGAGACTCTAGTTGATTGCTTTCTTCATGCATACACTTGTTTGAGAAACCATAAACATTTTAATATGGCGGGTAAATTATTTACTACTCCTTTTATCGCTCTAAAATAATTACGACTTAATGATGCTAAACGTATCAGGAAGCGCGGTGACCACTGCTCGTTTCTTATCAAGATACTTTGACATTATGAGAGGCTGGTATTATTTAAATAAAAAAAATTCCAATTGGGGTCTTTGTCAAAGATACACTGAAACTGCCCATCGATCTCTTGCACGCTATTTTGAACTCTATGCAAGTTGAGATTAATTTAATTTTCAAATTATCAATGAAAAAATTGCTGCTGTCTGTGGCGAACTTTGCAGTTTATAATTACTTAAAGTAAGCACTTACCTCAGCAGGTGTATTAACAACTCCTATATTGTAGCCGACAGGAAGCGAGGAGCCCAGTGTGGTGACTATCCCAGCAAGGACTAAGTAGAAGGACCATCCCCCCTTGTAGTCGTGCGATGTGGTTAGGTGTTGATGCTCGTTGGTTATCTGGGGACACCACCATGTGGAGGTTAATGGCTATTCAAATGACTTTGAGGCGAAAGCGCCAGGATATCCAGCTGAATCAATTTTTTCTGTTTTCAATTGAACTGACCTTCAAGATCAATTTACCCTATTAAATGAATATTTTATGAAACAATGAGTCATATTGATGATTTTAATGTTTATAATTATGTAAATTCATATTTTTTACGTCCCCCTTATAAGAGATATAGATCTTATGTTTAAGTGAGTGAATAGACTGACTATCAAGCCGATTTTTGCCAGTAAGGATCGCGGATGACTGCGCGAGCGCAAGGGATACCTACCATTATGAAAAAGGGGGCTTTATCGGAAACTTCAACCTTCATCTATCCAAGGACGTATGTCGTCCGTGACGTTTTCTCCAGTTAAAAAGAAGGAAGATCCTACAAGTGCATACCTAAATGTTTGAATATTTAAAAAAACTTTCTATTGCATCTAGAGATTTCATTATAAATTCAAGGTGAGACAATGCAATCATTTGAACAGTGTAATGAGAATTTTTGCACAAATATTTAGCAGTATTTACA
This sequence comes from Gortyna flavago, assembly GCA_963669345.1. Classification (NCBI taxonomy): domain Eukaryota; kingdom Metazoa; phylum Arthropoda; class Insecta; order Lepidoptera; family Noctuidae; genus Gortyna; species Gortyna flavago. Next base: position 3,097,694 of record OY770132.1, read on the forward strand.
AGTATTATTTTACTTAATTATGTCCTGGCTGTCTGTAATAAAAAAATAGGATACCAAGAAAACAACTTACAAAGAAATTAACAAAATCCTTCATCTTCATTTTGAGTGCACAAAAAAAACTTATCCTAAATAAAAAACACTATTCTAAAAAACGTCCACTTTCACCATTTCACAGAACACATAGTAAGCAAAGCTGCGGCCACATCTACGACTGACGGGACCACACTACACAGGGCGAATATTGGCCAGTACCAGTCGCAGAGCCAACCTTCTATCACGAAGTATGTGAGAGCTATTGTCGCTGCTCCATGGCCAGCAATTGCTGATATACATCGTCAAGGAGTTATTATTGTGAACGGAGCAATTTTGTTGTTAAGACGTGTTATTTTTGGAGTCTCGTGATTCCGTTTGAGTGACAGAATGTTGCTGAATTCGGATGTTGGTGTTGAACAGTTAAATTACCGCCATTCCAGTTCGTCAAATCATTTATATTTCAAATAGGCACATAAAAATATGCTGCTGGGGAGTTTGTTGCGCCACTTCCTCCCAGCGAAAGCACTAGGAAGTTAAAAGGCGGTAGTTTTGAGGTTCGAAAAGTGCTTATTCTTAGCCTGATTTGAATAAATTATTTTTGATGTTTTGATTTTGAAAGGCATTTTTCACCGTCAAAAAGTTACTTTTTTATAATGTTTTATTATTTTGTATACATTAATTATATGTCAAGATAATGTACCTAGAATAAAATTACTATATCTACGATCTTATGTGAATAGATGTCTTATATACACTGAGTGTGCTTGTAATGTCAAGACTTTGTTATGATAGGCTAATGCTAAGGATTTCACCGGTAGATGCACTTTGTATTATTAGAAATTATGTCAACTAATAAAACGTGTTGTCTTTTCGATTATGCATTTACACCGTTGTTCATTAAGACACAATTGTTTTCTACATTTTGTTAAAAAATAATCTATAATTCGTTCCCTCTTTTGATACATGTAAATATTATTATTTCTTTTTTAGCTTGTAAATTATGTAGATATCTTTTATTTTTGTACCTAATCTTAATCAGCCTATGTAAGCCTCTGTGAGAGGGAGTTGGCCATAATCCACCACGCGGGCCCAGTGCGGGTTGGCACGTTTTCGATTTTATTGTTTCTAGGACATGTCGGTTTCCTCACGATATTTTCCTTCGCCGTTTTGAGAGCAGTGGTGATCGTTACCACCGACCCTCGCTGCTCTTACTTACTGTAGGTATTTACATAAAAAATAAAAATATTAATGAATTGTCTAAATTATGAGTGTTGTACTGAAATTATAGACGTGGATTCTGTAAAATGAAAGAGCCTTATGTCCAGCCGTAGGTAACGTAAGGCCAAATTAAAGGCAAATGTTATCTTATACTGATAACCTTATAGCCCACTTTTATACAATGAGTCCTAGTCTTAATTATTGAATTAAATAACTTAATTCATTATCTGGTGAAGAGTAGTAGGTAAGTACAGTCAACCCCACATCAGTCGGAACCATTTTGACATTGACAGCGCCATACACAAAGTGAATTAAATACGTATTATTGAAGCTCAATCAAAAACTACAAAAGCCAACCCAACGGGAACACCGCGCGAGCTTCCCCTAAGCAAATGAAAAAAAAAAATCAAAATCGGTTTACAACTGATGAAAATATGACGATGAACATACACATAAAAACACAGACGAACATAGAACCTGCTCCTTTTTTAAGTCAGTTAAAAATTAAATTTGCACCGTTTAAATAGTGTTTAAACAGTCATTTGTTGCTTCTATTAAATTTTACGGGTATGTATTAGGTATAACTTGCATCACGTAAATGGGTCCACAGCGGGTTGGTAGATGTCACATGTCTTGCGAGTTTGCGTGATAGATTATAGCCACTCCCTCTCACAGAGAGGAGGCCTGTGTCCCAGCAGTGGGAACATTATAGGCTAATTATGCTTATGCTATGTAAATAGGGCCATAAAACTCATGAGATAAAAGAGCCAGCAGATTTACTGATCAGAGATTTTCTTAGGCCTTTAGAAGCTGTGGTTACTTGTAGACTGGAAAGTGTTCAAGAATTAGTTTATAGATAGCTAGGTCCTCTATTCTAAAACAAGTTTGTGAAGTAAAAGTTAAGAAAGTGAGTGTACCGAGGCTTAAGGCGACGCCGACCGCGCAGTGGCGCCCTCATCGTTTGTTTGGTTATTTCTTTTATTTTAGAATGAAAATGCAGAAAATCACACAAGAGTGGAGTGGAGTTGTGCTCCACAAGATTATGACGTTAATATTATCTCGTTCAAGAGTGAGATAGGCTAAAGAAAAAGTGTTTTAATTAGGTACCTACGACTTTTGAATGCACAAAATGAACAACGAAAACATATAAGCTTCTATCCTTTTTTCGCAAACGGCCCGTAATATTTATCTTTTATTTAATTTCACTTTTCTTTAACCTGACTTCCAAACAAGACGCGGAACGAGGGGTGAACGATTGGGAAAAAAATGTCGCGTTCTTCAACACTGTTAACGAGTGGAACAAAACATTCCCAGTCCTTAATAGTGTTAACGAAACGGGTCGTTCCCGCTTCATAATACCCCGTATTATGAAGCGGGAACGACCCGTTTATACAGCAACTTAATTGTGTAACACACTTTCAATGACAGTCCGACGCGCGACGGTTTTGAAGGAAAGGACGGACAAGGAAGACGGTGAAGGACGGTGAAAGAAGTCCATTCCATATCCAATATACATTGTTTCATAGGTTTGCTTTTGATTGCCATTGTATGTGTGTTACGCAATTAGGTACCCCGCTTTTTTAGTTGCCGTGCGACGTTTAAAAGCCAAACATTAAAGGATACAAGTAAGACAGGCTGCAGGGGAGAACATGGTTAATCCGGACAGGAAGGTGAAGTACTCTAGCAGGATAAGGGCTAGCGATGACCCGAAGCCAGCTACCAACCTGCAATCATGCGCATGCCTTAATACTGAACACAAGGGTACATTCCCCCGATTCAAACTTTATAGCCCGCAATGCACATGCGTGTAACTAGCTCAGAAGTATACAAGTAGCTTGCATGCCAGTATGCCAAAACGGCTTCTGATTGGAGAATTTCCCATTGGCATGCAAGCTTCTCGCATGCTTTTGTGCATGTTATACTTAGGCATGTGTATTACGGGCTTATGACGGCTCTGAAGTGTGCTACTCGCTGCGCAGTACCTCACCCCTCACCCCCGCTGACAGATGAATTTATTACTGCGCAGCGACTCGCCTCATATTTGAACCGCGCCATCAAGTTTGAATCTGGCTGTACAACTATCACTACATGATTACTGAATAAGTATAAAAGACACCTATTAACCACAAAGTAGGTACACACGGCTACACATCAAGTTATACATTTCCAGTTTTAGCTAACTTCGCATTGTATAGGTTTTTCGTACAATCAGAAGTCAGCTTATACTGGTTATGTATAGCTTGATGTGTAGCCGTGTGTACACAGACAGAAGAAATAAAACAAACCGCAACAAAAAGCTAAAAAACATTGAATGCAAGCAGGCAGTATTGATTTTCTTAAGAACTTACAAGCTTTGTCTATGTATTTGCAGTAACTACACTAAAGTAAATTACCAATAAGCTGGCCAGCACCGGCACCCTAATTGCGTAAGACACTTCCAATCCCAATCTGGGTGCTTACTCTCGAATATAATTCCGATAGATCGACATTGGTCAAACGTCAGTTGGTCGAGTTAAACGTCAGGGATTGGCTAGACTCAGTGAGTCCAGCCAATCCCAAACGTTATAGTGATAATTCCAATGTCAATCTATCGGAATTAAATTCGAGAGTAAGCACCCTGAATAATTTTGAAGGATATTGACTGCTCAACAACGTAAATAACGCAATAATTGTTGTAGAACTGTCAAAATTAAAGCCATTGCTTCCGTTAGTGTGTTAGGCAATTACTCCGCGTAATAAGTACGAAATAGGTGCAGCCTCTAGCATAAAATATACTTACGCAAAATCATTAAGAATAAGCGATTTTCTCGTAAAAATTAAATAACGATTGCAATTTGAAAATAGACCTATTTCATTCTATGTAATATGGTTTCGAGAATACAATGTTCGTTACAGCATAAAAATTAAATACCCATCAATATTTTAGGAGAAAATCTATTTTGAATCTTGCGCATTTATGTTCGTAATAGTACACACGGCTACACATCAAGCTGTACTTACTATTCCAGTTTTAGCTGACCTCACATTGTATAGGTTTTTTGTACAATCAGAAGTCAGCTTATACTGGTTATGTATAGCTTGATGTGTAGCCGTGTGTACATGAACTATGTAATAATATTTTATCTCCCGCATTATAAATAGGTACTACACGGTTATATACAAGGACAACAGAAAGACAAGGAATACAATCGCAGGAGTGTTTAACTAATTCAACAAAGGACACACAATGTCAATCACGCAGTTACAATGAACGTATGTAAAACAAAGGTATATTTCTAACAAAGTATGACTTTGATTGTTTCTAAAGTTACTGTGAGAAGAAAATTAAGTAAGCAGAAATGCTTATTAAGCATTTTCTGATGACGTATCGTGCAATATTCCTTTCATAATAGCTCTTGTTGGAAATGCGAAGGTGTACGATGGCAGAGAAAGCAACATCTGCACTTTAATTGCGCACGCACACTTTCAATCAAAATCTGAATCATTTTGAAGGATATTGCTAATACATTGCTTCATATGTTCGAAAAAAAATATCTGCACAACAACGTAAATAACGCAATGAATGTTGTTGGGCTGTCAAAATTAAAGCCATTGCTACTGTTAGAATACGCAATTACCCCTGTGGACTTCTGGAGACGCCAAAGGATTAGCAGAGAGGGTCAACTCAAGCCCTTTGTTTAGGTAAATTGTTTTGTTTTATATTACTTAGAACTAGCTTCCCCGGGATGCAATCTATCTCCCTGCCAAATTTTATCGAAATCCGTTCAGTGGTTTAGGCGTGAAAAGGTAACATACAGACAGACAGTGTTACTTTCAAATTTATAATATTAGTATGGATTCGAACTAGCTTCTGCCCGCAATTTCGTCTGCGTGAAATACCCTACCCACCCCGTCGCATCTGAAATTTGTTGTTCCCCCACCCACCCCGTCGCATCGCATCGCCTTCTGACTTTAATTCTTTTTGCTCGGCTCCTTAAGGCCCCTAGCATAATGTTATAATTATATCCTTCCTTAAGAATGGGGCTATAAAATGCAAAAAGATTTTTTCAAATCCGACTACCAGCAGAGATTACCACCTACATACAAACTTACAAACAAACTTTTACCTATATTTATTTATTAGTACTTATACAAAACGCTTAGGTAGAAGTTTCCCAAAAGCAGTTAATACGGAGGCCCTACTTTTCAAAGATGGACGGAAACGCTTATTTCGAGATGATACGACCCTAAAGCACCACCCCACCACCACCGTTGTTACCACCAATGGGTATAGCAAAACCGATTACTGCCATCTTTCTTCCCCTAAGGACCAACCAATCCTTGGCGATGTTTCGAAAAATGAATCCGAGAGCCCTATTACATTTTTTGCGTTAAATGGCCAACTTTGGCGTTCTTATTCTGAGAGAATGAACGACTTCGAGTACTTTGACTTATTGAACAGTGGAGAATAGTTATTACTTTAGGTTCTGGCGAGTTTCCGATAATAAAGTAACGGAAACTCGCATTACGTAGGTTTCAGAAGAATAACAGTTTTTATAAGACAGGCGGTTTACACAAAAGACCTGTCTCCATCACCTTACATTTTTTACCCGAAAGGTATCGTTTCATAGACTCTTAGCACTTCCATTACAAAGCAATTTAATGGAACTCATTCAAGAGGCCGTTATTGTTTCTCTAGCAATGTAGACAATAATCTTGAGGGGAAATAGCATGTTATTCCGTGAAATTGCATGAGTTTATAAAAGCTATTCAATTTAATGTTGTCTTACTTGACATCCCTTTATATCGTCGGTTGATGTAGTTGAATGTGAGGACTATGTGGGTCATTTCTTTTTTACTGTTTTCCTTCTTAGTTAGTTTTAATCATGATCTGGCAGTTTGAGTAAATTACGCGGCCTACCCAAATGTCCTTTCTTTGGTATTGTTCGTCGAATCGTTGAGCTCCTCAACTTCTGAGTTGAGCTGCACGATTTTGACAAATGCTTGCACTGACTGGACAGGTCCGCTCAATCTGTGTGGTTCTTTCCTCAAAAGACCATTTCAGACACCAATCTACATGGTCTTCACATGATCTGACCAAGATTATGTCTGGACTTTAAAAGAGACTGTGACCTCTGAGTTTGTTTCGGCCTTTCTTCTCAGAATAGTCAGATAGGAAACGCCGACCTCATCTAGTTTAAAAAAAATATGATTGACGTGTAAAAGTGTTTGTACAAACCTACTTACAGAAAATAAATCATTTATCATTCATTTATCATTTATCAGTTCTAATATTTCAAAAACCGAATAGGACTAAATATTTCGTGTTTTACAACAGTATACAACTGCGAGATAATAGCGTAACAAACTAACAGTAACAACGGCTTTCAGTTTGACAGTTAAAACAACATTCATTGCGTTAATTTACAACATTGAGCAGACAAATCTATTGAACATATGAAGCCATGAATTAGCAATATCCTTCAAAATCATTTATATTGTGATTGATCGTGTATTACGCTGCTGACCGGTTCGTGCAATTCTAATACATTTGGTCCCGTTTGGACCACAAGGACCAAAGATATCGTGTTTACAACAGTTTAAAACTTATAAGGTCATACTTTCAGAAACCAGAATCTAACCTACCGAAATCGAAAGATCGACACCAAAAAACATAATTAATTAATAATGAAGTAACGCTCAACATACGCATTTAACTCGCGTGACCGAAAACAAAGGAGTCGATGAAGACGTTACACGTGCGGTCAAACGAGTGTGTTTACATCACCTGAACAAAGGTTACGTGCACAGTGCACTTGACAACACGATAAGGTATGATCAATAGCCGTTATGCAAAATAAAGCCTTATTTTTAAATTATGCTAGAATTTCACATTAATTCGCACTTCCACACAATAGGCATAACGGACAGTCTCCTGTGCAGAGCCTGCATGGAGGCTGAGGAAATCTTGCTGCACATGTGCTCTTTGAGTGCACAGGCGTCACCCAAATTAGGTCTGAAACCCTCGGGACACAGATCTTACACAGATGTTCTCAACAGACCAGGAGAAGTAATCAACTTCTGAAGGGAGGTGGGCTGGTGAGAATAACCACCGACGGCAGACATGTCCCGCGCACAATGGTCCACTTGAAGGATTACGTGCAGAACCCAAACCCCATAACATAGAACATAGATAGAAGTAGGCTAGAAGCAGTTACGGTCTTCAAAGGGTGGCTGGCAGTAGACGAAGATCGATTAAAGATGTGTGAATTGAAAGGTCTACTCGTATTTGTAACAGAGGACTGCTGAAGGTTGATGATGATGCAATATTATTTATTAGATACGAATAGAATCTTAAGAGGGGCCCGTGGCTAAATAATAACAGCCGCACAGGTCGATCGATCAGGTTAAGCTACGCTTGCCGCGGTTGGTCTGTGGATGGGTGACCATCTTTACATATCGAGACCCCTCCGTGCCTCGGTCCCGGCCGTGGATCTTTGACAGTCGTTACGGGTCGTCAGAAGCCCGAAAGTCTGACAACCAGTCTTACCAAGGGGTATCGTATTACCCAGTAACTGGGTTGTGGAGGTCAGATAGGCAGTCGCACCATGTAAAATACTGGTATTCAGCTGCATCCGGTTAGACTGAAAGCCGACCCCAACATAGTTGGGAAAAGGCTAGGCAGATGAGATACGAATAGAATCTTAAATTACTTTTACTCCGCCCAAAGGTAAGCGGTAAGACAGCTCTTTGTGCAACATCATAAGATCATTGTTTTTAAAACACTGGGGATATGAGAAGCGAAAGTGATCTTGTAACTCAAAAGCATAACTGTCCTACTCATTTAGTCTGTATTCATATTGACCCGTTTCGAGATTTTTTTATCGTTTAGCGTAAAGGTTATTGGCCATTTGATGCATACCTGCATTGTTATCTATATTTAGCTTATTTAGAACGCAGAGACGATAGCGATGACAGGATGAATGATGGTCAAGGTAACACCCACAAGAGTCACAATGCAAAAAAGAATAGTCTTTGAAGAGAACCATCCAATAACCGCTAAAATTAACGGTCATAAAGGGATCATAATTATGACTAATTATACATTCGTAATAATAATATGCTATATTTTAGCAAAAGAGTTTGCTGCATTGTGATGTAATGACCAGACAATTAATCGGATGCTACTAAGAACCTTCATAAAGAATCCTACGCCCGCTTGCATCACAAATCACTAAAAGCATTTAAAACGTCGTCGCGTTCCGTCTTTGTCATCTTCAAAAAATTTACAGAAACAGAACGATGTTTTAGATCGGTAATTAATGTATCTAGGGTAGGGTAACGTATCTAGGGTAGGGTAGGCGGGTCACTAGTAGAGTTGAAAAACCCCTTCGTGGGAGTATTGTCTTGACAATACTAGGCAAACAATCATAATACTTATTGATAATAATCACAATCACACCAGTTCCCTTTCTGTGTTAATCGATGAGTTATTTAATACATGCGCTTGCGCAAGCGCACCGGTTACGAATAAATTACGTAGTAATTATTAAGGGGATGTGTTGAAAAAAATGTGGTCTTTCTATTTCGTGTAACTTGTTAAGTATGTGGGTAGGTGGGTGGTGTGGGTGGGTTGGTATGTGGGTTTAACATTTTGGTTCATGTTTTTTGACTCTTTGGTCTAGTATCATTGTAAAAGGAATACACGATTCGATGAATTTTTCTCGATACAAAAAAATTGCAAAGTTATATCTATTTTTTTACTTTTTTCGACATCACGGCGTAACGCTTATGAGTTATTCAATGGAATTTACTTTAAAACTTCTTTTGCTTTTCAGAAGTAATTGCATCACTTTCGCTCGCTTAGTAGGTTTTCGAGGATTTTAGATTTTCGAGGCCTTAATTTCAGATTTCGCTTTTTAGTTACGTCCCAAAAGCTCCCACTGAATAAGGAATCATTTGCGGCGTTAATTTTAATGATTGAGAACAAATAATCTCCATTCGTCAAGTTTTTTCCTAATAATGTGTACCAAAGGTTTCAAGGTTAGTGATAAAAGGGATTTAGATCAGTAGGCCCCAGCCGCACGAAACTTGTTTGAATAAAATATCTACTCTACGATAAGTGTATTGTAGCGTTAAAATACTTTCTATTTCTAAATGGTCCTCTGGTCCTTTTGACTTTATTTGATATCTGTTAGTTTATATTTAGAAATGGGTGTTATTTATATTTTATTTTATTTACTACATAAATACCTAATGTAGCGTTAAAATTGTTTCTAAATGGTCCTTTTAACTACAACATTGTTTTTTTTTCCCGCTGTTTTAATTCAGTACCTACAAGGAAATTACAAACGTAGCTAAACGTTTGTGATTTTCCTATATTTCTGTGTTTGTCCAGTATACAGCTGCGACGCCTGCGACCCAGTTGTCATTATCATTAATAATTTTATTTCATAATACTTTACATTCCATAAATTAATACATAATAATTTTAACTATATTGGTACCTACTTCTTATTATTATTATTTATAATTGAACTATTTAATATAGGCATCTACTATATCCCTTCTTAACAGTTGGGTAATAACCGCTAAAACTAATTCGGTTTCATTTATATGTATACTTAAATAAAAATCGAAATGCTATTCGTTGGTAAGCGCGCATCACTTGAGCCGATTTGGCATTTTTTTTATTTAAAATGTTCGTTATAGTCCGAATTGTCGGGTCAGCTAGCTAAAAATATTTAAAAGCAAAGTAAAATTAAATTTCTTACCCAGCAAAAAATTATACTTAATCCGTACATTCTTTTCTAAAAACAGCACACCACAGACCACATTCAACACACGATACCATAAAAACATTCTTTTTTAAACACCGAAATAAGAACAAAAAACACTACAGACACAACATTTAAAACACAACTGATCAAGTGATCACAACACGACACAACGAAAATAAATAAAACTTTTTAGTTGCCAACCTTTTTCTCTCCATGTTCCCGAACCATGATTATAATTACTATGTGTTACGTAAACACCACCAAAGTTTATGCGAGACAAATCGTGAATGAGGTAAATAGTCGGATACCGCGTGCGATCGGAGGAACCAACCTTGAACTCTCCTAACTGTTCGGAGCGCGGAGGCGCGTAACAACTTGCAAACAAGTTACGAAACAGCTTGCACGAGACGTTTGGGGTTTTATACATAATGGCACTTTGGCAGAATCATAAAACAATTCATATCACGCAATTTGTCTGTTTGACAGTTTCACACCTATATATAATATCCCTGAAGGGTTAGGCAGAGGTGTACCGATAGCATTTTACGAATCTCCATACAAAACTGTCATACAGATGAAATTACGTGATACGAATTGTTTTATGATTCTCCCAAAGTGGCCTTTTTAGGGCCCCAGACAGAAATCATCTTGAGACAATATGTATGGAAGTTAATGGAAGAAAGACTCGCAGGTATTGCACCGACCCCAAAAATAAATTAGGATGGGAGCTAGAGGATATAAGAGGATGACAATGATGACGGATTCAAATGCCACTTCCTCCTTTCCTATTGCTATATTAGTTTTTTTTTTAAATGGGTTTGCTCTTGACTCTAGTCTATACTCCGACATTTAATTAACTGCATAAAATGACACTTTTTAAGAACTAATTTCGGACTGCGTTTAGAAACACTATTCTGTACTAGACTGTTGACGTGACGTGTTACACTATTCTGTACTAGAAAAACAAGATTTGGTTGATGGCCGCGAAAAAACAAAAAGACGCCAATTTCAGTCCATTTAAGTAACACATAAGCTGTAATTTTACTGCAGCTAAAAGTCCGACCATAGGTTCTGACCTATGGTCACCTGGTGACCTCTGGGTCACAGAGAAAAAGTCGCCGATGGAGTGAGCTTACCCAGAAGCCTATTCACTCTCACTTTGAAGAGATTCGGGTTGTATGCGCTCGGAAACACAGACGCAGGTAGAGAGTTCCACTCTTTTGCTGTGCACATTAAAAAAGACATTTGAAAACACTTAGTTCGAATTTGTGGAATAGCAACTTGGCAGGGATGGTAACTTACAGTGCGTCTTGATAGGTTATTAGGGACCCCCAGTCCCTAATAACCTATCATGACGCACTGCAAGACGGCAGGCCATATACACCAAAGCGGAGATGCCAAATTGCCAATGACCGAAATGATTTCATTATTTCACGGGTTTGGTGATGAGAAAAACTATTCTTCTTTTCACATTGGTGGATGGCGAGTACTTAGAGATCCTAAATTCCTAACTTATAATATTAATATATTATAATTATATTATTATAATTTTATATTTATAATATTTATAATTTATAATAATACTATAAATGCGAAAGTAAGCTTGTTTGGTTGTTACCTTTTCACGCCTAATCCACTGAACCGATCATCCAGAAATTCAGGTGTACAGAAACGGACATAGCGTACCTTTCATCCCGAAAAAAAAAAGTGCTGTTGATGGCGCCACGTGTCTTTTGTCTTGACCGCAGACGAAGTCGCGGGCAACAGCTAGTAATATATACCCTTGAAGCTTCGAGTCGAATAGAGTCATCGAAAAGTGACCTAGTTTCTTTGTTTCTACTCAACCTGCCGCACATGATGTCTCGTCATCAAGTCCCTTGTTTGTCTTTCATCGGGCGTTTGGGATTAAGCTTTCTAGTAGATGCCCGATGCGATGCGTGCCGATGCGGGTGCCCGATAGACACGGTCGCCCGCCAAAGACTTGGGCGGGTCATAGGATTAACAGCAGAGGTTGAGTACCTAACAGAAATCACGAAACAAATGGAAGTCTTCTATTCTTATTGGAAAATCGGTTCATAATATTTGAGACGTCTGCCTCAATGTAAACAGCGTTTTTTAAAATTATTTAGAACTAGCGGAAACAACAGACGTTGTCCTGCCCGAACATTAATTGTGAATGAAAACCATCTCAATCACATTAAAAAAATTAATTGAATTTTTGCGAGACTAACGCAGGGCAATTGATTTTTATACATACCGTACCTTGCTTTCATTGTTCAAACATTTTAAGATTTGTCTATTTTTAGGAGGTTTTTCAATTTGACATTCGGATTTGGGTTTTGCCATCGGCAAGAATGACAAACTTCCATAAAAACTTCTTATTTAACCTTTTCAGGAGATGAATTTCCAAATATCCATCCGTAGTGCTCACTTACGCTATACTTATAACTGACTCGGACTACGGAACTCTTGTGCAACATTTCATGCTTCTAGACCCAACGGCATCGGAGGACACGGTAGAGCATACGGTGGAGATCTGCCCGGCTTGGGCTGAGCTCCGCTGTGTCCTCACGACGGCGATCGGCGGCGGCGATCTCTAGCGTCCGGCCCTGGTCCAGGCCATGGTACGGAGCGAGAGTTCATGGGAGGCTGTCGCCTCCTTCTGCGAAGCAGTAATGCTCGCGAAGGAGGAGGCGGAGCGCGTGAGGGAGAGGCAATCTTTGCGCCCTCGCGCCCCTAATCGCCGCAGGAGACGCCCTGGGCGTCGGGAATCGATTGCCGATTCCCGGCCACCGTAGGCGCGGGCTTGCGGACGGCGAGCTATGGGCAGCTCGCCGTCCGGTATGGACCAGGCCCCGGGTTGACGGCGCGTTGTGTTCCACGCGCGCCTCAAGGAGAAGTCAGCACCAATTGACGGGGTCCGCCAGGGCCGATGCCTGCCAGGGCCGCGGGTTGTTCGAAAGAGATACCGTGGCCCCTGGCACAGGCAACTGAAGGAACACGGGTGGGTTTTAGTCAGTAAGAGTCTGACACTCCCTTCCGCTCCACCCAGAGCGGAAGAGGTCATTTGATGATTTCCCAACCAAAAAAAAAAGAGACCCAACAGCATAAGCTGTGCGTTGTAGATAGATAATATCATAATTGCTATTCATCTTTCGTTACATAATGACGGTAAATCGGTGCTCGGGGAGAAATATAACATTAGGTAATGTATAAAATGACCCCGACGAGTCACGGTGTTTGCCAGTAACATACAAAAAAGGTGATTTTGAAACGTGTCTTTTAAGGTTGATATTAATACTTTTTTACGAAATTTATGCTAAGCAAGTGAAGTGATTTGATTTTTCTTTCTTGGCTTATCATACATTACTATAATTAATCCAATAACCACGAGCAGTTCGTCAGATTAAGTGTAATACTGACTGCAGTCAGTTCCCCCTGGAATTGGCCGTTTGTTTGTAATCGGTAGCTCCTTCATTGCAGGATTTGCAGTCTTTCCAGATTGGGAATTATGCGCCATTTTAGGTGATTCGGTGAGTCGGGAATAGTGAGATCCCCTAACTAGCAGACCGCTAGATGTTTGTGCTAGATATGCACATTATTCCCACTAGGGTGCACATTTAAATTATCACATAATACTCGCCGACACCGAATCTCAAGCATAACGATCTTTATATACCAGGAAATAACGTCATAGTAACAATAGAAGAAGAAAAAAGGAACTTACTTCGCTAGAGGCCGTTGACCCCATATATTTAACTGGGAGACACTTAAAAACTGAAATCTGGCTGATAATAAAACCAGAAGGTACAAAACAGCTCGATATAGCCAAATTGATTTAAAAATCGAACTTTTACACGGACACTAGTCACGTGCACGCTATGGTCGCCTGACCGCTGCGGAGCTGCGCAGGCGCACTACAGCCGTAGTGTCCGGAGAACCGACTCTACACCTCGTGTTTTGTAAACTTTGGATTGCCGGTGGCAATTTTAACCGGTTATAATTGGAAATTAAGACAGGTCAAGGCGTTCAGGGATGACACAAAATGGCACGTAGAATAAAATGTTTACGCCCTTTGAATTGAGTAGCTCGGTATAGTTCTCTCTACGAGTCAAGAGAAAATTACACAGCAAATAACAACATCCTAAGACGATGCTGAGACTATATAACAGCATTGTCGAAGTACGTTCGGGAGCCGGTGCCATTACATCAGAAATTCTGACCGCAACTGCAGTATTGTCGGCATAATATCCGGGACATTCCTTTTCGGGACATTTCCTTCAAGACATGCTTTAAAAGAGCTATGGTGAAGGCAGTGGTATGGTGACGTGGTGTATGCAGGCAGGCCATAAAGGATTTATGGCTTCGGCTTAATTGCTTAAATATTTGCTTTTTATACTGCTGCTAGTGACTGGTGTTTTTACAGCTTGTTTAATGCAAATTGACGTTATATATTGACAAGCAGCGCCCCGCGGTTTTACCCGCATAAGTTTCGATCCCATGGGAATTTCGGGATAAAAACTATTCTACGTCCTTTCCCGGGATTCAAACTATCTCTATACCAAAGTTCATCTAAATCGATTCAGCGGTTTAAGCGTGAAGAGGTAACAGACAGACAGACACACTTTCGCATTTATAATATTACGGATTGAAGGGCAAAAGGAAGATTCTGGTAATTGTGTTTGTTAAAGCCAAAATCGTGAAGACGTCACGATATCAGTTGCAAACACGATAGGCCAATATCGTCACGAATTGGGAGCCCCGGATTTACGCCTAGGCTTACAAGACCCCGTCCTAGGGGCCCAGCCTAGGAGCCCCAAAGCTACCCCGACCAGGTATCTTTCCTGCCTGTCAAGAGGCTCAGAGCCTTCTTTTGCATTGGCCACTCTGGGAAAGGGCCCAGGGCCCCTCCATTCATGGGGAATCACCCAGCGTCATAGATATCAGATGCAGGGTGCTAAAAATTTCGAGCTTACTTCGCTCGCTTTATCATCTGTCCAGTATCCTAAAGTGCTTAGTGCCTCCAATAGTTTAAAAACGGCCCTGCGCATTAGGTGTCATAAAACGGGCGTCGACACCGAGGCAGCACTTAAAAACGCCGGCGCGACTGATTGACTAATTGGCCAGAAAAAAAAGACAATGATGAATGAAAAAGCATAAGAGAGACTTTTGCCCAGCAGTGGGATAGTTTAGGTAAAAAAAAGTCATCAACCCTACGTGGCCGCAACGACAATCGAGCCCAGCACACACATAGGTGCTCTACAATGGCTCACTAATCCCAAACACAGAAGTTGTGTAAACAGACATACCCCATTATACCAGTTCAAATTGGTTTAACTTCTCACAGTGAAGCGTTTTCCACCTGGTGTTGAATTACATCAAATACTTAATGTTATTAATTTCTGAGAACAATATGACTTAATTCTGCAAATGTAAGAAAGATTCTGCGTGGAATATAAAAAAATATTATCTTGAAATACAATGTTTTCGCAAATTAGGTGTGAGCTTTTTTTAATAATAATGAAAATGTTTTTTTATGTGCTTGAATCACAAGAATTTACCTAATAAAGTTAATTAAGAATTTTGGTAGTTACATTTTGAACATTCAATTGAAGAACATGGTTTTTTAAATCTTAGTTCATTAAAATAACTGAGCATCTTTTTTTAAATAGAGATATTTTTATTGTTTAACAAAGAGGTCCTTGAAAGTATAACTACCAACCAAAGACAACAAAATCTGTCACTATCAACATTTTTTGTTTTTAATGAATATGATTATCGTCTTCACTTTTAAACTTGATTAGTTTAGTAGCTTAGGTAGACATGAGTCTTCCATGGAAAATTGGTAACTATGACTCAAACTAATGGGTTACTCAAAACATAACGATTGTGTATTAAAGCTACATGACCACAGAGACCAGACCACAAATTGTAAACATTAGTGTTTCTCTGTTTGCCTCGTGCTGGTAACTGTAAACATACAAGATGTTTACATTGGCAGAGTAAAGCTTCCTACTAATGTTATTGCTGCTATAACTTGAGAGAGACCATTAACTAATTGTTTTCTAAACATATTGCTTATGTGTTGTTATACCAATCAAATTTAGGTACTCGTCAAGGTATAGGTACTTATGATTGATTAGATTATATAAAATAGAACAATATACATAACATATTTTAAGTAATGATTGAGTTATATTAAGTCATTTTAACTTAAGTTATGTAGCATAAAAAATATTTTCTTATCAATGTATTTCTAGTCTTGTCTTTCTGTGTACTTACTGATAGAAATAAAACTAAAATACTTATCTAATTAACACATAATAAATTATGTTTAAAGTTTTACAGTAAGATCTAGTAAGCCATAAAGCTATATCAATGCAATAGCCTCTACCTTGCTATAGCGATTTCTTCAGGCGTTTGAAACTAAAAATGGGAGCGCGAACTAATAATGTGCCTCAAAAAATTACCTATTTCTAAAATACCGCAGTTTAATCTGTATGAGACTGTCCCACTGTCCCAATTTAAATCTTGGCTGAATGCCCTACACAAACAAGCCCGTATCGTGTTGTTTCCGATATTGCCGAGCAAATGCAAAATTATGACAAAAAAGTAACATACATCTAGTAGCCTCTAGTAGCAATTACTTTTACAGTTATTCTGACAACTGTACCCAGTAAATCTAGTCATAAAAAGCTTACCGGTTGTGATACATTTGGAAATGATCGTCGTGAAAGTGGCTCGGCAAACAGTGTCGAGTGCTCTCCTGGCTCTCCCATAGCAAAGTTATTACCGCTGATAAATGACTAGTTAAAGTTAAAAATCTAGCCGGTATCAGAGTGTCCGCTCCTCTCATACCGCTTTTTTATAAATAGTTTTTTCCAATTTAACAAGAAACAAGCTGGGCAGCACGCAACTTCAAAACGTGCACACAAATGGCGTTCCACTTCAATCCAGTGACCCAGTATGAGTATGAGCATTTGATTGACACTTCTGACACTGCAACGTCTGCAACGCATGGCAACGCCTTGCAGTTTGCTCTTTCTCTCTTTCTATTGTAAAAAGTTTGTATGTATGAGATGAGACAAAAAATGTATCTGGAACGAGGAACGTAGAATTGCACAGTGCACTCCATGGCGGCGCGCCTAGCTTGCGCTACATGTTATTAATCTGTGGGCGCGGCGCTGAGCGCCAATGACTAAATAAAGATTCAATATTTTTTTTTATTTACACAAATTGGTTTATTTAAGTTACATCGCAAATTACCTAGAATTCGTAAATTCAGATATTCTTGGTAATTTTATTCCTCTTCAGAAAACCTATAGTGTTTATCGCAATATAAAAATTCACCAACAGGTTTTTTTTTTTCTAGTAAGAAACAAAACGATTGCCGGGCGGCGGGCGGTGTTGTTGATGCTGTCAATGTCATTTTACAATAAAATAAATAAAGTGGGAAAAACTCTATTTATTTCCATTATTAGCTGTTATTTTCAGTTTTATTTAATCAATACATCATAAATGAAGCTGCTAAAACCCAGTTGGGTCAATCATGATGGTAAATATTCTTGATTTTGTCGTTGAAAAGGTTCGTAAGTTGGAGTGAGGATTTTTGTTGAAAAGTGGCATTTTTTCAGATAAACCGATATTTTCTGTTGATATACATCCAACGGGGAAGCGGTTTGCAACCGGGGGTCAGGGCGGCGACTCCGGGCGGGTTGTGGTTTGGAACTTGAACCCCGTTTTGTTTGAAGCAGTTGAAGTGGACCCCAATGTACCAAAGATGCTTTGTCAAATGGACAATCACTTAGGTTAGTAGCTCTGCTGTTATGTACGTCAATAGCTGTACCTTGTCCATATTCATTTCTGCTCCTATGTTTATTTGGCTTATATTGGTCCAAACTGGAGGTCCACCAAAGCCTTCTATCAGAACATTAAATGATAGCAAATGGTCAGATTTTAGTACCAAAGACTCTTTTCATAGCAGTATAATTATGTGTTCATTCATTATGTGTAATTCATTCATTCATTCATATCAGTCCCCTGGTCAGCAAGTCTCTTTAACACAAGGGCCTCTTCTATTGCCCTCCACTCAGAATAAAATAATGGCCATTTGTTTTTATAAAATACTGAAACTTTGAAATAATAAATGGACTTATTTTCAGCTTGCGTAAACTGTGTGCGTTGGAGCAATGGCGGTAAATACCTGGCATCAGGCGGTGATGACCGACTAGTTATGGTGTGGGGGCTCAGTGTGGCCGCCATGGGCACTCCTGGCAAACACAAGGCGGAGACTTGGCGGTGTTTGGCTACATTGAGAGGACATGCAGGTTTGTGTAGCAATATTTTTAAAATTTAACTTTATTGGAACATAATTATAACAGTTATTATTTTAATAAGTAATTATTATAAGATTTAATTGAAGTTTTCTTAAAACCATGGCTTTAAAAGTATGCAATAGCTTCCTGAATCTAATAAATATGAAACAGTCTGCAAAAATAATAATTGTTATATGTACCGTATATACTTTCGTATGCAATTAGTAAAAAGCTGTTATTTTGACATTACAAACAGACACTTAAACTTTATTAATTTGTATAGATTAGCGCTTATTGCTAAGTATAACTAATTTTTCGAAAATATTGTATTAAGTATGCCATGCTGGTTACCTCTATGTAAACATATATGTTTAGGAAAATTATTTCTTTCATAAAATATTTCCTTAAACAACTATAAGGAAATATTTTATGAACAAAATACTTTTCCTGCCTTAGAAATGCAACTGAGCTTACATTAACAGCAGCAATAAGATTTTTTATATTAAAGTACTTACACTACCTCTTGTAAAATAGGTGATGTGTTGGACCTAGCCTGGTCACCGCTAGACAAGTGGTTAGCCAGCTGTAGCGTGGACAACTCAATCATCATCTGGAATGCAGAGAAGTTTCCAGAAATGGTGTGCGTATTGAACGGACACAGCGGGCTTGTGAAGGGTGTGGCTTGGGATCCAGTAAGTATTGTATCTTTCAAAGCTACAAGTAAAGTAATATAAGTAGTATAAGTATGTAGTATAAGTTTTCTGAAAACAAACAATAGCTGCGCCCCGCGGTTTTATCTGCATAAGTCTCGATCCCGTGCGAATATTGGAATAAAAGTATAATATGTCGTAATCCAGATCATGGTCTACCCCATGTGCAAAATTTCATCCAAATCCGTTTCATCCAAGCCGTTTTAGTGGGACGTGGATTCTCACTAGAGTCCAGACAAGATTGCCAACAGCAAATATATTGATTTAAAAACGTAGCTATGTTGATTGGCTGTAGTTTAATTTAAATTTAGAGTTTCTAACGTTGGTTTGATAATTTTGAGTTTATCATTTAATTTAAATCATTTATTTGCCTTAAATATGGTGGGTACACAAAATGTTAAATTAAATTATAGCTCAGAACATATTTCACCCTCATTACGGGCATGCAAAATTATAGTTCTAACATTGGTTTGATAATTTTCAGTCCATCCCGACTTCTCTTTTATGCAAACAAACATTTACTCACGCCATCTTCATATGAAAGCAGGCAGAATAAATGCAACCTGCTATGATCCATTTTAATTATTGATTATTTTGTCATAACTAATTCCAGGTGGGCAAATATCTAGCGTCACAGTCTGATGATAAGTCGCTGAGGGTGTGGAAGACGGCTGACTGGGCGCCGGAAATTGTTATCACAGAGCCATTCGAGGAATGTGGAGGTAAAGATTATCTTTGGTCTGATTTTACCAAAGTCAGTTTTCTTTTCTTTTATCTCATCATCTGCCTAGCCTTTTCCCAACTATGTTGGGGTCGGCTTCCAGTCTAACCGGATGCAGCTGAATACCAGTATTTTACATGGAGCGACTGCCTATCTGACCTCCACAACCCAGTTACTGGGTAATACGATACCCTTTAGACTGGTTGTCAGACTTTCGGGCTTCTGACGACCCGTAACGACTGTCAAAGATCCACGAATGACAGCCGGGACCAACGGCTTAACGTGCTTTCCGAGGCACGGAGGGGTCTCGATATGTAAAGATGGTCACCCATCCACAGACCAACCGCGGCAAGCGTAGCTTAACCTGATCGATCGACCTGTGCGGCTGCTATTATTTAGCCACGGGCCCCTACTTTCTTTTCTTTTATCTGTGGAATAAAATTGACGTCTAGTCTGACAGTTCTAGTGTGGAAAAACTGTCAAAAATTAAAAAAAAAAAATTCTTAGTATAAGACTTACTCTAGGTATAAAAGTTTGGTAGAATGCGCCCTAAGTGTTACAGTAATACCCTCGGACCAAATAAAAAACCAAGACAGAGCGCTGAGAACGATACAGTGAAGCATGCCAAAACTACACCTCCGCTCTGTGCCGCTCACACGCACACATTTACAACCATTTACAATCAAACTACACCTCACTAAGTGCACACATGTTCACGAAACCAGCTTCACTTTACTGTTGACAGCCCTCTGTCTTGGTTTTTTATTTGATCTGAGGTTATTACCTCAGTTACGCAATTCAACAATTCAATCAATTCATTCAATTTAAATTGCGTAACACACTAACAGTAGCAATGGTTTTCGTTTTGACAGTTTTACAACATTCATTGCGTTATTTACGTTGATGACCAGACGAGTATTTCGAAATTGTGCAGCAATGGATTACCAATTTTTTTTTTTTTTTGTAATTGTGCTGATTGGGATTTTACGCAGGTACTCTTTGAAAGAACTCGAAAACCACAAAACGCTTTCTTGATATAACAGATCCATTAAACTGCCCCGATCCATCTAATCATAGTTAAAGAACTTATAATTTTCGTGACCATCAACTTTTTCCACAGGTACAACGCACGTTTTACGTTTATCCTGGTCTCCGGACGGCCAGTATGTATTATCTGCGCACGCGATGAACGGAGGCGGTCCTACCGCGCAAGTGGTAGAGCGAGACGGATGGAGGTGCGACAAGGACTTCGTGGGACATAGGAAAGCTGTCACGTGTGCTGTAAGTTACTCGTACTTTAGAAATATAGGTATCACGCTCTCACGATAAAACAGAGTGAGATGGAGAGGTGTAAGAGTGTAGAGAGCTTCATAGAATTTGATGAGTGTCGTTTATGCCTTTTAAACTTGGAGATTGAGTTTTTGTTTCATTTGAGAATTCTGCCATTAAGGCGGAAACATACTTATAACACGCCTTGCGATGGCAATGTAGCGTAGTCATTGGCCATATTTTAACTTTCGAAGCGGGGTGTTCGTCACTTGGTGAATGGACACGCTCAAGGTGGCGTCTGGTGTTACTTGGTGTTTCGGCCCTCACTCTTATAATGCTAATTTCGAATGCCCTTGATTTTCATTTTTATTGTATTTTCAATACAAATAAATATCATCAACGTGCAAAGTAACCATGAATTCAGCACACGAGTCTACACGTAGCGTAGTAATATTTTGTCAGTTGCATAATCAGCCTATAATGTTCCCACTGCTGGGACACAGGCCTCCTCTCGATGAGAGGGAGTGGGCCGTAATCCACGAAGCGGGCCTAGTGCGAGTTGGTGCAAAAAATCGGCTTTTGAAGCTCTCTGCTTTTAGAAAAGTGCAACTCGGTCAAAATGTATGGAACAATTTTTTTTTTATTATCACCTACAAGAAAATTCAGGAGGTTTCAGAACCGTGTAGGTACGTCAGTTATAGCAATTAGCTGACCCACTCGAAACTTTTAAGAAAACGAATCGATAGAATTTTATAATTCTTTTATATTTTATTTACTTTGCTCAAATCATCATCTGTCTAGCTTTTTCCCAACTATGTTGGGGTCGGCTTCCAGTCTAACTGGATGCAGCTGAATACCAGTATTTTACATGGAGCGACTGCCTATCTGATCTCCACAACCCAGTTACTGGGTAATACGATACCCTTGGTAACACTGGTTGTCAGATTTTCGGGGTTCTGACTACCCGTAACGACTGTCAAAGATCCACGAATGACAGCCGGGACCAACGGCTTAACGTGCTTTCCGAGGCACGGAGCGGTCACGGTATGTAAAGATGGTTACCCATCCACCACAGACGAACATCGGCAAGCGTAGCTTAACCTGATCGATCGACCTGTGCGGCTGTGCCGTGGCTAAATAATAACAGCCGCACAGGTACAAAGTAGGGGTACTTTGCTCAAATAATTATTTAATTAACTGGTGACCGTTCTGTCCCCAGCGCTTCAACAACAACATATTCGTGAAGGAGGGCAAGAAGTGTTGCTGCGCGGCTGTAGGCTCCCGCGACCGTGCGCTGAGCATCTGGCTGACGTCACTCAAGCGGCCCCTCGTGGTCGTGCACGACTTGTTCAGTGACAGCGTGCTGGATCTGTCTTGGAGCTCCGATGGTAACAGATTTTTTACTATGTTTTAGTGTACACACGAGCGACTCGCGTCGAAGACAGATGCAATTGCAGCCGTCGGAACACAGCAACGCTGCTTGGCTACAGAATAACTATTAAATGAATTGGGTATGAATGTGGATGAAATGGATGGCTGTAAGACCCTTTGTACACACGTTTTTCTTGCTGTGAAAAACTACGGTTTATTCGCCGTCTGTAGGCACGGTCGTCAATATTGTATGGATCACTATGGAAGCTTGTTAACGGACTCGTTTTTCCCTAAAGCGCGGCTTGTACGCCGTACCGTAAAAAAAAATCGTGCCAAGTACAAAGAGTATGGGAAGACCAAAGCTGGACTATGTTAGAGATGATATGTCTGGAAAGGAGGTGAATACTGGGTTGACATCTAAAAGAGAAGTGTGAAAGGAAAGAATTTTATTATTTGTTAGAAAGACAAAAAAAAAAGATAAAAAAGGAACCGAAAAAATATGCTGGGTTATAAGACTTTTAGTTTTGATATAATAAAAACATTGTGCTTATTGGTGCAAAAAGGTACATTAATAATATAACATTTAAAACTTTTTTTCTTAAAAAAAAAAACAGAGGCACTCCGGGAGTCTCGTGCCGACAGAAGTGAAAACAAAACACAAACAGAATACTTTGCCATCACTCACTGACATATCGGATATACATTAAAACCGAGTACATCCCGAGGACAGCCGAACATATCCGAAGCGGTGTCGCTGGTAATAGTGTCGCGAGTTCAATGGTTTTTTTTCCCATCTCAAAATATGCCCAACGCACCTAAAGAAGTTTTCACTTAAATAAAAACAATGACGGTGAGTACAAGTAACTCTCGGTTGCGTATGCGTCTTTTTATATTTACACCTTTTATTTATATGTTCAGGTCTGAACCTACTGGCGTGCAGTTCAGACGGCACGGTAGCATGCATACAGTTCACTAACAAAGAGATCGGAACACCGCTTACTTTTGATGAAAAGGTACGTTTTGTCTATTGCTTATTGTCTATGCGTCATACTATAAAGGTCATCAAAATCAAAAGTCATTTATTCAAACTAGGCTGAGAATCAGCACTTTTCGAACGTCAAAATTACATAAGACAGTCCCCCAAAACGCCCGCCCTTCACCACTTCCTAGTGCTTTCGCTGGGGAGAAGAAGTGGCGCAACAAACTCCCCAGCAGCACAGCTGTCTGTTCAGTTATAAAATACTCGACTGTATACAAAACTAGACCTGCAAAGTATCTAATTAACATTACAGGACACAGAACATTCAATAAAATTATTTGCCATATGTTCGCTAGCCACGCCAATATACCAACAAATACCATAAAAATCTATACGTACTCAAGCTAAAATAAAAATACTAAATCAAAAGTAATAAAATAAAAATAAAAACTACCTAAATAAAAGCCTCCAGGTATAAAGGGCGTGACAACTTACATATTTATGCAATGCTGGGTTCTGTTCACATAGCTGTCACCTGAAGGCACAAATGATAGACCAGGACCATCAAAGTAAAAATTAATAAACAAGTTAGGTATTACTAATAACAACAATAAAACCATGGTCAGCAAGACGACCAGTCACCACAAGCAGCACCCGTTCACGAGCATAACGCAAAGATCAGCCATTACCCCCCTCGCCATATTTGAGGGAAGGAGGCAACCCGACCCCCGACGCTACCGCAAGCAGTGACATCTAAGGGAGCATGACGAACTTGCTGCCGGTTACTCAGGCAAGAATAAAATGATCAATCATAGAGGTCGCTAGCTAATCACTTATTGCAATCAACTCATTACAAAACATTGAAATGAATTGATTATGTCAATAATAAATTAAAATAAAATTAAACTGAATTTACTTATACAGTCAACAAAAAAAAAAAAGAAAAAACAATTACATGAACTCATATAACCTGTCAGTAAGCTAATTCTGGAGAAAGAACATAAACATTGTCTTGAGTTAATCAGGCCGACCAACTATTCTTATCGTTTAAGTAGTCGTTGATTGAATAGTAAGCCTTTGAACAAAGGTTGGATTTTACTTGAGCTTTAAACGTATTATAAGGCAAATCTAGCAAAGAGGAAGGTAGCTTGTTATAAAAAGTTATACCAAGCCCAACAAATGAGTTATGAACCTTATGAAGCCGGTGAAAGGGAGTTCGTAGTTTGTCCTTATTTCTAGTGTTAACATTGTGAATATCACTGTTTTTAGTGTACAAGTGTATATTTTGCCTAATATATAAGATGTTGGCAAAGATAAACTGTGATGCAACTGTGAGAATACCAATATCTTTAAAAAAATCTCTTAGAGAAACTCTGGCACCTAGCTGGTAAATTGCTCGAACAGCTCGTTTTTGCAGGACAAATATATTTTGTATATCAGCGGCTTTGCCCCACAGCAGAATACCATAGGACATAACGCTGTGAAAATAACTAAAATAGACTAAACGAGCTGTATCAACGTCAGTGTATTGTCTTACTTTCCTGACGGCGTAGGCATCCGAACTGAGCCTTCCTGCTAGGCTGGATATATGTGGTCCCCACTGAAGTTTGGCATCAACTGTTATTCCCAGAAATACTGCCGAGCCCACAGTTTCAAGCACCTCTTCATCTAAGACGATGTTGGGTCCTAGATTTCTAACATTTGGTAAGGCGAACTTTACACATTTAGTTTTCTTGGCATTGAGAACTAGGTTATTTGACGTAAACCAATCCGTAACTATTGAGAGTGCACTGTTTACGTCGTCAAAATCTTGTCTATTCCTGTCTACTTTAAAAATAAGAGAGGTATCATCTGCAAACAGTACAACGTCACAGATGCCCTTTAAATGGAATGGTAAGTCATTGATATATACTAAGAACAAGAATGGACCCAGTATTGAGCCTTGCGGCACACCTAACAGAACTGGTAGCCCGGAAGATTTCACACCATTAACATCTACACATTGGAACCTATTATGTAAATAAGAATGTATTACGTTGAGAGCCTCGTTTTGGACACCGTAATGACGTAGTTTACGTAAAAGAGTGTCATGGTGCACGCAATCAAAGGCTTTGGAGAGATCACAGAAAACTCCAATAGCATTTTGCGAGTTCTCCCATGCATTAAATATGTGCTTCAACAAAGCAACACCCGCATCTGTAGTCGAACGACCTTTTGTAAAGCCATATTGTTCATTATGAAGGAGGCTATTTAAATTAAAATGTCTTAGCAACTGCTTGAGTATTAATTTTTCAAATATTTTACTAAATGCAGGTAAGATAGAAATAGGCCTGAAATTGCCAACGTCATTTTTATTACCTGATTTAAATAATGGTATGACTTTACTACTCTTCATGAGATCAGGAAAAGTTCCTAAATCCACACATTTATTAAAAGTAACAGCTAGATAGGGAGCTACGATGTCTATTATATTACTTAAAAGTTTAATGGAGATGCCCCAGTAATCACCGGTGTTTTTAGACTTAAGTGTGTTAAAGACATTAACTACATCACGCGGGGTTACATGTTCGAAGCTAAATAAGCGACTACATGTAGGTACACTACTATGCAAAAGGTTTTCAGCTTTAGACGGGGACGAATTTAGGGAGCAAGTCGTAGTTATAGGTATATTGGCAAAAAACTCATTAAATGCCTCAGCTACATCAGCTGCTTTATTAACTAATTTGTTGTCGACCATAATCTCAAGTTGTTTATCTTGTTTAACCGATTTACCAGTTTCATTTTTAATAATTTTCCATCATAGTCCATTACCAGCCCAACACCGCCTCGCCTCACAAGTGTATTGAAAAACGAACTTTAAACTATATAGCACATTGGATATTTTTAAATATAAGATTAAAACAGTTGACAACAGCTGAAAACCGCTGTAAATTCTGAATGTGGGTGTATTAGAAAATAAAACTTCCCTTTTAATAATATTAGTAGTAAAAATACTGTCAATCAATCACCATCACTTCTCAATTTAAGTAATGAGTCACTCTTTCTTTAAAAACAATTATCCGTTTCCAGAACGCTTTCTATGAAAAGATCTACGGCAAATGTTTGGCCAACGAGTCGGGCAGCGACTTGTCGGCCAACTTATTGGTCGAGTGCCCCGAGATACTACTGGCCAGAGAGAAACAAGACGCTAAAAAGGAGGCTGCTAAAGAGGAGACCACGCCCAAGAGTGATAAGTCGCAGGTACACGTCACATGTTCGAAAACCTGTATGGCCTTTTTGATGCCTTATAAAAACCCAGAGGCATCAAAATCATCATTACCAGTCAATTTTCACCACCATGTCGTCATCTGCCTAGCCTTTTCCCAACTATGTTACGGTCGACTTCCAGTCCACCAGATGCAGCCGAATTCCAGAATTTTACATGGAGCGCCTGCCTATCTGACCTCCACAACCCAGTTACTGGGTAATACGATACCCCTTGGTAAGACTGGTTGTCAGACTTTCGGGCTTTTAACTACCCGTAACGACTGTCAAAGATCTACAAATAATAGCAGAGACCAACAGGTTAACGTGCTTTCCGAGTCACGGAGAGGTCTCGAAATATAATAAATGGTCATCCATCCACGGATCGACCTCGGCAAGAGTAGCTTAACCTTTGATCGACCCGTGCGTCTTTACTATTAACCTGGCTTAATCCTGGCTTCACCACCTGAATTCTAACGAATAAAGAAAAATTTAATAATTCAATGATACATAGTCACGGAAAAGTTGCTCTAGTAGTCGCAAGCGCAACTGTTGAGCATGTAGTTTCGGGTTCGTTCCCCGGATCGGGAAATTATTATTGGGTTTAATAAGTCTTTAGCCGTAGATGTAATCTAGGTTAGTGAAACTTAAATATTAGCACTCGCAAAATATACTAATGTCATGCACCCCATTTTTAATACTCGGTAGTTTTTTTTTTTTTGGAGCTAAGCATTGTATATTTTGTAGTGTTCGATCTATATTTTTTTAATGTATTTTTGTGGTGTTCTATGAAGTGTATATAAATAAATAACAGATTATAACTGAATTAAAAAAGGAGGTTCTAAATCCTTACATAATATAAAACAAAGCTGCCGAAATGTCTGTACACGTATAACTTCCGAATGACTACACCAAATTGGATAATTCTTTTTTTCTTGTGTTCTGTATTGCCAGGACCAGTAAGTAGTAAGGATTTTGACGGGACTTTCACTAGCAGATACCTGATGTAATAAGGAGTAACTTAAACTACTTTTATTTTAGAAAAAGAATTAGGGTTCCGCGCAAAAAAATTAAAACGTTTTCCGTCATGCGCGCGAATCAAGTCGCGGGCACAGCTAGTACATAATAAAACATGTTTCTTTGTTGGCAGTTGAGTCAGAAACTCTTTATAATTTGTTATGTTACAGCCGAAGAGTCTGCTAAGTCCTTCAGCGGGTTCGAGTGGCATATCATCGACGCCATTACGTCCGATGGACAGGCAGATAGAGACGCGCACGTCGGATGGCAAGCGACGCATCACGCCCGTCTTCATACCGCTCACACACGCTGATGCCAAGTAAGTTCGAACTTAGGGTCTAAACAGACGGACTGCATTTCAGCTGCAACATCGCAGGATGGCAGCCTTAGACCCACGTATTCTGGAAACCTATTTAGCCCTCAGGCACTCACATGATCAGACCAAGATAATGTCGGGTCTTTAAAAGAGAAAGACCTCTGAGTTTGTTTCTGTGTTTCCTAACAGAGTATTTGGATAGGAAGGTGCTTCCTATCCAAATAATCTGTAAGGAGACCTCATCTATTTTGTTTTTTTATTATTATTGACTTGTAAAAAGGGTTTGTATAAACCTACTCACAGAAATAAATATCACTTGTCGTTTAGGAGATCAGGAACCTCGTAAAATGGCAATTTTCCTGCGATTTTTTACGTCAAAAATGCGCTTGCAGCAGTTTAATGAACAAGGTCCTCAATTCGCATGAATATTTTCCCAGTGACAGGCACCAGTTTTTCATTTATGCTGAACCCTTATTTGGCACAACCGTTGGGCTCGCAACAATTATATTCTTTTTTAGATTATATTGAGTTATATATTTGAGATAATGGCGTGCAGTTTATTGCTGATGACAATAAAGTCTTTGTGGTGTATTTAAATTAAAATGTTCTTTCCTTTCAAGCAGAATAAGGAATATTACTGATTATAACGCGTCATCTAAAATTTTTTTTTTCCAGTGAATCTCTAGGCTCTCAACCGGGTGGCACAGAAAACTGTTTCAGCACATCGTCACAGAGCAAGTCGCGGATCAGGGTGGAAGTGCGCGACGACATCATCATACACCCTAATGTCAGCAACCATGCCACGTCCACACAGCAGAACAACTCCCGGACCAGTGATAAGTATGTATTGATTGATTTTATTAGATATTTGGAAGATCTCGTTTTAAAGAATTTAGTACCATTAACACAAACAGTTCATCTAATAAAAAGGTCCCATAAATGACACAAACAGTTTAATAAAAAGGACTAACAAAAATGTTAAAATATTGATAGTCTATGGCTCAAGTCTGTGGTAAACTTCGTGCCTTTTTGTAGATTGTCTTTTGCCTTCTATTCTGTGAACGTCACTGAATTTTTTGTTACATTGTTATATTAAACAATTTTTTGTTGACTGTTTTACCAAATCATGTTTAGATATAGAACATTTTGGTTGAAAAATGTGTTGTTTGTCCGACGTCTTGCCATAAGGTAGGTGCATTTTCGAATGTGGTATTACCATTGATCATTTATTGGGTTTTTCTATCTGGAATTTATCAGCAGTAGCCCGGAATCTGGAATTGTGTGTGACATCTGACAGTTTTTGTATGAAAGAACTGTCAAAAATTTCAAATTATTCGTCCGATAAAGTTATCTGGCGTTGGAAAAATCAGCCTTTAATAAGTTATTATTGTAATTCCCCCAGCGGCCTCGACCAGCGCCTGCGCAAGCGCGGCGCGGCGTCGCTGCCCGGGCCGCGCGCCGACGAGCTGGCGGCCAAGCGCGCATGCGCAGTGCCCGCCGCCGTCCCGCCGGGCGCCGCGCTGCACTACGTGGCCGCGCTGCCTGCGCCCGCGCTCGGCACCGCCGGGCCTGTCGTCAGAGCTGCCGGACAGCTGAGACTGCAGGTATACTGCCCTAGACAAGTGCGCATGCGCCGCGCTGCACTACGTGGCCGCGCTGCCTGCGCCCGCGCTCGGCACCGCCGGGCCTGTCGTCAGAGCTGCCGGACAGCTGAGACTGCAGGTATACTGCCCTAGACAAGTGCGCATGCGCCGCGCTGCACTACGTGGCCGCGCTGCCTGCGCCCGCGCTCGGCACCGCCGGGCCTGTCGTCAGAGCTGCCGGACAGCTGAGACTGCAGGTATACTGCCCTAGACAAGTGCGCATGCGCCGCGCTGCACTACGTGGCCGCGCTGCCTGCGCCCGCGCTCGGCACCGCCGGGCCTGTCGTCAGAGCTGCCGGACAGCTGAGACTGCAGGTATACTGCCCTAGACAAGTGCGCATGCGCCGCGCTGCACTACGTGGCCGCGCTGCCTGCGCCCGCGCTCGGCACCGCCGGGCCTGTCGTCAGAGCTGCCGGACAGCTGAGACTGCAGGTATACTGCCCTAGACAAGTGCGCATGCGCCGCGCTGCACTACGTGGCCGCGCTGCCTGCGCCCGCGCTCGGCACCGCCGGGCCTGTCGTCAGAGCTGCCGGACAGCTGAGACTGCAGGTATACTGCCCTAGACAAGTGCGCATGCGCCGCGCTGCACTACGTGGCCGCGCTGCCTGCGCCCGCGCTCGGCACCGCCGGGCCTGTCGTCAGAGCTGCCGGACAGCTGAGACTGCAGGTATACTGCCCTAGACAAGTGCGCATGCGCCGCGCTGCACTACGTGGCCGCGCTGCCTGCGCCCGCGCTCGGCACCGCCGGGCCTGTCGTCAGAGCTGCCGGACAGCTGAGACTGCAGGTATACTGCCCTAGACAAGTGCGCATGCGCCGCGCTGCACTACGTGGCCGCGCTGCCTGCGCCCGCGCTCGGCACCGCCGGGCCTGTCGTCAGAGCTGCCGGACAGCTGAGACTGCAGGTATACTGCCCTAGACAAGTGCGCATGCGCCGCGCTGCACTACGTGGCCGCGCTGCCTGCGCCCGCGCTCGGCACCGCCGGGCCTGTCGTCAGAGCTGCCGGACAGCTGAGACTGCAGGTATACTGCCCTAGACAAGTGCGCATGCGCCGCGCTGCACTACGTGGCCGCGCTGCCTGCGCCCGCGCTCGGCACCGCCGGGCCTGTCGTCAGAGCTGCCGGACAGCTGAGACTGCAGGTATACTGCCCTAGACAAGTGCGCATGCGCCGCGCTGCACTACGTGGCCGCGCTGCCTGCGCCCGCGCTCGGCACCGCCGGGCCTGTCGTCAGAGCTGCCGGACAGCTGAGACTGCAGGTATACTGCCCTAGACAAGTGCGCATGCGCCGCGCTGCACTACGTGGCCGCGCTGCCTGCGCCCGCGCTCGGCACCGCCGGGCCTGTCGTCAGAGCTGCCGGACAGCTGAGACTGCAGGTATACTGCCCTAGACAAGTGCGCATGCGCCGCGCTGCACTACGTGGCCGCGCTGCCTGCGCCCGCGCTCGGCACCGCCGGGCCTGTCGTCAGAGCTGCCGGACAGCTGAGACTGCAGGTATACTGCCCTAGACAAGTGCGCATGCGCCGCGCTGCACTACGTGGCCGCGCTGCCTGCGCCCGCGCTCGGCACCGCCGGGCCTGTCGTCAGAGCTGCCGGACAGCTGAGACTGCAGGTATACTGCCCTAGACAAGTGCGCATGCGCCGCGCTGCACTACGTGGCCGCGCTGCCTGCGCCCGCGCTCGGCACCGCCGGGCCTGTCGTCAGAGCTGCCGGACAGCTGAGACTGCAGGTATACTGCCCTAGACAAGTGCGCATGCGCCGCGCTGCACTACGTGGCCGCGCTGCCTGCGCCCGCGCTCGGCACCGCCGGGCCTGTCGTCAGAGCTGCCGGACAGCTGAGACTGCAGGTATACTGCCCTAGACAAGTGCGCATGCGCCGCGCTGCACTACGTGGCCGCGCTGCCTGCGCCCGAGCTCGGCACCGCCGGGCCTGTCGTCAGAGCTGCCGGACAGCTGAGACTGCAGGTATACTGCCCTAGACAAGTGCGCATGCGCCGCGCTGCACTACGTGGCCGCGCTGCCTGCGCCCGCGCTCGGCACCGCCGGGCCTGTCGTCAGAGCTGCCGGACAGCTGAGACTGCAGGTATACTGCCCTAGACAAGTGCGCATGCGCCGCGCTGCACTACGTGGCCGCGCTGCCTGCGCCCGCGCTCGGCACCGCCGGGCCTGTCGTCAGAGCTGCCGGACAGCTGAGACTGCAGGTATACTGCCCTAGACAAGTGCGCATGCGCCGCGCTGCACTACGTGGCCGCGCTGCCTGCGCCCGAGCTCGGCACCGCCGGGCCTGTCGTCAGAGCTGCCGGACAGCTGAGACTGCAGGTATACTGCCCTAGACAAGTGCGCATGCGCCGCGCTGCACTACGTGGCCGCGCTGCCTGCGCCCGCGCTCGGCACCGCCGGGCCTGTCGTCAGAGCTGCCGGACAGCTGAGACTGCAGGTATACTGCCCTAGACAAGTGCGCATGCGCCGCGCTGCACTACGTGGCCGCGCTGCCTGCGCCCGCGCTCGGCACCGCCGGGCCTGTCGTCAGAGCTGCCGGACAGCTGAGACTGCAGGTATACTGCCCTAGACAAGTGCGCATGCGCCGCGCTGCACTACGTGGCCGCGCTGCCTGCGCCCGCGCTCGGCACCGCCGGGCCTGTCGTCAGAGCTGCCGGACAGCTGAGACTGCAGGTATACTGCCCTAGACAAGTGCGCATGCGCCGCGCTGCACTACGTGGCCGCGCTGCCTGCGCCCGCGCTCGGCACCGCCGGGCCTGTCGTCAGAGCTGCCGGACAGCTGAGACTGCAGGTATACTGCCCTAGACAAGTGCGCATGCGCCGCGCTGCACTACGTGGCCGCGCTGCCTGCGCCCGCGCTCGGCACCGCCGGGCCTGTCGTCAGAGCTGCCGGACAGCTGAGACTGCAGGTATACTGCCCTAGACAAGTTTAAACATGGCTACTAAATGTTCACAATATATTTATAGAACGTAATCAAACAGTCCTGTGAAGTTTTAGATGCTAGCAGTACCTGCTTTTACGAAATAAAAATAAAATAAATATTTTTCATCCTGCAAAACTATATTCCGACTGCTTAACCGAGACGTCGCCTGCAGTAGCAGCGCGGTGCGGGAGGGGTGTGGTGACGTGATGCGAGAGCGAGCGTGATTCGACAACTTGTGACACTGTCACCCCTCCCGCACCGCGCTGCTACCTCACGCAACGTCTCAGTTAAGCGGTCGGCCTATAGTATTCATTCATCCTACATACAACAATCGCAATCTAACCCATTATCCGTGTTTTTCAGGTAGTGAACAAGGCGTGCAACACTCAGTACGGAACGTTGTCCCGGTTGCAGTTGCTACCCAATAACTCGGCCTCCAGTGAGCCTGTGTGGGAGACTTATTTAGGTAAATACAAAAAAATGTTTTACGATACATAAACTTTAAGAGTTACGCATTGACGTCACCAATCCTTATTACATAAAGTCTAGGAAAAACGGGTTCGCTGTCACTAGTACCATTAACAGTTCCATGATGGAACTACTGACTGTTTTTTTTTATCACTAGTTCCATTTTAAAAGAATCTGAAAATAATGGAACGAATGTTACGAACTGGTGACGTCAATGCACGTATATTGCGTACATTTAATTTTACTTCAATTATAAATACACATCGTACTCACTAGTCTTCGAAATAACGATTGATAATACAGTTGAAGAACGAAAAAGCTTTTATTATTGATTTATTCATAGACATTGTTAACACAAATCTACTGCCATACTGCTCTCCAGTTTGTCGGCAGTATAAAAGTTTTACGGCCGTTTTTACATGACAAGTTCATGCAACATGTAGTTTCTTTCGCGCCCCGTTCAATTCGACAACATTGCGAATGCATGGCAGTTAGAAAAGGAGACTTGTGCCCTTCTTTTGGCGCGTGTCCAAAATTGGCGCCATCTTGTTTTTTCAAGACATTTCACAAAATGTTTACCACTAGCTCCTTCCGTCAACGACATTCGAGCGTCTGTATGTCCTTTTCGTTCATGTGCGTGTGCAGGGTCCGCAGTGACGTGCATCGCGTGCGACGTGCGCTGGGCGTGCGTGGCGTGCGCGGACGGCACGCTGCACGTGTGGCAGCTCGCCCGGCACACGGCCACACGAGCGCTGCCACCTATCGGTAACTAGCATGCTATCATTTATCAGTAACCGCCCAGTCTCGATTTATGCCCGGTTGATAGCACCAACAGTATTCTCAGTGTGTTCACAGATCGATTGGATTCCCCGATGTTGCGGAGGCATTTTAATTGTATATATGTGTCTGTAATCTACTAACACTAGAATTTAGGTAAGTAAAATTGTTACTAATCCTATGGAGTCCTGTCTGAAATAAAAGTTTTCTATTCTATTGGCTCGCCCTCTATTACATGAAACTTAAATATATAAGGTGAAGTATACTTAGTGTACTAAATAAGAACGCCTCCTAACCCCTCGGAGAATACGGATGATGTTGTATTATGTTATTTAATACTAGCTGTTGCCCGCGACTTTGTCTGCGATCAAGACAAACGACACGTGGCGCCATCTATTATCATAATAACGTTATTGTTGTTTTCCTCGGGAACAGCACTTTTTTCGGGATGAAAGGTACTCTATGTCCTCTTCTGTACACATGACAACGTATATGCAAAATTTCAAGATGATCGGTTCAGTGGTTTAGGCGTGAAAAGGTAACAAAAAACTTACTTTCGCATTTATAATATTAGTTAGGAGGATATTATTTTCTCTTCCACAGCCTTAATGTCACAAGCAGCCAAGCTGACATTATCCGGTGATACTTTAGCAGTAGTGAGCACATCGGCTGAGCTGGCCATGTGGGAGCTAAGCACGGCCACCTGCGTCATACGACCGCTCTGCTTCAGAGCGCTACTGTCGCACGGCGGTGAGCGATTAAAATACTCATTATACACATGACTTCAATAATAATATTAAAAAAAAGACTATCTTAGTATTGTCCCAGTGCAGTTCAAATGCCTCTTCTCATAGAGAAGGCACGAGCATTGATCACCACTCTTGCTCAAAACGTATGGCGATTTCAGACTGACATAAATGAACAATTAAAATTTTGTTTTTAGAATTACTTTTGATTTCATTTAGGAGTGATTTTTCAATAGTCAAATATCAAGATTTATTTCTTAACTAAAGAGTAAATGTGGCCATTTGACAGCTTGTGTATAGAAAATATGTCAAACTGTCATATTTATTCTTCAGATAAAAGATATCTGACTATTGAAAAATCAGCCCTTACATTAAAGTATCTGGTGACACGGTAACATAGCATGATGCGAGATGCGAATGCGAGACCAACTTAAACTGGAAACGCAGAATAGCTTGTTATATCGTTCTGTGTACCTATATTAAACTAATAATATTTACTTATTTATTAGGGACAAAAAACAGTTACATGCTACAAAATACAGAGAAATACATAAACTAAGATTTAACAGACATGTAACTCACACCATTTTCCATGTTTTAACTACAGGTTAAAAAAGTGCTAAAGTCAAGCGATAAAAAAAATAAAAATAAAACAATAGTCGCTGCCACAATATTGCTGTGTTACTTAGCTAATATTTATTGATAAAATAATAATATTTTTACAGTGACGGTGACAAACTGCTCTCTGCTGGATGACGGTAACCCTATGATCTCACTGAGCAACGGCAAGAGTTATATCTACAGCAAAGGACTGTGTGCATGGTATGCTATTATTAACTTCTACGTTTTACTGCCGGAACACGTCGGGGTCACCAGTATAGAGGAATGAGGAACAGGGTGTAAAGTTCACTCATCCTCTATAGAAAAGGGAGGATCCTCCGACCAGACGGGTGTTGTGTCTGGCGGGCAACTGCCCGATGATTTATTTCGGGCCGTTGTATCTATGCTAGTTGCGCTTTAAACTCTGCTTGCGAGATGCAGGATTTTGCGTGACGTCATTATGACGCGTTCTTCGCATGTGGCGTTGTAGATACCGCTACAGAGTTTTTCCATGAAGTTGCTGTAAGAAAACATTTATTGTGGAAGTAATATAGACAGAAAGGTGGTATGGAATCATCTGCCTAGCCTTTTCCCAACTATGTTGGGGTTGGCTTCCAGTCTAACCGGATGCAGCTGAATACCAGTATTTTACATGGAGCGACTGCCTATCTGACCTCTATAACCCAGTTACTGGGTAATACCATACCCCTTGGTAGTTGTCAGATTTTCGGGCTTCTGACTACCCGTAACGACGGTCCAAGTCCAATAACAGCCGGGACCAACGGCTTAACGTGCTTTCCGAAGCATGGAGAGGTCACGGTATGTAAAGATGGTCACCCATCCACAGACCAACCGCGGCAAGCTTAGCTTAACCTGATCGATCGACCTGTGCGGCTGTTTTTAATTAACCACGGGCTCGTTTTGTGCCCAGCATTATCGTAATATGCATAATTCATTATCAGCTGATCATAATCGTTTATTTGTTAAGAAAGTAGGTACATAAAATAAAGGTTTTTATAAATCTTTGTGATACCTGTACTGCTACTAGTACTTTGCTGTATTATTGTTTTTTTTTTAATAATTCGTTCACAAGAGAATCTCACATTATACAGGCAATAAATAATGTTCCCTCTCTCTGTACAGGGTGGTATGGGCAGACGCGTGTGACCCAGTGTGGCGCTGCAGTGGCGCGGCTACTAACACTCGCGTACCGAAAGCTCCTCTGTATCCACTCGCTAAGATAAATAAAAACAGACCCAACTCCTTCGCCAACAGGTAAACACTAAAGCCTTCTTGCACCACAAATCACTGAAAAAATTTAATGAAAGGAAATATACAAAATGTGTTTAACGGTAAAGATATTTAAAAACATCCTCTCTATTTTCAAACGATTGACAGAAACAGCACGGTGATGTTTAGCGCAAAATTTTTTTGTGGTTTGTGGTGCAAACGGGCTTAAGGACTTCGGACTAGTCCAAAGTCAATTAAGCCATTTGCAGGCACTTTTGAACTATCAAAGGAGTCGGTTCAGTCCGAAATATGCAGCTAGTTGCCTATTCCAAAGCGTAGATTTCTATGGAGAAGAACAGGCAAGAAACTCCATGGACACTCATAAATTAGATTATTACAAAATATTATTTTTTATTTATTTTATAGTTATCAAAGAGAAAGTTATAGTTATCAAGAGACTTTATAATAATCAAAACCGAGAAATACGAGTGCAACTAATATTCCTTTAATTATAATTGACAGTAGCTACAGCGCAGGCGCAGCCCGCAGTTGGCTGGAGGCGCAGGTCGCGTCGTGCTTGCACCTGCGACTCGCTAAAGACTACCGACACTGGATCACAGCGCTGTTCACACACCTCGTCAACCATGGTAATTACAACTACAGCTTTCCAAAAATAAAAGTAGGCGCTTCGGGAATCGTCGGCTACCTTCGGAAATACGAAGTAAATGACAGCATGGTATGAAAAGAAAGGGAGTGAATGATAGCGTGAGGGTTGACAGGGGAGAATGAATTAAAGCCAACTTTCGCAGAATCTGCTCTTTACTTATAACAAAGGTAACACAATTTATAACATTTATCAGGCTCTGAAGATCAGTTGCGATCGATATTAGATGACATGCTGGGACCGAGTCACTGCACCTCAACGCCCAAGAAATGGCAGGCCACGATATTGGTGAGTGACTTTAAATATATATTAATCTGTCTAGCTTCCAACGACTATAAAACTCTATTTGCGTGTAAACTATGTAGGGTTTAACTTCCAATAATTCTGGTTGCAAATTGTTAAAATGCAACACACTTTGAAACAAAGCTTTTTTGTTGTGTTACATTTTTCACCAATACAGGATGAAATTGAAAAATCAGCTGTTTCCTTCATTTATGTTCGCATAACTCGTCAAAATGTAGGGAACAGCTGTTTTTTTTTCGCGATTTCAGGTTTGGTCCCATTGTAAAAGTTGTTCATAATGATGAGTAGAATCACCCATTTCGATTTGTCGCATGTATTCAATTTCATCCTGTATATTATATTCCGCATCCCGCTTTACCAGATGGTCATGAAAGCTAATTTTTTTTTGCATTTAGATCTTTGCGCTGTCAATACTAAAGCCAATGCTATAGGTATTTGTAAGCAGGTTTGATGTTTTTATCCGTACCTTTCGAGGTGCCGACTGGCAACAAACACGATGAACCTCGCAGATCGATTGACCAACAAACACGATGAACCTCGCAGATCGATTGACCAACAAACACGATGAACCTCGCCGATCGATTGACCTGCAAAATTTTTATTAAGCCACTAGTCGGAGAAAACTGCCTAAATTGATTTACCATACTCGAATCTTAGATATTTTAAATTCATTGCCACTTCTATCTTCTTTAGTATCTAATAAAGTTGATTTTTAATTGACATGCCCCTAATTTTCTTTGGACTTTATCATGTATGGCATTAAGTTGTTAGTTCCAAAACTTGGTAATAATTTAAGATTTTCTTTCCAGGGTATAAAGAAACACGATCTCCTAGAAGAGATGCTCTCCCTCCTAATTCGTCAACTCCGCTGGCAGAGAATGTACGCAGAATACAACGACCAACTAACTGAGATGAAGACACAAGGTACCGTTGTCAACGGCCACTGACACGACGTGTGAAAGAGACGGCGATTGAGTAGGTTGAACACATATTTATAGGTTAGAGTGAGAGAAAAGAGCTCGAGTGTGAAGATGAGGTGTTTATAGGTTGTCACGCAATGATTTTTGTATGGAAATGTGTCAAAATACTGTTCCTGAGTTTGCGGTATGTCTAAGCTCGGTTGTGTTTTTTGAATAAAATGAATTATTCTATGAGAAAAGTATCGGCATCTCTTTTTATGGTTCCGTAGCAAAATGGGAATACGGAACCCGTATAAGTTTATTACTTTGAAGCACTCTGTGAGTGTAACTTATTCCTAATTCGATTTGAGATTTGTATTATGTATCTGTATTTATTTCTGTGTGTCTATATAAATAATAGAAATGAAATGCTGTTTTTGGTAAGCGTGTCACTTGAGAACGACTGGACTCATGTGGCTATTTGTTGCTTAAGTGTTCGTATTAGTCCGAATTAGGTTTTTATGCTTCGATCAACAATAGCACTAGAACAAAAACATGGCTTAAGTGGTCGCGATTGCATATAATTTGATCATAAATAAACCTTAACTTTCAAACATAAAGTTTATTATCCCTTGCAATATATTTACTGCTTTGATTAAAAAGTAAACGTATTTTTAAAATAAGAAGAAATTTATTTATGGAAATACAAAACATATAATTTCTAAGCGATAAGGTTGAAAAAACTATATTACAAAATAGACAACAACATTGTTTGTGGTCTTTTTTTCTCGGCCGTATTTGAAGCGCTCATCGGAAATCTAGTAATATTATAATTGTTGATCGAAGTTTTTATGGTAAGAAACGAATTTTTTAAAAATCCCAGAATACTATAAAATTCGGGAAAACTGAACGTCCTCTTTCTATATCATTTTTGTGAGATTTTAAGACCATAATTGAAAGGACAAGAAAAAGTCTATCGGGTTGATATTAAATAAGGATTGCAAAAGACTTCCACGACTATTATAATAAAGCAAAATCGCTTAGGTATTTGTATTGGTGAGTTGCAGCAATGGCGCACTGTTCTAAACCAGTCTAATGCCCGATTTCTAACGGGTAATTCCCGTAATTTAAAGAATGTTCGCATTCTGTTAAAAAACGTCGTAATTCCCAACAATTTTGACAAGTTATAACATTTATTGTCGCTGTGATGAAATTGCGACTTGAATTTTAACGTCTTTTTTTATACGAAAATTGGCCTTCTGCATAGCTATTCGCAACCATCAGGCAGGCTATCGTATTGAAACTGACACATTTCGATAACCTGATTTGCGTTGCCCCCGACAGCAAACAACTGTCTGAAGAATAGCCGGGATGATTTTTCAATCGACAGATAATTTTTATTCGTGGAATTAAATTTACATCTGACAGATTTTGTATGGAAGTACTGTAAAAAATTCAAAATTATTTCTCGGATAAAATAATCTGGCGTTGGAAAAATCAGCTGTGAAACTTACAAAATTTTCTGGTTTTGCACTTGTGAACAGCGTTAGAGGTTTCCTACGCTAACATTGATCGATGTTCGATACCGAGTATCAAGTGGTTGTGAATGCTATGCTGGTCTCTTATCTTTCGATAGTTAAATTGGTTGTATATCTTGGCAGCTTGGCACATTGCAATAAGATTGTTTTTAGGAAAATTCGATTTAGACAGAAGTCCTCTTGAATAGTAAATTTGTTCAATTTGAGTTTATCGGAGGAGTTCAGAACAACAAAGAAATCAGGCATTAGCAATTTTGAATAGTCACAGACGAAGCTTTAAGACGTGGGAAATGGCCCTTTGGGAAATGAAATACAAGCGTGAGGTTATGATGTATGAAGATTTCAATCGTTAGATCTGCCATCACCGTACTTAGCATAATCAGCCTATACTTTTCCCACTGCTGGGACACAGGCCTCCTCTCTGTGACAGGGAGTGGGCCATCCATAATCCACCACGCGAGGCCAGTTGAGTTGGTTGATGTCACATGTCGCCCAATTTTTGGGTACATAGGTCACGCAAAAAAGTATATATACTAAGAAGAGTGAGTTCACACATCCCGCATGAAACAATAGATACGATTTTCAGTATGAATAAGTGAGACAACGAAAGAGAATCGTGGTATTTTGACACGGTCAGGCGAATCTAACGATTTCAATCTTTGGTTACAGATGAAGAAAAGAAAATGTATGTTCTGAATGTATTTATAAAATATGCCTTATTGTGAACTCTTAAGGTTGATAGTTCGATGTGCTTATTGTGAATAATGTTAGAAATTAAAGGTTGTAATGTAGATCTAGAAGGGCACTTTATTTATGAATGTGTTATTTTAACTAATTGTGAACGTGTCGAAGCAATAATTATGGGCGTTACTTGTATTATACTCGTGCTTTGTCCTTCTACATTGGAAGATATTCAACTAATCAAACGGAAATATCAAAATAAATATAAACTAGAGATGTAGTTTAAATTTTTAATAATAAACTCCTTAATATTGAGTTTATGTTAAGGATTTGTTTTGACACTAGACGTTACAATATTTTAATTAATAGGTACTAAATTAAATGAATAACTAACTATACAAATAAATACAAAAACAAAAGGACACTTAGGCGTCGAATCGCTATCCGGAAACGTCCCCAGAATAATAAATATTAATTCAATAAATCAACACAGAAGTTAGATATAACAATATTTGTAATGGTTACCTTCCTTTTTAGATTTTAACCTTCAAATTAATGTCATTATGGTAACACGTACGCGTTACTGCAAGTTGAATATCTTCTAATCCCCACAGACGAAGCACTTCGTATTATAATAATCGAACTTCCCTTACTGGTAAGTTCGTTTAATCATTAATTAAAAGTTTGGACAGAAATCCGCCTTACAACTAAATTATGTATGTTGCCTAGTTCATAAGTTCGTATATTAAAATGGTCATTGTATTTTGTTTTGATCAATTTGAGAACAATAAGATGGGCATTTATACACTA
Source organism: Gortyna flavago (assembly GCA_963669345.1). Classification (NCBI taxonomy): domain Eukaryota; kingdom Metazoa; phylum Arthropoda; class Insecta; order Lepidoptera; family Noctuidae; genus Gortyna; species Gortyna flavago. Next base: position 3,138,930 of record OY770132.1, read on the forward strand.
ATAATAAAACTTATGCCTCGCTCACTGAAGTCTCATCAACGCCCAGCCCAACCCAAGTTATTATGTAGGCAAGTTAGGCCAGATTTTTTGAAAATTCCACGCGGTTGTACAAGTAAAACAAGGCAGCCGGCTGTCCAACCAATTTTGAATGTGGGCCATAATTTTGATTCCATGTCAGCCGGCGGGTCATCATGTCAATAAAACATGCCTACAGTAATCTAAAATAAAATTGACAGCGGGGCATTATCCAAGGTTCGCCGGAAGTATCGCAGCCCCTGTAGGCTACTGCAAATACCAAAAAACAAATTGGTGAAACAAAATACATGACCGTTGTGCTAAAGTGTATTAATTGGTCCTTTTCTAATGCAATTGTATGCGTGAAGGGTACCCAATTTATGTAGGCATAAATTAAGCGTTTTTTTCTGAGCACGTCTTATTTCGTTTGCAAATACGGCTTAGATCTACTGAGGTCTAAAGAAAATATGTAAAATTCATACCGCGCGTGTTCCTCAAAGGACCATACCTTAAGGTGCGATTCATGCGGTAAAGGTTTTAACCCTTTTACACGTCAAAAAATAATTTTGAACTGTCAAAATTAAAGCCATTGCTACTGGCAGTTAGTGTGTTATACAATTACCTCGCTGACCAGTCAGTATACGCGTGTGACAGTAATCGTGTAGCTCAACTCTCAACTAAAGAAGCTCAACGACTCGTATTCATACTAAATAAGACATGTAAGATAAAATACACTGTAATGGATAATAAGTAATATAATGTACTACACAACACGCCAGTATAGTTGTGTGCATATCATCTTATGAAGTAGATATAGAATATTCATAAGTACGTTGTATATCGTGTTCACTTGTAAATGTGGTTTGGAGGGTAGTCTGCATGCACATTTGACACTGAAAAATTCATTTATTGTTTTCTTCGATCCAGTTCACAATGAATATTCATTTCTTTCATTGGTTTATTTGTTTGTATTAGAAAACTTACAGCACTACATATTACAAAACAAAGTCGCCCCGCCGCGTCTGAACGCGAAAAACTCAAAAACTACCCAACTGATTTACATAGGGTTTTCACCAATGGACAAAGAGATTCATGAGGAAGGTTTATGTGTAAGTATAATTAATTAAAGGTTTTGTGTAAATTGGCTGAAATATGAGGATGATTGTTGAAGATGTCGGAAAAATGCTGGTGAGCTCCGCATAGACATTGGATGAAATTTGGCCCTTAAATAGTTTATAACCTGTATCTCTATACATAGGGTACTTTAAATCCCGGAGGCACGTACCCGTGGGATATTTTTCGAAGCAGGCGAAGCCGCGTGCAGAAGCTAGTAGGAGATAATTTTAAATAACAAGATTTCTGATTATTTAGATAGATAGTACGTATCCGTACAACAAAACAGGCTCAAAACTTGCTCCTCTAACGCGAGCCTTGCCAAAATAAAACGTTTCCTATGTGAATTCGTCACTCTCCAAACCACCATAAATAAGGTTAATAATTGAAACACCAATTATGTAATAATTAATCGATCGCACATAGTCTACAGTGTGGGGCTTGGAACCGGTACCATAAGTATAGTCTCCAGACGGGTACCGGTACCAATTTCAGGTACCCGCCTTTTCTAATGCCTATTAGCTATCCTTTTCACTTACTATATCTGTTTTCTCTAATTCTGATTAGAAATAACAATAGTACAGGTACGACGTCGGGTAACGGTATCACACCAAGGCCAATGGTACCGGTTCCCATAAATACTGGTATTTGAAGCCCGGCTACTGTGTATGAAAATAAATACAATTTATAACGATACTTAGATGTAATGTCTCAGTATTTCTAAGAAATAAGTAATGTGGGTGTGTTATTATACTATTCAGGGTTAGTCTTCAAAGATCAGCTAAATTTAAAGGTGTGGTACAGATTATCAAACTGAACAATTTTGTCCATGGGACCAAAATCGTGAATCGCGAATAAAAATTCAGTCGTCCCATACGTTTAGGTCGAGTATTGAAGTTTTCTACGGGACAGTTTATAAATTTCTCGCGATTACAATATTGGTCCCATGGAGAAAGTTGTTCAGTTTGATTGTCTGTACGACACCCTTAAATTTGGCTGGTCTCTGAAAATAAACCCAGTATAACTCTGCCTGCCCCAAGCGTGATATTGTCTCGATCGTGATTTTCCTGCGCTTGTCCCATATTACTTGTCGTCGGCGCAACACGTTTTTTCCTTCCATTCTCCCCTGTCAACCGTCACGCTATCATTCACTACCTTTTCTTTCATATCATTTCTCACTCAATCCATCCATCCTTGTCTTTGGGCTTCTTCTACTTAAATGATGTCTCCATGTAAATCAATAATTCTAATACTGTAAGATAGTTTGTTTCTATTCATTATTTCATATCCTCGTTGTGAATGGATCCAGTTAAAAACTGAGGAATTATCTGAATCTAGGTTTAATGTGTGTAAGTATGAAAACATACTCGAGAAGATCAGGAAATTATATTTAAGTTTTCGTATTTCGAAAAATTGTTAATCCGATCTAGTCAAATTGATTGCCTATTAAAAGTATTACATCTTAATTGTTAAAGAAGTACTTACTTAAGAAGCTGTCGTTACTATCCTGACTCAAAAATGTCAGCCCTATGAAATAGTATTAGGTAGGTATAATTGACCTCGTAATTGCTTTACCACTTTTGGTTCAATCTCACTTGCACGTCTTAAAACGACAAGGTCTATTTGTCAACGTGACAGTTGGATATTAAAATTTCAACCTTACTGAAGTTTTAATCTAGTGGGAGTTATTGTCAAAATTGAGTATGAAATAGATACTCACTTTCCACTTGCCGTCCACAATCAAACTATGAATGTAGATGGCTATAAAACTTGGGGAAGACCACAGAAAAGATGGATGGACTGTGTGACCTAATTAAATTGGGATAACGGCAAGAGAATGAGGATGTTGTCAAAAGTTGTAAAACAATTACGAAGTCGATTATGCTTAAATTTAAACAAATAACAAAGATGACTGTTTGTCATAAAGAGTGTTCTTTCTGTCATAGAATCATTTAAAATATTATGGTCTTCAATTTGCTACAGTTAATAAGTGATACTTCTTTAATAATACCTAATTAGAAAATTAAAAAATGGCAATTGTGACTTGTCCAGCTACAATAATTCATTTCAATTATTGTAATATTTATATTTCAATTTCCTTTTATCTAATATGTATTCACTAGAAAAGTATTTCAATCCAATGCGAATCCGAATATTGCATTTTCTTCCAATAAATAGTTTAAATATTATTTATGTTTTATATAAAGAAATCGGAACAATTTTATGAATTTTGTACACGTACGATAATTTTATTACCGTCAATAACTATAATTATTGTAAATAAGGCTTGAAACTGCCAATATAACGTGTAATCCAGTCATTTAAAACATCGTAGGTCACAAAAAATTGCACTGCACTGATATTTTGGGATGTTGTTTGGATAGATACCAATAGTGTCATACCAAGTTTCGAAACACCCTGTGCTGTGAACTGCATAGTGCACGAAAAACTTCAAATTTTCGGGTCTTTCAGTTTTCTGCGTATAACTTCTAAAACGTGCATCCTACGTAAAAAGTCATAGTTAAATTTTTAAAGTATACTAAATTTGATACATTTTTTCTTCTCTTTTGGTCCCATTGAATCCGAGATACAGCACTTCAAATATTGGGCAATTTTCTCAAAAAGTTCGATGCTGCAAACCTTTGTTACATACTACATATTGATATATAAATATATATCCTCACAACATCCCAAAAAAGCAATGCTGTGCAATTTTTTGCGACGTAACGCGTTTTATGTCTACGTTGACTTTCCTAGTATAACAATGAAGTAATCCAGTTTTGTAACTAATAAATTTTACAGAAGTTTTGTAAATTACGATATATTACTTGTATCTATGAACGTCTTAATATAGTGCCAATTCCATTACCTTAACATATTATTAACCGGTTAAGGCGACCCTAAATACAGCACTAGGGTAGCCCGCAAAATTAAATTTTTCTGACCTTAAAATTGTAAAAAAAAAAACGACCACCGAAACGAAGGGTTCCACCATACAATATTTAAAACTATACTTATATAAAATAACGGCAAAAAATCACGTTTGTTGTATGGGCAGCCCCCTTAAATATTTATTTTATTCTGTTTTTGTTGTTACAGCAGCAACAGAAATAAACATTCTGTGAAAATTTCAATTGTCTATCACGGTTCATGAGATACAGCCTGGTGACAGACTGACGGACAGTGGAGTCTTAGGAATAGGGTCCCGTTTTTACCCTTTGGGTACGGAACCCTAAAAACGTAAGAAAAATTGAATTTGGCAGACTATCTTAGCGTCGCCCTTAAGTGGCCATTGTTATCATCATTATGTACAACTTTTAATATGGGACCAAGATCAACCCAACCCAAGTACCTATCAGCTATCCTATACAAATGTACATCCAACCCAAGTATCTCTTGTGTGTCGATTTAGGTGAACACAAATGTACTGAACAGCTGATTTTCTTAGAGATTTCAGGGTTGTTGGTCCCATCGTAAAAGTGGTACATAACCCCTTAAGAGGTTACAGAGCTTGTGTATCTTAAGTTGTGTAATGACCCAACATGCAACTTCCCAGCAAGACTGTTTTGTAGTTTTAGAAATAAAACATGTATTTCCAATATTTTTGACTTTTAATTCATTTCCGAGTCTGATTCAGAGTAATTATGGAATAGATGGTAACGTCGTCGCCATCCGAACCATCGCCCACATTTCATACATCTGATACATCATGGATAGAAAGGGCTCAGCTATATAGAGAAAACTTTAAAATATAATTTATGCTGTACTATCCAAGATTCTTGAAAATAAATTGATAATTTGAAAGGTACCATCGCGGCCTTTTCCGACTGATCACTTAAATTTTTTTTTCGCCTAAATCCTGCGGCGGCGCCAAGCCACACCCCCTTAAAGTTTTCGCCTAGAGATAACTCAATTAGTCATGGGCATGACATGGCCATGCCCATGTTTCAAAAAATTATATGCTTGCAATAAAGGCCTTTATTGCAAGCATATAATTTTTTGATTACCTTCTTGGTCAGTGTTGTTTATACTTACTTTGCCTTCAGTTAAGTGTCGTAGTATTAAGATTAATTTAAATTAAAACAATGAGTATTTTATATCACAATAATTTATTTTTTACAAATGAGTTATTGATCACAACAGCTTTCAAAGGTAATGGATCTTCGAGTTTAGTTGAACAAAATGGTTAAAATGAATTCAAAATGGACGAAAAACAAAAGTATGCAATATTATGAAAATATTTTCAGTATGAAGGATGAATTAACTAAACACTCGATGAAGTTTCATCTAAGCACATTTACAAAGAAAATTAAGTCGCAAGATTTGAGCTCATGACAATCATAAACAATTTACCTACCTAAGCAACATCCCGTAAACGGTCACACTCGGTGATAAAATTTTAATATCGTACAAGACAACAACTGCACCGATATGGAATCGTTCCTACTTTACGAAATTTTGGTCCCAACACTCGAACATATCGGTAATATATCTATACCGCTCGGCTAACATACAACGTACATCATCTGTTAAACCATTTGAACACTTAGATACTATAATATAAAATGTGATCGACACATCAACAATTTAATTATCTATGTAAGTAATAGCGGCGCGGCGCCGGCGCCCTAATAAATATAACGGCGACGCGACGCGACCTATGTATGTACAGCCTCGCTACCTACTGCAGCTTGCACGCGCCGCATGCCGCGACGCTCAAAACACAAGAGTCGAAACATGCCTCAAAACATTTCGTCGACGTTACGTCAGCACTGAGAATACACAAGCTCCTGCGTAGCAGCAGTCTCTGATACTTCAGATGAAATGTCTCTACACTTGTAATGTTACAACGTGTCTTCTGCAGCGCGAACGTAAACCAAAACTACGATAGTATGAACTTAAACATTTCTCACGTACATGTGGGCGGTGCAAACTCAGCGTTATGTACAACGCGTCCTCTTACACATTTACAAGCGCTAGCTGTGCGCAGGCGCATCATTATGCATTTTGTACCGTCGTGGGAGCGCCGCGATCGTCAGCGAACGAACAGTCCGCGCGATCGGGGCTTCGTTAAGAAAATATACAACTGTCTGGCGACACTTAGTCTATATGTACAGGGCGTGCAGTGCTACCGGCGCGTGCGCAGGCGCGCGCAGCACAGGTAGCGCTAGCACAGCACGGCGCGGTCGGGCGGCGCGCGCGCCGAGCGCAGCGCGCGGCACGTGCACTCCAGCGAGCCGCACTCGCTGTGGCCCACGTGACTCACGTGGCCCACGCTGTGGTGCAGCTTGGCCGGCTTCTCGTAGTCCGGCTGGAACTTCTTGCACAGCGCTAGCACAGAAGGCGCGTGCGGGTGGGATTTGCGGGACACCTGTTGCAAAAATTATATTACTAATATAATTTTTCATTTAATTTCCAACCTAACTACATCTCACGACTACGACTAGCGGTCACCGAAGCGTCACTCACATGCAAGCGTTTGCTGCAAGTCACAAAACACAACACGAATATTGTTTTCTAGCATTTATACAATATTTTTAGCCGAGACAAACTCCTGCGCAGCCCCGGACATTCGTGAAGCACAACTACGTTCACACTGTACTTGTTGTGTCTAACCTGACCGCCAGTGAATGGGCGTGTGTGTGTCGTGACGTGATCCTTAGAGCGGGCTCACACTGGCGCGTGGCCGCGTCTCACCTTAGGCGTGGAGGGTGCGTCGGGGAAGGGGGGAGACACGTCGCGCGCGTGCGCATGCTTCAGCGGCTTGTCGCGCTCCTCGCACTCGTGACCCAGCGGTGATGATGGACGGGACTCTGATGATTCTGGAACGATAGTTAATGATTAGTTTTTGCCGAAGTGTGCAACTTAAGACAAGATCATTCTTTGAAATAATAAATAGGTGATAGGCTGTTTATGTGTGGATTTTTATGTAATAAGTATTGTTTGTTGTTGTCTTTTTCTTAAAAAAAAAATATGGCTCGTCATCCAGATTTACTGAATGCTTCAGCACAATCTATGCTGTCAAAACAGTTTCGAGTTGTCGTTGACAAAGAATTTTCCTATTAACGATGTTATGACATGACCAGCAGACGACAGTCTCCTCTTAGATAAAATAAAGATTTTGATCCATTCACCAAGCTTTAGAATTACGGCGATATTCTCCACAAGCGATTAGTTAAAGTTAGTAATAAGAAAGTAAGTGATAGTATGATATGATGATGATGATAACGTACATTAACTCACCTTTTTCATCATCATGCGACCCGTTGGTCCCATTGCATCCGTTGACGCCATTATGACCGTTAACTCCATTAACCCCGTTAAATCCATTTACCCCGTTAACTCCATTAACGCCATTAACTCCGTTAGTTCCGTTGACGCTGTCGTCGGCGCCGTCGTCGTCGGCTTCCGCGTCGGCATCGCTGGCAAGCTCGGTGGCGTCAAAACCGACGCCGACGATCGCGCGCGGCAAGTTCGCCTCGTCTTTCAACCAGGGGTGCTCCAGGCACTCTTCCACTGTAAGACGACCCCTGAAAGTACACAAGAATTTAATTAATGACGAGTTTCAGCTACAACAAAATCCAATTGTCTTCGACTTTAAAAAAACTTTTTTTTTTCATGATTTTTTTGCAAATTTTTCAAAGCGCTAAAAGTTCAAAGGATTAATCTAGGTTTCAAATATTGAACCAGAATTTGTTAAATTTTAGGTTATTGTGTAATTTAATGTTATAATTAGGCTAGGGCTCGTTCAAAACATGAGAGCCAGTTTTATAGCTTTCGAATAAGTATTGCTATCTACATAGTGCACCTAGAGCTAAAGCATTGTCAATTTTTCAAGAGTTATCCTGGATACTGTCAGCCTGCATCATCCCACAGCTACAAAAGGCCTCCCCCATGACTTCCAGCTATTTCGGTACCAGAACTAGTGTGGAATATTGCTTTTGAGTTTTGTCGAGCTAGTCCCGCCATCTTTTACGTGCCCAGCCACAACCCTTCTAGCTGTTACAGGGCTCTCAGAGAACAACAGTTATCTCATCGTGCAAAAATAAGCCCAACAATACTCACTTAGGATCAACAACAAGCGTCTCCTTTATGAACTGTATGGCCCTCTGCGAGACTCCTCGGAACAGGTCCTTGGGGAAGCTGAGCTGGCACTGTGCGATATTGAGGTACGTCTCCTGCTTGGTCTCGCCCGCGAACGGCGAGTAGCCGCTGAGGAGGACGTAGGCTAGCACGCCGATCGACCAGATGTCGGCAGCAAGTGATAGGGGCTCGTAGGATAGGATTTCTGGGGCTGTGGAAGAAAATGGTTTAGTCCAAGTTTGTGGTGTGTGATTGGCTAAAAACTTTAGGAAGGAAGTTGCATACCTGGCTGAGTACAGAAAGTTAAATATCCTATTCTAAGTTCAGCTTATGGTAAATTCGCACGACATGACATGCCACGTGTCGAGTTGTTGAAACAATTGTTGTTCTTTCAATCTCGTAGTTCTTTAAACATCAACAATTTTATGTTCTCTTATTTAAAAAAAATTATTTAACGGTGCAATTAAAAAGACCATAAAAGGTATTTTTCGATTTTCGCACACAAAATGAATGAAAAACTAATGGATAAGTTTCACCTTTGTGCCTACATGTTTCCTTTTACGTGACTATAACAACACTTGGCGAAAACCACGCATTTTCACGACTCCTATATGAGGTGTAAAAGTTGAATTTTATGGGACTTCCTTAGCATAATTGACGAACCAATTTCGTTTGACCCACATTGGACGTGTAAAAGCTACTTTAACCTACAGCTTTTCGATCACGAGGGGTTTCTAAATGCGTGCCGATAAAGACTTTCCCCAATTTATAGAACAAGTCGCTCCCTACTCATTAAATTTCGATAGCAGCACCTCTTTAAATGTTGTCGTCAAGTGATTTCTAATTTAAGGACTGGACTTTCACTTAGGCATTGTATTAGAATTCATTAATGCCTAGACAGTTGTTAAGTCGTTTTCGATATAAGGTGGGGTGGTAACTAGGCGGGACCCAGAGGCGATTGAATACCAGTAAGTAACTTATGCAGAGACATTTATGTTTTTCGCATCACTTGACTTGATTGCTAGACACAAGATTTTCCCCATAATTGTGTCATAGATCAGATAACAAGGCAGCTTACGCACAAAAACTAAAAAAAAACATTAAAAATACTCACCAACATAGTCTCTTGTGCCTAAAATCTCCCGGACGTGTGCTCCGGGCTGTATAGCGCGACTTATACCGAAGTCACATATGAGTAGTTCTTCACCACCAGCTGTGAGCAGTAGGTTCTGTGGCTTGAGGTCCAGATGCGCCACCCTTCGTGCGTGCAGGTGCGCCAGGCCTTCGAGAACGTGGCGGAGGGCTCTTCGGGCGGCACCCTCGGATAGGCGGTCTTCTTCGTCAAGGAGACGCTGCAGTTCCCCGCCAGCGCATAATTCTAGTACAATCGCCACTTCTGAACGGGTTTCGTATACCTGGAAAGTTTAGGCGGATTGTTAGATGTATGAAGACAAGGAATACTGCTGTTGACTACTGTATCATATTTTTATAGCATCATTTTTAATGAGTCTTCACGAAAAGTTTTGATGTAATTTTTGGGGCCAACAAATGTAAGTAAAAAAAATAATCTGCTATAACATCCAAATGGTATTCTTAGAGAAGTCACATTTCTATTTAGTAAAGTTCAAGTCAATCAAGATGAATGCAGCATCTCTTTATATTTCACGTTTTGGATTTGGCAAACTCCACATCTGCCTGCATGTCAAAGTTGTCGCTACATTTACTTACTGGGCTTAATGAAACCGGCAGAAAACTGATACTACCATCAGTTTTCTGCCGGTTTGTTTCATAATATCATTATCATTATGTAACGTCATGTCACCTCGTGTAGACTGACGACGCGCGTGCACTCTGCGCACAGGTCGAGCACGGCGACTTCGTGGAGGATCTCGCGCGTCGTGTCGGCCGCGCGTCTTCTCTTGCGTATGATCTTTGCCGCGTACTCTTCTCCGGAAACTAGGTGGCGAATCTTGCGGACTGATGCGAACTTCCCCCTGAAAGAACAGAAAAGAGAGAATTAATATCGGTGTTGAAAAGAGGTGCGTTTGATGAGAACACGAGTAAGTTGCACAATTTGAAGCTTAAATAGAAAAAGTTATGGATAATTCTCACAAAGAGAAATAAGGTTATAGCTACAATAATATTGCGTATACACAATATATTTCCAACATTTAGGCCAGTAGGAAGGGCTTAAACAAATTTATGTAATGTGCAAATCTAAAATTAGTTCCCAGTGCGATAGTAAAACGGAGGACATAAAATCAAGTGCCAGCGCGAAAGCTATCGCAATAGAAAGTCTTACAGCCTACGAAATTGACCGAAACCCCTTTAATCAGGTTTGAAGGCAAATGTGATATTACCGTCATTGTAATCGGTTGATTTCATTAGACTGTCGCCGTTTAAGACGAAGTGCTGCTCGTAAACACATCAGGGGCGGCCATTAAGCGGCATTAGTCGGAATAATTACCAGCCGAGAGGAGTAGCGCACGCGCACAGCCGCAGAGTCGTCAGAGGATCCTTACAGGTGATCTATGGAGACGCCGTACATCAAGGATTTATGGGAATTAGTTCCGAACAATTTTTATGAGACAGCTCAAATGTATTGGAACGGCAGAAAAACGAAAATTGTAGATAATGTTTCAGGAAGGGTATCGAAATATAACATGGTATCGTAGGTTCCTGATTGGTATCAGGAACTCAGAATATTGAGTACTTATAGCATACCATAATTAGCATAGGTCGTTATTTAGACTTTCTCTTTCGCGCATAACGAACCCATTTCCCAAAACTAGTTGCTAGAGCAAGCACTTTTCCTAGAATAGGGCTCATTAGGTCCATAAACGATGCTATTATGCTGCGGAACAAACGTTTATTTACATTATACGCACATATTAAGTAATTTAGTTCTAACCAACAATGAGTGGGAAAGCGAGGTGTTTAGGTGTGCGGCAAATTCTAAGTATCGCATAAATCTGTGGTTTGATTGCGCGCGCGCAGTTCGCAATTAGCTGCGTGTAGCGGGCGCCGGCGCCGGCTACAGCACGAGAAAGGAATAGAAGGATCTCTCTTTGCAATGGTAGATTTGTTAATTTAATCCCACATCGTAATCATTGCATGCTGCATCATCTTTATCTAAAACAGCTGAGTATTCAAAAGCGGTGTTGCAAACATCTGTCATGCAGGAGTACCTCTGCTCTTTGTTGGCAGTTTCTCTGACTACTGTCTCAAAAAAGCGAAGAAACTTACAAAGCGTGTACAGCAGGAAATACATATTTTCTGTTCCTTTCATATCAGTGAGAGGCTCTCACTGAGAGGCCTTGTTTCAATGGGTTTTCTGCCCTATATTACTTCATGGCCACCACCAACACCGTTCCCCGGAATGTACGGTATGATTCAAGATTTACTGCCGGCCAAACGAGAGTTTGGCTGTGTGAAATATTTCGCGGTATCGCATTTGGGTGGGATGTAGTTGCTATGTGAGCGAATTTGTCACTAATATCTTGGTCAAAATCTGCATGAATTACACAAAAGCTGTTAGGATCCTGTATCACAGTTAAGAGACAATAGGAGGCTTAACGAGTGTACTGGAGTACCTATCGATAATAGCTTAAACTTGATTATAAATATAACAGAATAGATAAAGGATTCATCGGATAAGTCTATGGCAACTAGTCATCAGCCAAACTTGAGAGGCAAGGCAATTCTCTAACTCGTGTTGATTTCAACTGAAGGCTTACAGTAGCTCTGCCTGTACATATTATAAATTAAAGTCGCTTTTCGTGTATGTATGTGTGACCGTGTTATTCTTCTAAGCAACACAACGGATCTTGATGCCGTTTTCACCATCATTTTGAGAATGTATTCCGGAAAGTGTATTAAAATTTGTTTCCAATTGATGTTATTTCAAGTTAAACAAATATCAACTTTATTTTAATAGAAAATAAGTTGATTTCAGAGTGACTAGCACTATTATAAAGTTATAAAAATGTTTGAAGTTGTAGCGTAAACTGAACTTTATTTTAAAAGGAATTAAAGTTATTTTGCAATAAACTCATATTTGTTTACATTGTTGGTAACTAAATCTTAAACTTACATACATATTATAACAAAGAAATCAAGTCGTAAACCGAGCGGAGCAGGGGCGGGTTAAGTTTCAAGACTGATTAACGCGAATATAAGCTCCTTGAAGATGGTGCTGCAAACTGTAGATAGCTTCTAAGCTGCTACATTACTGTTATGCAAGGTAAGATAAATATTCAACGTAGAAATAAGCATCTGAGATGGGCCTTGTTGAATGAACATACACAGGTGAATCAAAAGCTCGTTATAATTCTGCGTAATCTGACTCATGAGATGAATCCTTCTTGATTCAACAATATTTGATTCAAAGTATTTCTCAACATTATACAGTCACCAAAAAGGGACACCCGTAATGAATATTAAACAATAAAACATACAAAAAATCTTAGTAAAGAGAATTTCCCACGTATCTAGTTCAATGCCGTTACGTGGGTAAAATGACTATAATTCTAATAATTAAAAAAAAACATTACTAGCGACTTCATTTTGTATCATGAATTAATACCATAGCGTACGCAAAACCAGAGCGGGTTACGCAAACCGTACCGTAACGTAAACGTAAAACAATTGGGTATTGAGGCCAATGTCGGCACGTGGAGGACGTAGTGAGGGCAACAGAGGGCAACGGAGGGCATTGGAGAGCAATCGGGGGCGGCTAGAGGGCGTATCGCCACCCCGTGGCCGAGTGACCTCGCCCGTGTCACGGCTGGGGTGGCCGGCGAGACGGCTATTTTTAGGTCTTATTCGAAAATGGGAAGGAAAGTCGATAAGGATTCTCGTATCGGTATGGTAGTTTGTCTGTGTAATTAAGTTTATTACTGAATAAGGGATATCTTTGTGCGGTTATTTAATTAGAAATATTTATGGAAGTTAACATAGAAGATACATATTTAATATTACTATGGGAACAGTTCAATATTTATGAATTTTAATTCTGTTAATTATCTAATATTCTCGTGTCGCAGTGTTTGTAACAATACTCCTCTGAAAGGGCATGACCGATTCTTATGAAATTTTGTGTGTAGGTATACTCAGTAGGTCTGAGAAAAGAACGTAAACTATTTTTTTTTTGCGAAACAACGATTGCGATGTCAGCTAGTAATTTAATAAAAATAGAGAGTAACCTATTATACCGTACGCACGATATTTTTATGTGTCTTAACCCATTATTTTTTACATGACAACACCAAGATTGCTTAAAAAAAACCGGCCAAGTACTTGTCGGACCACGCACAATGAAGGGTTCCGTAGGTGGAATGAATTTATCCCAAGAACAAACTTAACATTGTAGTTGAAAAACATGTTCTCCCATACATTCCAACTGAAAATGTAAGTTTGTACGCACAATATTGAGAGATTTACAATGTTGTTTCAAGATCATGGACTTCTTATTAATTTTCCTGTAATCTATAGGTATAGAACTATTTTCTGTATTTTTTTTCAAAATTTTAGGCTCAGTAGTTTCGGAGATAAGGGGGGGGGGAATGGTAAATTTCCATCTATTGTCTTAAATAACTTTAATACAATTTACTTTAAAATTATGAAATATATTTGAGATCCTCACGGTAAGCCCTTTCATTTGATATGTCACACGGTACAGATTGCGAAACTTTTTTTTATAATTGTCTATTTACCCCTCAAAAATGACTCCCATTTTCAAAACTCATTTATTTACGTTACACGTCTGTGTTTGGGTCACATAGACTCATATGTGTACCAAATTTCAACTTAATTGGTCCATAAGATTCGGAGCAAACTGGCTGTGACAGACGGACAGACAGACAGACAGACAGACACACGAGTGATCCTATAAGGGTTCCGTTTTTTCCTTTTGAGGTACGGAACCCTAACAAATAGCATCCATTGCTACTTCAATATATTACACTAGCCAGTAACCATGTTCATGTCTATAGCTATACTTGGATATCTAAGTAAGGGCGTGACACCAGTATGGCACGGATCGATGGACTCCGCCTCCGTAACCCAAATAAAAATAAATAGGCCGTGAAAGGGGATGACGCTCATCTTTACACAGCGCTTATCGCGTGTAAAATTGTCATTAATTCAATGACACTTATCCTGATTTAGGATGGAAATCGTAATATTGTGGATGGGGTTGGATGGTTTGTTTACGCTTAGGGTTGTTCGCCCCAAGTTGGGGTGGTCACAAAATGGTTTAGCAGGGTTGTTTTTTTTTTTTTTAGTCTAGGAATTTCGGTATGTTTTGTAAGGTTGTGTTGTATAGTAAAGCAATGTAAATTTTTGAAATGCAAACTTATTTAGGCGCATTGGGAATTTTTTGAGATGAGAAAAAACCATTGAACTCGCGCCACTGTTACCGTAACCGACACCGCTTCGTATGTGTTCGGCTATCCTCGGGATGTACTCGGTTTTAATGTATATCCGATATGTCAGTGAGTGATGGCAAAGTATTTTGTTTGTGTTTTGTTTTCATTTCTGTCACGTCTTTTGAGAGGGAGTAGGCCATAATCCACCACCCACGCGGGCCCAGTGCGGGATGGTAGATGTCACATATCTTCGATATATTGGTTCGACAACATGCATTCCGGTTTCATCACGATGGTTTCCTTCACAGATAAAAAATACCAACTAAATCAACGCGTGATCCAAACAAGTCATGAATGATGGTGGAACCAGACTTATAAAAAAAGATGGACTCCGCGCCACGCATATATCGAAAGTGAAGCACGGTAAGTATGCCGGCCGGCCGGACCGTTTGTACAAACACGCCTCACGTACACATTTACATCATAGTATGCCGACCGGCCGCCATTACATGACACGACAGCGTCAATCGTCAATCACGCACACATAGACCGGTACGGTGCTTCACTTTCGATATGCGTGGCGCGGAGTCCATCTTTTTCTAAAAGTCTATGGGTGGAACTTCAAGAGTAGTAAAAAATCTCCCCCCCCCCCCATCCTTCCTAAATATTGTAAGACAGAAAAAGAAATAGACACTTCTATGTTGCCAACGCAAGTACTAAGAAATTTATCTATCGCGCAAAACATAAGAAAACACTGTTGACACCGTGTCACTATGTCAAGCCGCGCGTTGACCTGAGATGCGCGTGCGCATTCCGCACAAATGTTGCGCAGTGCAACTAACTACGTAGGCAGATCTATTCTAGGTACTGAGAAATTATACCTAAACATAGAAAGAAGTAACAATTGATTATTTTATTGACTAGTGTACCTAGTAAGTACAACTAGTAGTTTTAGTTATTCTGTGGTACTTATAACGGAATCCATGTTTTATTTAGAGAAGGAAATAATGGCGCAATTTGGGCTATGCAATTGCGTACACAACCAATGCTGATTTTTTTTTCGTGATTTCAGTGTTGGTTCCATAGTGAAAGTTGTTCAGTTCGATGGTCTTAAAGCATCTCTTAAAGTTTGTCGGGTTAATTTTTAACACTTTGTATAATTATGACTATTTGACGTCACTGGTAAATTCCCAACAGACTTATAAATAAACCATTCCGCAGCACTTACAAGATGCCCGAAATAGCATCAATATTTTTACCCATTTAAAGTCGGCATTTATTTCAGTGATTACGTCTTTTGAGCAAGAAGTCTGCTGCAACGGTCGCCGCCGCCGACGAAATTCGGCGAAAACGAACGCACCTGCCCGACGACAGCGACAGCTGCGCAGGAGTGGCAAAAACGCAACCCGCACCGAACGGACGCAGAGTTTGTTTTTTTAGGAAACTCTAATTTGAGACACGATAATAGTGTGAAAGGAAATACTCACTTGTAAACTAAAGCTGGTTGCCATGCTGCATGCCAGGCCTTGTAAATCAAATAAAACGTTGGTGTAATTAAAAAGCTTGTTTGCGTCCACATTTTGCAAAAAAACATGAGAAAATCTTTCAAATTGTTGTTCAAGTTTGGTTGAAATTTGGACGAGTATTTCTAAAGATTACGAAATAAAGTCCATTCCCTTGGAAATTGTATAACATCATCAAATAATAAAGTAAAATGGGAGTGCATTGGAAGATCGATGCTGAAGATAGCGTAATCGAAATGAACAGCATTACCACTAGCATTTATTGCCCCTCCTATAAGATAGCTATGATCAATCGAACTACGATTGAGAGCGATAACATTTCAGATCACAAGATTAGAGTTTGATGCAACATCTCGCGTTTTATGGATCGAACAACGTCTTATTAAAAATGTCATAATCAGTTACAACGCAATCCGTGCATCGAATCTTTGTAATTTAGTTATTTATCGCTCCCTATCACATTGATAAAGCAGGTCTGCAACAAATATTTATGAGGGTCCGTCAGCTTTATGAATATGCGAGCCGCGGGTAATGTACCGATAAAACGCTCATTTTTTCATATAAAAACGTCACCGAGAGTTGTGGTGCGACATTATAAATCACAATCAGGTTGATATGAATCCGTTCATCATACTCGGCGTTCACTTTCCGCAGGGGTCCCGTAACAAATACGGGCCGGGTGCAACGCGGCGCGTCCATTTGTTCCGACTCACTTTCTGCATAATAAAGCGATTTGTGGGCGGGTTGCGCTGCTTGAGCAACGCGTCATTAGTCGCGTGCACTTCTCACGGTGCGTGGCGCAACGGGCGCGACGGGCCCAACAGCGACACCCCGGCGCGTTGCGCAACGCGCTGCGATCGATGACCGACTAAAAGCGAAAAGGCGTCCTTGGCAATGAATCGAGTGCGTCCGCCGCCTTACCGGCCGGTAATTATTCATAAGCGTTGCACAACGACGCCCGCGCCGACGAGCGATGCGCGCCCGATACCTCCGCGCCGATGGCTATCGACACGCTCCATCGATAGCGCTCAGTGTAACAGGACGCCTCCAGCACCATCCATCATCTCGACCGTATTTCTTAATCGCATCTTATAGATAATGCGTTAAATCGTACATCGGAGCGCGACTCGCGAGCCGATTGAATCATGACTCAGCTGCCGCAAATGTCATAAAAGTTTTAGATTCGCGCGCTGGTATGTTTGCTTTTATAAATAAGGCTCGGCGGACAGGTGCCTCGTGCCTGGTTCGATCTAGAAGTGGTTACGGTCAGACGTGGATGGACGAAACGGCACAGCGGCGGCGGAGTGGACGGTCGCGAGCCCGATTTGGTTGTGATTAGTGGCCGCGGACGTCTAACTGTGTCCCAAGGAGGATTGCTGTCGCATAAATATGGAGAATGACAAAACGCGGCGACCTTGCGACTAGTTAATTACTATAAGGAGCGCGAGATGCACAGACAGCATCAGTGAGGCGATTATGCATATGACATTGGGATTTGTATCTCGGACGCTCGCGTGTGGAAAGGCGAGCAAATGGCCGCAGCAGCTCGCGATCGACGGAAGTCGTAAAATTTTACAACTGTTGTCGCCGGCCCTCGATTAGATTTATAGAAAGCTTTACTGCTCCCTTGTGCTGGTACACGCAAATGGGCAGCAATAGCAGGGGTCAACACACCAGTCAGCGTGACTCGCGCACGAGCAGACAAAGCGAACTCAAGGGGTGCTCCGACGAGATGCAATCAAATTTTAAATTAGAAATGTGTACAATAGTATTGTGGGTCAATCGAAATGAATTACACCCCTAGTTGGGGAGTTAATTAGTTTACTAGATCGAATTTTCCATTGTTAACTGTAACAAGGATTTGTGGCAGTAATGGCTTATTTTTTATGGTATTGAACATGAAATACAAATTAATGTGTCGTTAATAAAACACAATTCCTCTTCACGATTCTGGCTATAAAATAAAGTTAGGTCTATCTCAGTTTAAATATAACTTTGGAGATGATGAAATTCACGACGGCTAGAGTTTTAATCAGCCTTTCTAAGAAGGTTGCAAATCTGCAATGGTGTTGGTACACTTAAGAAATAGCCCCAATCAGAAGTGGATTGCAGTTATTATCTTTTGCTAAGTGATGAGGTTTTATCTGGGCGGGGACCGCGGGTATTACGGACAGTTTGGGAGCAACGGTTGGCTCACGCTGATGCCATCTAGTGTAGTTTGCGCAACGTTAGATTGATGGGGTTCGGTAACAATGAGTCGAGTACTCTGGTCTTATCGGGGCACTTCGACATCGCTCTCGCAATGCTGATAGCGAAGAGATCGATCGCGAGGAGTTTAATGTGTGTAATTTCATTGTTATTTTGAGGGTGTGGCAGACGGCAGTATTGCTTAATAACATTTTAAACATCTTGAAATAATAAATCATTGTATTAGAAAACTATCATAATGATTTATAATTATTTTGGATGTCGAAAGAGTTAAATTGTAATAGGTATTGTTGGACAGCCGCAGGAAAATGGGCTTCAAAATAGTAACTACTACGTTCTTGCAGCCGGATTCACACGGTATGGTCATGCCAACGAGGTGGATCATAACAGGCAACCTGCACAAGCAGCAGCAGCAGCATCTGTTGAAGGGCCAAAATTTCATCTCGACGGGACGGCGACGATTAGATCACTTTAGACCATTAAAAAAAAAAAATATATAGAACTGTGAAAATGCAAGCTTTTGCAAAATCAAATAAACAAAGAAAATATCAAAACAACAATTTAATAACATAAATAAACAATAAACATTTCGCAGCCCTGTGTCAGACAAAAAGTTGTTAAATGTCCATAAAACTATGAATACTTAATAGAGACGATGTCCTAACCATGTCCATATAAGACTAAAGTTACATTATTGTGCAAAGAATATCATAATTATGTGAATGGCGATCGTTAACATCGAATTAAATGAATAATAAAATATTCTTAGTGAGCTTTTAGTATTGCGAAAAGTTAGTGAGAATATAAGTGGGGTTGACGCTTATAGGCTATCATTTGGTTGGGACTAGGAAATGAGCTGGAGAGGACGCGCTTTCCTTTTCTTGTGCCCTTATAAGTATCAATTAACTAAAAAACAGTTCTGTGACTGGGCAGTCGGCAGGGTCGTTCTTTGTCTTCAAAAGTCGTTTCGCGCTATTTTGGACAGGCATTTTTTTTACCAGATTTTGGGATGTCTGCACTGTCCCACTGCTGAGCAAGGCCTCCCCCAAATAGGTTGTCTCGCGACCTCTTCCTGCGCCGAGGTTTCCTATATTTACATAGCACTTGCGAAACCAGGATCCTCATCATGAAGATTAAGTAAACAGAACCCTGTCTTTACCCTCGTGTCCATGACTATTTCTACAAAGAAAGTGTTATTTAAGCCTATTACTTCAGCACGAAAATTCCGTATTGAAATATCCAGGTACCCGCCGATTTCCTAGCCGCATCCTAAGTGGGATAACATCTAGTCGGTTATTAATGTTATTGGAGCGTCATGCGCCCGCGCCGATCTGCAAGTCGCGGGGGCGTGCCGCGCAAATAGAGACACGGGCATACACGCTGCGCTATAAAATATAATTGTTACCACTAATATATTATTAATTGTTATTTATTGCTTCCTAAATAAGTTATTTGGATTATGAGCGAATTTTATATCATAGAAATGGTAGCCTAGTTGCCAGCGCCACCAGAGCGAGGTTTACGATGATTCTATTGTCGATAGGAATAGGGATAGGAATTGCTTGTTAAAAAAGCAACTTATATAGACTTTGTCGACTTCGAAGGGAAACATCGGGTTCAAAAGCGAGCCCATTTAGCAACAATAAAAAAATAAACAGACGCCGCTCCTAAAAGCTTAGCAATGAAAGCCATTCAAGTGCTTAATATTGTCGTCTTTAATTTCCAAATTAGATTCTAAGCTCTCAAGATTTTGAAAGGGTTTTGCATCAAGCACTGGCGTTCAAACAAAATCTGTGTAATCAGTCCTGTAGCTGTTAGATTATTTTGTTCCTGTCCTGTTTTGCAAATATCTCTGTTTCTTTGTCCTAAAACTGCAGAGCTGCGCCGGCGCCGCCGCAGCGTGCGCTATGTTAGAAACAAAATGTAAATTTTATTGCGCGCCAGGCGTGTCGCGGCCAAACATGCAAATTAGATTAATTAAAATTCCCTGTATAAGCGCCAGGGTTGGCCCTTTGATTACAAAGGTGGCTGCAAGTACCTTCATCATCTACGCCTTATCATTTGGTCAGGAAAATAGCAGCAAGTTCATGAGTAATCTCTGCGGTAGTATTAGCTGTACGGACATACATTCCTAGAGTGAGGACAGGGACCCAATTCCACTTTAAGAATTGGTGTTCTGGTCTTTTCATGCCTTCAGACTTTGCTTGGCAATGGACTGCGATAAACAAAGTTGGAAGAACCTTCTCCCAAATAAATAAAGATGGGTTTCCCGTATACCTAGAAGCGATTGAATATTACTATAGGTACCTACCAAATATGTGACAAATTAATCGTTTCGCATTGAACGTGAAACATTGAAGACAGCAGCAATCTATTGCTGTTATCAAATTTCCTGGTATTGGCGCCTTCGGTCATATTGTGGTGGGATGGTATGGTGCCAAATACGTAACAATGCAGATAGCATGACTTAAAATATGGATAGACTGTTAGCTGTAATGTAGTGGTATGATTCATGAATATTATTTTCAGATTCCTAAATTGATGACACATTTTGTTCCTATCCGTCGAATACCAAATAACGCCACTATGCATGGATTCTTCGAATGCAGTAAAGCACGCGCGACACAGCATAAGAAAGTTAGAAAATTCGAAGTATTTTATTTTATCATAATATCAATCTCGTCTATCAATCCAAATCTTTTGACAGTAAAATGCCAATTGCGTAGTAGCCCTAACAAGCGAGGGAAATGCGGGGAGGGCGGGGCAATCGGTGCGCGAGCACCTGCCGAGCAAGCGCGTGCGCAGCTGACGCTTGAAATATGGAAATTGGGAATTTATAGCAAGGGCACCTTATGAAATTTTGATTGTGGCCTGTTTTGTAAACCAGGTGCAGCCGGATTATGGATTCTGTGAAATAAGGTGGAGTTGAATTTTGATTCGTGTTCCTTGTTACTTATGGTAATTATTATAATGAAGAGAGAATAGTAAGAGCCACGTGTAAGAAAGCTAATATTGTTAATGGGACGACTGATAGCCGTTTTGTAACCATTCAATTCAGTTGCTTGTAACAGTTATAACAGATTTACAGATCCTCTATGCACAGATTTAAATCATTGTCCACGTTAAGGTGTTATCCTTAACGTTGATAGTGATGATGATATTTATGATGATGTTTTATCAAATACACATGCCGCGCCGCTGATAAAAAGTACTTCTCCGTAATCCGACAACTGTTAAATGATTCATAAAGTAATTACATTTTTCAATACAAGTATAGAACTGCCGCCTGGCAATCATATCGCCCACGAGCACATTGTATGATCAGAAACAATCACGGAAATGTGCTGCTGAGATACCGATACGCTACCTAGACCCATCAATAACGCTAACAATGGTGTACTTATTAGCGTAACAGCTAATTAGGGCGCAAGTAGTGGGTGACGCAACATTGCCTCTACATTACCTCTTCAAGATCGATATCAGACGCTAACAAAACAGAAAATGAAGCTTCACTCGGGTGAAAGTTGATTTTTGTTTCATTGTACAGGGTGACAGTGACATTGACGCGCAAACTTTTACCGTAAATTCAGCACAAGATTGTAGATGTAGGACCCTCAACCGCTGAATTTTTTGTTTTACTGTTCAAAATTCATGGTAGCAGATGTCGCGTCGATATTTCTCTTGCCGCCCTGTATAAGAATGAACGTCCATCTGCTCCTTTCGTTTCATTTTTCGATTATTCGGTAGGCAAGTGAACGATGCCAAGTCCCGAAATCCAATGAATGAATCCAATGAATACAATGGGGAGAATCCTTTTAAGCAATTAATTTGCTTGTGTTAGGATTCTCCGCCCTTCCCTAAGGTTATATAATAGCTAATACGTTATGAGCAGAAATCGGAATCTGGGCGTCATTCCAGGGCAGCATCACGAAAAATTAGTAAACTCGAACCTGCAATGACCACCGACATTCCGGATCATTGGATCGGTTCACTAATGAATTCATTTTCCTCAATGCCTTTTGATTCATTTTGTGTTCAGGACGTTTCACTTCGAGTGAAAGATGCCGAATGGAAGACGAAAATGAACGAAAAGTGAAGTCTGATATTGGGTTTACGACGACGAAAGAGGCTTTTTAACTGATTATAGGAATTTCGTTGGTTAACAGAATTAAAATGTTGTTTTAATCAATAAAGGTTTGAGGATAACGAAGCTTCGTGCCAGATCCTTTACTAAATTTAAATATCGAGTTCGTGGAGTTTCCACTTAAAATATTTCTGCATTGCGAAACTGTTGCGGTTATATGGTTTTGACCTAATTAATTTTATAGGAATCATAAAAGGAAAAATCGTGAGACATTGACACCTGACCAACTACTTAATATGTATAAACAACCGTAAGTCTATTTTCCTCAAACAATGTCTACAAAAATTGTCATTTCAAGTCTTCGTAAATATATGAATAATATTCACTTTTCTATCGCAAGACATTAAAAGATAGACAAATCAGCGGTCCCTTAATCATCATTTACCTTTTTTCATTTTAAAATAACGTTATAATGGCTACAAGAAGACACAGTAACAGTCGGGGCTGTCCTTGTCACCAGATCAGAACTCCAAGGCGACTGACTGTAATCAAACGTCGTTTTATGACACAGCCTAGTGATCCGCGACTAATATAGTCATTAGCATGAACCAAGTCTCCTCAATAAGTCATTATCAGTGCTAAAACGGTCTCACAAGCGCGGGCGCCGCGGAAGCATTGCGTCTTACAAACAATTATTAATAGGTGCGCCCACGCGACGCCGCCATCGCCTTTGATACACCATCACCTGACGTTTTACGAGCAAATAATTGTATGGTTTTGAAGTTCAAGATTAAAATAAAAAGAGTAAACACCGAACAGGTTCTTATTGGTGTCAAGTGCGATAAATAAATAAGAACCGTTTGCTTCTTTCACCATCAAACTTTTATGAGGTGTTATAATTGTGGGAACAGATATTAGTGTGCAAATGCATTTCATATGGATGCTTGATCATATAATTCTCTAACCAGTCGCACAATTGTTGTGTCGAATTCGATGGATGCACGACGTATCATATCAATTGGGGATATAATACAAAAACTTTTATTGGCAGAAAGAAAAGGTGATGACAGACAGTAATTTTACATAAACACAGGTTTGTACATCACAATTTTTTTCTTTTACTTGCTGACCCCAAGCCCTGCTTGGGCTTGTACATATGTTGGGGATCGGATAATAAGTCAAAGAATAAGGAAATATCGAAGAGAATTTTCGCGAATGCCGTTATGTTTTACGATGAAATTTTTACGAAGCACCTTACCTTACAGGTAATTAGTATGAAAACATTTTTCCCTGACCAGACCTAGAACGCATCAAAAATAAACCCAACTCTTAAAAAATTACGGTTGACTTCTAACAAAAAAACAATAAGGGTAACACACGAAACCTGATCAGACATAGGTATTATTAATTCAATATTTTCCTTATTTTAAATAATTTAATTTCAATCCATAATGTCCTGCAAGGTACAACCAAACCTAACAGACTTTAAACACGCAATTCAGTCAAATGCTGGACTAAAATCGAAGGCTTCCTCGTGTATATTGTTGCGCAGGAGTATGGTAACCATTTCGATATTTAAAAACATACACGCCTGTAATCCCGATTCAGCTGCATCCGGTTAAAATTTAATCCGAATTTTTGATTTTGGCGCTCGATATTTTGGAAACGAAGAATGTTATGAAAAATTTGAGAAAAACTCCTCGGGTTAATTTAGTCAGCTACATTTTGAGCCTAAAACAAAGACGATCGGATTAAGGGTTTGCCCTGTAGCCTAACCTTTTTGAAAAAAGTCAAAAAGTTAGAACGACATTTTGACGTTTTTATTTTGTAACCTTTTCCTTATCCCGACTTTCACGTCGCTCAGCGACAATATTTTTTCGAATTCCGTAGATTTATAGGAGATAGTCGAGTGAGACACGAAATCTGTGAATTTCATTTAAATTTTTTATTTTTTGAAAACTTAAAAGCTCTTCTGCAGTAAAGTCCGGACGGGGGCCAAAAAGTCGGACATGTCCGGACAAATCCGGACGAATGGTAACCCTGTGCAAGAGTGTATCATTGTATTTGCATCGATACGAACCGGTCGCCGGTCTAATTGACCGGTACGTTGTCGCTCACTATTAAGATCACTTTGTTCCGATAAGATGGCAGCTGAGTACCGGTGAGCTGTGATAGATTGCTTCTGAGCAGGAGTGGATATAAGTGCAATAATGTGAGCGGGAAAAGATGACTGTGCGCAATGGTGATGGAAATAATATATCAAATCTTCCGTGTATTATACGTTTTTGGATCGAGAATCATTTGCGAAATGACGAGATTTCCTGTTAGAGAAAGTTTTTGAAGACTGGGTCAATTTCAAATAATATACGCAGATTCTTTATCCTTTGCCTTTTTTAATTGTGGTCAACTTTTATTACCAGTATTATCTGTAGCCGACAGCCGTAGATTCAGATTGGCTATTGTGTATTGGAGTTATACTGAAACTGTTGAAATTGGTGGTTCTATATCTTCCGCTGCACTATTATACTATCCTAGAAAAGTATTATGCTCTTGGCTGCATTAACATGTTTATGAATATTAATATAAATAAATGTTATACATATTGTATCTCTATGTATGTACGTGGCATGTAATTCAATTACCTATAGTCTAGGGAACCGGTTCCGGGTCTAATTGTCGGTGTATTGTCACTGCTTGTTAGTAGCTAATCCGCTTAGATGACGATCTAATAATGAAATATTGTCGTCCATTTCAATCTATACCACAGAATAATGAATAACTAATAGTACTAACGTATCTACACTAATATTACAAAGGGGTAAAATTAGTTTGTTTGTATGTTTGTATGTAGGGTGTAATCTCCGGAACTGCCAGTCGGATTTGAAAAAATCTTTTTGTATTTGATAGGCCAATTCTTAGGGAAGGTTATAGGCTATTTAACATCACGGTGCGACCCCTGGGAGTCGAGCAAAAACTATCGGGAAGTATGCTAAGTGAAAATAAAATAAAGCGCGGGCAATGTGACGCGGTGGGTCGGGGGATCAAGAAATTTCATTACTATATATTCATAACTAGAAACTAACTATCTATACGATACCGGATGGAAATTTAATTTTATTCCAATTAAAAGATTTTCGCCCTTGAGTAACTTAATAAAATTTTATTAAATACTGCACCATACAGGATGTTTCATCAAACCAATATTAATTAGTTAAATCATCTACTCAATTAGTGAACTATTTATCATTAGCCCAATCGATTATGAAATTCATTTGGCAACCAAATCGATTTGATTAGTCCATTATACGCAGCAGCACATATCAATAATCGTTACCTTGATTAATTAATGCTTCATTTAACTTGTCATAAAATTATCCGATTATGTAACATCCGATGCTTTTGTATTCGAATGATTAGTCGATTATTCGAGCGGTCATAAATGAGGATCTCTAGAAAGTAAAGCGGAAACGTGGAAAGATGTTCGTAATTATCTAGACAAAGCATTCGCTAATTAAGTTATAGTTGCAAGTCCTTCCTGGTTGCACAATGTCTTTGCAAATGCACTTATGCGATCACGGATTGTTTTGGTATCTACTAAATAGACCATCGGTTCTCAAACTTATTTTGCCACCTTATTTTGCCCACCGCCCACTTTGAGAATATTACTAGAGCCCCCGCAAATCTGAAAGGTGGTACAAAAGCTTCTCCAATGATAAATGGATGAAATTGGCACTTATGTAGATAGCTAAATCAAAATCAAAAGTCATTTATTCAAACCAGGCTGAGAATCAGCACATTTTGAACGTCAAAATTACATAAGACAGTCCCCCAAAATGCCCGCCCTTCACGTTCATCATCAATATCATCACTTTGTATAGAGCTACATAGGTTTTAAGCAATATCAAAGCAGTTTTTAACGCACCGCAAGGAAAAACAAGGTTGGAGTATTGTAATAAGGTGGGCTATCAGATAAAACAGTTTACCACACAACATACATCACTCTACATCCAACAAGGCACTTCAAAAACTAGTCCGACAATACTTCGAACAAGATACTCCTTTACTTAGAACTGGTGCCGCCGCCTGCGCAGAAAGAAAGCGCCAAGTCTCAAGGCCGGGCCCACATATAGATCGCCCAGTTTAGCACATAGTGCCGAGTTGCCGACTGCGTGCTAACAATGGCATGTGCTAGTGACAATGTTTCACTGTCTGTACTGATAAAATAACGATTTGGTAGGTAAAATGGCAGAGAAATTCGATAGGAAAGTTGGAAGGGCTACACATTCGTAGTATTTTTTGAAGACCATGCCAGGCCCGTATTTCGATATCTATACTAGTAATCAAGCTGGAGAGTTTGTTTGAACGCGCAAATCTCTGAAACTGCCAATCGTATTTGAGACGGTATTTTTGCGTTTGATAGCCCAATTCTTGAGGAAGGCTATATGCTATTCAACTTTAACATCACGCTAGGATCTAAGCCGAGCCAAAACGAAAAAAAGTCGGAAAGAACGCTAAGGCAAAACGAAGTAATAGCGCCGGCGGGCGATGGGATGCGACACGGTGGCTCGGGGGCCGAAACTTCACGCGGACAAAGCTAGTAGTATGATATAATTGAAGAATGAAGATAGTTGACGACACTAGAATCACTATAGCGGGCAGCCTAAGAAAAATCGACAGGACAGTTAAAAGGGCTATAAATTTGAATGATTTTTTTGAAGACCATGTAAAGTCACTGTAAATTTAAAGGGATTGAAGAATGAAGATGGTCGACGTCACTAAAGTCACTACAGCCCAGGAAATATCGATAGGAAAGTTGGAATTTTCTTCTTACTTTAACAAATGGAAGACTTTAAATGTCAAGACACACACACATGGATTGAAGAATGAAAAGTCGACGTCACTGCGGCCTGTAGCTATTAGTAGTTTGTCATTATTTATTCATGCTGTATTCCTAATGCCTGACCGATCGATTTTGATAGTAGCAGAAGCTGAAGTAACCATAGCTAGGCCAAGTCAAGTTGCCATGCTATTTTATATTTCAGATTGGGAAGAGCCCTTAGAGGGGCAAATAAAACTTACTTGTGTAACTACAATTTTCGATCGATATTGGCAGAAGCTACAGTAACCATATTTAAACCAAGTGAAGTAGCCATGCTATTTCATATTTTAGGTTGGGAAAGAACATAATGTCGTTTGTTTACCACCACGTCAACGAGAGCGAGATGACGGTGCCAAAGTAGCGATATACATTTACTATGGCCGCGTGTCCACCGCACGTCAGTCAACGAGAAACGAGATTATTCGAACCGGTGAACAATGACAGTGGCTTTGGAAAAACGCTTTAAAGGGGCAAATAAAACTTATTTCTCTAACTACAATTTGATAGCCTATTAAATCAAAGATGGCTACACTAATTCCATTGCACATGAATGCACCAATCACCAATAACTCGTCGATCTCGTCAGACGAGTTACCTCGGCATATACAAAGAGATGCGTTGTTGCTACTCGTACTAAACTTTCTCCCGATAACCTTTCTGTTACTCTTGTACTGATCTTGTATCGCTTGACCTCAAGACGAGTTCTTTGCAGTCCGTACGTGGCTGCTCGTTTTCTACTCTATTCTACTCCAAATGTGTTGCGATCTGATAGCTGGGGCGTTTGTTTGTCGTGTCTGGTATAGGGCTGGTAGTTTATTTGGTTGGAAAATGAAAGTTAATTTATGTTTTGCGGCCTTAATTAGAAGTTTAGGTATGAGATTAAATTGCTTCTTAAGAAATTGCAATAATTTGCGTCCTAAAATGGCACGGCAGTTTGGATCTCTCTTTAAAATTTCTAAAATACCTGTATCTATTGAAGAATCTCTAACGATCAGCACATGATCATTAAGAAAGGTAGCAGCTCTTCAAGGTATAAACTACGAACAATCTAAGCTGAACCCGATTTAACCAAACAAGTAGCACAGTTCCGCACAGACACGACAAAAACACGAGACCGATGCATCGATACCATCTACCATCTACCGAGTACTGAGTTATCGATCGATACCATAAGATCGAAAAGAGCGCAAGGTCGCGCATTGTGCGCGTGCGCAACCATTGTTGTATCAACCCAGTTGGCTGTTTTTGTTTTTTGCGCGGTATTGATATTTAATTAGATATTATTTAGAACTAGCTTCTGCCCGCGGCTTCGCCCGCGTGGATATCGGAAATTATCCACGGGACAGTACCGGTGAAGTAGCCCATGTCCTTCCCTAGGATGCTATCTATCTCCTTGCCAAAGATACTAAGCATGCTGTTGACGCTGATCTTGGGACTATTCCGGTGACTCCGCTGCCCTTTGAGACACCACTATACTCAGCATGCTGTTGACGCCGATCTTGGGGCTGTTCCGGTGTTTCTGCAGCCCGTTGAGACACCAGATACTAAGCACGCTGTTGACGCTGATCTTGGAACTATTCCGGTGACTCCGCTGCCCTTTGAGACATCAGATACTCAGCATGCTATTGATGCCGATCTTGGGACTGTTCCGGTGTTTATGCAGCCTGTTGAGACACCAGATGCTCAGCATGCTATTGATGCCGATCTTGGGACTGTTCTGGTGTTTCTGCAGCCCGTTGAGACACCAGATACTCAGCATGCCGTTGACGTCTAGGTTGACACTGTTCTGAAGTTTCAGCAGCTCGTTGAAATGCCAGATACTCAGCATGTTGTTGACGACGATCTTGGAACTGTTCTGGTGTCTGTCTCAGTAGCTCTGTGTGCGCCTGACGCACCGCCTGCTCCACCTCAAACCTTCGCAGCTCAGTTTGTTGAGACGTCTCGTTAAGTCTTGCTTTTTTTATAG
Source organism: Gortyna flavago (assembly GCA_963669345.1). Lineage (NCBI taxonomy): Eukaryota > Metazoa > Arthropoda > Insecta > Lepidoptera > Noctuidae > Gortyna > Gortyna flavago. The sequence goes on from OY770132.1 coordinate 3,168,169, forward strand.
CTCGAGCTTTATTAGAGCTTTATGAAATATTAGACTTACGCTTTCGAGTCATTATTGTAAGTAGGTACTATTTAAAAAATCACAAAACCCGTAGTAATTTTCTAACTAACTAAAACAATTCCAATAGCTAATTATGAGGAAAACGAATCTATGTTCCTCCTACTTACAACACAACCTAAACCTGTACGTTAATCTTAAACTAACAAAAAAAAAAAAAACAATTGTAATAATCTAAGTAATGAAATGTGATTTGATTTGATTTGATATTTCTTTTTAAAATATCATCTGCATAGCCTTTTCCCAACTATGTTGGGGTCGGCTTACACTTAACGTGCTTTCCGAGGCACGGAAGGGTCTCGGTATGTAAAGATGGTCATCCATCCACAGACCAACCGCGGCAAGCGTAGCTTAACCTGACCGATCGACCTGTGCGGCTTTTATTATTTAGCTACGGGCCCCTCGGGCTCTTCTTAAAATATACTACCTAAAAATTATAATTATGCCTACTCATTCATTTCATTTTGGCAGTTCAACAACATTCATTGCGTTATTTATTTACGTTGTTGAGCAGACAAATTTTTCGAACATATACAGGTAAAGCGATGGATTAGCGATATCCTTCAAAATGATTCAGATTGAGCGTATTATAAAAGTGCTCTGTGCCTCACGCGTCTGCCTGCCCGCGTCCGGCTTCGGGACTTCGGGTCCCCCCCCCCCCCCCCTTCCCCGCTTTGTGCGCCGCCGCGGCCAATTCCTATGGCGCTCTACCTCAGGTCAATCTTATCGTGATAACTTTTAAAGAATTTGTCCAAATTGCTTGGTGTAAAAGACAAAGTTTATCTACATTAAATACCGAAAGCGATAAATGTATTAATTTTCATAAGAATTAACTAAGTACTCTAAAACGTGCATTGTAAAAAAAGTATCCGATTTAAATGTATTTATGGATCACTATTTTGGATATAATGGCTTCCACATAAAAGGTAGATATATGCTGTCGCGGACTTTTATTTAGAACTATTTAAGACAAACAGTTCCACGATACATTATCTTCGTGTAGCTGTAACGGTTTAGGCAGCGCACGCCAAGATAGCTCTCTGAGGGCAGGAATTTTTCCGACTTACTTGATACTTATCGTATGGGCAAAAAAAAATTACACAAAATCTTTATAAATTGTAGCCTATGTGTTATTCTGATGTATAAGCTATATTACTGTGAAGTTTCATCGAAATCCGTTCAGTAGTTTTTGCGTGAAAGAGTAACAAACATCCTTACAAACTTTCGCGTTTATAATATTAGTAGGATTACATTTGGAGTACTCATGTGGGTCATTATCAGTTATGATGTTACATCGAAGATGGCTTCGTTAGAAATGCATATTCAATCATTTTTTGTAACATTGATTTATGTATTGCCAATACGTTTCACAACTTGAATCAGTGTGGATAATAATAATTATTCATGAAAAGCAAGCACTCTACAGCTTGGCAGTAGCACTTAGCAAAAGATTTGTATGTTTTTCTCTAAGCGAATAAGGGAAACGCTTTTCTTGACAGCGTGGGTTGGGCGCTTGCACTTGAAAAGTTGCCTACAGGAGCAATTAGTGTACGAACACACATCGCCACGCCCTCGTCTAGACGTCTGATGCCTGCCTACCTTCGTGGAACAACACCACTTTCCCTGCTACATAACGACAGTCGTTAAGGACCTTTCACGCGATATTTGAACCCCTATCGATAGTAATTTGAGGAGGACGAATCAATATTTCAGCCATTACCGTTCCTTGCCCCGTCTTCAACATCGTCGGCGACTGATAGACGATCACCAGGAATAAATGTTTTGTCAACAAGTACCTAATTATCGCCTAGACTAACTAATTTAGTACTCAGCTATTGTGCAACATAGTGACGTTATGAAAAATGACAATTTATACTTAACATTCAAGTCTAGACATGCTCATTTGTTCATTTAAAGAGTTTTTTAATTCACTTATGACAGGCGGTGATTGATGTCGTAGCATTTAATTGGTGACTGCGATTCGTATCTTACGCGCCAAGCTAATTGCTATATCGACACAAACATCGAGATCTTGATTGGGAATATAATATCTAATGCCGACTGGTAATGAGGCGTAATAAATCATCTCCGAGGTTGACGCACCGGGATGGAGGGCGAACGATATCGGCGGAAATGGATATTATGATAACGATGCGCCCGCGCAGCTCGCCGTGCGCGCTGCGGGGTTAGCGTGCCATTTTGCAATAATGCGAGGGACGGTAATGTATGCTAAAGAGACTCGATTGAGTCGTACATTTTAAATTCATTGACGCTTGTATAAACAAAAGCATAGTTGAACATTTCTGCATTGAACATCTCAAGCATAAAAGCTCTTACATGTTGAAATCATATTTCTGTCTTTGCTATTGTAATGTATAGTTCAATTCATTCCATTTATCCGGCGCAGTTGAACGTCAACGACTGTCTTAGCATGTGACTTCATAAATATTGAAATTTTATTGATAGCTAGCCTATTACAGCTGCAGGCTAACTGGACCGAGTGCATTTTGTATAAGTCGGTATCGGCTGCCAACATGATTCCATCTTTGGGATGAGTGCGCGATAGCTGCATCGAATGATAATATGACTGAAGCGGGGTATTATCATCGGCACAACGGTGAACCTTTATTTCCGCATTGTGGTGCGCTGCTAGACAAGGAACCTGCATTAGCAGAGCTTTGTCCACGGGCGGCAGTGCGGCCACGCTAACTGTACGCGCACAATGCCTCAGAGCGCGACACTCAGTATTCCGGGCACGGAGAGCCGGCTCACATCAAAGGCGCAGTAAATTACATGCTTATCTCAACAGAGTAGCGGTGGATGTGTCGGCACATGCCGTTCAATGGTGTGCTCAGCACCCGTCTATTAGCAGTCTATCCCTTCCCGTGACCTACCTCAATATGGGTCATTGCCAGAGCGCCGTTGAATTTTACGATAATCGCTTGCGAAACTACCATTGGCAAAATTTCAAGATGCTGTTGTGGCGTCTGTAGTAAGTCTGACGGGATCGTGGCAGAATCTGCGCGCTTGCAGTGAATCATCACCGCCACATAGTACCTACACCGCGGAGTGGAGTCGCGTCCATTGTGATGACAACTCCCGCTGAGATGCTTTTTTTATTTTTGGTGGATGCGATTTTATTCTTAATTTCTCCAGCCGAGAGTTCACTTTCCGTTTCATGCACGGTGAATCCGGTGCATCTGGGCGCTGTGTGTGATTTTAATTTTAGAATAACGGAAACCGCGGCGCGGCGCTCGTCGCGGCGGAGTCGTGTTTTCTCGTTTATTTGCCCCTCGGCCTTCGCATGAATGGGATGCCGCGCGCCGGGCCGACGGTCAACGTTCAGCCGCGGGCCGCTTTCATTTCAGGCGCGGACACTCAATAATATCGAATGGATTTATGGTTCATTAAGCCGTGTACGGTTGCGATGCATTCCTGGCTGCGGCGCTGACGGCTCGCGATTTGTAAAATAAACATCATTTCGGTTCGTCGAACTGCGCCAGAATAAACATCACTGCGTGCTCCGTTCTAATATGGAGAGTGAAAGCGGCGGCGGGTAGTGAAGTGACAAATTCCTCGGCACGTGGCACGTGTGACACCCGCGGTAACATGAGCGGAAGGAATGCGCCCCATAGGATTGGAAGCCCTTCAAACTATTCGTGTTAACGTCACGAGGTTCCAACAATCGATTAAATATAATACTTTGAAATCTGTTTCTTTACAATTTCTTGCAGACCGTACTTGTAATGTATAGGGACTATATCTCAAAATCAAGCAATTTCTCTAGAAAATGAAGTGTTCCATAGAGCACGAGACAAAGAACCATTAATATTTGCAGTGATAGTGCCGCGCAAGGATTATTTGCGCCAACCACAACCACTCGTGGCGGAGCATTAAAATAATGTATTTATTGTACAGTTGGCACATTAAGAAGTTAGCTAGAATGGGGCTCATTAAGTATTTAATTTTATTCTAACGACTACGGCGTTAGCTGTTGTTTGAGATTTTATACAAGGAGTCAGTACCTACTTCGTGTGGCACGTTAAATGTTAACTTTTACGTTTGAAAACTCGGAAACGCACTTTACTAACGTCAGGATACACGGTTTTATGTGCGACGTCTTGGAAATGTATTCATATAAATACGTTTTGCGTGTTAAAAATGTTTTAAGAAAGCCACGGCGATAATTTTGTTAGTCGCATGCAAATCTTGGTGTAGTCAGGTTTAGTACTTTCTAGGAATAGAAGGTTTTAAATGGTAGTGCTTGATTTATGGGTAGAAAATATATAAGTGGTTTTCACATGGGTATTAAACTACAGCAAGTTTCTGGGATCTATGGGTCAACGCACAAAGTTCTTATACAACGCCACGTATAGCCAAAAATAGCCCAATTTGTTACGTGTTATAATTAATTTTCCCATGAAAAATGGAATTGGGGCAGCCTCGGGTCTCAAATATTTGTGAAAACCAACCACGTTTGATAGCCTTACCTAAAAACGTGGGGCTGTTTGTGTTTGCACTAGGATTATATTTGACAATATTTACATTGTAATTTCATTCCACGCGCCTCTGATATTTATAGGGTTACCCCATACTGCATCATACCCAGCGATAAATATTATTTTTTGTATTTTCGCTTCCAGATATGTATTTTTATGAAAGCGATATTGAATTTACATGAAATTATGTTGTGCGAATTGCCTTATTATATTTTATACTACCAAAAACTATGAAACACAAAAAGGATTTTATTAAAAAAAAACTGTACAAAAATAACCGAACAAAAATAAAAATCAAGGCAGGTTTTACTTTTAGCCCTAGTAGTGAGTGACATTCAAGCTGACTCATTCAACCGGGAGGCCAGCGCTGTTTAGGTAAAAAAGTAAACACGCAACACATACATACACATAGGTCCACTGACACAAGCAGTGAAGCAGACATACATATGTAAGTAGAGTACATAACCACATAGGTACATTGTGGGAAAACTGGTTCGGTTTTATATAGCCTATATGATGACTAGCCTAGATAAAATTAGTTCTAGATCGACAAAGAATCGCCAGTGGGTATTTAGACTAAATTATAGCTTGCTCCAAATACTGACATTTTTAATGTTTGGTACCTATAAATATGAAGCTTAAAGTGTGGGTCGAGATATTTGACAGATACCTAGTAAGAGGAGTTGGTCGTTAAATCATATTAGCTGAGCTTAAGAGCTCCGGGCAGACAATATTTTGGGGAAATAATTTCAGAGTAGGTACTAAAATTTGAGAGCCTCCTCCCACAGAATTATTGAGGTCGTCTAAATAAAGAAGACGCTAATGTAATTTTTAAATTGATGTGGCAGTAAAAGGACAAGACACAAATATTTAAGCCGATAATAAATTTTAACATATTGAACTAATCATTTAATCAATGACGGTAGAGAAAGAGAAGCAAAAAATTAAAAGGTGGGTTGCGTGAGGAAAGATATGGAAGAGAAGGAGTGATTGATAGCGTGACAATTGACAGGGGAGAATGAAAGAAGAAAACGTGTTGCACCGACCCCAAGTGACATGGGACAAGGACAGGAATATGGATGATGATGGGTGAAAGAGCAGCAAAAAAAGCAATGGAAAACGAAAATCAGAGAAACAAAGAACTCGCCAATTCTCAATTAAGACCAATTGCAACCCAAACAAACCACACTCAGAGCACGTACTCGTAAATACGAAAATTAAAACATGTCAGACAATGGCATTTCCGCTGCGAACTGTTTACAATATTAATTAACAGAGCACTTTGCATAGCTCCTCCAATCAATTCTCAGTGGCGCTCAGTTGAGCACGTGTTGTGCATGTACTGCTTTGTTCACCACCGCGTTGGTCATTACAATAATGCCATACATTATGATCTCGTGTGTCTGCCGGGGTTCTGGTCTATATGGTTTTGTGGTAATATTGTATGGGAAACTAGTTTGTAAGGAGCTGTTTTGGTAGTTTACTTAAAATTTAATTCACACCTTCGTACCCGGAACTGAAAGTAGGCAATATTGTGTTGTTTATTAATACTTGTGATCGTTCCTTTGCGATTTGAGCGACACAACTCAGAAAACTATTTTTGTTGCTATGTAAACAAACCTTTATTTTGACTTTCATTAACAAAATCTTCAATAATAAAACCTCGTCTGTCTGTGACTCACCTGCAACAAGCAAAAAAACAAGAATTAGTTGAAGCACTAAACAAATCTCCATAACTGCGCAGAAGTCGCGAAATTGGACTTGTTATACGAGATTTTAACACACAAAAAGCGAGTGTATAAATCAAAACGGTCGTGGGAAGATCTCGTTAAACGTTAGCTAAAGTAATCATTGTTTTAACCTATATTTAAAATTGATTGGTACCTAAATAAAAAGCAACTGGCAACATTTGAAACTTTGTGACGTTGTCTGGAAATGACATTTAGAAGGATACACTATTTCTTGAGGGACTCCTCAAGAAATAGCGTATCCTTCAACAAACGTTTCAATAAGAAGTTCATCTAGCCACGTAAATGCTATACCTACCTAACATGACATGAAATACTTTGTACTTTTAAAGCGAAAGGTAACCAAAGGATAAAGAAAAGCATAACAGTTGTATTGCTCAACTTAGTACACAAGTGTAAATTAACAACCAAGATATCAAGACGATGTGAAGAAACTTCAATATTGAAATAAGACTCAATCTTCTCCACAAAATAGAGAAATCAAGTTCACACATCATCATGCATGATGGTCTAGTGAGCGCAAACAACGTTGATGTGTTAATAAAAACGTTCGCTGTGGTCAGTGCAGACGTGTCGCAACATAGGGCGCGTGGGCCGGTGCAACGGCCACTACTCTGCGCCCACGCAACTCTGAAGACATAGGTAACGCGCTAACTTCCACACTATTTGAAAACTTGCGAAATGTAGATTTTGAAGATGATGAGGTCATTGTAATGGATGATAATTGAAGGAAAGAGAATGTTGAATTGGAAACTTAGAAGCTGAAGTTAAAGTCAATTGATCAGAAAATTGAGAGCTAGGCTGGAATAATAAAAGTCTTGAGTTGAAAACATAATGATAGAAAGTTGATAATTCAATAGAAAACATGGTCACGACTGCAAAGCAAATATCCAGATGACAATTATTTATTTGAGTCTTTTTGTTGCTTTCAGTATGGGTAAAATAAATTACCAGCTATAGGATTGTGGCGAAGCCGCGAGGAGCAGTAGTGATCCAGTGGAAGCGGCCGCGACTTACGAGTTGTATGTAGGTCGTTAGGTTCGGACCCAGACGGGCGCTTTACTTTGTGTAAATTATTTCATCACCACTGCTCTCTAAAACTGTGAAGGGAAACATGGCATGTGAGATGACAGACACAAAGGTTATCACGAAGATTTACACAAACGGAGGAGTAATACCAATTTTTGGACGGAGTTTACATTGTAAGTAATTACTTAAACACGATAGTAGGGGTCACACTTCAACATCCGATCGATTGGATGATGAAAGCGACGTTTACATTAAATTTAATTTAACAAGATGTAATGACGGCTCTGTAATTCAATTTGGCTGTCAACGACAAAGGCCATGTACGACAGATAGTAATTTAACAAATTATTTAACCAAGAAATTATGATATTTACATAAATGAGGTGTCCATTGAACGTTGAAAATCAAATAAACGCCGACGCTATTCCAAAGGTCGCTCATTGAATTCGTTCAATCGGAAATTCTTGATGTAAGATTGTATTGAATTTATCGTAATCGTTAAACATTTTTCGAATCGTACGTTAATGAGTTGAAGGTTTTAATTAGATTTTATCTATTTTATTCAACGAGCCATGCCTTTATCTAGATTAACCTTGAAGGGACGAAGACTGAATAGCTACTATAGCTAAGCTTGACCCAGATTCTACAAAGAATACTAACATGATTCATTGGAAAGAAATGAAACTTCCAAAAATATAAACTTGTATTTTTTTTTCTCCAATACAATTTCGACGTAATTTACGAAGGTTATCAACCTAAGGATCTGAGGCCTGTTTAATACTATTCATATTTAAATGAAATCAAATTTCCTACCACATAATGTGGTCCTTTTTATGTATCTACAAATAGTACAAGAACATTTTTAAACGCGGTCCCATTGATAGCCGCTACTTCATTTACATAAATGTCCACTTCATTTAGTAGTAAGCGATCCTTGCGCCTGTTATCTAAGGAAGTAGGCACAATCAAGTCTGCCTCGTATTTTACCTTTTTGACCGTTAAGATGTTGTTTTCGTTGATATCACAGATGACTTGTTGAGTCAGGTTTTCAGGTTAACCAATGCAAATGGGTTTTTGGGGCTCTTTAAATTGTTACTGACAAAGTAATACCAGATTTAACTATTTACTTAACATTATTGGTATATTATCCAGTTTCAAACTCCCACAATAACTGGTTTTATTCGCGTATGAATGCAAAATCTTGGAAGGCGTCCAGCGCAATCCTTAAAAGAGCAAAATATTAAGTACAGTGTTGTGCCAAACTTTGAGCAATAACGACGTCTGGCGCAGTTTCTATATTTGTGACCGAAACTTCTTAGGGAGCTTAGCAATGGAATCCTCGTTGAAAACTGCGCCCTGAATAGCATTCACAAGGCCTGAGTCTACAGTATTAACCATTAAACTGTTAGAGTCCTGTGTTGCAGACTGTGTTACATTAAAACTTGGGATACATAATCTACTAGCTTCCGCCCGCGGCTTCGCCCGCGAAGTATGTCGATAAAAACTACCCTATGTCCTTCCCCGGGATGCAATCTATCTCTCTGCCAAATTTAATCGAAATCCGTTCAGTGGTTTAGGCGTGAAAAGGTAACATACAGACAGACAGACAGACAGACAGAGTTACTTTCGAATTTATAATTTTAGTATGGATTAGTTGGGCGCTATATAGTTGTTTCTCTCTCTCAGCAATTTCTTGGCACAAAACTGAACCCTCATTTGCTGTTCTCGCAAGAAATGATCTAAAACCTAGTGTGTCCGTATCCTAAGACCACACGGGCGTCGGTCTAGACAAACCCGGCAGACGACCAGCAATTTATTCACGACTGCGACCTCACAGCGTCGCGACTGCGTACGTTCTTATTGATCTCGTTGACTCCCTGTTGAACCGATTCACGCACTATCATAATCGTATTATTTACTACTTGGTCGTGTGAATGAAGATTGAGGCCTTTTGGTTCTGTAGATATAATTAGTGATATTTTGGGAGGTCTAGCAACTTCGAATAGACAATCATGTTCCATGTTGATAGTCCTCGGTCAAAATGCATTTTTACAACTTTCTTTTACCGTTTGTAAAAGGAAAAAAAAAGAGACTAAAGCGAAAGAATCTTTTTGAATCAGGATCCGCAATATTTCATGCATTCGCCAGCATCCGCAAACCTCAAAGATGAAATGTTCACGAGAATCTCGGAAACACTAATTGAATCAGCAAAATGATTTAGCGATATACAGAAATTACACGCTCCAGAGGTAACCAGAAATGATTTAATAACCTTTTCTTCGTATCTTTCTTGCCCATGAGTTCACCCATGCGTACTGAATGCGTGTTTTCTTCAATAGCATTTAGCAAACATAGATACGTGATGAGTGAGCTCAAATGCCATAGAAAAAGCAGACTTTGCAAAATTGTAATTGCAAGAAATAGTCTAGTCATCTAGTGGATGGTCTACTGTTTTTGATCAGCAGTAGCTAATTGAAACTTATTGCCATCTTGGATGAATGCTGTATTAATAAAAGATACAGGTATTGTTTGATTGGCGGTCCATAACATGGATTCGACGCTAAGGCAATCCACATAAACGATTGAGGTCTCGTCATGAACGCGTCATACTGACGTTACTCAAAATCGTGCATCTCGCAAGCAGAGTTTACCGCGCAACTAACATAGATACAACGGCCCGACATGAATCATCGGGCAGTTGCACGCCAGACACAATCAATACCCGTCTGGTCGGAGGATTCTCCCTTTTTTAAAGAGTTTGAGTGAACTTTACATCCTGTTCCTCGAATACCTCTATAAACTGATTCGTATGGTTTGCGCAAGCGCACATCTTCTCAATTAGCCGCCATTGCGAACTGATTGAGTCCATACTTCATAGTTAGCTTTATTAATGTTTTCTCCTCACATTTACATGCTATCGCAGAGATGGGCTTTACATCTAGAGTAATGGTCTTAGCATGTTTAATCACAGTTTTTTTTTTTTTGTAGTTATTAATTATTACAAGCCATGCCTGTGTAATCTCTTCATTCTGATTAATTTTCATAAATATAAGCTCTTGAACGAGGTGAGAGCTTATCGTGTGAGCAGGAAATAAAGTAACGGTTTCTAGGGCAGCTGTTATGAGTTTCAGATTAAAATGGTGCACTAGGCAGGGTAAGGCCCGTTTTATTTTCTTCAATCATCTTTAGATTTTATTACAAGTTTTCGTAAAGCAATAGCCTGTATCAAGCAATAGCATACTTTCGAGACTTAGTTGTTTGCAAAAATTATTTATTTATTAAGAATTCACGCCCGCTATTTTTACATTATAATCATAAACTGTCATTGTTATTCCGTCGCATTAAGCTTTTCTATATTCGGTATGCATATTTCTGAGCAGATATGGAAATTTAATTGCGGTGCGCCCGCGCGGCGTCCCGACGCCAGCCGACCAATTAAATGTATTGATAGCAATAACACCTTATATGATCTCAGACTCCCCACCATCCAGCAGTTCATGAAACGCCTCTCCAAGCGCTTCTTTGACTCTGCCATAAAGCACCCCAATCCCCTGATTGCGGCGGCCTCCCGATACACTCCCTCCCGCATAAGTAGGATTCGCCGACCAAGGCATACCCTCACCATCCCCGACGACGCCACTACCCTCCTCCAGGAGAGCAGTAAGGCCACGAGTACTCTCAGTCGACAACACAAAAACAAGCTCAGACATCCGTCCTTCCGTCCTCGCCGCCGAGGCCCGTCGCGACGCCCCGCACCATCACCGTGCCCCCCCCGACCCTTGCTCGAGCCAGCCCGCGCAGCTGAGCCTGTAGTTTTAAATTCGCCCCTAAACACCAATAATAATACCGATCCAGCCTGTCCCTTGCTGTCCTCTTCCAGCGACGCCCTGAGCCGAGGTCCGAACCCCGCAGGGGGTTACCCTTAGCGCTGTCGCTTAGTTTTTAAGTTATTGTATGCCCTGGCTGGAGGCCTTAATTCGAGGCATCCACAGGAAAGTCCGGTTAAGCAGTAGCCATCCTCATAAAGGATGAACTGCGAGATGCCATTTAAAAAAAAAAAAAAAAAAAAAAAACACCTTATATGGTAAGTTGTCATGAAGCATCACAACACGTGACACCTATTATGGTGTGAATGTTGGTTGATTGTGACCCGATACTTATTGTCAAACTATGCAGAGATTTATTCCCCGTATACGTAACTAAACTTAGCGACGAACTTGCGATTAGTCAAGTCGACTAAAAAATCGGTCAACTTTATCCAAAGTGTAGGCGGTTGTTAATGGCTGGTGTTTGCTTTTATTGGTTTGACATTTAAGAATAGATAAATGGCGGTGAAAGTAAAAACAAATTATCTTTAAAATTGCTAATTTATTTTGCATGCATGCAAAATTTTACGATTCCGAAACATTAACCAATTTATCGTTTCTTGTCGACCGCTTTATTACTTCATTTTAAAAGACACACGAGAATGCACCACCACTTTACCATTTAAAACAAATTCCATATGCACACTTAACCGTAACCTGGTCTATTTGACCTGGGGCGATCACAAATAACGTCCCTCTGTGCGCCGCCGTGAATGGCCCGGCCATTCATCGAGCGCCTGTTAAAGACGCCATTCAAGCGACCCACGCATACCGTGTGTGACTCCGGTGACCTGGCCATAGTACCGGCTAAAAATACCAGTGGACGTGTTGCATCTACCTTTAGATAAGTTTATAAGATAGAATGGTGAGCATTACCAATAGAGAATAATTTCATTGATGAAACTATCACTTTGAATGAAGAAGACTTGAATGAGCGATAGCAATTTGGTGGAATATATATAAAACTTTGGCGAATTTAAAAATAAGAGTGATGAGAATCCAACGATTAAAGTGACTTTCGTTTTCTAATAAGCCCTTAGAAAGCAACAAATTGTTCAAAACTCACTAATATAACACATGACGTAAATTAACAACGAAATCAACTATCAAACAAGAATGACGAAGTAAAAACGAAAATCTCACAAACTTTAAGTAACAAGAACGCGATACGTACAACCATACACCCGGAACTACCAAAACCCTTGACACGCAAACCACACCATGAGTCAAAGAAAAAACTACCAATACAACACCACTGAACAATTTCCACTAAACTAGAACAACGGGTCATGGGAAAGCCAAACGCGGAAATCGACGAACAATGATAGTTGTTCACGAATCGCGGGAACCCAATACAATTACACTGTAATTTCTATTACAAGTGTATTACAATTGTAATTATATGCGATTTTGGACGATTACTACTGATAGCCGTGAAATTGATTGGGTCAAGAGGACTGCGCAGGTCATAATGAGATTTCGGAAATTGCGTACTAAGAAAATTATTACAGTACTTATTTTGAAGTGTGTTTGTATAAAGGAATCGATTATGGATCATTTCAATTCAATTGAACGCTTTTGATGGAGAAGCGGTCCCAATCAATGAGAAATTCCAATAACAAGGTTCTTAATGAGCAAAATAAAGAATCGAATTGAGAAGAAATTGAGGCGATCAAAAAATGAAGATAAAAATATGATTATGGCCAATTTTCGTTGTCCGAAACCATTACCAAAACAAAACCATGAAGACAGTTCATACAGTAGATTTAAGGGAGAAAATCAAACACGACTTTTAAGCAAACAAAATGACATAACATGTTCCAAGAACGACCTGACCTCTTTTGAACCTCGTACCAGGAACACTACAGAGCATGTCACCCAGTGGTAAGCGTTGTTTACGTACACTAGAATGTGCTGCCTCATCGTCTCCGAGACAGCCTTGCAGCCAATCACCAGGGTCACTCACTGATTGATATTAATCATTAACATCGAGCATGAGCGGAAGTGTTGTAATTGGACTGTCGAAAACCGCAACAACAACAAAAGAATTTTATTTAAATAAATTGTTTCTTTGATTGAACTTGTTCAAGTACAGGATTGAATGATGGCATTGCTGTTCTTCCAGCGTTGAAGGAGTCTCGTGGTCAGAATTGGCTGTTTATGGACGCATTAATATGGGTAAGAGCATATATGACACGCTGGTGTGAAAATAACAAATTTATATTTTGGAAGCCCAAGTTTTGTAGGAACTTTAAATCTATTGTGTCTTTTCTTACATAACAATTTAGGACCTTACTTTTTAGTATTGCCTACAAAGACGGGTATATAATTGCCAAGATTCAGGGTTTAGCTTGTCTGAATACGGTGTTTGCTTGTTTTTCATTTACGTCTTCCAGTTCCAGTTCTAAAAATCCTTTCAAATAACGTTTAACCCAATCCATTCATGTGCCTTTATTAAATATTATTAATGCAATTTCATCGGAAAACCGCAAGACCCCGTACGACGCAAGTGAAACGTCACCGCATCATACGATGTGACTTGACGCGGGTAAGCACTACATGACCAAACTTTAAGTTAAACCGTAAATAAAAGACAAAGAGCTTACGATGGTTTTTTGCTATTTCTTATATTGGCTGCAGTCAAAGTTGGAGAAAGAGCTATATTCATATTTCATGTGTACCAGAATCTAGATTTAAATGACATTACCTAGTGCGAAAATACTAATTCTGACAGCACACCTGAACTAAGACTGTGATCGCATTACGAAAGAAAATGGTTACATATTATATGGAATATTATGTGGAAATTTTAGGGGACTCGCAGCAGCAGCTGTCTTTTATTAGAATCGCCACATTCCAAAGTATACATTTCCTACTGGCTCGTTCAGCTTTAAACACGTCCAAGACTTTTGCCCCGAAAATATGCGCTACAGAGTAACGACTTCTCAGTCTCACAACACCATCTATGACTAAATGACTAAATAGCCAGAGGTGGCAGTTTGCCGGGTCGGTAACCGGTCTAGGGTCAATTTGCCGTGTCTGCGGGGTCCGTTAACAGCCTGCTTCTCACGCCCATAGACAATGACTGCACAAATACATTGTGCGTCTTGCGTTGGATTGTGGAGCTCCGCGGTCTCTGTTACAACCTTTTGTTTAGTTAAACAAATTGGTTTTCTCTGTGATATCTTCATATCTTAGTGCTAAATCTACTTTGCTGTTTCTTACAGTTAAAAGTCGCAATACATGGCTGTTTCAAGAAAGGATTTCAATAAATCTGCCTAGCCTTTTCTCAACTCTGTTGGGATCGGTTTCCAGTCTAACCGGGTGTTGCTGAATAACAGTATTTTATATAGATCGACGGCCTATTAGACATCCACAACCCAGTTACTGAGTAACACGATACCACGGCCCTTGGTGAGGCTGCTTGTTAGACTTGGGCTTCTGACTACCTACCCGTAACAACTGTCAACGATCTACGAACGACAGCCGGGACCAACCGCTTAACGTGCTCTCTGAGGCACGTAGGGGTCTCGACATGTAACGATTAGTCACCCATCCACGAACCGATCGCGACAAGCGTAGCACCTTCGATCCACCCGTGCGGCTGTTATTATTTAGTAAGTAAATATTTATTTTATGCATGTGAAGATAGAACCTGACGGAAGATATGCAAGTAATAAAGGTACAACAGGTTATCCGATTGAATCACAACTCGTGTCAATCTCCAACAAAGAAACAACATAACTTTTCTTTATTATATAAATATGCTAAGTGGTTAGTAACACGCGATAGCATGGCATAAATATCCCATAAATATCAGAAGGCAACATTTTTATCCGCGTACATCGCGCGGTTGGCGGCACAGATAATCAATTGCTGACTACATAGCATCGTAATGAAGATAATGATAAGTGTTGACATATATATTTATGTCAACGTTGACAGTGTGACAGGCGGCGACGTGGTGAGACATTAGGGGTGTCAGATAGCCTAAAATTGTGTGTGAGATGTCGCTCAGTTAAGGGAAGGTGACATGTTGTCGGAATTGTAAATTGTTTCCTGCTTTTGAGACCGGGAAGAAGCACCATAATCAAAATTCTAAAATGCCATCTTCGATTCAGTTACAACCGAAAAATGTAATGAAATCAGACAATGGATTTCCCCGGTCTAATCGTTCGTGGATCATAATAATAGACTGAATAAAGACATGAACAATGTTATACACAATCTACTCGCTCAATTACCATCATTAAGAACACAAACAAACAATCCTATCTAGAACCACATCCTTTTTGAAGTCCACTTGGCTCAAGTGCGTATTGTCAGCCCTGGAGAGGCGACGGCTGACAATAGCGAACAGTAATTGCATCGATACGTGGGGAATTATTGTCTATTTGTTTGCACAAATCACAATAACTCATTATCTCATTGTTGCTGTCATATGCGAATGTGTTATTTGCGTCTTCAGGAGTTTGTTGTGCGTTATTCAGTAGTATGGCTTTTTGTTGTGAATCATTTAAGTTACCTTATTGTAAATCCGCTTCTACATATATTTTATCTTCGTGGGATATTTGCCAGATAGCTCATTCAAAGCCTTCATTCATTAAGTAGTTACTCTTTGTTATTCCATCAATTGCTTTGGACTGCGTTCCAAAATCTTTGGAAGAAATTAGTCTTCAATACCTAGTATATTCTAATCTAGTTATTAAAAGTCTTCCATGCCTAATTTCGGCCATGGTGACCAATCTCAGGGGAGACCAGCCTTCGGCGCGGAAGATATTATTGCACAAGTGTATGCGCAGACACAGGTGCACTCTCCCTCTAAGTCTAGTAGAGTCCCCCAAATACATTAAATCCACTTCTCTTTTATCATAGAGTGATCACATCTTGATTAGTTTCGATGTTGTGAAACCATATTCATGATCCCAGAGACAATATTTTATTTTCCCTAAAACCACTTGTTACTTTGATAATGGTTGCGCGAGATGAGGGGGAGATACCTATGTGAGAAAGGGTCCCTTGTGTTATTATTTTAATATTGGAAGTTTCATTGCTTTAACACCCTATTATTACTACTATTTTTTTCATTGATTTTGAATCACCCTAAAAGATTGCATGATTTTTTAATGAAGTTTAATCTGTCTGGAACGCTAAGAAAAAGCTACTTTGCAAAAAGTTGTAGTAAAGTTTTTTTTTATTATTAAGTTAAAGCACTGCTTGCTAACATAAAGTTCTTAGGAAAAGATGGTGACAGTCAACACTAAAAATCGTACTACCAAACTATTAATTTTATGCTTCAACGAAACACGTCCTTCTCCGAACAATTTCTATTCGACTCAAGAGTATCCGTAATCTCTTTGATCAGAACAAAAACAATCTCTTAGAAGCACAACACGTCCGTATCAGTTTCTACGCTTGTCTAGACAATATTTTTTCTTCAGAGCAATAGGTTTTTAATTAGTCGATCGGTAAGTAATAAGCGATGGTTGGTAGGGCATAAATATTACATGAAGTTGCGCAGGCGCCGGCGCGCGGCGCGACGACTTCTTCCGACGACGCCCGAACGCGTGGCGCGAACGATAAGATTGCGCGGATGGTGAGTAATTGGCGCTACGATAATCCAGCGAAATCCCACTGAAAAACAAAAAGGATAATAATAAGGTTGGATTTTCCCTGTTACGCGCCTAGCTTTGTTTTTTATTGTATTGGTTAACAATATTAATTCTTCCGCAATTTAACACCAAATAAATCCATTTCCCACATCATAATGCCTTCATCCCCTTATATCTAATTTAATTTAACCAGTTGGCTGCGACATATCCACAACAGTATTAGTTGTGGTGTGTGTTGTGTAACAGATAGGCCTAGCACATACATACAACTTCTACATCGACTAAACTGTTTAGTCGAGTTGTGTACTTCTCGTGAATTCCACACAACTAAACTATTTAGTCGATAGAGTTGCGCATACAAATAAGTTACGCTGCTTTAAAGGGCCGGCGAACTACGCGTACTTCATACAAACGTAATACCAAAATAATTTGTAAATCAAACATATTCTTAAGGTAGTGTGTATTTATTCCGATTGGATTACAGAATATCTAGGTTTCAAATATATATTTTGAAAGGACTCTGATATAAAGACGAGATATGAGGAATTTAAAATTTCCATAGAAAACTTATTTTTCTCATAAATCGCGTGCGATTCGCGTCGCATGTCGCGCCTGTTTGCAGGAGCCTTAACTCGTCTTTAAATCAGTGTCCATTCAAAATATATATTTGGGAACCTAGATATTCTGTAATCCAATCGGAATAAATACACACTATGTTAAGAATATGTTTGATTTACAAATTATTTTGGTACTTATTACGTTTGTATGAACTACGCATGCTCCGCCGGCCCCTTAATAGATTCAATTATCCTATCAAAAACCTCGTAATTATCTATACACGTGTACCAGTCATTATCTTACGATAAATCCTATATTGTTAATTCGTGATCATCCACTTGCTTGTTTCATCGAAATCGTTCATCAGCGTACGCGCACGTGTACCTCCTATTTATTATCTAGCTATTTACATATCCAACAGACTGTAATTTACGTTTCACAGTTTTGATGCCCAATTGTTGGTGTAAAACGGAAAATTGTTCAAAGTTAGCGGTGTTGAATGCGGACGGTGGACATTTTTAACGGTCTCTCGAATACTCCAAGAACGACCATGAAATAAGGAATTTTCTAATAATTTTACAGTTAGGTACTCGAGAGGTAACATACTATTAATTGTTAATACGGCGCGGCGGCGCGCGGCCCAAAAAAACGATTGTTACAACTGAAATCCGATAGTAAAGTAATAAATTCTTACGGAACCCAATTCACGCGTCAACTTAACGGATATTGCCTTTTGTTTGATACTGGAACACATGCACAATGAATATTTTACTCGCATAGCGTTGGAACAAGACGTAAATTAATCAGTAACTGTTTAAACGTCAAACAATCATACCACTACTGTATACTGCTACTGTGGAGTTCCAAGACCTGATTATTATCCATAGCACTTTTTCTGAAGTGTTGGCAATAAGAATAGCTGATAGAAAACGCAGTGGAATGTGGAATGAAACTATTCAATCGAGTAGATACTTCATTTGTACGTAGTGGATGTTTTTATGTGGTTGTACACGAATTCTCGGTATTCGATCGATAAACTATTAACGAAATTGAACAATGTGTACCGATCGATTGATGTGATAGTCAGTTTGCATTCTGATGAGCTGGATTTGATAAGTCTATCCATGCTAGACTGATATGGAAAGGCAACAATTTATTGCATTACATGAAAAGCATTTTAATTTTAAATGTTTTATGGCCCGCACATATCGGGATTATTGGACGGAAAAGCGCCATAAGGGGGCGCACAAAGTCAGAAAAAAATCTAAGTTTCACCCTCGCCCCCTTGCTTACCCCTCTCATCAATCACGACGAAAACAAAACACAATCCCTTCCCGCCAGCAGAAACTTTTCGCCCGGAAGCTATTTTGGTTACTTCCCGCTCTTAAAAGTATACTTGCAAATAGGCCTGAAAACATTAATTTACTGAATAAAACTCAACTTCTCTTCCGACAGAGAATTTAGGCCAACTGACCGTTTAATTGAATCACTCCACTTATTGTTCGCTTCCTCATCGCACCGCAATCTGCCCTTCAAAACTTAATTTCGAGCAGACTCCCCCTTCAAATATTCATCAAACGAGCTTGATTTTTTCGCGTCCAAATGTCGGTAACGGGCGTGAACCCGCGAGGGTTCAACGGGCCGGTCAACGCACTCCGGTACGGAAACGATTTCAGAGCGAGAGAAAAAAAACCCGTGTTGCGATGAAATTTCATACCGACAGCGATTCTGATGTCTATTGAGCGTGTAACTCGGCAAAGAGCGAACGGAACTTTTAAACGCACATGTTGAGTTGTTGACTAACGTTTTACCGCTGCGATTGTGCGAATACAGGGCTACTTACTTTTTTTTTTATTTTAACATACTTTTTTTTTGCTTTTTGAAATTGGATCCGTGGGTGGGCTTTGAATGGAGTTTTGTTTTTAAATAAGGCATGACATAGGCATCAAATTAGACATTACATGCTCTTTTTATGGTAATGAATTTAACGATTACTCGAATTAAATTGGAGAGAGAGTGCTCGAAGATTTATTATGTTCAGAAAAATATTTCAGAGACATTGATTCTCATGATTTTCGAGCTTGTAAACACTTATAGTACATAACCAGTATATTATCCAGCATATAAGTAATTACACAGCCAGCACAAGCACCTAGACACACAACATTTTATAGCACAAGAAACAAGTGAGATATAATTTAAAATAGATATTTTTTTCCATTTAAAAAGTAGGTCTAATCGGACTGGATTGTAGAAAACTTGCTCCACTTGAAGACCAGATAGATTTATTTTTTCATAACTCAGGTCGAAGGCACAGGAATAGGCGCAATGGCTTTACGAACGAAGTTGCGTAAATCCTTTTGCTGATTGATGCGTACGCGTACCGTGGTTACAGATCGTTTTAAAATAGTGATCAATGTGTCACAGAGCGTCGCATGCGCATCGATGATAAACATTTAAAGGTTTTAATCGTTTTGATTATTTCCGGACTGCTGTACAACCATAAGCCAGTAAATTAGAATGACAATAAAATTATGATTGGAAATCCAGAATAGATTTGATGTTACGACGAAATCAAATAATTTAGTGTTAGGATACCGATCAATCAGCGGTCAATCAGGAAGTAAAATTACTGACTTTATTAGACGTTTTAACTACACTTTGACCTTTTATATTCTTTTGTGTCTAAAACACAACAACGGCAATTTAATAATGGCACAAAAACACTTCCTTGTTATTTATTATATCAAAACAAAATCCTCGTTTTGCTTATAAACGGTATGCATCATGCTTTATTCCACCCCGGCTTACATCAAAGAGAAAATAAATCAACATTATACTAAGTAAATAAATAAGAAAATGCATCGCCTTATCAGTTAATTAACATTACATAAATAAATAGCGGTGTACATGAAGAAGGGTATGCGCACACCGGCCCGCTCGTCGTATCACAAACAAAGGCTTGCGCGGGCGCAGCGAGCAAGTTCATTGCCGCGAGTTGCGCATGAGATGTGCGATAAGCCCAATTTGGATGCACTGTGACGAAAATCCTACGTGCTTGCACATAACATTTCGTTTTAGAAAAAGTTAGTTGTGCCTTGGTTACTAATATTTTCTCAGTTGTGACGAAAAACTGAGCGCAGGCGCAGACTGCATAACGATGTGTTTAGACTATTGTTAACTAATACCAACCCAACTGAGCTGTTTTAGAATTATTTTCTTGTTTACTTTAAGTTCTATGTTATTAACTGTGGTTTAAAACCACTATAAATAAAACTTGATAATTATTCCCTACCTCATGTACAGCGCATCAGCGATACGAAAAACGTGACAGCGGCCCGCCAATTAAACAAATCACAATTTACATTAATTCTAATTAAGATCCGACGAACAACAAACATTGCGCACTTAATTAAAATGACCTGTCATTTAATAAACAACAGGAAAAACGCTATATATAGTGTACAGGGAAATCCGATACCGGTGGAAGAATTCCTAACATTGTTTGGTACCTAGATAGGTATGTATATTACCTAGGAGGCTAGGACCTAACAGGTCAATATTTGCATAGGTAGTACACGTATATACTGGAATATTTCACTTCGTTTTCAAAGTGAAACAATAAGGTGAGTCACGCAACATTGCAATCAAAATGCAATTTTACATACCAGAGTCGGTCTGGAAGGAATTTGCGTAAGTCATTTGTCAACTGCGCAAATTGTGGCTGCAAATTCGAACTAAGAAACCAACTGAGGAAATTGAGCAGACGTAACCCAGGTTACTGAAAGCGTGAACATTGACCAAGTCTCTGAATAGAAGCTGTTGAGATTAACCATAGGTTGTTATTAGATTTGATAGCCCGAAACAAACCAATAGACCAAACTCAGGATTGCACCACAAATCAGTATTTTACGCTACGTTTCATGCTAAACATATATTATTTACTAGCTGTTGCCCGCAACTTCGTCTGCGATCCAGGATGAAAAGTAGCCTATGTCCTTACCCAGATCATGGTCTATCTGTGTGTCAAATTTCATCCAAATCCATTCAGCCGTTTTAGCGTGAAAGCGTAACAAAGAAACTTACTTTCGCATTTATAATATTAGTTAGGATTCTGTCTCTTGTACTCTTCAAACGATTGGCAGAAACAGAACGTGTTTATTTAGTGATTTGTGGTGCAAGCGGGCCTAAGGAGAGATACATAAACTCAAGTCAGGATGAAGAACACTACTATAATAGAAATCTCTGTCAGAACTCGTTCCAGCAAAAGATTTGGATAAACATTACTTATGATTGGATAACATAAAATTTTACACAAGTTATTCCTACCATTTCCCCATTAAAAAAAAAACGGCTTTAAGGCGTGTCGTTATTTACATTAGTTTTGCAAAATCCCTACAGCTATTAACTTGCCACATCCTGTATCAATTGCAGGAAATTAAAACGGTAATTTTATTCAGAAGTTAGCTGTTCCCCTTTTCCTATTAAACAATTCTCATACTGCCGTCATCTTTGACACATTTATACACGACACGTACTTTTGTAATTTATGACATTGTGGGAGGATTATGGACATTGTGGCCTATTGGTCTATTCGTTTTTGGGGCGACATTTCAATTTATTACGTGGTATTAACGGGTCCCAAACTGGTTTTCGGCGAAATACGGTGGTCCCGTATGTGAGCTATTTTAGTTTGATCGTAAAGATGGCCGCTGTTGGGTTTTGTCATAAATTAGAAGAGATGTTTCTATTTTTGTTTAACATTATGTATGTATTGTATTTGATTGATTGGTAGTAGGAATATAATCAGCCTATAATGTCCCCACTGCTGGGATACAAGCCTCCTCTCGGTGAGTGGGAGTGGGCCGTAATCCACCGCGCGGGCCCTGTTCGGGTTGCTAGATGTCACAAGTCTTCAAAATGTTTGGTACTTGGATTCCAAACGATGCGTTCACCGTTTTTAGAACAGTGGTGATGTAATAATTTACATAACGTAAAGCATCTGTCTGAGTTCGAACACACGACCTAAAATTCATATGCCGTACAATAGGAAACATTGTAAAAACTTACATTTTAACAGAACATGACAGCCGGAAACGTTTCTACTAATAGATAGGGGTCCCCCCGTCAAAAGTTATTGTCAGTGATATTACTTCTATTTTAAACATTATTTGCTCTCAATGAAATAATATTTCATGCAGCCGAAAAAACGGGGTTCAGATAGCTCTAAAGATGTAAGTGTATGAGGTAGCACAGAATAATACTGTGTCTAATTGGCTTCATAAAAATCTCTTATCATTAAATACAGATAAAACAATATGAGATCAACTAACCTTCAGTTATATTTTATTTCCCTTTGCTACAGCCAGTAATCATTGTATTGGTATCAATGAACCCCTAGAGAATATACAGTAGTGCAATCGTCTCAATACCTTAACTGACGTAGGCCCAGTTGCCTATTCTCAAATTAGAAAGGTGGAATTGGTCCCTGGTCCCAGTTTCGAAGTGGACGAGTTGCCCCCTAACCCGTTGGGTGTGACTGTCCAGGATGCGCCGAGCGCTCGGTTCAGTTGAGTAACTGGCAGAACAAACTGCGCAACACGAGGAGGCTTCTTCATGCATCCCACGCCTCTGTACTGTATTTATGTGCTTGAAGTATTAAATCCTTACTAATATTATAAATTCGAAAGTAACTCTGTCTGTCTGTCTGTATGTTACCTTTTCACGCCTGGACCACTGAACGGATTTCGATAAAATTTGGCAGAGAGATAGATTGCATCCCGGGGATGGACATAGGATAGTTTTTATCGACGTACCTCGCAAGCGAAGCCGCGGGCGGAAGCTAGTAAATAAATAAATACATTAAATTAAGTATCCATTGCCGCGGCAATGTCTATAAACCGTTTATAGCGTGCAATGCAGTCCATCACAGATTCACGGCAACGCTACTGAGATTGGATTAAGATTCAAAGTAGTACCCCAGTAACCAGACATTAATATAGATGTGTTTCGACTGATAGAAAAAGCTACAGTTTTAACGCCCATTACGACTTTTAAGATAGCCTGGTGATTTTATGGTATAATTAAGGTTTATTTCAGGAGTTAGTCCGTTAGGATTCAATTAAGATTCTTATCTTACCTATTGGTCCCGTCACGTGAAAAGAACGCTGGTGTTTACCTGCGCACTGAGCGATTTAACGATCAAATTGGTGGTATAAAGGGAGAGCGACGCTAGTAAACTAGCTATTATGATTGACCCGACTCGATTGATTGTACGACTGCATCCGTGCGCAGACACACCCACTCTACTGTCACTCAGCGTTCTTTTTACGTGACGACAGCTGTACTTGGAAACGAGTTTATTTTTTAAATATTCTTCTGCTAGTGTCGTTTTGATAGGTATTTAACTCTTCTGTCTTCTACATACAGGGACTACAGGGATTACAGGGATTCTGACAGTCTATTCACTTAATTTATTGAATCTTACTTAAAGGACAATGGACGATTTTGTATGAGACCCGTACCCAAAAAAAATAGTCTGTAGCATTATGAACAATGTCTGTCTCTTATGGCCCTCAGGGAATAGTTTAATTAGTCCTACGAAAGCATGTCTGATTTCACTTGGACTTCAAAACTCCATGAGCACAACAATGATCGACATAATTATATAGGTATCTAAACATATTACAGTTCATAATGATACAATTAACTTTGTGTCTGGGTACGCTCTCACTCATTCTCCTGCCTTTTTTCATTGGAGCTTATGGAGCAGAACAATATTGATTGAAATGAAATGGTAGAAATGACGGGTGTAAAACTACCCTTAAGAAACTATTAGTTGCATCACCCCCATAATACAAAATTTTGCGTGAGTTACGTTGCGCACTACAGATAAGAGGAAATGCCTTTTCTGGGTGGTCTTTTCTCCATAGAAACGCTCTCGACTGTTTTTTTTCTGGTTAATGACCATAAAGCAATGATTTTTTAAAGAATAATAAATATTAACTACTTGTATGTCCCTATGTTTTCTGATGATACATTATTTTTATAAGCACTAGAACCCTCAAAAAATGCCTATTTAAACCGCTGTCAACAGACACCTAGTGTACAAAAGTGACAACTATTAACGAAAAAAGATAAAAATAGGGACACAGTATACTATATACTTATATCTTTCTTATTATCTTATATATCCTTCTTATTCAGTTTATGAAATATCTTTTAAATTGTTCCAATATTGGAGAAGGAAATAGGCGAGAGCCAAACCTCGAATTATTACTTTTTACTTAGGCTTTTTCAAGTCTCTCCGACCACATTTCCTCTTAACAGTGAATTTTCACACCAAAAATAAGTCATTTCCCAGGACTTATTTTTGTACAAAGTTAGACTTAGTTGATGATATACATTATACAGTATGCGTAGAGGACGGCTTCGTGAAAGGTCTCGTTACACCCTTACCATTCTCCAGCCCATATCCCAATTTATTTGGGATCGAAGCAACAAGTCATGTTACATGTTATACAGGAT
Organism: Gortyna flavago; assembly: GCA_963669345.1. Taxonomy (NCBI): domain Eukaryota; kingdom Metazoa; phylum Arthropoda; class Insecta; order Lepidoptera; family Noctuidae; genus Gortyna; species Gortyna flavago. Next base: position 3,193,065 of record OY770132.1, read on the forward strand.
TGTATAAGACATAGAAATGCATTATTATTGACGACGATTGACGTGTAAAAGTGTTTGTAGAAACCTACGAGTATACTTACAGAAAAATAAATTATTTATCATTTATATTGAAAACCAATATTGAAAACCAATACCAATATGTTCTGCGATTTCGGCGGTCTCTCCAGTTCTGGAGCCATAGCGCTTGATAGTGCACTTCTCCCAGTCTGCTCCGACTTTCGGTATCTCGGTTCACTCGTGCAAAGCGATGGCGAAGTAGATCGGACGGTTAAGCACAGAATTAACACTGGATGGATGAAATGGCGGCAGGTCACGGGAACAATCTGCGACTCCCGCATTCCCCTTAAACTTAAGGGGAAGATATATAAAACCATGATTAGACCTGCTGTCTTGTATGGATCAGAATGTTGGGCCACAAAAGGGATGAACGAAAGGCAATTGCATGCAGCAGAGATGAGAATGCTAAGAGGGATGTGTGGTGTTACACGAATGGATAGAATAAGAAATGAGTACATAAGAGGAAGTTTGAAAGTGGTACCGGTGACCGAAAAGTTGTGTGGGAATCGGTTGTCATGGTATGGGCATGTGCTACGGAGAAATGAGGAAAATGTCGTGAGGAGAGTTTTGAGTATGAATGTCGATGGCTATAAGAGTAGGGGAAGACCAAAGAAACGATGGATGGACTGTGTGAACGATGATATGGCTAGAAAGGGGGTGACTACCGTGATGACGACTAATAGAGAAGTATGGAAGAAAAATACATGTTGCGCCGACCCCAAATAAATTGGGATAAGGGCAGGAGAATGATGAGAATGATGATTGAAAACCAATACGGAACGCCCCTTCGGTTCGGTTGTTTCAAAGGTAAAACATACTTACGTGAATTATAGTTGACTTGTTAATTATCAAGAATCAATTTTAAGGATATATGGGCATAGTTTCACCTCCTGCTGTGACTACAATTGAGTGATATTTCTCTAAATCAAATTTAGTTGGAATCGTGTGAAAGACGAGACTGGAGTTATCCGTTTTTGAGTAACTTGAAAGATTTTCAAAGATAGGCAGTGGAAAAACTGGGAGACGGAATGTGCTCTGGCTAGACAGGGGGTAACTACCGAGAATTATGGAATTTAAAAAAGACAAATCTCAGTCATTTTCTGATTCCGAACTTACTGAAATACTTTGAATTATCTGCTATTGTGGCATGGAATGGATATTTACCTGTAACAATAACACAAAACATTATTAACACACGTAGGTAACCACATAGTTATGAATATAAATGTTGATAGATGGACAGGGACAGGAAAGCCAAAGAAAAGATGGATGGATGGTGTGAAGAATGATATGAAAGAGAAAGTAAATGATAGCGTGACGATCGACAGAGGACAATGGAAGAAGAAAACATATTGCACCGATCCCAAGTAATATGGGACAAAGGCAGGAAGGATGAGGTAACCATGGAGACTGAAATAAAAGTTTGCTTGATAAAAATCCTTACATAGTAGGTGTAAAACAAAGTCGCCAAATTGTCTGTACGCGCATAACTTCCGAAGGACTGCACCAAATTGGATAGTTCTTTTTTTGTTGTGTTCGGTATTGCCAGGACAAGGTTTGTGTGAAAGAAAATTTCGAAAATAAAAAAATTGCATCCGTGCGAAGCTGGGGCGGGCCGCTGGTAAATACTAAACCAAAACAGTCCGAGTGGTACTGATTTAGCGAGTGGGTGAACGGTAGAGGAAGTGGGACCTTCTCCTCCGTTTACCCACCTAATTTATTCAAAGACACGTGGTCGAAATATAGCAGGCCACGGGAGAGGTAATGCTCATATAAATACGCTGCGAGGCGCGAACCGAGAGAAAGTTTAGACATTGGAAACGCATTTACAGGTGAATAATAAATAATAAGGTACCGACTGTTATTGACTGATGCTATAAATTAAATATCGATAAAGTGTTCGATTATATCGATTGTAAAATCGAGTAGTAAAGTTTCGATTACGGTAACGTTAGATTAAAATTACGAGTTTAATTTTAACAGAACCTTTTGAGGAGGAAAAGAGAATTCGGGAGACGGAATTTGGACTGTCATCATATTTGACTTATGTCATGTGAGCGTCATGTCCAATGAAGTAAAATCCTTCAACAAAACAGATGCAAACAAAAATAAAAAGAAATCTGTAACACAGAAAACAAAACAACCCTCCACTTTCGTCCCCTACCATTGTGTTAATTACTACAGACAGACGTACAAAAAACCCACTCGACTTTTAAATTACAAGCAACGGAAAACAATAAATAAAACAAATAAGACAATGGAACCCTCGTGGCCGTGTATCTCGAGCGAAGGACTATTACCAATGGTAACATTATAAAAAGGTTCCCACCTACGTGGTACACATAAAAAAAGGGGGGTTGGTTGGGCGCGCACGCGCATATTTCAAGATGGGTGCGTTTGAGTGATGCTCGGGGAGCGGATTGAATATGACAATCATGTTGAGGGTTGAGAGATATTTTAATTTTTAAACGCTTCAGCTGTCACAATCAAACTTTTTTTTTATCTGTCATAGGAAATATTTTCGTGCTATATTTGTGACAGTGACGAGTACGTATATTTTATTTTAAGTAAGTCTTTTCAGTTTTTCGCTCGCCCATTTTTTTTTTTAAGAACTTGGCAACGTTCTTCCTCTCGCCCGACACAACCCGCTACCGCCTATAACTTAAATCCCCTAATCTGCCGAGCCGCGCTGACGCAGCGTGTGTGACACTCAGACCGACATTAGTTAAGCGGCATGTCCTGCAGTCCGCCAGTCCTGCTTATGATAATATTTCGCCTCCATGTTTGAGGAGACGGTGGGGAACAAAGCAGCCGCTTATCTACATGATGGATAGTGTTGTGCTCGCTTGTGTTTGGCTTATCTTTAGTCCCGGAGGATAAAAATCTTTTAGTGGAGAGAGGTACAAATTGAGGTGTTGGGAGTGTTTTTTTTTCTGCCATAGTTGATTTATTTCAGCTTGAATATTGATATTTTGGGTTGCATAAGTAAGAATTTTAGTATCAATAAGCTGAATAAGTTTTTGAATTCTATAGTACCATTATGTGGGATGTGAAAAAACTTTATTTGTTTTACTTTACCAACTTCAAATAAAACACTCGTAAGTCGTAACAAACCATAAACACGTCTCCCCAATGCAGAGTCGTTAAAACCGTCGCAAACTAACTCCAGCGCATTCACACCTATCAGAACTGCAGACAAAGTAGTATTTTTCTCTAGAGCGACTTAATAATGGGAATAGCAACATAAACTTGGTACAGTCAGCCTCAAAAAGAATTTGACTGTCTACAGTTTGTGTTCCAGAATACTGTATCAATGTGTAGCTTTACAATTAAGTAACCAATGTGTAATTATGTTTTCTGGCTACACATTATGGAGCAAAGCTTGTAGACAATGAAATTAATTATTCTTATTGATGTAACATCTTTTTAGACTGACTGTACATATACCGGCCCTCGGTCTTGTAAGAAAAGGAAAAAACGTTCGAAATTCTTACGCGTTTCAGCGCAAACATTACGACTTAAAACCGGCATTAAAGTGACATACAAGCAATTAAACATGCGCCGGCGCAGCGGGGTTGAGTTTACATTGTTGTACCAACAGTTGGCAATATTAAGTCGCGCGTGTTAACGTGTTTTTTTTTTTAATTCGTTAAATATCCCATGTAGATCATTGACTAAAAAGTTTGTTTTGACGTTTATTTATATGTTACCTGTCAGTTTTGACGTTTATGCTGCTTGTGTACATTACAGCTGTTATCTTGAATCCATTAACAGTACATCTAGCACACCCACTTCGAACTTGATATTTTGTTTCTCGTAATAATTAAAGTGTGGTATTGTTTTCACAATAAACAGCGTATTTCACTAAAAGTAATTCGTTTCACTCTCTTCGCCAATATGTTATATCTTCTAGTGAATTAATTAATTAATAAGAACCACTAATCACTATTAGACTTTATATTTTAGATATTACTTATATTAGACTAGCTTTTGCCCGGAAATTCGTTCGCGTGATAGTCGTAAAATACACATTGCCTTTACTAAAATAACAGCCGTATTTTTTGGATTCCGTACTCAAAGGGTAAAAACGGGACCATATTACTAAGACTCTACTGTCCGTCTGTCTGACTGTCTGTCACCAGGCTGTATCTCAGAACCGTCCTAGCTAGACAGTTGAATTTTTTACAGAATGTGTATTTCTGTTGCCGCTATAACAACAAATACTAAAAATAAATATTTAAGGCGCAGATATACGACTTCTAATGATTTTAAATTCAACATCACGTCTAATCGACCGGAAAGATTTCTTTGAAAAAAATAAATGTTATATATTTACATAGTGTAATTAATTTGTAAAGTAATGTCTACCGCGGACATAAAAACGATAATCACGCAAACACTATCGGGTGTATTTTCATAAAACTTTCACCATATAAAAGACAATTTAATTCCCCGAATTTTAGTATACGGTTTTTATTTGTTTGGTGTTTGATAAATCAACAATAGATGATTGTTTCATATTTTGCAATAAATTACCAGCGTTGTGTCATCGCGCTTCTCTTTCTTTTCTATGCAATCCGATAGTGACCGCGTTTTAAGTCATGTAGTCGCCTTAAGGAGAGCTCCCATACAACAAACGTCATTTTTTTGCCGATTCTTTATATGTAGTGTTGTGTGCGAGTCCAACTCGCACTTGGCCGGTTTTTATTAAACTCCCCGGTCGCTATTACTACGTTTTCGCTTAGCGTTTTTTCTGACTTTTTTCTTCCTGCTCCGCTCCTAAGGGTCATAGCGTGATGTTAGGTAAATAGCCTATAGCTTCCTCAAAAATTGGACTACCAATTACAAAAAAAAAATCGAATCGGTAGTTCCAGAGATTTGCGCCTTCAAACAAAAACTCTTCAGTTTTATTATTGGTTTGGATATCTATCTATATCTGTAACAACGTGCGTACAGCATTACTTTTTTTTTTGTTATCTATTTTTGTGGTGTACAATAAAGTATATAAATATAAATAAATATAATAATCCCCAATGACATTCAACATGGTGGCGCTAGTGCTGCCTCTTTGGAGTAATTAAAAACGTAATTATTGGCAAGTTCAAATTCCAATGCATTTTAGACAATACTGTCAGTGATTCTCTCGTGGTTTACTCACCACTGTCACACGGATGCACCCAAGCCCCAAGGACGTTCGTCGTGTTGTGAGACAAAGAGACGAAGAAACAACAATTTCCTTACATCATATTGTTATAGGTACGGCGACTCGACTAAAAACAGTTATTAGAATTATTTAAAAAGCATACCTTTACGTAATTCTCAATTCCAATTTAAATTAAAACGACGGTAACCCAAAATCGAATGCGTGTTCAGGGTTGTCAAAAATCGAATTAAGATTTTAAAATGAATCGAGGTATTCCACTCAGAGCACTAAAAACGACGGTTACCCAAAATCGAAAGCCACTCGTTAAGTGTTCAGGATTGTCAAAAATCGAATTAAGATTTTAAAATGAACAAATCGAGGTATTCCACTCAGAGCACTGAATTCAACAGCACTTGACCGAACCGCACCTGAGCACACTGAAAATAATATTATTTTCAGTCCCCGAACAGCAAATGCATACAGAATACAGTTATCATACCTAATAGATTTTTACAAATCTGATATTAAAGCTACTGACCTCGCAATTTAGCATCTGTGGGCGAAGTAAAACAGCAGTTGATTATTTTTAAATTTGAATATATCCAGCACTGATTGATGATAAATGTGATTTTTATAGTCAAGGAAATTAACCTGTCAAGTGTTCGCAGGGTAAACGGCATTTGCAAACATGTTGAGATTACGCTACTAAGTTTAGTATAAAAATTTACCTTTTAACAATGAGTTGTTAATTTTTTTTCTATACATTCGTGATTTACCTTCAATGGTCAATAAAATGTTGATTGTAAACTAACAAGTAAAATGATGTTTATACATTTAATTATTATAATGCAAATAAACCAACTTGACATTTAAGAAAATCTTGAACTCGTCAAGCAGTTTCACAAGACAGAGTTAAAATGACCATGCTAAAAACAAGGCAATAACAAAATACCACCACAAACAATATGTCATAGAGTAGGTAGTCAGTATGTCTTCGAAGAACATCTCGTGACGCAGTAATTGGCGAGAGAAATTCATAAATTTGAGGCTGGCGTGATTTCTGGCACTTCATCTCAACCGGAGATAATATTTTACAAAGATGCAGCGGTAGTTAACTCTGGTTAATTAAACCAGGAACGAAAAATTATCGCTGCGAGGTTTCGTAGAAACAAGAATATTTTTCATTAAAAATGTGATTTAAAACATGTATCACAATAACTACTCGTAAATTTCCCATGAAATTACACACATTAATTATATTATTTATTTTAGAACGATCAACCAATTTTATGATACATCATTCAAGCAAGCATTTACAATAATTATTAAGAGACAAATAATAATATTAAGTAGACTATCTCTCCCATCAAGTCGTGAACATTCGCCAGTTAAGTCTGACTTGACAGGAATGTCGTTCAAGTAAATGCACTCGTATGGGAATACTGCAAATGAGGTCTTAATTAAGACATCTATCTGTATTGTACGCTGCTATAATATTTATAAAAGGAGGTTCTCTTTTATTTGTATGCAAGTTAATTGAGACATTGTTATAAAAAGTCAAGTTGGAATATAATTGGGTTTGAGTATGTGAATGTGAACGGCATAGCGACAACCCTATGAATAGAACCGCTTACCAAATAAGACAATACCTTCATACTATTTGAAAATCGGACAATAATCAATATTTTATTTACAAAAAATCATTTGTTTACTCCCAATACGGAAGAAATGAAAAAGGTCCTTGCTACTAAACGAATAGGAAAACTGAATAGTGGGTATAAAAAAGCAATACGCGAACATTCTTGCTTATTTACGACTCACAGTCTCAATTTAAAGACTCGAACGTTGAAAATCGACGTCTGTCCTGAACCGTTGACAAAACCACACAAACGTAGAGACAATGTTTTGTGTTGGTCATGTCAACTCATGTAACTTCCGCATTCTTGTGACACGAACCACGTGACATAGTCATTGTGTGCCCACTTCTATGACAACAAACATACCTCCTTTGTACAGACGCCAGCATATCAACCTACCCGAAACTGTCACATTTTCACAATCAACTTTGAACCTTATGCTTTAGCGATAAAGTTGAAAATCTATCAAAGAAATTTGACAGATTGTAGTAGGTTGATGTGCTGGCGTCTGCACAACCGGCAGCCTATGTAATGGGTACCGCGAACATGTGATTTACGATGAGAACTATCTAAGTTGCCAATGTCTCATTCGCTTATGTACTTATTGCTATGGTAACTATAGTCTGTCTAAAACTTTGATATCAATTTGACAGATGTCAATATACAGATTGATTGTTTTAAACGTGCCTTCAAAGGTAGTTTCTGCAAATTGTTAAGCTTCGTTTGCAGTATTGAACGTTGAAAGTTGGAAAATTTGGTGCATGTCAATCTTTATATGGTGCGAGGATCATTCTCAACAAAAAAGGAAGTTTTTTCCAATATAACCAGCGATTACACTACCCGTACTTCGTTGCCCGAGGCTCATCTCACGGTATTCTTGCATAACAGGACTTTAGCGCCGACGTTCCGTGATTTAACATCGCGTCTGCACAAATCAATCAACACACCGCGCTATGACATTGATCAATTTAGCCGAAGTCTGCCGAAGTAAACGCACGATTCACCGTTTTCCGAAATCGCTCGGAACAACGGGAAGTTTTGAAGTTTACGACTTTTTCCCATGAAGAAATATGTTAAGAAAAATATGATTCTGTATCTACGTCAAATAAGTAACGTTTAATTACTCTGTGGTGATTAAGAATGTCTTGCAATAAAACTAGTATTTGTATTCTTGCTGTATTCTGTATAATTTTGTTGATTTCAGAGAACTTGAGTAAATTAATAACTGCTGCAGTGTTTGAATAAATATTTTGTTTGGTAATTTAAGTCATTATTGTACTCACATTATCGTTAATGAAGGGTATATGCAGTTCTCTTTGTTTTACGAACAATGCCTTACATAATATTATTAACATTTGTTACTTGTTTAGACTACACAATACAGGTTGCAGGTTTATACAAATTGTCAAGTATAACTGTATAACTTGTTACTGTGTTGCAAAACTCCATTGGGGATTTTCATGTACCAAAATCAAATCTCTATTCAAATCTTTGTTTCCAAATTATGTTATTCTTACTTAAACGAATATCAACTTTATACTTTTGTCAATTAAGTTGATTTCAGAATGACTATGACTATTGGAATAGTCATACAAATATTTGAAGTTGTAGCGAACTTTATACGTGGCATATTAAAGTTGTTATTCCAAAAAACACATTTGTTTATATGTTTGGAAACTAAATCGCACGCGCAATCTACATAATGCGTTAACCAAAACATAAATAAAAGATGTAAGTCAAAGAATATAATCTCTCGTAGCTGACCTCGCATTGTATAGGTTTTTGGTACCTACCTACAATCAGAAGTCAGCTTATACTGGTTATATATAGCTGGATATGTAGCCGTGCGTACCAGGAGCTCATAAAATTACAAAAGTCTCCGGTCGTGTCAACTCGACCCATCACATCGATCTTCAACTCTAGCCTAGCTTCACACAACAGCACGGACAAAAGCTTTTGCACGCAGATTCCGCACTTATTCACGCCTCGAACAAAAGGGGTCGGCACATGAGTGAGCCTGCCTGCCAATGCTATATGCGGCTAGTCTGAAGTGTCAGCGACAGAATAGCGACGGAATTTTGATGAAGCTGTTAGAAATGCGGGGAAATGAGACGAGAGGAATGAAATGAATTTAATTTTGTTTAAAACTGTGACCTGACAAAGGGGGCGATGACTTTTAGGTTACTATTTTTGGAGAGACGAACAATAAAAATATAATATTATTTTAATTATTGTGGATGTGAGGACTATGTGGGTCATTGTTTTTTTTCTCAGTTAGTTTTTAATGATGGTCTGGCAGTTTCAGTTATTTATGCGGCTTACCTTACACTAAGGTCCTGTCTTTGGTATTGTTCGTCGAATCGTTGAGCTCCTTAAGTTCTGAGTTGAGCTGCACGATTACTGGCAAATGCGTGCACTGACTGGACAGGTCCACCTCAAATCTGTGTGGTTCTTTCCTCAAAATACCATTTCACTACATATGGGCCTGACCTGCCTGACATGATGTCACCAAGATTTATGTCTGGACTTTAATAAGAGACTGTGAGTCTGTGACCTCTGAATTTATTTCGGTCTTTCTTAGAGTAATCGGAAAGGAAACGCCGACATCATCTAGTTTTATTCAAAAATATGATTGACGTGTAAAAGTGTTTGTAGATACCTACCTACTTACAGAAATAAATCATTTATCATTGTTTATTTATATTGGCCTGATAAAAGATTATGTATTTATTTATGTTATTATCCTCAATAGCAAATATAGATTCCGTTTCAGCTAATAAATAGCGCAGTCTATTTCGAAATGCATAGCATGTGTGACGTAATATCGCACGTTATTTCAAGCCTATTTATAATCATCACATTAATCACTTTTAATAAATAGCAACCACCTGTGTTAAAGGTTCATTTCAATGATATCATACTACCTAATGTTTTGAATGCCTGCAAAATGAGTTGTTTTTTATATGTAGGTACTGCAATTTTGACGCATTGATACAAGTGGTAAAACTTGAAATAATGGAAAATAGTGTTATGTAATTGAATTGTTTGCGGTCGTCAGTAACTTCAATTCAAATTACTGCAAAATAATAACGATAAACACTAAATCAACAGTAATCAAGTTACGGTCCCCTAAATTAACGTTTGCATACACAATTTTCACAGGCAAATATAATTCGGACGTATCCTTTACATTATGTTGTGGTAGAATGTATAGAACTTATAAATAAATAAACAAGTCATAAACTAGCCCTCCGCCGCCACAGTATACTTTTGTACCAGTAGACTCGTCATACCTCACTACAGTACACTTTCTTTCCAGTAGGTAAACCTTTACACAATTGCTCATACTTTTCGCACGAAAACTTATAAAATTATTAATATTAACCTCATACAAATACAAAGTAATTTATAACTTCATGCCACCATATTTAATTACCACAATAATTGTGAAATGGCTGTCTCATTTCGGTGAACGATAATGTCTGTCATGTGGGAATTAATGAAATTATTTCTTATACTTTATTTTTATTAAGAATGTTCACGTCAACCTTTGGTAAAGTGTCCGAGCTGAAGGTAATGGATATGAGTGAGTGAGTTTTAATGTGAAGGGAAGAAGGTAATTTTAAAGGCAATAAATACATTTCTCATTTCATTTTAAATAGCAGGCTTTTTAAGTCTGAAGATGTAACTCCAATATGCACCCTAATTGAGTGATACACTATCAATCACAATCTGAATGATTATGAAGGATATTGCTAATCCATTGCTTCATATGTTCGAAGGATTAGTGTGCTCAACAAAGTAGATAACGCAATAAATGTTGTTGAACTGTCAAAATGGAAGCCAGTATTACTGTTAGTGAGTTACGCAATTATCCCGAGTGGGGCTACCTCCATGGAACGGCGGCAAGGTGGAGCTGTGTGGCAAACCATGCTGCACCTCTATCTTGCTATCTGTGTCGGAATCGTGTAACGTATTGGTGGGGTTTTATTGGTTGTAAGAATTTTGGGCTTCTGACTACCCTTAACGACGGTCAAAGATCTACGACTGACAGCCGAGACCAACGGCTTAACGTGAGATGACAGGTTTAATACCATTAAATTAATTAAGAAACATCTCCCATTAAAACAGATGTGGAATAAAAGCAATAATTAAAAGCACTGATGGCTCAGTAATTAGTAATGTCGGAAACGAGACAGTAGTCGTTAGTTCGCAGCCGGACTTGTTCTAATTTATTCTCAGCGGTGCTATTAATCATCAGGCTTAAAAGGGAGGGAATACAATACAATAAATGCTTGTCCGTAGTGACTTATTACTGGCTATGCTTCAACGCAGTAGAGCGGAGTCATTGAACTCTTATTATCTCAATAGTTTCTATCGGATTGGAGTTATTTGTAGAGCGGCATTAACGACAAAGAGAATAGTACCTATTGTTCTATTAATTGCAATTATGACGCAGGAGACAAACATCAACATTTAAGTGTAGAATTGCAACTATAATCTCTGACAAGATATTCAACCAATTCTTAGTCAAAAGTATTAATGAATCACTATTGAAAATTAAGCAGGCGGAGGGTAGGGCCAAAATCGTTCCAAGAATTAAAAAAAAAATGTTGTGTCTCCACTAGGCCTTATAAACACCAATTCTTATCTTCGTATACAAAAGAGAAAACTCGTAAACAAACCGAGTATATCTACAAGCCAGAGTTATGTTGTTGTGTAAATAAAACTTAATTAAACAAGCGAGGTCGGCGCGGGCGCAACCTTTAACGGTGCAACAACATCTCCGGACAGAACAACTGCACAGAAGTCGAAATCCACTCATTAACTCGTACTGATTCGAAGAAATATTGTGTATTTAGTATCTGTTTTAAAGAGTTTATAATTAATTAACTGAATCAGACAATGTCATCTACGCTAGACATACACACAGACTCCGGACGCAGGTTGACTCAAAAAACGTAAAATTTTACAATTAGATAACTTGTAAGTAGAGAGCTGCTTCTAATAAGAAAGTTGCTCCTGATGAGGAATAGCTCTTCGAACAACTAATCTCTCTCTCATCTCTCTTTTAAAAACTTTTTGCAATGATACTTTTCCACAATGGGACATTAATGTCCTGTCCTACGTGTCCGCACGTTACAGGAACTGAGGATGCTGTTAAAGACGCCAAACTCGAAGCGAAATTCAGAGTCGACTCAATTTAGTTTGCCATCAACACGACAAGAAGAAAACTAGACATAGACTTAAGAAGATATTATACAAATGCTTGTGCAAGCAAAAACAACTACCCAGTTGATCTCCAATAGCAGAAAAAGATGGCGGAACGGGCTGGCGCAATCACAGTAGACCGAGAAAAGTGGAAAGAGATAAGGGACTGGGAAGACGCTGCTGCAGTGGGACAACATTTATTTATTTATACAATCTTACACTATCTTTACATACATAATCAGCCTATAATGTTCCCACTGCTGGGACACAGGCATCCTCTCAGTGAGAGGGAGTGGGCCGTAATCTACCACCCGGGTCCAGTGCAGGTTGGTAAATGTCACATGTCGTCGAATTTTTGGTTCTAGGACATGCCGGTTTCCTCACGATGTTTTCCTTCACCGTTTTGAGAGCAATGGTGATGAAATAATTTACACAAAGTAAAGCGCCTGTCTGGGTTCGAACCTACGACCTACAACTCGTAAGTCGCGGCCGATACCACTGGGCCACCACTGCTCTCACATCCTTACATATTTACACCCAATGCGATAATGTGATTAAGTGATTAACATTTAATAGTTAATAAATCGAGAGTCACCCTCACGAATCCCGCCAATGTACAGTTAAAAATGTCAAGCCTTTGTAAGGCGCTGTTTATTAACCGTATGGCTTTTGCAACCAGTGCGAATTTGCCTACGTTAGTGCGAGCCACCTGGACGTCTAAAAGACGTTCCCTCTCGGCGCCTGCCGCAGCCTAGTGTTTGGAACGAGCAGCCTCAACGAGTCTAATATATCCATATTACACTTAAATGCTTTCACATTAGTGCGTAGCTCAATCATTCTGTTACCTTTTCAAGCCTTAAAGGCTGAACAAATCCAATGAAATTTCAAAATAGGCCTGCTTTTGTCCCAAAAGTACGTTCCCGTGGGATCATTTTCGACGCCCACGCGAGCGAAGCCGCGGGCTAATGCTAATTGGCAGTCGCTGGAAAAGTCTACATCTCTGGCTTCAAAATACAATACATAATATGTATATTAACCCCCTTTCTAATAAACGTATTATATTAGATGAATAGTTACACACAGATTTCTCTCTTTCAGTCGTCAGTAATTTGACTTTCGAAAGAAGAAGACAAAGCGTTGTGTAACAAACTATGCAGACGCTATACAACGTTTATTAGTAAGGGGGTATGTCTACGTTTATTAGTAAGGGGGTATGTCTGGGGCAGCGGGATTGTCCGAAAGGGTTACCGCTGCCCCGGAACATAAAGGGCTAAGGAAGGAACACGGAGCGGGAGGGGTCATTGGATGATTTCCCATTCAAAAAAAAAAAGGGGGTATGTCTAAATAACTACTATAAATCACTAGGTACACCTAATCCTCCCGGAACCTAATTTCAAACATAATGACAACATTTCGCACAAAACAGCATACACCATTGAGCCGTCACTCCGACACATACAATGCGCACACGCACCGTAGCTAGTGACATCGGACGCGGCCCGTTATGCAGTCTATCGATCATGCGACGTACTTTGTTTATCCATGCCCTGACCCTAATGAGGAGTATACATGGCTGTACCTCGTGTAATGAGTTTATCATTTTTGTCAGTTCACTGATGATAATTTTGTTTTGCTTTTTATGTTTGGAATGGTGAGAATTGTTTATATTTTTTTAAGGCAAGGCAATCTCTATGTAACGAAAACTTACTAGAAAGCCAATTCGCGTAATTAAAGACGTTCAAAATATAGTCGTCATCGACGTCAGCGACCATCATTGTTAAAACTGTAGGGCAATTAGAGGTTATATTTTTGTCAGATTGAGGAAACTGAGATCAGACTGTGAACGTTCTTAAAATTACGAGAATTGCATTTGATGCAATTCTGCCTTACTTCAGGCAGTTTATACTTAGACAAAGGTAAGTGCTGTTGGAACTTGGATGTTTAGTTAGGCCCTTTTTTTAAAGCTGCATTTTGCTTCTATTTAAGGGAAAGCATCCATCGCTTATAAGACCTTGTTTTGCGTTTCATAGTTGTCACGTTGCGTTGGTATTACAATGAATGAAATTGGTATAATAATCCTTAATTCTTTATTCTTTAGTGGTTGCCGGTGTGCGTGCCTTCGAACAAAACTTTTCATGCTATTTAGTACTTAACCTCTAAAATTAATAGAGCTATTAATTTTAGCTTAATGAGACTAAAGGTTAAAGAGAATTAGTTTCAAGTTAGTATTAGAAATACAATTTATAATGACCATGAAAGTTTGAAGCAAATAGCATTCGGTATTGACATGCAATTTGTCACTGGTGTGCAATGTCACGTTATTAATTGGAAAAAAAAAACTGCAATCTGCAAATTTAATATTTTTTCTGTGAAAGTCTATGTTTGGAGTAAAACGCTTGTATTTCATGGTTTGCAATAATAAAGTTACAATTATAATAAACAAAATGATTGACAAGCGCGCGCGGCGCGATGCGTGGGCGCCATCAATTGGACGCGCGGCTTCAACGCGCATGACGTTTGCTCTACGCAACGAGCCATCAAAACTGACGCACAAATAAAACGGTGACAGATGGAAAATTGCAATCTGCACTCACGACATGAGGGATAAGCAGAGAGAATAATACTGCACTCCTCGTTATTGTCTCTGCCCGCTGAGAGCGGCCATTAGTCGTGGAATTTTATCGCGTTTATTGCTTCGCTAACTTTTATGTCTGAATCGTACGTTTGTGGAATGTGGAGAAACAAACGAGCAGACATCATATATTTGTTGTTTTTAATGCGTAAAATGTTCTAATTAAAATGCCACACAGACTTATTAACCGACTTCCAAAAAGGAGGAGGTTATATGTTCGACTTTATGTATGTTATTTTTTTTTTTTGTATCTTCACCGATTTCTCCGTCATTTGTGGATCGATTTCGAAAATTATTTTTTTGTTTGAAAGGGTATACTCCCAAGGTGGTCCCATTATTTGTTATTTACTAACATAGGATAAGTTCATACTAACACTATATGGATCCACTGGTCTGAAATAAAAATTTGAATTTGAATTTGAATTGTCAGCAAGTTGGAATCTGATGAGAGGATCCCATGGAAATCGAGGGAAACCCTCAACTTTTTTTGGCAAACATATAGCGATTTGGATATTTTTTAGAGTAACTTGAAGGGTATACTCCCAAGGTGGTCCCATTGTCAGCAAGTTGGAATCTGATGAGAGGATCCCATGGAAATCGAGGGAAACCCTCAAATTTTATTGGCAAAGCTATAGCGATTTGGACATTTTTTAGAGTAACTTGAGCATTTGCTCTCGGAAATCATCATTTGGTAAAGTGGAGCTGATGATGAAGACTACAGACGGCCATCGGAACTAATCAATGATAAATATTTCACGGGTTACGATTCGATTACTTTAATATGGTTGCTAAGCAATTTATGCTCGTCACAATGCGTGTGGTGGTGGAGTGGAGTTCTTCAGGTTCTTACCAGGAGAACTCCTCAAAAATTAACGTCCCAGCATCGGGAAAAGCAATATTTTGTAAAAGGTGATGAGCAGTTGACGTTAGGCTATTGTAACTTAGATAAATTACAAACTCTCTCACTAAAAAGTGAAAAATAAAAACTTTTTTACAAAAAAAAAAACAACCGTCTTCCAAAAAAAACTACAAAGTGATAAATAACTTTTATTTCGGAAGTCGGTGTCAATAAACGAAAATGCAGAACCAACGACACCGACTTCCGTTTTTTTTTTTGTAAAAAAGTTTTTTTAAGATCCAGACTCTAGAAACAAAAAAGCAATCCTACACTAATGAATTCTACCAACAATCGATTTAATCAAATAATTAATAATCCTTTATGAATGTAATATCCGAGGTATTTGCCCAATACAAACATTAAAACTTTTCAATTACCCACGAATGACCCGCCGACAAATTAATCGATATCATTTGTTAAGAAAAAATACGAAGAGTACACACACATAACGATACTTGAATCGATTTTGTGTAATCGTTAGTCGATTTTAATCGAGAGGTAATGAAAGAACCCGACCCGTTCTTATAACGAGGTTAGTGGATTGAATGTAACTAGTTTGCAGACGAATAAAAATATTTGCTCGACACAGATGGGAATTTACGCGGTTGTAAATTCTCTACTAGACTAACTATTACATAGAGCCGGCCGCGAGGCCTATGGACCTCTTTGAGAGCTAAATGAACATTTCACCGACTTAATACCAGATTGTGATAATTATATCTTCATATTTGACGTAGGTATGCATGTCAAAGTGATGTCATGTCCGCCTGCTAATAAAGATGAACTTTACAAATGACCTGAGGATACTGTGCTATTATTGCAAATGTTATTTTAACACCAATAACACTTGACTAAAGTGCAGTGGTGCGCCAATTACAACAGGCGGTGTAAATTATGCAATTAATTAGAAAGCATGAAAACGCTAAAGAGTTCGGCATTATGCAACACCTTTCGCGGGTTTCTGGCAATTTTAGCAATTGTCACGATCGTTCAGAGGCGCCATACGCATTCACACTTGGACGATTACAAAACGTTTTTTTGTAAGAGAAACCGATTAAAAATCGACGACGCCGCTCATTTTTGCAAAGATCAAGTTACAATCTGCATAAAAAAACTGTTGAATTAATTTCACTGACTCTTTTGAATCAATTCTAATTAACTGTAATGGAACCGAAACTAATTTACTTTATTGTTATTTTATTTACAACCAAGTTAAATGACACGCATTTACTTTTATCAGAAAATGAAAATGGAATTTGAACGACAGAACTCTTGATCAAACACAATCAAGTAAAGCATACCTATCTAGATTTCTCGAAAAATATTGAAAACATTACAATAATTATAAAGGTATTTTGGATTGATGTAACAAAACATAACACATGGCAGTTAAAGCCCATTGAACGCACGAACACGACTCAACAGACATGAAGACCCATCCACTTACATCATGCCTATTAGGAGTAATGGCCACGTTTTAAAAATCATTTCAGAAAAGATCACCGGTTATACAACATTAAAACAATTACTGAACATCAAAGAGGAGACAGTGTTGTCTTAAGAAGTCGTATTAGCTTCAAGTTGGCAGCTCTCATAAGTCATAAGTTTATAACATCTTAAATACTGCTTAGAGCTAGACTGCACTTAAACATAAGGTAATTGGAATAGAGTATTGTTCTGAACCTTTATCTCTGTTGCATGTCTTTGTTGCACGCAATTGTTACCTCATCCATTTTGCCCGATATCGGTCAAACAAATTTCGCGATACAAGAGGTAATTTGCATCAGATTAACAGTTGACTTATGGCCAAATTACGGTGTTACCGGACCGACCGATAATAATGTACAACCGGATTTATTTACGGGGACAATGTGAAAAAATAACGGCTTTCTTGATGGAAATGATAAAATATAGTCGAAGTTTGAGGTTGTGTTGTGACACCCATTAATTTTCAACGTACTTAATTGTTGGAAAAATTTGTGAGACCACACAAGCTTGACAGTTGCAGAGAAATGAGGGAAGCTTAAGTTTGCGAAACGAAGAAGAATCGTGGTGGTTTATAGGTCAGTGGAATTTGAAGAAGATAATTAAGTGGAATAAAAATATTTTGCTAGTTATAACAAAACAGTGAATCACGGAAGACAACAAAAGTATCCATGAAGAATTGAAGACGCTGTAAACAAGGTCCAAAACAAAAACACAGATACTAAAACATGACAAAAAAAAGGTGTTGTTATTTTAAAAACTGCTTGGTCGTGACTATGATTAATAACCATTAATTAACTGGCATCGCGAACTGCAGAAGACGTAAACTGGATTGCCTTTCTTTTTGGACAATGGTCTTAAAGTGGGTCACAGCCGTGAATGGGGACAGAAAATGACGTGGAATGATCGAGGAGCGGCAGACTGCTCGTCGCTGGCTTTCACCATGATTGGTTACCAATTACCCGTTCAGATCTGACAGTTCGCTGGATATACGATCAGGAAATTCGGAAGACGCTGTAATTAGTGGCGACCTCACAAAATTTTAAATTTAAATTTTATTCCGAGAATATATGGGCCATCTCTTATTATGCAAAATTTTTGCATAATCATTTAGCTGCAACTGTGTTACACTTATACGAGTACCTATGTAAATATTTTTATAGAGCCGGCCAGGTTAAAAGCCAAAAGCTTTTGGACACCGATTAACAAAACCTTGATGACTTTTAGATCCTAAGGACCAATTTCAATGAACCTAACTATTGAAGCGTTTCGAGACGAGGTCGCCTTTCGAATTCTTTTCGAAAAGTCAACAATTAAACCAAATCTTAAATTTTATACAATGGGTGTATCAGATGGGCTGTATGGTGTTGGGCCGAATTAGAAGCTATTGTTCGGGCGGCCTGGCATTAGGGGCCATTGTTTCATGTGTAAGCGCACGTCCGACTAGGAAGGATGCGAGACAGGTGTGACGAGATCGGGTCAAGGATGATTCCAATGTTTTGAACCATTGTTACTGGTATCATACATATAAATATTGTTAGTACACAGAATAATAATAAAAGTCAAAAGGTTAGCAATAAAAAAAGCGTTAGACATAATGCTATTATAAAATAACTGGTTTCTGACAAGTTAGACTAATGGTCGGATGTGAATTATCAAAAACCACAAATAAACACCGAAACGAAGGCCAATATTGACGAATGAAAACCAAATATACTTCCTAAATCAAATGCTGATAAAGATCAATATTACGATACAAGCTCTGTTTCTTAGAAAAATATATATCGGAAACATCAAAAGCATGCTATAATTTATAATCGTATATTGTTGGAAGATATCATACCAGTCCATTCAATTCAGATTTTTCTTAGAAATGGAGTAATGGATCTTATGGGTTTATCCATGTAGTATTACTATTATTATTTCAATGCAGTGAACATCGGTATAAAAAGAGCATTTATAGCTACGAGGGCCTTTCTAAACATCAAACCTGTGTTAAATAGTTAATTTATTGACACCAGGGTCCATACCTCCGCCCAGCGCTCGTCCGACAGGTGCCGTGTGTGGCTCAATAAAGTTCCTTACCTGTAAAAAAAAGAAAAAGTGCTTTACGATCAATTACTCAAGGACAAATTGTCGTACTAGATGTTAAGAAACTTGGACCGGTTACGGTCTGAGTTTCACGTTTATTTATAGTGTCCGTTAACAAATGGGGTTGAATAAACAAGTTTTAAGAACAATATTCAGTGTACAAACACGAGGAAGGGCGCGTCGAGTTTAGTCTTCGGAGTAAAGACCACACAGAGGACAGGGGAGACGTCGATGGGATGTATGTAAACAGGTGATCCGGAGCAGGATGCAATGAACTTCCAGGGAACACTACGTGTGGTCCAGTTAAAAAGGGTCCTAGTTACAGTGGTGTGTTTAGATAAAAACCAACAAAGTGTAACCGCGACAGCACGCATGCGTCGTAAAGCGGACGCCACGCCGCCGCTGGCCATATGGCGGAAGTGGTTCGCATTCTTAACGAACGTTGCTACAGATACATACATTGAAACCTATTCAAAAATTGAGCGACACTAATGAGCAAAACAAACCGTGAAAATTTCAACTGAAAAGCTTATAAAATAGAATATTTTTTTCCAGCAGTATCTATTCGCTCAATAGGTCATATTATGATTAGGCAAAACTATAACAGTCTATTTTGTCCTTCACAATTCGTTGCTATGTCAAACTCACAATGGCTGGCGAAACTAAAAGTTCAAGGTCTGCTACTCTCAGCGAATTGTCAAAATGGATTTGCAGCAATTTATTGCTCTTTCCGCGTTCTGAGACCGCAGCGAATCGTACGGTAGACATGGAAGCAGTAATCAGCGATCCATTAAACGCCCATGCTGAAATTAGATACCACACACAATGGGAATAATTACACGGCGCTAAAGACGCGAAAGGCCTTCAGAATACGACGCTAAAGATTACACGGTACGCCAAAATGTAGGATTATCCAACCATTTATGGTGTACCTACAGCGAAGACTTTTGATGAAGGAACGGGTAAAAACTTCTACATTTCGAAGTTGTATTCAAATTCAAATAATAACAGTGAAGTCAACGGGCCAAAGTTGGACCGTTTTTTGTGTGTGGACCCTTGGAGCGTAACTAATGTTATTCGCAAAGGGATCGCCCGGTTACCTCAGATGACAAGGTCAAAGGTTTTTGCTGTCGTCTTTTATGTCTCGGTGGTAGAATTTACGACAGGCGGTTAACTTGGCCCGCACACCAAAAACGATTGGGATGGTTTCATGCTAATTGTACGATACGGGAGTTTTATTGCCTAGCGAATTGTCGTTGATTGACCTTGTCAAATGGTTTTAGGAGACCTAAAATAATTTGGAATTGTAGCATTAGCATTTAGAACATTTGTATCTTCGAAATCAGCTGGAATTACATTGGCAGCAATTTATGATAAAAAAAAACAGTGGCAGTCTGGGAGTGCTGACAAAACTGAAAACAAAAAACACAAACAGAATACTTTGCCATCACTCACTGACATATTGAATATACATTAAAACCGAGTACATCTCGAGGACAGCCGAACACATCCGAATGTAACGCGGTGTCGGTAACAGTGTCGCGAGTTCAATGGTTTTTTTCCCAATCTCAAAAAACGCTAAACGCGCCTAAAGAAGTTTTCACTTCAATAACGAAGATGGAGCTCCAAAAGACAGCGGTTCCAAATCTAGAGGAAGTATATCATTAACGTAATGATATACTGGAAACATGACAATAATTTTAATTGTTTGTAAACGATCGAGTGTGGGAAAAATTGATAGAAAATACATTATGAGCTATGTTGTATTTTTAGCAATATTGTATTAACGTATGCGCATAATATAAAATATGTTCACGTGTACATATAATTAATTTGTTTAAATATGCTGCATGTTTGAACCTAGACGGTGGTTATAGAATATATTAAGAACATGATTCCGAAAATGTATTCTTAATTACCTCTTAATGTGCATGTTAAACAAGAAACACAATAACTACGTTATAAAATTACTAAATATTGAAGAGGGCTAGGTAAATTACACATATACGGATACCTACATTATAATTAATAACTTAGCGAGATCCAAACAGCTCAAGTTATAATGGCTGTTATACAGGTTGAAAGTGATACTGCACAGAGTGGAGCTCTTAAATAATAAATATAATAAAAAGTCATAATCTTTTATAGGACATACACAGGTATCATAATCGTAACGTAGCCGGCCTTAGCAATAATTGTCACAGACAAGCAGATAATAGTGCAATATCATCACGGATACGTATTTAATTGTCCTTGTAATGACTCTCATACATACGTGGCTCGCGACAATAATAATGGCTAACAAGATTTTATGTTATAATAGTTTAAGTGCTCGCACCATGTTTCTTAGTATTCATATTTTTATTGATATAGGACTAGGTATAAGAATTCCGCATGCGAATTAGAATTGAAAACACCAATGCCATTATGAAATTAAATTAGATTATTTATTCGATTTCATTAGTTGGAATGGAACAGATTTAAGTATGATTGTAACATTTATGCATTTGCAATCAGAGGATCCAAATGTCAGTAATTCTGCAATGCTATATTTAATGACGATGTAAGAAAAGGCCAACATTCCGTTTAACAAGATTAAGCCGAAGTGGATGAAGCAAATGCTGTTGTTAGTAATAACGTCAAAACTTAATTGAAGAGAACCTAAGTGTTTACTTTGAAGGAGGAAGAGCTAACATTAGACTGGAACATAACAAAAATGAAGGAGAAGCTATAACAAATTAATTTAACCAACTAGATGAACAACAGCTTGAAGATCTGTTCACCACGTAGAGAGAATTGACAACACACGCCCCACCTAATTCCCACAACACACAAATAGCAACAAAAGCTGAGCATAAATAATAACTGCAGATCTATATCGCAAATCTAAAAGGGAGCGGCGGACGAAGGCCGCGATCTAGTCACGTTTAGAAAGACTCACAGATATCACACTGGTCTCTGGTCCAATACCCAGCACCCAAGGTTGGTCGTGACTCGCGCCAAAGGTCAAAGGTTACAGCGAAAACCGAATGCATTCTGACAGCTTGACGTATGTCGTAGACAAAGGTTGATAAATGAAACGGTATCGTGCAATAGGATTTCGAAATGTTTATTGATATGATACGATTTGGTTAGTTGCGAAATGGTCTCAGATTTTAGGCTACATTTCTATCTGTTGTTATAGATCGTGAAAAGTTGCAACGTTCTCAAGCCGCCTTCTATCTGTCCACCAGTCCGTTACTAATCACGGACAATCACGCAAAATATTACGAATATTTTCTTTTGTTAAATTCTTCTCATCATTCTCTGAATCATCCCAGACCTTAAAATGCTTTATCTAAACCGGAGGTCATTCATCATAGCTCGCAATATTTCCTCTGCTTTTTGTTACCATTATCGTAACGTAAATGAACTCTTCAGATGTTCGGTCAAGCATCTCGATGGCAATCGGACAAAAAGCACCAAGACTGCTGTGCGTTTAATCGATTAACCGCTCGAGACGTTCCAACCATCGCGCATCGGCTTTGTTTCCATTTATCGATTGCGCAACATCGATCATCGATTCCGATGTATAAACAATGATCTTTTTATTCATAAGGAGCATTTTGTTTAGTTGCCATTTTCTATCTAGTACATTTAATCCGAGTACTTCGCTTTATTACAATGGCGTGCGTCATAACTCAATAGAGTTGTTCAATCCGGGCACCATGTTTTACAATAATTAGAATTGTCAAAGTAATAGACCGTAACTATGGAAATTGATATTGTACGAACCTGTTATGGTTAAGAATAATTTGCGTACTGTAATGCAAAATGGAAAGACGACAAAGGAATTGAGAATGAATATAGAGAATAAGTTAAAAATAGTGAGGAATTGAGAGCATTTGATGTTGGCGTTCAAATGAGTAGGACTGTAGAACATAAGTTGACGCTTGACAACGCCTATCTATTAGGTGTAACGTGTGAGTAACAAACCTTGTTACCGAGCGAGGCTCATTAGCGAGCCGGAAACGGGGCGAGGGGATGTCGTGAGCGAAAATAAATTTGAGCGAACATGCGCGGGCGCGTAATGAATGCTTAACGATCGCGCATTGTTCAATTTTGGCCGTTAATTTCCAGCCTTGTTTCTCTGTGAATAGTTTACAGAGGGGCATTTTCATGTAGAACTGACAGCATCCTGTCTTTTAATGTTAACTCTGCCTATGTGCTACGGTTTATGTTAAGGCTGGCTATATTTACGTTTTTAAGGCTGAAATAGCGGTATATTATGCCAGAAACACTCCTTTATTTTTAAATAAATACCAGCTCTCTTCAAGGATTAAAAATACGCAAGTAAAACTGGTTACTGAACATGTTTATTGAGGACAACCCCTAATAAAGAAGCTCCTACGTATAATATTTTTTATATCTCCAACATGTAAACAAACAAGAAACTATGATCACAATGTTGCGTTAATCCTACTTTATCTATGCATTCTGGTCATTATTTTTTCTCTCAAGCTGTATGCGTATTTCGCGGTAGATAACATAATCTGGCGGCGTGCGACAGGTGGTTTAATTAAATTTATCGCTCGGCCCGTGCCAATCGGCCGATGTTATCGGCGATCGCGGTAAATGAGAGCAAAACAATGCGCCAGCGCAACTGCGGTAGGTACACCCGATAATACAACTGCACGCACCACGCACTATTGTACATTATAAAACGGGACCGTGAAGCTTACAATGTTTTGGAATAGATGGCCATACAATGTACTCGTATAAATTATGTGCCGACGGTATCAATGGCTTTAATTAACGCGATTGGATTTCAGATTGGTTAAGGTCGAGCATTGGTTAAAATACCAACATTTATTACTTAGTTGGCCTTATCCCAGCTTAGCGCTAGTTAGTCTTTTTCAAAAGAGTCAAGCAACTGCTTCGACGGTTTCTTTGAAGGCACTCATTAAAATTTACATTAGCTGTAATCATAAAAACAAATCATGACACCTAAATTCCTGAGCTTCCCTGGCACACACGTCGCCATTCACGCACATCTCTCACGCGCGTACGCATCGCTTCTAATTACCGCAAGCGGATTCGCTGCTTTTGTATTTCGAACGCGGACAAACGGGCGCGCGGGCGCTTCGCAAACTGGAGCGTGTGAACGCCACCGCTGGCCGCTTATGGTAAACGCTGATGAGCAACGCGTTCGTGGCCCATCACTAATTACCATGCCTTAGGGCTAGCGTGCACTCCACAATAAGAGTAAATACAGTCTTTGCCTGCCCAAAACAGTCACATAATACAAGCTTTGTGACATCGGAGAACGGCATGGGAGGAAGTAGAATATTGAATAATGGGTAGCCAAAAGATTCAAACTCGTATATAGTATGATGTTAAAACATGCACCAAAAATTGCATCATGTTTTAAAAAAAATCCGACCACAACTTTGTCAGGCTGCAACGTCATTGCCTTCATCGTAGGACAAACCCAGTGAACGTGCATCCTTATTGGGCTCATACGTCGAATGTTCAACGGGAACATTGAAACTCCTTACTTATGACGTCGCCGTCGCCTCTCTTTCTGCTATTGTAATAATTGTTTAGCAGTAGGTACCGAGTTATCGGTAAGTACACAATAATAGAAAGAAAGAAAAGAAAGAAAGAAAATACGTTTATTTGCGGCAAACATGACGCATCAAAAGAAAAACATATATATAAAAAAATTAAAAATACAATACTAAAATACAAATAAATAAATATAAATAAATAAATATAATACAGCTTTCAATTATTCAAACATTGAGTGCTGGAAAGTGCTGTTTAAAATATGACTTGATTGTTTAGTTCGTGTTCTAGTAGTAATATTTTAAGTAATTTTCTAACACTAATTTATTAACTTTACAATAAATTATTACTTTTCAATTATTGGCATATTCAAGTTTCATCGAATTAACAAATTATATTTTTTGCACTATTCCTATTGCTCATAAATATATACCTAATCCGTTTTGAATTTAGCAAAATATCAAAGTTTAAAAAAGGCATAAAAGTCGTAATAAAGGCATAATTTTTTGTTATTTTTTTCTGTTGTCTATGGTTGTATTTTATTAAAATTTTAATTGTATTTTTTATGATTTTCCTGTATTTTATTTTGATTTGTTTTAATGTTTTTGTCCTTGTCAAACTTGTTGTACCAGTGAATGACGTGGTCTCCTAGGATTGGAAACCCACACTTATATTTGTCCCTATTAATGTTAACGTAGTCTCTGTCTTTCCTCAAAAGACCATCTCAGACATCGATCTACATGGTCTTCATATAACCTGACCAAGATTATGTCTGGACTTTAAAAGAGACTGTGACCTCTGAGTTTGTTTCGGCCTTTCTTCTCAGAGTAGTCAGATAGGAAACGCCGACCTCATCTAGTTTTATAAAAAATATGATTGACGTGTAAAAGTGTTTGTGCAAACTTACTTACAAAATAAAAATCATTTATCATTATCTGTTGGCGATCCAAGAAATAAATAAAATAACGCAACGCATCATACCAACCTATTGTTGCCAAGATAGAACTCATATCCCACATTATATTGATTTGTTTTAGAATAATAGTATCAAAACCACCATACCAATATATTTAATAAATGCAATAAAACTAGCGTCAACAACCTGCCCCAGGTTTTTTGCTACCATTAACCAAAAAAAGAACCTTCCTTATAATGCAGATGGATTCATCAGATTTGTCCCGGCTGCGCGGTTTTTGTCCGCGATTCGTCTCGACGTTCATTCGTTCGTTCATTAAGACAATTGGAATGAAACCTGAATGGTCTGGTCACGTTTTGCGTGGAGGAAGCTCACGTCATTAGGGACTATTAAGAAGGCTCATGTAATTGCTTGTTAAGCCGCGACAAGGTCGGCCGCCATACTTGTAATTTCTTTCTATTATTAGACTGCTGTAAATAAAACCATTCATTAATTTTAATGTCTGGCTAGGCAATCTAGAATGGCTTTTTTTTAGCCAAGTATTTACGTTGCCTCGACTGATTGCCTCGTTGGTATAGTGGCTGCAAGCGCTACTAATACTACTGAGTACAAAGTCCTGGGATTAGGGAAATTGTAATTACGTTTATCCATCTCGAATTTCTCAGTAACAGTCCGGGGTCTGGATTTGTCCACTGTACTGTTGTTGGCAATAGGCTCGCTCGCCCCTTATTAATTACATGAGACTTAAACATAACTAGCGCAATATCTGTATACTGTAGAGATTATGATCTGCATGGATTGTGTCGTGCAACCTTTTGGTAATTATAAGATAATAGTATAATATTATAAGATAAGCGCCAATACGAATTGAGAAGGCAGAAAAGAGTAGGCGTCAGATTTGGCTAACACGCCAAGTGACAAGGGTAAAAATTTAAAGAAACGAGCCCGAAATAATTATTTACCTGAAAGATATATTATTGTTTTATGTATAGTTGCCTTAGAGTGAAAACCTCGGGAATTCAATACTTCGTAAGTAGCATTTTATGCATTTCGGACAATCTTATAGTATCCAACAGTTCTGGATATTAAAGCGGGTTATATTTACATATTAATTAATAAGAATGCAGAACCTAATTTTTTTAAGTCGGTAAAAAAACAGAAAAGACGCCGTATAAAAATTTTACAGCACGCAGTTTTTTCTTCCTCCTGAAAAGTTACTTTTTACACTTTTTTTTTCACTCTAAGGCGTCGTTATGCAAGTACCTCTCCTACAGTAGGTACTATAGGTACACCTATGAGGCTATCCTTCATAAATACAGGAATACAGGCGCCGTGATATTTAGTATGTATGTGTGTATTTACGATTACGTAGCTTTAAATCTACTTATTTAACGCAGGAAACATTTCATGTGGTTAAACTATTCTAGCAGACGCTTCTAAGTTCCCACAAAAAAAAGAGTTTTAATGTGTAAACGACGACAAACTTCCTCAATTGATAAATTCCAAGTTTCGAGACCTATTTCAATTAATTCTTTAGATTCGATACTACTAGTTTTTTCCTAATCTCGAGTATACATTACAACATTATTTTTAGTATATGCGAAACCTGAATATAGTTTGTTCAGAATAAGTAACAGAATCGATTTCAATATTTTTTACACCATGTTATATTTTGTCCCAAAAATATTTAATCACTAGTTAATTACAATAAAATCACACAGCTAGGTTACAGTTAGGTAACTACTGCCAAACTGTTATCAATGAGTGTACGATGCAAGAGGAGCATAAAACATGGTCATCCCGCGCCGCGCCGCGTGGTGAGCATGTTTTTGAATGGACAACCAGGTAACATAACAAGCTAATAACTTTGTGATTTCTCATGATACAGTTTTGAAATTTTGTACATAGATTCTTTATATAAAAATACTAGACACGTGTTTCGGGTTTCGCATATACTAACAATAATGTTGTATACAATCCGGGTAGCAGAACTAGCAGAAATCTATTTTAAACCTTACCACATAAATAACATACAGTTTTTGTGCATCTATTTTTTATGCTCAAAAAAGTAATTGAAAACATTCCACCAACAGTTTGCTATATATTTTGTTCAAGCAAATTGGATGGCGATAAAATAATGATCTACTTGAAATTGATTTTTAGAGCGTAACGAACTATAGGCATTGTTATAATGGTCGAAGAAGATGAATTCTTGCAATTAATTTTATGCTTGCAAATGGCACTATTAAAGTAGTAATAAGGAATTTGACAAACGACGCGAAAAATTAGTGGTGTCGAAACTTGTTGTTGAGACCAGCAGCGTACTCTTCAAAACTTCGTTTAAAACTGTCACCGCTGTTGTTGTACATAAATTAAGCTTGTTTTAACATGTTATTACTCAATTAAAACATAAAGCTTCAACCCCTGTTTCATCGCAAACTTCTGAAGAACTTTTTCTCCATACATCGACGACATTTTGGAATTGCAAATATCAATACCGCAGTTAAGAACGTAGATAATATTAAACGAGCCCCAGTACTATCTAACGCGGACATACCCGCAGCATCCATCATGGCATTCCTAGGAACATTATGAAGTGAGAACATAGTACGTATTGTTCGTGTCGCGTTCCTCCACAATCCGGCTCGGTGTACCACTGACCTGGCATGCTGCTTACTTCACTTGTTTTTGCATTGCTTGTATGTAAGTATGGTAGTTACGGGGTAGGCAGAAGTGTCAGCAGTAGTGTATTTTCAGTTCAAAATGGTGCGAATAACAGGACTGTCAGAACACAAATATCCTAGCTAAACTTTTGAAGTGAAAACTGAAAGAAGTTTTTATTTGTTTCAGACAGAGCTCAAAGTAGGCGCACTTTGCGCATTATTTTTTGCACATTTCTGAATAGTGAAAATCGCGTATACTCAGCGCTGAATCGCAGCTCCAGTCGTAAGTTTTCACTTCAATCGTTTAAATTAGCCGCTGTATTTGTACAGAAACTAATAAAAGAGAATGACTTGGATTATTGAAAATAATTATTGAAACGATTGTTTTAAGAAATAAAAAGATGGAATATTCAATGTGCGAATACTAAACCATAACACCATCTACATGAAACCTGGTTGTACTTTAATTAAGCATCGTAAAAGCATCATTCCGGGTGTAAGAATCTCATAAATAACGCCTTACAAGTGTTCATAAAAACTTCACACCTATAAACGATCCATAAATCCAGCTGTCATTGTCATTTTGTACTAATTAAAGCGAGACAACCATAGTTATAGTGCGCATTAATTATAGAACTCTTAAAGTAATGTTTACGACCACAAAGGGTAGGTTAATAATTATTAAATTATATGGATGACAGATACATAGTTTAAGAAAAATAAACTCCAAAAATACCCAAATTTTCTGTCGCTTTAGTCTGGCAAACACCCACCATAATTTTCATGACGGCCGTCATATTGCAACCGTTCAATGACGGCACAGCTTTCTTAGGAAACCCAAGATTTTAATCTTGTATAACATCACTCTTCGCTAATAAGAACGCACTTACAAACATGTCCACTTAAGTCCACCCAAGAAGCAAAACAAAAGCCTACACGCCCTCGAAGCATTAATGGACTTATAATAAGAAAGACCATGAATAGTAAACGTTGTTCACATGGACATGGCCGCT
The DNA here is from genome assembly GCA_963669345.1 of Gortyna flavago. Lineage (NCBI taxonomy): Eukaryota > Metazoa > Arthropoda > Insecta > Lepidoptera > Noctuidae > Gortyna > Gortyna flavago. The sequence continues at coordinate 3,222,358 of OY770132.1, forward strand.
CCCGTAGATAATGTCCATAGTCATTAGCGATACAGGAAGCGACATGGCGAATTATCGCGGCCACTTCCATGGGCTAATTGGAGAATCTGCTCCTCCTACCTACATGCTGAAAGTATTTAAGGAGTGTGTAGCTATTTGAGGGTCAGCTGGCTTGAATATTCAGTCTGTGTGTAGTACAGGGGTTTGGACTAATATCTGGTGCTGTAATGGCTAAGGTGGTTTGAGTTTGAGCGATGAAACGGATGATCGAGGTTCGTGTTTTCGGAGCTTAATAAACAAGCATCGTGTTTAAGTCCAGGACAATAACGAGAAAAGATCATCCATCGCCTTTGCCTACTTTAAGACAAAAGCTACTTTATTGGCTATCAATCATCGTGATGAACACTCAGTGTATCCTTACCGTAACAAAGTGCACGTAAATAATCTCCATTACAAGTAACACGAGTTTAAATGCCACTAAATTCCAGCGAAGGGCCGCAAACAGCGCGCTGCGCACACGCCGCGAAAGAGCAATATTTATTTAATTAAACGCTATAATACATATCAATGCGGCAGATAAAAATGGCCGACCTTTAGGGAACGGGTTGGACGAACTCAACGACTCGTGTCTATCGCGAATTATTGGAAAAAAACTTAAATATTATGTGAGGAATGCGCGACAGCGGAAGAAGAATGTAGGGCATTAGGGCTTCCTTGAGAATGTCTTAAGCTTGTTAGCTTTTGAAGACATGCACATGACTGTAAGAATTGGAATAATGAACGCTAAGTGATGGTAGGCCTCGAGCTGAATACCAGCTGTGTCCCACGGCGCCAGTGACGACCTCGCACACTTACCGCCTTCCCTACTTGCAGTAACTAAGCAGAGAGGGAATCACTCGTAATGCGGGTAGGAAGACATTAAACTGGATGGTACTTCTTAGTACTAATAAAAGCTAGAGAAGCTTTACAGCCGGTAAATAGCAAAACGGATTAGACTACATATTAATGACCTGTCATGGAGCAACATTCTTTCATTTTATTGCCATTATAAATATGTCTAATATAAACGGCAGCTAGTTAGCTAGTCACTTTCGAGAGACCTCGATATTACATATGTTGCAGCTGGTTTCATTCAACACAAAATATCTCCACACATTTAGATGACATTTGGCTGGCGCAGATCGTGACTGCAAAATGACAAGTCGTGGCATTCTCAAAGTATTTTTCACCTTTGCGAAAGGAGTCGTGCTCGGATCGGTAACAATCGTAGTTCCAGGCGGGCGATCTAATCGAAATAGGTCGTTCATACGTTCGGTACAGGCGCACGGCACGCTTGCCCAACGCGAGCAAAGGGATTTACTGTTCGAAAGGTCGTATAGACAACAATAACAAGAATATTACACGTGAATATCGCTCACGCTTTGCATTGAATAGAACATAGAACAGGACTTGCAAGAAAACCAATTAGGATTATCGTACACAATTTATGTCCAAAGATCGTTTCTGATCAGCTGCCAACTGATAACAATAAGGCCTGGCTAGCATTACGCTAGATTTTTCTTGTAAATCCTGGAGAAAAATGTCGCCGCACAAGCACATGAATCCTCTTATCGGGAGTCAAGCTAGCAACGGTCACCGGGTGGTTGGACCTTACCCTGATCCGTCAGTCTCTGTCAGCAGCAATCCGGTTGCTCTTCATTAACATCGGCCACGGCTTATTTTTAGCTCGGCCGTCCGCTATCGTCCGACGTTTTTGCTCCGAGTCGGCCAACATGCCACTGCCGTAATTTTATAGTTCCGGAGAAACGGTTAAGGGAAGCGACATACGCACTTAAACGCCGCTAATTATTTGTTAAATGCGCTCGATGGCGCCATTATGAAATATCTGCGAGGTTGGAAACTGTTTGTGGGAAATTATGTTTGAGAGTAACGATACTGAAAGACGTTTATTGATCATTAATTATTGTGCTTTATGGAGGCTCCGATCGAGGGCTGTATATCAACGCGGATGTTTGCAGAAAGTTAGATGGGATGTATACTTTAATGTCTTCGTTTATAGAGGGTCGTATACTGATGCTAGGTATCTAATACATTAGCCACCGCGACTGTGTCTAGACTCAATATGCTAATGTAACCAATGGCTAACTGGTGTTCTTCAAGGGTGTATGTGTAATCCCATGTCGGAGTAGTCGGAGACAACAAAGGGTACAGTCAGGCTGTTCTGGTTGCACAATGCAACAACAACAATACCGTGGCGCCGACGAAGCCATGCGCGTGCGCCGGATTTATTGCCCTTTAATAACAGCACGAATTAAGTTGCAGAAGGCTTATTGCGTTTAAAGTCAACAGGATCTCAAGACACTTAGATAAATGGATGTCTCGATTTTCTGAAGACGCCATTTGACTGTACTTCTGATTCAACTGTCATCTACGCAGTTGGTAGGTACTTGTTACTATGTTGTTAGATATAGATCTATACGTATGAAATTATGAATGCAGTGAACCTTTTAAACTTTAAACCTTCATGGCGCCACAGTTGCGCACGCGCACCAAGCTTCACCGCTTTATTTGTGTACATCGACTCCATTAAGCGGATATTATGACATCCACGGTGATTGTGTACGATACATTCGTTAGCAAAATCAGATTAGCTCCGCTGTGTAAAATGTCAACTCAGCGGTACACTGTCGTTGAGAAACAATGGCTCGGGGACCGTGGTATGCAGTAGGTATTAGTAATAGGTTAGCGGTTGGCAGTATGCCACGGAACGATTGAGTCGAGTTATTCCCACGTATGTGTCTTAAAAGGGATAAAAATGTGTGTGATGTATGTATGTCCGTGTTTGGCGGTAGGCGGGGCGGCGGCGAGGGTCTTTCGCATGAGTCAGGCTGTGGCAACTCGAAGCTATATGACTGAAAATGTTATTCAAACCCTAGCAACAGGCTAACCCTCTGCGAGGGGAGATACTTATCGGATATTGCCCGATAAGTCATAATTGACTGCAATAAAAGCTGTCCACACGTTAAATCTTCCGCAAAGATCACGTGTTCGAGAGAATCATTAATGAAATGTTTCACGATAGTGAACCTTGATAAAATTTTATTAAGTAAGAGTGACCGAGATCTCGGTAGAACTTCACCTTTACAGCGTTTGTCCACCCGTCTCCGTCAACGGGACATCAACAAGATACGAGATTATGCGAGCGTAGCGTGTCCGTCCGGGTGACAGCGTACGGTGGATACGCGGCCATAGTAAATGTATGTATGTATCGTTGCCTTGGCGCCGTCATCTCGTTCTCGTTGATGTTCCGTTGACGTCCCGTTGACGTGGCGGTGGACAAACGGCCTTAGTCCGCAATAAGTCGTCACCAACATAGTAGTAAGTGGCGCATAGTTTACATATGCCCGTCGTAATAAAGAACCATTCAAAAGTAATAAAACATGGCTAAATTATATGAAAAAGTAACAAAATAGTCGTTATTAAAGGAAAAAACAAACGGTAATGAGTAACTAATTGCGTATAAACGACGAATTCAGACATTCCCACACGTACGACAAAAAGTCACACACTTGAATGAAATACGGGGTAAATATGGATAATAATGATACGGGTCTGCACCGAGATTAAGATTGCTTTTGCTCGCTTTACTTCAAAAGCGTTGCGTACCGCGGTTCGCTATTGTGACATCTGCATTAATAAAGCAGGGGCAATTTTACGAATGATGGGATTTTGAAATAAAGGCGGAAGGATGGAACTGCAAGTAACTTTGTTCATGATACTGTTCAACACAATTTCGTCAACAGTGGAGTGTAATAAGTCCGAAATGATTACGTAATCATCAAAACATTTTGTTACCATTTGCGTTGAGACCACCGAAGTCGTATTGGTACAGACATCAAGCTACTACAATCTGTCAAATTTCTTTGATAGATTTTCAACTTTATCGCTAATGCATAGGTAAGGTTCAAAGTTGAATGGGATAATTTGACAGTTTCGGGTAGGTTGATGTGCTGGCGTCTGTACATAATTTATTTATCAACCTTAATTGAATTATTATATCTCACATTTTCTCAATACCAGTGGTAAATCAAATCATTGCTTGCTAGTGGTCAAATGTTGCTGGTATTTTGTATTAAATTGAATGCTTGACAAAATGTTTTCACATAGGTAATGAAATTTTTGCTGAAAAAATATAATTCTCATTACGTTCGTTACCAACACAAAGTTCAATGAAGCATAACATTTCAATTTAGATAAGTACTCGAAAAATCTAGATTACTTATTATAAATCGAAATATTCACTTCTGTTTGTAACATCCAAATCAACAAATGAAGTGGAAACGCGTGAACATAAGATCTATTGGAGTCAATTTTAGTAATTTCATGCGTCATGGCCTACCAATGAAAATATCAACGAATATGAAAGAAAAAACGTTTTATTTTTAGATTCATATTGTCAAAACAGGAGATGGAAGGTAAAATTTCTTTAAAATACACTGTAGGTACATAGAGTAGCTTTGAAATATCTATAATTCTATATCGCACAACAATCATCACACGCTTTGTTACGATCCACGTGAATCAAGAGCGTCTGGAATAAGAAAGACGTTATTGGACGATTTCTTGTTTTTATACAGTTACTTAGCAGTTTAAGTTGTATTTAAATTACTTATTAGTTAAAAGGCTAGATTGTAATTGTAATGTAAATAAAGCATCACCAATTGTGCTACATTATAAAGGAAAAAAAAACTGTTATAAAAGTTTTGCAAACAAGTTTTAGGAAACGATTTGCGAGTAGGTTATAGGCAATTATGTACTTACCTTCCTTTATTACAATCAAAGTCTGAAAGCAAGTATTTCAAGGTAACGATATATTAATGTATCACCGCATCAGGTGACGGCAAAACAATAGGCGTCGCGGACGTAGCTGACTCAGCGGCCTTGCGCGCGCGCATCACATCCCCCCGCACCGCGCGGCGCCGGCGCATCATTTCACGTCATTGTGTTTTATTCAATAATGCTCGTTAACCTGCCGTAATTCCTATTAAGTAGCTGTTAATGCCGCCTATTGTTGCTCTGGCGCGGTACATTAAAATGTGATGTCGGGAAAAAATAACTAAGTGTAAGTACAGATTTAGTGAACATTGCTTTAGCCATTTAGGGTTGAGTACGTACTCAAGTAAAAGCTCAGATATTAAAATAAGCGTGGGTTTTGGTGGAAGCCTGTGCAGCAGTAGACGACTTTATTATTGAAGATGTCGCTTTTACTAAAAGCTGCAAAACAGATTTACATAATGAATGAGCGTAGATTGTGATATGACCAATCCATATCTATAATATTATAAATGCGAAAGTGTGTCTGTCTGTCTGTATGTTACCTCTTCACGATAAACCGCTAGACAGATTTAGATGAAATTTAGTATGGAGATAGTTTCGAGTCCCGGGAAAGAAAGTACATAGGATAGTTTTTATCCCGATATTCCCACGGGATTGAAACTTGAAACGGGTGAAACCGCGGGGCGCTGCTAGTAGGTAATACGGGCTGTTGTCCGCAACTCCACGTCAATGCGCGTATTTTGCGTGTGCTGCTAGTAACACTATAAGTTCCTTTCATCAGTTTCAGGAAAGTACCCTTATCTACTGCCACCTTTTAGCAGGAAAATAGGAAACATCTATGACATAGTGATTCCCGGTACAGCTGCGTTGGCGCCGATAAGGCACGTCGAGTCGCGTCACGATTCCCATTCGCTGATAACGTGGCGTATGATATCATGATAAGACAGCCGTAACACTTTAAATAATAAAATGAATAATAAAAGGTGTGGTGGCGGTATCATATTCAGACTTGAGACACTTTCACATAAGTGGGTATCGTATGACAATAAAAATGTTAACAAGAACTTGGAAGACTGCCAAGTCTTGCTGGCCAGACATTTTTATTTACTCAGGCAACTTGAATTTCGAGCCAAAAAAGCCTTTTTATTCTCAATTCTAGATTTAAAAAAAATCATCCATCCCTACATGTAATACGTATCATCATCTGCCTAGCCTTTTCCCAACTATGTTGGGGTCGGCTACCAGTCTAACCGGATGCAGCTGAATACCAGTATTTTACATGGAGCGACTGCCTATCTGACCTCCACAACCCAGTTACTGGCTAATACGATACCCCTTGGTAACACTGGTTGTCAGACTTTCGGGCTTCTGACTACCCGTAACGACTGTCAAAGAAAAAGAAGACAGCCGGGACCAACGGCTTAACGTGCTTTCCGAGGCACGGAGGGTTCTCGGTAGTAAAGATGGTCACCCATCCACAGACCAACCGTGGCAAATACATAATATATGGAAGGTTTTTCGATCCAAAATCGAATCGAATTTGAATCTCGAGCCAAAATAAGCATTGATCCCAAGTTCGCGATATTAATCCTTCCAAGTTTTAATTCCTTGTCAGCTCTACTATTCTTTCTTGTTTTACCGATGTTTCTGAACACAAAAAAAAAGCCACAAAAGCCACCATCATCGGCACCGTATTCAGATACAGTCACATTTGCTAAGAGACAAGCTTTTAGCTAAATATGACGCTTTCCGTCTAAAGCACCGCGAACTGAGTGCGTTTCTCCTGTTCGCATTAATCTACCCCCCGACCGCATATGCACTCCACCCTCGTCATTATGCATTCAACCCCCAGACAGATGAGTTCTTTATTTACATATGTTTGAAAAACCGTCTTTGAGGGGACAGAGGAATAATTATAAAGGTGACTAGGAAATGCAGAGAGAGATTCTTAAGTATTTTGAAACATTTACATAAAAATTATAATAACTGCAGTTATAATATAGTATACCGGATCTGGTTAATATGACGTAATTTTACATTCCAATACACTCAGGTTACATCACAATCCTGCTGCAGAACTCCGAATACAATCAACTAAAACATGCACTCTATGAAAAAAAAAAACTAGAATATACAATGGTTGGAAAGGACATCGTGACAGAAACATTATAATTATTGAATGCAAATAATACAATATTACAAATTATAATCATCATCATCTGCCTAGCCTTTTCCCAACTATATTGGAGTCAGTTTCCAGTCTAACCGGATGCAACATAATACCAGTATTTTACATGGAGCGACTGCCTATCTGACCTCCACAACTCAGTTACTGGGTAATACGATACCCCATGGTAAGACTGGTTGTCAGACTTTCGGGCTTCTGACTGTCGAAGATCCACGAATGCCAGTATTACTAATAACAATATATTTAAGGTTACGAGGGTAAAAATCAAATTTTTTGGCGTTGGAGAAACGACACTAATACGGTTCGGCTGGTCTTCTCATTCGCACATTAAAAGATTTTAATAATCACAAAAACACGTGATAGCTTATATAATAAATGTCTTCCATGATGGGAACTAAATATGCGTTTAAGATTTATTTTCACACACACGAATAATAATTTGCATAATATTGTAATTAAAATGATAAGTCGCGTTGTTGATTCGTGTTCAATTGTAAATATAGGAAAATAATTAAATGCATGAATTCGTTGTTCCTATACTTGTGCGAAACAAAATTGTTTATTACTCGTACAAGTTCCAATTAAACATGAATCCTGCAGACTGCAGATAGCATATCCAGTCTATAATGTTCCCACTGCTGGGACACAGGCCTTCTCTCGGCGAGAAGGAGTGGGCGGTATTCCACCACGCGGATCCAGTGCGGGTTGGTAGATGTCACATATCAATTTGACTGACATGTGAATTATTGGTTCTAGGACATAGCGGTTTTTCGTCACGATTTTTTCCTTCACCGTGAAATAATGTCTGGGTTCGAAACTCAACACGTACGTCGCGATCGTTACCACTGGGCCACTACTAAAACGAAATCTGAAGATAACCGAGATCAAAGCCCTCATTAGATAGATTTAGACAAGGACTTTCCACAACAATTCTAGTGACAAAGAAATGACTAAACATAAATACTTCAGAACTACAATTACTGCCATAGATCAAATAAGTAATCCACTCAACAATGATTTCATACCCAGATTGTTACAACACAAAGGCGACGACAGAGACGAGACAACCTTACACGTGAACAAATATTGAACAAAAAATCTTAAGATAAACGATAATACCACTGAAATATTACAGGCGTGACTCTGCGATTACACGTCAATAGCTGTTGACAATATTGTTACAACTTCGTCATTGTGGGTGTGTGGGTAGTTCTTCGTGGACTAAATTATAATAAGCTATTATAGTACCTAATCGAATTTTTTGCACGCTCAATTTTAATAGCTGTTATTTGTTCTAACAAGGCTCGATGTGTTTTTTGTTCCAGTGCTTTTGGAGCAATAGAGCTTTGCCAATTTATCGTTGTAATTCAGAGATGTGAGAAAATGAAATGGGTTGTTTTTTTTTTTCTTAGCCTAGGTACACTGTCCCACTGCTAAGCAAGGACCCCCCACCCAAATCATTCCAGGCATCCTTTTCTAGAGCCACTTAGATCTAGGCCATTGCGGTACGCGCCTAGATCGTCTCGCCGCCCTGGTCGGCCTCGGCGGCGCCATCCATTCTCAGTTGAGCGGAGTGGAGACTGTTGCGCAGCGGTCAGGTTGCATGCGGCCGACGTGACCCGGCCAAATGGGTTACTTAAGAAAAATCGTCACAATACATCTTGTAAATTAAGCATTAAATTCCAGTGTCTTGTTGGAAATGTTATTTCCAGTCGTAAGATAATTCCACATGAAACAAAGGTATGCGATTTCCCAACAGTTGGTTCATCTGACATTGTAACACTAGACTTGATCCAAATGCCACACACCACATGTCACACAAACGACCGTCAAGAATGTTGAATTACTGCATTATACTAACAAACCTCTCTCCGAATGCATCGGACGCCCTCAAAAGCATGGCGCCAACGTCAACGAGGGCTTTACGCAATATAATACATAAAAAAACTCTTTTAGAATAGGTGAATTGAATTTTTATAGTCGTTTTAGCTGAGTATCTATGTCGCGGCAGTAAACCGTGCGCTGGTACAGTTAGGAATCTGATACGTGAATGTGGCATTCTAACGTGCGCCTACGCACCTAAGATACGTCGCCGTCGTCGTTTTTGTTACGAGAAAAACTTAATGGCATCAAATTAAACTGGTAATAATCTATAATCTAGTTAACGATGTTCTGCTAAACACGATGCAGGAATAGCAATAAAATGCTTAATTAAACACGGACCGGTCGGCATTGTTCACGAACGCTTCCGACAGAAGCTTAGTTATTCAACCGCCTACGCCAAATTAAACGGCGATCACTTTGCATTAGAATTAACACTATTGTCGCCGAGATTCAATTACGACAAACCCATATATGTATGTCAGCTGTTTTAAATGTATGCAACACGTTAATTGTGCAATTTGATTTATGTGCCTTGTCACAAGTTCACAACACCAAAGAGAACGCACGTGGTACATGTTAACGATATTGTCTGATCCAATGATACCGATTAATCGTCATTTATGTGCCGTGTGGGTTGGACAACATATCCGATATTTTCTACATTATACGGTTATTTTGCAGCGGCCGCGAGCGCATTATGGTAAAACGACAAAGACCGTTACGCATAATATTAGTGTTATAGAATGTCATAAGTATTTAGTTAACCGTTACTTCGCTGCGATTCAGTTAACAATGACAAGTATTGACCCTGAATTGTGGGCTGTTTGAAGATTTGCATCCTAAGTAAACGGTGCAGTTGTTGGAATGAAGTTGTTTACCGTTTAAACAAGGGGGAATATTTTCGTATGGATTGGCAAACACGCGGGCATTTCGCGGGCGTGCATTAACGCTAAGTAATGTTCAAACAAACACGGTCCCACGTCGGGCGCCACTGGACGCCCCGGATTAAGCACCCGGCACGTGATGGGAGAGTGCATCAGAGAGTGTTTACGCTTTAATACTTCCTTACTTATGTTTCTATGTTTATATTTCACAGCTCAATAAACAAAATCCGTTCACTCTGTTCATTGACAGACCCTATATTTGCAATCCCCAGTATAAACACAATGCGAAATGCCGTTTGTAAATGTGCTAGCCACGTGTCCACAGACCGCCGTTAATAATTTCCGAGTGAGAAAGCTAACAGTATTGAAACTAATTGCGAATAAATCATTGTGATTGGGTAACGTGACGTGTGACTGTGACAATTCTAATGGAAATTTACCAAACAATGGCAAATCGGAACGTAAACAGTTGCTTAGGCCGTTAGTTTCAAGTATGTTTCAATGCAAATAACAATGGTTGATTGAGAATGCAATTAGTCAATTGGATACCACAGAATTGGAATTAAACAAAATTAAACATTCAAACGCTGTAGGAAAACCCGTAGCCAACTTTGATACAAATCACATGCAAAAATATAAAAAGACGAAAAATATTTCATGGGAATATAATTGCTGTTTCTAAATTGTTCTAATTAATCAAAACGCTGACAGAAAAGGGTTACCATTTCATTGAAATCATCATTCAGACTATCAAGCTGAAAAAGGAAGAAGGTACAAATAAGAAAGTAGACACCATTTCACAATCAGAACCAAATCTTGGGTATCAATGCGCGGGCGAACCAGCGGAGCATCTTTCTACAAACAGGAACGGATCTAGAAATGCAAGTGCCATTGTAGCGCCTACGTCGACCGTTATAATGAGTCGACCTACTTGTACTGACAGGCAGTCCCTCAACAATGCAGCTTTATGAAGTTGGACAAGGCAAGGCAAGAAAAGTGAGGCTTGAGCGGCAGATGGCAATAAATACTGAGAAGTTGAGATTCTAGCCAGCAAGGAATAAATTATTGCAATGGAGCATTGCCATAGAAAAGGCCATCATTTTTACTTATAAAAAAGAAAAAATATAGCCTTAGATATAGAGTTTAAAACAGTAACCATACTCGTATGTTTATTTTACTATTGGAAGTTTAACGACACCGACGCGACGGGACATATTTATTAAACTTAAAAACAAACTGAATTCTTGTAAGTTGGGATTTTCCTGTTTAAAATTCTACGAAAAGCTGCAATAAAACGCCTACGACTGTTGTTAAAAAGCCATATTTGGCACATAAAAATAGTTCATTTGTATTTGATGCGCGAGCGCATCGTTCGCTGTGCATTATTGAAATATTGATGGGCATCGACTATATCTTGACTCTGTACACTAATAGGCCACGTGTGCTGATATCGAATATCGACAAACTTTAAAACACTATAAACTTCAACTTTATAGGAACACGGTTAAGAAACAGTTTCGTATGGCAATACTTTTCATTCAAGTCCATTATTATGATAAAACTATAACCTTCAGAGTAATATTGGTAAGTAACACTAATGCGTTTTTGTATGCAGCAGCCATAAATATGACATATCTGGGAGATACGCGAGTCTTTAATGCCATGTAGACGATTTCTTGGTAACATAATGGACGACAAAGATGTTATTTATTGGAGTTTTGTAATAAAAAATATCGAGTTCTCTTGAAACCGATCGTCATGCAACTCTTTTAAAAAGTTCACGGATATTTGATATGGCAACATTGACAGCTGTCATAATTTACGCGCGAAATGTAATATTAAGTCAGAGAACATTCACATTCGGATAAGGAACACAATAAGATTCGAAATTGACAGTTGAAGAAAAATTTTATTTTAAAGCCGTCTGGAGTCCGAGACTGGCGGTCGATAAATCCTGTTCGACGTACACTTCAAGGGCGTGCGGCTATTTTTAGCGCGTCCCGGGCGAAGGCCGCTGTTCCAGGCACGAAGGACGCCACGTCCGGACGAACGCGAACGTTCGAATCGGCGCGGCAGCGGCGGCGGCGTTCGAATTTTAAAAAGTTTTTTTGTTCCGAATCGCGACGCCAAAGAGTGCCGCCTTTTGGGGTTAGATGCGTATACCCAAGCAGGTATTCCGACCGAAACGAACCTGTTGTAGCATGTGTTGGGAAATGTAATTTACGAATCATTTTCAAATTAAAGGGATTTATGGCCAGCCCATTCTAAAAGCTTAATCGGAATCAAATGCGCAGTTAATGATACAGCTTTGGAAATACAAGCCACAGTGGGAGACTAACCTATAGAAAACAGACAGTGCAACTAAAAAACTTGGGAGGATTTGTAATTGAATTGCTGTAATATATTTTCATTACGAAACACAGCACTATAACGCCATAGAAATAAATCTTGGCTTGACAGTTAAGACGTCATCTACATACTCTGAGTTACATCTCAACTTCCATTCAACACAATTAAGACAAAGTTGGCAATGTTACGAAATCTGGGTGGAAAGTTCCATTAGATTTTAATACACGGGATTTTATTATACGGGTATTTATTGTTATTATCGTGGCGTTATTGTCTATTATCCGATATTATGACAACGGTGATGCAACAAGGAAAACCGACGACGATGGTTATAAACAAAGAGACGAGGAAGCTTTAGCGGGTCAATGCCGATTTGCAAATCTGTTTGTAATTTATGAAGAATGGAATGTATCAGAATGAGGGAAACAAAGAAAGATATTTATTGAGACTCCCACAGAAGGAACAGAAACTAAACCAAACACAATCATCGAAACGTAAAATAAAAAAGGATATAAAAAAAAAAAACATATAGTCCAAGTCCGGGAAAGGGTTCTTGTTTTAGTGGGATATAATGGAGTGGGAGACTGATACTCAATTCAAAAGTGAGTCAATCACGAATCGAGCATGTACGAGAAAAGCAATTAGGGGGTTCCATCGAAAACCATTGCCTCTGCATAATTGTATGTCCAATCTGACTAGCTCTTCAGAATCAGAACGAAAAATAAGATAAGACGAAGGAACTTAATACGAACCCTTCCAAATCTCGACATGGTTATTAGCAGCGACAGAACCATTAAGCTTGTAAGATAATATCTGTCAACGGAGTAAAGTTTCGCCGTCTGCGCGTCTTGTCGATCGTCTAATTCTAAATGTTAATTCTACATCCGGTTTGATACCATCAGTTTTTATTCGACAACATTTGCCAACTTCTTAAGATTTTGAGTTAGTTTAAGCTTTCGACTCGGTTCAATAGATTATTTTCGGTTCGAGAAAATTGCTAAAAACTTTTGAATTTAGGACAATCAATACTTTTTACTGCTGCCCTTGACTTTTATTAAGAGTGGTGCTGCTATATCACTCTGAATCTAAAGGGTTAATTGGCAAAACGTGAAAATTAAATATTTAGTAACATTTTTAATTGAGAAACCCATTAATACATGAACTATTCTTCAATCAACAGGCCGTGAACTTAAGGTCAGAGGTTTTGTGCAAATTATCTAAATTTTTTCTGTAAATTAGGACAGAGGTCGAGATACCCAATCACACATTTCGTGTGTTTCGCCACACCAGGTAGTGCCAATAAATTACACATAATTATTAGCAATTCCTCAATTCTTCATTCTCTTAATGTGCATTATGTAAGGATCCTGCGCCGGAGAGGTCTCGTTAGCAACAGATTTGAACCAATCATCTGTTTAGGTGGATGATCTCACCGATTCCATATAACTACATAACATACATAGTTGAGTGAGGGAAACGAGTTTTAATCAATGGTTGTAGACGATTGGATTGATAACCTTTTACTTCAAACAAAAAAAACAACCGACTTCCAAAAAAACTACAAAGTGATAAATAACTTTAATTTCGAAGTCGGTGTCAATAAAAGAAAATGCAGAACCAACGACACCGACTTCCGAAATTAAGAAACCAGGAGAACTTCTCAACAACCACTCGCCCATAAGCATTGTGACAAGCATAAATTGCTTAGCAAACATATTAAAGTAATCGAATCGCAACCCGTGAAATATTTATCATTGAGTAGTTCCGATGGCCGTCTGTGGTCTTCGTCATCAGCTCCACTTTACCAAATGATGATTTCCGAGAGCAAATGCTCAAGTTACTCAAAAAAATATCCAAATCGCTATAGGTTTGCCAGAAAATTTGAGGGTTTCCCTCGATTTCCATGGGTTCCTCTCATCAGATTCCAACTTGCTGACAATGGGACCAACTTGGGAGTATACCCTTTCAAACAAAAAAATAATTTTCCAAATCGGTCCAGGCGTCTTCGAGAAATCGGGGAACATACATAAAGAAAAAAAAGATTCCGACGAATTGAGAACCTCCTCCTTTTTTTGAAGTCGGTTAAAAAGCATTAATGTATTTTAGAAAAAGAAAGAATATACGTTTTATTTGCGGTAAACATAATGCAGGGAGAAAGAAAACAAACACAAAAAAGAACAAGTTAGTGAGCATTTTACTCGGTAAGCTAAAAGTACATATTGGTTAAGATTTGCCGAGAATCGAGATGAAAGGGGAAACCTATGTCTAGCAGTGGAAAGCTGTAAGCTGATGATGATAAAGCTAAAGCAAAGACGCGTAATGATAAAAGAAAGGAAGATGACGATGCAAATAATAATTTATCAGCCCTAAAGCTTATTAATAAAGGGATAAACCCAAGGCAGAAGAACGAGCTCCTTACATAACGCTGCATTAAGTTGATGTAACACAATGACGGGACGGATATTGCGCAGGAGTTTGACACTGCATCACTTTCGTACAGTGAAAGTATGATTTATATTAAGGATACACTTCGAGGCTTTCAATTTATATCGATGGCGACCTTTTATTGTATAATAAATAAATTCGAAGTATCGTAAGCCGGTGAATATTGAAGTAAAATTTGCATTTTGTCTGGAGCTTTCTGAGCTTTTACAAAACTAACTCATAAATTGAATTTCTAAACAGTTTATTTTATTGTAATTCAATCTAGTGGGCATTTTGGCATTTCCCGAAATTCAGGAGCATAGGGCTTAGAAGTCTTAACAGTCGTCATCGTTTATCTCATCATTTATAGGATAATACATGCAGACATGAATACCTGGGACTTGAAACATATTCAAATGAACGTACCCCGTAACCGCGGCAAACTGGTAACGTGGGCATGAATTCCAAAAAATCTACCCACATCCCCAAAAACCACCACTTGTTTATCCAACGAAGCATTGCATCTCATTCGCTATTAAGGAACATTAAACACTTGTTGCATAAATCTCCTGGCCACTTTGCCGTGTTGCCAAAAACATGACACGGAGTGTGCGGTATGTACCCGCGTGATTCAGTGTGCAAATATTGGACAGTGATTTACTTGCACACTTTGAACGTGTTGTTGATGGTATCGTAAATTACTGGAACATGTATGGATGGGGAATATAAAATGCCAAAAGGTTTTAGAGAAGAGGTGGAATTAATTATGCTGGAGGTAGATTTTTCCAAAGCAGACAGGGAATTAAACAGCCGAAAATGTGCAAAAAAAGAAACGACTGGACCACACTGGACCATGCTCTAATGGCCTAATATCTTTAGGCTTGCTAAATGAGAGGAAATCCAGGAAGTTAATAAATCAAGAGTCATTTATTCAAATTAGGCTGAGAATGAGCACTTTTCAAACGTCAAAATTACATAAGACAGTCTCGCCCAAAACGCCCACCCGTCACCACTTCCTAGTGTTTTCGCAACAAAAACGCCAAACAATAACTTTATCATACTAAAACAAGGGAGAGAACGATCGATAAGCAAACATCATACTCCATTGTGGTCTTGTAGTTCTACTGAACAGCAGTACTTAACTACTAAACTTGAAAGTATTCAGGAATCAGGAGTAATATAATTAGTCTACCATCCCCGAGCATTTATCATGCAGTTTCTCTCAACCAAAATGGAATGTTACTTCATGTTATGCAGGACTTGTTAAACGAAAACATTTTCCATGACGTGCGTTGTGCAACACATGAACACATGGCTATATATATTAAACGTTTGCGAATAAATATCATGAGAAACAAAGCAAAAACAAGTGAACATGAGTGTTTGTATGTTCGCAGTTCATATCTGGTGGTAATTTATTGTGGCGCCATGTTGCGGTGGGACCGACGACGCGTGCGCAGCGCAAACCCACCTCAATCATTGTCTTAGACGAATACTAGAAATAAAAGTCATAAAGCAATATGCGTACTTATTGTATAAATAAAATTCTAAAGCTTACTGTTCAGCTTTAGAATTAGAAATTAAAAATAGAAATTAAATTAAAAATAGGCATAATATTGAATGTGTTAAGACCTATGTACATTCATTGCAGTGTTTTACATGGTATATATTTATTGCAATTTAAATATGACCAACCCATTTTAGGTGATCATTTGATCACTAAACAGTCGCTACCAACAACATAAAAGTCACGCAAGTGTAACCATGCTACACTACAATCATAGTTTAGCCCAAAATGGTATAATGATATAATTATGTACAGCCTAAGTATCTAATCGTTATTCTTTTTCTTGGTGTACGTCCCTTGAATAGACTAAAAAAGATCCGATCGAATTTGCAATTCCTTGGCGTAAGTACTTGCGTCTATTTTATCGGTGGCCATAACTCGTCTGGACAGGTTCCGTAGGCGGGTTGGGTTGGGTTGCAATAAAAAGCGGGGTGGTTACCGAACGGAGCCGGGTCGTCGCCCCCGCGCGGCCTTCCCTCCCGCCCCGCGACGCGCCGCAAGGACGTCGCCCGCCGTTGCATAACCACTCGCACGCAAGTCGTTGATACCGTTCAGAGATGCGCTCCTCGGTGTCGTCGTATAGGCTGCGCCAGCGCACCGGAATGAAAATAAAAGCTGAATGTACGCATAAAACCGTCCTATTGGTATTCATATAAACGTCAATTATTGAAGTTTTTACACAACGGCTACGCGATATTGACTTAATCCATTGTAATTAGACGATTTTCACTTTCCACTAAGGTTACTTGCGTTTGTTGATTAATTGAGATTAATTTATGATAACACAATACATTACCGACTTGTTTTGTTTTGAATAGCATCATCGGTACTAATTGCGTTAGAACCCCAACATTCGCGGAAGCTTAACTTCATTAGAAATGGTGTGTTTATCGTAGGTACTAAATAAGAACGTGATCTTGACAGAAGTACATTGTGGCCTTTCGAGTTTCCTCGATACATAACAAGTAAGGAAAATTCTTAGCCCGGTTTTCTACGTACAAGATTTTGCATTCCCAAGGACCTCATTAATATTCAGAACGTATTTACATGCCTCCGTAGATAGAGACTAATGGTAGGGGGCCAATTGAGTCTCGGACGTGCGCCTGTAATTGTAGGAACTGGCTGTAGGTCCGAGCGAGCGAAGCCGGGGGCGCAAATTATAATAGGCTCCAGTGCAACGGACAACTAATAATAATTGTGTTGTATTGATAAATGTCAAAAACGATTTATAGTTGTGTAAATGTTGAGTTTATTTCACCATTAAAAATTATAAAAGGTGTTTTTAAGACGGGAAATTATTGTGTGTTTAGTTGTGGACTGATTAATATTCGTTACGCGCGGTCTGAAGTAGGTGACTTACTTGCATATATTAATTTTATTGAGTAATAATTATGGTTTTAGCTGGCAAGGGTGAAGTGTGCAGCGGATGTAACAACTGCCTATTAAAGGTTCTAAATGTTCAAACATTATCAATGTATACAATCTTAATTACCAACAAATCAAAACGGTTAAAAACGGCCTATCGCTCATTGAAGACATGGAAATAAAATATTCGTTATACAAGGACATCGACGCGCAACGTGTTACCATGAATTCCATCCGCCCCGTATACAAAACTATTTCTCATCTAGAATGGCACCCTAAAAACCAGTGATTTCGACTAGAACATCGCAAAAAGCCAGTCCCGTCATCATTTGAGACCCTCCTCATGAAATACACAGCTAAAGGGATTTGAAAGGTGTCTCAGCACGGCTCACCGACCATCAATCACCGGAATCGCTTCACAATGGGGATCAGCAGCGTTCGCAGAAACGTCAGTGTCGACACAACGGCTTACCTAGAACAAAGACAGATATGGTTAGCAGTGCAACCTACACTTTATAAAGTGCGGCCATCGAAACCGTGGTGATAGTCTGGTTTATGGTACTTGGAATATTCATCGGATTAGATTAGTTATGCTTAAAAATAGATGAAGTTATGGCATAGAATCTTAGAACAACGCTTTACCATTTGCAGCCATAACTGTAAAGTTGGCTTTTGATGGTAAAGCTTTCAAATATTGCTCCCAGTCTATCCCCCCCCCCCCCATTACATGGAAATTAAGGCGTGATCGGGGTCAAGAGCGGGTCCATTTAGCAATAAAAAAAGGCGCAGATTTCTTGAAAACGGTCAAAAAGTTGTTTTTTTAAAGCAGTGATCTCTCTTAAATCGTAAATAATTTAGACCAAAAAAAAAAGAGGTATTTTGTAGTCTTGTTTTAATACAGTGATGGAACTCAAATCATGATTAAAATACACTAATGCATCAAAAAAATCTTAAAATACACCTCTTAATTGTCTTTAAAAGCAGTTTATCCCTTCATTAACAATTTTAATTATAATTAAAAATATACCATTAAATTTCTAATGCCAAACATAGATAATAATTGCTTCATATTTTGCAAAAAATTACCAGCGTTGTGTTATCGAGCTTCTCTTTCTTTTCTATGCAGTCCGACAGTGACCGCGCTTTAAGATCATGTATAACTGGCGAAATTTGGATGTATAGGTCTAACTCTACACGTCCTCTGCCTCTCTTCGGAGAAAACTGTGTGATGTTATGATATGTCTTAAGACTTAAAATCTCGCTAAATCCGAATTTTCAGTACCTAATATAAAGGCAATCTAGAAAAGTCAACAACATGGTCTTTCGGAAACCTTTTAGTTCGTACTTCATTCGCGATTTCAACACAAAAACTGTTCACAGTATCGTATCGCTGACATTTCATTTGTCTAAATAAGTAAATACCAACCACTCCCGCTCACTTTACGGCTCCAATCAATCTGGTCTCACATCCGAGCGGGCTAGGAACAAAGGATTAGCCAAGCCTTCACCATTTATATTCTAAATATCAACTTGAGTTTCGCAAACGCCCCCTGTTTACGGGTCCTATGCAATTTTCTGTGTGAAATCATGTATCGTGAAGACTTGAGGCTTTTATTTGAGGGTTTCAGAAGTCAGAGTTGAAGTGGTAAGTTATCTATACTTACTAATAATATATAAACAGATAAAATGTGTGAGTTTGTAGGTAGCGGGGTAATCTTCAGAACTACGCTGATCGGATTCCGAAAATTCTTTAATTCTTTTTTTAATTTATAGTAATTTAGAGGTTTTTAATTTTTTTAAAAGATATATTTTATGATAAAACAAGAAATTTCTTGCGGACGAAGACGAGGGCAGAAGCTAATCTTTCATAAAAGTATTGGGAATTGAAAAACATTGGATGGAGAGAAAAGGTATCTTTGCAGGTGAACATTCCAAAATACTGATATATTTTTAACCAAGGGCATAGGAATGTGCAAAGTGCAACACAAATATGATAAAACTGACGTAATAAATCACAGTGTTGCATAAATACGAGTAAATCAGAAAAGTACTCATAAAATCTAAGCTTTTTATCAAGATACATGAGAAAAGGCTGTTGAATAACAACGAGGTCAACAAGAAACTGCGATAATGGAGTAAATGTATAACAGAAGCTTAGCGATATCATTTATTTCTTATCAGTTATAATTACTAAAAACACGAACAGGGAATACTTGCAGAGTTGCAGGCTTAGTCTTAATATTTAAACCGGTCGAGCGTGTTGTTGAACAGCTGATACATTCATTTTATTTTAAAACCCGCCCAACATAAACTGCATGGCTTTGTGTTGGAAACGAAACATATTTAATAACAAAACACGGCCGTCACTGACCCGCACGCTATCGGCGCGATCTGAAGCGGAACACGGCCACAATGCGCAAGCGCACATATCGATTACGATAACGCCCCTGACGCATATCAACTGCACCAGAGTTTAAGAGAGCGACTCTGCATAGCCAGATAAGAAATGTGAATATTATACTAATAAAATGTGCCACAAGTTGATGCTATTGCCGTGATATAGGTAACGGTAGAATATGTATGTATTTTATCATAAATTTTCAAGAAGCTTTATTACTTTACAATAAAAGAACAAGTTTTGGAAAAATTCCGCGACGTCTCATCATTTATTTATTTTTTATTTATTTATAAATCAAGTCACACAGAACAAAAACACATAAATATTATATAATAAATCCATTCACCGACACAATACGTTCATTAAACCGCCCGGGTGGCTTTACCTACAGTAGTAATAAAAATCCTTATAAAGCCTAGGAAAAATATTAATTCATGAATTGTGCTGAGTTTTTTGTGGTGCAGTGGTCATATATGGCGACCACACACGGGTAGTGCAATGATGCATTGTGGCCGGAGTGAGACCACAGAGTAGATTTATTGCGAACAGCGCCGGCGTGTATGGCTAGTGTAACAGCGTTCCTACATGTGGATTTATTTTGTTTATGGTCAATAGGTGCATAGCCACACCGAGGCACTGAATGTAACACGCATCGCGCGCTCAGGTGCGTGTGTGGTCTAAGTTATGCACGAACATCGAGCATAGATTGGGAATCAAGTTTCAATTGACCTTGGCGCCACATATGGAAAATCTGAAGCTTTCGGCACAAGCAAGGGTATTTTTTGTAGTTCTACTATATCAGCATCATCATTTATTTATCAACTTATGCTGGTAATGCATCTTCATTTGTGCGCCACATCCTACACTCCTATAAATCGTTTTAATTTTTCTTAGCCATTTTTGTTTTCGAACTGTTCGTGTTCTATCATCATCATTGGCACACTTGGTTTCACCCACTGCAAGTAGGTATAGGGCTCCTCCATTTAGTATCCCTTTGTGGCATGCATTTTACGTAGCCTTGCAGTCTCTACCTTAGTGTGTATGAAGACGACATGCATGTTCAACAACCTTCCCAAAACTCCATTACTTGCACCAAATCGACTTAAGCCGTGTAAAAGTCGAGCGTGCTCAATAAACGCGATAAACAAGCGATATACTTAGAGGCGATAAGTCGTGCGACAGCGCGATAAGTCGCGCGACTACGCGATAGTCGAGCGTTTGTATGTAAATATCGCCTGCTGCAGATTCAGTATGGTTTTTCCAAGTTAGGATAACACGTGCGAGCCTGTTCATTCAGCTGACTCATGAGGTCTGCTGCTACGACTAATCTTAGTCATATCATAATATATGGTTTTTATGGTTGTATAAAGCTGTTAGCATTATTGAGAGATTGAAATCGTTCTTCAATTAGTCATGACAAAGGACCGCCATGATTATCTGTTCATCTGTTGAGTGAAAATCAAACAGCATAGGTACAGTTCGTTCTAAGAATAACAAGAAGGATTGATTTAGCATGTTATTTCCATGTTTATAAATCATTTCCCAAAATTTAACTTAGGCTTTCACGCATGTCGTGTCTGATGAGAAGTTAATTTAGAACGACTGACCCTAATTTTTGACAGGCAGCTTAAAAATAAAAATAATTTATGTGGGTACAAGACAATGCTTTTAAAGCGAGAACCACAACGGATTAGCAACATCAACGGGTCGATTCAGAGATTTTCGTAAATGGAACGTGAGATATCCCGTGCAAAATTATATACGTGATTAAATTTCGCGATTTCATATTCCGAATAGCGTTGCAACTGCCGCGTTTGTTTGCGCACGCGCGTTGCGCAAACGCAAACGTCGTATCGTCGCAAAGTGACAACCAACAATTTATCAAACAAATAACTTCAACTGTTTGTACTTAAGTGAGGTTACAGAATACGACCTTCGGTTGCCTTTCCCGTGAGAAAAGATGTAATATAAATTACGTTTTTCTTTTCTATTAGTAATTAATTTTCCAAAACCATTGTTTGTTACTTTATAATGTATTAAACAGATAATAATAACCGCGAATAGGGTCAAGTATACCGGAAACGCGCTGCCCGCTGCGCACGCGCTGCTCGTTCCTATTCAATCTTTATCGTAGAACACAATGGCCGTACAATATTGCAGCTCTATCTGTTATTGTTGTTCTTTTTCGTTTGTGCGTACGTTTTACGCAACAGTCGGAGTATCACAAATCACAAGTGACATCGAAATAGCACTTATCAGAGAATGTGCAAAAGTAAGCACAAAGCACTGCTATTCCGATTTCTCAATGATAATCATTTGACTCCTTCACCTCTTAAGCGAAAAAATATTTACGTAACATAAGTCTTAAACCTAAAGCTTTCATTAATAAAAATCTGGTATATTCCGCAGCAGCTCCTGTACCCCTCGTTAAGGTCTACATCATCGAGAAGAAGCCAATTACATTAATTGGCGCGTTTAATATTCTTTTCACTGCGCAAACGAGTGTTGATAAAAATCCACGTTATCCACATTCCGCACATTTGCATTTGTCGGCAGCAACTGGTAAGGAACGCCAACTCTCTCGACTAGGGCTGTGCCGTCCGAAAAAGTTTAGAATAAATCACCTTTTTTCTGCTCTCAGTACGAAAAAGATAGCACAATTAATTATTTTTCCCAAACGCTTTGGTAAATGCTAAAGCTTCCGTCGCTGATGCTACTGAAGACATTGGTATCTTCCATACAAGAAACATCGCCTATGTTTGATTAAACTCGGAAGTTGTGAAGGACGCGAACACAAACACACACACGACACGCAACACGAATGAGGGGCATACATCATAATAAAAAGCACTCATCCCTTTCCCGTTTTGTTTCGTCTCTTATTCCAGTTAGCATGTGGGTACCTCATTAATTGTGAAGCAGGTTTACAAAATCAAATCATACATGTGCAAAATCATTAAAAATCTCGGAAGTTAGTTCAAAGTCCTCAGAAGCACTTGCATATGAGTCTAAGGACCCACTTTACTTCAACAGCTAGCCCTAATAGGCACCAGCACTATTCCACGTAATACGCAATGTGATTAATGGCGATGTAATAGCTCTATTACGTGCCTCTGCTGGCACTGAGAGAAATGCCCGTCCCCTTCCCACAACAAGCGTATTAATTGACATTTGAGAAAGTTGATTTAATTGCGAACATTAACCAAAATGTTAAGGTGTCAGAAACGATTATCGCTCTTGACTTTTTAGGGCGCCACAAAAGGTTAATAAAGAGGTATTAAGTGTTACTGAGATAATATCTTCATTGCAATACATCGGGATGAAATGTGATCATAAATTCTGTGTTCGGATTTATTGTTTTCTTTAATGTTAAGTCTAAGTGTCAGGGGCAGTCGACCACATCTGTGCTGAACGATTAATATCTGTCGAAAGCATATTTCTGAATTATTTGCGGCTGTCAATTGCACGCACAAAAATATTTCTTACGCGCATTTTCATCTCGTGTTCACTAAACACCAGCGAAAGCAATTAAATAAATTAAAAAAAAAATTTGAAACTTCTAGGGCGCTTCCGCATTGACGCATATGCTTCAGAAAATGAAGTAAGCTTTTATTCAGAATGTTCGAACTTGTTTCGCGTGATCCAAAAGACCAAAAAACCAGCACACACAAGGAACTCACCACAATTATTTTCAACAGTATTGTCAATCATCGCTACCTTCAGTATAATGAGGTCGTGCGCTAATAATATGCGCACACGCGATGCAGCATAACATTGCGAACATTACGCCGAAGATTACAGCACACAACATAATTATACATAACAATTATAAGTTTTGTGAGAACGTTACATATGGCTGGCTACGATTGAACTCAAGCTCGTTGTGTGAGCCAGTTTTTGTATTTTCTTCTTTGTCATTTTGACGTTCAATTACTCTTTGTCTCTTCAACAATTCTCATTTTTATTTTTCCGCGTGCCCTGGCTTGTTTCCAGGTTCCGATATACTTGAATTGTTCATGAAAATCACTTGTCAATACCTTATTTACGTTATGGCACTGTAAATCGTGAGTGCGACTCGAGAGTTAGCACATACCACATCTATGCAAATGCTGGATGCTTTTAAAACAACTCGAGAGTAGAGCAAAGTGAGTTGCAACAATCAGATACCGGTGCACATTGCTCAAGCAATTTTTCCTTTGCTTCGAGCCGTAACAATAGACATCATAACAGCTAGGGATGCACATCTGGGCAACTTGAATGTAAGTAGAACTTGTATTGTGGATTTGTGGTGTAACGTAACATGCACTGCAGTGACGTTATGTCCCACAAGCGTAACAGAACTCCCTCAAATGATGTAACCTAACGCAATCGTAAGAATCTAGCTGTATCCTGTTCTCTTGCCTTCTTGGGTTTGCATTAAATCACGCTTGATGTGTGACTTGTTGCTGAACATGGACTTCTTGGCTAAAGATGGTAGATAATTCTTACTATGCAGCACAGCCCGTTAATAAACGTATTTTCTTTTTTTTCTTTAGGCGATTATTGATAACAGTAAAATCACAACCACAAGTGCAAGGATACCATACATAGGATAGTAAAAGTATGTGCTTAAGTTAAAGCCAAGCTGGACTGTGTGTTTAAAGCGGTCTGTTTCCGGCCGGCCCACTTAAATCCCCAGTTCGAAAATATGACCAGTAACACTGTGCTTCAGGAATACTTGCGTCATTTCCTTCATAAAGCCCACCGATATCGGACGCGCATTATGGTACAGATGGTACAGACGAGTGCTTGCGACAAGAGGGCGCCACCGTCTTCTCGAAGATGCAAGATTTATGCGCCTGCGTCGTGCGCTTAATATTCTACATCCGGCAGCCACTTTCCAAACAAGCGTGTTTGAAAATTGCCGCATCTCCAGCTCCAGCGCAACACGGCACAATAAATGAGCAACGTTTTGTAGTTGAATTTGCGTTTTGGCATCATTAGATGCAATTTGTAATGCGAAAACATGGTTTCGCTTTAAAACTAGAGGTCTTGATGAATGGCTTATTCACTTGGTAAGATATTTTCGGGATGATTTGGCACTGTGGCTAAAATTACTGGTACAGTTAGTGATTGACGTCTGTTTGGGCAACGAATACGAACATGCGAATTTTCTCTTTCCTGCCTGTCACATTAGATTCCATAGTAAGTTTTGCCTTTAGTGGCTATGGCTTGGGACAAAGGAATTTCATTAAAATTTTCATTAACACCTCACCGTTATACGTCTACTCTAAAGTCTTTGATAGCACTACTACTGTAATGGAGTCATCCTCAATTTCACTCAACGTTTTCATTCATAATTTTTTTACGATCCAAATAAACAAGCTGTGCCCATTTTTGTTACGCGGCATCGGAGCAATAAACTATTACAATGTACACCTTCCCAGAAATGTGTTTAGAGACAAAACGTGCACTATGGCACGGTTAAATTGCAAATTTTATGGGTTTGACTAAGCCGCCCCTGCCTGCGGCCAGTTCAAAGGGCTACCCTCTGGCCCGCAATACTGGGACACGATATCAATGCATGAACCAAACAAAAATACACCTTAACTTATGTTGTATAAAGTCTATCGTACAATTGCGTTTGGAATCGCTATTGTCAAAAGCATAAGCATTACAAAGTGGCCGCATGTCACGCCAGCGCCAAAGAGCAAAGGTTCCGAACACTAAAAATGGGAATAAGTATTACTTTCGTTTCGAAACGAACAATGGCCGCCGCACGGTGGGTTTATGGGACAAATCGCTCGCAAACTAAGGAAGCAAGTAAATCGAACTACACTAATTTGTTTTGCCTTTTGCAGTAAACTGAGAAAGCAACGTTTATGGGTTAAGCAACCATGTATGTAATGGCTTTCGAGTGGTTTTCAATTTCACATGAGCTAACGGAATCACATGAATTATCTGAAATGGCTGCCGAGCGTACATCTCAGTTTTATTGTACTTTCTTTGTACATTTCCATGTTCGAATGCCGCTGGAACCAGTTTTCTTAATTGTCTTGTGCAGTGTTTGAGAGTATTAGAAGTCTTTAATATTGATGGCGTGTTTAGAAAACTTGTTTAACAGCAGTTTAGTCCGTTCCGCTTTGTTGTTTGAATTATTGACAGCAGTTGATGGTCAACGTTCAGAAGCAACTCCAAATAGCTAAGCAATGATAAGCACTCGGACATGTGTATTGTTTAGAACTTGAAGGTCTTTCACCCAAAAACATTGATATCATCAACAAACGTGCTCCTAGTCCTAACCTAGAAGATGTGGCGAAAAATGCCGAACAAGGCCGATGAGACCGCTCGTTATTGCGCCCGCGCAGATCCACCGATAGTGTACCAAGAGGAAAAATACTCGCGTAGGCAGGTGCACGTAACTTAAATTTAGTCTAATGAATGGATTTCAGACCAAAATCTAGCTCTGCACCGTACTATCGCAACATCTTACTAAGAATACACTATTCATAAATCCGATTAAAATCTTAGCTTGCAATTTTAATTCAATGTAACTGATTATATCATTGAATTATTACTGGTTTTAGGATTCTATGAAAACGGCGAACTAGATTCCATATGAAATTCACGGAAATTATTCATGTGAGATAACTCGAATTTTTATGTGCGATATAATTTTTTATTAGGTTACGTTTTCCTTTCGATTTAGATCAAATGTTAAACGATGAAACGGGCGAATTTTTGCCTTACTAATATTGAACTCAAATCTGCAAACACAAAATTCATTTTCAAAATCCTACAGAGACAATTTTCAAACAAATCAGATTCAGCCAGTTAAAAAAGAAACACAATCACTAATTACTTTCTTAACAGTACGACTCGTATATTTTTCAGATAACTAATTGCGGTGTTGTTTATGAGAATTCCCCAACATTAACGTTTAATTAAGATCTCAATCGTGGTGGCGACTCCTCTGCTCTTATCTTAACTATCCATCAAATGTAGCGACATCTAGGCAGCCGAGATAATCTACGAGTCGACGTATGGTTCAAGATTTAGGGTTCTGTATTAAATTTTAAAATCAATTAAATATCGCGGTCCAAAACACAGATTACTGAAGTTGCTCAAAAAGCCGCTAAGCTGAAGTGGGACTAGGCAGGCCACGCCTGCCGTATGCCCAATGAGGCTGTAGGCCAAAATAACCACTACGTCGAGCCTTGTCACAGCTAGATGGCGACGCGGCAGACCCCGCAGAAGATATATGGCGGGACGAGCTTGAGAAAACAAACGACCAGTGATCCACTTTAGCCCTGAATCGAAAGAGCTGGAAGTCATGGGGAAAGTAACAGAGTACCTATGACTAATTAATGGAAAAGAAATCATCATCAACATTGTTTTCTTTATTCAATTTTGTATAATTGTCTGCAAAGAATAACAAAGCTTGAGGTTGTAAGACTGGTAGAGAGTAAAACGAAATTCTTAAATTAATGGTGAAGGTGTGAAATGTACACACATCTCATTATAGGCTCCTCTTGGCGTGCTGTCAGCAAATTATTCAGGTTAGGTAACTGTTAGAGTGTGATCGTTGGCAAACGCGCGGTCAGTTTCTTTATCTATGAGCTCAGTGTTGGCCGTTTAAACTACATCTATCTCAAAGACCCTTACGAAAACCAGCACGAGAAGTGAATATATTTAAAACCATTAATGATGATACAGAAATCAGTGGTTCTGAAATCGTCGAAAAGACCACGTCGTAGCAGCAGTTACTTAATGGCTACGACGAACAATCACTCTGCGGGCCTTGCACTACTAACGAACTGATGAAAAAGTACCCGATTTTCGGATATTTAGTAAAGTAATTCAAAGAAGAAGCTATCTATCAGCTTCATTTTCAACAGAACCGCAGTATATCCGGAACCAACGGCGCCAAGACGAGTCTAATCCCTGTTTTCACAATACCCGAAGGTGTAAACAAACTTTATAATCCCTTGACCTATTATTCCCAGTACTTAGGCCGATGATCGGAAGAACAACAAAACATTCCTTAGACATTGCATCATATTACTTAATGTACATCTGACGATGAGTAATAGGTTGTTAGAGCCTTAATTTGTTAGTGACGTATGGCTAATACATATAGATGATCTTGGATATAATGGTGTAAAATTACAGGGTTCTTACTCAATAATCGGTTTGGTGATGACAATGTCAAAGACCTTTCCTGAATTACTAATTATTTGGCCGAAAGTACTTCCTCAACTAAAATAACCACCATATGGAGCCCTGTCACAGCTAGAAGGGGTCGCGGAAGACCCGTAGACGGCGGGACGAGCTGCAGAAAACAAAACTGGATTGAAAGTGCTGGAAGTAATGGGGAGAGACCTTTGCCCAGCAGTGGGATGATGCAGGCTAACAGAAACCAGTAACTTCGTCAACTTAAAATATGTTCATGAAGGGATACCACAAGGGAATCCAAATTGCAGACTTTTCTGACTATAAGATACTTAAGTAAATAAAAATGTCAAGCCCTAATTGAGTACTCAGTAAAGACGATTTGCAAAAAAGTAACACATCGACATAAACTCACAAGAAAGCCGTCACACATCGCAAACCTTAATTTCCAAGGTTGTTACTTTAATACCGATTCTCAGGAACACAATCAGTAGCAAAGATCATACAGATTCTTTCACCATTTGTACGGAGAGGCAAAAACATCAAAAAGGCCGCGTCCACACACAATTAGCACGGGTTCTAAGAGCAACCGACACTGTACCTCGGGGCATGCGGTGGAAAAAAAGTGACCAAGTGCAAGGGTTCTGTAGAATTGACACAAATTGGGAAATAGATTGATTTAGGATATGCCAAGGAATTTAGAAGAGGTTTCGTTCATATTTAGGATACACACATGTGAACTAAATTGTATGAAATTGTATGAAAGCTTTGTTTTAAAATCCGGTCTGGTCCCAAATGCAAATATATAATTATAGACGTTTTTGTTGCTGTAAAAAAGCAGGCACATTTTTGTATCAATAGCTGTTCTGTAACCTAAAAACACCATAAAACCATGACAATGGACATATTTTAAATAGTTTTATGTCCAATGCATTCCGCAATGGCAACTAAATGACCACATCCTCAATTTGAATACCAAGACTCAATGAAGTATCAATTATAATAAACTTTACTGTCTTCTCTCAGAGACGTCAAATGCAACAAACAAAACAGCATTGCACCTACGGAACCCAAGCCATCATCAAGTGGATGTCGGACT
The DNA here is from genome assembly GCA_963669345.1 of Gortyna flavago. Taxonomy (NCBI): domain Eukaryota; kingdom Metazoa; phylum Arthropoda; class Insecta; order Lepidoptera; family Noctuidae; genus Gortyna; species Gortyna flavago. Next base: position 3,251,482 of record OY770132.1, read on the forward strand.
CGTATCGTGACCGGGTCACGGCACGGAACCGCGTCGGCTCTCGTACCCGTGCTTCTACATAAGGGACAACACCTGACTAAATATTTATGAGGTGCCGTGTGATCCTCCAATTAATTTGAAGATATGTCGAATGCATTAGCACTTTGACTTTGACGACCTAAAGGCGATGCGTCCGCTTTCTGGACTCGATTTACGATGTAACATGACTGCAAGACCTACACATTTTCAATTAGTGGTAGTTTTCAAAGTGGTTTTTGGGGTTACTCCTGGTACTAGAATCACTTTATAGGCTACTTACGGTGGATCGATGAACAAGTTCGTTTAATTTATTTCTTGGAAGCGTTTTCATATCACAAATTCACAATGGTAACAAGCAGATGCAAATTAAAGCAGAAAAGCAGTTAACACTTACTGTTTTGTTTGATAATATTGCAGTATTTTTTGCAGCGCAAATATTTATTTACTTGTCTTTCCAACATAGAGTAAGAACATATTTTTTTGGAATGTTTTCAGATTTAGATTATCTTATGATATGATTTTGATTGACGGACTTTGACTGACGGATTTGTTCTAGAGATTTCAATCGCAACGACATTGAACTGTCTAGATTTTATAATAAGTTAATAACACAACTATTTTGCATTCAATTCAAACAATTATGTCACCTGACTACTATTTACCTGCGCAGGCGCACCCAGGGTGCGCTACGTCCGACATTGTCTCGAGTTCATAAAAAATATGTACGAATTGTATCGACCTTGTTACATTTTGACATTTCCTTATCGCTGCCTAGTATTTATTTATATAACCTTAATTTAATTTAGTCCTTACATTTTTTTTTCTGATTAAATATCTGGCTCGAATGACAGCTCGTTCTTTTTCTTAGTCATTGAGGTTATTTTAGAACTGCAGCAGTAAAGAGTTTTTATTTATTTTGCTTTTAGTTCATAGTAGAGAGGAAGAGAAAATATTGAGATGATTGGATTACTGTTCTTGAAAGATATCTTAATTATCTTCACGACTAAGCGGTACTTATTTTAATTAATGTCATCAAAATTAAACACAAAATTAGCAGTTTCACTCTGAATAACGGATCGATTTAATACATTAAGTAAAAAATCTGGTATTTTTTACTTAATGTATTAAATCAATCCGTAGGTATAGGTACTTGCTTTATGTCTTCTTTTACAGCAACATTCATTAACAATAATTTCAAAGTGTCTAATAAGAAATAACTTTAAACACCACAATTAGGTTTTATGCTAAACTCTTGGAATATAAATAAACTGAAATAGGAGTACTAAGCTGTGTTCCACTATAATAGCAATTTAGCTACCACAAGCAAGCACAAGCGGTGAACGTAAGGTCAACATGAATACTATACAGAACGATAGTACATTATTAGCATACCCCGCGGCTGGTCTACTATTACCATTGTCAGCTGTAATACGATTATGTCCAACTAATTGCCACCGATCTTAATCTGCCAACATTAACTACCCTCCCCGCCCATATATCGTTCACTTTGACATATCGCAGTAAGCACTTGACTTTGACATTTATAATTACTTGAATATTGAATGTTATTGTTTCTTTGTTTGTCGGTTCGGTTTAGTGTACCAACAGCCTTGACCTGTCGGTAAAGCGATTGCAATTATAACTATTAAGCGGCGCCTACGCACCTCGAATACCCGCCGTACTCTCGTTTACGTGGACACGAAATTCACATGAACAGGGATTTTAATATAAATCAATTCCAACGTCGTCGGAAGTGCTAATTACATGGCGAGGTGAAGCTCTGACAAGGGATAATCGCCGCTCAACTCAACATCATTCTGTAAATTATTATTAGATTACAACCAACAACCCGCATTTAGCTAGAAATATCGCTCCGAGAAACGCACGACGCTCTCTTAAATAATTAACAGTTATAAAATGTTCTGCTGAGGTGTTATTTCCCGGAAATGACACCTAAGTGGCTGGAGACCCTGAGCTGAGTTTTACAGGTGAATTGTTCAAAGCTTGTTTACATTTGGCTCGGTCTTTGGCGGTGACATTATGTTGTTGGGTCACAGGAGAGCGCGAATAATTGCGCGTGCGCACGCTTGCAGTGTTACCGCGCAGACTTCCGAATGTCGAACGAGGGTGCACCCCGGGGAGCGCTGTTTATTCACGATCGAAGCCGCGATTTTCCTCATCAACAGTTTTTAAATAAGCATCCTGAAGCACGCGCCTCTGCGGCGCCGCACAATGCTACAACCCGGGCACAAAGTAAACAAACACGAGTGAACGCATCAACGACTTCCTTTCTTTCCGCTTCGACGAAGTTCACTTCTCCGAAACTAAACAAACAAATGGACGTTAGGCGTATATTAAGGCCGAACGGCTTGTTGCAATCGAAATCTGAGTAACGTAACAGTTTAGGAACAAATGGAACAATGCAACATAGCGTCTGGTTGCAACTGTGAGTCTGAGATGGTGTGGTATAGCAACATTGGCGTTAGTACATCGGGCGTAGGTTCCCGCGGTCACTGTCTCGTTGCACAACGGTCGCGGCGAGGTATTCACGAGTTGTTTACAGAGGTAATTAAGCTGTCGGACCCGCGCCGCCCACTGTGAAGACGCGGACGTTTCAATTAGTCGCAACTAATCCCAGCTCTCGTGGAACGGTGTCGCAACCGTTTGCACAATCGGCGCGTTATCACGCCGCGAGGTGATAAGCGGCGTCTCTCGTGAGAGTCGTGCAAATATTGCAACACAGTCGCTTCAAGTAAATGTAGAGCGCGCGCGCGCATGACACTAACACAGCCAATTATTGTGCCTCTCAGCATGAATTGAATCTCACGTGATCCCAGTAATAAGCTGCGAAATCCGTATGACATCGATTGGGACGCGATGCCCTCAAATATGTTTTCAGCGAATGTTTCGTGTGTTTGCGTAACTGACGGTAGGCGTTAGCAGCGTGTCGCGAATCGTCGCTCTAGATGCGGGGAGACAATGCGTTGCGCCAGCGCGAGGCACGACACCGGTTTGCGCAAGCACACAGCACTTAAACAACGTGAAACTCTTGTATCTCTCGATTTACGGATCACGGAAATCTTTGGGGTAATTTAAACAGGGTATTAAGCAAAGCTGCCCACGATTAAAGCTTCTAGCCATTCAGTTCGTGATATAAGGCGCGAGAGTTACTGTACCGCACAGTCATAAATAAAGCTGAACAGGATCCCAATTGAATCTCGAGTATACGATTGAAAGTCGCCCGCCTTAATGTTGTGCGTAATTTGCATGTGATCGTATCGACGGACTATCGAAGATGTCGAAAGAACCGAATAGCCCTCGAGTCCCCCCGGATCGCCCACTCGCTCTCACGGCGTTGGCGTGCTCCAAATTAATATTATATTGTGTTACAATTACGGCAACGCATACAGATTTATCTGACGTCGCAATAGCCAGCCGTATCGGCTTGTATATCGCTCTTATTTGGGTCGCACCAAATTGTTTCTCTTATCGTATTTTCGCAAATCAGTGGGTGATTGGCGAAAGCTAACCAAAATGTCAATTCTTCCTTTCAGTCAGGGTCAGATCATCCAGATCAGCGACTGTCATAAAAAAATCTTCAGTCGATGCTTGGCAAACGTATAATGTACGTAGAAAACAATGTTCTCCGGGTGTGATCGAGTTTCGATCGGCAACCTGACTGGCGTGGGAACAGCCGGCGACAAATATGCGACAATAACCTTTTGTTGGGTCGTGCGTGCCTCGCACTTCTGCAAAATATTCCGTATTTAGACTTAGACAGCACTCGGGACCCTCGTTACTAGGTGCAATAAAAATAGTTCGACGCCATTGTGTCTAACAGACAACTTAAAAATTCTCACATCTTCGTTAAAGAGAGAAAAGTATGCAAAGGAGTGTGTCTCAATGAGTCAGAGAAAAAGTTAGCAGCCGGTCAGTTATCACCTCGGAGCGCTAACTGTTGTATCGATACAACTTTTTTGTAAGGACGTACGGTATCTGTCGATAGGATGGACATGTTAATGCATGTGTTTATCACTAACAATTCTTAGAAAGCAATTATAACAGACACTTCCGACGCTCGAGTATGTGTAACGGGCAGCCTGTGTATGTATCTGAACTATGTTTTTAGCTGTGGAATCTTGTTATCGATAGGAGAGACAATGAAAGCGCGTACAACTGTGTAAACACGCCGGAGGATCATGTACGCTGAGTTAGCGAGCGTTAGGCGATTGCATTCTTCGTATTGTTGGCTAAAAAACCAAGTTTTCTTTAGTAATTCTTAGTGAAATACAACGATTGTTCGTGTTTTGCGTTTATGTTCGCTAAAATGTGACCGGATCGTCAAAGAGACACGCCCGGTAGGTACAGTAACCTCGGTGAGTCATGGAGCCGCCTCGCCGTGGAATCATAACGAGGAACCGTTGAAAAATTATCAAATTCGCATTCAACCGTGTTGTGGCTAGCTTGTTTTACAATTCGGAATGTCTGTTATTGTAATAAATAACAAGACAGAATTCGAGCAGTGAATTTTAAAAGATTTGGAAGGACTACATGAAACACAGGATGGTATTTTCTAAGCAAGATTTATGAGATACTTATTTCTTTTCTATTCCAAAATTCTCAGAGTGAGAACACATTCATTTGAAAGTCAAATAAAAATACTTCTGCTTATTACTATATACTATTGGCTGTGTAAGCTGTGTTACTTAAATCAACTTAAACACATAGCACGAAGGTCTAATACATAGGTACATGCAAATTCCGAATCTAGGACATGAGGCAACCCGCTGCGTATCGCAACTGAGTCTCAAATCATTAAAGCACATACAATAACTCATATTAACTGTAATACTACAGTTAATGCTGGCTCCATTTGCAATAAAAAAAACTAATAACCATCCGCAATTAAATTGTTGTTCTTGACCTGTGTAACAATTTTATTTATAGCTGATATGATATTGATTACATCGTAAAAATTATTCATGGTTCCCTACTAATGACACCCCTACCTGACAATTATTAGAATTACTACCTTCTGCCCGTGACTTCGTCCGCGTGAAGTTTCTTGTTCTCCTGACCCACCGCGTCACATCGCTCGCCCGAGCTACTTTGTGTTCACTTAGTGTTCTAATTTTGTTTTGCTCGGTTCCTAGTGGTCGTAGCGTGATGTTAAATAGTCTATACTATAACCTTTCTCAAGATTTGGGCAAATGTATGAATAATGTTTTTTTAATTCCAAAGATTAGCGCGTTCAAAGTAACAAAAAAAACTCTTCAGCTTTATTATTATGTACATATTTATCTAAATTCAACGTGTCCACCACAACTTCAATATTTTAAAGAAAAAAGCTTTAGCACCTTCAAAACCAAAATCAAAAGTCATTTATTCAAACTAGGCTGAGAATCAGCACTTTTCGAACGTCAAAATTACATAAGACAGTCCCCCAAAACGCCCGCCCTTCACCACTTCCTAGTGCTTTCGCTGGGGAGAAGAAGTGGCGCAACAAACTCCCCAGCTTCTCCTGCCAAGTCCGTTTAAGGATCAACTAAGACATTATCTGACAACTTACTACGTACAATCTTCATATCAGTTCTCGCTAAGCCCATTCTCGTACATGCTTTCAAAACATAAGTTCGCAGTTACACTCAAACATTTAGGTCAAGGCATCCATACCAAGTCCTTTAGCATCCGTAAGGCAGAAATATTTAAGACCTACCTCCTAGTTTAAAGCACTTCCTTATTGAGTGGAGACCGTCCCGAAGCTAGATCTCAAGTATTGGAACTCCAAGATTATATCAGTGGAAGGAACTGAGAAATGGAACTAGTTATTGCTTGTGACAACTATAAAACGTTATTTATTGGTGTTTGTGAGCTTAGAGCTCGTGATGAATTTGTACTGATATGTATACAATTTATTTGTTGTGAATATATACGATACGATACCTACTCAAATAGCGATGCAAATCGTAGAAAGTCATTAAATCTGTCCTCAATAGTTAAGTTACATTACAATGGTGATTATTCAGAGTTTGCGAACATTTGGATGCGGGTCATTTGCAAAATGTTTGGGTGCGCAAGAGCATGATCTTGACACCGACTGGCTAGCTAGGAGATAGACACATACGTGTCAGTGGGACGGACCGATACGTGAGCCTTATTTACATTTTACGACGCTGCGTTGCGCAAAAACACGGGATGTCTAGCTGTAAACTAGCTGCTTCATGTACCAGCAACTAGATACACAGAGATTAAGATGAGGCTTCTTTGACATTTGATCAAAATGCTGTGATAAAGCCGCCTTTATATCTTTAAGGGACCTAATGAGCTCTTTGAACTTTCCGATGCAAACTTGAATTAGAGGTGGATCAGATTTTGATACTTGAGCATCTAAAATCTTGTTTATAGGATCTAATGTGGGATTCTCATGACCGCTTCGTCGATAAAATTCATGTTTCCTTTTGCAGGATCGTTTAACAAAGTATCCAGGCAACTAAGAGAACACCTCATAAAGTATGAATTTAAAATGACGATCACCCGCACTCGACCAGTTACCTTTGTCATTTAAACCTCATATATTTCAATTGTCATTTAAGAGTCCTTTAGACAAAGCCCACCAGTCCAGAGTCCAGGCTTCGAGCAAAAACCTGATAGATCTGATAGACATGGCCGTACCGACATATGTCCTCCTATTGATGCCCACACAGTCGTCTATTGACATTGACACGCCTAATTACAAGACATGCGCATGCGCATATCGACCGCGACTACATCGACCATCGGTCACCGGCACGCCACTCATTCAGTTGTCAATCCCACTAATAGTGTATAATCTGGTAACGTTGTGAACGCACATAGATCCGATGAGATACGAAGAAGGCAAGCTATATTGTATTTGGCAGTTTTAAATGCAATTCAAATTGGAATAGTGCGACCTTGTTATTGTATTCTAATAACGAGTAAAATATTCTATTGTGCGCTTGGGTTGGGTTGCGCACGCGCACCTTCACTGAGCTGAGGACAGCTGCACTTAGGTGTGGTGACATTACGGCTAGATTTTTGCATACAACTTATAAACTCCTATAAAACGTACAGCTTATTAGACCCCAGGCTTTGAATTCGAAATTCTTCCATAGTCAGTGATTTTATTCAGTTTTGCATTTGTAAAGGACATTTCTTTAAATTTCTACAAAAGATTTCAACTGCTATTACTTTTAATATTTTACTTATATCCTCTCCCTGTGGCCCGGTGGCAATGTTTTTTTTATATCTTTTTTTTTTTGCCCTTCAAAGGCCTTGAAGTGTAACAGTCGAAATAATAATTTCCGCAGCTGTCCGCTTAATAATCAGGTTTTATTGTCAGGATTAGCTTCGCGTACAGCTCCTCAATATTTTTGGAGGCATCTCTTTTGTTAACTCAACGGTCCTTTGGAGATTCTCAAGCTGTGCCGTGTACCTACTCCTTTCCCCTAAACGTTTTGGGGTGAGTGAACTGTTTAACATCTTTTTATCTGTTGCATTTGATTTTTGCTGATAATCTTCCGTGACCGTAAGTCATGAGTCGGCTTATACGTGTTTTGATTTCCAAAATACATTTATTGCTTTGACAGGTTCAAGCACCTAAATAAAATATTGGTTTTTGTTTTTAGGGCGTCATAACATCTTCGCTTTTATGTCAGCAGTTTCCTTAAGTCAACAACCAAATCTTAATTCCACCAATGGCTGGATAATGCCATCTTAACTAAAGAAAGAAAACATTTTTTTTCGGCTCTTAATTCGAGCCTCTTCAATTCTGGTGTTTAATTATCTTTATTAAGAAAACATCATAATTTTTTTTTTCAGTATCGTTGATCGTTTTGTTTCTGGGCGGGCGCCGGAGGATGCGGCTCATTAAGACAATTAGAAGCTGATCTATCGCAACAAGCACGCATGCGCGACGCGTTGCGATAACCGCTCACTTAGATAAGCGCCATATAAAAGGGTAATACGGTTGCTAAATAGATTATGAAGTTCTATTGTTTATGGTACAATTTATTGGTCAATTCCTGGCAGTCTAAATCTAAAACAATCCTGATAATCTTTTAAATGGTTTTGCACGCGTACATAAGACCTCATTATATTGAACTTCTAGTCAAACCCAAAGCATATATTTCAATTAAACCATTGACAGGGCACTTTTGAATTGTCAAGGAGTCGGTCAGTCAGAAAATAATTGAAGCTAGTGAGTGGAGCCCAATAATTTATTTTTTAACTAAGTATAAGGTGTAGATTTAGGATTTAGTTATTAAGGCCAAGCTGTCGCATTGGATTATAGATCTGTAATGATAGTGTAGGTAAGATTGTTATAAATAAATAAATAAATAAAAATAAATAAATTGTGGACGTCTTTCGACTGAAATGACGATGATGTGTAGTAGGATCTCATGCAAATTTAATCAACTGTATTTAGAAAATCAGGTATCCAAAAATAATACAGTTGTGATAAATATTACGCGATTTTTTCTTCTTATTTTACTCGAACTGTCTGCCTTATTAAGTCAGCTACATTGTTACAGACTGGTTGAATATATTCAGGCTTCCAGACTTGGCAAATTGGTCACACTACACATGTGCTTAAAAAAGGTATTGCAAACTGCATTTACACAAAAGTTTTCACTCTCATTACTGTTATTTAAATCTGCTGTTGAACTTTTTGTAAAAACTTAATCCTTGGACACACTGATTGTTCATTCTTCTCGAATTATTCACTAATAAAGTGCGTTTGTGTCCCTATTATCATAACAATATGCACAGCCTTGTAAGAATAAGGATATTATTAACATAGCCGTATTTTTTTGTCCGCCATTGTACTGAATTATTTTTTAAAATTCATCAGCCTTCACGTGCGTTATTGAAAATTGAAAATACTGGATAATTTGTATAGCTAATGAATTTTGCGGTGATTTATTATTCAATTAAACAAAAAAAGCAACTAGTGCGGAACGGCCTATTTTACTAGCGATAAACAAATATATGATTTCACAGTGGTGGTTTGTTTTAGGGGCAATAAATAGTTTTTATCTGAGTGCAGTTGATCCCCATTCGTCTGCGGGGCAGGCACTTAGTAAATTGGGGCATGGTGCGCGTGCGCAACCGCGGGAGGAACACGCAGATCACGACGCACAGTGGAACGAATGTATGGGAGCGGTTGGACGTAGACATGTCCGAAAAATAAGAGTAAAATTATGACAAACTAATGATGCCATCTTATTCGATTACTTAATGCCTTCATAAATTGTGGTGATGAATTTCTTCATAACTCCCATACTTCGGGAGTAATTTGAGAAAATGTGAAATTTTACTATGAAAATGAGTGTATCGAGCTCTCTCCCTCCTGATTCCGGGCTTGTTTCAAGTAGCGGTCTCTAATATCGTAATGCTATTACTAAGAGCTATATTTAATACTAAGACACATAGTGCGCCAAATGTGCACTTTCTGGGATAAAAGGAAATGAAAATTTAAAAAAAAAAACGTTTTTTCCCCATTTGTATTTACTTTAAACCGCAGACAGACTTATTAAGAGGTCTATAAATATATTATATATATACAGAAATATATATTAACAAAAATATTCACAAGAACTGATGAGAGTATGACTTTTAAGTAAGTTGATAATAAATTACCTAGTTTCATTAAAAGTACAATAAATAATTAAGATGTAAGCTCTAATTTACTAAGTTACACATTTTAAAACAATAACATCATTTAATTATCTTCGTCATCATCATCATCATCAATTAATTCAAATTCAGAATCGATGTCCGCTAAATCATTTATGTTAACAAATTCGATATCACTTTTCTCAGAATCCGTAAGCTCATAAAATTCCTTAAAAGAAGATTTTTTTACAAACTTATTTCCTTTTGGACGGATACTTGTAACAAGTGGATCAGAAGACAGTAAAAGATTGTGCATAATATCTTCATTGCATGAGATACTGCTATGCTTTCGAGAATGCCCCTCTCTATATTTTCTAAAATCTTTATTTCTAGCCTCAGATGCCTCTTCGGATAGAAAACCAATGGGCACAATTGACATGTTCTGAACTATGTCTGGCCCATGCATTAAAATTTTATGAAGTGAAGAAGGCATATAATACCATGGGTATAACTCCACGTAAAGCTTAGCAGTATCAAAGCAGAACTCTCGGAATTTAGTTACGTTGATCTTCTCTCCTGATGAAATACACTGCAAGATCACACAGATTTTTCTTAAAAGCATAGCATCTATTCCGGTCAGTTCAGCAGATTTAGTGTAGTTTTCAAAAAATCTCCTTGCCGAGTTGCCATTGTTGGTGGATCCACTGCCTTGTTTCACAACATCGAGAAGTAAGCCCGTTTCTCTTCTTACAGCCTCTTGAACTCTTTTCTTCCTGTCATCAACTTGCCTTTTTGCTATATCACCCCTTACTTGCCATGATTTTATGTCTAATTTGTAGGAAATGTGTAATAAGCATTCCATTGAGCGAATCCAAGCGTGAAGGGTGCTTAAGCTATATTTATACATGTCCTCGTTTGCGTGTTTATCTTTGATTAACTCTAAATTATTCATTTCTTTAGGACAAGCCTTGCATATGTCACACACTGAAGCTGCTGTATTGGATATAATGGAATGAATTTTACCATCAATCATTGTCAACAGCAGTTGGTGTTTGACACTAATTCCATCAGTGATGGTGGATGGAGTTAAGGCTTCAATCTCTGCTTCGATTTCAGCCATCTCTCTCTGCACATTTTCTTTGGTTTCCTTTATAAACTTAAACAATATTGGCCGGCAAAATGAAGTGGAAGATGGTCGCTCGTTTTCCCAAATTGTTACACCTTTTGAGACGAGCCGCAGTGGTACAAGACTAATCATAAAATTACTAGCAAGATCGATTTGCTCATCTTCACTCGTCCTTTGATGATAAATGCTTTGGCTAGATGATCCGTCAAAACCCCATTTGCTGGTCAATACGAGCTGTTGATTGGGATCAACAAGGGTTTCTAACGACCTAATAAGTCTTCTTGAGGTTAAATCCATCAAGGCTTGTAATTTGATTTTTGCAGAGCTCTCTGTAACTGTGAGATCTTCTTTGGCCGGATAGCACTTAATTTTTTCTTTAACCAACATGTAGTAACTCGGGTATTGAAGAGCTCCTTCTTGAGTGTTGAAATCCCGAAGAGTGTTATAGCGCCATTTCGATAAGTTCATCGATACATAAAGAGCCAATGCCTTCAAAGGGGATATTTCCCGTACCTGAATTGATTTACCTTCAATGAAGGCTTTGATTTTTGAGGCCTCTTCTGGATTCTCCGTCAAGTATTTCATAACATAAGCTGTATCGCTTTGTCCTGCCTTTTGAAGCGCCCTTTCGGCCGAAAACATAATTTCAGCGCTGCTACTGCTGCATGAAAGACTATATTCAGTGCGTCTTCTTTTTTGCCGGTTACTAAGGTCCTCAAAAGATTTACGAGGACTAGGATGTGTACAAGTTGAAGCATCAGATTTAGCAGGAGAAATTATGGGCTCGATGACGTCACTTATATTTTCTGTAGAAGGTTCCATATTTTCATTCTGTAATTCCGGCCATTGAATTGCAGTCTGTAGCCAAATCTCATGTTTCTTCCGAAACTTATCTGTGCTTCTTCCAGACTGTGTCCATTTTGCATAAATGCGGTAGCAAAATCGACGACACCAGTCTTTTAAACTTGTTTCAGCACTTTCACATAACTGAACACAACTGTTATCTTTTAAAACACTGAACAAATAGTTAAAGTCGCGTAAATCTTTATGTGCGCGTGCGCATAAAGCAACGTGAATATCAAGATTTGTATTAAAATTTGGAAAATACATTGCGAGATTAGCTTGGATACAACGAGGTGTAAATCAACACTGATTTTAAAGTTACTAATAGTGACCTATTTATATAAAATCCAGGTATCCCAGGTATCCTTTGTTAAATATTGCAAGGTAATTAGTTATTGTGATAATTAGTAAATGATGCATGCTAAATTAGTGTATTAAGAGCCATTTAGTAATTAAATAATAGCAATGTTCTTATCAGTAATCATTAGTGCATCAGTTTTATATGTAAACCTTAAGTCCCTAATTATATATCCTAATTAGCTTATATCTTCTCTAATTGGCTGCTCAGAAATATTATTGTAATAAGGTAAACCTTTAGAAAAACGGTTTTAATCAACAAAATAAACAAAAAATAAAAAAATTGTGTTATAAAATAAACATCACTCTTTATCCCAGAAAGTGCACATTTGGCGCACTATGTGTCTTAGTATTAAATATAGCTCTTAGTATTAGCATTATGATATTAGAGACCGCTACTTGAAACAAGCCCGGAATCAGGAGGGAGAGAGCTCGATACACTCATTTTCATAGTAAAATTTCACATTTTCTCAAATTACTCCCGAAATATGGGAGTTATGAAGAAATTCATCACCACAAGTTATGAAGGCATTAAGTAATCGAATAAGATGGCATCATTAGTTTGGCATAATTTTACTCTTTTTTTTCGGACATGTCTACGTCCAACCGCTCCCATACATTCGTTCCACTGTGCGACGCCCGCCTTTCACCTTGTGTTGGTGTTGCCAGTGGGAGCGAGAAGCGATTTCGTAAGCGTTTTTTTATGTCCATAATACGTGGTAATCCTAAACCGTGCAGAGAAAATTAAGATCTTAAACCGATTTTTCTAACTATTCATTTTATTGTTTCAAAATTTAGTGTGTGGCAATCAATAAGCCTTTTCAAGTTTTCATTGATAGTTGATAATTAGATTTCTTTGAAAGCGCCTTTGTGCTATAATTCAATTATCCCTTTTCATGAACAGTTACCATACCACCCACAAATCATGCAGGGTCACGTATCGACCATTCAAGTGCCATTAGCAGGAGCATGCGCATTATTTTATTAAACGCTAGTAAATTATGTGTGAGCCGAATGGAAACGCATCATTACCGACTACACCGACACGACGCTTCATACAAATGTGTGCCACACGTTTGTATCAAACATAATATAATTAGTTAATGAAAGCAAGCGCAATTGATTGCTGTCCCCATTCCATTCAGTCTATCTCGGTGAAGTACCGAAGAATATAATATAGACTCACCTACACAAAAGAGCAAAACATGATCAAAACAAGAATGCAGAATTTCAAGATAGTAGCAAAACATTCCAACATTATCTACAGGAATTTAAAAGTCCATCATAAAAATTACAGGCAGGGACATCAGCCGCCTTGTAACTCTTGCACAATCAAGATAAAAACTCTTAATGATGAAAAATAAAAGTGTTATCTGACAACGCGCTTCGATTTTGTGCAGTTCGTGTGAAGAGCGATGTAGTGAATTGAAGCGCATGGCGTGATCAAAGGAGAGCGCGCGCGCACCGATCACGAGTGCCATTGCTGTAATAGAATAATTAATGGGCGCCGGACCGCGCCACTCGAGGGTCACTGACAGGCTCCCTCCACAGGCGCGGGAGTGTGAGTGTGAGGGCGAAATGTGAATGCAAGTTCATAGCACTTGAGGGTGTGCGTCTAACCAAAATCGTGCATCCGCTCCACCATGGACGCTTTACATCCATTCACGTCGACCTATAAGATATATGTTCTATTACCTGGTGCTGTTATCTATAGGTACTTATTTAAAAGCAAAACCGATTGCCATTAATCTTGACGTAACTGATCGCTTCTAAAACCAACATTCGCAAACAATTATAGAAATATTTACTTCTGCCAATTTGGTACCGCTAACGGAACGCCAAAATGTCAGCCGCCTTGTAGTTTCAAATTCGGCTAATTCGACCCAAAGCATGAAACATTGTGGCGCGGAACCACCCAAAAACCTTTAAATAATTTGTCGAGTTTCTAAAGTCCGTTCCACTTAAGAAAGCGGCTGAAGGCTCAGTTATTATCAGCCATTCAAACCGTGGTGAACAATGCCCTCGGTTAGGGGGTCGGACAGACAAACTCATGCAAATATCCGACACTTAAAGTAATCACCGGTTGACGGCTACTATTGAAAAGATTCTGGTGACGCAAGCCTCGGCCAACGGAACTCATTGACGCCTTTTGATTTTTGCACAGTTTAGTGGTCATGTCATCTCGAAAATATTTGTTGAGCTACGCTTCGTTAGGTTTCGCATGTGTGTTACAATCACAAGTGGTTCAGGGACTTCGCACATGACTTCGAGAGTCTAGCTTGAGTTGAGATAAACAAGAATTATGTAATCGATTAATTATTAGTTTGATATTTCTAACATTTATCTCATAACTGATCAGGTTATGTATCAATTAATTGATGGAAGATAAAATAAAACTAAAATCGAAATTAGCCAGCAGAAAAGGATGTTAGCTACATAATGAAGCAGCCTTCTATCTATCATTCTGACGTTGCGTCGGAAAAAAACGTTGATTGCTAAGATGTAGTCTGATTGCTGATTGGTGTTTATATCATCTGATTTCTTATAAATGTCAGATGTCAGTCACGCACAGCGATTGACGATGCTTTAGAAAGATCACACGATAAATGGCCGTTCTGTTTTCAAAGTATAGTAGTTGATCCCTGTCGGGGTGGTCGACGTGGCCTAATGTAATGCAAGCAACAAGCCCGCTCGGGGCGCTCCCGACTTGAAATATCACGGAATCTTGCGTTGCGGTAACCCAGATGAATATATGTATTTCTATATTGAAACTAGATATGAAACGTTTCCAATGAACTCAAAGTTAAGTATGTCGGTGGCTTACTTGTATGATTAATTCGAATTATCAAGAAAGGCGGCAGCACGCCTTTGATAGTGGAAAACTACGCAACATTTTGAGATACATGTATGAAGATTGCTTTAGGAAAATAGTGGTTTGTTTACCATCTAATACACTGATATGAAACGTTATTTTGAAGGATGATTTTAACAAAAACAAATGCTTCCAACGACCTCCTCGGATATAGCAAAGATCATTATCACTGCCTTCAACGTGACATCCGTTGTTTTCCAACGAAAACTTGGCATCGAGGTGGTCACCCACGACAAAGACGTGTCTCGTTAGCCAATTTTATTGCGAATTAAGCCATACATGGGGTGCCATGGACCACGCACAAACAACCTAATGGCTGGCATTGGCAGGGCGAAAAATCGAGGGCAAATGATCGACATGCCGTTGCAAAGGATACTTTTGGGCATTTCGATATTCGTGGCTTAAATTTCTGAGTTACGTCATAACCCGTAGATATGATGTAATGTTCAAGAATTCGGATTCAATTTAGGGTAAGCACATAAAGCTTGTGCCCATTCTTCAAGCGTAAACTGCAAATTTACACGTTGTTTCGCGGTAGCTCGCGTGAGGAATTGAGGATGTTTGTTCACAGGTTAAAAATAAATGTCCTTTCTGACGATCTCATTTACAGCATAACCAAGTCGTAGATATCTGAATTAGTGTTTGTGTATATGCGAGAGAAGCCGTGTACCTCGGAAGTTACATACGGACGTGACGGAGGTCCAAGAGCACGATAGCGATCTGCGGAAGCTGAACTTACGGGAGCCAACTCTCGCTCCTATTGTGAAAATCCACCGCCGTAACGGCGATTGCCCTCTGAACTACAATGCGACCGAATGGCAACACACGCGCCTCCGAACACAATAGAAACAAAACTCCGGCGCGGACTCTCCGGGACACACTAGGTAGGAAACGTTCCGCTCTGCATTTCTATCTGTGCGGTAAAAGGAGAGAGTTGCTCGGAACACTGTATCGAGTTACGAGTGTCCGTTTCAAATGTGAACGACAACCGCGGATGTGTAACGTGAATATCGCTGGAAAACACCGTTGTCTCGGGGCTCGCGCTCCGTGACAAAATGTGAAGCGGAGGGCTCGGAGGCGCGATCACCGCAAACCACGGTCTTTGTTGACGGCTAATAACATCGAGGAATCGCTGTAATCTCGCGACCCACTTGCGGGCCTGCCCTGCGGTGGGACCGCTACGCCATCTCAATTTCGCGTCGGCTCTCGCGGGCCGTTTTTCACCGATATATGTCCGATGCTCGCGCGATATAAAGGCGTGGTAAGCATAATGATGGAAATGGGAGCCGGTCCGATGCGGCGCATATCCGCCATGCCATCAGAGCCGGGGATGCTATCATTCTAGGCACGCATTTAATGCCTCACCATTCTAGACAACATTGCATTCCAGAGTTGGCTGTAGCGTAATCGCACCTTGACATTTACAATTCCTGTAACAAAAGTAAGCGGGTTTCCGAGCGGCTATTGTTTGCGTACATGTAGTGCGCGGCCAATGGAGTGCTGCGCAAGAGTGCGACACAATAGCGAGCGCTCGTCGTAAAAGATGGCAGGAACTAAATGGTTCCCGTCGTCATTTCACCGATTGGCTATAAAGCTCGCGGCTCCGACGATAGTTTTGTCCCGTTCTGACGACGATTGAACGCGCTCCATGTGATGTATGTTTCCATACGTTAGAGTTTATATCATCCGTGCACGCTATTTATTGTGCTACGATAAACGTTAAGAATAGACAGTGTGTGTCTATAATTTATATTACAATGCGCTCAATACGACATGACCTCAAATATTAATAAATGGTTTGACGGAATCTGAGGAATGTTGATTTAAACATATCAGTCTAAGAGGAAGAAGAAGGCTTAAATTGATGCATGTTCAATCGATCACGACCGCGGCTCACGAATGTCATGTGACGGCTGAAGTTAAAAGTAAAGGCAATAAAAAATGGAAATAATAATAAATTCTCAATTTCTAATTAGAATGACACTGTTGTATTTTCTACCTTTTTTAAAAAAAAGCTACGATTATGATATCAACAATTTGAACAATAACCACAATTCGTCTTACATAAATATGAAGTCATTCAGCATTATCCTCGGAGATTTCATCCCCAAGATTACGACAGCTATGCAAGCGGAAATGTATAATTATTATAATTTAATTTCGTGGAGCGCGTGCGACACCGAAATCGTGACGTCACGTGAACAAGTCGACTACGAAGAAAATGGTGTGATTCATTCGTCAAATCGTGTCCGTGAGGTGCGCGGGCGCATATTGATGCGGGCACGAACCGCGCGCCCTCCGTGCATGCCTAACGAGCGACCATGTTTTACTGACACTCATAACGGCTGCCACATACCGAGTAGACGCACGCACGCACTTCCACAACACCACACTTACCTGGAAAAAGAAATTATCGCATTAAGTTCAATGTTAAAGAACCACTGAAGTGAAACATTAAAAACAACGAAAACATTGCAACATATCGTGGCCTAACATCCGATCCGATGCTATCAGCCAGCATGATAAATGTTTCCATACAATCATAAATTACAAAGTAATCCAAAACGTGGTTGCTTATTGTTTCTTTTACTACAACACCATAAACCAATTGCGAGGTGAACGCAACACGCAACAATTGCTCAAGAACAAACAGAATCTGCAGAGACAGATCACGGTTTGCGCAAACGCAGAGAGTAGAGACGTGCAATAGTTTCATTAGAGACTATGACATTTACATATGTTTCTGTAATTGAATTAGGTATGAAAGGAATCGGTAGCTCGCAGCTAACAAAAACGTAGAGTTGTGCAACGTTTGTACGCGAAACGGCATAAACAGTTCAAGGTGGCCTTTTTAATCAAACATCGATTCTATCAATCCGTAATATTCCGTGTCGCAACCACTTTAGTTTATTTCCAAATGCGTATCACGTTTTTGTGATTAGATAAGCGACGTGTTGATACTAATTGAAAAAATTGTTTCGCACTTTCAATCTACAGCAATAGACTTGTAGTTGTATCCCAATGAAGCAATTTCTCCCTTTGCTAATAATAGTCCTCCAGACCGTACGGAGACTAGCCTTCGGCGCGGGAGATAATTTAGTGCACAAGCCTGTGCGCAGACACAGGTGCACTGCCTCTTCCCTCACTCTCATAGTCCGATGGGACGGCACGTACCTAATCCAACACGACTGGAGCGAGATAAGGCGCAGCACTAACGCCTTTTTTTTGTTGGATGGAAAATCAGTAAATGACCCCTCCCGCTCTGGGTGGAGCGGAAGGGAGTGTCAGACTCTTACTGACTAAAACCCATCCATGTTCCTTCCTTAGCCCTTTATGTTCCGGGGTAGCGGTAACAGTTTCGGACAATCCTGCTGCTGGAAATCGAACCCAGGACGCCACGCTCAGCAGTCGTTCTTGCCACCTTGAGACCAACAGGGCAGTCCTTTTACTATCAAGGATTCAATGATTATAATGCATTTGCATGTTACGTTGCAAACATTTATTTGCTTTGCTATTCAAACTCGCTACGACTCGTTTAAGTACGAATGCGGAATGCGCCTTTTAATACATTGTCTGCATCGTCTCGGCATTGGTGTTCAAGTACTGCATTTCTAAAGACAATTTAGCACTTATCGTGCGCTATAACAATACGTGTGAAATAGCGGTGGTATGCGAGTCCACTCAATGGTTCGCTAACGAACTTCACACTCTGCCAGTCGCCACGTCAATAGAAGACCTCCAATTGATGCGTGTCGAGCAAAAAGCCGTATGGAATTCTGTTCGTAACTTAACAATGGTCGTGTTTCGCTGTCGTCGTTTACACCGAGCCGCGAGGGTCCAGGTCAAGCGAATACAGCAATCGTCTCGGGTTTTCACTTGCGAAATGTCGAGACTGAATGCGCTCTGACGAGCTGACATTAGGCGAGGGTAACTACGCCCGACACTGAGGTCAAGTTATTAATATTGTACACAAACCATAATACACGTTTCATATTCTAATAATTCTTATTAAACCTGAGGTTAACTAAAGCAAGCGACTAACCAGATTATTAGTAAAGTTACAGCAAGAAAACACACACAAAACATATGTGTCATCGGAGCGTGGTAACTGATATTACGTCAACAATCGTGACGGGGATGTCGTAAACGATTCGTGCAACCTATGGCAAAAATAACAATGTCGAGACGTTACTATCCAAAACCGATACAGATCATAGTGAGTACCTAGTGCAGCTTCGTGTAGGGGCATGTGAAGCGAACGCAACAAAAGGCTGGTTGCATAACGCTGGAAAACTTCAGATCACGACACGACCGCCCCGCAGCGATTATCGAACGAAGAATACATATATAATACATACAATAAAGTCGATGGTAAACATAGTAAACACACAATTAACTCTTCAGCCGGAGCTTATAATTTAGCTGAACGTCGCTCCGGCGAAAGCTATGTGCGCTGTCGAAGCGCGTGCTTACACTCGCGGTGTCCTCAGCGGACCAATAATTCCTCGCTGCAGCGAGGTCGTTAATTAAAAAATGTTAACTCATTAATCAAGCGCCTGGCCGCACTCCGATCGCGATCGGCAGCACCGATTTATTACGCTCCAGATAAGAGCTAGTTCTCGGACCGATCAACGCACAGATATTCAATTATTTTATTGGTCACAAACGAGAGTTTCCCATAACGATTATTAGGAGAGCAGCACGAGATAATACCGCCGCGGCACTAAATAACATCTGAAAGAATAATGCGATACCGAAATGGCGAGTTAACAGTTTCATCGAGGCTGCGGGGAACAATAAATCGATAGTAGTCATTTATCAGGCTGGATTACGCAAGGGGTAATATTTTAAAGTGAATAATGAATAATTGCGCAAGTCTGGTCAGACGCGGTCGCGGCGCGCCCAGAGTCGCGCAATGATTTGCATAGTTAAGTACACACGCGGGCCATTAGACGAGGTGTCGCCGGGATCGTTAACGACTTCATGGAAGGAGCCGAGCAATGGTTGCTCCTCTATCTGGTTATGAGAAGACGAGATTCTTGCTAGCCGCCTTCACTTAAGAAGGTACGACCGCTCCGCAGCCAGCAATTTTTATGAGTTCGATCACACGGTGTGCAGGGTCCGCTCGTTCAAAGAAGTATGGCGTTGCACCTCATATGTTCGGCCGATGTTCGCTGATTCATGTTCCCATAATAATGTTGTATCGACGTCGGTTCCCGGTGGCGGCGGGTGGTCGCGATAACGCGCCGTGCGCTTGCGCATCTCAGCGGGCGCATTGTCTAACTATACACTGATAAGATAATTATGGTACCCCACGCCTAATTTATTGTTCGTGCATCACCTCACCTTAATTAGGCCAAACGACAGTATTGCACTATGGTCGTGCCTACTTATCGTGCACGGTGCATCGTCTAAACAATAAATTCCATTTCATCGCTGAGTTGCATTATAAAAGTGAAAATCAACAGTTAGTATGACGTGGCCGTCGTATCCGGTGGTGGTCGGGGTTCCTAGCACCAAATAGGACACTACGCTTTCTAGGAAAAGCCTGGCGAAATGACGAACGACACTGCACGACCAGAATACAAACAAATCATTAAGCCACACAGTTCATATTACATCCTTGATTAATCATCGCCTCGTTGAAATGAACAACACTTCTTAGCTTTTATTTGTCTCGAGCGCATCTGCGTGCACGATTCGGTTGATGCATGATGTTAATTATTGTGAAGGGGAGACCTAAAATGAGTGCACATTTCAAAGGACGCGTAAAGAGCAAGTGTCTTTACAAGCATCTGAACTTCTAAGGTGTATTGGGCCAAGGCGAATACTTTCAAAGGTTCAAAACATGTTTTGTTTTGTGTTGAAATAGAGCCCGATGGCCTGCCAACAATGGAGGATGATTTTACGGGTTGCGGTTAAGTTAAAATGGATCGGTTCGGTGCGTCGCTCGCTGCTAGCCGGTGTAAACGACCTACAGCGGCAAAGCTCACCTCACCCGGGCTAATGGAATTCATCTCACACCACGCGCGCTGCACCCGGGCCGTGCCGTTACAAACAATGACCCCCCCCCCCCCCCCCCCAATTACACGCCGATTCGGTTGCACAATCTGGCATTACGCACCGAGACAATCAAAAAACTGTACGAAGAAATTCAATCACAAGAGGCAAACGATGTAACGGGTCCGTTAAATCGCGTCGAGCGAAACGAGAGCGTTTAGTTGTCACGTGATTACTTAACAGGCGTTCTATTTGGCAAGTGCGTGGAACTTGCTGTGTAGAAAAGGCGCGACCGCGGGAGCCGGTGGACCTCCGAAACGCCCACCAGTACCCGAACTGGGTCACTGCCAATTTGCGAATCGGGCATCATTGTAATCGCATTACGACACGACAGCGACCGGCTGACGCGCCGAAATTGACGCCGTCCGCAGCCGGGGTCAGGCGTCAACACCACATTGTTATCTGAACTTGGGTGCCGTGACCCTCACCTGTGACACGCGTTATTCAAAATCAAGTTATTTACGCAACGACGCATGTATGTCCGAACTTCTGCTACTATATTAGTCATGCCTCTGAAGTGGCTTGGGAGCAATACTTTAATCAACTTTGTGGAAATCTAAATGTGAGTTTATCGAGCTTGTACAAAGTGGCAACTGAGAATCTCCAGGTTCGATATCTGATGTCCCTGAGCCAATCGACGGGTAAATAACTTCATCGCGTCGCATAAAAGATTATTACCCATGTACAAGGGAAGCGTGGTTGTATCAGATATGAGCGTCTCGTCGGCGAGATAGTCTCGCCCATAAGATGGGAGATTACACGCGATCGCACCATCACATACGGCGTTATGTTTGAACGCTGCGAGCCCGCGATGGGAACTCCAAACAACCTTAGAATAACCAGTCATAAATACGTCTCCTGCGCCGATATGAAGCGTGTTTCCGTTCAGATAAACTCACTGTAATGCCCGTAATTTTATTGGTGTGCTCGGTTTAGGAAGTTGTAAATATCGTATAATATAGCGGGCTTTCTATCACTGCAGGAACTTCGCCTTGCACCCAAGTAAGGGATACATGGCTATAATTAATAGTAATCATGCAAACATTTCCTACGAATAAATCTGTGCAAAACCAAATAAAAAAACTTATCACGTAAGTGAAAAATTTACAAGTTTCGATAAATTCGATGAAGCATAGCGCAGTGTCGTGATTTGCGACTTTGTTGCGCGCAATTATATCGCCCAGAGCGCGTTGCATATTTTAATTAAAACGACATTAAAATAGCCCGGAACAGAACGTTCAAGGGCGCACTACAACAATATTTCACGCGAAATTCCAATATATTTCAGCTAACACCTTTATCCCCCCGACATAAGAATCAAAATCCTTTCCGAGCCGAAAACCGCGTCGAGACGCATAATGCGTGCGTTGAACTTAAAAGGTTGTGACAGGGGTATTACGGTAATTACCTACCTTAATTTGTAAACACAAAAAACGGCCGTCGCTTGGTCGTATGTTAACTGAGCGAAAAATTGAATAACTGAGATCGCGGCGAACGAGAGAGTCTGCGGCAACAATTAATTCGCTTAGAATGCGGATTGCGCACCAATTAACACATCGTGCGCCGTTCGTGAGAACATTATCAATTTTCCGTAGAAATTTATAATTGTGCAATATTTTTACGGAAACGTATTAATTCGAGCCACCTATTCCCGAGAACGAGTTTATAAATGGGAACACATTAATTGTTGGTCGCAAGAGGCGGGTTCTATAGGTGGTTGTCGGCGAGCTATCATCGCGAAAAAATCGCTCGGATTCGGTTGAGGCGCTGCGCGAGGGCAAGCTCCTAACGGCGGGCTTTGCATATCGCTTGCATGAATCTTCCCGGTGACGAGCACCAAAGGAATGCGTCGGGAAACTGCGAAGCCGGTCGTTGACTGATTGCCCAAACAAAGCTCCGCCCGCAGCCGCCCGCATATGGCCACACATCTATTGTATAAAAACAAAACAACAAAATTATTGGTGATTCAGCGGGCGACGCCTTTTGCGTAAGGTCACGGTTTAACACCTCATCGGCCAAGGATGCCCATGATGCGTAAATCAAATCATTTAACGAGGAAATCCACTCTGAGTCGTCGACAGAGCTAGGTTTAATTAACCATCTCCTTAAATGGTCGACCTTCGATGGTGACAGAGGCAAGATTAATTCGCAAATGCGTATTAAAATTAAACATAATATATATTGATCGCTTTTGATTAAAGACGAGAATATGAGCTTTGAACGAAATTAAATCAAAAACTTTTTGAACTGTACGATAAGTAGGTAAATTTAACTCCAAAGTGCTACCTCGACGGAACAGCAGTAGGGTATGTGGAGCTTTGTAGCAAATCATGCTCCACGTCGTAACAGGCCCTGTGTCTTAAACATGCAGTCAAAGTGATCTCTGCTTTGTTGGCCGAAAACTTCGCCACTTCATCGGTGGCAGACCGATCAAGTGGCGAAGTTTTGGGCCAACAAGATCTAAAATACAGTTGTGCCAGCGACACAAAGAAGAAGTAGGTAGATGTTCATTGCATCAGACTGCAAAAGTTAGTTAAAAAGCGTTATCAGGTAAGTCAAAATTATTTAGCGCAGGGTACTCAGCAGCATTCCGTTCCGTTCTTTCAACACCGTCGACTAGATTTCCTTAACAAACTGATCTAAAGTTACGATCAGGATGTGTTCAGACGGGAACTATCTAAGGTCTGAAAAGGGCACGCCTGGACATGGAAAGTGTCGTTTGGTCCTCAGTAATTGGACCCCACATAGGCAGTGCACCGAAAATGGTGTGCGCGTGACCATCCGAGATATAATCGGAGATATCTGGTCTATCGATAGTGATTTACTGTGGTCATTAGCATACATGGAACAGGTGTACGGTAGGTGATAATTGCGTCCTCTAACTGTATGTAAACGATCGGCGCGTTTAGATAACGACGTACGCCATTTGCGTGTGCGCAGTACCGAGGACACTCCTTATTACTTATCTGTGTGTTTGAGCCTTTTGTGGACGGGAACGGTGGCTGGCGACGTAACTGTGTGTTTTTCCGATAGTTATAATTATAATATTGCATGCTATATGAGTAAGTACACTCTTTATCATTTAGGGCGAGGTTTTAAGGCATTTTTAAATACAGCTTATAGGCGTGCAAAGAAACCTTGTAATTTTATGACCAAAAATAATCTAAGTAAGTACCCAATCCTCTCTATAAAATAAGTTAGGTATATTTAATGACAACCAAATAACAAGGTACTTCCAGCACGTTATAAAGGACACATTGGGTACTCCTTGGCGGCTTCGAATCCCGTTGGAAAGTCCCAGGGCGCCGGGGGCGACGGAAGCCGGTCTTCCGGCACGAGCCCAGCAAGCCGCCGTGCATATTCAATGCAGCTAATTAATGCTGTGCTGCTGACTACGATGCTGGTACGAAAGTAAATTTTACATCTTTTGTCCTTTAGCGGATAGTCCTTGGGGTTATGGGAAAGTATTTTGTATTTTTACCCGACTACGGCGAAGCAAAAAGCAAGTTATCATTTTAGTTCATTGGAAACCGAGCTACGTCGCGGCGTCGAAAATAATCAAGGGAAATACGTTTTTGGTACAACATTTTTGTCAGGCTCGCGTCGGGCATGACCAAAATTTTTAACAGAATGCAGAGGGATTTGACCAACTGTGGAAATACAAGCAGACACCACAAGGATGAATAAGTAAAAATACTATCTTCGTGTAGAATTCTATGTTACACAAGTCAGGTACTAAGTAATATTGTTTATTCAATCTTTGCTCCCAAAGCCAAGTCGTTCATAACATTATTATAAGCTGCTGTAGTGTGTAAAACGTTTCTAGACCTGCCTAAAGTAAATAACACTTTAATTACATGATCTACTGGCAAGTGAGACTGTTCATAGTATTTATCTATTAGGTACTACTATGTGTTAATTATTATGATAGCAGGGAGACATGTTACCTATGCATTGCAAAATATTTAAAAAAATGTTTTATTATTCAGTATATTATTTTTATTATTCTAGATCACAATGTATTTTTTTTAGGTATCTCTTAATGGTTGATTGTCAATTTTAGTGAGACTTTCACTGTTCAAAGGCATGTATTTAGAAAAAAAAAAACGTTAATGTTTTATAAGCTGTGCAATCGTAAGTATTTGGAACAGTTCTAGTACCTATGTACTTGTTGTAATTGATAACATCATTATGATTCGTGTAAATAAGTAGGTACCTATTATTATACTTAAGATTATTAAAATACCTCAAGACATTCAATGAGTTTCAGAAAATGTTTTATGATAAGAATATTGTATATGTAAAGAAATTGTAGATAACATGTCATTGTTACAAAGCTCTCTTTAAGAATTTAGTACCATCATAATGATTAGGAATATCAAATACCTACAAGGAAGCAAGCTATATAAATTATAGTCCCTAAATTTAATCAATTGTAAAGAACTTAAGCAATATTTTAGCGTTTAAAAAGAAAATGTCGGCTAACCATATTTCCTTGGCCTCCTTACATGTCTTTTAATTAGTTTCATGGGTGTGCGAGTGAACCTTCATATTTCCCTTGAGAAATGCCGGCTTCAGTACTCCGAATCCTCGTGATGCGTATACACTACAGTAACAATAACATCCTATATGTAAGCCAAAGGAGCAGTAGTGTCCCAGTGGTAACGGCCCCGACTTACGAGATATAGGTCGTGGGTTCAAACCCAGGCAGGCGTTTTAGTTTGTGTAAATAATTTGATCACCACTGCTCTAAACGGTAAAGGAAAACATCGTAAAGAAACCGGTATGTCTTAGAACCAAAAATTCGAAGACGATTTCGTGGTCTACCACGTCTTCGAATTTTTCTGACCCTGGCCTCCTCTCTTCGAGAGGGAATGTGTCCCAGCAGAGGGAACATTACAGGCTGATTATGACGACGTGAGCCAACGAGTTTTTAAAATATAGGGGCAAAAAACGCTACACCAAAACTTGAAAACGTAGCCGAAGAACTAACACAGATTTGGGAAACTCTACTTAATGAAGTTAGTAAAACAAAACTAATCTTCAAATATTGCCTTTCCCTAAACAATATCGCGAATAGGCAGAGAAAACAGCAATTCTTATCACCATAAATCCTAACAATGACGGTCATAGTCATAACCACTAACATAGTGGAGTAAAACCACAAGATTGAACGTCAACAAGACAATGGGGATATAAAGGAGGGCAATCTATCAAATAAGACCTAAATTTAAACCCGTACACAATAACTTGAGTGCTAAGTAGGAAGGGATTTACGTTGGATTGAAGTGGCTGACAACAATGTCTTCATATACAATGAATGTTCAAAGAATAGTGGCATTTAACTGTGCAATTTAGATGTATACTGGATTGTAGAAATTAATGTTGCTATTATAAGTATTATAACGCTTGATAATTTACGTGCAATAAGGAAAAATAACCGTCATGAATTCACAGATATAATTAGCAATCTATTGTTGCTCGTGGAAACAATTAAAACTACGCAATAAAATGTACTATTAAATTATATAATAATACGTAATAATAAATAAATCATAGTAATATTAGTAATTAGAAAATATGGTTTTATTCCTACCCATCCCACGTAATTGTAGAAATATTCAATTCAAACGAAAAGATTGTACAGATAATTTTAGAAAAAGAAAAACTCAAGAATTTCCATGGATTTTTTCCTGTGCGAAGCAATACATAAAGATAGTATCGATAATGGAAACAAACATTAAACATAACGATATTCTCACGAGCCTGCGTACGCGCACGCCCTTAGCCGAGGTTCCACGCCAGCAGTTCGACACGGTCCCTGGACGCCCTAATGGCTCCAGATGCTCCCCTACACTTCTGAATACGTTGCCCTTGGCATTTCACGGTGAATGAGTTCCGTTTGTACAATGAAACATCTGACAAAAATTCTTAAGGAACTTTCTGGATAACGTAACTTTGTTTTTCCTGACAATGTTTTTTTATACAGATGAACATGTTTTGAATCAGTATCAAAAACTCTGTTTATCAAGTCATTTAAATATTCACATTGCACATGTGTTTTGTATGAACGCCTTAGGTAATAGGTAATAGGTAATACGGGCTGTTGTCCGCAACTCCACGTCAATGCGCGTATTTTGCGTGCGGGTGTATGAACGCCTTATAATATAATCAAGACTGTAGAAGTACTAATCCGTCGTTTTACGTCGTAGCTTCCATTGATGGTAACTACTGTAATTTTATTGGTCATAAACACGATCAATTCACTCATGCTCAGAGGAATTTACAAGCATAATGTAAGTCATTTTTCAATAACATTAATTCAGAATCACGGAGTAGCGAAAGCATTTGGCAAATGAAAAAGGAAAGTGGTGTACGGCAGGTGCGCGCGCGCATCGCGAGGTGAGCCCTTCCAGGGCGAGGGAATGGAATGCGACTATTATTAGAGGAGTCGGCGCCGGCGCACGCCACCGACCTCATGATACAGGGTGCTATAGGAATTCTTAGAATTGTTTGAGAAAATTTTGAATTCTAAAGCGTTTGAGATTTTTGCCTCGAGACACATTTTTACCTGGCTACCGCGATCAGAATCTTTTAAGAATTCATTTAGATATGGGAATGTTTTTATTTTAACAACAAAGCAATTGTATGCAAAATGATCTCATCAGAGAATTACCAAAAGAAGTGGATGTTTTAATAAAATTGCATCACATTTACTACATTAAAGAAGTTAACTTAAGAAGATTTTGTTCTAAAGGTCGAAAATATGATTTGGTTAAATGAAATAAAGCTTTTAAGAAACTATAATATTTCGGATTCTGAGATATTAAATTCCTCTAACACAAATTCCGTCCAACGAAGTATCAAAATTATTCAGAATGTTTAGAAATTTCCAAACAATCATCCTGTATCCCATAGACTAGAGGAGTGCACGTTATCGGTGGATGCTGTGGGCATCGCTGCGCCGGCGCCGCTCCGCCATTGTTGAGCCCCCACCATGCTAATGTTCCACCCAGCCGTAATGTCCGATACTCGCGCTCAGATACAATAACAATAAAATAGCTGATATTCGCCAATACGAATTATGTTTTAATTTTAGATCTAAGCAAAGAGCTGTGAGTTTTGTGCAGTATCAACATGAACTGTTTGCTCATACCAGAGGAGTATAAAATGCAAAGTTTAAATAATTTATATCTAAGCTTTAACGGCCTCACCATGTCTAAAATGAGACATCCAAACTTTGTCAAGATTGTTCTACTAGCTCAACGTTAATGGTGTCTGTTAATCCTGAAACGAACTTCCACATTCCAATCGGGTAGCAACCAGACGAAAGCGAGCGACTGGTGTTAAACGACTAGATCAGGAAAGGCAAACGGTTCCAGGTACTAATAATAAGCGAATTTCTCAGGAACGCCCCGTAAGTTCACACCTCGAGGATCACGTTACTGGTGTTTGGTCGTTAGCGCCGCCATTACCCGCACGGGTAAAGAAGAACATTCACGGTACGGGGAATGTGTCGGAGTAATTGGAATTTATAAACATATCAGTTGATGTTTCAGAAAGGAACTGATTATGTTTTGGAAACTGATAATAAAAAACTTGAAAGAACTCGAGTAATTCTAAGTTCAATGATAATTCGGACACTAGAAAACAAAAAAGATTATCCAATCAACATCACCCAATCACCCTTGAGAATCATTGGATACCAAAACAGCTAATAGATCACAATCAACCAATTCTAGTCTAACAGTTTTTACTTGAGAACCAAAACACGGAAGCGTTCGTGGGTCGAATATTACACACAGGAATTTTGACGAGTGCCAGTGTTGACGACGAATAGCGTGTCGCCGTGATTTAAACGAAATGCGTACTGTGAACAGGGCTCTTAACTTACGTGTAGGCGAATAAATCTGGGGAACTGGCCGTTAAGGGGCAATTGTGCGTCGCCGAAATGGCGTCCGTCGGCAATTTGTCGCCCGACTACCGCCAGACGCAAGTAGGAAACGACTGAAATGTCTGTTGTAGATAGGGCTGGGTTGGAGAACATTCTTGGGGTCTGGGACCAGGTTTGGGCTAAGAGCAACCTGGCAATGATGATAAACGGCAAGGTAATGCCGAAGACTGTTTACATTGCTCAATGAAACAACCAGTAAAGTTAAAACCCTCAAGTGGCAGATACAATATTGCTAGTTTAACTCAAAAAGAAACAAGGTCTTGCAGAATTCACTTAACAGAGAAAGTCGTACCAACCTGTTTTCCTCATTGCAGTCTTTATCTCGCAGTGTTTACAGTTGAAGATAATTAGATAAAGACTGGCGGTTACAGATAATATTTTCCTTTATCTTTTAAGAATGGAAAATTACATTGTGGTTGGCATCCTTGGGATGGTAAAACCAGCCAGGACTTTAAGGATTAGTTATAGGACGCGTCCAAACAGTCCTACTTCACGCTGCTTATATTACTGGGCGTTAACACTCTGCTAACGACCCGGCTATAGTTAAACAGATAATAAAATTTGGTACTTCAGACAGCCCTAGGAATAACGGTCAGACGACGACCAGATAGGCCGCCGACGCATGCGATTTTCATACAACAATTTGTTGACAGGACGGGTGTTTGCACCACGTTAAGCTGTGTAACATGTTACATAACGAGTACGTTAACGTGCTACTGTAACACGCAGCAATTAGTGGCCACCGAACCACGAACAATATCGTGAATCAATAAAACTTGCCACTATTTCATGTCAAGAGCCAAGGAAAATGATAAGTGGATTACGAGCGTTCACGGCAACTGGTAAGTAGCTACTGCGTAATATGCCATTAAACGGAGAAGTTCCACGACATTGTTAGAAGGTATCAATTTGTGGCATCGGATTGTATGTAAATACGGTGTTAAATATGAGCCCGTCTCTTATCCACGCAATTTTGCACGTAATAAATTATTTATTTCTGTTCGTATTTCCTTCTTTACAGCGCATGGCATTTCAACGACAACAGAATCAGTATTGCAAAACAAATAGGAACCAATTAGCTGTCCAAATCACATGCCTGGTGTTCAATTGCATGTTACCAAAACTCTTGCCAAACCTACTATTACCCATAATAAGTGCAAGCCAAATGACTTTATTCTCCCAAGTGTATGATTAAAAAAGTGCACATTACCAGTGTTACCATCCGAACCGGCTGTTAAGTGTTGCTTAAGAGTTTTTTGCGGTAATAAAAGCAACATTACTGTCGATTTGCGAGTGTAAATTATTTAACTACTCAATCATGTAATAAGATTGGACCACTGGACAATGTTATCTTTTTAGACCGCAGTAGTAATTAGGGTCACATGCCAACTCGAACGGGCTTGTTACGGTACAATACTGTTGACATTAACATTTATATTTTTGGTGTTTTACTTGGGAACGTGTTAATTTATTTTTGGTTTTGATTAAGAGCGTTTACGCCGTACGGCATTTCATACAAAGTTTCAAGCCCTTGTTTTTCGAAATGAATAAACCGATTTTAATGAAACTTAGTAGTCAAAACAGAGAGAGTTTAGGTGCGAAAGAAAGAGCAAATGCTAGAGTTTTATTTTGAAGTGTTTGTTGAAGTGGAAGCCATTCAAGATGTGGTAACAAAACAACTATCAAATCGAATGATATTTTGTGTTACACAACATTCGAGTCTTCTGAAATAAGCATTGCAAATTCTGTCAATACAGTAAATTACTTTTGAATTTTAAGATTTTGGCCATTCGCTGATTAATAGGAGATCAAAGTCTTCGTTATTTGTCAACATTACGCCAACGACATAATTTGAGGTTCAAATAAATTGATCAACATGCCATACCATATTTCACATTGAGTCGACATTCAGTGGGCCTACTTACATTAAATAAATAATTTTATTTAACACCGCAAATAACATCGTCCATGTAATGATGAATAAATGTCTGTTCAATTGAAGCCACTAATGGAACTTGAAGATGTATTACTTCTTTAATTGACTTAACAAGTACATGAATCAGAATACTAATTATAGTGTGTAAATATTTCAGACTTCAGACTAAAATACGGACAATAAAATGATGTGAAAGACCTCATAAAACTGCATAAAATTTATGATCGTTAAATGGTTGGCTTGTCCTTTGGCACTGTCGCCAGCACTTAATATTTATGCATTATAATTGTGTGGGCAAGTGGCGCATGCGCCAATTAAGCAAATCGATCTATCATAATCATATCTAACGTATTAATAGAGAGCGGTGAGCGGCTGCGCCCGCGCCATGCAAATGCTCTGCGAAACGTGTCAGGGAGACTCAAGTGCTGTCGCGCTGCTTTACGATTGTCGTAAGTACTTATTTCGACCTCAAGCCATAGATAATTATCTCCCTTTTATCATAAAGTGACAATGGAAAATACAATTTAAATTATAAGTTATGGTAACCGTTACGATTGGTACAACAAACGGCATTAACCGGAGCTTTCCCTTTCAACAACGACGCGAGTACAATGTTCAGAAACTCGTCTAAAACCCATAACTAATAATGACAAAATAAACTAGTTCAATAGTTTCAAAGTGCGCAAATTCCATTTTCCTTCCTTTGTCCCTGTTCTCTTGAGTTCCCAAAGAAATTTTCTTCAGTAGGTACCATTATAACATACCGGACAATATTAATCACAGAACAGTGCAGCTAGCAGCGGAGCAAATTGCAGGGCTTAGAGAAAATAATTACGTCGTGTGAACGATAAACACCATAGTGATCGTAGAAACACTTTCCATAGACCATGTTACACAACATTTTTTAGAACGAAGGGCTCACGTACCTTTTATGTAAGCAAAATTGTATATGGAAAGCGAAGGACCGGGCATTGTACTTCGAGACTTCGAGAGCGGTATCTTTGCCAGACCTTCTTGAGAAGATGATGTGACTATAAAGATAAAACTTGTGATGATGTTTGACAATAAACTTTATATTGCTGGCCAAATTGAAAATATTATTGAGTTACGGTCCATAGCTTTAAGCCCAAGCGCACTAAATGTCGTCGAGTCGTATAAATTCGATTGGTGCAAAGCGGTCAATTATGCCGAAGATAATTTTAACGGCTGTTAAAATTATCTTCTTATTATCTGACACGATTATAATGAAACAAACAAAGCAGATTTGAGTGGGTTTCAGTACATAAAGCGTGTAGAGGCATGTGTTAATGTAGTGGACACTTCGTATTCAAGAGTTGAGAACGTGTTTCGTGTGCATGTCATCGTGAATAGGCGAAGTGACATTTATATTCTGATCGTACAAAGACTGCAGCCAGATGTGTTACTTACAAATTACGAGATAATTTCATAGATAGATGATAAAAGACTTGTGCTGCATTTTCTGGAGTTCCATGAAACAAATACTTACATTTGAATAATGTTTTAAGTCTGTAGAAAATCTGTCTTCGATACAAGAACAATACAACAGCCCACTTTAATCGATTATTTCCCATGGATCCCGATTCGCTGTCGATTACCATTACGCAATAACTATAACTTGGCAATTTTACATAGACAAGATCATGTGTTAGAACTATTCCATATCGGTGCTTATTCATCGCGGCCGTTTTGCAATTCTAACTGAACGACGTTGCCTTCTATCGTGTAACTGCACTTATATGAAATACTGTTTATTTTATATGCTTCTTCACGGTTTTGGTCCCGTTTTAATAAATCGATTTCGTTTTTGTCCATGATGTTTATCAGTCTACACAGCCAAGTCACGGAGAATGTTGATCTTAACTGTTTTCTAGTCTTGCTGAAGTTATATTATAATTGGATCTAAGATCCTATCACTTATGTCTGTGCATAGATTAGTTTAAAAAAGTTTCGATCTTTCAGAAAAGAAATGAAAACCGCAGGATTTTACCTTCCAATCCCCAAGCAATAACTAAATCCATCTATAAGCAATATCGTGTCCATACAAATGCTGTATCAAAATCGATGAATGGCTGGTTGCTTTTTGCGCAGTATTCTTACCCTCACGTATCAGAACGTGACCTGATTTTCAATGGCAATTCCACTTACACCACGCATTTCTATCATGCTTTGACCAACACTTCTTTCTTTGCTGTACGTCTTTTGATTTTAGGTTTTCATCCAATAACTTATATGAAATAAATTTTCAAGTACTTATTTATAGCTATGCCTATGGTACAACGGGCTGGTGTCCAAAATTTCAGGTAAAGATGTTATTGAAATGAGCAGGGCGTGGGAAACCCCTAACATTGACCTGGAAATGCAACGCGTTTTAAACAATTAGATACGACAAATAGGATAATTACTAACTATTGCATCATGGAACACGATAAATAAAAACCTCTTATGAATAGAATTTCAACACCCCAGCTTCATAGAATAAGCAAATTAAAGCAAATACCTAGTCAGGGGCAGGTCGCAACAGGTAAGCTAAACACACGTCACTTGAAACAATGCCCCAGAGGAGAATACATATTGCAAATGTGTGACTAAAGAAGTATTTCTATTATGTACTGGACTATATTATTCAGAGTTTATTGTTCTCACGTATGTTGAATTGAATATTGAAATTGTTTTGTGTATCAGCATTTTCGGTAAGCCGCATTTCTTACATCGAAAACCTCTCAATTTTGAATGCCATCGAAACCCAGATCTCGATAACAGTTAACTACGTTTTTCAACGACAAAATCTGACAAATACAATTTTTCTGAAAATGCTTGAAGGTTTCAAGATGCCCTTCGATCTTCCTGAGATTAGGCAGCTTGATATGCCAGCATGCTATAATCTACTTAGCACAGTAAAGATAACACGTAAATTATAATTAAAAGCGAGTGTTAATTTCTCTTTGAGGACTAAGAGCCTCGCAAATGTTTCAATGTCAGAGAAAGTGGTCCCGTACGCGATGTGCAACTGCAATTTTCTAATCCGCACTTCCGATGCGAACATTAAAAGCTCGTTTGTCGACCAACAATGTAATATCCTGTGAGCAAATAGTTATGTAAGGGAAATTACAGTGTTATAGTGTTACGTTACGGCTCTACATGCGCCGGCGCCGGAGCAATGCAAGTTGACCTAAATTGAGGTTTTGTTCGATTACCCACATTTCGCTACGGCTGTAAAGATGTACTCTTTACTACTATTAACCTGATTAGGGTAATATGATTCTTCGTTGCTACTTGAGCTGTCAACAACTAATGAAATATTTTATTTCTAATTGACTGACAGGTTTTCTATGAAGTGTGAGTAAAAAGCATCAGCGACACGTTTTATTTACATAAAAGAGTTTCACTAATGAATTCAATATCTATCGATTTGCGGCTCCATTAGAGCGTAAACAAATCTTGACATTCACCTTTCATTGGCGAACGTTTATGGCGAATTTCCGGTTGGTCACCGCGAAAGCTGTTGTCGTGACGAATCGACGCCCGAGATCGGATTGGATCCCAAACACCCGAATACAGGTTCAAGATCACGATACTTTCGTTAAAGAAATCGTCAGTGGGGATTTCGTAACCGACAACTTATGACCCCAGCCGTTATAAAACAACAAAGCGAACGTAACCAAAACATGTCGAAAGTTTGCTAAATTGTTGAATCCAAACTACCGATTATAATTAACTTCATCGCATTTTAGAAACTACGCGTGTGTAGCGATGAGTTTAAATATTTTATGGGTTTTAAATAGACTAAGTGAAACATTCTTTCATTTTGTCCATAACTTATTAATTTGATGAAGTATTGGCTCTATAAATACAAAATATCGGTCTAGAACAAGAGCGATATATTGAATCGGATGTGAAAATTCCACTTTCAACATATCGATGCCTGCTGTTGAAACACTGAAATGTTTAGTTTTCTGCATGTGTAGACCACTGAGTCATCACGCATAACGATTGCCGTCTGTATTCAAGTTTATTTTTGACACATTAAGACCTCTTTATGACAGCGATTAAATAAAACATGGGATATTTATGGGTTAACACATTCCCGTCTATGGTTAAGATCAAAACGTTACTATAGTGTAACAACGATCGTAAAGGGAAAACCTTGTTTATGGTTTGTAAACACACGTGTAAAAGTTTCAACTTTCGAGTTGTCTATTGAGTCCTGATCGCATAAATCTTGCACAAGTAGGCAGGTGGAGCGGCGCCGGCGCACCGCTGCCACCCACTTGTCGAGACTGAATCTGTTATGAGTTCGGATACTAAATACTGCTTCATTTTAGTACTAATGTTACTTGAATACATCTTCATTTGCTGCTGCATAGCGATAAATTCCTTTGACGTGAATTGTTATTCAACCAAAGTCTGTATCCTGAACAGATGAAGATAGTTAGGTACTGTAGGAATGAAAGATAGGGAAGACGAGACCGTGTGACTGGTGAAGTTATGGACACAATTTTAGGTCAGGTTTACAAATATAATAAAAACAAATAACAATAATGATTAGACCAGTTCAACGACCTAAGATTTAATAAATAAATAAAGAAAGCCTGAAGCATCTGTTCAGAGATATAAATGCTGGTTCGTATATTTATGTAAACCGCGAAGAAACGCCAATTTAACTGGGTTTGTTTGTAAACTAGAACAGAGACATTCCAGGCGATTCGCGGCGCTAGCAATTTGTTAAATGGATCAACAGGTTTATTAGATGCGGTGACGTCACGGAACAATGGCGCCAGAATACTGGCCGATTGCTTTTGCTGAATAATGGGAGAAAATAGTATCGTAGTAGGTTGTACTAGAAACGGGGACTTAAAAATGTGGCCAAAATATACTTTGGAATATGAATCTAGTTATTAAAATGTCAATTTTTTTATTCGTCCATTGCTTTTTTTTTGTGGAAAAATGAAGATGTACTTAATCAGCATAAGCATCATCAGCCTATAATGCTCCCAACTGCTGGGACACAGGCTTCCTCTGTGTGAGGGAGTGGACCATAATCCACCAGGCGGGCCCAGTACGGGTTGGTGGCAGACACATGATTTGGATTTTTTGGTTCTAGGACATGTCGGTTTCCTCAAGATGTTTTCCTTCACGGTTTTGAGAGCAGTGGTGATGAAATAATTTACAGAAAGTAAAGCGCCTTTCTGGGTTCGAACCTACGACCTACAACTCGTAAGTCGCGGCCGATAACACTGGGCCACCACTGCTGCAATATATAAATGTTAGTACCTAATTTTGTCTTCATGTACCAATATCTCTAGACTTTTGGTTACGTTGGAATACGATTGAATATTTGGCTGAAGTTTGACATTTCTATGAAATAACGGAGTTCACAAAATGAATTTAGTCACGAATTCTCTATTTTGTAAACTCCGTTATGAACACAGTTTGACGTGAAATTAATATTTAAAGTTTTTTAACGGAAGAGAACTGAAAATACCGGTGTATGAAATATCTGGATACTTTTTTATAGTAAAAGCAAAAGAAATAGAGAACATTCTAAGAGGTAAAGATACGGACGGAATAAAGTAATTTCTAGTCAGCATTGATTATGTATAAGGAGTAAACTAGCCATAACTTCAATTCCAATTCTATTATTTCAGTACTGCTTACAATTCAATATTCTATTGTGTTTAGTATCAACCAGATATCTACAAGTATAGCTATGTACTTCGCGTGTTTACATGGTCCTAAGGTTAACACCCTATGCTGGTCACGATAAAGAAGAAAACAAACGTATTTATCTTCAAATACGTAGAACATCCATCATTACATGTAAGTAACCCAATTTTTATGTACATTTAATAGTCTATACTGTCATCTTATGATAATGGCATTTACGTCATAAGGACTTATAACTTATGAATCGTAGCTACAGATTACTTGTCTTATCTATAACTTGCGCATGCGCATAAACTAACAAATAAAGAAACCTAATTATAATGCACAGTTGGAAGCAAGAATGACGATTTTTTTTTACATTTTGTGGTTGTTCTCCGCTATAGGAAGATCAAGGCTCCATGGCATAAAAAATGGCTTTTATGACAACATTGGCAACCTGTCATTAGTATTGATATTTTTATTATAGACAAGAATTAAGTATAGCCGTAAATCTACTTTAGAGGAAACTTTTATTGTTCCAATTTAATATCTAGCCTTCAAACACAATAAAGTATAAAGTATAATCCTAATTCTATTCAACATGTCCAAGAAAATGATCACCAGCTAAGAATGTGTTCCAACCACGGTTAGGTAACATCGATTTATTTATCGATATTTTTATAACTTTATCGATTATATATTAACGACGACCACGCGAAGTATTACCAGTTAATTGCTACGATAAGATTATTGTACGATCGTAAAATATTATCGTAATTTGTTACTGCAGTGATCAACGCTAGTCTTATGCAATGGATTGTAGCACCTTGGGCGATGCACTAGGATATTTTATCGTTTTATTCGATGGCGATTTCTCCCGGCCAACTACTATGTTTTGATATTTCAATATAGACGTGAATATTTCAATACATTTCTCATTTTCATGCTAGTCTGGAGTTTTTTGCCGATTCTTCTTCATAGGAAACGCTCAATTGGAACGGTGCATTTAGCTTCTGACGCTTCATAAGTTGAATTATGAACTAGGTACGGTCACCAAAGGAGATAAGTAACCAGGGTCCTCGGATATATTATGTACCTAGTAGGTTATCTACCGGGTTTTTACTAAACTTCCAAGTATATCCGAGGACCCTGGTTACTTGTATCTATTTTGGTGGCTGATTTGAGATGAGCCAGGCTACTCCTTAAACTTTTTTACCGACAAAAACTAATAGGTTCCCTGTATTTGACAGTCCTACTTCCTATCCTGTCCTACTAATATTATATATGTATAATAAACGCGAAAGTTTGTGAGGGTGGAAGGATGTTTAATACTCTTTCAAGCAAAAACTATTGAACGGATTTTGATGAAACTTTACAGTAATATAGCTTATACATTAGAATAACACATAGGATACTTTTATCGCAATATTCCCACGGGATCATCACTTGTGCGGGTGAAACCGCGGGGCGCTGCTAGTAATTTATATCACAGTGGTACCCAACCTTTGTGTTTACACCAAAACCGATACAAGTCTTACGTCACCCAGGTAACTTCATGACATAATGTAGTAACTTTAACAGTACGTGTGCAATTTGTTATGACTAAAACATTAGGAAGGTCATCGGCACAAGGTCGAGTATCTTCGCTATTTATAAATTAATCAGTAAACTGTTGACTTGACATTATCGCGTCATTCTTTACAATGTATTGGTTGATTGTTGTAACAAAAAAATCTGTTTTGTTTTCCACAGAAGTGAAACAGAAGAAGATTTATGTTCCGCCAACCCCAAATAATTGGGATAAGAGCAAGAGACTGGTGATGATGACGTGATAAGTGGATAATCAGTCTAATTATAATGAACAGGCATCTTCCGGGCACGCTCGTTCCATCATAGACCTCATCCATCGCTTTCCATCAGGCGTGATCGAGGTCAAGAGCAGGCTTCGACCGGTTCGGTGCTCCCGCATCCAGCGGGTTCTTGCGGCCTTCACAAGATAATCGGATCATCAGGATCATCGCAATACTCTTCAGCCTCATCAAAGTCTCCAACAAATTAAAAGCACCATATAATCTAATTACGCCAACATTCCCGAACCCTTCACAACCTGAGCCATTTAATCACATAGTCTATCAGTGTTTTAATTACCCCTCTAATCGGATAAGCCAATTGATAAATGAAGCCATAGGCATATGTGTGTCACGTGATAATTAACTGACATAGGTAATTAAGGAGGTGTTGCGACATTAGGCAGCATGTCAACAACCTTGTTCTATTATGAAGACGGTTTGACGTTAATGTGTCTAGTGGAGAGGAGTAATTGCTTTTGTTAGGTTTTGAGTATCGCTAATGAGGGGGAAATTGCTATAGTTAACGAATTTAAACCACATAGACAAAAATTGGTATTTAAGTATAGTCTATTCCAAAAGTATTGAATGAAAATGTAAACAAATGAACCAGAAAACTTAATGTGGATGCCAACTTGTGCTACTTACAAATTGAGTAATTTGATTACTTTATTAAACACGAAATTCTAATGTTAAATCAACTTAAAGATGTTTCCCTTTTGACAATTGAGGTTAATGTTTATAAAAACCTCAATTTTCGTCTATGATTTTTTCAATTAAGTACCTACTTTAATAATAGCTGGTGGTGAGATATAAAGTTGAAACCTTCTAAATACAGATGAATCAGTTACTAATTCCCTATAGTGAGTGATTGCGTAAGAATTTCGTCTGAACAGGGTTTGAGTATAATTACTTTCATTAAATACCTTTGAACAGACTATGATGATGTTGATGATGCGATCCGACCGATTTCGGCCAGGGCGATTGCTTCAACTCCGCAGAAGCTGTCGTTCGTGAGCTCGCATGTGGCTTATGTAGTATGGGTGTAGGTATAGTGTAGGTAACCCTAGGACTCGAGTGAAACCGTGGGCAACAGCAAAGTAGTAGTTAATAATAATATCGGTAGATCGGTACCTGCCTCGAATTGAACTTTGGAGAAAAAGTATTGTAGTTAGAAAAGCAACCTCATCTATACGTATGTGCAATCTGAGCCAAATAGTTTTGATAATTACCTGAAACAAAATGAAATATTTTATTAGTTTATGTGAAAATATGTAAGATATATTTATAACTCATCTATTAGAATACAGTAAGGATTACTTAAATTATTACAGTTTGCCTACTTTTAAAGTTTATTTAAAACGCGTTAGCGCAACAGGCGAAATAGAATTGGTATTCAATCTCATCGATCGGTTATCCGATAATATTCTGTTAGGAAAATACCGAATGGGCGTTGAGCTAGTGATGCGATAAATCGATTGTGTGTCGCGACGTGTCGTGCATCTGTAATCGATTTAATCGCCGGATCGAATCATTGGGGGCCACGTCATCGCCATTTTTCCAATGAACCTGGGATGTATACGAAATGGGATATTATTGAAAATCTGCTGCATTAATAATAGTTCTTATGCAGTTGGTTCTAAACTACACGAAGTTTGTATGCTTTTAGATACTGACATTGTATTTTTTTCTTTGAAATGAGAAAGAAGTTCACAAGAAAACTGTAACATTCTTACATTCCTGATCGATTCGACAGATACCAAGAAAGCCATTCAGCAATCACATGAAAAATGTAGTCACACGTTTAATCGTGATCATTATCTCTGCACAAAGAAACGGAACAATCACGAATACAAGAAAACAACGTACTACGTTTAATTGTCATTACAGCAATTGAAGATACAAAACAAATTAATAATCAAGTATCAGTGGCAAATAGCTGAATAGCAATTGTTGAGTCTAACAATTGGCGTGACGGGTTGACCCGGGAGCCAATCACGGCTAATAAACACAAATTAACTACTGATCAAACAGATGGACAGCCGGACTACTTCTGACATGTACTGAACTGAATAAATAGGCCAACTGACCAACCGATCGAGACTGAGATTCAGTTTGTTATTCTTCCTAATTGGTCAACAAAACGTGTCTAACTTGTTTGACAACGTTTTTTTTTAAGAAAGAACTAAATCTAACTAGGTAATTTGAATTAAATATGATAGGCCATAAAACTTAATTAATCAATCGAAATTCGTATATTTTTATTTGAGCTTTCGATTTAAAAATCAATCGATTTCATTGTTTAAGATAGCTGTTTAAACATCATCTTCTGTGTTGTCCTTGAGTACTCACAAGTCACAATAGACTCGATAATAATAATTACCATTCAACTTCGTCAATGCAGGGCTCTTGGGCTCAGTAGTTTCGCAATAAGATCGATTGACACGGGAGGAGCCAAGTGGGCCGAATCGATTCTGATTCGTTTCGGCACTGTATCGGTCAGCGATTGCACAACTATTAAGGTTAATACCGTTCAAGGACTCGCATCATATTGAACCGATTCGATTCTATATTGTCATGGTACTCGATTAATAATAACAAATGATTTAATAGCGCTTGTTGTGCACTGTCAACTCGCTACTCTAAGTTCACGGCTGCATTGAATCGAGTGCTCGATACGCTCGATTTCATAACGATATTAATGCGAGTGAATTGGATCGTGTGTAGGAATATTCATCATGACTGTTGACAGGCGTTGCGTTAGAATGGAGTGCGAATGATTGATCGGACACGCAGTAGAAGACAGTGTATTACGTCGCGTTTTTATTAAAAATCACGGCAATAGGCCTACATATTCAAAGCATTTGCAAGGTCAGTTGGACATCAATCAACGCATCACAAAGAAAAGTAAGACATGCACTTTCTTTTTATTAACACACTGCATCGTCGCAAGGATTTCTACATGCAGGAAAAAAAACAGCAAATATGTACTCTTCATTTTGCTCTAAAACCGCTCATCATTATGCAGCCTCATGAATAAGACAAGACACGAAACAGCCTTTTATGCGCGAATCGATTCAAATTTAATTCATCGGGAGGCGTTGTCGTTGATCTTTTCCCATCACTCAAACAATCAAGAATTCAGATATCGATTATAATAACGTCGATGTTAAGGACGAAACTGAAAAGCATCGACACTAATAACTGGACTCGATGTCGATGTCCCTTATCGATACTATTTATCGTGAAGTGAAACCGCAACATTTCGTCACATTGAGAGGTTTGTATCGAATTAATTGGGACATAGACTTTAATTATCGACTTCGAAGATATGATATTGCATCTTAATTGTATGGTAGTGGTCTTGAGTATTTCAATTAGGCTGTTTTACCGTGAAATTAGTTTTAACCTTGGAGCTTTCATTGGTTAGTCTTAATTATATTTTAATTCACAATGAGTTGAGTGCACAAGTCGTGCGCAGGAGTCGATAGGTATTCGTGACCGCCGCGTCA
The DNA here is from genome assembly GCA_963669345.1 of Gortyna flavago. Taxonomy (NCBI): domain Eukaryota; kingdom Metazoa; phylum Arthropoda; class Insecta; order Lepidoptera; family Noctuidae; genus Gortyna; species Gortyna flavago. The sequence continues at coordinate 3,293,307 of OY770132.1, forward strand.
CATGTCGACGTGACCTCCTCGCCCTTTGTAGCCAGCTAACCAATACTATTCAACGACAAATATCAAGCGTTATATTTTTTTTGTAACCGATCACTAATGACGTTTTAATTACTATGGAATCGTGTCAATGTTACGTATATTATGTGACAATTAAGCAATCGATAAGATTCCGAACAAGTAAATGTGTTATTAAGATGGAAGACTTGTTTTGGTTAATGATTCACCTTACATGGTTAGAACGACCGTATCTTACCTATTTCTGGCACGAAAATCTAAGCAACACAAATACAAATGCTTAGTTTTAGTCACGTTCAAGCCGCAGTCAATCGAAGTTATTAAGCAATTTGTAAAGCTCTAACAGCGCATGAGTACAACAACAAACAACCCATTTGCCTCGACAAAGTTATATGTAGAACCTAAATGGTTCCAAGAAATGGCGCGCTAGATAAACAAATCACACAACGTTTCCTTTATTCCTATCCAACGCGGAAACTAACAAACAGATGCATAAAACATTCAAGATTGAATTGTTAATTGTTAAAACATATGTAATGAGCAAATGCACCGCGGCCGGCGTCGCGACGCCTGCGCCACCACTCAAAGAATTAGGTCGTTGGCGTGCGCAGGCGCCGCGCACTTCGTGCGTGCACTGTTTACCTAAGCTGAGATATATGCTCACGTTCCTTGCTTGCTCCTGAACGGTTGAAAGCATGACTAATTAATTGACGAGCATTGAGTGGGCGGACGCACACACTTAACGCGATGAGGTGTTTTAATTGTATATAAAATAGAAAGTGATGTGGAAAGTGCTGCCAAATAATTTAGACATAGCCGACAGTCTCACATTTACGCAGTTAGAGGACTGAAACTGATACTTAACCGAAAATAAAAGTATAAAAACGCGGATATGAAATGTCACACGTTCCAGAAGGACGTAGGTACACACAATGAAAACGAAACAAAGAGTGTAGGAAAAGTCCTTAAAGGGCCATTTAGCAAAACAGATGACAAAGATAACACTTTAAACGTACACAAACAGGTAGAGGAGGCAGAGTCTACTTCCGCAATTATGCGCCGACGCCGGAGGGTTAAATCTGTTCTTACTGAAAGGTTAACGAGAGACATTAAGCACATTTTTGTCTGCACAAACGGCAAAAAGGTTGATGGGAAGCGAGCGGGGAAATTGAACATCTCACTGCCACAAGACATCACTGTCACTGACATGGGACTTACGTAACACTGAGATTGTTCTAGAGGTGATTATGGCAGTGAAGGTTAGCAATGTAGAGTGATTTCTCCGCTAGAAGATTTTGAATTACACTCTTTGAATGGGATTGGAGAAATAACTCGCTTAATTGAAGTATAACTATTGAATATACTTGCTACGAACTGAACGTTATAACGACACATCCGTCATACAAACCCCCCTCATTCGCACATGTCCTTATAACACACTGACTCTCAATTAGGACCAACTCACAAATCTAATTGAAAACTAGACTTCACGTATCGTCACAAAACAGGGTCGCTGTTGAACTCAGCGTGCGTGTTGAGCGTGTGTTCCATGCTTTATAGAGCGATATGTAAGAGGAGATCAAGTTTACCGTAAGGCCCGATTACGTCGGTTATAAATCGAATCCGGACCGGAGTGACCGGACAGACGACACGTTGCGAATTAACGGTAACGTGCCGAATTCGGTCGCGTGCGATCTGTTGATTGGTGACTGAAGTTCAGCTTTGATAAAGACGATCCGGCTGCTCGTAAATATCGGATGAAATGAATGATTTTAATTAAACTTCGTAACAAGCTTAAATAAGGTCACCTGTTCGAGGATGTCGTTATTTATCTGGAGAGTAAAAGATGCGACGTAGGAGTAACAGTTCCACAAATGTAGCTTATCAAGTTTTGCGGTCGGTGTGAAACGTCTAGCAATTTAAAATAAAAATTAAGACAGAAACAGTTAAGTGAATTAGCATGCGGTGTAACGGTGAAACACATCACAAATCTGTCACGAGACTTACGAAGCAGCAACAATATTATGGCAACTTTATTAAAGCTGCGAGATTTTGCTACAAGGACAGCAGTGCTATGAAGAAGCTATTATAGCTTTATTTAAGCAAAACGACACAAGCCTTCAACTAAAGGGGTCCCTGTTTGAGGTAAGGTTGTTAGGACGGGTTAGAAATGAAGATGATTGCAAAACCTCCAAAAAACATCACCTGGCTAGCCTTTTCCCAACCATGATGAAATCTAACCAAATGCAGCTGAATACAAGTATTGTATATGGAGCGACAGTCTATCTGACTTCCACAACCTAGGTACTGGGTAACACGATACCACTTGGTAAGACTGGTTGTCAGAATTTAGTATCTCTAGGTATATGTATTATGCTATACTAAATTCTTAGTGTGATTGACATTGGTTACAATAAATATCCAGAAACTTGAGATGAGTATAACTTTAGTAGAAGAGTTGATAATCTTCACTTTAGACTAAGTCCAAATTATTCAGGACAAAAATGTAAATTCGGCAAGAAACATTTCTGTGGCACTTTCTATTATCTCAGCATAGCTTTAGCATCGCTTCTTCCATGTGTGTATACCAACACGACCACAAACTAACGGGGCACCATTACATTTTACATTTCATGAGCACAGACAACAGCCTCGTGGGAAACGTCAACTTAGCCACCGTGTGCCTCGGTGCCTCCACCAGTGTAGGAGTTTGTTTATTCGTCTATGCCCTTTTTACCTCCTTGTTAAACGCCCAAGAAACTTCTGCTAGGAGAGCAATATTTACAAACTCACCGTTTAAAAATATTGCTCTACTAGCAGAAGTTTCTATATTATTATAATAAAACTGGACTGTAATTTAATTCTGATTTCTGTGACGTATGGTGCACAATGGACGGAAAATTAGAATTAAATACAGAAATGGATAAACAATACGTATATTTATTAATAAATTGTCACACCTTATAATAACTGCGTGATTGGAAAATCCCTAAATTAAACATAGATAGACAGAAAGATCGAGAAAATGGAAATACGACAAAATCAATAAGTACCCACCTAGCTGAACCTATAATACCTATAGTAGCAAGGACATCGACGCGAACCTGTACCATGGAATCAGTACTTACCATCGCGGCCATTTCCGCCTGATCACTTAAAAAAAATTCGCCTAAATCCTGCGGCGGCGCCAAGCTACACCCCTTTAAAGTTTTCGCCTATTAGGAAAGCGATAACGCAATTAGTTGCAAGCTGCACTGCGCAGCTTAGTGACGCATCACGTGTACTCATTTTGTGGATTTTATGGACGAACTATTTGACCTTGGCGGGCTTCTATGTTCTATGTTATGGGTTTGGTTTCCGCACTTAGTCCTTCAGTGGACCATTGTGCGTGGGCCATGGCGGCCGTTGGCGGTTATTCCAACCAGCCCACCTCCCTCCAGAAGCTGATTAGGTCTCCTGGTCTTTTGAGAACATCTGTGTACGATCGGGGTGTCCCGAGGGTTTGTGTCCTGATCTGGGTGACGCCTGTGCACTCAAAGAGCACATGCGCAATGGTTTCATCAGCCACCATGCAAGCTCTGCACAGGGGGCTGTCCGTTATGCCTATAGTGTGAAAGTGTTTGTTTAGCGAGCAGTGTCCCGTGATGGTCCCCGTCACCAGGCGCAGGCCTTTCCTGTCCAATCGTAGTAAGCGACTGCTTAGCTTGCCATCCAGTGATGGCATAGCTTCCTTGGACTGCCTGCAGCCTGGTGACGACGTCCACCAGCTTTCTGCTTGTGTGTGGGTGTACTCCTGTAGCCACCTGCGTAGTTGGTTGAAGGGGATGGGCACGATAGGTTCCGGTCCACAGACTGGCATGCTCCATGCCCTTCTGGCCAGCTCGTCAGCTGCGTCGTTACCTAGCGATCCACTGTGTCCTTTTATCCATTGTAGTGTCACTATATTGCGGTTCAATACAGTTGCCTGTTCAAGCGCATTGTGACATTCTAGTATTAGTCCTTGGCGGGCTTACTAGAGAGCGCTTCTATTTTTGAATGCAAGCAAAAATGAACTTAGTGGTGGTCAGGCGGGAGTGTCCGCGATAGTACATGATTCTGGACCTTTCTGCGTTGAAATTTTAATAAACGAAACAAAATTAAAAATTAATTAATTATTATATTTTAGGTCTTTTGATATTTCTCGGGACCCTGGGGTCCCCGACCTTTGGAAGGCGTACGAGGGGCCGAAGCCAACTCACAGAGGCCCGTTAGACGCTTTTAATAAAATGAGGCACCAACGGACGATTATCCCAGTTCGCACTATGCAAGTGCACCCCAGGACAACCCCCGGTTGGTGTAGGACTATTGCAGGATATGGTAATTAATTTATTATTATTTATATATTTTTTTTTATTTCTAAATCCTTGGGAACAGGTTGCGCGTCGATGTCCCTCTGTCACTCTGTATAATGATGATGTACTGAAGATGATGAAGAATTATGAAGAACAAAGGTGAAGGTTAGCGTCAATTTTATTAGTTTTTTAGGGTTCCGTACCTCAAAAGGAAAAAAACGGAGCCCATAGGATCACTCTGTTGTCAGTCTGTTTGTCGAGACCCTTTATTTGGGGAACGCATGGAGGTATCGAGTTGAAATTAAAACCATATACTCAGGTCTACATGTCCCTTGAAGCTGTGAAAAAAATCACAAACTTCTAAGTTAGCGTAAAAAAAAATATACGTCCGTTTATGCCGCAAAAAACGTAATTTCGACACTCTCAAGGGAATCAAAATTTATAGGGTACTTCCCGTTGACCTAGAATCATGAAATTTGGCAAGAAGCAAGGTCATGTAGCACAAGTAAAGAAAAGAATCCGAAAACCGTAAATTTGTTGTTAAACTATTTACATACCTACAAATTTGTATAGAACCCTCGGTGCGCGAGTCCGACTCGCACTTGACCGGTTTTTTCTGTATAAATTTCCATAGAGTAACTCTTTCTTCAACCCCAGAAGTTAAACCGTTTCTCAAAACGCCACGTCTACCTAACCCGTTCCGGCCAGTTAGTTACCTTTATAACAGTATTTATATTTAATTGTTTACTGGCATTACACGTGAGGGACCGTTTAATTGCTATGACAGTGGATAGTAATTAAAGCATTAAGATATTAGAACCGCAACTAATAACTTTATGTCACAGATGAAAAACGATACAGTAGCACAGAATAAGTAGTACTACATACCTACTTATAATTTTATTGTGACACTTGGTAGACTGGGGTCTTTTGAAGTCATAATTTGAATGGCTCTTGCACAAGTACAGGATGCAATTATTAAGATAATCATTGAACTGATTTTTCTCCAAGCGAAAAATCATTGACAGCGATGATGCGGACGAATTTTTTTATGCCCAACGCCCTGCCCTATTACTAAGCCTCCGCTGTTCGTCCATCTGTCGGTCTTTCAGCGGGTTGTATCTCATGAACCGTAAGTGCCTTTTCACATGTCAGGGCAACCGGGTAGCCCGTGTCGGGTACCCGGCGGCGAAGTGTATAGCCATGTACGTTAGTTTTCACACGTGGTACGCCGTAGTTTGCCTAGCAAGTGTACCGGATACTCGGCACCCTACCTATTGCCGCTTTAACAACAAATAATAATTCCATACTAATTTTATAAATTCTATAAAATTAGTTATTCTAAAAGTAACTCTGTCTGTCTGTATGTTACCTTTTCACGTCTGAACCACTGAACGGATTCCGATAAAATTTGGCAGAAAGATTGCATCCCGGAGAAGGACATAGGATAGTTTGTATCGACATACCTCGCGAGCGAAGCCGCGGGCGGAAGCCAGTATAAAATAAATTTAAAAATTAAGGAGGTCCCCATACAAGAAACGTGTTGTTTTCGGCGTTTTTTGCCTTGTGGTACGGAAGCCTTCGAGTGCGAGTCCAACTCGCGCTTGGCCGGTTTTTTTTATCTTATAGAGAAAATAGAATATAAATATTTTTGTGTGAGCTTGTTTATTGTATTTATGGTTTGTCAAAATAAATAAAAGAGAAAAATCCGATGATTTGTAACCATTTCCCATGTTCAGCTTAACGTTTGTGTGTGCTCTGGCAGATATGGACTGAAACAGATTGTGGCCAAAAAGGTACTGTAAACGAATGTTGCATAATAAATGAATAAGTAAGTCTAGATCCAACAAACTATCCAATTTTATGTCTGTGAGCTGGTAAAGTTTCAACAACTTCCTATGCATGCATCTGGCGTATACGTAGAGTATTTATAGTCTACTACATTACACAAAAAAAAAAACAAAACCTATCCTCTTTAAGTGCTCATAAAAACATTTATTAAAAAATACTTACATAGTAAAATGGAGTATAAATGGTATTTTAATACATTATTTATCTTGTAATTGCCACCGCACATGAGGAAAACCACAGACACCCGAAGATCGTTTTACGACATCATTTATTTAAGTGATAGTAAAGATTTCATCAATATTCATTAATATCATAAAACCACAGGAAACATTACGGAAAATAATATGACGTCGTTCGAATTTCGTGTTCACAGGCCATTATGATGAATGTGATGATACTGCAAGAATATCGTCAATATAATAAATTGGGAAAAACTAGGTATTGTTAGGCGATTATTGCAGCTTTGTATTGAGTTATATCGTGCATGAAAGAATGATCAAACCGTCAAAGTGCCATAAGTACACCTAATTCCAATATAAATCAAATTAATTCAACTCAGCAAAATAACGAAGTCTTCGAAACACCAGTCTAGACTCTAGAGTTCCACGTTTCGGGGCAGACTAGCGTATTATCCTCATTTCATTTCACTTGAAAGAAACCGTACAAATTGCAGAGGATTAACACTACTTAACATTTCCGTCAGCTTGATTGCGGAGCTTGCCTCATCCATAATTTTCGATTATATTTCTTCGCTTCATTCTTCAGATATATTATAACCAGGTAGTCCTTTTAATCTACAAGATAACATGCACACTTTAAGAGATTTATGAAAATCGATATAAGTATCGACTTTTTTAAAATTAAGTCGATTCTTTACTGACCATAACCACACCACTAGTCAAGCTGTCATTCTTTTTTCGTGCATGATAGCAAGCACACGCGCGCTCACTAGTTTTAAAAAAAAAATGCCGAAAAAACGGGAATATTCTCAAGAAATTGAAGACTATCGACGTAAAATAAAGAAGCTGGAAGATGAACGTAGACGTAAACGTCGTAGAATCATAGTTGAATCTTCATCTGATTCCGGTATGTATTGTAGTCTTATAACTACCCTCAATTATAAATTATTTTATGGTGCCGCATAATCCTGCGAAGATTACAGGCGCATTGTTCTATTGTAATACCCATTATGTTTTTGGTGCCTTGTGTTATTCATTTAGCACGAATTTTTGCCCGGCGGTTAACCGTGAGTTAACACGAAGGCTATGATTTTTCAAACACATGTGAGATTGTCTCGCCTGGCGGTTAACCGAGCGTTAACACGATGGCTAGTACTATGAGCTATTATGTACATATGTATTACAATCTAAATGATGACCCACAAGTATGGATACCTAACTGTTTAATCCATAATTCTAGCGGTTAACCGTGAGTTAACACAAAGAATAAAAATGTGGAATTCAAAGTTACGTCTTATACATTTCAGACGATAACGAATCCGTACGTTCCGCCCCCGACGCTAACGTAGAAGTACCTCTGACGGCGATTGAAGATGCACCTAATGACATCCCTAACGACGCTCCCATGCCGACCGCGGACGCATCAACTCCTAGTCAGGAAGATACCTGCCCAGAGCTCGATCCAGAGCTATTAATAGCACTCGGAAAGGAAACAGATAATACTCCAAAGTTCGGTGATAAAATTCATCACAGCTTGGCTCAGCGATGGGAACCCATCCTCAAGAAGGGATTATCAAAGGAAGCAAAAGATAAGTTGCTTAATGATTATCTTGTGCCTGCAAACTGCACTCTGCTTCAAGCACCCAAACTGAATAACGAAGTTTCGGCGGCTATTTCTGAAGCATCTCGTCATAGAGATAAGAGGAAGGAAGCTGAGCAGCAGCAATTGGGTGCTGGCGTCTCAGCCATCAATAAGGCTTTGACATTAATGCTTACGAGCGACAACAAAATTGAAGCAATAAGGATTATGAGCGATGGATGTCGTATTCTGAGTGATCTTCATTATCAGGAAACACAATCGCGAATTAGCGTCATCAATTATGCATTAGCCAAACCCTTTCTAAATGTCGTTCAGGATTGTGAAAGGGACGAAACTTTATATGGCAACAAATTAGGGGAAATAATAAAAGCTTCAAAAACAATCGAGAAGCAAGGCATGTCGATTAAAAAAGGTCCAAAATGTCAGAAAGGTACCCCCGCAATGGAACCAACGACATCTAATTCACGTCCCCAGTATCAATATCGACAACCAGGTGCCTACCAGGGAAACTGGACAGGCCCCTCGCGGTTCCTACAGAACAGGGGGGGGGCGGAGATGTCCGAACAGGGCGAACAACACCACGGGCCGTCGGCTTCCACCTCAGCAGACGTCGAGCTCGGTCGCTGCGAACAAGTCGAGGGCACCTGTGACGCGCCAATAGCTCAGGTACAACACGCTGGTAGAATATCTATGTTTTATGATTGTTGGCTCAACATAACATCTAATTCTGTAATTTTAAACTGGATACGTAATGGTTTTCCTATACCGTTTGATTCTAACGTGACACAAACTCACGTACCTTATGTTTCAATGTCAGCGACTGAAAAAGTCGACATGTTATTAGCTGTACAAAAACTGGTAAAATTAGGCGCGGTAAGCCCCTGCAAATCTACTAAAGACCAGTTTATTTCAAAAACATTTTTATCCTTAAAGTCTAACGGTGATAAAAGATTTATTTTAAATTTAAAAAACTTAAACCAGTATGTTTCAAAATTACACTTCAAAATGGAAGACTACCGAACGGCCTCTAAATTATTACCTATTCATGGCTTTATGGCCACTATTGATTTAAAAGAAGCATATTTCCTTATACCAATTCGTAAATCTGATCGCAAATTTTTAAGATTCCAGTTCGAAAATGAGAACTCAAACATAATTACCTACGAGTTCAATTGTATGCCTTATGGCCTTTCAGTAGCTCCGAGAGCCTTTACTAAGATCATGAAGGAAGTGGTTTCCCATTTACGCTATCAAGGCTTCAAAAATGTTGTTTTTCTTGACGACATCCTGTGTATCGGTGATGATTATCAAGAATGCCTAAAAAATGTTAAAGCTACGTTGAACCTTTTAGAATGTCTCGGGTTCATAGTAAACTACGAAAAGAGCTCTCTGGTGCCTAAACAAACCAGTAAATTTCTGGGATTTATGTTCGATTCAGTAAATCAATCAATTTCTTTGCCATCTGACAAAAAACAAAAAATTGCGAACCTTGTTGATAAATTCTCAGAATTGTCTCAGTGCTCAGTTAGAGAATTTGCTCAGTTAATAGGAGTTTTGATAGCCGCGTGCCCCGCGGTCAAATACGGTTGGATGTATACAAAAATTTTAGAGAGGCAAAAATTTCTGGCCTTACAAAAATGTCCTAGCTTTGATAGACAGTTCAAACCTCATCCTGTAATTCTAGACGATTTAAATTGGTGGCAAAGAAATGTGCAAAATTCTAAAAACACTATTAAAACACCTAACTTTGAATTAGAGGTTTATACGGACGCTTCACGCACCGGCTGGGGAGCTGTGTGTAACAACGAACGAGCTCATGGAGCTTGGAAAAATAGTGAACTTGAACAACACATAAACTACTTAGAGTTGTTAGCTGTTTTCTTAGCTTTAAAGTATTTCGCAAGCAAAAAATCTGATTGTTCTGTTTTACTGCGCGTTGATAACACAACAGCCATCAGCTACGTTAATCGGATGGGCGGGATCCAATTTCCACATTTAAATAATCTTTCTAGACAAATTTGGCAATGGTCTGAAGAGAGAAACATCTGGTTATTTGCCTCGTACATTAATACTAAGGCAAATTATGAAGCAGACGAAGAATCTCGAAGGCTAAATCCTGACACGGAATGCGAACTTTCCGATTTAGCCTTTGAACGAATATCAAAAAGTCTCGGTAAACCCGAAATCGATCTATTTGCCTCTCGGGCCAATGCCAAATGTCAGGATTGTATGTCATGGAGAAAGGATCCTGACGCCCTTTCCATAGATGCCTTTACAGCGATTTGGAACAATAGGTTCTTCTATGCTTTTCCCCCTTTTCCACTTATTCTTAAGTGTCTTCACAAAATTATACAGGAAAATGCCACTGGTATTCTAGTCTTTCCTTTTTGGCCATCCCAAGCCTGGTATCCACAATTAATGGAAACAATAGTTTCCGATATAATTTGGATATACCCTAACGAACATCATATCGTATCATGTTACAGGAATCCCCTTATCCTGGGTGCCGCAGTACTCTCAGGCAGGCGTTCTCGTTGAGCGGCGTCCCCGAATCAGCCCTGGACCTAATGCTGGCGTCATTATCAAAGAACACGATGCAGCAATATAACGTGTCATTCAAATTGTGGTGGCAATATTGTGTAAATAATAATCATCAGCTTTTTGATTGCTCTGTCCCAATAGTACTACGCTTTTTAAGTGAACAGTTTGATAAAGGAAGTTCGTACGGAACTCTAAATAGTCACAGATCCGCGTTATCCCTCTTATTAGGCAGTAATATCGGATCTGATAACCAAATTAAACGGCTGCTCAAAGGAGCGTTTAAATTAAAACCTAGCTTTCCCAAGTACTGCACTACATGGGACCCACAGATTGTTCTAAATTATGTTTCTAATTTGTACCCCAATAGAACCCTTACTAGGGAAAAAATTACGAAAAAACTGGTAATTTTATTAGCTTTAAGTACTGCCCAACGCGTTCAAACATTATCTTTGATAAAGCTCGAAAATATAACAGTAGGATCTAACGGTATAAACATAGCCATCAAGATATTATAAAAACATCCGCGGCAGGTCGGGATCAGCCGACCTTATTCCTGCCGTATTTTAGAAAAAACCTTCGCATCTGCCCCGCGACTACCCTCGAAGATTATCTCCACGTCACAGACAAAGACCGACCTGCTAATGTGTCCAATCTCTTAATCACTGTGAAGCGGCCCTACAAGGGCGCGACAGCACAGTCAATAAGCAGGTGGATAAAGCAGATATTGGCCGAAAGCGGCGTGGACGTGGCGGCGTTCAGCGCGCACAGCACGCGTCACGCTGCCACGTCCGCGGCCGCCGCGGCCGGGGTCTCCGTCGACACTATAAGGAAAGCCGCGGGATGGACAAATGCGTCTAAGATTTTTGCCCAATATTATCATCGTCCAATTATAGACGACAATAACTTTGCTCAAGCAATCTTCCATGATCAAGTTAACGTTAACTAATAACATATACTTATTATTATTATAGTTTTGAGACTTAAGCCTACAAATTATTATTAAGTATTCAATATAAATACTTGTTTAGTTAGATGCTTATTCTCACCTATTGTTTATATTGATTAAAACCATTCTATTTTTACAAAATATTTGTTTTTTAATTACCAAACACAAAACTTTTCTCTGAACATCTACCTGGTTATAATATATCTGAAGAATGAAGCGAAGAAATATAATATATGATCAAACGAACTTCTTAAGCGAAGTTCGATCAATATTATATGAGTCGCTTCATTCGAAGATATAGGTTCCCTCCCAACCCAAACCCGGTGATAAAGTTTTGTATTCGACTTATTTATCTCTAAAAGAATGACAGCTTGACTAGTGGTGTGGTTATGGTCAGTAAAGAATCGACTTAATTTTAAAAAAGTCGATACTTATATCGATTTTCATAAATCTCTTAAAGTGTGCATGTTATCTTGTAGATTAAAAGGACTACCTGGTTATAATATATCTTCGAATGAAGCGACTCATATAATATTGATCGAACTTCGCTTAAGAAGTTCGTTTGATCATATATTATAAAGCAATGACAGTAAAAATGTTAATAGCATACTGTAACACGACCAAAAAGTCATCCGAGCACTGCACGGACATCAATCTCATGCAAATTACTGTAGCCACTCATCCAACATGCTCTTTTGGCTATTTTATTAATGGATGCGTTATTAATAATCAATTTGAGGTTCGAATCCTCCATTTAAATTTTTCATACAATGTTGCTATTTTGAGAACAACGGAGTTTTTTTTTATCCTTTCGTCATGGAACGCGCTATTAATTTTATTTTGCACATCACGGCGATAAAATACAACATTGTTTCCATTCCATTAAATGGTAATATTTTAAAACATGCACTCCAACGTTTTAACTTCAACATAAAGTTTGCAATTTATATTACAATGTGAATGCATTGTTTAATAAAAACAGAGGTAGGTTACTTTTGGATAAAATTTTAACTACAATCGACCGAATACATTTATAAATTGTTTTATTATTTAAATAACAAAGACCAGTCAGGCCAGTTGATAGGTGATAAAATAAACGTCGATGCATCTCATTAATCAAAGCATAATTAAACAAGGTGAACAATATTATGGACAATTATATCCTGTTTGTCGGTTTTGCGGTGCAAACGTGACCTAACACCTCGAAATAAATTTATCCTGTTACAGTCAACACTGACGACGTAAAAACAAATACAAAAGAGCCGCCATATTGAACACATCAACTAACGATGGGAACCCGACACCGAGACACAGCCGTAACGAGACACGCTCATTTCTTTAACAATGCACAACCAAAATAGGAAAACCACGCTCGTCAAGAAATCCGCACCTGCCGATGACCTCCAATCTAACGGGCATCCCTCTGGACGACCAGCCACTCGGAAGCTATCAGACGTATGAAACACTTCACTTGGTATTGCCAACCCAGGGATCTTCATAGACTGGTGAATTTATGCAGCACTTTGAATAAAGGTCGCGAGGTCGAGAGCAACGACTAGTTTGCAGCGTCAAAAGACTTAGGTTATGTGTGCCGAATAACTGTACAAATAAACATTGGCAAGTATCGTCAAATTAAAGTTACACGTGAGTCATGATTCAGAGATCTAACCGATAACCTGTGCGTTGTCATCTCAGAGTAACATTAAACGATCGTTTGCTAACTAGCTCAACCGTTTACTGATTCAGATACCTTTGGCTTGACTAAAGTGTTGCAACTTCGCTTGTTTAGCCATTATACTCATTAGGTTAGAGACATACCGTTTTATAAATATTATGAGCTAAGTTTTCCCACGGCGACTACCCACAAATGACTAAATGACTGTCTATGACCCGCAACACGTAAGGTAAACATTGTTTCGTCTTACAATGTGGAGACTTTCATCCAAAATATTAAGCAACGTAATACCATCAACGTGTTTATATAGATCTCGTTGAGCTATTTGGATAACAATCGACTTCTGTGCTTGAAACTGACTTCTTTAACATAAACACAATGGAAAATTCATTGAGGAGTTGGGATAATTTTCCTCGCATATCGATACAGACATTAATTAGTCATCTATTTACGACCCTCACAAAAAAGCAGCCAAAAAAACTTTAGCGAACATTAATAAATCTAACTCAGATGGGCGTTCCAAAATTCGCCTCCCTAAGTCGCCAAAGGAGCTTTTAGGCCACGGTCATAAGTTCGGTTGCAGTCCAGCCTCCTGCCACTTCGGATTCCAAACTAACATACCAAAGAGATCGCAAAACAGATCGACAGACGAGACAAAGAAACAAAACAATTCCGCAACGCAGCAGGATCAATTAATATTGAAATAGGCAGACACCCACCTGCCCTGCCATGGTGGAGATAAAACGGGCCGCCAGACAATATTATGATAAATGGCACGTAGGATATGGACGCTATAATTTATGACTTATATGCAATGATAGAAACGCTTCCTTACACTTCACAGGGCCTCCATTAGATTATCAATTAACCTCATAACATGGTGTTTTCTATTACAAATTATTAATGAGCTTTCAAAATGGCGTGAAATTAAATTGAAACTTTTTGAAATTAGCGTAAACAGCAAAGAAAATAGGTGATTTATTGTATGAAATTGGAGTCGGAAGTGAAATGAGAATCTGTCCTTATGAGAAAAAATATCTGGGATGCTGAAGGTTCTAAGTCAAGTGTTCTGATGAAGTAACTACGCAGTGAGTGTATCCGCCGTATCCAATTTGTTTCAAAGAAGCCGCAACATTGTTTCTAGCAATAAATTTCTCAGCACCCGTGTTGAAAGGGAACGTTGATTTATTGAAATGTTGTTGGTACAGGATCCTCGAGAACGTGCTAAGCTGTTGGTTAACGTAACTAGCCTCCCAGTTGATCTTCGTTAGTCGGCTTGGCTTGGCTTTAATATTATCAAGAACTTAATTATAAGATTACTGTGTGACATCGGCCCTTCATCATTGACTGCCACTGAAGTGAGAAGAAAAAAATTAAGGCAAGAAACTCACGGTGAACTCTGACAAAGGCCAATAGAAAACCACCATTAAGATGCCAAAATAGTGTTCAAGAGGCGCAAAGCAAAGCAATGACACTCGTGGCCGACGCACTTAGACATAATCCGTATTATTGGACATAATCTTATCCACCTGACGTATTCAAAAAAGGGCCAGGCGGAAGAAGAAAAATAATATTAAAATAAACATTCTGTAAATGGCGAAAAACGATTTAGCCGAGTGCGTACGTTCCAGCAGAAACAAAATAGCACTATTGAGATAAAATGAAGTCACAAAGAAGCCTGGCTGAGGTCACACTTGTCGCCCCATTAATTCCGTGTTAAACGGCTATAACTTTGCCGTTTTACGAGTCGAATATCTACTGAAATTAATTAACAATACGAGCTTCCGTAGTTGATGCTGTGCGAATAATCGAAATGTATGTTATTTAAACCGGCAGAGGTTACTTTTAATTTCAATATGAACAATGATTATTTGTTAACACGATTTCACGCACTCGGCCATATAATATTTTATACCATATTTGGGACAGAAGACGAAATAATTTTATGCACTTACACAAATTGTTGGGGAGTGTTTTTCGAAGTTATAGCCTGATCAACGAATTTTATTTTTAAAATATAGACAGTTGACATTTTATTTCATTACGTCTTTGACTCGGTTTGATGACTCAGATGGAAGATTACTGTTGCGAAAAGATTTTGCATACTTGACTTGTTTTTAAATAACTTTCAACGGAGATATCAATTTCATAGCGGAAATGACCGGTCAGTGCAGCACTGTATTCAATATATAAGTTTTAATAGAAAAGGAAATAACAGCTAAATTCGTTTGGGTCACATTAGCCAACCTTCCGGGAGGATTACTGAAATCCCTATTAGTTAACGCTGACGCTATCGACCCGTGAAATCTCCAAGCAACGGTTTGATCAATATGCGGTAATATGCGCTGTCAACAGTACAAGGTTACGTACAAACGTTCAAGCATGTGTTGACACAGGCGTTAATAATTAAATAATATTAGATGCAACACGAGTCATTGCCTCGCGGAGGATATATTGTATGAAGATACTTAGTAATTGCTACTACAAATTATAGTTCCATTCCAAGGCATCTTTCGCATCGGAAGTCTGAGACATCCCTTCTCCATTTGGTAGATACTAATCAATTACAACATTTTCACATAAAAATGTTAAAACTTATCTTCAGAACAAATCCTCGCCGGTGCCTCTCGCGTCTATTTCTATGTTAAATCTTATCATATCAGTAACCTTCACGGCGGATAGGAATTTATTTACGCAAGATGGATCGCTGGGCGTACCACAGCTAAATAATCGCTCATTGTTATGTAATGGACCTCGTGACCGGGTCATCTCTGAAGCATCATAAATCTCATCTATGTAACACAAACGACAGATCAGGCGCTCAATGAATTTTGGCCGAAGAACATATTGATCGATGAATGTGAGCAGGATCTAAGAAATGCAAGCACGATTGATGGGTTGCAAATTATATTTGCGTCATCGACGGACAATTTTGCATACGTCATGGGTTTCACATGAAATAAGAGAAAAACTGTTCATCTCATACTATGGTTTCGTGTATTCGATGTTTTGTCTACTAGTTAAAAGTAGTAGTTGTCACATAGTTAAGATTGAAACCCAACTTGTTATCGACTTCGTAAACTTTTGTATGTGTTCGCTCATGGGTTCTTAAATAGACAAGGTTTAAGCTTATCTCGGTCCAATCGATAAACCACAAGCCGATAAAACTGATATCGAATTATCAGCACCTACTGCGTTGCTTTAATTTAACAAATCATGGCATCAGGAGCTTTCCAGAAGTTTCAGCGAACTCGAATGAAATCATTCAGCTGCTAAGTCCACAATGAGAAAAACAAGTTGTACTTTGCACATCAAACACATTTGTCACGCATTGTGATTAAAACTCATCTCACTAGATCCTACTACGCAGGAGGTCTGAATCATCAGAATATATTTGGAAGACGAAAAAACGTTCCTGTAACTGCCAGTACCTAATTTACCACCCACATGGTGTTCAAATTGGTTCTCACCAAAACAATTTTGTGCTAAAACACATGTGCCTAAATTATACGGAAGTTTGCACTGTTGAAGTAGTTGGAGTAGCAAACCAGGCCGTTTTTTTCTCTCTGGTCTTAAGAAACTCGTAAACCTGGCCGTTTACAACTGTAAAAAGTAAACAGCTTCTTGGTAAAAATCTGTAATTTCGTTGTCCTTAATTTCCCATGAGGTGACATAGTTGAACGCTGTTCTGAATTTGAACTTTTCTTTTTTTTTATTCGCCAGCGCAAAACGTGCAATGTTTATGCATAGAGTGTCGTGTTTTTTTTTCTCCTTACATATGGATTACTGATTGGCTATGATATAGAGTCAATGACGCTGGCTTACAAACAGATACACATGTAGAATTATGCAAATCCCTTGTAAATCTTTCCTTGTAACGAATATGGTAGCCATGTCGATTTCGCATAAGGAGCTTACAACAAACATTGGTTATGTCATGTACAGGGATTATTTATTCATGGTCAAGTTTATGATCAATAGGCTGCACTGTTATTGCATTATCCTTCATTATAAAGGACAGCTTTGATTCTATATGTTTATAGAAGTAAACTTCGATTTATGCAATAGCTCGTACATAATCTTTACCTGCATCTTCAGCTCTAGAAATATTGAGATCATTACATTCTATGTTACGATATGAAATAAGTTTATTTTGTTCTAAAATGTATAAAGTGAGTATATCTGGCCCGAGAATGGAACAAACTGAATCATATCACCATTTCTATGCAGAACAGTCTAGTGACACGGCTCCGGCATAGAATGTCTCTGCGATCGAAGTTGGCGTCGTTCCCAACCACCTAATAAGATTCAGCCTATAAATCAACCAGTAATTTAATACTCTACTGTGTTGTTATTACTTCCTTTTCTCTTTAATGTGTTTTGAAAACTTTGACCTTACTTTTCCTTTTTCATGTCAGATGATTATTAATGATATTCTTATTTGTTTATTTAAATTACAACCAATCATTCGCTACCATTTACAGGCTTTTATAATTAATGTCATGTCCTATGTCTATAATGGTCTAATGAAGATATTCTCCAGATTAACGATACATTTGATATAGGTACTAAACGATTTAGCACGTGAATATTGCGGAAAGGTCGTGGACGCCACACGTCTCTATAATTTATTGATTGCTTTGTGCGTGGGCGCAGCCCACGTGCCATTAACTTAAATAACGACGGACGATCTTTCTATAACTAATTCGTTTTCGCATACCTAATCTAGTCGTAATTAATACGGCAGTGAACCATTTCATATTTATTGACAAGTAACAAAAAAATCAGTTGGAGAACTTGGACTACCATAGATAATTATAATTATGAAATATAATAGATACAATCTAGAGAATGAGTCAACTAATTCGTTTTGAAATATCCGAATAAAATTTGTCCGAATTTCCTCCTTACATAAAAATTTAAAAACCAAACAAATGCCACTTCGGCGGAGTCATCGAACTAAAACCAAACATAACGTATCCCACACCGCCAATATAAATAAAGTCAGTTAAAACTGAGAATATTAATACCTTCAGCCGTTACAACTGGCTGAACCCTCGTAGCAGCAACCTTTCCCTCAATCAACAAGCACGAAGCGCGGGAAAACAAGCAATTGAAACATTCTTCATTAATGTTTTTCTTAAAAGAGCGGGAGCATAAAATAAAATCATCCAGGTAAAACGCAAGACATCAAAGCACTGGGGCCCATAACATTAAATAACATGTTACACTAATAGCGGCAATTAGCAGGAATGTTTACACAAATTAATCACGATGCGAACATCACATCCATCCAGCCCAACGGATGAGCACATGCAATTAATAACAGATAATGTTGTACATACAGTATTTCTAATAAAACCAGCAATCATAAAATCTTGGCCGTCAATGTGAGAACTTGTCTAGTAATGAAAACGAATCAGAATACATGTCATAAGCAGCGGTTCCTTCATAGCACGGCAACATGTGTATGGGACTATAAATACTTTAGCTGCTAACCATCTTTCCGAATACGATTCCCCTTGGTTTTAACAAAAAATACTTCCTTAGAATGTTGACTAAATTCGTATAAGGAGCTAAACTGGAAAACTTAAAAAGTACTCGCAGTACTTACAAAACATTTCTAAATTTTGTACAAGTTACGAGCTCAAGGAACCTCTAAATCTTGGTCTCCAATAAGCTTACGTTACATACGAGGAGGAAGAGATGCTTTATCGATCCAAGCCTGGACAAAATGCCGCATAGCAATTATAGGGGACCCCGCTCCGGCGTGAAATATGGCCGCGCGGCCGCAGACACCGGTAAGATTTGCCCTAGGAGTAACAAACTACGCGGTGTTGAATTACATGATTTACACCCTTCAATACCTACATAAGAAGTATCTGATACAGACATAAAACAAAACGTCTACAATAAAGATTAACAATAGAGATATGTTTGTAGAAACCGGTACGGATCCCGGATACAATACAACACTAAACTAAGGGTGTCAAGTACGGGAACGTAATAAAAACTCGTACAGATAAAAGCTTGAAAGAGCGAACGACTGCCATTAAACAAAGCGGAGCAATAGGCCGGGAAATTGTAAGGATGAAGTCGAAAGATAAAAGTAATGATCGCAGCACCGGCCGACCTTGAGACGAGAAAACACTTAAACAAAGAGTGATTACAGACAAGACCATTGCCTACTGTGCGAGTGCATGTGACAAGCCGCGACCGTTGCCACACCGGCCATGATGTGCGAACGCATTCCTGATTCGATACAGAGAACGCTGCGCTAGCGACGACGGTGTACAAACACATTCACACTCGCGCAAATGAATATTTACACGAGCGCCTGCACGAATAACGAACACATTTTGAAAGTAATGTCGAAGAAAATAAAAATGCCCCCACAATAAACACAGAACCAATTAGCAACAGAAAAATAAGCAAAAAGAGAAATCGGTTCCATTATCGGCCGTTCACGGAACCGTACAAAAAATCAGCTGCTGATACAGTTTACGGTTGCAATAAACATTCTGTGCGCTGTTTTCAAGTTCTTTCTTCAGTTTATTTTCGTGTAATGGCCATGACCTCTTCACCGGGAGATATCAGCGAGTGACCAGCCGCTCTCGCCCCTCTATCGCTTTCTTCTGACCCGCTTTTCATAAACAATACTTCGACAACGGCGCACCGGTCGTGCGGACGCGAGAAAGTAGCCGATAACATGTAAGAGGCGATGCCTGTATCAATTTAACCAATAGCCATAACATGGGCCTGCTGAACAACACTGCCGATGCATGTTACAATGAGAATCCGAATACCGAATTGGTCACAGAAAGGCAGTATCCGATTGCGAGCGCAGTTTAATTTACCGTGCGAACTATTGCGATACACGATTCGTACAAACTGATATAGATTTCCAAATCAAATATGCACTAGGTGATAAAAATAAACAAAACCGTTATAAAAACCAACCACAGAAGCACACAGACATGTTTTGATGCGACACGCTACCCTAATTGATACAGATTATTATCTATTCAGAGGGACATGCGTACCGTTAGACTGGGGGAAGAGCAGAGCAGATGTTACCCTTATTGGATTAACAATGACGTTGATAGTTTCCAAATCATTGCAGACTTCCTTAACATAATGTTGTTTTAATATTATTTAAGAGCAAGAGTAACTGCAAAATATAAAACGTACAGGCGGAAAAGAGTATTACGACTGTTTTTAAGTGGGTAACCAGCCAGCGTTTAATTAAATGAGGATGCGGAGTAAGAGATCTCGGCCACAAAACAATGAAGGTCATAAATCACAGTTTCCTCCGAGTAACAGTTGCATCCTACGGCAGAAGCTTCGCGGCGGCAATCGGGCGCACTATCTAAATTGATGGTTTCCGGCGCACATTAGAGAAGAGTCTATCGTGCAGCTGTCTGCGTACGCGACACACTTCATTTGCCACTGCGCGTGCGCCCCGTAGAAAGTGACGCTTTGTCATCGTCCACACTCGCCCAAAATCGAACAAACTGACGATAGAAAGAGACAAGCAAATGCAGACCAGTGCAAGGTAAAACGAGAGGGTCGTTCATTGTGTGAGAACATTGAAGTTGCACATTTGGCGTGTTGGCATCCGCGCACTCCGTTTCACGGGTTGTTTGATCTCGCACATCGGTAGGATTCCGCGTCGACAGCATTATCTGGACGCCATCTGAACACCTATTTATCGGTGCGTACGATGCTGGTTTCTCAACGAGCAGATCGCAATCGAGGCATCTCGTTGCGGTCATCATCCATGTTTACCATAATAATCGGTCACCGAACCGTGCAAGTACATAATTGAATGTAATTTCCGGTGATTTAATCATTACAATTCCATCAGCTGACACAGTTACAGATCAAATAAAATATATTAGCAGTGGAGGTCCATCTCAGCTTGAATAGCTTTTTCGCTTCGAATTCGATTGGTAGTAATTATTTCAAATGGGTTCGTTTCCAGCGATGTATTTTTTGCCTGGCCACGCCACAATTGATTTAAACTTATTCGACATCATTAAATTCTTGTTATTACAAGCGTCCGTGTTAGTCCCACGCGTGGGTGTGTATCAGCGTTTGAATTAATTTATTCATGTGGGCCGTTCGGTAGGAGAGACCAAAAACACACTAGATCGGGTTACGGTCGTTAATCAAAGCAGCCGACTAGGAAGAAGATAACTAGTCGTCATTGGCGACAAAAAACCGAGAGTTGAGTGACGACATGCAGCCGACGGCGACGGCCCTCACTCCTCCTAATGGCCTTTTTAGACACGTTAACAACGTTCCACGAGGCTGTTCTCAGTTCATCACTCCTAGAACATTGAACTCGATCCTACACAAGAACATTTTCTATATTCCAATAAAATATTGGTTCGTTGGGTGACGTTTCGCCAGTCGACCGACAGTCTTGAAGAGATGCAAATACGAATTCTCATTTTATTAGTCATCAGAATAGGGTTAATTAAAACGGAATATTTCGAATCTCCCACAGGTTTGTGGCATACTCGGATGAGTCAGCGTCAGCGGTCGGAAGGATAATCGTTTAGATCGGTCATCGATTACGTAAGCGTCGTAGTAAATACATATTTTTTGTTCAGAGACTTGAAATAGACAAAGAAGATGGTCGAAGGATATTGACGTGGTAAAAAATTGAACAAACTTACTGTTGTATGGTAATATTCACTCACCTGAAACAAAATAAGACAACATTAGATACGTTCTACAAAGCGTAGGGCTAGCCAAGAACAATGGGCGTAGGGAAAGGCCAAAATAAAGGTCAGGGCTGCGGCGAGTGTCCCATTAAATATTCATGGGTGTATTCGCGTATTGTATGACAAAGAAAATATTTTTAATGCGCTTGGTGCAATAAGAGAGGACAATAACGCTTTACCAGTGAACTCGCATCATAAAATGGTACACGATGACATTGAGAATACGTGATTTGACCGGCGGCGGACGTGGCTCTCAGGCTTTGAGCTTTGCGGAATTGTATTTCCTTGTACTCTGATTTTAAGTACGTTCAATATTTGCAGTCTTACGGCGGCTGCTTTGAAAAATAATTTACGAAGATATCTTCATATGTTTTTGTTTGATTTCTTTAATTCTGTTTGCGAAGTCAACGTTGAGCTTCTTTCTTAGATTTAGAGAGCTGCATTAATTAAATCAACATCTGCTGGAGAAGTGCTTGATCGTTTTAAGACAAATTCTGGAAAACGATGGGGTGGTCTTGTTCTTTTCTCGCACCCCTCACCAATTATTTTATTTAAAGCTTTAGTTTTATATTTACAGTGTCTTTCTTAGAATTTTAAAGTATACCCTCGGTTATTTCCCCACTTGCACCACATGTATCGTGGCTGAGCCGCGGGCGGCACACGAGCACGGTTTATGCTAATGCTCAGCTGCGCCGGCGCAGGCCTGGGCATGACCACCCCGCAAGCACTCGCAACCAACATCAAGGTACCTACCTTACAAAGTAACAAACGACGTTGTCAACCTTACACATAATACGAGGTGCATTCAATAAGTACCTAGCCTCATCGCCAGAGGGTGCTGTAGTTTCAAAAGAGTTTTACCACATTTAGTGTAGCACATTCTTTTTAATTCTTTTTTCAAATTTTCATTCCAATCCCTTCATTTGCGAACGTGTCGATCGGTTTTACAAAAATGGAAAAAGAGCAATATCGTTCGGTGATTCGATTCCTATTTTTGGAAGGGAAAACGCGCATCGAAATAAAAGAACGCTTGGATGCTGTGTACGGTGACTCTTCTCCATCGATGGCCACCGTCAAGAATTGGTTCAACGAGTTTGCACGTGGCCGTACGTCGGTTTTTGATGAACCACGTCCAGGTGCACCGAAAACAGCTGCTACGGAGGAAAACATTTAAAATATCCGTGATCTCGTATTGGCAGATCGCCGATGGAAGGTTCGCGAGCTAGCTGAGACTGTAGGAATTTCAGAAGGAACAGTGCATCATATTCTTCACGAGGAACTCGGCATGAGAAAGCTGTCGGCGCGATGGGTGCCGCGTTTACTCACACCAGAAAACAAGCGCAACCGTGAGACCACATCGGAGACGTGTTTGGCGCTGTTTAAGCGGAATCCAGCGGAGTTTTTGCGTCGTTTTGTCCGTCCGACCGACCGTCGATGAAACCAGGATCCACTGGTACACACCAGAGACCAAGGAGCAATCAAAACAATGGATCCAGACCGGGGAACGTGCTCCAAAGAAGGCGAAAACTGTAAAATTGGCCGGAAAAGTTATGGCTACCGTTTTCTGGGATTCACAAGGTGTGATCTACATCGATTACAAGGGTAAAACAATTGCAGGGCTTTACTATGCCGATTTATTGGGCCGATTCGATGCCGAATTAAAGAAAAAACGACCCCATCTGGCGAAGAAAAAAGTGCTGTTTCACCACGACAACGCACCGGTTCACACGTCTGCCGTTGCCATGGCCAAATTGGTCGAATTACGCTACGAATTGTTGCCCCATCCACCGTATTCTCCAGATTTGGCCCCTTGTGACTTCTTTCTGTTTCCTAATCTGAAAAAATCACTCGCCGGGAATAGATATGGATCAAATGAGGAGGTCATCGCCGCCACGGAGGCCTATTTTGCAGAGTTTGACAAAAACTATTTTTCGGACGGGTTAAAAAAGTTGGAGCATCGCTGGGCTAAGTGTATCGAACTAAAAGGAGACTATGTTGAAAAATAAATTGCCACTTTTCCAAAATTTTCGTTTACTTTTTGTAGGCTAAGTATTTATTGAATGACCCTCGTAAATCGATTATGCGAGCGTCTAAGATCTACTCGGAGGAATAGGGAGATCACCAGCAGTTCCGGCTGCATCGGGTAAGAAATCTAAGAATTTAGGGGTCTAAGTAAAAAAACCTCATTCACATTTTGCTCAACCTAGAGAAAAAAAATCCGAAGCCCACGCTACAGTATGGATTCGCCGGTGGAACCAAGGCGGATATTATATTATATTTATTTATAACAATATGTAAAATAATAAGATAAATCCTTCATTCAGAAACAAACTTAAAATTAATGAGTGACCTTAAAACGTTACCTAATAATTATTCGTTATGAAATGCATGAATCACATAACCATATAGCATTTAAACATATTAATCAATTCCACGTTAGTTTTCATAAACAAAATTTGTTTGTCTACACATTTTTTTAATAGTCCAGTATAGCAGTGATATTTTATACATATAGTGTTCGTTTAGTACTATGTGTGCGGAGTCGGCGCGGCCGATGACGGCTCTAATTACCCGCCCCGCTGCGCACGCGCCGCCGACGACGCTGCCCTTGGACTAGCTGCTTACTTCACACACGATATAACCGAAACAAAATATCTACAGTTCCTATGCGTACGGAATGGAATGCCGGCTCGATTTAAGTTAGAATAAGCATAAATTAATCTTGAGCACAAGCATCGGCTGCGGTTCTTGGCTTCTCGTCTATCGAAATAAGCGGAGTGCAGCTCGTAATCCTGGCTGATTGTAACGTATGGGGGATAGATCCGCGCGGCCGACGGACAAATTCGCGCGCGGTCCTCACCGTCGCGATTAGCATGACATTCCACTTCTTCGCCGGATTGAGCCGTCAGAGGCTGCAGGAGATTTACGGCAGCGATAGCGAGCGCCCTTCCGCCCGTGCTGATAAATAGCCTCTCTAATTATATTTACGCAGCGCCGGTCGACGCGCTATAAATCCTCACCGTGGTATGTTGGAATAACACCGCCGTTTACAGCCAATAAGGGCCAAACTCGTAGGATCCATCACCGCTGACGCGAGTATTAGCCCGAAATTAGTAAACTAGCGATAAAATGTAATACATTTCAACATTACAGTCAGCATCACTTAGAGAAGTTTAGTTCACGGCGCGCTCCACAAATCACGCCGTATTAATAGAACGCATTCTTGGGCAGGATGCATGTGAACGTGACGCCCGATACCATAGGTCCCGACTGGATGGAAATACTCCGGAAGTGTACAATTAAAGACAAGCGAGATGCGTATGACGGATGAGTCACTGAACTCTGCCCAAGGTTATGGAAGGGAGTGTAAACAGTCTCAACGGCGAACCGCATCCATCAAGCGTGCAAACAGAGTAACCGAGACACGTCAATATTAGTCCCAGACTCTGCACAGATATGTACCAGCTTATTGCATTTGCAATCGTAGATAACAACGATAAGGGTACTCGTATTTACAAGCAATGCTAAGTGGATGACGCACGAGAAATTATCGATTTTTGATATAGGAAAATTCGCGATTTGACATTGTATAAACTAATTGATGTCAACATAATTACACGGTGACTTGATATATGATAATAAAACACTTGCGTACGTAAACGAAAGCAACGTTTTCGTTTTTATAAATTGCAATATTATTAATGTGACACATTTGAAGACGTGTCCGAATTTCTTGGCTTGGGAAAGTCCACACGTTACATCACGAAATCTCATAACTTTGTGATTCATGCTCACATGCCTGATTCAGATGAGAGGCAATCGAGCTCACTGGGCCATCTCTCTAGTCTAACACTAACACATAACGCCCACACGAACTATAAACCATCTTTATTGTTTTTTTCAGTTTCAATAAACACAAAGTCCGAGCTCCAAGAAATCACGACTGTTTACTACACAAGGCAAGAAAAACGTGCAGTATCTATAGAGATAGAGATTTAAAAATAAAAAGTACTACTTACACAACATTCCACTATATCGTATTCTAAAATTAGCGAATGACACACGGCTGATAAAGTGATGCCATCTCGACAGTGCATACCCAAGATTGTTATTACTAAAAATATTGTCAACGATAGACAGGACAGCGCCGTCGCCGAGCCGATCATATCTCGGGAAATATCTAGGCATGCGATCCATCCAACTATGTATTTCGAGACTTATTCTCGCCAGCTATAACATTATAGACACAGGATAAACGACTCTCGTGATGAAGCAATAAGACCGCGTTAATTATTGCATCGAGTGCAGATCACGTAACTAAACGCGATAAGGAAGACCAACGAGCAGCGTATCATAATCAGTCAACATTTAATTCATACAACTTGTCACCGAGCAGTTTCTTAGTCGAATCGTAATTAGGTATATCGATATCTGAGTTACTTGCCCATATCTGTACGCCGAAGGTCGGCCAGACTTTCGCTACGTAGCGGCGCTGCGTGGCCACATTATGCCAACTGGCCCAACCTGAGCGTCGGAAAATCTAGTCGCCTACACGATTGCGCGGCTAATACGCGATGCAGACACCGCGCGCTGCGGCGATCGCATTACCATACAGACAATCTAAAAGTCAATACAGGAGCCGTGTTGACATTGGCCCACCGTTACTGTTGGTTTTGTAACGATATCAAAAGCCCGCATTCCAGCGGGCTTGTTGTTGAATGAGAGGCTCGATTGTTCTCGAGCGGCAGGCGATCGCCCACGTGCGCAGAGGTGTCGCGCTGATTGCACAACCGGCGCGCACGCCTGGCTGCGATCCCGGCGCAGGTGACCATTTGCTTGACGGCCTTGCGAATGAAGGGCAAGACCGCCGGCCACAGAGCTACCGGGACGTCCGCAGAGCGTGACGACTGCGAGCACTAACGAGACACCACCGCCTCCCCATCGTGTATTTTGATACCCAAGAACCGGCGAGACCGGATACATCGTATGTACTCGTATCTACCTACACGCAAGGGAGGCTTCGGATCGCGGGTGAAGAAAAATAGTTGTTTGGCCCAAACGGTAGATAAGGTATGGTATATATGTGCGGCGGACGCGCTGGCCTCGCTCGCGTGCCGCTGCATACGGATCGGGTTTCGTTCCGCAAAGTCGAGATAACTGCAGCACGCCGACACTCACTGCATACTAGGAGCCGACTTTGAAACGTAGCTCTAGCCTTATTGTATCCTCTTTTAGCTACTGTCGTCTTATTTGAATAAGAAATGCGAGGTTACTCTTATAGTAAAATAATTAATTAAGTTTCCTGAGCGTTTTACGGGTTAGTCATGATGCCAGAGCGTTCCCAATGTCTAACGGGTCGCTACGGCTAAAAACAGCGTTCTAATAATCGACACTCGATCTAAAATAGCCGCGTGACAAACGAAACCGAAAGTGATGCGTGATGCAACGGACCCGAATTTAGCTGGTGCAGCCCAGGGCGGTGCATCGGCCGCGAGGGAACGTTGAGGCCGGCGCCGCGGGTGCCAAACGGCTGGCATTTCGCACTAATGACACGAATAAGATATTAGCACGGATAGCTCGCCAGTCGGCGCCGCCATCCAACACAGGTATTCGGGCCGCTTGTAGAATCAAAATTAACCCGCGACCGATAATCTATCTATCTATAGCTAAATGATGCGTTAGCGCATGCGATACCAATAAATGTCGGAATCGGGACTGGTTCCCTGCAGGCGGTGATCGTATGCGAGAGAACCGTTATAGCCGCCACATGAAAGTTATTCAATAATCCAACTGTATAATACGATTGGCTCGGAGGCGTCGTTGATATGCAAAGAACGTTGAGCATGATCGGCGGCGTGCATGTGCATACGTTTGTTCGGCGAGCCGTAAGGGCGCGTGTGGGGGAAGGCTACGCGTCGGTGACACGCCGGCCGCGGGTCGGAGGTCCGGCCGCATTCCGCCGCCGCATGAAAGTGAAACCGCTTCGGCGATCAACCGCTCAGCTGTAGAAAGTCCACGATTACATCTCGCCAGCGCCGGCGTCGCCGGACGAGCAAAAACTGCTATCGCGCCGAGTCGCGCCGGGCTCCCGGGAAACGAGGCGCCCCGGGCGACGTCGCGCGGAGAAATTGCCAATAACCGCTGGCGGGCGCTAAACGATTCCTTTCATTTACTCAAACGCCAGCTGGCTATGGCTTGTTGAAATGTTAAATTTCACTTAAACTAACCGTAACCGAGTGACCGGGGGCTATTTCCGATAGTTGACTTTGTGATACAAAATAAATCACAACGGTTTAATCGTAAACATTATCTAACGTTGCTTTTATGTATGGTTGTTGGTATTCGTATGAAAATATTAGAAAGAACTTGCATTATCCGGTTTAGGTTAACTCCAGCTTTTTACTTGGAACAGTTTTTTTTTGTCTCAAATATTTTTATTCAGCCAGTACGATTACTGCGACGGAATAAGATTATCCTCAGACATTAACTGCAACCTAAATGTCTGTTCAATCAAAATAACGAAGTCATTGAAGTGTTTGAAACCAAATTAAAGTCAAGCCTAGAAATAAAAACGGATCGTGATTTAGCTAAAATACGAGGTGATCTAGATAGACAAGACCCGTTATCGAATGGAGCTAATCCGCTAAGTCATTCGAGTTTCATAGCAATATTCCATAATACAGCAATCGGTAGTCAAAAGCGTTTGTCGTAATCATCTTGAATGGTGTGCAAGTTGGCTTCCTCGGACTGGTTTGAGTGCTAGCCCAAGTTTGTTGCCACTAATATCCATTTGTGGACTCATATGATGACCACTCCTTTATTGGTGAAGTAGTTTAGTGGTCGTGCTGTTTGCAACGGAAACCTACTAAGTAAATACGTGAATCTAATGAGCAATACAAAACGATGACTTTGTGAATGTTAATTAACACCACTTCCACGTACTAATTTCATATGGGTTCTAATAAAGACCAGGCATTCCTAGGAATAATTACACCTTGTAATTTATGTGGGGTTCAAAGAACGAAAACGTTCATTGAGCGAAAACTTCCACGTTGACTTGTGTATGTGTTGAGAGTTCTGTTAACAGACAGGCGCAACACGACGCGGACGGTGCGACGCGATTCTGGTAGAGCAATTCCATGAAGTGTTCATAGAAATTGTTCTACTAGAGTCGTATCGCGCCTGTCTGCGTAGAATTGTTTAGGGAAACAGTATGGCTGTCGCTACAACCATGGAGATTGTTCAAGTTTGCTGACGAATCTAAAGCATTGGTTACTCAAGCACACGTTTTTAATTTTTTTGAGAAGCTCTGAGTATTTTGAACAAGTTATTGTACCCAGTCCTAAAATCTGCACCAGAGGTAATAAACACATCGACATCTGCGGAAATCTTAGATAAAAACCGTCGTACAGCATGTAAGGGGAAATGTAATCGTTTCGCCGACCAGTGTAACCCGTTGTGAGCCGGTATATGCAGAGGGGAGAATAGTAATCATTTGACAAAAACTACAATTAACTGGAGTTGATACTCGTAGCTAAGAGGGACCCTGTGGTGGGACCGGTAGTGGCGAACGGTACATATTACCCGTGACTGTGGTGTGTCACGATTCGAAGTATATTAGGTAATGGTTTTAGAGCTAATAAATGAGGCACGTTTAGTATAAGAACAGGATAGACGTTGTAACCATAGACATTAGGATCTAGTATCTATGGTTCTAACATATAAATTAAATTCTTCTGCCTGCCCCTTTCCCTAACTATTCATATTTAATTGTTTTTTAAATTCGTTTCTATCATCATAAACTGACATTACTGCAGCGGGGGGATCATCCCCTTGATATGGGGGGATTTAAGGTAAACATAGTACATCTCTTTCTTCCATGTATTTCAAATAAATAAAATCGAAGTGTCTGTTCGTAATGTCAAAATTAAAGGCTTTTACTAAACGCATTATTAAAGTACACCACTACGCTAAAATAAAACAATTTTTAAAATTTTTGTCTGTCCGTTTGTTCCGACTTATCTCTGAAACGGCACTGTCAGATAGCCGATTTTATAAGGAGTAACTTTATTTTAGAAAAAGAATTAGTAAAGAGACACATTATTGTTTTCAGACACCCACACGCGACCGAAGTCGCGGGCACAGCTAGTTCTACATAATAATATATTCCGGCTCCTCAATGATATGATGCGGATTTCTGCCAAAAAATAGCAATTTATTATTACAAACCTGGCAGACGTTTGGCGAAAAAAGCATTGGGGAATAGTGCAAAAGAATACTCGTAGATTCTGTTTTTCTACAACAACACAACGGTTACGTTTCTGTCTGTACGTGTCTTATCCATAGTGTAGTATCAGTTACGTAGGTAAGGTAGAGCTACTATCGTATTCGCAACTCGACACGCCCGATGCGACTCGAAACAACCGTATGATGAGTTCCACGTCATAAACACATCATAATAATGTAACTATTATTATGGCTGACGTTACAATGGACCTTGTTAATGATATTCAGACTATTACAACCGTGTGTGTTTCAATTATCATCGCACTTTACATTCATTTTATTAACGTAGAATAGGTCCAGTACAGAAAGCAACCAGCCTTACCAAGAGGCATCGTATTACCCAGTAACTGGGTTGTGGAGGTCAGATAGGCAGTAGCTTCATGTGAAATACTGATATTCAGCTGCATCCGGTTAGACTGGAAGCCGACCGCAACATAGTTGGGTAAAGGTTAGGCAGGCAGGCAGAGGTCCAGTACAGAAGGCAGGACGTCTGTGGTCTTCTTTTCGTGTCGTTGGTACTGTTCCGCGTTGTTTTCTTTTTTTTAGGGTTCCGTACCCAAAGGGTAAAAACGGGACCCTATACTAAGACTCCACTGTCCGTCCGTCTGTCTGTCACCAGGCTGTATCTCATGAACTGTGATAGCTAGACAGTTGAAATTTTCACAGAATGTGTATTTCTGTTGCCGCTACAACAACAAATAAAACAGAATAAAATAAATATTTAAGGGGGCTCCCATACCACAAACGTGATATTTTTGTTGTTATTTTATATGTAGTGTTAAATATTGTATGGTGGTACGGGAATCCTTCGTGTGCGAGTCCAACTCGCACTTGGCCGGTTTTTAAATATAGTTTTAGCCCAGTAGGTGGCCACGTTAATTGCAGCATCGGTTGCATTCTTTAGGTAATCGGAGGAGCAGGTGAACGGGCACTTAGGACATTCCAGCAAGTGGGGCATTGTCTGATCAGAAGCACGGGAAGTACCGCACTCGCACTGGGTGTGGGATTGGTCGGTAAATCTCCACTTCGACAAATTGTGTCTGCAGTGGCATACTTGGATACGTACGCAATCGATTGAGAGCTTTCCATACAGGCGTCAGCGGGAACAAAACTAGTATATGCTAGCCTCGTATTCTATTGAAACTCCGTACTCCGCTAAGCCAGTACAAGGTCATAGTATTACCAATGACGTGCAGTCGACTGTACGTATCGTTTCTGAATATTTACTTGTCTATGATCAGGAAGAATAGAAATAGGTTAATTTTTACTTAATTTGCATAAGTTTATGTGGGTAATTAAGACAGACACGTCACTCTTTACATATTTGTCGGGATTCAAGTGTGGCTCTTTGTAATAATAAAATGCTCATTATCCTTTGCTAATCATATTAGAAACTGCCATTTTGTCTGTTCTAGGAATAATTTTAATTACTCCTACGTTATTAACCGACTTCAAAAAAGGAGGAGGTTCTCAATTCGGATGTTTTTAAATTGGCATAATCAGTAAAGTAAAAAACACAAGGGCACCAATAATCAATAAAACAACTCGCACCTTCATTTCGAAACCGTTACTAAACAAAAAAACTAAGTTTCACAGGAGAGCTAATTTACGATTTTTGCATGACTATTTACCTCTTAATAAAAAAGTAATGAACACATAAGAGATATATTATTTCTGGCTTTATTTGTTAAATTATAGGTTTCTTTTTAAGGTAAGTAGTCATAATATAAGTAAGATGGCGTTAATAACTCAATTTCGCGAAAATTTCGTTTAGTAACGGTTTCGAAATGAAGGTGCGAACTGATAACAGCCAATCAGCTGTTTGTTTTGAGCTCCTACATACCATTCTTGGTCCCTACCTACGTCTGAAGGGTTAAATCGAATCTTTACAATTCGTGTTATCGAGTTATCATGTAAAGTAATTCTTCAGCGCAAAAGAAGTTATCAATAACGTAATTTTCGGAACATGCAACTTGAACTGTTGTGAATTTCTGTATTAATTCAAGACCGTGAAAACTCGATTTTTACACGCGTTTCAAAATTCTATAGAGAATCGACCTCTAAAAATGGGACAATACTATGCAATCATGCGCCAAGAAAATTATACATTTTATTCTTAAAATATTTTTAATACATTTTTTAATTGTAAACTTTTCGCACACAAAAAGGTACAAAGGCGGACTTAATGCCTTACATTTCGATGGTAAATGCATAACTAATAATGGCAGGTTTTCGGGAGTTAAGATCCTTTTGGGGAAATATTATTCGGTAACAGCCAAAATACGTTGTCCTTCAGTGAATTTGATAGCACAAAATCATTAAACCTTTCTAATAAATTCCTAAACTTCTCTGTATGAGACGTTTAGGATACGTGTATACGACGAATAGGGCTGAGCTGCGCCAGCGCAGACCGCATCAGACATGCAGCATCGTTTACGTTCCTCTACATTTGACCACAATGCCGATACTTGCGCATGCGACGCTCAGACGACTGATGCAGTTCGATTGGCTAATTATGTCACGTTCGGCGACAGGGCGGCTGTATACGGTTTAGTGGGAAGCTGATGTCATGTGTAGGCTCGATTTCGCAAGGTTAAGGTAGACAGTTCATTCAGATTATTTGGAGGAAATGCTTTTAAAAAACCTTAGAAATTATTTGATGAGTGATGGTGAGTTTCATTCAATAATGGTCTATTTTTGTCCAAGCTATTTCTATTTTTACTTTTAGATTGGTTTCCCTATAGGTACTTGTATTTAAAGCT
This sequence comes from Gortyna flavago, assembly GCA_963669345.1. Taxonomy (NCBI): domain Eukaryota; kingdom Metazoa; phylum Arthropoda; class Insecta; order Lepidoptera; family Noctuidae; genus Gortyna; species Gortyna flavago. The sequence goes on from OY770132.1 coordinate 3,326,225, forward strand.
ATAGCTGTTGTATTATTGTTTCCAAATGTTCATTTATTTGCTTCACTATACATAGAGCCAGCGGTAATAGGAAACTAAAGTAACTATTGAATGTATTATCCTGCTTGTTTCCCAATCTATACTAAACTGTATTCTTATTATAAAACCAATATAATAAGAAATGTATTATTTATTACCACCTTCAAGTAGTAATCACAAAAGGCAGTGTTGATATCAAATTATAAATGTAATTAATTACTAATAATTTATTAAAGTCATGATTAATACTTGAATGTATTAGGTATTTAAGAAATAACAATTGCTTGTTTGAGGACTTTGATAACATCAAACTCCTTAAAAGTAGCAATTGTTATTTCATCAACAAAAACTTCTAGAAAACAGAAATAAAAGTACCTGTAAGCAGAAAGATAAAATATTGTTTGGTAAAAGATGTTTAAAAAATTAAAACATGTGTGTGATAACATGTTTTATTATTTACCTATATTAAAAACTTTTGTTCAAGTCTTCCTTTACAGCAAAAATAACACGTCTTATCACATTTATCTTGCTCCTCCACACTCATCAGTCATCCTTATCAAGAATTCCAAGATAAACACTATAACTTGGCCATATTGTAGCTCCTAATGATAACAATATAAATTGCACTAGGCACAGGTATCTTCAATTCTGCCAAGTTTAATCTATTGTATTACTCTATGACACGCAGTTATGATAAATATAAGATTACTGCCTTCTCAGACAGTCTATGCTATAATAATATCCATGAAATATCTCATTTTAGAGCACATAATATACACTTTGAAGAGATCTAAAACTAATAGATAGTGTAAAATTGATGCCCTTGATCTCATTTTTGTATAAATTTACAACAGAAAAAAAGTTTGCAAATAGTTTTACCAACTTTGACAGCTGTGTGTATCTGTGTGGGTCGTGTCTAGTGTGGGACCAATCTATCAAGACCAACTATGCAAGCAAAAAAATATACAACGTGGTTTTTGCTTGCAGTTCCTTTGCTTGTGTCCTTAGCCACATTTACGAGTAAAAAAAACGTATTGTTCGTTGTCTACTCTACGCAGGTAGGTAGTGTAAAAGTTTAAAACTTTTGAAAGTAAGTTTACCTTGCAAAGGGTGTCTGTTCGACGTGGTACACGGAGGTGATGGGCTCTGTTCGCATGAGGCTGCGGAGCCGCTGCTCAGGCAGTTCCAGCAGTCCATCACTTGCTGTTTTGAAGTCAGCCTTACTCAAATCACTTAAAACACTCATTTTTAAAACGTGTAGACGACTACCGACCGAGTCGTAACGACGGTTACAGCTTCAAAGCGTCACTAAACGATTCACAATAGTCCTTAAAATCAACGTATACACTTATTTATGTAAAAAATGGCATCAATTAGACCACATGAAACATTTTAATGCCTCCGGTTTCTCAAAAGGCAACTGAGTGCTCTCCCTTGTCATTGCGAGAAGCGGTTACGGATTCATTCAAAACGCTCCACTTTGAATCGCCACGATAATTAAACAAACTTAAGTTTCACTTCATAATAATTTGCAATGAAAAGTAATAATTTGTTTATTTACACACGCGTTCCGGAAAAACTAAAAATTGACAAGACCGGCGGGACAGCTGCGCATCGACGAGTCGATCGCACTTCGCCGTACACGTTTCTGTCGGTCCGTTGAGACTCGAGCCGAGCCTGCCCATACCATTCAAAATTCGATTCCAGCGAATGTCGTTGTTCCAACGTTCTAAGTTCGAAAGTTGCAAAGCAAGGTCAATGCGTGAATAACTTAGAAGTTTTCCTTTTAACTAATAGGTGGCGCTTCTTCGAACAGCTTATAGCGGCATCTATTGACGAGGTTTTAAATCATGATCATTCAAGTAATAAACACAATGGCGCTGTGTGTTTCAGAATCACAACCACTGCGAGTTTAGCACCAAAGGCTAACGGGAATCTTTCTATTTGTACCAGACTACAATAACGGCTTTTGCTCATATTCCCTGTAGCGGGGCATGAAACGAAGACTTGAAAGCTATTATAAAATCGGAAGTTCGCGCCTTGGGAAAGAATTCAACTTGATTTGCGCCTTAGTGCATAATCCGCAGAATCCATACTATACAAAAGTACTCTGTGGCAGAATCCGTGTCCCAAAGAGTATAATAATAATACGGGAGAAGAGAGCCCTCTTGTGCCATTTCGATGTATCCAAATTCGATGAGTCGCCACCTGCATTTCTTAACGGGAACTAAGGCAGGAATGTCTCTATTCATATATTATGTATATAAGTGATCATTAAAATTTTCTTGTTTTTTTGCAAATAACAGCTGTGTTTACGTCGTATGTCGATTAAAATGCGATTTGCGAATATAATGATGATACATTTACCTACTAAATTACAATCATTAGAATTTAATAACTGAAGGAGTTAATATTTATACTTTAATGATCGTGATTCATTGAGTAAACGAGTCATCGTTATATTATCGAATCGCATTTTGATCAACATACGATGTGAACACAGCGTCTATTTGCAAAAAACACAAGAAAACTTGAATTTTGAGCGCTACATTTATTGGAAACAAACAAGCGCAGACGCAAGTCGCGACGGCCATTATGTATGATGTTGCCAGAATATGTCACACACAATATGGATTTCCGTGACAAGGTTGCCATAATTGATAACGCTGGACAATACTGGACGGCAAAGATATCATTGACTGGACAGTATGAAATATAATAATGTGATCATTTTGATGGAATATATAACAATTATTCTCAAGAAAAATACTTTATATTAAATTAGTTATCTAAGTTATTTTTTGTTAAAATCGGGATTGCAGAGACATCTATCGATAATTATGAAACTAATAGTTTCTTGTTAAGTCAAGTAGATGGCGACTCTTCGTGTACTGAAGTGGTGCTTGTTTTAACTGTCTCCGCCCTGCCATGTCCCGTCCGGGCCACAAGACACGGATCATGCACTGTGTAATATAAACTGCTTCATACAAAATGTATGATTGTAACTTTTCAAATCCGTGCCCGTAAACGGAAACGTAACGAGTACACGGTACGCTCCGGGCGCAGCTTGGTCTAATATAAATCTTCCCCTACAGTTGTTATATACTTGTTGCTTACTTAATATTTTAATTTACAGAAATTTATTAGATGCTGAAATATGTATAAAAATAAACTAAACGGTGAGAAAACCCTTGTTCCTTGTGAATCCTACGGATCGTGAAATAACAATAATACCCCAAAATTGTAGGTACCTATATAACTTTTCTGCTAAGTACCCAACTTTTAAGGAAAATAATTAAATACAGTTTAAGTTTTCGTTACATATTCGATTTTATTATTTTTTATTCTTCTGCCAGGCCGCGTTGACACGTTCTCCGAGGATTTTGGAACCGGGAATGAGGAATTTCTTGAATGAAGGGTGTTCTTCTAATCTAGCCAGCCACGCAGCGGTACGGGGGAATCTGAAATAAAGGGACAACGTTAGAGTTTAATATTAAAAGAAGCCAGCTTCACAGACAGACAATAGTATAATCAGCCTATAATATTCCCATTGTTAAAAGGTTTCCTCTCTGTAAGAGGGAGTGGGCAGTAATCTACCACGCTGCCGCGCTGGCCCAGTGCGGGTTGGTAGATGTCACATGTCTTCGAATTGTTTGTTCTAGAATATTATTATGCCGGTTTCCTTCACCGTTTTGAGAGCAGTGGTGATGCGATTATTCACACAAAGTAAAACCACCGTAAAACGCCTGTCTCGGTTCAATCCCACGACTTACAACTCGTTAGTCGGGGCCGTTACCACTGGGCCGCACCACTGTACCCAGACAGACCTACTGTTAGGTATTGATAAATAACCGAAAACAAAATAAATTGTTTTGACCTGTACATAGAGTCTGACCAACGAAACCTGACCAAGAAAAAAGGCGGCAATTTAAAAAATCAAAAGCTGCTATACACTGCGTAAACGCAATTGATACAATTTATTATTCATTGCGAATTTATTGATTTATTGACATTGACAATTAGGATTGACAGTCCTAAAATGTCTCCATTCTAAAAGTAAAAAAAAAAAAGTTTAATAAATAATTCGTTGTCAGCTTTCGTTGGCCAAACTCTAGTCTCATCATACTAGCGCTGCGAGATTTATTTTTTTAAGTGTCGCAGTATCATGCTGAGATAGGAGCCTTTTGGCCTCGTATAGGACTTTGTTTAATTTTTTGTTTTTGTTACTGTTTTTTTTTAATAACTTGTTTTTATTTTTTTGTGTTTAGTTTTTACTTAGTTTAGTAATAGCTTGTGATCCTCCTGTACGAGTCGCAATAAATACTTTTTCTTTCTTTCTTTCTATCAGCCAAATATTTATAGTGCAAGTCTGGCTACAAAACTTTGATTTCGCTTTTTTCAAGTGAAAATCAGAGCAGACCAATTCTATGGCACATTGTGATGTGGCGATATGTGCAACCAAGAAAACCAAATAAATTGTTATGTTAGATTGATAGAACACTCTTTATATGTACACCATAAATATCATAATCTTCTCTTCTTTTCTAATATATAAAATTCCCGTGTCACAATGTTAGTTACCATACTCCTCCGAAACGGCTTGATCGATTTTTATGAAATTTTATAATGCATATTCAGTAGGTCTGAGAATCGGCTCTATCTATTTTTCATACCCCTAAATGATAAGGATGGCCCTTTCCAGATTTTTTTTGGAATCGAAGCTTACGCGGGTGAAACCGCGGGGCGCAGCTAGTTACAGATATAAATGTTACAAGGGGTGGCACAATGGACGGTCTTATCGCTAAAAGCGAAGTTCTTGCATATAGATACCAACCTGGCAGCATCCAGTTTATACAAGTACTGAAAAGCCACGGTAGTAGCTCCGACGCTAAGGTCAGCGATGGTCAGGTGGTCAGTGACGATGTACTTGTTGTTCGCGAGGTATGCCTCCACAACGCCGTATGCCTCGTCGATATCCGCCTTGTGCTTCTCTGTGGGGCCATCTAGATCTTCGAATATAGCTGGTAGCTGTTAAATATTATCGTATTGTTAATACCTACTAGATAATACGGGTTATTAATAAAAAAAAGCATTAAGTCCGCCTCTGTACATTTATATGCTTGAAGTATTAAATAAATAAATAGTAATAATACTATAACTGTCCTGTAGTGTATCTATTTAATAGATATGTAAAGACTGTCTCATTCACACAAGCGAATGGAAGGTAGAGGTAAGCAGATCTGTCTCTGTTGTGAAAGTGTCCGTCAAACTCAAACCTTTGGTCGAACTGCGTTAAATTAGAGTGGCGCCACAGTAGCAACAGGGTTTTCAAAGAAAGCGCTAAAAGTTATTAGAATAGGATAGAAAAATAAACAAGGACATAAGAACTTTGGACTACGTAAATAGTTGAGGTTTGGTATACTTACCACTTTTTAACGAAATTTAAATAGTGATGTGACAAAGAATCGATTCATACAACAAGTAACATTCAGTTCAAAATCTATCAATGTTAAGTTGATTTTATAAAAGAGGATAATATTATTCGAGGATGATATTTATAATGAAATTCAGATTTTAATAAGCTTACAAAAAAAACAATGTGCAATGCCTAATGATTGCTTTTTCATCAAGTCAGTGATCGGGTTGGTTTTATAAAACCGTAAGAAGTGTCATTTTACTGCAGCCAATTAAAAGTCGCGCTATAGGTACTCTAGTCACTAATAATATTAAATTTTCAAACTCGGCATACCGCATACTTCAATCCGTCAACAAATGCTACTGTATTCATACCGTAACCTTTGCCTACCCTAGCGCCATTTTGGAGGGTTTTTGAACTGTTATTTACTGCATATAGCTAGTAATATATATCTCAAATGTTATAGCTGGACACTTTTTCAACTTTTCCCCTTAAGAGACGGTTCTCCTTACCTCTACCCTCCATACACAAGCGGGGTAGCTGATGTCACTAATGTCATCTGTCAGTTACGAGGAATGGCGGGAAAACAGGCGGCGGGTGGAGATGGTAGTAAACCACTGAAGTGATATTCAACATAAATACGGAATCAATAGGATTCTACATGTCTCAAATAAAATCTGATGAAAATGAAAACAAATGGATAAGACTCCATGACCTCATAAGAACATAGTAGGCAATGAATAATTTAATACTGTTGTTTCTTTTTCTTATCTTGGGTCAATGTAGTGGAAAATTGGTGTGTTATCTTGGTATAGTCAGGTGAAAGTACTTAATCGTTACGTCAATTTGCTGTGCTATAGTCATTTCTTACAACTGTCAAAGAATGACAGAACTTGTGATTTGAATATGCGGACAATTTCAGTTGGTAGTCCATTTCTTCCCTGACTTAACTTTAAGTAATCATGTTTACAAGTATGTACCTTCATTTAATACTCACAACAATAACTTTGAGCCTGATGAAGTAGATGCCAACGTTGAAGAACATGGCCTGGTCGACTAGCGCGCGCGTGCGCACGTCGCTCGGGTACAATGACTCGCTCTTGTCTCCGCCGTATACAGCCAACAGGTACTTCATTGTAGCGTGACTGGAAAAAACAATGGAAATGTCTCTAAATTTCTTTAGGACTTAGTACAAAATAAACCATAAAGCCATTTTTTTATTTCGAACTTTATTCCGACAAAGTTAAAGTTCCAATTACAAAAACTGACGTTAACCCGAATGTAAGTTTTCAGTAGGTACTTTATGTCAGTCGTAATAAAGTACAAAATACAATACTTAACTAGCTCGAAGGTTTGGGTTTGGACTAAAATTAGAATTAACTAGTTATGTAATGAGACGGTATGTATTATTGCTTCGATCAAGAATATTTTAAGGTAAAGGATTAACGGGTTAAAGGATTAAAGGGTTACAAGCCCCAAATCGATGGGGAATGGGAGCTACAGGATGACAAAGTTTGTATGAAAAATTGAAATGCGTGATGATTAACATGACATATGCCATGAATGCTAATTTATAGAACTACTAATATTGTTTGCGTTTTTAAGTTTTTCAAAACTTTACATCAAAGAAAAAAAAAAGAGTTATCGGTTTTTAACGAAAAACCTTAATGCGCGATCCGAGTCTACTTGAACCTAGGCATACTTTTTTTTACAAAAAAAAATATAATTAGGTTCCTAGGTTATTTTCGAAAATCAACCCCTAACAGGTTTAAAAGGGTTGGCAAAGACTATAGGTGCGAAGGCTATCGTTTAAGATACTTATGTGATGCAGGATTTTTCAAAACTCCCAACAAAAAAAGTATCTGACACAAGATAAATGATAAAGGTTGCCTCCCCATATTGTTTATTCAACGGTCAGACGTTCGTTCTTAGCATTAGCGGTTAAAAGAACGAAAAAAAAAAACAGTATTTGTTACCTTTCTGAAATGACGAAGTCACCATCCACCAACGTCGGTATTGTGCCCATAGGATTCAGCTGTAGAGTAAAATAAAAAGATTATAATTTTATAGTAAGGGTATATAAATATAAAGGTTGTTACATTATAATTCATATTAAAAACACGCTGTCAAATCGTCGTCTTCCACAAAGGAGGTTCTGTATTCGACCCGTATGTGTGTGCGTAAGTGATTTTCTCTCAAATGTACACAATTTTTTAAAATTAGGACTAAAACATAGATGGATCTGAAATTACACACAAATGACCAATTCATCCAGTCGGGTTGCTATTGTGGCCTACAGAATGGACACCCCAATAATCATGCCCTGTGTATGACGAATTGACGACTCATCGACCGATATTCAAATAAGTAGGTACATGTATTAAATGATAATGTTATGTGGAGTTTTAATTTATTTACTTTTGGGTATCTAATGATCATGTGTCTAACCTTTTCCCAACCATCCATCGGTCGGATTCCAGTCTAACCGGAAGCAGCTGAATACTCAGTATTTTACATGGAGTGACTGCCTACCTGACCTTTACAACCCAGTAACGGGTAACAGGATACCCCTTAATAAGACTAGTTGACAGCTTCGGGCTTCTGGCTGGGTAGTCAGAACCTACCTACCTACCTACAACATTACCTATTTTATTGTCATACCTTAACGTGTTCAGGAGACTTGTGTTCCAGAGCGCCAAAGTCAAGATCTCTCAGCTCCAGTTCCAACCCGATGATTTCTGCGAGTATCCTCAACGCGTTCGCCGGCGGGCTAACGTCTAACTTGTATAGTATCGGCGCCATTTTGTTATCTGGACAGAGGAGCAGTTTGAAATATTATTTTCTAATAGGTAGGTACTTATAAGCAGTCAAGCATGGAGAGATTCTCGACCGTCGAGAGGTGAGAGCTGAAGTAAGAAGTCTGAGATCTCAAGGTTTATTTCTTATATTTAAGATGCATTAGAAAAAAAATAGTAAAGATTTGACTCAGGATAAGACAGACAATATCATTATTCTCCTGGCATTTGTGGTCGACGCAACATGTCATTTTCTTCCATACTTCGCTATTAGTTGTCATCTCAGTAGACACACCCTTTCTAACCATGCACCATGTCATCATTCACACAATAGATATACCTTCAAAAACACTTTTTTACAAAAAATAAATGTATACAACCCTTTCCAAAAAAGACACTGCAAAGTGAAAAATATCTCTAATTTCGGAAGTCGGTGTCGTTGGGTTCGCGTTTTCGTTGTTTGCCACCGACTTCCGAAATAAAAGTTATTTTTATTTTACCGCAAATCGTATTTAAAGCAACGCTCTGTTTCTATAAATTGTTTGAAGATGACAGAGACAGAATAATGTTTTAACTATGTTTAGCGCTAAACGCAATAAGTTATTTGTGGTGCAAGCGGGCCTCAGTATACCAAATAATAATAAATCATGAATGTATAGTCTGTTGTTAAAAATGTGAACTGAAATATCATCATTTGGTGAATACACACATGCATTGATCCATTAGTAGATAGGTCAGAATTTTTTCCGTTTTTTTTTTCATCATCTATAGTTAATCATACGTTCAAAATTCAAGCATTTATGATTAATTAATTTAATCAAATCCAATCAGTTTTAATTTTATGCGTCAACAAGTAGGATAAGTCCTCATAGCGAGATATTTGTGCTTTCCCAAAAATCGTCTGTTTTGAGTTAAGTCAGTATTCCATTAAGCATGCAACATGTCAACAGTAGTGGTTGTGGTTTTCCGAAGTGCATCCTAATTGCGTAACACACTATCAATCAAAATCTGAATAACTTTGAAGGGTATTGCTAATCCATTGCTTTTATATGCTATGCATATCGACGGTTAAGAGGAAATAGGGTATAAGTGACAAAAAATAAAATGTTCTAAATATAACTAATTTTTAACCAAAATGTCGCTTATACTTCCTTTTTACCGTCGTTAAGCGTATGTCCGAAACACTTGTCTGCTCAACATCGTAAATAACGCAATGAATGTTGTTGAACTGTCCAAATGAAAGCCATTGCTACTGTTAGCGTGTTCCGCAGTTACCCCGCTGTCACGCTGTCCTATAATTACTTCGTGATATATCAACTGTTAGGTACCATACTAGCAGAATTAGGCAACGATAACGTATCAAAGCACGTGAATACACGTAATAATCGCAAAAGTTCTCTCTATTAATCTGATAGTTTTATTTATAAAATGTTTAAATAGAATTAAAAAAAACCGGCCAAGTGCAAGTTGGATTCGCACACGAAGGGTTCCGTACCACCATACAATATTTAATCTGTAGTATTTAAAATTCTCGTGTCACAATGTTAGTTACCATACTCCTCCGAAACGGCTTGACCGATTTTTATGAAATTTTATATGTATATTCAGTAGGTCTGAGAATCGGCTACTATCTATTTTTCATACCCCTAACCTAAGTGATAAGGCTGGCCCTCTCCAGATTTTTTTTGGAATCGAAACATACGCGGGTCAAACCGCGGGGCGCAGCTAGTAATACATATAAAATAACGGTAAAAGTCACGTTTTTTGTAAGGAAGCCCCCTTAAATATTTATTTTATTCTGTTATAGCGGCAACAGAAATACACATTCTGTGAAAATTTCAACTGTCTAGCTATCACGGTTCATGAGATACAGCCTGGTGACAGACGGAGAGTGGAGTCTTAGTAATAAGGTCCCGTTTTTACTCTTTGGGTACGGAACCCTAAAAACAGTAAATACTTCCAAAAAAAACAGTTGAAATGGAAATGTGACATTATATTGAATATTTTAATTTTATTAGACCGGTACTATTCTTGACTTTATATTTAGTATTTTCAATGATATGTATGAATAGTTGATAAATATGTACAAGTAACGGATGATTTTTTTTACGTCTCGAAATTTTTGTAGGGTTTTCTACCCATGAATATGAACAACTTTCACTATGGGAATGGGACCAACTCTGAAATCACGAAAAAATAATCAGCTGTTTAATACAAAAGTTCATTAAGTACCTATACTCGACCAAAATGTATGAAACGGCCGATTTTTTTCGTGATTTCAGTTGGTCCCATAATGAAAGTTGTTCATATTCATGGGTAGAAGTGTAGAACACCCTGTACCTAAGAATTTCGAGACGGTAAGAATCATCCAGTATATTTACTTTAGGACTAACATAACTACTAACACCCTACTGTGAACCAAAAAGTTCGAATAATCGAATGAATTTAATGAATTATACAGGATGGCAGGACATCCACGCGCAAACTGTAACCATGAATTATTCAGCACGTCATGATTCTCAACACCATAGCCTAGAAATATATCGCCGGTTATTAAAAAAAAATATAGCTGTTTGTATTGAACTTTTCTATGAAATAGCAGATGTTTTTTAATAACCTACAAAAATTTTCCAAGCTAGGGGGTTGAGATAATTTTCAAGTTATGGAACAACAAACTGAATGTCAAACTGAACAAAGTTCAAATTCCATTGCAACCAAATCAACATAAAATAAGTACATTTCACTAAAGTAATAACTGATTAAGTGGCGATGGACTGTAAATTATCTGATCTTATGAACACTGCTATAATACAAAGATATTTATAACAAAACTATTATTCAAGACTTAACACAGAAATATTCAGTCCATAAATATTTAACAATAAATTTTAATGCGTGCAAACAGCAAACTTACCTACCGTCTGAAACGAAGTAATGTTATACACTAGTTGTGTGCTGTGAGTCTGTGACTTATATATAACTACAAATATATAGGTGTAATCTCGAGTAGAAAGATAAAGCTGGCCTTACGACTGTTATTTATGCCCCATGTGTTTTACAGATAGGTACCTACCTACATGATACGATGATAACGCAAAAAGTTTTGTCATCAATGATGATTATGTCAACCAAAGACATTAAATTGTTTCTTTAATCTCTTTGATGTCAACCCACAATCGAGAGTGACTTATTAATTTGGATTCATTTAATTGTGGACGTTACGTTATATAATTGGTTAAGTAATAACAGCCGCACGGAAGCCCGAAAGTCTGACAGCCAGTCTTACCAATGGGTATCGTATTACCCACAGAGCATGTAACCTTTTAGTATTACCCAGTAAGGTCAGATAGACAGTCGCTCCATGTAAAATACTGGTATTCCGCTGCTTCCGGTTAGATTGGATTATTGGAAGTCGACCCCAACATAGATGGGAAAGGGCACGAATCCCGCCATAGGCAGAGGCAAAAAAAAAGGCAGATGTGGTGATGAAGTTAGTCAGGTACCTATTACACAGGGGATTTTTGAGACGGTGCAGTAAAGTCTACAGGAAAACGTTCGTAGTAGACTTTCCTTAACTTTTTGGGTCATTGCCAACTGCATTGCGGAAAATGATACAGTCGGCTAGAAAGAACGTAAACTCTCACGTGTTATTTTTACGATGTCAATCGTTGCAGTTTTGTTTAATGATTCTCATTTATCATAATTTATTGCATTCGTGTAGGTAGTTTAAAAGTTGTTATAAGTATATAGGTTTCATACATGAGCTCTGCTAGGGCACAGCGATATAAATAGTCTAAAGTGCTACCGAGTCACAATAATAAACAAAACCACCGTGCTTAAACAAAAATACTAATTTTAACATGTTTATCAAATGTCCATCATTTAATTTAAAATACTTTTCGGGGCCAACTAAGGTTAAGGTTATCCTTTACCTCAATTACCTGGACCTGCCCTTACTGTCTCGTCTCGAAATTCTACGTTGTATAGAGCCTCTGCGTAATATGTCTACTAAGATAATATTGTTTGCCTGCTTGAATCGAACCTGCGTTTGTAGTGTAGATAGTCAACTAAACAGTCACTGCGCCAATAAACCCGGGGCTTTCTTGTTACGTTTATAAGGATCACTTGAAACACTCACAAAAATTATTTCTTAGTCTCTGGTTCGAAACTGTTAGATCAACTACAAAAAACCGTCTAAGCGCGAGTCGGACTCGCACAAGAAAGTTCAGTACCACAAAGCAATAAACGCCGAAAAAAGACGTTTCTTGTATGGAGATCTCCTTTAATTTTTAACTATTTATGTTGTCGGCATAGCGGCAATAGAAATACACACTCTGTGAAACTTTCAACTGTCTACCTATTACGGTTCTTGAGATACAGCCCGCTGATAGACAGACAGACAGACGGATGGACGTACGGACAACGGAGCCTTAGTTTGTGTACGTAAAAAGTAAAACGAAAAAGAAACAATTTAGCTTACTTTTTCTTGCTGGCTTATGTTATTCTCACTTAGAAAACCCATGATACGCGATTACGATCTATCCTGTGAGGATAAAGACGTACAACTGACCGCAATGTATATACTTACTACGTGTACGCACACATGATTTATTTACAACATTGTATTATAGGCAGAACGAATTGTACAAGGTCAGGCCACTACTTGACTGCTAATCATTATTATAGTGTTCTGTGCTGCTAAGGCGGATCACACACTGCAACGTGTCACGCGACGGGGCGCGGGAAACGGAGCCAAATTCCCCGCACGGAAGCGCGTTTTTATTGAATTTGTATGTAAAAAAAATCACGCGTAGGGGCACGTTATCTGCGTCCCGTCGCGTGGTGCGTTGCGGTATGTGATCCGCCTAATAGACAAACTGCGTAAAGCGCGCGATGAGCGAAAACATCTGCGGGCCACACAACTCCAGACATTGGCGTAGCTAGGGATTTTGTCTAGGGGGCAGACGTCCAGCTAAACTAACCATAGTCATCTAATGAGAGATTATAGGTAAATGACGCGTCGTGATAAATAATTCCACCAAAAATAATTCAAGTAAATTAGGCTACATAACATACATCAGCATAAATTAGGTTGCAAAGACTTAAATCACGCTTTCACTGATAAAACGCGATTAAACAAACAGTAGTTTTGTGTTCATCATTGTGATGTCACTTGAGGGCCTCAAGTTGAGGCAAACACAAAATTGCCACTATTGCCAGTCATTTAATTATCAGTCATCAGATCACCGTTTGTTTGGTAATGTAATGATGAGCGATAATTTGTAATCTATACTATACTAGTAATAAAGCTAAAAGTACAATAGCCCCCGAAAATAACCTTGGCTGATAAAAATCTGGTGTTTTTGCTAATTATATTTGCAACCAGATTTTTTTCCAAAAACTTAAGGTGGCATCTGTTTTTGCTGTGCTTAGTTCAAACTGCTATCTCAGACAAACATCGTTTTTTCTTTACATTTTGTGTTAATCCTTATCGCTATGACAAGGATTTTTAAAACTAACTTAACACTCGAATATATTTGCGTTATTTTAATGTTTTCACTTGAAGCTGATTACTCCTTTTAAAATAAGTACCAAAAAAACAGACGTAATTACATACTAATATATAAAATTAAAGTGTCTGTTTGTAATCATACAAATAAATATGGAAAAATAACAGCTTTTTACTTAAGGACGCGTTTACGAATTGACGCGCTTCAATTTTAGGTATTGAGTCTTACTACTACACGTGCACGGCTCACACACACAGCGACATGCGCGAAGCGGCGAAATTATGAGTAAACTGACACGACTTGATACTTGAGCCTACTTTTATTTAATTTTTAGGCATGTATTTTTTTAAGCTTACTATGCGTTGTTGTCAAAAAGTTTGTACCGTGAAATGTTCATAAAAGTAGATACCATTTACTTACTTGATTGGTAAGCAAGTACATGCCAAAGTACCTATGTATTAACAATTTGCGCGACAAGCTTTTCGAAAACATATAATTTAAAAAAAGCTTATTTATATTCGTTTTATTTAGTAGTTTTAACCGACTTCAAAAAAGGAGGAGGTTCTCAATTCGGATGCTTATACATATATTTTTTTTATGCAAGGGTGTTAGGTTAGATAACTCCGTCATAATAATATATAGACGGACTTGCAAAAATCATTTTTTGTTCGAAAGAGGTTTAACTTTATTCCGAAATAGACCATTCCGGAATAAAGTGCTGAAGAGTTTCGGAGACAGACAACCGAAGGCTTCAATAAATGCCAGCAAATCAACCGCGATTGCTGCTATCGCATATGTATGCATTGTTTACGCAATCACACAATATAACATCACGCCTGTACCCTCTAATGGGGTACGCAGATGTGTTTAGTATACCACGGTACACCCTCATTTCTGTCAAAGTTGTTATTGGAGTACCTCTAATCTTGCAAGTAAATTCGGGCATAACTTTTTGTTTATGAATTGATTTAATAATTAACCGACTTCAAATAAGGAGTATTTTTTTTTATGTATGTTCGGGCATAGCTCCGTCATATCTCTATAGACGGATTTGCAAATTCTCTCAAACAAAAGTTTATGAATTGATGTAATAATTAACCGACTTCAAAAAAGAATCAGTAATGATTTTTTATGTATGTTCGGGCATAGCTCCGTCATATCTCTATAGACGGATTTGCAAATTCTCTAATTTTTTAATGGATAAGGTATTTATTTATTTATTTAATACTTCAAACACAAAAATGTACAGAGGCGGACTTAATGACATAGGCATTTTCTACCAGTCAACCTTTGGGTGATGCAGAGACAAACAATGGTAGGTGCAATAATGAAAAATGAGGAATAAATATTTGGTATGCCTCAGGATAAGGTATACCTTTATAAGGTATAGCTTTATGAATTTTGCTTAAAGTAATTTAAATTTGTGTTGGGCAGGTACAAATAAAAAATGAAAAATAAAAATTGTTTTCCAAAAAAAAAAAAAAAATCGGACTTTCAAAAAAAAAAAAAACACTACAAAGTAAAAAATAACTTTTTGGAAGGTACACCTTCAGGTCACTCCATCAAATCCGGAGGTAAGGTCTCAACATAACTAACAAAACGAGCCCAAACTCAGAACACCTAGCTCTACTCGTCTATTAGTTCCAGTAGCAGTCTTCGAAGTACACCTTCAGGTCACTTCATCAAGTCCGGGTGTAAGGTCTCAACATAACTAACAAAACGAGCCCAAACTCGGCACATCTTCCTCTACTCGTCTATTAGTTCCAGTAGCAGTCTTCGAAGTG
The DNA here is from genome assembly GCA_963669345.1 of Gortyna flavago. NCBI lineage: Eukaryota > Metazoa > Arthropoda > Insecta > Lepidoptera > Noctuidae > Gortyna > Gortyna flavago. The sequence goes on from OY770132.1 coordinate 3,341,748, forward strand.
CACCTGCAGGTCACTCCATCACGTCCGGAGGTAAGGTCTCAACATAACTAACAAAACGAGCCCAAACTCGACACACCTAGCTCTTCTCGTCTATTAGTTCCAGTAGCAGTCTTCAAAGTACACCTGCAGGTCACTCCATCTAGTCCGGAGGTAAGGTCTCAACATAACTAACAAAACGAGCCCAAACTCGGCACACCTAGCTCTTCTCGTCTATTAGTTCCAGTAGTAGTATTCCAAGTACACCTGCAGGTCACTCTATCTAGTCCGGAGGTAAGGTCTCAACATAACTAACAAAACGAGCCCAAACTCGGCACACCTAGCTCAGCTCGTCTATTAGTTCCAGTAGCAGTCTTTGAAGTACACCTGCAGGTCACTCCATCTAGTCCGGAGGTAAGGTCTCAACATAACTAACAAAACGAGCCCAAACTCGGGACACCTAGCTCTTCTCGTCTATTAGTTCCAGTAGCAGTCTTCCAAGTACACCTGCAGGTCACTCCATCTAGTCCGGAGGTAAGGTCTCAACATAACTAACAAAACGAGCCCAAACTCGGCACACCTAGCTCAGCTCGTCTATTAGTTCCAGTAGCAGTCTTCGAAGTACACCTGCAGGTCACTTCATCAAGTCCGGAGGTAAGGTCTCAACATAACTAACAAAACGAGCCCAAACTCGGCACACCTAGCTCTTCTCGTCTATTAGTTCCAGTAGCAGTCTTCCAAGTACACCTGCAGGTCACTCCATCAAGTCCGGAGGTAAGGTCTCAACATAACTAACAAAACGAGCCCAAACTCGGCACACCTGGCTCAGCTCGTCTATTAGTTCCAGTAGCAGTCTTCGAAGTACACCTGCAGGTCACTCCATCTAGTCCGGAGGTAAGGTCTCAACATAACTAACAAGACGAGCCCAAACTCGGCACACCTAGCTCAGCTCGTCTTTTAGTTCCAGTAGCAGTCTTCGAAGTACACCTTCAGGTGACTCCATCATGACCGAAACGAAATATGAATAATCCCTACTTACTTCTAAAAAAATAATATAAGACTGTGAATAAAATCTTTCATACGATAGTCATACAGAATGCGTGAAGTATCAAGTTTGGTATGTCAAATATTTTCTATCCGTACAGCGATCTTTTTCAGCACAAGCTGCTGCTTACAACCGACACAGAGTCCACCCACGACGGCGGCTGAGCGCAGACTAATATTTCATTACAAATTTTTGTGTAATAAAGCAAGACAGTGACCAGTAAAATAACCCTTAATACAGTGCATTAAGATTCACATGTTACAGCTAAATATGTGAAAAAATAGACTCGATTTTTATTTTTTTTCTGAGCCATTTGGTAACATTTTGATAGTTCTTTATACAATCATTTTGAGTTGAACATGTCTGCTTACATAAAATATTTTTAGATACATAAATTTATGTTAATAAATAGAAGAAAAATGTACCTAAAGTCATTACGATATCGTCAATTTTGTGTGAAGAGGCGACGGAAATAATTTTTTACAATATTATAAACCAAACTTTTCGAATAAAAATTTAGCCATATTTGAAGATGAAGGAGCAATCTATCTGTGGTAATTATTAGTTAGATTTGGTTTCGTATCATTTTCCCGCAAAATGTACCGAAAAACTGCTTATTTTTGTTAGATTCGTAAACGCCTCCTTAATGCATGCGTTATTTATAACAAAAAAAAAAAAGAAATTTTTATCTATCTGTTTGTTCCGGCTTATCTCCGAAACGGCTGTACCGATTTTTACTGGCCGATAGCTGATGTTGTAGGGAGTAGCATAGGCTACTTTTTATCCCGGCAGCACGTTCCCGTAAGTTAAGGTGTTAAGTTTATAATAGAAAAAAACATGTTTGTAATCGGTGGATCGCACATCACAAAGTGACGTTACCTTATTTTTCGGGTCGTTTTTGAGGCGCTAACCGTGAATCTAAGTGTATTCTTAATCGAAACCAGCTTCAACTATTCTTGTGCAGATGTAGCCACGGCAGTCATAACTTCGGGGTAATTGCATAACACATTTATCAGTAAAAATTTTCATTTTGACAGTTCAACAATATTCATTGCGTTATTTACGTATTCGTGCCAACAAATTTTTCGAACATATGAAGCAATGATTATCGATATCCTTCAAAATTATTCAGATTGTGATTGATCAAGAGTTACGCAGTTAGTGCTGGTATTTTAATATACATAGTAACAATAATAAAAAACTAACGTTTCATCGTAATATTTATTGATTGCTGTTCTTTTTCCAGTAATACTGCATGGCGACTTTGAACTTGGCAATGCCGGGCGCCGTGATGTTCTTGAAGAACGGCATCTCTTGGATCAGATCCTGCCATTTTGCGGTGAGGGGGAACCTGGGAAGACAAAGACATATAAAATTTTAATGATGGTATTAAAAGTATGCTGAATTGGGTTCCTGTAATTAATTTTTTCCTTGCCGCCGAGTTTTTATTTTTTATCCTAAGTCGCCGAACAAAATGGGTGATCTCCTCTGTATTTAGCAGATTTTTTTTTTTTGCTAAGAAGGGTGAAAAATTGTCCACTTCAAAATTCTGAAACCGGATATTAAGTTACGACGTCCCAGAACCCCAGTGGCTGCCACATAACGGCCGCAGTGACGGCTGTCATGAAAATAATTACAGCGGCAAAGATTTATTTTTATTTTATTTTACCATTTATGTACACACATATTAAACAGACAAGAAAAAACAGAACAGAAAAATAGGTACAAAGGTGATGCTTATTTCATAAGAAATCTCTTCCAGCATACCTGCGATAGGAAAGTAAATAGAGAGATGTAGACAGCGTGTGAAAGAGTATAGGAGACAGAGAAAGAAAATAAAAAATAAATAAGTACATAAAATTTAAAAACAATACACTTAATAAAGTAGACAAATATTATGAGAATATACTTACATACATACAAATAAACATACATACTTCTAAAATAAATATCATTAATTATAACGTAAATTTAAATAGTTAGATTCGCCCTAATATATTAAAATTATAAATATACTTAAATGATTTTATTTTTGTAAATAGGTTTGCACAAACACTTTTACACGTCAATCATATTTTTTTTAAAAACTAGATGAGGTCGGAAAATATGGTCGTGTTTTTGTTTCGTTTTGACACCTCTGACACCCAATGACGAAGTGCCTTGATTGTCATGGAATCGCTATTTAATAATGTGTGAGCTCACTCTTCTCAGTATGGACTTTTTTTCGCGTAACTAATACGGTGAGGGCAAATCTAGCGATTTAAATCTTTGGACAGCGGGGTTTGACTTTACGGTGTCAAAAACGCTCTCTGGGAAAACACAATGAAACGTTGTTTATGAAAGTTGTATTATCGTTTCAGTGACGTCATTCTCCGGTAATTTACAGACGCTATGTAGCGGCCACCATTCTTTTAGGAAACTGTAGCTTTAGTAATATTTACGGCAGGTTTACTCACTTATCTTTGTTCAACGGAAGTATTCCCACAGCGGCCGCGAGTGAAGCCGCGACGGAGAGGTCGGCTATCGTCAGATGTTCCGCCGCGATGTACTTGTTGCGAGATAAGTACGCCTCTATCATGCCGTAGGCCTCCTTTATGTCATGCAGGTGCTTCTCTGTAGGGGCTTTCATACCCTCCATTACGGTCGGTAGCTGGAATGGGAATTTATATGTAGTAGCCAGTGAACGAAATAGCGTAGTATTTTCTTATTTAAAAAGTTACTTATGAATATTTTCGAAATGTCCTATTTACAAAAAGATAACTGGAAATCTCTGTCTCTATAGAAACTTTAAAATCCTAATTTGGCTGTAACACTATTTTTCGAAAATGTTCTTAAGTAACTTTTTAGACCTTTGTATCCTGCTTATGCGCAAGAAGTTTCATTAAAATCGGTTCATTCATTTCGAAAAACAAGGGCTTGAAAGTTTGTAATAAATGCCGTACGGCGTAAACGCTCTTAATTTCAACTTGATAACTCCAAGCGTTTGTGAGAAAAAGAGTCTTGACTGACAGACAGACGGACAACGAAGTGATCTAATAAGAGGTCCGTTTTTCCTTTTGAGGTACGGAACCATAAAAACAACTTTTGGTAGAATAAGAGTAGTTCCGGTTTACCAAATTTTGAAGAGGTTGATAGATTGTTGAAAAAGGCTTTTGCCCTGCAGTGAGACGATAATAAGTTAGTAATATTATTGTTATACTTACAGCAACAACTTTAATCCTGATAAACAGTATGCCAGTATCGAAGAACATGACCTGGTTGACAATGGCGCGCGTGCGGATGTCACTCGGGTACAACGACTCGCCCTTGTCGCCGCCGTACTTTGATAGCAAGTAGATCATTATGGCGTGGCTGTAAAAAGAAATGTGCGTGTAAGGGCCGACATACACGGACTGCTTCAAGCTGCGACTGCATAGCAAACTAGTCTTCTACGTACACACATAGACGGAACCGCTCGAGCAGTTTCAACTGCTTCGGGCGGTCGTGCGGTCAAACAGTCGCCAGGCATACACTGACTGCTCGAGCTGTCCAATGCTCTCGCGCCGTTACCTTAGCCCGCGCTCATAATTCCACGACGCGTGTGTTAAGGCGGGCAATAAAAACCACAGAGCCGTTGATACCGACTGCTGCAGCAGCAAGCAGGCAGGTACCAATGGCAGCTTCAAGCGGTTGAGTTCCACTGCACGAGCAGTCCGTGTATCTTGATCACAGGCTTACTGCTGGAGCAGTCCGTGATGACCAGCCTTACGGATTAAGATCAAAATGTGATAGATACGGTCCCTAACATCCTTATGATGGGAAATGTTATTTTATTTGTGCAGAATAAACAACTGTTCTTTCTTTCTGTTATTGACTTACCCCTTTATTTATAAACGTTGCTTAAAGTGAAGTAGTGATTAGTGACTGTTTATCCATATATTTTTGACGTTTAACCCTTCGTATATGTAGATCTACGCGAGACACAATGGCTTTTTAATTGTGTCTGTAATTACGGCATTCAACCGGTTAAACGTCACTTAACTTTAGACATCGTATAAAAATAAACCCCTGAGTGTATTTTCGGCGCGGACAGTCTCAACTTTGTACATTACTTCAGTTTTTTATCTCACGAAGCGACACGCGCTTTACTTGTGGTTACCAAATGTACAAATAGGCTGTGGATGTGCACAGGAGCTTTTAATGTACCCACAAAATAATATTGCCCCAATGTCTAGTTTTTGCAATACTCCAAACAATAATGTTTTACGTTTTTACTATTCTCATGAGAGTCAATGAATGTATATGTCGCAGCCAACTGGTTAAATTTGCCGTTCAGTTAACAGCCTAGCCTTTTAACTAAACGGCGGCCGTTCGATTAATGGCCTGAATGATATTCAATTATAGTTTAGGTTGGAACTGTAACCCATCAAGCGCGAGTGGAATTGGTCGCAGTAACTAAACCAGGGCACCCCGACCAAATGGGTTAGGTTAGGTTAGAACTGTGATCAACCGCGTGCGAGCTGAGAGAGCGAAGCGAGGCGAGCACTACTTCCAAAGGCCAGGCGTTTAACTAAACGGCTAATTGAAGACTTATGAAAATAAAGTTATCTCAAACTTCATAACGTAACATCACGCCTGTATTGCCAAAGGAACAGGCAGAGCTTTTAATTCCAATGCCATAAAAGGCGACGTCTTAATTATTCTAATACATATAAGTATCGATGATAATAATTACCTGTCAGATAAAACAAAGTCGTCATCCACGAGTAACGGTATGGTTCCGAGCGGATTCAACTGTAAAGTAAAACTAAAGATTAACATTATTCATCTTGAATATCAGGGCCCTATAACACAAAGCTTTACAATTTACGAGTGTCTGTAAAAAAACTCTAGAAACATAATCATAACGGAAAACCCTTACAAAAATGTAAATTGTAGTGACAAGCCGACTACATAATTTGCAATTTATTACTAAACAAAGTTATTAGTTAATAATTCGGCCCTTTACAAGTCTACAAAATCTTCTCGTTTTATCTTATTAAATTGTAGAAAAAATTGCGAAATAAAGAAATAAAAAAATGTAGGTATGAGTTACAAATTCACAATCTATTACTCTTTAGCATTTTTAAAAGCATAACACAAAGCATGAGGGCTATGTATAAATTGTAGATTTGTCACTACAATTCACATATTTGTAAGGATTTTCCGTAACAACTGTGTGGCTTAGAGTTTTGTGATACACTAACTTGTAAAATTTACAAAAAAAAAAGTAAAGTTTTGTGGTATAGGGCCCTGGTTTCGGGAATAAACATTATCGTCGTGTCATAATTAAACGCAAGTGAAGTGGTCGGATTGGCTGTTGATAACTTAGTCAACCAGTCATAGCAAATGACGCGCGCTTAGCGGTTGCTAGCAAATTTTTGCGTTTTTTGAAATATTCCGTACCTCAATAGGAAAAACGGAACCCTCAAGCTACGGGTTCCTAGGAAAGCGGTTCCGTCATATTATAACGGCCGTCGTGAACTGTCATTTTCACCAGTATTTGACACTAGCTGCGCCCCGCGGTTTCCCCCGCATAAGTGTCGATTCCGTGTGAATATCGGGATAAATAATAAATAATAATATCCTTGGACATTTTACACAACGCCATATTATAGTGTCCCAAGCTAAGCAACTTAATGCTTGTGTTATGGTAACGAGATGGCTGATAAACTACTTATATACATTTTTTTTTTGTAAATACATACATATTATAGATAAAACACCCAGACCCGGAACAAATACTTGTAGGTCGTACAAATATTTGTTCCGTGCGGGAATCGAACCCGCGACATGCTGCGCAGCAGTCAGCGCTCAACCACTGCGCCATCTATGTCGACAAAAAAAGCAGCCTATGTGTTAATCCAGGGTGTCAGCTACCTACATACCAAATTTTATCAAAATTTGCCCAGCCGTTTGTGCGTGAAGAAGTAAAAAACATAAAAACACACAAACTTTGGCCTTTATAATATTAGTGTGATTATGTCAAAAAGTTAAGTTTGTTATTGAGATGAATTCATCCTAACAACGCAACGAGTGCGTCACTTGGGCGGTTTTATTCTTCGTTCCAGAAACTGCGTAATTCAAATAATGTGGAACATTACCTGCAAATAGCTTGAAGACTTGTGCTCCATCTGGCTAATGTCTGGGTCTTTGAAGTCCAGCTGCAGGCCGATAATGTCTGCAACCATTCGCACCGCGCACGCAGGCGGACTCGCATCTAGTTTGTATAGGAGCGGCGCCATCTTTGATCCTGAAAAATCATTCATAAAAAAGTTATAATAGTATTTACACTAGCTTTTGCCTGCGGCTTCGCCCGCGTGAATGTCGGAAATTATCCCACGAGAACGTACTACTGTGATGAAAAGTATACTATGTATTATATGCATCCAGGACATAAATTGTCTGTGTGCCTTTCATCCAAATCTGTTTAGCCGTTTTTTCGTTATTGAGTAACAAACATCCAAACTTTCACATTTATAATGTTAGTAGGACGTAGGATGGAGAATATTTCATCGTGTTTTTTTGACATGCGCTAAGATATTTTGGCCAGTTAAACTTAATTATTGTTAATTTTTTTAGTGCGGCAGTGAAGTTTTTGTAAATTAACTACCCACAGTGAGACGGAATCGCGGTGGAACACAACTTGATTAGAATTGACAAAAAGTAGCTCAAAAGTGTGCTCGAAGGAAAGACTGGAGCGAAGTTGTTTTACGTAACAGTGCGACAGTAGTACAGGCTAGTTTTAATACTTATTGCTAAATAAATAGCCGAGGCAGGCCTAAGAAACGCTGTCGTGACCATAGACCATAGAAAAAAAGATAAACTCCGCGCCACGCACATCGAAAGTGAAGCACAGCAAGTATCGTTTGTACAAACACGCCTCACGCTCACATTTACATCATAGTATGCCGTCCGGCCGCCATTACGTAACACGACAGCGCCAATCACGCACACATAGTTCGGTATGGTGCTTCACTTTCGATATGCGTGGCGCAGAGTCCATCTTTTTTTATAAGTCTATGGTCGTGACGATTTGGACTCGTTCCTGACCGATTGGACGCAGAAGGCACAACACAAAGTGAGGTATATAGGGGAGACCTACAGGTTTCCACTATATTTTCTTGTTGTAAGACTGCTGGGCAAACCCAGCAGTAGGACAAAGCGTTAACTGAAAAAAAAAAAAACAAAGAGTTGTGTTGAAATTTTTCTACAATTCATTGTTACTGCTTGGACAGACGAAGATACGGTGCGTTTTATAACATGTAACAATGTAGGAACCATATCAAATAGCGTTAAGCAGAAAAGACACTATGTTATGTAAGTATATTAAATATTCTTACCAACAGCCTTCTATTAAATCAAAAATCAAACTGATAATGATAACATAATCAAACATTGAGAACCGACATATTTTATATCAATGATAACTAATATTATAAAAAGAAAAGATTCGAGTTTTTGTATGTTTGTTTGTTACGCTTTCACGCTAAACGGCTGAACGGATTTTAATGAAATTTGGCACATGGGTAGACCTTGACCTGGATTAAGACATAGGATACTTTTTCCGATATTTCCACTGGATTGAGACTTATGCGGGTGAAACCGCGGGGCGCTGCTAATCAATGATAATAATTATTATCAAAGATCTTTGATAATATTTGGATATCGAGTTCAAGGTCCAACATTTTGCGTAAATCAAATTGCTTTAGATCTTGCTATCACTGCTATCATTTTATATAACATTAATTATCAAATGTTATAAAATAAAACAATCCTACTAATGTTTTACATGTGAAAGTTTGTGAAGACGTTTGGATGTTTGTTACTCAATCATGCAAAAACTACTGAAGGGATTTGGACGAAATTTGGTACACATATAGTTTATTACCAGGATTAACACATAGGATACTTTTTATCCCGATATTCCCACGGGATCGAAACTAACGCGGGTGAAACCGCGGGGCGCAGTTGTGCATAATAAAGATAAAATATCCTCCACGAGTGGTGATATCATATGTATTTGAAATCAGAATCTGAGATAATTACAGAGTTTTGAAACAATAAACTCAAAACAAAGTGCAAATTCCATTGCAGCCAATATTTTTAAGGACCTTCTTATAACGAATGTTCACTCAAAATGGTTATACCGTTTATCCACCCTAAAACACCCACCCTAGGGTGGATACTCGGAAAGGCGTGTTCATCTATCCACCCCCAGACGGAGTGTGAGTGACCACTTCCGATTGTTCTATCCACTTTTGACCCCAAGTAGTGACTGTGGTCAACAGACACCCTACTGTTATCATTAACAGTACAACAGTAAATATACCTGCTCATACACTTTAATTTTTTTCTTTCAAGAACCGTCAGTCGTTTTTTTTATTTCTTTAATTTTCCAAAAATAAAATATGAGAATAACCATAGAAAAAAGTGCAAATTTTTTTGTGGCACCAAATGTCCAATTGCGTGAACTCACTCCGACTGCGCCAAAACCTTGCCAAGTTACGTGCGACTGTACTTACTCTCATATAATCCTTGCTTACCTCTTCCACAAAAAGGGTTTTAAAAAGGGTGATTATCGAAAGACATTACACAGCACTTTGCTATTTACAATAAATATTAGTTTATTTCCTATTATTTTTGTTAGCCTTATTGTGCTCCCATAACTTGTTCATAATTTTAGAGAAGTAGGCGACTCCCGGGGTCATGATAGTCTTGAAGACATGCTCCTCTTCCAAACGAGTCACCCAACCAGCACAGCGGGGAAACCTGAAATATTATATTTATATGGTGTGCATAATAAAGAGTATTCTATCTATCTATATTAAAACACTCCAATTATTACTAGAATAATAATAACAATACGAGCCATTATTATTTGGGCATAGGCTACTTATTATCGACATAGGTACCGCGCGGGCGAAGCAGCGGGCGGACGCTAGTAGTTAATATGAGTCTGAAATCGCCAATCCGCCTTTTTTTTTTTAAGGATGGGAAATCATCCAATGACCCCTCCCGCTCTGGTTGGAGCGGAAGGGAGTGTCAGACTCTTACTGACTAAAACCCATCCGTGTTCCTTCCTTAGCCCTTTATGTTCCGGGGTAGCGGTAACCCTTTCGGACAATCCCGCTGCCCCGGCAGGCTTCGGCCCTAACGGGCCCCTCCTTTGATGCTGACATCTCTTTGAGGCGCGCGTGGAACACATACGCGCCGTCCGGCACGGGCCTGGTCCTGATCGGACGGCGAGCTACCCATTACTCGCCGTCCGCAGGCCCGCGCCTACGGTGGCCGGGAGTCGTCACGCGGCTCCCGACGCCCGGAGCGTCTACCGCGGCGGCTGGGACGGGCGGCCCTCTCGGCTCTCTCCCTCGCCCATCCCGCCACCTCCTTCGCTAGCATGACTGCTTCGCAGAAGGAGGTGACTGCCTCCCACTCCCTCTCGCCCCGGACCATGGCTTGGACCAGGGCCGGGCGCGAGAGGTCGCCGCCGCTGCCGATCGCCTCTACGAGGACACGGCGGTGCTCTGCCCAAGCGGGACAGACCTCCACCGTGTGCACCACCGTGTCCTCTGGGCGATCCTCGCAGTGGTGACACCCGGGCGTTTCGTCCCGCGTGATGATGTGCAGGAACCTCCCGAAACATCCGTGTCCGGTGAGGACCTGCGTCAGGCGGTAGGTGAGGACGCCGTGACGCCTCTCTAGCCACTCCTCAAAGAGGGGCCTTACCGCCGCATCGCCAATCCGCCTTGAGTAAGCGTGGTGATCAATGCTGCGTTGGCGTGGCTCGTGTTGTTGTGCTCGGTGCAGTCAGAGGGTCAATAATAGACTGGTCTTATGATTATTTTATACAAATAACTTTTTGTACTCAAAGTTGTGTCATGAATTTATGAGAAAATACATACTTATCAGCATCCAATTTGTGGAACACTTGTATTGTAGTAGCCGTGGAGCCGGCAGCCAAGTCGGCGATCGTCAGTCGGTCGGTCGCGATGTACGGGCGGCCTCGCACGTACGCCTCAATTACTGAGAACGACGACTCTATCTCCTTAACGTGCTGGTTGGTCGGCTGTGTGATGCCGCCCAAGAAGGTGGCTTGCTGTTGATATAAAGGAGGATTATTAGACTCGATAATGTTATGTACAGAGGCCAGCACATCAAGCTCACCCAATTTGTCAAATTTTCCCAATTGAATATGAACCTTATTCCTTTGTAATAAAGTTGAAAATCTATCAAAGAAATTTGACAGATTGGGGTTGCTTGATGTGCTGGCCTCTGTATCTTGGTCTCACTAGGGTTTCTAGACTAATTTAATTCCCAAATCTCGAATTTTCGAGAAATTTTAAAAGCGAAATTTTTTTTTCTTCTTATTAATGTAAGTGGAAATCCTTCTAATATCATAAATGTGAAAGTTTGTGAAGATGTTTGGATGTTTGTTACTCAATCACGCAAACACTACTGAACGGATTTGGATGACATTTAGTACACAGATAGTATATAGCCAGGGTTAACACATAGGATACTTTTTATCCTTATATTCCCACGGGATCGAAACGAACACGGGTGAATGTAGTGATGCTATCCATACTAATACTAATATTATAAATTCGAAAGTAACTCTTGTCTGTCTGTCTGTCATCATCTGCCTAGCCTTTTCCCAACTATGTTGGGGTCGGCTTTCAGTCTAACCGGATGCAGCTGAACACCAGTATTGTCTGTCTGTCTGTATCTCATACAAAAGTGCAAAACCAACGCAGTGAAAATGTATGGAAAAGCAATTTTTTCTTAATAACCGAAAAAAAAATTCAACGCTAGTTAAAGTTAAAGTTATTTTTCATTACTAACATAGGATAAGTTACCAAATAATTATTAGTGCAAAACAAATGAGTGCTAACAAATGAGTCATGGTTACTTGAAATAAAAAATGTAACTGAATTAATACATTTTGTGAGTTTAGAGTGTCGATAGACCGGTTTTTCATACTCCTAACTGTCCTAACTGATATTATAAATGCGAAAGTAAGTTTGTTTGTTTGTTACGCTTTCACGCTAAAACGGCGAAACGGATTTGGATGACATTTGGCACATGGGTAGACCATGACCTGGAGAAGGACATAGACTATTCTTATCATCCTGGATCTCAAACGAAGCCGCGGGCAACAGCTAGTAATGTTCATACATACCCCAACATTTGCCAGCGCCCTGAAGAACACGCCAGCGTTGAAGAACATGGCCTGGTCAGCGAGCGCGCGCGTGCGCACGTCGCTCGGGTACAACGACTCGCTCTTGTCGCCTCCGTAAACCGACAACAGGTACTTCATTATAGCGTGACTGGAAATATTAACAACAAACAGGATACAGTTTCGAGTGGTGTGCGAATTATCTACTTAATAAGATACTTAAATTCATTCATTTACTGAGAGACAAGGCACAACATATTATACTGCTGGGTCTAGACTCTAAAAGCATGAAATTTTTTACAAAAGTTGTTATAGCGAAAATGAGCACTAAGAAACGATTTTTGAAAAGTATTCCACAAAAGGGGTTCCTATATAATCCTATAGTGTTAAATAGGGGATGAAGATTTGTAACCTGCGTTCGCAATTTAATTGCCAAAAATGTAAACAAATATGAATTAACTAGCAGCGCCCCGCGGTTTCACCCGCATAAGTCTCGATCCCTTGGGAATACTGGTATAAAAACTATATCCTTTCGAGGGACTCAAACTATCTCTGTACCAAATTTAATCTAAATCGGTTCAGTGGTTTAAGCGTGAAGAGGTAGGTAACATACAGACAAACACACTTTCACATTTATAATATTAGTATGGATGGAAAAAAAGCTTTAAATCCTACATAATAAAGTTCACTTTACGCTACAACTTCAAACATTTTATAACTTTTTCAATAGTGCTAGTCACTCTGAAAGCAACTTAATTGTCATTGACATAAAGTTGATACTTGTTTAACTTGAAATAGGGTGGGGGTGTGCAGCACAGCGCACTTTTACTATAAGGAAGTTCGTTATTTTCCCGATAGATTATTAAAGTTAGTTTACCTTTCTGACAAAACGAATTCGCCATCTTGTAGCACTGGCACTGTACCCATAGGATTTAACTGTAGAAGGAAAAGAACAGCGTATTAGTTGTTCTATCAAGAAATTAGAATACGTCAACAGCTCCGTTGACCTTAGTCAGTTCTAGTGGGATGCGAGGATGGATTGTGATCTTCGGTCATGTTTGTGCGGCATATGTGGCCAGAGATCGCACAAGACAGAAAGTAAAGTACTCTTTTTCTAAAAATAAATGTAAGTTACTCCTCTGCCCGTGAAAGTCCCATCAAAATCGGTCTAGCCGTTTCGGAGATTAGCCAGAACAAACAGACAGACAAATATATTTTTTTGCTTTTTTGGTATACCTTCATATGCATTTAGTAAAAAGCTGTTATTTCGACATTAAAAATTACAGACACTTTAATTTTATATATTTTTTTAGTCTAGTATGGATTCACCCGTAATACTGGCATACCTTCTTAAACTCCGGTGACTTGTGCTCTCCCTGCAGTATATTGACATCGTTGAACTGCACCTGCAGTCCCAGTATATCGCTCAGCATCATGACGGCGCGCGCCGGCGGACTGCCCGGCACCCGGTGTAGTATGAGACGAGACATCTCTATATGTGCAGCTTGGGAGGCCAATGGAAAATGGAAAGTATTAAAGCCAGTATTAGGGGAGGCCCACACTGCACCGCACCCAAGCGCGTTATTTTTTACATACAAATTTAATAAAAACGCACTCACTCGCGGGGAATTAGCTCAGTTTCCCGCGCACCGCTGTGTGAAACGCAGCAGTGTGCCAATCGCCTTACATACGTGGACATGATTTCATAATACATCATCCTATTGACTTTCATCATCAACATTTCAGCCGAAAGACGTGCACTGCTGAACATAGGCTTACACCTATTGCCTTTATACCTACCAATTTATTTGATTATGTCACCCTCACACACACGCACTCACTACACCTTTAACACATTAGAATTAAGCACTTTTTTTTTTGTTAGCCTATGTCGTGTCCCACTGCTGGACAAAGGCCTCCCCTTTTTCCTTCCAAACCTCCGTCTTGAGCGATCTCTGTGGCCATGTTGGGCCTACAAACCTCGTAACATAATAACCACAGATATAGATACACACCTAGATAACGCAAGAGCAACTACTTCACGTGCCAAAAATCGCACTAGCTTACGTAAAAAAATTGTAAGCCGCCACTCTTTCGCGCTCAGTCTTGTGTACAGCCGGTCGATTCTGTTAGAATCTCACTGTGAGAAGTGAGGTGAAGTGAGCTGTCATTCCATCTGATGCTATAGGGATTGACATTAATGACAGCTCACTTCACCTGAATTATCACGGTGAGATTTTTACAGAATAGCACTACTGCTGGCTGGGTGAGCGTGAGCGCTGGCGCTAAGCCCCGGGGGTGGGGCAAGACGGGTGCCGCACGCGTCTTTGAATCGATTTGATATTTTTCTCATCACTAAAATATTTAAGTACCTAGTGTTTGTGACGTCATATAGTATACGTCAGGTAGTCAAAAAATGGGCACGCTTGGTTTTCATACAGATCGTGATACTTGCATTATCTAGATCTATCTATATCTGTGATAATAACATAATTGTTCCCTTAAAAATAAGCACTAAGTACTTACTTACTTATAATCTTGTATAATGTACGGATGGCTGACCCCGATAACACAGGTTCCACCTAGCATGGGCGTCACTCAGTGGTGGATTTACCAACCGGCTGACTAGGCTGGAGCCTAGGGCGGCAGACTTTAGGGGCGGCAAAGAATGTTCATTATTGTGTAAGTAGTAGGTATTAAGGCGCCGCCTTATTAGTACCTAGTACATTATTCGAGCTTTTATGAGCTCTGAAATATAGATAGGTAAGTACTTACCCAAAAACTATTTCTTGTACAAATTTAATATCGTTGGGTTATAATATAAATATTATCTAGAAACTTACACATTATTGTAGAGGTCGGCAGGGGCGGCAAAATGTGAAGAGCCTACTGGCGGCAAATGTGTAAATCCGCCACTGCGTCACTGCCAAATCTCTGTGCACTTGTACCTAAGTCTTACGCTGTAAATGCTGCGAATACCTAATTTGTACATTACTCTTGGAAAATAAATTATGTATTATGTATTTTGCCAATGTTACCCCCAACTCAACCGCCACTAAAAGTAGAACTGATCGCAGATTTCATACTTAGGTATCTTTTACATCTCCGTTAGTCACTCCCTTTCCAGCAGTATCACCTTACACACAATCATCGTTTCTTCAAGTCATCCACATTCATATTCAAAACTTTGCTCACATTATTTCTTAAGTTTACTTTAAATCAAAACATAACTAACATAAGAGGGGCTTGTGGTCTCTCGTTAGAGAGTATTATGTTCTGTGCTTGTGGCTAAGTAATAACAGCCGCAAGGGTCGATCGATCAGGTTAAGCAAAGCTTGCCGCGGTTGGTCCGTCGATGGGTAGGTGTCATTACCGTCTCCCTATCCTACTAAAGTCGTGTCGTGTCGTGCGTTATACTTACAATTAAGTACTTAGGATTACCAAATTTCATCCAAATTCGTTCAGCCTTTTTAGCGTGAAAGCGTAACAAACAAACATAAGTACTTACAAAAAATCTTAATAATATTAGTTTAGATTGTTCAATCTATAATCGACAAAGATAAATAGGTGGGCCTACTTTAAGATTATTGACCCTGATGAGTCACACGTTACGTACAGAGGCCAGCACAACCAGTTAGCAAAATTTGTCAAATTTCTTTGATAGATTTTCAACTTTATTACAAACGAATAAGGTTCTTATTCAATTGGGAAAATTTGACAGATTGGGGTAGCTTGATGTGCTGGCCTCTGTACATGACTGAATGTTACACGCGTACATGACCATTATAAAGCTTAGCTCACATCATTGCAGTATATCTTATTTAAAACGCATAGTAGGTACACACGGCTACACATCAAGCTATACGTAACCAGTATAAGCTGACTTCTGATTGTACGAAAAACCTATACAATGCGAGGTCAGCTAAAACTGGAAATGTATAGCTTGATGTGTAGCCGTGTGTACAGTACAAAACATATCAATCAGCTGACCTGTTAAATACTAAAATATCTATTTCTAAATTATATGATTTTTTTTTTAATTAAGAACAGGTTTTTCATTAGTATAACACATAGCATCTAACAAGATAAACAATATGATAAAAAAAACATAAAACTTGACTATGTAATATTTTAATTCAATAAAAAAAACGCACTAGTAATCGCTATTGTATTCTCAGGTTAACAATCGGTCATGACTTTCCGTATTTATAAAAGTACTCTGTGGTCATGACTGTAACGTTACACATTTTGTTACACTGTTACATTCATTACAAGAAACCCATAGGACATTTACAAAAAAACTGAAATTTAACTTAAATTGCGGATAGCCACGGACTGCGAAGTTTTATTCTTTTATGTCAACCTACATAAACACGTATAATAGTGAGACAAAATATGCATACTTGCCTTGTAATCCAACACTTTAAACACAACTTTTTTTGGCCACAAATCCGTTGCCAACACATAACACCATTTTACTCGAAAAATAATGACAGCATTTATTTTTTTAAATGTTGGCATCCTGCTCAATGGTGTTGCCACGCAAGAAAATAGGTGGTCGGATTACTTTACTCTATACTTATAGTATAGTAATAATTGATGTTACTTTCATGACGTTACACACTCAGTAAAATTTTGGACACTTTTTTAAACATTAATAAAAAAATATTTGTTAC
The DNA here is from genome assembly GCA_963669345.1 of Gortyna flavago. Classification (NCBI taxonomy): domain Eukaryota; kingdom Metazoa; phylum Arthropoda; class Insecta; order Lepidoptera; family Noctuidae; genus Gortyna; species Gortyna flavago. The sequence goes on from OY770132.1 coordinate 3,358,642, forward strand.
GTTATTTATTGAAAGCTTTTTATAAAAAACGTTGGTTAGGTATCACAAAACTTCAACATAACTTAAAAATACGGGATAGCCAATTAATTTCGTAAGCAATGGCAGTTTTTGTTACAGGACAAATAATTTGTTAATTGTTAGTTGGACAAATAATTTTTGTATGGAAGTGAAAGTAGTACTTACTTAAAAAAAAAGAAAATATTTTGTGGAATTATCCAAAACAACACAAGCATACCATTCAGTACATTATACAACACATCTCATTTATCAAGTTACGTTGATGTTATTTAAAGATACTTACTTAAATAAAATCCGGAAAAGCAAAAAATTAAAAATGTAAGTAAGTGCAATTTTTCGCGGTTTTCCCCAGGTACTTATTTTAGAAATTAAAGGTATTATAATAAACTTAAGTAAAAACCACAGAGTACATTATAATATATGGTAAAAACAATGATACCGCATAGAAAAAGGCTGATAAAAAAAAAATCTAGCAACTTTACTCGCGCAAAAGTTGAAAATAACCTAGGTAAGAAGTAGGTGCCTTAGATGTATTTATAACATAACATTGATGGAACGAATGAAAATCCACTTGCACGTTCAATCGTATAACAATAAACTTTGATAAAAATTATAAACACAGCAACGTGACTCTAACCTCAAAGGCAGGTTAGCAACCGGCGCAGCGCGGGCGCCGCGGACGGCCTTGATCTTTGATACGCATGATAAAATAATACCGGTTGCTCGCACGCATGTAGAAGTGTGCCAAAACAAAACAAATAGATTTAACGTACATTATGTTCGAAAAACACAATGTATCGTTTTGATCTAGGTACCTACTTAAGGTGCCACTAGTCATTATTTTTTCCATACAAACGGGAGAGTATTACCTACTCCACTGTTTGACATTGTGCATCCAAAGTTAAACATGATATCGTTTTAACTTAGGTATTATTAATTTTGTCTGTACGGAAACAATAGTAAAATAAAAAGCCATTAAAAAGTAACTTTGGGTGTAAATAAGTAATAAAAGCACTGTAAAACCTTCAAAACCAAGTCCGTACCGACAAAGCTCAGTTATGAAAGAGTTCAATAAACTTCATTTATAATTGATTTATGCAGTGTTTTTTTTTTCATAAAATTCGATTTTCCAAAGCACTTTCCGATTTTTTTTACGCGCCCATCATTTCGGAACGGTGTTTCTGTGCGTGAAGACTAGTGTCTAACTGTTCATCACTGATACTAGTTCTGTCAGACACGAAGCAAGGTGAGACAGCGGCTTTGTTGCCATGACCACCAGTGAGTTCGAGCTCGCGACTAGTTTACTCTTAATGTTATAGCATAATAAATGATTTGTTTCAATGTAAACTAAATGATTTGCTACTCCATAGCGCTTCTGATGTAACATGTAATGATGTTAATAGGTATCGGATCTCTGGATTGCTTTCATTAATAAATAAGCTAAAAAAAAAAACTTTTAAATATCATCATTTAAAACTTTGACAAATTATTTTTGTAGGTACTTGCCTATTTAAATAGAAATAGTTCGTATAACTTTTTAATTAAGAGATTATTTTGGCCTTAATTCAGATTTTAAGGCTCGGCACAAACAAGCCACCGGCTGCTGTCGCCTTTTGCTTTTTTGCTGCGGTGATGAGTACTGCTGTAGCTGGTGGCCGCCACGACCCACAAGTGTTTGACGATTCCATACAAAACGTCGAAAGAGCATGGGATCTGCTTGTCGCTGGGGTACCGGTGGCTCGTTACCGCTGAGTCTAAGGTCTCCTTATAATTATTTTAAGTTACAATTCAGCAGGGATTGGAATACTCATCTTGTTTTTAAAGAACTATTAACTCATGCACCTATTAAATAAAATACTTGAAGTTGGCAGCAGCAGGATTATATATTTACATACCTTGATGCAGCACACCGTGATATTTTAGAACAAAGTTTACATGGAGTAGTAGTTTATAGTTCTTAGGCACTATCATAGTACCTTAAATATTTCATTCAATTCACACATGGTTTAAAAACCACTGTTGATTTTTCTAAGTGCTTCAAGACCCAATAATTCCAAGTAACAAAAAGCACTATTTAAAAATATTTTCACGGAATAACCTGGTTAATTAGCAATCGATTCCGTGTCTGTGTGTCATGTTGAGGGTTCACTTGGTGGTAGAAATTCGTTAACCAGCTCAATAACTTTACGGACCTCATCCTCTGATAAACGCTCCTCACTTTCTTGCACAATCTGTGAATGGAAAGGTCACTATAGTCATTTTGTACATAATTATTGCTATAAATATTAGGTCCTTACATATGAAATTGGCGTTTTGTACGGGAAAAATATAGTTTTTTTTTTTGTGAAATTTTTTTAATTAATCAAAGTATGCACCGTTGTTATCTATGCACTTTTGCCATCTCATAGGTAGTTCATTGATCCCTTTACTAAAAAAACCATGGGGGCGAGAATCAATGAACTCTTTGAAGACGGTTTGGACTGCCGCATCGAAGTTGAATATTTTTCCTTGTAAGAAGTTGTCCAAATTCCGGAAAAAATGGTAATCTGATGGAGCAAGGTCCGGGGAGTACGGTGGATGTCGCAGACATTCTAATTGTAGCACATCTAGCTTAGTGGTTGTTTGTTGTGCAGTGTGTGGTCTTGCGTTGTCGTGAAGTAGCAGTGGCCTAGAGCGATTGACCAATCTCGGTTGTTTAGCAGCTAGTTCTTCCTTCATAGTTTGCAGTTGCTGACAATAGATATCTGCCGTAATCGTTTGGCCAGATTTTAGAAAGCTCTAGTGAACGACACCGGCGCTAGTTCACCAAACACTCACAAGTAACTTTTTCTGAGTAAATTTTCGCTTAGGGAAGGGTTTGGCTGGTCCTCCAGGGTTCAGCCATTGCGACGAGCGCTTCCGATTATCGTACAGTATCCACGTTTCATCACAAGTAATGATTCGATTTAAAATCCCTTCATTATTGTGTCGGTTGAGCAAAGTAACACAGCAGTCGACGCGTTTGCAAGTTCGATTCACTCAATTCATGAGGAACCCATCGTTCAAGTTTTTTTACTTTCCCGATTTGCTTCAAGTGGATTAATACAGTTTTATCACTTACTCCGAAGCCTGCAGCTATCTCTGAAGTGCTTTGTGATGGATCCGCTTCCTCAATATCCTTTAATTCTTCATTATCCACTTTGGTCTCCGGTCGTCCACGGAGTTGGTTCTGAAGGTCGAAATTTCCAGAACGAAAACGTTGAAACTAAAAACGTACCGTGCTTTCTTTTGCGACACCAGCGCCGTACACATAATTAATCCTTCGAGCTGTTTCTGCAGCACTGGTTCCACGGTAGAACTCGTACTCGTAAATATACCGATATTTCATGTTTTCTATTGTGCGGTAGGTAATAAGCGACGCCAAAGAAAAAAAATTATGAAGAAAAAACAAATGAATGACTGTTTTCAAAACTCAAATGTATGTACCAGCTAAATGAATTTATAAATTTGAATTTGGAATTCTTAACCAAAGAGGAGATATTTCAGATCAAAGTGGTCATTACGACAAAACGCTAATTTCATATTAAGGACCTAATACAAAGTGGAGATGACAAAACGACAATAAATAAAACATTCCCAGTCTGCATACAAAAATTCAATCAAATTATGTCTAATAGTTTATCACTAGTAAGTACTACTTTTCAAATTTTATGGATTCAAAAATAAATCTCAAAAAGTGAATGATTTTTTTTCTGCGACGTAACCATGAATAACCCTTCTGTAAATTACAGTTAAAAGTTAAAACATAACTACCTCAGTTTTAAATAAAATGTTAGATTTTTGCCCAACATTGAATTCAAAATTATTGCATCACCCAACTTTAACCACGTGTAGTGTAAAAAAATGTACTACACTATTTTGGCAAGTAACTTTAAATGATGGCGCGTTTAGTCTGGATTCCAAAATAGTATGCCTCTTACTAATTGCTACTTCTTAATTGAGGAAAAAAAGTAATGTTAGTTTTAGGTGCGTTTGAAATAAAATTCAGTTGTTGGATTTCTTTAGTTATAATTTTCAAGTTTATATTAAATGTTCGAACTGTTTGCCTTCAGCTGCAATGCAAGCTCTACATCTCTTTAAAAATGACCGCGTAATAAGACGGGCGTATCTTGTCGAGTTGATGTATTCAGCGGCTTCTGCAATTCTTTGGCGCAGCTCATCTAAATTTTGTATTGGTTTAGAGTACACGATATCCTTTATCGTACCCCAGTAAAAGAAATCTATGGGGTTTAAATCGGGTGAACGGGCAGGCCACGAAATTGTACCACCCCGCCCTATCCACCTATCGGGGTATTCACGATTGAGATACTCACGTACCTACTGTTAGCATAATGCGCTGGGCAGCCATCTTGTTGATACCACATGCTGCCGTAAATGTTCAGTGGCACTTCTTCCAATAATTCAGGTAATTGGTTTTGTAAAAAGTCCAAATACCCCTGGGCATTTAAGTTCTCCGGCAGATCGATTGGACCATTAACTTTACCATTCAAAATTCCCGTCCACATGTTCACTTTAAACTGGTACTGCAATCTGTCTTCCCGCATTAAATTTGGATTTTCCACGTGCCATTCGTGCAAATTGTGGAGGTTCATGTAACCGTCCTTTTTAAATGTTGATTCATCTGACCATAGAATAAAAAAAAAAATCGCGGATCTCGGTGCCTCTGCAACATCGTTTGACAAAATCGCACTCTCTCTGGGTAGTCTCGGGGTAGTCTCATACTTTGTACTCGGGGTAGCAGACTTTGTACATGGTATGGGCGAAACTCGTTTTTTTTTAAATACGCTGTGCAGTACTTTTTGGGACTCCTATGCTCTGTTGAATTCCACGTACGGTACTGAGATACTTGGGTCTTCTTCAACTGCTTGCAGGACTTCGGCCTCGTAGGGCATTACGGATCTTCCCTCGCGAATCGACCCTCTGATAATGACCGATGCACATTAATAAATACTCGATGATCGGGATAACGCTCGGCATTTGGGTATCTCTCACGATACATTCTTGCTGCAGAATTGGCGTTGCATAAGCATTCTCCTTAAATGAGATGCATGTTGGCGTATTCCTGTGCGGTGTATCGAGATGGCATGATAACACACTACACAAAACACGAGATTACGATTAAAACAAGTCCGGGGTCGTCAGAAACAGTGCAGATAAATCCAAACCACAATGCAAATCAAGTCCAATAAACCAAGCCACAGTTGTAAATACGAAGTCAATACAAATACAGAAAGATGCGTGGTAAAAGAAAGAGCGTAACGTACTGCAGTATTTCACAATTTACCTAACGCATCCCTGTTTCGCCAGAGTGGTGTGTCTATCTGTTTCACTCACACAGTCGAAATGATGTGTCAATCCGTCTCACTCTTAGATAAAAGTAGCGTCACTATCTATCTCGCTCACACTTAACAAAGTAGCGTCACCATCTGTCTCGCTCGCACTAGTCAAATAACGTCACTATTCGTCTCAATCGAACATGTATGAAATCCGACTTCTTAAAAAAATGATGTTTTTCCTCAATTAAGAAGTAGCAATTAGTAAGTGGCATACCATTTTGGAATCCAGACTAAACGCGCCATCTTTCAAAGTTACTTGCCAAAATAGTGTAGTACTTTTTTTTTTACACCACACGCGGTTAAAGTTGATTGATGTAATAATTTTGAATTCAATGTTGGGCAAAAATCTAACATTTTATTTAAAACTGAGGTAGTTATGTTTTAACTTTTAACTGTAATTTACAGAAGGGTTATGCATGGTTACGTCGCAGAAAAAAAACTGACGAAAATTTAATATTTGTAGTCACGGGACTTGAAAGATCATCACAGGGTGTTACATTTTGAGATTTATTTTTGAATCCATAAAATTTGAAAAGTACATGACCAAGATTTTTTTTTAATATTTTTCTAATAACCGTCACGACATGGCCTACTATTGCCCGTTTTCGGCTTGACGTTGATTTCTGGGACACGTTGTAAATTAAAATATCTTTTATCAGTCTACAAAGAAGTTAGAGCAGTTATACAGGGACTTTGTAATTTTATGTCTCTACTTTAGTTTTTAGAGGGAGACAAAACCGCAGTTGTAATAAGTCACCTGGCTACTATCTCTTTTCATTACTACATAAGGTAGGCCCACAACAAGATGAAGGTGTAGCGGTATCGAGCGACGTCACACGTCTGGTTGGTGGATTCTCCCTTTGCTATGGAGGATGAGTGGACTTTACACCGTGTTCCTCATACCTCTATAAAAGCAAAATCAGTCACGGGAATCTTGGCTGGATGAGGGAAGTTCAGGTTGATGAGGATGATGATGAAATATAATAAATAGCTCACCAGCTGAATCTCTAGCTCTGTCCGTGGAGGGGTGTTCACCATCATAAGTTTCTCAGTCTTTGTCAGTTTGAACTTCTTCATAGCTTCTAGAAACTTCTGTATTGATTGTGCATTTTGTTTCTTACACTCTGTATCTTGCAGATAATGTACTGTCTGAAATAGTTTATCATTATAATGCTAAAAGTTAAGTATGCAAACAATAGTTAACTATCCAGTGTTTGTTACTTTAGTTATTTATACATCAACTAGCAGCGCCCCGCGATTTCACCCGCATAAGTTCAGTTTCGATCCCGTGGGAATATCGGGATAAAAACTATCCTATGTCCTTTCTCAGGACTTTTACCAAATTTCATCTAAATCAGTTCAGCGGTTTAAGTGTGAAGAGGTAACAGACAGACACTTTCGCATTTATAATATTAGTATGGATAGTATGGATGTTCAATGGTGGTGTTAAACCAGATGTTTCTGAAACAATTTTCCAGGAAAGCCAGGAGCTTCTTCTTGCCTTCCAAAAGGCCCGTCGTAATATAGGGGTTGTACATGCATGTCGTATGTATGCGTTTTTGGGTCTTTTATAAGGCCCATCACAGTATCTGGGTTAAAGTGGACCTCACGCCCCTTCCAAGGCAATCCCTGCCATTCAACTGTTGTATAATACAGTATGTGAGCTATTGTGTCCTGTTTAGTCGCCAATCTTTCACTTGTTTTGTTGCAGAATTAAACTAGTTTGTGTTAAGATTATGGTCACAAGCACTAAGCAGCATCCACTGCTTAGATCCCAAAGCATGTAAAATCTGTGACACAGTGTGTGTGTCAGTGCTAGATTAAGCCAGTGCGGGGTCTGTAGTAAATTCTATTAATTCTTGGTAAAACTTTGTTTGTCAAGTTCTAAAGATTATAAAAGAAACAGTACCGCCAATAAAAGTTATTTCTATCTTTCTTCTTTCTTAGTTTTGCAAAATATCTTCTTCTTTTTGTATTGTTTTTTCTTTTGTTCTTTTTGTGATTTGTATTAAAGTCAAAGGCAAATCATTTCTTTCAAGTACTTAGATCATTGAACGGCACTTATGAATGTCAAAAATTCAATGAGTTGAACCCAGTAGGTTGTTTCTCGATATAACACTAATCAAAGAAGCTCTTTTGACCATTCATACATAATATTCCATTGGAACTATTGGTGGTACCATCCCTTGTTATTTTGTATGTGCAAGCAAGCACAATGCTCCCCAGAGAACGGGGCCAGTAGAATTTGCTACATCTACTACATGGCTAATCCAGCCCTGGTGTGTGTGTAATTTATTCAAGAATGTAATAAATCATAGTGTTAACATATGCATTAGGTACTAGAAACTGTTGGCACCTGACCTCATAAGTGACCGTTGCTAATGAGCCTTCCCGTTTGTGCTTCTTCTGTGTGCTGTCTTTAAGCTGTAGTAAGATCTGCATCACCTCATAATTACAAAGAAAAGCTGCATTCACTTTAGTGCTAAAAATAATGGAACAACTAGAAATTGAATCTTGAATAAACAAAAAATAATTTTACATCAACTTTGTTTTGGTAAGTAGGTACTAAACATTGTTGATAGTTTAGTTTTTTTTTTTTAATTAATTAATAGCAATAAAGGGTTCGTGGCTAAGTAAAAACAGCCGTCAATCAAAATATCTGATTGATTTGGGTCAATCAAAAAATTTAACAAACGCTTTTTCGTATAACATTGTAGGTTTATAATTTGAACTTTTAACGTTAAAAGCGATCTACTATCTGAGTCTACTACTCTACTCTGATTCTGATAAATACATACGTCTCCATCAGAAAGGACATAAAAAATCGATAAAAGCTTTTAGCGGGCTAGTTTGACTGGTTTGACATCACGTATTCACATTTACGTCACAACATTTTCTATTCTATTTTTAATAAATGGCAAGCAAAGCCGATGTCGACTATTCTGCCATGTCTAAAGTGAGCTGGTGTGCGTAAAAAAAAAAACAGAATAAAAGGATCAATTCTATTCTATTCTATTTTTCTTTATGGCAATGGTGCCGATGTCGACAATTCTGCCAATGTCAGATGTGATACGAGAAAATTATTGTTCTGAGGAGAAAACCAGATAAGATATTAATAGCAAGCTAAATCATGAAGTCAGAGAAGGAAAACAGAGTACTTTTTGATATAGTCACAACATTATAATGAATGTGAATTTGATAATTTTTTCTGACTGACATTGACAGTGAACATGTAGGCCGCATTCCGAATTTATACTTCGACTTTTAATTAGCTGCAGTAAAATGACACAAGACTTCAATAAATTATTTCGGAGTATTCGGACTGCGTTTAGAGATATGCATTTCAAAATTGTCAAATAAGTTTCGTTTATTACACTATTGTGCACTAGAAAAACAAGATTTGGTTGATGGCCGAAAAACAAAAAGACGCCAATTTCAGTCATTATGCTGTCATTTTACTGCAGCTAAATATAAGTCCGACTATAGGTATAATCATGGACTTATATTATGGACTGATTATGGGTATAATCGCTCACAGGCGTAGCTCACAGCACTCACAGGGATTTATATTTTACTAACATTAGAAGTCCATGCTCACATCATCTCCAAGGACTTGTTAATCCATTTGGTTTAGGTTTTGGATATGAGTCTTTTTACTTGACTCAGGATTACTCTTAGTAGGTATCTGATTTAGACAAAAAAAATAGAGATATGAGAATCTATTCTATTCTAGACAAGACATTTATTTCTCTGCTTGAGGAATAATGTAACACAGATTTGTTTCTCCATGTCTCGTTTTTGTCATACTCTCTAAGGCGTTTCGCACACTGCACCACATCACGCAGCGGGGCGCGGGAATCGGAGCCAAACTCCACGCGCGGAAGCGCGTTTTTATTCAATTTGTTTGTAAAAAATCACGCGCGGGGGCGCATTATCTGCGCCCCGTCGCGTGGTGCGTCGCAGTGTGTGATCCGCCTAAGGTCTAAGGTGGTACAAAAGTTATCGAAATTATCGGTACAAAAATACAGGCGGAATATGTGGAAAATTTGTGTTGAATTTGTAATTCTGAACCTTTGCAACTCAGGCACTTCGGGGAACAGCCATAGTCTGAGAGTAAGTGTGTCATTCGGTAGGTGATCCTGCTGTTTCGCCTCCCATCCACTCCCATGGCTAGCTAGATTTACATAAAAAATTTCACGGCCTACCAAGATCTATCTAGATTTTCTTTTCATTTTGTAATATTGAGATAATTTTGACAACAAACATTAGTTTTATAAATTTAATAATTTAAATAAAATATTATGTATGTAACGATGTTGTGCAAAACATTATCGACAAAATTTTTCGTGACAAGCTTTGCAATGTCTAGAGTATTTTCAATAATTCCAAGAGTTGAAATACGAAAATTTAGCCAAGAAAACTTTACATCTGGTTTGTCAAAGATTGATACACCTTTAATTGCCTACTTCCATCATTTTACAAATTTAAAATTGCCACAGAATAAGGTTTTTGCCACCTACGTTTGGATTGATGGCAGTGGAATTACCTTACGTTGCAAAGATCGAATTTTAGACAAAGTGCCTTGTAACTTAAGTATGGTCCCGAAATGGGCGTTTGACGGAAGTTCAACTGGACAAGCAAAAACTGATGACTCAGACACAATATTATTGCCAGTCGCTTTATATAGAGATCCGATTCGCAAAAGCCCCCACGTTATTGTATTATGCGAAACTTATTATGGCAATGGGACCCCCACTCCTTCAAACTATCGGGCACATTGTGCAAACGTACTGAGCAAAATATCAGACCAAGATCCATGGTTTGGTATAGAACAAGAATATACAATGTTTGATTTGGATCTGTGGCCATTGGGATGGCCGAAAGTTCGTGGATATCCCGTAATAAAGTCTAAGTACTCATACTGCGGCATGGGCGAACATGTTGCTGGGAGGGATTTAGTTGAATGTCATGCCAGAGCGTGCGTTTATGCTGGTTTGGATTATAGCGGATCTAATGCAGAAGTCATGAAAGGATCTTGGGAGTATCAAGTTGGAACAACGTTGGGGATAAAAGCTGCAGACGACTTATGGGTAGGACGATATTTGCTAGGAAGAATTGCCGAAAATTTTGGAATTATCATAAGCTATCACCCAAAGCCTGTGGGGAAGAACCAGCCAGGAATAGGGTGCCACCATAACTTTAGCACAAAAAAAATGCGTGAAGAAGGAGGAATTACAGAAATTGAAAGGGTATGTAAAGACTTATGTGCCAAGCATGAACATTATATGAAGAATTACGGACTAGGAGATGGTCAAGAAAACCGAAAAAGATTAACTGGGAAATTCGAAACTGCTTCATTTAAAGAATGTAGGTGGGGAGTAGCCGATCGTAGTGCTTCGATAAGATTACAAAGAAGTGTTAAGGTAGAAAAGAAAGGTTTTTTAGAAGACCGTAGACCTGCAGGTGACTGTGATCCATACAGAGTTTGCGCTCTTTTAGCAGAAACATGTCTTCGATAGCGAAAAAAATAAGTAATTTTGTTTCTATTTAGAGATTAAACGGTAAAAAGTCGTTAGATAATGTGTGTTGTGTCGATATCTTATAATTTTGCCTAGTCATGACACAGAAAAATACACAAGTAGATCGAGTGGTAAAGTACAGCCCCGGATCTAGAATTGTTTACAGGCGGGGCAAAGTCTTCAGTCTGCTGCCCCCCGCCCCGCCAATCCTTTAACCTTATCCATGAAGCCTTATTTTTTATAAATAAATATTCTATGGACATGTCGAACATTTATTTTATTTAGCTTATGAAAGGATAGAATTTGAAATAAATCGTGAGATTATAGCATACTAGCTCCCATAGGCGCCGGCAAGTTTATTTTCAGGGGGGTGCATCTTCAGCTCCACGAATCTAGCTTGATAATTTTTGCATTTCACATCGGTTATGTTAGGTTATCGTTTGTCTATCAGAGAGGAGTGTCACCTACATGGGACGTGATGGCGAAAACCAGGACCGCATGTTGTGCGGTGTACCACAGGGCTCGGTCGTAGGCCCGCTCCTGTGGAACATCGGGTACGACTGGGTGCTGAGGGGCGAGCTACAACCGGGCGTGGACCTGACGTGTTATGCTGATGACACGCTGTTTACTGCATGAGGGAGCTCGCTCAGGGAGGCAGCGTTGCTGGCGACTGTTGCGGTCTCACGGGTGATGAGCCGCATACGTCGCCTGGGCCGGGAGGTGGCCCTCAGCATGTTTCATGTCTCCCGGTGGGCGCCGCCGCCTGGCTCACACATCGTGGTCGGGGGGGGGGGGGGGGGGGGGGCTCGGTTCGCTGTCGAGTCTACCATGAAGTACTTGGGATTGGTGCTCGACAGCCTGTGGGATTTCGGGCCCCACTTCCGGCGGCTGGCGCCCAAGTTGTTGAGCGCGACTGGGGCGCTGTCAACGCTGCTTCCCAATCTGGAGGGCCCTAGCGCTGCCTGTAGGCGGCTCTACGTGGGGATCGTGCGATCGATGGCCCTGTATGGGGCCCCGGTCTGGGCGACTGATCTGACGGTCGGTGGCATCGCAGTTTTGCGGAAGCCGCAGACAGCGAAGGCCATCAGTGTCGTTAGGGGGTATCGCAAGATCTCCTACGACGAGCGAAGCGAGCTCGAAAATTTTAGGATCTCGCCTTCAATAGGTTAAGTTCTCTATTATTGGATAAGCGTTTTCGGATATTCTTTTAGTTCTGAATGTTTTTTTACACCTATACAAGTGGGGTGCAAGTGCACCCCGCTCGCGGCGCCGATAGTAGCTCCTGCTCGCGTCGCTGCGCATCGCTCGCCCGCATTATTACTTCGTTTTCGCTGAGCGTTCTTTCTGACTATTTTCTTTTTGCTCGGCTTTTAAGAGTCGTAGCGTTGTGTTAAATAGCCTATAACCTTCCTCAAATATTATGCTGACAAATGAAAAAAAAATCGACTGCTAGTTGCAAAGATTAGCGTGTGTCTATGCATGGCATGCCTAATACGGCTGGTTGGAGGTGCGCGGTGGCTGAGGCATCAGTATCGGGCGACGCCGACGGCGACGGCTGCGGCGGCTGAGGGGCTCACGGGCAGCGCAGGCGCGCTCTCGCATCCTTCCGCTTCGAGCGTCTTCACTTGAAATCTTACCACGACGAAGGCACTGTGTTTTTTAAACTTGTATTCGGGTATTACACCAGATTGTTATTTAGTGCATTGGCGATTGTTAGGCCGAAATACATGTTGTAAACGTTACTTATGAATACGGTAATAATAAGCAGCTGTTTTCTCAGCATAAATTGCCCATAAATGTAGCAAAAATAGTCCGGAGAGTTTAAACACTTTCGCGATGACATTTTTCAAGTGAGCGTCACTAATTGCACGGAAGTGCTGGGGGCCTAAAAAGGCCACTTTGGCAGAATCATAAAACAATTCATATCACGCAATTCATCTGTTTGACAGTTTCACACCTATATATCCCTGAAGGGTTAGGCAGAGGTGTACCTATAGCATTTTACGAATCTCCATACAAAACTGTCATACAGATGAAATTGCGTGTTAGGAATTAGTTTTATGATTCTGCCAAAGTGGCCTTTTTAGGCCCCCTGATTTTATAAAAATAATGATGACGCTAATTATACAAAAAAAAACTTCTACCTTGATTAATAGGTTCTCTTCTAATGATTTAAGTTAATTTCTATAAAAAAAGAAACACTAAGTCTACTAGAAATGTGGTCTTTAGAAAATGAATTAAAATATACACATTTTTTTGATAATAGGGATAAGTTTAATTAAGTTATATTTAACTAATTAATTATGAGAACTTATTCATTAGTGTCTAATAAAACCATTCAGTGCGTTTTTGTTTAATAAGAAGAAAATAAAATAAATTATAATTATTAAAAACCAGGAAGGCCTAGGTAATTTTGGCAAAAAAAGATGATGACGAAAAAACCTGACGTGATGGAATTTTTTAAATATTTTTCCCGTAATCAGCGCCCCAAAATCTATCCAAATCAATCATCAAAACTGAAAGGGCAAAACCATCGCTCAGTTGTGATGCACTAGCTCTCTAGTTAGAGAGTATTATGTTCTGTGCACTAGCTAGTGCACTTGACTGCCACGCTTGAATTTGCCGCCCCCTGAAGTCGGCGCTCGGGGCACGGGCCCCGGCTTGCCCCCTAGGTATAGAGTGTTATAATTTAATATAGTATACCTATTCAGAGATCACCAATTAGTTTCATTGGGGGACCGTTTTCAAAAATAATATGACTGACGCGGTTCGTTTGGCAGATGATTTTTATTTATTTACTGCCTTAAGCACACAAATTTTATATACAGAGGCCAGCACATCAAGCTACCCCAATCTGTCAAATTTTTTGATAGATTTTCAACTTTACCGCAAAGGAATAAGGTTCATATTCAATTGGGAAAATTTGACAGATTGGGGTAGGTTGATGTGCTGGCCTCTGTACATAGCATTTTCTACCAGCCAAATAAGCAGGTAAGTCAGATAAGTAATAAACAAATATCATGTAATGAACAAAAATAACATTGACATATTTTTAATTCAATTTCCTAATTCTTTGCGCGCGGCACTGACGCGCAACACGTGTGCTTGCTCTCGGAACGGGAGGTAGCAACATTTGTCTCACGTAACGTAAAGCATGTTGCGAGAAAATGGCAACGTTGCAGCAACGTCACGCAGTGCGTGATAGCATGTTGGGGGATATTTTGTTCCCTAGTGTATTAGCGGCTTTAATGATTTGTTTGTATAAATAAAGAAGTAACTGGCAGTTAAATTTTGGATTATAATATTCTAAACATATTTGAAACATCAAAGAAGTAAAATGACATAATTTTGGAATCATTCAAAATTTAACGTGGAAAGCAAGAAGCCGCAGAAGTACTAACCCTTTTGATAATTGTTAAAATTTCAAGTTTTCTAAAGATGACATCCATCCTAAGGACATTTTTTTCGGTAATTTGCAAGCCTAGAAAATGCATTGGTTTAAGTAAAAGGACCATACTAGCACATAATATTAATCATATTATTAACAAAAAAATTATGGATCGTTATCTAAGACTTCCTTTGCCATGTAATAAAATATTAGCTACATACGTGTGGATTGACGGTTCCGGCATTAATTTGAGATGCAAAGATCGTATCCTGGATTGTGTTCCATACAGCCCAGATGCTGCACCAGGCTGGGCTTTTGACGGCAGTTCCACGGGACAAGCCACTACGGACAGTTCTGACACGACTTTAAAACCGGCTGCCATCTATAGAGACCCGTTCCGAGCTGATCCTCACGTAATTGCTTTGTGCGAAGTATATCTAGGGGAAGGTGGCAAACCAGCAGGAACAAATCACAGAAACTTTTGTAATGAGCTGTGTGAGATACATAAAGCTGAAGAGCCATGGTTCGGATTGGAACAAGAGTATACTATGTTAGACAATGACGGATGGGGTCTGGGTTGGCCTAAAGGAGGTGGTTTTCCTGCAGTAAAATACGAGTTTTCATATTGCGGGGTAGGAGCAAAATATATAGCAGGAAGAGAGGTTGCCGAAGCTCACTGCAAAGCATGTCTGTTTGCTGGACTTGATTTTGAAGGAACTAATGCTGAAGTGATGGTTTCTTGTTGGGAGTGGCAAATAGGCACTACTCAGGGCATTAAAGCTGCAGATGATATGTGGATGTCACGTTACATAATGAATCGTATCGGCGAGGAATACGGAGTAGACATCACGTACCATCCTAAGCCTTTCGGTCATTTACATCCAGGAATCGGAATGCATCATAACTTCAGTACGAAGAGAATGCGTTCAGACGGAGGATATGAGTTCATAGTAGAATGCATAAAGCGGTTGGAGAAGAACCACATGAAGCACATGAAATTATACAGTATTGATGAAGCTGGAAACAGAATGCGATTGTCAGGAAAATTTGAAACCGCACCATTTGATAAATTCTCATGGGGTATCGCTAACAGGAAGGCATCGATCCGTCTTCAAAGACACATTAAAAAGAAAGGTAAAGGTTTCATGGAGGATCGTAGACCTGCTGGAGACTGTGACCCTTACCAAGTTTGTGGACTGTTAATGGAGACCTGTCTGGGGAGATCCGCTGATAGTGGTGGTGGCAAGAAGAAGTGCTAGACATGTTGGTTTTGGAAAATCTATATTTTAGTTCTATTGATATTTTAACCAATGTTGGTGCCTAAATTTGAAGTAAATTTTTTTTGATAAGTTTTGTTTTCTTTGAAGCTAAGTATATTTTATTAGATATCTTTTAGTACCCTAACGCACTTGGATGCAATGCAGTTCATGCAATGGTGGCACAGCCAGGTTGCGTTGCCAACAAATTGTATTGTTGGCAGCGTGACCAAGCGAGCGCTAGGTGCCATTGCGTCGGCCTCCGGCGTGAGCCAGTTTCTCTAAATCGTACTTTGCACAAAGAGATGACAGAACACCCGTGGTCCTGACACTCATTTGCAATGCCGGCAACGAAGTGGTAGAATAAGGAAAACCGTTACCGTCAAGATGGAGGGACCAAGTCTTGGATTTCAAATCAGCCTACATGAAACTTTAGTACCTACTATAAATCTACTATTTGCTACCTTTGAAATAATTTTAGCTACCTCAATGAATACGTAGTTATTTAAACAAAATCCTTGGTCCCTCGCATTTTGACGTCGAAAGTGGAAGAACCATATGGAAAGGAGGAGTATCCTACCTATATAGTTTAATAGTTACTGTCAAGATGGAGGGACCAAGTCTTGGCTTCCAAATCAGCCTACATAAAACTTTAATACCATAAATCTACTATTTGCTACCTTTCAAATAAATTTAGCTACCTCAATGAATACGTAGTTATTTAACAAAATCCTTGGTCCCTCCATTTTGACGTCAAAGTGGAGGGACCATATGGATAGGCTGGTCGGAGGAGTATCCTATCTATATAGTATTTTAATACCTTAATTCTACTTTACAAATATGACACTCATTTGCAATGCCGGCAACGAAGTGGTAGAATAAGGAAAACCGTTACCGTCAAGATGGAGGGACCAAGTCTTGGATTTCAAATCAGCCTACATGAAACTTTAGTACCTACTATAAATCTACTATTTGCTACCTTTGAAATAATTTTAGCTACCTCAATGAATACGTAGTTATTTAAACAAAATCCTTGGTCCCTCGCATTTTGACGTCGAAAGTGGAAGAACCATATGGAAAGGAGGAGTATCCTACCTATATAGTTTAATAGTTACTGTCAAGATGGAGGGACCAAGTCTTGGCTTCCAAATCAGCCTACATAAAACTTTAATACCATAAATCTACTATTTGCTACCTTTCAAATAAATTTAGCTACCTCAATGAATACGTAGTTATTTAACAAAATCCTTGGTCCCTCCATTTTGACGTCAAAGTGGAGGGACCATATGGATAGGCTGGTCGGAGGAGTATCCTATCTATATAGTATTTTAATACCTTAATTCTACTTTACAAATATGTAATTTATTTATCTCTAACATGAATCGTTTGAGAAATATCGACCATAAATGTTTGGTCCCTCCATTTTGATAAATCAACAATTTGGTCAGGCATGGTAATGGATAGTTTTTTTATGTTTTTCGAAGTCAGATTGCGAAACTTTTTCTTTAAATTGTCTATTTACTCCTCAAAAATGACTCCCATTTTCAAAACTCATTTATTTACGTTACACGTCTGTGTTGGGGTCACAGAGTTTCATATGTGTACCAAATTTCAACTTAATCGGTCCATAAGATTCGGAGCAAATTGGCTCTATCTATAAAAAAACCTATTAGGGTTCCGTTTTTCCTTTTGAGGTACGGAACCCTAAAAACGGTTGCTCAAAAGTACATTTTCTTTAACACCATAGAACATGGTGTACCATAGTTAACACTAACTAACTGATTGACTGTCCGCCCAGTCCGATGTTCCTATAGATAGTTATTATACTCTTTGGTCCAGTGGCGGTCCGAGAGGGGGTTGCGGGGGTCATGACCCCCCCCCCCCCAAATCATTCAAGCTGTCGAAAGTCTGAATTATTTATTTGCCTTACTACTTGAGCCACGAAAACCCCGATGGGCATAATATACAAAAACATTAAGAACATAGGCAGACATGGGGACTGCCGACAGAAGTAAAAACTGTAAAACTATGAAATTACAGTGGGTTTTTTAACGCGCCTAAAAAGTTTTTAATTTAAAAAGCCTGTTATGAAACATAGAATCTAGGATGCAAGAACGAGCGAAGCAAACTCGGGATTTGGGCACCCCGGTTGTACGTAAGGTTCGAAAGGCTTAGGTTAAGGTCTCATTCCTAAACTGCTGAAAACCGAGTTTTAAGTTTTCGTCATAATTCGTTAAAGTAAGTATTTCTGTATGATGGTTAAAAGAAAACAGAGACTATTCAAGGTGGGGTGTTTTCAGTTCAATTTTCAGGCTCGCTTCGCTCGCTCTTGCAATCTACATTGTGTTGATTCTTGAGCTTTTCTTCGTAAATCGACAAAGCTAGTAATTTATAGTCATTTGTGAATGATCGAAAAAAATCTAACCTATCCGAGAGTGTGCATAATTTTCGAGCTCACATCGCTCGCTCTTGGATTCTACATTTTATTAATTGCTTGGGCTTGCCTGCATAAGTCGACAATGTAACTCCTATTTCAGCTTAACACGTTGACTGCCAACGCGGTCACCGGTGACCGCGAACAATAGATTTTCTATTGTGTCTGTTGCTTGGCGTTCAACGTGTTAAAAATAAAAAACAAAACCTAACCAAACCGAGGCGGGTTGTTAAAATTTTCGAGCTCGCTTCGCTCGCTCTCCCCACCCTACATGATCTGCCGTTCTAAAATATACGACCAATTTGGCAGCATTATAAAGTAACAAATGTAAGCTGGGTCCCTAGCATAAGTAATATGGAGCTGGAAATAAACATGAACCTTAAAATATTTTCACGCCTTTAGTCCCCAAAGTGTTAGGCAGGGGTATAGTAGTTACACTACATTTATATATTTACAGAGGCGGACTTAATGAAATAGGCATTTTCTATATTTCGCAAGTTATTAAGTGCCATGTCATAGGGGGTGAGCCTACTGCCGCCAACCGGGCATAAATCCAGACATCAGGCTGCTTCGGAGAAATTTCTGATGGAAAAACCAAATAACACTTTACCCGACCTAGGACCTTATGCTCAGCAGTAACACTTGCAACCACTAGACCAACGTGGATATGTACCCCTCTTATAATATTCCTCGGCACCCATCGTGACCCCCCCAAAATCTTGTGCTGCGACCGCGCCTGCTTTGGTCCGATGGTTGGCATGCCGATCTTAGTCGGCTCCGTAGCAAACCCGCGCATGTGTACGGTCGGATCGGACAATTCGCCTCACAGAACATTTTATGGTTAAAGTAAGACTCTGACTTGCCTTTATTCACGGACGAAACATTGTTGTGGAAATAAAATGAAATCCTATAATCTGTAAATAGGATATCGGAATAACTTTTATACTTACGCCATATTAGAAGAAAATAAAAAATAAGCTAAATGAGGTCGGCGTTTTCTATCTGACTACTCTGAGAAGAAAGACCAAAACAAACTTAAAGGTCACAGTCTCTTTTACAGTCCAGACATAATATTTGTCAGATTCATGGTGGTAGGTCATGCGTACACGCATTTTCGCACCATGGCTGAAAATATGAACCTTTAGCGACATTTAGGGACAAGTGACGGATAAGTATTAAAAATAACACTAAACGTTTTCGAGAGAAATACGTTTAGAAACTAGGTATTTTGGTGTCCATTAATAGGAAAATCATGCCCTCGTGTTGCATAAAACAGTGTGGTGCGAAAAAACAAAAACAACCCTACGAAAGGCGGCCATCTTAAGTGCCCGATTTTTGTATACACGCTAATTTTGTAGGTCTGTATGCCCCGTCCATAGGTATATTTGTCATTGGTCGGGTCCGTAGCGTAATAAGTTTGATCGTTTGTTAACACTCTAACACAGAATGTCAGTGTTATTATTGTCTCTGGTTATAAAAATAAAGCTCAGAAACCCAGAGACAATATTTTAAAAAGAAAACCGTGCCGCCATTTTCATTCTTTTCTCTATTCCTTTTCGTCATATGGCGTATTAGGTGCGTTCGCTTACGTCCGCCATATTAAATGAAATCAATAAAATAAGACAAAATGTCGCCTTACTAAAGTGCGTGAAAATAATCCACCAACATCCAGTTATTGTGTGATTAAATCATCAAGAGGATCACAATGGAGAATTCCTACGGTGTGGGGGTTGTTAACAGATACGCTCTTTTCTTGGACGATGAGTCCGATCCTCTTGATGCGTTAAAAGCGCGAGAGCAAGCGAAGGAGCTCAAAAAGAAGACCAAAGAAGCCGAAAAGGAGAACAAGGGCAAACCTGAGACCAAACCTAAAGGTGGCGCTCCCGCTATCAGGAAGGGAATCAAGGAAACCCAAAATGTAAAGTCTCAAGAAAACAGGAGCGGTGAGCAACAGAAGCCTAAGGGTCCTCCCAAACCTGTCGACCGCAACACGGAACGTCCTCCTCCGCGTCGCCGCGAGGAACGGCCGCAGAATGGCGCCGTCGAGAACAAGGAAGGAGCCCCTCGACCACCCCGGCGTGAGTTTGGTGACCGCAGGCCCAACTTTGAACGACGCAATTTCAGCGACAATCCTGAGGGAGCTGAGCGCCGTGGGCCGAGGCCGCCCCGTGAACCTCGCGAGTCTCGCGACAGTCGTGACGGACCGCGCGGGCCGCGTCCGTTCGACAATAGAGGCAAGCGCGAGTTTGATAGGAGATCCGGCTCTGACAAGACCGGTGTGAAGCCGGTGGACAAGCGTGAGGGTGCTGGTCCTCATAACTGGGGCACGCTTAAGGATGAGATAGATGAGCTCAACAAGACCGGTTCCGAAGGTGAGGTGGCTGAGGAGAAAGCGGCTGATGCGACCGGCGCCGGCGACGGACAGCAGCCCGAGGCAGAGCGCGCCGCCGCTCCCACCGAAGAGGAGCCGCGCGAACTCACACTTGACGAGTACAAGGCGCTCCGAAATGCTCAACGCACTCAGCCGCAGTACAACCTGCGAAAGGCCGGCGAGGGCGAGGACCTCAGCCAGTGGAAGAATCTGGTGATGCTCGAGAAGAAAAAGGAAGGCGAACGAGGTGAGGACGATGACAGCGACGACGAGTTCGATATGGCCGACTACCCGCAGCGCGTGGGGCGCCAGAAGCGTGTGCTCGGCATCGAGTTCACGTTCAACGACACGGCGCGGCGCGGCGGCGGCGGGCCGCGAGGACGTGGGCGCGGGCGCGGGCGCGGCCGGGGCCCGCCGCGCGAGCCCGAGCCGGTGGAGGAGCGCCCGCCGCTGCGTGCGCCGGTCGCACCGCCTAAGGTTGATGACAGCAAGGATTTTCCCTCTCTTGGCTAGACTCACAGTGAGCCTTCGCTCTTCTCCCTTTCGATAGAGTTACAAATTAAAAATATTGTATGTACCGTTATTTTTGAAGTAAATATACAAAATATTTACACGAGCGTGTATTATATTACATAAAAATTTAGTTGATTTCTTCGGAAACCACCTTTCAATTTACTAATTGACTTGATCAGGTTCAATTTGAAAGTTATTGATATGGGGGTTGACTAGTCTTGCTCGCGAATCACATAGGATGTTGTAGAGGGGGAGGATTATTTTTAAGAGTTTTAATTTTGGATTCACATAGCTACAGTATGCATACGGAACTATAATAACAGTAGCTTTTATCATATTGTAATCACAGCTTATGATTTAACTATGAGTTTTATGGCATAAGGATTTTAAAACTTACTGACTGTGACAAGCTATGAATTAACTCCGTCACAATTTAGAGTAGAACATGCAAAGTAACCCTTGTTGCATTTTTTATCATGAGTTTGTGTTGACAAATGCAGACTTTGGGAACTGTAAATAGTTGATATATGTTAAAAGATAAGGTCTTAAAAATAACAAGGTTGATTTTTGTTGTTTACAACTTCAGAAAAATAAACATTTTGTATGTGTGATATTTTTCTTAATTATTTTCCTATTTATCTGTATTCCTCCCCCAGCCTTCTATCAAGTAGATTCTATCATGAATATTTTGTATAGTTAATCTCATGTAACTACAAGTCAAGGGGCAAATAAAAGCAATATTTTTCAAGTAATGTTGTATATTGACACATTTTATCACTTTCACGCAAAAACAATTAACTTAAAATTTAGAGATAAAATAAAACAATACACTTTTTGAGTTAAATATTCAACATAATAGAATTATTACTTACAAAAATAAACATCAATTACACAGAAGTGTAGAGTTCATAAGCACAATAAATAATATATTTACATTACATATGAGACATTCAATACTGTTCTATATCTGCATATGAGACGGCAACAACCGTTTGTCATGAACTGCAGGATTACTAACTATACAACTGTTCTAATTTATAATATAATAAAGGAACATAAATAATTTTATTGTTAAATAAACTATGTAACTTGCACATTCATGACTCAATAATGTCACTTTTATATAAATTCCAGAACAGGATAGCTAGGATCACGTGTAGCGGAAATACATAATATACAAGTGTTTGATGTAGTTCAAACAAAATTATTGATAATAATAATAACATTGTAGCTGACTAGTGTTGCTTGTAATTGGATATTTAGAACTTAATTGATAAAAAAAATACTTTTAAATTATTTATACAATTCGCGAATATTACATTATTTAGTTTCAATGAAAAAATTTTGTAGTATGCAGCAATAATACATAGTGTTCGCAATAATTTAAAATTAACTGTTCTTATCAAGGGTGATAAAGGTTACATTTATAATATTATAAATTAGTGACGTAAAAGCGTAATTACTAAACACAGGACTTGAGTCCCATTTCACAGCCACAATATACGTTCACTTATAATAAAAGCGATAATAAAGTACAAACCTCGTAGAATACGCGGCCAGTTATTATAACAATAAATACCTAGGCACATCTACACATGTTTATTTATTAAACTGCTAAAATACCCCTATCTTTGTTTGTCCATTACACTATCAATTGACTATTATTTACATTGACCACTTGTAAATTAGTCACAATTATTTACAGCTGCAAATGTATTTTTAATACTTCATACAGTATACTCTCATTGTTTGGGTCGAATTAACTTAATTACAATCATGTTAATAAGTGTGTTAATTTCAAGGATACAGTTAAGTTTCACATAATACGATGTATAATAATTTGCTTTATATTTATTATCTCATAGAGCGAATACAAATGCGGTTTAGAATGGAAGCGAATCATGGGTATCGTATCATATTAGCCCAGATAACATTTGTAGGTACCACAAACTAAATGTCCAACAACATGCCCATTTTATGTCGTTGTCGGGCCTAATCATAAATCGTCTAGGGTTTTGTGAAGCATACGCTACTGGAGCGCTCTAGGTAATGCTCGTTAAGACACAAAATGCTACATTTTCGAGAAATCGAGCCGAATGGAGCGTCGTTCGTAAAGCATTTTAAAAGTGGTGCATCAGTCGTGCTGATGTGTTCATTCAATGCCGAAGGTGTTAGTTTCTTCGACGGCTAGCAACAGCTTCTCGTGCAGCAGGTGCGGCGTGGGGTAGGGCGGCAGGTCCAGGCGGTTGAAGCAGGTGTGCGCGCGCGGCAGCGACTCCACGCGGCCCCAGCGCTCGATGCAGAAGCGGCGCGGGCCCGTGGAGCCCCGCAGCGCCGCGAAGCCCTCGTACGGGATGGACGACGTGCCCGTCACGAACTGCACCAGGCGCAAGCGCTGCTCGTTCGTGAACCTGCCGGAAAAGCACAACGTTAACGTTATTTATGTATACATAAAACACCTAAGGAAAACTAAAAAGATAGAAGAGCACAAAGGTATGCTTATTACATTAGAAATTTCCGGCAGACCTGCGACAGTAGGGTTGGATAAGAGACGTAGACAGTGTGAAAAACAGTACAGGGAAACTGATATAGGTTTAAACTAAGAATACATACAAATATACAGTGTGTCAGGTTAAACGAGGGTCATACTTTAAGGGAGTGTAGTACTCATGAAAACGAACAACTTTTAATATGGGGCGGACTCAAAAATATGAAAAAAAAAAAAACAGCTGTTCCAGCCCTACATTTTGTCCAGTTATGCGAATATAAATGTATAGAGCGGCTGGTTTAATTTTCTCGATTTCAGTGTTGGTCTCTTAGTAAAAGTTGTTCATTTTCATGGGTACTACACTCCCTTAAAGTAAGTCCCTCGTTTAACCCGACACTAGAAATAAATACACGTATTAATTTCACACAGCGACGGCTCGAGTCGGACACTTCCGCATTTTGGTAAAATATAAGGAAGTATGGATGTGCCAGCGGTTATGTGCGATGGCGACGTTTTCGGTCGCATTCATTTAACTGATGTAATAGGTATATAAATTACAGATATAAATGTATAAATTTTACATAGGGTGACACAATGGGCGGTCTTAACGCTGAAGGCGATTTTTTAAAGACAAGACCTTTCGATGGATGTTAAAGGAAGAAGATAGGAAGGTTATAAGAGTAGGGGAAGACCAAAGAAAACGTGGATGGACTGTGTGGAAGATGGTATGTACCTGTCGATAGCCTGCCAGAACCACAGGATGACGGGGTGCGCGTCGTGGTACCCGCCGCGGTACTCCGTGTGCGCGCGCCAGTCGGCCACGTCCAGCTCGGGCGCGCCCGCGATCACCAGCTCCAGCTCGCGCGCGTCAAACGCGGCCACCAGCCGCGGGTCCACCACCTGCACAGACGACCAAATCAGACAATGCTAACAAATGACAATTAAACTAAAATAGCCACGTTTCGGGAACACAAGTCAAGTGATGTGTTTAGTTGTTGGTAAATCATTTAACTCTGGATGCTGCAGCATGCCGGCACTGTGCACGTGCTTATCTAAATAAATACTTTTCTTTTTTTTTCAATATGTAATGTCCCTCACCTCATGGAAGCCCCGCACCAGCCACTCGGTCTGCTCCGCCACGCCGCGCTCGACGCGCCAGCGCACGACGCGCTCGAGGTACTCCTTCTTGTTGCGCTCGGTGACGGGCACGTCACGCCCGCCCGGCTTCAGCTCGCGCTCGAGCACGCGCCCGTCGGCAAGACGCTCCGACACCGCGAATGTTAGCTCCAGGGATGAAACGCAACGTGCTGACTGGAATCAGGAGAGAGACCATTATTGTTATTAAGTAAGTACAAGCCGTGTGCCCGATAGATTTTATCAGCATACCTAATGTCGAACTTCCATACATCCTTTCATTCACTATATAACCAATTTACAGGATGAATTTTCTACATGCATATTAAGTATAAACAAAATGACGTATCATCGAAACGTATCACGTCGAACTCATAGCTATTTGCGGTACAAATCTAGGATCAGTGCTGCTACTGAGAAAATTAAATGACCTGAGATCCGAACCCAGGACCACTTGGTGTTCGTGAATGTTCTATTACGTTTAATCAAATGTGTTTTGTCATTTGAATAACCGATAAAGCTGCCTTGATTCGACGGAACAATATTTTTTACTGTCTTATCATAGGTACCTATTTTGGTAAAATCAAAACTTCCGGATGTGCTTTGTAGGCCAGATGTAGCTAAGTGGGTGAGTGGTCACTACAGGTCACTACCTATTCAATGTATTTCTAGCTAATAACATTTGATTTGATTTATTTTGTTCAATAGTTTTTGATCAGTTATGGTACGGCAGGCGGTAGGGCGCACCTCAGATGTAACACAACCAGTATAAGTTGGCCTCTTATTCTATTGAAACTACTTCTGTACTACGCTAGGCCGGGTCAAGGTCAAAGTGTTACCATGACGTGCGGTCGCCTGTACACCAAACGTCGGTATTTCGACAGAATGGTTAGAATAGGTCAGATAGATGGAATACCTACTCTTTATTATGTACCATACACGTTATAGACATAAATGTAAAATTTGTACGTAGGGCGACAGATCGGGCGGCGGTCTTATCGGTAAAAGCAATCTTTTAATGACTACCTTTGGATGGATTAAGGGAAAAGGAGAGATCAATACTGCAGGTAGTCTGTGTTGAACCATTTACATATAAAACAAAGTCGGGTTAGTTACACCATTATTTATAACTCTACAATGGCTGGCCCGATTTTTATGGTCTTACATTTGTTGGATTTTTCTTCGCCCCAAATAGCAGAATAATTATTAAAACATGGGAAAAAATAACAAAAAAAATCATCTGAGGCGGTACGAAGTTCGCCGGGTCAGCTAATAGTTTACAATAAATATATACATACTTATCTATATAAATATATTGATAAGAATATGTCAATATGCCTGATTGGGGATCAATGGTCAGTTGCTATTGGTCAGCTATCTCACCTGCAGCCACCGCAGCGATGCGGCGAACTGCGCGTCAAGTGCATCAACATCTTCAAGCGCGGGCGGCAGGCGCAGCAAGGCGCGGTACAGTGCCCGCGTGAACCAGGCCTCCAGCAGGTAGCCGTGCACCAGCGCCAGGCCCAGCACGCGACCCGAGAAACGGAACCTGCAGACAAACATATAGGCCATCAGTACAGTCGTTACTTTCTAAGTTTATCTTTGACATTACTGACATCGGCAAAAGTACCCAAAGGGTAAGCCTTTGGGTACTTTTGCCGATGTCAGTAATGTAGTGATTCCCTAACTTATTAGATATGCCTTAAGGTATTTTGTACGAAACGTTAATATAAATAAGTACCATAACAATGGATAATAGTAGAGGTAAGTATTAAGGGGCTGATTTTTCAATCGGCAGATAATTATTAGTCGTGGAATAAAATTGTCGTCTGACAGATATTGCATGGAAGAACTGTCAAAAATTCAAAATTATCCCCCGGATAAAATTATATGGCGTTAGAAAAATCAGCAATAACACTAATAACAGCATATGTACATTAACTTTGTATTTACAGATGCCTGAACAACTCAGTCTACCTAAAATTAACACATGACCTATATAATGAAATAATATGTTGGAAATATCTCCAACTACGCTTGTATTACAGAGCCCAAGCAACGGTGCGTAGAACTCGTTACACATCAGTTCATTCGAAACATGATAAGTGTTATTAAATAGTTACTTTAGAACGTGCACAAAAACTTTGTAAATCTGTCTGTTTGTTTGTAACCAAATACATGGTGTTTATTGTAATTCGAGACGCGAACGGTTTGGGTGCGCTTGCGCTGAACGACGCTAAGTAAAAATAAACACAGAGGGCGCGCGCGGCGATGTAAAAATAAATTATAAAAACGGAAATATCTGTAGCGCTTTGTGGAAGGGATGCGATGTTTATTATTATGGCAGGAAGGTTGTAATTACTGGGGAGTAAATGGGTCAGATTTGATCGCAAGTCATAAACCGTTATTTTAAACTGGGTGCAGCAATGAATCCATGCGTGGTGTTTTCGGTAAGGCTGTCCAATGTATGAAGAAGTTAGGGGCACCCGCCCGCACCTCACTCGTTGACTGTTTTAGAAATAACGACGCTTTTCCATAAAGTAGTTTATTGTAATACTATAGGCCAAAATTGTTGCAAAACCTTGATGGATGCTCTTCTAATTTTACGTTTTGTATTTTCTTACATATTTATAAGGTCTTTGTTTCAATCCTCACCAAATACAAATTGTTTTTTTCTGTACCAACTAGTTCACATTAGTTTATAATTGGAGCCTTCTTCTAAGCATGATGAAGCCCTGTGTTATGAGACTCCGCACTTTCATAGCTTTGGCTTTTTTTTTTCAGTAATCAACCAACCAAATAAAAAAGGGAAACCCACCACCATCACCCACTTCATATATTTCATGTTTACTTATATAATCTTATTGTAATGTATATAATATTTTATTTCTTTTTTTTTTTTATTTATATCTAATCGTATGCTGCACTGGCTGACGTCATCACGTCAACGCCGGCTGTCGCTGAAGGCTGGCGCTGGGGCTCTGTCTCGTATAGGGTCTTAGCATTATGCTGAGCGATGGCCGCTTTGCGTAGATGTAACGCATGTTTTATAATCGTTTTTTCTTTCTTTCTTAGATAGGGTCCGTGATCTCCTAATATGGCTCTTGTGTATTACAGCTCTTCCCTAATTTACTAGCCAATCGCAAAATGCATTGGGAATGGAGGAAATATCACATACAAAATAAAATGTTATTATCACATAGGTATCTTACATTATAGATATTCTATGTTAATCGTTTACCTGTTGTAACTTGTTAAATAATAGGTACTTTTAGATAAGGTATTCCTGAATTGTTAAACTCACTCAATGATGTAATTTCTTATAAGTTGTATTATCTATCCCCCCTAACTATTTTCTATTAAATCTGCAATGTAGCATTTTCCCAACTTTGTTGGGGTCGGCTTCCAGTCTAACCGGTTGCAGCTGAATACCAGTATTTTACATGTAGCGATTGCCTATCTGACCTCCACAACCCAGTTACTGGGTAACACGATATATATTATCAAGGTAGATAAGACTGGTTGTCAGACTTTCGGGCTTCTGACGACCTGTCACGACTGTCAAAGATCCAAGAAAGAATTACTTGCTGCGTGCGTGCTTTTCGAGGTACGGAGGTGTCTCGGTATATAAAGGCGGTCATCCATCCACGGACCGACCATGACCGAACATGATCGATCGAACCATACGGCTGTTATTGCTCAGCCACGAGCCCCTCAGATAGGTAATAAATAAGTACCTATAGTACTTACCTGCTTGAATGGTTACACAATGTGTACGGTTACTCACTAGACACTACATTATGTTACAAAAGTAGTTTATATCAGAGAAGTTTATATCAATAGAATATATTATGCATTCAATGTGTCACTATGTAAAATTATATGTTTAGTAGCAGATGAAAATATTAAATATTTATTTATTAACTAGCTGCGCCCCGCGGTTTCACCCGCATAAGCAATTTTACCCGTTTTTTTTAACACGCAGGCAATTTTTTAAACTTTTCTCCGTAAGAACCATCCTCGTACTTCAAGGAATATTATAAAAAAAGAATTAGCGAAATCGGTTCAGCTGCTCTCGAGATTTGCGCTTAGCAACACATTCAGCAATTCATTTTTATATTATAGATAACCAACTTAACTATATTTACAGTTTGCAAAACACACACAAGATTAGTCAATATTAGTAATTACACATGTCATACAATCATAAAATTAGGTTAAATCACATACTAAAACTGGACAAAATTTTATGAAATTAAATAAAATTAAACAAAATTGGTAAAGATTAGACAAATAATAGATAGTATTAAATAAAATTAGATAGAATAAGGATAAATTGGAATAGAATTATTAATAAAAACAAATAACTATTTTATTATTTATTTACTCCAAGGAGATTGTAGGTACTGGGAGTGGCAATGGACTCCAGATATCGAGTAGCAGTGTTCAGGAATCTCAGTTCAGTACCCGCGAAGACATCTGAGGACTCGTCAGAATGTTGATGATATGGGTGAAGGCTAGGTACAGACGCCAGCACATCAACCTACCGGAAACTGTAAAATTTTCCCAATCAACTTTGAACTTTGACAGATTGTAGTAGCTGATGTGCTGGCGTCTGTACAATGGACTGGTCTTAAGACTTATGGTAATATGTAGTAGGTAGGTACCTACTTATGAGTACTTGCAGGCCATTTAAGAGGGATGCGCTCGGTTACCCGGTAACCCTCAATGAATACCTACAGTAATAACCGCCTAGTCGGTCTTGTGGTTGCAAGCGCTACTACTGCTGAGTATGAACGGGTTGATTCCCGGGTCGGGCAAAGTATTGGATTTTTCTATCTGGAATTATTTAGTAGCAGCCTGGAGTCTGGATTTGTGCCTGGTCGATGGCAACAGGCTCGCCCCCTATTACATGAAACTTTGCTGGGAATCAAAGCTGGGGCGCTACTAAGGGCAAGCAAAATGAGCCACCGGCCACAACCACCAGTGGCTGTCGCCTCTTGTTGCGGTGTTGAGTACTACTGTAGCAGGTGTCAGCTGTCACGTGTGTAAGTTGTAAGGAAAATAGTAAAAGCAACAATTTTATTATACCTACCATACAAACTGTTCGTACCTGTCAAACAGGGTGCGTTCAGAATTTAAATAATACGGAGGTACTGTGATTGATAGTTTGATTTATTCAATTGTTTGGTCTGTCCTTTACTTTATTTATATTTTAATTTATTATCAAGACAGACATTTTTTTATGTAGCTTGATATATCTAAATTTCTGAACGCACTATAAATATTTGACAACTGAACAAACAAATATGTAATTTCTTTCCTTTGTGAAATTATTTATTATTTAATAATTTATTTCCTTTGTTAACTTAGTCACATTATTTAATTCTGAGGCGGTATGAAGTTCGCCGGGTCAGCTAGTAACCGACTAAAAATTTCAACACAGAGGGCTTCAGAATCATGTAGGTAACTACTGAATCAATTGAATTTGAATTTATTACGCCTAACAGCATGTCACTGTCAATATAATGTTTATTACTGGTATATCCTAATGAAGTATAGCAAATACATAATGTCATAATTATATCGATTGGCTTAATAAGAAGACAATAGGTATCGCTTGACGCCAGGAAGCACGCATTTCTTAAATTAATCAATGTAATCGGAATTTATTGTATGCAATTTAGTGCTTACTGTTTACATAAATCTAAACTAAAAATCCGCCCCTGCTCCGCATGGTTTCCGTCACGGTTTTATGACTTGATAAAACGGAGATTCATCCTAAAGTATCTATTATGTAACCTTCCGGAATAAATGCTCTAACTAAATGATGATGAAATCCTCGTCGAAATCCGTTGCGTAAATCAGAAGAACAGCGATTTTCTGTGTGACCAGACAAGTTGAAGAACATAATTTCAACTGTGAAATTAACAAGAAAACTAAATCGTCCTAAGTACCTAAATTATCCATAACTTCACAAGATTTAGGCATCTAATTTTCCATCTATTTACAAGATTTACCTCAGAACCATTATTTATTTCTCCAACTCCCAGATTAAGGTCGTGGAAAACGATTATCACACTCATTTGCAATTCAATGTCTGCCAAAAATGGAAAACAAAAGCATTTCATGGGATATTTCTTTAACTATCATTTATAATGACCATCTGTGTGAACAAAGATAATGATGCTAATTAAAATTATGATAATTTTTTAAACTTTGTTAGCTTTTTTTTTAATGAATTGTAAAAAAAATCCTACATGCAGCCCCCAATTGTAAGTGGTCAACGCCGCCTATGTAGGTACTTATTGCGACATAGTAGAAATGTCTCATGAGCTCATGGAGGGGCAATTCTCGTAATTTTAAGAATGTTCAAAGTCTGATCTCAGTCTCAATCTGCCAAAAATACATCTAATTTCCCTACATATTTGACAAGTTTTTGAAATTAATTTGTTTGTCGTCGGGATGAGACTGCGAGTAAATTTTGTTTTAAATTACGGGAATTGGCCTTATGAAATCATAACTCTACCAAAAGCTCCTGAAAAATAGATAATTCAGCCTAGTAGTCTGTGTCCCCCTGTAATCTGTGTGGCTCGGAACTGCCACTTCGCGCTTCAGTTTAGTTCCAGTATTTTTTTTTTTTTAACGAGCTGAAATTCTCATGGTGGGGAGTGGGGTTATGTTGGAAACACTTTAAATATTACCTACCAACGCTGTCAATAATATTACAGGGCTTAATTTAAAATTGCAAAATTTGTGACGTCATAAGTACCAGGAGAGCGGGGGTCACACAAATATCTGTGACAAGAACGGTGATAGGCGGTCCAAACGTTCAGTAACTTATGAATGGCCGCTAGCCATTCAACAAGCAAAATAAGTACACTAACTCACCATTCATGATGGTTATCGACAAACGCCGACATGGGCGACACGTGGACCGTGTACGTGTCATTCGCTGAATACTCGAAGAGTCCGTAGTAGGGGTTGAAGAGTTCCCTCGAGAGGAGAAAGAAGAACTCCCTGCTGGGCCCGCCATAGTCCAAGCCTTCTTCTCCGTCCCATAGCACGCAGAGTTTGCCTTTTTGTAGTTCTTTCTTGCCACATGACATGATTCTTCTGAACGCGTCTTCCAGAAGATGTTCGCGACGAATGTGCAGTCTGAAAAGAGGATGGCTTGAGGTTAGAATTGTATTTGGAAGGTTGTAAGGGGTGGTTTAAAATCACTTATTTGGTTATCATGACATCGTTGGCCTTATACCTACCCATACCCGCCAAACGATGTCTATTGCTGGACATACCTCTTCTAATACTCATGCGATTGAATCGTTATAAGCTGTACCTATCTCCTTTTATTCATTCTCAAATCATGGAAATACAAAAACAGGTAGCTTTATGAAGCGAAAAATAATAGTTCGTATATGTAAGTTTTTCTTTCCGTGATTTTTTTCACCAGAACAGAAGATTTCAGTGAATTCTGTCAACACTTTACTACAAGAATCCCTAGCTGGCACTTGTACACGTGAGAACCTAATGCCTGTATGCGTCAGCGAATGATGTTCGCGTTGCAGAGTACAGGCCAATACAATAAAAAAATGCATCTTCTATATAAAAAAAAAATGCTATCGCCACGCTCAGAAGAAGACTACAAGAGTGGAAGTACTTACTTTAACTTGCCAGGTCCTTGACCATATCCTTTGCTCTCGAGCTTCCTGTAGAAGGCTCGTAACTTGGCCTCGAAGTCCCGGCGTTGCGGCGCGGGAGCGCGGGTGCTGCGCGCGGCGGCTGGCGACGCGGCGGGCGAGGGCGACGCGCCCGCCGACGCCGCCGCTATGGAGCACCCGCCTGCGGGCACGTAGCTCATGATCTCCTGCTCGAAGAGGCTGTGGAAGATAGAAAAGCTTTGGTTAGAATAAGGTGTAAAAGAAAGGGATTTGATCCTATAATACTTATTGAACTTCTAAGGATACATGCTTTTTTTTTAAATAAATTAAAGGAAAGTTTTTTTGGAGTAGCGACTGAATGTTGTCAGGCCAAAAATGGGAACAGAGAGATGTTGTGTGCATCGCTAATCTAGTGGTTCCAAGCGCTACATAGGAATCAAGGAGAGACGAAGTGTTATCGGGGTTTTCCATCAGAAATTTCTCATTAGTAGCCCGGAGTCTTGATTTGTGCCCAAGGGATGGCAATAGACTCGACCCCTTTCACGTGGGACTTAAACATAACTGGAGAAGTGTGGGGTGAACTATAGGTACACCTCTGTACCTACCCTTCAGGGATTGCAGGCAGTTTTTAGGTCCCGTTGAACAGAAACCTAATCTTAATCAGAAGGTGAAGAAGTTACCAAATTTTGGTTTTATCAATATAAGTGCTATAGAAGCATGAGGAAGAGGTAGAAACCTCACTTATCCTCTACAGAAAAGGGATCCTTCGACCAGACGGGTGCTATGTCTGGTAGGCTACTACTGCCCGAAGATTGATTTCGGGACGTTTGTATTTAAGCTAGTTGCGCGGTAAACTGTGCTTGCGCGATGCAGGATTTTGCATGACGTCAGAATGATGCGTAGTTCACATGTGGCGACGTAGATGTCGACAGTGCCACAGTGTTATTTTAAAGTAGTTTGCAGACCTAACTTGTTTATGTAACTACGAAATTAGCCATTACATATTATACACTAATCAGGCGTTTGGCCGCAATATGTGACCACAGCTGCCTCTTCAGGCAGAGGGTGGTCACGTGATGTGATTTACCGCGAAATGTTTAGTGGGAGCTTAAGTTAAGCTTAAGCGAAATGAGGGTTTACTATACAGGGTCAAATTAAATCAGTTAACGAAACTCCATAGGTTGTATGAGTATTGACAACTGAACATGAAAAACAAAAAAAATGGATTTTTGTTTGGTCATCGACCGCTGATAGTGTAGTCAGATAAAATGACAGTTTAAAATATCCGTTTTGAAAATGAAATTTTAAAATATCCGTTTTGTCTTATTTTCAACGTGATTGGCATCGATATCTAAACACGATAAACCCAAAGAAAACAGCCCATACTTTAAGTAACAACAATATCAGCGGTCGAAGTCCTCAAAAAAAACCTCGAATCTTATTTATTTTAAATTGTTTACATATCAATACCCATCACGTCTGCAGAGTTCCGCTAGGTAATTTGATGTGACCCTGTATTGTAAACCCACACCTTTTCTTTCGGGAAAGAGGCGTGCGTGATGATTTTTAAGCTACAGTTTAAATTAATTCTTATTATTATTATTTTTGTTTTAATTGTTAATTTTAATTGTTAATTGTTTCGCGGTCCTATTTATAGGACCACGAAACAATGATATCTCCGGAGATATTTGTGTTCATTGTTAACTTTTTATGTACAGACGTCATACTGTCAGTAAATTCTAATTTATACCCAAAATTAAAAAGTATACATAAATGCATACAACAAAAACTATTTTAGCAACAACAAAAAGTTAGCTTAGATCAAACAGCGAGATACCTAAATAATGAAAAATTTTAAATTATGCTTTTATTTGCAAACTGTATATTATTAACCACAAATAAGTAATTTCCTTTATTAACACACGAGGAAATAAATTATACGAGTACTAAGTAGATTTATACTTATATTTCTAAAACGCAATGTAGGTCGTGTTCAAGGCTTTATAATTGCAGCGTATTATAGCGGCATAACAATGTTTATAGATCCTTTCTGAATGTATAAAGCGGTTTTTAAGGAGGCTATTTTCATATTGAAACAGTACTGAAAGAAGAAATACAATGCACTAGATAGAGTAGTGACAGACACGCCAGCGGTATGTGTCATCGTAATGATAAACGCATACAACCGAGTTATCGCACATGAAATCTCTTTAAAGGTCGAACATAACAATTTGATGAGTTCATTTTCAACTTTGTTACATGCAAAAAGATTAAACAATAAACACTATACTTAATGCAACGGTAATTGCGTCCTTCTACAAAGTAAACGACATGAATATTGTAAAAAACCCCATATTCGCCGACTCTAAGTAGACCAGTCTCGTAATATCAATTAAAAGTAGGCCCAACATGTGAAAGTGAGACTCCTTCGTTATTTACCAGAGCGTAGACTATTAAAAGTATAATAATAAAGGCGAGCGGTGTGAAACTAACTGACGCTCATCCATAACGCGGCCGGCCAGCACCTGACGCTAATGTGGGAGGCTTGGAACACGACTGTCTTCTAAAACAATTTACAACACCAGCCATTATTAAAAACTTCATTAAACAAACGAGATAAGAGCATCTAGAGAACATCTCGAAGTCCATCTCCGCACTCTCGCACTGGTCGGCCAAACTGGCCACTAGGAGCAATGAACCGTGATAGAATATGACTAAAAAGACGAGAGCAAGGCCGGCCCACATAAGACAGAGACAAAACGCCGGGCTCTAGGCCCGTAATACCCGTAATCGATTTAGGAGAGCGGGAGATTTAGAACCGCAACGCCCCCCGCTCGTGATCGAGATTCGGTAATTAGTATAATAATTTCATTTGGGCATTGGGCCCGGAGAATTATACGTGAAGACACGCCGCGCGCGCACGCACACCTCCCAGCGCTGCCTAGATCATTAGATATAGCTCTGTGTGCTTAGAATTGTAATCGATATTTTTTATTGTTAGGCCGGACGCCGAACAAAATGGGTAGACAAAACAAAAGTGGAGAATTTTCGATGTAATTCGATGTTGAAACAATGAGTTCGCCGAAACGTAGATCGTTCAAAATCACGTACGCGTCGACCATATATGAACCCATCGATCGAGCCCTTTTACAGAGGAACCTTCGGCTAATGTTGAGCTGATCTATTAAAGCGGACGTGAGAGAGGCAGTTTATGTTAGACACGTGCGTAATATTTCGTATTGATCGGTTGCAGCATTGTTTGTTGGATCGAGTCGCGCGACACCGTTGCAGGTAATTTAGGAAACTGAACCAGCGTCTGTTGCAGAGCGTGCGCACAACGCAAGGCCGTCTCCCGACCGACCGTGAAGCCCGTTTTGATGGGAATGACCTAAAATTACCCGCAACGATACACATAATATTATCTGTTAGATGTGTGTACGTAGATTGTACGGTTTGTTATAAGATCGGTGAGAAAATAGTTTCCGGCACGCAATGCGAGAGCGAATTAGAATCGCATTTTTGTTTTCTAAAAGTCAACAAAGTTCGTGGGGAGTTTGGTGTGTTCGTGATAGCATGATGGGGCAGTCATTACACAAACATCCGGCATCGTCGACATATATCATCGAATGCCACCAATCCCCGAAAGTTAATGAGTATCGGAGGCATTCCCCCGAAGCCCCGGAGGAGGGGCGGCGCACGCGCCCGAGGCAGCGCGCGCCGGTCACGTCCCGCGCTGGCCGACAGGTGCGCGAGGAGTGTCTCGACCACCGCTCATTGTACACACACAACTGTGATAGTTGAGCAGATAACGCGGACGCTACCCGTGCTTGACGTTTTCATTCTGTGTCAGGGCTGAATCGAAGATGACGCTGCGAGATCCCAATCTCGTGTCTGTAGTAGTTATTTAATTAACAGTGACCGTGTCCAGCCGATGGTTGATAAGCCTCGTCAAAGTTGAAGTTATGATGAGGGACAGCTTAGAGACTCATACGAGGTAATGCTACGAAACTAGAAGTAAACGCCCGGGATACGTGCACGTGTATAGCGTAAAGGCATACTTTCACCGCAACATGCGCCTGCGCTGCCCTCGGTCGTAAGTAGTCGTAACTCATCGCCGAACAGCTGCCATTGATGATTCCTAAGAACACTTCCAGTCGTTTGGTAACAATGCGTTTGCCTCTTGAATACTCCTGATGTTTTAAAATAACATATTGACTGTTGTCTGCAACAATATAACTACGGAAAGTTGGCGCGGCACATGTCGCGACATATGCTGCGTGCTGCGTGTAATTTCAAGACTTGAAATGGTCTTTATTTTTTACTTTATCCTAATAAACTTTAGTTACTATGATGTTAACTGGCGGTTCAAAAATATGATATAAAGCTTCACATTAGGCACGGAGCTTGTAATTAAGGTCCCCTAAAGATAATCACACATGATGAGCTCTCTTCGCCGCTGGCCCTCGATGGCAACGCGTTAGAATACCTCGCTGGGGGAAAGGAAAGCTGATTGCTGGCCCCACCGGCCCCTGGTCACTTAGGTGGGTACATACTCTATGCCATTTACCTGAAGAGTCAAGAAAACTTATTGGAAGAAGTCAATAGAGAGATGGGTGGGGTATTGCTGCAGGCAACCGCTGCGTCTGTCTGTTGTACCCGTCACTAATTCATAATCGTCACACGGTAGGCAAACGACTTGGAATAGCGTCTCCCTAATTCGTTGTCATAATAATACTTGCGGTCAGTCATTATCTTCGTCGTAAACTGTGTGCAGTTTATTAAGAAGTTATAGACCTCTACAACTTTGAATGTATATTGTTATTTCAGGCGACGCAGGCCCGTATAAATACCTGCCTCATGAAATGATAAATGATTTTATTTTTGTAAGTAGGTTTGCATAAACACTTACACGTCAATCACATTTTTTTAAAACTAGATGAGGTCGGCTTTTCCTATCTGACTACTCTGAGAAGAAAGGCCGAAACACACTCTGAGGTCACAGTCTCTTTTAAAGTCCAGACATAATCTTGGTCAGGTTATATGAAGACCAAGAAGATCGATGTCTAAGATGGTCTTTTGA
This sequence comes from Gortyna flavago, assembly GCA_963669345.1. Taxonomy (NCBI): domain Eukaryota; kingdom Metazoa; phylum Arthropoda; class Insecta; order Lepidoptera; family Noctuidae; genus Gortyna; species Gortyna flavago. Next base: position 3,395,879 of record OY770132.1, read on the forward strand.
GGAAAGAACCACACAGATTGAGAGGACCTAAACATACATATTATTGTTATTATAAAATAGTACTTCACTAGCTAACTTTTGTGCAGTTCTTTCGTACTTGTCCGCGGAAGCGACGGAACACCACGTCCTGCTGTTTGCTGAAATGCAACAAATTATACCTACAGCTGTAAAGCTTTCTATACAGCTGTAAAACTTTGTACCTATACAAAGTCAATCTAAATTAGCTATCAAAACTCCGCAGACTTGATGGAAATCGATATCTAAATATGATAAAACAAAAAAAAAATATAGGTTGGTAATACGGGCTGGTCTCCGCAACTCCACGTCAATGCGCGTATTTTGCGTACGGAAAAAAAATTATTTGATGATAATTTATTTTGGGGTCAACGACCGTATGTTGTTGTTACATGAAGTTGTTTAGTTGAGAAAATCTGTTTTTTTTTTTGTTTAGATATCCATCACGTCTGTGAAGTGTACCTACAGAAGCAAAAACAGATTTTTTAACTGATATTTCAAGCAAATACGGTCTTCTCGTTGACCTCAAAATAAATTATTATCAAATCATTTTTATTTGTTTTATCATGTTTTGATATCGATTCCCATCACGTCTTCGGAGTTTTGCTAGCTAATATAATTTGGCCCTGTAGATCTCTTCTGTTTGGTTAACATTTCAGTCGTAATATCAAATTACTTCCGACAACAAAATTTAATATTGACACGTAGATCCGAATCGAATTGCATCGTAACAATGGCCGTCTTGTTTAAAAGTTAAGTCCCAAATGATTTCTAGAAGGCAAAACGGAATTATGAAATGGTCGACATTGGAGCGACCTCAGCGGAATTAGAAGCAGATACGTGTCTAATAATTTTGCTAAATTACTTCCTATGATGAATGTATCGCTAAGAAACTAAAGCCGGGCTTTGTTTGTGTTGTTACAAACAAAATAGTGTTTTTGTCCTCAGTGCACGCATACTCGATAAATCTTATTATTGAAGCGTGGTGTGATGACCTAATATTCCGGGCCACAAACCGCTCATTAAGTGGAATAGTAAATTTTGTAGGCATTTAATATAATATTTGCTATTTATTTTACACTAACTTTTGCCCACGCCTTCGTCCGCATGGAATTAGAAATTTGGAAATTTTTATCCAATCTGCTTTTTTAAACGGTTTTATTTAGCTCGCCCAGTTTTTTATTTATTTGTTTATTTTTTTGGGTCAATATTAGTACTTACTTGAAATTTTACCCCATTCCTGTTGGCAGATTGATCTGATATTTGGTAGACACCTTTAGTTTTGATGACAATACAATTTAATTTAATCAGTATTATTGTAAATCCAAGATGGCCGCGGCAACAAAATGGTGGATTACATATTCTTTCAAAACCCCCTCAATATGGGTATCAAATGAAAGAGATTGACTAGTAGAATACTGTACATTATGAAAAATTTCATATCTAAGATGGCCGCCGGCACAAAATGCCAGATTTCATATTTGTTTCAATATTTATTTTCGTATTTGTTTCAATATGGGTAATGGGTATCAAATTAAAGGGCTTTCCAAGTAGAACACAGTGCATGGCGGAACATAGAGTTTAAATAAAAACTTGATAATAAAATAAGTAAAAAAAAATATATTTTTAAGTTAAACGGTTTTTTTAAAGAAAATAATGACGCAGATAATGTACTAAAAGCTAAAAAATTATTCGGCAGGTCCTACAGTCATCACACCACTTTCCTCATAAATCTAGGACATTGACCAGAAAAAAAATCGTGATTGGACGACATGAGTGACACCACGGATTTCGATAAAATTTGGCAAGGAGATATAGATAGGAGAATTTGGCGGGCGAAGCCGCGGGCGCCAGCTAGTAGGATATACACGTAGTATGCAGACAAATGACAAAATAATTTATGAACTTGAAAGTTTAAACTTGTGCAGCGTCCCTGCGTACCAAAGGAGCAAAAAATATAAGCTCTCCTGTTGTTTTTGAATTAGGTTTTTGTTCTAAATATGCGCATTTTATACTGACGCCTCATATTATGCAGGTAACTTAACATTTTTTATTTCATTCATAAATCATAGCGATCCCCGTCTCACCTACAAATTAAGTTTCCAAGAAATTTTATAAATTGAAAAATCCTCTGAGAATAAAGCATTATGTGATAATAGAGGGTGCTGCATAAAAATTAAATTTGCGTTAAATTAAGTCTTTTATGGAGTATATTAATACATTAATGTTCTTGTTTTAGTGTTTTTTTTCTGAAAGGAGGTGTGATGCAGCTTCACGAATAATCGATTAGTCGACTTCAAAAGCTCTCTTATAGTCGATTACGAAACCAACATTGATTTATGTCACATTACATATTAAGGGGTTTATTTATAAACGATGATTTAATTTAAGTGACGTTTAAGTGCCAAAAATGTATAGTTAAACAGTCGCTAATCACTACTTAACTATAAGCAACGTTTATGAATAAAGAGGAAACAAATATAATATTAGAATGAGATTTAAAAAGTATACAAAATAAACTATCATTTAATGACGAAGGTGTCAAAATCCCAAAACGTTTCAAATAAATCTTCATAACAATATTTTTGGTAGTTGATAAATAAATACAGGGTGTCCAGTAAATAGCACGACATACTGCAGGAGGTGATAGCTTGGGTCACTACTCACTACCTATCAATACAACACAATATATGTTCAGCAAAATCTTACGGATTTTTTTTCACCACTGTAGGTTAAAGTTATGCGAAAAGAAAATCGTTCTGTGAAAATTTTAACAAAAAAAAACTATTTCTTCAAAACTTTTTTGTTTTTGATCAAAAAAAAAAAATTATAATGAGTAGAGTAACCTATTCACGAATAACTTGATGTAAAAAAAGTTCTAGAAAAGGATTTTTTCATTACGAGATGCTTAAAAATCTGTTTCAAGGTAGAGATTTTTCGATATTTCGGAAAATTTTGTAAAACTGTAAATCCGTAAGATTTTGCTGAACATATATTGTGTTGTATTGAAGTAGTGACCCAAGCTATCACCCCCTGCAGTATGTCGTGCTATTTACTGGACACCCTGTATAAGTACAGTTAGTATTAACCATGACAACCGATTTCCACACAACTTTTTAGTGTATTTATTCTATACTAGCTGTGCCCGCGACTTCGTTCGCGTGGATGTCGGAAAACAACAGGTAATGTGTCGCTTAGGAAAGGTGTAATTGCCACTCCTTCATTGAAAAGGAAGAATCATCAGATCTTGCCTGGTAACGCTTTCCTTACCTAGGGTTCGCTACCACGGCCCTTTCGACTGCAATCACTGCGTCTTCATGGTTCATAATGACAATGCGACGAAGGGTCACTTTGATTTTTGAGAATAAATTAAAATAAAAGCGCCTGCTCGAGGCTGATTATCTAACCAAACAGCCATAATTATGTCCATTAACGGTATTCTAAGACAGACTCAAAATAAAATTTTGATTTTACGTCTGTCTTAGAATACCAACTTGTAAAATCATATCATCATTTTATCTAAAGTATATCTGAGATTAGTAGGTGAAGTTTGAAGTTAGTTTTTCTAAGTCTTGGTTTCTTCTCTGTGGTAAATTTAGAATTTCTTAACTTGGTATTGAAGATATCATATATACCTACCAATATTATGCCTCATAAAGCATCGAGATATCTAGATGATAAAAGGAAGAATACATTAATGGTAAGAGCTTCTACATAAAGTTGCCCGTGTAAAAAGCAACTCATTAAACTTTGGTTATATTTGACACCGGCCGCCATTTAAACTACGAAGATGAAACCCATGAAAACTTTAGACATAACTTTAACCGACTTCCATAAAAAACCCTAGAAAGTGCAAAATAACCTTAGTTTGGGAAGACGTTGCGCGTTGGCAAAAAATTACAGACTTCTGAAACCAAAGGTCTATTGCACTTTGAAGTGTGTTTTTAAGTCGGTTGTATTTTATTTTATTTCACACAAAGTCGTGTAAGTTTACATTGAAAACCATGAAAACGACACACATGATAAAAAAAGAAAAAGAAAATTGCAGCCGCCATCTTCGATTTTCATTTTGACGTCACAATCGGCTTCAGCACTCTCGAAAACCATGAAAACGACACACACTACCAATTTTTCGATTTGCAGCCGCCATCTTGGACTTTCATTTTAAACAATACTGAAACGGTTTACCAACAGTCGATTGGTCCATGAACCGTTGGTCAACACCATTAACTTTTCATCCAAAGGACTTGTGACCCACGAACGTTTCCCCAACAGAACTCTACGTCAGTGAATGCTTAACCAACAGAATGTTTTGACCAATAACTTTTCACCCAAAGAACATTTGGCCCATGTCAAATAGAACTTAGGATGCAAGGGCGAGCGAAGCGAGCTCGGGACTTGGGGCACCCCGACTCGGACAGGTAGGGTTCGAAGGGATAATCGGCGGCTCAAGTGAGCGAGCAAAGCGAGCGAAGGGCACCCCGAGGTTAGGCTTGGTTAGGTTACTTTATACCCTTTTCACAGAAATAAAGGACTACGTCTTATTATTATTTTACTTTCATCTTTCCCGGCGTCTGTTGGCCTTGTTCTTTGGCTGAAAAGTTATTGGTCAAAACATTCTGTGGGTAAAGCATTCACTGACGTAGAGTTATGTTGGCAAAACGTTCGTGGGTGAAAAGTCCTTTGGAAAAAAGTTAATGGTTTAAAGATAATGTTCACCAACGGTTCATGGGCCAATCGACGGTGGGTAAGCCGTTACAGTTTCATTTTAAGCTCACTATTGGCTTCAGCACTCTCAAAAACCAATAAAACGAAACCCATAAAAAAAAAAATTGCAACCTCCGTTTTGGATTTTCTTTTTGACCTGCCCTATCGGCTTCAGCACCTTTTAAATCTATGAAAACGACATCTATGACAAAAAATCAAAACAAAATTGCAGCCGCCATCTTGGATTTTCATTTTGACCTGACTATCGGCTTCAGCACCCTCGAAAACTATCAAAACGACACCCATGACAAAACATTTAAAAAAAATGGAGCCGCCATCTTGGGTTTTCATTTTGACCGACTATCGACTTCAGCACCCTCAAAAACCATGAAAACGACAAACATGATAAAAAAAAATTACAGCCACCATCTTGGATTTTCATTTTGACCTGACTATCGACTTCAGCACCCTCGAAAACCATGAAAACGACACCCATGACGAAAAAGTTAAAAATTTAGGCAACCGCCATCTTTGATTTTCTTTTTGACCTCACTTACCGGGGTCCGGATCCTCGGAAACCATGAAAAATAGCTCTCTCTCTCTCTGTGTGTGTGTCTCTATCTACCTATTACTTTGAAAAATGAGGCATAACGCTTTTTCGTTATTTGACGATTTCTCCCTTAGAACTCCTACCGCAAGCTCCTTAGAAGAACTTCGTTAAAAAACGCTCTGCGTTACTCAACTTTCTATATCAATAATTATCCAACTTCTCTATCGCTCAGAACACCACATTAATTATTATTATCTTACATTATCCTCACTTTTTGTTTAAAATTATTTTAGCGCCACAGGCGCCACTAAATAAACCATCAATGGAAAGCGATTTTGTTTAATATTATAATCATTATCATTACTTTTTAAAATAACATAGACATAAGTAGGTATCTGTGTTATTTCGTCATTTAAGTAAGCATAAACTAATAGGACGTGATTATTCACATCACAACAACAATATGTTTTCGTTAGTAGGTACTATATCGCGCCAATAGATGTCGTTACGTGTTACTAAAAAACGTAAAAAGTTGTTCTAGAATACTTTAAATTGATTATATCTTTTGATAGAGTGAACCGATTGCGATGAAATAAAAACTAATCACTGCTCCGAGTTCTACACCATATTTGAGTATAAAAAGTAACGGTATTGGTTTGGTACTTTTTACGTTGACCCTGTTCAAATCAATAATCTGGCACATCCAAACAGACAAACAGACAAACCGACAAACAGACAAAAATTCCAAAAATTGATGAAATGGCATCTGATGGTTATCCTTTAACACCCCAACTATTTTTTTTGGAAATATTTTCAATGTACAGAAATGTCTCGTCTACAGATTTATTATATGTATAGATATAGAATAGAAGATAGAAGAATAGAATAGATATAGATAGATAGAAGATAGATTATAACTAGCAGCGCCCCGCGATTTCACCCGCGTAAGTTTCGATTCCAAAAAAATTCTGAAAAATAGTTAGTAGCCGATTCTCAGACCTACTGAATATGCATATAAAATTTCATAAAAATCGGTCAAGCCGTTTCGGAGGAGTATGGTAACTGTGTGGTTATGATTAAGGTACCTACTTATCGTAGCATATTTGCGTTAATGATACTTCTCGGTACTTAATTGATTAATCTATCGTAGTCAAGTGCAAGGGTTCTCGGACTTTATAACTTGATAGATTAATAAAATTATAGTAGTAAACTAAGAACAATAAAAAGTCAGGAAGCGTAATTATGAACAAAATCAACGAGAAATTCGGCTCCAAACTTCACTACACTGACAAAATACCTCGAGTGTTCGAACGAAAGAAAGAACACACATGCAAATCATGCAAATAAGCCCATCAGCTGCGCTCGCGTAAAGCGTTGCATTCCGGCAAGCGCCGTGATTGATTCTGGTGAGCGGTAGCCTTTTCGGCAACGCCCACCGCGGTAAACATTTGCGTGGTGTCATTTTTGAGCTTGAGTTACATTTCTTGAATTTTATTATTCGTAATAATTAAAGGCAAGGCCCATAAGGACCACATTTTTAAACCTGCAGTTCGGCCGATGAGAGAATGCGTTCTTAGCACTAGTTAGGTTTGTTTCATACAAACGAATACGTGTTTCGCAGATCTTTATTAGCTACTAAAATTGTCGCACTGACAGGTATCAGAAACGCATTCTCTCGACGGCCGGGTGCGGACAATAGTTTGTTTTAATCCATAGGTACAGTCAGTTCTTAGAATATTTGTGCGTGGAAACTTTACCACAGATTACCTACTAAACTTTACTAAGTTTTAATACCTACATACCTTTAAACATAACATAACGACACGCCTTGTTATCCCGAAAGGTTGGGCAGAGGCGTACCTACATAATACATAGTACACCTATGTACATTTCGCCAGTTATGTTTAAGTCCCATGTATTAGGAGGTGAGCCTATTGCCAGCAATCGGGTACAAATCCGAACTACGGGCTGCTACTGAGAAATTCCAGATAGAAAAATCCAACCCAGGACCTCATGCTCACAAGTAGCGCTTGCGACCAACGAGGCAGTCTGCGTATAAAATTGACCACAAAGGACAGGACGATAATAGCAAGAGCATAATCAGCTAATAATGTTCCCACTGCTGGGACACAGGCCTCCTCTCGGTGGGAGGGAGTGGGCTGTAATCCACCACGCGGGCCTAGTGCGGGTTGATAGATGTCATGTCTTCGAATTTTATACATGTCTTCAAAATTAAATTAAACTCTAATGGAAGATTAATATAAATGGACATAATTATTGCATAATTAATGTTGTATCACATTTTTGTAAACATTTTACTATCATAAAACTAATAACATCAATGAACTTAAGTAGAAGCTGCGTAGTTAATTATACACTGATATAGTTTTAAGTAAGTAAAGCCAGAAACAGAAACATAGTTAAGTACGTTAAATTACTATGTAAACGTATCCAACATGTCCACTTGATAAGGTTCACCCTTCATTTCTTTGTAATTAATGAACGGTTTTATACGAGTGCCGCCGGAAGTCGACACAATGGCGTTAGTAGGGGCGTAGAGTTTTATATATTATCTGTGGTAGGGGGAAACAATGGCATACATGGGACTTTGATAAACTCTGACCTCCCAATCGCTATGGGCACCGCTCAATTATCAAAGAGTTGATATCGATGAGTTGAGACATACAGGTGCTCTTAAATCGATCATCATATTTATTAATTATGATGGGAAGGTTGTTATAACTTTATCAGCCCCTAGCTTCTGCTCGCGACTTTCTTGCGCGTGAAATTTCTTGTTTTCCCGTCCCGCATCGCATCGCATCACCTACCCACGCTATTACTCCGTTTTCGCTTAGTGTTATTTCTAAATCTCTTCATTTTGCCCGGCTCCTAAGGGTCCTAGTTAAATAGCCTTCTCAAAAATTGGGCTATCAAATGCAAGACTTTTTCAAATCAAATTGTAAGTTTTAGAGATTTAGAGCGTTCAAACAAACTCTTTAGCTCTATTATTATACTTAAATAACTCGCTTAATCCCGTTGATCACAATACTTGTTAAAGTGACTGGTAATTACTGAAAGCGATGCTAAACAGTGTCGCTATTCAATGAATGCAAGCCGCTAATCTGATAATTTAGACACAAAACAATTTTGTTTCACTTTCGCAAAGCCTTACTTTCTGTAACATGACTTTCGCAAAAAAAGAAACAATTATGAGAAAAAAAAAAAACTGCGAAACTAGAGCACTTTACATACGTGTTAGAACTGTTTTTACGATACGTGAATTTACTGTAAAAAACGTAATGTGTCGAAAGACTAAAAAACTAAGAACACGTGACACGTGTCGTTCGTGTACAGTATGAGCACAGAGACGTTAAAGAATTTTTAAAGCCCTATTTCTTATTACACAGGTTAAGTTTATTTTTACAACTTACAGTTGACATAAAAAGCCAAAGGGAACGATCTATAAACGAAATGTGGGTAACTCGTGCAATGAGTAATGTTTTAATGACAGGAAACGCAAGGACAATGACCGATTGGCGGGAACACTCCTGCGCACCGGCTGAAGCGCTGCCTTCGCTTTGTTTCTTTTCTAATGTAAGCTTGAGTACACAACGTAGTAATCGGTCTGTTAAATATTTGTTATTTGTGTGTAGATAGTAATAGGAAAAAGAAAAGCAAATAGCTTTGCGAAAAAACATTGAGATGATAGTCAGCTCTGATGATTCACGCTGTGACATATTTACTTGTAAACACTACATAATAATGAATATTTGTATTCAGTGTGGCCGGGGCATGAAGACAAGTGAAAGTGAAGCCACTGCGTTGAAATATTTCGTCAGTTATTAAAAAATAATTAATTGCTGTTCCATACATTTTGACCGCGTAGTTAAATTATTGTCCTTTTTTATGAAACAGCAGTTTTTTTTTTTTATAAACGACCTATAATTTCTAAGGTAGGGGTTCTAGAATCATGTGCTGAATTCATGGTTTCAGTTTGTGCGTCGATGTCTCTAACGCCCTATATTTGCAATAAATACACTTTAAACAACAAATAATTGTGTCATTTCTCTCCTTTTTTATAAATTTTATACATCTCCTCATCTCCTTTTTAAACGAAGTTCAAGGTGTTACGTAAACGTTAAAAAACTGATATGACAAGTCTATTGTAGGCTGTCAGCAATCCAGTCCTTGGGCATGTGAGTGGAAACACCAGTTAGACTCGTCCTACAATGCCATTCCAGCCGACTGCTCCTAGTGTCCAACTCAGCCCTATTGTCACGCACTTTGCGCTTGCGCAGAAAAAAACAACGCCTTGGTAACAGTAGACGATACATTTTGTTGTGTAAATTAATAAAAAAAGGGGTATTGGCTTAATGAAAATATTTGTCGTTGAATTGAAAGTAAAGGGTCATATTAAATTACTGTCAGTATTTCCTTACCAACCTTGGTTTCGTCTAACAAAAAAATGGGAAATCCCTTACTATTTATAAGCTCTTTTTAAATACTAAACGCATATTAACAATTTTATTTCTGGACCATATAATATAAAGATGAACCGAAAAAAAATATAAAAAGACTGTTATAAAAACAATGAGCATAGGAAACGAAGATTCTCCACACACGTATAATCTATAGCGCGCTGTTAGCCCAAACGCCAGAACTGACGCTAACGCAGCCAAAGTTCTAGAAACACCAAGAGAATATGCACCTTACAACAACACTATAAGTATCAAAAGAAATAAAGTCTAAATTCGCCTAGCTAATGTGCCCAGATGAATTTGTTTATCTGTATCGCATCGGATCCATCTAAAAGAATGATAGTTCCCATATCGAGTGGATTACGACCGAAACCATTACGCTTTACGACGATTTGATTGGTACCCCACAACAAACGATATAGGAGCACGCCAACACCGTATAAAGCATAGTACCTACACGTAAAAAGCCCACAATTTACGACTTCTCGTAAAACTTGTGTCCTATTGTTAATTTAAAAGCGATGAACGGCGATAACTCACATTAACAACGTTTGTTTTAGGCATCGATAACGGCCCCGGCAGCGTACGGGTTATTATTTAACGATTTGTTTGTTTTACGAAATACTTGATATTTCTTATCGATTTCATACAATGTGAGGTGTTTGCTAGTATAATTATTTTTGACGATAAAGGGAAACTAAATACTACGCCTGAAAGACGTTTGGAAAAAATGCTTGAAACTTTGAAGTGCTAAGTCTCTCTTAGAATCTCATCTAAATCGATACTCCTTTAGTAATGCATCATATCTGAACTAGAATGAATATTTGATTATTATAAAAAAAGAACAACTTTGACGTTTCCATAGAAATGAACCGATTCATCAAATATAATAAAAGCAAATAACAAAATTGGAGCAACAAAAGAAAATGAAGGGCAATGCTCGAAAATATAAATAAGTAATGAATAGAACGATGGAAATAGTACCAAGTGTAAAGGTTACTGAAATACCTGCTGACGTCAATGTAAAATTGATCTAGATATGTAAGTGTTATCACTTGTGAATATCACACAAAGGCATTTCCTGAAGAGTCTTAGGCAGAGTTTGGCAGATGTCCCAATTTCACGGAATTTAGAAATTTTTAGCCCTTCCTTACGTCTTCCCGTATTGATTCTCGCATACCTATTTAGCTTTAAATTCTTTACAAGATAACACGAAATTCTTGAAAGTACTCGCGCTAAATTAAATTGATGAAGTTTCCTATCCTTTTTTCCATTTCAAGATTAAAGGCACTCAAGCCAGCGCAAATAAAAAGGTTGGGATAGACCTGTGTTAAAAAACGGTTATCCGCTGCCAACAAACGGCCCACTGAACATTTAAGAGCGTTTCTTTGACAATCACCGCTGTTCCCGAAATGTTGGGAGCACAAAGACCAGCACACAATTGTGCACCTTCTAGGGCACCTCGACAAAGGACCAGATTAAATTGCAAACATCTGTGTGGTGTTTACCGAGGATGTTTATTGCGAAGCATCGGCATTGCTTGAAAATGGAAACATAGAACGTTTGAATTTGTTAGGGATAAAGATTACGATTGTGGAACAGATCTATAACCCTTCGTTTTCAGAAGCTCTTATGGCTTTAATATTTCCGTTTGAGACAAGTATTTATAAAACAGCTGATGATAATCGCTTTATTGTATCCTCAAAGAGTAAACTATTCAATCGTTTGCTTGCAATTACAAATAATATAACAGATAGTGCTAATACCAACCATTTATGCGTTAGCCATTCCTTGGCTTTTAATATCCTTACCTAGACGTTAACCAGTGATTTATTAAGTATCCAATACTGAATTTAATTTACGGTAATTTTCGCTTCCACTATTGTCGTTGAGTTTCAACACCGGCTATTAACTTCATTATCCCTATTCAACTGTCCGTAAAGCGATCAATGATCATTACTCACTTTTATTTATCTTATAAGTATATTTGATGCTCTAAAAAGGACGTAGACGAAAACTCCAAATTAAGTATTATCACGACCATTAAGTTTAGAACAGGATATGTTTAGTATATTTCTGAAGAAGTTGAGAAAGGAAGCTGTGTGTCATAGGAATTACGGTAAGACAATTAAGATCAAAGTTAAAACTAGTTGAAAGCAATAATCCAATAATGCAACAGATTTTTGAAAATTGAAGATTCATTCCGATAAATTATTTAAAAAATAGAAGTGACGAAGCTCCATAAAGTTACTAAATTATTGATGCGCCGGAAACAAGGCGAGGTATGTTGATTTCCGGCCGAGCCAAATAAAGCGAAACCTATCGAGTTTACATTTAGATGCGCATTGTTACGCTTACGACCATTACCATTCCTTGAGCATCGTCAAGCTTTTCGTTCCCCTCAAGTGCTAGACCGTTGTTGTTTCGTACATATAGCAGATAAAAAAATTTGCAAGGAAATTAATGTAGATCAATCTTAAACATTAAGGTCGATCGATACTATTACGGGCGGACGTTGCCACATTTACGGAACTTTGCCCTATTAATTTTAGATAGGGTCCGATAGCAGCAGCCGGGCACCGGTGTTGGCCAATGCCTTGTGACGTCATTATAATTGGCTATCCCGCGAAATTACATGGTGCACCACTTATTCGCAACTTGGCGATCGGAATCGTGAGTTGTAACGACTTACTATGATGAATGTGTCCAGCCAGTCACTGTTGATATAAATTGTAAAATGGGCTTTGTGGACTCCCTTGTTTATGCGAGAAAATAGGTCGTCCGGACAGTGGCGGCCTTACCCATTGCGAGGCTCCGGGCGGCAGGTCTTTGCGAGGCCCTTTGTCCTTCGTGAAAAGTATGTGATGCGAAAGTAGGTCTGGTTGTTTGGTTTATAAAATTTGAGTTTTAAAATATTTTACATTGCAAGATTTACAAAATGAACAAATACAGAGATGATACATTTTATAATTGATGTTTGCGGCTTTTCCAAAGACTAAAATCTCAAATCTAAGGAATGAGCTACGTCATTTTCGATTAAAAGAATAGCAAGGGTTGAAAGCCGATCTTGTGTCATCGAATTCCTAAAATATGTTTTAATAATTTTAAGCCTCGAAAAACTCTTTTCAGCAGACGCAACTGTAACAGGTGTGGTGGCAATAATTCTCAGGACTATTTCGATAGTGGGGTAAACTTCAGTTAATTTTTTTCTATTATGTATTTAATTTTTAGGGTTCCGTAGTTCTGACAAGGAACCCTTATAGTTTCGTCATGTCCGTCTGTCTGTCTGTCCGAGGTTTTGCTAAGAGACCGTTAGTGCTAGAAAGCTGTAATTTTGTAAGGGTATGTATATCAATTACGCCGACAAAGTGGTAAAATAAAATTTAGGAAAATATCTTTTTTAGGGTAGCTCCTCTACATGTGAAGTGTGTCATGAATATTTTTTTCGTCGTCTACCCCATCGTGTGGGGTATCGTTGAATAGGTCTTCTAAAATCACTTGGGGGTTGCTAAAATTATTTTTAGCTCTATTTAGGAAATATTAAACAACTTTAAAGTGCAAATTTTTGTTCCAGTAGTCCCTCCCCCCCCTCTAAAAGCTAATCTGCTGATTTTAAAAATCTAGAAAAATTCACGATGATAGTGCATTTCATGAACTTTACAGGAATTATAGCGGTTAAGATAACTTTATTAGTTTGTTTTATTTATTTATTTATTTAATATAATACAATAATAAATTATCATAGGTTTCACAATACTGCCGCTAGATGGTGCTGTACCAACGGGTTACGTTTTCATTCGAGTAAAGTCACATACGAACTTTGTTTAATTTTCGAATTACAATTTTGTGAATTGAAATAATAAGTTGGCAGCAATCGTACCCTTATTTTTTAGCTTTAGAAAGTGGTGGTTATTGTTAGTTATTCAAATTTAAAGTCGATTTTTGTTATTATAAACATTAACTCCTAATATCTTTACCATTTCTTATAATCAGAATAAAGAACAACAGAATCGTACTATATTGTGATAACGGGCTACTACGGAACCCTACACTATGCGTGGACACGTGACACGCACTTGGCCGGTTTTTTTAATGAATGAATTAGTTATCAAACTTTATTTTAATTTACCGTTATGTTATAACCTTAATAAATAATTAAGGATCAAAATCAAAAGCTTTAAATAAAATAAAAAAATTGTTTAAAAATCCATATTTTTTTACGTGGGCTGTTGCGCGAGGCCCCTGCAAGAGCGAGGCCCCGGGCGATTGCCCTGTTCGCCACCCCCTAAGGCCGCCACTGCGTCCGGAAACGCGAACGAACTCTACATTATTATCCATGGGTTCAAAGGGCTGAGAGGCGTATTTTGTGCCATACAGTTACATTGTTTGTCGTAATTTATTACTTTTTGGGTCCTTTTGGAATTAAAATATTTTTGGAAAGGTTTTTTTTTTTAAATTATATTGTCAGTAACGAAGATGAACGATTGGAGACAAATAAGATATACGACACTGACAGGAATCATTTGAAGACCAAAATTATGTCTTGACAGGTAACATACTAATCCATATGGTTCACAATCCACTCTCGACATAGGTAGTTCATAACTGATACCTAGTTTCTTTACGACTACCTTCACCTAAATAAGCTTCACAACAGTTTCACTTGGAACAATAAGATTATTAAGTAAAATATAGTAGAATGCATAACACATAATCTTCAAAAAACCATGCGTGCTAATGTCATTCGAGTTGAACATTCATCAAAAATTATGACGACTAAATTGCCCAAATTATATTTAAGGGTCATCTTAGATTCTCATCATGCCGTGACGGTAATGCTTCCAACGCCATGTAATCCACACTTATTAAGTTTGTTGTAATCAATTCAATTTTTGAATCCTTCAAACAGCCCACCAAGGCTATTGCAGAGGACATTAAGGGGCGATTTCATGCCTCCAATCGATATTGACAATGATAATTACTGTTGGAAAATTCATGAACTGTTGACTAATAAGGACACACAATGGGGAACCTTTTATAGATTGTAAAAAATGTACTACGAGTACTACATTCAAATTGATTGCACAGCACGCAGTTGCCAGTTGTTTGTATGAACGTTATAAACTTATGTTAATTTACCTGTAGGTCTTTATGTAAGGAACATTAATTAAAACGGCAGCTTGAGGGGAAAGTCCAGACTTTAATCTGTGAGAATAGTCGTTTACAATTAACAATGATGAATGGCACGAGAGTGGATGGCAGAACAGATATGTGGTGTAATTTTTGCATAACCTATAGGAGGTTTCTACTTTGTGGGACAACGGAAAACAACAGTTTTGAGATGAATGAACACATTAATAAAAACATTCGGTTTGTTACGCATGCAGCTGAAAGCGCACGCATCTTTACGATGCGACGAACGTGCGAATAGGAACACTATCTTGCGCAAGCGCATAGAGAGACGACTCGCTGCTTCACTGCCGAGTTATGGGGCTTTTATTACCACTATTATTTTGTCTACTCTAGTTGCGTCCTATGATAAATTGTCGTGATAACTAGAATTTTCAGATGTCACTTTCTCCTCCCGAACGAGTAAAATGGTAATAGGAGAAAATTTTTGGAAAGATTAAATTTTGGGAAGTTGATCTCGCTTAACCCAATGCAAATTCTAATTACTTACAGGCTGAAGACAACGCCAAAGGTTTTAGAGATGACCCCCATGGTCTTCTTCCAGCCCTTGATGAATTGGCGGCGGCGCGCCCCCCGGGGCGGCACCGCGCGCGCCCCGAGCTCCGTGTAAGAATTAATTTTGCCGGCCTTCGGAGTTGGAGTCCGTAACCAAACTCCTCATCACTGGCTCAGTCACTTCACTGATCAAATTTTGTACCGCACTGCATAAACTCCATAACTCATCAAAGAAACTGTATGTCCAAATTTTAGAAGGGTCCCACCCTGGCCTGTCGTCGTACGGCCCTCCTCATTACAATACAATCCACTCCTGACGACTTATTTCGATTATCCAATTTGAATATCAAATCGGTGCACCGTCACGGAAGGTTCGATTCACATAGCACTCGTAGTGATGAGTGTTCGGACGATGCGTGCGCTCGGCGTGGTGGCGCGGACTACACTGACTGACGTGACGTTACGATACTGTGATTGTATCGTAGTCCGTACTCCGTAGAGCCGGCTATCGGGGACGCTCTACGGCCGCTACGTACGGGGGTGTTGTT
Organism: Gortyna flavago; assembly: GCA_963669345.1. Classification (NCBI taxonomy): domain Eukaryota; kingdom Metazoa; phylum Arthropoda; class Insecta; order Lepidoptera; family Noctuidae; genus Gortyna; species Gortyna flavago. Next base: position 3,411,862 of record OY770132.1, read on the forward strand.
TGACTTCGTAAGCTCGCTCACGCTGCAATTGCGTTTTTTTACGGCGTTATGTTTGTCCAGGCGGCTGTATAGCATTTCGTTTGATGCAGTTTCAATTTAACGGAAAATCTCTACGCGGAAGACACCTCCGGGCACGTTGTCGGATTTTGCACGCGACAATTACGCACGATTCAAAAACGGTGCTCGCTTTCATGTAACTCATTGAACGCCTAGAGGCGTTTCTTGCGTGAACGTCTGGCCCTTAGACCGCTGTCAGAGTACTGGATAGACTTCGGGTAGAGCAAAGTGACGTAATTGTTCAACAAATTGCAGAGTAATCGCCTACGCATGTTTGAAATCTACGAGGATTTTGGAGTGCAATCTTTTCGTGCACTGCCAATTTGTTGATGTCAGAGTGAGCTCAGACTCCTGACTCATTGTTGTGCAGGCATAATAAGACCTTATATTATGATCCACATTTAGAACTTACTTAAAATTTCATTATTATTCACCGATGAAGTAATATGCATAAGTCTTTAAACTTTATGGATGACTGGTTCAAAGCATGAGTGGGCTACGTTCAAAATATCAGCGCTAAGAGGCAGTAAAGCTGTGATTTAAAACATACCACTAAAATACCACCAACAAGCTATTTCAGAGGAAACAAGCTATTTAAACATTTAAGGATAAAAGCAAAATATGAACTATTACAGGTAAAATAATATAATTATATTTCTACAATTCGCACCTAGTGTTTCTAACTGGGTATAACTAGAACAGCATCTACCCTGGCATTAAGTCATTCCTTTAGATCCTCAGCTCTGAAAGAATCTTCGCAAAACAAGTGTCCATCAGCACGCAACTCCACTTACGATCTCATGCTCAACCGGTAACATTATTACTAGTATTTATAGACTATTTATAAACGCAATCCCGGCTTGAGACACGTTAAGCAGCGAACATGGAGGAATTCTTTGACAATTTATTGAACTGCATACTATTTGAATTAATGCCTTGGCATGTTAAAACCGCTCCATCTGCGACATGACTTTGTCTATTTTAACATCTGATGGATGTTTATTGCACTTTCGGCTTCATTTGGGCGTGTCTGCGCTAGTATTCGGTCGAATGCAAGATTACAATTTAGTGATACGATGAGGTAACTCTTATTTGCTAACATAGATACAATGAAGGAATCAACCCAGAAACGAATCCCTTCAGCATTGTTTATTAGTTATTACAGAGGGGATGAAAAAACAAAAATACTTCATAGTTTTATACTTTATTAGCGGCCCGCTCCAGCTTCGCACGGGTGCATATTTTTTCCAATTTTCTAAATTTTCTTTCATACAAACCTTGGCCTGGCAATACCGAACACAACAAAGAAGAAAAGAAAAATAATTATCTAATTTGGTGCAGTCATTCGGAAGTTATGCTCGTACAGACATTTCGGCGACTTTGTTTTATACTGAAGTTACTTTGTTTTATACTATGTAAGGATACCATAGCTTGCAAGAGGTCGGATATGGAATTAAAGATATTCCTGTCCTAAGCAGTAGAAAGTCTAGCATCATCAATAACTATGTCTAACATAACGCGTGTAAGTTAAAACCACACGTGTGAACATATCGCTGACCTAAATCTGCGGCAGTGTGTTCATCCCATTCTTTTCTCTGCACCCGTATGTCACGACCTGCTTTGTAACTCCTGTTTATTTTGCATAAAGATTTTTATCAGAGGGGAATCGGAAACACGGGTGTTAGGAATGAATAATGTTACTCCTTAACATTATGTTATTAGATCGAGGAAAGATTTAAATTTTAAAGCATATATCTTCACAATTTTGACCGAAAGGACCAAAATAATAGCGCGGCCGGAAGGACCAAAACGTAACACAGCTTCAACCGATTTTCGTTACCATAGGTGTTCGAAAGCTACAGAAACACACTTTTAATTTAGTTATTTTATAATTTCTTCTTTATTTTCCAACAGGCTTTGTCGTTAATGGTATAAACAACTTTCTAAAGAGTTACCCTGACATACTTATTATTAGTCTTTTGTCCTCCGATGCGTCCTCGAGGGCCTGATGGGTCATACGATATAATTATTATGACGTCAGGGCGCCCACGAGGGTTCAATAATGTAGTTTATCTTTCATCAATATTGCTAATATGTCCTTGTTGACCAGTAATTACTCCTAATTGTCGTTTTAGCCCCTCACTTATAGGTATGTTTTGATGATAACCTATTTTCGGAAAACAGAATCAAATGGATGGTCATAATTATAAACATTAGAAATATGCAACATTTTGACGTGTCAAAAAATTTACCTAACCTTTTCAAAACGTTTTGTGGGCTTCCAGTCTAACCGGACGCAGCTGAATACCAGTATTTTACATGGAACGACTGCCTATCTCACCGCCACAACCCTGTTAATGGGTAAGACGATACCTCTTGGTAAGACTGGTTGTCAGACTTTAGGGCTTCTGACTACCCGTAACGAATATCAAAGATCCACGAATGACAGCCGGAACCAACAGCTGAACGTGCTTTCTGAAGGCTTCTGACTACCCGTAACGAGTAAATAACGTAAACAACGAATATTTGTGTATGCAAGGAAAACTAGCTGTGTAAGGCTCCACCCGCTGGGAAAATTTTAATCTTGAATGAAAAATACCAAATTCGGAGAAAAAGCCCCTAAAAACTTAAATTTAGCAGAGAGCTATTTAAAATAAATCAAATTTGAGTTTAGCTATGTTAACTCCCTGAAACATTACGCCCAGTTTTTGTTCAGTGTACATTAGCTGCGGCCTTTACATTTCCATAAGAACTAAGCTATCGTGTTAACAAAAATTATCTTCCTCAATGCTGTCAAATTAAATATTAGCAGAATAATGCAACATTGACTCGCGTGTCTAAACGAATTAGCGACTTTAAAATATGGTCCTTTTGAAATTTGGTCCGCGGTCATGTGGCCTACTAGAATTAGCATAATACAATGTTGTTGTAGTCATGGTGTGGCCTTAAAGCGACAAAGTAGCTCTTGTCATAAAAGTGTAATATCGTCACTAGAAAATTTTACTGCGTATTGAAAATTAAACACTAAACTGCACCTTAGAAAAATAATTCCGCTCGAAACTGAGGGCCTTCTCTCAAGTCCGTCAACGAAGAGACGGGTCCGAAAGTTGTTCGAAACTTAGAAGTGAACCCTACACCCGATTTACTAACTTTTTCGGACAATTAAAACACATCGGAAGTAGTGACAACTGTCAAATCATGGTGTCATTTATTCCGGGCCCCAAACTAATCAAATGTCTGTACGGAGTAGGAATCGTCCGTTACTTCTTACTTTCCTAACTGGAGCAGACCTTTTTTTTTTTTTTTAAGGATGGGAAATCATCAAATGACCCCTCCCGCTCTGGGTGGAGCGGAAGGGAGTGTCAGACTCTTACTGACTAAAACCCATCCGTGTTCCTTCCTTAGCCCTTTATATTCCGGGGCAGCGGTAACCCTTTCGGACAATCCCGCTGCCCCGGCAGGCTTCGGCCCTGATGGGCCCCTCCTTATTTGCTGACATATCTTTGAGGCGCGCGTGGAACACATACGCGCCGTCCGGCACGGGCCTGGTCCTGATCGGACGGCGAGCTACCCATTACTCGCCGTCCGCAGGCCCGCGCCTACGGTGGCCGGGAGTCGTCACGCGGCTCCCGACGCCCGGGGCGTCTACCGCGGCGGCTGGGACGGGCGGCTCTCTCCGCTCTCTCTCTCGCCCATCCCGCCACCTCCTTCGCTAGCATGACTGCTTCGCAGAAGGAGGTGACTGCCTCCCACTCCCTCTCGCCCCGGACCATGGCTTGGACCAGGGCCGGGCGCGAGAGGTCGCCGCCGCTGCCGATCGCCTCTACGAGGACACGGCGGTGTTCTGCCCAAGCGGGACAGACCTCCACCGTGTCCTCTGGGCGATCCTCGCAGTGGTGACACCCGGGCGTTTCCTCCCGCCTGATTATGTGCAGGAACCTCCCGAAACATCCGTGTCCGGTGAGGACCTGCGTCAGGCGGTAGGTGAGGACGCCGTGACGCCTCTCTAGCCACTCCTCAAAGAGGGGCCTTACCGCCGCTATCGCGGCGTGCCCTGAGCAGACCTTCTTAAGATCTCATTTTGACATGCCTTACATAAGTTACAAAACAACTTCAGCATTTTTACATGAAAGAAGAAATAATATGCATCAATATTGGGACATCAGTACCTATTAGAAACGACAATGACTCCTCGAGCAGACCTGTTAAAACCTGAACATCACAACACACACATTAAAGGAAAACAAATGACGTTCTTTCGTTTGGATCTTCCCTATACCTAATGCAACGCAACTGAAGGTACAGTTACAAAAAGTTGTACAACAGACTTAGACGTATCTCAGACTTAGTCGTAACTTAGTCATCATATCTACGTCATCCATAATTTTAAAGAAAGTAACACTGTCTGTATGTTTGTTACCGCCTTTCACGATTAAACCACTGAACGGATTTCGATAAAATTTGGCAAGGAGATAGATGGCATCCTGGAGAAGGACATAGGCTACTTTTTGTCCCGGTAGCACTTTGTTGTGGGATAATGTCCTACATCCAAGCGGGCGAGCAGAAGCTAGTATACGTGAAGGGTTATTATACCTTATAGATATAGATGAACAACTATAGTTATACATACAGCCTAGGCTAGCTGACACATCTGCATTACTTACGATGGTGTAATAGATTATTTTACGCTTGATTATGCAAGTATGGTGTAATAGATTATTTCTTTGCAGGTATTTATCATGTACGTTTTTTCCTATCCTACGTCAATTCTTGTGTTTGAGATGTGTAACATTTTGAAGATTTTTGTAATTAGATCTAGGTCATACCCTTTTCCCGTGAATAAGTAGATGACAAGTCATGCGTACTGGATGACCTTCGCAACTAATTGTGGCATGATTCCCCCAGGATCTATCGATATAGCTATCTGCGGGGGAGGCCATATTTATTATTCAGCTGAGACCAAGTGAATACATTTTGATCTTAGATTAAATTAAGAATATAATTTATATGTTACACCAACTTGGCTGAGCGGTGACCTAAGTTTCAAAAATAATTTTCAACGTTGCTTAACACCTCATACGTAAAATTATATAATTATTATCTCTTTGTCAGATCCTGAGATTACTGTGAAAACAATGCAAGAACCCACATTTAATTATTTAAAATAATTGTTATTATAATTCGCTGTTTTCCATTATCTAGAATAATGACGTACGAATTTGTGAAATTCGTTAATATTTATTTAATTGCTTCATCCTTGACTTCGTTATAAACAATTAATTAAGGTGAGACGATTTTTCCACGTATTTATTTAGTACCAAGTGTCAAAAAGTCATCAGTCGTGAATAACTAGAGCTGACCCTAATTAGATACATCAGTCTCTTCATTAAAAAGCATCAGTTTAGTATAATCAGCCTGTAATGTTCCCTGTGAGATAGAGTGGCCCGTAATCTACCACTTCTTCTTCGTCTTCGAATTTATGGCTCTAGGCCATGCCGGTTTCCTCGCGATGTTTTCTTCACCGTTTTGAGAGCAATGGTGATGAAATAATTTACACAAAGAAAAGCGCCTGACTGTATTCGCCACTGGGCCACGGGCCACCACTGCTCCTTATTATACCGGATGTTTTTTTTTTAGCGTCTCGAATTTTTTACAGGGTGTTCTACCCATGAATATGAACAACTTAAATTATGGGACCAACTCTGAAATCACGAAAAAAGAAAAACAGCTGTTGCATACATTTTGGTCTAGTAGGTATTGACTTTTATATTAAACAGCAGCTTTTTTCGTGATTTCAGAGTTGGTCTCATATTGAAATTTGTTCATATTCATGAGTAGAACACCCTGTAAAAATTTCGAGTCTGTAAAATATCATCCGGTATAAGACCACCATTGTAGGACTTAGTATTCAAGACAATTTTGTATGAAGGAAGAGAAGCTCATAATGCTTTATAATCAACTCTTCATTAATGGCGCTTTACATAAAATTATCTGCAGGAAAATATGTGTTTGTTATTCGTTTAGCTATTATTAGTAAATGTTGTTTCATTGCGGGACAATGGCCCCATGATCTTTTCCTCCTAACTTTTTCCTGTGCCAGTTCACTGGTTCCTGCGTAGCCATCTCTCTCAGAAAATCCTAACCTTTACGGAATTGCAGTACAGAACCCAGATTTTAGAGATCACAGTTGAAAACGCCGTTATTCGTCCAGCACCATATTTGTGTAACTCTCTTTCAATCCATACTAATATTATAAATTTGAAAGTAACTCTGTCTGTCTGTATGTTACCTTTTCACGCCTAACCCACTGAACGGATTTCGATAAAATTTGCAGAGAGATAGATTGCATCCCGGGGAAGGACATAGGATAGTTTTTATCGACATACCTCGCGGGCGAAGCCGCGGGCGGAAGCTAGTCTGAAATATTTTGAAGGATATTACTAATTCATTGCTTTGTATGTTCGAAAAATGTGTCTGCTCAAAAACGTAAATAACGCAATTAATGTTGTTGAGGTGTCAAAATTCAAGCCATTGCTGCCTACTGTTATTGTGTTACGCAATTACGCCGCTAGTCCTAATCAGCTTTGATTTCATCAACATCTTATTTGTATAATTAATACGTTCACTTCCTTTGTCATGAAAGATGTAAGATGACTGAAAACCGACAAATAAGTTGTGAAATCCTTGCCATCATCTTCATCATCTGCGTATAGCCTTTTCCCAACTATATTTGGGGTCAGCTTCCAGTTTAACCGAATGCAGCTGAATACCAGTATTTCACATGGAGCGACTGCCTATCTGCCATATGAAGACCTATTTTTAACCGACTTTCAAAAAGGAGGTTATATGTTCGACTTTGTGTTTTTTTTTAATTTTGTTAATAGCATAAATCTAAAAATTATTATAATGATCCCTTCAATTACGCACAACTATCCGGAAGTAACTGATATGTACGTGTTTTCTTTAATTGCCACGGTAATGAAGAACACGCTAGTTTTACATGTTTCCTCGTTTTTACAGAAGTTATCCTGTAAGTAGTTGTTACTGAGGAAAACGTTTGTCATTCTATTTGTTGGTACAGGGAAGGCAGTGTTTAGGTATTTCAAGAACATTGTTTTGAATCGTCCTCGTTATCAATCCAATAACATAACCCGTTGCCCAGTTTTTCTCCATAGAGATCTACGTTTTGGAATGGGCAACAAGCTTCAACTTTCTGACTAACTGACCGACTATTTAATTTTGACAATTCAAAAGTGCCTGTAAATGGTTTCATTGAAATAAATACTTTTGAGTTTGAGTTTGAACGCCGAAACCGCTGGTTGAGCTGTTCAATAGTTTTCGAAAGTGAATAGATTCGATTGAAAGTTCCTCTCGTGTCCGTTTTCACTAACATTTGTAGGTATTAATTCATGTCGTCTAAGTATAACTGCAAACAGGCATCAGTGTTGCAACTCTCAGCTCAGCATTTTTTCGAAGAGTTTGGTCCCAAGGTCAGAACGTGTCCTAAGCCAATTCGTTTTTCTATCAACTCAACAATACGTCAGGTACATCTCATGTATCCCTGTCACCCCGAGGAAGTGGATGGACCATCGCGCACGAGGAATGGCCTGGCAGCCCGGTTTGCTCCCGTGCGCGTGCCCCACGCACTGTCATGTTCTATTCTGTCAAACGTCGTGGTACTGTTTGTATACTACAGTCTATATGTAGGCGTCATTTGTAGGCTTTGATCGTAGCCCACGTAGCGGTTATTTTAGTATTGAAATCATTTGGATGTGTCAATTTGTTTTTTAAATTATTTTTATTTTATTTTTTATTTCTTCGCTATCCTGCCATGCTCTTGTCCCATCTGTTCTTCGCTTTAAAAAGGAAAATTATACAAAAGGAAAGCTTGTAATTTTGTGATTGTTCGCGATTCATCCTAAGTCTCACTCCCAGCGTCACATTAAACCGCTTTATTGGACTCATAAATGGTTTTGGGAGATGGACCGCTTATGTGCGCGTGCGCAACTCACTGCATTTTACGTGTGATGGTAAACTATGGTGTAACACGATATTGAGGAGAGCAACATCGCTTCCAATCATTATTCAAGATGGAATTGTTTATTGGAAACAAGATACTAGCCTCAAGCCAGCTAGGAGACGAGAAAGACCAGCTTTGCGTCAACTAACCGCACTATAAAATGCACCGTGTTAATTGTTTTTGCCATGTTTTTTTCTATTTCGCTTCTCACTTTTACTAGAAGCAACAAGCGAGCCGTAAAACCGACTTGTATAATAGATAAATGATAATTATAGTTAAACAGTCGTAACAACGTTACAGTTAAAACCAAAATGCCATACCATTGTGTACATTTTTAGAAATGATTTCCTTATTTTTATCGTCTTGCATTCTATAGTTTTCAGAGGTGCCATAAAACGGGCGCCGTTCATTATACGTACTTTTACTTTCACCGCCGGCGTAACAAAGAGACAAGGGCGCGGGACTCTATACAAACGCTCAATGTAACGTTACTTTGTCTGTCATCTAATTACTACGCCATTAGGTTGTTGAGAAAAGGATTTTTGTTACATTTGTTATTGTTAGTGACACGCGTCCTTCCAAAGCTCCGCCTTCGGCAAACCGAGGCCTTATAACAATCGAATTCTGTTTTACCTAACTAATTTGTGTAAATGTTTGAATGTGTCATGCTATGGCAAATATTGAAAACTACATACATATATGTTTATTTTGCCTTAAATGGAAAATAGCAGAAGCTGTTTGACTTTGCAGCATACTAAATAAATTAGGTATGTGTCTGTTATACAAAAATGACATCATTCCCACGTAAAGCCTTTGCAATATTTTGGTTGACAATTGTTAGAGTCGACATAATTGTCAGTAATCTCATTTTTTAAACTGATCCAAATATTCAAGATTGATCATGATCACAATAGGAACAAACTAACAGATGTATGGAACAGAACACATTGAAGCACAAAGTATCTACTTACATGGCCGATAATTATAGCCGGAGCTCAGGAAAGTTCAAAGAAATGTTAAATCAAAGAATTGAATCCCCAGAAACGGGCGGGTGCGGCGCATCTACCTGCGTCAGGGTACCTACTACTGCGTACCGTTAGATGAAAAAAACGCCATTGTGGCCCCAAGCTGTTGCCAGGGAAGCAAAGGGTGCAGCGATTAGCGGGCTGACCTTACAGGTAATTATTTTCACCAAATAATATGTTCAAGAAAGTTTTATATGGAGGCATGGAGGTGGCGTTTTTATATGGAGGTGGGTTCTTTCGGAAAATTAAATTTACCACAAAAGACATGTATACATATTCATCAAGAAAGAAAAATATGAGAAGGCTCAGGTAAATTATATAATTGTACAAATAATATTCTAACTTCACATTTACGAGGTTAAATTTTTCAGCAACCACAGTAAATTATCCTTTGTTTAGTCACAAGGCAATATCCAACTTATTTCTCACTAGCTTCCGCCCGCGGCTTCGCCCGCGAGGTATGTCGATAAAAACTATCCTATGTCCTTCCCCGGGATGCAATCTATCTCTCTGCTAAATTTTATCGACATCCGTTCAGTGGTTAAAACGTGAAAAGGTAACATACAGACAGACAGACGGAGTTACTTTTGAATTTATAATATTAGTATAGATTACAATGGGTCCCTCTTAATGGCAAGCGACATCGTGGCAGGCCCAGACGGAGATGGCGGGATGAGCTGAACTCCTTCAACAAGAACTGGTCCTCAGGAGCTTTGAGCAGAGAGAAGTGGAAAGAGAGTAGGGAGGCCTTTGCCCTGTAGTGGGACATCACAGGCTAATAATAATAATGGATTACATTTAAAGAGATAGCAAGGACACAGATCGATGTATATTTTCTGCCAAAGGAACCCCAAGAAGAGGCACACAAATCCGTGAAATTACGACAGCTGCGTGATACATTCGTGACATGTGAAAGATTTTTAATTTTTTTTGGAGAACCACAATGTAAAGCGGATAATTTGACGGATATAAACTAAACTGTAAAGTAACGGGATTATTTAAGAGCGTTTACGACATACGGCATTTCATACAAACTTTAAGCCCTTGTTTTTCGAAATTAATGAACCGATTTTTATGAAACTTTATACGCATAAGCAGCATACAAAGGTCTAAAAAGTTAGTAAAGAGTATACGGTTCAAAGTTGATTGGGAAAATTTTACAGATTCGGGTAGCTTGATATGCTGGCGTCTGTACAACAGTAATCTGTGTTTTGGAATAAAAGATAACTCAATCGTAACTGTGACCCAATTGAATGACGAAGATTACAGCATCGATTCCACATTAAGAGAAAAATAAAACAGACTATCGTCAAATCCTTGCGTAAACTTAAAACTATAAAGACGAGACTGACACAGAAACAGACCCTCTTAAAAGGCAATAAAAAACAGAATGTGCCTACGAATGGTTAAAAAGAAGCAATAAATGTCAAAGTGTTTATACAACGCGACTTATTTCGTCTTCCTTTGTCTTTCTGAATTTAGCAACCATTTTTGAGTTGGCTTCCTTTTCGAAAACTTTCACCCTTCGCTACTGAAGTATTTCAAAGATTTCAGGCAATTTAACTTTTAATTACGAAACAACTTCAAAACGGAGTCTTTTAATTAAAGAAACCCGTCAAGATACTGACTTTTCATCCTCGTCAACATCAACACCTGACATATTCGCAAACCTATAATTTGAAACTCGACACAAGGGCCGAAGTACGAAAAAATTCGTAGCTCCTCCGTCAGATCCTGACAGCATTCCGTTACCAGACTCCCGAAAGGATCGTCAATACAAGATTCCTGCACAATTGCTGGGCATTGTCGCGTGTACACCTGCGCGCACGCATCTTACGGTTAGATATTCTTGGCGAATCTTTTATTTTCGTCGTGGGAACTGTGTAGCATTTTGAATGGCGGTTTTTTATAGTTTATTACACCTTTGAAGATAATCTGAATAAACTTTACGGCAATTGACTTTATTTTGAAATTAAATGTAAGTATTTCTTAGAATAGGCTAGGCTTGAATTTACATTGTTGATGCAAAAAGAAGCTAAACTTTTGAATTTATATTAATTGTAAATTCAATATTAATGATGAAAATATTTACTTGTTTTATTTAAATAGCTGAACCCATTTTGATAAAATTTGGTTTAGAGATAGCATGAAAAATTCTATGAATGGGGAATGGGGAGTTAAAAATATAATGGGAAAATAAAAAAAAAACACGCACACAAAGTCACGGGTATATAACAAATAAGGGCTTTGCACTCCAATTAAGTTGCTCAAGCAAATAAACTTGCCAGCAGATTCTTACAATTTTATTTATTTTTAACCCTGAGAACCTAGCAATAGATTCAAGCCCTAATTACCTTCAAGCTCACCAACATGAAGGGCTTATCTATATCACATTGTCCAGCGAATCCATCGCAGATCTTATCTTCCATCAGGCGTCCATTGTTTGCACGACTAATTATACCTAATACCTTTACCGAGTGGATGCCGATGGTACTGTTGACATGCGATTAAAATTTTAGGTCATTATTTAGGACAAGGCTGTTTTTAACCGACTTCAAAAAAAGGAGGAGGTTCTCAATTCGGTTGTATGTTTTTTTTTTTATTTTTTTTTTATTTTTTATGTTTGTTACCTCAGTACGCCGTCATTTATGAACCGATTTAAAAAAATTTTTTTTTATTTGAAAGGACATACGTCCAGATTGGTCCCATTTTTGTCAAACTCCAGTTCTGATGATGGGATCCATGAGGAATTGAGGGAACTCCTCAAATATTATAGGCATACATATAGCAATTTTGGTATTTTCATTAACAACTCAAGCATTTGCATTCAGAAAGTATAATTTGGGGAAGTGGAACTGATGATGAAGACCACAGATGGCCATCGAAACTACTCAATGAAAAATATTTCACGGGTAGCGATTCGATTGCTTTAATATGGTTGCTAAGCAATTTATGATCGTCACAATGCGTATGGTAAAGTGGAGCTGATGGTGACTTCACCATCAGCTCAAGTTCTCCTGGTTCTTACCAAGAGAACTCCTCAACAATTAACGTCCCAGCATCGGGAAAAGCAATATTTTGTAACAGGTGATGAGCAGTTGACATTAGGGTTTGAAACGGTATGCTCTTGAGGTGGTCCCATTGTCACCAAGTCAGAGTCTGATGAAGGGATCCCATGAAAGTCGAGGAAAATCCTCTTTGGTAGGCATGTACAGTGTGTTAGTTGAACTCTCTCAAATCAAATGAAACCTATTGATGATTCAAGTGTTTGAGTCCGAGAGTCATCACTTACCTATACTCCGACTTTTAATTAGCTGCAGTAAAATAACACTACTTAATAACTCATTTCGGACTGCATTTAGAGATATGCATGTCAAATAAGTTTTATTTGTTACACTACTCTGTACTAGAAAAACAAGGTTTGGTTGATGGCCGCGAAAAAACAACAAGACGACAATTTCAGATGATGTTACAAAACCGATTTAGATTTTTTTTTTTTTTTATTTAAAAGGATATACTTCCAGATTGGTCCCATTTTGTCAAAATCCAGTTCTGATGATGGGATCCATAAGGAATTAAGGGAACTCCTCAAATATTATAGGCATACATATAGCAATTCTGGTATTTTCATCGACAACTCAAGCATTTGCATTCAGAAAGTATAATTTGGTGAAGTGGAACTGATGAAGGAGACTACAGATAGACACAGGAACTCTTCAATGATTATAAGTATTTCATGGGTGGAGATAAGATATCTCGATTAAGATAGTTAAGCGACTATGACGAAGCAAATTTAAATAAATAGTTCTGACGAAACTGGTACCATCAAACCGATCTTATGAAGCTGGAAGGTAGGTACCGGAGCATCGTAATAAAACAATGTATTCTAGCCGTGTTTGGGCTTATCGAGTAAATGCGAACCACATGATACAGGAGATGTGATACGAGAAGCTATTTCGAAGGCTACTGCTCGAAAATGAAACCGCTGAAGACTGTTTTATAAGACGCCAAAGAGATCTTCGCCCTTGAGTCGTAGGTACATTAAGTGTGGCTTTGATTGTCAGAAGACAGATTTCGTAGCCTCATTATTTCCGTCAATGATCTGTCGTCGTGTGGTCGCTTTAATAATTTGTTGGCATCCAAATCTGACAAAACGATACCTTCCAAACTTCTGACACGACTTAGCGCGACGTATATTTGCCCTTTTGCAAAGTTTTTTTTACCAAGGTCGATCACAGCTCATTCTGTACAACTTCCTGTCAATGTTATATATTTAGCAAGTAGTGGTATACGAATTGGTGTGGGGTAGGTACCACAACTCAAAAGTGAAAAATAAAAACTTTTTAACAAAAAAAACAACCGACTTCCAACAAAACACTACAAAGTGAAAAATAACTTTAATTTCAGAAGTCGGTGTCAAAAAACGAAAATGCAGAACCAACGACACCGACTTCTGAAATTAAAGTTATTTTTCACTTTGTAGTGTTTTGTTGGAAGTCGGTTGTTTTTTTTGTTAAAAAGTTTTTGAGGCTCCGTTTGTGTTTTGGATCGCTTAGGTATGGGGCTTAGATTATGCGTGAAGTTTACTTAAGCATATTTTTTTGGTCTACTGTCTCTTTATGTAAGGTTGAAACTGTTATGTACAGGAATGTCAATTTTTCATGAAGGCAGGTGTAGGTTTTGTTTCGTGAAACTACAACAAATGCGTAATTATTACATAGATGAGTACAAAAGCCAAGAAATTGGGGAGCGTAGGTAGTTCTTAATCTATACGAGAAAGGCTTTATAATGAGAAGCAATACTGAATTTTAACAATTTATTTCAAGAGGACGTACTCACTATTGCGTGCGTATCACAAAACTGTTGTTTTATAAAAACAATCGCCGCATTGAATTTTAAACCCAATTCTAAATTCGCTTCAGTATTTTTTACAGCAGCCTGCTTGAGGTTCTCTTTTGCAGACAACCTTTAGGATACTTAATTAATTATTTAAGAGTGCAACTTCTATATTATTTTTCATGAAACTCCTTGTATTGGGTGTATTGCCATACAAGAATATTAAATCCATCGCCAATATACGTACCTAAATATAGAGCGGTTCTTTGATAGCGTCTCAACCCTTGACATTTGGAAAATGTCACCCAGATGGTTGTTATTTGAACCGCTTTATATTAAATTTGTCGTACCCACCCAATATTTTATATTTTTATTATGAACATGGCCTTAATAAAAATGGTGCACGCGTTCCTTTTATATATCTACTAGCTGACCCGGCCACGCGTTGCTGTGGCTAACGTTTTTGTCATTTTTTTTTTCTATCCTATCTTTCAAGTTGGATCAAACTGCACACGGTGTACAAATTTGATTAAAATCGGTTAAGTAGTTTAGGAGTCCATCGCGGACAAACATCGTGACACGTAATTTATATATATTAAGAGAAGAGATAATATTATTAATAAAATGACGCAAAAGGTACGAAGCAATAAAGGTAATGTAGTGGGAATTGACATAAAGAAATGGAACCAATGGGTAATAGCGTTACACACTAGCAGTAGAACGGATTTCATTTGGACAATACAAAAAAAAAAAATTGTCTGCTCAATGCAGACAAATTTTTCGAGCATATGAAGCAATGGATTACCAATATCCTTCAATTACGCAATTAGGTTGCAGGCTGTAACTTTCCACAGATAGGCTTATAAAGCTACAATAAAGAAGGTACCCTTAATTTTATCGTCTAGTATGACATTGAAAAACATAATATTATTCTGGTCAATATGAGACTTAGTTTTGTTTAAAAATTTCAGTGCTTTTAACCTTTTTGGTCCTTCGAGTCGGTTAAGCAAATTAAGTATCTATAGGCCGACCGCTTAACTGAGACGTTACCTGAGGTAGCAGCGCGGTGCGGGAGGGGTGTGGTGACGTGATGCGAGAGCTCAGTGATTCGTCAACTTGTGACAACTATCACCCCTCCCGCACCGCGCTGCTACCTCAGGCAACGTCTCATACCTATACTTATTTTCTATTTGATATTTCAAATACCTTTGATACAAATTAATTTCCCAACCAGTAGAGCTGCAATAACATATGTATAACATCGCCGCTTTGTTTCATGTGCTCGCGTGCAGAGCTTCAGATAAAAGCTATTTCCATAGCTCGTGTGGCTGTGTATAATTAACTAGATGGGTTGAAGGGTTTCTACGTCACGTGACCACAACCAGCGTGTCACGTGAACTGGAAGCCCCTCGCGTACGCCCACGTCACCAACCCTATTAGGTACCTACTTTTAATTTTCCCTCCCCAAGCAATTTCTCAACAATGTACTCACTCGTTTGTTTACAGCTGAATTTCGGGAGAACCCTTACCTGAAACAACAATATCATGTTTTTAATATAAATTGGGAACATTTCGCTAACCTCCTCGAGGTTATGAAAATAATATTATTATGGTAAGGATATCTCTGTTTGTTTGTTTTGTGCGAGCTTGCGAAGGATCACTGAACGGACTGAAAATAGTCGACGCGGGCGATGCGCGCGCGCTAAAATAGCGCCCCACGCGGCGAGCTGCGCGCGCGCTTCTTTGTGAAACCGTATATTTGCGCGGTTTTCCAGCGTGACACTGATTACTTACCTACTCTGAAAATACATAACATAAAGATGGCAAACGGTAAAAACGGTGCTCCAAGTACCTAAGTATTGTATTTGAAACGAGAAGAATCAACGTTAAATAATGGATGAGATGTGTATTTAAGTAACAAGGTCTTAGAAGCCGTTAAGAAGCACTCGGGCTTCTGAGTAATCGACACAAGAACCGATTGTTTATTAACAATAACTGCGGCGGAAATAAATTGTGTTGTTAGAGATGGGTGCTGACAGGAATATCGGTTATGTACCTGTATATGTACTGGCAAGCCGCCCGAATGATCATGACTACATAGTTCCATTAGAAACACTCTACTGTTGTCGAAGACGGAGCTGTATTTGATGAGCACTGAGATAAAAGTTTATATTATCATCAAACATACCAGAGTAGGTATCAAAGAGACGAGGAATTACTTCATTTCACTAATTACTATTCTATTCAGAATGACACTATCTACAGTGTCAGGTTAAACGAGGGACATACTCTAAGGGAGTGTAGTACTCATGAAAATGAACAACTTTTAATATGGGGCGGACTCAAAATATGAAAAAAAAAAACAGCTTTTCCCTACATTTTGTCCAGTTATGCGAACATAAATGTATAGAGCGGCTGGTTTTATATTCACGATTTTAGTATTGGTCTCTTAGTAAAAGTTGTTCATTTTCATAGGTTCTACACTCCCTTAAAGTATGTCCCTCGTTTAACCTGACACACTGTATTTTAGTTATAAAGGTTCTGCTATGCCATACGTCAGAGCTGCAATGCGCATTGATTGGTATGTTAACATAAAGCCTGCAATAATTTTTTATTGATTGTTACCCTATAATTTGTAATAGATACACATCGAAATAATAGAGGCATGTCGATTGATTTTGTATTTCAATGTTGTAAACATAGACTTATAAAAAAAGATGGACTCCGCGTCACGCATATCGAAAGTGAAGCACAGTAAGTAGGTATGCCGGGTTCGCTTGTACAAACACGCCTCACGCCCACATTTACATCATAGTATGCCGACCGGCCGCCATTACGTGACACGACAGCGTCAATCGTCAATCACGCACACAGATCGGTACGGTGCTACACTTTCGATATGCGTGGCGCGGGGTCCATATTTTTTTATAAGTCTATGGTTGTAAAGTTCATTTGTGTAAGTACAAAATGACGTAAAAGTGTTTGTGCAAACCTACTTGCAAAAATAAAATCATACACAAAACGGTGACTTTTCAATCTGCGTAGTCTTTTCCCAACTTTGTTTGGGTCGGCTTCCAGTCTAACCGAATAAGTCGATGCAGCTGAATACCAGTATTTTACACGCGACTGTCTATCTGACCTCCACAACCCCGTGGCTTGCTTATGGTAACTCGATACCATTGGTAAGACTGGTGTCAGACTTTTGGGCTTCTGACTACCCGTACCGACTATCAAAGATCTACGAATGACAGTTAGGACGAACAGCTTAACGTGCTTCTCGAGGGGTTTTGATATGCAATGGGCGGTCACCCCTCCACGAAGCGACTTTTCTTTATGCGTCACAATTTTATTAATGAAAACCGGTCAAGTGCGAGTTGAACTCGCGTGGAGAGGGTTCCGTACGATGCGCACAATATTGAGAGATTTACCATGTTGTTTTAAGACCACAGACTTCTTAAAGGTTTTCCTGTAATCTATAGGTATAGAACTATTTTCTATTTCGTATTTTTTATTTTATTTTAGGCGCAGTAGTTTCGGAGATAAGTGTGGGGAGAATGGTAAATTTTCGTCTATTTTCTTAAATAACTTTAACACAATTTACTTTAAAATTATGAAATAATATATTTAAGATCCTCACAGTGAGCCCTTTCATTTTATTATGTCACACAGTACGGATTGCGAAACTTCTTTTTCTTTCTATTTGCCCCCCTAAAATGACCCTTTTATTTCAAAGTTCATTTATTTAAGTTACACGTCTGTGTTTGGGTCACATAAATTCACATATGTACCAAATTTCAATTTAATCGGTCGGAAATTTTAACTTAATCGGTAGATTCGGAGCAAATTGGCTGTGACAGACGGACGGACAGACATGACACACGAGTGATCCTATGAGGGTTCCGTTTTTTCCTTTTGAGGTACGGAACCCTAAAAATGAGGTAGTTAAACTAAAATGAGGTCAAATAATTAAAATAAAGGCTAGACAAAAAGGTCAAAGTTCATAAGCCCGAATGAACTATCAACCTACAAAAAAAATTCAAAGAAAATTCCAAACTGACATGTTTAGTAAACAGTCCACGTCAATCAAAGAACAACTGTTCGACCACCGATTGACGTGAGAACATAGCAAGTGACGTCACGGGTAGGTATTAGGCACTCCATAAAACCCCGCACAAAGTGGAACACTACTGAATTCGTAAACATTTGGAAACACTGTTGTGTATGGACGAGTGCTGTTGACGGCTAAAAGAGCTTTGTGTAGCGAATTAGCTTTCAGTTATTTGTGAGGGGAATCCAACGACTCCAGTGCCGATTATATTTCCATCATGTACTTGGAATGAACGAACGATCACGTAGCGCTCATTTAAAGGATTGAGAAACAGATTTACAAGAAGTTAACAGAAGCTCTCCAGAATGTTTACCAAAACTAATATTGGGCTCCTCTTAAGTAATGTAAATAACGCAATGGATGTTGTTGAATTGTCAAAATGAAACCCATTGCTACTGACAGTCATCATTTGCCTAGCCTTTTCCCAACTATGTTGGGGTCGGCTTCCAGTCTAACCGGATGCAGCTGAATCTGCTGAATACCAGTATTTTACATGGAGCGACTGCCTATCTGACCTCCACAACCCAGTTACTGGGTAATACGATACCCCTTGGTAAGACTGGTTGTCAGACTTTCGGGCTTCTGACGACTGTAACGACTGTCAAAGATCTGCGAAGGACAGCCGGGACTAACGGCTTGACGTGCTTTCCGAGGCACGCAGGGGTCTCGTTATTTAAAGATGGTCACCCATCCACAGACCAACCCCTGATCGATCGACATGTGCGGCTGTTATTATTTAGCCACGGGCCCCTCCTACTGACAGTGCGTTATGCAATTCACCCACAGGATCATCTATAAGCGTCCTCCAGCTAGACGATCTTATAAAATTCTACTAAATCCGACTCTACTTTGCGAGCACCAATTCTATTGGTGTTAAGCTTTGAACGGCTCAATACCCAGAACTAAGTTCAAACATTGCGAGAAACTCAGCCACTCGTATTCAGTGTCAATTAAATTGTTTTTAATCATTCGACACAAGTGGGTTACTCGAATTAATCTCGTTCAGGGGACGATTGTATGCAAATTCCCGCATCGCATGCGCTTGCGCAGCGAGGGCAGGCGATCCCTCATAGTACTGGTAGCAATTGATTAATATAATCTTGCGAAACCCTTTGTTGTTCAGTACCTACCGCTTATGAAAGGGTAATTTAGTACTCCAATATTGTTCTCGGTAATTACTTCGCAAATCAAACTAATAGACTAGTATCTAAGTTAGAAATAGTTTAAGTTATGGTGTAATTTGCTCTCTCAGTTGGATAATATCAAGATTTCGGTAGAATATAGACCATATTCTACCGAAATCTTGATATTATCCAACTGATAAAACAATGATTAGAAGTAAATCATATAATAAATGAAACTGTTCCATTGCCCAACGTTCCAAATGATGAGCACAGAAACAACAAAAATGACTGCATAAAGTTTCTAGCACTAAAGCAAGCCGGACTAACAAGTGGCGCCATTTTTCTGGATGCATAAAAAGTGCAATTACATCTTTCTTTAGGACATAAATATTGACCTAATCGGTGATGTAATTGCCTGATCTTCAGAAAGGTCAGGTGCGTAGTACTCGCAACCGGCGTGCTTTTTTTTTTTTTTTTTAAGGATGGGAAATCATCAAATGACCCCTCCCGCTCTGGGTGGAGCGGAAGGGAGTGTCAGACTCTTACTGACTAAAACCCATCCGTGTTCCTTCCTTAGCCCTTTATATTCCGGGGCAGCGGTAACCCTTTCGGACAATCCCGCTGCCCCGGCAGGCTTCGGCCCTGACGGGCCCCTCCGTTCAATGCTGACATCTCTTTGAGGCGCGCGTGGAACACATACGCGCCGTCCGGCACGGGCCTGGTCCTGATCGGACGGCGAGCTACCCATTACTCGCCGTCCGCAGGCCCGCGCCTCTCGGCGGGCGGCTCTCTCAGCTCTCTCCCTCGCCCATCCCGCCACCTCCTTCGCTAGCATGACTGCTTCGCAGAAGGAGGTGACTGCCTCCCACTCCCTCTCGCCCCGGACCATGGCTTGGACCAGGGCCGGGCGCGAGAGGTCGCCGCCGCTGCCGATCGCCTCTACGAGGACACGGCGGTGCTCTGCCCAAGCGGGACAGACCTCCACCGTGTGCTCCACCGTGTCCTCTGGGCGATCCTCGCAGTGGTGACACCCGGGCGTTTCCTCCCGCCTGATGATGTGCAGGAACCTCCCGAAACATCCGTGTCCGGTGAGGACCTGCGTCAGGCGGTAGGTGAGGGCGCCGTGACGCCTCTCTAACCACTCCTCAAAGAGGGGCCTTACCGCCGCTATCGCGGCGTGCCCTGCGCTGGGTTGCGACAGTCGCGCTTTCCATGCCGCCATGAGATCGCGCCGGAGGTCTGTCCGCTCCGCAGCAATTTGCCGCGGAAGCGGGTTTTCCCCCCGGCGTAGTGCCTCCGCGCGCCACTCAAAGAGGCGCGCGAGGACTATCGCCTCCAGATCCCATGGCGGCAGTCCGGCAAGGAGGCTTGCCGCCTCGCGCGAGATCGTGCAGTACCCCCGTATCAGCCGTATGGCGACCACCTTTTGGGGCGCGTTCAGGTAGTGGGCGGCTCGAAGCCGCAGTGAACGCGCCCACACCGGGGCGCCATATACGGCCATGGACCGCACGACCCCCGCGTAAAGCCTCCGGCAGGAGGCGTTTGGCCCCCTCAGGTTGGGCAGGAGCCGCTTGAAAGCGGCCCCAGCCCGTTCCAGTTTGGGGGCCAAACGTCGGAAATGCTCCACGAAGTTCCACCGGCTGTCGAGGACGAGACCCAGGTACTTCATCGTCGTCTCGACGCCGATGTGAACCCCTCCTACCGTTAGTTGGGATCCCGATGGTGGCCCGTTCCGAAGCCCATGAAATGTCATGGCTTCGGACTTGTGCAGAGCCACCTCGAGACCCAACTGCCGGATCCTCTCCACGACTATCGCAACCCCGCGTGTTATTGCGTCGGCCGCCGCCTGATGCGACCTCCCCTGCGCCAGGACCAGCGTGTCGTCAGCGTAGCAAACTACGCTGACGCCATCAGGGAGGTCTGCCCGCAGCACCCAGTCGTAACCGATGTCCCACAGGAGCGGCCCCAAGACCGATCCCTGTGGGACACCGCACGACATCTCTCGCCGGTTCCATTCCCCATCGCGACCGGGGTAGATGACGGCTCTGTCCGTCAAATACGCCCCGACTATTCGACGGAGGTAGGTCGGCACCCGGTGATACCGGAGTGCCTCCCCAATGCAGCTCCAGGGCAGGGTGTTAAACGCGTTGGCGATGTCGAGTGACACCGCCACGACCACCCCACCCCGAGACACCGCGTCCCCCGTCATGAGGGCTCTCACGCGCATGATGGCGTCCACCGTAGAGCGCCCCTTGCGGAAGCCAAACTGGCTATCCGCAAGATCCGGCCCCGTCCTCACCAGGTGCCCGACGAGGCGGCCCGCAATCACTCTTTCAAAGAGCTTGCCGACCTCGTCGAGCAGCACGATGGGCCGGAATGCGGACGGAGAGTCCGCAGGGCGCCCTGGCTTCCGAATGAGGACCAGCTTCCCCGTCTTCCAACGGAGTGGAAACTGGCCCCTCTCCATACATGCGCTTAAGAGCGCCTCCAGTCGGGGTCCGAGAGCCGTCGAGGCCAGGGCCCAGGCTTTGCCCGGCAAGCCGTCGGGCCCTGGGGCGGTATTTTTGGCCTTCAGCCTGCCTACCGCCACTCTCAGATCTACCCCGGTCACTTCAGGGATGTCGTCGTCGTCCGCGTGGTCCGCTTCGGACACCGCAATTGGCGGAGCCATGGGCGGGGGAGTATGCTCCCCCCGTGAAGGGAACAGAGCGCTCACCACCTCCTCCACCAGCTGTGGCCGGAGACTCTGCGTCAGTGGGGGGGCCCAGGTGCGGAGTTTATTCCGCACCATTTTGTAAGGGCGCCCCCATGGATCTCTGTTCAGAGTCTCCAGCATCTCCTCGCGGGCCATATCTTTGGCCCGCTGTACAGCCTCTTGGAGGGCGGTCTTCGCCGCTCTGTACCCCTCGTACAGCTCCGCCTCCGTGGCTTCCGCATCCGGAGGGCGGATGCGGAGCCTGCGGTGCCTGGTGTACAGGTGTCGCGCATCAACGCACGCCTTGCGTAACACCTCTACCTCCTGCGACCACCAGTACACCTGACGTCGGGCGCATCCTGGCCGAACTCGGGGCATTGCCACGTCACAAATCTCGGACATGGCCTCCCGGAACCACTCCGCCTCGTTGTTAATGTCGGCAGGCCTGTCTGGTGATGACACCCAGGCCTGCACGATTGAGGCTTCCAGGAGGAGCTCCCGGTCCAGCTGCTTCAGCGCCCACCGCGGACCACTCGGGGTCTGTTGGACCGGCGCGCTAGAGGTCTGGGCGGAGACGTCGATCCGGATATACCGATGATCGGAATAGGTCTCCACCTCCTCCATGACGCGCCAGTCAATTACTCGCTGTGACAGAGCGGGGCTAGCGAACGAAATGTCCACCACCGACTCGCCCCGCATCCGCACACACGTGGGAACAGAACCCCGATTTAGGACGACCAGGCCTGTTTCCAGAGCCCAGTCCTCCACCATCCTTCCCCGCATGTCCGTGTAACGGGAACCCCAGGCCAAATTATGATGTATGATAGTTCCTGCCTACTCTATTGGAAGAAGGCGTGAGTGTTTGTACGTTCCTTCTTTCGTCATGTCTTTGGAAACCACTCCATATCCAACTGGTCCACATTACATGAGGCCATCACATCCACTAAACTTCCTCATTCCTCACTATCGTGATAATTTGAAGGAGCCTTCGTCTATTACTCAATGGAGAGAAATACAACAACAATGCAGTTGTGATTATTAAAACAATGGACAATTAAATGTAAAAGTATTTGCACGCGCATATCTTGTGGAGTAAGTATGGTGTCATGATGACGCGTTGACACCATTGGAGTTGTATGAAAAGTTTAAAAAGTTAATCTACGACTTGCTGCGAGTGAAATCCAACAGTCTTTGATTATCATCAACTTGAAAAACCATTGTGGCCCTACTTATCAATTGTACAAGAGACGGCACAAATGAAAGTGGTTTTAAATCTCGAATAACCACGAAACATTTCCACGCAAGAAGATTCACAATATTTCATTTCATCATTGAAATCTCATGTCAAATTCTTGAGCTTCTTCAGGTAAAGCACGTTAGACTATTACAACGTTAGGACCAAGGGTCCTTCATGGCATGTATCAGATGGCTCTATCGTTGCTTCATCATCAGTCTCCAGAAATATTTTGCTAAACAAGAAAACGCAAACGTCGAGATAATTCTAGTGCACAAATCACCCATTAGCAAACCTATAATAAACATTTTCAAACACAAACAAATCATTTTCAAACGAGGTATCATAAAGCTTTAAGATACCTCGTTTGAAAATGATTTGTTTGTGTTTGAAATAATAGTCATAAGTAGCTACTTAAGACTATTATTTCGCGGCCCGACTGCCACTTATTACATAATGATCATTACAATAGTAGTTATTGACCTAATTGAGGCACAATTAGCGACTTGAATGACCAGCGTGTGAAATAAACAACGACTTGACTTGCAGTTGGAATATATTATTATAATTGATTGTGAACTAACACAGTTACAAGAGTTTTTGTTAGTTTTGAGAGTATTTTGTTTTTGGCAGAATTTGCTTTTATGATCTGTTTTTTTAGACACTTTCACGTGAAGTGTCTAATCGCTTGGCGATGCCTCGAAATATTCAATGAGCATTTGAACCCCACGGCCCTTGTATTTCAATCCCGAATGGCTCAAACATAAAGGTTTCAAAAAGGTTGTTATATTCGTGTCTTGGTCTTTGACAAACATACAAAAGTCCAAACTCAAGGTTTGCCAACGTGCAATGGAGCGCAGTATTCTAGGCATCAAATTGACAGACCATATTCGCAACACCACACTGCGTTCCAAAACACAGATTACTGACGTTGCTCAAAAAGCCGCTAAGCTGAAATGGACCTGGGCTGGCCACGTCTGCCGTATGCCCAATGAGCTGTGGGCCAAAATAACCACCACGTGGAGCCCTGACACAGCTAGAAGGCGTCGCGGCAGACCCCGTAAAAGATGGCGGGACGAGCTGGACAAAACAAACGACCAGTGGCCTACTTTAGCCCTGGATCGAAAGAACTGGAAGTCATGGGGTGAGGCCTTTGCCCAGCAGTGGGATGATGCAGGCTAACAGTAACAGTAATTCGTGCCGTTTAAGGTTTTCTCCAACTGCAGCATTTGCCCCAGCACAGCCGGCCGTGCTAGGAAGATAAGATGGCATGAGTGTGTCGACACAGGTTGCTACCCAATTTTCAAGGCATTTTACAGTTCTCGCGTGATCAAACTTATGCTCCACTTAGTATACCTTTGGGTAATTCGTTGGTCCTTGCATCCTTTGGTCCTTAAGCCGTGCTTAACTTTGGGCACTCGATTTCTTTTCATATAAAATTGCTTGAAGCATCTCTTAAATTACCAACATTCGCAACAGGTTTGATCAATTTATTTTTTATTAATTCAATTTGTATTGCAATGTAGAAGAGTACTTCAGAACGGGAAGTTTCAATGTTAAGCCTGATCTGCCCCTATTCCTAATTCATCAACATCACTTAGTTGAAGAGTAAATACTTAAATGCATTAAATGACAATATTGAAATTACTAGATTGTCGACTAAAATCCAAAGATAATTAATGCCATATAAGCTTAGGACAGTGGTGGCTCAGAGGTAACAGCCACGACTTACGAGTTGTAGGTCGAAGGTTCCAACCCAGACAGGCGCTTGACTTTGTGTAAATTATTTCATCACCATTGCTCTCAAAACTTAGAAGGAAAAAATCGTGAGGAAGCCGGAATGTCCTAGAACCAAAATTTCGAAGACAATAATTGTACATTTAAAACAAAACAGAATCGATACCAAAACAATTAAAGCTTAAATTCGGAACTAATACAAGAATTAACAATTTACTTAGAATTCCAATTAAACGCATCTTGGAATTTACAAACAATTTGCTTTAATACCATCTTGGCATGTGCTCAGTAATTTTTCGGTTCAATGGCTAACGTTATTGGATTTCTGCTTTGATCTAAAATTAGAAATAATATGGCGATGATTGTGCGCATTATTTCAGAAGCGCTGGTTAACTCAGACTGAATTTAGACGGAAAACGTAAATAAAGTGAAGTGTTCTTAAACTGGACAATTTTAGAAACAAAGACCAATGTTCTTCATGTGATACGGTGGAATGCGCAAGATGTCTTGAGTAAATCTGGTAACGCTAAAATTTTAGAAGATAAAAAGAAACGTTCCATGGATTAGATAAAGAATGATGAATAAGGTTAAAGGTGAAGTAAATACTGAGATGAAAGCTGATGATAGACATATTTTGAACAAGACGGTAAGTTAATAATATAATAATCTAGGTTGCGGCAACCACAAATCAATAAACTGATAATAAAACTGAAGAGTTTGTTTGAACGCCCTTATCTCTGGAACTACGTCAGTCTGGAACTGGTCGGATTAGAAAAAATATTTTTGCATTTGATAGCCCAATTTGTGAGGATAGTTATAGACTATTTAACATCACAATATGACCATTAGGAACCGATCAAAAAGAAAGAAAGTCAGAAATAACGGTATGCGAAAACGAAGAAATAGCGCGCGCAGGTGATGCGATGCGACGCGGTGGGTCGGGGGAACAAGAAATTTCACGCGGACGAAGTCACGGGCAGAAGCTAGTAATAAAAAACAAGGGGAGAAGGATGAAAGGACCAATGTTCTTCAACAGACAGGAACAACGCACAGCCTAAACCGCTGGTCCTAGAGACATGAAATTGGGAGGGGGTGTTCTTTGTGAAGAGTAGGTATCCACTAAGAAAGGGTAAAACTGATGTCGTCTTTACATTTTGTATGTACGTGGAGGTTGGATAGCAAAGGGTGATCAGGATGACGGCCTGCAGCATTTTATATAAAAAAATATTGTTTTGTTTTTTTTTTTTATGAAGTATTTATATTAGATGTGGGCAGAAAGACCAACCCACTTTGCAGCTGTCTTTGGAAAAGTAACTGGCATGTCCTAGAAGCCAAAATTCGAAGACATGTAAAATCTACCAAACTGTACTGGGCCCGCGTGGTGGATTGTGGCCCACTCTCCCTCACAGAGAGGAGGCCTGTGTCCAAGCAGTGGGAGAAGCTGATTACGCTTTGAAAAAGTCCAAAAAAGTGGTTTAGAATCATGTGCTGTCTGAGTCCGGCTCAAAGCCTAGTGAAACAGATACGCAGAAGCTAGGCACGCGAACAACGGATGCACTAAGTTATTAGCGGTTAGGTACAAGTTCAGGAGCAATATTTTTATTATATAATTGCGCCTATTACCACGCCGATATGGTTATGTTTTACCTTGACCCACGTTAGGTTACCTGCAGGGCTGTCAAACGCGTGGGTTTCGCTAGAAAATCTATGTATGTTACTCAGAACACAGCGCTTTAAGCTTTATGACATTCCACCACACGGGCCCAGTGCGGGTTGGTAGATGCCACGTGTCTTAATTTTTGTTTCTCAGGGCATGCCGGTTTCCTCTTGTTTCGATGTTTTCCTTCATCGTTTTGAAAACAATGGTGATAAAATAATTTACACAAATGTAAAGCGCCTGTGTGGGTTCGAACCTATGACCACGAACTCGTAAGTCACGGCCGCGGTTACCACTAGGCCACCACTGGTCCTTACCTAAATCAAGAAAACTCCAAGTCGAATCCAAACCCACTTTATGGTTCTAAAACAAAGAGCGATTTCTTTCAAAATTGAATGTTAAGGGTCATGGCATTAATTCCCATGACCTTCCCACACAGTATTCTGGATAATGACAGGATTCCATTCGATAATTTGTTGGTAAGCACGACCTAGTTGATGTGTGTGATTATATATCGACTCTGAACGGAACATTATGTGCGGTCAATATGTGGGAAATGATTTTTCACTGACGGTAGGTAGGTAGATCATTATGTAGGCTCTACATGAGATGCAGTCAATTCGAGCCAGATATTTGTTTGGCTTTTAATTTGATTCTAATAAACTTTGTATGTAAAAGCTATCGCATGAAGATAAGAAAGAATTCGCACACCTCCATGGATAAGAAAACGAAAGCTCAAAAAAAGCTAATAAAGCCGCTGCTAATTAAAGATTTCACCTTAATTTTTTTATGAAACTTATTTTCAGAACTAAATATTAGATTATTTTCGAGATTTCATAAAGGCTATTCTATATTCAATCAAATTAGTAGGTACCTACTTTGAACTTCTATAGACATCACACAAGTAAGTCATATAGAACGCCTTCACAATTGACTTGGATGCAGATGAACGCTCTTTTATAAAATTCCCAGTTGGAGTTGGCACAAAAATAATTCCACCACAAAATTCTCAAGTCATGATTTGCAGGCATAATGAGAAATGCTAACGACGTAGAAATTAACAAGTCAGCGATTAAGTAATTAACAGATCCAATTTAAACGTCAAATGGTACTTGCACATGTGTACGAAGACTTGCTTAGAGGTTAAATGATTCATTTTAAATACCATATAGGCATTAAATGGAAAATAACAATAAAGATATTCTCGAAAACGTTAGTAATAAAAAGCTTCCATTTCATATGGTTATATTTCCATCGCATTCTTGAGGTTTGTCATCGTTTCTAAGGAATAGTAATGAATTAGGTAATTAATGTTATGTTAATTATTTTATTAGAATACAAAGAAACTACATGAACGTAAAGACGTAAACGAAGCAAAATAAGTATTAATAAGTATTTTTTGTTAAGATGTATTTTTAAAGTATATATAAATAAATAAGTGTGTAAGGATCGTAACAGGTGGCATTCTGTAGTTTCTGCCTACCCCATGGGAAGGCGCGATTTTATGTATGTAAACTAGGGGCTGCGTATATCAATATTTTTCAAAACAGACATACACAAAAAACAATGTTCCAACTACCGTAAAAGTTACAAAATGGTTGCTTGCTTCAAAATATTCCTATCAAAAAGGGAGAACCCGATTCATTTGAGAATCGTACGCAAAAAACTTCTCGTGAATGGCAACATCCGTTGATGAATGAAAAAAAAACAAATCTTTCCGCCGTTCTGAGTACCTTCAAATTCCACTATATAAGTATATAATCATCTAACTTAATCGCTGTATAACCAATCATTTGTAAAATGAGAATGACTCGAGTAGAGGATACTGTAACACTGTAAATTCAAAATTCCTTCGGTAACTTGGCTCTGAGGTTGTACAAAGTGTGCGGTAAACACAATACTGTGGGATTAACAATTGAGCAAGGTTCCAAGATCTTTTTGCCCTTATATGTCACCCTAAGTGCATGAATTTTAGAGTAAAACATGGGCGAAAAAGGTACTTATCATTTAGTTCTCGTAAAGCTATATATTATGCCGTAAGCCGTTTATTATGATAAGTATTAAAGCCATCATAATCCGTTGTGAAAAACAGATAGTGGCATTGCATCTCTCTCTCACACTGGAACAATCATGATTCTCATCATCATCTAAAAAACCATTTCCCAACTATGTTGGGGTCGGCTTCCAGAATCCAGTCTAATCGGATGCAGCTGAATCATGGTTCTAAAACGTAATAACATCACTGAAAAGTTCCCCAGTTTCCTCGGTAGCTTTCCGCTGTCTCCGCTAAGGCTTCAAAGATATTTCGCGACGCAACTAACTAAGATAATTAACCTAAAGCCATAATCACACAATGAATCACTTGCTAACCATATATGCGTTGAATGTTCGCGCTAAATTGTTTCCATGTTGGAAAATTTGCTCATTTATGTCCGTCTAAGGACATAGTTTCATGGAAATTGATCGCGAATATTAATGAGATTTGTTAATAAATAGTTATTTTATTACTTATAATTGAATGCTTCCACTTTTAAATGGGCGTGGAAAAGATATTTAGCTTGCACCTGGAAATCTTTCTGGCGAACAGAAGTAAAATAGCATAATTATCTTGACAATTTCAATGAAGTGTCAAGAAAAAATAACTACTGGGTGTATAAAGGCGTATGGGTGCTTATTAGCAAGCTGTGACATATGTAGGTACCATAGATATATAAAAAAAACATATATCTATTGTAGGTACTGTAAAGGTTGTCTGCAAAAGTCGACCTTATGTAGTGCAGGCTGGCAGTAAAATAACTGGTTGTATTCGAACCACATTCAAACAGTCTAAGTCGAATTTAGAATGAGCTTTATAAGTTTTTAATTAGGTTTTTTGCTTGAAAGAAAACAGTAATAATATAGCGGGAGTCTGCAGGAGTGATCTAAAGACGTTCGCTTGGAATAAACGCAGTAATTATAACGTTGTACGTTTTAAAATCCCCACACAATATTCCACACTATATCTAATAATACTCATTACAGTACCTACCAACATACTACATAGTTTCAAATACTTATTTTTGAAGTTCTATCATCAATACCCATAGCTACCATTTTGTCATACCGATCCAACCCGATAGTTCTACAAATGATCGATTCGATACTTTTGATCTTTTAAGCTCGAACTTAATAATTTTCAGAAAATCTCTTCTAATGTTGACAAACCGAGTCCGAAAAGCTTGTTTTATGTTGGGGCTTGGCTCTATGAATCATAATAAAGAGTGGCATGTCACATGAATTTGTGCCTCCTAAGTACCTATAGTATAATGTACCTACGTTCAAAAGATGAATATGTTCACGGTCTGACAGATTCTGAATGCAAATGTAAACATGCGCAGGCGCACCGGGTGAAAACCGACAGTTTGAAAGAAAGTAAATTCACAACAAATGTTTTAATTAACATAAAACGTTAAATTGTACAATCAGATTATATTTTTGTTTTAGATTTATGTATGACAAAAGTAACAATGTGTTTCTGTTGGTGTTTTGTGCAATACATGATGCTGAGCCCGTGTATCAAGCGAATATTGAGTTGTTTTATTTTTTTCATCTACCCAAAAAATCACTATTGCACAGATGTTATGATAAAGTTTTAATATTCTCATGTAGGGATTGTAGGAAATAAAGTTATCTCAATCCTCAATATCTATAACTTAATTGCTTTCTACATATTATCCTTACTTTAGTTTCAATTGTTGAATCCAGATAATATTTATTTATTTATTTAATGCGCAATGTACACAACCACAAATACAAGCTAGGCTTACACTAGTGAGTACGTGACCCTGTTAGGGCGCAGCAAGATAACTTAAAACTAATAATAATAATAATATTGTAGTGAGTATCTGTTATCTAATATCACGTAGATTAGGAACTTTCACAGTTAAAATAGGTATTATATTAATTAAACTTATATCTAGATTTATACATAAAAGATTATATATTATAATTAACAAACAGATATATATTTGAACTCTAATATTAAATTTCATGACGCAAAATAAATTTTTGCGCTTTGCCATTTGCGAACTATGAATAAATTTGAATTCTCAGAAATATGGCTAATTAAAAGCTGTCAAAGGAACTTTACCTGTCAACATTGTTTGAAATTAACAGCCTCAAATCCTACTTGGAATTTGAAACCTTTGTCAAGAGTCCTTGAAATTCGAACATCTTTGGTATATACAGTCGACTTCAAAACGATTCTACTAGAGTCAAAGTACCTATCTTAAATCTAAAGAGATTCAAAGAACTAGAGAGAGAGTCAAAGGACTAGAGTTAATTTTACGATAAATTGGTATTTTAACATTTCCTAATCAAAGGAAAACTTGATTGAACTAAAACAAGAATCATGGTGATTTATATTTTCTTGGCAACAAGATTGGACGATGTTACTTCATTTCACGTAGTCTTGTTGCTGTTCTTGATTACCATTGAGCAACAATGACACAGTTGTTACAATTTACAAATAACTCAGCGTTTATAATTATGCAGTTGTTCAGTAGGTAGGTAGGTACCTATGTCTGTCATCAGCGTCATCGTTGGAAGCCTTGTTCTACCCACGGCTGAGTACAGGCCTTCTCCCTTTTGTACCATGGTTCCCTGGTACCTGTGTAGATCGTCCTCCCACCGGGCCGTCGATCTGTCAGCGTCCCTTCTGCCGTCTCTCGGCAACCATTGCGTTCTATATCTATGTTTCGGGATTTTTGAATGAAAAACCAGATTTTCTTCTACATATAAGAGTTGAACTGTCGGCTTTCCCGTAATGTCCGTCATCGCTTACATTCAATCTAGCTTTATTTTTTTTATCTTGGCATAGGCATCTCGACATTTAAGCTAATTAACAGTAGACAAAAATATTTCCACGTACGTGGTATATGTTTTGGTCGCGACTGTACGTTATGTTATGTACCTACTTCGATATTTATTTTATGCTCCATAAACGTCGAACTGTGGACCTCATCATAAATATACGACGCACGAACCTAGAAGTTATATTTCTTGGAAGCCTTATAGAATATTAAACTTATCAAGACAATAGGATCAAATACAGAAACCACTGGAAGTTATGAATTATTGCAGTGTCACCTTTGATAAACGAGGCTAAAATTCTAAGTTAAAAGAATCAACGATAGCTAAAGCGAGATGATAAAGGTATATCATACATAGAATCTAGTTTTCAGACGCTATTAATGAAGAGTAATATTAGGGCTTTTTCTGTTTTATACAGTTTATAATTATAAAAACAGCTGATTTAATCTCCCCTTTTGACGCATTTTAATTCGCAAGGGGGAAGTATACCTACCCGTTTATGCAGCTGTTTTTATAAAACCACTAGCTGCGCCCCGCGGTTTCACCCGCATAAGTCTCGAACGGGAATATCGGCATAAAAAGTATCCTATGTCCTAATCCAGGTCATGGTGTGTCCATGTGCCAAATTTCATCCAAATCCGTTCAGCCGTTTTAGCGTAAAACGTAATAAACAAACATACAAACAAAACAAATATGTTTATGTAGGTTAGAAGTTTAGATACATTTCTAATTACTAACTATCCAACAGTTGGATGAATGATAACCCCTTACACGCAGTTTAACCCCTCCTCTACTAATATAATTTTAAGCAGGCCTATTATACCCAGTACATGACTCTAGACCACGCGTCTCGTGTCAAGAACATCGTTGCCTATAGTTACCAAACAAAAACAAACATAGCCCTAATCTGCCGATAACCAAGAACAAAGGTCATCACATACATTTCTTTTGTTATCTTCAAGACTGGAGATAACCCTGAAATGCTCCGGTATCTCGGTAGCTCATTTAACGAACACTTATGCCTCAACAAATGATCTTAAGCGTGATAATGGCATAAACAAATATTACTATCCGGTGTTATCTTAAAGACTTGTTCAGATACGCTAAGTGTAAGCTTTAGACTGAGTTGGAACTTTAACTAATGGGAGTAATGGGTCAATTATTAGGTAAATGGTACCTACTGATGTGACAATTTTTTTTTTTTTTTATTTATTTATAACAATCTTACCTACACTATCATTACAGATGTATGTAGATGTCCTAGATGAGCTGTTAAGAGCGTATAGGCCGTACGGCATTTCATACAAACTTTCAAGCCCTTACTTTTCGAAATGAATAAACCGATTTTAATGAAACTTCATACGCATAATCAGGATACAAAGGTTTAAAAAGTTACTTAAGAACATTTTCGAAAAATTGTGTTACAGCCAAATTAGACCGATTTTAAAGTTTCCATAGAAACAGAGATTTCCATTTATCTTTTTTTTAAATAAGACTTTTCGAAAAAATGTTCTTAAGTAACTTTTTAGACCTTTGTATCCTGCTTATACGTATGAAGTTTCATTAAAATCGGTTCATTCATTTCGAAAAACAAGCGCTTGAAAGTTTGAATGAAATGCCGTACGGCCTAAACGCTCTTAAAAGGCTTAACTAAACATAGTGTTCCTAAAATGTCAAAAGAAAGTCTACATTAAATCACACACACACGCATTTTTAGGGCTATTACCCATCTGAAATCGATCTAGTAGATACATATTACTATACTACTAATACTGTTAGCCTGCATCATCCCACAGTTGGGCAGGGGCCTCTCCCCCCGAGACTTGTAGCTCTTTCAATCCATGACTAAATTGGACCACTGGTCGTTTGTTTTCTCCAGCTCGTCCCGCTATTTTCTACGGGGTCTTCCGCGCGCCTTAATCTCGCTGTGTCAGGGCTCCACGTAGTAGTTATTTTGGCCCACAGCTCATTACGCATACGGCAGACGTGGCTGGCTCAGTCGCACTTCAGCTTAGCGGCTTTGTGAGCAACTTCAGTATGTTATATATGTGTTTCTTGTTTTTCCCTTGTTTTTACTAATACGGTAGCCAAAGGTCTGCAAGTGTAGTGTAGGTACCTAAATATTACCTACAAGAACAGAATCTGAACACGCTCTTAAACATCAATTTGTCTGTTTACTTTGACCAAATACATCGCTTCTATTGTCCGGGGCCTTGTTACTGCAATTCTATCATTTCGTTCTGTGCAAACCAACACAAGGATAGATAAACTAAAACGTTTTGTTGTTAAAATGTTATTAACATTGTCAATTATATGAGTGCCGTGACACCGCTGACACCATTGCTGGCTTTACTATGATGTGGTTTAACTATTCGTTTGTCGCAAAACGAAACTGCTTGTATACGTTTTTGTAACAGTTATTTAAAGCAGTCTTACTTATTGAACTTGTCTTATGTTTTTAGAAACATGAAGCTCTCTTCGCCAATTTCATTAGCGCTTTGCAACTTTAAAGTGCTTTGAAGCACTTCTTTGCTTTACAGTTCTTCATCATCTCCCTGCCCTGGTTCCATGTTACTTGGGGTTGGTTCAACACGTTTTCTCTTTGCATTCTCCCCTGTTACCATCACATTGTCTTCCACTCCCTTCTTTTTCATGTCATTCCTCTCTCTCTCTTCATCCATCAATATTTGCTTTTCAGTACCATAATCTCTATTTCTCATGTAATACCTCCTATCAATTGAATGTCTTTTGTTTTCCAAATAGTTTTAAGTTCTTCCGTAAACTATTTATCACAGGCCATTCACGCTTATTTTACCTTTGATTTTACATCACTGTCAATATCACAGTGATCTTTAAACTCGTGAAAATAAGGTTGCTTTTGGGTTGTTGCAATGTCAAGTCTGTCAAAATCACAGTGATCTTTATTGTTGTTTTAATAAGGTTGCTGTTGGGTTGCAGCTATCAGAGCTAAAACGCCTGTACACCTTCTTATCTATCGGAAGTACTATTAGTTATTCTGTGCTATCGGTAAGTTGCGAAACTATTCGTTTAGTATCACCATACTAATTAACG
This sequence comes from Gortyna flavago, assembly GCA_963669345.1. NCBI lineage: Eukaryota > Metazoa > Arthropoda > Insecta > Lepidoptera > Noctuidae > Gortyna > Gortyna flavago. The sequence continues at coordinate 3,446,278 of OY770132.1, forward strand.
GTTCGTCTTTCTATTTTTCCTCCAACTAATGACTCTTGTGTTACTATCAGCATTTCTTTTGGTCACAAACAATTAGGTTTTTGTGTTGCCTCGCTAGCCGGTAAACGATAAATGGATGACATTTTACGATTGATGAGAATGCTGACTATTTAAATGGATGTCGAGTTTTTGGGTTAAACGATAATTTGTTTTGGTAGTATACCTACAGTCGGTAACTCGACTTACTTGGTATAAGTTGAATACCTCCTGAAAAGTTAATGGTGGAGGTTTAAATAATAGATAGGTAATGGTGGAGTTACTCCTAATTTCTGGACACTTAGGAACTTTATCAGTTTAATCTGTCTTCCCTCATGTGTTTGCAATTTAGTTGAAGAAATCGAAAATGATTATTAAAATTTACATACATTTTCAGAAGCCAGAGAAATTGTTCAGTTTTTTGATCGACACTACTACAACTGGCGATTTTTTAACACGACGATTTTTTTATTGCGCACTCGATTTTCAAACCTCAGGGTTGAGCCGAGCATTGAGAATTGAACAGCGCGCATTGCAGCGCGTCAAAAAAATGCACTGTTGGATAATCTACTCTCGGCGCTTACAATCAAGAGCAAGATCAAAATGGCCGTGGGTACGAGGACAGATAACGTAAGATAGAAGAGATCCGGGAAAGTAGAAACAAAGGCAGAAATATTATAAACTACGTAATCTATGCATAAATTAATTTTAGTATCCCATATGTGTGCCCGTCTCTTTTCTATTGCCCGTTATGGAAAATGACCCAGATTTTTACCTACGTATGCTGCGTTTGTAAAAGGGTATGTAGACCTAACGGAGACAAAAGGAATTATGTGTAGGGTTGTCAGACGTTAGGATAACACAGATGTTTTACTTATATTTACCTACAATGTTTTTTCTTATTAACTGTATTTTTGACGAGATATGTTGAGATTAACGTCTTATAACGTCCGGCTGCACACAGGAAAAGTATCGTAGTATATAATCATTGTCACGTTCCGCCTGAGCCGAGCGTACAAGCGAGAGCGCGGTGCAAGCGATAGAGAGGCACTATCGGCCTAAGCGTTCGGCTTGTGACGAATGTATCTCTTATGACGTTATCACGTAAAATTATCGTCCGTGAACCGACTTTACAGACAATCAATTTTTTTTTATTTCCTGTTTATCGTGGCTAGAAGGTCTACTTCCTAAGCAAGTTTTATGGAAAATTCCTCCTTCGTATCACCGGACATAACACCAGGATCAAGGAAGTTTGGGGCCCGACTTAAAAATGAATGACACCACGATTTTACAGGTGTCCCTACACCCAAAGTGTTTTTACCCGTCCGAAAAAAATAATTACTCGGATGTACCGTTTTCTCCAAAGTTTCGAACGATGTTCGGACGGACCCGTATCTTCGTTGATGGATGTGAGAATGTATGCCCATTGAACTAAGTGTTTATTAAATACCAAGTCAAAGTTTCCTTACTCTCTGTAATAATGTTGCAACGAATAAATCGTTGCTAAGTATAGGTCGACCGCTTAACTGAGACGTTGCCTGGGGTAGCTGCGCGGTGCGGGAGGGATGATAGTTGTCACAAGTTGACGAATCACTGAGTTCTCGCATCACGTCACCACACCCCTCCCGCACCGCGCTGCAACCTCAGGCAACGTCTCAGTAAAGCGTTCGGCCTTTAGTACTGACATCAAAATATGACCACAACTTTAAAATGCAAAATAAAACCCATTGATAACACCGAAAAATGTAATCCCTTCACGGGTCAGCCCTGTCCATCCTTGCAACAATTAAATAACGGTACAGTCAAATGCATAGTGCATTCTGAAAGCTGCATTCGCTCAAGAACTTAATGTTTGTTTTTATTCATAGTTCGGACTATCTGTGCTTAGATCGCGTTCACATTGTCACAAATCATAGAACATCAGTAACTTTACTGAGCCTGCAATAACGTTTTTATTATAGATTTAAATTGCCCTGTTACACGAACTGGTTGCGCTTTCAAGTAATTAGATGCTAGGATAGTTTGAAAAATGTGTGCGAGTACTATATGAAACACTCTGCGCTACGGATTTATTTTTAAGTGAGAATTTAGTGAGAAAGTATTACACGCTGTTGTTAGCTTCACTTGTAACTAACAAAAAATGTAAAAAGTCTTAGATATCAATTTTAACTTACTTCTAATGGACGTATCGAAATGAAACTGTATGTATTTATGTAGTTTGGATGACAAAACTTTAAATTTGGTATCTTGGAGCTGATCTCATGATGAATCCAGGAGGTGGATAGTGGAACTCATCTGTAGCTTCTAGTAATCCCCTCGAGTTTGCAATGGGCTCACATGATTTGTTTTGACTACTCCAACTGACTGGGCCTGGTGACGAGGGTCTGGTGCTGATACACGCTTTATATATTATACTAGTTGCGCCCCGCGGTTTCATCCGCGTAAGTTTCGATTCAAAAAAAATTCTGGAGAGGGCCACCCTTATCACTTAGGGGTATGAAAATGCATATAAAATTTCGTGAAAATCGGTCAAGCCGTTTCGAAGGAGTATGGTAACTAACATTGTGACACGAGAATTTTATATATTAGAAGATTAAAAGAAGAAGATTGTCCAGGACAAAAGTCTAACAAAAAAAAAACATCTAACGTAATTGGTTAAACTGGAATTTTACTTTCAGAAACATTACTGCTTTGGCACTTAAAATAACTACTTCCATTCACACACGTCATCCCCGCATTGAAGTGAAAATAAGTATGATTCAGTTGATTGTCGTATAATTACTATCGTATACCTACGCCACAAGCATAGTACTAATTTAACGATAACTACAAGTACTCCTCTGAAAGCATGACACATCCTGTTGCAATCTAATGTGACATCATATAAGCGAGTTACCTTAGTACTTGCAATCATTGTAATTAACTGCAGTACATAATTAGAGAAGCATGAAAGATTTGCTTCTAATACACTGCTTGCCAAACAAAATTCAACTTTATTACTAAGCACATAGAGTTGTAATTTCTATGGTTAGTATTAAAAAATGATATTTTTTTTGTCAAACCAAAATCAACTTTATTTTTAATCCAATAGAGTTGTAATTAGAGTGGTTAGTAGTAAAATAGATGTTAGGTTTTGTAAAAAATAATTCATCATACGTGTAGCCTAGGGTTAGGCGTAAGGATTAATTTGCAATCATTAATAACTAGTGGCGGTCTCAGACGTGAGGCAAAAACTAAGGTAGACCTACCATAACATAATTTATAACTTCCACTAAGGAAATAATAGAGGAAGTGGTTCTGACACTGACAGTATGAAAATTATTGGGATGAAAGGAATTAGAGAGATGTGCATTAATTTTCTTATAATTTGTTTTGATTTTAAACTAGCTGTTGCCCGCGACTTTGTCTGCTATCAAGACAAAAGACACATGGCGCCATCTATTATCATAATAACGTTATTGTTGTTTTCCTCAGAAACAGCAGTTTTTTTTCGAGATGAAAGGTACCCTATGTCCGTTTCTGTACACCTGATAACGTATAAGGAACATTTCAGGATGATCGGTTCAGTGGTTTAGACGTGAAAATATAACAAACAAACTTACTTTCGCATTTATAATATTAGGTTAGGATGTCATTATCATGAATTCATAAAAGGCATTAGAGAAAACAGAACGGGCATACATTTTCTTTTAATTGTTTTTATTTTCATCGTCATAATTTATTATGGTAGCATAAGCTTAAAATGTTCCCACTGCTGTGACACAGGCCTCATCTCTGTGCGAGGGAGCGAGGAGAGAAGATCCACTACGCGGGCCCAGTGCGGGTTGGCGGATGTCACGTCTTTTTAAATAATTTTTCTCTTCATGAATTTTTGGTTCTAGAACATGCCCGTTGCCTCACGATGTTTTCCTACACCGTTTTGAGAGCAGTGGTGATGAAAAATTTACACAATATGTTTGTTACTCTTTCACGCTTAAACGGCTGGACCAACTTTGGTAAAATTTTGTATGGAGGTAGCTGACACCCTGGATTAACATATAGGCTACTTTTTATCCCGATATTCCCACGGGATCGACACTTATGCGGGCGAAACCGCGGGGCGCAGCTAGTTAGTTATAAATTATACGAAGTTAGATACTAGATAATTATTGGTGATCCGACAGCAAAAAATAAACATTTAACTTTCTTACTATATTTTTCTCAACGAATAAAATGATTAAATAAAATTGGTTCGTTACATTCGTTTTATAAACCTTTTCCTTCATTTGCTATTCAATTAAAGTGCAATAATAGCCTTTTAGAATAATATCTTTGTGCTGTGAGTCACAAGTCCAGTACATTAATATGGTTAAAATATCGACAGTATTGAGTAGATAATATGCCATTCACTAGTCAAACGAAAACATATAATTTTAGTTCGACAGTCCTGACCATAATAACTCCTAATTATTACATGTAGAAGGGATTTTTTATCCAAACTTAAAATGGACCTTATTGTCAAAACATAAGGTTTATATTTGCTTGTGGGTCTTGTTTATAAGGCGATTTTTATAAATACGCACGTCCGTCGTTTAACCACAAAGCCGCGCATGCGTAATGTTAGAACTATTGTAAAATAACTCTAACTCTTCTGATTTTGCGCAGTAGCAATAATAAATTTTAGAGGGTGAGGCATTTCGTAAATTTCATATTTTATTATCCTGGCTACTTTAAAAAAAACATCAGATTGCATTTTTATCAATTTTTCAATAAGACTATTCGTATTCAGCATTGTAATACATTCCACTGATAAATACCAGCAAGTATCACATTTATAAAAGTCTGAATTAAAATTATATCTGCAACATATAGTTAAATACACAACAGCCAGGCATGTGCTAGCATGACTTAATAATGTAAAATAAACAACTATTTTCTGTATAAACAGTACACAATCATATAATTATCAGTTATGCTGGTGGTCGCCTGATCACATCATCCTATACAATGACTCATTATAAAATAACAACTAGCTTTTACTCGCAACTTTGTCTGCGTACATTTTTTTTGTTTTTGTTTGGCTCCTAAGAGTCCTATAGCGTGATGTTGAGTAGCCTATAGACTCCCTCAAGAATTGGGCTATCCAATGCAAATCATTTTTTCAAATCCGACTGTAGTTCCAGAGATTACACCCAACATACAAACTGATAATCAAACAGACAAATTATACGTCTTTTTAATATTAGTACAGATTGCATTATTACAAACAATGCAATGATAATTAGCACTTATTATAGAGAATGATAGATTCATTCATAGATTCATATTACAATGTCAGGGGCCCGTGCTAATTATTAACAGCCGCACAGGTCGATCGGTCAGGTTAAGCTACGCTTGCCGCGGTTGGTCTGTGGATGGGTGACCATCTTTACATAACGAGACCCCTCCGTGCCTCGGAAAGCACGTTAAGCCGTTGGTCCCGGCTGTCATTCGTGGATCTTTGACAGTCGTTACGTGTAGTCAGAAACCCGAAAGTCTGACAACCAGTCTTACTAAGGGGTATCGTATTACCCAGTAACTGGGTTGTGGAGGTCAGATAGGCAGTCGCTCCGTGTAAAATACTGGTATTCAGCTGCATCCGGTTAGACTGGAAGCCGACCCCAACATAGTTGGGAAAAGGCTAGGCAGATGATGATATTACAATGTCTGAATATGAATGGAAAATACATTATTATTATCGACTTGTAAAAATGATACCTAACCTGATTGAAAAGTAATTACCATTACAGAAATGATTATGATTTATCGTTTACTGATAAGATGCATAGAGATTTATATAGCTAAGTAATAACAGCCGCACGAGTCGATCGATCAGGTTAAGCTTCGCTTGCCGCGGTTGGTCCGGGGGTGGGTAAACATAAAGATGTTTAAAAAAAAACAGCTGTCCCTACATTTATGTCCGTATAACTCGTCAAAATGTAGGGAACAGCTGATTTTTGTTTTCGCGATTTCAGATTTTGTCCCATAGTAAAAGTTGTTCATAACGAGGAGTACAATGACCTCTTAAGTCGAGGTTGTTGGTGTTTTTGCAATAACCCTGTATGTTTTTAAACAATCTTAAAAAAACATTCTTCTTATGATTTATGTCCAAACGGTGAAGGAAAACATCGTGAGGAAACCAGCATGTCCTAGTACCAAAAATTCGAAGGCATGACATGTGACATCTACCAACTCGCACTGGGCCCGCGTGGTGGATTACGGCCCACTTCCTCTCACAGAGAGGAGGCCTGTGTACGAGCATTAGGATCGTTATAAGCTGATTATGTATGTAAACAAAAATTCAGAAATTATCTCTACTACCTAGAAGCCTCGGCAAAATACCACCGAACCTCGCTCCAGAAAACAAACAACTTTTCAACCAGTGAATCAGATTCAGGACACGAAATATACAGCACTGTTATACATTCACGATCTGTGACTAATTATACCACGCAGTGTAAATAGCATAGTAAACTACACATTACCGGTCAGACTGAGTGGCACCCAGTGTAACGATCTGTGCCACTGAATTATATGGAATTACAAATATATTAGTGGATTTAAATTTTTGTGGTAAGTGTGTCACTGATTGTGGCAGGAAGTGTCACTTTTGTGGGAACGTGACGCATATGTGCACTGTCTGGAAAATAATTGACCCATTGTTACGAAGATAGAAAAAATATTGTGAAGTGGAATTTGTCAATCGCATGCATTATTTTCATGCATCGTCGTTTGACACAAGCGTGACTGTTGAGCGTGAAGACCTTTGTGTCGACTCCCAGGTTGGGTTGAAATGAGTTTTTTCAAAAGGATATTCAGTTTAGTCAATAGTCTCAGCTCACATGACATGGGATTTATTATGGTGATGTTGGTGGTACTTATTAAACTGCCTCGTTGGTCAAGTGGTTGCCTGCGCTACTGCTGATCATGAGGTCCTGGGTTCGATGTCCGTGTCGGTCAAAGTGTTATTGGGATTTTCCATCTGTATTTGTCAGCTGCAGCCCGGAATTTGGAATTGTTCCCGGTTGATGGCAATAGGCTCGCTCTAATGCGTCAGACTGAAACATAACTGGCGAAATGTGGTAGGTCCTATAAGTACACCTTTGCCTAACCCTTCGAGGTATACATGCGTGATGTTATGTTACTATTAGTGTACTATACATATCTACCTACCTCTAGCGAAATATCAAGCGTGATACTGATATTATGTACTTATGTCCGGTTGACCTTATCTTGTTAAGTACCTACATACTAATTAATTATGTACCTTGCCACAGATTTTATGTCAGTAAAATAAATAACTTCATAATCCACCGTAATTTAGTTAGGTAGGTAATAATTCCTCAGAAGTAATATTTATTTGTGACATTATCATTAGGTACAGTTCACTTCGCTACCGTATAATTGCTAAGACTTATTTCAAATTAGCACCATTTCGCGGAATTCTGTATGAAAAACGATTTAAAAATATATTCTGTATATTATATTACAAAATGTAGAATAGTATTTGACTACACAACACACATCTGCCTACCCCATAGTGTAAAACAGACATGATTGTATATTGTTATGTGAAATATAACCTAAACCAATATTTTCAACACGTGTTTCGAACTGCGATAAAGACCAAAACAACAAGTACAAGACTAAGGTAATTCCATTTCGAGACAGCTATCGCCATCTGTTGAGACAAATACTAACTACGGAAGCAAAACAAAACGTCAGTTTTCCTATTTCTATTTTAGTATCGCCAGTGAGCTTCCGCATTCATTACGCTCGCTTTAATTACCGAATTGGGACGAAAAGATCATGTTTTTAACAAAATTTTAAGAAAAAAACTGGATTCCAACAGGACACAGTAGAACCTTTCTTAAAGATATTCCTCCTTTGTGGTACTATTCACTAAGATTTTTTTTGTATAATGCTTTTTGCTTGTGCAGAATAAACATTTTTTTATTAGAAATAAAGAAAGAAAAATACTTAGGTTTATTAGTCAGAAAAACACGTGCACACAAAAATATAATTAACAAAATTAATTCATTCATTTCATTATTTAAATTAGATAATGATATTAGCATTGATTGCCAACTTGTCGTAATTTTATGGATGTCAAATCGAAATTGGCGTGTTACCGTGCCAACCGAATGGTGCCAACTCATTTGTGAACATTTGACTACCTACTAGATATGTCTACAACTTGAAACCGATACGGTTTGTTATCGAAACGTTTGAGGCCTGAGTTCACCAACATTCAAACCACCGGTTAGGAATTTAAACAGTTGGTTTATGTCAATTTTCCTAAGGAAATTTTAAATATAGAATTGATTAAATATTGAATCAGTTGACTTAAATGTTGGTGAACACAAGGCTGAGTCGAAACTCTCTATCAACCAGCAAATTGCGTGATGCTAGAGAAATAGTTAGGGTACACGGTGCGGTCGAGATCCTCATTACATTGTGGAAGAGAAGTGATTACGATCATGGTAACACTGAAACAGTAGTATGAAGTATCCTTCAACCGCAGTCACTTAGGAAAGAAACTACTGTTTCATAGAAAAAATGCAATACCTACGCGGTCAAAATGTATGGACCAGCTAGTTTTTTTTTTATAAAGTTGTATTTTTAAACCGACTTCTAAAAAAGGAGGTGGTTCTCAATTCGGATGTTTGTTTTTTTTTTTATGTTTGTTCGCGCATAACTCCGTCGCTTGCCAACCGATTTGAAAAATTCTTTTTTTGTTGGAAAGGGTGTACTTCCCAAATGGTCCCATGAAATTTTTTTCGAAATCTGACAAGCGGTTTTTGAAAAATCAACAAAAATCTAAAAATTCAAAAGCAATATTTTGTAAAAGGTGATCAGCAGTTGACATTAGGCTATTGTAACTTAGATAAATTACAAACTCTCCCATTAAAAAGTACAAAATAAAGACTTTTTTCCAGAAAAAACAACCGACTCCCAAAAAAAAAAAGCTACAAAGTGCTAAATAACTTTAATTTCGGAAGTCGGTGTCAATAAACGAAAATGCAGAACCAACGACAACAACTTTGAGAAAAACATTATTTTAATACTATGGTTTTCGTAATCGTAATACTATATATTCTTAGAGTGATATATTGAAAAAAATGTGGTTTTTCTATTTCGTGTAACTTGAATAGGGATTTAACATTTTGGTATATGTTTTTTGACCCTTTGGTCTAGTATCATGTAAAAGGAATACACGATTCAATTTAAAGCCGTTGGTCGTGCGTATGATCTCTCTCCGGTCGTGTCGGATTGCCGTCCCGTCGGACTGACGGAAAAAAGAGTGCACCTGTGTCTGCGCACACACTTGTGCACTAATAAGTAATATCTCCCGCGCCGAAGGCTAATAGTCTCCGTTGTGATTGGTCGCCATGGCCGCAATACGGTCTAGAGGACTATTATTATTAACATCATATTGTTACTGACCTGAGCAAGCAAGTAAGCTGCACGTCGTTCTGGTACCGGTTGAGCGCGGGCACGCCCTCCACGCGCACCGTGTTGACCTTCTCCCTGAGCGCGCCGCCGCCGCCGCCGCAGCGCTCGCGCAGGATCGACATTATGTTGGGCTGGCGCAGGAACGCTACCACCTGGGGCAAGGAGATACTGTTTTTAGGAAAGCGGATAAATATAACTTGCACAATGGTAGATTATTTACCAAGGGGATAAAGCAGTGTCTATGTTATGGGCTGTATACTAAATCTCGAGCGTATCGAAAGATTCTAGGGCCTATTATTGAGAGTTAACTCCTGAGCGAATTGAGGAAGTCCAAACTTTGAGTGCAGCAAGGGTTTTTCCTTCTCGCCCAAGTCGACGACACCTTTATCCCCGAGGAGAATGTGATGAAACCATTGACTAATCTAAAGATCATATAATGTAACAGACGCCAGTACATCAAGCTACCCGAAACTATCAAATTTTCCCAATCAACTTTGAACCTTATACTTTAGCGATAAAGTTGAAAATGTATTAAAGAAATTTGACAGATTGTAGTAGCTTGATGTGCTGGCGTCTGTACCAAATTCTGACTAATAAATGATTATTATGTATAAGATCCTATTTTTGTTTAAGTCTATTCATCTATGACATCTCACCTTGTCATTATACGCGACGGGAATCTCTTGATGCGTGTTCTGTATCTGCGCGTCCGCAGCTGATAGCGGTGGCCGCGGAGGGGGCGTTGGTGCCTAAAAACATAAAAATTGAATTAATTCCTTGTTATAGAGAGCATCATAGTAAAAATATTCAAAAATAAAACCTGTACAGATAAAACCCACTTGCGCATAAGCAACTACATTGAGCAAATGGGCAAAAATAACCAAAGAAATAAACACGAATCAAAACAAAACAATAGAATAAAAAATTACGTCACAAGAAAATACAGGCATAAAGAAAGATTACCAAACATAAAATAACCAAAGACAAGACAAAACAGGCATAGACAAAAATCTAGACGATAACAAAACAAGCCAACTCAAAAAAAATGAACATACACGAATAACATGCGTGAAAACGAGACAACACAACATTGAATATTCAAACCATGCTAGGTACGAAAAACATTGCAATAGAAAAAAAAAACTAAAATTCCAATATTAAAAATGTATGAGAATTTAGAAATATTGCCATTCATCGCAAAATGGTATCCAGACGTAAAAAAAAAACGCTAAAATGAATTCTCGGACAAAAATGTAATCACTGGAAGATTATGCTGTTAGCAAATTGGTGAATGAGGCGATCTTGTCCAATAAAACTGGAACGCTTCCATAGTGTCCAATGAGAGTATGAAACCAGTAATGACTAAATGGAATGACAATGTGCATTAGCTACGGTTTCCAAGAAGACCGGTGCAATCAGCTTTCACGAAAATGATGACAGTGGCAAAGATTTAAATCGTTAGATACTCACTACCGCGCCGTTTTGACACCTCTGTCACACAATGACGAAGTGACTTGACTTGATTGTCATGGAAATGATATTTAAAAATGAGCTCGCTCGCTCTTCTCGGTATGGAAAATTTTTCGCGTGACTAAGTACGGTGAGAGCAAATCTAGCGATTTAAATCTTAGGGCAGCGGGGTTTGACTGAATGTCAAATACTGAATGAAAGATTTTCACGACAGCCTTTATAATATGACGGAAATGCTTTCCTAGGAAACCAAAGCTTTAAATACTTTTTTGGGTCATGCCGACCTGAACAAATGTGTACCACCCCGTACTGAGCCCTCCATTTAGTTACTACATAACAACGTGCTATGAAAGGACATATGGCATTTAACCAGACAATCATAAAATGGCGTACCAAAATGAACCAAAAAATGAACAAAAACTGATTAAAAGCAAACAAGCTTGTAAGTCACCGGTGGCGGCTCGATGGCCGGTCTTCGTCTCTGCGGCAACAGCGGGCTGAAGGGACCCGCCGCGGCCGTGCGCGGCACTCGCGGGTCGATAAACGTGGTGCGACGCATCACGTGGTCCACGAAGAAACGCTGCCACACCAGAATATCATGTAGCTGGTTCTTTGTCACATAGTAATGACCAAAGAACTGTCCTATAATATTCTATTCCCAAAAAAAATGATTGTCTACAATAAACACAGATTTCAGAAAACTGAAAGCTGGCGCTTTATAATTCGATTCACACACACGGTTGAATGCCATGATTACAGAGACAATTAAAAAGCCATTGTGTCTCGCGTGGATCCACGTCCCGAAAGGTTAAAACTAACTTAATACAGCACTAATGTGTTCGAACTCCCACTAGGATCCGTGATACTATGTAGGAAACCTTCAATCATCAACTTTGTTATGTGTCGTTACTCGTCAGATCAGTTCACCTATTGCTTTAATTTTTCTCCATCACTCGTCCTACACGTCTTCCTTTCCATTCACCTTCCATACAATCCTAAGCCACCACTTCATCCATCTGTTCCGGAACTGCTACGTATAATTACATAGATTAAGGCCCGCTTGCACCACAAATCACTAAACACGTTTAGCGCAAAAATAATTTAAACTATCATTCCGTTTCTGTCAATCGTTTGAAGATGACAGAGGCAGAATGACGGTTTAAATACGTTTAGCGTTAAATTTATTTAGTAAGTCGTGGTGCAAGCGGGCCTTATAGTCGAAGAAGATGGTAACTCCACCCACCTTCCCGTTTCGATCAAGCTTGGTATCCCATCCTAAGGGCAGCTCCCTGTCAGACTCACTGAACATGTTGACCAGTGACACTAGGTCGCGGTTGTGTTGGTAGCGCTCGAAGGAGGTCGTGTCTCTTCGGATCTTGGAAATCATGTGCTTTAGTGTGGAGTTGCCGTTGTAGAGGATGGATGCTTCCTGTAAGGTAAGATTTGGTGGTTTAGTAAGAGTTGATAATGGATGAGGAACAGAATCCTTGGACTCTGACAGGTAACATGAAACTGTTGTTAATACAGTCCCAAAAGCTACGCATAAGCAAAAGGGATTTTAGTGAGTGAACATTTTATAATTTCTGGTTTTCACAAAAGGCGAATGACACGGTAGCATGTATTATTTGTGTTTTTTTCACCAGTTGACCACAAAATGGCCTTACCACTGTCAAAACAAAGCTACTGATTATAGTGCCAAAAAGCGATAAGAAGCGTCGCTGGTGTACAATTTTATTCTGCATACTGACTCGCTGACCATATTGGAGACTGCTATTTTCACCCTCAATATAGGCGAGGTCTGTGATTATTTATGCCCACGAGCAAACTGCAAGAGGCTCTTCGATCGTCTTGCATGCAATGTATTCGTAGCATAATAGCATAACTTAGGATCGCTTGTACCATAACGCATTAAATGCATTTAGCGCTAAACGAATTTAAAACATCGTTCCATTTCTGTCAACCGTTTCAAGATGACAGAGACAGAATGATGTTTTAAATACATATAGCGTTAAACGCACTTAGTGGTTTATGGTGCAAGCGGGCTTTAGTGTATGTTCACATACCTGGTTCATATGCAGTATGGAGTAGAAGTCAGGGCGCGCGAGGAAGAAGGCGGCGGGGTGCGGCACGTGCGACGTGTCGGGCGCGCGCGACGTGGATGCGCCCGCGCATGGCACGTGCGCGTGCGAGTGGCACGGGGGAGGGGGGGACGCGCATGCGCCGGCGCACGGCACGTGCGCGTGCGCGTGGCACGGCGGCGGGGGGGACGCGCATGCGCCTGCTTCCTCTTCGGCTAGTTGTGTGCGCGTCATTGTGCGGCGGATGGATTGGTAGCTGGAGCGAAGATAGAATTTGATTTTGGAATTGGAAGAACAATTTGAATGATAAGGCCGGCTGCGCAAGTCTGGAGCAGCCATAAGAGCGGAAAGAGGTACGCGCTGAGGTTTATTGATTTTATTTCAACTTGCTTAAATATTTTCCTGGCAGTGAAACCTTAGGTGGAGGGTCAGGATTTAATTTTATTCAAATAGAACAAACAGCTACAATAAAAAACATAGAAAACAATCATAAGTACAGACGCCAGCACATCAAGCTACTACAATCTGTCAAATTTCTTTGATAGATTTTCAACTTTATCGCTAAAGCATAAGGTTCAAAGTTGAATGGGAAAATTTGACAGTTTCGGGTAGGTTGATGTGCTGGCGTCTGTACATACAACATAAAAAATATCATAGCCAAAAATATTGTAGTTGTATTGATCAATTATTTTAATTTATGTTGCGACAGAATGACAATCCTACAGATTTAATATTTTAATATGAGTCACAGGCAAAGACCAGAGATTTGTTTTCAAACAGATGCGTACTTAGAATCGTGTTTGGAATAGGAAACAAATGTGAAATGACTCATGTATAATGGTCCTTAAAATACTTTTTTCTATCAAAGCAACAATAGAACAACAAGTTTGCAAAAAAAACCTTGTTTTTTCTTTCTAAAACCCAACATTGGCTTTTGAGTTATTAAACTCACCGTCGATCTAACTGCCGCCTCTGCACCTCAGGTGCTGGTGACCTCGGAGTGGTTCCATTGAGTCCAGGCCTCTGCCACGTGGTGGTCCTGTTGATGTGGTCGATGTAGAACACGCGGCCATGACTGTCCATGCGCGCCTCCCAGCCTGGAAGACAATAGTAAACGTTTGAGAAAAAGAACCAATAATATAGAAAACCAACCAGTTAATAAATTCAACCTATCGCAGTCCACTGCTAGACATAGGTATGGAATTTGTGCCATATGACTCGGTTTTTGTCATCCTCATCCAAGCTGTCCCAGCAACCATTTTAATAACAACAAATATTATAATGTAGTATAATTATTCCACCTACTAAATCTAAAAGAAACCCCCGAGTGAACCGTTTTTCAGAATAACAAGTAAGATGTGATAAAACTTTAGCTAACGACATTTCACATCATAGTTTACGTCTGAATCGCTAGATGGCGCTAGTTGTTTCATATAGCGCCATATACCTCTTAAATATGTATCAAAAATAGACAACAAAATAAGACATTACCCACCTGCCGGTAAAGGTTCTTCGCATTCAATAATCCCTCCAATCATATTAGCAGGAAAATCGCCCGTCAAAGCCATCTGCCTTGATGCCCTTTCCGGTATCGAAGGTAGCCTTATACCGGCCATGTGCCTCAAAGGCGTGGGTGACGCCACCGCGTTGTCATTGTCATCGATATCTTCAACTGGCCTCGGCCTCCTTAGCACCACATCTTCAGGAGGCCCCGCGTGGACTATCGTGAAGTGATTGCTGTTCACAAATTCCATGTTTGGCGACCTAATTTCTGACGTTCTTAGTTCATTCGTGAACTCAACCATTTCGAAGTTTTCTTGTAGTCTTGCGTCAGTGTTTTGGACCGGGGGAGGATGTAGGTCCGGTGGTGGCATCGGCCTCGGCCTTCTTGCATGATGTGTCGGCGTGGGCGGACACTGCGGCACTGCACCACCAGCCAACGCCGCTACCCGAGTCAACACCCTCGGGTGAGGTCGCACAGGACTCTCAACGTTATTCGTCTTAAGAGGCGAGTGTTTAGGAGTTCCTTCACATCCAAGACTCTTTATCAAGTGCCTCGGTAAGCTAGAATGCTTTGGCGTTGACGAATCACAAGAATGTTTCCGGTTCATCATCATGGTTCCCACGCTTGGCATCATTTTGTTTGAATCATCGACCGGGGACGTCGAGTGAGAGGAGTTGCAGGAACTGTGACCATTCGAACTGCTGTTATCTGTCTCTCTCGTTGGAGGATCTACGTGAGAAGAATTTAGGAACGCCGTCATCATTGTAGGTGTAGCACGACCAGAGTTCTGCCGCGTCAAAGGCTTGTGCCCTTTCAATATCGTGATTTCTTTTTCCTCTATCTGATTCCTATTATCATCCTCAAACTCAGAATGATTACTAATATCATTTAAAAACGTGTGTTGAGCTTTCTCTTCAGACTTGGCATGATTTGGCGTTCGGTTCACTCCGTCCACCACATCCTTGGGAGGACTGAGTTTTTCTTTCCGTGCGAATGTTGTCGTAATATAATTATCGGGACCTATATCTTTTATAAACAGTATCTTATTCCTACTTACACTGGGGGCGCTATCAGGTACATCTTTAGATCTCTTCTCCTCGTTTAACCTAGATAATTTCATCGATGAAATTGTGGATTCACACAAGCTGCCATCAGTTTCAGGTGTCGCTAAGGGCGCGACATTTTGGCCACCTCTCCAAAAACTCGCTGTCGACGACGTCGCTATCTGGTTGCCAGAATAAAACTCTCCTGGTTTGAAATCATTTAGTTCTCCTTGTAAAGCAGCTGAGTTTGTTATGTTATTGTCAGTGAAGAATTGCTCATCCGTGTCTATCAATTCAAAGTTGAACGCGTCTTCGGGCTTAGTTAATTTTTTGGGCTTTCTATGTCTGGGTACCTGTGGCGGGGACAACGCGTGCATTCTCTCGAGCGGCTTGTGTGATTGTCTGGGCGGCAGGGGTGGCACCGGCGACTTTTCTGCTTCACTGGGCACATTCGCACTCTCCACGTCGTATACGAACTTCATTATTTTGCAAGGATTCTTTGGTGACCATATTTTATAGTACTCGGTGCCTGGTGAAGTGGGTGAGTCAAAGCCGCTGTTAGCTATTGACTTCTTCTTGACACCATTGAGCACCTGGCCGCCGCCGGTGTCCACGGGCGGAGGATACTTCTTCTTCATGCCCGACGACGTGGGTCTGCAGTCTGTAACACTTCGAGATTCACTATTTACATTTTGAGATTCTTGGCTTAAATTATTAACTAGAGATTTACTAGGATCACATTTTGTTTGTTCGAGATTGTTCCCGTTACTTTCTAAAGCACTAATTGAGCATTTGTTAACGTTCTCGCTAAGATGTTTGATATCGTGACTGGTGCCGGGCACGAACTCGATGCGCGGAGGGTTCTCCGAGTTCATCTCAAAGCTCTCGTTGTTGTAGGAGAAGGGCGACACGTGGTCGCCGCTCCGCTTCCGTGACATGCCCTCCTTGAGCCGCAGGGGCAACTTCTTGAGGTCCACTTTGAACCGCGCGGGGAGCGCTGACGACTCCGCCGCGCACTCCTCGCCCTCGCCATTGTAGTAGCGGAAGCATAGCAGTTGTTCACAGTCTGGAATAACCAGAAAAAAATATCAAAGTCGTTATGTTTTAATTACTACTGACAAACAAGAGGGATATACATAATTAGGTTGGGCGTAGTGTAGTACAGCATGACAGGCGTGTTTGTGAGTAATAAACAGTCTAATAATAATTACCTTCATAAGGTTGATTAGGCTCGTCAAGAAGCCACATTATGTCGCCGCTGGCGCATCCGGTGGCCGGCACGCGCCCGACGACACTGACGGAGCCTGCCGACTCTGCAACCAACAGACAATCTTTACTTATTATAAATCTGATAAGTTAACAAACATAAACACTCAATGAACGACCTAAAGATCTGAATGAGAAAAAATGAAAACAAGTAAGCCGACCCAAACCGTAATAAAACCTGAAGTTATGAATATGAGACACTTCTCAACCATGTTATCTTAGGTACCTACATAAAATTAAAATATTAATGTTTTTAAATCCGATGCATATTCAATGAAGCTAATTTGCATAAAATAATAAAAGGAAACCATCAGGTTCACGTTCGCGTTAGTGAGAAACAAAAGCAAAAATTCGCTCGCAAAATCTCATTTGGAGCGGCCGGCCGGCGGGCGGGCACCAGCACGAAATACAAAACGTGCAGGTGCAAAAGAGTCGACATTAAAAACAAACAGCAAATGAGGCAAGTACGCAGTAACAGAGCTCAGAGAACCCTCCGCTTTTTTATCTAACAAAAATCAAGCAGCGCAGGCGCATCACAAATTATGCGCCCGACGCGACGTAATCACCGGATGCGGGAGTCGCCCGCACATTTTATGCGAAATAATCGAAGCCACCGAATTGCCAGTTAATTGGGGAAACACGACCATAAATTTCACGGGGGCAAATTGATTCCGCAAGTAAAACCAGGCTCAGCCGGCCATTACCATATTTTGATTGGGCTAATATACGAGCGGACGGTTAACATCTTCCTGTCGCTGATTAAGTGTTCATAAATATCGAAACTTAGTGCGTACGTCGAAACTTGCCTGTATTTTGAACTGCGCCAACAACGTCCTGTCCAGTAAAACATCGCGATATCTGCACGAAAAGGAAAGGGCGCCTCATGGAGCAAATACTCAGGCGGATACACGTAGGACAGGATAAATCGCAGTATTATCTCGAAATTGTTTCCGTTTGGAAATAATTACTGGGTTCTAGAGGCAGACGCAAGATCGATCGCTGTCATTACTTTTTTGTTTCTACTCATTTGTTAAAGCTTTTTGGGTAAGGACATTAGCAGATAACCACGTAGCTCCACACGCTGAAATTTGTTGAGTGACGGCAATTTCCTTTGGAGTGATCTGTTTTAAGGGGTGATGATGGAGTGTTGTCGAGTCAGAGTTCACGTGGTGGTGTGGTCGTGGACAGAGTGACGCGCGCGGTGACACAGAGGGCGTCTATTTCCGGGCGGTGACGCAACATCCGCACGTTTCCGTCCGCAGGATACGGAGGAGATACAAATGTCGCGGCGCTGCGGAGATCAACCGCTGTGCTTCCGCGGGATTTGCGATAATGATGATATAAACACTGATGACTACCCCAGACGTAGTAGGTATGTAGGTTACGCAGCCATCGACATTATCATCGGCGGTGATGATTACTGGGGGTCTACTCCCTAAGCACGAAGTCCGTCGTTTCGGCCTTCGTTACGGGCGTTTCCTACTCCCTATGCCCTACGGACGGATGATTCGTTCGGGGCCCGAGCGAAGAATGAATGACAACGCCATTTGATAGTTGTCCCTACCCCCGATGTGTTTTAGCCCGTCCGAACAATTAAAGTTGACACTGGTTTTGACGGATATTTATGTCAGTTGATACGACATCAAAATAGTTCTCGTGCTGTCGACGAAAGTTACCAATTTAAAAGAATTCAAACTAAGTATGGCTGCTTTTTTAAATATTAAAGAAGCTTTACAGGAATTTGAGCGTGCCTAAACCCGTACCGAATTAGCGTGCGCGATAACGATTAGATTTTCTAATTAAATCTGACTATTTTTTATCGCGACTAAAAAGGTGTGGAATAAAATTAGTTGGCACACCAACAAGAACAGTACTGTATCTTTTTTCTTTTCTTTTGCTTATATCTCGAAAACGGTGTGTCCTATCGTAAAAATAATGAAAATTTCGACCCCCTTTATGAAACCCATAAACCCCTAAAACTTAACACGTAGGTAATAATTTTTCATATTTTCCATACAAAAAGAGAAAAATTCCATATAAAAATAAAATGACTTCTAAAAACAAAATAAAATATTTTCCACGTGGTGTCGCGATTGTCAAATTCGATTTAGTTGTGTCAAAATTATTTTTAAATGTAGAGGTATTTTTTTCTCTTGACTGTCGCCACCTAACTAAAGAAGAAGAACTGAAGAAGAAATGTGGTGTTTATACAAAGAAATACTGTAACAATATCGTTTTGACATTGAGTATCACTGAGCACGTTCATGAGCGTTTCGAATTGTTGACAGCTCTTAGCTGTCATAATCGTAATAACTAAATCGGAACGCATGTGAGACGATGATACAAACTAAATTCGGAATGCGGCCTTTGACATTTCATTATAAAATTTCCTTCAAAAAAGTAAACAGGCAAAGGTATAACAGAATGATGCCAGTTTCCAGACAAAAATGGCAAAAATAATTAAATTCTATATTTATAGACATAATAAAAGGTATAATTTTTAAATGTGGTCATTTTCTAACTACAAAAGTATTAATATTTGTTTAATAAGCTAGAAAACTACAAAATAAGGAAACCGGTAATCGACCGGTAAAATAGTGCAACTGTATCGCCATGCGTCGTTCGTTCACGAATATTGTCTATGATTCCGTTTGAAACTGATGAGTTCGAAATCGTTAGGGAGTAGGGTTCACACCGTCGTATCGGGCTACTGTCGGACGGGCCGACGGACGGACGGACGGAGTTAGGGAGTAGACCCCCTGTTCCGTATAGTGCTCGTAAGTACATACTTACGAGCACTATACTATACTATACCTACATATAGGTACAAATAGAAGAATATTATGGCAGCTCCTTTGTACAGACGCCAGCACATCAAGCTACTACAATCAGTAAAATTTCTTTATTGCTATTTCGGCATAGGTTTCAAAGTTGATTGGGAAAATTTGACAGTTTCGGGTAGCTTGTTGTACTGGCGTCTGTACAAAGGGGCTGCCATAATATTCTTCTATTTGTACCTATCCTATGAGGATTCGTTGGTGGATATGATTGATGATGCGATAGGTATTCTGTTTTACGCAGCGAGGTTAAAACACCCAAGAAACAGGCTTAATTTTTTGCAATTGCAGAATATATTAAAATTCCAGAAACTACGAAAAACTATTTTTCTTCATTTCCGGGAAACAACGGATGACAAAATGTAAATTCTTGGATTATCTACAAAGTTTATTTTTAAAAAGCTTATAGACACACTCATCAATTTTCTGGGAGGGTGACGAGGGAGAGAAATATTCACATTAGTTCTATGTTTCCGCTCAATTTCGGGCAAAGAGAATCATAATCATATTATAAATAAAAATTATGTAGGTATAAATAACGTATCTACATGAAAAGGAAACATCTGTTATTCAGTACACTTCCTGGACTTTTAGGAAAAAAACCTTGTGATGTATCGGGTAGTACATTACATACATGTTTGTTATTTACAAGCTTCATGCAGCGAACAGGCGATGACGGAGTTATAAATATTTGCGATATTGAAACTAAGTGCACGGGAGTAGGAAACAATAAACAGTATCCGATATACCTCACGGATACACAAAACAATTTAACATTCAAACAGCTAACAGCTGAAACGCAATAAAGCGAAATCCACTTCGACTTTGAATAAAAACAATACCGCTTACACGAATTATTTTCACGAACATAATCATAATTTGCGTAGCATCATAAACGAGGATTAACAATGAAGTTAACAATGTTCTAGTGCAACTTTCATATACACACTCATAATAATTATGTTGACAATCATGATTCTGAACTGGATGATTTTTTTTACCGTCTCGAAATATTTACAGGGTGTTCTACCCATGAATATGAACAACTTTCACTATGGGACCAACTCTGAAATCACGAACAAAAATTAGCTGTTTCATACATTTTGTTCAAATAGGTAAGTATTGAACTTTTTTAATAAACCGTGGTAATAAACAGCTGATTATTTTTTCATGATTTCAGAGTTGGTCCCATTCCCAGTGAAAGTTGTTCATATTCATGGGTAGCTGTTAAAATTTCGAGACGGTAAAAAAATCATCGGAATTGGACATTAGTCACATTTCAACGCTTGAATGCGCGTAAGTACAAAGCTTTCTCATACCAGAGCTTAATCAAATTAATTTAACTTGAACGCAGCCAATATTGCATAGCATTCATGGGAACTATGCATTAGAAATTCAAGCAGCATCAAGCTCCTCTAGTAAGCACCGCCATGGGAAAAACCTAAGGAACTATTTATTAAAACATGAAAACAAATTACCATGCGATTAAATTTAAAATTCATAGCAGCAATTACATGAATCACTATTAACGTCACATATGGAAAGCATAGAAGATTATCATACGTAAGAAGTGCAAGGGCAATGCGGACTAGGTATGCGTTTTTTTTTTTTTTTTTTTTTTTTTTTTTTTTAAGGATGGGAAATCATCCAATGACCCCTCCCGCTCTGGGTGGAGCGGAAGGGAGTGTCAGACTCTTACTGACTAAAACCCATCCGTGTTCCTTCCTTAGCCCTTTATGTTCCGGGGCAGCGGTAACCCTTTCGGACAATCCCGCTGCAGGTATGTGTCACCTTAACCGACCGTTTGGCGGAAGCCAGCAGTTAAACTAAACGCCGGTCATTCCTCGACCCCTTGAGCACATCTGTCACTTTACGCCTACACCCCGATGTGTTTTAAGTGAGTTTTTTACACGGCGACATGATATGTCTTAAGTGGTGCCCTCGGTTTCACACGATGTGTGTCAGACACCTCGTATCCTCGAATTGGGTAAACAATACGGCTGTCGGTGATGATGACAGTTACGTGTGTGCCACTTGAGATTTTTTTTACTTTTGGGAAGCAAGGGGGAAAGGATTCAGTTGTACAAATGATCACTTGATCCCATGTGTGAGACATTCACGTAGTAGTAAACGAGCAGTTTAGTTTATTTGCTTTTATTTGAATTGTTTCCAAAGAGACAGGACCCATAATATACCTAAATGGTCAATCATCGTCTAAGGATAAGAATGATTATTATCACCATAACAGGTCTCTTATAATTGGTACTGCAAATAACACGTTTCTTTCGCATAAAGCGAGCAGTCATCATCATAATTACAAATGCTCCACACATTTTTTATCCAAGCCAAAAATAGACCAGACACTTACCCGTATCCGTCTTAAAATAAACGAAATTACATTTCGAAGTGAAGAAACGACAGTTTAAAGGGGTCGGCTCGATGACAGAGTCCCATTAGGCAAGTGACGATTTGACAGTTTCACGACTCTGTTAAACTCTGTTTAAAGACTCGGACGTTGAACAGAGCTTCGTTTCCATTTCACACGAATACCTTTCAACGTATTAACAACTTGTTGACGAGAGGATCTTAAATCAGCTTTATTTTTGTCTTCACATCCTTTAGGATTGTAAAGATGTTTGCAGTTGCAGGTTGGACGTCATTCAACGCGTTTGTAGGTATTGTTTGTTTCTTTATGCTTGAGATAGGGTTCCGTTTGCTTTAACTGGCTTGGTTTGCCAAGAAATTGTGTAAGGTAACCTAGGGTGAGCTTTTAATTTTCTTTTTCTGGAAATACTAAAGGTACCGTTATTGTTATGAGTTCCTGTTGAAAAATGTTTGAAAATCCCTAGTGCTTTTATCAACACTTTCTAAAACTGATTGATACTCTATGCGAACCTTTTGTACAAAACCATACCATATGTCTATTGATTTTTTATGTATTATTCTCGACTTTGAGAAGTTAGACAGTACCGTAAGCGCTGCATCAACACTCCCGCATTGCTAACAAGTGAAAGTACTGC
The DNA here is from genome assembly GCA_963669345.1 of Gortyna flavago. Lineage (NCBI taxonomy): Eukaryota > Metazoa > Arthropoda > Insecta > Lepidoptera > Noctuidae > Gortyna > Gortyna flavago. Next base: position 3,468,985 of record OY770132.1, read on the forward strand.
TGTAAGAACTCATTACAAGAAATTGAAACCGTAACAAAGCCAGAGCCAAGCGAATTTAATAAATGAGTGAAGAACCTACTCGCCGTCATAAAACTGGCCGATGTTAATACAACCTTTCCGTTCATTCAAAAGGTCCATTAAGGACCGGTTAATTTTACGAGTAAAGGCCACTTAAAATTCCGAAGGGTGGGCACAAATCGGCTCGGATATTGAATGTTGCGGACAGAGAATCGTCTATGGCCATTAGCACCTACACTGATAAGTTACGTTGACATTTACCGACTTGAGTCTACCCAACTGTCAATAGGATGACGAATGTGTCAATGTACCCAAGATTGATGACGGACGAAAAGCATTAGAAGCAAAGAACAATCTTTTTGTACCATAACATTCAAGTCCAACACCCTAAATGCGTAACAAGCTATCAATCACAATCTGAATCATATTCAAGGATATCGTTAATCCATTGCTTCATATTATGTTCGAAAAAATTGTCTGCTCAACAACGTAAATAACACGTAAATGAATGTTGTTGAACTGTCAAAATGAAAGCCATCGCTACTGATAGCGTGTTACGCAAGCACCCTACAGGGCGAAAGACCAAGTGCAAGGACCAAACTAATTACGAGTCTGAAGTCTGCAAAACCATTCACATGTTTATCTTAATTGATCGGTTCATGGAAAAGACAACCTCAACTGCTTGGCCTTCGTTGATTTTCCGCCGTCCATATGTAAATCCGGCGTGACTCATTAGCGTCTTATCGCAATAGTAGAATGCGTACGCCGCGCCGGGCCCCTGGAACACACTCCGATACTATTGGAACTGATTGTGATTCATTATAATAGAATATTCATTAGCACGTGAATGAGGGCCTCATGTTATTGTGTGATGTCATGACAGGTAGTAGGTACATTTCGAAATTGGAGAGGTTCATCACAACGAATACAAGACCTGCCTCGAAAAACTAAAGGGTCTTACTAAAAACTTAAACACTTGTTGGACGTGTGTCTAATGTCAGTGCTGTCAAAGTCCATATAATTTAAAGTACATAAAGTTTAAAGTTTGCACCGATGAGGCGGGCAAAAGATACTCAACAGCGTCTCTCTTTGGCGGAATTCCAGAGGGTGACACTTAACTTATTGTCCTCTGTATGAGTTATGTCGGTACTCGGAGTCGTTACTTGGAACTTGTTAATTGGTATCCGCGATAATCGACAGGTATAAATTTGAACCCCGTCAGTCAAAGCAGGACAGTTTAAAAACATTTAATTTTTGTTATAAATATGTCGTGTTTAAAAGGTGTTTAGCCTAAACAACTGATAAACACTGATTTGTGGTAGTAAGCGTTAATTACTAAGCTCAACTACCTACGTCAGGTACAAACAACCTTGTGGTGCCCGACCGTGCAACCTCGCCACCTCACCCGTGCCAAATAAGCCGTGATATTATCTGACCATTTGATATGGTTGTCACCTCATAAGGGCCACTAAATAAGGCCGGAAAACACTGCGCCCATGCGTTAGCCATGCCTCTCCCACAATGGCTGCGCTAGTTACCCAATGAGGGAATCAAGTGTTAGACGAAGCTGCCCGTTATCACCATCTAAGGTGATATGGATGCGGCAAGCCAATAAGTTACCACAGAATGAAAGAAATCGACATTTATACTGTGTAGGTATTTATATTCATTCGCCTAGTTTATTATCATTGCGGTTACGAAAACAAATTCAGATCCCAAAAGATGTAATTGAAGCGATAGACGGGCGCTAGGCGGCGCGGGCGCAACTCCGACTGTATCATGGCAATCGCCGGCCACTCAATTATGGTGGCCAGGTCTAATAGGGCATTTAGCTGTCAATTACAAGTGATCGACTCGCTCGCCAGATAAGTGTTCCAGATTGATACCATTGTCAACGAGCTGGCTAGACGAATAGGAGATTAGAAATTTTGTTTATCAAATTGAAGGTACAGTTTGGCAGTCACGAATGGCTGCTTTGAATCACTGAATATTTTCACCGAAAACATGGTATTTTGGTCAGTTCTGCGTATTAAATTATAAATAATAACCCGGTTTTCTTCTACTATTGTTTCGAATCGGCATTCTTCTTCGGAATGTCAGATAAACATTCTCTGCGAGCACACCTCGACCCACTAATGTAGATATTGTACATTCTAAATATCACATAAAGAAATGTAGTTTTAAAGATTAGCGCAGTACGGTATCGATCGCCACGTGCGGTCCATTGATCGAGCGGATGGTGCGGAGGTGGGGGGGGGGATTCATTCATTCGTATTGCGCACGCGCATCGATTGCGACCTCTCGCCGCGGCCGCAGCCGCGCCGGCGCATGCCGCCCGCACCGCGCGCTAACTCACTCCTCGCACTCATCGCTAAATGCACGGTTCACATAACTAGTGTCATAATCATAAATTATTCCGACGCCTTGTCATTCCGAACTAATCCATAACGGAGCCAATGAACTCTTGCGACGTCATTGTTATGAAAGATCGCGTTATCTTTAATCCTCGATCGGGATCGATCTCTAATTCTGTTGACAGTCGTCCCATTCAATAAAAATAACGACTTCTTGTCAGTGGGACGGCCGCGTCGTATGACTACGCCTACACCGCAATTAAGTATGTAACGTGGAATGTTGATCCTAAAGGTGAGTGTAGGCACAGTTAGGTGACAACGAAAATATTAAATTAACTAGTCGATTAGGTAATAAAGTAAACGTGCGTTTGCCTGGTGAATTTGGTAAGTGCTAATATTTGCGGACCCCTACATCCGCCAACCTGCCGCATGCCGGGCGGCCGTGCCGCGCACGACAAGTCAATAAACTCCCACTATGTTTTACTAGCTAACACTACGAAACGGAGTAACTAGAAAGTGCATGGGGGTGACATCAATTTGCTTTTGCGCGGTACAGATGGAACGCAAATATTGACAGGCCTGACAGGTTTCATTCATAGAAATTGCCACATTTACCACAAACGTGTTAATGATAGAATTAAAATCACGTTCAGGTGTCATACATCATACGATAGTGGTCATGGTAATCTGCGTAACATCCTTATAGATGTCGAAGCAATGCACATTTGCATCTGATGGTAGGAGGAGGCAGAATCTTTTCCATCGAAGCAAAGTGTTGCAGCAGCACCAAGGGCATAATTATGTAAATCTAATACAACCAGCGAGGTAAACCAGTAGGTATAGGAAAACAAATAAAAAGACGGTAATGCAACTACACTTAACATGCAGCATGCGTACAATTTCGTTACAAGTTAGTAAATAAAATAGCATAAACATAAGGAGGACAACACTGCGTGATGTGCACACCCAGGAAGCAACAAAAAACCTTATCAGCAACTCGATCACAGCATTCCCATCGGAGGATCGATCCACAAACATCGCCTACGAACTCCTTCCCTATTGTGACTTTAATATGAATACTTCTCTTTATCACATATTGTTCCCAATCAGAGAAGGTTTAGCTCCGTGCCGTATAGGGGACAATACTAATCTATGTGACAAGTGTGTGTGACAGTTCGCGAGCGGGGGCGGTGCCTGTGTGGTATGACGGCGGCGTGGCGGTGTCTCGGTGGTGGTGCCACTGCCAGGAGTGACGCGTCACGTAGGCGCGTGCGCTCGGCATGCGCGACGCGCCCACCGTTACGCCGCCGCCATTATAAATCTTATACGATTCCGCGGAATTTATGGGAACGTTGCCAGCGACATCCACGCTCATCGACATCGACCGGTTATCGAATGGCCACTTGCCTACTCCGATTCCGGACACGTAATGGTCGTCGTAAATTCGAATACCCGGAATGCGATACCAATTTAATTTAAAGGATACCGAAATTGGTTACGTTTCGATTGTACACTCTACGTATAACTTCCGTGAGAGTGACAGTTGAGGTGAGAGCGATAGGGTAAACGAACCAGTTGCATGCGATGGGGAATTCCAAGCTAAAACTCCATTCAATAAGATATTCAATGGGCGTAGTGCTTTCAAAGTGTTAATACAAATACGCAAGCGGAATCGAGATTCAGAGTACGGCGTGCAAAAGAATAAGCGACATCAGACGAGAACCGGGACGAACGACCTCCACATCTGCAAAACGAATACAAATGTCCTAATCGGGTAGTCGACTAATGTGATCAGTCAGCACAGAAGTGTAATAAATCATGGGAAAATAACGAGAAACTTATTTGCATTCATTGCAAGATTGCAATAAAAATGCACACGACGACCACAGCAAAATAATATAAGATCGTTAAATCAATAAAATACGATGAAGGAATCTTTTTTTATCTATACCAGTGACATCATTGTGCCCAAAGGTATTACAAATTAGGCTGTTAATTAGCATATTCATGTGGCAGCCGCTAACAAAAGTTATAACAGTTATTAAAATTTTAGCGTCGAAGCACCTTCACCGAATTGCCGCGGTATTGTCGCGCGGCCTTTCAACGAGCCGAATTCTAACACGCACTTCCTGTACTACGGGTATTCAATTGGCAAAAAACCACGACCACTAATAATAACCGTCTGTAAGGCTTGTAACGAGATGATAACATACGTGCTCGATCAAATTGCCTCGGATTCGGATAGCATCGTGTGCCATTGACCGTGATCCTCGTCCAAATGTCAAAGGTCGTTGTCGACTAGGACTTCCGCTTATAACTCCACGTTAACGAATATATTTTATCGCGGTAACAATAGTAGGTATTATCATAATCTGCTATGTTCGCACCTACGTCTTTTAAAGTAATCTCTACATCTCCACAATTTCGGAATATAATGTGGGAACTAATTCTTGTATATTTGCAAACAATGATTCTGCAAAAACATGATTCGCAGACAGGTATCGTGTGATTGTGCAGTCTCATTAACTGGCTTTTTAAATTATATTTATTGTGAGAACTGAATTAACAAAGGCTTTTGAAATGTTTGTGTATTTTTTGAGTGGAGATTGGGTGAACACGCCAGAAAAAGTTGCATCACGAAAATATCAAGGTATTGCGAGGCTAATATCAGTGATAGCCGAGACCATGTCTTACAAATCCTTAATTGTGTAGATTTAGATTCCTGACTAATTGACGAGTTGTATAATAGACTGGCGCGCCTTCCTGCGTCGTGTGGCGTCAGAGTCAGACGCAGCGTTCGTTACATTAAGGGTCAATTTATACTAGCGCAGAGTCGAAGCGCAACGAAGCGTTCATCTGAAACCTAACATAGCAAATTCACCCTTATCTCCACAACGTAATGCACATATTACTTCTGAGATTAAAAGAAGACGCGCGAATTCCGTCAAATGCGTGCGAATTCTAACGTCTAAACGCGACCAACGCTGATTGGTGCGTGTGCATTACGTTGTGGAGATAAGGGTGAATTTGCTATGTTATGTTTGAGATTAACGCTTCGATGCGCTTCGACTCTGCGCTAGTATAAATTGACCCTAAAGATGGTACTATTTTTTCTGAGAAAGGGAAGTGGACGGCAGACAGGTGAGCCGGTACGGTGGAATGGCGACGAGCGAGCGGCCACGTCCCGCGCGTCCACATTCCTGGATAAATCTTTATCTAACCGATGCCGTGCCATCGGGCAACTTGGCCGACGAAACCCAAAACATTCCTGTGTTCTACGATGTCCTGTCTCAAATAATCTCACGCAATATAAGTATTAGTTTAGGAATTCGGTGATTTACAAACATCCTACTACCGTTTACAATTCTTTCTTTGACTAACCCGTAAATGAGAATTGAGGAAATTGTCCTAAAGCAGTTAATTTGTGCACCTAATTTCAAAATTATTCTGGAGCACTTTTCACCTCATAGCAAAATAATAACCAAATTACAGATTCGTCGAGGTAGAATACAACACAATCGGCCGCAGGGTTTACCGTCAACATGAATAATCGATGCGTCTTTTTTCCGTACCGCAAACTAGTTTGCGTGCAATTTCATCATCTGTCACCGTGCAGATGGTTTACTTATTGGGTAATAAACGCATTCATATTCAGTATTCAATGTGTAAGTAGGTACACAGACAGATAATTTTAGTGTCATATTCAGAGGCTCGTGTAACGAGTGCAATCGTAAGTAGAGCGTTGCATTCCCACATGATAAGTACCGCTGGTTGACGATTGTGGTGCCTTCTCTATGCAGGGAACTGATTTATCTTTGCAATTCGCTTCCGTTCAATTGTTGCTTGGGCCGTGCGAATTTCGGGAATCTTTAACTTTACTGTTACAACTGTAAAAGAAAAGGGGAGTCCTGTTAGCAACTGTACCTATAACATCAAAGATAGTTCAACTACAATGACTGTTTTTGGCTTCACCCGCAAAACGTAGGCTAGAATTATTATTCCCGTTTGTTTTCGCCATTTTCAAATCGCTGAACATATTTGTACCTACGCTACAGGGCAAATAAATGTCGCTGGACCTTTATAATGGATAGGTGTCTATAAATATACCCTCAGAAATAGAAAGGTCGCTTTGCTACGCCAGACTTATCTTAATTTTGCCAAATATTAAAAAATGCCGTAAAATATTAATGATGTTAAATTGGAAGATAAGATTTCTTTCCATCACCGGTTTCAACAGAAGTTGCATTGTTACCACAACGCAATCTCCATGATGCAACGAGTTGGATGCAAAAATTGCAACAGTTCATAGATTGTTGTAGGCGTTGCGTTGTGCTGCTTTGCAAGTCTCATTAACCTTTGTTAACTTATTCATAACTAGCGCAAAAACAGCAGTTGTACCAGATAGGTAGGTCCTTTAATTTCCAGAACATTCACATGCAATTTCCTTCATTTTCATATAAATTAATTATAAATCGTAATTACAAGTGAAGATGTTCCATGAGTTCCAACGTCGTTCACCACACCTCTATTATTGTTTCGAAACGGCCATTAACAACCACGCAGTACCACTTTATTCGTTTATAACCTAGGAATGGTAAACATGCAAATAGTACCTACTGGCACTCGGCACAGATACGATCGATATCCTGCATGTTCCCACGCGATCGCCGCGGAAATCCGTATCGCTCTGTCAGCGATACTGGACTGCTCTGGACATCGCTCCGTTCCCACGAACGTGCGTTCGGAACCTTGCCATTATGCAGTTATGAGCCGGCCAAATTAATAATGAATGCGAAATCTTCGTAGCTATCCCAAAAGTGCTTATTCCATTCCAATACTTATAATGTCGTCGAACTACCTGTATATGTTGAAACAGAAACTGACGGGAAGCCCAACGGTTTTAGCGAGTTTAGTCGGCTGTGTTCCGGTGCTCTACGGAAGCGTGTATGCAGTTTCAAGTTCCATTTTTAACATACCAACACTTGCTTATATTTCGATGACATGACGACGTCCCAGTTATAGCGTGAAATGTTGAACGACACGTGAAACTTCCCGTTTCCCTTACATGCTAAACCACTACATCTTCACATTTAATAACATGCATTTAAAACATGGCGTCGCAGGGTGTCCGCATTCGGCGCTGCAATATTTTGCACTCATAAACGTCGCGATAACGGCCAATTTAAAAAATTATTTGCTTTTAAGTGTTCATTTTATAAAAGGAGCAGTGAGTGCAGCTGTAAGAGACTCGCTTTTTATTATAAAGGTTTTTATGTGTCTGGTAATCCACTTTGTCTGGGTTTGGGCATAATTATGGTAATGCGGTCGTTAATATTTATTAATCCACACATTGCTCAAGCCGTGTCACTGGAGCCCTTCGTGCGACGTACGAGGTGCGTTCTCGAGTTACAGACACCCAACACCCAATATCTCACCTTATCTGGCGAGCTTATATGCCATAACCAGATCAAACGCATCATAATATTAAATTAATTGAGGCGAGATAATCTCGTAAATAAGCTGAAACAAGACAGGTATCTATAGAATATTAAAAACGTGACAGCAATAAAAATATAACTTTTTACTGCCGTGTAGATGTTTACAAGAAAATAAAACATCGAAGTAGAGATACACGAGAACCATTCCCAAGCCCCAAGTTACCAAGACAGTAATTAAACGAAGTAAAGAATCCCGAGTAAAATTGTTCAGAAGACATAATTGTTATTTGATTATAATTTAGTTTTTTAAATTAAATCAATTTCCTAAAACTGTTTCTTGAAGAGCACTTTTGCCCAGCCACTAGACTACTCAACCCTCCAAAACACCATCAATGACATGGTGGCATTCCTTAAAAGATTTGAAAGTTTGACATACACTTAACAGATAAGCACCAAAATCGTTTCTAAGCCCTTTCAAAGATAATGTGCCCATAATCCTATAACCCATCGGTCCGTTGTCACTGTTTAGTGAACTACTCTAATTATGTCAGAGAGCTTCTCAAACTTTCTATGCCTTTTCTTTTAATTATACCTACTCATTCACACGTCAGTGAATGCCTTTCACGACACAACGAAATAATATGTCGCGACAAACCTCATAATTGTATGTGTAAATTATAGAACTAGTGGCCATGTAAAGTTGGTGGATGTATGGGTGTTTTATTGTTTATTTGTATTGAATATGAAAGCAGCGACAATACTGACCCTACTAACAAAAACATTACTTTCAAAACAACACACACGAGAAAAAAAATCTTCATGCAGTCTCTGAGATCTTACTATTAACTGAAGACTTGATTAGTGCCTTCGAAATGTCAAAAAGAAACGCTATTAATAATATCAACATAGAAAACCACACGATTAATAGCTACTAACAGTTTTAAAAACTAGAACCCTCACTTCTCAAGAGCCAGACACTTTAAACTCGGTCGCGATCGCCGACGTGCTCTATCAAAAAAATTTACCGCTTAGTCGACGGAGCACCCATTAAAAAACACTAGAAAAATCAGTGATAGCACGAATTCCAACTTGAATTTTTTTTACCACCATCAGCTTACCTTCGGAAACAATTTCTGGGATCAAATCCAGGAGTTGGGTGATTTACAATGATTTAGAAACCGAAAGTGCACAGTTCACTTTCTCCGATCATTATTGACCGATGACGTCCGTTATCAGTACGCATGTACGTATCAGTAAAGTACTGCGCAGACATCGCCCCGCGGGAAGGACGGGCGTAAGCGACAACAATAAGAAGCAACAAGTAAACTAACCACACACTATTCCGTTTACGAGCTTTTCATTAGCTATTGAAAGCATCCTCGATTACAACATAACACACTTACATTAGATTACTTTGTTGCACAAACGAAAATGTACCGATGAACGGAGATACAGCGTTCGGCAGGCGGTATGAGACTGAACTATCGATCTCAGATGACGTGCAGTTTTTTACCGGCACTGTAGCGTTGTGCTATTTGTATTTATTTGTTACCTGGCGTTCAAGCTTGCCGCTGAATGAAGCTGACCAGGCGGAACTAACGTAAAATATAGTATGCTAAAGTTTATGTGCTCTTACGGATTTTTGACGGAAATATCCATTTGTAAGACGAAAATAGGTACACTATCAACTTGAATGCAGCTTGATTCAGTTAATTAAACGTCCATTATCATGAGGAGCTTGTCTATGTAATAACAGCCGCACGTACGATCGATTAGGTTAAGCTACGCTTGCCGCGGTTGGTCTGTGGTTGGGTGACAATCTTTACTAACCAAGACCCCTCTTTGCCGCAGAAATCATGTGGTCCCGGCTGCCAATCGTGGAACTCTGACAGTCGTTACAGGTCGTCAGAAGCTTGAAAGTCTTACAACCAGTCTTACCAAGGGGTATCGTATTAGCTACCCAGTAACTAGTATTCAGTTGCATCCGGTTAGACTTGAAGCCGATCACAACATACCTAGTTAGGAAAAGGCTAGGCAGATGATGATCATATCCAGAGGGATTATCAAGGACTTACAAGCTTTAATTCATGTGCGGCTCTTGTGCTCAACTTGCATTCACGTGGCAGCGGTATATCCCCATGACAGCACGCTTCACAAACCATAAGCAATTATTCCAATTAAAACTAACATTAACTAGACAAGTGATTAACTAGTTAAATGTCGCTATTAGAAATAAATAGCGGCTATAGTTTAAATACCAGACGTCAGGATAATATCCGCATACTAAAATTACCTTATGTTTTTTTCTTATTTACCTTTTAGCTTCAATCATTCAGAAAACGTAATCATGTCTCTAACTTTTGCAGCATGACCATAAATTGCTAAGATTTATTTTCTCTAGTCAGTTGTATCGCAATATCGCGACTGACATTATCTAAGTATCTATCTATACCATATTTTAAAAAGGGTAATTTGTGAGTATGTATTTAGGAGGTACTCGTCGGAACTGCTGAACCGATTCCGAAAATTCTTCTACTAATGAAAAATTTCAAGCGGAGGAAGTCGCGGGCAGAAGCTAGTGGCAAATAAAACGAAGAACCTGATTGAAACAGTACCAAGGACAATTGTGCGTACATGTTTCGAAGTGTGACACTAATTTACATAGCTTGTGACCGGATGTCAGGCACCGGCACCATTTGTCCGTGCGGTGCATGTTCGCGCTTGCTCTGATGCAGCCGGTCAAGGCTGACCTTGGTAAGACCACCCGCGAGTACTAGGGTACAAAGTATCTACAGCACAATATGGTCATTGGTCATCATCAAACACACTAGAGACATTTAAATATACTATCTCTTATTGATAGACGGCACAACGCGAACAACATCTTTATCTACGTGCAACAATCTACTTGGTCAAACTTCGCTCAGTCTCGTTCTGTCTCGTGTTGTGTGCTAATAGAAAAATATTTTAAAAAATATATGCCGAATTGTATTTTGTGGTTTTGCAAATCTCGTAGTGATAAAACGACTGGACTTCACTACGGTTTATTTTGTTATTTACCCGAATTTAGATAAAATAGATTATTTCATCATTAAAAATTTAATAATAAAGTTACTAAGGCAAGGTATTTTTAATAATAAAGTTTAGCATTTTTTTTTTTTCAAAATCTAAGAAAATTCAAAGATTGTTGAGTGTCACGTGTAACTTGGCAGATATGTTTATTTCAATAAAAAATAAATACATTGTTTATTTATCATAAGTTCATAACAGCATTGTATATTTGCTACATTGTGCTTCATAGCGTCCCAGTTTTTCTATGACATCTCTTCTAGCCCCTCTATACCTAGTTTCTTAAATCTCTTTGTACACCACTGACACTTTGGTTAGCTCCAAGCCCAGTTTAGACTGTAGAACAGTCAAATCAGACGAGAACTGACCACAATAACTTCTTCCATTTGTACTTTTAGCCCCGTCTAATTGTCTTGAATAGCAAGATTGTGTGTTGATTTGCGGTGTAGAGCTAATTTTTTTGCTGCCCCGAAGAGGGAACCCACGCATACAACGGGTTATAAATTCATAATAGTATGGAGTGGTCCGTTCAAAACATTTAATATAATCTACGTCCAGAGTAAGATTTGAAATAACTTGTACAGAGTTCTGTGTGTCCAAAGACTATAGGCAGAAATTAGTTAGACGATTTGGAAATTTTGTAAATGAAAATCTATGTATTCAATACATACGATTAGGAAGTGTCTAGTGTCTAGACAGGATATTGAAAACAGAACATCCATAAAAATAAATTCCCAAGGCGACACTCGCTGGACACTCGCTTGGTGCACAGACTAGACAGGCCATACATCACCCGAATGAAGCTCAATCAATTCCCAACGCATTCAACACATTCTATCACACTTAGCAGTTGTTTGTTAAAATGAGTTTTTGGAATTTCTCGAGGGTGTAATTGCAATTGCAAATAGTGCAGTAGAGCATAATGTTGATTAACATACAGAGATGAGCACATCAACAGACAACTTTATAAAATTCAGTTGCAAGTGTTGCAAAAGTCCTCGTTAACAATTTTATGCATTCTGAAATAATTTTGGCTATATTTGCCGAACACAAAACAATGCCAACGGTAAACTTTTCCAAATTGGTCGACTGCCTTTCGAGGTTACAGAAGTTTAAATAAATCGAGTTTTTTTCTTTAATGTTAACATAAAACACTTCTTATTTGGTTCTCACAGAGAATACAATAGTATCTAATTACGATTTATCAGAATTTTGTTAAAAAAACTGCCTAACTAATAACTGACAATATGTAATGGCGGATGCAAATGATTGTGTGATTTTTTAGGTTAGTTTAACAACGATGCGGGTCACAGTGATAATATTGAATGGAACCACGAACCGAACTAAAAAATACTACATAAATAGATTTTGCCATTTTTCATTTGTGGTCAGGTATATTTGAATTAGAAATTAAATTGGTTATAACACCAAACCATTAGTTTAGAGATCGGTGTGCAATAGCTTTGTAATGTATTTCAATTCCGTTTTATGTAAAACTTGTTTTACTTAGGTATAGACGCCAGCACATCAAGCTACTACAATCTGTCAAATTTCTTTAATAGATTTTCATCTTTATCGCTAAAGAATAAGATTCAAAGTTGATTGGAAAAATTTGACAGTTTCGGGAAGCTTGATGTGCTGGCGTCTGTACCTATATTTCTAGACCAAAATTAGATAATTTGATTTATTATTCTCAATCGGCATCAAAAAAGCTAGCGTGACTACAGTTTTCTGGCATAAAAAACACAATATAATCCGGTTTAAAAGTTCACACGATACTTACTACAAAATAAATAAAATATTAAAACTTATTAGTAATCGAGTGAAACACAGAAGCTAAGTACAAAATCGCGACCGACAATTACAATGTTGAACCAGTGGCAGTGGAGCTTTTGCTTTTGGCGTTGCACTATGAAATCAGAAAATCAAATTATGACACTAAATGCAAAAGATATCCACAATTTTCCCATCATCAACCGAATAATATCATCTTAACACATATTCACATGTACTGTCGATGAATGCTTACTGTCGGTCGGACATCAAATCAGGGCTAGGCAAGCATAATTTGTCACTTCATGACCCAGTACCATAAATTAGGTATACAAATTTGGAATGGTTAAAAGGACGACACATACTTTCCTTAAACTATCGTCCGAATTACATAGTAGCGAAATGCGACCTACTCCAAATACGGAAAAGAAATATTTACGTATAGGCACATTTTTTACCGAAATCTAATTTATAATAAGTTCGATGTAGTTTTAACATAGTTGATTACCCTTGCTTGGACATCGAAAGGCTATCTAGTCCACATAATAATTTGTAGGTACAATTTGGCACGGGCTGCGCCGCAGCGTCACATCCGTCCCGATGACCGCTTCGTTGCGCAAGCGCACTAACATGGGCATTGTATGCAAAACGTTCGCGCATCGCTCGCCAAATACCGAATGTTAACGGTACTTTACTAATAGGGATTTAGGGTATCCGGAAATTGTGCAGATTCTTCAACATGGATAAGTTAAGTTGGTAGAAGGGGAAATTTTGCCACGAGAGAAAGAGAGAGAGATAGAAGTGCATTCCACAGTCCTGATTAAAACCATAAAAATCCACTGTAATAAAAACTGACGCAAGCTTATTTTACTTTTCTTTTAGTTCCGTTCTTGTGTACCCTTTCGTTTCCAGGCCCATTGTTAGACTCCGCTGTTTATGGTTTCCCGGGAAAACAGTATATTATTGTCTGACTAACCGATATTGTATGCTCCCACATGCAAAGATGTATCAATGGGAATACCGGAGAGAACAAAACACACCGACATTGTGTATTATACAAATTATAAACTTAATCGACTACTGTAGCAATGTCCACAAAGATTTTTTGTATTCCAACGCTGGCAAACTTCCGGACGTGCATACATAATGAGATTAAATCGTTCCCCAGGCAACAAATGTACAGTAAAAACACAAAAGGCTGAAATCACACACCCGTTCAACGAATGGTGTTTACCCAAGCTTCGTCGGACAAACTCACTGGCCCTTTGAAATGCGCGTACGCCGCTTATCCACGATATCAAAAGGACCGGAAGGATTTTGAGCTTCTTTCCTCCGTTTCTTACGCTAACTAATGTTAAGTTTTTAAGCAAACAACCTTTATGATTTTCCTTTTAACATCAGATTAAAACTTCAAAAGATATTTTTTGACAGCTCGTAATAAATTGATGCCGAATCTTTAGCAAACAAAATATTGTGTTTACGATAAAGCCATTCGTGAGTACATTCCGGGCCAATATTCAGTTTTAGAGGTATTTTTAAGAAAAGTCATTAATTTTAGCTTTACGTGATTTATTTTCCGCTTTCTCTGAGAATAACAGCCACGTACTCTTGTAGCTTGGTTTGTTCTCTGTGCCCCTCTGATATCTTTTAGACAAGCAATATCGAACAGAAAATTTGTATTAAGCACGTTATTTGTCACCGTTTCAGTGTCTTTACATTTTAAGGTCCTTCGTATTTAGCTTTAAAAAGAATATTTACCCGAAATAATATTTTAAAAATAATCGTTAGCTCTGTCTTCATCTTGACGAAGCCACAGAGAAGCAACGTTCATGTGAAACAAATCCTGACCGGCACCGGACATCCGTCTTTGTCGATATTCCCGTACTACATCAAAGGGAACCACTCAGTTTTAAACACAAACAAGTTTGAACCTTAAATTTGTGAATAAAGAGCCCACTCTAGCACTTTTGATAACAGCCACTGTGAAACTGCTCTAATACATCTTGTCACTCGAAGAGATGATTAAATTGCAGTGGACAACGATACAATAGCGGATGCGGAAATATGTCGTAGTGTTACAAATTGTGATGCACTCCACGCCCAGAGAGAGCACGGTCACAATATCCTATTGTATGATTAAGATATATCCTACTCTGTATTCACTGACATTGACATATTAGAGTTCAATTGATTATTGTAGACACGTGTCTAACATTGTAATAAACACGAGGGGTCCGAGTAAATAAGGATAAATACTAGTAATTAATCCCCACGCATTACCATCTAATGTAATTGATTGATGAAGAGCTTGACCTTCAGTGGATCGTGACGATGATTGCGGAGCACTTACCTGGAACAAACGAGCAGAAAATAAATGTTACCGAGCTGAAATGAGGAGGTACAGAAATAGATTACGATATTAAATTTGTCACTTTGTGTTGAGTTGAGAGTGGTCACTCGCGCACTCCGTAGGTGTCGCCCACGTCCAATCCATTTCCGTTGGGGACTTCAGAGACGAGACACGTTCTTCCCTTCAAATTCTTGCAAACGTTTTATTCTTTTTGATCCTATCGATTCTACATGAAGGTATGTCTGCTATTGGATTGAAGCATTTTAAGCACCTACATCTGATTGCAACTAACTTATAGTTCCGATTAATGCACCAGTTGATTGGTTATAAGAACCGACGACCTTGTCGGAGGACTCGCGCAGCGGACGTGGATGGTCGTAAAATAAAAACGGCTCTCGCAGTCGCACAGACAAACAGACAGACGACTATAATATAACATGGCGAGACGCTCACACGATTGACGGCCGATAGCTCCTCCGACAGAACGCCGGCATCCGGCATTCAAGGTGACACGGCCCATCCTTGCAGATCCGGTCCCGACCAAAGTAGTATTATCAAAGAAACAATAGTCAGCGCTTAATTATCATGAGAAAAACAGAAAGCCATTTACCATTATCATAAATCAATAGACGGATAATCTTAACTGTACATTTAGAGTATAAATGCTTGAAGTTAATAGTGTAGTCTCCATAAATCCTAAGAAATATGAAACCTTTAACATTAAACGCCACTTACTGAATGCTTTAATGTCCAACATTATTATGGTAAGCATTCAGCATTAACCGTTAAATCATAATGATGGTCAATAGAATACTGAATCATTATACAACGTGAGATTTGAAATTAAAGTCCGTAATATAATCCGCGGGACAATCACCAGGGCCAAGGCAACACTCGTGTAGATAGTTGAGTAATACAACTAATGGATGGGTGGCATCGAGGCGGAATGTTAGCCTAGTGCGCAATGGATTGTCGTTAAATTGAATTAGAGCGCACCACCGGCTTGCGCCCGCGCAGTTCGACGACCGATCGCCCACCACATTCACCATACTTATTGATCCCATTCAGCCGATCCTTTTTGATTGATCAACCTTGATGTGGGAGTGACAGCGTTCCAAACGTGTGACAGAATTTATGATTTTTGCTTGTAAAGAGATTATTATTATTGTTGCAACGCCCTCGTGACGACAATACGTTGCATAAGTAGTTACAAGTATTTCTAAAGATTCTTTATGTACCTTTATGTACCCGTGGGCAGGAGGAAAGTATATAGAAATACGAAGGCGGGCGTGGGTGTAAGTTGGGGGCGGCGACATTTCTCCCCCCAGCGATAGTCTAGTTAGTGCTCAAATGAGCTGGTTTTTATTAACGTGTGATAGTGACGGATGACGCAGCCTTGCATAATACAATTCAACTAGAATAATAGCAGACGGGAAGTGAACAATCACAGTATGTTATGCAAACGCGGAATACCGCACATAATACTTGTTTTTACGTAAACTATGCGGGGGACAGGCTTATGATTGGCAATATTTACAAGAGATCGACTGCCGAGTTGCCGACCACAGAATTACAACAAATTCTTTGACGCTTAATATGCTGAGGAACACCACTCGAAATATATTTTTTTACCAACACAACCTAATGCACTGTATAAGTGTGAAACTACACACTGTAAAACGTCGTGAGTCCTAGGACCCAAAAATTCAGACATGTTAGACATGTGACATCTACCAACCCGCATTGGGAGAGGAGGCCTGTGTCCCAGCAATGGGAACATTATAGGCTGATTATGTATGTTTAAATCAAGTTTTCTTTTAACTTGAATTTTGTATTAACACAAGCTGGGTGCCCGATGGGATTTCCCATCGGCAAAAAGACCGACTTCCATACAAACTTTTATTAAATATTTAACCCCTTTAGGGAATTCATTTCCAAAATCCTCCCTTAATGCTCACCTTCGTTTTAAAAATAACGCTTATGAAAAATTGTATGCTACTAGACCCAGCGGTCTCGGCTGTGCGAAGCCTGTCAGTGAATGTATGAATGATTTTTTATAGCCATGTGACCAATGGGACTTCCCATGGCCAAAAATGAGCAACTTCCATCCAAACTTTCATCATCTTACCCCATCAGGGAATGAATTTTCTAAAATCCTTCCTTATTGGTGCACCTTCGTTATAAAACGAACTCTTGTGCAAAATATCGTGCTTCTAGAAGCACGACATTTTACGTCAGTGAATGAATGAATTCAAGATTTATCATTCTGATGATTCCACGGTTCAGCCCAAAAAAGTGGTTGCGACAGCGAGAGAAAAACAATTTCTTCTAGATATTCAGCAAAGGACACCATGTTATTTATATATTCATAATTTACATATAGAAAATAGACAACGGCACAAACTGTTACTTTCACCTCACTAAGTTAGTTACTGCATGTGTCATACTTCACCAGCACAGCTGCGTTACTTCCATAGATATAAGTAAGAAGATTTCTATGGTTATATACTTCATACTCATAGTATAAATTAGTTAGCTAGCTATCACTTAGCCAGAATTAGACACTCTCCTAATTTTGCAGGTTTCATCTGGATTTGACTACCTCGGTGGTCTAGTGATCGCAAAAGCAGGAGAGGAGACGAGGTCCTGAGTACGATTGCCAGGTCGGGCAGTGTTATTGGCTTTTTCCATCAGGAATTTCTTAGAAGCAGCCTGGAGTCTGTATGGCAAAAGGGGCGCCATCTATTACATGTGTTACTTAAACATAACTCGCGAAATGTGGCTGTAATACTATAGGTGCACGGTGCACTTCTGCCTTACCCAAAGACAAATAAAAAAAAAAACTAAAAGTGCACGACTCCTGCTCGCGTCTAGTACGGTTGGGTGTGTCAACCCCTTCGTACTAGAAGCCGGTCTAGGGTGTCTCTACACCCATCGCACAGACTGGTTAGGGCCCCGTTCGCACAATAAGATCGGCGACGGGTCACAAGCTTAGGGCTCACTTCAGGTACTCACCTCCCTGTCTCACACCCGACAGGGAGGGTAGGATCTCACACCCCCGGGCCCATCCACCCGGGGTGCTAGGTTGTTAGGGATTCACGCCCCCTATGGTTCTTCCCTCTCCCCGCCCCCATCCCGATCATGGCAGACGCGGTCATATTGGCGTTCGTTAAAGAGGTCCTCTTCAAGGACCCCTCTTTCGTTAACCAGTATGCCCAACGTCTTATAAATTTTAGACGCCCTCCCGGTTCGGTCATCGACATTGACTTTAGCGACGCGCTAGTCAGCCCCCTCTTTCCGCCAAACTCAGGCGAAATCCCCGAGGCCGCCGCCGCCTCCCCTCCCGCACCCTCCGTGCCAGCCCCCTCGCCCGCACCTTCTGTGCCAGCCGCCGCCCCCAAACCAGCACCTTCCGTGCCAGCCCCCAAACCCGCACCCTCCGTGCCAGCCCCCAAACCCGCACCCCCCGCGTCAGCCCCAAAACCCGCACCCTCCGTGCCAACCCCAAAACCCGCACCATCCGTGCCAGCCCCTAAACCCGCACCCTCTGTGCCCGCCCCAAAACCCGCACCCTCTGTGCCAGCCCCATCACCCGCTCCCTCCGTGTCCGCCCCGAAACCCGCACCGTCCGTGCCAGTCCCCGATCCCGCACCTTCCGTGCCAGCCGCTACCGCAGCAGATACTCCAGAGAGTATGGACACGTCCGTACCCCAATCTCAATCCGACTCAGAGGAAGCCCTCTCTGACTCTTCGTCCTCCTCGGAAGACGACTATATAGTCGTCGGAAAGGGTGGCAAGAGAAAGAAGAACGCCTCCTCTCACGCCAACAAGGCCAAAAAGTCGGTCGCGGTAATCCCCTCTAACCCCCGCCCCCCCACCCCAACCCCCGCCGCACCGCAGGCCAATCCCGCGTCTAGCCTCTCGGCTACCCCTCCCGCTTCGAACGCAAAGAAGCCACGACCCCCGCCCCCCATCTATGTCCAGGATAAGTCCAAATGGACAGAAATCTCCAAAGCGTGTGTTGATCAAAAGATCAACTACACGAACGCCCGCTCAACCCAACAGGGTATTAAGGTAACGGTCGCCTCGTCCTCGGACTACAGGGACCTTACCCGTCTCCTCCAGACAAGGGCTTACCCCTTCCATACGTACTCCCTTCCGGAGGAAGTCCCCACCCGCGTAATCATCAGGCGCGTCCCCAAAGAAATCCCCACCGAGGAGATCAAAGAAGACCTTGCTTCACAAGGCATCCCCGTCTCAGCAGTCCATCGCTTGCACAAAGCATGGAAGGGCCTAGTCTACGACATGGTCCTGGTCATCTGCGACCCTACTGAAGGACATCACCCCATCTTCAAGGTGAAGTCAGTTTGCTCCCTCTCGGGTATCTCTATCGAGAAACCCAGGAAGTCCAACCTCATCGGACAATGCCACAGGTGTCAACTGTATGGCCATTCCCAATCCCACTGCTACGCGACACCTAGATGCGTCAAGTGTCTAGGTGCCCACGGCACGTCAGACTGTCCCCGCCCCAAAGACCGCTCTCAGTGCACAGAGCCACCGAGCTGCGTTCTTTGCGGCCAATCCGGGCACCCGGCTAACTACCGTGGCTGCCCCAAGGCTCCCAAGTCTTCTTCTCCCAAACTGACGAAGCGCGCGAGCGACCGTCAGCAAAGGGAAAGCCCCTCTGTGAGGATCCCGATCCCTTCCTCCCAGATGCCCGATAGGCTCAGTCCCCAAAGGCCCTCCCCATGGGCGAACCTCAACCACCTCAAAGCTCCCGCAGCTTCGGTGCCCCCCCCACCCCCGACTATCCCAGCGCTGATGGCAACTGTCATCCCCGCGCCATCAGTAGGCCCCTCGGTCCCAGTAGCCCCACCGGTAGCCCTTCCCGCCGCCGCGCCCAGGGCTCCCGCTGGTCCCAGTAGGTCCCCCCCGACCCCCGCCTCCCGCCCCCAGCCTAGCAGCATGGAGGTAATAATCGGTGCTTACGCAGCTTTTATTGCCCCCGCAAATGCCATGGCAGCGGAAATCCAAGCCTGTAACGGCAATCCTCGGCGCATCGCCGAGATTTTCAATGCGTATCCTCAGATTACGCAAGTCATGCAAACCCTCAACTTCTAAAAAGCTCCAATGGCTTTACAAAGAATGAGCGTTACCAAACCCCGATCCCTTAGACTAGGGTTTTTTAATGCAAACGGCATTAAAAATCAACGCGATGAGATCGCCGCGTTCCTCCGCGATCACCAGCTCGATGTCCTCTTAGTCCAGGAAACCTTCCTGAAGCCCCATCTGCGGAACCCGAACATTGCCAACTACAAGATAGTTCGCAATGACAGGGCTCGCTGCCACAAGGGCGGTACCCTCATCTACTATAGGAAGTCCCTCCATTGCATCCCGATAGACCCGCCCGCCCTCATCTCTCAGCTAGAGATCTCTATCTGTCGGCTCGGCATGACCGGTCACCCCGCAATCACCATCATCTCCGCCTATATCCCGCCCACCAATGGTGCGGAGGATCCCATCTCTCTCACTACCGATTTCACTACCCTCTTCGGTATGAGTGACTCCGTCATCATGGCGGGGGATCTCAATGCCAAACATCCCGCTTGGAATAGCAGCACGACCTCTACCAGAGGTAGGATCGTGTTCAAACTAGGCGACTCCCTCAATTTCGATATCATCGCTCCGATGTATCCCACTCATTTCCCGGGCGACCCCGCCCAACTTCCTGACGTTCTCGATGTAGCGCTTCTCAAGAATGTAAACCTCCGTTTGCAGTCTATCGAGACGGTACAAGAGCTTAACTCTGACCACCGCCCGGTCATCTTGCACCTGGCCCCCTATTCGGGCCCCCCGCACGACCCCAACCAGCCCCCCCCGACCAAAACAGTCACCGACTGGAGGAAAGTAAGCGAAAGACTGAAATCCACCACGTCTCCCCACCTAGACTCCATCCCCGAGCAAATTATCTCAGTCGCAGACACGACTGGGGCGATCGACTCGTTCACAGAGCACGTTCAATCCGTACTGACGGATTGCTCACGGGAAGTTCCAGTGATGGAAGACCATCGCTGGAAACTGCCCGATGACGTACGTGAACTGATGACCGAGAAGAACGCTGCCATTCGTGCCTACGACTCTTTTCCCTGCGACGCGAACAAATCCCACATGCGCCATTTACAGCGTGCTGTAAAGAAACGCATAGGGGAGTGGCGCTCCGAGGGATGGGATAAGTTGATCGGCGAACTCGAGCCCACCCACCACGCCTTCTGGCAACTCCAGAGGAAGCTCCGCTCCTCTGAAGAGGCCACAGTTCCTCCCCTCACACGCCCCGACAAAACGGTCGCTTTCGAAAACCTCGAAAAGGCCGAATGTCTAGCCGACAGCCTAGAGGCTCAATGCACTCCCAGCTCTCAACCAGTAGACAGAGCGCACCTCGACGAGGTGAACGCTGAAGTCGAACGGAGAGCCTCCCTCCCGCCAGTCGAAGACCCTGATGATCCTCTGCCTCCCGTCACTCCCGACGAAGTGCAAGACATCATAAAAGGGCTCGCAACCCGCAAAGCCCCCGGTTCGGACGGTATCACCAATAGGGTGTACAAACTCCTCCCCGCCCCCCTCATACTGCTCATGACCGCCATCTTCAATGGCGCCCTGAGCAACAACATCTTCCCCCAAATGTGGAAAGAAGCCACAGTCATAGGCATCCCTAAGCCAGGCAAGCCCAAGTCTGAGCCCTCCAGCTACCGCCCCATCAGTCTGCTCAATGTTTTCGGCAAAGTCTACGAGAGGCTTATTTATAAGCGCCTCAAAGACTATGCCGAAGCAAAGAGCCTCATCCCCCCCGAACAGTTCGGCTTTCGCACGAAGCATTCGTGCATCCACCAGCTCCACCGCATAGTCGAGCACATTAGCGCTGCCTTTCAGCGAGGTGCTTCGACAGGCGTCCTGTTCTTCGATATAGCGAAGGCGTTCGACAAGGTCTGGCACAATGGCTTATTATATAAGCTGTACCTGCTAGGTGTGCCAGACCGTCTCGTGCTCATCTTACGAGATTTTCTGTCGGACCGCACTTTCCGCTACCGTATCGAGGGCGCTCTCTCTCCCCCTCACCCCATCCGCGCCGGAGTCCCCCAGGGTTCCGTTCTGTCTCCCCTCATTTTCACCCTTTTCACTAGTGACATCCCGAACAGTAAAAAGGCACAGTTGGCGCTCTTCGCCGACGACACTGCCATATACTGTTCGGGTGTCAACCAGTCATCCATAGCTCGAAACCTCCAAACCTCCGCAAGCGCCTTGAGCGATTGGTTCCGGAAATGGAGAATCGAGGTCAACCCCGATAAGAGTCAGGCGGTCATCTTCTCGAAACCGCGTAAACTACCCCCCCCCCTCCCGCGCCCGATCTCTATGTATGGCAAGCCGATCCCCTGGGGAAAGCGAGCCAAATACTTAGGTGTCATCCTAGACCACAACCTCACCTTCAACGAGCACATAAAGACGGCGCGTTCGCGCGCCTCTTTCGCTCTCGGTAGGCTCCACTCCATGATAACTGCCCGCAGCAAATTGTCACTCAAGTGCAAATTGCGCCTCTACACCGCGGTCATCCGTCCCATCATGACCTATGCTT
Organism: Gortyna flavago; assembly: GCA_963669345.1. NCBI lineage: Eukaryota > Metazoa > Arthropoda > Insecta > Lepidoptera > Noctuidae > Gortyna > Gortyna flavago. The sequence goes on from OY770132.1 coordinate 3,491,614, forward strand.
GCGTAGTCTTCGCACACGCCAAGCCGCGATTTCTGCATAAAATGCAAACCCTTCAGAACCGTTTCCTCCGAAAGGTCACGGGAGCCCCCTTCTATGTCCGAAATGTGAATCTGCATCTAGATCTCAGACTCCCCACCATCCAGCAGTTCATGAAACGCCTCTCCAAGCGCTTCTTTGACTCTGCCATAAAGCACCCCAATCCCCTGATTGCGGCGGCCTCCCGATACACTCCCTCCCGCATAAGTAGGATTCGCCGACCAAGGCATACCCTCACTATCCCCGACGACGCCACTACCCTCCTCCAGGAGAGCAGTAAGGCCACTAGTACTCTCAGACGTCAATACAAACACAAGCTCAGACATCCGTCCTTCCGTCCTCGCCGCCGAGGCCCGTCGCGACGCCCCGCACCATCACCGTGCCCCCCCCGACCCTTGCTCGAGCCAGCCCGCGCAGCTGAGCCTGTAGTTTTAAATTCGCCCCTAAACACCAATAATAATACCGATCCAGCCTGTCCCTTGCTGTCCTCTTCCAGCGACGCCCTGAGCCGAGGTCCGAACCCCGCAGGGGGTTACCCTTAGCGCTGTCGCTTAGTTTTTAAGTTATTGTTTGCCCTGGCTGGAGGCCTTAATTCGAGGCATCCACAGGAAAGTCCGGTTAAGCAGTAGCCATCCTCATAAAGGATGAACTGCGAGATGCCATTTATAAAAATAAAAAAAAAAAAAAAAAAAAGCACGACTCCTAAAAAACCATAGATATATATATTATATTAATTATTTTTTTTTATTGATAAAATAATAAATACTTTGAATAAAAGAGCCATTTTCAATAGGGTTCCTCTTTTGGGTGAAACGAATCTTTTAAAAAAACATGAGTCAATTAAGTAATTGATTTTTTCGCAAGCTACAGTATTTTCAGGATTCACACTTGATTGACGGGAACTTTTTTAGAAGAAATATATGTTTTTTTTTTCGTTTCTACTGCATTGAATCAATTTTTGAAAAGTACCGAATACCCCGGTGATCGAGCAGTGAGGACGCTTCGGAACTGTCCCACGTTTTGTTGAAACCATCATCATCATACCAGCCTCAAGCCTGTCTCCATTAAATTATTATCTATACAATCCATACTAATATTATAAATTCGAAAGTAACTCTGTCGGTCTGTCTGTCTGTATGTTACCTTTTCATGCCTAAACCACTGAACGGATTTCGATAAAATTTGGCAGAAAGATACGATTGCATCCCGGGGAAGGACGTAGGATAGTTTTTATCGACATACCTCGCGGGCGAAGCCGCGGGCGGAAGTTAGTGGTATATAAATTAAGTAGTTTCTGTGTACTAGCAGGAGTATAACGATAGAACCAGTTGCGAAAGAAAGAAAAAAAAATCAATCGTAAAGCACTCTCTTCTAATGCTTCAAAGAAGAAGAAAAAAGTTTACTTCGACACAGACTTCGCAATAGAGTCGTGCAAAACAGAAGAAAATAAGAAACAAAACTTCTTTCTTATATCTATGGCCTTACCCTTCGGGGATTACAGGCGTGATGGTATGTTATAATCTGCGGGCCTAAAAAGGCCACTTTGGCACAATCATAAAACAATTCATATCACGCAATTCATCTGTTTGACTGTTTCACACCTATAAATCCCTGAAGCGTTAGGCAGAGGTTTGCCTATAGCATTTTAAGAATCTCCATACAAAACTGTCATACAGATGAAATTGCGTGATATGAATTGTTTTATGATTCAGCCAAAGTGGCCTTTTTAGGCCCCCTGGACACTCCGACCGAGATAGTTACACAATCTTTAGAAATAGAATTCTGTAATGCGATGCTCCACAAGTTTAAAGTGATACAATAAATGTAAGGGAAATATTTCTCTAATAAATTCCTGTACGTGGTGAGAAACCGCAAACCACATAACTTCATAGCTTTCTTATTCATTCATTCTATACACTGACTTGACTGGATATTATATTTTTAACAGTGCCCCATAAATCACACTAATATTATATAGGCGAAAGTTTGTGTGTGTTTGTATGTTTGTTACTTCTTCACGCTAAAACTACTGAACGGATTTGGGTGAAATTTGACACACGGATAGTTTATAACCAGAATTAACACAGAATATTTTTATCCCGATCTTCCCACGGGATCGAAACATATGCGGGTGAAACCGCGGAGCGCTGCTAGTAGGTTACTGGCCAGTCACTTTAGTTGAACTTGTTTTCTGGCGACAGACCCTTGGTGGTAAGGCTAGCAAGGCAACGGTTGTTATTAAAAATCAAAAATCAAACCGTCACACAAAGAGTAAAGCAAACCTAATAACTATAAATCAAATAAAACTGACATACCAATAGAATTAATAATTCAATGAAAAAAGTAGATTACCAAACGACTTCACCTGTAAACTTCAAGAATGATAAATGACTGACCAAATATTCCATAAAACGATTTCCATAAAAATTCTTCATGCGATTCTGGCAGCCATTAAGTCCAGCCCTAAGAGGGTGCGAGGGTATTCGCTAATCCGTCTGCCGAGTGTATGGGCACGTGTCTCGGAGAGCTCACGACCTTCCAAGATATTTGTGAAGATTAGCCGAACACCGTATGTCATCAACGAATTTATTAAACAAAAGCGCTATAGGTACGCCGCCATGGTAACCCTGCTGAAAGTGTGTTTATAGCATCCGCCTTCCTGCTGTGGACCGACGAAAATACCGTTACGCCCGCACAACCAAACTCCATTGATTTACATACGCAAATCGTGACGAATTGCCCACAATGCGCAGCCGAAATACACCGATGTTCATCTACCACACAGAGTAAAGTGATTCATGGCCCACTTCCACCCACCGAGGGACCATATTCGTATGAATGAAGATGTAATCCTTAGACCTTTTCGGCAAATTAGATGAAGTTACGAGTCGCCGAAGGTTGTTTGTGTACTTATTAATATTTCATTCCAAGGGCACTGTCTGGAATGCAGTGGTTATAAAAATATTTGCAATTACCAGAAGCACTGTTCACGAAGACTGTTATGTTGTAGTGCATTGCAAATGTCAACGACGTGCTTTGTATTCCTGTGTCTAGAAACAGCACATTTATATTCAGATTCAGATCAAAAGCCTCATCTCCTGTTTATTAAAGTCTATTCAACGACTAAACTAGTCGGAAACTGCATACAAGATGTCGCACAGCAACGTATCTATACATTCTTTTGCGTCCTTACGTGAACGGAATGTCCGACGGGGAGACAGTTTAATCTGTTGTGGATTCTTTTAATAGAAACTAATAAGCTCTAATGGTTATCGCATACTATATGTACCGGTTGAGTTATGGATTAAGTCATGGCGGAAACGGCCTTCAACAAAAACAAACTAATGCTGCACGGTGAGGTTTAAAAAATTTAACACTCGTTAGTGCATCCGGTGAATTACGATTGCGCGTGGTGTCTTTTTGCTTCGAGTTCGATTTAAAAAAATAAACCGATCAATCGGCCAGCATAGCACACGGCGAGGGAGAATATCCTGTCGCCGCGGGAGAGTGGGGAGGAGGTTGCGCGCAGGCATCCATGAATGGCCCTAACGAACTCGCTGGCCTTGGCAGGACGGCCCTGCGGCCCTCCAGTGCCGCGGCTCGCTACGGACACGAACTTACCATCTAACACTATAAAACCATTAATACCTCGTGATATATTGCTTTCTTCTGAATTACTTTCATAAATACTTTTATAATCATAAGTTATTGCATTATCTCATTCAGTAGCACCTTAATCAGCTGTCAAAGATTTGCATAAAAGCTAAAATAATGTTTCTTCGGCTGAAGAAGCAGGAAAATCGTAAAGCTTGTTTGAAACATAATTAATCATTATGTTTCGATAGGGTGATACATACCTATGATGTACTACATTATAAAACAGGAAACGCTTTAAGTCTTGCACACATACGCGTACACGAGCGCGGTAAACATCTCATTCACGATCCTTTGATTGAGTTCCAATGAGTGACGTGCTCAGCGTTTACAATTCGCCTCGTAACAGGAAGTGAAACGAGTCCAACTATATCAAGGACGCTAATATTGGAACATGACTTGTTACTCCATTCACCAAGGCAACTATTTCAAACTTAATTTCTTTCATAACCTGTTTGATGGTAACATCGGCATTCGTTATTTCATAACAGTCTTGGAGCCAGTGTTGTGCTTTAAGGATAGCAGTGCTTCTATTGATGATACTGTTGTGCAGGTAAATGATTGCGACCTTGAACAGGGCCAGGATCGACATGCTAACCCACTTAACGCTGCGTGCTTGCGCGTGCCGTCAAGGGATTACGGCTCGAGCTAATGACGCCACCATTTACAACATCTGGTGATTTGCTTTTATTTGTTCATTGCTAACTAAGACTAACGCATGGGTGAATAGGACTGTTTTAAATTTTATCATACAACTTTTGCCTGCGAATAGAATTCAATGCCATGCCCTTAGTTGTTCGCGAAAATGTATGATAATTGTCATTTACAAGTGCTGAGCATTAACTTAAAGCTAAATATGTAGCTCATATTAAAGCTTAAACAAAAGGCATCGAATTCTTGTTCTCCTTTCAGATATGCCACTAGAGGTCAATAACACGAACAAAGCGGAACTTCACAAAGTAAATGCAGTATTTGTTCGCCTCCCAAAGCTTTCGGAAGCCGTGGTGCTGCGGACGAATGGTCAGGTAAACATTAAGGAGTTCCGTCCCACTGGTGACGATGGTTCTCAGGCAAGCCGCGGAACGTGCGGCAGAAGCAACGTTATGCCGTCATGTAGCCGACCATCCGTCTCTCCAAATGAACATTCAAGCAAGATGAGCATTGGCTCTTACTGGCCCAATAATTACCAACCTTTACGTCACTAGCAAACAAACGGAGCAACGCCTATAGGAGTTGCCAATAAAGACACGCCCTCGTATCATTGTTCATTGAAATATGTACGATACGTTTCTTTTAAAAGACATATTTAAATTATCTCTATGTTGGCTTTTTGAACGATCCTGATGAACAGCGACGTTTCCAAACTTCCATCTTTTCTGTGTGATTTACTCACAAAAAATGTATTGAAATTGGACGGCGGCGACGCGTGTAAAGGCAGAGGGTCAACTCGTGACCGATGATTGACCACGGTATGTTTGTAATAAGCTCCTAACTCAAGCACGAATTCTGATTCACGGTGCTTGCGCTGCCGAGTAAATGCCAGATCCATTATCATTTGGTGTCAGTTAAAATTGCCGCTGTAGATCCGTGAAAGAACTTTGACCTGGATTTGTGAATGGCTTACCCCAGCATATCATACTACCTACACTCATATTCAGTGCACAAATGACCAGTTTAGCAATCGGTTCACAGCCCCGATCTGCGTCTTGAAAACAGAATAAGATGTGAACAATGCCTCATTATAGACCGGTGTTGTTACCACCACGGTCTGAACTAAGGAAGCCAATATCTATTAGCTCGTCACAATAGGTGAGCGACATCCGAAGCTCATTACTGGCATACGTTTCCGTTGGCGATTCGCAACACGCGAATAAATCGCGGCCTATTGGAATATCAGCAGGCTAATTACGTTATAAATAAGTTGTGTACATACCGTTTCATTCTGTATAAGAGCAAAACAGAGATTGCTGTTGATTTAAGGCCATTTTTGTCACTCTTTTCTCATTACAGAACACCGTTTGCTTTGCAGGAATGTCTCCGTCAACATCAAGAATCCAATTTCCAAGATAATTAACGCTATGTTTATCTCAAACATCTGAGATTTATCTTGACTTGGATCATTTGACTCTTTTGTCCGAACAGTGTGTAAATAGACGCTGCAAATAAATCTAAATAAATAATATGTGATGTCTAGCTAATATTACCTTTTATACAAACCTGTCGATGTATTCGTGTTAATAGAGTTAGTAGACTCGTAAACATACGCGGCCTTGGCTAGCGCTTGTTTGCGGATACAAATGCGTTGGCAAATTAACTCGAATGTGAAGTTAATTTTGTAAAACAATGACACTAAAGTTTTGCTGAAGACTTTAATTGATGAATAACCACATGCAAACAACAAAAATACTAGCTGAAAGCAACAAATATACCTACCTGACAACAAACAACTGCACATAAGTTCTCCTGTATTGTTTGTTTATTTGTTAGGCTCTGGCAAATCCCAACCTGTGCCGATAGTAAATGCATAGCTATAAACCAATGCAAATAGAACGTGAGGACGCATAATATCCAAGTGCTAGTGATCCGTGCCAGCTATCCTCAGAACATAAAGTAAGCAAACATGATTTGTTTTGTGCAAACACCGTGTGTTATCTCGGCGGTTTACAGCCATATTATCTGTGCGCACCACCGCACCACCAACGGTGGACATAGCAGTCATAATAGACGTACCTACGTGCTTTTTCTACTACACAAACATTTGTCATGTCAATATTTGTCGCATGCCCCCGCGAGTGTTGCAAGAGGCCGCCCTCAGCCTACCTCATCCTACAGATTTTTGATGTGCACAAACAAATGCGGGGATCAAAAAGCGAGACCAGTCATTAAAACAAACGACAGCTAAAGAAGCGATTTAAAATCGTCGAATGATCAACGTTCGATCACAAAGAAATAAACGTGAAATTGACGTCAAACAATGATCTTGCGAGAAGAAATCCGACGAGTGAACCCATGATCGCTGATTTAATGAATACATTTTACAGGGCAGCAGTACAACGAACAGCGGAAAGCGCATAATGACTTCCGTTCGTCGGACAACGAGAAAGATCGAAAATAAAATGACACGCCGATATCAACGGACTTGGAATCGCGAAGATTGAAACATTCGATAAAACACATTGTTCAAAAGCAGTGAAAGTATTTCTTTATAAATCTAAAGATTGTGAAAACAGATTGAATTGAGACCTTAACATTTTTAGAATGACATAATACCCCAAGTACCTAATTTTTTAACAGACATCGATATTCAATTAATATTTTGGCAGACGAAGCTACCTAAACGCTAATTCAGGAAAGCTGTGTACGATTTACGATTGGGACTTTGATAAACGGATATGGGAAGTGCAGTCGACAAAGCGCAAGTGCCCAACCGTTCATCGGCTTGCGATTCTAATTTTGATATATCCTGCGGGTTTCCTGCGCAAGCACCGACCGGAACCGGCCCACTCTCCACTGGTAATAAATAAACCATACGGGTTTCCAACGTCGTCGCTCATGAACTTATAAACAACTGGTAAATCTAGTAGGAATATCTGCCCAAAGTATACCTACTACTTTTAACCAATGCATCACAAAAAAGGTGTTGAAAATTTCAGGATTCAGGATTTCAGGTTCCTTGTTTTCTGCCGCAACGGTAAATATGTTGATGGAAACTAGTTGTAATGAGATTTCCGTATAAACACTAGAGCCAACACAATAAACCTATTACCAAGCTGGACTCGCACAATGAGGGACTAACACCATCAATCACCCATTCACAAGTCCGACGTTATTGTCTATTCGTGTGAGCTGTGAATGATAACAATACAGTCTACTAACAAAAACAAACCACCTCATATCGCCACCGATACACACAGTATATTTACATACTATACACACTATAAACACGCGTACAGGCGGCTACTTCGTCAGTCGACAAACACGTTCTTCGCAAACTTTTGCTGTAAATTAAGACGTTTACAATATTTCTATTTGTGCTAGCTTCGACGATCTTGAACAGAGAAGAAACTTTGTTCAAATTAAAGGCCACGTTAGACGATGTGAGTAGTGAAATTCACGAAAGAATTAGCATTGTCTTTGTAGATAACTTGTGAAATAGGGTAACGATTTCACATTGAACTAGTCAGTAATCAGTTCACATCCTCTTTAGACGCGCGTACTAAATGTGCAAGTTAACACCTATTGTTTCCGTCGATGAGTACTCTTTCCATTCACCACACCTAACGAGCCCATTGACTGTTTCTAGGAACTACTCCGATTGTTTAGTTCTCAGGACGGCACCTTTGGCCACTGCAGCTTGGAAAATCTGCATCCAAGTGTTTCTCCGAAATAACACCATTTTATTTACCGCCTTCAAAGTTAAGGTAAATTATAGGGGAAACAATAATGAAAACGCAACGCAAATGTCTGTGATTTCATGCTACAACTCATAAGCTACATGCAAGGATGAGCACAGACGTAATACATGGTGGCATGAAGTCAGTCACAGTCCAGAAGCTCGTCATGGGAAAACGAGTCTAGATATGACTACAGACTGTAATGAAGATACGATGTATAATCAAGTTCTACTTATACCGTTCCACAGATTGAATGGAGCTACATCCTCGTAGGAAAACTAAAAAGTTCCCATAAAGTCCAGTAAACTTAAACAATTCACTACAAGTTCATACATAACAATTTGTCTATTCAAATGCAGTTGTTAAACAAGATGATCATTAATAACACTGAGCTTGTAATACACCTACACTATAAGACACCAATAGAACAAAAAAGAAGATAATCATTGCAAAGATAATTGAAGCAGACCTGTTCAAGCTGAGAAAAAACTATAAAAAGCATTGACGTTCACGACCACGACACAAAAACATTCGGAGAACAAGATAGCTGCTGTAAATTCAAACCATGCACGACTGTTGCAAGATAATGTTGGAAACCGCACTCATTAGCGATTTAGATTGCAACATATTAAAAACAATAACATCCGTGATATTGAACGGCGGAACATTAATTCATGACCATAATATAAAAGACAACGTATAAGGAGTCGTGACTGCAGACCGAAACAAGACAAAACTCGGCAGGGGGTGATACTGATATTCCGACGTTTAATTGGACAGGCGACCTTTTACGGCAGATTTTCTTCAAAGTAACAGAGACTCACGATCTCGGCTGCCGTCGCCTGATGTCGCGAGACAGGAAGCTAGGGCAGGGGGCGCGGGGGCACGCTACACGATATCCCTTTTACGCGGACCAATTAACGGACCCCATCGGACCGGATGTGCGCATACACATGCATTAGCACCTCCACCCTTCACTAATCTTTTTATGAGAACTAAAAACGTCTTGAGAAAAACAGAACCGCGAAATCTTAGGTGTTAAGAATATTTTATTGTCAATAATACGGTCACATACGCAGACGTGACTTCATTGACCGGATTTCACACCATAGGCAATCGTCCTTGGTTGAGCTACTTAACTCTTGAGCCGCCTATGGTACAGGACAATAAAACTTGCTAAGCATACAATTACATCCATAAGTGGAGGACACGAGAGTAATTGTATTCAATGCGCGTTCTATATGGGCTCGGTACGTCCAGGCGGAATGTTTCTTCATGAGAGCTCTATTTATTTTCGAAACGTAACGCATTTCAGTGTCGCCAAATCTGTCCAACTATTTACAGCTGGAGTAAATCCACGTGTCGGAATTCTGACATTGTTGTGAGCCTAAAATAGGTCAGCTTGTGGGAATCCACAAATACCGAAATATTGAAAACATTGATGCAATATAATGAGTGAGCAGAGTTATTTTGGAGAAACGTAAATTCCTCTCTCTGCTCAAGGACTTTTGCTCAATGAATTGAAAAATTGAAATGACAAACGTTTTTTTTTTATATAAATAGTGTGAGGGATTATTTTTCGTTCTAAAAATAGCTTAACTACGTATTTTGAAGTATCCCGAATTTTAAAACAAAATATTTTCCTCCTCAAAATAGTTCCAGGAACTATTTTCGAAGGAAACCTAAGAAACATTTTTATATGTCCAATCCAATTCAAAATCTAACCAGTGAAGGCTCAGGCAGTTAGAGTAACATAGATTAACGGGAAACCAAACTCAATGTTTCTTAAGAAATCGGTTTGGCTATTTTAGACCTCAAACTCCAGGATCGTAAAGAAAGGTTTAAGAGAGCTTCAATAGGTTTAAAGCTAGATGAAAGCATTATAAAAACTAAAGGAAACACTGTTCTATTCTTAGTTAATATTCCTGTAAGAAGCCGGAAGTACGCCCGTGCCGCCAATTACAAAGCCAAGGTATGGCAGACGTCTGTTACTTCCGTTTTGGCATGTACCGGTAACCACCCCTAGCGAGGGCTGTTCCGGAAGGGACACATATTAATAAGTGCTTAAAAGTCAACCGCACCTTTGTTCTGAATTCGTGCACTTCCGCTTTTTACAAATAGAGAAGCATAGTGACAATAGTGTTGTTTATTTAGAACCAACTTAATTACAACAAGCACTTATGCCAACCAAGAGTTGAAAGTGACTCTTTTTCAAGACCTATGCTTAAAATGAACTATTTCCGATTTGATTCGGTTTCTAATACGAATCGAAGTCTCTGAATATTGTTCAAAATAGCCACCGTCGAAAATTAATACTGAACAACTCCTTTGAGGGTTCGTGTGATGCTGCGCGAGCGCTGCGATCGCGAGCTCATAGCCCATTACCGGCCGATCGTATAAACTTCGAACATAATTTATCGCTTCCTCTCTGTGTTTTTCACTCGGCAACAATGCTCGCTTCTCCAAGTGTGAAGTTAATGGCTTTACGACGTGTCGAGGCGTAATTTGCTTTAACAAGTTTGTGGATACAGTATGATAGCATTACACATTATCACTGCAGTGTTAGAATACCTAGGATCATTCCAATTGCAAACTGCAAAAACTTAAAATCCTCCAACAGTTGTTGTAAAGAACCCCGCGGATTTAAATGCAAGGAAACAATGCTCAAAAAAGAAATCTAATTAAGAGTCCAAGAGTCAAGCGAAACAGCGGGATCCCGAATCATTTCTTAGCGAGCTCGCCTCGTGAGAAACTGTCTCACAATTTCTTTCACTTATCGCAACACACTAATGACTAATGGCAGTTAGCGTCTACGTCGAAACTCCGTGAGAATCATTTGACGGCCGCAGATAATGAAGCCAGCATAATGTTTAATGATATACTTGCAAGTAACAACTTATAACCTGGCTGGAAGCTGGGCAGTTGAACGTTCTGTAAATGATTTACTTCCAGCAAGACAATGTATCTCGGAGTCTAGAGTTTAACGTACTTTGTGCTCTGAATTAAATTTTATTAGACATCATTTCCATCTAACACAATGGTAAGAAATATACCTGTAGGATGTGTATAATGAGACATGACTGGATAATTGCTAGACGAAGGAAATGATTATTTAAATAGAGTAGATGGCATTCATAAAATTGTATGTCGTAATACAGAAAAGGGAGCAAATTGTAAGCTTAATGAAATTGTTATAATGAATTACGGAAGTTGAGGGGTCCTAACACGGGCTCGGACACAATAATCGGATTTGTTACATTCAGAAAAAAAAACAAGATGTTATTCAGTGTACTGACAGAGCTCGTACTTGTCTTCATTAATGGGATAATGCAACGCCGCTGCAGCGCTGGGAGGAGGGAGGGTGTGTCCAGTTAATTTCCGCTGACCATCACGCAGGGCTTTTAAAGCTCGATAATTTATATTATGAATTTACAGCGTTTTCAAACGAGTTTGATGGAAATATTAATATAGACCTAAGCAATTCTTAATTATGTGGATGATTATAGTATATTCAAGAATATGTTCTTAATTCAATCACAACAAGATGTTCTTAACTAGCGGTAGATACAAAAAGAAGTAAGACCGCTAGTTAATTATGCGACAACATGCTCTATAAAAATTCTCGTCAAAGATAAGACACTTGATAATTCTCTGAGATAAGAAGGTGCCGTCGATCAGCTTCCTGTTCAATTGAGACTTAATTAAGGAGCCGATCTCACTACAGCATCATATAATATAAGATTATCTTTCTTCATAGTACACACGGCTACACGTCAAGCTATACATTTCCAGTTTTAGCTGACCTCGCATTGTATAGGTTTTTCGCACAATCAGAAGTCAGCGTATATTGGTTTTGTATGGCTTGATGTGTAGCCGTGCGTACTAGATGTATTATCCATAATAAACATTTCTTGCACCTGTTTATGGTAACAAAAAGTGTTCGCCACTAGCGACCAGTTAGAATCGTATGTAGTAATATCGTCGTAATGGGATGAAATGAAGGAGTGTTCCGAGCGAGGCGTGTCAATTTAATATCCGCTGGTGGGCTCATGATGGATGGCTGTTTTATTAGCCCCCGGACGGAGTTTACGTGCTTACACGACACATCAATCGATGTTACCAAGAAAGCCGCTAGTGTTCTAGCTTTCATACATTCGAAAGCTCACTTCGAAACACAAATTTGAGATTTATGGGATAAAAAATCTTCAACCTCGATCGAAATGTTTAATTGACGTCCATAGAAGGGAAATCGCGAAACGGTGTCATACCGAAACCGATCGATATCACGCGCAAACAATAGGGGCTCATCAATTTCAAACCGATGTAAGTGGCGAGAAAAAATTGGCAAGAATCAAGTCCAGGTAGAGTTTGCTTAGCGCCTTATTAAACGGTCTATTGTGTTGCAACGGCGCCTACTTTACCATTTTTTGCAGACAATTTATAAACAAAAACGGAACGCATCTGTCTCGTTTAGATACCCCGCTTTAGCCTTGAATATTTAACTTCAAGTATTTTAGGATCGATTGCTATATAAGAAGTCTAAAACAACATCAACACTTCAGGCTACTTTCGCAAGTATAGTTAGAAGTTTTAATTAAATTAAAAACTACATTACAATTTCCCTAGAGTCACAGAAGTATCTGTTCCGGACGTTTCTAAATGTTCATGATAAGTAAGTACTTAATTACAGGAAAGCTATTAGAGGCGAGTTCTAGTCGGTACACATAGATAAGCAATATGAATGAGCACTATTTTTATACATAAATATTCATTCAAACATATATTTCTGATACATTGCATTAAGAACAATTATTGCTCAAGCTAATTGTGCTAGATACAACAAGACACGATGGCGTAGTACACCTACAAATATTAAAAGTACGTGGGCACCCCACCTACAAACCGGCCCACAACCTTATTTTTCGTTCAATAAGCCTAAAGCCTACGTGTCACCTTTGCTAATAATGCTCGATGACCTAGCATTAGTAGTGAATGAAAGAAAAATTCGTAACGACTTACTCACCGTATGTGTCAAACTATGTCTACCGTTTGCGGCTTTCCCGAAAGCTGGTTTTCTTATAGTAATAACGTCCAGTCTCACTGCGGAAAGTGCATCGCAACAGAAACAAGCAGGAAAGCAATTTTCACTTAAAAGTCAACTGTCAATCAAACTTTAACACAAACAAACACGTACGATTTGAAATTTGAAAACGTCAAAATGTTCGCACTCGCATGCGCTCGCGTGTTAGCGCGTTCTTCGAAGGCGCGCGGCGCGACTGAACGTGAGCGGCGAGAGCGCGGCACGCGCCGGTGGGGGCTTCATTCACAAATCGAGTGGCGGGGACCGGAGCGCGGGGGCCTGACCCATAGGCTCATTCATGCGATTACCAAGTCGGTGTGGTGACCTGCGGCGTAGCGCTACGTGCATCGCCCGATCCACCACACCGAACTTTTGTTGTGAGTAACCATTCCAACAAACTCATTGTAATGCAAAGAAAACCATGCCAGCTTCCTGTTCTTGCCGAAACACCGGTTTGTGGAACCACATAACGTAAGTAGCAATTTGGAGAATTTTATTGCACACAACAATGAATATACAATAACACTCTTTGGCAATACGACCGGTCATCGTGTGCGCAATTGCGTCAGCGACCTGACACAATTAATGCGACTACAGAACCGGTGAAAGTCAGGAGAAATTCGAGAGTCGTATTTGTATTATGGAGGACATCTGTGCATAATTCAGATAACGCTGAAATAAAGACATGCGTACCCGATGCTTTGCGATAGACTCCAGTCCTTAAAGATCGACATTGCGGGTATTCGCTTCATAATAAATGACGACAATTTTATCGTTGTATCACGATTAAAACCGCTACGTTTAAAACGGTGACTTGAAATCAGATCCCGTTGCACCACCGACGGATTTACAGCAATAATGGCTTTGCAAGCAAGAAAATGACAAGCAACAGTGCCGGTGAATGGCTCTAAGTACAGGCACAAGCGGTTTATGTAACAAAGTGGCTGCATCGCACGTGCCCTGCGTAACCTGCGTTGCTTTACTTTATTGCGATGCTTATTGCTTTTTTTTTCGCTGAAGACGATATTAACATTCGCACGGCGGGTGATGATCTCAGAAATTCGGCGTAGAGCTTTAGTCAAAAATAACAATGTTACATGTTCTTCGAGGCCCATGATTTTCTGCTGTCTTGGTTGGACGACAGCAACAGTGGTTTTTATCGCATCCTACCAATGAATACGTGATAACTTTATTTCACCCTTGACCTTTCGTTTATTCGTCACTCCCGGTTAATACAAATGTAAATAGTGATTCTTAAACCACGCGAGAGACTGCTCGGCGCCCTCGCCACTATTACTACGTAAACTAGAGAATGATCTAAGGTGAGACACGTCATTTGATGATTCGTCATTTACGTTTTGAGGCGTAATGACGTGGCAACAAAGAACTCAACAGGTGAGTAAGAAGGTTTCAAGATAATCCTATGGCCAATAGAAAAACTCTGTGTGGCGTTGCTAATAATCACTGTGTCTGCTACTAATTTCCGTGGACTGGTAACGGAAACAGGATTCGAGATGCACATATACCTCTAGCCAACTAGATCATTATCGCAAACTTTGATTAACAGCGTCGACATGCAGCTCAAGTGGTAATCCTAGTCAATTTTCCCTTAAAAGGCTAAGCATCGAGTTTGAAAAGTGGAAAAATAAAACTTCTAACACATACCAAGCTAACTAGTTGGCTAATTACATACATTTACATTAGCAGCAAACGGCATCAAGCTGCAAACTGCAACGCAACTTTATGGACTTGGCGATAACTGGTTGTACTAATGTCGCCTAATTAACGGGATATGTGTCTAGGTGTAGCTTTCATAGGAGGCCGCCCTTAAACGATCTAATCGCTTTCTAAATCGGTATCTAATAAAATCTTCACAGTGATATATTGATCACAAGCTCTTATAAATTCGTTTACTACTCAGTGCAGCCATGCAAATGTCTTGCAAATTTCTAAAACCGCACTGCAGTGCATATAATTTTAGTTATATTGCATTTAAAACCTGTTTGGAAATGCAAGAACGTTGATTAGCAGAGAAAATTGAGAAATAATTATAATTGTAAACTTTTATTAGCTCGTTAAGCATGTAGGTATTATGTATATCTGTGTTCATAACGATATCTCTTACGGGGTCCTTTAAAACATCTTTAACTGATTGGGATACACAATGGTAATTTATTGAATTAGAGGGTTCTCACAAGAACTGAGAAACTGGTAAAGAAGCCGCAGCAAGCTTCTTCCAAGAGTACATTAGTTTAAGTGCTAATGCAAGACTTCACCACAATGATTGAATGAATGTGTTTTCTCAAGCCAGAGAGACATATAAAAGTAATGAATGATTCATGAAATTCTTCATCTCAGCTATGAAACGTGCAGCTTAGGGTGGAAGAGGGAAGTGTGCAAGACACTTAAAGCAGAAACCTTAATATCTCCACGGTGAGATCATCAATCCGGATTTTAGGATTACTATGGCCCCAGGATAGCTCCTAGGGGCACCTCTGAAAATTAACAGGGGAACATTCTGAATCACGCAAATACAATGTTCCCAGTACCTACATATTTTAGTTAACACTTAAAATTGCAAGATAACCACTTTATCACTTCAAGTATTTTATTTAATAAAATTGGGCTTGTTTTCATAATATCAGGCAAACTATGTCCAATATCGTATTTTTATGAAATTAACTGGTGTTACGAGTGAGTGAAATTGTCCTTAGTTAATTATTCTTAATTACACAATATCAATCACTCGATTTTAACCCGACTATGTTAAGGAATCAGATATTCAAAGAATCAATCAATGGGTGATGAGAAATGTAAGCCATTAAGTAGTTTGATTAGAACTGATGCAATTCCATATAAAGACAAGATAGTTTTAATTGTTCTTAACGATATCTAATCGCAAGCAAGAATAATTCAACTCTATTTTACTTCTATAGATGGCCAAGGAATCAAACTATACTCCCACTTTTAATTAGCTGCAGAAAAAGACACTTCTTAATAACTCATTTCGGACCGCTTTTAGAGATATGCATATCGAATAAGTTTCGTTTGTTACACTATTCTGTACTAGAAACACAAGATTTGTTTGATGACCGCGAAAAATACACATACGCTGTCATTTTACTGCAGCTTATTAAAAGTCCGAATATACGCCAAATTGTAGCATGTGCGGAAGCAACCAAGCCTAACAGCTCGAAAGCGTTGGCTAGCAATCGAGAGGTCCTAGGGTCAATTGATATCCGTTTAACTTTGTTGAACCTAATCGTAGGCCGATCTGTTAGCTTGGTTAGATGGACGCAAATCAAAATTCGATTTGAGCTGGAAAAGAATGGGAGTGCGTATAGACAACAGATTAGCAGTATACATGGTCAAATAAAATTATCTAGCGAAACTCCGCAGACGTGATGGTTATCGATATCTACCTACTTACACATGATAAAACAAAAAAGAAAGTAATCTGACGATTTTTTTTTTTGTGGGGTCTTCTACCACTTTTTGTTTATTTACTTGAAATATTACTTTTTTTAATGAAACCTTCACAGATAGATAGTCTCGATATCTAAAAACGATAAAACACATTTTCTCAACTCATACTTCAACTAAAAACACTACCAGGCGTCGTTGACCCCTATGAATAAAACATCAAATCTTTGTATTTTATCGTGTTTAGATATGGATACCCATCACGTCTGCAGAGTTTCTCTAGCTAATTTAATTTAACCCATTACTAGTATATTTTATCGCCATTCTGTCATACTCATTTCTGAAAAACACCAAGGGCTAAAATTAATCTTCTCTACAGCCCAATTGTACGTCTCACATTTTCAAGCCAGTGTGCAATGATAGCATCTACAGGGGGGGTAGGTCGATTACTCACGCGGCTTCCTGTTGACAATTAATGCAATGACCGGTACCGCAGCGCTTGTATACAGTTATAACACCAATCCTCGTCGTGCAGGGAGTCATATAACACTGTCTCTACATGCTGGATAACGAAAACCAATTACGTAGTACATGGGCATTAGTTGTCAAAACCCATGATTGCCGGTAGCAAGTATAGCAGAAATGCAGTCAATAATTGAATTTTGTTTTATGTGGTCTCGGTTTGAAAATTAATAGAACTCACAGTTTTAGGGCTCCCAGTATAGGACAAGAAGATTCAAAGACAAACAGTGGTCATGCGAACAAAACTAAATTAGTACTCATACCATCACTTGAAAAATGGCTTTAGCCAAAGCTTCGAAAGATAATAAATCAATTTTGATAAAGCCCTTGATTACGAGAGACTTCTAGATAAAAATCATTGTCCAATCAGATATTTGGTGGTTTGCTACCAATGGTAGAGGATGTACTGAGGAAATCGGAAGAATGGAAGGACTGGATATAAGCTCACTAGATAAAATGTACCAACATCGGAATTAAGATTGACCACTCCAAAATTACGGGATATATTAAAAGCTAGATGGGAAAAATTGATTTTCAGAAAGGGTGCATAATCTTCCAGAAAAACCGTATCTCCTTATTGTGTGCAGGTGCACTGTGAAAAGGATTTCGGATTTTCGCCATTAGTCAGTCATTTACAAAGTGATATTAAGTAGTTACTACAAAACTACCATACCGAGAAGACCAATAACATAAACAAAGCTGCAAAAACTAATTTACTAAGTAGTTTCAGATGACAAAAACAATATAGGTACATAATATCTACCTAACCCATCCAATTAGCGAAATGTATCGCTTTCAAATTAGCGAGAATTATGAACAGGAACTCATGACTCACTTCATTGAACTCAGCGAGAATCAAAACCTCTGGATATGAATGACATCAGTTTAATGAATGATATTAAGGCCCTAGAGAGTGAATTTAAACATTCGTTGAGTGGATTTCCATGCCATTTCAAAGAGAAATTTCAGGAGTAATTCCGGTCGGATCCCCTGAACTGATCCCCTGCTAGTTGCTCTTCTGTTTTAATCTCTGTCTTATCCACTATAAACTTTATCATTCCGGCCTGATCCAATTTTTCCTTTTTTTCTATTCGGGACGGTTCCCCATCAGATTTTTGGGACAGACAGCAACAAAATATACGTACAGGGTTTATTGAAATACAAGGTAACAGACGGT
Source organism: Gortyna flavago (assembly GCA_963669345.1). Classification (NCBI taxonomy): domain Eukaryota; kingdom Metazoa; phylum Arthropoda; class Insecta; order Lepidoptera; family Noctuidae; genus Gortyna; species Gortyna flavago. The sequence goes on from OY770132.1 coordinate 3,509,900, forward strand.
CAACTTTCTCGCTTTTTGTTTGGTTTCAATTTCCACAAAAGAAAAGTTCGGAAACCTTAAAAATTGCAATAAATGCCAGACTCTTTTCTGTGGCCATTTTTATTGTTTAAAAAAAACATAAGTGGGTTGCGTGATATAACCATGAGAGGCATAACAAGGCAATGCTACCATTATGTAACTTAGATGTAATTAAATGCAGCTAGCACCCACGCGAAGTATATCAACAACCTTTCATATTATGTTCTAGCATTTGTGATCCGTTTGCCTATAAAACGTCGATCGCTGAATATTTCTATCGAGGCGCCTTCGATTTTACATTCATATTATTACCATTTCTTCGGACTCGCCCCTGTTTACTCTGAACTCGAGACCTAGTAGAACGTTGCATTTTAATATATCCTGCAGTCCGGATATTCTTATTAAATATTTGAGCCGTCGGTTTTTTGTAACAGTCGTCAATAACCGACGGGATTTTAACATCATCCGTGTCCAATCGCTTGTCTGACGCTCATAGCCCTGCAATTTACGGACCATGCTTTTGACATTGAATAGTTCAAGCAGTAAGTTTATCTTAGCAAAAGGAGCCAATATTTCTAAAGGTAAGGGGAAGTGCCACGGAATCATTTCTGGATTTCAAATATTAAATTAAATATATAATTTAAAATAGGTATAGAGAAGCCTTAATTATAGGTATCTTACCTATGCAACAGAGTGCGATGTAGTCGTTCGCCGTAGCAGCTCCTTGCGGCAGGCTCCATGCAATCTTGAACTGGTTCCCTTCAGCCGTCCAGCTCAGTGTCGCTCTCTCATTGGCACCGTATAAGTCCTTCTTCTCATCAACCTCGCTACTCAATGTCTCTTTGTCTATGGCATCTATGGCACTGTCTTCTTTGGATGTGTTGGCACTTGGTTCTTCGGTATCTACCGTCATTGGACATTCTTCGGCATTTTCGACCACAGGTTCGTCGTTTTCGACCACTACTTCGCCGTTTTCGACCACTGTTTTTTCGTTTTCGACCACTTTTTCATCGTTTTCGTCCACTTTTTCATCGTTTTCGTCAGTCTGTTTTTCGGTTTCCATGGGACAATCCACGTCATGTTCCTCAGACATGACTTCTCAATCACACGATATAGTTAAGTACACATTGTTTTTTTTTATTTGACTAAAGTTTTGTTGTTCAGGAAAAAAGACTCCAATATGTTAGGATCGGAAAAGAACTAAGAAATGTTCGGAAGTACCTATGCTACAATTCGAGTCCAATGAGCTCACATAATAAACTATGAAGCAATAAATAAAACTCACAAAACAGGAAAGAAAAATCGCGAAAGTAGCCAAACAAACTTCACAAAGTTACAAGATTCAGGAGCAAGAATGTAAGGGTAGTTAGTGAGAAGGGACACTGAGACTGACACGCTGGAGGGTGTCAGGGCGGTAGCGAGACGTGTGCGGGGCGGGGACGGGCGGCGACGTCGCGACGCCAGCCCGGCCGGCGCCGCCGCCGCCGCCGCCGTCGACCTACTGCCCACTAATGCGTCCTATTCAAGTCTCAGCAAATCACTACAAGTGTAATGATTACTGATACTGTTATCATACGGATTCTGTCTCACAAATATTTTTCAATAATATCAGAGGGGCAATTCTCGTAATTTTAAGAACGTTCACAGTCTGATCTCAGTCTCAATCTGTCAAAAATACCTCTAATTTCCATACATTTTGACAAGTGTTTGACATTTGTTTGTCGCTGAGATGAGACTGCGACTAGATTTTGAACGTTTTAAATTACGAGAATTGGCCTTCAGTTGTCATACAAGAGACAGATTTGCTAATTATTGTATTATAGGAGGGGAATTTTTGTGAAATGGTATTTGTACAAAATAACATAACATTCAGTGGTATATTATGCTAGTAGTGAATAGCCAATAGAAACTATTTGAAAAAATGGTTGTAAGAGACTGTGTCAGGAAATAATTAAAGGTTTGACTGAATGTAAGCAACAAAGTTTTTTACATCAAGTATCTTTACTTATATAAAATTTGATAACAAGGTAAAAAAGTCCATACGACAAACATCTTAGTGCAAGCAGATCAAAATCAAAAGTCATTTATTCAAACTAGGCTGAGAATCATCACTTTTCAAACATCAAAATTACAAAAGACAGTCCCCAAAACGCCCGCCCTTCACGAAAATGAATATATCATAATATGAGATAATGTAGAATAACAGAGATTGTATGTTTGCAAAACAAGATTGTGCATCAACAAAACATGGTTTTCTATTGGTAAAATCATAAGGGGTCTTATTCATCTAAGTTCTTGTTCAAATGAATTATAATTTTGAATAAAATAATGTTGAAAGTATTTGATCTTTTTACAATTTAATTTTTTCTTTTGCACACATTGCCTGCAGTACAGATTTCATTATAGACCAGAGGGGCAATTCTCGTAATTTTAAGAACGTTCACAGTCTGATCTCAGTCTCAATCTGTCAAAAATACCTCAAATTTCCCTACATTTTGACAAGTTTTTGACATTTGTTTGTCGCTGAGATGCGACTGCGACTAGATTTTGACCGTTTTAAATTACGAGAATTGGCCTTCAGGTAACACTCAACTATAGTGAGGACCACAATCAGCAATTTGTGGGCTGCGGGTTGGTACCAAGAGAAATGCAGAAAGAATTTTCTAGTAGGGCACAAAAAAGTCCAAAATCTAGCAAATAATGTCTCGTCCTGTAATAGATTGAAAAGAATTATGGAAAAGCAAGGTATATTAAAGCTAATAAATAAAAATAACAATGCAACCAAAATAAATAGAAATAAAATTTGCTTATTAGTTGTTGTTATTAAATGTTTAGATAAACTGTATCACTTTTAAACGTATTCATTGTGTAAAATTTGTAAATTATTTTGTTATTTGAATGCATCGTTATTTTTTCACTTTTTTCTATAAATCAATAACTATGCATTAAAAACAATATCCACCACACAGATCCTATGAGACGCAAGAGAAGGAAAATGATTTAACACCACTACATACACTTTTCGCAAAAATATTTTGAGTTTATCACACAAAATTCACCGTCGGTATTTTTTTCTAAGAGATTTTCGAAAAAAAAATTGGCTTTTCTCCAATGCAGGCGATTCTTTCCGCAGCGGATGACATTGACATTTGATTTGCTTAGAAATAATTGTGTACGAATCATAGAAAAAAACATTATTTACAAGGCTTTCGAGAATTTTATACAATTAATAATACGACCCATTGAAATAAAGTTAATATTTCATTCGTTTATAATATGATACCGAAAAGATTTGATTTTCACTTTGTTTTAATAGAGTTACAAAACGAATAAATCGTGCAACATGCATAGATTACTAAACGAACAACTGGTTGTCAAAGAAAACGTTTCAAAATCAGACCTCTGGTGACTTACAATTTTTAGCATTGGTTTTGTTATTTTCGTCCAGCTACAATAAAGAATGAACGCTTGTGAGACAGATATAAAAATAATCACAACGTTCAACATACTACATAAAAAAGTGAACGCTTAATATTTTCACATCTGTCTGTGTTATTATCACAGAACATTATTACCCTAGGTTATTATACATACTCTGTGTGTCTGTGGTCAGGGTGCTCAATCTTAGTACAAAAAACTCGGGACAGCAGTGGGTACAATAATACAAAATCACGAAGTATATGTTGTCTCTGAACAAAATAAGTTTGAATGTGTTTTTTAATTTTGTCGGATTATAATTGAACTTTACGCGTACTGTGGCTAAGAGATGGAACTCTGAAGCAGGGCTTGTTAACGTTACCAAATAACAAAATAATAACCGTTAAGTAACGTTAATTTCAATTTGATACCTTAATAACGTTCACAAAATGTAACGTTACTTGGTCACATTACCAGTAAAGTAACGTTAGCGTAACGTTACCGCAAATACATCAGTAACGTTATATTTACCGTTAATTTAGCTACGTTGCCGTTCCGTCTGTTTACATTTTTGTGCGCTCGCGCGGGCGCCTCGCTTAGCATTGGATTAGATGCACTGTTGCCGCTCCGCCACGCGCTAACAGCGCCGCCTGCGCCGTCGCCACGTAATACGTAATACGTGTCGCGGCGTAATACCATGACGTTCGACCTTCGCAATTTATCACCCTAAAGTAGGCATGCCTACTCAAATCCAAACGAGTATGAATGTTAAAATCGTAATTTGTAATTCGTTCGTAATTTGGCCGTACGAAAAGAAAGAAAGGGATGGGTATTGAGATTGGCGATAGTGAGATAAAAATGAAAATCCAAGATGGCGGCTGCACAATTTTTTTTTTATCATGGGTTTCGTTTTCATAGTTTTTAAGGGTGCTGAAGCCAATAGTGAGGTCAAAATGAAAATCCAAGATGGCGGTTGTAATTTTTTTATAATTATTCATCATGGGTGTCGTTTTTATGGTTTTCAAGGGCGCTAAAGTCGATAGTGAGGTCAAAATGAAAATCCAAGATGGCGGTTGTAATATTTTTTTAATTTTTCATCATGGGTGTCGTTTTTATGGTTTTCAAGGGCGCTAAAGCCGATAGTGAGGTCAAAATGAAAATCCAAGATGGCGGTTGTAATATTTTTTTAATTTTTCATCATGGGTGTCGTTTTTATGGTTTTCAAGGGCGCTAAAGCCGATAGTGAGGTCAAAATGAAAATCCAAGATGGCGGCTGTAATTTTTTTTTATTTTTTCATCATGTGTGTCGTTTTTATGGTTTTCAAGGGCGCTAAAGCCGCAAATTCCGTGGTAGTTAGACGTTGGACGTTGGCGTTAGACTATTAATTCCTGCATGTCTAAACAACAATTGTAATAACCATAAATAAGAACAATTAATTACCTTGATTATTGTCTTCTGCATGAAGTACGCCACATCATAAATGTAAAACATAAAAACACAAAACAGCCGCTACCTTTATTCTATGTAGATCTTGAGCACAAACACAACAACAAAGAAATCTTTAAAATCAACAGAATGAATTACGTAAAAGTTTCATTTGAAGCACCATACAAAAAGCTGGACATTTTACAGTGTAAAAGATGTCAAAGATTCGGACACGCAAAAAACCAATGCAACAGACCATTTAGATGTGTAAAATTCGGGGAAGAACACTCAACAACAAGCTGTTTAAAAAGACCGGACACCGAGGCAACTTGTGCCAACTGCCAAGAAAAACATCCAGCAAGTTACAAAGGCTGCACAAAATACAAACAGTACAAAGACCTACTTACGAAAAACAAGACAGGAAAGGGCAAAGAAACTAATGAAACACAAACAACATAACACAAAATCAATACCGCAAAACCTCAACACAAACTGTACAAGAAAAACATCAAACTAAGAACCTCTTCAATCACTCGAAACCAAATATCACATACGCACAAGCGACAAAACAAGTAAACTCAGCAGGATCATTAACCGACATCAAGGACCCAAATAATTTTGGGGAAGTACTGGACGCCATGTTCAACAAATTTCAAAACATAATAAATATTATGTTAGACAACATGATGGATCGTATGATCCAATTAATCACAAGCCTTATAAAACACCCCTAAACCTTAGAATAATCACCTGGAATGCCAACGGGCTGACAGAATGTCGACAGGAACTTGAACTGTTCTTGAAACTTTAAAGAGTTGACGTGGCTTTAATCTCGGAAACAAGGTTCACGCAAAAAACCCATTTCAGACTTAAAAATTACATGGTGTACGCTACAAACCATCCTTCTGGTAATTCACATGGAGGAACTGCAATCATAATTAAAGAGAACATCAAACATTATTTTTTTGGGGAAAACAGAACTGAAAAAATACAAGCAACTTCAATCAGGATCCAGGATAACAATATAGAAACAACAGTGTCTGCTATCTACTGCCCACCTAGGCATGTTATTACAAGAGATGAGTTCAAGAATTACTTCAACACTCTAGGAAACAGATTTATTTGCGGTGGCGATTGGAACGCAAAACACGCCTCCTGGGGCTCCAGACTAACCTCGCCACGGGGTCGACAACTCTATATAGAACTTAACCTACATTGCGCTTCACATGGTATTCCTACATACTGGCCTGCGGACCCACAAAAGGTACCAGACCTATTGGATTTTTTCATCACCAAAAATATCCCGCTTGGACAAATAAATGTAGAGGAATGTACTGACCTGTCGTCAGACCATACACCAGTAATTATCAATGTTCACTCTAAGGCCATTCTAACTGAGTACCCACAAAGACTGTATAACCACACAACAGACTGGGGCAGATACAGAACCAAAATATCAGAATCCATTAACTTGAACTTGCCATTAAATAATGTAGATAGCGTTGAAACAGCTATCGAAACGCTCAATAAGCTTATTCACATAGCGGCCAAAGAATTTACGCCTTTTTCAAGACCAAAAACAACACAAATTGCCCACTATTCTAAAGTAATAAAGGATAAAGTAAATGAAAGAAGACTGCTGCGGAAAAAATGGCATTCTACGAAATATCCCCGTGACAAAAAAGTTTTCAACATGGCCTCTGAGGAACTTCAACAAATGATCTGCCAAGCAGAAAACGAGCGTCTACAAAAACAATTAGCAGAACTTACTCCTAATAAAGACACCAACTACTCTCTATGGAAGATAACAAAAAGGCTGAAATGACCGAAAGAACATATACCACCCATAAAAGCTCCTGATGGCAAGTGGGCAAAAACAGATCTTGAAAAGGCCCAAGTATACGCGCAACACTTAAAAACTTTCAGCCCCTTACCAAGCAAAAATCCTGAACACGACAAGGAAGTCTCCGAATATATGGACGCACCACTGCAAATGAACCTACCACTAAAAAGTGCAAGCCCCAACGAACTATGGAGAGAAATCCTAAAACTAGAAAAGGGTAAAACACCAGGCTATGACTTAATCGACGCACAACTTCTCAAGCAGCTGCCTAGAAAAAGCATAATTCACATCGCGGCCATCTACAACGCCTGCCTAAGACTAGCAATTTACCCCGCTCAGTGGAAAATTGCGCAGGTTATAATGATACCCAAACCAGGCAAACCGCTCCACGATGCAAGCTCCTACAGACCAATAAGCCTACTCCCCGTGTTGGGTAAACTCTTCGAAAAAATATTGCTGAACAGGATGCGCCCCTATCTACCGGAAGTTATTCCTCTTCACCAGTTTGGCTTACGAGAGAAACATGGAACTATTGAACAGATACACCGTATTACGGATACTATAAGTCGTGCACTAGAATACAAACAGTTCTGCTCTGCTGTCTTTCTTGACATTAGCCAGGCGTTCGACAGAGTGTGGCACGAAGGACTTCTCTTCAAACTTAAAAAGTTACTGCCTCACTCTTTCTTTCCGATTCTACGATCGTACATACACAGTAGATGCTTTGAGGTGAAATTTAACAATGAAGTTTCTTCTTTAAATGAAATTTGCTCAGGAGTACCACAAGGAAGCATATTGGGACCCATCCTATACTTGCTTTTTACCGCAGACCTTCCAATGCACGCTGATACTATAACTGCCACCTATGCAGATGATACAGCCCTTTTGTCGGTACATGTGGATCCGGCTATAGCATCAGCCAACATACAAACCCACATCCATGAAGTGGAAAAGTGGCTAGATAAATGGCGTATTAGGGTTAATCAAGGAAAATCTGCTCACGTGACCTTCACCCTGAGAAGGCAGACTTGTCCCCCAATAAGACTTCATAATGAAGAGGTTCCTCAAGCTGAAGGTGCCAGATATTTGGGTATGCATCTGGATAGAAGACTCACCTGGAGAAAGCATATCTGGACCAAGCGTAAACAGCTGGATACGAAAGTCAGATCAATGAACTGGCTGATAGGTCGCAAATCAAGCCTGTCACATGAAAGCAAGATAGCTATCTATAAGACCATTCTCAAACCAATCTGGACTTACGGAATCCAGCTATGGGGTACTGCTAGCAATAGCAACATAGAGATTCTTGAAAGATTTCAAAGCAAGACACTGAGAACCATGCTAGATATACCCTACTATGTAAGCAACAAATATATACACGAGGACCTAAGTATCACTACCGTCAAACAAGAGATCGCTAGATATAGTGAAAGCTATCAGACGAGAATATCAACTCATGTCAATGAACTGGCATCCAAACTAGAAGGCACAGGAAGTATTAGACATTCCCGATTGAAACGGCATAGTGTCTCTACACTTACCGTGAGATTTGGTGACATATGATAAAAGGGATTCATAGGAATTCCTTACGCTATTAAGACATAGATCGAGATACCTCATCTGAATGGCTTATTGTGTTAACACAGATTGCCAAGTTACTGTATTCATAATAAAAAAAATAAAAAAAAATATTGTCTTCACTCATCTTGATGTTGGATAAATTATCTTATCAGTTAGGTATCTCACTTATTACTTCTCACGCGTAAGAATCGGCAATGTTTTGATCGGCACGGCATCACAGAGCGGGGCGACGGCGGGTGGCCTGCCCCCGCGCGTCTCGTCCCCCTCTACTTCAAACTCACTAGATTAACCGTTCTAAAAGTATCGATAAAATTAACGTTAATAAACAACTAACGTTAATAATGATTACCGATAAAATGGAGCTAAAATAACGTTAAATCCATTAACGTTATTTTAATATTAACGGTAACGCTGTCAAATCAAGGAAACGTTATGAAAATTTTACCGGTATTTAAAGCCCTGCTCTGAAGCAATGTTCACTATTAATTTGAAAGATGGCTCTAAACATAATCGCAACTTTGATACGTCGGTAACCTATTTACTACTAAAATAGTATATTTTTAACTGACTTCTGTTTTAGTGTATCCAAAAAATATTTTATATTATGGATCATTGTCAAGAGTTTTAATTACATTTATCGCACAGTTTGACATTTAATTATTTTTGATCAATAATTATCACCTATTGAAATAATTTACACAAATATTTTGCAAACATTCATTGGGATGCTGGTAGAATTACTTTGGAGGTTTTACTATCAATAAATTGGTATCCCCAATACAAATGTCTGATAAGATAATGTCTTACGCTCTCTCTTTAATATTTAACGATATTTTTGTGATCTTTCTGTGTAACGTTGCGCGTTTGTCGTTGAGTTGAGCGAAAGTTCCTACGACTAATCCATATTTGTGACCAAAAAGTAATTTTGTGAGTGGTTATGTCAAAACCAAGATAGGACTCCAGTGTAGTGTTAAGTTTGAGATAGTCTTTTAGTGCATCAGGTCATCGGATAAGCACTGCTGTGTAACTGTGTTCCTGGGTGCAAGGACAGTGGAGGTATGTCACATTGTCATAGCTGAATCTTGGAACTTGGCCTTGTACTTGAATGCAATTCAAAATTACGTTTTACTAGTTGTATGGTTGTCTTAAATTTTTGTTACTTTTCAATATAAAGTTTAATTTATTTCGAAACAACAATATTATGGGTTTACTAATGTTTGACAAAAAACGAATCTCAAATTAAATAGAAATAAAAATTAATAATTGTCTGCAATTTTTTTCAGACATGCATGCAGTTCTCCATGGATTTCCGAACCCTGAAAAAGACCGATTTAGATTCAATACTTGGCTTTAATCTATTGGCACGGGAAGTGATATTTTGTGACTTGAAAATGCCCACTTCAAACACTTTCAGGATAAATATTTATGTCGCATTAACAGAATAAACAATATTGCAGTTCCAACATTATATTTAACAGGTTTGTTCATTACCTTCATAATGCTACTTTGTATAATAAAAGAATAAAGTTGACAATATTCCTTTAACTGATAAAAAAAAAACTATAAAGCGCCTGAGTAAAATTATTAATGCAGTTATTCCTTTATAATTGTTTCAGGTTGTCACGGGATGGTTGTTATGGACAAATGTAAGCCATAAATGTAATGAAATTAAGAAGACCTGAGCCCAATATGTACTGTGGCTAGGACAAAATTATAAAAAATGTGTGTTCTCCTATAAAAATATACAAATAAAACAATAAAAGAATTTCGGGCGCCTTGGAGATTGCACACTACGTTTTAAATAAACAAAACTTGCCAGATAGAATCACTTCGGAGAGTCAGACCTTTAATCTGCCGGAGGTAGCTGTAAACAAAGTTAATGAAACGAAGGAAATAACCTTGTTAATACCTTGTTTAATTTGCCAGTAGCTTAGGTAAACTAGCCTTAGAATTATTACTTTAAGATTATTATTATTATTGCTATTATTATTATTTATACTTTTAACATATCTCGGGACCATGGGGTCCCGGTCCTTTGAAAGGCGTACGAGGGGCCGAAGCCAACTCGCAGAGGCCCGTTGGAAGTTTTCAATGAAATGAGGCACCAACCGACGATTATCCCTGTTCGCACTATGCAAGTGCACCCAAGGACAACCCCCGGTTGGTGTAGGACTATTGCAGGATATGGAAAATATAAAGTTGGACTATGGGTTTGGGTGGCTAAAGTGGACTGGTTACCAAGAACTATGGAAGAACTATTACCCCTGCCTGATCAATGTTTTATATATACACGGATTTATTATTATTATTTGTAGTGTTTTTTCTTCTCAGCTCTTTGGCTGGTTTTTACTACATTTACGGGTCGAAACCAAGTAAATGCAGCATGTTTTGTGTTATGTTAAAGGAGTGTTTTGTTGATAACCTATTTCGTTTTCTTCTATTTGCATGAACTTTCTGACAATGCGACATGTATTTAAAATTGCAGCTTTTTGAAGGGTGATATAGATGGTTTCTTTTAGGTTAATTAATTTAAGGCTATGGAGAAGATGATTTGGAATGACTCCTGTTGTGGAGAGGACTATAGGGACTACGTAAACTTTTTGTTGGCGCCATATTCTAGCTACTTCATCTTTGAGTTCTGCGTATTTACTAATTTTTTCAGATATTGTCTTCTGAATGTTATGTGTGTTGGGAACGGCTATATCTATTAGGTAAGTAACTTTATTTATTTTATCTTGTAGGGTTATATCCGGTCTATTGTAGTGAATTGTTTTGTCGGTGAGAATGGCGCGGTCATAGTAAAGTTTATGTGTGTCATTTTCTAAGATAGTTTGTGGTGTGTAATTGTAGTAAGGAGTGTTTGTGTCTTGTATGAGTGTGTATTTGATTGCTAATTTTTGATGAATTACATTTGCTACCTGATTGTGCCTATGAGTGTAGTCTGTCTGCGTGAGAGTTGTGCACGCTCCTGTTATGTGCTGAATTGTTTCTGGTTGAATGTGACACTTGCGACATTTATCGTTTGTTACTGATGGATCTTTGATAATAAATTTTCTATAATTTTTTGTGTTAATAATCTGGTCTTGTATCGCAATTATAAATCCTTCAGTTTCTGGGAATAAATTGCCTATTTTAAGAAACTTATTTGAGGCTAGTAGGTTTACATGGGATTGTTCTAGGTCATGAGGATGTCGGCCATGAATAACCTTTTTCTTCCAGTCCTCAATTTTTTGTTTCTGCGGGTCATCGCTAGTATTTTGTGGAGTATCTAGCTGTTCATTTAAGTTAAGTGGGGTGTAGTTGAAATCGTTTTGAACTATGGCTTTGTGAATGTTACTAGTGTGAGATTTTGATTGAAAGAATGTTTTTAGTCGACAGACTTGGTTGCGCCAAAGGTGCTGGATGTCTATTAGGCCCCTCCCTCCGTATTGCCTTTTGATCGTAAGCCTTTCTATTGCAGATTTAGGGTGTAAATTGTTGTGTTTTGAAAGAGTGGTGCGTGTGGTTCGTTCTAATTGTTCTGTATCTGTTTTTGTCCATTTAATAACTCCGAATGAGTATGTTAGTATGGGGATGGCAAATGTATTTAAGGCCTTGATGAGATGTTTACTAGAAAGTTGTGTTTTACATATGGCGTTAAGTCTCCTTTTGTACTCTGTAGTAAGTGTTTCTTTAATCCTAACATGTTCTAGTCCCTTTAGTTGGGCGTACCCTAAATATTTATATAAGTCGGTCGGTTCCATTGCTGTTATGGTGTCGGTGTTGTTTACGACATAGTTGCCGGGTCGTATCTTGCCACGCATGATATGAAGTGTTTTGCATTTATCCAGACCAAATTGCATGTTTATATCTAAACTAAACTCTGCTGTAGCTTCTACTAGTTTCTTCATATCTTTTTCAGTTTGTGCATATAATTTAATATCGTCCATATAAATGAGATGTGAGACTGTTGTTTGTTCTGTAGTGTGTTTGAGACAATATCCGGCCCGACAGCGCTGCAGCAGATGAGATAGAGGGTTTAGTGCAAGACAAAACCATAGGGGACTCAGTGAATCACCTTGGTAGATACCCTTCTTAATGGATATTTGTCGCGTTGTAATATTATTGTGGTGGCAGTTTATTTGAAGTGTGGTTTTCCATAGTGGCATTATGTTTCGTAGAAAATCTATTATTTTTGAGTTAATCCTATAAATTTCTAGGATTTGTATTAACCAAGTATGTGGAACACTGTCAAAAGCTTTTTTATAATCGATGTAGGTGCAATGAAGATTTCTATTTTTTGTTGTGGCATGTTTATGAATAGTAGAATCAATGATTAGCTGCTCTTTGCATCCCATATGGCCCCGCCTGCATCCCTTCTGTTCCTCTGCCATTATGTTGTGGTGTTCAATGTGTGAGTTAATTTTCATTGTTATAGCTGATGTTAGTATTTTATATATCGTGGGTAGGCATGTGATTGGTCTGTATTGGGAAGGTTCTGGTGAGTTTTTTGTTTTAGGCAACATGTATGTTATACCTGTTGCAATAAAATTGGGTATATTTTGTTGTCCTAATATAATTTTTGTTATGTTTTTTGCTACGGGTTTGTGTAAAATAGTTAACTTTTTGTACCAAAAATTGTGTATTTTGTCTATACCAGGCGATTTCCAGTTATGTAATCTGCCTGTTACGTGTGTAATATCGGCCTCTGTAATCTCTACAAATTCCATTTCCTCTATTGCCGTCCATTTTGTTTCTTCTTCTGTTATCCACGTTGCTTTGTCGTTATGTTGTTCTTGTTCTTCCCAAATGCTAGACCAATATGTTTCAAGTTGTTCTTTTGTAGGTTGGTTAGGTGCGTCTGTGTTATTCTCATCATTTGTGTCGGCGTCTGGTTTGTGTAGATTTCTATAAAATATTTTTTCATTAGTGGCGAATATGGCATTATCGTTTTTGCGCTGTTGTGCTTTTTTGTATCTTCTGAGTCTATGAACTTTAAGAGCCAGTTTCTGTTTTAAGGTATCTAAAAAGTCTTCAGGTTTTCTGTTGTTATTTTCGTGTCTGGTGTGCGTGATACTGCTCCTAAATATAGCCTCAACTCTCCTTACTACTTTACTTGACCTGATGTTGTTAATGTATTGTGTAAGCCTACTACAATCTGCTCTTAACTTTTCTATGTCTTTTTCTAACCTCTGTTGCCATGCCGGTTTGATGTTTTGTTTTGGTCTTGTGTTTCCTGTGTGTTGCGTGATTTTAAAGTTAAGTTTTTCGGATACGACTACCGCTGTGCAATATATAAGTGTGTGTATATCTATAAGTTGTGTATCATCGGAAATAAATTGTTGTAGTATGTTTTCATTAAATAAGTTAACTAACCGGAAAAGATTAGGACTATATCGAAGTTTAGGTAGTTTTGGTCGAACTGCTGGGTCCATCCCAGAATATTGTGCTATGGTTGTTCTGAATTTGTCAAGTATTTCTTGGATACATATATCTGCTGTTAGATTTTGATCCGCAACGGTTAAAGTCTCAATATCATTTTCTAGCGTTAGTATTATCGATTCGGTTTGTGTGGATGTGTGTGATGTTTGCGTAAGGCCTTGCGATTGGTTGTATGGTTGAGATTGTGTATAGGGTGTTACTTGGGTGTGCGGTTGTGAGTGTGATTGTTCAGCAGTGTCGGTTATGGTTTCTGATAGAGGAATAGCATCAGCGCTTATATTATATTCTGCTTCTTGTATTTGTATTCGTGTTTCTTCTTTTAATTGTTCTATTATTTCTTGAGATAAAAGTTTGTTTCTAACTATAGCTCTTCTCTGATCTGAGATTCTTTGTTCTGAGACGGTTATTTCAGGATATTGTCGGGTAAAAAGTTCATGCAATTGTTGTCTGTAGGTGGTCATGTCGGTCTCTAATTTAGTGATATAAAAGTAAGTTCGCATGATAAATAGGTTAACTTCTTTGCTCCATCTCATGCGAACTCTTGCTTTTCCAGCCTTGGTGGACGCGGGTAAAAAGGAACTACCCTCCCGCGCAACATTCAAGGTCGGAGTGGGTGGAATTGAATTTAAACTAGTAATGGGTGGTGATAATGGTGTGGGTGACGATGGTATAGATCGTGATGATGGTCTAGAAGGTGTGTAAGATACTGTGCTTGGACTATACGGTTCTACAGGGGTGTGTGTCCTGTCCGTCAGTCTGTCACCATCGTCAATGATTTCGGCTGTAGTATCTTTGTCGGTGGGAGCCCGCCTGTTCAACTCCTCACCGCTGACGGTTCGCATGCTGAGACACCCAGCGTCAGCTCCAGGTGCGCCCCGGCGATCGCCCCCGGGCAGCGGCCCTATACGTTTACTTTTCGATCGTGTCTCCATTTTTAAGTGGGTTTCCAGAGCCACGTTAGCCACGCCAGTAATTTCTCATTCGTGTGTCCGCCCCCCACGTGATTAGATGCTCAATCAGGACGTGTGGTTGTTTGGGGGGCTTATTATTATTATTATTATTATTATTATTATTATTGCATCTTGCGAGTTAGGTAAAAAAAAGATAATTTAAATGAAAACCCTGGAATGAAAATGGAAACCCGTCAAGAGGTGTGTGTCCAATAAGAAAGTACGCCTAGTAGAAGAAAGTCGTTCTGTATAAGAAAGGACGCCTTGTAGAAGAAAGGCGTTCTGTATAAGAAAGGACGTTCAGTATAAGAAAGGACGCCTTAATTCGGCATCCTTTCTACAAAAAATAAAATTTCTCCCTGGGTGCGCCACAAAATTTAGACGGGCGAATAATCACCATAGGGGAATTCCAGCTACAGCCAAATAAATTGAGGATCACTGCCTCGACACCTCCTTCAGGGTGTAGAAATGACCTACGGCATCGATAGGCCGAGGTTTGCCGGGATTCCACCGGATGGAATCAAATAATTCAGAACATCATGTGTCTTCCACGAAGTAAGGTCGCAAAAGTGCCGGATGTCAAATTGACAGCTGGGGACTCAACCACCACAGACAATCAATGACAGCAAAAATAACGTTCCGAAATTGAATAATTTGCGAGAAGCTATGTAACGATATAAAACTCGTTACATTACATCCCTCCCCGAAAAAATAAAAGAAAGCAATTTCTTTTATGCTAGAAAACAAACAAGGCAAAACAAAACCAAAAAACAAAGCTATGAAAAACAAGAAATATAAATTCCAAAAACAATAAAAAGTTTCCAAAAATATCCTGGAAAAGAATAGGATAATAAGACTGCAAGGAAGATATCCGCTAAGTCCAATAACAGCAAAAAGCATAGTTGCAATGACTATTTCTTAAAATAACATGCATATAAAAAACAAATGAGTACAGTCAAGCTACGAGCAAAACCGACCTATAACACAAAAAGAACCACATGAGTACAGTTAAGCACCTTCGCCACTGACTAACAAGTTAAATCCAAGATATATTACAAGTACAGTCAAGCATAATAGTTGCTGAACAAATATTGTATAAGACTACAACAAAAGTATACAGAATTGAGTGCGGTTAGGCACCAAAGCCACCGACTAACATGTATAACACTATAAAAAAACCAATTTGAGTACGGTTAGGCACCATAGCCACCGACTAACAAGTATATAAGAGAAAAAAAATATTAATTTGAGTACAGTTAGGCGCAATTGCCGCTGTTTAACGAGAATAATCCAAAAATGTTTATATGAGTACAGTTAGGCACCATCGCCACTGACTAGCAAGAACGAATTATAACTGTGAGACACAGTTTAAAATCTCCACATCTCTAAAGATGCAAAAATATAAAGAAGAATGTTGTGATCGGCACAACTCCACCAATCTTCCGAGCACAAACACCTTCGAAAATAAATGCATACTGTGATCGGCTCAACTCCACCAATCTCCCGAGCACAATAGCAGAAAAATAAATGCATACTGTGATCGGCACAACTCCACCAATATTCCGAGCACAATAGCAGAAAAAGAAATGCATCCTGTGATCGGCACAACACTACCAACCTTCCGAGCACAGAAGCAAAAAAAACAACGAAATCAAGGAAAAATATACCGAGATCCGTAAAAAATATAGGTAAACCTCTACAAGTGAAAACAAAGCGTACAAAAGTAGTAGGTACCATTAAAGAAATTTTATACAATAATGTATACACAGAAATCGTATACAAGACTGTACAAAAAAAAATATACATATCAAAATATAATAATAGGATACATATAAAAATAACAATAAGAATAATAAGATCCTTTGATATGAAAGATGTATTCGTGTGGGCAGAAAAAGTCATTAAAAGGTCCTAAGTTATATTTTAGAAAGTTAAGAAATCAAATTAATAAGTTTATAAGAAGTTACCTAACATACAATCTCATTCAAACCACCGATAACCTATCATCCATCCCATTATACATCACACTATCATAAGTGGCCTTCCAACAAAATTATCAAAATCAAGACTAACGCTTGGAAACCAAATTAAAATTTAATTATATCTTTAACGTGATAACGTCCAGCGGTACCCTTATTAAGGTCTTTCAGAATATAGACATTATCAGAGATCTTTTCAACAATTTTACATTTAATGAACTTAGGAGCAAGTTTAGCCGAAAAATAAGTAGAAGCATGAGATTGAACGAAACTCCTTCTCCACACGACATCACCCACATCAAAAGAAATGACTTTGCGACCTTTATTATAATAGCGTGCATTACGCTGATAAGCTTTTAATAGATGTGTTTGAACTTTATCAAAAATTTCACTAAGTGAATTAAGAGAATCAGCATAGTGAGTTCTATTGGAAACTTCCAGTTCATCTAAGTTTTCAATAGAGTCACTAAAACGATGTAAAGAAGCATCAAAAATAAGTTCCCTACCAAACGTCAAAAAGTTAGGTGTGAAATCTGTGGCTAGATTCACACTATTATTCAAAGCTAGTTGAACATTAGGTAAATATTTAGACCAAGTTCTATGATCATCTTTAACAAAACAAGCTATGCAAGTTTCAACAGTTTTATTATATCTCTCGACAGTATTGTTTTGAGGCGTGTATAAAGTATTATAAAATATTTTTGTGATATTATAACCTTTCAGAAATTCTACGAAATGTTTAGAAGTAAATTGTGTACCATTATCACAAACAATTATTTTGGGACAACCAAATTTAAGAAATATTTCTTTTTCAATAAGTTTATTAACACTCTCACCGCCATACACATTTAAGGTTTTTCTAGAACAACAGGCCATGTGGGCGGCGCGCGGGCCATGCAATGTCTTTTACAGCACGCCACGCTAGATTTTGTGTAACTTTTGCAGCACGCCATGTGGGCGGCCGGCGGGACACGTCGTTAAGTTTACCAGCAGGCCGTGTGGCCCGCTGTGATCCCACAAATTCATTTATTTTTATAGAGCTTGGCTTGCTAGATAAGGATTCGGTGTCGTCTGCTTTAAATTGGTGAGTGAAAGAGCTACTAATGAAAAAAAAAACGATGAAAATCGGACTATATTTATAGATTTGTAAGGTTCAAAGTCGAGAAAGTAAAACTAGTTTATTAACATTTTTATTGAGTATGTTGTCACAAAGAAAAATGAAATAAAAGAAAAGAAATTATTTTGACACAAACTTTCAAACAAGATAAATTATATGAAAATATAATCATAGAAAATTAAACTTTTATCGATTTCTATTTACGAAAATGTGAATTTCTCCGTAACATTGACCACAAACACTAGGTTGAGTCGGGCATTTTAGACACACGGGCTGGCTCTCTGGCGTCCATTGCAGATAGTCCAGCAGCTCGGTTCCTCTCATAACAATGTATGCACCTTCGCCGAATAAGTCGTACCCTGTGATGTGCGCGAAGTTTGTGCGAAATTGGCGCGACAAACTTTTGCAGCAGGCCATGTGGGCGGCGCGCGAGCAACTGACCTAATTACACGTATGGCCTGCCCTTACAAATATTTACCAGTTACAACAAGGACTATTGTCATAGAATTTAGCGCGCTAGTTGTGGTACGCAGGCAGCCCACATGGCCTGCCTGTAAAAATTAAAGAATCTATAGTGGCTTGCTGCACCGAAATTTATGTGGGCGGCAGGCGGACCACATGGCGGTGAGAGTGTTAATTACTCTAGTAGTAGCATTTATCATAGGAAAAATCCAGCAGTATTTAGTGAATACATCTACAACCGAAAGAATATATTTATGTCCAGAATAAGCTTTAGGTAAAATACCTATAATATCTACTGAAAGCATCAACATAGGACGATCAACTTTTTTAGGGTTAACCATAATACCAAAAGGAGGTTGTGTGGTATGTTTATAAGCTTTACAAGTATCACAAGCTAGAATATATTTTTGAACATCATTAAACATCCCTTTCCAAAAATAGTGTTGTTTTAATTTATTTAAAGTTTTATGAATACCAAGATGACCAGAATTAATGTCATCATGATTAGAACGAATTGTATCTAAAATATGTTCTTTAGGAATAACTATTTTCCAATTAAGATTACTACTAGGATCAAACTTACTTTTACAAAACTTATATAAGGTTTTATTCTCTACTCTAAAATTCTTATATCTGCAAGGAGACTTTTGACAATTAATAAATACCTTTTTATACCAAGGATCATAAATATCATCATCTGGCAAAACTAAATTATTTTGAGAGGTTCCTATAGCAGCAACTTCAATACGAGATAAAGCATCTGGGACTAAATGTAAAGATCCTTTTTTATGAACTATATCAAAAGTAAATTGAGAAATTCTAGCAGCCCAACGTGCTAAGCGTCCACTAGGATTGCTAAGACCTAAAAGCCACTTTAAACTAGCATGATCAGTTATTACTGTAAACTTCATTCCTTCAATATAAGGTCTGAAATGTTCTATGGAAGCTAAAATAGCAAGTAATTCACGTTCTGTGGTACTATAATTGCGTTCACATTTATTGAGTGATCTAGAATAGAACGCAATAGGATGTTGATCTCCATTATCATCCTCTTGACTCAAAACACTACCAATGCCAACAGAACTAGCATCACAATGTAAAAAGAAAGGTTTTTCAAAATTAGGGCACTGCAACACCGGAGCAGTAATTAAAGTTTGCTTCAACTCATCAAATGCATTCTCAGCTTCATCGTTCCAACAAAGTGGTTTTTTAGAATTCTTACTTCCCGCTGTTAGTTTAGTTAAAGGAGAGGCAATATCAGCAAATTTACTAATGAATCTACGATAATATGAGCATAAACCAAGAAAACTACGAAGTTGTTTAACAGATTCAGGACGTGGAAAACTTTTAATGGTATCTAATTTAGAAGGATCAGTATGCAAACCATTACTGTCAACTATATAACCAAGATAGCGGAGTCTATCTTTGCAAAAATTACACTTTTTCAAATTAACTGTCAAACCAGCATCTTTCAGTATATTGTAAATTTTGTGTAAATACTCTATATGTAAATTAAAATCTGAATTTACACAAATTAAATCATCTAAATAACAAAACACAGTATTATCGAATTCAGGACCAAAAAGTTTATCTACAAGTCTCTGCAACTCAGCAGGTGCATTGGTGAGACCGAATGGCATACGAACAAACTCGAAAAGTCCTTTTCCCGGGACTACAAATGCAGTCTTTTCTCGAGAAGATTCTTCAAGAGCAATTTGCAAAAATGCTTTAGAAAGGTCAATTGTACTAATATATTTAGCTCCCCCAAGGTTATCTAATATTCTAGAGGTATAAGGAAGAGGGTAAGAATCTTTTATAGTTACTGAATTTAAACGTCTTGAATCTAAACATAATCTAGTACTACCATCCTTCTTTTCTACAGCTAAGACAGGTGAACACCAAGGTGATTTAGAAGGTTGAATGATTCCTTCCTTTAATAAGACTTCTACTTCATCAAAAAGTTCTTTCTGCTTTGCAGGACTTAAAGGCCAATATCTTTGTTTAAAAGGTTCGCTAGTAACGTTAATTTTATGTTGAACAAGATGAGTAAGACCTAAACCTCTCTTTTCATAAGAAATATCTTCAAAGAGTGAAACAGTATCATTTAATTTTTGTTTCTCAGAAGGAGAAAGTTCACTAGCAGAGGTGACTGTACAAACTTGAACTGTATTGCTTTGAACAAAAGTTATATTTTTCCATAAATCTTTAGCTAAGTTAAATTTTAACCAAAAATCAAAACCTAAAATAAAATCAGGTTGAAAAGAAGGTATAATTAGAAAATTAATCTTTTTAGTTAAATTATCACAAGTAACAGGTAATTCAATGGAACCAATAATTCTTTGTGAAGAACCATCGGCTGTATAAGCAGAACTAGAAACAGAATTTATTTTATAACCTAACCGTGAAAATTTTTCATGACTATTTGAACCCAAAATACAACTATTGGAACCACTGTCCAATAATCCAGAAAAAGTATGGTTACCTACGGAGAATTGTAAATATGGTCTAGTGTCATTATGTTTAACAAATAAAACAGGAGCTGATCTATAAATTTGGAAAAATGTTTTTAAATAATCTAACCAATTTGCAAAGTCTTTGTTACGAGTAGCATCATCAGGTTTGTGACATTCGGCAAAATTTTCTTTCATCGAGACGCTCGCGGTTATATCAATAACAACTGGGGCTCGATGCGACCTAATTAGTTTTTTGACTCGACAGAGATTTTCTTTTCAGAGTTATTACAAATATCACAATTCTTAGATGTGACTCCAACCTTTTGACATTTAAAACAAATAATTCCAGGTATAGATGTACAATGTTTAAAATGATGTCCAGGCTTCTTGCATTTTAAGCAAGTTAAAACGGCGTTAGACTTAACGGTAGGTTTTTCAGTTTTAAAAGCTTTATGACTGACGAAAACTTCAAGTTCCTTTGCAAGAACAAGAAATTGTTCTACAGAATCGATAGGCTTACCAAATATAAAAGGTGTGTAAATAGGCAACATGTTGTGTTTAATAATAGTAACCAAAACCGCATCAAACATTGGCATAGAAAGACGACTCGCCATGTCCATTATTTCCGTAATAAAATCTGGAAGAGATTCAGAATTCTTCTGTTTCCTCGTACGAAGATCATGTTCCAGCAAATAGTCGAAATCCGGCCTGTCGAAACGTTTAAGAAGAGCAAGTTTAAGTTCGTGCCAAGATGGAATACGAAAGCGAACTGTGCGAAACCATTTCAGAGCAATACCATCAAGCAAGTCCGTAAATGAACCAACCAACAAAATTTCATCAAAGTTTTTATATAAAAAGTATTCTTCAACATCAGTAATGAATTCTCTAACACAAGATTTTCCGTCAAATTTAATTTTACTCCTTTTTAAATCAGGTAACTTAATTGCAGAAGGCAAATTCTTTTTAATATGTTCATTAACCAAAACATTCATTGAATTAAATGAAGGCAAAGCGTGCGTCGCAAAAGCCGAAGAAGAGTGTGCAATCCTGTCATCATGTTCAAAAGGGTGTGGTACTTCTGTCAAATTAATCATGTCCGGAGCAATATGTGCAACATTAGGAACTGTGCATGCACCATCAGGTTCCATGTTATCTTTAGCAGGAGGCGGAGAAGACTGAACTTCTTTATCCATATTGAATAAACGACAAGATAATTATTGATGAGTAAAGCAAAATACAAAACGTCAAAAGTTGTCAAAATA
This sequence comes from Gortyna flavago, assembly GCA_963669345.1. Lineage (NCBI taxonomy): Eukaryota > Metazoa > Arthropoda > Insecta > Lepidoptera > Noctuidae > Gortyna > Gortyna flavago. The sequence continues at coordinate 3,531,829 of OY770132.1, forward strand.
TTTGAAGGTTAAGTTAAAATATTTTTTTTTACCCACAAGCTGTTTTTTATGAAAATGTCAAAGTATTTAGCAGTGAAAAGATGCAGTAATAATTTACAGGATAAGTTTAAGTCACTTAGAGTATGATTAGGTTTAGTTAAACCAAAGTTAAATTAAAATTAAATATGAAAAAACAAAGTTATACCGCACTTAGTTTTACACCGTCACTTTATACAAAATAAAACTGTCTTACCAATACAATATGTTGGTTTTGCAAGAGTAAAAAGGTAATGCTGTAACCATAAAAGTTAAAACATACACAATAGTACAATAATGTTAGTAGGAAATGTTGTTTACTTACTAAAAAACATCAAGAAAACTTAAGTTGTAAATTACAACAATAGACAAAAGTGTATTACAGAAACTATCTAATTTGTTCTGTAAACAATACTACAAATTATAAGATGCAATAATAATCTATAAGATAAGGAAGCTACTTCAAGTCCCTGTTCGCAGAGCGACAAATGTCACGGGATGGTTGTTATGGACAAATGTAAGCCATAAATGTAATGAAATTAAGAAGACCTGAGCCCAATATGTACTGTGGCTAGGACAAAATTATAAAAAATGTGTGTTCTCCTATAAAAATATACAAATAAAACAATAAAAGAATTTCGGGCGCCTTGGAGATTGCACACTACGTTTTAAATAAACAAAACTTGCCAGATAGAATCACTTCGGAGAGTCAGACCTTTAATCTGCCGGAGGTAGCTGTAAACAAAGTTAATGAAACGAAGGAAATAACCTTGTTAATACCTTGTTTAATTTGCCAGTAGCTTAGGTAAACTAGCCTTAGAATTATTACTTTAAGATTATTATTATTATTGCTATTATTATTATTATTATTATTATTATTATTATTGCATCTTGCGAGTTAGGTAAAAAAAAGATAATTTAAATGAAAACCCTGGAATGAAAATGGAAACCCGTCAAGAGGTGTGTGTCCAATAAGAAAGTACGCCTAGTAGAAGAAAGTCGTTCTGTATAAGAAAGGACGCCTTGTAGAAGAAAGGCGTTCTGTATAAGAAAGGACGTTCAGTATAAGAAAGGACGCCTTAATTCGGCATCCTTTCTACAAAAAATAAAATTTCTCCCTGGGTGCGCCACAAAATTTAGACGGGCGAATAATCACCCTAGGGGAATTCCAGCTACAGCCAAATAAATTGAGGATCACTGCCTCGACACCTCCTTCAGGGTGTAGAAATGACCTACGGCATCGATAGGCCGAGGTTTGCCGGGATTCCACCGGATGGAATCAAATAATTCAGAACATCATGTGTCTTCCACGAAGTAAGGTCGCAAAAGTGCCGGATGTCAAATTGACAGCTGGGGACTCAACCACCACAGACAATCAATGACAGCAAAAATAACGTTCCGAAATTGAATAATTTGCGAGAAGCTATGTAACGATATAAAACTCGTTACAAGGTCTAACATTACAATAACAATATTCACAACCAAACTTGCCATGTGTTGGAAGAAAATCATTGCAAGAACTTGTACATCAGCCAATTCCATCAACTTCTTCAGGTATATTATGTTTTTTTTTATTTGACTCTTCTAGGGTTCCACATCAGAATATGTGTCCATATGGTCTCTATCTATCCATACTAATATTATAAATTCGAAAGTAACTCTGTCTGTCTGTATGTTACCTTTTCACGCCTAAACCAATGAATGGATTTCGATAAAATTTAGCAGAGATTGTATCCCGGGGAAGGACATAGGATAGTTATTATCGATATACCTCGCGGGCGGAAGCTAGTACCAAATAAAATGAAGGTAAAGTGTAATAGTCTTGATGGAATGGAACCCTTAGGCCTGTATTAATAAACGTTACTCAGCCCAGGAGCTCGCACTTATCGATCTTGAGGTCATGATCGTATTAATAAACATAATAATTGACATACTCAAACTACAGTTTGGGTTTACGAAATGAAAAAAAAAATGCCTCTAGCCTTTCCAAGTATGTTTTGGTTGTGGCCAAGATTTCATCTTTCACCGAGTTCATCTGAAGTTGGTTGTGAATTTCAGTATATATAGTAATCTTACGACATACCTAGCAAGAACGAAATGTGATGAATGATAATTCTAAACTTCGGCAATGTGACGTACAGCGTCGACTAGCTGAGCTTGGTAACTGAGATACTGTTTTCATGTGTTTATGAATTAGCAATGATCTTGAGATGCTGATATCGTAATAATGGCGTTTCAAATGATAACGCACTTGAGTACGTCCGTTGTTCAGAAACGTTTATTAATACGGCAAGTCTAAGACTTGCAATTTAATAGTTGAATTAATGTAATAATCCTACTGATTAGAAATTATTTAAAACAGATTTACTTTTGCACTCATACAAAATCATTTTCTACTTTACAGGCAGGAAAATATCTGCCAGGACAGGACAGCTCTCCAGGGCAGAAAGAGATCTACAGCTGAAAATAATGGCTGCCAAAAGAAGAATATGTACATTAAAAAATTAAGTTAATAAGCAGACAGCTGAAATAAGGCAGCAAAAAAATTGTTGCCAATCCTGCAGTACTAGATGTACTGCAGAATTGCTCAAGCACTGTAAAACTATTAATGCGGATACAGTGGAGAGAAGAAAAAAAAATTTATAAAGGACGACGATTCACGCTGCAAGAAAAAATTGTAGCATTATCGGTTTTTAAACAGAGTCCAAAGGCATATAGATTTTTAAGAAAAATATTTATATTGCTCGCAAATCAGACATGACGCCAAAGTTATACAATTTTTTTTTAATGATGGCGTGACCAAAACTGCCAAATGGTCTCATTTATTGCAGCTTCTTAAAGAAAACCCTGGCTATAAAGGCATAAGACTGATTCAAAACTGACTGAGGCAAAGCTAACAGAATACCACTTAAACCCTGATAAACTAAACAAAATGAAAGTAAATTTTGCATCGCAAGTATTTAGCAGCACTGTGGCTTCCAATGTAGGTACCTAGCAGGTAATTTATATTTTAGAAGAAGACGGATAGAAGCCAGTGGTGCCGCAACGTTAACCCGACATGCGACCAATTTGAGTCTGCTTTTGCCACTTTGCTAATCAACAACTTAAACAATGTCTATACCCAAGGAAAAAATTGTGAAAATGACGATGCTTTATGCTTTTAAAAACTAGTTAGAAAAATACATCAAAAGGGTTATAAAATATCAAGTATATTTTACGTTCTATTATTAACCTTAAGCTCTATGAATTCAGTCAATGTGTTGTTAGCGTCAGAATGGCTGGTTGCCTATGGCAAGCGGCTCTGAAAGTATATTCAAGAATTGCTACCCAATTGCTCATATTTGCTACATTTCTTCAATAATTGCTACATATGATACATTCAGAGAAATATGAATATTTTGTTGACCAGCCATTCTGACGTCAGGATGGCTGGTGGCCTCCGTGTTCAGCATGAAGGACGCAGAATTTCTAAAAGTTTGATGTATCAATAATTGCTTATTAATTGCTACTTTCACGAATTTTAGTTTGAGCTTCGTACATACATTAGGTAAAAAAAAAAATTGATTTTATTAATAATTGTACGCTCTGATATCTTATAAGATATTCATTTTAATGATATGCTGTAAAGGGCAATTTTAACCTACATGAAATGCACAACGTATCTAATGTATCTAAATTTAATTGGAAAAGGAATGATACTGTATTGTTTAAAATAGCTTGGTAAAATAATTAATAATTTTTATGTAATATGTGAAAGATGAAAATTTTTACTGTGGGTTATATGTAGGAGATAAACATATACCATCGCGGACTTTTTTTATCGATATTTTTTAAGATATATGATTCAGTAGAACCTACGTAGAACATTAATTTGATCTATCTCGTAAGGTTTAGCCGGCGTTTGCAATGTAAGCGCAGAAAAACGTTTTTGTTACGACAATCACTCTTGAATCACTCTTATCTATTGCTGAAAACTACATTTCACCTTGTTGACAGAAATTAAAAAAGAAATACCCAAAATTTACAGTTTTGACGAATTTTTGACGAATCCTTTCCAACGTTCTTTGAGGAGCAGATACAAAATTTTAATGATATCTCGGAAAGACTTTTCAAAATTAATATTCATTCTGCCTTCACACTCATTCGGTACTGTTGTTTTGGACCAAAATTTACATGTAGCCTTCGCTCCTCTCATCTATGGAAGCATCCATAACTTTTAGAAAAAGTAGACCAAATTATTAGAAACACATTAACTTCCATCCTAAATGTGGCCCTGGACGACCGTGCGTGGCAGCAAGCCACACTACCCATTCGCTTGGGTGGTCTCGGCGTCCGCAAAATTTCAAGTATTAGTTTACCGGCCTTCCTCTCCTCGGTCCACAGTACCGATAAATTAACCAGGAACATTGTATCTTCCTCACTGGTCGATTTTGAAGTACCGTGTTTGACCGATGCGATGAACGCTTGGAAAATGGCTTGTCCCAATACGGTTTTGCCCTATAACCCGTCTTCCCAGAGACGGTGGGATGAGCCGCTCTGCAGTATTATACGGAATACCCTTGTAAACACGTCACGTAATACTGTTGAGCGTGCTCGTCTGCTGGCTGTGGGAGAATGGAAGTCAGGCTTGTGGCTTCAGGCGCTCCCGTCATCCACCATAGGCACAATGATGGATGACTCATCGTTTCGGCTCGCTACGTGTCTCCGCTTGGGCGCACCTTGTGTTGCTCCGCATCGATGTCACTGTGGTGAAGCTGTCGACAGTCTCGGACACCATGGCCTGTCTTGCTGCAGGAGCGCATTCCGCATAGCACGGCACGCCAGCATCAACGATATTATTCGTCGAGCCCTTGTCACCGCCGGCGTACCAGCGGTGTTAGAACCAAACGGCTTGGTACACACGGCTACACATCAAGCTATACATTTCCAGTTTTAATTGACCTCGCATTGTATGGGTTTTTCGTACAATCAGAAGTCAGCTTATACTGGTTATGTATAGCTTGATGTGTAGCCGTGTGTACGTGACGATGGGAAGAGACCAGACGGCGTGACGTTGTTGCCTTGGAAGGTGGGTAGGCCTCTGGTGTGGGACGCAACGTGTGTCGATACCCTTGCGCCATCTCATGTTCCTAGCACGGCGGGCTGTGCTGGTGCCGCTGCTGCGGCTGCTGAAACCCTCAAGCGGCGCAAATACTGTAACCTTATAGGCAACTACAGCTTTGAGCCGTTTGGGGTCGAAACGCTCGGGTCATGGGGCCCGAGTCCGCGTCTCCTTTTTAAGGAAATTTCTAACCGGTTAGTCGACTCTTCACGTGACCAGAGGGCTGGGTCGTTCTTTGGTCAAAGAATTAGCATTGCCATTCAACGTGGCAATGCTGCCAGTCTTCTGGGCACGTTTCCGGATGACAGCGATGCGGACGAGTATTTCAACGCCTAGGTGTCCTTCGTTTTTGTATTTATTTATATAATAAGTTAGTTCATCATCATCATCTGCCTAGCCTTTTCCCAACTACGTTGGGGTCGGCTTCCAGTCTAACCGGATGCAGCTGAATACCAGTATTTTACATGGAGCGACTGCCTATCTGACCTCCACAACCCAGTTACTGGGTAATACGATACCCCTTGGTAAGACTGGTTGTCAGACTTTCGGGCTTCTGACTACCCGTAACGACTGTCAAAGATCCACGAATGACAGCCGGGACCAACGGCTTAACGTGCTTTCCGAGGCACGGAGGGGTCTCGGTATGTAAAGATGGTCACCCATCCACAGACCAACCGCGGCAAGCGTAGCTTAACCTGACCGATCGACCTGTGCTGCTGTTCTTATTTAGCCACGGGCCCCTCTTATATAATAAGTTAGTATATTAACTAACTTATATTAACTAACTTATATAATAAGTTAGTTAATATACCTATATATATTAGATAGATATTACAAGAAAGACAGAATAAAGTTTATTCTTACATTAAAATCCGTTGCGTAGTTTGAAAGATCTAAGCTTACAGACAGTGGATGAGACTGTTTCATACTATGTAAAGATTTTGTACCCAAACTGTTTTGCTTTAGCTTTTGCTTTTAATTTTGTTTTCCTTTCTATGATATTCGTGTAAGTACTGTACTTATTGTGATTTATTTTAATGTGTTCGTCCTTGTCCTTAAAACTTGCACCTCTATAAATGTTAGGTGAATGATGTGTTGGCTTATTTATTTAGAAGCGCACACTTGTATTTTGTTTAAATAAAAACATGATTAGCCAAATAAAATTGTATTTCATTTATCAATCCCTGAAATGAACACTTGAATACTACCGAAAAAAAAAAAACAAAAGTAAAAAAAAAGAAAAAGTACAACAGTGGTGTAGTTCTAACTCTGAAAGCTGGGTAGCGCTAGTTTCTTCAGAAACGCAAATGACCCGTTCCACGGAACAAGATTGGTCTCTATCTCACTCTATTAAAAAGTACTCTGTGTCTGTGGTTTATTTGAATTTCAAAGTTTAAACTGTGCTCTGCTTGTTTGTATTCAAAATAATAAATTAAATTGGAAAATGGCATCAAATGCACCTTCGGATTCAGAATCAAATGTCAGCGGTTTCTACCGTTATAGTAATAAAGATGTAAAGTATTTGTACACTTCCATGATAGAGGTAAAATACTAACTAGGTATTTAGACTAGATTTAAGAGAGACGGTTTTAGTTTAGTGAATATATTTGTAATGGCATCTTTTATTTACAGAACATGGAATCAATAAACCAGGACATAATACACGTTGAAAACAATCTTAAGAACTTGATACAAGTAGCCGGTCCTCTGGAGGGTCAACTGTCTGTGTTGTTACAATCACTGCCAAAACCTTCTGATAACCTTCTTATGGAAACTGATTGAATATGACATTGATTATAATATTGGAGTAAAAATACTTTAAAATATGGGATAGGCAGAATATTAAGTAAACCAACATCTGATTTAAAATGAAGACTGAATTTTTGTAACATATTATGTACCAGGATGACATTCTTGAGAATTGAAAACTAACTAGTGTAGATATTGAACTACATAAAATATAATAACAGTAGGTATTTTAAATTAAAAATTGTTACCAAAATAATTATGGTTATTTCATTTATTTATTACATTTTGTATTAAGTATATTGCTCAACTCATAAAGCAATGATGAATTGAGCAACACAGTTTCTACATGCAGTGCAGATGAGGTACCTAGGTAGAATATTTAGCAATATAATGAAAAAAGTGAATTGCTTGCTCAGTAACTTTCTCACACATATATGGCGGTGCAATAAAGTTTTTTTTGTAATGTGAACTTTTTGGACAACATAAAATCTCTTTCCATAACAGGAAAATCTGTGCATGCTATCATTAAAAAATAAACTGTCAATTCAATATTTTATAAGTTTCATGAGAAACAGGAAACCTCAAAAAAATGAGAATTTTGTGAATAATCTAACTGCTGAACTTTTGTAAAAATGCCAGAAGAGATCACAGTGAGCACCAGGGCGAAGTCGCCGAGTCGCACAGAGGCGATTTCCAAAGCTCTAGTCAATCGGCCTATATATAGCAATGGTGTTCTTATAGGCTAGTATCACACAATAAAATTATCCTAGTGCCTCTAAATAAATAATGCTCTTATCATAGTTATAAAAATCGGCCCATACTAGTTAAAGCAATATATTCTGGAAAAACCCTAATATTTCTCCATTGCATTGCTGGCACCAGCCTAGTTATGACAGCAAAATCTCTGGAATTCTCAATTCCGGAAAATCTTTGAAGGCTACAATACATAACAAAAAAAACATAAATAAGATTACTTTGAATAAAATTAACTTGTAAATATTTCTATGTGGCAGCATTAGGTACATCTCAATGTTTTATTTCCTCTACTGCCTAAACGCCAAATCCATTTCGTCACCACCCTGCATATCTACATCATTGAACAATCACTCTCTCCATTCAGCCAACTGGGTGGAAGACCGGACAGAATGCATAAAAAACGGTGCCCTCTACTTCCCTCCAAAAGAAGAAATAGACTATAAAAAAATGAAACCAGAATCGAGGCAGCGAGACTTTAGACAAAATAAATTAAATAGTACACAGGTCAGGCAAAATAAATTATTAAATAGGTAGGTAGCATACATAATAAATTAAATAAGTAACTTTTTTTGGTGCTTGGTGGAAATCCTCATGGACTTCCTTCGCGTCCTTTGCAGACATGACATCCTCGCAAAATGAGGCAACCCAAATTAAATAGTACCTACATTATATTCTAAGTCCCTCATTGCCACGTCGCGTTCTTTGCCTGCCAACAAGTAGCGGATTGACCCTATAAATTGGAATTGTTTTACAGAGTAATTTCTCATCAATAATACGGCACGATAGCCATGACGCGTGTGATAATTATGCGACGACAAACGACCTTGTGTACCACCATCTGCCGAAGCCTCTGTGTGGTCCCAATCAGCGTTATTATAAAAGAGCGCAGCATCAGTTCTATCCTCAACCAGACCTCATGAAATGTTTTGTAAGTACTTTCCTATTTACTGTACGTAACGTATTCATCTCTGTAACTACGTCATTGCGACCGCTACAGCCACTACTAAGAAGTATCTCGTGAGTTAGCCCCCGTACCGGGCAACTTTTTTATCGAACACTAATTTTTTCAAAGCAGAATTAAAAGTCCAACAGCATGTTTTTTTGACGCGCTGGAATACTCTCTGTTGGATTATTAATGCCAAGTTCAACACCGAGTTGAAAATTTAGTGCGCGGTAAAAGACACGGCATTCGATTCCCAGGTCGGGCAGGTTGTTTTGGGTTACTACTTACTTCCCTCCTTTTTTAGGGCAATGTGACCGAGTGGGGGTTGAGAAAGCAGTTAAAATACGAGTGGAAGTGCACAGATGTGTCTGACTACATATCGACCCTGTATGAAGACACGTTTGTGCCCCCACGGCCTGACCAATACCTACAACCAAACGAGAGGAAGGCGCGAAACTCGTAAGTAGTTGTAAAGCTGCTTGTTGCTCGCTCTGCTCAAAAAATCGCCCCGTCTTTCACGTGGTCTAAGAATCAAACAACATTATACAATTTTACATTTTTATTGCAGGAGTTTCACAAAAAGTTTCTTATTTAAGATGACAAAATCAAAACAATGATAACATCAAGAATCATTTTTCCACTTTTTGCAAAATATTATTTAGTCTTTACAATATCACATTTTGTTCGAGAATAGGACAGTGACGTCCATATAAAATTGTTAACAATACAATAATTCTTAATGCTTTCATATCGCCAACACCTGGCACCAACACGAGATCAGCAAATACGTCTTATAAACTAAGTTTAGTCTCAAACGTTACAACTAACAATCGCTTACAACTAACATGATATAACTTAACAAAATGTTCTTAACATAATGGCAGTTCACGGAACTTTCATAAAAATTTATAAAATAAAGAGGTAAGAGCAAGACAAAAATACGTACGAATTTAAAGAAAACAACATGTTAGAAAATATGTCAAGGCAGTTGACTTATTGACTAGTCGTCAAGCGTCAGCGAGATGAGAAGGAATCCACTTTCGGCAGCTTTATAAGACCGGACCCGCCGGGGGTCTTGAACATACTGCTTTGTACGTAATGCCGATGTTGAGCAAACGAGTTCGCAGACATGTTTTGTTGAGCAAATTGAGGCTGAGGTATGTGGACATGACCATTATACTGCATTTGTGGAAATACTGGCGAGCTTATTCGGCTAAAGTTTTGCGGCGACTGAAAACCATTAAAATGATGACTTATGGCTGGAAAGTGGTCTAACACCATTGGTTCCCCGCAGACAGACTCTTCGCGGGACGGAGGCTGCGAGAACACATTGCGTTGGTTCAAGCTAGATGTCTGAGATTCAAAACCGGAACTTTGGCTTGAGGAACGACTTCCGTCAACATTGAATATCTGACGCTCACCTTCAGAGCCCCAGTAGCCACCTGCCACCCAAGAAGTACTGTGACCAAGCTTGCTCGGCGATATTAGAGGCCTAGAACGAGCCATAGGCGTCGGAGCAACAAAACTGGGAGTAGCAGTAAATTTTCTTAAAGAGAAGATTGAATTAGTTTTCTTCTTTGTCTTTGTAGGACTACCTATACATAAGGAACTAATGCTTTCATCTAATTCAGAGTCTGAGTCATCCTTTATGAGTTTCTGATATTTATTGAAGGAAGGTTTAACAAAGACAGTGTCAGATACAGAACTTGGACTTTTGCTTATCACAGAATTGACACAAAATGTTGAATTTAGTTTGGGTTTTGTCCACATACTGTCAGATCTTGGTGTAAAGACCCTGCCATTCATCATGCTGGCATTCAGCAGACCAATATTTTCGTTTGAGGACTCAGAAAAGTTGTGTAAGCCAAATTTACTTAATGAGACATCGTCATCACTGTCTAAATGCATAGGGTCGTCGTCATCATCAATAAGCGTGCTTGCTGAGGAGTTTGCCAGGTTCTTCATCCGTTTTGGTGAAGTAGGGGGGGGGCTCATGTCTACTCTTCTGGTTTCTGTCCTGATTGATTTGTACACCAATATTACTATAAAGGTACATAATGTCTGCAAAAAATTAATTTTATGATTATTTTTTATTTGTATAAATTTTTGCAAGTTTTTAGACTGGCAAGAATATTTATTTTAGAATAAAATTAATGAGTATTACTTTGTTTTATTGCTTTGCAAAATTGAAACACCAAATATGATGATATTTAGTTTAAACTCTGACAATACAATTTGGTTCTGAAATTGATTAGAATTTTGAAATACAAGACTTGAAAAGATCTGATGGTACCAACCTTAAAGAAGCTCAAATAAATAGGTTCCACAGCCACATAGCGATGTCCTATCGTAGCAATCACAAATATCAGCCATTGCAAGTCAATTAAAATAGTATTCTTCAAGCTGTTCACATTCCAGATGAGTCCAATTATTTGTAAAAAGCATACAAAACTTCCTAAAGTTTCCTGTGTGGTCATATTAAATTGGTCTAAATGTGTCTGTCTAAAATTAAAACTTTTTGGCATCATGTTCACAATATTTATGTCATAGAAATAATTTTCTAGTGCTGGGAATGTCATAGTTGTCTTCATCTCAATGATAGAGTATATTCTTTGTAGTAGACCAAGTACTATCTCCTTTATATTAGTTATTGTACTAAGTAAATTCTTGTATCTTAATGTTAGGTTTGTGTATAATTCAAAAGAAACCAGTATAAAAAGTATAACTGCTATAAGCATTGAGGTATTGTTTATAAGTGTTCTCAGCAGCTTGTTTTGTTTCAACTGCTTCTGATTCATCTTATCTGATGTCCTTGTTTCTAATAATTTAGACCCCAGTAGGGTTTCTTTCTCTTTGTGCAGTTTCAATTGGAGAACTTTTCGGCAAGGGCTGCATAGCTTGTATGCCTTCTCTAACTGCATCCTGAAAATTAGAAATACTTCTTAAGCAACAATATAACATAACATAATTAAATAACAAGTCACAAGACAATGTCTCCTGAATTAAAATTACATGGTACACTATTAAATTAGATGGTAATTTTATCAATTTTAGGCGTGTTCACCAATTCCAAATCGAAGCACTCATTTAGCACACAAGAATTTACGTTAATTTACTAGTTCAACCCAGCCTAGTTAGTGGTTCTAAAGAACTGTAAATTACAACTGGTATGCAAATTTTCTGATATAGCAAGAATTAATAAAAAACTGGATCAGTAAACATGACTTCTTATGATGACTGATAACATTAATTAAACAATTAGCAGCAACCGAGATAAGTAAAATGTGCTAAACAATATGGCCTTTCTAATGAATGGCCATAAAAATGTGTTTGCACTTCAAATAATACTAACCTTATGATAATTGTTTTTTTTTTACCTTTAATTTTTTTTTTAATTTGTCTAGAAACATTTACATGTCTGAGTGGGAGTTACAATAGCCATACACTTTACAATATGCACAAGTCTAGACTTTCACAAGTCTGCATGACACTGAATGGCTTGGATTTTTGTGCTAATTCATCCCACACTCCCAATGTATACTTGTGAAAGTCCAAATTTGCGCAAGTATATAACATATAACATGTGTGGCCTGCATTAAGAAATGAGTAACTTCAGTTTTTACACCCTGAACTAAAGAAGTAAAGGAAAATCAATTCTTATTTTACTTGCCGTGTTAAGAACGAAGTCCTTAACATGGCCAATAATTTTATTAGACCAGTATCAAGTACTTTTGGTGATCATCTTGACCTAGAAACAAGATATAATGTAGGTTCGTAGTTTAAAATATAGTTACCTGTATGATTCTATTTCATCATCAAACTTCCTCTCATTCATAGGAACAAAATTGGCTAGTTGTGTCACTTTCAACTGTTGATTAATATTACACATCTTGCAGAGACCATTCCTGGGTGGACTATTCCTAAATACTTTAGGTATTTGGTGACCCTGGTCATTGAATGCGGTAACTGGTTTATTGTAATCACCATCCTAGAATTATGAAAAAATATGATTATGAGGACAGCCAATTAGTGCTTTTGGCTTGTCAAAAGTCCTTATGCTATCCAAATGCTGTTTTCATACAGGCCGCCCCTAAGACGACCCACTGACCGGGATTTCACACATACAGTACAAGTAATTGAACAAAACATGAATTTTGTCAATAGATGTTTGTCATTCATGTCAAGCACATGCTAGTTTCATGATGGGATTTTTATGAACAAGCAAATATACTGCCCGTTTCTAGGCTTTTTTTATAACATTTCAAATGACCTATACAGCTGAAACATTGCCAATTTCTATCAAAAAGATTAGGTAAGAAATTAAAAAAAAACTTCTTCCAAAATCCGTCTAATAAAGGAGTTTTTAAAGAGATTTAGAGCTAATTAAACAATGTATACGATGTAGCACTTATTGTAATAGTAATTACATTCATAATCAGTAATAACCTTACCTTGGTGAACCCATTGTACTGCTCACATTTTGGGCAAGTCCAGCTGTTCCGAGCTGGATATTTTATCCAAAAATTATTATTACAGAACCAACAGTTTACGCGCCACGGCAAAGCAGACCTGAAAAAACAATTAAAACATTTTTTTAGTTTCTGTCGGGCGGGAAAGCGTTATCTATAACCTCACCAACTCACCGTAGTTTATAAAGTAATTTTACGAGTAACACTGTACAAAAAACAACAGCTATACTTAACAGCACTGACTCCATTTTATAAATATATTTCATTTTTGTCAAACTTTATTTCCTAAAAATTCATATATTCCCTAACCTAAAAGTACACCCATTTTGTTTGCCACAGACAATTTTTTAGGTTTTTTAATTTTTTTATTTCACAGATAGGTTACTATCCCGCCTGCCTAGGCATAGAGAAAAGTAATAGTAAGCCGGTACCAAACGCATGGCACTTGCAGCGAACTACAAACCTATTAGGTACGTCTACAAAGACAAAAACGTGTGGATGTATCGTAAGTGCTTGAGTTGGTTGGCTTGGCGCAAGTTTCGTTTGAAATCATTTGATTTGTGCATAAAACACGATTGGGTCAGCAGATTGATAGCAAGTGCTTGCAAGCCGCCACGTTACTTGTAAATAAATCTAGAAATAAATAAACAACAAGGCACGACCCTGCCCAAAGTGCCCTGCAGTGCTGCATACTTAATGCTGGACTTGATTGATCGATCCAGTGTTACTGGATTCCACCGCTGCCGCTGAAATGAGTTACTGGACCCTAAGACTGGACCATGGATATGGACTGGACCACCGGACCACTAATATCATAGACACTAGAAATTTTGAAAATGACATTCATTATTTAGGGCGCGTTCCTATTTGAGCGTGCTTAAACCCGTACCGAATTGGCGTGAGCGCGATAACGATGTCCCGTGAATCGTCATAGTTGACGTCATGACATGCGCCATCTTGCGATAACGCCGACCATGCCTCATACCAAGGCCGCCTTCCGAATTGGCTAATATCGCTCACAGCACTCAAATCGTCTGACATGCGTTCCATAATGGATATCACGATTATGGCCGCCTTCCGAATTGGCTAGTATCGCTCACAGTCACAGCATTCAAATCGTCTCACATGCGTTCCATAATGGATATCACGATTATGACAGCTGAGAGCTGTCAACAATTCGGAACACTCGTTAGCGCGCTCACAGTGCTTACTCGGTGTCAAATGATATTACGGCAGTATTTCTTCATAAAAACACCACACGTTTCTTCTTTTCTTTGTTTAGGTAGCGACTGTCAGCCAGAAGCACAATTTCGAAAATGCCACGGTATTAAAAAGATATGATGCAGCTCAAAATAAAACACACTGACACATCCTCATCCTCACACACACACACACGGTCATTTTTGACAGCGCTCACGGTGATATTAGTACGAGGCATGGTCGGCGTTATCGCAAGATGGCGCATGCCGTGACATCATCTATTCACGGGACATCGTTATCGCGCTCACGCCAATTCGGTACGGGTTTAAGCACGCTCAAATCGATTACATCGATTATTTCCTCAATTCGGAACGCGCCCCAATACGGAACCATGTGACGTGAGATGAGACGATTTGAGTGCTGTGTGAGTGTGAGCGATATTAAATTATTAATAGCCAATTCGGAAGGCGGCCTTAGACTTTTTTCCTCTATGATTTTGAGGTTATTATGTCAAAAACACGACGTAAACATTGCTGAAAACGACTGAAAAACACTTCCGAAATAATATAATATAGTGTATTGTACAGAACTAATCGTATAATCAATAAGCATACTACAATGACACCGGAATCAATTTTACTTTTATGCAACTATGATGACCAACTGAACACAGGTAAGGTTATATAAACTAATATCCATGTTTGATCTTAAAAAATCACCATTCCATCTAAATAACCTCTACTTTCAGATAATGAAACTATCAAAAAATTATGGTCCGATAAATGGTCCGTCGGAGATATAGAAATATGTAAAGAACTATTAGCGACGGGTCTTGAAACAGATGCTTTGAAGGATGTATTAAAAAAGTATCAAAACGATAACAATGCTATGGAAAATATTCTTTTTGTATCAGTGAGTTCATTTCTAACGTTTTGTGATCGCAATTGGAACCCACATCCAGAAACATTGAGTATAGAAGAGTTCTTTGATATGGAATGGCCTAAAGATGTTGATGCTAGTGTGACGCTGCAGAGGGACTCGGAGCCAATATATGTAAATATTCTCCATCCAGAACTGTTATACTTCTCTACACAAGTTTTAAATGTGCTGTGTAATGCTGATCAAAGTTTGGTAAGCTTATTATTTACTAATACAATAATAAGAATCAAAGATTGACTTATGATTTTGTAGTTTCAAGTAAAATTGTATTATCATTTTACTGACAGTGTAGGTAATCAATATCTTATCAATTTATGAATGAATTCGATGAAAAAGCTAGCTACTTAGCAGTTTATCACTAGTTTCTAAATGACATCAGGAATTCTGAGAAAGACTTGTCATCTTTAACTAGACAAATGTCATATGAACTAGCAATTTTTTTAGTTTTATTCATTGAGATTTGAGTTTCGTCATTGTTCAAAATTTTCTAGAATCACTACGTTTTCTCATATCACATCTGACATTGGCAGAATTGTCGACATCGGCACCATTGCCATAAAGAAAAATAGAATAGAATAGCAATTTTTTTAAAAGAAAAATACACTTAAAACAACAATAAAAATATAATCATGAAAACCGTTGAACAGCTTATAAAGCACTAGCTTACGCCCGCGGCTTCGGCCGCGAGGTATGTCGATAAAAACTATCCTATGTCCTTCCCTGGTATGCAATCTATCTCTCTGCCAATTTTAATCGAAATCCGTTCAGTGGCTTAGGCGTGAAAAGGTAACATACAGACAGACAGAGTTACTTTCGAATTTATAATACTAGTATGGACAACAATAACATCATAAACTAAAACCTCCACATAAAACTTTAATTTTCCAGCTACACTTATGGTGGTACTTCCGAAGCAAAGCAGTCCATCAGAAAGTTCTAGAAGATACCAGCGCCACTTTATACTCTGAACTTGAAATCATAATAGCCAAGCTGACAAACCTCCTGCATGTCATACAAGACAAGCCAAGGCTTCAGATCCTGCTGTGTATGGAGATAGGGCAGGCCTATCTCATGTATGGCAGGGTGCAGAGGACCGAAGAGTATCTGAACAGGGCCAGGGATCTTGCAGGACTGAAGCTGGAGTTAAAAGGTATTGGTAAAATGTTTTCTGATTTAATAGGATGTGATTTGTGGGAGGATTTTAGTTTTTGTTTATGGCAACACTAAATTTGTTAGTTTTCAAATATTGTTCAACAGAAATATTAGGACTACAACAGGACAGTGTGACGAAATGAAACTTGATCTTGTAACTTTCAACTGGAAGTTTTCTCCAGTTAAAAGTTACTTTGCCTCTTACAAATGGGTAAATATGTAAATGATAAGTAAATAATACACCACATCAAAAATTTTCAGGTATCCTTGGCAAAAGAACAAAGTTTCAACAAACAATAATACCCCAGCTCGCTTTATCCAGCGAGCTAGACTCCAACATACAAAGACCTTCGGCTGAGGAGAGTCATGGCGGTTCTCAGTTACCTCCCGACCTAGAACTGCAAGATGATGTTAGATTGAACAAGATAGCATATACTGAGACCATCAGCCAAGCTGAACTGCCAAGTTTGGAGCAGATTCTTTGTTTGCTGACTGTGTGAGTATTATACTTATTTGATAACCAACCCCTATGGTAAATAAAAAACAAATAGAAACGTCTTAATAATTATTTCAGAAATGAATGTTTTAAGCACGACATACACAACATAAAAGCGCTGCGACATCGCAATACAAAAGTCAGGGACATTAATTGTTACTATAAGTTTATAATTTTAGTAACAAACTAAAGTTACGCATCGGCCACAGATAGTATCCGCCAACCCGCACTGGCCCCGCGTGGTGGATTAGGGCCTATACTTATTCGTAGATTAGGGCCCACTCCCACTCACAGAGAGGGAGGAGGCTTGTGTCCCAGCAGTGGGAATGTTATAGGCTTATTATCCCACAGATAGGAAAATCAAACAGTTCTGTTTGATTTGTTTCAGTGCTGCAGTGTTTACTCAGAAACTGTACTAAGCACATTAAACGAATTGTTGTTCTTTTCTTTTCAGCCAATATTTAATGAAGGCTCAGCCGAGAGATGAGTTGTTGAACGAAGAGCTCGCCCCCTACATCGAAGCTGTTCTAACACAGAAGAAAGGCGCCTGGCCTACCAGGGTAGCTGCCCTGCTCATCAGGTGCAAACTGGAGGCCAACCATAAGAGAACTGTGGAGCGAGCCATGCTACAGTGCGAGACGATTGTTAATGATAAGACGGGAGCCAGTTCTATTACCAGGTAGGTCTTAAAATAAGCTTAAAGTATGCGGTTGTTAACTATTGCAAATTATTTGATAATTGACGCCAAAACGACAAACAATGTGCTCTTGAAAGGGTGCCACATCAATGTTCCTATGGGGCGATATTTATCGATTGATATTATACAGGGTATCCACTCGAAGTAGGGATCAAATCGAATCCCTATTCCATTTGATCCCTACTTCGAGTACCATGAATTCCAATTACCATGCCCACGTCTCTACTGGGCATTAGAATTTTCAAACTTTTTAACCCTGAGAATGTCGGTGAATTTTTATGGTTCAAAAGTTTTTTTTTAATAATTAAAAAAAAAAACTTTCGGGGCTGTCAATTAAATTTGTTTTAGTTAGCCCTTATAGATTTTTTATGATTTTTTTCTTTGAGCACTATGCGAAGTGATCGAAAAAAACCTTTTTTTGTTTATATACTTTTTACTCTTTCATATACCATGCCTTATTGAATAAACAATAATTTTCATAATTTTTATTGGAATTATTTTATTTTCTCCAGATTATCATACCTGTGGGCAACTGGTTTACAACCTGCATGGATGTGGAGGCAGCAGCTGGCAGACCTGTACCTCAACTTGGGACTTGTGAAAGCTGCTCTGGAAGAATACCTCAAGTTACAGTTATGGGAAGACGTTATTTTATGCTATACTACACTGCAGTTGAGACATAAGGTAGAATATTATTGCTTTCTTTGGTGGTATAAGTTACTGCAGGGTATAGAATAAAATATATATAATCTTCTTAGCTCTAGGAACACAATATTAGATTAATGTTGTTGTTGTTAACATGTAAGGTTGTGTGTCTGTAAGTCTGTGCTGAATGAATTTTTTTCTTTCTTTTCTTTAACAAAGTATTTACAGTTCGGTGCCTAAACTTTAAATACTTTGTTGGTGTATTTCCAGTGATAGAAATGTCCAGGTCTTTCAATAAATTTTATCTATTTTTCAGGCAGCAGAAGTGATTCAACAGCAAATTGATTTGAATCCAACAGTAAAATTATACTGTCTGTTAGGTGATGCAACAGGTTAGTGATTTTATCATTTCATTTCATAGAATGTGGTATAATGTTGTAACAATACAAACTACTTACATTCAATATTAATGAATTACTTCCCGGGTTATTTTCAGAATCAAAAGAAGTTTTGCCTTAGCCTTTCCATAAAAATAATCAGTTGTCAATAATAGTTGTAGTGTTCCCAACATGGGATATAAATTCTACTATTTTTAATCATATTTTTAACACTTCTTTTATTTCCAGATGATGTCAAATGTTTTGAGAAAGCGTGGGAGTTTTCAAACCACAAGAGCAGTAGAGCCCAGAGGCATTGGGGCAACTTCTTGTTCGACCACAAAGAATATGAACAATGCATTCCACATTTCGAGAAATCAGTCGAAATTAACTCCATACAGGAGAGAGTTTGGCTTAGATTAGGGTGAGTTTTAAATACGTAAGATAGTTTAAATTGAGTTGATACAGATAGATCCATCATGAGAATATAAATCTTGCATTAAAAACGCGCTCTCAAACAAATAAACTCTTCCGCTTTATTATTAGTATATAGATTTCTCTGCTAACAGCATGCTTATTAATATTTATTTCAGTTATGCAGCCCTTATGATGGAGAACTGGGAGGTATCAGCAAAGGCGTATCGTCGCTATACTTATCTTCAGCCGAACACGTTTGAAGCGTGGAACAATCTCGCTAAAGTATACGTAAAACAGGGGGACAAAAATAGAGCTTACAGGGCTCTGATTGAAGCACTCAGGTTCAATTATGATAACTGGAAGGTTAGTTTTTGTTGTGAACTATTTCGATAAAGGCCTTTAAAACTGTGCATTATAATATTAAATTATGCAGCTATTCCAAAGAGCAAGCAGAAGTGTTTAATACAACTACATTTCGCCAGTTATGTCAAAGTCTTATCTTATATGGGGCGAGCTTATTGACTAGTAACTGCAATTCACGGGCGCAAATCCAATCTCCTGGCAGCTACTGCAATAATTCATTTCACTTCATTCTGTTAATTTATTTCGTTTGTTGGGCCATCCGTACTATCCATACTAATATTATAAATTCGAAAGTAACTCTGTCTGTCTGTTTGTTACCTTTTCACGCCTAAACCACTGAACTGATTTCGATAAAATTTGGCAGAAAGATAGATTGCATCCCGGGGAAGGACATAGGATAATTTTTATCGACATAACTCGCGGGCGAAGCCGTGGGCGGAAGCTAGTTATCGTATAAAATAACGAAATAAATCCGTTGCAGCTCTGGGAGAACGTAATAATTGTGAGTATGGACACGGGGCACTTCGAAGACGTGATTCGTGGTTGCCATCGTACGCTCGACCTGCAGCAGAAGTTTGAAGATGTGGAAGTGCTAGGTCTACTGGTCCGAGCTGTTATTCAGGACAGTACAGATGCTGATGGGAACAGTGCGGCTAGGTGAGATTTTTAATCCTAATCGTAAAAAAAACCTGCATAGCTATTCACAAAGCTACGACACGGTTTGGTACCGTATCGAATGTCAATGTTATCGACGAATTCCTATAATCGCTATTCACAAATCTGAAACCATACAATTTTGACAGTTCATAAACGGTATGAAGACATCAATTCTTAGGGCACGCCGCGATAGCGGCGGTAAGGCCCCTCTTTGAGGAGTGGCTAGAGAGGCGTCACGGCGCCCTCACCTACCGCCTGACGCAGGTCCTCACCGGACACGGATGCTTCGGGAGGTTCCTGCACATCATCAGGCGGGAGGAAACGCCCGGGTGTCACCACTGCGAGGATCGCCCAGAGGACACGGTGGAGCACACGGTGGAGGTCTGTCCCGCTTGGGCAGAGCACCGCCGTGTCCTCGTAGAGGCGATCGGCAGCGGCGGCGAACTCTCGCGCCCGGCCCTGGTCCAAGCCATGGTCCGGGGCGAGAGGGAGTGGGAGGCAGTCACCTCCTTCTGCGAAGCAGTCATGCTAGCGAAGGAGGTGGCGGGATGGGCGAGGGAGAGAGCTGAGAGAGCCGCCCGTCCCAGCCGCCGCGGTAGACGCTCCGGGCGTCGGGAGCCGCGTGACGACTCCCGGCCACCGTAGGCGCGGGCCTGCGGACGGCGAGTAATGGGTAGCTCGCCGTCCGATCAGGACCAGGCCCGTGCCGGACGGCGCGTATGTGTTCCACGCGCGCCTCAAAGAGATGTCAGCAGACATGGAGGGGCCCGTTAGGGCCGAAGCCTGCCGGGGCAGCAGGATTGTCCGAAAGGGTTACCGCTGCCCCGGAACATAAAGGGCTAAGGAAGGAACACGGATGGGTTTTTGTCAGTAAGAGTCTGACACTCCCTTCCGCTCCACCCAGAGCGATTTCCCATCCTAAAAAAAAAAAAAAAACATCAATTCTTCCGACAGGTATTTGCTGTCGGAGGTGTTATCGATTAACAAAATATTGTATGAAAAGAGTAATCTAAGCAATAAGTGTCAAAACACGGTTCCGGGCAAGGTCCTCATGCCCTTGCATGAATGCAAAGAGCATCTGCCGCTGCTCCAATGACACTCTTTTCTGAAAATATGCATTTTCAATATTAGGTACCACGTTTTATAAAATGAAAATGAGCAAATAGTAATTTGTTTAAATACTGATAAAATACATACAACCATTTTTCTGTAAAAAAAAAAAATAATTTTTCACTTCTCCAATTATTATTTTTTATCTTTATTCGCTCAAAGGCTAAAGGCTAAGGCTAGTCTTTCGACCATACCGCCTTGTCTTCTGTGTAGTTCTCAATTATCTTTATTATAGCTCAAATCAAGGTTCAGAAAAATAATTGAGGAGCTGGCGAACAGAACCGGACTTGTCCACTACTATTCAAAAATGTTTTATTTTCGAATCGTGATGTCTTGACCTAGTTTCGTCGATCCCTGTTAATATTTTCAATCAAAACCGGCTAGAAGTAGGCAAAAAAAAGGCTTTAAAAAGTAAATTTTCATACAAACTTCAAATACTGATATTAGTTTTTTAGCTACTGTGTAAAATTTATTTTCGTGGACTAATCCGGTTCTGTTCGCCAGCTCCTCAATTATTCCAGATTTCCAGGTTTGACAGAAAGTTGAAGTTTACAAAGCAAGTTTAATAGAAATTAGGTAAATTTTATTTATTAATAAAATCATTGTTTACTGTTTTTTATTTGTTAATAGTTACTGAATGCATAATCTATAGTTGCCCATAATGAAATACTCAATAAAAATCATTTATGGACCACTTTAAATGTTCTACCACGAATATCTATTTACTACCATTTTGTCGCGTTCCCCGTATACACACCTAAAAAAAACCCTTCCACACGGATCTGTGAATAGCGTTTTATCGGTCCTTCGGTTCAGAAATCAGGTTATCGAACAAGTGTCATTGTCGATACGATAGTGAATCTTATGTTTGTGAATAGCTATGCTGTTCTTAGTAAATGTCTTTTTTACATTGAATCTGTTCATTATCGTTTCTTCTAGATTGCGAAAACGAGTTTTGGAGTTGTTCGGAAGGATAACGTCGGTTCATCAAAATAACCCCGAAATATGGCAGTTGTACTCAGACTTAAGTCCAACATATTTGCTAAAAGCGCAACGCTTACTAAAAGCATACAAAGGCTTTACCCAGGTAACTATTACTCAAACTCAAACTCAAAGCATTTATTTCATTTAAACCATTTACAGGCACTTTTGAATTGTCAAGAAGTCGGTCAGTCAGAAAATATGAAGCTAGTTGCCCATTCCAAAGCATAGGTACCTATGGAGAAGAACGGGCAAGAAACTCCATGGACACTCTTTTAAATTATATTTTTACATAAATATGAGTTACATCATTAATGTTGAATTTATAATTATATGTGAGAACGATGTAACGAATAATAACGATTAACGATGACACGACGCACGTGGCACGTGTGTATGTCACGATGTGTGTGTATACTATCTATCAATAACCACGTAACCATAAAAATGGGTGTTTTCAGCTTTGAATCAAGTCGATGTGTTTTATTTTTTCAGAGTGGTAACTGGGCTAACAATCCAGACACGTGTAAAAAAGTGGTAGAAATGGCTCAGGCCCTTCTCGAACTAAGTAAAAAAGCTAGGGAAGAGTCTGAAGAGAAGGATAAACTTCAAGCTAATCAACAACTGTCTTCAGCAAGACTAACTGGTCAGGCGGTCATCAGGGCAGCTGAAAAACAAGACTGGCCAGATACTAAAAGTGGCTTGGAAGATTTAAAAACGTTATTTTCTAGTGTTACAGAATATATGAAATCAGTAATGTAAATGGTGTTTTTTTATTTTTCTATCATCGCTTTTACGAAAGCTTAAGGGTGACGGCTGTAAACATGTACAGACGCCAGCACATCAACCTACCCGAAACTCAAATTTTCCTAATCAACTTTGAACCATACACTTTAGCGATAAAGTTGAAAATCTATCAAGGAAATTTGACAGATTGTAGTAGGTTGATGTGCTGGCGTCTGTACACGAACACAATGCTGTATTTGAGACCTATAACGCCTGGATACTGTTTTAAATCACAAAAGATCATACTAAGATATTTATCTCCTAGGCTAACCCCTGGGGCATGCTGGTTTTGGTGTCTCTACAGACACGATGTCATCATTATCATTTCAGCTGAAAGACGTCCACTGCTGGACATAGGCTTCCCCTAAGCACTGCCACTGCGACTGGTTCAGTGCTTCTCGCATCCAGCGGATTCGGACTGCGGCCATCACACACCGAATAATACATTTTTTTGTGAAAATCTGCTATAGTGTTAGATAAAATTTTATGTGGTAACACTTCTATCAAATTGTCATTTCGACGTTTTGTTCCTCAATTCTTTTCACAAAAAAATTAAACACCTATTTTAGGACTATATACATTTTAATCATGTATTTTTAAACGTAAAGCAAATCATTCTCAGTCACAGAAGTTTTAGAAAAGAAACCTCGAGTCAGAGACTTTAGCCTAGTAGGGTATTAGTCTATTAAAATTTTTCCTCTATGGTATTAGTGTTCTGTGATTAGCCTAAACTAAACGTAGCGTAGCTGTCCACAGATTACTGATATGCTGTCATAATTTGTGCGAAGGTTGAGGGGGTGTTACAGTTTTCTTCTTTCTTCTAGAAATTATAATTGATTACCATGCATGTATAATGGTGCATTAATTAAAAGTCTCACCATGGCTGCGGCTAACGACGAGGAGATATTAGAGGGTTTTCTCTGTCCAATATGTAAAGCAGACTTGAAATCGCCCTCTCAACTTACGAGCCACTTCGAGAGTTTACATTCTGAAGAACAAGACGTCCTAAGATCCTTGAAGGATATCTTTGGTAAAGCGAAGAAGATAATATTGAACAATGACGATTCTGATTTGAAAGAGACGTTTGATCGTGCGTTAAAGTTTAGTTACCAGGAGCATCGATACTTGGATGAGGAGCAAAGTTTAGGTGTGTCGCGTAGTTCCACGGAGTATTTGAAGGGAGTGAGGTCTGCGCGGTTGGAGAGATATGCGACTGAGACCAACAAGCTGCTGATAAGGCTGGATAAGCTTGTGTGTAACATGCCCACTGAACCCAGTCAGAGGAAACTACATGAACAGGAAGTGAGTCGAGCTTTGGATATCCTTTCTTTTGTTTTAATGTTTATTGTATCGAATGTGATAGAAAACCTACAACTACCAAGTTGTTGGTTTATCAAGCATTTATTTGGTTTAGGGATATACTAAAAGTGGTCAGAAAAGTAAATTATAACTTTACAAAAAAAAAAATGGGGTAAAAATGTAAAATACTAATAAAAGCACACATCCTGTTGCCTGATCTGTATTCCACAGACATTAAATTAATCACATGGTTAGATTCTCCTTGCTATCAATTACTATTTAACTCGTAATCATCAAAATAATTGGATTAATGAAGTACTTAGTGATAACACTTATTGTAGACTCGTTGAATTGTTTTTATAATGGAGACCTATATTGTTTTCATTCATTTAATCAGTTTGTTATGTTTACTTATCTCTAATAATATGACCTAGGTAATAAATATATGAGTGAGATGTGCTTTATTGAGTCAAGTTTTTGATTTAACCACTCAATCCCAGCCTGGTACGCTATCAGCCAATTACAATAGAAAATCAATTGTGTCTCAATAGGCGGTGATTAAGGGGTTAATAGCAGTTCCACAACAGATTCATTAATAATCGATTCTGAGTAACAAATTGCATTTGCATCCGCCAATTAAATAAGTGGCTGGACATTTTCGACCAGAACAGTCAGTGCAAAGAATGACTTTGAAACTATTGGGCAGACTCCACTGGGGGTAACTCCCCACTTGCCAACAGAACCATCTCATCTCAGTTTATGTATCCGAAAGATGTGATCATATTTAAGGGTGTATAGACCATCAAACTGAAAAACTTTCTCCATGGGACTGACATTATACTTGTGAAGAAAAAAATCAACTGTCCTATTCTCAACTTCAATATTTACTCAACCCAAATGTATGGGATGGCAGTTCTTTTTCGTGATTTCGACGAAAGAGGTAGAAACAGGTATCTTACACATATCAAGGTGAAAAAAAAAAAATGTTTATTTGTCTCAAAACAGTTACATGGATTATTACGAGACATCCCCAGTAAGTAATTGATAATATTTGTGTTGGGGTAAGGTGTATTACTGTCTTTCCTTATATTTCTTGTACAGACAGACGCCAGCACATCAAGCTACCCCAAACTGTCAACCTAACCTAACCTAACCTAACCTATTCATGTTAGAAAATTCTTTTTTTTTTTCTTAATATTTTACATCATAGAGGTATATTTTTATTTTGTCAAAGTAATAGGCACTTGTTAAGAGTAAGAAAACCTAATTGATCTGCTGTATGGCATTCCAGTGTGATGATTAATAAATAATCAGTCTAAACAACTTTGTATGAGTAGCACGATGGCCTGACTAGGATATTAAAGGTACCAATCAATGCTTACCATCACTACATAGTATAAAGCAAAATCGCTTCCCGCGTCTGTCTGTCCCTATGTATGCTTAAATCTTTAAAACTACCGAACGGATTTTGATGCGATTTTTTTTAATAGATAGAGTGATTCAAGAGGAAGGTTTATATATATAAAACATGCATAATATAGTAGAGAAACACTGATAATTTTAGAGGTTTTTAATGTAAGGTCGTAAATAAACACATTTTTTTGCGCTTACATTGCAAACGCTGGCTGAACCCTACGAGATAGATCAAAATAATGTACTACAGTATTGTACACCTTAAAAAGGTCTACAAAAGAGTATATGTCTATCTCTTATGGATAACCCAAAATAACCATTTTTTATCCTTTACTTATTACTTATTTACGAAAAAGCGATTTTAAGCAATACAGCATTAATCCTTATACAATTAAGTACCTTAAATAAATTATGCATGTAATATAAATTAGTACGGCCCTTTACAGCATGTAATTTAAATGAATATTTTCGAAGATATTACAGATTTAAAATGCAGGGACATAGCGGTTGCATCGGCGGCGGCGGTACGGCCGGGGGGCCGAGGGGCATACAATAAAAAACAAACTTAATTTTGTGGTTCGATCCCTAGACCCGATTACTGTACCAACCGCAAATAATAAGTTTGTCGATTTGTTAGTGTACGTAATGACCGTAGGTTATTTTATTACCGCGTAAAAAAAATATAACCCATGAATTTCCGACATCCACGCGGGCGAAGCCGCGGGCAGAAGCTAGTTAGATAATATAGCGTTTACAGAAGCCTTATATTTATAAGAAACCAGCTGACTTGACACACACTTTCCTGTCCATATTTCAATAGATACAGAATTTTTTTTTAGGAAATTCACTTTTTCACACAGTTTTTCTGGGCCAATTTTTCAATGTTTCTTTCCCTAGAAACTTTATTAAGGTCAATGTGGGCAAATCCGTCATATTTTTTTGAAAGTTGAATTTGGTTCACTATAACTGGTACTCTTATCTACTTTAATATAAATTTGATGGTTGTAAGCGATAAAGAATTTTGTTCTCTTTTATACACATCCACTCGAACCAACAGAACAGCCCTCCATATGTAACTTAAAAAGGTTTTTTTTTTAAACGGTCGTTAGACGGATTTTCCCGAGAATTAGGGCAAATCCGTCTAGTAGCAAATTTTCCTAGAATTACGCCGTTATATCAAAGTATGCAATTTGTAAACAAGTAAATGCAGATGTTGAAGACAAATGTTTTGTAGCATCATAAATATAAGGTTGAATTTACGTTGTACTCCCTAAAATATTTTTTGGGGGCTAATCCGGCCTATTTTCATAACCAGGGATTTTGAACCTTTCCAAAAAGTTTGAAAACTTATTTAAATATTTTTACTTCAATCATCAGTTTAGTTTTTCAGGTACACTGAAACATACCTATTTTATTATGAGGTTGGTATATTTGGTATTGACTTAAATAAACAGGGTTATTTTTAATGAATTTGGTTAGGTAATTTTATACAACGCTGCACTTCACACATTGTATTTAAAATCAAATTTCATCAATCAAATAATTAAGTAAATACTTAAATAAAAATCAGTTTCCGTAAATATATGATTTTATTCGCAATGAAATAATATTATATTAATGACAATTATTAGTGTTATCTACAAATGGAACATACCCATGAAGCATACTCAATGACTTTTATCCTTAGGTACTACGTAACACACATAAATCTTTAAATTTCAAAATTTATATTAGAAATGAAATATAATTATCTGAGCAGTGATAGAATAAACAAAAACAGTTACAAACAAAATATAAAAAAATATCCTTACGTAACAAACATAGTTAATTAAATCTTCAAGTTTTCAAAATACAATATTAGAAATAAAATACCTGAATATGATCAATCAGTGATAGCATGAACAAAAACAAAAGGGTTACAAACTACTACTAAGAAAAAAATCTAGTAAAAGTACACTGCATCGTCTTCATCATTTAAAAAGAAATCATTTCTTTTTTCTGGATCTTTTGACAAGTTAATTCTTTTTTTTTTGTGCATGGTACAGACGCCAGCACATCAACCTACCCCATTCTGTCAAATTTCTTTGAAAGAATTTCAACTTTACTGCAAAGGAATAAGGTTCATATTCAATTGGGAAAATTTGCCAGATTGGGGTAGCTTGATGTGCTGGCCTCTGTACATGGTCAAGGGTGCTTACTCTCTAATATAATTCCGATAGATCGACATTGGAATTGTCAGTCAAACGTCAGGGATTGGCTGGACTCACTGAGTCTAGCCAATCCCTGATGTTTAACTCAACCAACTGACGTTGACCAATGTCGATCTATCGGAATTATATTCGAGAGTAAGCACCCAGGATGGTCATCCGTGGAATTTGGTAGAGTTGAGCTGCGTTGTACTTGTATATAAAAATAGGAAGGATGAAAAAGGTTGACGACATATGCAATGGGGTAATTTCGGTCTATGACGATTTAGCCCCTTTGATATTGGACGGATTTTCCCACTTGACCATTTTGAAGTTACATATGTTTTATGACAATTATTTCTGTATCTACTGGTTTTTATGCATAACTAATAGAAAAATCCGTGGAGACACTTATTAAGCTACATGATATGCATACTCAGAAAGTTGTAACTTGTAAAATTCATTATTTACCTTATAAGAAACGGCAGCACGCAACACTTGAATTTCGAGTTCGTAGCACAACTAAACTTCAAATGTAAGTTTTTACTCTTGTCGACAACGTTGCTCCATCTATGAAACATAGTTGGAACTAAAAACTGATCCTGGTTTATCGACCGAACCAGTAACAGCGTAACTATCCTAGAATGAACTGTAAATGCATGTATACGGAATAGCCCCGTAGACGGATTTGCCCACATTGACCTTACGAACTTTTTAACATTTATACATATAGACAATGTAATGAGAATATTGGTTGAAATTGTTTATTGGAATAGTTAATTTAAAAAAAAAAAAAATATTTTTATTGGTTAAAAATGTTTGTTAATATTTTTATACAAGTATCTGCAACATATTGAATAGTTGAATATTCTATATACTTAATGATTTTAATTCTGTAAATACATATTTGTTACGGTCGCGAATCATATTTTAATCAACGTACAACCAACCAGCAAATTGCAAAAAACATAAAAAAATTGAATTTCACGGATATTTGTTAAAAATATCACTTCCTTTGTTTAGGATATAATAACAGTAAATGTGTTTTATCGTAAGAGAGATAGTCCAGTAGCCAGAAGTCTATGCCCTTCGATAATTCACAAGTTTTTTATTTTCGCTGAGTGGATGAGTATAGTGATTTCAATGCTATGTACAATAATGCTAACAGTTTAGAGTTATGCAATAGGTATTAAGTAGGTATTTCCTATTATTTCGTGTTGTAACTATGTTAGAAAATTTAAATTTAAATACTATACTGGTTCTTTCTAAGTACTATCTAAAGCATATATTAGTGAAAATGCTAACACGTAGGTACTGTGGAACAATGGAAATCTGAAAATGTCAAGTAACTCATTCAATAAAAAATTTAAGTTTCTCAAATCATTTCTTATATACTTAAAGGGATTAGTTATACCTTACAACAAAAGTTCTAACAACTAAGTACTATGGCTGCACAAGTAATTGTATTTTTACTTTGCGATTAGCGAAATATTGAATTTAAGTTTATAAATTTGCGCCCACATATTCGTAATAATAAACTCTGCTACATACAAAAGTTTCAACAAATGCATATTATGGCTTTTGTTTAAATTGCAAATAACTATTTTCGCTAACGAGCCGCGTAGCTACGGCGCGTGCGATCGCTACTGAGTAACATAACTCCCCCGCCCGCCCGCCCGCTCCGATCGGAGATGTACCTAACGCCGCGCCGCTTCATACTGACCGCTCTTGTTTAATGTTCTCCCTGGCGCTTATAGTCCAGTAGCCAGAAGTCTATGCCCTTCGATAATTCACAAGTTTTTTATTTTCGCTGAGTGGATGAGTATAGTGATTTCAATGCTATGTACAAAAATGCTAACAGTTTAGAGTTATGCAATAGGTATTAAGTAGGTATTTCCTATTATTTCGTGTTGTAACTATATTAGAAAATTTAAATTTAAATACTATACTGGTTCTTTGTAAGTACTATCTAAAGCATATATTAGTGAAAATGCTAACACGTAGGTACTGTGGAACAATGGAAATCTGAAAATGTCAAGTAACTCATTCAATAAAAAATTTAAGTTTCTCAAATCATTTCTTATATACTTAAAGGGATTATTTATACCTTACAACAAAAGTTCTAACAACTAAGTACTATGGCTGCACAAGTAATTGTATTTTTACTTTGCGATTAGCGAAATATTTAATTTAAGTTTATAAATATGGAGGTAGGTAGATGCCACAATGTACGGTACGTACAGAGGCCAGCACATCAACCTACCCCAATCTGTCAAATTTTCCCAATTGAATATGAACCTTATTCCTTTGTAGTAAAGTTGAAAATCTATCAAAGAAATTTGACAGATTGGGGTAACTTGATGTGCTAGCCTCTGTACATAGACTTATAAAAAAGATGGACTCCGCGCCACGCATATCGAAAGTGAAGCACAGTAAATATAGCGGACCGTTTGTACAACAAACACGCCTCACGCTCACATTTACATCGTAGTATGCCGACCGGCCGCCATTACGTGACACGACAGCGTCAATCGTAAATCACGCACACATAGATCGGTACGGTGCTTCACTGTCGATATGCATGGCGCGGAGTCCATCTTTTTTTATAAGTCTATGGGTAGTGTAATACCTAATAACAGAGTGATGGCCGCCATACTAAAAAGTGCAACTGTAAATTAGTCACAAATGCACCCAAAGGAGCTATATTCCATTTACAATAAGATTAGACATTTAAACAAAACTTTACAGTCCGTTCAACCGATTTTTACTTCTATTCCATAGGCATAAGGGTGGCATTAAAAGCAAAAACATGATTATAATACCAACTGTTATTGCAGCTGCCATTTGTCATGCCACCAACGCAATAGAAGTAAAAATCGGTTGAACGAACTGTAAAAAGATTTATTTCAATGTCGAATCTTATTGTGAATGTTTCAATGAAATGGTGGTTGTGTTCAATGAAAATTTAAAAGCACCATCTGTTTGACAGATCGGAGTAGGTAGACAGCATTTGTTATAGTATCAGAGACAAAAAGTGACTTCCATACGACAACTTTTTTTTCCGGGAATTTTTTCGGGTTTCGGGATAGGTATCACTAAGTGTACATTAAAGATGATGAAACAAAAACAGGTACTTATTGAATCTAATTATTTTATTGTTTTGGTATAATTATTTTTGTACTTAATTAAGTGATGTCCCAAAACCCGGGACAACTATCCCGGAAAAAAATGTTGTAATGGAATCTCCACTTTCTGTCTCTGTTCCTCTATCATTATAACAAGTAGCTACATAATTTGTATAATACAATTTTAGTCCACATACTTAATTACGATCTTGGTAGGTAGGTATTAAATTCTTTGAAATACAGGATCAACAACGTATTTTCAAAATAGATTTTTTAAACTGGAGTAGGTAATGGGATTTTGATAATTACACGTGGGCGAAGACACGGACTGGAACAGAGTAAGAGCCTACCTAGTGATTTGTGAGATGTGACAGTAATGAAATGATTTCGCGCCTCATTCAAAAGGTACGTTTGCAGTGACTGTGGTTCGGAGTGTTACCGCGCCGTGGACCGTGCTGCACGAATTGCCGCGTATCTACACCGCGCCCCAATATCCAAATTGTGACATCGGACGGTACTCATAATGGTATGGTGGTGGGTAGTTAGTTTACTTTTGCAAATAAATCAGTCTGTCGTTGACCCACGTATTTTATTGACGTTACATTGGCGACGAGGATGGGATTTGTACAATTTCTTTTTTAATTTCCGTGGATTCGTTTCTATTTCGCGTGTGTCAAGATGCCTATTGGTAAAATTGAACCTTTTAATTTAAGCTCGAAACAGTGGCCGGCTTATATTCGTCGGATAAATCAGTACGTACGGCTTAACGAAATCGACGATGAATTGAAAGTACCTATGTTAATAACGGTCGTGGGGGAAGAAACGTATGCGCTGATGTGCGATCTGTGTTCACCTAGTTTTCCGGAAGACAAAACATATGACGAACTAGTGAAATTAGTTACGGAACATTTAGAACCCCAACGATCGGAGATAGCCGAGCGCCACGTATTCAGGTTGCGCCGACAGCGTGCGGGCGAGTCCCTCACGGAATACCTACAGGCATTGAAACAAAAAGTTCAGTATAAAGAGGCAGTGGAGCTAGCGCTGGCTCTTGAGGCAGCGGAGAAGCATGCCGAGGTGAGCGGTACCACGACGACGGCGGCGGCGGACTCAGTAAAGCCGGCAGGCGGCGGCGAGGCGGGCGAAGGCCTGCATTACGCACGCGGCGGACGAATGCGCCAGCGCGGGCCGCAACGGGCGTTCGGCGGCGCCGGCGGCGCGAGCGGCGCAGGCGACGGAATAGCGGTGGCAGCAGCAGGCGCGGCAGGCGCAGACAGCGCGCGGGCCTGCTGGCGCTGTGGCAAGGCGCACCCGGCCGAGAGGTGTCGGTTTAAAAATTACAGTTGTGATGAGTGCGGTAAAAAAGGGCACCTGAAAGTGATGTGCAAACAAGTGCGTGGTAGTGGCGGTCGGTATAACTATGTGAGTGACGAACCGGGGGATGGTATTTTCAACTTAAATGTGACAGCTCGAGGTAACAAACCATTTTTTATTAAACTGTCTGTTGATAACATTAATATGGAATGTGAAGTGGACACAGGTAGTCGTATATCAGCAATAAGTGAGGTTATGTATCAAAGTAGCTTTTCGCATAAAAAGATTGAACCGGATAACTTAGTTTTACGTGGTTACTCAGGTTCAAGAATAGAATCACTCGGTTACATTGAGGTAGATGTTTGTTTGGGCGAATTTAAAGCTAAATCACTACGACTATACATTATTAAGGGCGGGGCGCAGATTAGATTTCTTTTCCAGTATCGGAATTGTGAACACGCAACGACAGGTGTCTCGCCAGTAGTGGCGCTCCAAGGGCGGCGTTTGCGTAGCCGACTGGATGCACTACGGCCGGATGTAGCCGCAGCGGTGCGCGAGAAGCAAGAGCGTCAGGTCACCCGCGCTTCGGGGGCCGATAGAGAATTCCGGGTTGGGGATGCAGTAATTGCTCGCGATTACACGGCGAGGGGGGACAAGTGGACCGAAGCCACAGTTATAAAAAAAAACAGGGCCGGTTTCATACAAAGTTAGTTTAGGTAACGGGGTTGAGTGGCGTAGACATGCCGACCAAATTATTTCAGAAAGTACCAAAAATAGGTATTCATTATCACGCATGAGGGACGTGGTCGTAGCAGAGCCTAAGGGCTCTGAGGCAGCTAAACCGGGGGTCGATAGCGGGGCCGAAGGTGAGATGTTTGAGGACGCATTCAATGAGGATGGTGATACTAAGGACACGCCGCTGGAAGAGTCAAAGTCGACGCCGGTTCGACCCGAACGGTTGACGTCGTCGGTACCTCCACCACCACTGGGCGCGTCTGCTCGGGCACTGCGTGCGTTCAACCGGGCTAGACAAGCTGGCAATAATGTGCCACAATAGTTTATTAGTTATAGGACATTGTTAGTTTAAGATGTATCGGTTGTGATTAGTAGACTTGATGAGGAGATATGTGACATCGGACGGTACTCATAATGGTATGGTAGTGGGTAGTTAGTTTACTTTTGCAAATAAATCAGTCTGTCGTTGACCCACGTATTTTATTGACGTTACACAAATAATATTTTATTTATTAAACAAAAGGCATAGCATGTTATATGTTGAAACTTTTGTATGGTAGCAGAGCCAGCGGCGTTAGGTACATCCCCGATCGGAGCGGGCGGGCGGACGGGGGAGTGTTCCTACTCAGTAGCGATCGCACGCGCCGTACCTACGCGGCTCGTTAGTAGAGTAGTTATTATATATATACCTACCTACCAAGATCGTAATTAAGTATGTGGACTAAAATTTTATTATACAAATTATGTAGCTACTTGTTATAATGATAGAGGAACAGAGACAGAAAGTGGAGATTCCATTACAACATTTTTTTCCGGGATAGTTGTCCCGGGTTTTGGGACATCACTTAATTAAGTACAAAAATAATTATACCAAAACAATAAAATAATTAGATTCAATAAGTACCTGTTTTTATTTCATCATCTTTAATGTACACTTAGTGATACCTATCCCGAAACCCGAAAAAATTTCCCGGAAAAAAAAGTTGTCGTATGGAAGTCACTTTTTGTCTCTGATACTATAACAAATGCTGTCTACCTACTCCGATCTGTCAAACAGATGGTGCTTTTAAATTTTCATTGAACACAACCACCATTTCATTGAAACATTCACAATAAGATTCGACATTGAAATAAATCTTTTTTACAGTTCGTTCAACCGATTTTTACTTCTATTGCGTTGGTGGCATGACAAATGGCAGCTGCAATAACAGTTGGTATTATAATCATGTTTTTGCTTTTAATGCCATCCTTATGCATATGGAATAGAGGTAAAAATCGGTTGAACGGACTGTAAAGTTTTGTTTAAATGTCTAATCTTATTGTAAATGGAATATAGCTCCTTTGGGTGCATTTGTGACTAATTTACAGTTGTACTTTTTAGTATGGCGGCCATCACTCTGTTTTTAGTATGTATTGCTCTGAAGTATTACACTACCCATAGACTTATAAAAAAAAATGGACTCCGCGCCGTGCATATCGACAGTGAAGCACCGCACCGTACCGATCTGTGTGCGTGATTGACGATTGACGCTGTCGTGTCACGTAATGGCGGCCGGTCGGCATACTACGATGTAAATGTGAGCGTGAGGCGTGTTTGTTGTACAAACGGTCCGCTATATTTACTGTGCTTCACTTTCGATATGCGTGGCGCGGAGTCCATCTTTTTTATAAGTCTATGTACAGAGGCTAGCACATCAAGTTACCCCAATCTGTCAAATTTCTTTGATAGATTTTCAACTTTACTACAAAGGAATAAGGTTCATATTCAATTGGGAAAATTTGACAGATTGGGGTAGGTTGATGTGCTGGCCTCTGTACGTACCGTACATTGTGGCATCTACCTACCTCCATATTTATAAACTTAAATTCAATATTTCGCTAATCGCAAAGTAAAAATACAATTACTTGTGCAGCCATAGTACTTAGTTGTTAGAACTTTTGTTGTAAGGTATAACTAATCCCTTTAAGTATATAAGAAATGATTTGAGAAACTTAATTTTTTTATTGAATGAGTTACTTGGCATTTTCAGATTTCCATTGTTCCACAGTACCTACGTGTTAGCATTTTCACTAATATATGCTTTAGATAGTACTTACAAAGAACCAGTATAGTATTTAAATTTAAATTTTCTAATATAGTTACAACACGAAATAATAGGAAATACCTACTTAATACCTATTGCATAACTCTAAACTGTTAGCATTTTTGTACATAGCATTGAAATCACTATTCTCATCCACTCAGCGAAAATAAAAAACTTGTGAATTATCGAAGGGCATAGACTTCTCGCTACTGGACTAATGGTAGCAGAGCCAGCGGCGTTAGGTACATCCCCGATCTCCGGGGGAGTGTTGCTACTCAGTAGCGATCGCACGCGCCGTACCTACGCGGCTCGTTAGTAGAAATAGTTATTTGCAATTTAAACAAAAGCCATAATATGAATTTGTTGAAACTTTTGTATGGTAGCAGAGTTTATTATTACGAGTATGTGGGCGCAAATTTATAAACTTAAATTCAATATTTCGCTAATCGCAAAGTAAAAATACAATTACTTGTGCAGCCATAGTACTTAGTTGTTAGAACTTTTGTTTTAAGGTATAAATAATCCCTTTAGGTACATAATAAATGATTTGAAAAACTTAATTTTTTTATTGAATGAGTTACGGGACATTTTCAGATTTCCATTGTTCCACAGTACCTACGTGTTAGCATTTTCACTAATATATGCTTTAGATAGTACTTACAAAGAACCAGTATAGTATTTAAATTTAAATTTTCTAACATAGTTACAACACGAAATAATAGGAAATACCTACTTAATACCTATTGCATAACTCTAAACTGTTAGCATTTTTGTACATAGCATTGAAATCACTATACTTATCCACACAGCGAAAATAAAAAACTTGTGAATTATCGAAGGTTTTGTGGGAAAAATATTGTATCCCTACTGGACTAAGACGGAGCATACAAATATACAATTGAATGCACATAACCGAATGAATATTTTTAATTATTAGTTCGACGTTGCCAATTTTGCGTCGAAGAAGTTGATATGATATTTTTATTTGATAATGTTAATTTTGTTTATTAAATATCATACTTAATTTTAAATATCAGTTAAATTTAATGGTTGGTGGTTATATTCATCATCTCTGTACATCTTAGTTTAACAAATTGTGACTGGTTTTCAGGTAGTCCCCTGGTTGGACGGTTCCTCAGTGAAGCTATGCCCCAACTGCGCGAAGACCTTCAACCTGACGCGGCGGAAGCACCATTGTAGACTGTGCGGATCCATCCTCTGCCATGACTGCTCACTGTTCCTAGACATTAATGTAGCCAGTAAGTATGTTTATTTACTTACTAGCTTCTGCCCGCGACTTCCACTTCGTCCGCGTGAAATACGTCGCATCGCATCGCATCGCATGCCCACTCTATTACTTCATTTTCGCTTAGCGTTCTTTCTGACGTTTTTAATTTTATGCTCGGCTCATAAGGGTCCTAGAGTAATGTTAAATAGCCTTCCTCAAACATTTTGCTATCAAATGCAAAAATAATTTTTCAAATCCATAAGATAGTTCCAGAGATTAAGCGCATTCA
This sequence comes from Gortyna flavago, assembly GCA_963669345.1. Classification (NCBI taxonomy): domain Eukaryota; kingdom Metazoa; phylum Arthropoda; class Insecta; order Lepidoptera; family Noctuidae; genus Gortyna; species Gortyna flavago. The sequence goes on from OY770132.1 coordinate 3,568,355, forward strand.
AACAAACTCTTCAGCTTTATTATAATAATATAGATTTATAAGATAGATAATTCATAGTTTAAGTTTCACTGCTCTTAGAACAGTCAAGGAAAACATTGTTAGCAAATTGGCATGTTGTAGAACCAAAAATTTAATTTGGGTTGTTTTGTTCCCACACAGAGGCATTATAGGCTGATTATTTGTTATGTTTTATGTTACAGGAGCGATAGTAGACCCATCAGCACCGCAGACATCAAGCCAGCCAGACCATGAGATTACAGAGAAGAATGGCCTCCGACTGTGTGAGCACTGCTACAATCTTATAGAGTTACGGAAGCAGGTGCAAGAGAGTCGGAACGCTAAGACTGTGCTGGTGACCGCATATGAGCAGATGAGGAGCTTGATGGACAAGGCTCGGCCGGATGTAGCTATGTATGAGAAGGTGATTATTTTGTGGGTACAAGTAAAGTTACAAAGTCAAATTTGGAGACTAGGTAGTGTCAGTGATTCTTGGGATTCCTAAGACAGCGGTGCCGTCATATAACGGCCGCAATAACACCGATACACGATTGACGATTGCAATTTATACGCTATTTGGTATCTTTATTTTATACGCGTAAAATAGACATAGGAAAATGGTATTAATGAATTCAGTACCTACATGATTGTGTACGACGATTTTTTTTTTAATCAGCTGTTCCATACAAAAGTATAATACTTACAAAATCGATATGTATGGAACAGCAGATTGTATTTTTTAAACCTGCTGATTATAAGATATAATGTCCTTGTAAGTCGGTTGTTACACCAAGAATAAATTACTTCCTCAGATGTGTCAAAGCCTATTCGACGGTGAGACGACATATAACCTGACTGATGTGAACAAGATGCGCGGACGCATCGGCAAACTGGCAGAGGGCATTGACCTGCTGAGTAAGCAGATAGTGACCTTCCCTGCCGAGCCCGGCACCCGACAGGCGAGGCTACAGACTGCTATTAGACAAGCTGCTGCTCATTATATAAAGGTAACTATAGCGTCTCGCACCTGCTTTGCACGGCTTTTAAGACACTTGCCACCAAACATCGATATTTCTTTATTACAAGCTGGCAACCCGTCACATGGGTTTTCCCATCGGCAAAAATGATAAAATTCCATACAAACATTCATCCCTTATTTAGCCTTCAAGCAGGCGCGCGGCGTCGAATCGACCGCACTCGATACATTTTCGTTCTTAATATCGTTATTTCTTGTCGCATGTATTTCCCATCCCTACTAGCCTGTCATTGTTTCACTGTGCACGAAATAAACTGTTTACCTCCCCTCCCCGCACCCTCCGGAGTGCATAGATCGCATTTGTTTTAGTCGCGCGGCGCAGGCGTCGAAAGCACGCGAAAGTTAGAGGCATAAGAAAATATATGATGTCAAATTGCTTACTAAACTAAAGAAAATTAGATATGTATTTTATTTTATTAAAAGTTTTTATGTCCTAAACGTAATGATAATGTGATAAATAAAAAAAAAAAAGATTATTAAATAATTAGGGTTTTAATCCCTGAAATACGTCTTTTTTAAATGTCTTTTAGGTTACGCGCGACCTCTGAGATCTGGCGTTACAAATAACCACTGGCCCGCTTGAAGGTTAATTGAAATTAAGCAATATTTTTTAGTTAGTAAAATATCGGCTTGTTGGTGGGCTTTTTCTACACCCTGTATATCGTTAGTCTAGTGACCGCAAGCACGACTTCCGAGCATCGTGTTCGATTCCCAGGTCGGGCAAAGTGTTATTGAGTATCTCTAACCGGAATTTCTTAGTAGCAGTCCCGGGGGTCTCTTATTACCAACCTCCCTTGAATTTATTTTTTTTATTTTTTTTTATTATGCCATTGTGTGTACCTACTTATGACACTGTGTGTACTTTCAACCTCAACTTTCAATCATTTCAGGAAGACCTCCTATCGTTGCGGAAATTGCCAACTGAAGCTCAAATAGAAGAAGTACGTAGACAACGATATGAGCGAGCGGAAAGACAAATTCAGATGGAAAGAGAGAGGATGGAGCGACAGAGAGGCAAAATGGAGGCGGTGGCAGGATCTAGCGCGACCAGGGTAGAAAGCAGTCAGGATGATGATGATAACCCGCTACTGGAGCAGATGAATATCATCAGGGAGTATATTAAGGAGGCGCGGAGGGAACTCAAGTTTGAAGAGGTTATTTTTTATGTTTTTGAATGGCCAAGACAATCCGATATCCTAGCTAATGTTTAGGTGAAAGCGCTAGGGTTGCCTGCAAAATTCAAATGTTCCTACGTTTTTGATTGACGTGATAACGTCTTATAAATCGATGAACGCTGGCTGCACGCACGAAAAAGCATGACTCATTGTCACGTTCCGCCTGAGCCGAGCGTGCAAGCGATAGAGAGGCACGATCGGCCTAAGCGTTCGGCTTGTGACGCATCTATCTCTTATGACGTTATCACGTAAAATTATCGTCCGTAAACAGACTTTACAGACAACCAATTTTTTGTTTTTCAATTATTGAAATTGCCAATTTTAACTTATAGAGCGGTATTGATGATTTTAATTATTATAATTCTGTAAATACATATTTGTTACGATCGCGAATCATATTTTCATCAACATACAACCGAATACTGACCTGTAAATTGCAAAAAAAACAAGAAATAAATTTCGCGGGCTACGGGTTAGTACGTCGCCCGTAAGAGGTCACAGCCGACCGCGTCGACCGTAGTCAACTACAAGACGCATCGCAGATGTGTTGCCATGCCCATTCCAGAGACTAAGCTGTTATGTACCAACATCCTTCTGCTACTCTTCCACTATAGCCCTGTGCAGCGGTGTAATTGTGTTGGGTGCTGATGAGGTGCTGGTAGCGTTGATGCCAAGGAAGATTAAATAAAACGTGTACGTGCGACAAGTAGATTCACGTGTGTATTGGACCAGTGTCAGAGTTGTAAGGGGCGTGTTGCCACAGATAACATAATGATTTACATTTTTAATGTTCGTGTTGCAATATTAAATACTAAAATACCCAACAAGCCTTCAGACGCAACATTCAAATGTTGCCGAAAGCAATTTTTGTTTACGTTTTAAAATAATTGCACTCTGTTACCTGATAATTTAACTCTAATGTAACCAAAGATTTAAATCGTGCGATTCTCTTTATAATTATACTTAGAACCCGCCAAAAAGCATCCATACTGCGAAGACAGGTCACAAATCCCGCATGGTACGATTTTCAGTATGAGTGAGCGAGACAACGCTATTCAAATGTCAATGAAACGTGACCATCTTTTGACGCGGTCGGGCGAATCTAACTAAATAAATCTTTGAACGATGTTTCGTTCAAAGATTCGTTCGTATTGGCTATTGCCAATAAACATGTTTTGTTTCATTTTCGCAGGTTGCAATATTGGAGAAGAACTTGAAAGAACTGAAAAGGGAATATCAACTGCAAAAACTCTCCAAGTCCTAGTCATTCCAAATGTATAGATTTATGTATAGTACCTATGGATATCTCTTTTTGTTGTATTATAATTTATTTATCTTGTCAAGACACACTCTGTTGTTATATTTTTTACTTTATGACACATAAGAATAAAGTTCATAATTTATTGGCGAGATTTTTATTGAATCCTATGATTTAAGGGCATTCGAATATCTGCATGAGACTTGCACTACATCATTGAGCTGTACAGATTAGTGTTCCATCAGAACTAAACCGGAAAGGGATCGGCACCGTATCAACTCGAGCCGTTCAGTATTCTTTGTATGAAACTTCCTACTACAACGCACACTAATCGGAATCGTATAGTAATCGCCTCGCCTCGGGACAAGCTCAGAAACCGCGGTGCGGTGCGTTACGCGTCGTCGTCCCCGCGCTTACGTCTCTCCGTTACTCCGTACCCGAGGTTACGTCTCTTCGTCCACCCTTGTCCCTCTCACCCCTCCGGCCTACCTGCTGCACCAACAACTAGCAGTCGGTGAGCCGTAAGCGCGGCTTCGCCTAGCTGTAGCCAAGTCGACATATCGGAGCTGCTGATCCTCTTTGGTTACGTGCTTACATTAGGTTGACCGTTGACGCCTGTTTGACGGCGAGGCGATAGGCGATACGGTGCCGATCCCTTTCCGATTTGATACGCGTGTTATGACTATGACTTTAATGTGGAAGCTAGAGCAAGCGATATGAAAATGAGAAATATAATCTGGTATAATGGTGTGAGCAGATGGGACAGTATCACTGGACAGTATAGATTGAATAAAAAAATGGTATAGACAAATCTAATTTTAAAAGCGCGCTCGTGCACTGCTTGTTTCGTAATTAGCCTTCATGGCTTATGGCGATAGCTTTTATAATAACTGTGGTAATAACTAAGTTATCGCCACAGAGTACTTTTTGATCACTGTACTTGTTTATTATAGGTCAAAGTACTCTGTGGGTCAGTGTTTTTGATAGACTGGCTATCGCAATAACTAAAGTGATCTATTCAAACTTTTGCGTCAAACTATTGTCACATAAAGACATTAAAACGTCAATTTCAAAATACTGTAAATACTTACTAAATAAAAAATATTAGGTACTTACGTACGTATTGATTGAAATTATTTTTATTTTTATCGTTACTTTTTATAGTAAAAGATAATGGTTGATTACGAAAGTGGGTACGATATAGATAGCAATGTTTCTGAAAACCTAGAACCGTCAGAATATACTATCGCGGAAACTCCGACAACTAAGAAAGAAGTGAAGCTCGCCTCCCTAGACAAGCGGGTGGTGTACCAAGTAATCTTCAACGAAGTTGACGTCACTCCGGATCCCATCACCAATCCGAAGTATGTAGCTATGGATGAATCGCAACCACACGCCGCTTTTGACGCTAAAGTTCGAGCTAGAAGCGAAGCAGCTATCAAACTGTCGAGATCAAAGTCCAAGACGGGCGGCTTAGTTCCGGACGGCACGAAGGTGTACGCCACCACTATCAACCTTGACGACATACAAATCGATCACACACTGAACACCGAAGAGGGCATGGAGCCCGCCGACGGCGACCTCTCTATAGCACCGTCCGCATTTTATTTACCAAAAATGTACCCGGTTAAATCCTATCCACCCGAAATAGACGTCACACTTAAAGAAACTGAAACAGTTTTTTTATTTTCGTTACCAAGTTTAACTTTCGATAAAGGAACGGCTGATGGCAATATAGTTGAAGAAGAAAATACTTACTATGAGTACATCACCGTCGGAAAAGGGAGAAATCGAAAAATGGTCGGTGAAGAAACTCAAACCAAAGAAACTATAAAGCAATCGAGACATACACTTGCTACAAGGCCCCAGAAGAAAAACGCGATATCATTCGCGTCGATGTGGGACATGCACGATACTTACTCACGTATGGCCGCAGCGGAGGCCGAGGAGGAGGAAGACGAAATGGTAATGTATCAATCTGCAGCACGCCATTTGTTACGTAAGAAGAAAAAAATCCAAGACACAGGCCGAGGTAAGACTTTTGAAGAAATAGCGGTCACGCCGCAATATTTAGATGCGGTGCTTTTGACAGAACGTGTGCTCGCATCATTAGAATATGACGCCGCCCAGAAGACGTTCCGAGGACTCATTGCTATGGATCCACTAGCATTGGACTTGGTATATATTTACACATTAAAGCCTTTGTGGACTTACGAATGTGAGGAGTCCCTGAACAAACCAATCGCAGGTATATCTTTTAATCCAAAATGTCCAAATATATGCGCAATAGCTCATGGAAAATTCGGGTACGCTGATTATTGTACAGGAGTAGTCTGTATTTGGTGTACCAAAAACCCTCGTGAACCGGAAAGGGTTTATCGCTTTCAGGATTCTGTCACGTCTGTGTGCTTCTCTGACAAGAACCCGAACTGGTTGGCATGTGGGTTTTGTAATGGTGATGTGATAATATTGGATATTACATCGTACACTATTAAGACATTAGCTAGAAGCAAACGTGATACAAATCCTTGCTTCGAGCCAATATGGCTAATTACTTGGCGCACTATAGACGGAGACGATTATGTAATAACAACTTGTCAGGACGGAAGGATCCGCAGGTTGCAGAGTACCAAGACGCACGACTTTATTAGTTCACCCTTGATGCGCATATCTACTGTCGAGGGGAAGTTAAAGGGCCTGGAAATAGCCAAAACGTGTTTAAAAGTGGACGTTCCTATCACAAGGTACCCAGCTGTGTTGTGCATGTTATGGCATTCTACTATTGACCACTGTTACTTGGTGGGCACTGACGAGGGTTGCATACACAAGTGCTCCACACACTACCTTAACCAACACATGGACGTGTACCGCGCTCACGCAGGCCCCGTCACGGACATGTGCGTCTCACCTTTTTTGAAGTATTTGTTGGCATCTTGCGGCTCTGATCACGCAATTCGACTCTGGATAGACGGCATGGACGACGTCATCATGACATTAACTTGTCCTAGTGCAGTGAGCGGGATCGCTTTCTGTCCAATAAATGCGACTATTCTACTTTCTGCGAGTGGCAACTCGCTATTAGTTTGGGATCTTCGTCGAAAAATTCACACGCCATGTGCAGAATACAATTTTCCCGCTAATGTGACATTGACGTATGTAAGGTTTGAGGAATCGGGGCAAAACGTCTTTGTCGGGGACACTCTAGGTAGACTTCATACGTTCCATTTAGAGGACACACCGATACCTCCGTACGACCAGAGGAAAATGTTGGATGATGCTATAAAAGAAGCTCTTTGCACTAGGCCGGATATGCTAAAGCAACTTGATAAACTTTTAAAGTTTAAAGAGCGAGATACAAAGGGAATGGAATAACTTATGGCTGTTTTAGGGTTCCGTAGCCAAAAATCCAATTTTCACAGAATAGGTAGGTAGGTACCTACCTACACGTGTCTATGTGTGTAGGTACGTGTGGCCATTAACAAGGCATATAATAAAAAGAAAGAATACTATTGTTTTGATAGTACCTACGGATCCCTTATGTGCGCGAGTATGAATCTTTTAATTTTATTTCAAGTTTAATAAAAAACTAAGTACTTTATGTTAAATGAAATAATTCGTATAACTACCTAGTTATTTATTGTGATGAGTATAGTGGTAATAAAAACGCTTGCGAACAAAAATGTCGAAGTTTATTCACCCTCTAAGATCGCCGATCGGGCACAACCTTCAACTGTAATTATAATCATCAGATTAGCTTTGTGCTTAAATACCCTGAACCCCGGCTAAAATTTAGGTACACTTTAAATAAATTATTGTTTTGCTGCCCGACGCGTCTAGATACGTGCGACTTATTTCATGCTAAGTATCTGAGAAATTCAAATTTATTTAAGTAGGTAGGTAGGTAGGTAGCATGCATGGCATAGCATAGCATGCAGAACAATCAAATTTTCTTACGTTTTTTGCAATTTGCAGGTCAGTGTTAAATTGTATGGCGACCGTAATAAATTTGGCTTTATAGAATTATAATCATTAGAATCAGCAATAAAACTCCTTAGGTTAGAATTGGCCTGATTCCATGAAATAGTCATTCAATAATATAACCTGATACCTACTGACCTGCAAATTGCAAAAAACGTAAGAAAATTTGAATGTTCTGCATGCTATGCTATGCCATGCATGCTATACTACGTTATGCCATGCTGCAAGCTATGCCTTGCATGCTATACCATAGCTACATGCTATGCCATGCATATGCTATGCTATGCTTGGTTGTACCTGAATATGGTACCGGTACTTGTTAGTCCACCGAACAAGTAACTACCGGTATCACTTGTTAATATCGTATCAATCACAATCATAATCATTTTGAAGGATATTGCTAATCCATTGTATTATTATAAAAATTGTCTGCTCAGCAACGTAAATAACGTACCTAATGAATGTTGTTAAACTGTCAAAATGAAAGCCATTATTACACAATTACTCCGCAGTATGAAAAAAAAAAGGAAAAATCTGTACTGTTGCCGTGTTGTACCGGGTACGTATAGCTATATATTGTCGTATGTGTAAGATATGGGTTCCGCAGAGCATATCGCACGCCGTTCATGCACCCGCGTTGTGCTTTGCCGAGCGTGATTCCGCTTATGGGCCTCACCCCACAGTACCTGTCTGTGGTCTTAACCACTCGCCTTGGGTCACAGTTTTGTTATTATGTGCCATTACTTTAATTGCAACAACTGTTACTTAATAAGCAGGCATTATGGCTGGAGCGATAATTGGAAAGCAAAGGAAAAAGGTTTTGAGCTGATTTTGTTTTACAATAAGTTAGTGATTGATCTTGTTTTTACCCGACTATGGCGAAGCAAAAAGGTGGGAATCAGAATAGAATATTCTTTTATTTGCGGGTTATGATTTTGACCGGTATGTACCTATGTATGTATGTTAATCTGTTCCCTCATAACTTCTAAACTGCTTGTCATAATTCGCACCAAATGAGGTATCTTTGGAAGCATCTTGATCGTCCGCTGGTTATAGGCTGTGTGACGTCACATTAAATTGAACATGGCGCCCTCTAGCGGACATAAAGTGACGATCTAAAAAAAAAAAAACATGCCGTGTTGGGTATCAAATGAAAGGGCTTAATTAGCACATTTAAAATATATATATATTGTCAGCTGTTGCTCACGGCTTTGCTTGCATGCACCCGATAATTAGGAATAATTTCTAAAAATCACGCCTCAGATTTGAGCCAAACGTATTTATGTACTTACTTATAAGTTTGGTATATTACCTAGGGACATGTAAAACCTAAATAAAAAAGAAATTAAAGCGGCTCTGCAAATATTTTATCACGAAATTAAAACTAGGTACCTACAGAAAAATCACGTTCAATAAAGTATTAAAAAAAAAAAGTTTAAAAACTAAATCCCGACTACTGAAAAGGATGAAACAAGAAAGTACCTTCCCGTGGTCGCATACCGCTATACTAACATACTTACTTACCTATAAGCTATGGTACCATGCGACCACGGGAAGGTACTTTCTTGTTTCATCCTTTTCAGTAGTCGGGTTTTAGTTAGTTTTTAAATTTATTTTTTCATGTACTTAACAGTATGTTATACCTATGTCGTACCTATAGTTTCATGGTCGCAGTATCATACGGCTATCATCAATTCGGTTGAACATTTTCAATTTTATTTTATATAGTTGACGATAATGCAACTAAGACCTACGATACCTACCTTGCTATAATCTTGCGTTTACCTATTTCAGACATGAGACTTACCTAAATATAAGGTATATGGAACATTGAAAATCACATTTGCGTCTCCCAAACTCCTGAATCAAAAACAAAGGACACAACGACCGAATCAAAAACAAAGCTTAGTCATTCGCAAATTAAACGATCACACCGTATCAGGAGGCCCTACATTCAGATGTAAAGTTTATCCACCCCGCGACGCTACCGGCGCAAGCGCAGCCAAGCGTGACGGTGGCCAGCTCGGCGTAGACAGCATTAGTGTCGCGGGCGCGTGCGCGGGAACACCTGGCTAAAGAGTCCCCTATCACAGTAACCCACCTGCCGAACTATCACTAACAGACTCAAAGGGTTGAGCCGGCCAGCCTGTTAACAATGAAGAGGATCTTCAACAAATTCAGAGAGAGTAAGTTGAAGAGCAACTTGCGTAATGTCAGTTATTTAATATTATGATATAATTGTTACATGTGAGCAAATTGATGCTGATGAAGTACGTGAGCGACTGTGAGTCTGTTCCGGTGAATCACTGGAGCAGGCTTTTAGAGATTTGTTGCAGTTTCTTTGTTTAATTAATGATGTTATGCACGATACTTGAAACTAATATCCGTTCACTTTCAAGATCCTACCAGCCTCGATCATTATAAGCGTGCACTTATAAAAGTTCGACTCCATTTTTATTCTGCATAAATACCGCGAGTACCTACACGCATTATTTTCATCTCGCTGTAGGTACATGAGTGGCCGTCATGTAGCGTGTAAATTAATCGTCTTCATGGCTAGTTCCCGTCGCTCCCATCGTCCGAAACAAAAGCACCACAAAGCTAAAGAGCAACATGGTATGCTATCAGATACTAGAGTCAGGTTAATTTCTGCCCGCGCCGCTTACATTTCGTCGGCGCGCTCTGCTGATGAGAGCATGCGTGCACGTGCGTCCATCGATATACGCTATATCGGTAATTGCATCTCCTTTTAAGAATGTAATAATAAAACTGACCAAGCGACCCGTGGCATATGGGTATTTAGAGCATGAACATGAACATTGTAGAAACGATGAGTTATTTTTTGTTACCTAATTGATTTTAATGGCAATGTTGTTGTTCATTGGCCGTCTTATATTTTGAAAACGTGTAATTACTATTCTTTAAGGTTTAAACCTTTTTGAATAAACTGCACGAGTAATTTTAATGTCTTGCAGACGAATAATGCAAAAATGTTGAACATATTTCACGAAAGTAGGTGAGATCGTGCTGCAGAGCGAAGAGCGAATGCAATTTCGAGATTGTTTCGCTGGGCCGCCGGCCGCGGCCGCCCGCGTCACCGTGACAGGACGAGTGTCCACAGGCGGCGCGGCTGCGCGGGCGCAGGCCGAGGGTCGAGAGGTCGTGCGCGCAGACGCGCTCCGCCCCCCTAATTGCCGCGCCCCACGCAAATAAATAATTTTTATCCACTGCGTCGAGATCACGCTCCTTCTTGACCTTAAATTATTGTACGTAAAGCTCTTTTTTCTGAATTTTAATCGGTTTCCCGAATGCCAGTGTAGCAGGAATTCCACGAGGATGCCGAAAAGCAGCCGAGCGATGATCGCGCTTTTATGATACCATCGCTACGTCGAATTGTTAATGATACGTTTGGAACTGGCCATAGATGTAATAATTAAACGTTTTGCGATGTAAGCATCGGGTAATCTACGGTCACAGATGATATAAAGAAGTCTCGATTCCCTGCAATAAGTTGAGCTTGAGAGAAGAACGAGGCTGTGTTTAGGCGCTGTAAAACAAATGATATCATAAACGAATCATAGAGTATTGTCCGAGCTGCGTCTAAACAAATTGCATTCCCTGTTAAGATAAATTATGCGAGATTTTGTAATCCGAGTAGAATGGGAATGTGGCCAGTGAGCTAGATTGGATTGGAAGGGACAGGCCCTTCCTTGTCCATGTCACGTCAGTGCGTATCCCTTGGACACGCCATAATATGACGGAACTGCGTCGGGTCAGCTTTCCCCGTTTAACATACGGTATTTTTTTGACATTATTTTATTGACTTTAAAAAAAAATTAGCCAAACTTACAGAAAATACAATTTTTTTTCTCAGTGCTGCTTAATTGCTAATTTCCTGCAGGATTAAGCAGTCAAGTAATTTCTTCCGGAACACGTTGAGCCTAAAACCGTCCATCATTGTCGTAATCATTAATTCATTCGTCCATAGTCCGGCTATCATGACGGTCTCCTCCATCTTACCTTGGCGTTATTCAATACGTCTTCATCATCATCTGTATACCTATAAGTACCTACTAATAATAAAGCTGAAGAGTTTGTTTGTTTGAACGCGCTAATCTCGGGAACTACCAGTCGGATTTGAAAAATTATTTTTGCATTTGATACCTAGCCCTATTTTTTAGGAAGGCTATAGGCTACTTAACATGACGCTAGGAACCGAAAAGAAACAAAAGAAAAAGCCAGACAAAACGCTAAGCGAAAACGAAGTAATAGGGCGATGCGATGCGACGGGGTGAGTCAGGGGAACAAGAAATTTCGCGGGAACGAAGTCGCGGGCAGAAGATAGTCTTCCCATAAATGAATACCTACAGCTTTGTGCTTCTAGTCTCGCTTGCTCTGTGTCAGTTGCAGATCTATTGTAATGACCTCACAGACATGGTTGCATAATAGTGTTCAGATTAACTTAATCATCCTCTCTATTGTGGCATACCTACTTTTATTTGTTAGTAGTAGAGTATTATATTATCTGTGGTAGTAGGTGTTTTTATTTTTCCTATCAAGGTGTATTCCATCAAAAAGGTAGAGTATACAAACAATGGCTATTGTAGGCTCACTTTCGATGTACAGATACATTTTGATTGGTAACTTACTATGTTGATAGTTTTATGTCTTAGAGAATAGATCCTACTAAATAGGAGTAGGAAACTAATGGCCGCCAAATGGGACAATTAAGTAAGTGTAGAGGGAATTTAAAATGTACCTACTTACAAAAGCAACTGTCATATTTTATTGATTTCTAGAGTTATCTTGACCTTTCTGAGACTAAAATTTAAAAGCTACGTGAATAGTGATTCTGTAATTCAGAGCTAAAATTTAAGGGGTTACCATTTAAACTCCAATGAATGAATTACTGTCTATCCACAGACATAGTTACAACTAAAAATATTATATTTCGGCTGCAGAACAACAAAAGGCTTCGCTACCAAATCCTAGTACCTAGTTACTAGCTACCTACTTCTAACATCTTTGTCGCTATATCTGCAGGCAGACTATAATGTCATCAGCATTTTGCGTAACACGCAAATCACCATCAATTGTAATGCACTTACTTTGGCCCGAGATGGTAATGCACGTAATAAAGGATTTAACCATTGCGTGTCCATTTTGTAAAGGTGTCAACACTCATCGTCAGTGGTCGCACCGGGTGGGCGGGACGAATCGCGGAGCCCGTACTTGTGTTGTGATTACCTATTCGTTATAGTCATGCTATGTTTTGTGACATTAGGAAAGCGTTCCACTAACCTCTTCGGATTTCACTTTCTATTGTCAGTAAATTCAACATTATTTGGATTGGACGTCGACTGCGAATCCCAATATTTGCAGACAAAAAATGCCACTTTCTTTAGCAAAAACCAGTTTGCACGCGACTAGATAAATAAGAGATTAGTGTTGGTCCACCGGATTGAGTGAGTGTGATGCTGTTATAATTTATGGCTTCCGCCCGCGGCTTTGCCCGCGAGGTATGTCGATAAAAACTATCCTATGTCCTTCCCCGGGATGCAATCTATCTCTCTGCCAAATTTTATCGAAATCCGTTCAGTGGTTTAGGCGTGAAAAGGTAACATACAGACAGACAGACAGAGTTACTTTCGAATTTATAATATTAGTATGGATTTTATATGTGCTTAACTTTTTACTTCTGTCCACGACTTCGTCCGCGTGAAATTTATTTTTCCCCCCGACCGAACCCGGCGCATCGCATCGCCTACCCGCGTCTTACTTGTTTTTCGCTTTGATTCAGACTTTTTCGTTTTGCTCAGCTCCTCAAGGTTAAACAGCCTATAGCCTTCCTCAAGAATTGTGCTATCAAATGCAAAAAGATTTTTTCAAATCAGACTGGTATTTCCGGAGATTAGCGCGTTCAAACAAACATACTCTTCAGTTTTATTATTAGTACTTATTATAGATAACGGTCAATAAATTTATGAGCCTTTTAAAAGTGAACCGATGTTCCGCAGCATTCACGTGATCGCATCTGCATTTTTGCGTCTGCGGTTATGGGGGAATATCTAGGAATACATGCAGTCATTACAGGATGCACTGTGATGCACACAATGCATGATTCGTGCAGGTGTGCGTCGTCGTATGCGCAGGGCAGCGGGAAACAACCATAAATGGCTCAGTCTGCAGTAAGCGTATTCCTTTCAATATTGCCGAGCTAGAAACTTGGATACAAATCATGGGAAAAATTTGAATCAGTATTCCTTAGTTTTAGAGTTGTCCTTAGAAATAAAATGTAACGTTTGGACTACTTCGGTTAAATAAACTTTTCAAGTAATGTTCGGTCATGGATCTTCTGTAGTGCCTTGTGACATGGTTTGGCGCGCTCGGGACGCAGAATGCGCCCGCGCTGCAATTTTGCCTTTTCGCCGATTGTGGCGATGGCGTGCAATGCGATGTAGGAGGTGCATAGGGGAGGTAGAGTTCGCAAAGTCACCTCACACTAATTTCCTAATACAATTTTTAATCCTACGTTTATTTAAGATTTCCGAGTTAAAAATATTTTTATCTCGAATTAAAATTAATTTTTAATTCGAGATAAAAATATTTTTAACTAAGTGCCTAAACAAAACTATGTCAATGTCATACCTAACCTTTTAAGACGAAGTTTTTTTTTTAAATGGCCTTTGTACCGTGATGACTGTGATGGATGACTCTTGAATTCTTGATACCTCAGTGGAAAAATGAAACTAGCAGCTTAACTCTCTCAATCAGTTACATAAAATCGCAAAATCACGGATCGATGAATAAATAATACGAATCGGTGCCAACAAATTGCGAGACGCAGAAACTGTTACGTCTTCTTCCGTCTAATTAACAAAACAGATACTTAAATATTAAAGTTTATTACACAACTATGTATATCTAAGAAATAATAATAAATGTATTATTTTACTTTCACTGCTAACAGAATTGAAAGTTTCGATGGAGTTTCTTGCCCGTTCTTCTCCGTAGGAAGAACCTACTATATACGCTTTGGAATGGTGAACTAACTGACCGACTCCTTGACAATTCGCACCTAAGTGTCTGTAAATGGTTTAATTGAAATATATAAAGTATTTATTTAATTTTTCCATTTAGCAAACATTTACAGACATTTATGAATTGTGTGAATTTTAAGTTGGCAATACTTTTGTGCTATCGGCGCGCGGCGCAGGCGCAGGCTGCGGCGGGAGCGGCGGGGAGCGTTCCCACGCCGCAATTATCGGTTGCCTACACTTACCCTTAATTCCCTGCTCCTCCTACCAGTTCCACCAATGATGCTTCTCTGATGCGTTCACGAATTTGAGTCACGGACGCACATAATATGTGCGATTCTATAGGAGAAATTATTAAAGGCTTTAAAGGAGTTTTAAATTGATGAATGCCTGTTTGATTTGAATGAACAGTATGACTTTTTTGAAGCGACAAAGATCGTGTTTAAATAGCGTGGTCAGGAATTTGATAGAGTCCGTGATAGAATCGTTACAATTATTTATGAGCACATCATCTAGGGATCCTAGTTATCTACTTAAACTAATATTATAGCGAGGCAATATTTTGTTTGTTTGTAAGTTTGTATGTGGGTAAGTAATGTACTGCTTGATTGCAAATTACATTTAGACACCCATATCGATAACATAATTAATAAAGCCTATCAGATGTATGGTTTTGTCATGCGGTCTTGTAAAGACTTTAAAAAGCCTTCTACTTTTCTCTTCTTATATAAAACACTAGTCTGTTCACAGTTGGAATACGCGGTACCGATCTGGTGCCCGTATTATGATAAATATAAGCAAGCAATTGAGATGGTTCAGAAAAAATTTCTTCGTGCCACGCACTACAAGTGCTTCCCTACCTACTAGAATTCCCTATGCAGATTTGCTAAAGCATTATAAGATATTGAGCTTGGATTCCAGACGTTCACTGATCATGGTTGTGATGCTGTACGGTATATGCAATAACAAATTTAATTGTACTGAGCTCTCGAATAGATTGTGTTACGTAGTACCCAGAACTGTTATTCGGCGGGGGGTACGCGCACCTCTACTATTCTACACTGGGCGATGTAGAACGAAGGCCGGGGTGCGAGCCCCTCTCCACCGACTTTTTGAAACCTATAACTCACAATTCATTGATTTTGATATTTTCGCGCTGTCGCAATCTAAATTTAAAAGAATGGTTTCACAATATCTCGCGAATCGCCCATAAGACGGATGCTCTTGTCATCCGCTCCTCGTATATAGTGTTTATCTTCTAATATCTATGCACTCTTTTAATTTTATTTTTTTTATTTCTTCTTTAACATGCGTTCGTTATCATACTCAGATGTCAAGTCGTGGACAATAGTGTGGGTTATACGTTTCTTCGACTGTAATATAACTACTTTTTGTAAATGCTGTAATGTATAACTGTTTTTTGTCCCAAATAAATAAAATAAAAAAATAAAAAATAAAATAAACTAATGTCTGTAACTACCTAGGATTTGAAAAAAATAAATGCATTGATAGCTAAATTCTTGAGGAAGGCTATAGGCTATTTAACATCACGCTTATAACCCTTAGGAGCCGGACAAAAATAAAAAAAGCGCTATGCGAAAACGAAGTGCTAGCGCGGGCAGGCGATGCGATGCGACGCGGTGGGTCGAGGGAACAAGAAATTTGACTCGCAAGAAGTCGCCGGCAGAAACTAGTAATAATTACATAAGTCCAATCATAGCCTCGTAAAGATTGAGACCTACGATCGTATGACTGACAAAGTCAAAAACCGTTATACTCAAGTGTCAACCAGTTAGGTACTTATCTAAATGACCAATTAGAATTCTTTATAAATTAACTGTAACAAATTACCTCCAAATTTGTTACCGGAGACATCACAGAAACATCCAAGCACGCTTTAAGGATCCCGCAGACAGGCGCGACGCGACTCTAGTAAAACAATCTCTATGAAAAGTTCATGGAAATTGTTCTACCGGCATCCTAACTGCGTAACACATTATCAATCTCAATCTGAATCATTTCGGAGCATATTGCTAATCCTTTGCTTCAAATGTTCGAAAAAAATATTTGCTCAGCAACGTAAATAACGCAATGAATGTTGTGCTATTGCTACTGATATGATAGTGTGTTACCCAATTACCCCGCAGAATCGCGTCGCACTGTCGCGTCGCGTCGCGTCGTGTCCGTCTGCAGGAGCCTTTAAGTTCGAAAAACAGAATAAATTATCAAAACTTGGCACCTTTTAATATAAAGTTAATGGTAGATTTTAGCGAGATAAAGTTAAAATGTTATTAAGTTTACATCTACGAGAAAAGTAGGCGTTCCTAAAAAAAAAATCGTGGACGAATATAATGACTTACCGATAATGATCGACATAATAATACGTTTCAACTAATGGCTAGTTCACATTGTAGTTTATATGGTGAATTTTAAATGTTATTATGGAACATCTATAATTTGTTTTGGAATAAGCAGGTAACTCAGATACCTAAATGAGCGAACGATACCTATAACGCGACCAAGTAC
Source organism: Gortyna flavago (assembly GCA_963669345.1). Taxonomy (NCBI): domain Eukaryota; kingdom Metazoa; phylum Arthropoda; class Insecta; order Lepidoptera; family Noctuidae; genus Gortyna; species Gortyna flavago. Next base: position 3,585,362 of record OY770132.1, read on the forward strand.
CTACGATTCAGACTCGCGAAGGGTTCCGCGTACTACCGTACAATATTTCTAAAACCGCTGAAAAAAGAACCCCTTTTATTTTTTAACTTAATTTTATTTTTATTATTTGTTGTTATGGCGGCCATAGTACATTAGTAGTACCTACTACTCAGTGAAAATTTCAAGTGCATGTCTATTATGGTTCAAAAGATACAGCCCTGTGACAGACGGACGGACAGCGGAGCCTTAGCAATATGGTCACGTTGGCACCCTTTGGGTACGACGTACGGAACCCTAAAAAGCCATAAATGTTAAAATAATTATTAATGTTGGCTTAACTTAATTCCGACAAAAAGGTTATAATGTCACAGTAACATAAATAATATCAGGTACTTATTACTTAATGTTTTGTAATAAATTATTGTGTCAATAACGACAAAATAAATTCAAAGTGGTTTAAAGACATTAAAGTTGATTTAGTTTATATTGGAAATAAAAAAAAAATACATATAAAATCGCGATCAGAAAGAAGTGCGACTCTGAAGAAAATGTAAAATACCTACCTCAAAATCTAGTTGCAGTCTCATCTCGGCGACTAAATGTCAAAAATGTAGGGAAATAGGTTTTTTTTCTTATATTTATGTATGTACTAATATATATGGTTGTTTACATAATAAAGAGTAGGTACTAGGTATTATATCCTATTCTATTTCGGCAGATTGAAACTGTGATCACACTTTGAACGTTCTTAAAATTACGTCCTTAAAATATTTGAAGCTTTAAAAAAAACATAAAAAAATCATAACATGTACGGGCGTGTCATGTCACTATAACGGATGCGCAATATTGCCCATATAACGGAAACGTCATGCACAATTATTGTAGACATATTAATGTGAACCCTAGGCTATAATTTTCGTTTTTCTTATGTTAATATTAGTGACTAGTTTCTGCCAGTGTCTTCGTCCGCGTGAAATTTCTTGTTCCCCTGATCCATCCTGTTGTAGCGCATCACCCGCACCCCCCGCGCTATCACTTTATTACACTATCCAATTTTTACGAAATCTAATTAGGAACACTCTCAACTAGGAAGTCGCAAGATAGTGATCACACAGTCACACTACACTACGAGGGGCGTTCAATGTATTCTCGGTATCGGCATGAAAAAAGACGTAAATTCAATTAAAATAATTTTTATTTTTCAATGTAATCCCCCATTAACCCAATGTATTTATTACATCTCGAAATTAACTTTTCAATGCCCTGTAAAAAATAACTTTCCTCTTTCTCAGAAAAATGCCCATTTATTGCCGCCTTGAGCTCTTCATCATTGGAAAATCGTTTCCGACGAAGGTCTTTTTCGAAAATAATTGATGGAACTTCACCACAGAGTTCTAAAAACTCTCTACAGCACTCGATATTGAGGCACCGTAAGCTTTCGCGGCACCCATGTTTCACTGACTTTTGAAAGGTATAGAAGTTCATGAAGAATACTGTGCACGGAACCAACAGAGAGGTGGGTCATCTTTGATCTTCATTCGGGCATCCTCCTATATTGAACGCCCCTCGTAAATTGGATTCTAAATCGGACAGACGACGCATTCGTGAAGAAGGATTGCGTTCTTTCTGCCTTCTCCTTGTTTTTGCTCGGCTTCTAGTTTCTAGCGACAGTAAATACGTAGTAATACGACGTGACGATAAATAGCTTACAAATGCAAAAATATTCTTTTTAATCCGATTTGTAGTTCCAGATATTACACCCACCAAAAAAAAAAAAAACTACCTCTTTATAATACTTACTTTAGATAGGGTCACCCTCCCCCATCATTTCCCCTCATTTGAGTCACTGTCTTCAACAAGACAACAACAATAACGAACAACTGTTTAGTGTAAAGAGGTATTTCCCGTAATTTCTCATAACACGAGAATTATAAGGCAGTACATCATCTTGATAATTGCAGGACCGCCTAGAATCTAGCCCAACTTGAACTCAAACTATTTAATTTACTCAAGTGGAACGGTTACGTAATTTATTATTTATCGGTCGTTATAACAAGCGTAAACCTATAAGTATCTTTGCAATATTCTTAAGAACGTGAACGAAACTCACCGCCATTGTAATGAGAACTTTAATTTATCAAACAGGCATCATATTAAAAAATTTAACTCATCAAGGCATCATTCATATCCCAATTTATTTGGGGTCGGTGTAACATTATAATAATTGTCTTTTTCTTCCATACTTTTCTATTAGTTGTCATCTCGGTAGTCACCACCTTTCTACTCATATCATCTGACACACAGCCCATCCATAAAAAATGAACTAGGAAAAGATCATTAATTTGTTTTATGAGGTGCATTGCTTGCTTGCGCGACGGGATGCCCGCCGGGATGCGTGTGCGCACGTTTTCGGCAGTTGTCGTGATCTGCGCGGCATTCCTCCTCATTGTGGGGACACATTCCCCACATAGCGATATGCTCGTGATTTGGGCTTAAACGCATTGTCTTCCGTTTTCACGCTTCTTAAACCATGAAAAGAATACGGAAAAAAAAAACAAATATTTTTGGAATACTTGCCAATGGATTGTATTTTATTGTAAGGGTGGGGTGTCGTTACTTAATTAACAAGCTACAGTAAGCTTTAAACGTTTATTAATCATGCGAATGAACTAAGTCTGTTTGTTAAATTTAAAGCACTTCTTAACTCTAAACTCCTCATAACATAACATTCATTTTTTTTTACTAGTTTTCGCTGTCCCAACTAATAAAAAAAGGTTTTTAGTAGAATTCTTGATGTAGGTACTACTGCCGTCCTCCGGCCATGACGAACAAGATCCTAGCAGAACCTGACACTCGCAAAAAGCCCCACAATGTCCACTCTATCGAGAGATCGAAGAATCTAAGATCAAGGGTGATTTTATTTACAAGCTATACTTATTAAAAATACTTAAGCTAATGATTTTCTTTATATAGGTAGGTATTATAATGTATCTGTGGAACTAACATAAAACTAGTTATTTACTAATAAAATAAAAGCCCAGACGTGGGTGGCCCGTGAAGGCGTCTAATGAAACTAATTAATTTCTTCTATTAGACGATAATAACAAGATAGAAATACGTTTTCTCGCTGAACTGTACCGTGTGTTGTGAGTTGTGACCAATGAGGCTATATTTTGTAACGAATTGTATAATTACGTGCGTATTTCAAGTATGTAATAACAATTATTATGTGAGAGCGGTAAAGTAATACTGGACACAATAAAACCGTGAAATTGGCGTCGGAGTAACATACGCGATACAGCCTCAACAAACTGTCTCACTTTCCAATTTCGTGGAATGTAAAACGCGTAAATGTTAAAGCTGTCGCATTTATTTTATGGTGTTCGTAAATAAAGAAAGTAATAAAATTGTCACCATCTGGGGTAAACCTAAATCGCCAACGACGCGGCGTAGGCTGTAGGTATTTTTGGGGACGTGTGAATGACCCGTGACGGGTTAGGACAGAATCTAAAATTATCGTAGAAGATGAGAAACAAGCTATTAAACATTTCGTGAAACCCTGTCACAAAGCGAATTTTAAATTAAAAGCATTACTACGGATGCAGGTAATGCGAAATACAAATCTGTCAAATAATACACTTATTGCTTATATATTCACTTATTATTATCCACCCCAAAAAATGCATATTTTTATGAACTTTACCCAAGACTTTACCATCCACGCGGTGGAAACACGGAAACACGAATTCTCGGACATAAGTACATAACATACTTATGTCCGAGAATTCGCCAAAAGCCTGGGTGGCTAAACGAAATTACAGATTGCTCTTCCTTTTTTTCATCCTACAAGTACACGACAGTCCAAAAGACATGACTCAATTTAAGCAACAATTTAAGCTAAAATAATTTAAACTAAGTAATATTTAAATTGTCCGTATATTCAAAATACGGCAAAGGGGCTTGTGGCTAAGTAATAACAGCTGCACGGATCGATCGATCAGGTTAAGCTACGCTTGCCACGGTTGGTCCGTAGATGGTTGACCATCTATACATACCAAGACCCCTCCGTGGCTCGGAATCGCGGCTGTCATTCGTGGATCTTTGACAGTCGTTACGGATCGTCAGAAGCCCGTAAATCTGACAACCAGTCTTACCAAGGGGTATCGTATTACCCAGTAACTGGGTTGTGAAGGTCAGACAGGCATTCGCTCCATGTAAAATCTACCACTGGTATTCAGCTGCATCCGGTTAGACTGGAAACCAACCCCAAAATAGTTGGGAAAAGGCTAGGCAGATGATGATGATGATATATTGCCGAGGGTAAAATCCTAAATCAAATTAAGTATCCGGAAAAGAATTGGAGTTATCGACATAGCCTGCAAACTTAGAAAGCTGAAGTGAGACCAGCCATGTCTGTAGTAGGACCGATAGCCGTTGGATGGGACAGACGAGTCCACGAGTGGAGAGTGTGAGACGCCCTCTGGCAAGATGAACTGATGACCTCAAAAATGCGGCTGGGACTCTGGGACAGATTGAATGCAGAAGGAAGAGTGTTGTGGTGCACCTTGGGACAGGAAGAGGCCTATGTCCAGCAGTGGTTCGACATTGCCCAGGAAACCGTAAGCTAAATTAGGTAATATCATAATTTCCACTATCCACCCTGGCTAATAGAGTGAGTGGATTCTATAACATACGTTTCCGTAAACCCACTGTACTGGATGTTTTTTTGGGGTGGATAATAGGAATGACTGAAATATTGTAGGGGCATGAACGAATTATCACGAACTTTCAAAAAACCCTCACTCTTTTCAGATTTACGGTAATCAGCACCCATAGACGAACAATCACAATCTGAAACATTTTGAAGGATACCTACCTATTACTAATCCATTGCTTCATAATTTTCGAAAAATTTGTCTGCTGAACAACGTAATGAATGTTGTTTAAGTGTCAAAATGAAAGTAGTGTGTTGTGCAATTACTCCGCCGAAGGGTTGACTTCTTTATTTGACGGATATCAACTTTTAGTAGCACTAACGTCTAATCGACTGAAGAGAAACTTTAATATTATACGATAATGACTGATTCTGCTGCCAGTAGAGACCACGAAACAAAAAAGGAGAAAATAAATCGCAAAATATTTCCGTCTGTCGTCTAATGCGAAGAAAGTAATCTGCATTCAACGCGGATTTACACATGCAAATACGCATTGCGTGCATAGTTCATCTCAGAAATCAGTGATGATATATAACTTTGTACACAGTTTAAGTCCAAGTATTCATCAGAACAATAGGGGCTAATAACTTTGTACTATAATTTTAACTACAAAATCTAAATGCACGCGGGAAGCTTTAATTTATTATGTGCAGTATTTACGATTGTTACGTTACGGTAAGTTAAACAACACTCAATCGTACAGGAATCTCGTGTCTATTAAGAAAAAAATACAAATCAAGCACGAAACACAAACACAGGTGTTTATTCTGTGCGCTTCGAAAACCGTGAGAAGTGTTAAAACGCTTGCCTTTAGAACTTATTGTTTGACTCTTAGCACCTGACAATTAGTGGCTCGTGACTGCCGCATTTCTACAATTTCACCCGATTTCATTAGACGTGCGCTTTGACCATAGTGTATTGATTTATGAAAATTAATGTTTGATGGATGGCTCTGCTTCTGACCGAATGTTTGCGGCGCGGCGGCTGCAAATCGTGTCTCAAGGCTAATTCGACGTCTTCCACTGCGCTCGCATGAGTGCGCCCACTTTGAACTGTGAGAATGTGCCGAGATTTTTTTAGAGGAGGGCGATGTCGATATTGTATCAGCACGGGGAGCCAGTGTTGGGCGCGAAGCCGCGGACGGTGGGCGGCGCGCGCATCGGGATTTATGCCGAGAGACGAGTGCGAGTCGCTGGTGCGCCTGCGCACGGGAGCCGCCGGGTAGTCCGGGAGCGCGCATCCCCCCGGGAGGGCATTGTTTCGCGCACTCGCCCACTTTCATTGTTATGACTGCAACTTGATTATTTATGCCCAATAATTCGCTCAGCTGACTATGGTATAAATCTCGTTAATAATAGTATCCGGTGGGGCATTAAGTATGGCCGATTGTGATTTTTAATCGTTTATTATTTAACTTCCAGAAATCACGATTAAAGAGTTACCGCCACCGTATAGTGAACGAGTGAATGATTTTGATGGTATTGAAAATCAAGGATTGAACAATACGGTACGTTTCTTTGAAACAAAACATGAACATTTTAATAACCGTGAATTGCTGTTACAGTTAGTGACTTGTAAATTCCAGGGTAACGCACCTCCACTATGCGAAGTCTTAGACTTGCTAGCGAACTGCAAGATATCGTCTCCAATAGATGACAACCCAGATACCAGTGTTGAGTACGCCGAAATTAGAGATATGGGTCTGTTGCACTCCACACCCTTAGCCCATCGTCATAAATCCAAGATATCGCTTACATGGGTGTTGAAAGAAAACTTAGAGAATGCGAAGCTGACGGGTGACAAGTTACATACTGAAGATAGAATAAAAAATACTATAATCAAAAGCGAAGTGGATAAGAATCATAATAATCAGAAGCCAAATGAAATCGAACGTTACAGAAAGTGCAAGCCTAGAGATGTGAAAGATAGGGTCGTGGGACGTAACGAGTATTACCATAATCTTAGGTTTAGGAATGCGTGTGAAGAGTTCGCTAACGTGCAGGACACATACTCAGACACTAGTGTTGGGACAGAGGAGTACCTGAGGAAGAAACACAGGCATCGACACAGAAGAAAGAAGAGGAGCCAAAGTGGAAAATTTGGATATGACATCCGAGATTTGGACAGCTTCCTTACAGAGGTGAGAAACTGATTATTGATTTACAGTTAAAGCCGATTCTATCACTTAAAAGCTCATAAAGATAAGAACCCTTTTAAACAAAATGTATCACGTAACCCAATTTAATTAGCAAAAAGTCATTCATCATTTTTGGCATTCGTTATTGCGATATTAACGGATCTTTTTTACAAAAGAATTTAAATGCACCTGTAAATCTCGATCATTATTCATTTCTTGGGGTTATTTTGACGTTACGATGTTACATACGGTTTTTGTGCGTTACCTCGGAGCATAAACCCGATTGTACAACGTAAGCCGCGAAATTGGCGCAAAATTGGACAACGGCAACGCATAAATTGCAAGTCATTTAAAAATTTCGATATCCTTTCCGAAGTTTTTAGTATAAATTCGGGCGAATTTTGAGACTGGCAGATTATTGAAGCAATTTTATTCCTGCGGTATGTGCTCTGGATAATGTTTTTTAGGGTTGTTGTAATGTGAGGTTACAAGATAATCTCGAGAGGAGAGGCCATTCATCAGCGCGGTTTATTTAAAACAATTTATCTTTGTAGGGGTTAAACGTTACGGTGTTAATTGCGCCAGTTCGACGGTACGGCAATACAATATATCACGAGAGACTTTTAAAAATCGACTTTCGAGGTCACTATAATTTGTAATTGACCTTTGTTGAGCATAAGATTAAAAGCTTTTTGGAAAATTGTTACCTGTGCGTGTGCGGTCAACATATTATTATCTAATTAATTGTTAGGTGTTCGTTTACATTTTATTTTCACGCTTTAGCTAGTGTTAGACTAAGCTATAGGTAATGATGTATCTTATAAATAACTGTATGGAAATAACAATATTATGTGAGCACCATATTGTGTTTTAAATATCTACTAATAAAACATACGGTTATATTAGCATTCAACATTTTAAAAACACATAAGAAAAATTCAAATTTTGTATAAGATATATTTTGGTATCGAAATTTAAATAATAATAATGACCTATGTTATATAACATTAATTTGTAATTCTGTAAACTTTAACGGTGTGCACTTCTGGTTATTGTTCCACTTAGGTACATAATTATAATTTTGTTGTATAGTAACTGTTTCTGGATTGTGTTGAAATATTTGCATACATATGTTTGTAATTGCATCTGTTTGTTTCCCAAATAAAATAAGTAGGTATTAATTCAAATACCTAAATAAATAATTTTGTGTTTGATGAAAATAGTCACTTTTAACACCAATAAGCGAGGATGATAATGATTGATTGATTTTTTGTAATGTCAATATAACAGTTTTTTACTAAATGCATATGAAAGTCGGTACTTATAACAAAAACTCCGCGTTCTGCCTGAAATAGTTGGAGGTCCACTAATGACTGCAGGTTCACTTCCTCTATTTGAAACGGATCTTGGCAATGAGCCAGAACGTGATTTTTTATTTCAGGTACTCTTAAACAGGGATGGAAATGTTTTAATTTTAACCTTTTTGTTTCGGTTAACCTCCGAAACGGCTTTACCGATTTTGACGGGACTTTCACTGCCAGAATAACAGATAGCTGATGTTATAAGTAGTAACTAGCTACTTTTTGTTTAGAAACTAACCTGGATACTTTTTGTATAAAAAAGAATTAGGATTTCGCGCAAAAAAAATCTCGTGAAATCCAATATCTATCTTTTCACGCCTAAACCACTGCAAGGATTTAGATAAAATTTGGCAAGGAGATAGATGGCATCCTGGGAAAGGACATAGGCTAGTTATTGTCTCGGTAGCACGTTCCCGTGGGATAATTTACGACATCCACGCTGCAAACCCGAGGGCAGAAACTAGTACTTATATGTTTATTTATACTATACTAATAATAAAGCTGAAGAGTTTGTTTGTTTAAACGCGCTAAACTCTGGAACTATAGTTCGAATTTGAAAAAATCTTGCATTTGAGAGCCTAATTCTTGACGAAGGTTATGGGATATTTATGTTGTTAAATGCTACAACCCTTTGGAGCCGAGCAAAAGTTAATAAGAACGCTAAGCGAAAACAAAGTAATAGCATAGGCGGGCGATGCGATGCGATGCGGTGGGTCGGGGGTCGTCACATGGACGAAAACGCGAGCAAGTCAAAAAATTAAAAATCTATTTAGACTTAAACCAAATGACATGACAATTCACCAATATTTTACGAAATAAGTAAATGGCAGAACAAGGTGATTATTTTATTTATTACAATTTTTTTTTGATAAGTTTTTTGAAAAGTCTCTCCTTTGGTGTACAATAATAAGAAATAATATTTATAGGTAAAGCCAAAATATGTTTTTGGTAAATAACATTGGACGTAAAGTACCTACAACACATTCGGATTTTATACGATGTTGAACAAAAAATATAAATTAAATAAAATCCGCGGTCTTTTATAGTTTTATTTTATTTTATACATAAATCTTAGAGATTGATATACTACTTTTTTATCAGGCGTATTAAAACGAATACGTTTGACATTTCATGTTGATTTGACTTCACAATAATTTGAGAATCAGTACCTACTTATTACATTTTTAGATTAAAACATCTAGGCCATCGTGATTTTAAGTTCAAAGAGGAAACATCAGACTCAAACTGTTTACATAACATAACATCACGCCTAAAGAAACTCCCCGAACGGATATAGACAGAGGTGTAGGTATACAAGGTTTAACAGATCTAGTCATTGTGTTATACTTTTAAGTCAATACTCTAATTGCACAGCAGGTACACATTTTTCTTGCAGTTATTTTACAAGTCCCATGTAATAGGGCGAACCTATTGCCATAACAACAAGCCATGATGTCTATGATGTTGAAACTTTATTTTTAATTAGAAAATAATGTTCTCAGGGCTTATTAAAGGTGAATAATCAGCACACTAATTGCGTAACAGATTTTCAACCACAATCCGAATAATTTTTAAGGATATTGCTAATACATTGCTTCATGTGTTAGAAAATTTTATCTACTCAACAACGTAGATAACGCAATGAATGTTGTTGAACTGTCAAAATGAAAGCCATTACTATTGTAGTGTGTTACGTAATTACCCCTGTAATTACAATTCACACAAAATCTTCCTTTTGTCCTTCCAGGCTACAATAGACCGTCCCGGCAATATTCCAGTAGTCATCGCGTACCCGAGTACTCTATACCAAACGCAGAAGGATATCCAGCAAGAGCTGCCATTACCACTGGGTACAGTCGTGAACGCAGTGTTTAAGAACGAACAGTGGCTATATGCGCAGACGCCGCACGGCGACGAGGGATACGTGCTGTACAGCGCGTGCTTGCCGCTGGGAATACTGCCTAATAGGTGAGTTTGTGACTTTATCAGGTAATTAACGCAATGTTCACGAACTAGCGGCAGCGGATATCTGCCCAGCTGCAAGCATGCGCTACACAGCACGTGCTGTATTGCTGTATAGCGCATGCTTGCAGCTCGGCATAATCAGCCTAACGTTCCCTCCTCTGAGACACAGGATCCTCTTGGTGTGAGGGAGCACCACGCGGGCCCAGTGCGGATAGATGTCACGTGACTTGGTATTTTTGGTTCTAGGACATGCCGGTTTTCTCTCGATGTTTACTTTCACTGTTTTGAGAGCAGTGGTGATGAAATAATGGACACAAAGTAAATCCCCTGTCTGGGTGTGAACCTACGACCTACAACTCGTAAGTCGCGGACGCAACCACTGGGCCAATACTGTTCCCACGGGGTACCATTCCTCCCGCAGCAGCCTGCTGCGAGCAGGTTCAAATAATTGGAGCAAAAACAAAAGTATTAGTGTAGAAAAGCACTTGGATAAATAAACTCATGTCCAACGCATGTCTGTATGTATAGGTCATATAATAAAACAGTTTCATTTTCGAACAATTACACATTACAACGGTTTCTATACGTCTTGTCTTCAAAAACTTACTAATAAACGTATTATATCAGATGAATAGTTACACAGCGATTTCTCTCATTCAGTCGTCAGTAATATGACTTTTGAAAGAAGAAGACAAAGCGTTGTTTAACTATACAGCGCAACGCTATGCAACGTTTATTATTAGGTTACAGTTAAATGCGAGTGCTGTGAAAATGCCAAATTTATTCCACGTAAGTTCCAGTACTAAACATATTTCCCCAACTTTCCAGAACATCATCACAAAAGAAGACCCCATGTTGGGAGAGCAGCACGGACATCTACCCGCGTCCATGCGGGAACCTCACGGACAACGAGAAGGAACAGCTGCGAGGACGCACGCGCTCCGAGTGCCGCTACCCCTCCAAAACCACACGACGCAAATCCAAAAACTCGTGCGCAGAAAAAGACTTTGACACCCTATACTTAAAAACCAAATCCGTTTGCTCTAATATTGATAAGATACACGAAAAAGAGAATAGGGACTACAAACAAGTGAAGAGACAGACTCTGTTAGTAGTGAACAGTGATTATACAGGGAGTGTTTTAAATAAAACCTTGACAGTGCAGAAAGGGGATGTGGTTGTGTTAGTGCAAGGTGGGGGTGTAGAAACTGACGTGGATGCGGAGTGGTTCTATGTTAAGAAGAGGGATGGCAGTCAAGGGTTCATCCCGGCTGTAGTGGCTGGACATGGCTATATTTAAGCTTTTTATACAGCAAAGGAAACATGTTTCTATGGTTGACATTTATAAAACTGTGTGTGAAATGGAACTTTAAGTGTTCGTCAATAGAGTTCAAACTATTTTTTGAAGCTAATGCGTCCCTAATTGTGTTATGCTGTGTAGCAATACTCGCTCTGTTTTGATGTGTTGCCAGTATAAAAATGTAATTAAAACTGATATCTGGATCTTTTACGCTTAATAGTTTCCACTTAGCAATAAAAATGGTAAATAATAAAGTTTTGTTACTTACATCATACATTCATTTATTGTCTGATAATAAAAAGCACTTATTGATAATAGAAAAAAAACTTAAGAGCGTTTACGCCGTACGGCATTTCATTCAAACTTTCAAGCCCTTGTTTTTCGAAATGAATGAACAGATTTTAATAATAATAATATTAAATCGTTTTATTTCAGGCATTGTACATGCATACATTTCACCCATAGTGACTACATGTCATAAACAAAAAAAAATGAAAAATGTTATTAAATAACTTTTAAACCTTAGTATCCTGCTTATGCGTATGAAGTTTTATTAAAATCGGTTATTTCGAAAAACAAGGGCTTGAAAGTTTGTATGAAATGCCGTACGTCGTAAACGCTCTTAAAACTTTAACTTACCTATCGGAAGTGTAGGACTTGATCTCTATAATTGAAGGTGGTACAAAGGTCTATTTCAGGGCTAGAGCCGGCAATGGCCAGGACTCTGTTGGGGTTTGTTTTTAAGACTGCGGAGTATACTGTAGTTGCCGAGACAGGTAGTTCAACCTTCACTTCTCCAGAGTAGTTCAGTTGGTACAGGTGCTTGGCTTCTCCTCCAGCGAAAACGCAGTCATCGTGGAAGAAGGACACGTGGATACCGTGGTCAGGGAGGTCGAAGACTGTGACGGCATCCAGGAAGCGAAGGTGCCACAGAGCCAGGCGAGGACCGCCGCCGCACACCTGACAGACAGCATTGATTAGAATTAGTTAAAGAATTACTGTATTTAATAAAATATCTGTCTGTAGCATCGTAACTCCCAAACGGGTGGTCCAATTTCAATGCAGTTTTTTGTTATTAGTAGGGTCTTTTAATCGAGTTGGTTCTTGGCATTATCTGCCTAGCGTTTTCCTTCCGAACTATTTTGGTGTCGGCTTCCAGTCTAACCGGATGCAGCTAAGTACCAGTATTTTACATGGAGCCACTGCCTATCTGACCTCTACAACCCAGTTACTGTGTAAAACGATACTTCTTGGTAAGACTGGTTGTCAGACTTTCGGGCTTCTGGCGACCCGTATCAACTGTGAAAGATCCACAATTAATGACAGCCGGGACCAACAGCTTAACGTGATTTCCGAGGCATGGTGGGGTCTTGGTATGTTAAGACGGTCACCCATCCACGGACCAACCGCGGCAAGCGTAGCTTAACCGACCCGTGCGGCTGTTATTTAGCCACAAGCCAATGAATATAACATTATGCTAAGACTAGCATAGTGTTATATTCAGCTGAGAAATGCAATGTGTTGAGTAAGTATTAAGTAGTCAATGATGAGACTCATGTAGGTTTGTGGAACATCAAATGCACATACACACTACAGAGATGGTATTCTACGCTTATTTACTATCATTGTCATAGAACGTCAGTGCCACGCCGTGGTGCCACGTCTCTGTCCCCTGCTAGTTTTTTTACAATCTAATCTATCTAGTGTATGTCATCCCACTGCAAGGCAAAGGCTTGCATGAATTTGTGACAATAACCTAGATTTTAAAGTATTTAATTCATCTAATAAACATAAAGTAAAGCAATAATTGCTGGAAAAATTGTTAAAAATTAATTGATTTTATTTGTCCTTCTAATAAAAATCTATTAATATAAATAGACCTAAGTATCTAATTATTTTAATTGATTTATATATTTTTACTAGCTGACCCGGCCACGCGTTGCTGTGGCTAACGTTTTTGTATTTTTTTTTTCTTCTATCCTATCTTTCAAGTTGGATCAAACTGCACACGGTGTACAAATTTGATTAAAATCGGTTAAGTAGTTTAGGAGTCCATCGCGGACAAACATCGTGACAAGTAATTTATATATATTAACTGATATTAAGATAATTATATTTTAGTAGGTTTTTTATATCAAGAGTAGTTCAAGTCTTGATATTAAAAAAAAACCTACTAAAATTAGAATAAAAATGAATATGATAACAATAATTAAAGAAATACATAATTATACAATCAAAATCATCAATGAAAAAAAAAGCCTGAGTAAATGGGGTATTTATGTTACAAGAAATCTGCCATATTAGAACCTTTAAAACACCCATAACCTTTGAAACCTTTCAATACAAATTCAAAAAGTTGTAATAGAAAAAAATCCCCAAAATACAGGTGCTGCCTAGTTTGGGGATCGCCGTAAAGATCCAAAGTGCAGAACGCCACCTACTATCATCATTAAAATACTTCTTTTGCCTATGGGACTAACCACACTTATTCAGCTCTGTTCAAGTTTTTTTCCAGACAACAAAGATTTTGTATGGACAAAAGCTGAACAGAGCTGAATAAGTGTGGTTAGTCCCTAATACCATATTTTCCCTGACAGACAGTTTTTCAATCAAAATAAGTATTTTCATTAAACTCTACTACTGCCCCCCATTATAGTGAAAGTACATAGAGTCTTAAGCTATACTCACAATCCAATCATCTCCTAAGGCAGCAGATCCCACCCACTTGCCAACATCAGGCCGGCTCACTTTGTTGTTGGTATGGGGCTCCACTTTATTGTGACTCTTGCAAGTACGGGTGTCCCAGAGCATCACTGAACCATCCTCACTGGCAGTGATTAGTTGCTGGTTGCTGTAATTATAATAAAAAGGATAATTTACAGTCTGCAATTATGGATGCCTCAAAAACCTTTCCTATGCTTTATATCTAGCCCATTTCTGTTATATATAGGTCCTGTATTATTTGTTAGTAACTTATCTTACATGAAAAATGATCATCATTAATGTAGCTAATAGAAAGCCTTAGGTGGATTTCACATTACAATGTGCCATGTGATGGGATGCGGGAAACAGAGCCAAAGGTCCTGTGTGGAAGCACTTCATGATTATAATTTGTATGTAGAAAATCAACGCACTGGAGCTTGGACGCGTGGTAGTTAGATCCACCTAAGGACAGATTTCTATTGCCTACATTAATCCAAGTTAGGTAGTAGTAGTAATAAATAAGATCTGTCTTACAATGGTTATTCTACAGTGAAAGAGTGTAACATCTTATAAAATATACTCACTTTCCATGAACAGAGTGTATGAAATCTTTGTGTCCCTTCAAAGTAGACACCAGGGTACCATCTTCCATGTTAAAAACATAAACTTTACTATCACCACATCCTGCATACAGTTTTGCTTCATCTTCAGACAACCATAGACTATTCACGTCAGTTTGTTCAAAGGATGACGGTTGTGAAGGTATCCTGATGGTCCATGAAGGTTTGCTTAGCTTTGAACTGACCGCATTCTTCCAATCCCATCCAAAGATTTCATTAACTGTACCTGCTATTAAAAACTTTTCTGTGCTGACTAAGCTACAGACTTGGCGACCAGATTCGAGAGTGTGGGTGTGTTTTGGCTTATTGTAATCTGAAGTGAGCAGCTCCGCGACAGGATTAAGGATTCTATCCAGACTGAAAACAAAGATTAAGTGATTATAAGGTGGAGCGACTGTGACGAACGAGAGAGAGATCGAATGTACTGTATCATTAGACAATATTACACAGAAGAAAATACTCACTCAAAAACAGCAATCTGACTATATATATTACCGGCAACCAAATATTTTCCACAAGGTGAAACTGTTTGCGAGAGAACAGTGTTGTACAGAATTTTATCAAGCATGATTAAAGTTTCTGATTGCTCTTAAATGCAATTTCAATTTATAAATATTCGATATTTTATGGTTTGTTTTAGTTTGGTTAATTTGGCTGTGATTTGGTGTGTAAACAAAACATAACCTCAAGTAACACCACAGAGTACTTTTTGAAACGTCAAATGTTTTTTTTTATTACACGCCGGAGAAAAGTCATAAATTGATACCAAATCATTTCGGTTCAATAGTTTAAAATATGTTTTTACTCAATTAAATGTCGTAATAAAATTCAAAATGGTTTTCAAATAACTTGCCTTCCTACATAATCGTCTCTTTGATGAAATATTAGTTGTAAATAATAATTATCTGTACTCTTTTATCTTTTTCTCGAAATGGTAACTCTGTCACAAAGTCAACCATAAAAAAAAATCAGAGCCAGCCAAGATGGACGTGTGTCTTAGGAATAAAAATTAAAATAACGAGGTGCTTGTAAATGGTGAGATATTTGTGTTGGTAATTCACCTAAATAACTGTGCAAGTATATCTACGACATCGTAATGAAGTCATTTGCCTTCTGACTCCTACATTGTGATTGTCCGGTGCAGCCATACCCCTCGCACAGCATGTCATAAAATTGATTTATGATTTTTAGGTAAATAAACCGGCAAAATGTATAATGGTATTGGTTTAACGACGCCACGGGGCTCCGGTACGAATGGCTATGTGCAAAGAAACTGGGCAGGAGTGCGGAAGACCAAAGACTCGGTGAATTATCGTACCGAAGAAGAAATAGCAAAGTTGGACTCTGCGTCAAATAAACAACCAAACCGGGAGATTCTCGACCATGAGAGGAAGAGGAAGATAGAGGTGAAGTGTGCGGAACTTGAGGACAGTCTCGAGGAGCAGGGGTGAGTAACTCAAATATAATTTTTACTTGCGAAGCTGCCTTGTTTTTAATATCTTTACGTGACGTAATAGTTTCTGAGTTTTGAAGTAATCAGAAAAGTAAATTATTGTTCAGTATATTTTTTCATGCACTTTTATCGTCCACGTCATGCTGAGCCTAGAATAATGTTACTTGTAACCATCTTGAAACTAAACCCAACACCAAAATTCTGTAAATGAGTTCTCATCTAATATTGAAACTATGATTTTTGACTATCAAATGATTATGCTTTGCTTGGTTTTAACATTGCATTGAATTAAATGGTATTCTCTGAATAAAAAAAGGAAGTAATCATATAACAAAGCATACACATGACATATAAACTCAAAAATGCTTTCTTTGAGAGTTCAGCATGTCATCAACTTTGCTTTATGCACAGGTCTGAGACAAACAAACAGCAAGCATAGGTCCTTTTGGCACCCTTAGAGTATTGCAACCATAACAAGTATGTATTTACAGAATTATAATTATCAATAAGAACCTATAAAGTTCTTATCACCGTAATAATTGATATTTCATGTAATGGTTTTTTAAATAGGAATTTTGTGGGCTACCCTGGCGCTGCCCCCTTAAGCGAACAAAGTGAACAAAACAATACTTTATCACTTTCAAATTTGCCTTATGATCAAAGTCAGGAAGCATTTATTGACTTCTTAAAACAACCCTTGACAAAATTACATTGACTGGCTCAACATTATTTTTGGCAAAAAGGAAATATTTTAGGAAATAAGTGTATTTATGTGCATACAGAAAAAAAAATAACTAATGCGTAAACCGTCTACGCTAGAGGGTCTAGAATCATGTGCTAAAATTCATGGTTACAGTTTGCGCACTGGTTAAAGTTTTGTCCTGTTTAAGATCTTAATTCTCATCTGATTCTGGAAGCAAGGGATGACACTCGTCCAATAATAATAATTAATTTTTGTTTCATTGAGGTTTCCAAGGAGACCATGACTATAGACATATAAATATTTTACTGTCTCAGTAATACAGTAAGCAGATTCACAGGTTGAGACAACATGAGTAGCTTAACACATTATCTACAGCTAGGTTAATATATTATTTGCCAGTGAGCCCTAAACTACCCCACCGAGCTACAAGAGACAGTAAGTCTGTATCTTGTAGCTCGGTGTATGAATTACAGAGTTGAGACTAGGGAGGTGCGTAGATACTTTGATATTTCCTTGTTAATTATTGGCCTAGAATGCCATGCCCAAAATCTCCTGAATAAAATGTGCCTTTTACCATAATTCACATCTTTAATTATATTGAGAAAAACATTAAATACTTTTTGGATCCAAGACAATGATAATAAAGCACTGGTTTTATGGTAGGGAAGAAATTTTGTCTATGTTCTTTGTGAAGAGTAGGTAACCACTAAGTTTTACGAAATTCCACCCCTAAGAGAGTGAATGGGGAGGCTGAAATTTCACACGGATAAAGTCGCGGGCAGAAGCTATGCTCTATAATGTTAACAATACCATCGCTTACGCAAACAAAAAGCAGGAAAACGGAACCCGGGTAGAAATGCTCTAGGTTTTTTAATTATTCCAAACCAGCATTGAGGCTTGCAAATTCTCATGTAGATTAGAACTAGCACTCCATTTTAATATTATATTACTCCTTGACTTAGACAAGAAACTATTAACCTGTCACCCTCCCAAAACAAAAGCGCCGCGTTGCGCCAGAGTTGATAAATAATTCAACACAGGTGAGACAAGTAGGTACAAGCCAAAGGGCTTACCCCGTTGGGCAGGCTTTCTAGTTCTTGCCCCCTGTGTTGGCAGCGCTGTAATAATTAATGAACATAACACCGAACACGCAGACTTTTGGCGCCAGGAAACGTGACATGTCCGTGTCCTTTACTTTCTCGGAACCTTATCTTTTGTTTATTTGTTAAAATATGTGTTGTTGTATGTTACATGGGACTTAAACATAACTGGCGCAATATGGGTGCTTTATAGGTACACTTCTACCTAACCCTTCAGGGATTACAGGCGAAATGTTATGTTAATTTTTAGGGATCCTTACCTAAAAAGGGAAAACGGAACCCTAAAAATATACGAGACACGATTCCCGTGATTAAACTATTTACATAACTACGTACGGAACCCTCGGTGCTGAGCTGGTTAATTAAGAACTTTTAAATTACTCTCTTTGCACTGGCACTGGTTACGCACCGTCTACGAGCGTGTCATCTATACAAATCTATACATACAAATAAATAAAATTGGAGTGTCTGTTTGTAATATTAAAATAACCGCTTTTTACTAAATGCATATGGATGTATACACGGTACATATACAAAAATATTTTTTTTACAATTTTTGTCTTTTTGTCTGTTTGTTTCGGGTCATCTCTGAAACAGCTGGACCGATTTTGACGGAACTTTCACTCTCAGATATCTGATGTAATAAGGAGTAACTTAGGCTACTTATATTTTAGAAAAAAAAATGTTTTATTCCACGCGGTCGAAGTCGCGGGTAACAGCTAGTTCAATATAAACGCGCTGCAAATGTAACTAGTTGCTGCTTTTCCAAGATTAACGAGGCAGATAACGCGCTTCAATAACACCCGTTTTCACGAACACTAAATAAATGCCAGGGTAGCCTGCGAAATAATTTTTTTTTTGTATTACTGATCTAATGATTATTATTCTGTAAATACATATTTGTTACAGCCGTGAATCATATATTTAATAACGTACAACTTAATACTGACCATCAAATTACAAAAAACGCAAGAAAATTTTAATTTCACGGGCTACCTTAGCGCTTCCCCCTTAAAAAAAAGCGTGCTATTGGAATTTCAACGCTCGGCTCAATGTTCATTGAGGTGTCGCTTACTGGTAGTGAAAACGGGCATAAGTCTTTATTGAAAAGTATCTGTGCACAGTCACAGTGCTAGGTACGCCGACTGTACCTATATTCTTTACCTGATCGTGCGTGACTTGCTGAAAATCATCAACATAAAACTTCTTTTAGATGAGTGCTTCTGCCGCAGTCTTCCTTTTTGGGAACCCCTGTTATTTCATTCTTCTGTCACATTAATCGCACACCGCCGCTTTCGTGCTCCGCCAAGCTGCGCGCTTTTTAGTCAAAGTACAATGAGTCGAAACTTCGTTGAATCCAATAGTATATAGACGTATTTGTCTATTAAGAATTGCAGAAGCAATATATTATAATCAAAATATCACTGAGAACAACATACGTATTAAAACCCTCATTGAGTAGCATAAGGGGACTACAGGACCTAAACGCAAGTTTTATAAAAGTATATGATCGACGACAGTAAACAAAATCAGAAAAATATTAAACTCTTCAGGATATAATATATGCTAGTTAGATAGTGTATTGAAAACATAATACAACCAATTTGATACGATATAAAAAAATCATTAAGATACCTCTAAAAACTTTTCACACTCTTTCTGTTTTTTTTTTTTCAGATTATTCTAAAAGCAACATACTAAAGCACTAGTGTTTTAATTTTTAAGTCCAAACAATAGATTTTATGTAAATAGATAATTGCTTCATATTTTGCAATAAATTACCAGCGTTGTGTCATCGCGCTTCTCTTTCTTTTCTATGCCGTCAGTAACCGCGCTTTAGGTCATGTGAAAAGCCTCGAAACGATCATGATGCCAGAATTGCAAGCCGATGAAATTGCAAGCTCCGTTTCCCTTACATAATCGGAGACTGAATCGAAGCGGAAAAAAAGTCATCTCTATATGTATAAGTAATCAAAATGTCATCCAATCAGCCGTACTTAATGAAGAAACAAACGTCCAAACACAAGTTCTTCGAATTTGTAAAATTTGTCGGCATTTGTAACTCGAGTTGTAGCAGGTTCTCTATTAGCTTTACATGCACTTGCACATGTTCACTTAGGTCACGTTGCCTTATCGATTTACTACTCAATAAAATCCCTTGTTTTATTTTGCTCAATAGAAAGTACCCCTCTAAGGCCATACGGATAGATCGCACCCTTGTTTAGGGGCGATGGCCGCTGCGCCGGAGTCCGATCAATAATTCAACAGTACGAGACTGGGCGACGGGTCACCCTTCGTGTACTATTCAATAAGCTGTACCCGTCCGCATTCAGTCAACAGTCGTGCAACGAGAACGTCTTATCGGGTTTTATTGTTTTCCAAAAGTAATTCTACGCCGTTATAGCGGCTCAGCGTATCATGCACTGGTAGGTATTACACTGAGAAATTTATTATAAGATTTTCATCCACGCTTGTCGGTACGCGGTCGCTCACTGACACATTCGTGAATCCATTGGCTGCAAGTAAACCGTTCACGCGCGTTCGGCGGCGCACGCGTTTTATATAGTTTTTCGTTTGTATTGTAATATTTAGTTCGTGAATAATGAGTGTTTCACTGGTATGGTTGCGTAGGTTGCCGAAGGAGGAGATCGCGGCGCGCGTGGCTGCCTTCCGAGCGAAGCTGTGTACCACCGGCGCTGGAGACAAGGACGTGCCGAAGGACGAGTTCGGGAGAGTTGCGTGAGTCATCTCTTATTTATCAACTGGAACTTGGGACTGCTCCAAGTGAAGTTTTATTTATTAACACCTAAAAGAAAACCCTTCAAGAAAATATTGAAGGATTATTTTTAAAGAAAATATTTCCTTTTTAAAAGAGGAAATATAGTAGGAAGTAATTCATGCATTAATTCGTACTAATGATCACGCTTACATTATAATTTACTGCTTAACATAAATCTAGAAGAGCAAAAACCGTCGTGCATCCAGACTATTATATGAGCACGCGCATAGTGTGGTGTTGAAATTATCAAGTATTTTATTACAGTTAGTAAAATTTATCAAGGAGAAAAAATACATAATGCGCGATTATCGAGCATTCAATTTAACGCATTACGTTTGCCTTTATCGGTTTTTATTTAAGCAAAAAACGTGATTAATTTTCTAGTTGGAATGGAATAGGTTGTTAATAAGCTCGACGAAAATAAATATGATAATGTAGGTATATTACTAATGCGAACATTAGTGTGCCATTTATAATTTTAGTAACTATGTCACCTATGTCCGGTTATGGAGCTATCACTCGGGAACTGCGGGTCTTCAAGATCTGCGCTCTCAATTTGTCAATTGGTGTGTCAATAAAACAAACTCTCGCTTCGTTTGCATTTGACATGGCAACCGGAAAACGTATTGTGGTTCTTGAGTTTTCTCATACTGTATGAGTATATTGTCGTGGATGTCCACGTCCACAAAATGAATGGAAATACGTGCACGTTATAACATTATAGTGGACGGAAAATTAAAAGCGTCTTCATATATTTCGATACATTTTACTTCCCTGTGTTATCGTGATGCCGTGGACGTCCACGATAATGTCGTCACGTCAGAAATATAAAGGAAAAAAAAAATCCTTTATAGTTTTTTTTTTGGCAGAGCTAATTTGCTTCATGAAACATTTTTACAAACGCCCACCATTGCTACGTAATCCAGTTAGTCATAATCCCATGCATGAAATTAACGAATTTCAGTTTCATTTCACCTTTAATACGTAGAGAAACTCCTGCACTGTTAAAATGTGGGCGAAATAATCGCGGTTTTAATTAATTTGATTGGCAATTTACCACCGTTAAATTAATTTTCACCGGCTATTACTTGTTGAATTAGATAGCCGTGGCGACTTGTAACACGTTTGACGGAAATAAAAATACGTGAGGAAAATGTCATTGGTTCATATGTGAGCCCTACTTATTTATAATTCCAACATTTTGGCTAAGATCAAGGAGGAGCGAATGTGGATTTAAAGTGGCCAAGCTGCTATTTCATCACCCCTGCTCACAAAACGGTGAACGAAAACATCGTGATGTAACCGGCATGTCTTAGAACCAAAAACATCGAAGACATCGAAGACATCCACCAACCCGCACTGTGCTCGCGTAGTGCATTATGGCCCACTCCCTCTCACAGAGAAGCCTGTATTCCAGCAGTGTGAACATTAAAGACTGATTATGTTTGTTATGTAAGCTGAAAAAAGCTGAAACTAACACATCTTAGACTAAAGCCAATGTTTATATAAAGACATCTAGCCTTCGTGAATGGGCGTGCGATCAATACATTTAAGCTCACACAAGAAAACACATGCAAAATAGACCACGCAACCGCCAACTAATACAGGTAAAATGTCTCCTATGCATCGAAAACTTCATGTACTGATCCGTGTTGCATTTGCATCTTACATTATTCAATGTTAGTGCTTTTAGCTGCGTATTTCAGCCTATAATTTACCCACGACTGGGACCTCCATATCATAAAAAGATAATAGGCTCTAATTCGTAATCTAACACGTAAGGCCCAGAGAGGTTTGGTGGATGTCACTTGTCATGTAATTTTATCTGTAGTTTTTTGAAGTGAAAACTTCTTCAGTCACATTTTGCGCTTTTTCTGAACAGTGTACTAAACTGAACCGTCACGCTCTGCTCGGTGACGCCGAAAATCGGATATAGTCGGTCCGTGGGTTGGTCGTTAGTTTTGACTTCTATAGTGTTTCCCTCATGACTTTCCATTCGCTTTCCCCATGTATTTTCCTCAATCTTACTTCAGGTATACTGTGCCTCAATACATCATAAAACGAAGACAATCTATTTGCGTAAGTTTGCCGATCTATTTCAGTTGCTCCACATCGATAACATAATTTATAACTCGTAAATGTCAGGTAAACCTTTGTCTCATATAACCGATAGATCGGCAACATTGTTACGTGTTATGATCGGAGTATTATGGTCTTACTTGTTCTATAAAATGGGGTTTTGATGTCTTTGACAAAATGTTTTTCTTTCGGGAAAACTTTGTCGAAAGGGAAGTCTTTTGAGGAAATTGCTTCCGGTTGTCAAAGTCCCTTGCTATCGAAAAAGGTTTGCAAGAAACCTTACAATTTAACACGTTTATTA
The DNA here is from genome assembly GCA_963669345.1 of Gortyna flavago. Lineage (NCBI taxonomy): Eukaryota > Metazoa > Arthropoda > Insecta > Lepidoptera > Noctuidae > Gortyna > Gortyna flavago. Next base: position 3,608,557 of record OY770132.1, read on the forward strand.
TTCGTTAATGGATTACCTAGGTTTTAAATAGATTACATTCAAACTCGCGATGACAGTTGAAATGGGTCCCTCAAGGCTAATTATTACAGTAGTTTTAAAAATGGTTTCTGTGTAGATGTTATTTTAAGTAGCAATTAGCTGCTGGACCTTTCCCTCTAGAGAACCCCTAAAGAGTCGACTACGGGCACATTTTACCGCTCAACAGTAGTAATTGGATAAACCAATTACCTCAGTTCTCTCATAAAATCGTGCCCAGAATTAGTTTCATAGGTTTTATTAAATTTTCTTCGTTAGCAAACCGATTAAAGTGGGCACAATATCGGTTATCAACAGGTTAGCTTATTGATTGAATATTTCCTCCCTATTCTCTTTCCACTTCTCTCTGCTCAAAGCTGCTGATCACCAGTTCTTATTGAAGGAGTCCAGCCCATCCCGCTATCTCCGTCTGGGGTTGCCACGATGTCGCTTGCCATTAAGAGGGACCCATTGGGTCGTAACTTCGTAAGTTTGGCCCATTGTTCGTCTGAAATGCGGCAGATGTGTCCATTATAAGAGTTCCATTATAAACTTATTATTTATTTTATATAAACTGAACTCGCTATCAAAAATTCGCGGAGTGGCTAATCCTCTCAGTAGCTAGACGAAAATATAAAATGACCACTCCCAGAATCATAGCTTCAATATTTTGAATCCAGCGCCCTAATTGCATAACACGCTATCAATCACATTCTGAATAATTTTGAAGGACATTGCTAATCCACCTCTGCATATAATATTATGTTCGAAAAAATTGTCTGCTCAACAACGTAAATAACGCAATGAATGTTGTTGAACTGTCAAAATGAGAGCCATTCCTACTGTAAGCGGGTTACGTGGGCAGCGGGATTGTCCGAAAGGGTTACCGCTGCCCCGGAATACAAAGGGCTAAGGAAGGAACACGGATGGGTTTTAGTCAGTAAGAGTCTGACACTCCCTTCCGCTCCACCCAGAGCGGGAGGGGTCATTGGATGATTTCCCATCCTTAAAAAAAAAAAAAAAAAAGCGGGTTACGTAATTACCCCGCTGTTCTTTGTATACGCCTGTTTAATCTCGCAGACCTCTCCTCACGTTACCGATATTCTAGGGTTCTTGCATATTGATCGCGGATGACGTCTGTCCCCCACGACTCACTCCGCGCCCCGGTAAGGGGAGACAGGTCACAGGACTTTAATGTGTCGAAGTCGCACCCCGCTGTGCCCCGCTCTCGTAATAACTAAGGTCAGAACTCTTAAAGTTAATATAGGTTGTCTTTAAATTATTTGGTGATCCTTTACGGGGCGTAAGTACTCATGAATTGGAACAATTTCTTCAAAGAGACTAACACTAAAATATAAACGGGCGTAAAAAGACGTCTAACGAAGCCGAGAGTCATTTTAAATAGTACCCGTCATTGTAATTTTTTTGTACAGGATCATATCTGGGAACTTCTGGTTACGGAGATTTGTATAAAAAATATCTGCTCTTTCATACAAACATTCAATACTTAATGAAAAAGTGTAAACACGTGCTGTTTTGTCATTATTTGAGGAGTTGACCCTGAGGTAAAAGTTGGTAATAACATATAATATTCATGAGTACCTCCAGCCTCTGAATTTGCTAAAGAATTCCAAGTCAACGTCAGCCAGTATATTACAGTAATAGGAGTAAAACATGCCGATAACACCGTCCTGAAATCGTGTAACAGACGTAAAATAGACCCTCCAAATAAATTGACAATTTAGATTCAATTTAAACGTACTCGTGGCACGGATAGGCACCGAACTTGAGATCGAATTTTCCACCTCGCCTGACCTAACTTGTAACGTTTCGAAATAAACTCCCCTGACCTAACTTATGAGCTAAGAAAAAGAATAGTATTGTTGTGTTTTCGTTTCGGTACATTTTTCAGTATGGAAAATGTTGCTTCTTGCTTTCTTATAGTATTTTCATCTTATGTTAGTAGACTTCTCAACATAATTATAATACAGACTGGCAAGGAGATCGACGCACAATTGTCACCATGGATTAAGTATCATCGCGGCATTTTCTGCCTGATCACTTAAATTTTTTTCGCCTAAACCCTGGGGCGGCGCCAAGCCACGCCCCCTTAAAGTTTTGTAATTAGTTGCAACCTGCACTGCGCAGCTTAGTGATAGTGACGCACCACGTGTAGGTACTCCTTTTGTGAATTTTACGGACGAACTATTTGACCTTGGCGGGCTTACTAGAGAGCGCTTCTATTTTTTGAGTGCAAGCAAAAATGAACATAGTGGTGGTCAGGCGGGAGTGTCCGCGATAGTACATGATTCTGAACCTGCGTTGTAGTTTTTCGTCGGTTATTAAATCATAAATTTCTACGCTAGATGGTCTAGAATCATGTGCTGAATTCATGGTTTCAGTTTACGCGTCGATGTCCTCTCGCCACCCGGTATAGGTAGGTATCTCTCTTTCTAGGCTGTTATAATTATTATTGTATTCCACGACTTTTACTTGCGTGTCTACAGCACTATTATATTAAACAATAAAATAAATAATATTGCTGTGTCGTGCTCTACTAAAAATATCTGTGGTGAGTTGGTGTCAAAAGGTATAGGTTATACCTAAGTGAGTCAGTTTTATGACCAACATCCTACCATAGAACCAGTCAATTAGGCCATGGAAAACTTCATTAATTTCCGAAGGTGCCAAACCAATAGACTACTTAATTGTTTTCGTTTTAGTTTGCCCCAAATAGAGTATTTTTTTTTTAAAGATGTCTTGCGTTTTTGTAACCGTAACACTGTAACAAAAGGCTCGCGTATACAACGAACATAAAAGCCCACTAATAAACTTTCCAAATTCTAAAGGCCATAGAAAACTTGATTTCAGAAGGTGCGTACCTACGGACTAATTGTTTTCGTTTTAGCTCGCCCCAAATAAAATACTGTTTTGATTTTATTTATATCCGAAACATTATGTTGCGTCGCGCATTATAAACATGACACTGTTAGCCCTCGCACCTTTACCCGCGGGAGATTTTTTATCGCGCACTTTAGATTTTCAACTCACTGCTTAGCGCCGACAGCTGAAAATCCAACAATTTATTTTGTTGAAGTGCTATAATACTCTGTTGGAATCTCAATGCTCGGCTCTACACTGAGAGTTGAAATACCAGTGCGTGATAAAAATTTCCTGTGCGTACCTGGGCTTATAAAAAGCTCGCGTACACCAGGAAAATATAGCCCACTAATAAACATTCTAAATTCTAACAAATTATAACGTGCCTGCTATTAAATCCGAGCACGCACTAAATTTTGACACATTTATTTATTAGTCACGCGATCGCAAAACAAATGAACGTTGAGACGGACAGACGTATATCGTAATTAACGGGAGCGGCCGCGGGATAGGCATAGTGCGTGCCAGAAACCGCGCCTCCTTGCTTATGTATAGCTAAAGATACTCGTCCCCGTGATACATGGGTTTTTGGCACGAGATGAGACCCGACTGCCAGGATCAACACTACGATTGGCAGTGTGGCACTAAGCGATCAGGCACAGGTGCATATTGTACGCTGAACGATAATAATTCTCATTTTCAAATGCTTGCGCTCGACTGTGACAATTATTATTTGTCAATAAAAATATTGGCCCGTTTTATCTTATGTTTCGTTCTTTGAATATACAAAAAAAAAATGTTGTGATATATGTATGTGTCACTGTTTAAAACTCTTATTTATTTCCGGAGACTTCCAATCTTATTTATTACAAGGTGGGGCAAAAGTAATTTCATAATATGAATGTGTCATAATTTTTGCTAATGGCGTTATAATGTCATTGTGATTGATACTTATGTTGTAGTCAGATAGAGAATTAGTTGACAATGCAATGGAGCTATACACATAGTCACGCAGCTCATGCAATGATGGAGATTTTGAAACACCAATTTCGGGGCCGTTTGATCTCCCGTTTTTCGATATAAACTGGTCGGCCAGATCGCCAGATCTGACGGAGCCAGACTTCTTTCTTTGGGGCTTTTTGAAATATCGCGTTTACCACAATAAACCACAAACGAATAGGAACATCATTACAGCTGTGTTTATTTTTTCACAAAAGGGTTATTTTTCTTTTTCGTAAAAAATTGCACGTAATTAAATAATTAAAACATAATATATTACTTTCCTATCTTAATGGCGTGCGTAAAACGCTTTGGTTCATTGAAATATTTTTTGTTTCTGGTTACCACCCATAGCTAACACATAAATAATAATTATTTCAATCACACCACGGTATAAAACCTGGCAAACCTTTTTTTAATGATCCAATTATAGTTCTTTGTGTGAAAGTTAACTGTTTGCCCCCATTCACGGCAGAGAATAGAGCCCTCTTAAAGACCACTAGACAGACTTCAGGGAGCACTGTTTCCCTGCTTGAATGTCGTGGTGGATCCATTGTTTTATACATCTAAGCGGTATATAAAAAAAAGCTAAGTAGGTAGGTACTGATATATCTTTCAGAAAAGTTATTTTCTTTCGTCTAGCGTACCACTTACGCAGCGTAGACACTGCAAACGTGATGCTAATGCCGCGTAGATACTGCAAACGCGATGCCAATGCCGCGTAGACACTGCAAACGCGATGCTAATGCCGCGTAGACACTGCAAACGCGATGCCGATGCCGCGTAGACACTGCAAACGCGATTTTAATGCCACGTAGATACTGCAAACGCGATGCTAATGCCGCGCACATACTGCAAACGCGATGCTAATGCCGCGTACATACTGCAAACGCGATGCTAATGCCGCGCACATACTGCAAACGCGATGCTAATGCCGCGTACATACTGCAAATGCGATGCTAATGCCGCGTATATAATGCAAACGCAATGCTAATGCCGCGTACATACTGCAAAAACAATACTAACGCCGCGTAGTCGTGCAAACACGTTTACACGGAGTCTACGGGCGAGGCCACAACACTGCGTTGCGCAGTCGTATCGCAAAAACGACGTCGCACAGCAATACAATGCGTCGTAGATTTTTACGATGCGACGCCGCAACGCAGTGTTGTGGCCTCGCCCTTACGCTGCGTCACCGCAACGTATCATTAGTTTCTACGTGGCCTCAACGCTGATGCTCGTCATACTCGCAAAAATATCTACAACTACATATTTGAAAAAAACAATACGGCTACATCAAGGTTAACAACAAATTGGGTCAGCGTTTATTGTAAAAACATTTTATTATTTTCGTTATCGCAACACGGGAAATAAACTAAACTCTAACATGCGTTTTATTGTATAAACTAGGTCTTGTTGATTTAGTTCACGTTTTTCTCACAAATCTTGGCAGGTGTAAATGTATAAATCGTATTGGTACTTCAGGCTTGGAGCACGAACTTTATGTATGTAACGATTTTGCTTCCATAATTGCCCATACTCATATTTAATATAATAACAATAAAACTCATTTCAACTTAATAACATTGATAATATGACAATTAATTAACACACAATTAAGGGCTGATTTTTCCATCGACAGAAAATTTTAATTCATAGAATAAAATTGACGTCTGTCTGACAGTTTTTGTATGTAACACTGTCAAAAATGTTAAATTATTCCTGCGATAAAATTGTCTGGCGTTGGAAAAATCAGCCCTAATTGTAATACACTGTTAGCTAGTAAGAAAATTGAATACATTCTTTAGATAGGTACGTATCATACGCAGAATTCAAAACAACACTTCTAATGCACTGAGATTACTAGCAAGATTGATTTACTATTACGATTTGAATGACCGTGCCGACGTTAGTATTTGTTACAACGACACTCATTAATTATTACAGCGAATTACTCCACGTTACAACGAATTAATTACTCCTATGAAACTACTCTAATAAACCGCTGAAGTGAAACAATCCCAACAATTTTACAATGTAATAAAAACTTTTTAACAAAAAAAACAACCGACTTCCAACAAAACACTACAAAGTGAAAAATAACTTTAATTTCAGAAGTCGGTGTCGTTGGTTCTGCATTTTCGTTTTTTGACACCGACTTCTGAAATTAAAGTTATTTTTCACTTTGTAGTGTTTTGTTGGAAGTCGGTTGTTTTTTTTGTTAAAAAGTTTTTATTTTTCACTTTTGAGTTGTGGTACCTACCCCACACCAATTCGTATACCACTACTTGCTAAATATATAAAGAGACTTTCGCAAATGCGAGCTCACAGTAAAAAAGTTTTGAACAATGAAAACATCGAAAGGCGTTCTCACCGTCTCGGCTTGATCCAAAATCGCCTATCAAATGAGACGGAGGAGCAACGAGCCCGCCGTCTCGGCTTGATGCACGATCGCCTATCAAATGAGACGGAGGTGCAACGAGCCCACCGACTCGGATTGATCCACGATCGCTTATCAAATGAGACGGAGGAGCAACGAGCCCGCCGTCTCGGCTTGATCCACGATCGCCTATCAAATGAGACGGAGCAGCAACGAGCCCACCGACTCAGCTTGATCCACGATCGCTTATCAAATGAGACGGAGCAGCAACGAGCCCACCGACTCGGCTTGATCTACGATCGCTTATCAAATGAGACGGAGGAGCAACGAGCCCACCGACTCGGCTTGATCCACGATCGTTTATCAAATGAGACGGAGGAACAACGAGCCCACCGCCTCGGCTTGATCCACGATCGCTTATCAAATGAGACGGTGGAGCAACGAGCCCACCGACTCGGCTTGATCCACGATCGCTTATCAAATGAGACGGAGGAGCAACGAGCCCACCGACTCGGCTTGATCCACGATCGCTTATCAAATGAGACGGTGGAGCAACGAGCCCACCGCCTCGGCTTGATCCACTATCGCTTATCTAACGAAACACCTGAAGCTCGCTTGAATCGGCTTAATTCAATGCAACAAGCTAGTCATGTTCGTAGGGACATCACAAGTGAACAATCTTTTCAAAAGGCTGTTAACGTTTTTGCCGATGTTTCATGTGCTGTTTGTAAAAGAACTGTTTATCCACAACAGCTTTTCAATTTACAAGCAGATATGTATAGCACACTGTTACCCGAAGAATTAATTGCTTTAGGTACAATAACTGCGTGCTCCCGCTGTAATAATGCTATTAGGAAAAGAAAAATTCACACACAAACTCGCCCATGGTGGTGGTGGTGGTGGTGGTGGTGATGGTGATGGTGAAGTCACCATCAGCTCCACTTTACCATACGCATTGTGACGATCATAAATTGCTTAGCAACCGTATTAAAGCAATCGAATCGCTACCCGTGAAATATTTTTCATTGAGTAGTTTCGATGGCCATCTGTGGTCTTCATCATCAGTTCCACTTCCCCAAATTATACTTTCTGAATGCAAATGCTTGAGTTGTTAATGAAAATACCAAAATTGCTATATGTATGCCTATAATATTTGAGGAGTTCCCTCAATTAATCATGGATCCCATCATCAGAACTGGAGTTTGACAAAAATGGGACCAATCTGGACGTATGTCCTTTCAAATAAAAAAATAATTTTTTAAATCGGTTCATAAATGACGGCGTACTGAGGTAACAAATATAAAAAATAAAAAAAAAACATACAACCGAATTGAGAACCTCCTCCTTTTTTTGAAGTCGGTTAAAAATAGTACTATCGATCCAAAAATATTCTTTTAGATGTTCAGTTTTATTCAATAGCGTGCATACGTGCTGTTCAAGAATAGAACTAAAGACGCCGCTATATAGCGGCGTCTAAAATACATATGTATTTTATGTCGTCAGTAAACAGGCGCGACCGCAGATAATCCGATTTGATACATCACTACTAATAAGATGACTTTTATAGGAACACTTGTACTTATACGAGAATATTGTTGGATAGGATGCCTATTAAACTGCGTTGCACGTTGTAAACAACAACTTTACTGTCTGCGCAGGTTCAAATAACCAGGTTCCCATTAATTAATTACTCAAACCTTTCATTTTTTTAAGAGCGATAGAATTGAAAATATTTTAGCAAATGAGAATAAATGTCTTGAGGGTAGCACAAAAGGGTGTGGGGAGAGCCCTTTGTGTGGTAGTCGCTACAGGGCGCGTATCCGATGTTTGCGCAGGCTGCGCGCGTCGGCGTGTTTCCTGTTATGGCGCCCGACGCCCCGCAGTAGCGCCGCCGGCCCGCTGCCGGCCGCTCAGAATGTAGCCTCAACGCTCCTCTGCTCAAACAAGTCTTCCGCGGCCCAGCCGCCATGCATTAGTCTAAGAAAAAATTAGGATTAAGAAAACAAGTCTTCCATTAGTTAAGTAAGTAGATTAAGATGCAAAGGGGCAGGGCTCCGCGACGCGACGCTTCGCAGAATAATAGGGTCGTGTTCGAACGGCTGTGGCGCGGCACATTCCAGGCCGTGCTGGCGGGAGGGCGCCGCGGCCGCGCCTCTTCTCTTGAGCCCAGCACGGATGCAGCGCTAGCCAGCATGGCGCCGCCGCCCCGCGCGCCGCCGCCCCTCGCGCTCGAGCCCGCGCTCCGCACCATCCTCGAAGGCCTGCGCAACTCATGTTGCTGCCACTGTAACTGTTCCGCGACAGATCGAAACAACTTTAACGACAATTTGCAGGTCTGTCTCTCCAACGATGAGGAGAGGAAGTCCATGCGATCCGTCATAAGGTGTGCACAGAGTTTTATCGATTACCTTATAGGCCATTGTACTTATTTGGCTCAAAACCCAACGATAGATATGTATTCCATTCCACATTTAATGAAAAGTTACATATTTGCAGTACAAACAGGTATTAATTGAAATATACACGATTTCACACGTTTTAGATATACTATGCGTAGATCATTGATTGTATGCAATGTCAAATGTCAAGATTTATTTTTAATAAAAATATTGGTTTTAGTCGAGATTGTCATGCTAAAATTATACTGTTTCCCTATTTTTAGCGCACTTAGGTGCTGTGCAGGTAAATATGTGTTGTGTTAGAAGGATTATATTTGATTCTTACATACAAAATTTAATAGTATACCTACCTAGTAGAATGATTGTTTTGGTACCGACCTATTGAGATATTTCCAGGCTCATGAATGCAGTCGGCTATATAGTATTGTTGTTTGTCAGCGTTCGCGAGACACACGCAGTCGCGGAGGCGCAGCAGGAGAAGAACGCTCGTCTGCGGGACGCGTTCGGCATCTCACCGCGCTTCGTGGAGGGCTCGAGCTTGGACCCCGAGCGGCGCGCGCGTGACCAAGCGGCCAGGTATCCGTTGGTCAGGACGCCTAGCCATGAACGCGACGACCACCCGCCCAAGAGGAAGAAAAAGAGAAGGTAGGAATACATTCCTTTCTGTTATATCCTTCAGCAAATAGTCTAAAAACATAGGCAAGATTGAAAATAATGCGGCCACAACACAAACAATTATAGATATAACAATGTGTAATATGTTTTGAAATGTTAAAAATGCAAATTAAATTATGACTAATTAATAAAAAAAAAAAAATGAATATTATGTCTGCCTTTCGCAATGGAAATAGGAATAAATCTCGCAATACTACGGAGCTGCTTCTCGTCGACATGGTCATAAACCAACCGATCCTGGTATCGGGGTCTGTCGTAATTTTTGATAGATTATAAGAAGGCCTTTGACTCTGTGACACATACGTCTTTCGGGTTATGAGGGTGCTAGAGATAAATAAAATAGCTACAACTTCCTGGTGTCGTATCGTATGTGTAGAAATAGAGTACTGTCCTTCGCTATCCAGAAGAATTCAGGGAAACGGTGAGTCGTATCAGGATTGAGCGAGGAATGCCCCAGGGAGACAGTTTGGGCCCACTTTGGTTTTGTTTAGCCTTGAAGTCTCTCACTTCACTCGGCTGGTTCGGGTCTTGGCTAGTTTTGATATTAGATCCGGTAATATCCCTCCTGCTTTATATGGACTGAAACTGTTCATCAGCGTTCCCGAGACGCAAGCGTTCTCGGATGCGCAGAAGGTGAAGAATGCTCGGATGCGGGATGCTTTCGGCATCTCGCCGAGCTACGACCGGCGCGCACAGCGGCCCTCCTCCAGATCGCCGAGCCCTGACCGCGTCAAACACTTGCCTGAACGGGAGAAAAAGAGAAGGTATGAGTTCGCGGTACCTTCTTTTTTTCTTCCTCTCCTTCATGCATTGTCAAAAGCAGATATATTAACATTTCTTTTTCATTTATTCTTTTGTTTGTTTTTGTTGTTTGGCTGTTTGGTACTGGATCACGCTTTAAGGAATAAATAAGTGTATTTTCTTTCTTCCATTCTTTACGGCTGAACGTCTATTACACTTTTTTTATATACAATTTAAACATTTACAGACTCTTTTGTGTCAAAGATTCGGTCAGTTAGTCAGAAAGTTGAAGGTAGTTGCCCATTCCAAAACGTAGATATCTATGGAGAAGAACGGGCAAGAAACTCCATGGACGCTCTTTTAAATCAATATTACATAATCCTGGTTACATTACTTACACAGTTTGGCACACAGGGAGACTATAACCTGGAAGAATGTACAGGATGCTTTTTGTCTCGGTTGTAAGTTCCACGCCAGACGAAGTCGCAGGCAGAAGCTATTTACATTAAATACATTTCAAAAATAAAACTTATTTTTCATTCATTGTGTTATGAGTATGACTGTACCATTTCTATTCTTTTATTCTTAGGACTATTTAGATCATGGGTTCTTTCACTGCTAGGAAAAAACCTAACAATTATGTCTTTGCTTATTAGATAAATTTGCTTATGGGAATAACACGTAGATTTTGTTCTAAGTTCAAAGCAATGCAAGAACTGAACCAATGTCCCATACTGGATCACCCAGGATCGATAGACCAAATTATATTGGGTAACTAACTGTAGAATCTGTGAAGTATTTCTTCGTTCGAGATTTTTTTTTTTATATTAATATAAAACGGCCATCGTCCAACGACATTTATTATTATTCTAAATAAGAAACACCTCTTTTATTTATGTTTTAAAATCCATGTTCACTCGAATCGAATTATATTTCAGTGTGTCACCAGAAGCTAAGAAGTTAAAGAAGAAGAAGTCAAAAAAGAATAAAAAGGAGAAGTAAGTTTCAGCTCTAAACAATTTTATACAAAATATTTGTTTATTTATCTCTTTTTTGTATCATTTTTGTAAATGTTGGCGTAAATTTCATAGATTACATTTGAACCCAGACAGGTGACGCTTCGGTTGTCAACAAGGCAAGTATCAAAACTTTTTACATTTTGCCTTTATTATTTTGAGATGTTATTATGAATTCAAGTATCAAATATGTCTGGTCATCATTTCAGTGAAAGAAAAATGTTATGGAACTTCATGAACAGGTATGGTATAAGGTTGAATATAAACTTTTATTATTATACTGAACAACGTTATTTTTTATGTTCCTTCCGGATATAATGATTTTATTTTATTGCTCTGTTTCAGCGAATATGAGCAAGATAAAATTTTGCTACAGTTTTTGAAACGGTTTTTTTTTTGTCCGTAAACTATTGACTTTTAAACGTGCAAAGATAATACGTGAATCATAAAACGATTCTTTTATTATAATATTACAATATCCAGCACCCTGATTGCGAAACACACTTTCAACTAAAATTTTAATAATTTTGAAGGATAATTATTGTTGCTAATCCATTGCATCATAATATTATGAATGTAACAACAGAACACACACACAGACAGTTCAACAGAACTCTCAAAATGAAAGCCATTGCTACTGTTAGTATGTTACGCAATTACCCCATAGTTATAAACAATGTTTTAATTAGCCAATATGACCCTTTAATTGAAAAATGAGTATGACCCTTTAATTAGTAGAGGTCACATAGATTTCCAGATTATGAAACTAGTGTTTACAACAACATTATTTAATCAACCTTATTACCACAGCTGTTTTCAATACGAAGGTTATATCACCACATGTTGAGGTATCTATGGTATGTTTATTTGTCATAGACAAGAGTCCGGCAAGAAAAAAAAGAAGCGCTCCAAGTCGCCTGACACCGAGAGTTCGAGCAGCTCCGATGGTCAGCAAGACAGTGACTCCGGCAGCTCGGAGGATGAACGTCAGAAGAAAAAAAAGAAGGTAATTAACACATTTACCTCGTCCATGTTGTAATGTCGATGCCATACTCTAGCTATTCAGATAGGAGTGCCGCAGTTCAAAGATTATGTTTGGTTTGCTTCAAAGAAATCTCTGTGCTTCAATACATTTTAACAGATTCATTTGGAACTGAGTTCTTAGCTTGAATATTTTACTTTTGTTTTTAAACTTTAAAATAACAAATTATTTGAAATACTTGAGTTAATATTTATTATAGTAAAAAGCAGCACTGCTCTAAAGTACTCGATTGATCGTGGAACATGTAAAACATAATCTTTGATTCTTGAGATCTAACGTTACTACTCCGTGTGTGAGGGTTTGGGACTACAAACTATTCAGTAAAATGCCACACGATGCCTCGTTAAGATTAACTCGGGATTCTTCCGCGTGCCTCCAGCCTCTCGACTTCACTGCCTCTCAGACAATGTTCCATCCTTCAGTAAACTAGTATAATGTTATAGTGACTTCGCAACAACCGATTAGCTCGAGTAGCACATTGCTTTCTTTACTTTTATGTTAATGTGTAACGAACACATTGGCCTGATACAATGAATATGACATTCTCGGCACCTCCTTTGCATAAAATATTGCCTTCACGAATTATGGTTTGTGTATAATTTCCTCACACGGTCCTGTATCCATCCCTCTACTTGCGTCGTTCTGTCAAACTAATTGTAGCAGTCTCAGAGCTTACCTTACAGTTTCCGAGCTTCTGATGTGCATAGCTGATCGCTCCGCGCGATCTTATGAACGCTCCTCTAGCGGTCCGTGTGGGGCACACGAAATGTACGATTTAAATGTTATTGTCTTCTTACCTCATTTTATTTTATTTTCTGTAAATACAAGAAATAGCCAGTAAAAATTATCTGTTTAACTGTGCATCATTTCATAGGATAGCCATCTTTATCTGAAGAAATAACGTATACTGTAAGTATATCACAAAGCAATAACACTCAGTAAGACACTATGTTAGGTGATACTAAAATTATGTACTCCGTGATAATTTTGGTAATGCATTGTTAACTAGCGCATTTGTGACTAACACAGAGATCTTGAGATTACATCCATGTGCGATCGTGGGTCCGAGTGTGCACAGTTACCTTGCATGGTGTGTAGTTCTTACAAACAGATGGTGGTTTAAACTTGTTCGTGTTACGCGACTGCGTGTGCTACAAAAGCGTGCTCTATTTGTGAACGCCGATGATAACAAGACCGCTATCCCGTTATTATTGAACGAATAAAACAATTACAATTTTATTTATTTGTGTTGCACAGCGCTCTGTGTCGAAGTGAATACGCGACTAAACAAATAGTCATCTATTCAGCGAGTGAGCATGTTTTCGTACCACGCGCTAGTTTATTAATATCCAGACTGTCTGATTATTAAAATGTAACTAATCCATAACATTCTCCCTCTTCTCATTTACCCAAAACTAATTAAGGATGCTCCACATGTTTAAATGGTATACAATACCACCACCGTTTGTTAAATAAGGTACGTTACCGAAGTGTTATATTTACATTTGATTTTTGTGTATTACATGTATTAATGATTAATTCTGTTGAGCCGTAATGTGTTACTAACATCATTCTCATAAGCGAGTAACGCACCGGTGCCAACCAACCAATATGTTTTTGTGTTCCCTTATATCTATCTGTTTATTTATTTACTTTGAGTTAACACTTCGAGAATGTTATGGATACGCTATTATATAACATTCTATGAGATCGTCCAGAAAAATAATTACACATCCAAACAAAATACATGTTTATTTATTCTTGCTTCCATCAATAGCTTTAAGTATAATTTTGTTTTCTACTATTACCTTTTGTTTGGTGCCTCTATTTATTAATATTCCTTATTAGAATGCATGTGTACAAGTGATATATTTTTATTATGTTTCTTTATTGAAATTCTTCATCTGGTTCATTTGATGCCCCTGAAGAATTTCTCGTGTAACTTTTAGTGTAATATGTTTATTTGCCATTACCACTATAGTCTATTGTATTGGCACTGGTGTTGTATGCCCGTCTATTGGAACCATGATCTTTACGCTTGTTGTCGAATTTTTGAACAGAAAAAGTTGAGCAGCCGGCGTCGCGGCAGCAGTGAACCATCGAGCCGTGACAGGTGAGACCACTCCTAATATCGTGATCATATTTATTTTAAGTTTCAGCATCGCACCACTAATTCTTGTATTTTAGTTCCCCAGTGAAATACACGAAAGAGAAGCAACGGGATCGCTCCATCGAAAAAAATGATGTTCAATACAGAAAATCAGATAAGGAGCGCGAGGAGCGAAACAAAAAGTACGACAATCGAGATGACACGCCCGTGCGGGACTCCCGACACAACGAGCGTCGGCGCGAGCGCAGCATCTCGCGGTATCAGCGCGACCACTCGCCCGAGTACCGCCAGCGCTCCTACATCACTAAGATAGAGAACAAGAAACGTGACCCATCAGTGGAGTCAGATCGACGCAAGGCTTCCAGGCGATCCAAACGCGACCGCCAACGCTCCTCCCCCGAGTCAGAATCAGAACCCGCCCCCAAAATCAGGCATGAGAAAAGAAATAAGAAAAGCTACACCAGAGAGTCCAGTTCCTCCCCACCGCTAGAAAAGAGGCGGCGGAAGAGTCCCTCTCCAGAGTACAGGAAGCGGGAAGACACCTACTATAACAGGAAAGAATCAATCAGAGAAAATAGTAAAAATCATAGAGAAGACAGAGATGAACGAAGAGCTCTCAGGAGAAGTGAATCTCCAAGTTCTAGACACAGCAGGCGTGAGGGGTCACATCCTAGGAAAGATAAAGATGCCAAATATGAAAAGAATAATAGAAATAATCATGATCGTTATGAAGAACCACCAACGAAGCGAAAAGATAGAGAAACCAATGATGATAAACCACGAAGAAAGAAGGATAGGAGTACTTCTAGAGAAAAAAGGGATACGTCTCCAGAATATAAAGAACGGTCACCTGTCGGCAAGAGTTACAAAAATAGAGAATCTCGGAAGGACACCGAAAAACCGCATAAGAGTTCTCGATCTGAAAGAAAGTATTCATCGTCTGAATCCGAGTCAGAACCACCACCTAAACAGAATTCTGAAAAATTTTCTAAAAATAAAGCCCGCTACTACAAAGAGAGAAGTGAATCTCCACCAGAGAAGGAACAGCGGAAACGAAGCCCGTCACCCGAACACAAGAGGAAAGAGTCCCCTCCGCCAAAAAATAAAGCAGATAAATACTTGAAATCAAATCGAAAATCAGTAGAAAGCAAACGTGAGAACAGTAAACCAAGAAGGAAGTCTCCTTCACCAGAAGAAAAACCACGACGTAAAGCGCCCAGTCGGTCCAAATCTCCAACTCCGCGGAAAAGCTCAAAAAAGGAGAAGCGGAACAGTGTGACGCCAGTTAAAAAGAGCAAAAAGTCAACTGAGCGTCGCACCGCGGAGCGTCACACGTCGCCGGCGAGGGGTGAGCACAGGGAGCGCGCAGACAAGGACAGGCATCACGAGCGCAAGGACACGAACCACGAGCGCAAGGACGCGCACCGGGACCGCTCCCGCTCCCGCTCGGCGCGCAAGAGTCGCAGCACGTCCAGTCTGAGCTACTCGCCGGCGCGCCGCAGTCCCGAGCGGTACCGCGACATCATAGAAAAACTACCAGAAAAAGACAAACGCAAATACATCAAGTCGCCATCCGATCTACAACCCAAGAAGAAGAAAAGTAAGGAATTGGCAGAGAACTACAAACCTAAACCTGTGTGCACGCGCAGCTCGTCCAGCGAACACGACGACTCAGAGGTCGAGTTCCTGAGGCTAGACGACAGAGACCGACAGGAGGATTTAGAAAACAGAGAGATCAATAAACTGAAAGAAAAACTGGCTCTACTCGCTAAAGCGACCATGGAGCGGAGGAGGCTAGAGGAAGAGGCCGCTGCGTCGACGTCGACGGCGCTGGCCCCGCGGAGTAATTCCAAGCCGAAGGATACCGAAGTATTCGTTGTCGAGAAACCCAAAAGGAAAAGTGTTAGTCCCACAATAGTAGAAGCAGTCAAAGAGAAATCTCCAACGCCACCTGTGGAAGTTAAGAAGAGTCCGGAGCCTGTTAAAGAGACTCCTAAAGAGAAAAGTCCGCCTGTGAACGTGGAATCTTCGCCGGAAGTGAAGAAGGTTGAAGAGAAGGGAGGCGCGTCGGGTGCGCCGCGACGTCGCTGGTCGCGCTCGTCGTCGCGTCGCTCGCAGTCTGCGTCGCGGCGCTCGCGCTCTCGGTCGCGGTCGCGCAACAAGTCGTCTCGCTCGCGTTCGCGCAACAAGTCATCGCGTTCCCGCTCGCGGTCCCGCTCTCGCTCGCGATCTTCGAGGTCCAGGTCGCGCTCATATTCTTCGTCAAGGTACAGTTTGTCTTTATTACTGTAAAATTTTTCATTTTGTATAAACTTTTTCAGCGAATTTATAAGGCGCAATGGCAAAATTTTTATAATTTGTTGATGTTCCAGAAAACTTTTTTATTCCTAGTGTATATTATGGTTTAGATCTAGCTCCAAAATAACTATTAGATATTAGCTCTAAAACACTGCTCAAGTCACGCCCGGCATAATTAATAGAATGAAAACTATATAGGTATACTGAGCTGACACTACCCGGGCAGTTTTCTTCATACTTGATATTGAAATCCTGTCATACAAAAAATAATTATACTTTTATAGTGTACTTAGTATAAAAATGAATTGTTCCAAAAGTATTAAAATCGCGCTGTTATCGCTAATACTGTGAAACTGTTTAGTTACCATACGCAGAAAAAAATATACAAATTTTGTGCTGCCATGATGTTGTGAGACTTTGATTTACCATAATGAATAAGGCCTTACCATTTTCTTCCTTTTGTGACGGTAATTTTTTTCTCAGGCCCCTATACCTTCTTTATACAAAATCCGTTATGTTTGTTGCAGGCGGTCCCGCTCAAGTCGCTCGTCGTCGTACAGCAGTCGGAGCTCTTCCCGCTCGTCTCGCAGCTCCTCTCGCTCCACCCGCTCATCTAGGTAAACACCATCTTTGACCTCTCCAATATATTACACTAAACTATTGTTATAGTTGGTGCCAAATAAGGCGGCAATAGCGGTCATTGACCCACCCTCATTTATTTTTGAAGAAAATTCGTTTGCCCAATGGGACTTTAAAATTACGAACTTCCATATAAACTTTTAATTTCCTATTTAACTCCTTTAAGGGACGAATTTAATTTAGCGATTTAGGCTGCGAGTTGTACGTTAGTCAATGAATGAAGTTAAAGATTTTTAATAAGCAGATTCTAGCATCGTTTATTTCAAAAACAAAGTCTATTAATAGCCTGAATCGATACCTATCGTAGTCTTCAACGGTTTTCACGAATAAAATCAAAAGAGTAACCGCTATTTCTACCTTATTTTGCGTTGTTGCAAATCACGAGCTCGCGACATGTGTCTTTATGCCATTGACATTATGTATAAATTGCAATGATTAACACTCGTGAGATGCAGTACTCGTAAGTACCAACAATAAAGTTGTGTGACTTTTACTCTTTCGTGATTTCAACATTTATTGTAAAGTAATAAAAAAAATTTACATCACTTATAAAGTTTACTGTGTTTTTATTTGTTTTGTTTCTAAAGTTGAAGCGCCCGCTAAATTCAAATTTTCTTACGTTTTTGCAATTTTCAGGTCAGTATCAGGTTATGTTGATTAAAATATGATTTGCGGCCGTAAAAAATATCTATTTATAGAATATTATAATCATAAAACTCATCGATCAAGTCTCTAAGTTCATATTACCCTATTGAATGACTATTGCATCAAATCATGGAGTTGTATTGCTGATTCTAATGATTTTAATTCTGTAAATCCATATTTGTTACGGTCGCGAATCATATTTTAATCAACATGCAACGTGCAACCCAATTGCGTAACACACTATCAATCACAATCTGAATCATTTTTAAGGATATTGCTAATCCATTGCTTCATAATGTTTGAAAAATTTGTCTGCTCAACAACGTAAATAACGCAATGAATGTTGTTGAATGGTCAAAATTAAAGCCATTGCTATTGATAGTGGGTTACGCAGTTACCCCGCTGATATTGACCTGCAAATTGTAAAAAACGTAAGTAATTTAAAATTTTGCGGGCTATAGGCCGACCGCTTAACTGAGACGTTGCCTGAGCGCGGTGCGGGAGGGGTGTAGTGACGTGATGCGAGAGCTCAGTGATTCGTCAACTTGTGTCAACTGTCACCCCTCCCGCACCGCGCAGCTACCTCAGGCAACGTCTCAGTTAAGCGGTCGGCCTATAACTTAGCGCATCCCCCTTAATCGAATCACTGCAGTACCTTGTGATATGGTTTTTATTTGTGCCCTCGTTTTGGTTTCTTGTTCAATGACACTAAATACTGTGTTATTTATAAATGGTGAAATACTTGTTCAATCACTACCTAATTATTGAAACCCAAACTTTATTGTTGGATATGAATTATCAGCGTATAACCAGAACAGCAGAACCTTGAGACAAACACTAGCAATAATTAAAATGTTTCTTTCGATTCTGTTCTCAACAGATATTTTTCAAGACTCGCATTAAGATGTTCTAAAATAATCTATTGTTGCGTCATACGAATCCTAAAACAGATGACACGGAAGTGGGCCCCGAGGGGCGTTCGGTGTTAGAGATGTTCGCGCTGCGAATTCGGAGACCGCTGATTTTTTTTATACTACATTCCTTTGCGCCAAATTACGAAAAATAAATGAAGGACTGTTTTTATTGTGATATGATATTTAACAACTGCATAGACATAACTATGTTTGTTTGTTTAAATATAGTTTATATTTCTACGGCATATATAACTATTTTATACATTTACATCATTAAACGAAATGCAAGAAATGAGTTGTTTCCAAAATAGTCTCTCTTGAAATAAAGTACCTATTTTGGAGAAATAAACCATTATTTTTTCAATCAAACGAAAACAAAATGAAACTACTCGTTTCTCTAAAAAAGTTAACCGAAAATATTAACATACAATTTCTCTTTCCGCTGAATCAACTCGGAATACAATCAATGCATGCGATTGGTATCGATCAGAACAATGACCGGCGTATACGCGGATTACCGTAGATCGACCGAGTCGCGTGCGCGCACGCGCTCTCGCTCACTCTCCATACCGCGCCGGGCTGGCTCGCCCAGCTTCTTGGATAGGCGACGAATCACGAGGTATAACAGTTAACAAGAACAGTGCTTTTAAAACAAATAAGCATCATGCGATGCTCACATTCGGCCTACATATTGACACCCACGGTCACAATTATATGACAACTCAAATTGAGCCCACCATAATCGGCCTATTCCCACTACTAACAGGTCTCTCTAGCACAGTGTGGGCTGTAATCCACCACGCAAGCCCAGTGGCTGGTTGGACCCAGCACGTAATGACGTAATGTAATGAGGCAAATATCTTGAAATGCTGAATACAATCGGGTTTGTCATCTATTTGTGACGGTGGCAGTTTAAGATAAAGACAGAAAACATGTACAGATCTGGTGTCTGCTAAAAGCACTGTGTTCTTGCCAAATAGGGATTTTGCAAGTGCAATCAATGATGACATTTTATTTGATAAATATTGAACATAATGTAATTCTGAATCCTGGGGCCGTATTATGTAGGTATTAATGCCACCATTTTTCAGTGTGAGTGAGAAAGACGGAGCTATAGAAGGCCGATAGCACCATCTTTTTTTTTCAATGGAATGTTGGCATTAACACTGCATAATACGGCTGCTGTACAGTTTTGTTGTAAGCTTGTCAAATGAATGTCATGTTTACTGCACAAGTGTGTTTTAACTTTTTCCGTGTGTCGCTTTTTATCCTGATTTTATAGGCGTGCTTGTTATATTATTTTGCGTTTGTTGTGTCATATCATGGTAGCTACATAATTCATTTTAATATTATATTTATGTTTGATGTTTAGAGGTGCTCCCTGGTCGATGTTACGAATGAATTTCATCTTATGTCATTCGTTTTTAAACACATTTTTGCACGATTTCGAAATTCTCAATATTTCAAAACATTTGTTTATAGCTGCGAAACAGTAAGTTTACAAATGTTGGGAAACATCTGGTGTGGGAGAACCTTAATACCTACTAACACACATCTCTGGGTCCAAAGCACTAGTAACACCATGATATGGCATTTTATTCTTTTTTTTTTTCCTTTTATCTATTTTTTTTTTTGTTTTCTTTATAGAAAAAAGTCGCGAAAATCTAGCACGAGTTCTGAAGACACGAATAGTAGCTCCGAGTAGTGAAGTGATTGTGCTAGTGTGAATTAGTTTAAGTAATATTATGTATTGTATTAAAATATTAAGCCCTACTTTCTCTTAATATATCTCTAAAGCCTCTATTATCTTTCTTATTATAATCTGGGTGTCCATATCTGTATAGAGGCTGACTAGGTTTAAAAAAATCATTTATGCAATATCCCCATTGGCTGTGAAAAATATTTGAATACTCATTGGTCAGTCTCTTTGCATCATATTATAACAACTTTAGATGTGTGCGTTCTTCTAACACTGATCATGCTAACAGAGGGTGTGCTACTAGTTTTTAGTATTTTTAATACTTAATATTTTTTTGTCAAATTGTACCTTTTATACGAATCACTTGATATTTTTTGGATTTTAGACATGAACTTTTACAAAAATCAAATCTTTGTGATATATGAAATAAGCGAGAGATTCCGACTGGAATGGGAACATAATTAATAGTTGTTTTTCCTCCGTAGCGCACCCATAATAGATCTTACATACCCGCCAAACAAATTCAAGTGTAGAAGAAGATAACGCGCCAGTGAGATATTTACGTTACGCAGTTTACAGAGATGCCCGCCAGGTGTAGACAGTGTGCTATTTATATAGAACATGCTGCAAGCGTGTTTTCTGTTTCAAGATTATTCATTTTGTTTTATCACATTAAAGTTTATTGCGAAATTTTTGTTGTTTTTTTTTTTTTATTGCTGCATGGTAGAGAAGCTAGAGATTTGAACTGTAGAAGCTTTCAATTATGGATGTACTTTTTTACTTGTATTATTTTCTTGTTATGAAATTATAAAAGGTAAGTTGTTATTTTTAAATTGCATCTAACATCATAATTTAACAGTTTTGTGTAGTTTTCAATTACATTTTCTGAGTAATAATGTTGAAAAATTAATAAACTAACTTTTTGAACTGTCTGAATTTTAACTAAATTGATATTTAAAATCGATTAATATTTTTCTTACAATGCTTTCAAGTGTTGCATGTTCATCTAACTATACTAATGCCCATGCATCCTACTAACACATTAACCGTGACAGCGCGCGCAAGCGCCCCATCCCGTACCGGAGGCCCACGCCGTCGACGCCCACCTCCACGGTCAGCAGCCGCTCCTCGCATCACAGCTGGTCGCGCTCCCCACGGCCTGACAACAGAGAATAACTACCACTACGCTCACGAGCTCACCAAATCACGACTCACAACACACGCTTATAATATACTACATAGGAACCCTTAAAACTCAAACCCAAGGACTAATTTTATTATGCACTTATTTTTCCACAATAGAATTTCTCATCCCATATTCACACTCCAAAAACATGGTTTATGAGGTTTGAATGTTTGGTCGAAATTGTAAATACATTCCGCGTGTAAGGTATCTAATAAGCCAAATTACATGACTTTTTGATTGATATTTTATCAAAAAATAGATTAAGATACTGTTTATCTAGTCAAATGTGCTTAATCTATCAATTCCTTATTGGAAACGATTAGTTGATCTCTAAAAATATTTATTTTGTTTTTTATTTTATTTTAATTGTTGGTAATCTTATTTAAATTATTCTCTTAATTTATTTTGGTAAGTAATGATAATACTCTAGTCAAAAAACCGAATACCTATACTTTATTATAATAAAGTGCAATATATTCTGTTGACCTCTGATATTTACACTAACTTATTTTATTATTAATTTAATTCTACTAGTCATTTTACAATCAATTATTTTATATTTATTTAAATTCTAGGTGATAACCTGATAACTAAATTATTCTAGCATGTAAGTTAATGTATTGTAAACAATTGAAACTGCCTATTTGTTTCAAATAACATAAGCAATAAATATGACGATATAATCAATAATAATACTCAAGTGTAACAGTAAAAACAGTTTAATACGAATATCAAAATATACACAGAACTTATACATAGTTGGTTTGTATAGAGAAACCTCATCATAATTAAATGCACTGCGTAAGAATTGATTTTGCAGATTTGAATTTAGTGACAGTGTTAGGCAATTCCACAAAAACATGTATACTTAATAATCAAGTAAAAACCTACTGGTACATAGATAATGGATGGATTGCTGTTGTCAAATAAAGTTCCCTGATTCAAAAAATATTATTTTTTATTATCAAAACATGTTACTTCAATCCATATCCTATATCCTGACAAATAATGAAAAAATATAAATATACCTATGATACCTAAATATAGTGATTAAATAATAAAATTATCAATACAAGATTAGATAATGGTCCTCGTACCTTACTTATTCATTGTTACATAACTAGAAATGACTACATAGTCAAGAATGTTGTATAACGCCAATACAACTTACAAGAATTTCAATAATAATTGTAATTGACCATTTTATCTTATACTTACATAATTATAATAAACATCATTCCTTTGTGATGAGCATGGGCTTTTTATAAAAGTTTAAATAAAAAAAAGCAAATGCATTAAATGCGTAATAAAACTAACTTTTGTTAGGGCATTATCAAGAAGTATTACAAGTGTGCCAAATAGATTTTGCTTATCAGTAAAATAACACTGTCCTATACACACAAGTATCAACAAAACAAAACTAAACAGACATGTTGACATCACTAGAGAGGTCATCAAATGCCCCCATGAACTCTTGATCCCACAATTTCATGACTGCCACTAACACTTGTAAATATTAATAAAAGGTTTATAAAGAATGTTCAACATCCGTCACAGAATAATATTAACATCCACCACCTTGTGTTGAGTAGGTATAAGTTGATTTTCTTCAGTTCTTTTTCTGGCTTTGTTGTCGTCTCTTAGTGGCCAGGAACATCGCCCAGCCGAAGCCCACAAGATTCATGAACAGAACTCGCAACTGTAACAGCAATTTTTTTACTATTTAGGATTTGTTACTTTACATACAGTCCTTCAAAAGTAGGATAGACAGACAGGTGGAAGGGCAATCAGGCAGACTACTTGACTATTATATCTTTATTGATAATTTACAAATCTTAGCTACAACTGCTTATGGTGACTGAAAAATGTTTCAGCCACTGCACATTGCAAACTGTTTATATTAGTAAAAATGTTATTGATAGTAGTCATATCAACCATTGTGGATAGCAAGATATTTGGTTATTAGGGTGCTTATTAAAATATGCAGCCTAAAAAAAAAGAAAAATTGTTTTAGATTGTGGAAACAGCGCTATTTCATATGATACCCCACATGCCCTAGTAGCCCCACTTCCAATTTTTAAGAGACCCTTAAGTCTCCGTTGCAAAAAAAAAATATCGGTTTTATTTGCAAAATAGTTGGGCAAACATCATCTATAACTATTCCAAATTTCAAGTTGATAAGCATTAGTTGCACCATAAGAGTTTCATTTTACCATTTTCGTATGGAACTCTAAAACACTGAATTATACAACATAAGGAAGTGAATCTATGTTGTGGATACTAACGCCCACTCATAAGACACCATTGGATTATCAATTTATCATTATCATCCTTCAGCAATATTTTTATTTAAAAATCTATACATGAGTAAGTAATCTTCAGCACTACTGATCCGATTCCGAAAATTCTTTCACCAATGGTAAGTATTGCTGGGTATTATATGATATATTTTATATTAGTACAAATTTCATGCAGATGAAGTTGCGGGCAGATGCAAATTTCAAATAAATAAATTATGTTGAGCTTGACTTACCATTGGAGGCACAAATGCTAGGTTGATAACTTGGAACAACGTCAGCCATTTCCAGTTAGCTTCTAAAATAGGTAAGTACAGAGCTAAGAGCTGCTTTAGTGCAGCTTTGTGGTTCTTGCCCTCAAACCTAGCCAATGTGTACAGTGAAAATGCTTGGATGATAGGAGCAAATATTAATCTTTCAAATAAAAGCTTCTTGGCAAGTGGGAATGCAACAACTTCTTCAGCGAAAAACCTCTCAATGAATTCGTAAAAGTAATGCGGGATAGTGCCACCAAACAATAATCTGAAATATTAAAGGGAATAAATTAATAAGTATGATTGTGATAATGAACTTCTGTTGGAAGTTCATAAAGTCATGAACACATAACATGATTGATAAGGTCAATTTAGACCAAATGAGCAAATACACTTTCTATCCCCACTCCACCAAATTATTTTTTGTGTAAACACAGACAGATGATAAATTCCTCTGTTGGTCTCTCCCTAGTAAAATGTCAAGAATATTAAAAACTGGTTCTGTTTGTTTGGTCTAAATAAAAACCCACCTTTATGGAGCACTGGGGCAGAATGCTTGCTAGGGTGGGTGGGTGCTCTGGACTAAATGTTAATGCTTTTGATATACCTACGACAGAAGTACCTACATCTTGCTTTCGGTGAACCTATTATGTCAGTTTCCAAATTACAAACTAACATATCTGGTACTTACCCATACAGGCCAAAGGCTAAGATAGGATCTATCCTGATACTGTCACCAGCTACTAACTGAGACGCAATGCTGCCGGCTGTACCCACCACGCAGCTGAAATTAATTAGTTATACAATAATTAGCAACATTCATGGCATTTCATGGTCACAGATCAAGCAAAAAATACAATGCAAAACTAGTTAAGACTTTGGAACCAAACTTTGTATCACTACGTAATCTGGATTATGGATAAGTTGATGTCTTATAATTCATTATAAATTATTCAGATAACTTACCTTGTAATCGCTTTAGTTTTAATGGGATGTATGTATAAGTTTTGTAAATACGATGCCAGCATATTCATAATTGGTTTTGATAAGGCCATTTTTGCTTAAGTTCAATGAGAATGTAACTTTGAAGTATCACAGTAAGCTCTCCTAAGATCTAGGTTGATGATTCTGCATGTAATTACAGAATAAATTACTGATAATGAAAGTATTGTTATCGCTTATCAACAAACGTAGCACTTTTCATAGAGAATATAGAAATAGTACTTGTATAGTCTATGCTCTTTGATATAGAACGTAGACAGAGAATAAACATAGACAAGTCCTCAGCGTATGCAGTATGAGATAGCGATAGTTCGACATAAGTACATTACTACAGGTTGGTGCAATTAATATTGCCATACTTAGACTTTTACCCCCATCGTGTGGGTAATCTGGCATTTATTGAGTATTTTGATTCTACTGTCTACTACTGCGAGTGTCATTAGATAGTAGGAATGTTTATTTTTGTTGTAGTAGTATATAGTTGGGAAAAGTCTAGGCAGATGATGATTTACGCGCTTTATCACAGGCCCGTGTAGAACAAATTGGTATGTATCATAAAATTACTTTACCTGGATAAAAAGTGTGGGTATCGAACGTGGATTTAAGTGAGTACTATTTAATTTCTGTCGAATGCAACTAGATTCAAAATGTCGTGAGCAGATTCGGGAGTGACGACTTGGATGCCAGTTAACTCGGCGAGTACACTCAGTCCACTCATTTCTTAAAAATGGTTCATTCGGAAGACTAATAAAAATAAAGTAAAAATTAAATACGTTCAGTGGTAAAAATAAATATAAATAATAAAATAAATAATATCCTTGGACATTTCACACAACGCCATTTAGTCCCAAGCTAAGCAACCTAATGCTTGTGTTATGGTAACGAGATGGCTGATACACTACTTATATACATTTTTTTTTTTTGTAAATACTTACATATTATATATAAAACACCCAGACCCGTAACAAATACTTGTAGGTCGTACAAATATTTGTTCCGTGCGGGAATCGAACCCGCGACATGCTGCGCAGCAGTCAATCGCTCAACCACTGCGCCAACCGTGTCGTCTCAATTAAGTGCTGGTATCCCCGTCAAGTTATTATCCGACTATTGACAAATGACACGCAAGTAACATAGATTCTATGACAACCTAACATAAAATGCCTCACAATTAGGTCGGTTAGTACAAAAAACAAGTTAGTATTTTATCGTCTTTTAAGATGAAATTATCAATAAATTTTGCATAACATTGACACAAAATAGTCTTGAGTACAATCATTCTTAGATTTACTTGGTGTATTAGGTACAAAATTCTACTTACCGATGAAAGGTTATGTTTGGTTGATTTCGTTCACTACGACTTTTACAGCCATTTATACAGCAATTCACCATCACTAGGCACTAAATATTACCTTTTGGAATATCAATAAAGTCACAAATTACACAAAGTATGCGTTTCACAGTTTAAATCAACGAAAATATTTTGACACCACAATTTGTTTGCCATCAATGACATGACTGTGATGGCAAACAACAAAAAACCGATACGCAAATAGAGATAGAAAAAATATGCTGTGTCCTGCTCACACATAGACATTTTGACATATAAGTCATCTCACTTTCGCAATTGTTATTATTTTAAGAGCATGTCTATCTTTATTCTCTGTCTACGGTTACATAAAGGAAGTAACATAAATGAACTCGTTTTGAGACGTATTGTTTTTATTTTTTATTATAATTTATACATAAAAATTGCCTAGGTAATGCATGATTATACGCAGACTTCATTATGCTGGTTAAGATTATAAATACTATATTGAATAAATAAAACCCTTTTCGATGTTTTTTTCGGTTTGAAACATTAAAATCGATAGTAGGACACAGGTTTTTTGGGGGAGAATAATACGCAAAGAGTACTTTGTATATACGGAAATAGAGAGCCATCTTGCGCGATTTGAACGATAACATTAAAAAAGCGCCCTCTGCGATTAAAATACTAAACTACATCCGTGTCAGTATTATAATCGCGCGACCTAGATCCATTCATGGTCCAACTGTTTACTATAACAGAGATAGTAAAATTATACCGATATAAGTATTCAAAATCTGTTTACTACAACATATTTAGATATTATTTAAATTACACACCCCCTTACTAATAAACGTATTATATCAGACGAATAGTTACACACCGATTTCTCTCTTTCAGTCGTCAGTAATTTGATTTTCGACAGAAGACAAAGCGTTGTGTAACTATACAGACGATACACAATGTTTATTAGTAAGGGGGATTTAGGTACAACGAACGATCACAGCAGACAACGAACGATCACAGCATTCACAGCAGAACATGCCTTACAATCTTACTCGTAGAAACCCTGCAACAGCATTGTGATAACCCAACTTATTACAGATGACATGTACAAAAGATATATTTCCAGCTGGTTATTAGCTTTACAATTTCGTAGTATAATAATCTGTTAGTTTAGTATTGTAAAATCAGAGGCGCTAGTGTGGCGTATAATATAGGAAAATAAAAAATATTCAAAATATAATACTACACTAAGGTTTACAATGTTCTCCCTAAATAAATGGTATAATATTAGTAGTACTGTTAAGAATGTGTTGCCATAATTAATTCATTATTTGATACATAGAAGTTTGATTAGTTCTATTATTGGAGATAAGCAAAGAGTGTTTATTGTAAGTATAGGGTTCGTTAGAATAAATTAAATATAAACATACGTGTCCATGATGTTAAGTCATTTTTGCTGAAAAAAATTTTGAAATAAAAAGATCTTACATACTTTGGTAAGAATTTAGAGATATTTAAATATATGCCCTGGCAGCACTGGCAAGTAATAAACAAAAATGGCTGTTGTTGTTTTGATGTCGTTCTGCTGTGAATGCTGTGATCGTTCGTTGTCTGCTGTGATCGTTCGTTGTACCTATATCCCCCTTACTAATAAACATTGTGTATCGTCTGTATAGTTACACAACGCTTTGTCTTCTGTCGAAAATCAAATTACTGACGACTGAAAGAGAGAAATCGGTGTGTAACTATTCGTCTGATATAATACGTTTATTAGTAAGGGGGTGTGTAATTTAAATAATATCTAAATATGTTGTAGTAAACAGATTTTGAATACTTATATCGGTATAATTTTACTATCTCTGTTATAGAAAACAGTTGGACCATGAATGGATCTAGGTCGCGCGATTATAATACTGACACGGATGTAGTTTAGTATTTTAATCGCAGAGGGCGCTTTTTTAATGTTATCGTTCAAATCGCGCAAGATGGCTCTCTATTTCCGTATATACAAAGTACTCTTTGCAGCAGAACGACATCAAAACAACAACAGCCTTTTTTGTTTATTACTTGCCAGTGCTGCCAGGGCATATATTTAAATATCTCTAAATTCTTACCAAAGTATGTAAGATCTTTTTATTTCAAAATTTTTTTCAGCAAAAATGACTTAACATCATGGACACGTATGTTTATATTTAATTTATTCTAACGAACCCTATATTTACAATAAACACTCTTTGCTTATCTCCAATAATAGAACTAATCAAACTTCTATGTAGCAAATAATGAATTAATTATGGCAACACATTCTTAACAGTACTACTAATATTATACCATTTATTTAGGGAGAACATTGTAAACCTTAGTGTAGTATTATATTTTGAATATTTTTTATTTTCCTATATTATACGCCACACTAGTGCCTCTGATTTTACAATACTAAACTAACAGATTATTATACTACGACATTGTAAAGCTAATAACCAGCTGGAAATATATCTTTTGTACATGTCATCTGTAATAAGTTGGGTTATCACAATGCTGTTGCAGGGTTTCTACGAGTAAGATTGTAAGGCATGATAATACGGTTCTTCCATTCGTTTTTATAATTTTCATAAATATCACTAAACCATCAACAAATAAATTAAATATTGAATTTATGGAAGTATTCCGCTATGAAATCCTTTTTTTAAATAGCATTCGTATTACAGAATTTTGATAAGAATAAGGAAAAGTCGGTGGACATGAAACTGTTATGAAATAGTCCAAAATTTTGGTTTTGACCCACTTATAGTTGACAAATAGTGACAAGGCCAATTAAAAGTTTTCTCTGACTATGACTATGCACACAGAGCTTGAGTAATATTTTAATTAAGGCCAAACAATAATGTAAAATAAGCAAACAATATTCTTTATTTACTTATAATCTTTATTTTGTACACAAACAAGTTTACATTATTCAAATTATAATTATTAATTCGATTTTAAATATATTACTACATACAATAGGTACTACATGCTAGGTTATGAAATTTAATTTATAACATTTTCATCACAACAATTTTTCAGTCACGAATTTTATTTACATTGTTTAGAAAATCGGTGTTAGTAAATACCTATTAAATTAATTTCAAGTTGTAAGTATGACGATTACATAGTACAGCCTGAACCTGTAGCGAAAATTTCCTAAATATACAATAAGGCGATTCATAAGCTAGTTAAATTAAAATTTTACCTAAAATAACAATATTATTGCTCTCTTTAAATGGTTTAACTAACCCGACATAAAATCTTTATTTAAGTAGTAAAATAAGCAAATAGTAACTAATACCTAATTCATTAGTTATTGCTTTCTTTACAATTTTATTCTACAATGAATTTCTAATTTTCATCATAAAGTTTATCAAGCTGCTTTTGTAATTTATGTGAGGTTACTGCTGGTGTATCAGGCACACGAGACTCTCGTTTAGCAACTGGTGTGCTCAGAAAATTCATGTGTTCTTTCATTTTCATGTACATGCTTAGAGCTTTGTTACCCATATCAGCTTTCACTGGGGTGATTTGTTCGTTCGCAATATTCGGCATTGATTTGCAAACCACTTTTTTTCTTAAACACAAATTCTTTTTTGGTATCTTGTAAGATGGAGATTTTGAACAGGACTTTATAACTGAACATGGCTTACTAACAACAGCTTTTCTTTCCGGACTGAATTTCTCTGTTTTTATGACTTTATGAGTCTCTTTGGTATCAGTTAAAGTTTTGTCTCCACTCTCAGCAGATTTCTTATTTTTTATTTGTTTTCTGACATGCAGCAGAGAAGTCAACTGGGACATCTGTGACTGTTTAATTTTATTCAATGCAGCAATGCTGATGTCTATCATTTTCAAGTTTTGTTCAATTTGTAATAAATCCTCAAGTTCAGTGCTCATTTTCCCTGAGTTAGCAACAGATGCTTTGATGAGTAGTTCACATAATGAGACGATGACATTTTCTTCTCTCTTGCTGTTCTCTTTAGTATCAGCAGGTTTCTCGAAGCTCATGATGGTGTTATCATGGTAAACCACAGAACTTTCCAATTCACTGGACTGGTTGAAATATTCTTGAACATTTCTGTACTCTTTAAATGGAGTGGACGCTGGTGGTGTGACTGCAGCTATGTTCTCAAGTTTTGGTTCCTCTGCTATTGCTTTAACATTTCCTTCTGTATCATTAATCTCTTTCTCTCTTTGTAAGAAGCTAGCGTCACAGCTGGACTTCCAAGATTCATTAGACATGGGAGTGTCAGGTATAACGGGGATCAGCTTTTTCATTCCCAAAGGTTTTGGTGGAGGAAGAAACTTTTTGATACTAGGCTGATTGCAGACATTTTCTTTATCAACTAGTGTCATTCGACTTTTGATGGGCTTATTTACAACTGGTGTTTCAGCTATGTTGTTTATGCCACTTATTCTCACATTGGTACGAGCTGAAATAAAATGGATATTAGTGATATACAAAAATGTTTTAGGTAACAGTAAGTTATTCAAGTTATTTGGTTGTCTGGCGGCAAGATGGGTGGCAGACATTGTTACTAACGCAGGTAGAACCTGGATGAGGCTGGCACAAGAGAGTGGAGATTCGCACATGCAGGCTGTGTATAATGATAAAGTTATTCAAGAAATAATAACTTTCAATTACCTTGAAATACAAATAGAGGCTTCTTGGGTCTGAATTCAGGCCTCGTGAACTTTGGTGATTCCAGAGCCATTGTTGCTCTGATGTTGGATACAGGCTGTAATCAATAGAAAACAAGATTTAAATGGTGAATGCTTTGTCCAACGGACACACACTTCTCTATGTTTATTATTCCAGCATAAGGCACTCGTAGGTTGTAGCTGAAAATCAGCGTCAGGTGGTACACCTTGTGTTGTAATCTGACATTATGCTGAGCTAAGTGTATTTTTTTTTTGCTGTATTACCATTAAACACATTTTTCTTTTTTAGAAAATGGTTTCATTTCTCTTTGCTTGAAGCTACCAAATAGAATGTATTAAATATATAAACAGCCCAATTAATATAGGCATGTAGGTTATCAATACAACTAATGCTTATACTTACTTTAGGCTTGGGTGGTTGAAAATTCAGCACTTTTCTGACAGGATTGTGTTTCATTTTCCCATTGGCTGTGTGGCTTACTGTTTTGTCAACTTTAACTGATGAGTTCCAATTCTTCTTCTTAGAACTAGTGGCTCCCGGGGCGAGTCTCCTGGGAGACTGTACTCTTAGGGCTGAAACAGTCATTGAAGAGTAGAAAAGTATGGTATGAAAAATTACATCTTAATACCATACCTGCTGCAGTCTATACGCAACACTGGCAGATTAGTCGACATTGGCTCAATAACAAAAAAAAAAACAGTACCCGCACTGGGCCCATGTAGTGGATTACGGCTCACTCCCTCTAAACAAGAGGGGGCCTGTGTCCCAGCAATGGGAACATTATAGGCTGAGTATTATTAATACCATACAAAACATTAATTGTAAAGCTAGCCGCCTTGTTTTCATACTTTGTTTACTTATTACTTACATAAGAGGTCAGCTCTCATTTCCGCAATAGTTAAAGGCTTAATCTTCTCATTGGTGCGAGTGTTTACAATTGTTTGGCGAGGCTGCTTCTTTGCAGTCAGAGTCTGCATACTGTTTTTAGTCAGGATACCTAGAAAATAAACAATAGTTATGGTAAGTACATTTTTTTGTCATATTAAACATGAAGAGCACACATAAAATGTTTTTGTTGAACAAATTCAGTCCACTTGAATTGTTTCTGAGTAATGTTCTTAAGGTCGATGAACCAGAATAAACTCAAACAGTTTGGTTCCTTTTTATGAATTACTTTTGATTGGAAATATCAATTATCAAATAACTGAAAAAACTCAAACAGGTTGGGTTGTTTCTGTGTTATAGGTTTACTGAAACAAAATGTTTCTTTTTGTTTACCAGAAACGACTCAAAACACTTGAGATAATTCAGAAAAACGGCTTTACATGAACAGCACATTTATTAATTTTACTTGGCATATCTTTGGCGAGTGAGTAAACAAATTAGACTTACCGCTAAGCCCAGGCAGCAATTCAGCCATTGACTTAGGTTTTATACCCGTCGTTGTATCCATTGTGATAGATATTATCACATTTATCACTCAGGCTCCGAATTAGTCTATAAACAATTCAAATACACATGAAAACATTCAAATATTTTTTATTGTCAACCGTATAATCCGTCAAACCGTTTTGACTTGGCTTGAATTTTGAGTTCTGTTGTACGCAGAATCTGATCTTCGTCATCATATGCCACATTTCAGGAAAAATTAAACATTCTCTGTAAAATAGAACGGCAAACGTTTTTTTTGGAAGTGGCAATATCGCATTTGGTCTATTTATTTTTATGGTTCTATAGAGAAAAGATCAAATCAAGGAACCTTTGTCAGTTGTCAGTCTTTTTGACTGTCTGTCCGGCGGTTTAACTCGGAGACCCTTCAAAGTTGTGAAATTAAATCTTGAAAGAAATAAAAAAAAAATGGTTGGGTTTTCGATTTTTTTTTAATTTTTAGTCGTCTATTCCTTTGTTAGGGCTGTCCTTTGAAAGATCTTTTGATTTAGTCAGGGATCCATTCATTTTGTAAAATATTATGTTTTAAAGTGGTAATTTTTTTGTTAAAGTCAAGTGTCCGGGTGTCCCTCCACCCAACCAGCTAAACCGTTGTTTTTGGATATGTGAAAGTACTGTTACGAGCTTGGGGTCCGTGACAATTAAAAACTGCCGATTTAATAACCAAAAATAAACACTTTTATTTAAAAACACAAATTACAACTTTAACGCTAAATGAAACACAATTGCACTACTGATCACTTCTAAGTCGCACTTGAAGATCGCTTTCCTTTCGATGTTTTCGCTTGTATCGCTTATCCAAGACTGTCTCGGCTCGCGGAGCATTCCCGCCTTATATAGGTCTCACATTGTTCTAGAACCTTCTATTGTAGAAACATCTAGAATGTTCGAGTACATTCCGGCCCCAACTGACCAGATGTCGATAGTTCTAGAAATTTCTATCATCGAAACTTCTAGAAGGTTCTTGACACTAGTTCTTCTACTCGATACTAGATGGCGCTAGTGGTAACGAATATCAATTGTGGCGCGCAACACTGCCCCCTCCTAAGACATGCTCGTCCCGAGCATTATCGGCCCCATAATAACGCGCCAGTCGATCCACATGGACGATCTTAGGAGTACCTCTTGCACCTTTCTGTATCCGGTAGGTTACATCATTGATCTTTGTCACAATCCGGTACACGGTCACATTTAGCTTGAAGCTTAGGAGATTTCCCTTTGCTGCGGACTGGATTGTGCAACCACACTAGTGAGCCTTCGTCGAACCCTTTATTGTTCATTTTGCGGTCATAACGGGTTTTCATCTTTTCAGACATTTGCTGGCCCGATTGTCTGACATGCTCATAAATGTCATTCATTTTGTTCCGCAAGTCATTCGCATAATCGGTTATACTGCGTGGGGCATCAGGTGGTATTCCGGTGATCAGGTCTGCAGGCAGCCGTAATTCTCTTCCAAAGTTTGCGAAAGCTGGTGTCACCGATGTACTTTCGTGAACAGCGCTGCGATATGACAACAAAAACGGTTGTATGTGCTTGTCCCAATCTCGTTGCCGATTTTCCACAACTTTTGCCAGGTATCTCTCCAATGTCTGATTAAATCTTTCCACCATTCCATCCGATTGTGGGTGGTAAGAAGTTGTCCTAGTTTTATGAGTACCCATAACTCGACAAGTTTCCTGGAATATTTGGGACTCAAAATTCCTTCCTTGATCACTGTTGGAGATTTCCAAGGGTACTCCAAAACGGCAGAAGACTTCATGCACCAGTTTATCTGCAACTGTTGAAGCTTCTTGGTTTGGAATGGCGAAGACTTCCGGCCACTTAGTGAAGTAATCCATCACAACCATGAAATACTTGTTACCACTTTCACTTTCCGGAAAAGGTCCAGCAACATCTAGGGCTATTCTTTCCCATGGTGCACCAACATTGTACAATTTCAATGCACCTCTACTACGTGTCTGAGGTCCCTTTACAGCTGCACAACTTGTACATTTGCGACACCAGTCCTCGACATCGTCCCGACAGTGGACCCAGTAAAACCGTTCTCGTATCTTCAGTAGAGTCCGTTTTACTCCCAGATGACCTCCTGAACAACCATTATGGTACATCTGTAGAACATCCGGCACTCGAGCTTTAGGGACAACCACTTGCAGATGACAGCTGTCTCCTCGAGCATTTTACCATTTACGGCACAAGACTTCATCCTGAATCACCAAGCTGTCCCATTGAGCCCAATAGCTTTTTGTGATCGAACTCATCGCTGAGACGTCACTCCACTTGGGCTTAGGAGCTCTGGTTTTCATCCACTCCAGAATCGGCTTAATGTCCGAATCTTCCTGCTGTGCACGTTGTAGGCTTTCCTTCCACTCGTTGCTGAGGTCGGTCCTGAACATCCTCACAGGTACCACCTCCTTACCCTCTTGCCTTGTACAATGCTTGCAATCTTCAGGACAAGGTCTTCTTGACAATGCATCGGCGTTGCCATGAGATTTCCCGCTGCGATGTTCGACCACAAAGTCGTATTCCTGCAGTAGTTCAATCCATCTGGCAACTTGTCCTTCTGGATTTTTGAACTGCAATAGCCATTTCAGTGCAGCATGGTCAGTTCGTAAGTGGAATTTCCGCCCCAGAAGATATTTGCTAAAATGCTGCAACGACTTTACCACAGCAAGCAATTCCCGTCTCGTGACGCAATAGTTTCTTTCCGGCTTTGACAACGACTTGCTGAAGTACGCTATCACAACCTCTTGATCACCATTCCGTTGAGACAACACACCGCCAAGTCCTATGTCACTTGCGTCTGTGTCAACTATAAATTCCTTGCCTGCATCGGGTACCCTAAAATAGGTGTTCTGCACAGTCGGTCCTTTAACTCCTGGAATGCGATGTCGCAACTTTCATCCCAGCAGAAATGTTGCTTCTCCTCGGTTAGCTTATGCAGGGGTTTGGCTATATCCGCAAAGTTCTTAACAAATCGCCGATAATAAGAGCACAAACCCAAAAATGCTCTGACCTGCGTCTTGTCTTTTGGAACTGGCCAATCTTTGACAGCGGCGATTTTCTCCGGATCCATGCGGATACCTTCCTCCGACACTACATACCCCAAAAAGCTAACTTGTCGTTTGAATAGTGAACACTTCTTCGGGCTTAACTTGAGGTTGGCACCCTGGATCTTCATGAGCACGCGTTCCAGGTTTTGAAGATGTTCTTCAAACGTACGGCCTACGATGATGATGTCATCCAAGTAGACCAGGCAAGCATCGCCAATTAGCCCGGTAAGTACAAATTCCATCAACCTTTCAAACGTTGCCGGAGCATTGCACAATCCAAACGGCATAACTTTAAATTGCCACAGCTCTTTTCCTGTCGAGAATGCAGTTTTCTCCTTGTCCTTAGGATCTATTTCAACTTGCCAGTAGCCACTTTTCAGGTCCAGCGTGCTAAACCATTTTACTCCAGTAAGCATGTCCAGCGTGTCATCAATTCTTGGCAAAGGATAGCTGTCCTTCTTCGTAACGTCGTTCAGACGACGATAGTGAACACAAAACCGCATGCTGCCGTCTTTCTTTCTTACCAGCACGACAGGTGAACACCATGGACTAGATGAAGGTTCAATAACACCATCCTTCACCATTCCCTCAATCATGGTTTCCACTTCCTTTTCACGTGCTACCGGCAATTTCCTTGGCCGCTGACGGATAGGCAATTCTTCTCCTGTTTGTATTTTATGTTGAACTAAGCCAGTCTTCCCGATGTCAGCATCGTTTGACGAGAAAACATCGGCGTACTTGAGTAACATCTTCTTCGCTTTGAACATTTCATTTTGAGACAGAGCGCTGCGGCAGTCCTCTAAAAGCGTTGACACTCTCGTTTGTGCATCCTTGCTGAGGGTCCCAGTCGATAGATATTGGCATCGACGCAACTAATCCACTTCCTCGCAAGTACCAACTAGTGTGCCTTTTTCTATAATCTGTTCCTGATCACAAAGGTTCAGCAAACGTACCCCTGAGATGTCGGTGGCTCTGACCAAAGTTCGTGCCACTTTCCATGGAAGGTCATTGTCTACCCTTTCCACGAGTACACAACGATGGGTTTGCCCAGGATTCCGAGGAAGACTAACCGGCACAATCGTTTCCGATCTCGGCGGAAGAACAATCTTCTTAAGGCTGTACACATTCCCTGGTAACGCTCCTTCCACGAAAAGTTCCTCTTGTCCACATTTCAAAACACCTTGCTTGACGTCAATCTCGCAACGATTCTTCCTCATAAAGTCAAGGCCCAGGATGCAATCGTCCATTATATCAGCAACGATGACATTATGCAGGTAGATTCTGTTGCCTAGCTTCAACTCCATTTTCTTCTCTCCATGGACGGGTATGCGCTGACCGGTGGCTGTTACCAAATTAATGCGTTCTCGGGTGTATGCGGAGTCCCCAAGGAACCGACTTATAAGTTGGGAACTGACGACTGTACGAGAAGCTCCAGTATCTATGGTCAGCTTACACGGCGTTCCGTTGATCTCGCCCTTAATGATTAAGCTGTTCCCGTCATGGGTTTGTGTGATCGAAATCCTTGGGGCTTTTTGAACATCAGCCAGCACCCGCTCCGCAGTCCTGGCTATTATTCGTTTCCCTGCTGCTGCTGGGTGGTGCTGCTAGCCGCACTACCCTCTGGAGACCGGCCATCTTCTCTTTCTGCAGTTCGCTTAGGGCAACTGGATCGAAGGTGGCCCCTTTCCCCACAGCCGTAGCACCTAGGGCTGTATCCTTTATTACGATCGCGAACTGTAGCCGCTTGAACCTCCCTGACGCGATGGGAACGATGGTCCTGCTGCACAGCTTCCACCTCCAGTTCATGGGCCAAGGCGTCCTTAAGCGTCCCGTGGTGACCGAGCCTCACAGCAGCTCTAACCTCAAGGTCGCGGATGCCGTCGATGAATGCTTGCACCAGGTTCCCATCAATAAGCGCAGGTACGGACTGGTAAGCTTTGCGAACCAGCTTCTCCACTTCAAGGGCCCACTGCTGCAGGTTTTCGCTGCTGCGTTGCACGCGATCCTTGAGCTGCGCACGAAACACGTGTTCCAGGTGAGCGTCACCATACCGAGCCTCCAATGCCTCAAGGAGCTGCTCGTAAGTCACTTCCTTACCGATAGCTTCCAGAACAGTTAAGGCCTGGTCGCGCAGGCCTAGGGTGAGGGCAGTCATGGCCTGATTTTTATCCCACCCGTTCGCCTTCATGACAGCCTCGAACTGGATTTTGTAGGCCGACCAAGAAGAAGTTCCGTCGAATGGTGGCACTTTGAATCCACGTAGCGAAGGTGTTGTAGCTACGGGAGCTGCAATTCCATCCCCAAGTTTAATGTAATCCAATGTTTTCTTCACGTCAGCCATCACGGTTTTCTTCACGTCAGCCATCACGTTGTCAACCCGATTATTCACTTGGTCGATTCGGGTTTCAGCTTCCGACAGGCGGTTGTCATGTTGAGCAACCTTATCCTTCACCTCCTTCATGTCTTTCCCGAAGGTAGCATGAAGGTCCTTCATAAGGAGCATCTGCTCTTCCTGTCGGCGAGCCTGTTCCTTCTTATCACGCTGGAGCTGTTCTTCCAGCCGGCGAGCCTGTTCCTCCTGTCGGCGAGCCTGCTCCTGCAGCATCATCATCAGAGTAGCAAAATCTGGTGCTGATGATGCTGGAGCAGCTGTGGGCGGGCCGGCCTCCGTGGTCGGTATCTGGCCCTCCGACCTCTGTGGCGGAGCTCCACCAAAACGTCTCTGGTCCGTCTCCTGTTGGCGTTGACTCCGGGTACGGATACCCTCAGTGTCGTCCTTGGGTAAAATCGGCATGATTTTAATCCCTGCTTCTGACACCAATTGTTACGAGCTTGGGGTCCGTGACAATTAAAAACTGCCGATTTAATAACCAAAAATAAACACTTTTATTTAAAAACACAAATTACAACTTTAACGCTAATTATGAAACACAATTGCACTACTGATCACTTCTAAGTCGCACTTGAAGATCGCTTTCCTTTCGATGTTTTCGCTTGTATCGCTTATCCAAGACTGTCTCGGCTCGCGGAGCATTCCCGCCTTATATAGGTCTCACATTGTTCTAGAACCTTCTATTGTAGAAACATCTAGAATGTTCGAGTACATTCCGGCCCCAACTGACCAGATGTCGATAGTTCTAGAAATTTCTATCATCGAAACTTCTAGAAGGTTCTTGACACTAGTTCTTCTACTCGATACTAGATGGCGCTAGTGGTAACGAATATCAATTGTGGCGCGCAACAGTACCTTAGAGCAACGCGGCCTACCGGTACTACTGGTAGGCCGCGTTGCTCTAAGGAAAGTACTAACGATAGTAGTAAAGGAGTTAAAAGCAAACCATCACATCTAAGTAGGCTTTACAAGTTAACAAGATACAGTCAACAACTTGCGTGTTATAAAATGTACTTGCGTTAAGGAAAAATTTCATGAAAAATCCATAAAAGACTTGGATAACGTGTAAAAGAATACAATTTTATGATGAAACTACAATGTATTACTTCTATAACTTTTGCGTCTTCCTTTGAGGGGTCGCCCGGTCGGCAGAGAGAATCGAGCGGCACGTAAACCTGTGGGGTATTGTTGGAAATCTTAGCTAATTATATAAGAATATATTTAAAAATATATCTCAAAAATAACTTTGTTTTATTTGGTATAGTATTTTTGATAAAACTATGACAGTTTTTTCGAAATATGGTAAATAAATATAAACTTATTTTGGTGGTATCGATCGCAAATCATACACACAATCACAGTATTGAGAACAATAGATCAGAGAAAAACACTTTGCATGGGTTAATATTAATTCCAACTACGGAACCCTTCACTGTGCGTGGTCCGACATGCAGCTGCTAGCTGGTTGGTTTTTCTCTATGGCAATTAGTTCATTTAGTGCCGATCAAAAGCACTCTGTGGTGCCATAGTGCGTTTCAATATAAATTGAAATCCACTGACCATTATTGTCTAATAAACACTGACCTCTATTAAACAAGAGTGATAGGTGATAGTAGAGATCAGTGTTGAAATCTCTGAATCTCTTATGCCCCTCCAAAGAGGGGAATAAGAAATTCATAACCTTTATTGTATCTGGAAAAAAGATAAACGAACCAACCATAAAGCGTTTATTAGAGAAAAGTCGAAAACTGTAGATACTGAAGACAAAGAGTAAAGCATAGAGTAAATAATAGAATAGAGGACCATGGATTACGCCGTACGGCTCAAGCCCTTGTTTTTCGAATTGAATGAACCGATTATAATAAACTTCATAAGCATAAGCAGGATACAAAGGTCTAAAAAGTTAGACAAGAACATTTTCGAATGAAAATGAAAACTTTAAAATCGGTCTAATTTGGCTGTAACCTGTGACACAATTTTTCGAAAATGTTGGTGGCCGCTGGTAATCAATTGTCAAAGTCAATGTCAATAAAAATGACAGCTTGACAATGTCAAGCTGTCAATTTTATCAAAATAATTGATAATATTCGCATGTCACCCCCGTGTCACTCTGTGCATTGTTCATATTTCATCGATAGTGCCGGTCGTATTGGGCTTGTGTTTTGTATTAAAAATGGTGACTATGATTGAGTTGAACGGGTATGAAGAGTTTGTGAAATATGCTGAAGCTATAGATCCAAACGGTCCTCCAGTGCTAATGTACTTCTCTGGTGAAAAACTGCCGTCTGGGGAAAGTTGGTGTATTGATTGTGTTGAAGGTACGTACAAGCTCATACCTACAAAATTAGTCAAATTAATTAGATTAACTGATTGCTATATTGCTGAAAAACGGATGCGTTATAAAATGTCTTGCTATTGTTTACGCTCAGAATACAGAAAAGTTTCTGTAATCTGAGTGTTTACAGTAAAGAGAATACATGACAAGACATTGACTCGTTTCATGAGTCAGTAATAACATAACAGACTACAGCTAAAAAAGCTACAGATTTCATTACCTTCTTATTTATAAAGAGGTCGTACAATAATTGAAATGAGAACTCTTTTAGACTCCAAATAACAGTACTTGATTATCTGTTCTAATATTAATTTTCTTGACAAGTGTCAAGTAAGTTAGTGTAAGTACTAATAATGACAATTAAAAATATAAAAATGGAAGATCTTCAAAATTATGGTCAGTTTACCGAGTTCATCGATAAGCTACCAAACATGGGGCCTAAAGTTTATTTCTTTTTCACTGGTAAAAGAAAAGATAATGGCCGCAGTTGGTGTATTTACTGCCAACTGGGTAAGATGGTCCAATACCTACCATGGGGATGGGGTGGCGTGTTGCGAGAGCTCAGACATTAGCCTGATGATGAGCGTCAAGGGCATCAACACCCCTCACCAATTGGCAGCTACCTCAGGCACCATGTCAGTTAAAAAGTAGGCCTGTAATATCTAGATCTTATTCTTCCTGATATCAGAATTCTTTGTTCACAGCTGAGCCTGTGGTGAAGGCATACCTGAGTGAACTAAAAAAGGATATCATATTTGCTTACGTTGATGTTGGTGACAGAGATACGTAAGTATTTCATAATGCCATGATAGTGCTATGTTAACCTTTACACTATTTAGAATACTGTGACTTGTGACATATATCATTTTTATAATAGATACTGTGGGTCTTTAACAGCTTGAATGCTGTAATTACAGAAACAATTAAAAAGCCATTTTGTCTCTCATGGATCCACATTCCAGCAGACAAAGGGTTAATCAGCAGTCTGCCTCTGTTTTAAATTATACATTTCTGTGATCTTCTTTTAGGTATTTCTTATCTAATTTATTTTATGGCATTGTATGACGGGCTAGTGTCTGAAACTCTACGTCTCATATCTCTTCTCTTATCCAGCTTCATGTTACCTTGCAGGTGGAAGGACAAAGCTTGCTCTTTCCGGACAGACACCCGATTGAAGCTCATGGTAATCCCCACAATCATTCGTTGGAAGGGCGTACAGAGATTAGAAGGTTCCCAGTGTACCAAGAGAGAACTGCTTCAGATGCTCTTTGAGGATGAGAACTGAAGGCGGCTGCGGTCAACAATCTGGTGGAGTCATACGTAGCCCTGTATATAACATGTTTTTTTAAGGAAGGTGATGTCAATTGTGTATTAAATAATTTTACAAACTCTTTTTGGTAGGTTTATTTATTTGTTTATTGTAGTAGAAATCGTCGGTTTAAAGGTAAAACTCATTAAGTGACATAATTGATCAAATTCACTTAATGAGTTTTACCTTTAAACCGACGAAATATCAAAACAAACTTTTTAATGACTTGGTATTGGGATAACTGGACTAGACAGACACTGAACAGAGAAAATTAGAAGGGGGTTAGAGGATGCCTTTGTTAAAGGGCATGGAGACTCAGAACTTGAATTTGTTTTGTACTGTAACTACATATACTTTGAAATAAGGCTAAAAATAAATTAATTCTAGGCTTTTTTCTGCAATTCATGTCTGAGCAATTTTATGTGACAAAAATGTTATGTTGAAAGCAGCATATTACCTTGTCCTATATAAATATATGATAAGTAAAAGATAAAGGACTGAGACAGATTAAAAAAAAATGCTTGTGTAATCAATGTTTATTGCTATTCCATTACTACACAATACAGGTATCTAAATCATAGATTATTATAATAATTGAGCAATCATTATCTTGTAAGAAGGTATTGAAATTATACACAGATAGACATCAAATTATTCTACCCATATTGAAAATGAATAATCAATGCTTTGTATTTTTTTTAAAGCACCTTGGTTGTAATACCTACCTAGATTAAAAAATAATCACAGAAAGCAGAAAACAATTAGTATACAATGTGGAGACAGCAATACGACAATAAATGAAAAAACTGGCAGTACTAGATAATGCCTAATTTGGAACTATCAAATAAATCCTGGCTTCGAAATCAAAAAAGTGTTTTTTTCAAACAAAGTAAATAGTAGTGATGGGTCGACTATAGGTTTTGCCAATCTTTGACTAGCTAGCTAGCTAATATAGTGACTAAACTATTGGATATACTTATTTGAATTTGGCAACGTCACGCGTCATTAGATATACGCACTTTAATTTATTGTTGTATTGTCCTCTCCACCTTGTATTTACAGTAGGTAGGTACTCTTTTACCACAAACAAAACTATTCATCAACTACCTAAGTATTTAATTTGTAATCGTGATAATTATTATTCACTGAGCTGGAAATCCGTAGGTTTTATTAACAGAAAGGAAAACAACGGGGTAAAAGAGTACTTAGTATTTTCCTTTGATAAATGCTTATTATTATTAGTCAACAAACAAAATCATAATTTCGATAAACATTGGGGAAACGGACGCCCAATAGCCGGATCCCCGTAATAGGGGGCGTCTCATTGCCTATCGTGATAATTAGCTATGATTGTGCCTGCGTGTTTACTATGTCATTTCATATACTTACTTACCTACATTTGTTCCATTCCACATACCTTAGTTAAAGGCTATGTTTTACTACATTATTGGAAACTATCACAGAAATGCTTCCGTTTCTAAAGATGTATGTAAATGCAGCGCATTTGTTCTTAATTATCTTAAAAACCACTTCCATAACTCCCCTGTATCAATATAAAACATTGTTTTCTTAAAACTTAGTTGGAATGTATAAAAGTACATTTAGATAACTAATTAACTACCTAATTACCTATCTATAACACAAATTATCTAAAAAAAACACCCATCTATCAAATCCATTATTTGTAAAAAAAAAATACAACCTGCAAGAAATAACCGCCACTCGAGCCATTTCGAGCAGAGCCGCTCTGTTACCGCTCTCGCCATCGACTTCTCAGCAAGTACCAGTGTAAATAGGTACCTATCGCGCGCTTACGTCTTCCGAGCGAAGTCCCAAGTTAACTCTTGCGAGTTATAGCAATTATTTTGCTAGTGATGATATTTTACATACATACTGAAACTAAGTACTGTTTTCTATATTTTGTAAGGAAAATCCAGTGTGACTAAAACGAACGCGATGCTTCAAAACTGTGGTGCGAAAATATGCGCCAGCGCAATATTAATGAAGGAAACTGTGCTTTGTTTCCTGTATTGATTCAAACAAATCACTTACAATTTCCGTCAACCAATCACAACCGCTAATATGAAATTAAAATTGAACGTCCATTGCTACGTAATGATGAGATAAGTCCTCCAGCCAGACCGTATTTTGGCCTAAGCGGCCAATCTCAACGGAAAGCCTTCGGCGCGGGAGATATTGTAGTGCAGGCGTGTGTGCGCAGACACAGGTGCACTCTCTCTTCCCTCACTCTCATAGTCCGATGGGACAGCAATCCGACACGACCGAAGAGAAATCAAGCGCAGGACCAAGTCACGGGTGTACGACACCGCTAAATTCCAAACTCCGGGCTGTTAATGAGAAATTCCTAATGGAAAAACCCAATCACACTTTGCCCGACCCCGGAATCAAACCCAGGACCCCACGGTCAGCAGTCGCGCTTGCGACCACGAGACCAACATACATAAGTAGTTTAAAACTTTGGAGTGATCCAACTTCCGATAAATGAACTTTATCGGACAGAAAAACAGGGATTAAGATCAACAGTCTAATCTTATGTCAGAGATAATACGGGTTAGGAAACGCCCGTAATTTCAGCCGAATCTACGGGCTTCGTGCTTCGGGAGTTGACCCTCTGCTGAGGAGCGGCGATGATATAGGTATTGATGATGATGGTTTAGGAGTTTTACAACCGATCCTGAAAGAAACGCCGCATTTGTTCAGGCTACAACATTTGTTCAGTCGCTACGACGCGACGCTGCGCTGCTGCTGCAGGCGGGCGCGGGCTGCAGCTCGTCGCTGGGCTCGTGGCTGAGGGCGAGGTCCCGCGCAGGCACCGTGACCAGCACGTCGTAGTACACCTTCTTGTTGCGCAGGAACGCGTTTTTGTTGTCGAATATCACTGAATCTG
This sequence comes from Gortyna flavago, assembly GCA_963669345.1. Lineage (NCBI taxonomy): Eukaryota > Metazoa > Arthropoda > Insecta > Lepidoptera > Noctuidae > Gortyna > Gortyna flavago. The sequence goes on from OY770132.1 coordinate 3,653,199, forward strand.
TTGGTAGGGATAAACATGATAAAATACAGGGTGTAAAAAGACACATCACGTAGCCGTCAACTACGCATTATGTATATCAAAATATTCTCACTTCTGGGACAACTCTCAATTCTTTATTATAAAATAAAAATAAGTTAGCCTAAGTTACTCCTTATAACATCAGCTATCTGCCAGTCAAAGTCCCGTCAAAATCGGTCCAGCCGTTTCGGAGATTAGCCGAAGCAAACAAACCGACAGACAAAAATTTTAACGGCTTCGTGAGAACAGTGCTTCAAATGGTATATTCCCAGCCCCCACATGGAATCGCATCGGGAATAAAATTCCCAGTTGCCACCGGGTGGCGATTGGGAAGTTATTGCCCCCACTTCAAATCGATGTACACTGCGGCGTGGATTGCCAACCCCCCTCGTCGCAGTATGTCTTACGGCCGCGATGACGGGGTTGGCCGTCTGACTTTTCCAATGCCGTTTTATAAGTGATATTATTAGGGACTTAAAAATAAAATTTCCTCATCGTAGTTGCTTTTAATCACTTATTAATCATAAAAAAACTGGTGTTAATTCGTATCACAGATAATCAAAGTATTTACAATAATTAAATTACCTAACAAAAGCTAATCAGTCACAGTCACTGATAATCAAATTGCATATTTTCAATAATCATGTTTTAACAATAGGAAGTCTGTTAAAAATTAAGTACCTTTAGATACCTGCATGCTCATGTTCTTAAAAATTTGTATCAAAAACGCAAAAAAATGTAAATAGGAAAAAAAAAACTGAAATTAACAGTCTTATTAAAATATGCAAGTAAATGACAGATCATCAAAATAAATTATCTACACTAACCAAGTTATAACAGTAAATTACGTAGGTATATTAAAAAAGTGGTTCTTTTTTTCTTTCCTCGCCTTTTTTTAATAATTGATGGTTTGGGCCCCAGATACTCGTAGTTGTTCAAAAATGAAGTAGGTAGGTAACTAAATGCTACTGGGTCTCGTGTTTTTAAAATACAAGTCTAGAAAATGTTCCAACTTACAAGTGGCGGGTCCAGTGACGGCCAGGACGCCGACGTCTGTGGGTCCCTCCGTGACCTTCCTGGGTCCGTGCACGACTCTCTCGTTGCCCTCCTCGTCGCGACGCTTGATCACGAACTTTATGTCGTGGTGGTCTACTCCGCACTCCCATCTGAAATGATGAACATGTTAATTGATTGAAACAAATGGTGTGGGTAAGTGTTAATCATGTAATTGGGAATATGCTCCACCTCCTATCCTGCCCTTTGTGCCCCAAAACATGCAGCAAAAGTAACCTCTGCGCTGCCACCGATAAAGCCGTGGAAGTCTGGAAGTGGCCAAGTTGGGGCCCAACAAAATTTAAATAACTGGCGAGGCGACACGAAGAAAAAGAAGATCCAATCGAGGAAGGTGTGTCAGTTTTTTGAAGGAAAGGAAAAATATATTTAGCCTGGTATACAAAACCAGAAAAAAACGTGCCTCACGACTACGCCAAATAGGCCTTGTTCAGCATAAATGCTAGACAACTAGCGCGTGATACCGGTTTTCAATTGGACTGGCTGGTTACGAATCGACATGCAACTTTCAGCCATAGAAAAAAACCGGCCAAGTGCGACTTTGATACAATATTTAACACTACATATAAAATAACGGCATAAAATCACGTTTGTTGTATGGGAGCCCCCTTAAATATTTATTTTATTCTGTTTTTAGCATTTGTTAATATAGCGGCAACAGAAATACACATTCTGTGACAATTTCAATTGTCTAGCTATCACGGTTCATGAGATACAGCCTGATGACAGACAGACAGACGGACAGTGGAGTCTTAGTAATAGGGTCCCGTTTTTACCCTTTGGGTACGAAACCCTAAAAAGGAAACTTTATTTGAATAGGTTTGATCATTTTGAAGGATATTGCTAATCCATTGCTTCATATGTTCGAAAAATTTGATTGCTCAACAACGTAAATAACGTAATGAATGTTGTTTAACTGTCAAAATGAAAGCCACTCCTACTGTTAGTGTGTTACGCAATTTTGGTGCTGGTACACACGGCTACACATAAAGCATTTCCAGTTTTAGCTGACCTCGCAGTGTATAGGTTTTTCATACAATTAGAATTGTCAGCTTAAACTGGATATGTATAGCTTGATGTGTAGCCGTGTGTACAAAAGGTATAAGTTATACCTACAAAGATATGAGTTATACCGTATAACTCACTTCAAAATACTGTCATTGTCTGAACACAGCAGGTCGATGACGTGCTTCTCTCCAGTCTTGATGGTGACTCGCTTGAACTCCTTCTTCGAATCGAAGGTCTGGTTGCTGGAGTAGTAGCTTTTAGGAACTTTGCCACCGGGTTTCACCTGCAAACAGAAAAAATATTTTTCATACCTAAGGGATAACTACATATATACTATGTAGTTAGCTAGTAAGCCAAACACAGCGCCAAACGTCAAATGTGGTATACGTATTCAATTCATCATCTGCCTAGCCTTTTCCCAAATATGTTGGGGTCGGCTTCCAGTCTAACCGGATGCAGCTGAATACCAGTATTTATATACAGGTCTTCAATTATAAACCAAAAAGAAGAACGAAAGCAAGAATATTATTCAAATGGGACATCACATCTCCGACCTAACCATTGACCTAAAAAAGTTTTCGAGCGCTAAGGTAGCCCGCGAAATTCATTTTTTTTTACGTTTTTTGCAATTTGCTGGTCAGTATTAAGTTGTACGTTGATTAAAATATGATTCGTGGTCGTAATAAATATGTATTTACAGAATTATAATCATTTCAATCAGTAATACAACTTGTTAAGTTAGTATAATCCCCAAATGTGAAGATTTCATGAAATAGTCATTCTTGGGGATTACTTGGTCTTAGAGAGTTGTGTTGATGAATTTATAGATTATAATTCTGTAAATACATATTTGTTACGGCCGCGAATCATATTTTAATCAACGTACAACTTAATACTGAACAGAAAATTGTAAAAAAAAACGTAAAAAAAATAGAATTTCGCGGGCTACCCTGGCGCTTTCGCCTTAACACGGAATCCTACATAATAAGTTGTCAAGCCTTGTGAAAACTTTCATACACATTTTCATCCCCTGTTTCACACCTTTGGAGGATGCGTTTTCAATCAGTGAGTAATCCACGAACATTTATTTATTCGGTTTCGCTTCTATCAACCAGTTAAAAGACTTCTAAAACTCTAGATTCCAGTAAGACAATTAACTTACAATAAGCGCACATCTCGGATCCCCATTCTCATCGACCATGGTGCCCCCGTAGTGCTGCGGCAGCTGCTCCTTGTCGATCATGGTGAGCACCTGCGGCTGCCACTTCTTCGCGTCGGAGCTGAAGATCTTTATCTTGGAGATCGTGTACTCGTGCATGAACTTCTTGATCACTGAGAACGCTAGGGAGAAAACTTTTGGCGCTGGAATGGAAAAGAAGATGGGGTTATAAGGAGCAAAGAGTGAAAATCTGAAAGTTCTTGCAGATTCTTTAGGTAGATGGTTTGGGCTTACGGGTTTGATCCAACCCGGAAAAAAGATCGAGCAGAATATACCCACTTAGCACGATTTTTCCTTCTTACATAGGTACACAATTATCGTTATGTTTTATTATGGTATCGTCAACCTACTTCATCATCATCATTTCAGCCGAAACACGTCCACTGCTGGACATAACTAGGCCTCCCTAAGCACCGCCACTTCGATTGGCTCTGTACCTACTTCCCGTATCCAGCGTATTCATGCGGCCTTCACTGGGTCATCGGTGGAGGACCGACCTACTTAGTATTGTCAAATAATAAAGTAGCATCTGCACCCTAATTTTGCGTACTTAACACACTTCTGAATGATTTTGAAGGAATAAATTATTTCATTCATTCATTGCATTAAGATAAAAAAAAAATCTGTTCGACTACGTAAAACACGCAATGTTGTTAAATTGTCAAAATTAAAGCTATTACCTATATTGTTAGTGTCTTACACAATTATAATAGGTATCCCGCTGGTGCCAATATGGGTCTCACGACCCGATTCAGGAACAGGTAGGTACCGAATAGAATAGAATAGAATAGAATATTTATTTGCGTAAAACATGGTATATAAGGGTGTTAAATACAAATTGAGGCACAAACATGTTTAGCTAGGACAAAACATAGCATGCAAAATTTTAAAGCAAGTTAAGCATCAAAATCGTATTTTTTATCTATAAATTCTTTTAAACTATAAAAACTACACTCGAGTAACCACTTATGAAATTTAATTTTAAATAGTTTTGTATTTAAAGCTTTGAAATGCCTTGGTATTTTATTATAAATGCACACACACATTGCCAAGCAGTTACTATTGTATTTAGACAGTCTAGGCAAATCATTCAACACCAGTTTATATGGATCTCGTCGGTTCCGAGGATTGACATCATTTGCAGTCTTAAATAGTTGCTTATTTTTCATAACAAACACACATATTTCGTATATGTAAAGCGATGGTAACGGTAACAAACCAAGTTTTTTAAATATTGGTCGACATGAGTCGTCGGGCTTAAGTCCACAAATTGCTCTCATGCATTTTTTTTGAGCGATGAATGCTCTTTGGAAGTCAGTGCTGTTACCCCACATTATTAGTCCATAACGTAACAACGATTCGACGTACGCGTGGTATGACATTACAGCAGTTTTTATATTAGTTACATTTTTTACTTGTTTTAGTGCATAAACAAATTTATTAATTTTAGTGCTAACATTGTCTATGTGCTCTTTCCAGTTAATGTTTTTATCTATTATTACACCTAAAAATCTGGTACGCGTTACTTCATTGATTTTATTAATATTTAGTTTAATGTCATATTTGGAATTATTTGATCGATTAAATTGTATGTAAACGGATTTGTCAAAATTTATCATCAAATGGTTAATGTCAAGCCAATGCAATAATTTGTCAATTGTATTATTAATGTCAAGTTCATGTTCTGAAATGGTATTTAGTTTTTTATTAGATGTCACTATAATAGAAATATCGTCAGCAAATAATACGCATTTATGGTTAGTTATTTTTATAATGTCATTTATATAAATTAGGAATAATATTGGGCCTAGCACACTTCCCTGTGGAACGCCATATTTATTATATTTATATTCCGATGAATAGGATATTATTACATTGTTTTCATTTTTTTTATTGATGATGACACATTGTTTTCTATTGCTTAAATAGGACGACAGCCACTGAAGTGCCGGTCCTCTAATACCAACAGCTTCCAATTTTTGTAGCAACATATCATGTGACACCAGATCGAAGGCTTTCGATAGATCAAAAAAAAGGCCCGTAGTTATATAATTATTATTAATATTTGAAAGTATAGTTTGCATGAGGGAAAAAATAGCTAACGATGTGGACTTGTTCTTTTGGAATCCAAACTGCTGTTCACTTATTAAATTAAATTTATTGCAAAAGTCAGTTAACCTTTTAAACATACATTTTTCAAAAATTTTAGACAGTATGGGTATAAGGGTTATAGGTCGGTAATTGTTGATGTCACATTTATCTCCCTTCTTGAATAAGGGCTTAATTAAAGACAGTTTTAATTTTTCAGGAAAGGTGCCTTGTGAAAATGACATGTTTATTAAATGCGTCAGAATACCAGTCAGTTCGTTGCAGCATGCTTTGACGATTTTTGTGTTGATCTCATCATAGCCCTCCGACCTAGTGTTGGACAGAGACATTATTTCCTGTCTTACCTCGTTAACCTCCATTGGTCTAAGAAACATAGAGTTGACACACGTACTTTTGAAGCGGTTTTGATTTGTGCTTTTTTCCCCTTGTACATGCGTTAATTTAACATAATTGTTATTAAATATAGTAGCCATTTGTATAGGGTCTGTAGTTATTGTTTCATTGAATTTAATACTTTCTATGTTGTCTTTGTGAGTATTACTGTTTATTTCGGTTTTAATGACATTCCACGTGGCTTTACACTTGTTATCATGATTATGAATATATTTTATATTTGCACTCTTTTTTGAATTATAAATGCATTTATTTAGCAGACTGGAGTAGTTTTTATATTTAGTTTTATTAATTAAATTTTTATTTTTATAATATCCATACCGTAGCTTCCGTTTAGTTTTACAACTTTGTCTCGAAGTCAACTCGGCAGCCTTAAATTCCCATCCTAATTTCTAAACTGAATAATATTAACACTTACCATTAATAATGTAGCAGACCTTCAAGATCTCGGGGTAGTTGGCTTCATATAGCTGCAGCAGCGTGAACACCATCTCCGCGGCCGGCTTCCACGCGTACTGTTTAATGTTGAAGCCTTCCAGGTCGAAGATCACAGTCACCTGGAGATCAGTCATAAAATTTTGTGTAAGAAATCTCTCTACAAGTGAACTGGAACTCATTTACAATGACAACGTCTTTAATTTTGACAATTCAACAACATTCATTGCGTTATTAACGTTGTCGACCAGACGAGTTGCTTAAACATGTGAAGCAATGGATTAGGAATTTTGGGGTGCTGGTCTAAATACTCATTGAAAAGGCGAACGTCGGAGTTGCTCCTGGGTTTCTGTGCAGCATTGATAGATTTTGTTATTAACAGCCCAGAAAAATATTAAATTGCACACCAAATAAAATAAAAAAATTGGGCTGCTACTGTTAATTAAAAAATTGCCGTGCCGTCTGTCTATCTACGGGTCGAGTGAGCCGCGGCACAACTCCATTAATAATATTGAGGTAATCCACAGTTGCTGGGTTTAATTCTAATGACAACAATTTTGTAACGTTATCCCGGTTGTTACTTAGATACTTATAGTTTTAAAGTAGGTCACCATCTGTCTAGCCTTTTCCCAACTACCTATGTTAGGGTCGGTTTCCAGTCTAACCGGATGCAACTGAATACCAGTATTTTACATGGAGCGACTGCCTATCTGACATCCACAACACAGTTACTGGGTAATACGATATCCTTTGGTAAGACTGATTGTCCGACTTTCGGGCTTCTGACGACCCGTAACGACAAAGATGTCAAAGATCCACGAATGATAGCCGGGACCAACGGCATAACGTGCATGTTAACGGAGGGGTCTTGGTACGTAAAGATGACTCATCCACGGACCATCGATCGAACCGTGCGGCTGTTATTACTTAGCCAACAAGCCAAGCCAAGTTAAGTGTTTTGAAGTATGTACAGGTTTCTTAAATAAACATTACATAGGTACCACTGTAAAAACTAGCAACTGCAATATAGGTAGTTAGTAATTACAGGTGGCCACTGTAGGTAGGTACACCTGCTCCCCTACTGTGCCATTTTCCTCAATAATGTATGCTGTAACAACGCGGATTATCTGCGATTACAAGCTGATTGTCATTTGAACCTATATTCTATGCCTACCTAATTGTCGTCATTATTTATTCCCTACCTACATACCTACTAGGTATTTACAATATCCTATGATTTCAGAGGCGTGACTTTAGAGGTTCTGATCTGCGGAGTACCTAAAAGGAAGGTAAAATGAAACAGTTTGTGATTGAAACTGCGTTACGCAATTACGGTGCTGGACTGTGACCGATCCAGTGATATACTCGTAACGAACCTTCAGCGCAGCCGGACCATACTTCTCCGCCTGCTTCCTGCCGGTTGCGAGGTAATTTTCCAGGTGCCTGAGGATCATGCGGATGACGTCGGTCTTGGTAACGGAGTGCAGGAGACCCCACACATCCAACCCCACGAACGGGATAATGATTACTGAAAACAAATAACGTTGATGGTAAGGTAAACATACAATACGAGTATAAGTAATACCTTGCCTACAAATAAATGGTGGAACTACATTTTGAGCGCGTAGATATAGTTATATTGCACTTTTTTAAGAAATAGCTCTTTTTTTTTTAATTACCAACGAAAAATTCTAAATCTACGTAGGGGCGTCCAGAATCATGTAGCAGAATACAAAGGTCTAAAAAGTTACTTAGGAACATTTTCGAAATGTCTTATTTAAAAAAAACGTTTTCACAAAAAAAAACAACCGACTTCCAAAAAAAAAACTACAAAGTGATAAATAACTTTTATTTCGGAAGTCGGTGTCGTTGGTTCTGCATTTTCGTTTATTGAACCCGACTTCCGAAATAAAAGTTATTTATCACTTTGTAGTTTTTTTTTGGAAGTCGGTTGTTTTTTTTTGTAAAAAAGTTTTTATTTTTCACTTTTTAGTGAGAGAGTTTGTAATTTATCTAAGTTACAATAGCCTAGCGTCAACTGCTCATCCTTTTACAAAATATTGCTTTTCCCGATGCTGGGACGTTAATTGTTGAGGAGTTCTCCTGGTAAGAACCTGGAGAACTCCACTCCACCACCACACGCATTGTGACGAGCATAAATTGCTTAGCAACCATATTAAAGTAATCGAATCGCAACCCGTGAAATATTTATCATTGATTAGTTCCGATGGCCGTCTGTGGTCATCATCATCAGCTCCACTTTACCAAATGATGATTTCCGAGAGCAAATGCTCAAATTACTTTAAAAAATATCCAAATCGCTATAGGTTTGCCAATAAAATTTGAGGGATTCCCTCGATTTCCCTGGGATCCTATCATTAGATCCTGACCTGATGATCATGGGACCACTTGTGAAGTATATCCTTTCAAACAAAAGAAAATTTTTCCAAATCGGTCCAGGCGTCTTCGAGAAATCGGGGAACATACAAAAAAAAAATTGATTCCGACGAATTGAGAACCTCCTCCTTTTTTTGAAGTCGGTTAAAATGGTGCTAAATATGCCTATGGCGTCAAAAACTAAAAAAGCGTTGTTTAAAATTACAATTAAAAAATTATGGCCTTGCCGTACCTACGTCAAATATTAACGATTAGGTATGTAATCGTTATTGTTTGACGTACGTAGATATGTTACGTTTTTGAAACAACCGGCCCTAAATCTATGGTTAACAGTTTGCGTCTCAGAACAAATTTGCATGTTGTCCCTGCCACCCAGTACTTATATCAAAAAGAAATTGGTTCTGTACAATCATGTATCTTTATATTTATCATACACTAGCTGACCCGACAGACGTTGTCCTGTCCAATTGTCCGAATGAGTTTTACAAAAATCTCATAGAAAAAAGCTCTTTTTCATAATCCCTAAAGATGATGATGATGATAAAAACTTTTTAACAAAAAAAACAACCGACTTCCAACAAAACACTACAAAGTGAAAAATAACTTTAATTTCAGAAGTCGGTGTCGTTGGTTCTGCATTTTCGTTTTTTGACACCGACTTCTGAAATTAAAGTTATTTTTCACTTTGTAGTGTTTTGTTGGAAGTCGGTTGTTTTTTTTGTTAAAAAGTTTTTATTTTTCTCTTTTGAGTTGTGGTACCTACCCCACACCAATTCGTATACCACTACTTGCTAAACTCAGAAGAATTGTTCTGAGTTGCTAAATATATAACAGTGACAGGAAGTTGTACAGAATGAGCTGTGATCGACCTTGGTAAAAAAAACTTTGCAAAAGGGCAAATATACGTCGCGCTAAGTCGTGTCAGAAGTTTGGAAGGTATAACTTTAATTTCAGAAGTCGGTGTCGTTGGTTCTGCATTTTCGTTTTTTGACACCGACTTCTGAAATTAAAGTTATTTTTCACTTTGTAGTGTTTTGTTGGAAGTCGGTTGTTTTTTTTGTTAAAAAGTTTTTATTTTTCTCTTTTGAGTTGTGGTACCTACCCCACACCAATTCGTATACCACTACTTGCTAAACTCAGAAGAATTGTTCTGAGTTGCTAAATATATAACAGTGACAGGAAGTTGTACAGAATGAGCTGTGATCGACCTTGGTAAAAAAAACTTTGCAATAGGGCAAATATACGTCGCGCTAAGTCGTGTCAGAAGTTTGGAAGGTATCGTTTTGTCAGATTGTGATGCCAACAAATTATTAAAGCGACCACACGACGACAGATCATTGACGGAAATAATGAGGCTACGAAATCTGTCTTCTGACAATCAAAGCCACACTTAATGTACCTACGACTCAAGGGCGAAGATCTCTTTGGCGTCTTATAAAACAGTCTTCAGCGGTTTCATTTTCGAGCAGTAGCCTTCGAAATAGCTTCTCGTATCACATCTCCTGTATCATGTGGTTCGCATTTACTCGATAAGCCCAAACACGGCTAGAATACATTGTTTTATTACGATGCTCCGGTACCTACCTTCCAGCTTCATAAGATCGGTTTGATGGTACCAGTTTCGTCAGAACTATTTATTTAAATTTGCTTCGTCATAGTCGCTTAACTATCTTAATCGAGATATCTTATCTCCACCCATGAAATACTTATAATCATTGAAGAGTTCCTGTGGCTATCTGTAGTCTCCTTCATCAGTTCCACTTCACCAAATTATACTTTCTGAATGCAAATGCTTGAGTTGTCGATGAAAATACCAGAATTGCTATATGTATGCCTATAATATTTGAGGAGTTCCCTTAATTCCTTATGGATCCCATCATCAGAACTGGATTTTGACAAAAATGGGACCAATCTGGAAGTATACACTTTTAAATAAAAAAAAAAAATTCTAAATCGGTTTTGTAACATCATCTGAAATTGTCGTCTTGTTGTTTTTTCGCGGCCATCAACCAAACCTTGTTTTTCTAGTACAGAGTAGTGTAACAAATAAAACTTATTTGACATGCATATCTCTAAATGCAGTCCGAAATGAGTTATTAAGTAGTGTTATTTTACTGCAGCTAATTAAAAGTCGGAGTATAGGTAAGTGATGACTCTCGGACTCAAACACTTGAATCATCAATAGGTTTCATTTGATTAGAGAGAGTTCAACTAACACACTGTACATGCCTACCAAAGAGGATTTTCCTCGACTTTCATGGGATCCCTTCATCAGACTCTAACTTGGTGACAATGGGACCACCTCAAGAGCATACCGTTTCAAACCCTAATGTCAACTGCTCATCACCTGTTACAAAATATTGCTTTTCCCGATGCTGGGACGTTAATTGTTGAGGAGTTCTCTTGGTAAGAACCAGGAGAACTTGAGCTGATGGTGAAGTCACCATCAGCTCCACTTTACCATACGCATTGTGACGATCATAAATTGCTTAGCAACCATATTAAAGCAATCGAATCGCTACCCGTGAAATATTTTTCATTGAGTAGTTTCGATGGCCATCTGTGGTCTTCATCATCAGTTCCACTTCCCCAAATTATACTTTCTGAATGCAAATGCTTGAGTTGTTAATGAAAATACCAAAATTGCTATATGTATGCCTATAATATTTGAGGAGTTCCCTCAATTCCTCATGGATCCCATCATCAGAACTGGAGTTTGACAAAAATGGGACCAATCTGGACGTATGTCCTTTCAAATAAAAAAATATTTTTTTAAATCGGTTCATAAATGACGGCGTACTGAGGTAACAAACATAAAAAATAAAAAAAAAATAAAAAAAAACATACAACCGAATTGAGAACCTCCTCCTTTTTTTGAAGTCGGTTAAAAATAGATATGTACCTATCTACTTAATATTCCATTCTTAGCTGACATTTCGTTATAACTTTATCATGCCATATATTCATCTCATTTCCTAACCTAACCACTTGTGGCGTCACGTATAGTGCATTTGTGAACGCACCTCAGAATACGTGGCGTCGCGTCGCCTGTATGTTTTAGTTAAGTATTTATAAGTTAGTCAGGAACGCACCCCTGTTAAGTGGCAACACGAATCTACGATCCGGGGCGAGAACCATAGCGTTCCTTATGGAGAGAGAGGCCCTTGCTTGCCAACCGTCACGGGACACGGACTAGATCAGTCTATTTTGTCCCTACTAGTTCTATTTAGTTATAATGCGTTAAATAGTGTATGTACATTAACTGTGAACTATAATACGTGTGGCAATTATAATATTATCAAATGTAAGTTGGAGTTTCACTTCCACTCTTCGACCACAACTTCACCTCCAATACACATAAGAGGAGACAGGTAGAACACCTTCCACGTATGTCTCCAAACACTTATGTACATACTTAAGTGTTGTAGTGAGTATTCAGGGCACAGATTACTAAATAGTTACTTCGTAGTCAGGGCCAAGGTTTGAGTATGAAGAAATAGTGGGGAAGTTCATGTCGCGTAACTCCGTTGTTCGCGAGTGGCAGTGACAATGACCCAATTGTTTCGAAACCGACGCTCGCGCATCAAAATGTGAGGGGCCGGCCTACGTGAGACAAACATTCGAATGCGGACTCCCTAATTGAATTAACTAACTCCCCCGTGTCTCGGAAAGCAAGTAAAGCTGTTGGTCCCGCTAGGTAATTGCGTATATGTCGCAGCCAACTGGTTAAATTAGACGTACAATTTTTTTTTTTTTTAACTTGTTTACGTGTTATGGTTTGCTGGGAGGTTAGAAAGTAGTGGGATGGCATAAACCAGTTAATTAATTCGATTATCACACAATTTTTTAATAATTAATCAATTAGCAAATTCGGCCTTTGCCAGTACTATCGACTGTTTCTTCGTCACCTCTATGTATTTAAATAAACTTGTAGGTAAGTCGTTAGATATCTGATTAAATGGTATAATTTGTACGGTTCATACCATAATTTTGAGATAAATGGTACCAAAGTAAGTAAGTACATGTTTCAGAAATTTTGGTTTCATCGAAAGGTTTTTTAAAGTAGGTATGAGGTGCCCAATGAAATAGCAGTGAAGGCGTTAGAGAAAAGTGATTTAGTGACGAATTCTGAGAAAATTTCAAAAATACATAAGAATTGAGTTTTTTCGAATCCCATGAAATTTTATCTAGGCTTTATGTGGTGCTTAACTGATTCAAATGGGTCCCTTTATCACGTCCTGGGAGGAATACGTCAAATTACAAGTCACCCTGTAGAATATTGTTATAGCATCGAGCCTTTCCAACGTCAAGGCAACATCTCTCCAGCCCACAAAAACGTGCGGGTTTTCAAAAAGCCTTGCTTTTCATGTGCTAGCAAATGTTTTCGGTGCTGTTTATGGTGCCCCCCGACACGTGATGCCCTAAGTAATTGCTTAATTTGCTTAGGGGCTAATCCGGAACTGATTAGGGTGCTGATCCTGATCTCTCCCCGGTTGTGTCGCCTCATCGGAATATAAAAGTGAACGAACAGAGACCGGTCACGCGAAAGCCCCTCGACACGTGATGCCTTAAGCAATTGCTTAATTTGCTTAGGGGCAAATCTGGAACTGATTAGGGTGCTGATCCTGATCTCTCTCCGCTCGTGCCGCCTCATCGGAATATAGAGTAAATGAACAGAGACTGCACCTGTGTTTACGCACACACCTGTGCACTATTATCTTCTATGTAGGTACCTGGCTAATCGCTGATGAGGTTTGCCGCCGTGACCGAAATTCAGTCGGGAGGATATCATTAATTAACTATAACACGAAGAGTTATCAAAGATGAATGAAAAAGTTGTTTTCTCGGCTCGAAGTATAGTTACAATCTTATAGTAAAAACTATTGAACCGGTTTAGTTGAAATACACGTAAATTCGTTGTAGGAAGTCGGTTTAATGGTACAAAATAATGTGATGGTATTTGACCACGATGTTAATTTTATATAGCGAGGTCACTGTATTTATTCAACAGCATTTTAGGTATAAATCAGAGTTGGCCAATTTCAGACTTCACATAGGCAATGACCGCTTGCTTAGTTTTGCAAACCCAGAGAGAGGACTAGCATAATCAGCCCATAATATTCCCACTGCTGGAACATAGGCCTCCTCTCACAGAGGTGAGAGGAACTGGGCCATAATCTACCACGCATGACCAGTGCGGGTTGGTGGTTGTCACAATCATGTCTTCGGATTTTTTGGATCTAGGATCCGGTTTCCTCACGATGTTTTCTATCACTATTTTTAGAGCAGCGCGGCAGCGGTGTTGAAATAAATTACATACCTACATAGGACATGTACCTAAGTTGGGGTAATTTCTGTGGGGCAATATAAATTATGATTAATATGTGATTTTGAATAGTTATGTAGTTAGAATAAATAGCATTTTGTTTTCTATTTACGGGGACAATTCCTACGCGGTTTGTGATTTTTAGTTTCAATAAACCAGTAAGAACAAATATCTGTGATTTTAAAAGTTAGTGCTTTATTTGTAACAAATCGTGTAATTAATCTGTGATTTACAAATAATTTACGTTTATTCTAAGGTGCCAACCCTAGTGGCGCAGAAGTCAACAACATTTTAGAGTAGTGGCATCTGCCCCACCAAATCGAATTAGTAAGGCAGATTCCACTGCCAAATTTTAGGCATTTCACTTTGCCCCACCTGCGCGTGGGGCTCCACCCTCGGTGGGGCAAAGTGGAATGATTCGTCAAAACCACCAGCACAGCGAGCGGATTGAAGAACGAAAAAGAACTTACTTGGTGATCCTTCTTTATCGAAGCCGGTGCTTCCGCTAGGAAAATGTTTCAGTAGAACCTCTGGAGCCTGCCATGTCTGAAGAGTTGTGTCGATGCCCCACTTCTCTCGCCATGTCTGGGACTGAAAATGTAAGAGAATACTTAGACGAGGCACTAAATAAGATCAGTCTTTTAGTTTTGTTAAAAAGTACAAAAAAAGATTTCAAAGATGGGCATTATGATTATTATGATATTTGACGGAAATTTTGTAGAATTTTATACCTATACATAGTGTAGCAGTATCTACAACGCCACATGCGAACAACGCGTCATGCTGACGTCACGCAAAATCCTGCATCTCGCAAGCAGAGTTTACTGCGCAACTAGCATAGATACAACTTGTTGTTGCCCGCCAGACACGTCTAGTCGGAGGATCCTCCCTTTTCTATGGAAGATGAGTGAACTTTACACCCTGTTCCTCATACCTCTATAATAACGTTAATAATAATAACATAATCAGCCTATAACGTTCCCACTGCTGGGACACAGGCCTCCTCTCCGTGAGAGGAGCTACACATACCTAAGTCAGTACCTGACTAAGGGCTGATTTTTGTACAGTAGCTAACGAGTGGTTTGGTGATTTATGTTAGGGATCAAAGCTTATTACAACCCAATTTAAAAATTAACTCGCTCTGTGTCACTCTACAGGATTATTATGTAGGTCGTTCTGATTCAGCCTACAGGATTAAACCGTACAGCCGTAACAAGTGAGTTTAGTAAAAATTAACCTTTTTAAAAACAAGCTTTATTAAAATAAAAAGTAAAATTTTATTTTTTAATAAAATTAGGCTTTTCTTGATTGAAGTGTAAAAAGGTCGTTCACGTCTCAAGTTTTTTAAGAAAATAATTAAATACTTATTTATAAAATTTCTACGTTAACTTAACTTTTATTTACTTAGTATTTTCTAAAAAGCTAGTTTTTAAAAAGGCATTTACTTAAAAAAAAATTGTGTTTTTTTAAAAATCGGTAATGCCGTCTAGTGACGAGTTATGGAACTTCTAGCTAAAATCATTATAATCGATCGGTTACACAGGAGCCGGGTGTTTGGTGGTTGTATAGCTAGAACAAATAACTTTTAGTGATAAGACAGGCCGTCTGTACCTACCGGACTAATGTGTATGCCCTGATTTCTATCAGTGTATTGGAAATGTGTTTATTTAATGTTTCAATTACTGCTAGAATCCCTTATCAGACAATGTGTTTATGTGCTGCTCCGTGTAATTCGGGATTAATAATTAAACAAAGAAAAACTTTTGACTCATTAAAAATAAGTTAGTCAACACCAATCAAACACGTTTATTATAAAGCAATACGACTGGCGCACAATCGCGTGTAAAGAAGTGCTTTGCAGTGGGGACAGTGGGGTACAACACAGGCTTATAATAAATAAAAACTATAGGATTACATAATTATGCACAAATCTTAATGAAACATTTATTGGAATCATTATAGGTATTCAGTCACGTTTACGTAACGATGCAATGATTTCTATTCTAATCATTCATTACCATCTTCGTTTTCAGTACTATTGAATCCCCGATAATTTTCTGTCTTACACATCTGGGCTCCTCGTCTGTTCTTGAAATCTTCAATACTTATCATAACATTATGTAATTTATCTGCAGACACGACCTTTCTTGCAAAAAGTAATGCTGAATTCTGGTCGACCGCACTGCGAGTATGTTCCCTGGATGCTGGAATATTACTATACAAAATGAAGTAGTCTTCGTTCACCAACCTTATAACAGCACGGTCATTAACTTTAAGTTCCTTGTCACCACATTTGACGCTGACGTTCAACGCCGGCATCACTTCCGCAGGCGTATTTACCACTGTCATCGGTATCTGTCGACGGTCCATTATACTTCCAGTTGCCATCATAGCAGACACTTGAAATATATCTGCGTTTCTCCCATCAGAATAAGTACATTGCATATTGTCTGTGCCTTTAGCGAACGAGAAGCGGATGCACACAGGGATGAAGGACTTAGAATCTGGATAAAAAGCGACCTCGATCCAGTCCCCGTAGAAATCATGTACGTCTGCTGCCCGAGCAACGATCAGGAGGGCAGATAGACTTATTATTTTCCACATGATTACTAAAATATAGAGACACTGCAGACGATTACTCTTGAACTGAAGAATATTTGGAACGTCTGTGTTTATATTCGGATCCTACTCAACTGGTTGCAAAAACACCGTCAACCTCTGGCATGCCACTGATAAATACTTACATATCAATAATATACATATTTTGTTGTGTTTTTATAACGATAACGGTCTGTTCACACATGTGGAACTCTCTGCCAGCGTCTGTGTTATTCCACATCTAGGTAACCGACCGTCTGCCTTCAAAGAAAGAATGCTCGTTCCATCATAGATCTCATCAATCGCTTTCCATCAGGCGTGATCGAGGTCAAGTAATTATAGACGCATTAAGCAATAAATAAAAAAATATGTAATAGGTGATGATGATTCGTGATAATATTTTGGAATTCCTCAACTTTTCTTAGAAGTTTTGCGAATTGTCATGTAACTGTGTTGCCTCCACATTCGGACGTTTCAAAAGACAATACACTATGATAATGCCATGGT
Organism: Gortyna flavago; assembly: GCA_963669345.1. Lineage (NCBI taxonomy): Eukaryota > Metazoa > Arthropoda > Insecta > Lepidoptera > Noctuidae > Gortyna > Gortyna flavago. Next base: position 3,670,280 of record OY770132.1, read on the forward strand.
ACTGTGTTGAGACGTTGGAATCATAATCAGCCTATAATGTCCCCACTGCTGGGACAAAGGCCTCCTCTCTTTGAGAGGGAGTGGGCCGTAATCCACCACGCGGGCCCAGTGCGGGTTGGTAGATGTCACATGTCTTCGAATTTTTGGTTCTAGGACATACCGGTTTCCTTACGATGTTTTCCTTCACTGTTTGGAGAGCAATGGTGATGAAATAATTTACACAAAGTAAAGCGCCTGTCTGGGTTCGAACCTACGACTTACAACTCGTAAGTCGCGGCCGTTACCACTGGGCCACCACTGCTCTCGGAGACGTTGGAATGTTGTAACAAAAATTGATGCACAATCAATCGTGTGACAGGTTGCTGGTTATGGATGTGGATGTAACTTATCTTCGAACTAATTCGTAATTGGTCATCATCATCATCATCTATAGGCAGTCTTCACCACTTCTGAGCATAGAGCTCTTTTTTCATGTGCCAGTCTTCACGCTTCTTTGCCAGCCTCATCCAGTTTTTACCCGCGATGGCAATAATATCGTTCGCCCATCTTGCCGATACTTCGTATTCCAGTCCTTGGACGCGACTCAGTGGCGGCCTTACTCCATCTGCTATCACTGCACCTTGCCGGGTGTCCTGCCTAACTCCATTTGAGTTCCATAACTCGTTTTCCGATATCGAAAACCTTCTTACGTCGTTCGGATCTCGACATTTGGTACTCGGTCTATAAGTCTTATGCCAAGCATGGAACGCTTTATGGCTCTTTGTGCTACTCTCATCCTATACACAGCCTCCTGCGTGAGCGTCCACGTCTCAGCACCGTACGGTCGAACAAGCTATTTGGTATACAGGCAGCTAACTTGCAACTACTTTTAAACAATGGTGTGAGTGTGCTGAGTAGTTAATTATTTTACACCACTCTATTAAGGATGAAAAAGTTATAACGCACAAAATAAAACTAAATATTGGCAGTGTATTGGAAATATGAATATTTTTACCTGTAGGTATACCAAATAGCTTGTTCAACTGTACATCATGGTGGGCAGAACACACTGGTTATAGAGACTTCAGATATTGTGGAATTTTGGCTGATTTTAGAATGTCGTCCAAAATGTCGTAATTGGTACCTATTTCAAATTAGATTACTTACTGCCTCTGTACCTGATACAGCCGAGAAGTCCATTTAAATGTTACAAATGTGTACACTCCTTAGATCTTGAGGAAAATTTTGAACTAAAAATAACTGTCCAGGTCAGAGACCTCGACAAAGTCCGAGCAATGTATAAAAGTTAGAATACAAAAATTTAAATTGATTTGTTTAGCAGATATAGTACCTAAGTATCCACCACGATATAACGATGCAATAAATATCTATTTTCTAGAACAGTTTTATACACCTTTATGTATTGATCTCCTCTTGTTTAACATACAACATATCTATGTTTGTTTGATAATGATGTTTTTTCGCAGAACTACCTACTATCAGAGTTGCGAGCTCTTGACCCATATATGTATAAATCAATGCATACGGGTCGTTTATAAATGCTTCAATATTATCTACGTACCTAACTATTGAGGTGATCGGATACAATAACCAAAGTCTTTGACTTAACCCATAGAATATGCAAGATGAAGTGGCAATTGGCCGGCCATGTAACACAGATGACCTTTGGGGCAGATGTGTGCAAACGTAGGGTAGGATAAGCCCCGTAGCTACAAAGGTCGAGCAACAGTCTCCGCAAGGTAGCCACCTTGCTAGCCAGCAATAAGTAACTGAAAGAAAGTAGCCGAGGGTCGTGTTATATGGCGTGCTATGCAAGAAGCATATATCCAGCAATAGGCTGACGACAAAGATGCATAATCATATTAGCAGCCTATAACGCTCCCACTGCTGGGACACAGGCCTCCTCTCTGTGAGAGGGAGTGGGCCGTAATCCACGGGTTGGTGAATTCAACGATGAGTTAGTTGCAATACAGACAACAATTTAAGTGCTTTGAAACGTCTTGCTCTATCGTTTACTGATAGTTTGACGTGAAATAAAAAATAAAAACCTGTTTAAAAACAAGCTTTTAATGAACTAAAAAGTAGTAGTATAAGTAAATAGAAGTAACGTTAACATAAAAATTTTATAAACAGATTTACTGACATATTTTAGAAGCCAACAGAGTTGAACTATCCAAATCATGGCATACTTTAGAACTATCATAACTGCGGGCCTGCGCTGTTGACCGCTGAGGAGATCTCTTATAAGGAGCCAATCCTGGGTCAGCAGTCATGTCATGTTGTACGAATGCATAGATAAAATATTAATATTTTTCATGGATTAATTTATCGTGGAAGCCAGTTCATCAGATTTAAACAACGTGGTAAATCTTTAATGAATGAAGATTCACGAAAAACGAAAAACGTTTTTAATTTTTTCACATGAATGAAGCCAAGCCATGTGAACTGTCTCTATTTATTTTGTTGGATTTTCAAATAGCTGCCCTATTTTTTTCTATTACGGTTCCGTACCTATCATCATCATCATCATAACCTTTCCCAACGTGTGCGTGTTGGGGTCGGCTTCCAGTCTAACCCGATGCAGCTGAGTACCGTTATAAATAATTAAATTGTTCCATAATAGGTTACGTACCTATTATGGAAACAATTCTATTTTAAAGCCATTCATGCGTAAATAGTAGCGTTTACGAAATATTTGACTGCCTACGTTTGATTCCGGTAGTGCCACAAGTCAAACTAGTTTAAACAGGTACAAAAACTCGTTTCCATATTCGATTTCGTAGCTATACTTATTATAATAAGTCTAATATCTATACTAAGCTAAGAAAACAGTCGCACACACAGGTCAATAGATCAAGGCCAATTCTCGTAATTTAAGGCCTGAATTCCTGTTACGCTGACGTCGCGCGTCGTTCGCGTACGGTCAGTACCAACATACGCGCCGTTGACGTCATCGTCAGCGTCGGTTTAGCTAATCTATCTGTCATTTTGCGTTTCTGACGTTCTTCGCCCAAACCCACCTACGCGACTGACGTCAGTGTAACAGGAATTCAAGTCTTAATTAAACGTTCAAAATCTAGTCGCAATCTCATCTCGGCGACAAACGTTATAAATACTTGTCAAAATCTACATTTTTCCCCACGGAAATTAGAGGTATTTTTGACAGATTGAGACTGAGATCTGTGACCCATCCATACTAATATTATAAATTCGAAAGTAACTGTCTGTCTGTATGTTACCTTTTCCCGCCTAAACCACTGAACGGATTTCGATAAAATTTGGCAGAGAGATAGATTGAATCCCGGGGATGGACATAGGATAGTTTTTATCGACGTACCTCGCGGGCGAAGCCGCGGGCAGAAGCTAGTTGACATATATATTATACTTTTGAAATCATTGCTGTGACCACAGCTGCGACTGTGAACCATGTGTGAACGTTCTTAAAACTACGAGAATTGCCCACTCAGGTTAACCAACGCTTGCCGCGGTTGGTCCGTGGATGGGTGACCACTGACCATCTACATACTATTGTATGTAAATACCCCAAATAAATACCCATAATGTAATACCCCTTCGTGCCTCGGAAAGCACGTTAAGCCGTTGGTCCCGACTGTCATTTGTGGATCTTTGACAGTCGTAACGGGTCGTCAGAAGCTCGAAAGTCTGACAACCAGTCTTACCAAGGGATATAGTATTATATTATTAGTATGCTTTGTGAAGGTCAGATAGGCAGTCGCTCCATATAACATACTGGTATTCAGCTGCATCCAGTTAGACTGGAAGCCGACCCCAACATAGTTGGGGAAAGGCTCAGCAGATGATGACCTAAAACCTACATATACTGCTCCATTTCTTTGAGACAGTTTTTAATATATAATTTCTCTTTCTTATTGTAAAATGTCAGGAGGATAGCAAAAGAAAAGAAGGATGGGTTGTGTGGGGAATGATGTGAAAGAGAAGGGAGGGAATGATAGCGTGACGGCTGACAGGGGAGAATTAATGAAGAAAACGTGTTGCACCGAGCCCAACTTACATGGGACTAGGGCATAGTAAAATGTCAATCTTGGCTCATTATTTTGGAGTGGGCTTGCAGCTGAATAGGAACCAGTAATTTACATAGATCGACTTTTTACTTCCACAACCTAGTCAGGTACGGGGTAACGCGTTACTCCTTGGTGTCAGACTTTCGGGCTTCTGACTGACTACCCGTAAGGACTTGGCTCTAGTAATATATAAGTCCATGCTTGGCTCTTATAAAACCATAGAGGTATAGAATCATAGAATACTATTCTTTCTTACCGTTTTTCCTGTCAGTATAAAATCCATACTAATTTCATAAATGCGAAAGTGTGTCTGTCTTGTTATCTCTTCACACTTAAACCGCTGAACCGATTTAGATGAAATTTGGCATAGAGATAGTTTGAGTCCCGGGAAAGGACATACGATAGTTTTTATTCCGATATTCCCACGGGAAAATTATGCGGGTGAAACCGCGGGGCGCTGCTAGTAATCTATAATTTTTTCTACCTAGTATCTACTCAAGAGTTCAAGACATACATAAATATTAAGTTTCCAATTTGCATAATACCTATGTGTTCATTAATAAGATATTTGCACTTGAAGAATGTCAATCAATCGTTTTCTTATTAGTGATAAATATTGCCTCCTTGGTTGCGTTGTTAACCACTAGATAAGCTACTTCGTTTGGTCTTACCTAAGATCCCCGCCATTAAAATAGGTTATGGTTGATCATTAAAATACTAGTGTCTACGTTTATTTTATGTAGTCGTAAACGGGTAAACGGTCAGGTAATAGACATTGCATGGTTATCACCTCCATTTTATTACATAACACTTAAAGTCGCAGTCACGAAAAGCTATACATTTTGTAAACACACATTCAGGGGTTCGCAACCTTTGAATCAAATAAAAAAAAAACAGTTTTGTAATGATTTTTATTTACACATTCAAATATACATTCAAATAATCATTAGTTAAATAAAACATTATCTGATATTATAATTAATTAATAATTGTAATTGATTAATTTGATTTAATAATTGAGATTTGATGATTTGATTGAGTTTTGTTTTTCAGACAAATCTCAGCAATTATGCTTTATTTGTTGTGGAAATCGATATTTTCTATAGAGTTGAAAGTATTGTTTTGCCGGCACTTAATATTTTTCGGCCATCACGGCCCCAAGAAATTGAACTTTTTCGGTCGAAAACGAGAATAGCCGAAAACCGAAAATGAAGTTCCGTCGGAATGTAACATAACACCTAGGTTGGAAACTAGAGAACCTCAATCATTTTAAAGGATATTGCTAACCCATTGCTTCATAATAACCGATTTAAAAAAAAAAAAAAATGTCTGCTCAACTACGTAAATAACGCAATGAATGTTGTTGAACTTTCAAAATTAAAGCCATTGCTACTGATAGTGTGTTACGTCATGACCCCGCAGAAAACCTCAAGTTTTGAGACACGCGAAGTATCGCTCAACGATGAGTACTTAATTTAGAGAGAGGTTATTTTGAGATTTTTTGTCAGGAACAAAATTACTCTTTTGCAAATCATCATCAAGGCAAATTAACATTTTTTGTTTCATCTAAATCGGTTTAGCCGGGACATATTCACTTTCGCTTTTAAAGTAAAAGTGACACAAGCCTAATATTGTCCCACTGCTGGGCAAAGGTGTCTCTTATACAGAGAAGGCACGAGCATTAATCAGCTCAAACTCAGCTGTGTGGCAAGGAATCGGGACGCATTATTGCAATAATCACCTGTGGTGGGGGAAGGCTGGACCTAAATGCAAAAAACGCAAGATGTAGAAACAATAAAAGTAAATGATCGACTACAGTAAACAAAATCAGAAAAATATATGATGTTCTTCAGGATATGCTAGGTACACAGTATGTTGAAAACATAATACAACTAATTTGATACGATAGAATAAAATCATTAAGATACCTCTAAAAACTTTCTTTTAACAATAAAAACCATACATACATACAATCATTATGATTTTTTGTCAGATTATTCTACAAGCAACATACTAAAGCACTAGTGTTTTATTTTTTTTGTCCAAACAATAGATTTTTTGTAAATAGATAATTGCTTCATATTTTGCAACAAATTACCAGCGTTGTGACATCGCGCTTCTCTTTCTTTTCTATGCAGTCCGACAAAGACCGCGCTTTAGGTCATTTAGTAGCCTTAAAGTTAGAATAAATTATATTTAAATGTATATTAATAGATTTTTTGTAAAAGCTATTTCTTAATGAAATCTATAAATAGTTTCATATTTTGATAGCCATAAAACGATTTATTCCGGTCTGATCCCCTGAGTCCCCCCCTCCACCACCCCCCCTCCTCGATACCCTGCTAGTTCTTCTTCTGTTTTGAAATCTTTCTTATCCAATTTTATCTATGTTTCTCTTTATGGTAAGTACAGTCAAGAGAAAATAAACGTTTCATATTTTACATATTTTTTTTTTTTTTTTTTTTTATGTCCGGGTACCATGCGTGCTCACAGCCGGAAAGCGTTGCTTAACTATGGCCTTGAGCGGTTTCATATGAAGCGTGTATTATAATTTTGTGTTACATAGTGCGCGGGTCAAGTGTAAGTCGGTAAACTTCCATTTCCCCACAGTTTATTAACCTTGAGCAGATCTTGAGAGAAACATATTGATCTTTACATATTATGGGGAATGTAGGTTCTGCCTACCCCCGTGGGAAGAAGGCGTGAGTTTATTACAGCGTGGGCTCTATAAGTTAGTTGATATTTTTTCACATCAGCTGTGATGCCATATTATGATTTAAAATAGAAAAAGAATCAAGTACTCCTAAGAGATTACCTACTTGATTATTTTTTAAGATAATTGATAAGTCAAAGGTCGTTGAAGTTGTTATTCTGTAACTTGGTGTTTTTATTCTAGACACACACTTACTTAAAATTATATATATATAGCAAACTGTGTAAGACTTGTGATTTTAATTTTAATGAGATTTTCTGCAAGTTTGTTAACTAAATATGTAGGTAGGTACTTACATCTCTGAGCATTTTTTCTGCTGCCTCTGGATCCCATTGTCTAGCTGGAAATATAAATATTAAAGGTTAAATATTTTTGCGAAGCGCACCTACAAAAGACAAAGAAATACCTAAAATGCCATATTTTGACTACTTTTAATAATACATAATAATTTGTTGAGGTCCTGTATGGCCATTGACGCAAATACGTAAATGTTCAGTAAAAGTGCGCAGTGCTGCACACCCCCACCCTATTTCAAGTTAAACAAATATCAACTTTATTTCAATGAAATTTATGTTGATTTCAGAGTGACTAGCACTATTGAAGAAGTTATAAAAATGTTTGAAGTTGTTGTGTAAACTGAACTTTATTGTGTAGGAATTAAAGTAATTTTTCCATTCATTCATATTTGTTTACATTTTTGGCGAACGCAGATTAGGTATTTCTTTTAGTTAGCCTGCAATGTCCCACCGCTGAGCAAATCCTTCCAGGCATCCTTTTCCAGAGTCACATCGATCCAACCCTTGCGGTACGCATGGTCTCACCACTTCCTGGGCCGGCCTCGGTGGCGTGCGGCGCTGTCCATAATCAGGATTTTTTTATATTGCTGAATGGCCCCGCTCTTGACCTCGATCACGCCTGATTTAAAGCGATGGAGAGAGGTCTATGATGTAACGAGCGTGCCCAGAAGATGCTTAAGGTATTACTTATTTTAAATAATGAATGGGTAAATAAATAGGGATTTAGTTATTAGGTAGGTATCTGTTACTTTAGTAAATAAAAAGGTCAGTCGGTCAATTTACTTTTAAGGTAAAATAGGTTTTCATTTGAAAGTTGAAATTCATGGTCAAGCAACGCAACGGACTGAAATTGCGTAGGTAGGTATGCTACGCAACCTGCGTAGCGCGTGCGTAGTGCCGTAGCGTAGGCGCTACGCAATTTTGGTCTACGCCGTAGCGCTGTAGACCAAATCGCTTTTCCAAACGCGGCGAGTACCTAACCGTATTTAATTTTGGCAAGAACCACACAACCACAAAGCAATGGCCACTTTAAAGATATCTAAAGATATCCATAATATCCATACTAATATTATAAATTCGAAAGTAACTCTGTCTGTCTGTCTGTCTGTATGTTACCTTTTCACGCCTAAACCACTGAACGGATTTCGATAAAATTGCAAATGGCAGAGAGATAGATTGCATCCCGGGGAAGGACATAGGATAGTTTTTATCGACATACCTCGCGGGCGAAGCCGCGGGCGGAAGCTAGTAATATTATAAATCCGAAAGTGTGTCTGTCTGTTACCTCTTCACGCTTAAACCGCTGAGCCGATTTAGATGGGTATAGAGATAGTTTGAGTCCCTGGAAAGGACATAGGATAGTTTTTATCCCGGTATTCTCACGGGATTAAGACTTATGCAGGTGAAACCGCGGGGCGCTGCAAGTACTTCTATACATTTTAAAGGCAGAGTGGTGGCCCAGTGGTAACAGCCTCGACTTACGCGTAGGTCACGGGTTCGAACCCTGACAAGCGCTTTACTTTGTGTAAACTATATCATTAACACTGCCCTCAAAACGGTGAAGGGAGATAGATGTCATCCTGGGGAAGGACATAGGCGTTTTTGTCCCGGTAGCACGTTTCCGTGGGATAATTTCCGACAAACATGCGAGCGAAGCCGTGGGCAGAAGCCAGTATATAAAAAAAAAAACAAAAACACTTATTGAGACATTCGTTAGGTCTTTTTTTGTTTCAATAACTTTGCAATGATGGTGACAGAAGGTGGAATGCATAAAGATATACATATTTGTGAATAGTTCAAAATAACCATAAAATATCCTAAATAGAAAAAGTCTGCAAAAAAGACCAACCATAACCTTTTTTTACAAAAAAAACAACCGACTTCCAACAAAACACTACAAAGTGAAAAATAACTTTAATTTCAGAAGTCGGTGTCTAAAAACGAAAATGCAGAACCAACGACACCGACTTGCAAATGCTTGCTTGCTTGCGATGCAAATGCTTGAGTTGTTAATGAAAATACCAAAATTGCTATATGTATGCCTATAATATTTGAGGAGTTCCCTCAATTCCTCATAGATACCATCATCAGAACTGGATTTTGACAAAAATGGGACCAATCTGGAAGTATGTCCTTTCAAATAAAAAAATAATTTTCCAAATCGGTTCATAAATGACGGCGTACTGAGGTACTTAACAACATAAAAAAAAAAAGAAAACAACCGAATAGAGAACCAAAAAAAAAGAATACCTTTATTATTATCTATTATTTTTTTATTTATTAAAAGTAACGCATATTCACAGACATACAAGTATTAGCATGCAGTTCTAACCAAGAGAAAACTTAGACCGATTTAACAGCGGGTCCCAAGCTAGGCACAGCCTGTATCTTGGTGACCCAAACTCTATACAAAGTTACTAATTGAAACCTAGATTTTATATACATATATTACCCAACTTGGTACATTCTACATTCCCATATGAGAGTAAGTTGGTTTTTTTTAAGCATTTATTTCAATTAAACCATTTACAGGCACTTTTGAATTGTCAAGAAGTCGGTCAGTCAGAAAATATGAAGCTAGTTGCTCATTCCAAAGCGTAGGTACCTATGGAGAAGAAAGGGCAAGGAACTCCATGGACACTCTTTTAAAAAAATTATATTTTTACTACTTTTAGTGTGTTACACAATTATCCCGCGCTTTGTTTACAAGATTTTGTTTATTTAAGGGCTGATTTTTCCAACGCCAGATAATTTTATTCGAGGAATAATTTTGAATTTTTGACAGTTCTTCCATACAAAAACTGTGTGACGTCAATTTTATTCCACGAATAAGAATTATCGCAGCAACATAGAACTATTATTACTAGCGTATGCAGCAATGGCTTCTAGCAATGTGCATGTTTGCAACCAATGATATACACTTATAATATCATTGTTTGTAACTATAAACCATAATATTAGGATTGTAACAGTCAACCTACCTCTGAGCCATCGCAGTAGATAATGATCATTGTGTTCCGGCTTGAGAACATCTTTCACGCTCCTTCGGAACTGGAACAATACACAATATTATTAAAATAATTAAAGAAAAATTTAAAATCTCTGCAAATTAGGTATATGTCATGCAAACCTAACGTAAAGCAAGTCATTAAAAAAGACCCAGGCCAAAATACTCTTTCTGTTAAATGAAATAAATGTTGCTATGCAACCATATTGACAAGACACAAGCTTGACAAATCTAGTCAACACTATCGTGATACTATCAAACGCGAGATATTTTGTACACTTATTGTCATTTATTTTCGTAAATTAATCAATTTGAAATATAAATCATGGGAGAGGTAGATAATATATCGACGTTTAGTGCCGATGGCGGGCAGGACACCGTCGGGCTGCCACGCATTGTGATGGTGACAGAAGGCTCCGACACATCCATCTCGTCGCCCTCGTCTACGTCACCGGAAGAAGACAACTGGGCAGACCTCATCAAGTCATCAGAGATACCTCCTGAATACTGGCACATACAGAAACTCGTCAAATATATGAAGGCTGGAAACCAGACTGCTACTATGGTAGCTTTGTCTTGCCTCAAAGACCACGACCTGACAATAGAAGTAAATCAAAGAGCGATACAAGAGATCGGAGGCCTTGAACTACTCGTCAATTTACTTGAAACCAGAGACTTGTGCTGTATTTTGGGAGGTTTGGCTGTCCTTAAAGATATTACTCCGAATATTGAAATAAGAAAAAAAGTAACGGACCTAGGAGCAATCCCGTTATTGGTGGGACTGTTATCGGATCCGGCAAGAGACGTCCAGATTCTGGCAGCAGAAACAATCGCTAATTTGGGGAGAATTAGAAAGAGCAGGAAGTTCTGCAGAAAATTTGGTGGCATCCCAAAGTTAATTGATTTACTCGATATTAGAGATAAGTAAGTGTACAAAATCCGGTACAAAAACTTTAACTATTTCGTATATTTTAACAATATTAGGTATTACTTTCAGGGCTCTGCAAACACCTCGTGAAGAGTTAAATCTAAATGAGCTTCAGTTTTTGGACATTGCAAGAGCAGGAGCGAAAGCGCTTTGGTCAATGTCCTCTTCCAAGAGAAACCGTGAAGCTATGAGAAAGTATGGCATGATACCACTGATAGCCAGGACGATGAAAACTATCCATCTTGATGTTGCCATCCCCGCTGCGGGTTTGTTACAAATGTGCGCAAACGAAACATCATTCCAACTCGCTATTCAAACTGAGAAGATGGTGGATGACTTGATCAAACATCTAGCGAATGAAGACAAAGATCTGAAGGTATGCAAAGATTGTTTGATAGATTTTAAAATCCATTAGAGATATTCGCAAGGTTCCTCAATTATTTTTGCTCATAATTAATAACTGAATAAAGCATTTAATCGACCTCTACTCATTTGTGTGTCTAAAACATAAATAAATATTAAATTGTGTGAAATTTATTTAGACGTACTGCAGCTTAGCGATCTACAAGTGCGCAAGCGATGCTTTGACGAGGGACATGATCCGTGAAGCTGGGGGGCTTGAGTTGTTGGTGCAAGCCGTGTCAGACTCCACCAATAGGCCAAACAAACCGCTAATGGCCGCTGCAACTGGTGCTATATGGAAATGTGCTAGCAGTGAGGCCAGCGTCCATAGACTTGACTCCCTCGGAACAGTTCCCATACTGGTTCGATTGTTAGATGATGAGAATGACGGAGTACTGACGAATGTAGCTGGTGCACTAGCAGAATGCGCCAAGTTCCCTCCCAATAGGGATAAAATTAAAAGTGCTGGTGGAATTCCGATGCTAAGTAAGTTACCTCTTGTTATTGAAGAAGTTTAGATCTTAAAACCCACCACGTTACGGGGATCTTTAAATAACTACTTACGAGTATGTGTTGCCTGAAATTTGCTAATAACTTAATAGCAATGAGTATGGGAGTAGTGGTGTGGTAGTGGTGGTGGTGGTAACGGCCCCGACATACGAGTTGTAAGTCGTAAGTTCAAACCCAGTCAGGCGCTTTTTTTTGTGTAAGTAAATAATATCGTCACCACTACTATCAAAACGGTGAAGGGAAACATCGTGAGGAAACCGGCATGTTCTAGTACCAAAAATTCGAAGACATGTGACGCACTGGACCCGCGTGGTAAATTACAGCCCACTCCCTTTCTAAGAGAGGAGGCCTGTGTTCCAGCAGTGGGAACATCATAGGCTGATTATGATATGATGAATAAGAGGTATGAGGCTATAACTTATAATTTTATTGCAGTTCACCACCTCAACAACACGCACAAGCCGCTGCTAGAAAACGTGCCACTAGTTCTAATGGAGTGCGCTAAGTCACAGAACTGCATGTATGAAATCGACGACCTGGACGGCGTGAGACTGGTCTGGTCTCTGCTGAAGAACACCTCTAAGAAGGTTCAAACGAACGCGGCTCTAGCACTGAGCCCCTGTGTGCAGAACGCAGCAGATTCCGGTGAAATGGTCAGATCCTTTGTAGGGGCTTTGGAGCTTACGGTAGACTTGTTGGATTCTGACGACCATAATGTTCTGTCTGCCATCTGCGCCGCCATTGCGACTATCGCAAAAGATCAGGAGAACCTGGCGGTTATCTCCGATCATGGTGTTGTGGGTAAACTATCGAAACTTGGTGAGTACTGCACGAATTGCATACTAGACTTTCAATCACAATCTGAATGATTTTGAAGTATATTGATAATCCATTGCTCCATATGTTCGAAAAGTTCGTCAGCTCAACAACGGAAATAGCACAGTGAATAAAATGTCAAAATGAAAGCAATTAATACTGTTTGTGTGTTACGCAATCAATCCGCTGGTCTTTTTAATTCATTTTACTTTGTTGTAAAGTTTTCATGGAATTTTTTAAACGTTAAAGTAATTTTTCCTGATTTCCTTTACAGTGAACACGACAGATGACCATCTGCGAGCGAACCTTGGGGTTGCGATAGCATACTGCTGCGAATGGGCACAGAACCGCCAAGAGTTTGGTAAGCGCGGCGCCATCACGCCCCTGGTGAACTACTTGACGTCACGGGACCCCAACGTGCACCGATCCACTGCGCTGGCGCTTTACCACCTCTCCTTCTACTCGCTCAACTGCGTCACCATGCATGCCGTAAGTACAACTGTTGGATACTTTGAAGGGGGGACTCTTCCTCAAAAATGAACGTAAAGCTACATAACATTTTCGTTCCTTACTCGTGGTCAAACTTAATGGTCAAACTGTTTTGACCACGAGGAATTCTGTTCCAGATAGTCAAACTACTTCAGGGTTATTGCTTTATATCTATTCCAGTAAGAATGCACTCTTCTTAATACAGTTAGCGCAATAGAGAGACCGTTGACCGAAGACTTGCTTATATGTAGTTGTAATTAAACCGTTTTAAACCAAAAAAACGGTTTAAAACTACGTGGGCTGTACACGTAAAACGGTTTATCTACAAAGTTTAGTCTTGCTTGATAGCTTAGAAGGAATAGGTATTTAGGTACCCTTTCATTGTTTACGTTTACTTACATGAATAATTCCTTTTAGATTTATTTCGGAATATTATTCAAAGTACCATAGTTTTTACAACTTTGCTAGTACCGGATATTTCTTACTACTGCGACTGCGTCTATTTAGCCTTGGTTTTTCTCAGGACTAGAATTCGCTCTTTCTTCCTCAATTGGCTCAAAAGTCGTTTAATATAAAAGAGAAACAAAGTTTAATTATCATAGTTCATGTTTCAAAACTGGTTCTTAATTTATTTGTGACGTTAAATTAAATAACAAATAGTTTTATTAATATTGAAGTGTTTTTACAAAGTCATTGTCATTTATTTCATCGTCAAGAATTTCCATAGAACAAACATCCGCAAACACGTTCACTTCCCAACTAACGCGACTTGATTTTAAACGAGCTCAAGCAAGGACTGGCAGAGCCAAGTTTAGCCTGGTGGTCAAATCAGAAAGTCGATGGCATCTCTAAGCTGTTCCGTGTTGTACCTCACTGATAATGACCTGACTTTGGGGTCCAATAGTTGAAGTAATCGGCATAACAATCACACGATTCCAATGCTTGATTAACCTAGACCTCTGAATTCACAACCATGCTGTCGTCAATAAGGCGGGTATCACATCTCCGCCGTAAAATTATAGTAGCGAAACCACGTAACCAAGTAGCTCCTCCATGACTTACCCGTTGTACGACAAGTACACAGATTATGATTCTAGCAAATCTAGCGGCTTCCCCCGCTAGATTTCGCCAATCTTCTCGGAAGCCAGTTACAACTCCGCGCTCAGTCCGCTATTTTGTTGCGGAGCCGCGTTTGTTTCGCATATATCTGTGGCAGTAGACAAGTTTATAAAGCGAAACATCTTTTTTTTTGTAAAAGGATGTCCAAAGTAAACCTATACTGTATTTACCAAGTCGAAAACGACGACATGTTTCTTGGCGGAATTCGTAAACCGTTTCCCATCATTATTTTCGCAGCGGAGGTGTGCTAGCGCCTTATGTAAACTACCGTCTATTATTTTAAATAATAAACTCGGATTAAAGTTCGAAAATATTGAATTCCTCAAGACTGTCTGGGCATGCAAACCTGTTCTGAGCTGATACAACAAATAGATCAAGTATTTTTATTGCCCAATTTATTGCAATGCAGCACTAGTTACCCTTTACTGAACTGTAAACGAAACCGAAAATTCGGTCGGTTCAGTTCATTAATTATAGTGGCCACTTCATGCTCGGTTTGGCCTTCATAATTATAAGTATGTTGTTAAAGGTAATTTGCGGATAAACCCCGGTTCTAAATGTAAATACAACACTAAGAGACATCATCATCAGTCATCAATCAAGCTCGGTTTTATACAGGATGTCAAAAGTCCCATCACATAGGCGTTATCTACATTGCACCACATGGAAGACCTTCGCAAGGCCAACGATAACGCTATCGAAATGGCCAAATTCTGGTCGAAGTTTATTTTAAACAAACAAATGGAATCATCGATACGACGAAGTAGAAGAAGATCTACACATTCAGTCTCTACATCAAACTAACTCACATAGAGAAAAAATTATTGCAGGCATACTTATGAGTTTTTATCGGTTTGCGGCAGAACGCAAAACATTGTACCTATTGCATGCAACGGCACACGAATGGTATTTAAAGTCAACTTAAAATGGGTTTCCATGAAAAAAAATTTACAATTGTTGCGACTTGGACCTTCAATATCTCCGTAATTAAAACGTATGGTCCAGTTTAAAAAAAGGATCACAGTGACGGGGAGTATATAGTGACATTGTCTGTCTTGTAGCAAAGAAAACTGTTGTTTATAAAACCTACTAGCTGTGCCCCGCGGTTTCACCCGCATGCGTGGGAATATCGGAATAAAAAGTAGCCTATATAATAATCCAGGGTGTCAACTACCTCTATACAAAATTTTATGAAAATTGGTTCAGCCGTTTGAGCGTGAAGAAGTAACAAACACACTCACAAACTTTCGCCTTTATGATATTAGTGTGATTCCTTTCTCTCGTATCGATCGGCACAAGTTAATGAATGCTCATAGTAATACCAGCCTATTATTGTGCCCGCTGCAGAACAAAGGCTTCTTCTGTTATAGAGAAGGTACAAGCATTTACCAAGTTTGCTCAACTTAAGATGATGCTCATGCCGTGAGAGAAGATATCAGCAAACATTTAATATACGTATATTACGTAATGAAAAGATATGAAAAGAAAGCAATTGCTGCTGATAATGTGTTACGCAATTATTCCGCCGCTGGTATGCCAATATGGCCCCTGTAATTGTGTGGTGCGGTAGGTAAGTACAGACGCTAGCACATCAACCTACTACAATCTGTAAAATTTTCCTATTCAACTTTGAACCTTACGCTTTAGCGATAAAGTTGAAAAGCTATTTAAGAAATTTGACAGATTGTAGTAGGTTGATGTGCTGGCGTCTGTACTTGAATGTCAGTTGTTTAAATGCCCTACATGAAAAAATCTGAGCCACAACAAAAGATCAACGTGTTATGCATATTTACTTAAAAACGTCTTTTATCCTTACCTTTTATGGGATAACTTTAAACATTAACATTTGCCATACAGGACAGGTTACTTAAGGTGCCACTAGTCGATATTTTTCCATACCGGGAGAGAATTACTCCACTGTTTGACATTGTGCATCCAAAGTACTTAAACATGATATCGTTTTGACTTTAATTTTGTTTTATTTAATTTTGTCTGTACGGAAACAGAATAGTAAAATAAAAAGCAATTAAAAACTTATGAGCCAACAAAGATTAGTTTTTCTTGCTATTTTTAACGTAACTTTGGGTGTAAATAAGTAATAAAAGAACTGTAAGTAAAATCTTCAAAACCAAGTCCGTACCGAGTCCGACAAAGCTCAGTTACTTATCGTAGAATTCAATAAACCTTATTTATAATTGATTTACGCAGTGGTTTTTTATTAAATTAGATTTTCCAAAGCACATTTTATGCGCCTTTCAGTTCGGAACGGTGTTTCTGTGCCTGAGAACTAGACGTTGTGCGTGTAGAATAGCGTTTAACTGCTCATCACTGATACTGGCTCTGTCAAACATGAAGCCATTTGAGACAGCGTCCTTTTTGGTCATGACCACCAGCGAGTTTGAGCTTGCGACAAGAACAATTTGGCAGTCGTTAATACGCATTAGATCCAATTTCCATAAATTATCTCATGTAGGTATGCATGCAGGTAACCGTAAAACAGACTAGTTAATTAAAATATTAAGACCCTTCTATTATGCTCTGTTTATTTTAAAGGTAACAACGCCTCTTATACCTAGAGATGATTTTGTATTAAATACAGACGCTATACAACGTTTATTAGTAAGGGGGATAGTGTATTTCGCAAGCTGTATGAGGCTGGCACAGAATCCCTTTTCTTGACCAGAGATTACTTAATTAATTTTTTTATCTGCTTCCAGGCTGGCGTCGTCCAATTTCTCCTGGAGACAATAGGATCCAAAGATCCGATCCTCCAAGAGGCATCGGCTGGTTGTCTCTGCAACATCAGAAAACTAGCACTGGCCACCGAGAAAGTCAAATTAAAAATGTAGACGATTATTTTGTGCTTTTTAGAGGACGTAACAGTCATTGAATGAAATGTCGTGATTTAAATATGGTTTTGTTTTATTTAGGTTTGTTAAATGTTATTGGGTTTTTTGCGCAACTTATTTGCTTTGCATAAAAACTGCACCAAGGACAAAAAAAAAATTATGTTTGTTTCCACTGAAAATACTAGTTTCCTTTTAAGTAATATTTCCAGTTTATTAACGTTTAGTAACGTTTTTCTTATTCAGTTTTTGAATTATTTCCATAAAGAAATTCTCAACTGGTTTTGAAATGAAGAGGGCCTCAAAAATTTGGTTATCTACTTGTAAAATTGTATTTGGCCTTCTATTTTGGGGTAAGACAAATAGGTAGGGTTAGATTTTTGAAGTGAAAACTTCTTTAGGCGCGTCGGGCATTTTTTGAGATGGGAAAAAACCATTGAACTCGCGACACTGTTACCGTAACCGACACCGCGCTACATTCGGATGTGTTCGGCTATCCTCGAGATGTACTCGGTTTTAATGTATGTCCGATATGTCAGTGAGTGATGGAAAAGTATTCTGTTTGTGTTTTGTTTATTAGATTATTAAAAAAATACACACGTAATTCTTCAAGTTTTTGAAGTGAAAACTTGATTATAGGCGCGTTGGGCATTTTTTGAGATGGGAAAAAACAAATACTATAATATAATGTAAAAACACTTTCTGTATCTATTCATTTATGTAGGAATTAGAAACAATAACATAGTGTGCAATATAAGAATTAGGTATTTATTAGAGGTAGGTAAGTAAACACTCAGTGCTCTTCCTCCTCTCTCTCACATTCTATGCTGTGCCCGACAGGGTCCAAAATGGTGACTTTATTATGTATAACCCACCAACTAATGTACATTTTGGAACGCAATAAAGATATTGAGTATTGAGTACAATTGAACTCGCGGCACTGTTACCGTTACCGACACCTCTTTTATGTTTTGGCCATTTTAAAGACATCAACGCGCGGTACATTTTCTTTGGGAAGAATGACC
This sequence comes from Gortyna flavago, assembly GCA_963669345.1. NCBI lineage: Eukaryota > Metazoa > Arthropoda > Insecta > Lepidoptera > Noctuidae > Gortyna > Gortyna flavago. The sequence goes on from OY770132.1 coordinate 3,688,474, forward strand.
TTCAAACATATTTATAAAATTACTATCCTTTTAAAAATACACACGTAATTGTTCAAGTTTTCACTTCTGTCGGCATTCCTGGCTGGAGTGCCACTGGTTTTTTTTTTAGGCTGTGCTGTCTCACTGCTGGGCATAGGCCTCCTCCCAAATCCTTCCAGGAACTCTTATCCCGCTCGGTTAGATTACCTATATTTTTTAATCTTATATTTAACTTACGAATTTGAGTTAATTTTCAAGCTATAGAACAACAAACTGAATGTTGAATAAATAAAGTTCAAATTCCATTGCAACCAAAAACCTATTAGGACCTTTTTTTATAAATGGTCAAATGGTCACTCAAAAATCAACTTACAGTCAATCAGTTATCTACTTTATTGCAATGTATTACATTGCAATAAAGTAGATAACTGATTATCTGAGATTACGGACACTGCTATTGTTATATTTTTTGTTTAGTACTTTATGATCTGACACAAGTGCTTACGTCCTGTTTATTAATTAAACCATTCAGAGTCATTAGTTATGGTCATAAAAAATATATATGGCTTGAAATAAAAACTAATTATACTTTAATCATTTTACTATGGGTAGTGTAATTATGAACAAAGTTCAAGTTTAGCCGATTCTAAATTTAGCAAAATACACTTCATGCATTTCAAAATGCGCCGACAGTGATTGCATGGATTTGGTAAGTAAATAAAAATGAAGAAGTTCAAGTGAAACCATCGATATGATATGCTAAGAAGAATACTGTCTATGGCCGTCCCTATCAAGACAGCATGTAGTATTGCAAGTATTTCGGAACTCACGAACTAACCATGATGATAATCAGCTAATCTTGTGTATAAGGAATTTGGTTATTTATCATCCATATTAATATTATAAATGCGAAAGTGTGTCTGTCTGTCTGTTACCTCTTCACGCTTAAAGCGCTGAACCGATTTAGATGAAATTTGGTTTAGAGATAGTTTGAGTCCCGGGAGAGGACATAGGATAATTTTTGAAAAGGGGGAGTGGAAGTTTGTATGGGGAATCAAAAACCGCTGAACCGATTTAAATGAAATTTGGCATGGAGATAGTTTGAGTTGTGGGGTTCGATATAGAATAGCATTTTCTTTCTTTCTTTTTTTAACTCCGAAATTATTCCTTAAGGATGTAAAAAGGGGGTGGAAATTTGTAAAGGAAATCAATAAAAAATACTTTTATCGCGGGTGAAACCGCGGGGCACAGCTAGCTATCTATAATTCAAGACGTTCACACATCACACAAATCAGTCAAAGTTTTAAAATAACTAATTGTTTATTAGGTAATTAAACAATAATCGAATTTAGTACGTTACTATGGAAAATTGACGTTGGCACGTACGAACTGACGTCACGTTTATTAATCCTAACTAATATTATAAATGCGAAATTAAGTTTGTTTATTTGTTACCTTTTCACGCCTAAACTACTGAACCGATCATCCTGATTTTTTTTGCATATACGTTGTCAGGTGTACAGAAACGGACATTACCTTTCATCCCGAAAAAAAGTGATTTTCCCGAGGAAAATAACAATAACGTAATTACGATTATAGATGGCGCCACGTGTATTGTTGTTTTCCTCGGGAACAGCACTTTTTTTCGGGATGAAAGGTACCCTATGTCCATTTCTGTACACCTCTGACAACGTATACTAAAATTTCAGGATGATCGGTTCAGTGGTTTAGGCGTGAAAAGGTAACAAACAAACAAACTTACTTTCGCATTTATAATTATTAGTTGGGAAGTTAGGATTTCACGCGGACGAAGTCGCGGGCAGCAGCTAGTTTTAATTTATTTGAAGATTACTCAGTTCTTACTGCTCGAGCCCGGCGGTTGCATGCATTGCAAGATGCATGCAAGCACCCTATCTGTCATCGGCCGACGTATAGCGGTCGGCCGAACTCGAGCGTTTAAACAATATGTTTACATATTGTACGAGTAAAAGAAAGCGAGTGCATACACCTATACTCCGACTTTTAATTAGCTGCAGTAAAATGACACTTCTTGTTAAATACCGAACACCAAGGCTGGTACTCAGTACTTAAATGTTGACCTTATGTGTATACTAGTAAGGTTGAAGGTCTGAATAAAACAATCAAACTGTATACTGTTCTATAACTGGTAATATATTTGCTAAAATTCACAAGACCCCTATCAAATCGTTGTAACACAACGCTTGCGAGTTCTAACTCGACGCCAACGCCATCTAGTTACGTCTTGCACAAACCTTGTCAAATACAAGGTATTTTTGTTGAACTGATGAGCGGCTTTTGATCATGCATGATCATTAACATACCGCCCACCAAGGACATTACTGATGGAATGTCCTTCTTGAACTACATTATGGGTCCAAATTGGTAGCAAACAATTTGATCTTATAGTTTTGACCTAAAATCTTAAACATTTTAACAAGATAAACTTACATAAAATAACTTAACTACTAACATTATGTGAAATTGCAAAAAAAATATTAATTTATTGATCTGTAACCGGTAAAATACAAAGTTTGGATGTTGGCCTCTTAATAGTAGAGGTTTTAGTGCGCAATGTGACTACACGGGTGATATTATCATCACCAGGATGCTTCTCTATTACGCGACCCAACAACCAACGACTTGGCGGCAAATCTTCTTCTTTAATTAAAACAATGTCTCCAATGTTTGTCTCAGGAACCTTTGAAGACCACTTGTACCGATTCATAAGATTGGACAAATATTCTTGGGACCAGCGTTTCCAAAATGACTGTACCATCCCTTGAATGAATTTCCACCGCGACAAATAACTGACATTTGTGCTCTCTCTATCATCTGGTACATTGACTATCGGCTCTCCGATCAGAAAATGTCCAGGAGTTAAGGGTAACAGTTCACCAGGATCAGTAACGTTAAGGACACTCATTGGACGCGAGTTCAGACAAGCTTCCACTTGATTGAGAAGTGTGCTCATTTCCTCGTACGTCAAGGTAGCATCGCCAATGACCCGTTTAAGGTGAAACTTTGTAGACTTCACCCCTGCTTCCCAAAGTCCGCCGAAATTAGGACTATGTGGAGGAATGAAGTGCCACTCAGTACCGTTGGCCTCGACTTGTTCTGCTATTGATGCCTGAATAGATGACAATTGTTGCAATTCTCTGGAGGCTCCAAGAAACGTTGTGCCATTGTCGCTCCATATTTTGGCACAATGACCTCGCCTAGACACGAAACGTCTGAAGGCAGCTAAAAAGGCTTGTGTACTCATGTCGCTGACGACTTCTAAATGAAGAGCACGGGTGGACATACACACAAACAAACAAATGTAGCCCTTGTACGAACGGTGTCCGCGACCTTTCGTTGTCCTAATATTTATAGGGCCGGCATAGTCAACACCGCTATGCAAGAACGGTCGCGCTGGAGAACACCTTATAGATGGAAGAGAACCCATCATCTGGTTCTTGATGCTAGCGCGATTTTTAACGCAAATTACACATTTGCGTACATGATGTTTGACCAAATTTCTGACTCCTATGACCCAGTAGGCTGTTCTCAAATAATTCGCCATCAGCTGAGGTCCACCGTGCAGAGTTTTTAAGTGAGCATCTGCCACTATAAGGTTTGTCAGATGACAAGAGTTCGGTAGTACTATTGGATGTCTTATATCTTCACTTAATGGAGCCTTCTCAAGTCTACCTCGAACTCTGATTATGCCCTTGTCGTCAAGATATGGGCAGAGTGAGTTTAGCTTACTGGATTTTAATTGTAAATAGCCTTTGTCCTGTAATTGTAAATATTCTGTTGTAAATATTTCTCTTTGTGTTTGTCTTATACAACATTCTAAAGTTGCTTCTAATTCTAGTTTCTGTAAATATTTTGGTTTAAATGTGTTAGTTTTAAAAAATCGTCTGCAATAAGCAATGATTCTAACCAACTTTTGTAATGAGGAATAACGTTCGAACATGGAACACTCTGGAACTGTCGCAATGTGAGTCTTTGTTGTTTCTTCCAAGTCAGTATTCAACTCATTTGGCCTTTTGTGTACTATATATTTTTTCTTGAGAAATGGTGGTCCGGAAAACCATAAACTATTGTTTATGAGTGCACTTGGTAATATACCTCTAGAGGCGCAGTCTGCTGGGTTGTCCTGTGTTTTTACATGAAACCATTGAGATGCTTTCATGTTGGTTAATATTTCAGAAGTACGATTGGCTACAAACGTCTTCCATCTGCTTGGATGGCTGTTGAGCCAAGCTAACACCACAGTAGAATCTGACCAAGCCTTGATTCTGTCCCTCGAAATATTTAAAACATCTGCTGTTTCTGTCAGAAGATTTGACAGTAGAACTGCTCCACACAGTTCTAAACGAGGAATGCTAATTTGTTTGATGGGAGCCACTCTGGTTTTTGCAACCAACAACGAAATATGGATTTTGCCGACCTCATCTACAGTCCGCAGGTAAATAACGGCTGAGTATGCTATTTTAGAGGCGTCACTGAAGCCATGCAGCTCAAGATCATCGTTTGACTTAGTGCCAAGCCAACGAGGTATCCGTACATGACTAAGTTGTGACAACTCATCACGGTAAGTATTCCATTCCTTTACTAACTGAGTGCTTAGTTCTTCATCCCAACTAACACCTGCAAGCCATAATTTTTGGATGAATGATTTTGCTAAAACCACACTAGGAGCTAACCAGCCTAGTGGGTCAAACAATCGAGCTATGTCCGAAATAATTGATCTTTTAGTTACAGGTGCAGTCGTCGGTGGAGGAAGATTCACCAAGTATTGGAAGGTATCTTCGTTGCGGTTCCAGGTAAGTCCCAAAATTTTGATTGTGCTATCTAATTTGATCTCTAACCCCTTCTCTTCTTTGTACTCTTTTTTCTCTAATTCATAAGTTTGTGTAATATCTCTTTGTCCTATTGTGTTGTCCTTATTTTCAGTAGTTCTAGTTTGATCTATTTGTTCTTTAACTTTTCTTTCAAGTTTATCTATTTTCTTCAGTATTTCTCGACTGTTGCTATTCCACTTTTGTAATATAAATCCACCTTTTCCTAATAATGCTGTCATTTGCCTATATATTTCTATGCCTTCTTCTGCACTATTGCATCCTGTCATTAGATCATCCATGTAGAAGCAATTCAAAACCTTATCTGCAGCAAGTGGATAACTTGTGCCTCGACTGCGATCTGACGCAAGGTTCTGACTGCTTGATACGGCGCAGAAGCTGTTCCGAAGGTCACGGTGACGAGTTCGTAATCTTGAATCTCCTTGTCTGGACTGTCACGCCAGAGTATCCTTTGGAACATGGCATCTTCTTCTGCTACCCTAACTTGGCGGTACATTTTAATAATATCCGCTACAAGTCCTATGGGATGAATCCTCCATCTTAAAACCGTATGACGTAAATCAGCTTGCAGTGACGGACCAACCATGAGCGTATCATTAAGTGACACTCCTTTGCTGTTCTTTTCAGAGGCGTTGAAAACAACACGAACTTTAGTTGTGGTCTTGTCGTCCCTAATGACTGCGTGGTGTGGCAAATACACTGCTTCTTCCTTCTTACTATCATCTTCTTTCACGTGCCTCATATGTCCTAACTGTAAATATTCATTTATAACTTCTGTGTACTTTTCCTTTAAATCTTTGTTCTTTACTAATCTTCTCTCTAATGCTTTAAACCTTAATTTAGCAATGCCACGTGAATTTCCCGACTTGCAAGGAGGATCTTCATCTTGGAAAGGTAATCTAACTATGTATCTGCCATTGCTATCTCTCCTAGTTGTCTCACTATAAAACTCTTCGCATTTTTTCTCCTCTGGTGTAAGTATCTTTTTATTAGTACTAAGTTCTTCAACTTCCCAGAATTTTCTTAAAATATCCTCAACCTTGCAATGCATTACATTTATGTTATTTAAATGACTATTTACACTAGTCGTGTCTCCAGGACCAACGGCACCCGACAGGACCCACCCTAAGGTAGTGCTCTGTGCGATCAGTGTACCAGAAGGACTCTTCACTAAACCTTTCTTAATGATGCAGCTATAAACATCAGCACCCAACAGAATATCGATTTTGTTGGGTGTGTTGAACTCCGGATCTGCTAAACATAGATTATTAATAGTTAACCAGTCGAAGGTGTCTGAGTAAAGACTTCGCTCAGGTAGGTAAGAGGTGATCTTCTTTAAGACATAAGCACTTAATGAAAACTTGAAGCTAGGGTCGACACGAGATTTAATCGTTAATTGTACCATGTACTTTGTCATGGTTGATCTTTTATCTCCTAATCCCGACACAAGCCCTTGAATTGGGATCTTTTTTAAGCTAAGATACTGGACTGTGGCCTCTGTTATGAAACAAGCCTGCGAACCTTGATCGAGCAAGGCTCGGACCGTGTGGTATTCACCCGTCTTTGACGAGGCCTTTACTAGCGCAGTGGCTAATAAAACCTGTCTGGGCTTTGCTACTCTCCCTGTAGACAAGCAAGAGACTATCTGAGTTGTGATAGTTGAAGGACTAGCACTATCAGTAGTAGGCTTTGCTTCAGGGTCTTGGCCTTTATTGTCCAAATGCAGCAAGGAATGATGACGCTTCTGGCAAACTCTGCAACTTGTATTTTTCTTGCAGTTGTAAACGGTATGGTTACTGCCTAAACAGTTGAAGCAAATCTTGTTCTTACCAACGAAATCCCGTCTATCTTCGAGAGATTGTTTGACAAACTTTTTGCAGAAACAAAGCTTATGACCCTCTGAGCAATATTCACATTTCATTGGTGATGACGAGTTTGTGGCTAACAATGTTTTAGTCGCATTATTGTTATTGACCTGGTGACCTGAACCCTTTTTTGGTTCTATGCACTCAAACGCGCGAAAACGTTGCTCTAAAAATACTTTAAATTGATTAAAGGTAGGAAAATCATTGCTGGAATCGTTACTACTGACACTTAATTCCCATTGCTTACGCGTTTCAGGATCTAATTTAAATGTCACAATATGTATAATAATAACATCCCATGTACTCACATTTATACCTATGTTTGTTAGCGCATTTAAACAGTCATTGGTGGTGTCTGAAAGCTCCTTTAATGATGTCGCCGATTCGACCTGCATACGTTTTATACCAAATAACCGTTTCAAAATGCAGTTGGCGAGATATCTTTTATTACTGTATCGCCTGTCTAATATATCCCAGCACTGACTGTAATTGGCATCAGTTATTGGAGTATTCCGTATCAATTGCTCAGCTTCACCAGTTAGATGACTTTTTAAATAGTGCAGCTTTTGTACATTATCTAACGAGTTATTTTTATGAACTAATGATACAAAAAGATCATGAAAGGTCGTCCATTCTTCATATTTACCAGAAAACATTGGAATAGCAATCTTGGGCAATTTGACCAGTGAATGGGCAGACTTAACAGCAGTACTAGAAGAACCATTCCCATGAGGTGCTGGTTCACTTACAACTCTAATTTTATTGAGCGTTGTTTTCATTAAACTTTTATAAGTAATGTAAGTGTCCTCAGTTGTATCATAAATATCAACTACTTTTTGATCAATATCATTTAATTTATAGCCCTGATAAAGTTGAGAATTAGTATTTTTAAATGATTCCCAATCTTTTTCTAATAATTCCTGTCTAGTTTCAATGTATTCAATAGTTAATCTTTCTTTAGGACTCTTTTTAAAATTTGTGTAACCTTTAATAATAACACTTTGCGACCCCCTCAATACATTGATCAATCCCTCCATATTTGAAACAATTAACCAAACAAAACTAATGAAAACAACTCAACAAGTTTATTAGAACAATATTTGTTCTGAAATAAAGCAAAACTAATTTGGAATAAAATAGAAAATTAAAATATTTTAAGTTCCAATTAGTTGCTCAAAATTTTACAAGTGTTTTGAAACAACTTATGATCTGGCGGAAATCGGGCATAGGTTCCCCGTTCCGTCGTTTTTTACGAAATTATTCTAAGTCGTAAACTAACATGCACAAATAAATACAAGTCTCTAATAACTAAACGTGAAATTTTCTAAGTCTAAAATATATTCAATAATCTTCAAAGCTAAACTCTTTGAATAAATAAAGTTTAAATTTGCTTGTCAATAGCTGGCTTAGTTTGTATAGTAAAATGTACTCACAATTTTCACTTCACTCACACAACACGAATGTGGCGCACCCTGGTGGCGACACGTTGAACTATGGATGTGACGTCAGTCTTCTGATGTCACGTTGAACTTGGCGTGACGTTCTTCTTATGACGACACGTTGAACTACGAGGGTGATGTATCACACAGTCACCTCACGCTTGAACTGAATGCAAGTGGCGCCGTCTATTGCGTCACTTTTCCGCCGCTGCTACTGCTGACCCCGTCCACTATACTGGACGAAGCAGCCGCTGCTCATGCGGGGAACCGTGTACTCTAGCCGCAGCGATCCACTGCGAGTACCACGGGCGGGCAAACTCAAAAAGCCGAATCCGGGTCGATGGACCAATGTTAAATACCGAACACCAAGGCTGGTACTCAGTACTTAAATGTTGACCTTATGTGTATACTAGTAAGGTTGAAGGTCTGAATAAAACAATCAAACTGTATACTGTTCTATAACTGGTAATATATTTGCTAAAATTCACAAGACCCCTATCAAATCGTTGTAACACAACGCTTGCGAGTTCTAACTCGACGCCAACGCCATCTAGTTACGTCTTGCACAAACCTTGTCAAATACAAGGTATTTTTGTTGAACTGATGAGCGGCTTTTGATCATGCATGATCATTAACACTTCTTAATAACTCATTTTGGACTGCGTTTAGAGATATGCATGTCAAATAAGTTTCGCTTGTTACACTATTCTGTTATAGAAAAAAAAAAAATATTGGTTGATGGCCGCGAAAAAACAAAAAAGTTTTTCAAAAAACATTAAGTTACACATAAGCTGTCATTTTACTGCAGCTAATTAAAAGTCCGACTATAGTTATCGGATACGATGTTGTTTGAATTAATGTCGTACGAGCATAGCTCGGCCTATGACAAATAAGGTGTACTCGTCGCGTTAATATACAGAGTGTGTCGTAATTAATGGAAAACCTCTTGTAGGTACTTATCATAATGAACAACTTTAACTACAGGACCAATCATGAAATCGCGAAAAAAAATCTGCTGTTCCCTACATTTATGTTCGCATTACTAGTCAAAATGTAGGGAACTGCTGATTCTTTTTTCGCGATTTGAGGTTTGGTCCCGTAGTAAAAGTTGTTCATAATGATAAGTACAATGACCCCTTAAGAGGTTATCCATGAATTACGACACATCCTGTATACTAACTCACTTCGGACGTAGATACTTACCTACTTCAAATGCATAGAAAAAAACTGTGTAACATTATTTGAAAATAGATGAGGAAACCTGGCATTGTGATCACGAACTTTGATCTTTGACATTGAGTTGTACAAATTACAATTGCTGGCTGTACATCATTATTGCTTCAACAAAGTATATGTCATGTACAGATGCCAGCACATCAAGCTACTCGAAACTGCTATCAACTCTGAACCTAATACTTTAGCGATAAAGTTGAAAATCTATTAATGATGTGCTGGCGTCTGTACGTATACAATTTGTGGTCATACGTAAATCAACGAAACTTTAGTTGCTTCACAGTTACAAGTATTATTTATTAGGTACTAGCTGTGTCCGCGACTTCGTTCGTGTGCATGTCGGATAACAAATTGGATTTCATGGGTTTTAATTTTTTTGCGTGGACACCTAATTCTTTTTAAAAAAAAAAACTAGCCTAAGTAACTCCTTATATCATCAGCTCCAGTGAAAGTCCCGTCATAATCGGTCCAGCTGTTCCGGAGATTAGCCGGAGCAATCAGAAAGACAAAAAAAAAAAAAAGTATCGTATATATCTTTTCATAAGTAGATATTTGGTAAAAAGCTGTTTTTTTTAGTTTACAAATAAGTAGGCACTTCAATCTATATCCATACTTAATATTATAAATTCGTAACTCTGTCTGTCTGTCTGTCAGTCTGTATGTTACCTTTTCATGCCTAAGCCACTGAACGGATTTCGATAAAATTTGGCAGAGAGATAGATTGCATCCCGGGGAAGGACATAGGATAGTTTTTATCGACATACCTCGCGGGCGAAGCCGCGGGCGAAAGCTAGTAATATATAAAATTCAAAGTCCTGACTGACTGATATATCAAGCAACGCACAGCCTAAACGGCTGGTCTTAGATATATGAAATTTGGAGGGTGTGTTTTTTGTGAAGAGTACCTAGGTATCCACTAAGAAAGGATTTATCGAAATTCCACCCCTAAGAGGGTGAATGGGGGTAGGGTGAAATTTCACGCGGACGAAGTCGCGGGCAGCAGCTAGTTTTATTTATTTGTATAGATGCCCTTTTCACCTAACTGATCGAGTTGAACTTTAAACTTTGAGATTCAGACATTTGTTACGACATAAAGAGCTCAATAATAGGTAACGAACATCGATACCTATTATATTGAGCTCTGTATGTCTGTTCTGTAACATAATTTATTGATTCCGAAATGTGAATGCAGACTGACTGATGGTGTGATGTGTGTGTGAATGCGGAGCTGTCTTCTTGTAGTCAACATCTTATAAAAATACATATTTCTAAGCGACCATAACATCATGCCAAGTTTAGCTCATAGGCAACAGGATTTGACATTATTCATTCCAAAAGAAGGAAAGAAAAAAAAAATACATTTATTTAGCACAGACTAAAAGACACAATACACCAGATATACATATTATCTTACAGGAACCTGCTACCGGAACAAAAAGTAGCCTATATGTCCTTCCCCAGGATGACATCGATCTCCTTGTCAAATATCGAAATCCGTTCAGTGGTTTTGGCGTGAAAAGATCAATACTGGATATCATGGTTTTATTTTTTTGTGCTCGGAACACTACATCAAAAAATAAAAGCTAGCCTAAGTTATTCCTTGTATCAGCTATCCCCATGCCAGTGATGGTCGCGTCAAAATTGGTCCTGCCGTGCCGTTTCGGAGATTAGCCAGAACGAACAGACAGACGAATAAAAAAAAAATAGTACTGTATACTTTCATATGCACTTAGTAAAAAGCTGTTATTTGGCCATTACAGACACTTCAATTTTATTAATTTTGTATACCTATAAATATAGATGGATTATCAAGTTCATATTTTGCATAACTTCTGAAGACGGTTTGCTACGAACACCTAATTGTTTTAACACCGACCAGTTTGAAGTTAAGTAATCTACTTATGCAAGTTACAAGTACCTAACTGTCTGAGCTAAGCTAATGTTTAATACTTGTTCATAGGAGATCCTTTTACCCGTTCAATAAGCACTTGCAGAATATTGCTTCAACGTTTAATTTATGTATGTGTTATTGATAATATTTCATTTTGAAAAATTTGTGTCCATTGCATTTCGTAATGAGTCTACATTTGCATCTGTTATGAAATATGCGCAGTCATTAAAATAATAAAATAGATAAGAACATTTATTTAATTAACTGGGAAATTGATTATTAATTTATTGTATGTGACAATTAATCATCAATTTCTCAGTTAATTAACTCATCATCTGCCTAGTTTTTCCCAACTATGTTGGGGTCGGCTTCCTGTCTAACCGGATGCAGCTGAATATCAGTATTTTACATGGAGCGACTGCCTATCTGACCTCCACAATCCAGTTACTGGGTAATACGATACCCCTTGGTAAGAATATCGTTATAAAAACTATCCTCTGTCCTTTCCCGGGACTCAAACTATCTCTATACCAAATTTCATTAAATCTGTTCAGCGGTTGAAGCGTGAAGAGGTAACAGATAGACAGACAAACTTTCGCATTTATAATATTAGTATGGATTAACATTATATGAAGGTCAGGTTATATGAAGACCATGTAGATCGATGTCTGAGATGGTCTTTTGAGGAAAGAACCACACAGATTGAGAGGACCTGTCCAGTCAGCCATTAAAATATTTACGAAGACACAACACAATTACAATTTACAAGCTAACAATAAAATGTATATATTATTTACAAGTATATAATAAAAAATTGAAGAAAAAGGCAGGAGCTCATTGGGCGTCAAAACATTCGTCCGCATCGCTGTCAATGGGATAAGTGGCCAAAGGGCTGGCAGCATTACCACGCTGGATGGCAATGCTGATTCTTTGGGCTAAAAATAGGCCAGCCCTCTGGTCACGTGAAGAGTTAACCAACCGGTGTGCGATATCCCCAAAATATTCGATGAGCACTCAGACCCAACGGATTTTTTTTAAAATAATTTGATGTTTTTTTTTGTGTTGTCATTTATTTGAGTAACTTGAAATATCAGTATAAAAATCCTGTTTTTTATTGTGTAATCTTCACAGTTTGTATTTTTTTTGTTTTCTTTTGTTTTTCGTGTTTAGACATCGACATATCTAAACACGAAAACATAAGAAAACAGTTTTTCTCAACTCATACTTCAAAGTAACAGCACTAACAGCGGTCGTTGATGATCTCCCAAACAAACCTCAAATCTTTTTATTTTATACAGTTTAGCTAGTCAATTTAAAATAACCCTGTAAGTATAACAGAGCGTGCAAAATGGACAGACTATGTGAAGAAAGTAAGAGTAACCTTGTTTCTGTGATATCAAAGGGAGTGCCAGAAAAAGGCACTGTGCTCAGACCAAATAAAAAACCAAGACAGAGCGCTGAGAACGAAATAGTGAAGCAAGCCAAAACTACACCTCCGCTCTGTGCATACACGCTCACACGCACACATTTACAACTATTTACAATCAAACTACACTACGTGAACACACGTGCACGTGCGTGCGTGCGTACATGCGTGTACGTGCTACGTGTACATGTTTACGAAACCGGCTTCAATTTATTGTTGACAGCCCTCTGTCTTGGTTTTTTATTTGGTCTGAGGCACTGTGTTGCAAAATTGTTGGTTTAGTATTGCAACTTTAGTTCGTTGCATCTACTAAGATTTCCTCATATCTACCTAAATATTATATTGTAGCCTAGAGACGAGTCAGTGGAAAGCTAACCTTTGTCACTCCAAAGAAGTCAAGAAACAAGATTAGTGCAATAGACCCTTTTATTAATTGCTAAATGATTTTATTTCTGTAAGTAATTAGGTTTGTAAAAACACTTTTACATGTCAATCATATTTTTATAACTGGATGAATATTTATTAACTAGTGATTAGCAACTGTTTAATCATACATATTTGACGTTTAAACGTCTCTTAGCTTTAAGCAACGTTTCTATATAAACCCTATTATATCTACAGAAGTGACTCTTGTCGGTCCTATCTCGCTTGTCAGTTTCACAATTATCTTTTCAATAAAACTAAACAATAACATTCTCATAGTGAGACATGCTGTAGATATGTAAGTATTGCAGTTTCAATTCGTAGCATTTCACATTATTACTTCATCCAGTTTCCACTGGGAAGGTAAATGAAAGGAAGGTTGCAATGAGTGCAGTGCCAACACCTCGGTAGCGTTTGGAACACAACTCTATTTGCAAGGACATTGGTTTTGTAATAGTTACATCACTCTTAAACAGTCTTGTAAGTACCTAGGGCTTAACTGAGAGACGAATTTTATTGAAGACTATCTGTTCCCGCGACTTCGTTCACATTCATGTCGGAAAACACATCGGCATCGCGGATCCCTAATTAAAGAAAATATATATAAACATCCGAATTGAGAACCTCCTCCTTTTTGGAGTCGGTTAAAAATAAAATAAAAGTAGCCTAAGTTGTCCTTATAACATCAGCAATCTGCCAGTGAAAGTCCCGTGGAAATCGGTCCAGCCGTTTCGGAGATTACCCGGACCAAACAGACAGATAAAAAAAGTTTTTTTTTGTTATAATTACCGTAAACACTTTCATAAGCATTTAATAAAAAGCTGTTATTTTCACGTTACAAACAGACACTTCAATTTTATTTATTTGTATAGATGACTACAGAACTGATTTTTATACTTAATTTTTTTCTTTTTATTATTTGTCCCATTAATAATGGATCAAATAATGCCCAATCGCTCTGCAGTCCGATAATCACGCACCTCTTACTTCTCCATAATAATATTATAAGCACTTCGGTCAGAAGGTCGTTTATTTACCTACATTTTCTTGTGTATGCAAAATAAACAAAAGTGTTGAGCAAAACTGCAAATCATCCAGCGAGTTTTGAAATGCGTAGGTAATGCATTGCTGGTTGTTGCTGAAGGTAAAGGCTTTTTATTGTCGTTCTCGAAAAAGGTAACATTATAATTTTTTCTATTGTTGATCATAAGTAGCCCTACTTTATTACAGTTATATATATATTATACAGTTATTTTTCACTTTTAATCATTCTAAATGTGCCCACATTTAGAATGATTAAAAATAACTTTAATTCGGAAGAGGGTGGTATTTTTTTCTTTTTTGTAATAAAGTTTTTATTTTTCCCATTTTAGTTGTACCTACCCCGCATAGATTCGTTCATCAATAGCTATGTAAAATATCAGTGACAGGAAGTTATTATAACATCATCAATATAAAATAGGTAAGTGAAAAAAAAAAACGTATTATTGAAGCAAATAAAAAACTACCCCAGAAAAGTAAATAAAATTTATAAGGGAACCACTGAGGCAACCATTAAAAAAATATTTTTCGAAATCGATCTAACGACGATTGCCGGAGATATAACGTAACATACATACATACCTACAAAAAAAAATACTGTCAAATTGAGAATGTACTTATTCCTTTTTGAAGTCGGTCAAAAAACAGCTTCTCTTTTATGTAGATACCTAATAGACTACGGATTCGGAACCATAATTTATGCACGGTCGGATTCACACTTTGCGGTTATTAATTAACACTAAAACGCTAATGTTCGCAAGTATTTCATTTTAACGCTTTACAAACCATTTCATTTGGCAATGCAAGTAAAGTTACAAGATTGCTTCAATAAGGGCGCAGTGATAAATTATTTTGATGTGAAAATTATACAAATTATGTCCGGTCTTCCGAAAAGCTTGACTTGAAGGCTTGCTGCATTTAATTATTTGCTTAGGTACCTGTAACGTTACTTTGTGTTTTTTACTGTGAAATGGTGACTTAATTTTGATTAAATATGAGAATTGCGGTATAATTAGTGATGGATGTGTCAAGATAAGTTTTAATTACATAGCTAACCTTTACGGTGTCAGATTACTTTGCGAAGAAGCGTATTAGGTAATACATAGGCCTTGAGACGTGTTAAAAACGCTAGAGTCTTAGCACATCTTAGCAATGGATTAGCTACGTCCTTCAAAATGATTCAAATTGAGATTGATGAGTGTGCTCGCAGTGGTATTCTGGAAAAATCTCACCGTGAAAACTTAGGTGAAGTGAGTTCAATATTGCCAATCCCTAGCACCAGCCGGACTGACAGCTCACATCACGCTCACTTCACCAAAGTTTTCACGGTGCGATTTTTACAGAATACCACTGCGAGCACACTCATCAATCTCAATTTGAATCATTTTGAAGGACGTAGCCAATCCATTGCTTCATATGTTCGAAAAATTAGTCTGTTCAACAACGTAAACAACGCAATGAATGTTGTTGAACTGTCAAAATTTAAGCCATTCCTTCTGATAGTGTGTTAGGTAAGTACCTCGCAGAAACTTTATAGTGTGTGTGTGTTCCATTATGAAATTTCAAGTGTTCCATTATGAAATATCAAAACCACCCGCATCCGCAATGAACCAGTGTTGCTATTCTGTAAAAAATATCACCGTGATAACTTGGGTGAAGTGAGCTTAAAGTGAGCTAATGCTAGGGATTGACACCATTGACAGCTCACTTTAAGCTCACTTCACCTAAGTTTTCACGGTGAGATTTTTGAAGAATAGCATTACAGTCACTTCGCGATCATGGTGTAGCATCGAAATATATGGGACCTCATCTCAGCAGAACATCACGAAAGATAACTATACCAACAGTGACTTAGCCAATTTAGGGAGCCGTTTATTTTGAAAGTTCAACAATATCCATTGCGCTATTCACGTTGTCGAGCAGACACATTTTTCAAATATATGAAGCAATGCATTAGAAATTTCCCTCAAAATCCTTTGATTGCGATCGAGTGCGGAGACTATCAAGTGTGCGAAAAGTTCCGTTTAATGAACCGTGGTTTAAAATGTTGGATCATTCTAACTACTCAAAAAGTTTAAAATCTTCTTCTTAGCGTGTCGATAGCAATCTAAATGAACTCGGCCCAGAATTCGGCTACTTGTTTGGCGCCATCATCAGCGTCCATCAGTTCCTGTAACGTGTATAAATTTAAAGTTCGCTTTGTTATGTACAATAACCTTGATTAAACGCGACTTTTTTAACGTGAATATATGAAATTTTGTGCATAGATTAGTCATCTGTACTTCGTCGAATCGTGCTCGAAAAGCAAATAAGTTGGCTAACTATTATCGCAAATTTTTCATGGTCTCGTGATCTCATCCAACGGGTATTCCCATAAGATTATCTTGAACTACATCCTCACACACATTATGTGTTGTTTTATTCTGAATGAGACATCATCTATGCTGAACTGTGGTTGGTGGAAGTTACAGAATGTCTATTCTGTGCTTGAAGTGAGCTGTCACTCCACATGATGCTAAGGATTGACACTATATATCTCACTTCACCTAAGTTTTCGTGATGAGATTTTTACAGATAGATCGGCAGGTGCTAATGAAGTTGGCAAACAATTTATCAGTTGCACAAATATGCAAAACTCAGATCTGACAACCGTAATCAACAAATTGTTAACACCAACTGGTCATTCACGGTCAATAATAATTCATTACCTATGGACCATAGAGAAAGTATTTCTATACCATAAGGACACATTCACCACTGCATATGGACACATTTCTGTGGAACTATTTGTAGAGTGGCAGGAAAACCTTCCGTTTTTGAGCGCTTTAACAAATGTTTGTCATGCGTTATTTACAAATGTTGGAGCAAAAAACAGACGACAAATATTTGACGAAATATTACTCTTGTAAAAGTCGTGAGAATTGACCTTCACCGATTTACACCTGTCGGTAGAATATTGACAGTTTATTAAACCAATAGGCCTTGGAATAAGTCGCGAGTTCGATGTGGCTTCTGAGTTCTGCACCCTTGGGCTTTAAATTTTTAGGAGACATAAAAGTTAAATCGTCGAAGTCACTTTCATATCCCAGTACAGAAGTGACTTCGATAGCAAGTTTTGACAACTTTTTGCAGAATGACACTGCTTAACAAAAATTTGAAACTGACCATAGGTTTACTTTCGTTTTGATGCCCTTAGCTGACGATAGTATGTAATTTATTTTACTGCTACGTTATTGCATTATCATTTATCAGTCTCACATTCTCTTTGGCGATCAATGGCATAGGTACTATTAGAAAATGTGCTATGGCACAAATGAAAAAAAAAACAAATTGTAAATAAGGAACCCTAAAAATAAATGCATGTGTAATGTGCATGAAGTTAAGTTTGATAAGTAGGTACGTTGATACACTTTCTTGCGCAAGCGCTCATTGAGATTGCATGCAGGTACCGTGTGGTAGCAGTTCCTGACCTTCGCCAATGAGGTTTTGCAACTTGGGGACACTGCGAACCGTTTTAAACAGTGACACTGTGACAATGGCTTAGCACTGACACACTGAATGACGTGACGCCACAGAAAATAATGGGTACCTACATCAATTAGCACTTGGGTCAACTGAAGTTACTCGTTGTTGGCATAATGACGCTACGATGCAATTATGTTATTTAGTTATCCATCTTGGATTATAAATAAAGACAGATCTAAAAATGTTAAAGGTTTCTGACACAACCTAACCGCGAGTAGTACAGCCCGATTCAAGCTTCTGGCGGCTCGGAACATTCCATAAGGCGAGTCGGGTGCGCAGTAACCAAAGAGATTTAAGATATATACATATTTTAATGTCTTTGGCAGTAACAAATGCATGTGTCAGCGGGGTTGAGGGGTGAGGTACTGCGCAGCGAGTAGCGGATTTCAGAGCCGCCATAATTTAATCGGGCTGTATTAATTAGTTTAAACGTTTTTTTTTTATTATAAACTGTCTAACGACTTCATGATAATAAATGGCAACCAAATCCGATGTCGAGCATTCTGCCAATGTCTCAAGACGAGAATTGGAAAACCAAGTGTGCATGACAAAAAAAAACAAAATTAAAAGAAAAAACAACAACTGAAGACACAAGTAAAATTTTTCGATCTTGTTGGGTTAGTACGGGAAGCTGTCAGTAGGTATTTTTTATTGTTGTGAAATATTGACACTCACGCGGTTTAGATGTGCTGATCGAGTTCTAGTTTCATTAGTAAATTCGCCCCTAATCATACACAGAATATTAGAGTAAAGAGATGGGGGCCTGAAAAATCGTCAAGAAAGATTTTTATAAGCCCACCTTTCAACAGACAAGTCAGCACTCTGACTGAGTGACTTTCAATCACAATCTGATTCATTTTGAAGGATATTGCTAATCCATTGCTTATTATGTTCGAAAAAAAAATCTGCTCAACAACGTAAATGATGCAATGAATGTGAAAAATGAAAGCCATTGTTAGTGTTACCAAAATTACCCCGCTGGTGACACTTTTCGAAAAATTTGGATTAGAAATTCACCTAAAGCTATTTAACCCAATTACTGTGCAACGTTTCATGTGACAGATTTGACTGTCAAATGAGTAAAAGCTCAGCGATGCAGAAACGATTCAACTTGATTGACGTTATAATTATGTTGACTCACTATTTGTATTTAATGAGTTTATCTCGTCTTATTCCGGTTTTAATTAATTGTGTTCTTTGTCGTGTTGACACTATTAAGTCTAATATGGTCTAATCAGCCGGCAGTTTCTCTTCCTGTTCGATTAGAACAAATACAGCTTCATCAGCTTTACGAAATCATTAAATGTTTCTTTGTTTTCGTAAATCCAATAGATAATATGCGTCAATATTCGTGTTAGCGTCAAAAAATTTGTCTTCGATTTACTGGGTCTTCGATATTCTAGGTACTCGAAGTCCATTCACAACACAACAGACATTTTTTTATGCAAGTTTGAGACCCTTTGGCTTTTAGGATGCTTCAACAAATAAAATTTTATGTAGGTACAGGCGTTTATTTGTTTGTTTGATCAATTTGCGAGGTTCTCGGTACAGGAAGAGCAGTATAGCGTGAGTGAACTATTAATTTATGCAGTCATCCATAAATTAAATTACAGTTACCGATAAGTCTTGAGCCGCATTCTGATACGTTGAAGAACTGCTATGATTATTTATTTATTTTAATTTTACAAATACAATCTATAAACAGGTTAATGTTTGTTTTGTACCATTAAACCAGAAATGATTTTTATTGGTCTCACTTTCGCTATATCACATTGACATCCTAGATTGCATTTGCGGTCGTCGGAAATAATTTAGTTATTTATATAACTGAGAATGAGAATCTCAGTCATAATGATCAGCCGGTCGATTCTGTTGGAATCTCACCGTGAGAAGTTAGGTGAAGTGAGCTGCCATTCCATCTGTTGCTATAGGGATTGACACTAATGACAGCTCACTTTAAGCTCACTTCACCTGAGTTATCACGGTGAGATTTTTACAGAATAGCACTACTGGATGCAGTAACACCTTCTTTATATAAACGTAGTATCAAACGTCGTAAGTGCAAGCTAAGCTATGTATTGTGCGGTATGGTGTAATGACACACTAAACTTGTCAACTTATCCTCGGTTTATATCAATCATTCATTAATTTGATAAATGGTGATCTGATAACTCAGTTAAAATTACAATGTAACTTCAGTAGTTTCAAAATACGTACATATATCAACCTATAAAATTATATATTTTAAAATATGTGATTATATTATACTTATTTTATAAATCCAATTTAAAATATAATTAATGGAAATACCTACCTATTGTATTTAAAACGAAACATTCCGTGATTAAAATACAAAAACACTGAATGCTATTGTTTAATTTAATTAAAGTAGTTTCAAAATTAACATCCACTTTCTAATTAAAACGTTGTTTTAATTCTAAAAAAATATCCAGAGAAAAAATTTAATTCTTGTGTCTGTTTTGTTCTACGTAAATAAGTATAATAATTCATTACAAATCATTTGGTAGTTTGACATACAGTGAAGAGCTATTCTGCAAAAACTAACAATTCTGCTAACTTTTTCTAGCACGGACGGATACAGAAGTGACTTCGATATTCTGAGGCGCGGACGGATACAGCAGCGGGGTAATTTCGTAACAAAGGTTTTTATTTTGACAGTTCAACAACATTAATTGCGTTATTTAAGTTGTTGAACAGACAAATTTTTCGAACATAAATGTAGCAATGGATACCTAAGCAATATCTTTCAAAATTATTCAGATTACGATTGACTAGCCGCGCCCCGCGGTTTCACATGCATAAGTTTCAATCCCGTGGGAATATCGGGATAAAAAGAAGCCTATATATTAATCCAGGGTGTCAGCTACCTCCATACATGATCAAAATTGGTCCAGCCGTTTGAGCGTGAAGAAGTAACATATAAACACACACACACTCACAAACTTTCGCCTTTATAATATTAGTGTGATAGTGTGTGTTTTACGCAGTTAGGTTCAATTTATTCTAGCGCACAGTCGAAGCGCATCGAAGCGTTAATCTGAAACATAACATAGCAAATTTACCCTTATCTCCACAACGTAATGCACGCGCACCAATCAGCGTTGCTCGCGCTCAGATGCGCAAATTCCGTCGAATGCGTGTGAATTCGCGCGTCTTCTTTTTATCTCAGAAGTAATATGTGCATTACGTTGTGGAGATAAGGTTGAATTTGCTATATTAGGTTTCAGATTAACGCTTCGATGCGCTTCGACTCTGCGCTAGTATAAATTGACCCTTAGGGCACAGGTTAGGGTGCAGAAGTGACTTCGAAAAACGCCGCAATTTTTTTGCGTTCGTTCCTTCAATAAAAAATACGTGAATTTGAACAAGTTACGCGGTTTATTTCAGTACAGATGATTATTATTATCGTCCTGGAAGTTGCGACGCGTGCTGTTAGTTTCCACTCCCGGTTCATTTGTACTGTTTATGTTTACAACTGTTTTATTGCTAACAGCCTGTGATGCCATTGTGATTTTTTGGCAGCATAATAATTAGGTGCCGGTCACCATCCTGTCACATGTTTAGGTTGGAATTTTGATTCGCAGGTAGGTAAAAACTGTCATTATATTTTTAAGACTAGACACAATGATGTCATACGTTACCGATGCCGTATAACCGGAATAATTAGCTAGCACTAGGTAAGTGCTTCACATATTTAGCCATTTTAATTGTGAGAATTTGGACTCCATAAAAATAACGTATCTTTTGGAAAAGCGTTTAAAAATGGATTTAGAACACTTAACGTGTCTTTCTCTACTTACTCAATTGTTTCTCTAAATAACTGTCACACATAACATACATAAGCAGCCTATAACGTTCCCACTGCTGGGCAAAATAATTGTCGAAATTCAAAAATGTCCATCGTTTCTCCACAGGTTTTTTTTATAAACTTCCATTTTCGAAATGTCGTGTATTATGTGATGCCAGCTACTCGTAGATCGCTTTTTAATGCATCCAAAGACAAGCGAGTATAGTTACATGATTTGGTACCTATGCAACGCAGTTGCAGTCATTAGCGGGCTTGTGGCTTCTGCAGTTTATGCAATACTTATGTAATACAACTGCCTATTTGGTTTAGTGGTCGCAAGCGCTACTGCTGAGAATGAGTTCCAGGGTTCGATTTCCAGGTCAAGCAAAGTGTTTTTGGGTTGTATTTCCATTAGTAGCATTAATTTACCAGTAGCAGTCCTGCAGAGTCTGCATGTCAGTAACGTCTTTTCCTAGAACTTGTTCTCAATTCCGGAACTGCTTTTGGGCCAACCCATAAGCAAATTAAGCTATTGCTTAGGGCATCACGTCTCGGAGCACCATTAACTCGTCGATTTTTGGAAAAAATACGAGGCGAATAGTGGACTGGGAGGCTCACAGGCGTGGGCTATCACGTAGGGTATCAAGTAGTCTTAATCCAGCACTGCTTGTTCTTGGTAAAAAGCATGAGGTCCTGGGTTCGATTCTTAAGTCGAGCAAAGCGCCATTAAGTTTTTCAGTAGCAGGAATTTATCAGTAGCAGGCCAGAGTTTGGATTTGTGTGAACGGTTGATGGCAAAAGGCTCGCCCCGTATTACATGGGACTTAACATAACTGGAGAAATGTGGATGTAGGTGTATGTAGTGCAGTATTAACAAATCCTGCATGGTAATTTTGGCTTTAATCCTCCTTCTAAACTCATATTCAACCTTTTTTTTGAACCATAGTCTGTCCAGAAATTTCCATCTGAAATCTTTCAAATTACGAATCGTATTTACGTCAGATGGCATTTTTCACGGTAGAGATGGTGACTTTGAAAATAGCCTTGTCACGAGGAACATGTTTTTTGTGGAATATTAACGCCGAAGTTTGACTGTGAATTTGAGTTGGTTGAATTAATTTAATTGCTGTCGCAATTGGTTTTACTCCTCCGTACCTCGTTATCTATAAATTTAAAAAACTATTTGTGAACATATTTTTCTTCATTTTTGGTATGTATCATTCTATTCTATCTCTTGGTTACAAGTGATTCTGCTTGCTCCACCGGTACTTATTCCTAAATTTTACTTCAGGATAAGGCCCGAATTATGGGCAAGCCGATTTGATCGATTTTTCACTCTACCCTGACTCTCGAGACGAAGTATAAGCTGTTCGCCAGAAGAGCGCCCGCAGCTAGCTGTTGCAGATCTACTTGCTGTTGAGGATCTGCTACCTGATTATTGTTCTGCTCTATTAATCTACGAGGATCCCGAGAACGGACACGAAGACCCCTTTTTTGGGAACAGATACCTTTTTTAGTCTATTCTCATAGTAGATTGTCTAGATATATTTTCCTATCAAAATTGCGTGAATTTTTATCATTCAAATACGGCGGGTGTGCTATTTTAACTTTTTTTCCCTTGGACCGCACAAATTTTAAATCTATCTAATATTTTCTTGATTGCAATCACGTCAATGTAACAAAATTCTCACTTTATTTTTGTCTTTACAAAACCCAAACCTTAAGTATTTCTATTTCATTCATATTCGTATTTATAACCAACGTCACAAGGTATCTTAAAGTAATCTTTTTTCTTAATTTTTTTATACTAAATTATTGTATTTGGAATTTTTTATTTTTACAACAAAATTATACGTAATGGTAGTGAAATTGTGAAGTCACCGCGTTTTATTTCGCTACAAATGGCGCCCGAAGTAAAAGTAAGTACTTTTATTGATTCTAATTACTAAATTAACCTTTTTTTTGCTGTCGTGAGGGTGATTGCTCCTTCCGAGCAAATTTTAATCTTTCATTTCTGTTTTTACGATTTCAGGTGCAGGAATAGTGGAATTTATTCTCATTCTGTCAAACAAGATCGTTGCTATGGTTACCAGGGATATGCTGTGATTGACAACTTCTGTTAACCCTTCCTTTGCTGATGGTGTTCTTTACTTTAATGTGCTGTGTTGTGATGTAATATTATCAATAATTTTGTAGAACCATAAAACATATAAAAACGCTTTTATTTTTTCCCTTTAAATACATGTTTATCCTGGGTTTTATTCCGTTCTTTAGATAGAAGTAGTTAGTATCCTGTAGTGTGTGTTTGGTGTGTGAATGTTTTAGGCTTCGTGACTAAGGTAAGCGTTCTATGCACGGTTGACTGCTTGATTCTATTTATCTTTTTTGATTCTAGCCCAGCTGTACTTATTTCTGTTTTGGTGCTGTTGGTTTCCTAGGTTCTATTTGTTTTTTCTTTAAATTCTTAGCTCAGCCGTTCCTGTGAAGTCACGTCGTCGTACCATTCCTCCATCAGCCATATTACTCGATATCTATATACTGCGTGGAATTTGACCTGTATATTTTTTGGAGATTATCTTTACTGTGGCAGTTGAAGGTTAGATATATTTTTGGGGTTGCCTGGCTGTCTTCGTTTTCTTTTCATCTTTAGCCTTTCTATTCGTTTAATGTTAGTTTGTTAGGGTCTGATGGCATTTTATTTTCAACTTTTTTTTTTCTGATATTGTGCCGTTCAGTTCCCCAGCAGACTAATCACTAAACTGACTCTTTCTCAAGTATATTCATACTATCAGATTTGCGTATTTAGTTTTGTTTTATCCTTATTGCATTCTAACATAGCAGATGAAGGTTATTCCCATCTTTATATAAGTAATAAATACTTTTTAGAACATACATTTTCTAAAATCGTCTTTGGGGCTTGTTTTCAATTTACAGAATTCTTTCTATCTTTCAAACCGTTTTACATAATTCAAACGGTAATCTTAGTTTTAATCGTATTCCTCTCATATGACACTAACATTATGTAAATATTCCTATAAAGAAAAAAACTCTTTTTCAAGTTACGTAATTATGTATTTCATACTTTTTCTCAATAATTCTTAAATTTTCTACTTTTATTACTCCTATCAGATTCTAATACGAGAGACTAATAAACAGTCCGTATTTTGAGTTTCATCTTTTTTAACCGATTTCGAAAAAGGAAGTTCTGATTTTTTAACCGACTTCGAAAAAGGAGGTTCTTGTTTTTTTTAACCGACTTCGAAAAAGGAGGTTCTGATTTTTAACCGACTTCGAAAAAGGGAGGTTCTGATTTTTTTAAATTTACGATTTCCTTTTTCTATTTACTGTGACAATGATAAGTCCTTATGGTTCCTACCCGTGCGTATGGTCAGACTCTAAGCCACAATTAAGCTGAAAGTCGGTCCCAAACACGCGTAGAACCATTCTTCCCTTGTCGGGGTCTGTGCGGTTATAAAATTTTTTTTTCACGATAGTTTAACATTCGTACTAATAGTCAGACTCAAGGCGTAGTATATTTAGCCGAAAGTCGGACTCAGTACGCATCGAACTTATCATGCTTATCAGAGGTTTATGCGAAAGTCGCTGATAATCTTTCTATGGCCTTCCTTCGTAATTCTCGAGCTTACAATACGCATCGTTCAGCCATCACGCTGAATGTTGGTGATACTGTATGGAGAAAGAATTTTTCTAGATCGTCTGGAGATGATTATTTTTCTGGAAAGCTAGCTCCTCGTTTTATTAAATGCCGTGGACAAAAATAAGAAAAATAAAGAAATAGGTTTATTTCTTTATTTTTCTTATTTTTGTCCAACTGTTTAGTCTAGGTTAGGTCTATTGCTATTAGGGTTCTTATGCCTCAGAATATTTTTTTTTTTTTTCTCTTTTCCTTACTTTTCTTTTCTCTGTCTCACATATTTTTTTTGGAAAGGGGGTACTGCAGTATTAACAAATCCTGCATGGTAATTTTGGCTTTAATCCTCCTTCTAAACTCATATTCAACCTTTTTTTTGAACCATAGTCTGTCCAGAAATTTCCATCTGAAATCTTTCAAATTACGAATCGTATTTACGTCAGATGGCATTTTTCACGGTAGAGATGGTGACTTTGAAAATAGCCTTGTCACGAGGAACATGTTTTTTGTGGAATATTAACGCCGAAGTTTGACTGTGAATTTGAGTTGGTTGAATTAATTTAATTGCTGTCGCAATTGGTTTTACTCCTCCGTACCTCGTTATCTATAAATTTAAAAAACTATTTGTGAACATATTTTTCTTCATTTTTGGTATGTATCATTCTATTCTATCTCTTGGTTACAAGTGATTCTGCTTGCTCCACCGGTACTTATTCCTAAATTTTACTTCAGGATAAGGCCCGAATTATGGGCAAGCCGATTTGATCGATTTTTCACTCTACCCTGACTCTCGAGACGAAGTATAAGCTGTTCGCCAGAAGAGCGCCCGCAGCTAGCTGTTGCAGATCTACTTGCTGTTGAGGATCTGCTACCTGATTATTGTTCTGCTCTATTAATCTACGAGGATCCCGAGAACGGACACGAAGACCCCTTTTTTGGGAACAGATACCTTTTTTAGTCTATTCTCATAGTAGATTGTCTAGATATATTTTCCTATCAAAATTGCGTGAATTTTTATCATTCAAATACGGCGGGTGTGCTATTTTAACTTTTTTTCCCTTGGACCGCACAAATTTTAAATCTATCTAATATTTTCTTGATTGCAATCACGTCAATGTAACAAAATTTTCACTTTATTTTTGTCTTTACAAAACCCAAACCTTAAGTATTTCTATTTCATTCATATTCGTATTTATAACCAACGTCACAAGGTATCTTAAAGTAATCTTTTTTCTTAATTTTTTTATACTAAATTATTGTATTTGAATTTTTTATTTATACAACAAAATTATACGTAATGGTAGTGAAATTGTGAAGTCACCGCGTTTTATTTCGCTACAGTAGGTACACCTGGTACCTCTGCTAGCTCTTCGGGGTATACAGGCAGGCGTGAAGTTAATATAAAACATGTAGGTAATAATCGACCATATATAGCTTCTCATCATCGTTTAGTAATAATGGTATAACTCGCGTGATCTGTTCAAGGTTGTTTTAGAAAGTATTTTACATAAAATGCCTTAAAAGTTAAGCAGCCCTGGCCCTTATGTTAGGCAGTTCGTGATACGTATGCATTTTGACGTTGGCCATAAATTAAATATTTATAGGATACTTAATTATACCTAGGCTACTTAACCGCCATAAAATAGAACTGTTAATTGATATAATTAGAGTAGTGTCTGGCTGGCTCTATAACAGCCGCACGGGTCGATTGATCAGGTTAAGCTATACGCTTGCGGCAGCTGGTCCGTGGATGGGTGACCATCTTTACATACCGAGACCGCTCCGTGGCTGGCTGTCATTCGTGGATCTTTGACAGTCGTTACGGGTAGTCAGAAGCCCGAAAGTCTGACAACCAGTCTTACCAAGGGGTATCGTATTACCCGGTAACTGGGTTATATGGAGGTCAGATAAGCAGTCGCTCTATGTAAAATACTGGTATATAGCTGGATCCGGTTAGACTGGAAGCCGACCCCAAAATAATTGGGAAAAAGCTAGGCGGATGATGGGTGTCTGCGTGGTAAAAATCTTTAGTGTTAAGGCGAAAGCGACAGGGTAGTCCGCTAAAATCAAATTTTCTTAGGTTTTTTGCAATTGCTGGTCTTGATTTGTGATGATTATAATTCGCGAGTCGCGACAATCTGACACTGACCTGCAAATTGCAATAAACGTAAGAAAATTTGAATAGTGCTTTCTACCCTGCGGTTCCCTCTTAATCCACAACGAAAGTCGGCTAACACTTCAGATTTTTACCTACACTACACTACACAATGTGATTCATTGAAACTAGACTGAAAATCAGCACTTTTAGAACGTAAAAAATATATAAGAGAGTCTCCTAATGCCCGTCCATGCATCTCCAAATGCCCGCCCTGTAACGTGAACCACTTTTTAGTGCTTTAGCTGGGAGGAAGTGGCGCTACAAACTTCCCAGCGCACAGCACATGATCTACAGCGCGGTCACTGTCGGACAGCGGACTGCATAGAAAAGAAAGAGAAGCGCGATGACACAACGCTGGTAATTTATTGCAAAAAATGAAGTAATTATCTATTTACAAAAAATAATCCATCACTGAATGCAGTTTGGCATTAGAAATTAATGAAGGGATAAAAGACAATTAAGAGGTGTATTTGAAGATTTTTTTGATGCCTTAATGTATGTTTAATTATGATTAAACTATAATTTTTTTTTTGGTCAGAGTTTATGGTTTAAGAGATACACTGCTTTAAAAAACCAACTTTTTGACCGTTTTCAAGCAAAGTAATCCGTTATCAATTGGGTTACCTACGTTTTAAATCTAAATTAAACTTGATTATACTTTGTGAATATAATATTAGCATATAAATTAGAGTTTGGCTAGAAACTTAGGTTATTGACAGGCAGAATATTATTTAGAGTTTGGCTATTAGGTCAATGACAGACAAGGAATGGCAGTTACACATTAATTCAACGGACTAAACTCAGACAAATAAAGTGAAGCCGGTTTCGTAAACATGGTGTGCACTTAAGTGAGGTGTAGTTCGATTGTAAATGGTTGTAATTGTGTGCGTGTGAGCGTGTATGCACAAAACGGCGGTTTAGTTTTGGCAAGCTTGTCTGTATCGTTCTCAGCGCTCTTTCTTGATTTTTTATTTGGTCTGAGGGTCTAAATAGGTAACATTCAAATATTTTGGCCAACGACTTAATAAGACCAACTACCTTATTCAGGTAAGTATTGATAAATTGCTTGAAGCGGGTGGAACTACTCGAAAATGGCACTCTAATTCTAATAACTCTTTGAAAGGCGCAATTATGTTGACAGCTGATTAAGCACTTCCAATGAGATGGCACATGCTATTCACTACGTTTATTGTGAATGGTTGTCATTAGATAATCCATAAACGATGGTGCTACGGTAGAGTAGAAAGTTATGAAAGTGGCAGCGATAGTGCAGCACTCTCAAGAAGGTATTGCGTAGGTATCTATTGTTCGTGCGCCGTCAGTTGGGGCTGGTCATCACTTGGCTGCCTCGGCTTATTTTTAATTATTTTATTTTTGGATTGTTGTTTTGTTAAGGACTATTCGCTGTACTTAGAAATGCTGTAATTAGAAATTCAACATTAATTATTTAAAAGAGTGTCCATGGAGTTTCTTGCGCGTTCTTCTCCATAGGTACCTACGCTTTAGAATGGGCAACTAGCTTCATATTTTCTGACTGACCGACTTCTTGACAATTCAAAAGTGCCTGTAAATGGTTTAACTGAAATAAATGCTTTGAGTTTGAGTTTTCTTTATTAAATTACGTTAAAGCTAAAGTTATGGATGAGCAGTGATGGCCCAGTGGTAACAGCCGCGAGTGACTTTGTGAAAATTATTTCATGCCAGCACCATTGCTCTCAAAACGGTGAAGGAAAACATCGTGAGCAAACCGGCATGTCCTAGAACCAAAAATTCAAAGACATGCGACGTCTACCAACCCGCACTGGACCCGCGTGGTGGATTATGGCCCACTCCCTCTCACAGGGAGGAGGTCAGTGTCCCAGCAGTGGTGACAGTACAGGCTAATTATGTAAAGTTATGGTTTTCTAAGACTGCGGTGGCTTGACATGGCTTCCGCAATTTACCGTCGAATGACCTCATTGAAGCTTTATATACGAAAGCAAGTTGGTTTGTTTCTCTAGAGAGCGTTTTTTGACACCGTGAAGTCAAACCCTGCTTCCATCATTTTCATGACGGCCGTCACTGCGGCCACCGCTGCCACCGCTCTAGTAGGTACAAAACCGTAGCTTTAGACGCCATGCTTAGTGTATCATCATCTGCCTAGCCTTTTCCCAACTATGTTGGGGTCAGCTTCCAGTCCGGATGCAGCTGAATACCGGCGTTTTACATAGAGCGACTGCCTATCTGACCTCCACAACCCAGTTACTGGGTAGGTAATACGATACTCTTTGGTAAGACTGATTATCAGACTTTCGGGCTTCTGACTACCAGTAACGACTGTCAATCTACGAATGACAGCTGGGATCAACGGCTTAACGTGCTTTTCGAGCCACGGAGGGGTCTCGGTATGTAAAGATGGTCACCCGTCCATAGACCAACCGCGGCAAGCGAAGCTTAACCTGATCGATTGACCTGTGCGGCTATTATTATTTAGCAACGAGCTTGGTGTATCAACTTCGTAATTACTTTGCCTACAAAATCACTTTTAACAACAATTCCCGAAGAAGTGTTTATGGCCCCAATTATTTGTACAGACGCCAGCACATCAACCTACTACAATCTGTCAAATTTCTTTGATAGATTTTCAACTTTATCGCTACACCGTAAGGTTCAAGGTTGATTGGGAAAATCTGACAGTATGGGGTAGCTTGATGTGCTGGCGTCTGTACATTAAATACCAAGTGGTTGGAAAGACTTGACAACAGTCAGTGGCGGCTTTACACATTACTAGTACATAGTAATGTACTAGAAATATTTCGGAACCGGAATCGGAGGTTTAAATTTGGTTGATCGGAATCGGAACCGGAACCGGGGTAGAAGTAGAAGAAAGTTTGTGTTTTTTATCTATATTTATTTAGGGGCTTTTATCAAAGATATGTCAGCCCCATCGTACCCTTTTACATAGAAGAAAGATGTGTTAAGAGGCCTTCCCTTACCACATCCTTCTTCTACTTTCTTCTAACATCCACAAATAAAACAATAAACTGAGACTTCGAGCGCGACCGTGTTTAAAATAAACAAACATTACCCTGGCGAGTTTGTAGGCGCTCTAGTCACGCACGTGTAACACGCGTTTAGAACTTCGGTACAACTCCGATTTAAAATTATCGGAATCGGAAGTGTAAAATTAATCGGAAGACTTTTCGGAATTGGAACCGAAGCTCCGTAACATCCCTGCTGTGTTAACGCAGGTAGCTACCTACCATAGCGATACTAAATAACTATATAGAAAGAGAAGAGGAGAAGGGCGGGCGTACCTATTGAGGGACTGTCTTATGTAATTATTACGTTAAAAAAGTGCTGATTGTCAGCCTAGTTTGAATGACTTAATTCTGATTTTGATAGTACCTACTTACTCAATTAACATCAAATGTTATAACAATATAAAGTCTTCGTGGGACAGCCGGTTGGGACCAAGTTCCTTTCATTGTAAATTATGTATTAGGTAAATAACAAGCACAATGAAAAAATGAATGATGGATGATGAATGAATGATATTAGTAAGTACAAAAAAAAAAAAAAAAAAGGAGCTACGTCTGCCAACAAACTGCTTTGTAGTTTGGCGGAGGTAAAAATATCTTGTTTAAAATTATTTCTGTGAATAAACACTTTTTTTTTTTTTTTTTTTTTTAATAAATTAACCTTGCTAAAAAGAAACTAAAAGCAAAAATTAAAATAAATACTTATACGAAAGCAAAATTGTGACGACTGACGGTCAAAATGTCTCATTACTTTGAGCAACCTTTATAAATAAAGGGTAAAACGTTAACAAAGGACGCGGCAAATTGTTGTATAATTTTATTAACGTTTTCATTACAAATTCAACTTTACTAACAAGTGCTTGGAATGCGCTGCAGTCAGATAGATTACAAAATAATTAAAACACTCTTGTATTACATAAAAGAATGCAGTTCTCGTTTTATAGTGGTGACTCTAGACAGACGTTGTTCCACTGAAGAAATATTAAACTAAGCACTTCCTACTTGTGTTATAAATTACTTCATTTAATCAAACTTACCTAACTATGTAGAGACAGTCCAGCTATCTAATTGCGTAACTCTAACACACTATTAATCACAATCTGAATCATTTGAGGGCAATTGAGGGATATTGATAATCCATTGGTTCATATGTTCGAAAAGTTTGTCAGCGCAACAGCGTAAATAAGTCGATGAATGTCTCAAAATGAAAGCCGTTGCTACTGTTGATGTGTTACGCAATTTACCTCGCCCGACTTTCCAGAGACAATTATTAAAATGAAAAAAAAAAAGTAAAAATAATGTCTTAATTTTCAAAAGCGTTGCAAACTTGCTATTAGCTAAGCAACATTATATTTTGTTTTAATTGTCAGACACAGACATATTAATCATCACCTAGTATAAAATTTATTCTTTTGTCGACCAGCAAGATAAAAGGAAGGTACGGTCAGCAAAAAAGTCAGTTAACATTTGATGTTACTTTTATTTAACGTCAAAATGTAATTTGATACAAAACTAATCGATAGTTTTAAGTAGGTTGATATTTCATGTAACCAAGACTTTTATTTACTTACAAACCTATAGGTAATTAATGAAAAACCAATGGTTCCAACCCAAAGTTCATTTAGGTTAGGAACCCACTCATATTTAATAGGTACTTACATATTTTGAAAGTTTTAAGAGGATCGCCCTTCCAAGTACGCGCACAAAACCTTTAAAATCACAATGTTGCCATCAATAAAAAAGTAAATGCGTAACCATAATAAAAAAAAACACGTTTCCTAACCGCATATGAAAGTGAAGGTAACACAATTTAAAAAAAAGAACTTCAGTCTCACCATGATCGGTAGCTGTCTGTTGACACAACGATCACTGCTTCACGATCGCAATGGGCTTACATTCGCGTAGATTATGACTCAATCACTGCATGATACGAAAATTGAGATGTAATTCTGTAGATAGAGCACAGCTGTAGTGTAGTGTACAACATAACCTCACGCCATGTTACCCCAAAGGGTTGGGAAGAGGTGTATGTACCTTTAGTACACTGACCCACATTTCGCCAGTTTTGTTTATGGGAGAAGCGAAAGAAAGTAAAATGGTAGCTAAACTCATAATTTGCAGGTTGTCAGGCTGTCCGGCTGTATGTTGATTAAAATATGATTCGCAAGCGCAACAAATATAACTTTACAGAATAATAATCATTAATAAATCCCTCTAAGTTCATTATAATCCTATCGATTTATATTTCCAACATTCATTCAATAGGAGTCCCTGCATCCCCCTTAAGTCCCATGTGATAGCGGGCGAGTCTATTGCCATCAATTACCGGGCACAAATCCAGACTACGGGCTTCTAATGAAAAATCTCAGATGAAAAAACCGTCTGTAAAGATGTGACGAAAAACACAGCAGAGATTATTCATCGATTACTATAACCAAGTCACTGCGAGTTATGGCGGTGTTGAACGATTACGGAAAGGTATGTAGGTAGTTACTCTGTCTACTCTGAACACTTGGATAGCCAGCTCCGCCATCACCTTGGTAACGGGCTAACATTTTAAGGATTCGGTACCTAATGGGTGCCAATGGGAGTCTATTTCTAAGGCTCCGCTGTCCATTCGTCCATCCGTCTGTCACAGCGCTGTATCTCTTGAACCGTAATATGTAAACACTTGAAATTTTCACAGAGTATCTACTACTATGACCGCTATAACAAAAAATTAAATAAAGCTAAAAATGAAAGGAGGTCCTACATACAATAAACGTGTTTTTTTCGCCGTTTTTGTAAGTCGGTACGGAACGCGAGTAGTTTTAACCACGACATGAGCTAAAATTCTCATCTCGTTCGACCCGATAGAGAAGAAAATGCTCCAATTTTTTTTTTTTTTTTTATAAATGGCATCTCGCAGTTCATTCTTTATGAGGATGGCTACTGCTTAACCGGACTTTCCTGTGGATGCCTCGAATTAAGGCCTCCAGCCAGGGCAAACAATAACTTAAAAACTAAGCGACAGCGCTAAGGGTAACCCCCTGCGGGGTTCGGACCTCGGCTCAGGGCGTCGCTCAAATGCTCCAAATGAACTGCCTATGTAGATATACTATAATTTTCATAATCGTGATCATGACGTAACATTATCGATTTTACCTCCATAATAATTAATACCTACTGTATGATATTATGTCTATGGTTATCGCGTGTGCAGTAATGTTGACAACCTCTGCTCGCCAGTTACTGCGAAATCGAAACATTTTGTAATAGTCACTTGCTTCACGTCATCTGACAGTAACTCCCAGGAGCGGTGTACAGACGCCAGCACATCAAGGTACACCAAACTGTCAAATTTTCCCAATCAACCTTGAACCTTATGAAGTAGTGATAAAGTTGAAAATCTATCAAATGAATTTGACAGATTGTAGTAGGTTGATGTGCTGGCGTTTGTACCAAGTTGGGAAAACGTACTTAGATTCACAAATGCCGTAATTACAGACACAATTAAAAAGCCATTGTGTCTCGCGTAGATCTACGTTCCGGAATACGAAGGGTTAAAATGCGCTTAAAACACTTAGAAGTTATCTTAACTATTTTAGAGTTTTATTAAAACTGTCTATTGCTCAAGTGAAGGGCGCGAAGTTATTCAATGGGTTATTCTGTTATCAGTTTTCCATTCTACGAATTGATTTATTAGTTTAATTAGCATACGTATACTAATTGCACTTGTATAACGGGCCTACGTTTTTGACGATAAATATAAATGTCTGTGGTCTTTCCATTCGTATTTAATTAGCAAACATTTTCAATGGACGATCACAAATGAAAGTATCAAGTAGGTAGGTACAGCCCAATCGTATAGGTACGTATGTACCTACCTACCTACATATTGTTTTTTTTTTTACAAAAGGCACTTTCGAAATCCAAGTCCACCTATGTTTCGAAATTCTCGTTTTGAATGAACTAAGAAAAATTAATTACCAGCTATATAGTCACTTGGATAAATTGGTGAATTTGCCATTTTAAGTTTGTTTTTCATTGTCGTATCTACCGGTATTACGAATTTATATAATTGTTATTGTTTGAGGTCACTCACTTGATCAATAAAATTAATTTAAAATCGGACATCAATGTAAACAGCCTTAGCAACGATTGATTTCAAATTCAAAAAAGTTAACAAACGACGGAAAATTACAGTGGAACCTGAATCAAATTCAGAATATAAGTAGGCAACTTGACACCATAAACTTAAGAGAGTTTAAGACGCTACGGCATTTCATACAAACTTTAAAGCCCTTGTTTTTCGAAATTAATGAACCGATTTTAATGAAACTTCATACAAAGCAGGATACAAAGGTCTTAAAAGTTACTCAAGAACATTTTCGAGGTAAGAAACAAACAAACATACTTTCGCATTTATAACATTAACTAGTTAGGATTCTATTAATAAATATTTGTTACGGCCGCGAATCATATTATTTAGATCAACCTACAACCTGGGGGCCTAAGAAGGCCACTTTGGCAGAATCATATAACAAATCATATCACGCAATTCATCTGTTTGACAGTTTCACACCTATAGGTATGTATATCCCTGAAGGGTTAGGCAGAGGTGTAGGTACCCATAGCATTTTACGAATCTCCATACAAAACTGTCATACAGATGAAATTGCGTGATATGAATTGTTTTATGATTCTGCCAAAGTGGCCTTTTTAGGCCCCCTGATATTGACCTGCAAATTGCAAAAAAACGTAAGAAAATTGGTAAGTATGTCGCGTGCTACCCTGACGCTTTCGCCTAAATGGGTTTTTGTATGAAAATGCATGGCCATAGATATAAGAAAGAAGTTTTTTACATTTCTATGTGCTTGGCCCTTCGTCGGTATGCTAACGGTCAGTTGCCATAAACAATGATTAGGTAAGGGCGACGCATAATTTTTTGATGTTGCGTTGTGAAATAAACGTTCCACTGCATGGTTTCTCCTTCCATTTACGATTCAGATCAATAAACAAACAATACCTATTATGAAATATTCATCATCTGAAAGCAGTAAACGAAATTCGTTCACTGTCTGAAAGATGACTTTTATCTTCATGTAACTTGTCAGTTGTCAGCAATCTAGTAATATAAATGTCAATGAGAGGGCTGATTTTTCAATCATCCAAAAACTATCCGAGGAATAATTTTAAATTTTTGACTGTCACTTCATACAAAAACTGTCAAACGTCAATTTAATTCCTCGAATAAAAGTTATTATATTCGTCATCCCGCTCTTTTTCTAACCATATAATTATTTACACAGTCCATGCCTCTTTCATTTCTCCTTTCACTTGTTTTCCAACATAATACTAGGTACCAAATTGCATTCCGGTTTGACATTATCATGTTTACGTAATCATCAGGGCAGCTTGGAACGCATTGATTTTTAGAATGCATTATGCAAGTTTATGCATTTTTAATCAAAAGTAGTCTGGGTCAAATAATTTATAGTAATTTTGAAAAAGTGGGGCAAGGTCTTTGCAATCTAAGGGTCTCCCCACATTTATCGACGCGGAATCGGCTAACACCGGTCAAAAAAGCCTTTATGTCTACGTAATAAGGGTGTTACTAATACCATTCACATCGGCTCGGCTCGGACGACGCGTCGCGAGGCCGGCCGACGGCGAAACGAGCCATTTGTCGAGTATTGTGGTGATACGCACTCGGCTTAAGCCGATTCCGCGTCGATAAATGTGGGGAGACCCTTATGCAATGATCTTGCACTCTAATGCAATGATCTTGCCCCAGCAGAGGATATAATAAATTGAATTATAGCCTTTATTGTGGGTATATCAAGTTATATTATAATGTATGTGACATAATACAACATCACGCTTTTATGCAGAAAAGGAGTAGGCAAAGGTGTAGTCATGACAATTCAGCCTCATATTGAGAAATTCCTAATAAAAAAAAGACTGCCAGACACTTGGTCGAACCCAAAACCTCATGCTGCCGCGCTCAGCAGTATACTACTGTGGGGTAACTGCGTACTTAACACAGTATCAGAAGTATCAGAAGCAATGGGTTTTATTTTGACAGTTCAACAACATTCATTGCGTTATTTACGTTGTTGAACAGACAAATTTTTCGAACATATGAAGCAATGGATAGCAAATATCCTTCAAATTGGACAAAGTGATTCAAATTGAGATCGATAGTGTGTTACCAATATCCATTGATGTATAAAATTAGGAAGATAGGCCACTCACTAACATCACGCAAACATTAAATGGACTAGAAACACTTAGATGTAAACACACCCACAGAACTACCTACATTTCCCGATGTCGTGCGTCATGTGCTCAACAGCCGAAATAGAGGGACATATTACGCGGGCTGTAGCGGGAACGAGATAGCAATAATTGTCACTGTTACGTACCCATGCCACTTGTATCCACGTGACGCAATTTATACTAGTATTTCACATGGACGCTGCCTCTCTCTCTGCCTGGGAAGCCTATCTGACCTCCTCAACCCACATACCGAGTAACACGATACCCCTTGGTAAGATTAGTTGTCAGACTTTAACATTTGAGAAGAGATACTTAATGTATGCATCTGTTGTGCATGTAAGTAGGTATGTGTGCATTATAATAACAGACAAGTTTGCCAAATTAAACAAAGGCTTTGTTGTAATCGAGCACAATCTTCAAGTAGGTACTTGCAAGCTGTTTTTTGTGTACCATTGTTATGTAGTTAATTTGATAATTTCAATGACACCCCAAACTCGTTTGGCTGGCCATTATTCGTTCACGTAAAAAAATTCCAAATTCCGACATTTTAAAATGAAGCTGCTTTAAAGTAATTTTGCCTTGCATTAAGGCCTATAATGTACACAGACCTCCTCTCGTCGAGAGGGAGTGGGCTGTAATATACTACGCGGGCCCAGCGCGAGTTGGTAGATGTGGAAACCAGCATGTCCTAGAACCAACAATTGGAAGACTTGTTCTTCGAATTTTTGGTTCTAGGACATGCTGGTTTCCTCACGATTTTTTCCTTCATCGTTTTGAGAGCAGTGGTGATGAAATGATCTACACAAAGTAAATCGCCTGCCTGTCTTCGAACCCACGACCTCACGACCTACAACTCGTAAGTCGGGGCCGTTACCACTGGGTCACCACTGCACTCCATTGCCTTGCATTGCTTGACTTTAATTAAGGTCAACTTAATGAAGCATTCATAACTAGTTTGTAGTTTTATTCAGTAGCCTTTGATACCTCAGTGTATGAATAATGTTAGGACTAAATTATACCTCTTCATGTTTACCTACACAAGGATGACGTACCTACGTAAACACAGCTTAGGTAGGTAGGTAGCTATTGGATAAATTCTATGGATTAATTGAATGGTATTAACAGTCAAAATTGGTGTAATTATTTATTTAAGTACCTATACATAATTATGTCCTGGATACCTACCGCGAGCTCTTAACGCGATCCACTTTAGGACCTAAACTGAACTGTTCTTCTAATTCGTACCATGACGTCAGTTTAACGATTCAATTTAGGCCGTGCCATCTGGATACCTACCACGAGCTCATAACGCTCATTCACTTTCAACGATCCAAATGCCGCTGAGCGTATTGGACGTCATGGTACGACGACTTTGATCGATGCAGTTTAAGAACCTAAACTGAAATGTCTTGCTTTTGAATCGTTTTTAAATAGATCATGGTAGGCCTCCTGTTAGAATCAGAGGAATGCTACGCTACGTTTTAGAATGGGCTAGTTGCCCATTCTTCTTCTACTTCAACTTTCTGACTAACTGACAGACTATTTGACAATTCAAGTGCCTGGTATACTTAAATGGTTTTGGTCTTTAATGGTTTAATGGTAAATAGCGGGGTAATTGTGTAACACACTAACAGCAAGAATGGTTTTCTTTTTGACAGTTCAGCAATATTCATTGCGTTATTTACGTTGCTGAGTAGACGAATTTTTCGAACATATGAAGGAATGGATTAACAATATCCTTCAAAATGGTTCAGATTCTAATTTATAGTGTGTTGCGCGTTATGAATGCTATATGAATAAAACGCCTTTTTATATATAAAACTTAAACCCCATAATACCTTTACCTTCATAGCTTGTTCAAAGTCAAAGTCAAAGTCAAAGCATTTATTTCAAATAGGCACATAAAAGGCACTTTTGAACGTCAAAAATTACAATGAAATAGAATTGATTCTAGTCGCCCCTTCCAAAAGGTAGTTTTCGTATGGAGAAGAATGGGCAAAAACTCCACCGTTACTCTTTTAAAATGTTTTACAATATTTTGCATACATTAATTATATAATAAAATAATATGTGAAGACGATGCACCTAAAATAAAATTACTATACCACAATAGGTAAAATAATTATAAATGAAACTTGTATGTTGTTATTGTTAGATACCTACCACCTTCTTAAGGTAGATAAAGCACCACAGAGATGTTACGATATAATTTTCATAATATTGGAACTGCGCATGTATGTTCAGATATAATTTACATATCTATTTTCTTATCTTATACTTACCTAATGTTGCTAATGTTCTTTAATACAAATATATAATAATAATCCATAGTAAGTAATATTATAAATTCGAAAGTAACTCTGTCTGTCTGTATGTTACCTTTTCACGCCTAAACCACTGTACGGATTTCGGTAAAATTTGGCAGAGAGATAGATTGTATCCCGGGGAAGGACATAGGATAGTTTTTATCGACATACCTCGCGGGCGAAGCGGGCGGAAGCTAGTAATATATATACAAGTATTATAATACAGTAGTAAATGCAGTTAGAGGAAAACCAATAAGTAGATAACAAACCATGGGACCACCAACTCATAGACTTATAAAAAAAGATTTTTATTTTATCTATATATTTATTTTAATTAAGTACCTACACCCACCTTATACAGGGAACAGCTGTTTTTTTTTTTGCGATTTCAGGTTTGTTCCCATAGTAAAAGTTGTTCATAATGATGAGTACAATCTCCCATTTCGATTTGTCGCATGTTTTCAATTTCACCCTGTATATAGGTACGTACAGTGAGTTAAATTAGGATAATGGTGCCGATTCTCTTGTCACAAATGCCCCTAAACTAGACTAAAAATCACCAAAATTTAGTTTATTCCTGTCAAACGACGATTTCCCATTCTGAAATTGACTAAAGTGACACAACTTAACTAGTTATCTATTTTAGTTTGACAGCAGATTTATTAATCTATTGAAAATGGCAATTTTGCTATTAGGTATGTATTTGACGTTTTTCACCTAAAATTTTGATATCGCGATTAAAAATGTGTGGAATAAAATTAGTTGTCATGAACTAAAATTCACTCCAACACCTCGACGTCAGGTGCAAAAACAGTAGGTAGGTACCTGCTACCTACTGTAACTTTTTTTTGCTTTTGCTTATTCTCGAAAAATATGGTGTCCTATCGCAAAAATAATGAAAATTTCGACCCCTTTATATAGCCAATAAACCCCAAAAACTGGAAATGTATAGCTTGTGTACAAGAGAATCTGCACCAATAGGTAGATATCTATACGAAAAAAAAATTACATAACTTTTTACCTAATATCTAATTATCGCTGATTAATTAGGTACAGACGCCAGCACATCAACCTACCCGAAACTGACAAATATTCCCAATTAACTTTGAACCTAATGCTTTAGCGATAAAGTTGAAAATCTATCAAAGAAATTTGACAGATTGTAGTAGCTTGATGTGCTGGCGTCTGTACCTATAATCAGCCTACATAAGCATCTACGTTACGAATTTAATGAAAGACTTTGTTTCCATACAGTTTTATCTCCAAATCGCTTTATGATAACAGAATTTCTGTTCCTAGATAAGTGTTAACCTACCTAACATTTAAAATATATCTATACCAATCAGTTGCGCATCGTTGCGTTTTCCTAAGTGCAGACGTTATCTGCGGCCGGACTCCGGACTATCGTTATTGCAAGACATCTATGAATCGATAGAAGCTGTGCTTGCGTTTTCGTCCACAAATAAGTAGGCCTTTTAGAAACTTTACAAACATGATTGTAGTTAGTATGCGAGAGATTTCTGTTTTCAACCATGAGCATCATAAAATTTTAATTTGTTTTGTTTTATAACTTAGACTAAAGGACAATGAGAAATGGTGGGCCCACATCTTAATAGAAATAAGATACTCATGAATGAATAGGTACTTTTATGCAGAATAAAACTTAGTATTACGACTAAGGTTAAAAGTCAGTAATTTCGAAGTGAAACTAACTATTATACTGCCATAAATATGATCCCAATCTAAGCAATTAATAATCCTAGTTTACTTCACATCACCCAGACTCGGACGGCATGGTTGGCGCTGCGTGTCGCGGGTTCGATTCCCGCACGGAACAAATATTTGTATGACCTATAAGTAGTGTTCTGGGTCTGGCTGTTTGTTTATGTGAGTTAAAAGTTTGTAAACGCGGGTGCGTCACGGATTACAGGGAATACAGGAGAAATTTCGAGTGTTTTTTTTAATTTACCTTCAATTTTTTTTCATTTGTTTTTACCAAAGTTGGGGAATAATTTTATGATTGTGTAAGTAGACGCAATTGCCGTAGAGTAACTAAGACCAGTTTTGTAACCTACTGATACCGATTCCAGCCTAAGTTGCTGACAAAGAATTTAGAGCACTACGTACCTACATAAACAAAATTGTTATCTACCAACACTAAACGCGATTTCTATAGCATTAACCGCGTAAACACTGTAAAAATATCACAGATTCTTGATAAAAATAAAGACGGTTTACATAAAACATACCTTCATCAAAGCGAAACGCTGATCATCGTCAATTCCAACAACAGCATTAGAAGAAGGTGCCATTTTCACAAACCGCTACGAGTTTAATATCGATAGTTTTCGATGTACTTATCGCGATTGATAAAAAATATAGAGTACGTACAACACTCGCGAGCGCGCGCGAACGAGTGAGCGACTCTTGAGTGAGCTAGGCGTTTCGAATCGCGTTCGCGGACTTCGAATCAAAATTGAAAGCCCGTTTCGTGGTAGGGAGTAGTTTGTGCGTAGTAGAGGTTTCATACCGCATGTGTTTTGTTTACGATTGAATCATCACCATATGTAACGTATCAACTAGCTTCATATTTTCTGACTGACCGACTTCTTGACAATTCAAAAGTGCCTGTAAATGGTTTAATTGAAATAAATGCTTTGAGTTTGATACTAATATCTATGTCGCAGCCAACTGGTTAAATTAGCCGTTCAGTTGACTGCCTGGCCTTTAGAAGTAGTGCTCCCTCGGCTCGCACGCGGTTGATCACAGTTCTAACCTAACCTAACCCACTTGGTCGGGGTGCAATGCCTTAATTACTGCGACCAATTCGGCTCGCGCGTGATTGGTTTACAGACTTACAACCTAAACTGTAATTGAATATCATTCAGGCCGTTAGTTGAACGGCCGCCGTTTAGTTGAAAGGCTAGGCGGTTAACTGAACGGCTAATTTAACCAGTTGGCTGCGACATCTATACTATTATTAGAGCTGAAGGTTTGGACGCGTTAATCTCTGGAAACCAGTCGGATTTGTTTTTTTTTTGCATTTATTAGAACAATTCCTTGTGGAGCGTTATAGGCACTAACATCACGCTACGACCGTCAGGACCCGAGCAAAAAAAAAACAAGTTAGAAAACTAAGTAATAGGGCGGGTAGGCGACCGTGCGGTGCCGAAATTTCACGAAGTCGCGGGCAGAAGCTAGTCACACTAATATTAAAAGGCGAAAGTTTGTGAGTGTGTTTGTATGTTTGTTACTTCTTTACACGAAAAGATTTGGGTGAAATTTGGCACACATAGTTTATAACCAGGATTAACACATAGGACACTTTTTATCCCAATATTCCAATGGGATCGAAATCACTCTTCTAGAACTTTAAAGCAAATACTAATAACCTGGGCAAGCTAGCAACTGAAACAGAAAAAGTATAATTTAAATAAAAAAAGTTCTATGACCAAAATAATTTATTATCTTTCTCTTAGTATAAAATATATCACTATATGCTTTGAGATGGACCTCAGATATCTCAGAGCTTGATCAAGACCAAGAGTCACCTTTGAACTGATTTTTCACAAGAATGTATTTCTAAAAACCATGCATGAAATCAATACTCAGTTTTAATGACAGTGATAAACGCTCCGTCCCTTTCAGGCTCTGTGTCATGTACCTCCTTATCACTACCTTCAGGGTCTGATACATCAGATTCATCACTCTCTCCCTCTCTATATTTTACAAAATTACTTCTATCTGCTGGCATTTCCGCCATCTTGATTCCTGCACGAGCCAGCAACTTCTCAGCTGCATGATGTGCCTCTACTTCTTTTAAATGTGTGTGATGTTCTTTTTGAAGTTTCAAAGATTCGTCTATAGACAAAACTTTGGCTGCACCATAGACACTCGGTGGAGGTGTTGCAGCGGTCACCTCCCAATGCTTGTGCTTTTTCCTCAATATTTCTTTCTCTGGATTATGGGCATTAGATGTTGTAGTCTGATACGGTTTGAAGTTCCTCGAAGATATAGACTTAGGTTTGACCTCCGTCTTATCTATTATGTACTTTATATGGGGTAACTCACCAATTTTTAACAAATCTTCAGTGGTTATAAGTGGTGTTTCAGGGGATAATACTTTCACTTGTTTTTCCATAGCTTTTGTTTGACTAAGGATGTGTAATACATCTTCTGGTTCACTGTCATCATCAGAGTCAAGATATGAGTCATTTTTATCTTGTATCTTGCCGACCCATTCAACTTGTTGCACAACATTTTTGTCTACACTACTAAGTTTTAAGTTATCCAACATACAACATGCCTGATGCTCATCTTGCTGAGCCTTCAGTTCACTCACGATTTTATCATGTAAAGCTTGGATCTTCGCACCCTTATCAGGTAGCTTGTTTATAAAAGATTTATTATTCAAGAGTTTCAGTTGCCTATCTCGTAATTCACAAAGTTCTGCGGTGTTCTTTGACGACAAATCAG
The DNA here is from genome assembly GCA_963669345.1 of Gortyna flavago. NCBI lineage: Eukaryota > Metazoa > Arthropoda > Insecta > Lepidoptera > Noctuidae > Gortyna > Gortyna flavago. The sequence goes on from OY770132.1 coordinate 3,731,845, forward strand.
TGATCTTCCCGTCGACTTCGGTTTTTGGCCGGGGTGGCAATATACCTGGGATCCTTCTATTTATTGTCTTCATAATTTAAGAGAAGTAAACACAGATTGTCTTAGGGTCAGAGTAAGTAATGTTTTTTGTATTTATTCCCGAAAAAGCACGTTTATTGTTTACCTTTCTTGTTATCACAGGCTACAATCAAAGAGTACTCTGTGGACTACAATATAATGCAAAGGTAACTACTAACTTCTCTGTTTGCGAGAATTTTTCAGGTATTAGATAATGCAGTCAAAAAGTGTACTCTGTGCAGTTGTTATTCTTCCTGACATTATTATAATATTTTTATTTTGCGTCAATCTCTGTCTACGAGTTCAACAAAGTCAAACGGCATCCATCGACAAGTCGCGGACTGTCAATCTTGTTTTTAAAATAATATTTATTTATCAATAGCTTTGATCCAGAGTCTTTTCAGTAAAAACCGGCCAAGTGCGTGTCGTACTGTGAAGGGATCCGCAATTTCGGCAAATATTTCCGCAAGCACAGTATTATTTTTAACAACCGCATAAATTAGTTTGTATTTCATAATATTTTTCGAAAAAACAAACGGATTTTTTTCCACAACCTATTGACTTGTTAAAATTACTGAAAATTGCAGTTACTTGAAAAAATTTACTCTTTTTAATTATGGGATCCAAAAATACCCCACATGCTTCTGCGCCACTCGATCCTCTCCGCCTATACCGCAAAGGGAAGCGTAAAGTTATTTTATTTTCCGGACGGAAATATTTAAGAACGTATGCGCTTAGAGTCGATTTTGTATGAAATGCTTGCATTCAGGGTCTCCGAATCCGAATTCCTCATATATCTCTAAGCAGTCTGTGAGGAAACCGTACTTATGCAGCCAGCCTAAACAAACTCGGGAATTCGGGATTCGGGAAATACTGCTCTCTTCATTCGTTCATCAATGTATGGCGTTGTCTATGCTGATCAAAGACAATATTTTATTCACATGCTGATCAATAAATAATATCATTCATTCCCGCATCTGTCAGTTCGACGTTTCTTCTTTCCTTCTGAATTTCCGAATAATTAATCTGACTGATCGCATTTCGATGCAAATTAACTGACTTAATTTTTTTTGATCGTGTTTTGTTAAAGAAATAATGGTTAATTTATGATGCTAAGATATCCTTCGTGTACATATAAAATTAATTTTATGTGTTGACCTCTGCGTTTTCGAGAAATTAACCATGGAGGACGCTACGGTATGATGTAGACTATTTTTTTTAATATTAAACTAAAGCATTTATTTCTCGTTTAAGTCTCATTTTCGCGCCAATATTAAACCTGTTTAATAATCTTTATCTATGCAGTATACTGCAAAAGGTCGTAATAAGTACCTATGTGTTGTTATAAATATAATCGATAAGTAAATACTTGAGCACTTACCTCACTTTCAGGTGCCACTGCACTTGGAGCCTTTTCACCACGGAGAAGTGTCCGACAAGAGGATCTGGATCGGGAATCTTGACACCAGAGTTAATGAGTATGATTATTTTATCTTTTAAACCTAATATTCCATGCACTTTTAAGTTTTCAAAATCATAAATTTAAGCCCTAAGTAGATAAAAGTTGCTGTTTTATGCTAAGTATAAAATATGTATTGTTGTACTATGTATGTATTATTTCATTTAAATACTTATGAAAATATATTAAAATATTTTTATTAAAAAAAAATATTACAAGAAAAAATCGTACCTCTATTATATTTGAAAAAAAATTACCTATTACTATTAGTGCTGTCTTTGTATCAATAATAAATGCTTAAGAAATAGATGAATAAAATTAAAAGTAGTTTCTGTTTTTACCTTATTACTTTATTAGTACATTGTTACTAACAAATTACCTTTTCTCATTACCGGTATCAACTACTGAAAATGGTCCGTGTGTATGGAAACATCGAGAAGTTTGACATGCTGTTTCATCGAAGTGGTCCCAATGCAGGACAGCCACGGGGCTTTGCCTTTGTCACGTATAAGCTGAGGCAAGATGCTATCAAAGCCATGAACTCTTTGAATGGCCAGATGCTTGGAACAAAAAGGATGAGCGTGAAATTTGCTAAGAACACTGTGAGTTGGTGATGAATTATATTGTATTTATCATAAAAGATTTTGTTTCCTTTAAGAACACAGCAATTATGATTTAGATTGCTGTTCTTAAAGAAAACAAGATCTTTTAGGAAATATTTGGTCCATATTGACATCTTTCATTTCTAAGGCCTAAAACAAATTGTAATTCCACTCTTGTTTTTTTATACCTATATTTACTGGAGCATTTCTGTTTACAGGATGAACAAGAGAAACCTAAACCTGAGCTAGGCATAGCAGTTCTAGCAGGAGCAAAACCAGAACTGAAGCTAAGCAAAAAGACCGCTATCCAGTCCATCGAAGCTAAACTCAAAATGATGGAAAACATGAAGGCAGGAGATGACTTTGTCATTAACAAATTAGCTGCGAATGAGACTCCGGTCATTACGCAGTATCAAACAAAGCAATATCAACCTCAGAACAAGTCTGTTTCGTCTTTCAGAAGACGGCATCCATACCATAAGAAGAGATAGGATGTTATTAGGTTAATGTTCAAATGCCTTAATTATTTGTTAATGAGCAAGCAGGCGCTACTGTGGAGTTTAGATGTAAGGTCAAGGTAATCTCAAGCTTTTGCTTATTTTAGGGTCTCATTTTAAAATTATTATAGTGTTGGCTCGACATTTTATTGTGTTATGGTACAATTTGGGCCTTAGGCAGGCAGCTGGAAAATGCGAAAGTGTGTCTGTCTGTTACCTCTTCACGCTTAAATCACTGAACCGATGTAGATGAAATTTGGTAAGGAGATAGTTTAAGTCCTGGGAAAGACCATAGGATAGTTTTTATCCTGATATTCCTACGGTATTGAAACTTGTACGGGTAAAACCGCGGGGCGCTGTTAATTGTCAGGTACAACTCTGCCTAACCCTTTGGGGATTACAGGTGTGATGTTAAATTAAATTCTGATATTACTTATTAACTTTATTAATGTATAAAGTAATCAGATCTAGAAATGTTTAAAATATCTTAACAAATAAATTTTTGACAAGGTTAACTGCAATTTGTTGACTATTTTTTTGTTGATCAATTAAAAATTTACCTATTGCACTCTAGCTTCTACATGATGAACAGACACCAGCACACATCAAGCTACCCGAAACTGTAAAATTTTCCCCCAATCAACCTTGAACATTATGCTTTAGCGATAAAGTTGAAAATCTATTCAAGAAATTTGACAGATTGTAGTAGCTTGGTGTGAACGTACAATAATTATCTAGTAACTAGTTCATTATCAACTTTCTGCTAAATTATACGAAAAATTTGACGAAGAAATGCAGAGTATCATAGTAGCGTCACATAATATTAACATAGTGTTGTTTTTTTTTTTGCAAATAATGCTAGTTTCAATAGTAAGACGTTAATTGTGATTTATTTATAAGTATTACGATAATTGAATGTTAGTTTTTAAGTTATGAAGTGGAATGTTGTCACAATAGTATCGAGAGATAGAAATGTCGATAGCTCATTGAGAATTTGTCAATCAACTGGATAATTGCGTAACAACACTATCAGTAGATAGCAATGGCTTTCATTTTGACATTCATTGCGTTATTTACGTTGTTGAGCAGACGAGTTTTTCGAATATTTACGAAGTAATGGAAATTAGCAATATCCTTCAAAATCATTCAGATTGTGATTGATAGTGCGTTATGCAATTAGTGTGCTGTTAATATTAGAAATGAATTATTGTATTTTTGTGATTAAAAAGTAGCTTTTACATTGTTGTCTTGTATACAGATAGATTTAAGCATTGTACCATCAGTGTGTTCAACTATGTTCGTTAAATTTATGAAAGTAATCAACGAATCGCTTTTAAGTAGGTACACTATGTCAAGTTGGCATGCAAATTTAGGGTCAATCCCCACTGAAAGAGCAGCGGCCGTAAGAGCAAGTGACTTTCCTCTTTAAACTAGTGGTTAGAAGGCTCGTGCAGCCTCGCCGCGCCGCGCTGCCCCTCCCTTGCCTTCCTATGGATAATGGCCGCTGCTCTTTCAGTGGGGATTGACCCTTATTAATAATACTCATAGTTCAAAATATTTACGGTTACCTTATGTGATTTGTGTGCAGGTTGTTGTGAATAAATTTAGCTTTTAAGACATTGAAATATCATTTTTTCTTTAGTCCCCCTAAATTAATATTGAAGTTTTGTGTCAGCGAAAATCCTACTATCCTTCTAATATTATAAATGTCTGTTACTCAATCACGCAAAAACGGCTGAACGGATTTGGATGAAATTTGGCACACAGACAGTTTATAACCGGATTAATACATAAAAGTAGGATACTTTTTATCCTGGTAAATGCCGAGCTGGGCTAGGCTTTAAGTCCACGCAGACGGGAGTCGTGGGCGGAATGTTTAATAAAATAGACGAAATTCAATAAATAAATTTTATTATGTAGTAAGCTTATTAATGCATTGCAAAAAAAATGTACATCAGTCGCTTTAACTAAGTAAAAAATATACATAACGATCAGACAAATTGTACTAATTACCAAAATATAAAATGTATTTGTATCTGCTTCAGAGGTTTTAATTAAATCTATTATTAAAACAGAAAATGTATTATGGTAGAAATTGTTATACCATGGGATGTTTAAAGTCACTAATTATTTATTGGATACTTAATAATAATTAGGAAGATTTGTGCATTAGTTCAACAACTCATTTCCCAAAGGATAATGAGATACACAGCAAATGAAACACATTTTAGAATGTTTCTTAGATAGGTAAACGATTTGTCACAAGCTGTATGAAAAAAAAAGTAAAGTAATACTTTATCTGAAACACTGGTAGCATATCTAACATTGTTAGATATGCTACTAGTGTTTGTAACTATGTAGTTGATACAATAAAGAAAAAGAAAGAAAATACATTTTTTATATTTAAATAAAATCAGAAATTCGTCACTAACGACTAATAACTGGAAGGGACCGATCACATGTACAGACACCAGCACACCAACCTACCCGAAACTGTCAAATTTTCCCAATCAACTTTGAAACTTATACTTTAGCGATAAAGTTGAAAATCTATCAAAGAATTTTGACAGATTGTAGTAGCTTGATGTGCTGGCGTCTGTACCACAGTCCGCAACGACAACGCAACTGCAAGAAGCTGCAGTGACACTATTCATTCGAAACCACCGATGGGTCACATTTTGTCGCTGCGATGTAGCGTGGTGTGGTTGTGGTCCGTGCGAATGGGCCCGTAGAGGAGTAATATATTTTTCCTATTCACTAATAACGGTTATATAAATATATTTTCACTGGTTCTAAAACCGGGGGAGATGCCATTTGATAGTGAGGTGGCCAGTCGTTGCGTGGAACTGGCCATCACTAAGTAATCATCGTCTTCTTCTAGTTTTCTCTTCATAGATGAGTACTGGGTTTCGTCATCGCCTTGCTTCTGCCAGTCTTTGTAGTCTATGCACAGTGGCCATAATACTTTACCGGAACTGAAAAAAAAATTAAACTACCATTTAGAGCATTTATTACAAAAAAAAAATTGTGTTTTACATTAATATTGAACTTAGTTAAAGTTATCTAGATGTTTTGACATATTGTCATTACATCAGTGGATCGCATCCGTTAAAAAAAGCGATTTGTTTGTAAAAAATAAATCCAAAAACACTTACATAGGTAAATTATAAGGGTCATATGGGAACCACTCATCGTACTGCTGCACAGTAGTAGACTGCAGCGTATGCCTCGCGTTCTTCTCGATGATTCCTTGGCAGTAAACAACTTGGTGTGACCGCGTTATTGACGAGAATGCTCGCGTGATTTGCGGTGGGCAAGTCCGGAGGGGATTTAGTGAGCATGTCACTAGTCGAGGTAAGTTCAGGGATTCTACGAAGTTTACGTCTGAAAATAAATGTAAGGACAGTTTTAAAAACGCAGTAAGATGGTTGATTGACGACTACCAAATTGTATTTTTTTCGGCAGGGTTGCCACTCAGAGCCATTTAATTATAAAAGAAATAATGACCTTGAATCAGAAAATCATTGTGTAACGGGATTGCAATGGTGGTGATAAAACAAGTTTTTATAAGGTAACAGAATCTTAAGTTACAAGACAACTGATTGCGATGTAGTAAAATGCATGTTAACAACAAAAACAATACTCACTTTCTTTATTCATAAACAGCAAATGATGCTTAAAAGCTACAAGGTAGAAAACGGCATGGCAGATCGCATGAAACGCTCCATGGGCTTTCAGATTATCGCTCGCCGTCGTCGATTCCTGCGTCGCCGAAATATAGGAATGACACCACTCCGCCATGTTCTTCAAGTACTTTATCAGCCTCGTGTTAGGTACTCGAACGCATCGGGCGAGGAGGCCTGCTAAGTGGCTGGCCGCTGTTCGGCGTGTGGTTAGGGCTCCAGGTCCTAAGCCTTGTAGGCCTGCTGCTACTATCCATAGGCTGTCTAAGACACGGTCAGCACACTGCTGGTTTATTGATATCGTGTATAGGAGGAGGAATTGGACATGCCTGCAATAAGAAAAGAACTGGATTAATTCTACTAATATTATAAATGTGAAAGTTTGTGAAGATGTTTGGATGTTTTTCAATCACGCAAAAACTACTGAACGGATTTGGATGAAATTTGGTACACAGATAGTTTATAACCAGGATTAACACATAGGAGTTTTTTAACACATCTCGAAACTAACGCGGGTGAAACGCGGGCGGGCTAGTGACAAATATAGCTTCTATGTTATTGGGTATGGTTTCCGCACTTAGTCCTTCAAGTGGACCCTTGTATGTGGGCCATGGCGGCCCTCGTTTGTTTTTCCAACCAGCCTACCACTCCCTATAGAAATATAGCCTTAATAAAGTCAAAGTTGTTTTTTTACTGTTTCTCTTACGACCTAGCTCTATGCTATGTTTGAGTATATAAGTAGTCGTGCCGTCCCGAAATACATGTGTGAATCAAGTCGTAAACAATGTTAACACCTTATCAAATTGTATATTCACGTCAAGTGCTCTATTTGATCTATCTTGCATCAGTTATTATGTGATTAAACTGGCAAAGAAAAAAAAAAATTTTTTCAGACATGTTTTTATGAAATCGCCCGCTGTTACATCTATAAGTATTAACTTATATATTATTATAAATGCGAAAGTGTGTCCGTCTGTTACCTCTTCACGCTTAAACCGCTGAACCGACTTGGTATAGAGATAGTTTGAGTACCGGGAAACGACATAGGATGCTTTTTATCCCGATATTCCCACGGGATCGAAAGTTATGCGGTTGAAACCGCGGGGCGCTGCTAGTGGGACATAAACATAACTGGCGAAATGTGGGTGTAACTATAGGTACACCGCTGCGTAACTCTTCTGGAAATAAAGTCGCGATGACATTTTTAGGGTTCCGTACCTCAAAAGGAAAAAACGGAACCCTTATAGGATCACTCGTGTGTCTGTCTGTCTGTCCGTCTGTCACAGCCAATTTGCTCCGAATCTTATGGACCGATTAAGTTGAAATTTGGTACACATATGAAACTCTGTGACCCAAATACAGACGTGTAACGTAAATAAATGAGTTTTGAAAATGGGAGTCATTTTTGAGGGGTAAATAGACAATTTAAAAAAAAAAGTTTCACAATCTGTACCGTGTGACATATCAAATGAAAGGGCTTACCGTGAGGATCTCAAATATATTTTTTTCATAATTTTAAAGTAAATTGTATTACAGTTATTTAAGACAATAGACGGAAATTTACCATTCCCCCCCCCCCCCTTTTCTCCGAAACTACTGAGCCTGAAATTTTGAAAAAAATACTGAAAATAGTTCTATACCTATAGATTACAGGAAAATTAATAAGAAGTCTATGATCTTGAAACAACATGGTTAATCTCTCAATATTGTGCGTACAAACTTACATTTTCAGTTGGAATGTATGGGAGAACATGTTTTTCAACTACAATGTTAAGTTTGTTCTTGGGATAAATTCCTTCCAACTACGGAACCCTTCATTGTGCGTGGTCCGACACGTACTTGGCCGGTTTTTTTTTTAAATTATAACCATATTTTATGCTGAAAACACAAAGTTATTTCTGGTATAGGGTGTTAGCATTATGCTGAGCGATGGCCGTTTTGCGTGGATGTGACGCATGTTCTCTCCCATATTGTTTTTTTTTTTTTAATTCGTCTGGTTTGCTCAAATAAACGCATTTTCTTTCTTTCATTCACTCACCTAATCCCATAAGTAGGTAGTATAATCCTGTCGAACACATTGCAGAGTATGTTCATGGCCGGTTCCCTCTCATCCTCCAACCACTTCAGAACTTCCAGCATGCAATAGTCCAGGGTTTCAGAGACTTCGTCCCGGTCGTCCATTTCCATGTCGAACATTGTGTCCGATTGTGGTTTATTCTTTGCAATTTCTACTATATTTACGTCCATAAGTATCATTCTGGAAATTAAAAAGATTATTTTTGTAGAAATTAAAGTATTTCACGACATTTGATGTACCTACTCTATTTATTTGGTTTAAGTATCCAACTTTTATTTTTATTGCCTAATAGGCCTACCCTTGACCTAGTTCTCGCCTGACAGAAAGCGATGGATGAGGTCTACGAAGGAAAGAGCGTGCAGCTGTTGTCATTTGAAAAGTTAAAGCTTAAAAAACCCACAAGTCTACTTGCTGTAAATGTTTACACAAGAGAAATGGACAAACTAAATAAATTAGTTGATATTGTTGACACAAGGAAAGTGGACAAACTAAATAAATCAGTTGACATTGATGACACAAGGGAAGTGGACAAACTAAATAAATCAGTTGACATTAATGACACAAGGGAAGTGGACAAACTAAATAAATCAGTTGATATTGATGCCACAAAGGAAGTGGACAAACTAAATAAATCAGTTGACATTGATGACACAAGGGAAGTGGACGAACTAAATAAATCAGTTGACATTGACAACACATGGGAAGTGGACAAAATAAACAAATCAGTTGACATTGAAAAAAAGACCAGATGCCCTTGTCTTGCTTTTGTTCCTTGAACAGATGCTTCCAATAAAAGCTTTGTTTTTATTTTGAATACTCATAAATAACACTTACTTATTAATAACAGCCATCATAATTTGTTCTCGGAGGGATGGGATGTACTTGCTCATCCATATTAAATTGTATATGTAAGCCCTGTTCACGTAACATCCAGCTTTGTAGTACGGGAACTGTTCTATCACTATGTGCATTAGAAGATCACTGGTCCTGTGAACAAAGAATATATAGATAAATAAAAATAAATAGTAAACGAATAATAAAAATAATCTTTTTATTTTATTTTTTATTGTGAAAGAGGTCGAGATTGATGATCGAGGTGAAGAGCAGACCGGTGCTCGAGGAGTCAAGGAGGGAGGAGGGAGGGGGGGGGGAGGGAGGAGTCGAGGAGTCGGGGATGGATGAGGCCTACGATTGAATGAGCGTGCCCAGAAGATGCCTGCATAATCTTGCTTTGAAGGCTGATGGGTTATATTAAACCTTTATTGAAATTGGCCCAGTTGCGAAGACATTTCTATAGGGGCGAAAATAATTAAATTATGTGTAATATAACTTATAAAACTTTAAGGTAAGTATGAGTTGACTCCAACCATCTTAATCCCATGACGCACCTTGTGTCCACCTTATGTCTAAAAATTAAAAAAATGATAGAATCGTCGCACCATTGCGAGTTTTGAAGGATATGCAATACAAAATCTGTCAAATATTCACAATGGCCAGACCATTCTGATGTTTGTAATTTAGTAGATTTAATGAATAAAATAAAAGCCCTTATCTTGCTAGATAACTTGCAAGCCTATAAAATTGCACATTTTATAACATCAATAACAAGCGATCGAACAAGCGATTGATCTTTCGAGCGATCTTTGTAGGTTATTTTCTTTTAAGTGTATATAAAAGGCCAGAGATTGCACAAGGCAGGGATGGTTTAGAAGGAAAAAGGGGACACAATAATAATAGGCTAACAAAGTAGTTACATAAATCACACAAACAGAATTGATTTACCTTAAAATCCCATTTACGAGATGCAAGTTTCTTGCAATAAAATTGAAGCAAGGTCAATGTGGGCAAATCCGTCATATTTTTTTGAAAGTTGAATTTGGTTCACTATAACTGGTACTCTTATCTACTTTAATATAAATTTGATGGTTGTAAGCGATAAAGAATTTTGTTCTCTTTTATACACATCCACTCGAACCAACAGAACAGCCCTCCATATGGAACTTAAAAACGTTTTTTTTTTAAACGGTCGTTAGACGGATTTTCCCGAGAATTAGGGCAAATCCGTCTAGTAGCAAATTTTCCTAGAATTACGCCGTTATATCAAAGTATGCAATTTGTAAACAAGTAAATGCAGATGTTGAAGACAAATGTTTTGTTACATCATAAATATAAGGTAGAATTTACGTTGTACTCCCTAAAATATTTTTTGGGGGCTAATCCGGCCTATTTTCATAACCAGGGATTTTGAACCTTTCCAAAAAGTTTGAAAACTTATTTCAATATTTTTACTTCAATCATCAGTTTAGTTTTTCAGGTACACTGAAACATACCTATTTTATTACGAGGTTGGTATATTTGGTATTGACTTAAATAAACAGGGTTATTTTTAATGAATTTGGTTAGGTAATTTTATACAACGCTGCACTTCACACATTGTATTTAAAATCAAATTTCATCAATCAAATAATTAAGTAAATACTTAAATAAAAATCAGTTTCCGAAAATATATGATTTTATTCGCAATGAAATAATATTATATTAATGACAATTATTAGTGTTATCTACAAATGGAACATACCCATGAAGCATACTCAATGACTTTTATCCTTAGGTACTACGTAACACACATAAATCTTTAAAATTCAAAATTTATATTAGAAATGAAATATAATTACCTGAGCAGTGATAGCATAAACAAAAACAGTTACAAACAAAATATAAAAAAATATCCTTACGTAACAAACATAGTTAAATCTTCAAGTTTTCAAAATACAATATTAGAAATAAAATACCTGAATATGATCAATCAGTGATAGCATGAACAAAAACAAAAGGGTTACAAACTACTACTAAGAAAAAAATCTAGTAAAAGTACACTGCATCGTCTTCATCATTTAAAAAGAAATCATTTCTTTTTTCTGGATCTTTTGACAAGTTAATTCTTTTTTTTTTGTGCATGGTACATGGTCAAGGGTGCTTACTCTCTAATATAATTCCGATAGATCGACATTGGAATTGTCAGTCAAACGTCAGGGATTGGCTGGACTCACTGAGTCTAGCCAATCCCTGATGTTTAACTCAACCAACTGACTTTGACCAATGTCGATCTATCGGAATTATATTTGAGAGTAAGCACCCAGGATGGTCATCCGTGGAATTTGGTAGAGTTGCGCTGCGTTGTACTTGTATATAAAAATAGGAAGGATGAAAAAGGTTGACGACATATGCAATGGGGTAATTTCGGTCTATGACGATTTAGCCCCTTTGATATTGGACGGATTTTCCCACTTGACCATTTTGAAGTTACATATGTTTTATGACAATTATTTCTGTATCTACTGGTTTTTATGCATAACTAATAGAAAAATCCGTGGAGACACTTATTAAGCTACAGGATATGCATACTCAGAAAGTTGTAACTTGTAAAATTCATTATTTACCTTATAAGAAACGGCAGCACGCAACACTTGAATTTCGAGTTCGTAGCACAACTAAACTTCAAACGTAAGTTTTTACTCTTGTCGACAACGTTGCTCCATCTATGAAACATAGTTGGAACTAAAAACTGATCCTGGTTTATCGACCGAACCAGTAACAGCGTAACTATCCTAGAATGAACTGTAAATGCATGTATACGGAATAGCCCCGTAGACGGATTTGCCCACATTGACCTCAACAAAAATGACTTCAGGCTTAAAGCTTATTTGTGCTTCATATCTGAGTTGTACTACCTAAACCTACCCACTATCACAACCAATAGTTTTCACTATGAAATACTAAATACAATTAGTAGGTATTTTGATCATGAAAACTATTGGTTACTGTAAGTTAGCTTGTACATGATTTTCAGTGCTTGCGATCCAGGACTAATGTGGACCATTAGTCGTATTTTTTTGCAAAATAAAATTGTATCGGGGTACAGTGAGGTGGATTTTTCTCGATTGATGGCAATGGCAACCAGACTGGCAATATGCCAAGGGGTCCTTTGGTCTGAAAGGTCCACACTGGCATTATGCCAGGGTCCCTCCGCCTGAAAATACATCAACTGTAAAAGCATCTCACTTGTTCAAGATAACTTTTGAACTTTACTTGAGAACTTTGGAACTTTTGGAGAATTTACAACAGTAAATTCTCCAACAATACCTGTCCTGTAAGGACAAAGGTCTAAATAACATCATTCATCAAACTCCCTAAAAGATAACTGAAGTTTACTGAAAAATGTTATTTGTTAGCTTTACAGTACATAACTTTACTATTGAGCCTTACTTACTTTTCATGAACATCAAAGAACAAAAGGTAGGAACAGTAAAATGTTTTTTTAATTCCTTTAAACATAAAAAAAATAAACCATTCTAACTTTGAGTTTTATTTTTACCAGCTTTATTATATGTTCGTAGATGAGTAATAATAATAAGTAAGTATGCTGGTAGGTCAATTGGGTCAATCAAAAGATATTGTCTAGTTGACCTTAAACTAGTTTGGACCAATCTTGGTATGCATTCAAAATTGAAAAATTTTAGGAAAATATTTTTTCCAGTACTTGTACAAATTCCAAATGTACAAATCTTTCTTACCAATGAATTTGGTTTTTGACAAATGCAGCATTGTTTCAAGGTGCACTGATTTCTTCAAAATGTTTTGTTGTTGTCTCATTTTCACATCTTGTGATTGCTTTCATCAAACTGTCCAACCCACCCCCTAGAATTCAGAGAAGCTTAGTGCATTACAATTCCTTCTATTAAGATAAAATTAATCCATGATTACTATGCAATATGAAACATGTTTGTACTTTTTATTTTATTCAATACCATATTTATACCATGTTTTTACGCAAATAAATGATTTATTATTATTATTATAATCCATACAATAGGTCAGTAAAGAGGCTGCCTTCACATTTGGCAAGTACCTTTTTTATGCTGAGCCACATGACCTCCTGCATGCTCTGTGAGGGAAGGAAGCATTCTGCCATAACAATTGAATTCACATTATTAGGCATTGTTGCACAATTTCCCATAAAGTTAATCAAGGTTTGTTGCCATTTCCTGTTTGAAAATGTATTTTTCAATGTGAAGACTGGCACATGATTATGATTCTATGATTTACATGTTTCATGCCACACTAACAAGTTCAACATTAATAAACAGGTAAGACACTTATGGACAATTTCACACCAGCTGACATAGAGCGTAAGTACAATCTTGTACAATATACCTGTAATCAACATTTTTCACAATTTACCTGTAGTAAAAGTTTACTTGTAATATTTGATCAAACCATAGCCATGGAAAATAATCAAATATCAGTGTCAGTATAAAATTGAATATGACCTATTTATCTTAAGAAGAGTACCATCAACACAAAAAGAAGATCTCAACTTTACTTGTAAAAGTTCTTTTTATATCAGTCAATGTCCCAGGCCACATTGATAACACTGAAAAGCACTGAAGGCCATCAGTTAACTTTTCAAACCATATCTGTATGTCACCATGCTAAGTAGGTCAGGGACATATATGGGCTAAACACATCAACAACAGTGTTTGTGTACAACATGTTTGACAACATAGATGATGTTTTGTAACACATGAAGCAGTGAAACAGACATTTTATAATATCTAAATTAAAAGTGTTGATAAACATCATTATTTAATTTTTTTTCAGCATTTTCTTGTATTTTTATTCAGATTTGCTTTCCAAAGGTTTGATAAGCTAGGTTCCTGTTATTTAAGGCTGTTTATTTATTCTTCAGAAAGCTTACAGTCTAATATCTAGGAAAGAACATACAATTAGTGCTTACAGTTGCCATTTACAAGCTTCCACAAATTAAGTTAAACTCCTCTAATAAACTGGCGCTTGTGAAACAACTTTTCTTTTACTCAGATTTGCTCCAAGTTGCTGGGTAAGCTCTATAATAGGGTCCTGATATTTAGGGCTGTTGTTTAGGGCAATTGTTGTGAAATAAATAAAGACATTGAATACTTACATGGGCATTATGGCTACTATGTGTCCTATTATATCATGTATGTGAGACCATTTATTCAAAAGTTCTGGCGGTGGACTATCTTCCCAGTTTTCACCATCACCTGAAAAAGAAAAAAAAAAAAACATTTCCTTCATGTCAAGTTAAGTTACAAATGATTTAAAAACATTGTGAAATATTGTTGGTATTAACATTGCATAATGTTTATCAACAAGATAAACAAGTAATGTGGATTAGTAACTGTTTTCTTTGGGATAATCCCATTAATTAGTATTGATTTAGATTTTTATGAATTACCAGTCTGCTGCACTCTGTTACTGAAGGTGTCTGCTTGTTGTACACAAAAGCACAAGTCTGTTGCCATATTATTGCACACAGAAGTAGAGTTGACTTTCATTGTGCAATATTTATGAATGCTCACCTTTGAACAGTGTGACAAGCCGCAACATGACGAGGGGGCAGTGGTACGTGTGCGCCGTCACCAGGTCCAGCACAAACCTGCGGTACAGCTCCACCAGCACATCACTCCTGCTAATCCACTCAATATTACACACTACATCTACAAACTGAGTCAAGTCCCGCCCTAACAAAACAACACATGACAGACTGTCATCAAACACTATCCTAAAGTTATCCTCATTTAAAGGATACTCTCGCAAAACCTTCACCAATTCGTGGTAAGGTCCAGTGTTTTTATTACTGACGTAATTCACAAGTATTTGCTCTACTTGGCTCTTCGTGAATCGCAGCCTCATACGCGCCAGGGCGGCCTGCCGCTCAATAGTCTTCTGCATCAACGATGCAACACTCTTCGGCGTTACTGCCATCTCTATTTCTTAAGATCCGACGATATTGACTTTAGATATTCAATTATTTCCGGCTGCCGTAGCAGTTCGGCCTTCTTGTGGTTCAAAACTTCACGCAATATGTTGCTACTGTCTTCAAGTGTCGGCAAGCTTTGCGGTGGCTGTTCGTAACTGGTACTCGGCTTGTTGTACCCGAGACTTGGGTCCAAGGCTTCAGAAGACCTCTTATCTTTCAGATAATTTTGCAATCTCTCCAATACCACTTTGTTATCACCTTCTTTTTTCTCCGGACTATAACCTTCTTTGGACATAGCTTTGCGTAAATTTTACATCGTAAATAGTATACTTTACGAACGTAAAGTGAAGCTTAATGCACAAGTTGTATGTTCCTATAGATTTACTGGTGCTATTTATATCCAAAACGTATCTTTTTATGGTTAAAATTAGCTAAGAAACACGTGCACAACTACGCGGAACCAAAATTTGACAGATGGCTGGAGTGGCTCAGGCTGGCAGCCAGTGGTCTCGAACGTCATAGAGCAAGATCGGTAGAGTTGCCAGCTAAAATCGGTATATTTGTACCCAAAATCGGTATTTGACAAAAAACAAACAGAATTCAATCAAATTCGTTTATTTATTGAAAACCACTTGAAAACAAAAACTTACAGACTAATTTATATACAATCACTTACAGACTAATTTATATAATCATTTTTTATACCAATATTCTTTGGCCATAGCCGCGGTCATCTTCGAGTTGATTTCAAAGTCATAACAGTTAGCTGTATTAAAGAGTCGTTTTGCGTGTAATAGACCAGTGACTGATTCAGTAGACAGCCTATTTCGCTGTTTTGTTTTCAAAAGATTAATAATCTTTTCTATAATATTGTAGATATTTTTTTCTTCTTACACTCGCACTTGTGCTTGGCTCCTCGTCAGACGACATTTTAACTGAATGGTCTTCTCACGCACTCTTTAGGATAAGTACTCTACTATCTCTTCAAAGTTAAGAAAATTAATGAAAAAAATAAAACCGAATTCCTGTTTATATAGACAAGACTGGTTACAGGTAAATTCCCTAGCGGGAAGCCCCTTATAACATCGAGTTGTAAGACAACAAGTTGTAGGAACAAGGGTATTCCCCAAAATATATGAAACATTCTGCACTAGGCCCATACTTACTATTGAGGGCTTCCCCGTCCGTAACATTAAATTAAACATAAATGAAAAGGGTTGCTAACTGAAAAGTGTAAAATCGGTAGAGAAATCGGGAGAATTTCCATGTATATCCAGAAATCGTAGAAAATTCGTTATATTTCGGTATTTCGGTAGCACAGAGCCCATATCGGTATAAATACCGATAAATCGGTAGGTTCGAGAACACTGCTGGCAGCAGCTGGCTGGATTTAATTGACGTTTGTGGAACATTTTATTTGGCGCCTGAAAGAGAAAACAATGTTTTGTCTATTTCTAAATGAATTTAACTCTTCAGTAACTTTCAAAGCTTTTAGTCGATTATTTTTATTACAAACAGATAATGCTTAAAATACAGGAAGTATTTATTAAAAAAACATGCAGAACCCCAAGGCATGGACTTATATATAACCCCCCCCCCCCCCCAAAGTCTTTTCAATGATAATATTAAATCTTGACAACATTGAAACTTATAATTTAGTATGTTTAAACATACATCACAATGACGATCAAAATGTGAATTTGAGCGTGATCTACTGAATAAATAGAAATTGTTTGCTAAATGTTTACAAAGTGTGGGTACGGGTGGTTATTTTAATACTTTTTAGTATTTAATCATATTAGAGTCTTTCTCAAAATTATTTTGGTTTCGTGGAACAGAGTGCGATATTGACAGCCAGTTTCTGTTTTATTATCTCAATCTGTGGTTTTTCAATTCTCAATGAGTTTGGGAGGGGTAGAATGCGTGTGTATTTCTGAATTCCGGATTTATGCTTTAATTTATTATTTATTGTCAATAAATAGTGTGTACATTGTGCTATTGCGAAAATGTGTGTTGAATGAACTTATAACTATAGTGTAACATACTTTGCTCAGTTTGTTTCTAATAAACGGGCGTTGATAATCATGCAAAATGGCCAACGATTTGTGGCCATGTACCTGTTGTACGGAGGCTCTTACGTGTTGGTTGCGCCTAAAACTGTCGCCGGAGGAAATAGAGCAGCGATACAGGAGCAAGGAAATAGATAGAATACTTGAGAAGGAGAAACAGACACTGCGACGACAGGTAAAACTATTGTTGCTCGGCGCGGGTGAAAGCGGAAAGTCAACATTCCTGAAACAGATGAGGATAATACACAAAGTGAAGTTTGAGCCGGAACTGGTGCGGGAGTACCAGCATGTGATATACCAGAACATAGTGAAGGGGATCCAAGTGTTGGTGGACGCGAGGGATAAGCTCGCCATACCGTGGGAGAACCCGAGGAATTTGGACATCGGGCAGCAGGCGCTGCATTTTAACAGCACGTCATCGCTGGACAGTCGGCTGTTCGTGCATTACGCGCCACACATCCACTCTCTGTGGTTAGACAGAGCCATAAAGAGGGCCTATGACAGGCGGAGAGAATTTCAATTGGTAAGTTACAATGTTCAATGTTTGCCAAGTAAACAATGGTACAAGAGGTGTCTTTGTGTGTCCTCTGGGGATTCCTGTTGTGGTTTTAGCCCAATGTTTACTTATCCTTAATGATTAATGCACAGGTTGTGTGTGTTAATGTGTAAGGTTTAATCACCTTGTGTAAACCAAACATTAGCAATTGTTTTGTTATCTTATAGGACTGCAGTTGTTAAAACAAACATGTTATTGTTTGTTTTATTGGTAGGCAATTGTTTTTCCTACTTATAATGTAGAATATGATCAATACTGATAATAATAAAAGTTATGTTAATTATTGTGGAATTCTTTTTCATCTTGTTCTATATTCAACTTGGTGCAAAATCAGAATTGAATCATTCAGCCTTTGTTGTTTTTAAAACCAGGTAACAGGAGTTTTTTTTTTATAATTGCCAGTACTATTTTAACTCATTCTTAAAGTAGGTCTTATTGCAGGAAATTGTTACACATCTGTACACCTTCTCGATTTTCTTAAGTGTTTTCCTTGTTTTTGTGGTAAATCTTTTTGTGTCTTGCAATCTTTGTTTATGTTTGCTGCTGCCAATTTATTTCTTATCTGATTTCTTAGATTTCAATACAGGTTCTAGATTTATTTGCTAGGCTGAAAGAAACATGTTATTTAAAAGTTGTGTAGTTGTACTAGATTATCGAAAGATTGGTCCAAATTCCTGATAAAGTTCCTTCATACAATAAAACCTATCCACACATAAAAGTGAAATTCATACTGCCTTACTAATAAGTAAAGTTTGGCACCAATCAAGTAACACATTAGGAATATCAATTACTTTGCTATATCATAATGTTTGCAATTTGTATGTTGTTTATTCATTGGTTTACACCTGCATATATGTAACATGCATGCATAATATGTTATGTTAATGTTCCATTCTGTTTATAAGGAACTTTTTTTTTCTGTTGTTTTTATTTTTTAATTAATGGGAAGTACGTTAAAGTGTTGAATTGGCAATTGGTAAGGAATTTATCTGAAAATCCTTGTGGTAGGTAATTATTTTGTGGTGCTAAACTACTTGCCAATTTATTTATTCTTTCTATGTGCTTCTGCAATCAGTCTCTGGACTGTGCAGAGTGGTTTCTCCAGCGAGATTTCCCTCTTTATATTTCATGGCAGCATGTCCTAGTTAATTTTTTCAGCTGCCTTTTATGATCTGAGTTAGTGATTGTATAGAAAGGATTTGGATGATTCTGAAGGCGTACTCTGTAGTGTAATGCCCAAATTTTCGCTTCCTGGTGCACTGTGTTTTGGTTAAGGTATTCATGATCCCTGCAGTATCTTGTAAACTATAGTGCATTTGTGATGTTTTTAAGGATGACATTTATGTCTAGTTAATTTTTTTTCTTTTTTATAATATCAGAATCACTTTTAAAACATAAAAAAATAGACATTGCTTATCTAATTACCCTGAGAAGAAATGGCAAAACAAACTCAGAGGTAAAAGAGTCCAGACATAATCTAGGTCAGATCATGTGAGTAACATGAAGATTAGTCTCTAAAATGTTTTTTTTTAATATTGACATCATTGTGAGGTTTGATTCTAAAGTATCTAGAAGCTAGGCTATTAAATACTAAGTGGCTCTTATGAGGAATGAATCTCGTGTCAGTTGAATTAACTTGTATTTAAAATTAAGAAGTGAAATTGGGTGACCAAATAAAGAACTTTTCATTGTTTTAAAATAAATTGTAATTTCAATAAAATATAATAAGACTTTGTATTTATTGGCTGATGACATTGAGTTACCCAATTTTTATATATTCACCCATTATTATATTAGTAGGATTTAAATATGCAATTTATAAGTACCTACCTACTTATTTAAATACTTATTTAAATGATATAAAGGATGATAAAATAATAGATAAATAATAATAATAAAAATAAAAATAATAGATATGTCCTTCCTTACGTTTTATTTATATTTGGGGTTTCTTTGTTTTGACCATAATGATGCAATAGTATACACTTTCATCAATCTTGACAATGATTCACCAACAGACAACATTACATTTAAGTGTTTTGCTTACTTTGCATAATAAAGGCATGACATCAAGCTAATCATACATACATTATTTTATTCTGCTTTACCTTCTTTTGAGGCAAAGTAACTAAATTGGAGCCTTGCAATTATATTTTTAAATACCTTGATTTTTAAGTCAGTTAAGAAAATGCTTGAAAGAATCACATTGTTTGCAAACATGGTCTTTGACAATTTGGCGGAACTACACGCTCGAGGTTTGTCAGAGAGCTATGGAACGGACTATTTAGGGTATGAAACTTGTGGACCTGCTTAAGGATACAACAGTCCGTTCCAATACTAAAATAAAGAAAATGACAAGAATCCGTAATTTTAGAAAAATTCTTCCTCCAGCGAACCCCTTGTTTGACGACTTTTTTATTGTGACTATGTCGCAGCCAACTGGTTAAATTAGCCGTTCAGTTAACTGCCTGGCCTTTAGAAGTAGTGTTCGCCTCGCTTCCTCCCTCGGCTCGAACGCGGTTGATCACAGTTCTAACCTAACCTAACCCACTTGGTCGGGGTGCAATGCCTTAATTATTGCAACCAATTCGGCTCGCGCGTGATTGGTTACAGACTTCCAAGCTGAACTGTAATTGAATATCATTCAGGCCGTTAGTTGAACGGCCGCCGTTTAGTTGAAAGGCTAGGCGGTTAACTGAACGGCTAATTTAACCAGTTGGCTGCGACAACTATATATCATTTACGTATGAATCATCTTTGTTGTTTTGATTATTTTTTAATTCTTACTTAATATTGAAAACTTGAGTCATGTGCTTACTTAATTATTGGTTTTACAAAAGATAGGCATGCGTTCGCTCCGGACTTGGTTGATGTCGCGTAGACGCTGCGCTAGCATTGCTTCGGATTTGAAGTCCGTAGTTTCGGCCAAACTTACGGACGTTATTACTCCGTATGGGCTCCGAACAAAGAATGAATGACAACACGATTTGGCAGTTGTACTTACTCTCGAAGTCTCGACGTGTTTTTGCCCGGGAGTAGGGTTCACTCCAAAGTATCGATCCACTTCCGGACGAGTCCGTTTCTTCGTTGACGGACTTGGAATGTAAGCCCCATGATTGTATAGAAAATAACGTTGAGTAGACTCGGTGATAGCGTTGTGTTGGATTGCACGTTCGAACATGTAGGCTAGATGCTAGCGATGCCTATATTCATTATGAGGTGATGAAATATACCAACTGTTGTCTTTTAAGAGGCTCCCCCTTCTCAATGACCTTGAGCGTTTAGTCTTCCCCACACCCCACCTACCCGTACTTCACCTGATAAGTATTACGTAAAGGTCATTAAACTTAGCCATCTACCGGCTCAAGCTTGTACTACTATGACACTCGATGGGTACTCGTTTCTAGTCCAGGAGCTTGCGTACATTTTGTGATCATACATAATTATTGGTAGATACAACAATTATTATTTAATTCTTTTTGTCGTGTCGAACGTTTAGCTCCAAAATTATATTAATTTTGAACATAAGTACTCTGTAATTTAAGTAATATATGTGTGAATGAAACAAAATATATTTGGATATATCAATTATCTTTTATTTACTCATAAAAAAAAAACTGTTGTTAAACTACATGATTAACATAAACAACTCTACCACAGATTACTAATACACAACTTATTAAATAATTTAATTTTTAACAAAAAACAAAAATAGCTAATGACAAATCTGATAAATAATAAATTTATTTGTTTAAGATTATTATATAACATTTATTGGATCTTTATGGCAAAATAATTTTATAACATTAAACAAAAAAATATATTTATTATATTTTTCGTTAGCCATTTTTGTTTTTTGTTTTTTTATTTTCAATTGATTTTTGTATGTAGTCCGGATCTCGTATTTGCAAATTCCGTGGATAGCGAGGGTCAACCAACTCTGGAAGCAAGCAGTCCATGTAAAAAGTCGTCAACTTTTCTTCCATTTTTTGTTTCCAAAAATGATCATCTCTTTCGACAATCTCAACTCTCAAACATTCGTTTTCATTAGCCCAAACAGCAAATATACATTTTTTGCGTTGCGTTATATGTAATTGGCCTTGGATTTGGTAGAACCAATTATGAGTTTTGTTGACTTCTATTTCGCCGTTTTTATTAGTTTTCCAAAAAGTAACTTTTTTTTGTTCAATTGCTTCGTTTAGTCCCATTTTATATGCCGTTATTGGGCACTTGACTTCGACAACTGAGTCGTCACCATACAGCCCATCGGGTGTGGCACCAAGGAAAGGAAGATTCCTGTCGATAAAAAGGCCACATCGTTCGATTTCTTGGTTTAGTTGAACGCCCAGCTGAATGATGGCCTTTCTTTCATTTTCTCGGCCATGTTTGATCGATGCCACGTTATCTAAATTTCCTTTATACAAAAATTCTTTTACGGTATTTACGCAACTTGTATTTGGTCTTCTCTTTATAATTTTTCCAAAGTTTGAGGCGGTAAGTAGAGAGCGTCGGAGCTCGAGCCACTCACCACTGTCGCTTTGTAGTATTGTGTTTTTTTGTATTTTGTCCATTTCTTCATCTGTTTTCTTCAAATTATTTAAAAAAACTTCTTTAACTTTATTATAAGTTTCCTCGTCCATGTCCGGTTTGATGCACCCTTCTCCATACTCTTTGTCTGTTTTTCCTGTTCCTGAAGCGTGAAATAAACGCTTTCTTGGTTTTTGCATTTTTTTTATTTGGTTGTACGCGTTTTTCTTAATTCTCTTCTCTTCGAATTTTTGTAATTTTCCTGTGGGACTCTTACCACCATTTATCGATTTGTAAAGCCTTGATATTGTCTTTTTTGCATTAAAGGCTACTGCCGCTGCATGGACTCGTAATGAATAAGAATTCTTTTTGGAAAAATTTATTCTTTTCCCCCCAACATACTTCGCGACAACACTGTGAAAATTTTCGACGCGGTTGCTATCAACGTCATGGATTAAGCTCCGTGAATGCGCAGCTACGCTTTGCACAATGACATTTACGCGCTGCCACAGAGCACTTGTGAAAAAGCCATCTGACACTTTATTTTTGTCCACCTCTCCAACTTTAGTGCAAAAATATGCCTTGCATTTAGTATGGTCGCCGAATGCATGCGTATGGACCCGTAAAATATCGTCAAAAAGGAGTTCGACATCAGAATTATTTTTATGTTGCTTAATTGCCTTTACTATACTGCAACGGATTGCCAAAATCGCCTTTTTTGTTACGGATTTACGATGCTTTAACAGATATTTCGTTTCTGTTGATAGTGCTTGCAGTTTGTTGCATAAGTTGCGTAAGAGGTGATTTCGGCATTCTATTTTTTCGACGGTTTTATTTTGGTAAGGCCGCGCTTCTAAAATTTTTGAGTATGTGCTCGCGTCCCCGTCAGAAATCAATCTCTCATATATAAGGCCATGTTGTTCAACGGATTTTTTGAAACCTTCTACAAGAATCGTACTCTCCATTCCTGTAGATGGCCCACTATAATTTTTAAAGCAAATGTGCTCTTTAGGCTCTTGATCTGTTGGTGTTGTTGCACAGATTTGACAAAATTTATTTTTTATGCCTATATATAAAATCTCTCCGGTATTTTTACCAATAATGGCAGCAGCACCAGAAAGAGCCGAATAATTTTTTTTATATGATCTTTTGCTCCAACACCCGTCAACTATGACATCTACGTTCCCATAACCATCTTCGGTAACTTTTCCCTCTGCTGTAGCTATTTCCTTTTCACGTTGTCCAGCTTCTTTCATATTTTGAATTAATACTTTCTCCCAATGTTTGCCTATTAATTCGTGATTTAGGTCATAAACATGTTCGGTTAAGGAAGGCATATCCATAGCCGAAAAAAATTCTTCCATTTGCGAACGACCGCAACCTGTTGCAACAGTACCCGCAACTGCACAGGCATTCAAGTTTAAATAATTCTCTTCGCAGTTGTCGTTATTTATAATAAAATCTGTATTACACATTTTACATTTAAATGAAAATTTTGACATTAGACCATTTTGTTTTTCGCCTGTTAATATAATCTCATTTGCTGAGCATCCCAAAGGACCGTGGTTACATAATTCAAGTAATTTATTTGTAAAGTGTGATACGTTTACGATTCTCCTTCCAATGTATTTTTCTTCAATATTCTTTTCTTCTTCAGTAGTTATCAATAACTGAAACAAAAAAAAAAAAAACTGTAGTAAATATGCCAATGCCATTGAGAAAAGAACTGAGTAGACCGGGATTTAAGTGGTGTCTTATATAACTGAATAAGCACCTCATCCTGATTGTCAGATTCTTCTGTGTTAACCATGTTGTTAACATTTTCATTTGGTTGCACTCGCAGTTCTTGGTAAGTATCCCTGAAAAGCAATACATAAAATTTCATTAAAAAGCGACTGTATTACCTAACGTATTTTTTTTTCCTAAAACTCCTGAGGTCATAGTAAAAACTTATTTAGTTTCATAAATAGAACCCGAGTCATTTTGCGTTATTATCTAACAGGTCGTATAAATTTACTGGAAATTATTACTTCTTGTAATAGTAACAAACAAGGAATGATTGAAAAAAAAAAGGCATGGGCTCCTAGTCTATAATTCCACTTCATGTGGTGATAAGATAATGATACTAAAAATTGTAATGAAATGATTGAAAAATAAACGACATGAGCTCCTAGTCTATGAGTGATGAAACAAAAAAATATAGGTATTATTTCCTCACCACGAAACAGGATCTGTACAAAACTCCAAGGGTCCACCTGGATGATCCAAATTTTGTAGTTCATTTTCCAAGTTTTGATGAATTTCAACTAATGCGGAACGACCTAATTGTTTTCTGAAAGAAAAAAGTATATTAGAATAATAAATGCAGAAAAGGTGAGCTCTAATCAAAGAAGAGACTATTTCACTTACTTAGCAACAGGATCAACCCGGAGCACCGAGTTTTGATCTGAATTTTCGCTTTGGTTATCATGCTCAAACAAGCGCGGTTTCCTGAAAAAAAAAAAATATGCGATTAACATTAAAGTGAATAATAATGATAAATTAAAAATATTATTATAAAAAAAGAAAAAAAAAATGGCGACAGTGCGGAATCGAACTTGGTGAGTCATCGTCGAAAACCTGGCGTACTCCGGGTCTGCCATTTAGCACTCGCTTTGATGTAGCAAATTAGTTACTGCTTTTGTAGACACATTGACCGAAAATAAAACACCTTTCAGTCTCTTTTTTTTCAATAGGAACTACAGAGTATAATTAAACAGTACAAAACATTAGGTATACATAATTATTAGAAATAATATTTTATTGACTAAGTAGGTATGTACTCACCGGCTATTTTTCAAGTATGTTGCCCAATGGTTCTGACGAACTCTTTTTGATTTTGATACCTTAGGCATGATGATAAATTGATAATGTACAATGCACACTGGTACACGATAAATAAAACTGAGTCACGATTAATTACACTAACACTTAACCTAAAATACGTCCTTTCGCTTTTTCAATCAATAATTATCACTAAAAATGTGTCCTGTCACTGTTATTTTCCGCACTAACACTAAATAATAAAAAACTAAACTAGATAGATAAACAACAGATATTGCAATAATAAGAGTACTTAAATAAATTTGCGCGTAAGCGGAGCAGCGAACGATCGAGAGCGACACAGGTTCACCGTACAAAGGCCTCTGGCCGTCTGCCGCCCGTCGCCCGCGCACAGACCCGCGAACCAGGAATTCTATTGTTACGATTTTCTAATAAAATACTCCATATAATAAAAAAACTCCTCTGTCGAATTATTAAGTACATGATTCTTAACCAATATAAAAATGTTTCACTACTGTAAGTAGTAAAATTAGGAATCCTATACGATTTTTGTACACGATAAGGGGTCTAGGTAAATAATTATTTCTCTTTATTTGGAAAGTTTTATCTATTTATCTTACAGTCACATTAATAAACTGAAACCAAGTTACAACATATATTTATTTAGTATTTTTTACGTAACATTAAGGTATACTTTATTGAACATGAAAACAGCCGATTTTTTCTGAGATCCCCTTAAACATTAGTATAATGACGTAAATAAAAAGTATTTCAATCGTCGTTCCGTCCACAAGGGTCGGTTCTCGTGAATTATGGAGATAAGCTGTCACTCAATTAATGTAATTTAGTTGCGAAACCAGTTTGGGTTGTTCCATTTTTTGTCTTTCGGCATTCGCTCCGGAATCGATTTATGCCCTTAGGTATATTTTAAAGCTTAAAGCAGGTTTTAGTCTTGGTATCACGAAAGTTGTGCGTGCTTAGAGGGTCAAATAAGATTGCGACTAATTAGGGTTTAGCTGGCTGTTGGCAACATTTTACGTTTAGAACGGCTCAAATTGTTGATACATCGTCTCCGTATTGGAAAAATGACATCAATAGCCCTATAACGGCAGTTAAAAAAAAACTTTACTGAATGCCTGAATGCAGAACCTCCTGAACCTCCTCCTTTTTTGAAGTCGGTTAAAAAGTATCTGTGAAATTCCGTAGATTTCCACTTTCCACAAGGTAACATTTAATCAGCTTCATCAGAAACTCATAAAAATACCACATTCAAACAAATAAATAAAATATCCACGCAACGGACTGCAGAGTAAAACCTCATAAAAAGATGTAAAAGATTACATCCTTAGTAGTACCTACCTGACCCTTTATCCGGAAGTATGAAATATCGGTGAATGTACTCGCTTGAACTTCCGGCCGTCAGACATTTTCGCGGATCTTCAACAGATTATTCTCGCATCATAATGTCACCGTCGCAAAGTCGAAAGGTTTATGTAAATATTCCTTCCACCTATTCTCCCTTTTATAAAAATGCCGATAACTTCTTTCGTATCAATATTTGCACGGTTTTTGGAACGGCTTCCCTAGTGAAAACTTTCACTCTTCTCCACTCGATCGTAGTCATAACTTCATAAGCTAGATGTAGGTCTACAAAGTGCAGTCCATTTGTCCTTTAGTTGTCGGGTTATTGACCTTAGAGGCAGCATTTTCGCACCTGCCTTGCCCCTCATTCGCTTAGTTATTTAGATTGGTAATTTAACTTTGTCAATTAGGTACCTACTCATTTTACCCTTTCCTCTGTGAGCGATGCATGTCCTACTTTAATTATGTGATTATTGAGTCTATCGTCAGAAAAAACAATTATTATGCAATCGTTAGGTATATCAGCCGCACGGGTCGATCGATCAGGTTAAGCTAAACTTGATACGGTTGGTATGTGGATGGGTGACCATCTTTACATAATTATAATACCAAGACTCCTCCGTGCCTCGTTGGTCTCGGCTGTCATTCGTGGATCTTTGACAGTCGTTACGGGTCGTCAAAAGCCCGAGTCTGACAACTGGTCTTACCAAAGGGTGTCGGTGTTACCCAGTAACTGTGTGGTGGAAGACAGATAGGCAGTCGCTTCATGCAAAATACTGGTATTCAGCTGCATCCGGTTAGAATAGAAGCCGACCCCAACATAGTTGGGAAAAGGCTAGGCAGTTGAGGTATATTTACTTGACATTAAACAATAAAAACTAAACGACACTCGCCGAGTTTTTATTTACAAGGGTCAATTCCATACTAATATTATAAATTCGAAAGTAACTCTGTTTGTCTGTCTGTCTGTATGTTACCTTTTCACGCCTAAACAACTGAACGGCTTTCGATAAAATTTGGCAGAGAGATAGATTGCATCTCGAGAAAGGACATGGATAGTTTTTATCGACATACATCGCGGGCGAAGCCGCGGGCGGGAGCTAGTTTACTATAAAGTATGACCATCTATGAACAAGTAAATACCTACTTACCTAATTATGCCATAAATATAATATTACTCGATATAATTATCATTCCAGTCTAGTTGACCATCTGAAGAACGAATTTATTCCTTTAAAGTCTTGGGTCGGGCATATATAAAATAATTGTAATTGCATTCCTTATCTTATTTGATTAGTCACACTAGAGTTGCGTCATGCCTTCTGTGGCAACGCGTTAGGTGTTCTTCACATGCGTTCGAACTAATCTATAATGCGTTGAAATTAATTGAAATTGTTTTTACTAGGGAATTCAGCGACTTCGTTCGTTTAAGGAACACCTTATCTCGTAATCGGGATATTAGTCATCGATTGCGAACACTAGGTCTGTTGAATTTATCAGTTATTTCTCTTTAATTGTTTATGGTGACTACAGTACCTATACAAATACTATGCAGTATAAAAAAACTCATCAAGAAGTACTTCATCGTCCTCATTCACGATCGTCGTAACTAGGGCTTTGAATTAAAAAAAAACTTTTGTAAATAATTTTACCAGTGTTACCAATAGTCGATAAAAAAAGGTTTCCACTCCATAATATATTTTAGAATCAGCTATTCCTAGTTTCCATTTGTTATGAAAAAAATCCATCCAATTCGGGTCACTAGTTTGAGAACAGCGTATTCACGAAATATTTTCCTTTCAAGTATTCTAGTATGTTGGTCTAGAAAAAGTTCAAACGAACGCTGTGGCACTAGATAATGCTGAGTATGGTAGAAAATAGTAATTGAATTCCTCCTTAGTTCACGAGGGGCGTGCCCTAATTCCTAACTGCTCATTATCATGCCAATTCTTGGAATCGATCGACGCAGTTATCGTTAAACTTTTCCTTTTTGAATGCGGATATTATGAATATCTTAACGTCTTCAAGGTCCATTGGATTTAGGATAAATTTATATGAAGGACTGCCAAGTTTATTTGAAAGACGTCGTTAAGGATCTGTGGGGTCATTGCATAACCCACTAATAATTGCATTAACTTTAATTTTGATAGTTCAACAACATTGATTTCTTTATTTGCGTAGATGCAAGCATACGAGTTTTTCAAACTATATGAAGCAATGGATTTGCAATAATTACGATTAAAAATGTGTTCTGGTCTCTCTCAACTGATGCTGACTTCCATATGCATAAAATCATACCACTCTTGTCTAAACGACATAAAAAATTACATTTTGGCTGTTTGAGATTCTATAATAGGTTTAATTACCTAGTTGATATTAGATTGATTTTTTTTCTATCAGATTTTACTCATCTCCAATTGCAGTCTAACTTGTTTTTTTACTATGATAGTTTGTTATGTTATTTTCGAACAATAAGTGGCCACGCCAGTCGTGTTGTCTGTGGTCTTGTTGAGCTGTTCAAAGTGCAGTTGTGCACTTCGGGCTTAAGGTAGTAATCAAAATAAGAATGTGACACAGTTACTAACGAGATCTTTAAGTCCTTCCTTCCGTCTTTTTCCCAGATAGTTGTCTTTTCTGGTATGGTGTTCCACTTTTTATCAAAGGCCAATTGCAGCTTTCCAGATTAAAAAATACGACGTCTTCTAATAGTAGTATAGTCCTCAGCTTATGACAATAGGTGACTTGATACTGGGTACTGATACTGACTTCTAAGTCCGTCAACTAAGATACGATATGATACTTCGGAGTGAACCCTATTCCCGACTAATTGACTTTTTCAGACGGGTAAAAACACTTCGGAAGTAAGACAACTGTCACATCGAGTTTTCATTCACTATTAGTTCGGGCTTCGGACCCCGAAATAATGCTTTGTCCGTTGGTGATACGGAGTAGAAAACGACCGTTACTTCGGCCAAAACTACGGATTTCGTGCTTCGGGAGTAGACCTCCTTTTACGGTAGTTTGGCCATCAAGAAGAGCTTCATTTTGCCACTTAAAATACAGTGCAAATTGAAACCCGGCAGCAAGTAAACAATAAATTTACCATTACAGCTAAACCAATTAGCATTGCCACTTTCATTCGTCACACCTCTTTATTCTTATACAACGTGAATCCATAAATAAATAAGAATAGTTAAACAATAATTAAGTAATCCCGACCATTACATCCTGGTTTGCTTTCCCTGTCATTGGCGTCATTTTCGCATTCACAGCGTAACCGACGACGCATCGCTTGTCGTTGTCGACCTACATACCAGTACACCTACCATAAACTGTTCGTGTCGCATATTGCGAAAACTTTGACTATTTACACAGATTTTCTCGGTTAAACTTAGTTTACTTAGCACCTGTTGTATTTGGTATAGTTTTGTTTAAAACAAGTTCAGGTTGTTTAGAGCCTTTTGAAAACCGATAATTAATTGTGCAATGGTCAATAACTAACTCCCAAACGTGCACTAGAAACGGCTCTTCAGGTTAATTACTCGCTTACTGTCCGTCGCGCTAATCCTTAGGGATTAAGTTTACAATTCCAGTAATTAGGGCAGGACAAGAAGCATTAAGTCGCTTAGCTAATTAATATCCTATTATCTCACGGAGTTACGGCATAACTACGAGATAGTCAGGTGGTCCTATCAAATCTGGAACACCGAGTTCTTGCTTAGTCAAGATTAAGTATTTCCTTAAGACAGCAGGGGTCTTGCTTGTCTTCCAAGATTTTAAACCGTGAAGAGTTCGTTTCCTAGTCTTAATTCACGATGTTTCTGTTCGTCGGTCGTTTAACGATGATTGAAACTGACTTGTTAATGTGTCTGCTTGGGTATTTAGCTGCGTGATCGATGCGATTTTAAAGTGACCGCATATGGCCGCTTTTGGCAACTGCCGGCCATACAGCTGTTTCTAAATCATCTCTCGACTGGCGTCTACCACGTAAACATACATATAATACTTGTGATTAATTGACCAAAGGAAGTAAGCAGAGATTTCAGTAGTTCTAATCCATATTATATTGAAGTTTATCGCTCGGTAAAAGTACATCGAATCTTATGATTTGCGCGAATAACAAGCCGCTGATGTAATAACGTTTTTTCTCTCAACGTTGGAATTTATATTGTAAACGTAGAGTTTATTGTTTTTTTTAGTACGACCAGTCCGACCACCATGGGAAATGAAATTATAATAAGCTGCGAGGTGTGCTTTGATAACCATAATCTTTATACTCCATTCCATTGTGATATAATAGTATGAGTATCCTCGACGATCCAGTCGATGCTTCACTACGAGACCAAAAATGTCTAGACCAAATACGAGTATTTATTTACGTATCCTCGTTTTTCACTTAGATCATCAGATATTTCTTGGTTATGGAACCACCCTCTTCCACTGCTGGCTTGGCTATATCCAGCCATTTTGTTTTACCAGATCGTCAGTATTGCTGAACCGTTCCCTGAATGCCATATCGAGGGCCCTATACTATGGCGAAGTTCCATTTGGTATGGCTCCATTAAGTTCAGTGGTCATTTTTATAGTTTTGCGCGCTAATCATAATAAATTATAGGATTACAATCAGCTGTATCCTGGGCCTCGGATTCAATTTTGGACAGTAGTTATCCAAAGTTTTTGTTCTCGGTCAAAATTACATTCGTAAACTACTACTTACTACTATCTATTCTGGTTAATTTGCACAGGGCCTTAAAATGTGATTCACAGCACATCTGTGACTGTAAAAAAGCCAATTGATGCTGACTCTGACACACGGAGCATAGCGCAGACGTCATTCTTTTTTATTTGTTTCTCTTTTTTCACAACACCATGAATCAGTATGCATGGCGTAGTAAAACTATTTGCTAACACAACTGTTTTCCTAATCAGTTGCGATAAATTGATTTCATTTACATGATAACCTTTATCTTGATCAAACAGTGCCTTGGTATCAAGTATATTTCCTTTTTGTTCTCTTTGGTGTGAAATAGTTAAACCTTTGTAGGTACAAAAGGTTTAATTATCGGTATTGGTTCACACCACAATAGCCTCGGAATAATAAACACTAAGTAAACTGTTCCCGTTTCGTTAATGATATACTTTTGGCTTTTCTGTTGCGTGCATTGTGTCTAAGAAAAGATACAAGAGCTTAGGTTGTATATCACTTCTGTTAATGTTTTAAAATACTTGGCGAGAACTCTTAAGATCATGATTTTGAAACTCACATCCCGTGACTTTTGCAATAAGTAGATAGTCACATTCGCTCGCAGCAATTTGCAACTATGTGATTGAGTGACATCACATCTGACAGGTTAATATTACTTTCAGATAACTGTCAAGTTGTTACTTGATTGCAAGTAATTACTATTACAAAAATGTGGAAATTTAAAACCATTTTTTTACATTTTGACCTTTGTTGGGAATTATTTGTGTCACAAAAACGTCGAAACGCGTCTTTGTGATGTGGGCTATCGAAGCGTCGCCGTCGGCGCCGTCTGATTCATGTCTGATTAAAAAATGTTCTAGAATGTTATTATTACGTGCATCTACACCTAACTTTTAATAATCACAAGATTTTCCTCTACTCCATTAATTCTCGAGCAAGAAATTTGTTTAATAAACAAGATCAGCTCCGGAAGACTTCGGCGTAGGAGAGCGAACAAATGCATATTTTTTCGCTCAGAAAAATATTTTTATAATACCTTACTTCATATCTGAGGTAGAATATAACTGTCTTTGTTATATGTCGTTGACCATAAACATACAGTTTCATTCATGGCAGACTGACCCGATACGCTTATCTTGAAAGAAGTTTCCAGCGATTTTACTGCTAAGAATTTACAATTTTGCACCGTAACCGCTGATTTGTGGTGTTTCGGGACTCGGGAGTGATGTATTGAGTATGCGTATGCGCCGCAGGTGAAATGAAACAGTTTTAGAACTAGATCGAGTTTGTATTCCTAGGTTATTAATCCCGCATATATAATTTTGGTGCACTGTTCTTACATTTAAAGTTTTTCCTGTGCGAGAGCACGTTTCACGGTGTTTTTCACGCCGAAAATAGGTTTCATACTTCTCTTTCTCTGCCTGGTCTTATATCCATCTCATTTGGGGTAGGTCCTCCTCGTCATTCTTCGCCAGACGTTTCTGTATTGGCTCTTCGAGATATGTAGTCATGCTGCCTAAGTGCCTTATATGCGTAATATTATCCTATTCGACTGTAATAATTAATGTTTATAGCTACTAAGCAATAAAAAGCTTCCAGTGCCCAAGGAACTAGCTAAACCACAATCCTATTTTTTTTCTTACTCCCAACTAATATACAGGTTGAAATTGAATACATGCGACAAATCGAAATGGGAGATTGTACTCATCATTCTGAACAACTTTTACTATGGGGGGTGGATCCGCCGTTTTGATTCTTTATTATTTATTTTGTATTTTTTTTTAAACTGGTCGGAAATGCGTGCTAACCGCCAAAAATAATTAGTTTTTATAATAACCATTACTAAACTACTGAAGGCACTGAAATCCAACAAGAGAATCAGAAGTTATCGATTTTCAAAGTTATTTAACTAAAGTGGTAATGACGTTTATATCATGGGAATGACTTTTCTATAACGGGAATGACAATATGTTAATGGGAATGATGAATAAGAGTAAATAACATATCTTTCTGCTATGAATCACTATAATCATAATAAAATATCACAAATCAAATTGATACATACTCGTAGGTAGGTAGGTATAGATGTTCTAAACAATAACAACCGAATGGTATAAAGGTAACATGAAAAATCCTAACAATACAATTTTTTACCGATTAAACGATTTTTGGCTAATTCTTTGGAAATTAAGTAATTCGTACAATTACTTTACTAAATAATAACTATGTTTAATTATAAAACAAATTAGGAATCATCGTAACAGCCCAGAATTTCTTTTATTGATGACAATATGAATGATCCCACATTGATGAATTAAAAAAAATAAAAGTAGAAGATCTAAACAAAATTTGCAAATTGCAGTCGACTATTCTTCCACAATCAATATTATAAATGAGATCAAATTTGAAATAGGTACTGACTATTTGAAACACTTACTACAACTACTTATAATATTAGTTTTCATTTTTTTGTTATTATAACTCTTTTGTTAGATAAAATCTTTATGTTAGAAGGTCCAGCAACACAAATATTGTCTACAGTTGATGTGGACGCCTGCATCATGTTAGTAATATTCGCGAATACTGCATTACCATAATCACTCTTTGTAGCTATGAGGGGTATCACTTCATCTGTATCAGGAATAGGAGACGAGCTCAAACTTTGTGGTATATTAAAAAATCCAAGGTGTTTCCCATGGGCGCATATGATTCCGCAGTCACATTCAAAGCAGGTTGCATTTCGAAATGTTAAAGTAGGGATTCCCTTTTTCCACAACACTTGATGGACTTCTAGAGTTCCTCTGAATGGCTGCAAGTTCTTTGGGATTTTCTTCTCTATCTCACTGATGTTTTCTTCGGGTACATCAATTAGGGTCACATTTGTTATATTTTCTCGGCACACACGCATAAACTTGTCATAGCTGCCTACATCAATACCATGATTGACGCAGGAATCAACTGTCCTCTTTATTGTTCCCCCGACACCATCGGCAGCACCCTTGCCGTGACCTGCTTCAGTATAGTTCCACGTTATTGTTTTTATTTGTGGGAATTCTTTGTGTATTTGTGGAATCATATGAAATATGTATTTATTTCTATATTGGGAAGTCGGGGAATCTGTTTGAATATGTAAGGTGTCAATAAATGGGTTATCTTTGATGGTTTTTTGTATCAAAGGAACAAAGTGTGCCCAAACAGCTGGAGCGTCATGTCTCAAACAAGAACTCGTTGTACAAATTGATTTTGGTTTTGTTGAACTAGTTGCAAAATCAAAACTGTAGATTATTGCTGTGTGAAGGCTAACTTCTTTTCGACTTCCACCAAAATGCATGGATTGTACTTCTTTATTAAATTTTAATCCATAGTTTTCAGAAAAGTCTGCGTGAATTACAGCACAGTTAACAGGCGTTGAATCCTTTAATTTCTTCAGGCTAATATATTGGTTATGAATTTTGTAAATATGTTTAAAAAATGCTGGTAAACTTGCAATCAAAGCATTAATTAATTCTCTTGGCGTGGCTTTTACCTCTTCTTTTTTCATGATAGTTATAATTTTTTGGCCTTTTTTTGTTTTAACAGTTTCTCTCGCACGTATCCATTTACAGTAAGTAATATCTTGATCATTAGAAAATTCCTTGAACTGTACTAACTTATCTTTACAGTATTGGCACTCTCGCCTCAGACATTTCTCTTCATATATACAACAACACATAGTCTTTACTAATGCGTCACAGTCTGGCTCGTCTATTATAGAAGATGTTTTCAATGCTTTGGTCATGAGATCAATATTTTCGTGAACGATGCATTTGCATGTGTCCCTTTGGGCACTCTTAGGAGTCAACACCCAAAACGGCCTATGCTTACAAAAAAAGCTATAACTAACTTTTGCTTGATATTTAGTCATGAACTTCTGATGCAATACTTTTTGTGTGCTTGTC
The DNA here is from genome assembly GCA_963669345.1 of Gortyna flavago. Taxonomy (NCBI): domain Eukaryota; kingdom Metazoa; phylum Arthropoda; class Insecta; order Lepidoptera; family Noctuidae; genus Gortyna; species Gortyna flavago. Next base: position 3,767,002 of record OY770132.1, read on the forward strand.
ATGTAGCGTTTTTGCTTTTGTACTTTCAATCTTGTCATATACTCTTTCTTTCCTGCTCCCATTGTGCTGTTTAAGTCGTCAAGATAAAAGTTGCGCACTTTTCTTACCAACTGTCGAATTCGATTATCTTCTTTACCCTTTTCTTTATTTATCACTCTTTTAACTTTTTCAGCTGACTCTAATTTATTTTTTTCCTTTTTCTTCTTTTCTCTCATACACATATTAAGCTTTACTTTTAACTGATTGTTCTCCTCTTTAAGCTTCTTAATTATTCTCATAAGGTACTTTCTTTTCTTCTGTTCTATGTATCGAATTCTTCGAAGTTTTACATCAGCTTGAGGAGATTTATTTATTTTTAAGGGATCTTCATACTTTGCCTCTATTTCAATGCTGTCTTTTATCTTTGCATCAATAAGTACACTTACCTCAGGGAACTCTGGTTTTTTTTTAGACTCTTCTTTCTTATTTTCTCTGTATTTTTTTGAAGCTTCGCGCCATTTCTTCCTTTTTTCCCGTTGATCGCGAGGAGATAATTCATTCACGCTTTTAATTTTCTTTTGATCTTTTCTGTTCTGATATCTTGTTTTTTCTTTTTCTTTTTCTAACTCGTAGAGAACTGGATCTGCCTTGATTTCAGAGTATTTTATTCTTCTAGCAATCTTTTGTTTTTCTAACCGCTTATTTTCCTTGGATTTCTTTTTTCTGTCCATGATTTATCTAAAAGAATAAACAAAATTTACATCATTATTTTCATGTAAAAATGTAAACTAGAAATAAATATACTGTGGAGTTTTTAGCAGGTTAATGGCTGTCTAGCTTATAGACGTGTTTAATAAACTAACTATTCGATTTTTTTTAAAGCAAACACATTAAATAGGACATATTAACACACAGTATGTCATTACCATTCACACATTATCATTACCATTAACACAGAAAAAATGGTAATGATGATGATGGTTATGACGTATATGTCTTCTTACGATTTTTGTACCTAAATACCAAGCTGAAAAGCGCACAACCAGCCATTTTTATGATTAAGTACCTAACACACACAAATGTGCATATTTAAAAAAGATCTTGTATTGGTACTTACCTGATTTTCTGTGGAAATGGTGATGACTTAAATAATTGACAAACTGTTCACAAATACTGTTAAGTCGAAAAATTTGCCTGGCCAAATGGACGTGCGCTCCGCTTCACTTCGTAAGAGAGACTGAGGGGACCGAGGAAAGGAGGCGTCGATTTCTCGATCGCGGTAGGTAGTAAGAACATTCGAGAAATACAATTTTGACGGTGCCGGAACGGTGTTGACGAATTTCTGTGACAAAATTTATTTTATTTTTCATTATATGTTGTTTGTTGTCAAATCACTTCATGATTTATTATGTTGTTTTAGATAATGTGTACTTTCGAAATATAAGAATAAAAACGGAAACTGCATTGTCATTTTTTGGAAAATAAATAAGGAAGTTTAATACTCGACTTTTATTCGTAAATGGTGATGACGTTTGATGCGTGTTAACTGAAATAATAAAATAAATAAAGGTGGTTAACTATTTTAGAGAGCGGAGCCTTACGTAAAAATATATAAGAAATGTCATGTAAAGTAAAAAAAAAATGGAGCTGTGATATTTAATTTATTATTATCATATATTCGCCATAAATGGATTTCCGCGGATTGACCCTGGGACCAAACTTGAAATCTCGAAAAAAAAAATCAGCTGTTCCCTACATTTTGACGAGTTATGCGAACATAAAATGTAGGGAACAGCTGATTTTTTTTTCGCGATTTCAGGTTTGGTCCCATAGTAAAAGTTGTTCATTATGATGAGTACAATCTCCCATTTCGATTTGTCGCATGTGTTCGATTTCACCCTGTATAAGTAATGCTTTTGATACCATGGCATGGGGTCACTTGTATTCTTATGTTTATCGTGGATAATTTATAAGTTCATAACCTTTAAAGGCCTTTTAGTACTGTATCAGTTTATAGTAAACTTAAAAGTAATTTTAGTTCGAAATCTAATAACAACAAAGTGAAGCGTGTTATTGGATTTGTTATTATGTATCGAATTTAAAGTGGAAAATCAAAGAAAATCTGATTATCCGTGGCTTTTAAGCATTTTCTTTACATTAAGGGTTTTATTTATAAACGTTGCTTAAAGTTAAGTAATGATTAGCGAGGGGCTAACCATACATTTTTGACGTTTAAATGTCTCGTAACTTTAAGCAAAGTTTATGAATAAACCCCATTGTCTATTTTTACGAAACAGGGTTTTTTTCACAACGAGACTATTTACACCCAAAAATACTTGGTGCTGTAACAACAAATTTTCTTCTGTCTAAAGTTTCCAGACGATTGGGCATAGCCTTTGTAGCCAGACATAGCCTTTCTTTAAAATAGTTCGTTACCGGACTTAAGCATATCCGGTGTTCCCACATTTTGTGAGGCTTCTTGAAGACTAACGCGTATTAATTACGTAACAAGTAAGCTGATCTAAGTTGTTTAGTTAGAGTTTAGATCGATTATCCGGTTGGTCTGGCAACCTTTTTTTGCGAAACGTTCACATATTGTGTATTGAAGTGATGTATACTATACGGTACGAATTCTTGCGCCGCCGCAATGCGGCCAGATGCGGCATGGCTATGCGCTTCGCTTTACAGAAATTTTATTAATGTACTAGTAGGCTTGAAGTAGGTCCTTACGTATTTCGTACTAGGTTCTGCCCGCAGAGCTCCGTTCGCGTGGAAGACCATAATTTATACTAAAATAACAGCCACATTTTTTTATAAAACTTTCGTTTGTAGTTTTGGTCTCAGCAGCCAAAATATGAAGAGAGTCAGGGCTGGTGATGCGAGATCAAGCGACGTACAGTTGTCCGTGTGAGAAGCAGCTCATCCTGATGTCGACACCTACATCCTAGTAGTAATTTCCTATTGCTTGTATTTCGTACGACACTAATGCATATGACATAGAAATATGAGAACAACATGATTGAATAGTTTTTGCGCCTTGCCACCCAGCACTCCACCTAATCACAGGCAAATACATAATTCCGTGCAATTATGGGCTTTGCTTTTTACCGAACAACTACCTTACGTCATATTGCATTCTTTGTATGACATAAATACTTAGTTCCGGGAAACGCCAAGTTTGAATAGAATATTGTACTTAATTTATGTTGCATAATGCTAGGTGCTCGTACGTTCTCCTTTCTCTCACTAGTTATTACCGTGAAGGTGAATTCAATCGATAATGGATAAAACAATTATAATAAAAACGGAAAATCGCAATTAATTTGTAGCGTGCGTGAATTTAAACTTTTTATTGTAGGTAATCTAGATTTTGACGATAACTTGGCTGAATGACGCCTTACAATTGGTGTTATTGCAAAAAAAGTAAGTCGTTACCTATTTTTATACTCTTTGAACTCTATAATCTGTTGAGTCTATGAAGCAGTATTTTTTGTTGATTTGAGTCTAGAATAATGTCGGACTGGCACAGGTATCTTGCTTGTTATACAGTTTATGTCATAGACACACACACATAATCTCACGCCCTCTTCTCTTCATGACGGTAGGCAGAAAGTACAGAACGCCATCTGCTACGATCCTAAAAACATACTCCTTCTGTTTCGTTTACGTTCATACGTTGCGAGTGCTACGCATCTGACCTTTCTGAAAGACATCATCAATGAAGTCACTGTCATAGTATTAAGACAAAAAGTCTTTTTAAATCTTGCAGTCCTATCAACTGGATAAGCAGTTGACTTATCATCACACTCCATAGGAATTGTCATCAATATTCATTGGTTGACCCCCTTTATGCCAGACATGGTAACATTTAGCTCTAGTCGTATTCTAATTCTTGGTCTCTTGCAGAGTATGTGAAGTAATGCATGGTTGATGTAATGCCGGGAACAGATTGGTAAAACGTAACGTGAAATGTAACACTAGACGTCCTACTTTATGCAGTGCAACATGAAATGTAACAACAACTAGGCAGTTTTAAGTTAACGTGTGTTTTTGCCAGAACACAGTATATGCAAAATTCTCAGAGTAAAATCATGAATGTTGCCAGTTCTTTGACTCATTTCAAGACCTGCCCCTGTTCACTACATTGTTAGTAAATAGTTTTGTTAAATTCCACAATAATCGTGTCACTTGTTCATTGTATACGTTTATATTTAACGCAAATTGTCGGCGTGACGTACGCACTATGACCCACCTGTTAACAAAATACCGGTATTATATTTGTACTTATTTAGCTTACATTTTAAACGTATATATAGCTATTGGTAAACAGATTTATTTATTTTATAACATGCCAGGTTTCCTGTGCCGGGCGAAAATAGGTCACTGTTTCTGATGTGGATATTGTAAGAGGCGACTATATTGGTGAGAGATGAATGAGCAGCTATGTCCACTGTCCACCTGGACGCTGATAGTGGACAGCGAAAGCACTAGGAAGTGGTGAAGGGTGGGCGTTTTGGGGGACTGTATTTTGTAATTTTGACGTTCGAAAAGTGCTGATTCTCGGCCTAGTTTGAATAAATGCGCTAGTAAATATAGTGTGACGTTTAAGTTATCACATTAATTGAAACCACGTACTCTACATCACGTATTATAAATATACACAATCAATTAACATTATTCATAACAATTAACATTCTAGCCATGGTACCTAATATGAAAACCATAAAAATTTATCGCCGAAATGTATGTACGCGCATAACTTCCGAATGACTGCACCAAATTGGATAATTTATTTTTGTTGTGTTTGGTTTTGTCAGGACAAGGTTTGTATAAAAGAAAGTTTCGGAAATAACTTTTTTTTTTTTTTAATTGTTTATTTTTTTAACAGACTAATAACAACGTGTGATAACCTAATCGCCACTCTGTATAAGTCAATGAATAAATGATTTTTGATTTTAATCAATAGTCATACTGGCACTAGCATATGCCCTCGGCTTCGCCCGCTTTGAGGTCGAAAATCATCCCATGGAATCGTATTACCGGGATCAACAGTATATCCTGCGTCCTAAACCAGGTCATGGTCTATCCGTTCAGCCGTTAAGGCGTGAAAAGGTAACAGACAGACGAATTACTTTCGCATTTATTATATTGGTATGGCTATGGAAGTATCCGATACCAATTTAAAAAATATTCCATTATTATTATTATTGCTAGTCAAAAATGGGCCAATCTTTCGCTCAGTGGGTTTCGAAAAAGTTGGCGAAAAAGTGGTTCGAGGAAGAGGGCCATCCTTTTTTTAAATTTTTATTAATTAGGTTATCCGTGTTTTGTTACGATTATTCATTTTATGTAGTAGTCAATTAAAAGGAGCATGCTCCCCAAAATACAAATCAACGAAGAAAAGAATTCATAATCTACGAATTAAAATCATGAGCTTCACACATATTCTGCGAAAGAATATCTCAAGAAAGCAAGTCATGAGGAAAAGATTACTTGAATATTTAACTAACTATCGTGACTGTGTGTTTGCTGTATACCAACCTGTATATTAACGGAATTAGCAGCCCACAGTCTGGATTTGTGCCGGTTGATGGCAATAGGCTCGAACCCTATTACATGGGACTTTAACATAACTGACGAAATGTCGGTATACTGTTGGTAACCCCTCGGGGAATTCACACGTCATAATATGTTAACGTAATTCTTTTCTCAATTTCAGAGCGATTCAGTTAGTTACTTCTTCGACGAGCTCGAACGCATCGCGAGACCTGACTACGTGCCCTCTCACCAAGATATCCTGCACTGCCGGAAGGCCACCAAAGGCATCACGGAATGCACCATCAACATCAACAATGTGCCATTTGTATTCGTCGACGTTGGGGGGCAGCGGACGCAGCGGCAGAAATGGACGCAGTGCTTCGATTCTGTCACGTCCATACTCTTCCTCGTCTCCTCTTCAGAGTTCGACCAAGTCTTGTCGGAAGACAGGTAAGTTCAACAAGAATATAGTGGTTATTGCGTAGAGCGAGCGCGAATAAATGCATTTTGAACTATAATTGGTGGTTTCGCAATTGTTGTATTAGGTTTCTCACGAATTGCAATGCTAAAATGGGAAACTGCTGTCCATTTTGTAAAAAAAATAAAGTAAGTATTCATAATAATTTCTTAATCTAGCCTGTCCCATTTAATTACTGCAGCAGACATAAGCCTCTTCGTTACCCACCTTCCGCATTCAATTTACCCTACGTTACATATTCCAATGCATATTCATGTATTAAGTAATCAACTGATAAAATGCGAAAGGTAATTAGACTTACTGCAGTGTCGTCATAAAGAATTTAATATTCAAATTACAGTTTAAGCCCCGCCTACGCTGCCATGCCATAAAACAGTCATACAGGTAATTACATAAACATATATTCGAAAATAATTAGCGTGTACGTAAAACTGAGGGGGGAGTACACACAACAAAAATTTGAGAGCTATTTTCTATACTAACGAACGCAGCCGATTAGTTACGCACGTCATTCAAGCAGACTTAAGAATGGAGTTTACCTGAAGCGAAAAATTTCTTCTTTAATCTTTGATGCCTGATTCATAACACCTGGATATAACGCGGTAAACAAAACCTAAACGGGAGTGCTAATCTTATCTATGATCGAACACCCGTAATACATCGTTTCATAATTTTCTTGCATAGGAGGCAAAACGTTGACTATCTACGAGTAAATAAATATAGTATTACGTCAGGATTACGAGTTAATGACTCAGGCGTCATGATGGAATCAGCGGGTGTTCAGTGTGACGAGAAAATCACATTTCATTACAGTACTCGTGGGGCACGTAGGTATTATTAAGATATGTAGTCATTGACGGAATCATTCTTTGTTTAGGTATGTAATATGAATGAACAATGTTACCCGGCCAGTTGTATATGTACTGAAATTTAACAGAACTGATTTTTCAGAAAAAACTGTACCTAAGCATACAGAAAATTTTACTATGCCTGGAAAATTGAGGCAACATACACATAAAATTATTATTATTGTCATTTGTCTCCGTATACTGTGGTGGTATTGTAGCTCGGTAAATTTTGAGTAGGTACATCCGTATACATACACTGGAAGACAGAAAACTTCAACATAGTTGGAAAAAGGACATGACGATGATATGATTTTACAGCTCTTTGAGTGCATTCGCTGAAGTCGACCCCAACATAGTTAAGAAGCGGTAAAGGTACACGATGATGACTTTACAACTGTCGCAGACCTTCCAGGATGACACATGATTATCATGATCAGTTAATGACTCAATATATCCTAATTAACCGACTAAGTCTCCAACAGTCTCGTCTCATACGGTAGGAAAATAACAATTGACCACCACGCTTGCTCACCGTGTGATTTCAAATCTTAGTCAGGGTTTTCATGAGACTTCACTATGCACTCACCTGACTCGACATTTGAAACTACGTGTACGGGCTGACTTTACCGTCTGGCCAAAAACAGGATATAAAAGGTGGACGAAGTAGAACCCTATGGCACAGAAAGTATATCGTCACCACAAATCGTTTATATTTTGTCTGTGAAACCGGAGGTTGCGATGAATCATATCGGGTCAGATGAATTAGGCACTTCGTAAATGTGCAAGTCTGTTACTGCATGTGAAGCATCTAAATCAAATCGTAAGGTTGAAATTCGTCGTTACAAACTACCTGTGTGCCAAATTTCATCCAAATCCAAATTTGTGCGTGAAGAAGTTAGGTTGCTCACGAAATTCAAAGTTCACGAATCATAATTATGCCGCGAATCATATTTTGTTCAACATAAAACCTGACACTGACCTGCAAATTGCAAATAACATAAGAAAATTTGAATTTCGCGGGCTACCCTGATGCTTTCGCCTTAAGTGCAGAAAATTATTTCACAATTATTAATATTGGTAACTGCCAGGACATGAAAAATGCTTTGCAGGTGCAAGTACCTCAAATAGACAGTCTGCCTAGGACGGTGAAAGTCACGTACGGTAGTCGTATTAAATGTTCATCACTTAGTTACGGTGTTTAACCTCACGTCTCCGATACAAGACATTTAAAATTTGTTGGTGACCCGAATCTGCTTGCGTGTTCACTACAACCTACTTAGTTGTATCAGAAAGGGCACATCGGAATAATTTGCGTTTATTGATTAAGATTTTGACGTAGGTAGGGCAATGAATCGGTTGTTTTTAGGACGTAATGAACGATACAGGGTGAGTTTTAGGATTCGGGTGAAATTATAAACAGCCTGGGTGACCATTTGTTACATATTGAGACCCCTCCGTGCCTCGGAAAGCATGTTTTTGACAGTAGTTACGGGTAGTTCCCGTAACGACTGACAGAAGCCCAAGTCTTACCGAGGAGTATAGTGTTACACAGTAACTGGGTTGTGGAGATCAAGTAGGCAGTCGTAAAATACTAACTGCGCATCCGGATAAACTGGCAGCCGATCCTAACATAGTTAGGAAAAGGTTAAGCAGATTGATTGGAAAGTAGAAACAGTAGTTAATGGTGGCAATCTAGTGGAGAAAAATGGAAATGCATTTTTTGATAGATTACTTATACATTGAAATCAGCGGGGTAAATGCGAGCAATGGATTTCATTTGACACTTCAACAACATTCACTGCGTTATTTACGTTGTTGAGCAGACACATTTTCCGAACATAATAAAGTAATGGATTAGCAATAATCCTTCAAAATGATTCAGATTGAGATTGCTGGTGTATTAATAGGCTTTTCAATACGTCCCGTTAATTGAAGATCTTTCTTAACCGCGTTCTTTCCCATTTAAGTTATTCGTCAAAACCATCGGTATGAAATTACCGACGTTACACGAATACTAAAAATACATAAATTTTATTTCTGTCGACTCCCCATTCGTAACGTTCACATCGTTAAACATTTGATGCCAATAAAACGTATAATTATTAAAAGAAATACAAGTATGTGTGGCGTGGCGTAAAAGTCTTTGTGCGTACTTTTGCGGTTTTACGTACGTGGGTGCGCGTGTTTATTTGAACAGACTTCTTTAATATTATTTATACTTGGTTGTCCAATAATTCCGGGATCGAGTGTTCATTGATTGCGCATAGCCTAATCAACGGGGTAGTTTGCGTACTCATATGCAATGCAATCGATCGCAATGCCTGTCATTTTGATAGTTCAGCCAAGTTCATTGCGTTATTTACATTGTTGATCAGAATATTTTTTTCAAATCTATGATCTTATGGATTAGTTATTTTCTTCAAACTCCTCAGACTGGATTGAAAGTGATTCGCAATAAGGGTGCAGGATTATGATTACACGGCTTAGAAATAAGATGAATCGTGTCATCAATTATAGCAGAAAGCTATGGAAGCAATCGTCTGATACTAGCACTACATACAAGAAACATTAATCTATTTTATTTTTGCTAAACATACTATGAGCTGATTTTTCCGTCACCAGATAACTTTTATTCGAAGGAATAAAATTGACGTTTGTCAGTTTTTGTATGAAATAACTGTCAAAATTTCAAAATTATTCCTCGATTAAAGTTAGCAGATGATTGAAAAATTAGCCCTAAAAGGTAAACATACAATATGTTTAAAATATTAGAAGGGAATATTTTTTCGCTATGAAACACGGGAACTCGATACGATACCATTTGAATTTTAAATCATCATTCCGTTACACTCTTGTCATTTGCAATATCCACGGAGTTTCATTTGGGTATCTTTGAAACTGCGTAGTCATTCATACGGATTAAAAAAAAACTTTATTTATTAAAAGACCATTTTTTTTAAATAGAACTTAACAGTCCCGGAAAATCATAACAGATGATACAGATTTCATTGCACCAAACTAGAATAGAGTATTCCCTTGCGAATCACCAACAATTCGCTCACATAACTCATAGAATCACAGCCACAAAGTAATCTAACGATAAGTTTAATTTAGCATTCTATTTCGAAATCAAAAGGTGCCCGAGGGATCACAAACTCAATTTCAACATTTCTGACACGAGCGAAACCGCATCCAAAGCTAGTTTAGTTAATAAACTTTTTATTGCTGGTCTAAAATATTTGCTAAACATAATTATTATCTTTGGTTTGCCAGATTCCTTTGATGTTGCCGGTTAGATTTTTGCGTTACTACGTAAACGTGTTTTGGGCTGGTTCTCGTGCACGGAATTAAATAGTTCGGTTTTGCTGTTTATAGAATGTACTGTGAAATAAATTAATAATTGCTAATAGGTAGACAGGAACTCTTTTGGTATACATTAAAGGAGTTCACAGTTTTCGTAGAGATACTTATGTATTTTATTATCCAGCATTAATGTAATCAAAGCTTGTTTGTTTCCTTTTTTTTTTGAGAAGAAGCTTTTGTCCAGCATTAAGTAGGTCAGTTGCAGGCACTTGCAAGCTGATATCGTTGGAAATTGATGAATTTTATTCGTAGGGGTTGGTCGAACGTTAAGCTACGCTTGCCGAGGTCGGTCCGTGGATGGGTGACCATTCAAAACATCGAGACCCCTCTATGCCTCGGAAAGCCACGTTAAGCCGTTGGTCCCGGATGTCATTCGTAGATCTTTGACGAGTAGTCAGAAGCCCATAAGTCTGCCGAGTCTTACCAAAGGTATTATATCTATCGTGTTACCCAGTACCTAACTGGGTTGTGGAGGTCAGATAGGCAGTCGCTTCATGTAAAATACTTGTATTCAGCTGCGACCGACCTCAATACAATCGTGAAAAGGCTAGGCAGACTGGATTGAACTGACAAAATAAGTAAATGTTATAATCGTCCAGCTGACATCATAATGACCTTGTTGCACCAACCACACCATAAAAAGTCCCGCAAAGGGGGTTTTAAATAAATAAGGTGACGAAATTATCACATGCGGCCTGCGGCATAAAAATATCTGCCACGGCTGCAATGGGAGACAGTATTCTGTATATAGATTACAATAGTAAAGATACATTATTGATCTTATGTCATAATTTTTTTCATACAAAATAATGTGCGTATAAAATTGAATTGATTTAGTTGCATGAAACCGTCCCATAGTAGTCAGCTAATTTCGGTGTTCATTCAAAGAACAGTTAGAAAGCGATAGCAATTGATTTCATCGACTAAGCGACATATCGCGCGTAGTTTGTGAACCACTTTATACAGAATAGAGTAAATGTTTATTTAATCCGGGGTACAAAATGTCTTCACTACTGTATCTATATATAAAATACTGTCTATTGAAGCCGTGGCAGATATTTTTATAGCACCTTATGTATTATCCTTCCACACCCAAAACGAACATAGGAAAAATCACGAGTTTAAAATCGCTACTGATAACCATTGCTACCACATATTGCAGAGTGATAATCATCCGATTGATTTTATGTGAACAACATCCGCAAGTCGAAATCAAGGTCGTGATTATACACTGCATTGTCATGGAGGACATGTAATTATGTGCATTATTAGTTATGTCGTAACTCGTAACGTCCATTAAATATTTATTAAATGCTGTGTTGGACTGGTCACGGATGCGAGATCTAAAAGAGGTAAAGATTAAATTGCTTAGCATAAGCATAACCAGTCTATAACGTTCCCTCAGCCCTCTGCTGGGACACAGAGCCTCCTCTCTGAGAGGGAATGGGCTGTGATCCACCATGCGGGCCCAGTGCGGGTCGGTAGATGTCACATTCTACGAATTTTTGGTCCTAGGACATGCCGGTTTCCTCAAGATGTTTTCCTTTACCGTTTTTGAGAGCAGTGGTGATGAAATAAATTACACAAAGTAAAGCGCCTGGGTTTGAACTCACGATCTCGTAAATCGGGGCCGTTACCACTGCGCCACCACTGATGAACATGCCAGGGTTATTTTTAATAAAAATCTGTGTAAAATAATACCAGTGTACATTAGTAATATGATATTACCAGGAAATTGCCAAATCACATTAAAAAAACTGGTCCTATCTTTATTTTATGTTCGCCAATTTTAATAATCTAAGCGGAAGAATCGACGAAAAATATTAAATTACTAATTTTATCCTTCTCTGATTCCAGGAAAACGAACCGCCTAGAAGAGGCGCTAAATATCTTCGACACGATCGTGAACAACGTGAACTTCAAGGGTATCTCCATCATCTTGTTCCTCAACAAGTCCGACCTGCTCGCGCGGAAGGTCGCCAGCAAAGAGACCGACATACGCTGGTTCTACCCGCAGTTCGCCGGCGACCCCCACAACCTCAGAGACGTGCAGATGTTCCTGCTCAACATGTTCGCGAACGTCCGCAGAGAGCCCAAGACCACGCTGTACCACCACTTCACCACCGCCATCGACACGCACAACATCGAAGTGGTCTTCAACTCCGTCAAAGACACAATCCTCAATCGTAACCTAGAATCACTCATGCTGCAGTGACGAACCAAACAGAATTACACCTACGGAATTGTTAAATTGTGATATCTGCTGGCAATATTTTCATTTCGTGATTCAACCTCGCGATTTTTCCATTATTGTGTTTTTCTATAACTTGCTAATCAGCATAATAGTGTAACACATCTGAAAAGACAAAGAATGTGATTTCTTGATGTTGGCCTAACGGTCGTGAGAGTGGCTCTTGTATAAATGTAATATGACATGTATTTATTTACCAAATGTATGGGATTTGGTAAAACTATGTACCTTAGTCTAACATATTGTAATTATAAAATTTGTATATCAGTATATTTATGACCAAAAATGTAGATTTTGCACGTGATGAACATTATTATGATCACTGTTATATTAACACGCGTTGTTTGTCCGCAAAGGATCGAACACGCTGTAGTGCTGTAATGAAACACGCATACAGTTAAGTGTGCAATATTATAAACGTAGCGAATTAGACGAAGAACGGTATGCCAGGGGGATTTTATAAATTTATGCCGTTTTCTATAACATTTTCTCAATGATTGTAGATTTCTTTTTATATCGATTACACTCTAAATTCGCTTGTGATGATAAATTATAGTGATGGGATTGACAATTTTGCTGGAGTGAAATTAAATAAAAATGCCATGTAACCTTTATTTATGATAGTCCTAGAAAGTACTAGATTTTCTCAAAATTTCACGTGTAGTTGTATCACAGCTTGAAGCCACATGTATAATTAATGAATTAGAATAATTGGTAAGTATCTATTTAACTATAATATTTCCCCCAGTACAGTTGTCAGTCTCGTTCGTATCGCGAATACTTGGTTCTTAAGGTAGCAGTGCCAAGTCGTAGCGCTAGTGGTGGTGCCGACTGCCGCTATATCATATAGATGTAGTTACAATGAGATTGCTCTTATAGGGTGCCACGAAGCAAAGGAACACCTTTGCGTTGGGAAGACTTTATATAGATCCCTCCCGGGAGTAAAAATGTATATAAATAACCATTGTTAGAAAAATCGTTTATAATCTGTGATTAAAAGTGTAAAAAGTATTAGGCTGTAAACAGCAACGAAATGTGTCTCTTGCTACAAAAAACAAAAATGCTTTTTGACGTTTGACACGGTTGACAAATGACGCTCAATTTTTTTGGATTCATTGCGGTGATGTTGGTATCTTTTGAGTCGGGTATTCTAATCATACAAGTGTTCCGTCCCTTGGCACAATTTAATGCAAAGACGTGTAATCTCACTATAGCTTCTACCACGTACTTTTAATTATTATACATTTTTTGTACAATATACAACTTAAATATATTTTTAAAGGCGGGGCACAAAGGTGTAAAACCTTTTTGATAATTTTAATGTGAATTTTATCTGCACTTGCTTTTGTACGTGAGAAGGAATGATCTGATTTTAATTATTATTTTAAGTACAACGCATAATTTCGATCATAATAATTATACTCATTTAGAATTAAGTCTCATAAGTTTTAGCATATTTATTTCGAGATCGTCTACAACTGTTTATTTACGCGAGAGTTTAGATAGAATTTATCTATTTATTATGTGTACATTTTTATGGATGGTTTACTGAGGCTAAATGTGTAAATACCTCTTAAAGTTACTCTGTATATCGTTTCTTAGTATTTTAGTTTTTAATAATTTTGGTTAATGTAATGGTCTGATCGGTTAAAATGAATTACGGATTATATTTCCAATGTCAGTGATAAATTTGCATTTAGTAGTGCCATTGTGTGGTGCAAACAGTTTTGCCACTGGAAAAAAGAACATGCCTAACAATATACTGTCAACACTGCCGCGTAAAATTCGTTAAAATTTTAAAATAAATTAAAATAATATTGGCTCAGAAATGATTATTAATAATTTAATAATCTCGATGTAATACAGTGCTATTTTACTAGCATCCATAGCTTTTGCCGTTAAGACAGTTTGAGTATTTAGACTGGTTTATTATCAATTAAAATTTTATTGATGCCAAAGGTTGACCAACATCTTGACGCGAAAATAATAATTGTATACAATTGTTAGGTGCTCAGAATTTGGTATATGAAATAAAGCATGCTATTCAAAGGCCTGGCTTCTTAGATAAATATCTGTGAATAGTTCATCATCCTGTGTTGAATGTGCCTCAGTTTATTCTTATCAGATGTTGATAAAATTATTTAGATTATACAGTGTCCTTTAACGTTACTTTTGTATTTTTTTTATTAGAAAATATTTAAGACTTAATAAACTTATAATATAAAAAAAAAAACACATTTTAGGTTGTCGCTTAAATCATTGCAATTTGAACCTTTTCTCGTTGCAATTTAAGTCCAATTTTGCGTCACCCTAAAATGCAACAACTCCGAAAGGCTTGATCTACTATTAGGAATGTATTTTTTTTTTCTATGTAAAGTAAGCAATACCAGTTTCATGTGCAATAGATTTCTAATATTTGTCTCCAAGGAGTCAGGCCTTTAAAGATGGAACACTACAATCCTGATGACTGTTGTATCAATGTACCAACGCGGCATTTTCCGCCTGATCACTTAAAAAAAATTCGCCTAAATCCTACGGCGGCGCCAAGCCAACGTAGGATTTAGGCGCCACGTCCCCTTAAAGTTTTGGCCTATTAGGAAAGCGATAACGCAATTAGTTGTAACCTGCACTGCGCAGTTTAGTGACGCATCACGTGTACTCCTTATGTGAATCTTACGGACGAACTATTTGACCTTGGCGCGCTTACTAGAGATCGCTTCTATTTTTTTAGTGTAACCAAAAATGAACTTAGTGGTGGTCAGGCGGGAGTGTCCGTGATAGTACAGACAGCTGCATTAATTGATTGCCACCCGTGAGTGGCTCCCAATAAATGCAGCTGTCTGTGCAGTCCCGTGCAAACAGATGTATACGATTGCCAAAATTCATTAGCAATTTTCTCATGAAATTACGATACAAATGTTGGATAAGAAAATGAAAATTAATTACACGAGTATGCCCAACACTTCAAATTTCCTTGTTAAATTTCACAAACTGCATACACATTTTTGCACGCGACCACATGTTTGAAATATATTCACAAAAATGAACTGATGTTTATTATGAAGTCAGCAAATGTATTAGTGAGGTGAATGTGGGTCTCAAATTGGTAGCGACTAAGTCGAGGTGTGATTTATACAACGCTGTTGTAGTTACTGTCGCGTGGAACATTTGTTTGTTGTTATCTATACAAATATTTTAAATTCGAAAGTATATTACTGTCTGTATGTTACCTTTTCACGCTTAAACCACTGTGGGGATGCGTTGTAGATCTATCAGAATGATCAGCTCAATTTTCGAATAGCTTGACTAATAACAAATTCTTGCCGACTTTAATCATAGAAGCTCAATTTTTGAATAGTCTTTAAATCCATTGCATAGTATTCATAATACTATGGCAGCTTAAAAATAATAATTGACGTCACGTTTATTTGCAACAAAAAGATTAATTATAAAATTAATGATAAAATTCGCGATTCATTGTTTTCATTCACAAATTATCTGTCAATGATATTTTAAGTAAAAAGATACGAGATACGAGCTGCGCAAGTGGCACGTAAAAACTTAGCTAATTAGCCAAGTAACATATCGTCTTGTCTCATTTTCGCTCCCGATAATTACGACATGCCGTCCTACTTTCAAGTGTCATCTAAGCCCTCGTTCGTACGGACGTGAAAATATTAAATTTTATCGCTCATTGGATTTTCAACTCTCACTCTCACGTTGTGCCGAGCATTAGGATTCCAACAGAGAGCATCCCAGCGCGTAAAAAATATAGTTTGATTTCAACTCTCGGCACTAAGCAGCGCGTTGAGAATCAAGTGCATGAGAAAAATCGCCGCGTGAAAAAGGCGTCAGTGCGTACCTGGGCTAATAGTGTGATATTGTGCCGTTTTTATGGTCGAATGTTGGGCCGGTAACCTATCTACCTCTTTTTACTTTAAATATAATTTTGTGATGTTTGTATCATGTAATGTTCCACGCAACAGGGGTAGATGTAAGCTAAGGGTGCCAATCGTATTGCTCGAAATATCCGCGAATGTAAGTTGTAATCATAGCATCGTTAGGCCTATGGAATATTTCGGTGGTTAACGGAGCCCTAAGCAAGAGGTTGCTAAGTTAGTTGTATTTTATGAATTTTAAAACATATGTTAGGAGTCGTTTTACACTCATGTTAACGTATGCTAGAGTGTTGACAATATCTTTTGGAATTCCTCTATATTTTGTATACAGCCCAATATTTATTGTACAGTGTAATAAAACACCATGCATGTATACTTTTGTGGTTTTATTTTAAGTTTTCAAGTTTGACGCTGTTGTCCATTATTTTATAGCTTTTACGATACCTACACCTAAAAAGGAAAAAATATTGAAAAATTCAAAGACCCCACTGCAACTAAAAAGTTCAAAGGTGGCAGTTATTTGAGTTCAATCTAACGATTTGTGGCTACCAGCTGCATCAGACAGCTTGAAAGTGACTGTGTTGAACTTTATAGCTACAGCTTTTTAGTAGGTGACCATAAGAGTGTTTTCCATCCAGCCGTTAGAATGCTTCGAGAGAATAAAGAATCCCACGTACAAAGATACAGATACGCATGAAAAACATAGCCGCTGTCTTTGCTGTCACGCAGTCGGGTAAAAAGGACAAGTGTTTGGCCAGACTGGGGCGCGGGAGCGGGGCGGGCGCGGCGCGGCGAACTCAAACATATGTGAACTGCCTTTGAGTGTCCATGGCGGGCGCACGGGCGCGGTGAGCGGCGCAGGCGGCGCGCGGGCAACTCACGCCATAGCTCGTTCATATACAATAGTGGCCGCAGTGGGTGCGCAGCGAGGGCGCGGGTGGCCCGCGCGGTTATCGGGGTTCTCAAACTAGTTGGAGCTTTATTTCCTAGTAAAAATAAGTCTTCTTCATCCATATTATATTTTGACAAATACTGGACGCAACCGCGCTCCAGTGCGGACAGGCAACCCGCGCGCGTTCCCGCGCCTGCGCCCGCGCCCGCCCTGCACCCCAGTCTGGACGGACACTAAATCCGGAAACCACACGACAGTAGTTTGCTTGATGACATCGGCTCTTGGTACTGCTCTACCTACGCTACGTAAGTACTAATAGCACACAAACACATACTAATAGCATAAAAATTACCTAAGAGTATTAACGTTGGGTCCTGCGTTCGATTCCCAGGTCGGACAGAATAACTGTTTTCCAGCAGGAATTTCTCATAAGCAGCCTGGAGTCATGATTTATTCCCGGTCAATGGCAATTGGCTCACCCCTCTTACATGGCATATAAACAACTCGCGAAATATGGTTGTACTCAGGTCTACCTACCTACTATACACCACTGTCTACTGCATATACCCCATCGCCGTGATGTTTTTCTATGTTTTATGAATATCACATACAACCTACCTACTTTTTACTAGAAGGATCAGAAAGGAAATTATCCCGGAAGGATCCGGAGTTAAAAGACAGCTTGCAATACCTAAGCAAGCTGAAGTGGCAGTAGGCTGATGGCCATGTTTGTCGAAGGACCGACGGCCGATGATCTAACTGGGGGGCGTCCCACTCTACGCCAGTCTATCCCAACCACATTTTTACGGTCGTCAGGCCTTGGAAAGGTGGTTGAGACAGACTGGATGGAGAAAGCAAGAGGAAAGGGTGTTGTAGCGCAGCCTGGTAGAGGTTTATGTCCAGCTATCAACTAAAACGCAGTCCGCGTTAGGCTGAGTTGATTGATGTGATCTCATAATGATTTTAGGCTTTAGCTGCGAGCACATAGTCAGTGGCTTTGATATTGGCATCATTTATTTATTTAGTAATCGCCTGTATATGGCGGACTGTGTCTTAGGCGTTCCCGGCAAACAGTGGCACTCGGACTCGGATTATCATAGTATGTAGGGGTGTATCTGCCCATCCTCTCCTCATCTAAGTATAATATATCTTCTATATTGTAATATTATTTACCCTTATAGAGATAAAATTTGTAAGTTTGTAACTATGTAGGGGGTAAACTTTGGAACTACTGATGGTTCCGAAACTTTCAAATTCACTAATATGAAGCTACTGTATTGCCGAGTGTCGTAGGATAATATTTTATGTTAAAACAAGAAATTTCCGCGGGCGTAGTCGCGGGCAGAAGCTAGTGTAATAGGTACATAAAGAATAAGGTAATCCTAGTCTGCCCTAGATAAAGGTATTAATTAATCTTTACATCTTTTTTGATTAAAGATAGCGTAGTAGAGGCGCCGTGAAAAGATTAATTCCTTTAAAAGTATTAATTTATTACAATTGTCGGATATTAATAACGGAGGATTTCGCTCCAGATGTTTCGTATTCATTAAAGAGGGTAATCTCAACCTTTTCACTTTAGTAATAAATTAGTTCGCTATTATTCTTGTCGAGTTGTTACACCTAATGACACTAGTGATCTTTCTAGACGTACCTACTCGTTAGGGTACTTAAGGTCTTATTAAGAGATAAATATTAATGAAAGACGAAGTAAGAAATTCGTTTGAAGCTTTCTAGTCAACATTTTAGTTTGAGGAATTTATTTTACAGCAGTTATAGTAAGTAGCCCGAGCCTAGATTTGTGCCCGGATATGAGCAATTAGCTTGCCCCTCTCACTCTATCAAAAAGTACTCTGTGCTTGCCCCATTACATGGGACTGACAGTCCAGCCTTCGCGTTCCTGACACCTGTCAGTGCGATAATTCTAGTAGCTAATAGATTTTAAGATCAAATTCGCAAAAACGTATTCGTTTATATGAAACTGACTGTGTAAAGAACGCATTCTCTCGTCAGCTGCACAGTACTGGAGAAATGTGGGGTTTACTACATATAAATGTACACCTGTGCAGGGTGCACAGGTGTACATTTATGTCCCCCTGTAAGCGAAGACAGGCGCGATTTTATTGTCAAATTGTTTAGTGTAAAATACAGAAAGGTACGAACTCATGAAATTGTTATGCAGAGTGTTCTTATCCCCCTTTTGCTTTTGATAAGTAGGTAGGTACAATAGCTCCCGAAAGCCGAGTTCCTTATCTACTTAAATACAACTAAGTAAAGCTTACCTATTTAAACAACAGGCTAAGTATTGGAGTACATAAAATTAATACCTAGAAAAGCTTTGTAAAGTTTTCCGTACGGCGGGCGCAGTGTGTCTAGGTACATACTACATAGGTACTTACTTGGTATTACCCGTTCGTTCGTTGTTAAGGGCTTATTTTTGGTACAAAATACTTTAGCTTAGTATCTTTGTTGTATTCGAATATAATAGAATCTATGGTTTGTTTCCTAGGGAATTAGCAGTGGTGACGGGTTTATAGAACTTGTATGTGTGGAATGAATTAGGTGGAGAATCCTCTTTTGTAGGTAATACATGTATACTTAATATAAATAAACTGATATATTTACAAAACTAAAATATAGAAAGAAAAAAGGAAAAGAAAAAGGCAGGAGGCCCCTGGTCACGCGTAGAGTCAACCAACCGCTTGGCGATTTCCCGAAACATTCGATGAATAAATAAACTAGATACCTATATCTATCAGTTTTATGAATGTAAAATAATCATAATGTTTACCTAGATCCTATTAATTGTTTTAAATTGTAGGTAGATCATGATTAAAAAAGGAGAAAGGTCACGGAGACTCAGGTCAATATGAGGGCTTGTACAGACCTTCCACAGTTATTTTACGTCTGACAACATCAGCAACCTAAGGCTGCGGTTCCACTGAAGCGGAGCGGAGCGGAGACGTGCAGGAATCGACCAATCACAATGGTTGAAATCCTCATCGCGTCACTCGTCTCGTCTGTAATTGGACGTCTCCGCTCCGCTCTGCTCCGTTCCGCTTCAGTGGAGTCCGGGCCTTAAAGTAAAGAAAATAAAGGTCACTGGACACTATTAAAAATCAGAGGTAAAATGACTGAGAACAGACTGATGCAGGATTATGAAGACGTGACTGCAAAAGGTACCTACTGCATGTATACGTGAAAATACACAGAAAAAAAAGGAAAAGATCATAACGGTTGACTCGTGAAGTATTTGAACCTCCGCCCTCCGAAGGTCAAGTTTAGAATTATGTGGATGCTCTAACCTACTGAGCTAACGAGTCTTGTTACTTCGTATTGAAAACAGCGTTCTCTATCCGCATTATGACGCCATGATTACTCATCCCTATGTCAAAAACAAAGATTATATTAAAATATTGTCGTGGTGATTGGTTACGCGTTTCTATAAAACCCCTATGAGCAAGCCCAATTACAATACGATAAAGGAGTTCTCATGACGATATTATACTGGTTGCAGCATCAGGGCCATCGCCAACTTCATAAATGCATTGCCAACGGAACAAGAGCAGTCCATTCACAGTTAGTTTAGCTGTGACAGTAGCTACCTAAAGGTACGGTCACCAAAGGAGATAAGTAACCAGATCGGTATAGTTGAAGTTTAGTAAGAAACCGATGTATGTTTTCAAATAAAATTTAATTTATAGAAAAAAAAAGCAGTTCATTTGTCAAATTAAATTTCATTTGAAAATATCCATCGCCAACGACCGTGGTTACTTATCTCTTTTGGTGACTGGTGAAATTAAAGTCACTATGATTTTGACAGACTTGTCAGTGGCAGCAATCCAACTCAGCAACCTTATTAGACTGAGAATAAAGATCACTGTGATGCTAATTCACTAATAAATAATATTATATGTCGACACAATGTAAAAGTTGTAAATAAAATAAATAAAAAAATTATACAAACATTAAACTTGAAAACCCAAAGGAAACAATAGGATTTACTTATCAAAAGGAAAAGATCAAAAAAAGGTTGACTCGTGAAGGATTTGAACCTCCGCCCTCCGATGGTCAAGTGTTGATTAATATCGGCGCTCTAACCTACTGAGCTAACGAGTCTTGTTATTTCGCGTCGAAAACAGTGTTCCGTATCCTCAGAATGACGTCATGATTACTCATGCGTGCTCACATTGTTCAAGGACTGTCGAGGTGACTCATCGGTCACCGCGAACCGTATTAAAAAACATGGCGTAAGTAGATTATTAGCATTCTGAGTGAGATAGATTATAAAAATAGTTTTTATCACATAAAGTGTAGGATGCTGTTTGTATTAGTTACAATGTGGAATATTTGTATTTTGATGACTATTTCATGGAAACGGTACTTAAAAATGAATGACTTAATAAAAAAGAACTGTCAGCTGGTACCTACCTATACATAACCGATCATTCTACGTATTAGGTGACAGAACTAACTGAATATTAAATGCTTACTGTTGTAATGTGTCTCTCTGAGGAAATCCTTTTAAAAAATACACCTATTTTCTCTAAACTCGTGAATGTGCCGGGGGGGGGGGGGGGTCACAACTGCATTCGTTTCTCCCTCCCTGCATTATTTTCGACCTCCTGCATGATGTTATTGTTATGTTAGCTTTTCCCGAATTATTTTTAAAAACCCCGAAAAAAAAAAACACATTTCTTGTGTGAAGAGTAAGACCCACTTTAAATTAACTTTATTTTATTTTTATTATTTGTTGTTATACCGGCAATAGAAATACACACTATGTGAAAATTTCATTCTACCTATTACGGTTCATGAGATACAGCCCGCTGACAGACAGACAGACGGACCGTGGAGGCTTAGTAGGTAATAGGGTTCCCTTGGCACCCTTTCGGTACGGTACTCTAAAAAAGACTTATCAGAAAAAAAAAATAAGATAAAAGAATTACTGGACAACATCATTTGTTTCAAGTCTGATTAGGTTTCGTTTCTTTCATAAATGATGTGGTCAACTGGACCCTCGGGTCCAGTTCGACTGGGTCCAGTTGACCAAAGACTCATACTTACATTATTTATTTATGTTATTTACTAGCTTCCGCCCGCGGCTTCGCCCGCAAGGTATGTCGATAAAAACTATCCCATGTCCTTCCCCGGGATGCAATCTAGCTCTCTGCCAAATTTTATCGAAATCCGTTCAGTGGTTTAGGCGTGAAAAGGTAACATACAGACAGACAGTCAGACAGACAGACAGTCAGACAGACAGACAGAGTTACTTTCGAATTTATAATTATTAGTATGGATTTATCCATTTATTTCAGGCATCAAGGGCCATATAAACACATACAAAACAATATTAATATAAGTAACTACACTAGTAGTTAAAAATACTATAAATACATACAACATTATACTAAAAAACTAACACTAACATGCACGAAGTGTCTGCGTCGTGTTTCGCTGACTGGTGTCATGTAGCCGGCCACGAAACCGGCGGTACACAACATCCTTCGGCCATTACTCTTCCTTGAGGAACTTCTTGTTGGGTTCGGAAGTTCGTGTTGTGACGCGACTCCAACTTCTCGACCCTCAAAGTCCAGTTGGTCTTCACACGCATGTACTCCACGATCTCCTCAAGTTTCGTGGAGTGTTGCAGTCTGTACACGTACAGCTGCGTCGTCGGGATTGCTGGACGCAGCAGCATGTTGGGTCCTGCCAGCGCGCTGGTTCCGACAAGGAGGCTTCTTCTTCTTCTTCACCACTTTGATGAAACCATCCTTGTCGCACGTGTCCTTCTCTGGACCCTGCCTTTTCAAAACCTTGTTGGGTTTCGATCGGCTACGTTTACCCCCTATTGGTTTTTCCGCTAGTTTTACCTGCGAGTTTTGCGACTCGGCAGGCTTGTTAGCGGCTACTATTGCTGCGTAGGTTTGGGGGTCGACGAACCTACACACGTCGTTGTCTCCACCTGTGTGTCATTACCTAGCAATAGGTATACCAATAGACAGGTATATACTCCAGCTCTGAAGAACCTATTTGATAATTATGTAGGCACCTACAAGTAGAGATAATGAATGTGACCGTATTTAATGTAGGTAGTGATTATTCATTTTATCAATTTAATCCGCCTATGGTATTGTGATAAACATTCTTCCGTAAAAATAATTCGGGAAAACCCGTGGGGAAAACCTAACATAACAATAACATCATGCAGGAGGTCGAAAATAATGCAGGGGGGGGGGAATGCAGTCCCCCCCCGGGGCTCGACCAAACTGAGTCTAAATAAACATAAATAAATAATAAATATAAATAAATAAACTCTTTATTTCACTAAAAGCCATATCATAACAAACATAGTTTTATAACCAGTATTTTTTCTTTATATACTTACCTACAGTATATTACTAAGATATCAGAAAAATAAGTCGTAGTCATCCGCAAAAAGGGGGCACTTTCAAGAGTTTAGAGAAAATAGGTGCACAAGGTATTTTTTAAAAGGATTTCCTCAGAGAGACACATTACAACAGTAAGCATTTAATATTCAGCTAGTTCTGTCACCTAATACGTAGATTGATCGGTTATGTATAGGTAGGTACCAGCTGACAGTTCTTTTTTATTAAATCATTCATTTTTAAGTACCGTTTCCATGAAATAGTCATCAAAATACAAATATTCCACATTGCAACTAATACAAACAGCATCCTACACTTTGTGATAAAAACTATTTTTATAATCTATCTCACTCAGAATGCTAATAATCTACTTTCGCCACGTTTTTTAACCGACTTCAAAAAAAGGAGGAGGTTGTCAATTCGTCGGAATCTTTTTTTTTTATGTATGTTCCCCGATTTCTCGAAGACGCCTGGACCGATTTGGAAAATTTTTCTTTTGTTTGAAAGGGTATACTCCCCAAGTGGTCCCATGATCATCAGGCCAGGATCTGATGATAGGATCCCAGGGAAATCGAGGGAAACCCTCAAATTTTATTGGCAAACCTATAGCGATTTGGATATTTTTTAGAGTAACTTGAGCATTAGCTCTCGGAAATCATCATTTGGTAAAGTGGAGCTGATGATGAAGACCACAGACGGCGCTAGGAACTACTCAATGATAATTTCACGGATTGCGACTCGATTACTTTAATATGGTTGCTAAGCAATTTATGCTCGTCACAATGCTTATGGTGAGTGGTTGTTGAGGAGTTCTCCTGGTAAGAACCAGGAGAACTCCTCAACAATTAACGTCCCAGCATCGGAAAAAGCAATATTTTGTAAAAGGTGATGAGCAGTTGACGTTAGGCTATTGTAACTTAGATAAGTCGGTGTCAATAAACGAAAATGCAGAACCAACGACACCTACTTCCGAAATTAAAGTTATTTATCACTTTGTAGTTTTTTTTCGAAGTCGGTTGTTTTTTTTATAAAAAAGTTTTTAATACGGTTCGTGACCGATAAGTCACCTCGACAGTCCTTGAACAATGTGAGCACGCATGAGTAATCATGACGTCATTTGGAGGATACGGAACGCTGTTTTCGACGCCACATAACAAGACTCGTTAGCTCAGTAGGTTAGAGCGCCGATATATAATCAACACTTGACCATCGGAGGGTTTAGGTTCAAATCCTTCACGAGTCAACCTTTTTTTGATCTTTTCCTTTTGATAAGTAAATTCTATTGTTTCCTTTGGGTTTTCAAGTTTAATGCTTGCATAATTTTTTTATTTATTTTATTTACAACTTTTACATCGTGTCGACATATTATAATATTATCTATTTATTAGTGATTTTGCATCACAGTGATCTTTATTCTCAGTCGGGTTGCTGAGTTGGGTTGCTGCCACTGACAAGTCTGTCAAAATCATAGTGACTTTAATTTCGTTACAATAAGGTTGCTAATCGCCTGCAATCGGCTACGGACTTGTACAGTCACCAAAAGAGATAAGTAACCAGGGTCGTCGGCGATGGATATTTTCAAATGAAATTTAATTTGATAAATGAACTGCTTTTTTTTCTATTACTTAATTAAATTTTATTTGAAAACATACATCGGTTTCTTACTAAACTTCAACTATACCGATCTGGTTACATATCTCCTTTGGTGACCGTACCTTTAGGTAGCTACTGTCACAGCTAAACTAACTGTGAATGGACTGCTCTTGTTCCGTTGGCAATGCATTTATGAAGTTGGCGATGGCCCTGATGCTGCAACCAGTATAATATCGTCATGAGAACTCCTTTATCGTATTGTAATTGGGCATGCTAATAGGGGTTTTAATAGAAACGCGTAACCAATCACCACCGCAATATTTTAATATAATCTTTGTTTTTGACATAGGGATGAGTAATCATGGCGTCATAATGCGGATAGAAAACGCTGTTTTCAATACGAAGTAAGAAGACTCGTTAGCTCAGTAGGTTAGAGCATCGACATAATTCTAAACTTGACCATCGGAGGGCGGAGGTTCTAATAAACGAAATAAAACGAAACGAAATAATAATTTTATTGACACAAATACAGTTTTTACAACTTTGTTTGAAGCCCTGGCTCCTGAGCTAGGTAGCAATCTGTGTTACAGGAGCCACTGTCTTCGCCCTTCTAAGATTCATTTAGTAACATGTGCGGTGCGGTGCGGTGTGTAACCTTTTTTGATCTTTTCCTTTGTTTTCTATGTTTATTTACTTATAAAACCGCTTCCAATACCTACCAACTAGCTATAGGCAATATGACAGATT
Source organism: Gortyna flavago (assembly GCA_963669345.1). NCBI lineage: Eukaryota > Metazoa > Arthropoda > Insecta > Lepidoptera > Noctuidae > Gortyna > Gortyna flavago. Next base: position 3,792,976 of record OY770132.1, read on the forward strand.
AGGATAAGGATAAAAAAAAACGCGGGGCCGGGGGACCCCCGGCAGGAACGAAGTTCAAAATGAAAATCCAAGATGGCAGCTGCGAAAATTTGAAAATATTCGCAGCCGCCATCTTGGCTGTTCATTTTGACCCCAGTATCGGCTTCAGCACCCTCGAAAACAATAGGTACCCATGACGCAACATTTTTAAAAGTTTCAGTCGCCATTTTGGATTTTCAATTTTTTGATCTCACTATGGGCTTCAGCACCCTCGAAAACGATGAAAATGATACCCATGACGAAACATTTTTGCAGCCGCCATGTTGGATTTCCATATTGACCTTACTATCTGTCGGCTTCAGAGCCGTCGAAAACTATGATAACTTTTTTTTAAAGTTTGTATTTATTACTTGTTTTTTTTTTAAGTTTGTAGGTATTCTTTGTATATAGTTTTGGTCTAAACGCGTAACCAATCACCTGCAATAGAAACATGGCGTAATAATGCAGGTAATGAACGCTGTTTTCGACGCCAAGTAATTTAAGACTAGTTAGGTCAGTAGGTTAGAGCATCGTTACAATTCTAAACTTGACCATTTTTGTAAAAAATAAACTATACTAATATAAAAGGCTCTAGGCAGATTATGAGTAATTAATGTCACATAGCTTGCAGAGTAAGCTAACTGAAGTGGCAGTGCGCTGGCCATGTTTACCGAAAGACCGATGGCTGGTGGAGCAGACGGGTCCTGGAGCCCCCCAGCCAGATGGACGGATAACCTAAAGAAGGTGGCTGGGATAGACTGGATGCGGAAGGCGGAGGACAGGGTGTTTTGGCGCAGGGAGAGGCCTATGTCCAGCAGTGGTCTGCGATAGGCTGAGTTGATTGATTGATTGAGTAATTAATGTCTGCAAACGTCACTGACATGGAAATCTACTCCTAATAGCAGGAGATACGATCAGACTCGATAATCAACAAGCCAAGCGGTTAAGAACTTGTGGTTATAACAGATCAATATTACGTCAACGTGTGAGTACTGTTGATATTAATTGATTCAAGTGCGGTTGGCAGAATTGGCATGTCACAACACAAGTACCTCCTGTAGTATGTATCTACCGTCTCAAGTGATTATGCTATAATAGAAGAAAGGAGGAAGGGGAAGTTAGGTCGTGAGAAGATGTGGTACAGAATTAGCAACCCAGTGCCGATTTACGCAATTTACTTACAAATATTTATGTGTTTTTGAACAATTTTGTACTTTAATGTCCATACTATAAAGTTTTCGCTAAAACTTCAATTCTTTTATGATTTTTCAATAGTATAGACATTCTAGAGTTCCGTTTCTGACAAGTGTCGAGTCTATCCTGAGAGATGACGAAATGCGTATCTATTTGACCACTTGCGTTTCTGACGACATCCCTGAAATCAACTTAATTCACACTGACATAAAGTTTATATTTGTTTAAGTGCGAATTACCATCCTTGCTGCCTTAGGCGAATCTCATAAAAAAAGTAGGTACCTAGGATAAATTTGGAATTTTTGCCTGTTTTTCTGAATTAGAACTGTCAGACGTCAATTTTATTCTTTACGTATAAAAGATATCTGACTTTGGTAAAATCAGCCCTTAGTAATCTTATCTCGTACTACAGAAGAAGCACATTTTTAATTAAGTAGTTATGAGACTGTTATCGATCATCTTTAGATGCAAGCACTTTCAAGGCTACTGCAATTCGGTTTTATTATAAAAATGTAACTAAGTTTATTTGTCTGTATTGTATTTTAACTACGAGTAAAACTGCAGATAATAATAAATCAGCTACCAAGACATGTCTCAAAGCAAACCACATCAAAAACCAAAAAACTTGGTTTTCGAAAATAATTTTCAAAATTGCAACATTGTTTGCTTCAAAAACACTCGTCAGTTCCCGGAATCCAATAACAAGCATTGCAATATCTGTCACGTCATAACACGAGATAGCCACATCGTTAAACTTTTATTAAAACTTTTCATTTAATTAACTTTTCGTGCCATTTTATTTTTATACTTTATGTCCTTATTATAGGGTTTTTAAAAGTATTTTTATATTATCCTGACGTGTACTGCTGGACATAGGGCAGTTAACACTTAATGTCGGAAGCAATGAACGGTCCAAGGTACGTTCAAGGTCATCAGTCATTTATTAATTTGTTAAACATAGGTACAATAATGATGTTACATACAGATATAATAGTGCGCTATGTTAAGCCAGAGTGCGTACATATGTTTTTTTTTGCAATCAAGCCAGGCAAGTCTCGACAATAAAATTAAAAATAAGCCTGGCCAATAACGGGAGGTTCCTGCACATCATCAGGCGGGAGGAAACGCCCGGGTGTCACCACTGCGAGGATCGCCCAGAGGACACGGTGGTGCACACGGTGGAGGTCTGTCCCGCTTGGGCAGAGCACCGCCGTGTCCTCGTAGAGGCGATCGGCAGCGGCGGCGACCTCTCGCGCCCGGCCCTGGTCCAAGCCATGGTCCGGGGCGAGAGGGAGTGGGAGGCAGTCACCTCCTTCTGCGAAGCAGTCATGCTAGCGAAGGAGGTGGCGGGATGGGCGAGGGAGAGAGCCGAGAGGGCCGCCCGTCCCAGCCGCCGGCCGCGGTAGACGCTCCGGGCGTCGGGAGCCGCGTGACGACTCCCGGCCACCGTAGGCGCGGGCCTGCGGACGGCGAGTAATGGGTAGCTCGCCGTCCGATCAGGACCAGGCCCGTGCCGGACGGCGCGTATGTGTTCCACGCGCGCCTCAAAGAGATGTCAGCATCGAAAGAGGGGCCCGTCAGGGCCGAAGCCTGCCGGGGCAGCGGGATTGTCCGAAAGGGTTACCGCTGCCCCGGAATACAAAGGGCTAAGGAAGGAACACGGATGGGTTTTAGTCAGTAAGAGTCTGACACTCCCTTCCGCTCCACCCAGAGCGGGAGGGGTCATTGGATGATTTCCCATCCTTAAAAAAAAAAAAAAAAAAAAAAGCCTGGCCAATAAAAATATAATGAATGACACATTTTGAAAAATTAATTAATAATAAATACCAATATGAACCAATGTCAAAAACTAGAAAAAATTGCAATACCAAATAAAAATGAAAACTAATAATAAGACTATGTCAATATACAATACTAATGTCAATATACAATATAGATGTCAAAATACAATACTAATGATGTCAAAATAGTCCTAATGTCAATATACAAAACTTATGTGAAGAACAACAATAGATATAATTTATTAGTATGTCAACAATCTGTCATTGGATTTTTGTCTGTTATAAATTCCGAAATACTGTAATATGCTTTGTTCACAAGTAAGGATTTTAGTCGTTTCTTAAATAAGCTCACATTCAATTCTTTGGTAAGCGGCGGTTTGGTAAGCGGTTAAATAAAACTGGCGCCATGCAAAAAACACTTTTGTACATTAATGCTGTGTGAGACCTTCTTATACATACATAAGCTATTATTATCCCGTCGACATCGGTTATTAATTTCTAACATTGTCTTAACGAATACAGCAACCTCAAAAATATATAAAGATGGAAGAGTCAACATTTTTAATTTAATATAGAATGGTTTGCATGTATCTATGACCTGCAATCCAAACATTGACCTGATACATCTTAAACGGAAAATGGCTGGAAGCTTAATTAAATCTAGCAAAATAGTCATAGCCACCTTCATACTGTCGCCATAGACGAATTTAGTAATAGAAATATAGAAATTGAACATTAAGTAAAGCCGCACGGGTCAATCGCTTGCCGTGGTTGGTAGGTGGATAGGTGGCCATCTTTATTTATTTTTTTATAAAAAAAAAGAACATTTTCGAATTGTCTTATTTAATAAAAAAAAAGATAACTGGAAATCTCTGTTTCTATGGAAACTTTAAAATCGGTCTAATTAGGCTGTAACACAAATTTTCGAAAATGCTCTTAAGTAACATTTTAGACCTTTGTATCCTGCTTATGCGTTTGAAGTTTCATTAAAATCGGTTCATTCATTTCGAAAAACAAGGATTTGAAATTTGTATGAAATGCCGTACGGCGTAAACGCTATTAAGGTTACCAAGTTTGTTTGGAAATGGTATCTATTGTTTTTCACTTTATGGCTTCTTCCAAGAAGCTTCTTAAGCATTTTATCGTGGCTTTAAACCTAATAAAAGTCCAAAGTGACTGTGGTTATAGTTTTGGTTGCTTAGCCATACTTAAACATGTTTTTTTGCAGGGCCCTTATTGGAACAACGCACTTGTCATTGTGGAAAGTTTTGAGAATAATCATTCAATCATTTTTCATTCAATCGATCTTCATCAAATTCATTCGTTCTAGACATGTTTATCAAAGTAAGCACTTAATTTAATGCGCTAATGGTTGTTAAAGTAATTGTTGAGCTTTTAACTTAAATAATCACATTAACATAGAAATCGAACTTAGCTCTCTTTAACATCTCTTATATGCGCAGTACTTAGTCTCAAAGTTAAATTAGGCACTATTGCTAAGTAATTTCAGGCTGTTAACAGCTATAACGTTAACAAGAAGTACTTGAACAAGTTTGAGATGAAAATCAATAGTGCGTGCTCAAAATACAAGTAGGGTTGACACTTACGCAAGTCACGCAGAATTAGCAACGATGAAGTTCTCAAGAATTTTAGATCACTGAAATTTTTATTAAAAATTCTCTGAACTTTCATCTTTTAAATAACTAGGTGAAGTATTGCAGCAGCTAGATATTCTTTTCTAAACCCTGGGAGAGTTTAGTAGTTGTGTTCGAAACATTATACAGCAACGTTAATATCTCTTAAAAAATACATACAAAAACGAATTAATATGGCAATTGTAAAATCCTATAGATGAATGAGGAACAAGGTGAATAGTTCACTCATCCTCCATAGAAAAGGGATGATCATCCGACCAAAGGGGTCTTGTGTCTGGTGGGCAAATACCCGATAATTGGTGTCGTAACACTGTATATATGCTAGTTGAGCGGTAAACTACGCTTGCGCGATGCAGGATTTTCTGTGATGTCAGTGTGATGCGTAGTTCGCATGTGCCGTTGTAGATGCCGTCAGAAGCCTTAACAAAAAACTGTGGAAAGCGCACCCTGGACAGTGCTACCAACCTTGCTCGCCGGCTTATTCTTCTCGCCATGGCATTACTATAGGTGAAAATAAAAACAACGAAAGTATTACCTAATACTAAGTGTATGCTGCCATGAGGGTACAAAAAGTTAATGAACACTTTACAATAATTCAGAATCACTCACTGAGAAGTTCTTGTATATGATAAGCCGGACGCAAAGCTGAACATATTATTTATTAATGTTGTTTTGTGTAGCAGCACACGTCCCAAGGAGCTATTGTTATTTCTGTTAAACAAATACAGAACAATGTAGCTGTTGTGTTTTATTGATTTGATAAGGCTGACGGTACGGCTTGATGTAAGCTTTCAGAAGTCACGCGTTACGCTTCTTACCGCTCGCTGCAGATAAATTTCTTATAATGCAATTCTTGTTACAATCGAAACCACTGTCATGATAAACAACAGGCTTTTGTAAACAAAAACATTATGCAGTAAACAATTAAAAACACCTATAATTCATGCAACAAAAAAAAAACGCCAGCAATAATTCTGCAAATTCCCAGGTAAAACTCGTTACGCAGAATCCTCCACAAATAATTCGCTGTGCGCGGCGGCTCGCAAAATTGCTGGCGTCGATACATTCGAATAAATGTTTGCACCAAAATTCAGTAATCCCATACTGTACTGGAGTAAATTAGTTTTCCTTTAAGTCACTGGATGAAGGACAATTTGTGCAATATTCGTGCTATTTCGCCATTTGCGGCCAATTTCGGTTGTCGAGTGCGGTGCGATGCGGAAGAACATTGTGGGTGGATTTCGAATGTATCAATTCTTTATTGCGTACCATAATGAATATAGGTGGTAGGGAAATAATTATATTTGTCACAATTATGGATCCTGTCGGGCACAGAATAGATAGGAAGGAGAGAGGAGGAAGAACACTGGGTGTTTATTGTGATAAATTTTAATAATATTTAAGTATTATAGTAAGTTATATTGTTTTATGAATACGGAATTCTGAATGTCTGTTTTAGACGCGGAATCCGTAAGTAACTTGTTGAAAATGCTTAGGACTTTATCTATTTTAAGTTAGAAGTTTCGAATATAGCCTTTAAGAAAATGACTGTTCCGTACATTCTTTAGAATTATTGCAAATTTTTTTATTGATGTTGAGTGGGTGTTATTTGTCTAGACTCTCCTCAAAGGTTATTTGTTTTCAGAATATACTATTTGCCAAGACTCTTATTTACTATAGGTACACAAAAAACATACAGGCTTAGACATTACAGAAGTGCTGCAGAGTATACTGTTGCTAGTTCAGGTCAGTAAAAGGATATATTTTTATGCCTTTCTATGAACCTAGAGCCGCAGACATTCCCCACACATGCTCTGTGAGTTATTCACAGAATTTCCTGTGAAAACTTCACCTTACGTTTGTAATATAAAAGTTTTTAGAAGACTTATCTTTCATGACCACAGAACACTATTACTCCTAGCGGAGTTCATGACCCTGGTCCACTGAACTGTATTATACAAGTACGCCCCTGGTCATAGACACTGGTAGTGTGTAATGAAGAAAAAAAAAAATGACGGTCATGTTTTTTTTAATGCTAATGGCAATATTTATTATTTTTGAGGTTGAAGTTGCCAGTTTGCATCAAAATTTAACCAAGGAGGTTGTAAGTCTTATTAAACACAATATAGCACTGAAGAACCCGGATTTTTGTCTGTGACAACGAAACGTAAACGTATGAACGTGGATCCACGCGAGACACAATGGCTTTTTAATTGTTTCTGTAATTACGGCTTGCAACCGTTTAAAAGAAAATGTCTGATTGGCCTGAATGAATGAATGAACGTTCATCAAATCAAGTCAGGCATTGCCAAATTATTGTATCATAATTAAATGATGTTTTGTATCAGGGATGGGTACACTTTTGCATTAAAATTAAAACCATGACCGTAGCTATTTTATTACCAACAGCGGAACTGAATTAATTTGTCCATTGGGCACCAAAACCGTTAATAAGACCGTTGTAAATTAATTATGAAATCTACTGATATTTTCATGTTTTGGACCCACACTGGTTTTATATTCGGACAGTTTATTTCAACGGTATTCTGCATTTATAAATCGCTCCCGGAAGCATTAATCGGAAATTTTATCGTTTTATATTGTACTTAGTTTATTATGCGAAAACTGAAAATGTCTATTTACAGGAATGGAATGTTTGGTGTTAAGTGCTTTACAAAATTATATTTCGTCTGCATGGACCTTTCTATGTTACGTTTATTAAAACTGCCATGTTATTTAGCTTTTTTACTGTTAGTTTAGTAATTTTCTTAGCAAAAATTGGTATCTATGAGGTCTTCGAATTGCACAAGATAAATGTGTTTTTTTTTTAATAAACCAATGTTGACTCCTTGCAGTACAAAGGCCTCCCTTTCCTCTTTCCACTTTTTCAGGCTACTGCGATTGTGGGTCCATCCTACAAGGAGTGCAGCTCATAACGCCATATCTTTCTTAGCCTGCCACGAATGTGTTGACTGTCAGATTAGTGTAAAAATGTCGGTCTACTTAACTGAACGAAAATAAAGGTGTACTTCCAAAGTTATTTCATGTTTTCATGGATTTCTTTATGTTACGATTATTTAAACTGCCATGTCATTTAGATTTACTTTTTAACTCGTTACTTGCTGTTAAGTCATTTTCTTAAACATAAATTGGTCTCTAAAGCAACGGTCGGTGACCGCCATGTGTCCGTAATGTCCAAAATACAGAGCATTTTTTAACACCTTAATGTCAAATACAGCTGAAAATGGATTATTTGCATGTCGTCAGAAACGCAAGTGGTCAAATACGGACAGATTTTCATGACCTCCGTTATAAATGTGACGGAAACGCTCTTCTATTAAACAGTGGCTTATAGGGCCTTATCACACTAGCGATTTGGAAGCGAGTCCAAAGCGAGGCGAGTGAGCAGCGAGCTTAAAGCGTAAAGTACCTAACACTTTGGCGTTTTCGCTTGCAAATCACCAGTTGATAAGGCCCCAAGCTTTTGTTTCCTATGAAAGTGGACAACGGTCACACATTATCGGCTGTCCAAATACAGAGCGTTTTTTTGAAAATTAAATACTGTAACCATAGCTTGCAGTTACAGTGCCTCTTGCTTCTCACTTTGATATTCGTTTAAGGGCTGATTTTTCAATCATCTGATAACTTTATTCGAGGAAAAATATTGACATTATCCAAACAAAATGTTTGAAATTTTGACAGTTATTTCATGCAAAAACTGTCAAACGTCAATTTTATTCCGCACGAATAAAAGTTATCAACCCTTAATCTAGTTGTCGCCTTTCAACTTAAGGCGTTTTAAAATGCAACACAGCCAGATTGCTGGCAGTAAGTGCCACCGTAAAGTGCACTTAAATGACTGACACTTCATTAATTTTGTTTACCTTGCATAGTTACAAAAAGCAGGGACTATCTACGAAGTATTTTCATGCAGTATTTCCCGAAGTTAAGGGATCTTTAAGGTATTCCACTCAGAGCACTGATTTCAACCGCACTTGGACGTACCGCACTTGAGCACTACCACTAACCGCATTGAAACAAAAAGGTATTCCAACACCTAATCTCTTCTAATCTTAAATCTAACAAAGTCGCGTAGGTTTAGGTTATAGCTTCTACAGTACATAAGATTACTTCATAACAAGCTCCTACAATGCATTAGGTAGACTTATAAAAAAAGATGGACTCCGCGCCACGCATATCGAAAGTGAAGCACCGTACCGATTTATGTATGCGTGATTGACGATTGGCGCTGTCGTGTCACGTAATGGCGGCCGGTCGGCATACTATGATGTAAATGTGAGCGTGAGGCGTGGGTGTCCATCTTTTTTTATAAGTCTATGATATTATCCTTGTTTTTTTTTGAACAGATTTGCTACACTTTTTCCAACCATTCACACTCCTAAAAGCCAGAATCACCAAAAAACAGTCCCAGGGAAATGATTTAGGTTATAGATATCTTGTAATTATGACTGAAATTAGTCAGAAAAAATGGAGGAGTAAGAAAAACTAAAATTTCCATGCATATCCTCTCTATTCTTTCACCATATCCAATTACCGTAGAGCTCATAAAAATGTAATTAAATATCGGTCGTCACAACTCGCCGCATCGTCCATGAAACACTGTTTCGCATATCGTTGTCGCCGGAAACCGATGATATTCGAGTTGACGCATTGATTGCAGAAATAAATCATTCTTTGAACGATAGCTGGAAAATGGCTCGAATTAAACGTCGACCTAGAATTGCTTTTTCGCGATTAATTCGGTGAAGGTATTCCGGTAATTATTTTTCGCGGTTTGATGTGAGATTAAAACGGTAGTGCTAACGAAAATGTGAGTGATACATTTTTTGTGGGCGAGCGATTGGTGTTGTAAAATGTGAACCGAAAGCTTTAGATATAATCGCTATTTTTGTTTTCCCAATAATAAGATATAGGTATCTAGATGTTTAGTCTGTCTTATAGGTTTCAAATGAAATGATTTTCGCCAAGAAAAAGTTCTACTCTGATTTCCAATTAACTTTTAAGCGTAGGTACCTACTTATACGTGTGAAAGCTATAGGTAGGTAGGTTATACTTACGAATCTTTTTTGTAGTGTTGATGTTGTGATTGATTTATAGGCTTTTGTCTACGCTGTATATTTATATTTTATGTCTCTTTGCTATTTCAATTTTACTTTTTTTATTATTTGTAGTGTGCGTTTTGTTTGTGCAGAATAAATAGTTTTTCTTTCTTTCTTTTCTTTCTTCTTCTTTATTAATAAAACAGCGACGTCATTTCGCGAACAAGTAAACACAGCATGATACCGATATTACTTAGGTAGCGAGGTCATTGAGATAATTAGGTACCGAAACACTTTTTCCCGAGGCAATACCTTATCATTTATATTTCCAGGAAATTGTAATAGTAAACTCAACCTCGACAACAAACAACCTGGATCTTACAAATGAATACAAAAACAATAATAAGTATTTTTTTTTTACAAAAAAAAAACAACCAAATTAAAAAAAACAAAGTGATAAATTTCGGAAGTCGGTGTCGTTGGTTCCGCATTTTCGTTGTTTGGCACCGGCTTCCGAAATTAAAATTATTTATCACTTTGTAGTGTTCTTTTTTGAAGTCTATTGTTTTTTTTTTATAAAAAGAAATATTTTCCACTTTTTAGTTGTACCGACAGCACATCAAGCTACTAATTACAACCTGTCAAATTTCGTTAATAAATTTTCAATTTTATCGCTAAAGAATAAGGTTCAAAGTTGATTGGGAAAGTTTAACAGTTTCGGGTAGCTTGATGTGCTGGCGTCTGTACCCACACAAATTCAATTAACACTAGTGAATTAAAGAATTGAAGACACCGACTAGAAGAATCATCAAAATTCGCATAGAAATGCCGGAGATGCAGTACATTTATGCATATAACTTCGTACATAAGAATAATTACCTAATGTGTTATATTCTAAAACCTTCCTGAAAGTATGTAGATCACATTAATTTGATCACAGAAATTGGTTCATAAATTTTTGAGAAAATCGCGGACATAAAAACATACATACGGGTCGAATACAGAACCTCTTTTTTTGAAGTCGGTTAATTAGCCTGTATCGCCCCACTGCAGTGCAAAGGCCTCTCTTTCATTTTTCCACTCAACTCGATCCTGAGGCAATATGAACCAATCCTTCTTAAAGGCGTCAAGTTCGTCCCGCTATCTACGCCAGGGCCTTCTGTGATGCCGTTAGACGACGGATAAAAATGAAAACCAAATTAAATGCAAAATGGCCACCATCCAGCTTGAGCTAAGTCTATATTTTGCTGCCATTTGAGCTGAGCAAGCGCTTTTCAATTAGGCACGAGTTGAGTTTGAGACCATTAAAGCAAACTCGGGCTTGTTAACAGGATAGCTCGTTATATTCCGAAATCGCATCGGGGCGTATTGCACCATTTCGTTTTGCTTTTTGGAGGCGAAGAGGGTGTCACTAGTAAGCGGTAGGTAAGGTAAAGAAATCTACGTAAATGTATGTACTTACGTAACGTATGTATTTACGTATGCATAGCATAATCAGCCTACAGTGTTCCCACTGCTGGGACACAGGCCTCTCTTGGAGAGGGGGTGGGCTATCTACCACGCGGTCCCAGTGCGGGTTGGCAAATGTCACATGTCTTCGAGTTTTTGGTTCTAGAACATGCCGTTTTCCTCACGATGTTTTTTTTCCTTCACCGTTTTGAGAGCAGTGGTGATGAAATTATTTACACAATATAAAGCGCCTGACTGCGTTCGAACCCACGACCTACTACTTGTAATTCGGGTTCGTATTGCCACTGGGCCACCACATCACTTTACGTATGCATGTTGTGTATACTTCTTTAATGTCGTATTGAGAATGTTTTTGATGTTAATTTAAGCTTTCAACCCTGAACTTATAATGGGTAGACGTGACGCAACACTTTCAAACAGAGCCAACCAACAGGATTAGATTATGTATGTACCCACAGAACTGTATGTACCTACCCATAGCAAACTCGAGTAGGTAATTTTGTGAATACCTTCCATTTTAATACAGAGGCCACTTATCCTAACACGGCTGTAAAACCACTAGTTTGAAGTGTAAATTTACATAAATTTAAATTCGAATTATGGATGAACGGATGTCGAACACATACAAAGTTCCCCAATAAATATCTTAAATCACATTATATCCTCACATAATACGTAATAAAGCCGCGCGAGTACATCAATCAGGGTATGTTGTGTGCCTTGCATGAATACATAATGAAAACGCAATGGAAATCAATTTTGAACTCGATTCCGATGCAATTGATCCGGCCGAATAAGTTAAAACTCGATTGGGAAACGACGAGATTTACAATGTTTGTCCGACAAGGTTCGAGTTTATATTGTCTAATTTGAACAATTGAATTAAAAAAAAAATTGGAACATCCAAAAGTGTACTCAAAGTGGACTCATAATGCTTATTCGATCGTATAAAAAAAATATAATAAAAAAAGAGTAGATTTTAAAATGCATTCTACCTCTTTCTCTTTTTATTTTTATTAATTACTATTAAACTAATTTGAATAAAAGAGCCATTTTCAATAGGGTTCCTCCTATGAGTGAAACGAATGTATTAAAAAAAATATAACTCAATTAATTGTTTTTTTTGAACACTTGATAAACGGTATTTTTTTTAGAAATATTTTGATGTTTTTCCTTTCTACTGCATTAAATAAATTTTTGAAAGCACTCTATCGAGTCTTGCAATAAATATAGCTATGTTGATGGTGCTTAAAGCTTTCTCGAATTGTCGAGGGAAATAATTAGGTACACAATTTTTTTTTTGGTTTGTCTTTCTCTTGCCACTATCTCAGTTACTGTTTTTCTGTTGGAACTGTGATACATACTAACGAGTCATAATTTGCAAGTTCTGGTTACCCAAGACATGCTACATCCGCGAACCTGCACTGGGCCTGCGTGGTGGATCATGGTCCCTCTCTCACACAGCGATGAGGTCTGTGTCCCAGCAGTGGGAACATTATAAGCTGATTACATGGTGATGATAGTTAGGCATATGAAAAACAGAGTCACTTTTCGTGTATGTCAGTGTGACGCTTAGTTCTTCTAAACTCCATGATGATTTTAGAGGATTTACTGTGGAAGGTTTATGTGTATCCATACTAGTCCAAACTATCCATACCTACTTCCATACTAATCTATACTAATATTATAAAGAGGTAACATTTGTTTGTAAGTTTGTAAGTTTGTATGTAGGGGGTAATCTCCGGAAGTAATGAACCAATTTTAAAAATTATTTCACTGGTAGAAAGCTACATTATTCGTGAGTGCTATAGGCTATAAATTATAAAGATATCATGCATATTAGCCGCACTATCTCAATTTTTGTCTAGCCAGGCGGAAAAAATTAGCTCTTACAACAGAGTTCTTTGCATGCGCTGCCTTAACAGTTGTATATAATTGAAAACAATGTATGGCAACCTGGTCCGCTTTGAATAGTTCTACAAAAAAGTCCGCGACAACATATTTCTATCTTTTATATTTTAGCAGATATAGTAGCTTTTATGTGTTAAAAAAAGTATTTTCCGACGTACTTACTTTTGGACGATTTTTTAAACAACAAAATATTAAAGCTTATCGAAAAAAATATTATTTTGATCACAAGAACATTATAGAGATACGATTTGCCCGAAACAATATGTCAATTGGTTAAATAGTTTCGAAGATATTATAAAATTACTAAATCGCAAAATGCCGCCGTACATTCACGAACCGCATTAGAACATGCTTTGTAACGGATGTTTTATCCATTTACCCAACAAGGGATAGGGAGTCTAGCGCTGAGCGCCCCGATAATATAGCCAAAGTGGCATGTAATTTATACATACATACATACATATGCAATAAAAACAAAACCCTCCTTTTGGCAGTCAGGAAATAAATCATAGCACTCAGTACTAACCGAACCACACTCATACTTTCATCACAAGTTAAAATGTTTACCGCCCAACGAAGTGGGCGCGGGTCAGCTAGTATTATTATAAATTTGAAAGTAAGTCTGTCTGTCTGTATGTTACCTTCTCACGCCTAAACCACTAAACGGATTTCGATAAAATTTGGCAGAGAGATAGATTGCATCCCGGGGAAGGGCATAGGATAGTTTTTATCGACATACCTCGCGGGCAAAGCCGCGGGCGGAAGTTAGTAATACATAAATATTTAACTTAATAATAGCACAAAAATCTCGATGTTTTAACATTAGCACATGTATGGCACTTGTGCGAAGCAAGGGCAAGTCGAAATAGGTTAATACATAAAATAAGGGCGACGTCGTTCGACAGCCAGAAATACAATAAATTGAGTTTTATTTTGACGTCTCACAAATTTTCGGACGAGTGATCCGTGCAAGTCAGTAATACACAAGTGTTCCCGTAAAAATATTGCTCTTCCGACATATCCCAGAGATCCGTGAAAAATTCATATCGCACGACCGTGGAGAGCTGTGATTGGTCGAGCAGTAAAGTTGAAGCACTCGTAACTGCTGAAATAAAGTCGCTTCTTTTTAAAACGGTACAAATGAAATTGCTTTAAAGTCAATGAAAATGGCGTTATTGAATGTTTTTTTTTTTTTTGTTTAATAAGTTGTGAGTTTTTGTGATCCGACTGGTAGTTTCAGAGATTAGCGCGTTCAAACAAACATACAAACAAACTCTTCAGCTTTATTATTAGTAGTTGTATACGAGTAGATAGAATATTAATGTGATATTAATCTGTGTATCTGCGCAACAAGTTTTAAAACTTTAGAAATTTCCTCTGACAGCATCAACCAAACTATAACCATATTGCAACGTAAATAAAGATCACAGTGATTTTTAAAAGAACTGTGCATAATCTCAGACCAAATAAAAAACCAAGACAGAGGGCTGTCAACAGTAAAGTGAAGCCGGTTTCGTAAACATGTGTGCACTTAGTGAGGTGTAGTTTGATTGTAAATGGTTGTAAAGGTGTGCGTGTGAGCGTATATGCACAGAGCGGAGGAGTAGTTTTGGCATGCTTCACTGTATTGTTCTCAGCGCTCTGTCTTGGTTTTTTATTTGGTCTGAGTGAATAATTAACTCATAAAAAATGTGACATCGATTACACCTTCCATCTACCCTACCCTACAATATCTTAATCACCTTCACATAAACCTAATACCCTATCTACTAATCAAGCAAATACGCGGGTAGTTTGCGACGGCGCGACCACGCGTGCCTCTCAGTCGACGTTGGCAGTTACTAATGATCAAACGTCCCACGATTAATGAATGTAGTCAGTGCTATTAGTTATACCATCTGTGATATCGCGCTGTTTGCCCATTGTTCACGAACTTGGGACCTGTTTGACCCCCGCCTTTCGTACTTCGGAACTAAGTTTTGGGGACTGTTTCACATAATGATGTGGGTTGAGTTAGTTAAGTTTCGTTTGTTAGGATATTCTCTTCTGTTTGCTTGATTTTTTTTTACTCTCTTAATAACAAATAATAAAAGTAAAATATTCATTGATGACAGGGGCTCGTGGCTAAATAATAACAGCCGCACGGGTCGATCGAAGGTTAAGTTACGCTTGCCGCGGTCAGTTCGTGGATGGGTCCATTACTTATCGAGACCCCTCTGTGACATCTTTGACAGCCGTTATCGGTGGTTAGAAGCCCGAAAGTCTGACAGTCTCGCCAAGGGGTATCGTGTTACCTAGTAACTGGATTGTGGAGGTCAGATCAGCTGCATCCGGTTAAAATGGAAGTCGACCCCAACATAGATAAGAAAAGGTTAGGCAGATTGACTACAATAGTTATTGATGTCTAAATATTTAGGGGAAATTATTTCAAATCCTATATATGAAAAATGAACGTGATGTTGATCCGTGTTTTGGTAATACTAGCTTTTGACCGCGACTTCACCCGCGTGAATGTCGAAAAATATCCAACGGGAACATACTACCGTGATTAATCCAGGTTATAAACTATCTGTGTGCCTAATTTCATCCAAATCCGTTCATATCAGCCGCTTTTGCGCAAATCCGGAACACACATCCAGACAAACGAACAAAAATTCTTCGTTACTATTTTATTATATGTATTATAAAAGGTATTATAAAAGGTACTGTTATTGTTTTTATAAAAAACAACCATAGCTAAAAACAAGCCCGATCTGCAATAACCGTAAACGTAAATGTCTTCGTCGTATCGATAATTCCAATCGACAGCATTATCGTTCCCCCTCGCAGAAGTCTTCTATAGTGCAGGTGTTATTGCTCAGACATTTTCGGCTGGGAGACTATGTCTCTACTTTAGTTGGGCTATGTATTGACAGTAGCGGTATGATCATTGTCAGTAACAGTATGATCATTTTGAATGGTTGTGATGCAACTACTTTTGATAATAACTAGCTTCGATTACTGTATCAACCGCAAATAATAAGTTTGTCGTAGGTTACGTCACCCGCAGTGGAGTTCAGTAAGGGGCGCTGCACACGGCTAAGGTACTGTAATATTTTATCTTAAGATACAATATCGTTTGCCATACAATTCAATGGACTATCTATCACACACGACGAAGATAATAAATAATCCATACTAATACTAATAATTTATAAATTTGAAAGTAACTCTGTCTGTCTGTCTGTCTGTATGTTACGTTTTCACGCCTAAACCACTGGAGGGATTTAATAAAATTTGGCAGAGAGATAGATTGCATCACGGGGAAGGACATAGGATAGTTTTTATCGACATACCTAGCGGGCGAAGCCGCGGGCGGAAGCTAGTTTGATAATAATTTTATTTGACTACTTCTTTTGATCATGCCTTTTGTTAACGCTTTTGTTTGTCAGAAAGGCCGATCGATATTCACCAAGACATTTTCACGACAAGAGTTGGGCATAGTGTGCAATGCGGCTCCACAGTCGCACTGCGGCTCATCGGAGTACCATCACCTAAGTTGTGTCTGTAGCGGCCAATAACTAAGTAAAAAAAATATGAAAATACTAGCATAGCCCCGTGGTTTCTCCTGCATAATTGTCGATTCCGTGTGAATATCGGGATAAAAAGTAGCCTATATGTTAATCCAGGGTGTCAGCTATCTCCATACAAAATTTTATCAAAATTGGTAAAGCCGTTTCAGCGTGAAGGAGTAACAAACATATAAACACACACACACACACACACTTACAAACTTTCGCCTTTATAATATAAGTGATTATAATTATATTATATAAGTAGGATTTATTTACCGATGAAACGCGTAGAAGTGTCGCTACGCAACCGCGCAGCTGGCGTAGCCTTCCAATGATCACGCTAGCTTTTTTTTTCTTTTCGTGTCGATCGTACTCTTCTTCGATATTTTATACTAGCGTCCGCCCGCGGCTTCGCCCGCGAGGTATGTCGATAAAAACTATCCTATGTCCTTCCCCGGGATGCAATCTATCTCTCTGTATCGAAATCCGTTCAGTGGTTTAGGCGTGAAAACGTAACATACAGACAGACAGACAGAGTTTCTTTCGATTCAGTGTCTATTATTAGCGAGGTCTTGCACGTGTGGCATGAGATCCTCGAATTATGTAAATTTATTTCGTATAGATTTCAATAGAATATGGAAATGCATAGATTCTACATAAAATAATCCGTCACCAAGCTACAGACACACAGACACACAGGCACACAGAATGTTTGGTTGTTTCCGGAGCCTTGAATGATTTGTAGTATCTTTTTTTCTTCTTCACCGGATATTTGCTTCCTCTCTGAGATACAGAAAACTTCTAAATTTGTGTAGTTCCATCGTAGTATTTTTTCTTTTATATTACTATCTTTGTCTACAAAATAATCCTATAAGTTAGATTTATGCCAACATTGTCCTTGTTATTGCTAGACAACTCAATGCAAACACGACTAATGAAACAATATAATATAAAATTAAAGTATAGAAATAAAATTTTGTTTATTTCTGTATTGTAAGTAGATCTTTTACACGTACATTTTTGGTCAATATTAAAAAAACTAGATGGCGCCTGCATTTTTTAGAAAAGCCTAAACAAACTCAGAGGTCATGATATGTATCTTTAGAGTAGTTCATTAGTGTCCCTATTAAATGAACAAACACTGTCTTCAGCTTTTGCCTCACTAATGGCCGATTTCTATAATTTACGGTTATTGGTTAAAATTAAGACTCTTGTATCTTTAGGTACCAATAATGACGCAAAGACCTCATAGGTTTGCATAGTAGACCCTCTCATATGGAAGTAGCTATCACAGGTAAAATTAGCTTACGAATTTATTTATGCCCGGTTTGGCAATCAAAATGCTACCATTGGTAAGTAAAACGATTCGTCTTTGTTTATAGGAATCGAGTATAAACATTAATAAAATAATGTATAAATCGACAACTCCCGAACTTACGCCACCATCCACGATCACATCGTGAACACATCGCCACTACCAGCTAATCTCGAACATGCAATATCCTTCGCCGATCAAAGGGCTAACGCGATCATCAAATACGTCACACAGTGTTATTACGTCACAAATAAAATCCTGACGACGCCATCTTGTAAACCGGGACGTCCAGTTTGACGTGAGCTGTCAATTGGAGTAAGTGACGCTAAACGATCAACTGTCAGGGCTCTCGTTGAAGTGGTCATGTTGTAATGACACACTGGGATTGGTGTCAAGAGTGGATTACGGAAGGACTGGATAAGGATGGGTTTATATTTTTTTGATGCAGTAGATTTATGTTAGTGTAGAAAAGGTTTTTATTTTCTAAATCTGATTGAAATTCAGATAATCGAATATGAATGTTATCGGTAGCGAAGCCGATTTTAACGCGAGATTCAACCACAAATGAAATTGAATAGATTTTGTTAGTATTTCAACCGCCCCGGTATGTGTGTCAAAATATATGATAATAAAAACATTATACAAACATACCATCACGCCTGTAATCTCTCAAGGGTTATGGCAGGGGTGTACTTATAGTGGAGGTGGAGGTGGTGTTTAGCAAAATGAAATCATTTAAAAACGCTATGGCGTAGCTGACGCGAGATGTCAATGCTACGTCAGCTACGGATGTCGTAACATACTACGCCAGCTACGAGATGTCGTAACTACTACGCTAGCTACGAGATGTCGTAACATACTACGCCAGGTACAAGTTGTCGTAGCATACTACGCCAGCTATGGGCTGTCGTAACATACTACGTCAGCTACGAGTTGTCGTAGAACATCTCCAAGAAAAAAAAAGCGAACCTTGAAGATTTAGTAAGTACTCGTAAAAAGTCATAATGTTTGTTTATTGTAATTATGTCTTGTTCACCTTTGCTTATTCTTCGGTCCCACCTAGCAAATTCGTCTCGTTAATTAAATCTTCCATATCCAGTATTGTTTATTCCAGAAGTATAGTGAGTTGATGAGGGTGTAAAAGCTATTCAGCCGGAAAGCTGATAGCAAATATGGCAATAACACGACCATCTTGTTTCTACGTATGTTGGGCTTATTTATCTCAATGTTACAAGTATTTACATTAGTATTACGCTCGGTATCTTACGTAATGTTGGGACTTACTTATTTTTCGGGTTCTAGGAATTCCTTTTATTAATTTCGTTTCTAGATGCTGGCAATAAATGTTCAAACAGAAAGCACAAAATAAACAGCTCGATAGAAAAGGTTTTTCCGTTAAAAATGCTTGTAGTCATTTACTATCGAATAATTCATTATGACTCCACATCTATTGATCCGATTTTGTTTCGTCATTACGTCGGCGCCGGCTTTCGCTGAAAACCAGCGCTGGGGCTCTGTCTAGCATAGGGTCGCAGCATAATGCTGAGCGATGGCCGTTTTGCGTGAATGTGACGCATGTTTCCCCCCTACCTTTTATTATTTTTTGTATTTGTTCTTTTTTTGCGTCATGTTCACCGCGAATAAACGTTTTTTCTTTCTTTCTTTCTTTCTTTCTTTCTTTCGTGGCAGTGCTGATTCTTTGGGCAAAAAATAGCACAGTCCCTCTGGTCCAATTAACCATACGCTTGGTGATAAAATAAAATAATAAAATTTAAGTCCCGAAAATATTGGAATATACGCGGACTCTCATGGGTTGATGTACAACACCAAAAAGACAGAGTATATCGTTTTCAGGTCTGGTGCCAGTGTCCATCTACGGTCCCTCCTCAAGGTCACCCAATAAACAGGGTGTATATATTTAAATACTTGGGCCACCTGGTAACAGATTCCCTGAAAGACAACTTAGATTTGGAAAGGGAGCGCAGAGCGTTGTCAGTGCGGGCGAATATGCTGGCCTGCAGGTTCTCTTGATGTACAGTTGCAGTTAACATAGTTCTTTTTAAGGCATATTGCACAACACTGTACTCGGGGGCCCTGTGGTTCAGATGTACTCAAAGGGCTTACAATGCTCTGATATCCAATGTAATAACGCGTTCAGGGTGCTGTTGCGACTGCCACGCTTCTGCAGTGCGTCGGGGATGTTTGCCGACGCGCGCACTGACACCTTTGACGCGGTATGGCGCAAGAAATCTGCCTCATTACTTCGGAGGCTGCGTGACAGTCCCAACATCATTTTGCACTCGATAGCCACCCAGGCAAATAGCTCGCTTGTCCGGGCGTTGGCCAATCGAACCAGATCAGTTTTAGTTATTTGTTGTCTGATAAATAAATAAATAAATTATTAATTAATAAAATAAATGTTATCTGACAACTGAAAAATCTTAAAATGTCTCGATCGTAGATTTAAGCAAATTAATAAATGCACTCATTAGTAGCAGACGAATTATTTGCCAACGTAAAATGAACTTAATAACGTTGTTCATAAACTTGTATACATAATGGATGGGTATTAATAGAGCTTTGCTTTAAGCTCTTAAAACATGTTTATTTTAATCCTTTCGATTGGTATTTATCGCCTACCCTTTTACATTTGGGGGTCAGGCACTGCAATATGATCTATTTCGTTTATTAAATGTTATTGAGATAATTATGTGATTGTGAACCATTTGCTTATTATTTATCGTGGCGTGTTGGCTGAGAGATAAGGTAAAGGTCTACTGTTACACTTTATAGTGAAGAAAGTTTCATCTTTTTGAACAGTAATAACCTTTGTATTTACTACGTGGTAATAACGTATATAGTATACTCAACCTTAACGTTATTCAACCTTACAATCACAAAGCGCCGATAAAGGAACAAGAAGACAAAATAAAATTCTTTCAAGCCATTTTACATGTAACCTACATTATATAAGACTAGTTCAGAAAAATAAAAAGTCCTACCACGTTTATCCCCAATCGTATCAAACACCACGTACACATTTTCAGCTCAAATAACCCGATCCAAAAACATTACGTTATCAATAGCAAAGTAGCTAACTCAACTGCTATTTGTGATATAGAGGTAAAAGTACTCGAAGGTGTCAAATTTTGAATAAGAAAAGGATACGCTCACGTGATGACTCGTTCGATCTGCTTGAACGAGTTTGGACGTGACCGACTTACAAAACCGATCCTTTTACCTCCATTTTCACGCCCTGATCTTTTTCAATGAACACGCTCCATTGCGTTACTAGTTCATCTGTTAATACAAGCATGTGTCCTACAAACAGCAGCGTTGGTTTAACTGTTTAAAGTACGCTAATATTTTGATACCGTTGCAAAGTGGAGGCTCATCTCGTCATGTCAGTTTGTCAGATAATATTGTTTGTGCCAACAACAAAACTCCTTGTAACTGAAGTACACGATAAATAAATACCAAGTGGCTTTTCGTCAAATTAAATATTGACGCTATGCTGGAAATATGAAACAATTTTTTTGATCCTTCCCCCAAAATGGCGAGAGACGGGTTTATTTAACTTATAGCAGTATAAAAGGTACTTTGTCAGCATAAAATCGTTGTCTTGCTAAGAAATGTCGTGGATGCCGCCCTTATTTTTCACTTAGAAAGAGGAATTTTGTGAAGAAAGGCAGGTGTTTATACTTCACGTTGAAAACGGTTAATTTAAAGACATGTTGTACTGAAAGGTTAAGACAATATAATTCAGCGCTGAAGGAGCATTTGTGGACCATTAGAAACTAACTTCATTACGTGTTCAAAGAGATACCTAATGAGTGTTTGTAGACGAAGGCAAATGTTTGCGAAGTCTCCTGTACTCTAGTTTTGAACTTCAAGAGTCTTTGTAAATATAAACGCTCTTTGCATATAAATACTCAGCTATTAAAGTTTTATCAAAGACAAGGCACATAGTTGTTTTCAGTTTAAAAAATTTAGGGCAAAGCAAACTTTCAGTAATAGCTGTATTTATTAAGTAATGGCGCATTCAAATGCTGCCATCGTAATAATTTTAAAAAAGGTTTGATGTGAGGGATAATTTAATATTATTGTCTTAAAGTCTATATTTGAATTCTTAAGACGTTGTTTGATGAAACATACAGGTCTTTAAAATGACCAACCTACGGATTGATCCCAATGAGATAGTTGACAATATCATATTCTATTAAAAGGCATGATCATAAGTTATTACGCTTCTAATGAACCACTAATCATCATCTGCCTAGCCTTTACCCAACTATGTTGGGGTCGGCTTCCAGTCTAACCGGGTGCAGTTAAACACCATTTTAGAGCATAGCATACATGGAGCGACTGCCTATCTGACATCCACAACCAGTTAATAGGTAACACGATACCCGTTGATAGACTGGTTGTCAGACTTTGAGAGGTCTTCTGACTACCCGTAACGACCGTCACATATCTGAATGACAGCCGGGACCAACAGCTTAACGTGCTTTCCGATGGTCAGTATTCAAGGACCGATCTCGGCAAGCGTAGCTTAACCGTCAATTGAACGTGCGGCTTTTATTAATTACCCCCGAGCTCCTCCTAATAAAAACTTAATCAGTAAGTACAAAATCAGAACAAAAATTTAAATTATTCAAAATTTTATTGTTTACCAAACAATAGGCACGCAGTTAATCCTGTCAAAGCTATTGGCGATTTATAGCAATATTAATATCGCTTATCTCGCCAACCGTATCCACGTGATAACATTTATTTGGAAAATCCAGGCGTTTTGTGCAACTGAAATATAAATGAAATATAAAAGTGCGATGCGACACCCCTGTCGATAAGCTGGCATTTTAATCCATTCGTGTTCGTGATTTAGATGGTAAGTGGATTGTTTATTGTGAAAATCCTTTGTATTTGCATATTTGTCTGGAGTCTGGAGGAGTATTCTGTAGGACTGGGATTTAATATTTTAGAATAGAATGTAGGTATACCTACTGTTATTCTGATTGCCTCGTTGGTCCGTTGGTCTAGTGGTAGCAAGCGCTACTGCTGACCACGAGGTCCTAGGGTCGATTACCAGGTCTGGCAAAATGTAAATGGGTTTTTCCAACAGGATTTTTTAGGAGCAGGATTTTTTAGTAGGAGGTTGATGGCGATAGGCTCGCTCCTTGTTATGTGGGACCTAAACATAAATGGAAAAATTTGGGTGTGCTTTTAAGGTAATCTGCCTAACCCTTCGATATACACAGGCGCGATGTTATATTATGACGCTTTGTTACGATAGGGATTGTGTGCCGAAGTGAATGTAGATTCTAATGGCATTATATTTGTCTAGATGTCATTTCAAGGCCTGCTCTGTTATATAGTACTGATAAGTTTAAACTTTTACCCCCTTACTAATAAACGTTGTATAGCGTCTGTATAGTTACACAACGCTTTGTCTTCTTCTTTAGAAAGTCAAATCACTGACGACTGAAAGAGAGAAATCGGTGTGTAACTATTCATCTATCTTTGGATACAAAATTCAAAGTCCTGACTGACTGATATATCAACGCACAGTCTAAGCCGCTGGTCCTAGAGACATGAAATTTGGAGGGTGTCCTCCAAATTTCATGTCTCTAGGACCAGCGGCTTACACTGTGCTGACTGTAGAAAGAACACACGTTCTTTGTGAAGAGTAGATATCCACTAACGAAACTTTACATTTTAGGTTAAAATATTTTCATGAGTGTTTCAGCTATAGCGTAGTTTAGGTAGAATGCAATCGCATAATTTAATTTTGTTTAACATGTTACTCATATGATTATCGAATAGAATGGAGGTATTACACTTAAATCCAAATTAAAAATCAAAATCAAATCGAAATTTATAGTTTACCATTTATGACGTATGCTGGACAATGCAGGAGTGATGAATATATATATTGATAGATGGAGAGGGAGAGAAAGGTCAAACACAAGATGGATGTATTTGGTGTGGATTGTTATAAAGAGACGGGAGCGAATGATAGCGTGACGGTTGACACCCCGAGAATGAAAGAAGAAAACGTGTTGCGCCGACCGCAAGGAACTTGGGACTAGAGCAGGAAGATCATGATGCTGGACAAACTATGTGCTAAAGCAGTCACATTTATCTAGTTGCAAAGGACTACGTTGCTGGCCCAGATGGAGGTGGTAGGATAGCACCCAGCACCCTAATTCCGTCACAATCTATTAATCTCAATCTGAATAATTTTGAAGGATATAGGTAATCCATTGCTTCATCCCTATGTTCGAAAAATTTGTCTACCACGTAAATAACGCAATGTATGTTGTTGAACTGTCAAAATGAAAGCCATTGACTGTTAGTGTGTTACGTAATTAATTCGCAGATAAAAATATGAAAAGAGGGAAGGTAGAGAGATATTCGTCTTGTAAACTATAGGCCAGATACATAGACTTATAAAAAAAGATGGACGCCTCGCCACGCATATAGAAAGTGAAGCACAGACCGTTTGTACAGAGGCCAGCACATCAACCTACCCCAATCTGTCAAATTTCTTTGATAAAATTTCAACTTTACTACAAAGGAATAAGGTTAATATTCAATTGGGAAAATTTTACAGATTGGGGTAGCTTGATGTGCTGGCCACTGTACAAACACGCCGCACGCTCATATTTACATCAAAGTATGCCGACCGGCCGCCATTACGTGACACGACAGCGTCAATCGTCAATCACGCACACATAGATCGGTACGGTGCTTTACTTTCGATATGCGTGGCGCGGAGTCCATCTTTTTTTATAAGTCTATGGCCAAATAGTATCTAATACCGCATTACACTATCCTAAATGGACAAGTTCGACGCAATAATCCTTCGTGTATCCCAGCTTTATTTGTGTGGATCGCAGCATGGACGGTGGAAGTTTAATAAAGAGAATGTAATGCGCAATGACCGCTCGTGATGCCTTCTAGTGTCCATTGTCCAGTGCATCGTGTCCAGGCGTTTAATTAAAGTTTACAACTAAATGACGGGACGCTCTATGGTATTGTTTAAGATGGCGGAATCTTAGGTGGGATGTGTGTTTGTGGGCTTATGTTTGGTGA
The DNA here is from genome assembly GCA_963669345.1 of Gortyna flavago. Lineage (NCBI taxonomy): Eukaryota > Metazoa > Arthropoda > Insecta > Lepidoptera > Noctuidae > Gortyna > Gortyna flavago. Next base: position 3,818,029 of record OY770132.1, read on the forward strand.
TTAGTAACAATAGAAACGGTATAAATACATTCTTTCAAAGATGAATGTCCGTGATTACGTGTGTGTCTTCTCAGGTCACGTTTGTGTGTAAAACATTTTATTTTTAAATGTTCAAAATTCGAAGACATGTGACATCTACCATCCCGCACTGGGCCTACTTGGAGGATAACGGCCCACTCCCTCTCATCGAGAGGAGGTCTGTGTCCCAGCAGTGGGAACATTATAGGCTGATTATGCTTATAAGTCTGATATCGCCAATCCACCTTAGGTAGTGATTAATGCTAGTGACTTCTCTGTATGAGAAGAGGTCCTTTGACCTGCAGTGGGACGGTAACAGGCTGGCATATTCATCTCTTCTGTTATTCTGAAATACATAGAATACAGCTAACTGGTGCTAGCGTTGAGCGAAACATTTGGTTCTAATGAAAAGCAAGCGAAACAGACATATTTATTTTTTGTTTCCTTTGTTGAAAGTTTTCAATTTTGTTTTTATCTTGTTTTTTGTTAGTTGAGCGTAGTGCGTAGGCTGATTAAATATAATCTTTAATCAGCCTATAATGTTCTCACTGCAGGAACACCTCTTCGAGAGGGGGAGGGCTATAATCCACCACGCGGGACCAGTGCGGGTTGGTAGATGTCACATAATGTCTACGAATTTTTGGTTCTAGGACATGACGGCTTCCTCACGATGTTTTAATTCACCGTTTTGAGAGCAGTGGTGACGAAACTTTTGACACAAAGTGAAGCGCCTAGCTGGGTTCGAACCTACGACGCGACACATGATGCAACTATCATTGTAACTTCAACTTATTGTATGCCATTAAATCACATCGTGTAAATCAGGTTTTAAGTCTCTACCCAGATCTTAAAAGTTAGAACATACAAATATATTATTCTTTGTTAAAGTTGAAAAAAAAAAAAAAACACTTTAGTCAAACACGTCTTAAACCCTGTAATTCACCACAGGGTTAAAAACACTTTCCATTTGTTAGAAAATTCTAGTACCTAGGTACTTTAATACGAATAGAAAACCTTACTGTAGTTCTACCCGACCACATACAATTGTGTCTACTAACTTTTCTACCCTAACTTCTTAAACTTTACGGGGACCCTCGGGCGTCCTTGGACACTTTAACTATATAATTAAGGAATACATATGTTGGTATATATAACGTGACGAACGCAGAGCGGCAGTTAAGAAAACGACCGCTGTACTATCAACACCTAAAGTGTCTGACATTACATAATTATGTAGGTTAGGAGATAGTTTTTGACACATTCTTGAAGTGAAAACTTCTTTTGATATGCATTTCACGTTCTTTCTGAATAGTGAATGAAACTGAACCGCTCGGTTCGGTGATGCTTAATCGCGTATACACGGCGCCAGTCGTAAGTTTTCACTTCTATCGTGAGGTCATAACTCATAAGCACACACCCTCTTTTGTTATTATAAGCTACGGTTTCCTGGTGGCCGCCACAAAGCATCTGGAATTTACTGTCGAATGACGTCACTGAAACGTTATTTATGAAAGTAAGTTGATATGTTTCCCTAGAGTGTTTTTTATTAGACCTTAATGTCAAAACCCGCGGTCGTCGGTCGCGGCCATCGCTTTTCTAAGAAACCGTAGCTAAAGGAATTTTACTTTAACGTAATTTTGTTTGAAAGTCGTGTTTGTGACATTTTATATAATAAAGATTATCTTTATTAAATAAGTTTGGGGAAATCTTCAATATGCCTTTGGCGTAGTGGCGTAGAATATGCTCTAAGAACAAAATCTGAATCAATTAAAACTTTGAATGGAACAGTAGCCGAAATTTTTAATAATATTTATTTTAAATTCCTGGGATAATCAGACGCGGCTAAATACCTATACTAAATTCGTTTTAAAACGAGTAACATAAAAATTCATAAGAGTAAACCGACTTATGGCACTGTGTACCTAATCCCATCGGTTAGAACCGGAAGAGTAGCTTAACCATGCAAATTGATCTGTCTGTCATCACCCCACAGTTCATGCACACACAACATAACATGTAATTTACTTCCAGAATCCCTCATTCCAAAATCACATCTGTCTCCTGGCCTAATATGGATGGCACAATTTGTAGCATAATGATGATAGCTGTGTGGATCCTCCTTAGCGGGCTTTACTGCGGCGTTTGGCGTTCAAGATATGTGGTATTATAATATTCATGTGTGTGCGCAGATGGGAGGCGCCCTATTCGCTGTGCATTAGCCCATTATTGCATGTTCGCGGGATTAGATTAGTTTACTGTGTTGTGACGTCACGGGATCGTCATGTTGTTAAGTAATGCTCTTTGTGTTGTGGTGGTGAGTGGTGCTGTGATATTGTGTGAGTAGTCAGATAGGAAACGCCGACCTCATCTAGTTTTATAAAAAATATGATTGACGTGAAAAAGTGTTTGTACAAACCTACTTACAAAAATAAAATCATTTATCATTGGAGTTTAGAATTGTGTTGGAGCTGATATTCAGGTGTGGATAGTTGGATATTAGTGGCCACTTGATAAATTATATTTATTTGTGTAAATTGGTTTTAAAAACACCAGTTTTACACGCCAATAAAAATATAGTTTTTAAACGGGATGTGGATATAATTTAATTGCCGCTTTTACTAAATCCACAGAAAGAGTTAATAGGGCCTGGATAAAGTGACATCCTATCAGCGATAAGGCCCATTGAAATGTCAAACATTTACTGAATTGACATAAGCCACCAAAAAGCTTATATCAATCCTGTTGAAAGTCGTTGTACACATACGAAACGCTTTGAAAGTGATTGTTATATCGTTGAGGATATAGATACTGGTGTAAATAAAGCCCAGAAATTGCAGTATTATAATTTTTATTTTACGAGGACCGAGTTTACAAAGCTTTTTATTACAGTTAAACAGTGATTGAATTTTCGTTCACTGCATTTAAACTATAAACTACTCGTAGCTAGTCATATATGACATTGACAGCGAACACCAAATATTGCCAAAATAATAAATATAAAAACACTTATATAGGTAATGTTGCCACTTTTTAAGATTTTATAAAGCCTGAACAGCGATTGTTACTTTACTAGGCTCCAAGAGAACCTTTCACAGACTTCTAAACAGATAATGATTTTTATCCCATCATGCATGTCACAGCCTACCAAATCTCGTATGTCAAAGCCTCGTTTAATCGCTTTTTCATTTAAAAGAATGTGCTTAATCCTCTATTCTCCCGACATTTCGGCGCCATGATTAGTTTCAGTCGGAACGAGAATAGAGCTACGTGTTTTCATTAAGTTCAGGAGAAAGATTGCTATTCAATACATTGTAGGTATACCTAAGCATTGGTTTTATAGTTCATCGTTCACTGTGATTTTACTGTGGGGAAGTTTTAGTGTGGGTGTCTCTGGAGCGAATTGATGTACGTTATTCGGTAAGGTCCTTTGTTAACTATACGACTCGTGATGGAAATTAGTTTATTTTTACCGACTTCAAAAAAGGGAGGAGGTTATGCATTCGTCATTTTTAGGGTTCCATACCTCAAACGGAAAAACGAAAACCTTATAACATCACTTCGTAGTCCATCTGCCAAGACGAAATTTTTTCTCAGGAACGCGTGGAGTTACCAAGTTGAATTAATATCAAGGGATTGCAACCTTGAGTAGGTTGCAATCCCTTGAAGCAGTGAAAAAATCAAACTTCTAAGTCAACGCAATCAAAAGATAAGGGCGTTTATGTTCCGTTAATGCCGCATATTTTGACACTCACAAGGGAATCAAAACCTATAGAGTACTTTCCGTTGATCTAGAATCATGTTTGGCAAGACGCAACGTTATTTAGCACAAGTAAAGTAAAAAATCCGAAAACCGTAAATACAATTTTTTAACGGAACCCTCGGTGGGCAAGTTCGACTCGCACTTGACCAGTTTTTTTTTCTTTGAATGATGTTTACGTGTCAATTGTTAATAAATGCAGTAGGAAATCATTACCTACAATAAATAAGTTATTATCTTCCTAAATACAAATTTTTTTGTTCTTGCGTTATCGTTAATCGTAAATCGTTAAACGATTTATTCCGGTCTGATCCCCTGAGTCCCCCTTCTCGATCCCCTGCGAGTTCTTCTTCTGTTTTAATCTCAGTCATATCCACTTTATCTAGGTTCCTCTTTTTGACAGGTAAGTACCTACAGTCAAGAGAAAATAAACGTTTCAAGTTTTACAAAATTAAACAGTGTAGTCATCGTGATAATTTCATAATCCATTAGATATCATGCTTTTATTCACTTACGAATACCACCAAATTCCTACATTAAAAACATGTCAGTCCTCAGTTGTATCTCATTCTTATAGTTCCATGAAAAGCCTTACCCATAAAACCTACAAAAAGTAAACATGTTGTAAATCTATCAATACCAAGATAGGTTTGTCAAGAAACTTGCCCGACACTTATGTCCTCAAGATTGGTGAGCGAGATCCAATTTAGGTAATGGTTTGATTGAACGAGTCATGTATGTCACACGCCAGATGCTGGCCGAGGCGAAATAACGCTGTTTGTGCTCCCACCCAAGTAACACTTCAATCAACTTTTATAGCACTGTAATTGATTAAAAAGTTATATTCGAGTCAAAAGTGTGAAGGCTTAAGTGATTGGCTAATGTAGACATGTTTATTTTGGCATTGGAGAGCTGTGTTTATGAGTAATATTTTAGGATACGAGAGCACATTTATTTTGATGGAAAGTGGTTGCCGCTTTCTATGTCGACCTCTAAAGTTTATGGTAAAGTTAGGGAAACCATTTTATTTTTTAGCAAATTTACTACCACCTTAAATTATTGTCCATAGTAATGGGTAGAACGAACGAGCCATATATATCACACGCCAGATGCTGGCCGAGGCGAAAAAACGCTCTATGCTCCCAAGTATTTTACATGGAGCGACTGCCTATTTGACCTCCACAACCCAGTTACTGGGTAATACGAAACCCCTTGGTAAGACTGGTTCTCAGACTTTCGGGCATCTGACGACCCGTAAAGTGCTTTCCGAGGCGCCGATGTGTCTTGGTATGTAAAGATGGTCGCCCATCCACTGATCGATCGACTCGTGCGGCTGTTATTACTTAGCCACAAGCGGTCAGGTACTCAGCTGCATCCAGTCAGACTGGAAGCCGACCCCTTGGGAAAAGGCTAGGCAGATGATGATGATGCTCCCAAGTAACACTTCAACCAACTTTTATACTTGAATAAAAGTCATATTTGAGACTTAAGTATGAAGGTTAAAGTGATTGGATAATGCAGACACTTTTATTTTGGTGTTGGAGGGAAATAGACGTGTTTTTGCGTATATGTTGTTGGTAAATACGACGGCTCATGTGATGGAAAGCGGTTACCGGCGTTTAAATTTCTGAGACCCAGCTTTAATGTTAATGGTATATCAATGCGCTTGTGGCTAAGTTATTACTTAGCCACCTGCACGGGTTTTGCGTTTTTTTTTAAGTTCTATACTTCTAGGTAGGCTTGTAATACTGGTATTCAAGACGCAAGGTTAATGATCTGTGATTATACTTTATTGGAAAATATATTTCGTTGCTGTGGTGGAGATTTAGATCTAAAGTAAGTCAAAATACAGGTCGCGACGTATGAAATAAAAAACTTTTGGGTCATGGCATATAGGCGAGCTAAGAAGTTAGCACCAAAATGAGCACACGTTTTTATAACCTAAAAGATTTTTTTGAATTTGCCGCAAGGGAACCACGGTTTTTGTAGAAACCACATTGCCAGAAGAAAGAGCCTATTCCGTCTAGGATTATTAGTAAAAGAAAGTAGGGAAAACAAGCAACTTGTTATCTTGTATCTCATTATTACTGAAATAAAACATTTTCTAGTCTCGAAAAAATGGCTCGGGCAACCGCTTCAATCTGTAGCAAACCTAAAGGTCTAAGAAACTAATTACGAAAAGCCACGTGAGGGAAAAATAATATCACAAAACGGCGAATTGGAAACCACGATGTATTTAAAAACAAAAAGAGGCCAAATGTTGTGTTTGGGAGTCGCATCACGTTCAGGCCCATGTGGACGCCAGCGGGCTCCGACGCTTTAGAAAAATGTATACGACGAACGTGACACCCCTGCGATGGAAACTGTTCTATTTTTGAACGCAATCAAAATATCTTTTGGGTTGTTTATGGTTTTCTGAATTGTTTATGATTGGTGCGTTAGGTTTCATAACGTGTTGGGGCGAGCATCTTTTAAATATTAAGAGAGAAAGTCCAGAATCAAATGTTGCATAATAAAAAGAGAATACCAAGCACATCAATTTATAAAAGCCAGTTTAAATTGAAGTCTCTTGTTTATTTCCTTTCCTAATATCGTTTACTATAAATTATTGGATGCAAGTTTTCTACGTACCGCTTAATTTATCAAGTAAAAATGTGAACATGTCTCGAAAGCTCCCGAATTTCATTAAAGCCGAATTTTGCAGATGCACCACAGTAATTTACGTAGGTACGTGTCTTCGTATAAAGGGTGGCAGGTACACCGATGCGCTTGCGCAACCTCTTACCATGTACATGATTCTGCACCCTAATTGCGGAACAGACTATTAGGTACTCTCAATTTGAATCATTTTGAAGCATTTTTCTAAATAATTGCTTCGTATGTTCGAAAAATGTGTCTGCTCAACAACGTAAATAACGCAATGAACGTTATTTCAAAATTAAAGCCATTGCTGCTGATAGTGTGTTATGCAAGTACCCTGCTGGACGATTTTTTCTATTTTTTATAATCGTTTAAAAATTTCAACACTAGGGTGTTTAGACTCGCCGAATTTTTTATAGATTTCTTTGTTCCATACATTTGACAGCGTAGGTATTGTACTTTTCTATGAAACAGCTGGTATTTTGATAACCGACGAAAAATTCCTATGCTTGGGTGTTTAGAATCATGTGATGAATTTATAATTACAATTTGCGATGTAACCCTGTATATCTCCTTAATAACAATGTTGCTTTGCATACCAAGTGAACCGAGCTCATTTGGTACGTTGGTAGGTACTCAACCAGGCATGTTTCCGATACATTGACTGTGGAATCTTAGAGGTTGCATCTGAGGAAGTCGATATAACTAGCTTATAGGAGGTTAGACTGCGTTGTACATTGCTGCAATTCTGTTATACAGTAACTGCATGACCGTACTAATATCTATTGGATTTAGCAAAGATTTCTGTTTAAGAGATAAGCGTGTGTGTGTATGTGTGTACTATTTGCAGTGATTTTAGTATTAAGCAATTTTGTAATAGATTTAAAGGACTTTTTAGGATATTAATTACTGCACGTTGGGTACGCGCATCAATGTTCTGAATGATCCTCTGTTATTACATCAGTAAAACTAGATCATAATTTGGTATGATTGCACTGTGGATTGAGCGAAATATTATGTAAACCAGCATTTTCTCGCGGTTGCACACAGGAATGTCCTAATCCAGGTTATGGTCTACTTATCTTCGTCTGTGTGTGCCTTTCATTTAAATCCATTAAGCTGTTAAGGCGTGATATTCGCATTTTTTTTTTCGCATTTCGCATGAAAGCGAATATTTATTTCCCGTGGTACGAACCATGAGTAACAAAATTAAAGGCAAAACGTACTTACATAGAAATATTGTAAAACGGTAACATCAGCAAAGAAAATGTCAAAGAATGGAATTTTACTACAACACTATTGTGTCCCCGACTTATTGTATCGCATACCAAATGCATTCGAACAATGTTCGAAGTATCTCCGATTGTTCAGATGACACAAAAAGATGTGAAATCCCTCGTATTTACATAAGGTTGTATGTGTAACAATGTGAGGAATCCCGGGGAGTCCCGGGGAGTCCCGGGGGGTGTGAATACAATATACATCTCACGAGTCCCGGAACGAGGAGCGAAGTCCGTTAAGGCTTGGAGGGGGATTCGTTTTGTCTATTTTATCCCTGATTTTTTTGTTGAGAATTATTTAGTTTAAGTACCGTGCCTTGCTACTTTAGCGGGGTATGTCCACTCCACTTTTAGGTTAACAAAGGGTAAATGGCTGGTAATTGAACTATAGTCAAAAAGCACGACTTTACGTGTATATGTCTGAGGCACAGCCCTCCTCTCTTCAAGAGGGAGTGTGCTATTTATTATCCACCACGCGGGCCCAGTGCGGTTGGTAGATGTCACATGTCTTCGAATTTTTGGTTCTAGGACATGCCGGTTTCCTGACGATGTTTTCCTTCACCGTTTTGAGAGAAATTATGTAGCTACCCAAAGCGCCTGGCTGGATTCTAACTCACGACCTACTACAACTCGTAAGTTGGTGCCGTTGGTGGCAACGGCACTATTATTTGGCTACATTCTTCCTTAAATTATTAGCCAGTTAGGCTATTTCGTCGCTCGCATGACTAAAAGTCCTATATAATTTTTTAGCTGATTAGAGTTAGGACAATTACATTTTTCTATTTGTGATTCTTTACATTTTCTTGCCTTTCAAAATGGTTATATTTTGAGATCCAAATAACATACAGATACTCAAATCAGCAAAAAAATTATACAAATGAGACAGGACTTTTAGTCATGCGAGCAACGATTTGAGCTATCGCCGACCACCGAAGTCCCATAAAATGTGGTCAACTATAATACAATCTCTCAAAATGTATGTACCACACCCGACATTCACATCGTAATCTAAACTAAATCCTGCCATCTATTATGCCGGAGTTTGGCATCGCCCGTTGGCGCAAAAGCCCGGTATTGGCACTGAAACCTCTAACGGCGTCGGTGGTACCATTTATCGGCCATCTAATTACTGCCAACCTTTGGCAGTATCGTTGCTTGTCAATACAGCATATGAGCGAATTTAAACCGAATTATGAAGCTAATAAGCGAAAGGATTTATGAGGGTTTTGCGGTCTTGCGATACCGTTTCGGGAACTAGGGTTTTTAACCTGAACATAATATTTTGTAATGTCAGTGTGATTAACTGAGAAATATTAATAAAAAAACTTACCCTAAGCTTCGCTCCCGTGGCTTATCACACAAGGACTGTGCATTTTTTCGAGATAAAAACCGGCCCATGAATTATCTTTATGTAAAAAATACTCAAACTCTTGAAAGAAGTAGGAACCAACTGATGTAAAAGGGAGTACAAGTTACAAAAAAAAAAAACTGGCGAAGTGCGTGTCGGACCGCGCACAGTAAGTTGTAAGATTGAGTTGGAAATGTTCTCCCATAAATCGATACAAGTACGTTCGTGTACGAAATCGGAAACAAATATTTTTATGAAATAAAACTACAAATAAACAATTTTCCTTTACTTGTGCTGTGAGTTGCTTCTTGCCAAATTCCATGATTCTAGGTTAACGGGAAGTATCCTGTAGGTTTTGATTTTTTTGCAAGTGTCAAAATATTTCGCATAAATGGCCGTATTTTGTTGATAAACTATATACCTCCATGTGTTCCTGAGAAAAAGAGTCTTGACAGACACACAGATGGACGGACGGACGGACAACAAAATGATCCTATAAGGGTTCCGTTTTTCCTTTTGCGGTATGGCACTCTAAAAACTAGGTTAAAGGTTGACTTTACATTTATTATGGTCTCTAAATTAGTGAGTGAACAAGTTGACGAAGCAATACCTTTTAGCAGTTAGAACGACATCGAGCCTTGGTTGATAAATCGAACTAACTATACGGACATTTACGGGTTTTTTACAGCAATCAATCTTGTGTTGACAATAACGACAAATTGAAAAGTTTTAGGGTCATGTCATGTTGGAACGCCTAATCGTTTTAGCTGTTACATTTAAACGTTTTAGCTGTTACATTTAATCGTTTTAGCTGTTACATTTAGGTTACATTTTCATTTTAGTCAGAGGTATGTTTTCAATCACGGCCTTTTACAATAGTTTTTCAGGAGCCGTATAAGGAAGGTAGTTGCTACCTCGTTGGTCTATTAGCCGTGCTATTGCTGAGCATGAGATCCTGGGTTCGACACCCAAGTCAGGCAGTGTTATCGGATTGTTTCAACAGGAATTTCTCCTTGTGATGTGCCTTGTTGATGACAATAGCCTCGTCCCTTATTACATGGGACTTAAACATAACTGGAGATATGTGGGTGTGCTAAAAATACACCTCTGTCTAACCCTTATGGGAGTACAGACGTCATGTTACGTTATGCAGGTATTGGGAAGTGATAAAGTCTATACAGAACATACGCGCCATCCTTTTTCCGTAAAATACTAACGTACCAACCAACAGTACGGCCCCATCACAATGATCAGCGTGTGATGATGCGAAGAGGCTATTCAGCTTCATGGCCCATGGCCATGTAGTTCGTAGCAGTATGTATTTAGGGTACTGACTACAGGACTGTTTATTGTGATTGATGTCATGAAAGTCCCTAATTAAATAAAGAATGAAAAAAAAATCAAAGGGTAAAATCGAACTCACTCCTTGATTCTGTAATCGATTTGGGAAGTACCTATATCAAAGGTACAAATGCCAGTAGGAAGTAATAAACTTAATACATAAGTACTTTCACAATGTATTATGTACTTCAGACTGTAATTACGATCTTAATGTTGCTAAGCAATAATGGTTCATTGTCATTATGTTAAATTGGTGATTCATTAGGAAAGCGACAAGAGAGGCACAGCATACATTTTACATTTAGTCGTAGGAGTGGTACGGAACGGTGCTATTACGGTCTGTTGATCTGCTGTGGAGTAATTATTTGATTAAGGGGGATCCGTCAAGGCCGGTGAAATTCAAAAGTTTGTTACGGTTTTTGTATTTGAAAAAGAAGAAGATTGAAATGAATGCAATTTTGCAATAATTGAAATCCTCAATTGAGCTCTCGAAATTATTTTTGTTAGAAATAAAACTATTTCTTCAAAATATGACGACTTCTACTTAGCAATCATAATTTCGAGAGCTATAATATTGATGTTTTAAATGATTATAAATTAACTAGTAATGATTTAATCATAATTGCCGCGAATTGAATATTGACTAACATTCTACGTAAAACCGCGCTGCAATTTGCAAAAACCGTAAGTTTAGAATTTCGCGGGAACATTTTAACCAGTTGAATGCCGTAATTAGGTACAGAAAAAATAAAAAACATTGTGTTTCGCGTGGAACCACTTCCGGCGTTGAACACATTAGGTAGGTCTATCACCAATATAAATTTATCTTCTTAAATTCTAAAGACCTAGTAATAGCGGCAAAAGCCCTATCAAATTATTATTATTTCCTCGTAAGTGTATTCTTTGTCCTGTAGCTGTTTTAACAACGGTAGTACTTAGAGGCATAACAGTAATGATGATAATATGTTACCTTTCCCATAAACGGGTAGGGTAACAGATTATAAAGGGCTAATGTCAACAGAGTAAGCAGCAGCGTCCTTTAGTGATAAGTGTGATAACAGTAAACTGTGATTATCAACCCGTCCGCTAAGCGGTAGTAAACCTTAACTATGCTACATAACGTTACAAAATGTATGTACTGTAAGTTCGAGGCCCTGCGCGATTTAGAAGATTTTTTGTTGCTGGGGAGTTTGTTACTTTGTTGCCCTAATTCTTCTTTCTAAAAGAAACACTAGCAAGCAGTGAAGCGCGAGCGTTTTGAATGACCGTCTTCTGCAATTTTTGATGTTCAAAAAATGCTGTTTCTGAGCGTAATTTGAATAAATGATTTTTGATTTTGTTTGTAAATTGCAATGCTAGATCGTCGTCTCTGGCAATCACATCGTGTGATAGTTTCTTTCTACTCGATGCGCCATTATTATCATCCGAGTAGGTAGGTACTGTTTATTCAATCATAAAGAAGCGTGTCAAGTATAAAATAAAAACAAATAAATTATACTTAATAGCTCTATTTTCAGGAAACAAAGGTACGCCTCTAAACAAAATATACAATAAATAATCTTAAAAACAATGAACTAATACTCACATATTCAAAAAACATCATTAAAAAATCTTCTAAGTACTTATGGTCGGCGTCGTATTTCGCAGACCCGAGGTGTCATGTAGCCTTCTGCGAAAGCGCGCCGTTACACGACACGCGTTTGTCAAAATGATGCCTCCTTCATAAACGTCTCCGGATAATGATTGATGAGTCATAAACCGCATCAACTTCTACCACTAGACAAGACCAGACCAGCCACTTGGGTGGTGGTGGTCAGGCAAGTAGTGTTGTATAGCAGATAAGTGGTCTTCGTTTACACTCACAGACCGATTTTACAACGATATGTGAGAAAGATAAGGATGTCTTCCTTCCTAAAAAGTCCAACATAAAAGACATCGCAGCCTCATTCCGAAATAGAAGCACATCGCCCCTGACACTTGCGATGCATGTCTGAAATGAGAGTGAGCTGTTCCGAGCTATTCCGAACTGTTTCGCTGCAAGCTGTCCCAGTTACCGGCTACGTGATATAGCTTGTTTTGTTTCAGAGGTGACGCTGTTCGGCTGGATAGTTTAATACGTTTTGTTGTCTTGTTGTTGTTGTTGGTTTAGTTTTACGAGAGCTTGAGAGAGTTTAATTTTAACATTTTAAAGATGGGTAAACTGTTTGCTTTTTAATTAAATGCTTTTTAAAGTCAGTTTTTTGTTAGTCTGACTCCCTTCTTTTTCAAAAATGAAATAAAAAACTCACAATGTTATAGTCTATCTATTTCAATTGAAGGCCATTATCCGCTATTTAATTAAAGTGGCACATTCATGGTCATTTGGAATGACCAGTTGGAATGGCGTTCTTCCAAAAATGAAATCAACATTTAGGAGGAAGATATGTATAGGAAGTAGCTCCCGGGAATGTTGAGCACTCATGTGCTTAAAACCTTACAAGAAAACTTGGCAAGAAAGCTTGGTTAGGATTTTCTTTAAAATAACCTTATGAACAGAGAGACTGCGTGACTTAGGAGCACACACTTGTTCAGGTCGGCAAGATCGAATATGTATTATGTTCAGGAAAAATCCGCTCGGATTGTGCCGAGCCGACCCGAACATGATTAGGCGTAGGTAGATGCCCAACGAAGTCTGTCAATCGCCATGAGTCGAATGAAAGCCGAAATGTGTACCTAGTTGGGAATTAGTTCGGGTCGCCTTTGTTGTGGAACAAATACTTCGGAATAGAATGTGCCAAACCGAACACTTGTGCAGCACCCAAAGATAGTTCTGAAAAAAAAAAAAAAATCACGAACCGAGGTGCTGCTAATCTTACTTGCCCGTAGGATATACAGAATGGTCCACATATACTCACTCTCATACTCACTCGAAATCGGATTTTTTTTTGAGGGTGGGAAATCATCAAATGGCTCCTCCCGCTCTGGGAGGAGCGGAAGGGAGTGTCAGACTTTTACTGACTAAAACCCATCCATGTTCCTTCCTTAGCCCTTTATGTTCCTGGGCAGCGGTAACCCTTTCGGACAATCCTCGGCTTTCCCCCAAAACAAGTGAGTTCCGTTCCCAACGAAAGTATCAATGTCATCGTAGTTTGTTTTATTTCAAGGTGCCGCTGTCCCTTTGTGTTTACTTTTACAAGTTTTGTGGAAACACAACAAAGTGGTGTTGTTTGTAGTTTGTGATGTGATACAAATGATTTAGTAAGCTGTTTTGTTGGCTGTTGGCTAGTTTTTAATGGTTGCGAATTGTTTAGGTCTGTAGATATATATCTTTTCGTATGTAGGTATCTTATATTGCGAGCAGAAAGATGCTTGGTTTGACCTCGTGATTTTTGTTTTCGCTGTTTTTGTATAGGTCGCACGCCTCGCACGTTTTATGGTATAATCACCCTATAATGTTACCACTCTTGGGGCACAGACCTCCTCTCTGTGAGAGGGAGTGGGCCGTAAGCCCGTAATGTACCACGCGGGCCCAGTGCGGGTTGGTAGATGTCACAGTCTTGGAATTTTTGGTTCTAAGACATGCCGGTTTCTTTACGATGCTTTTCTTCACTGTTTTGATAGCAGTGGTGATGAAATTATCCACAAAAAGTAAAACGCCTGCCTAGGTTTGAACCCCCGAACTACAAATCGTAAGTCGGGGCTGTTACCACTGCAGCACTGGGCCGAAAGATGCTTGGTTTGACCTTTGTGTTTTTATTTGGTATTTAGTTTGGTAACTAGCCTCGAATATTTTATGGGACTTGACGACAAAACATCGACATTTCTTTATTATATGTTAGTTTAATATAAATGTATTATTCACATAAACCTTCCGAAATAATTACTTTAAGCGGTGGTGAAAACCACATCATTATCTAGTACGTAGTTTAGAGTAACTACGGTCATAAAGACCGACACGAAAAGCGAGTAAATTTTAAATAATATGTATTGATTATAAACGATTATGAATAGATTGAGTAAAAACTGCTCAGTATGTAGGTACATTAGTTACCTTACAAAATAAATAAACATGTTACTCAGAAAACTAAAAGTAAAAAAATATAAACATTTTCATCGTACCGGTTAATGGACATTTTTTTAAACATAAGACTATAATTTTTGTGTTACCCTCAAGTTTAGTATTAAAATCAGTCAAGGAAATCCCGAACAAGCAACCATAAAAGATAAAATAAAGATTTTTCCCGAGTCATTATTTTAGTCTTCTAGTTTGTATCATAATTTATAAGAAAAGTCCACATTACAATTCTTATTTTTCAGCTGATTTATCGTACTCTACACTCTATTTTTACCGTGTTAAGGTTGATTGTAAGTTTTGGGAACTGCAGATGTAGGTTGTCGGATCTGAAACCCTTGATTTCGCGGCTGACTGCCCAGACAAACTAAAAATGGACAGCGGTACGTTGCGGTCGCGTCGTCCCAATATTCATAAATCGCGATACACTTCTGAACTTTTACTTAGTTTGCTTTGATTGTATCACTAACTTGGAGCAAGTGGTCAAGTGTGTCGGGAAGTATTGAGAATTGAAGCGGTTTTGTAAAGAAATCTATTGACGATCGTTTTTATGGGTCCTTTTACTCAAATTATGCGAAAGTTTGAAAGTACTTGGCTGAATAATTTCTCTTTTCTCTCCTTTATCATCCTCTGAGTAAGACACAATATAAGTATTTAAAACATTGATGTATAAAATAGGGAAGATATGTTACGCGCTCCTCGACGTAGACCGCATAAATTGTGTGCACGGACATAATCGACCTTAGTCACAATCGAACTGGCGTTTGTGTAGCACATGTGTAGCACGTTAAGTAAAATTACCGTAATCTCCGAAAAAAGGTTCTCAATTCGTCGGAATCTTTTTTTTTTTTTTTTTTATGTATGTTCCCCGATTTCTCTCGAAGACGCCTGGACCGATTTGGAAAATTTTTCTTTTGTTTGAAAGGGTATACTTCCCAAGTGGTCCCATGATCATCAGGTCAGGATCTGATGATAGGATCCCAGGGAAATCGAGGGAAACCCTCAAATTTTATTGGCAAACCTATAGTGATTTGGATATTTTTTAGAGTAACTTGAGCATTTGCTCTCGGAAATCATCATTTGGTAAAGTGGAGCTGATGATGAAGACCAGAGACAGCCATCGGAACTAATCAATGATAAATATTTCACGGGTTGTGATTCGATTACTTTAATATGGTTGCTAAGCAATTTATGCTCGTCACAATGCGTGTGGTGGTGGAGTGAAGTTCTCCAGGTTCTTACCAGGAGAACTCCTCAACAATTAACGGCCCTGCATCGGGAAAAGCAATATTTTGTAAAAGGTGATGAGCAGTTGACGTTAGGCTATTGTAACTTAGATAAATTACAAACTCTCTCACTAAAAAGTGAAAAATAAAAAAAATTTTTTTGGAAGTCGGTTGTTTTTTTTTACTCGTAAATACATCCAAAAATTTATTTAAATTATAATTTTATTTGATGTTTGCTTCGTCATATTATGTCATTCATCATCGTAAACATTCGGTGGCTCCTATCTCTGTCCTTGTCTATGTCAGAGCAAGCGGCAATACCCGAATAGTATTTTGTTTCTGAGTTGTTATGGGTACCTAAGAGTGACAATTATTGCTGTCTTGTTTCCGCTACAGCCCGCGTAATATGTCTCACTATTTCGGTTGTTGAGCACATGACGCACGACATCGAAAAATTTACATAATTGTGTAGGTGTGTTTACATGTTCGAGCCCATTTTATGTTTACGTGACGTTAGAGTGGCTATCTTCAATATTTTATACATCAATGACATAAAAGAAACAAATGAGGACTAATCAATATTTGGTGTTAATAGTAGGTATTCGTGAGTTGAACATGGTAATCGACCTATAGGCATGAAAGTCCGGGCATTCATTGTATTTCTGATATAAGGTTAGATAACAGGTATAATGGACGCAGGCGAGAAGGCTGCCAGGCTCAAATGGGATTAGGCAGGTCACATAAGCCGCATACATGATGACCGCTGGGCAAAGACAAAGCATTTATTTCAAATAGGCACATGAAAAGCACTTTTGAACGTCAAAAATCACAATGAAATAGAATTGATTCTAGTCGCCCCTTCCAAAAGGTAGTTTTCGTATGGCGAAGAATGGGCAAGAAACTCCACCGTTACTCTTTTAAAAATGTTTTACAATATCTTGCATACGTAATAATATGTGAAGATGATGTACCTTAAATAAAATTACTATACCACAATAGAGCGAAAGTCTTCACACAATGTGCCTGAAGATGGACACCAAGGCCGGCCCAGTAAGAGGTGGCGAGACAACCTGGATGCGTACCGCGAGGGCTGGTTTGAGTTGTTGCTGGTAGGAATTGGGGAAGGCCTTTACCCAGTAGTATAGGCTATTATAAGAAACAGGTAACCACTTTCCGACACACTAAACGCACATCAAAGGTGCGTATTGTCGGACACAGCCGTAGCTTTAGTGTGACTGAGGCCTTATACCAAAGTAATTTAATTCCGAACCAAAGCAAACTAGTTAATTAGTCAAATGTATTGTGGACATGTTGTGAATACATCGTTCATTATTGGATTGATTGAAAATCATTCTGGAGCTATTGACAACCTGGTTGTTACAGCCAGCATCATTTGAATATTCGTATTGGACAAAAGAGCCGAATTACTGCTGGCGATTATTGTGTAAAACATTTTTTAAAATTTACAAATACCGTTTTGGAGTCGACACTTCAATAGAAATGAAACTTGAAATAATAAATAAGTTTTTATTATTGTAACATTGCATGGTTCGTACCCAGACAAACACTTTATTTTGTGTAAATTTACGCCGTACGGCATTTCATACAAACTTTCAAGCCCTTGTTTTTCAAAATGAATGAACGGATTTTAATGAAACTTTATACGCATAAGCAGAATACAAAGGTCTAAAAAGTTAGCAGAGAACATTTTCGAAAAATTGTGTTACAGCCAAATTAGACCGATTTTAAACTTTCCATAGAAACAGAGATTTCCAGTTATCTTTTTTAAATAAGACATTTCGAAAATGTTTTCTGCTAACTTTTTAGACCTTTTGTATCCTGCTTATGCGTATGAAGTTTCATTAAAATCGGTTCATTTATTTAGAAAAACAACGGCTTGAAAGGTTGTATGAAAAGCCGTACGGCGTAAACGCTCTTAAGACTAATTCAAATGTAGCCTCGTATCTCAATGTGTTCACATTCAATATACAGGGTCAAATTAAATTAGAGAAACTCCGCAGACGTGATGGGTTTCGATATCTTAATATGAATATAACACGTGTAGGTCAATACCTACAAGTGTGATACAAGGTCAAATTAAATCCTCCTCCTCGTATAACCTGACACGTTTAATATCGATCTAGTAAATTAGAACCGTCTGAAGCATACGCAAACAGTATTAATCGTTTAAGGTGCCTTAAGCCTCTAATGCGAAACGGTATCGGAACCTAAGCCACGCGTGGAGGTATCTTAGATGTAAAAGACAATAATATAAAACATGGTACATTAAGGTCTTAATTATATACTTACATAATAAAAAGCTAACAGTCTTAAAATAATAATATGTACATTGTACAAGTATATAAACATAATGAAAGGGCATCAAAAAATTTGTCCGCATCGCTGTCAATAGGAAACGAGCCCAAAAGGATATAAATAATATAAATGTATGGAATATAAAGCAGGAATCTGTTTTTGGCGTTTTTCTCAGAATTCGTTTAGGTAGGACGAATTTATGGAATAATAGTTCATACATCAGTCGAGTCGAAGAGAGAGAAAACTAAATATTTGATGGCTACTAAGCTACAATCTATTATTATTATTGCTATTTAGCCTAAAGAAGGTGACTGGGACGGACTAGATGCGGAAGGCGGAGGACAGGGTTTTGTGGCACAGCCTGAGAGAGGCCTATGTCCAGCAGTGTACTGCAATAGGCTGAGTTGATTGATTAAGCTACAAGATTTCATTTCAATCGGCTTCTTAAAGAATTCGTAAAATTTTCACCTTATTTATTTTGTAGGTAATTGGGGGGAAAGGCTTATTGATTGCAATAGCCAACAATAAAAATAAACAAAACACAAAAGTAACCTGGAACTGGAACACCTGTTTAAAGTTATTTCAACGTGTGAAAGAATTTATTGATATAAAAAAGTTACAGATAAATATGGGTACTGATTTTCATTATATTACCTACTTTTTGTAAGTAGGTACCTATTATATCCTTTACTTCATTATGTACACATATAAATTATATTTTTAAATATTGTGGTATAAAAATATAAAAACATTTAAAAATATAAAAAATAGTAGCCCACCGGTATCGGGAACAAGGTCCAAGCTACCGGCGGTCAGGGCTCCAGAGAGAGGAACCTCCTAACAATGCGAGCCGTGTCCAGAAGTACCGCTTTCTGAATCAAGCCCTTGATCCAGCTGCCCAACGAGAGCCTCCTTAGGTGTTGGTCGAGGCTCTTGGCTATTAATCCATTGGCTGTCACGACTATCGGCACAATGATCGCTGAGTCCACATCCCTCATGTCGACAACCTCGCGAGCCAAGTCAAGATTAAGTACCTACTCGTATTATTGTTAAAAATTCACTAAAGTTATGAGACATGTGAGAATAATACTTTTAACAAGTTAATGCATCTTTTTAATTTTTTACACGTAACGTGTTTATATGTTTGTATGACAGTCCTTGGTGAAACATATAAGACCATAATTCTATTTATATGACCTTAATGTACCATGTTTTAAAGCAAATAAATTACATTCTATTCTAATCTATAATACCTATGACATGGTTTGACAACATCAACTAGATAATTAAACAGAACATGATTAATAATGACAGCCAGACAATTACTTACCTATATAAGAAACTACTCGTTAGGAAATTAAAAGTATGTAACGAAATGTTTGCTTCAAAGTATTACTTTATCGTCGTCACCGAGGCACACAACATAGGAAACAAAAATGTCTCTAATAAATAGTTTCAACAATTTATTGTTAATGGAGAACTGCTTCGGAATATACAGGACTTATAGTAGCGAGAAGAAGACTAAGAAATGTTTTATTATCTTCCTAATATTCGTCCTGAAAATGTTGCACGCTATAATTGTTATTTACGAATTATACTTGTTGTTAGGAGAGGTTAATACCAATCAAATCAATTTAATGTTAGCTGGTTTCTCAGCATTAACTTATTTATATTCAGTGACGTCTGTCATGACTGGTATCTGTTACAGCCGTACCTTCATGTCATATTATAAAAGCATCAGTATTGTCTTTGAACGCTTTAAAGATGACAGGAAACTTATAAACTCTCTAAAGAAAACATACTGGATCAGCATTAGCTTTATTTTATATTCTATAGCGCTTGCTATCTTCAGATCTGTAGCCACTTTTTTAAAGTTCTCACAGAAAAGTCCGTTAATTTTGGTCCCAATTTTGGTATCACAAGCACTTTCAAGAGTCACTATGGTATTTCAGTACCTAATGTTGTATGTTGTTGTTATGATAGTGGTTCATTTGTTCAAATGCTTGACTTCGTTGGTACTAGTCATTCAGGAGAGAGCAGGGAGCTGTGATATTAGTTCGGATGAAGAATGCGATATCACAAAGGAACAGATTCAAGAATGGGTTGAACTGTATCGAGAATTAGCTAACTGCTGTCACAAAGTGATGCATTGCTTTGGATGCCAGGTATTTAGAACATAATATTATAGGTACCTAGAGTTCCATAAACATATATGCTGTTTTAGTACTTGTATTTGCATTATTTGTTACATAATTGTATTCTTATGTTTCAGTTTTTCTTTTCGATCATATTGTCAACATCACATCACATTTTGATAGTGTACAATATTTTTTACAAGAATAAGTTGAAAGTAAGTACTTCCATACATACTGCAAATAATTCTTTAACATTTACGAACAAAATGACTGTGTCTACACCTTTTGCTATTCTCTCTGCTGCGTCTGCTAACAAAGAGATCCATAATTCTGCAGCTAAGTATTGTCACCTATTTTTAAGAGGTTTTGTTCTTTTAGAGCAGTGGTGGCCCAGTGGTAACGGCCGCGACTTACGAGTTGTAGGTCGTAGGTTCGAACCCAGACAGGCGCTTTATTTCATCACCTTTGCTCTCCAAACGGTGAAGGAAAACATCGTGAGGAAACCGGCATGTCCTAGAACCAAAAATTCGAAGACATCTACCAACCCGCATTGGGCCCGCGTGGTGGATTATACTGCCTACTCGGGATCTCACAAAGAGGAGGCCTGTGTCCCAGCAGTGGGAACGTTATAGGCTGATTATGTTATATGTTTGTTCTTTACAATACATTACGTGGCAATACTTTGCGCATTACGATTCTGCTCCAAATATGGTGCATCCATATGGTTGGGGTCAGCTACCAGTCTAGCTGGATGTAGCTGAATACTACTGACCTGACCTGAGATACTCGCTCAGATCAGGTTTTCAGTCGTGTGAGGATAGTTTTTGAAATTGCAGATTGGGAACACCGAAGAGTATTCGACAGTTCTGATTTTTTTATTTGGTTACTTATTAGTGATGATGATGCCATTAGTTGCTGGGCAGATGGCGAGTAACCAAGGAGTGAAGTTTCGACGGGTATTGGCGCAACTTCACAATAATATGATAATTATTGGTGAGACTAATTCTATTGTTGATTTTGTGGACAAAAATCACACGTAAAACCATTGACCTCTTATTACAGATTCAAGTCAAGCTGAAGCGAAGTTGATAAAGGACTTTATACGTCTGATAAAGCAGAACCCAGTAGAAATCAAGTTATTGACCAACGTTCCTGCTGGGACGTACATGCTGCCAGTTATACTCACGATGGCTGTCAACTATCTCATAGTTATGTTGCAGTTTAACAATATCATTTAACCGGTAGATTTCATAATACTGATTTAAAAGTATAGATATATTATTTATTATGTGTCATATTTATCACACTAACATTATAAAGGCAAAACTTTGTGAGTGTGTGTGTTTATATGTTTGTTACTTTTCACGCTCTTTTTATCCCGATATTGCCACGGGATCGACACTTATGCGGGTGAAACCACGGGGCGCAGCTAGCAGTATCATAAAAGTGTGTTTAGGTTAATTTGTGTTAACTTTATTTAATTATTATAACTTCGTATAGATTTTTATTGTTTACTGGCAGTTATGATATCGTAAAAATCCTATACGAGTTAGCATTTGGCTGGATCACGGTTCCTTAACGGAATTCTGTTGATAGCTCTTGAGCCAATTAAATCTTTACGCTGAGTTCAAAAGCAGGAAATTATGACAACTCATCCACATTGTCCTATGTTATGACAAAAGTTTAAACGAATATTACTTTGGAGAAAATGCTAGTTGATTGCAACGTGCCAGTAACAGAACGAGAATATTAAACAAACACTGTTTCCTGTTCAAGATGTTTTAGAATAGTTTGATGTTCATTGCATTTCAGTAAATCATCTTTAAAGACAATGAATAGCAGGGGCCCAAGGCCCCTTGAGAAATCCCACATATTATTAATCTAATTGAAGACGTGCACGCAATTTCAATTTTTGTCTTTGGGTCACTTGTTTTCTGCCAGTTAAGTATGCTTCAATCAATTTTAACATGTTGCCTCTAATGCCATAGCGTTCTAACTTTCTTAATAATATATCATGGTCTACATGATCAAATGCTATTGACATATTATCCATTAGTAGTGCTACAATAGGTACTTTTTGTCAACATTCAGAACAATTATAGATAATAACTCAACTGACTGCTTTGTTTATAGTTCTATTTTTTCGAAATCCTTATTGTTCCCCTGCAAGTATATTATTTGATTCAAGAAAAGAATATAGGGAATTACAGATAACTTTTTAAATACTTTAGACAGTATTGGAATTAAAGTTATTGGGCGGTAATTTGAGATAGTAGTTTTTTCGCCTTTCTTGTGTAGTTGTTTAATTAATGACATTTTCATTATTTAACTGTTACATTTTAGATTTCATAATAATACTTCTAAAGTGTAGATATATTTATATAATGTTACATATTTAAATGATCAAAAGAGTGTATTTAATTTAGTATTAACTTTATTAAATTATATAATTATATCTCGTATTGATTTTCATTGTTTACTGGGAGTTATGATTTTGTAAAGGACCCTATTCGAGTTCACATTCGGCACTATCGGGGTTCCTTACCGGAATTTTGTTGAGAGTTCCTGAACCAATTAAATGACCCCCTATGTAATTTTTACGCTGAGTTGTGAATCCGGAAATTATGACAACTCATCCACATTCTCTTGTGATAGGACATAAGTTTAACCGAATATTACTTGTGGGAAAACGCTGGTTAATTGCAATGCGCCAGTAAAAGAACTAGAATCTTAAGAGCAGGTATCAACCAAAATAGCCTAACTTCAATATGATTTTTCATGAAATTGATGAGACTTAGGTATAAAATAAAAATAACACGAATAACTACATGATATTTCCAAACTTATTGTGGCAACAAATCACAAAATAGTAAAATTTTCTGTAATAAAAAACATCACGAAGTTACCTCCAATTTTCACGACTTTTCGATTTGTACTTAATATGCTAATGACTACTAGAATGAAAATTTGATGATTAATTTATTAATATAAAGCGACTTAGATTGTGGAAGGATTTTATTTTATTACTTTTATTTGTGGTTTTATTACGACGATAAGCTTATAGCACTTACGACGTTCTTAGTTCGTGGAAGAAATCATCTTCCGTCGCACGTTGCGGGAACTTCAAACATATATATGTTTCACAAATCAGTCGCCCCCGCTCTGTTGAGACGAGAGGACTGCGCTCAAATTTTCGGCTGCGCTGCTATTATTTAATTTACGTAAACAATATTTTCGTAATTTATCACTTTGTAGGAAAGACACTGTGAAACAGAAAACATGGAAAAATAACTAAAACCACTCCCGAAACGATTATTAAAAACAATAAGACTTGATAAACTAAACAAATACCGAGGCAAAACTATAAAATAAAAATATTGAAATAATTCAATGTTGATATTTGAAAAGTCAAGATGACATACATTTTATTTGACAGATTTTTGACTGGTATAGTACCACTAGCGCCATTGTTCTGCATTTCGGTTCATTTTCTTGCGGAGAAAATTTGCAACATAGCCAACTAGCGTTCATTTGAAAGTTCGTGCTGGAGATTTTAGACCTTACTGTGATTAACTCAAAATCCAAATTCGTTTTCTTCCACTTTTCTTGACAAACTCCGTATAAGGTTTTAGTAAGTACTATTCCCTAAATCAAGTTGAAACTCGAAATTCAGCGTAAAGAGTATATTATTATTGGAGCATACAAAAGAAATATCGGAAATTAAATACGTAATGAGTTTATTGTGGACAAAAGTACGAAACGGCACATGAAATATTTCATACAGATAGTGTTCTCATGACTAGCCTTCTTTTTATGGTGAGGATGAGTAAAGGTTGTGACGGATCAACATGTTTGGGATTGTCGGCTTCGCCGATAAAAGAGTTAAGCTCTGAATGGGTGCTAAGTTCTATAGAGTTGAGAGAAAGTCTACAGTTCATATTATAACTTGGCAAGTTGGAAACTTGGAAAGTTTCAACAGTTACAAAAGAGGAACCTAATGAACTTTAGACTTTGGAACCCATTTACATAGATGCCATATTGGTAAATCCGACAAACATGTACTTCTTTTGTTCCGAACTTAGCCTCGTTTTCCACAAATGTTTTCGGTGGGGATTTTTTCCTACTCGCACTTCGCGCAGGAAAGGCTTTTATGACACATGCCGTTTGACGTTGCATAATACAGTGCAAAATCCACCATACGAATATCATTTTTTATTTGGGTATCACTGTTGCTAATTTATTGACTTTGCACGATCCTGCAAAGAAAAATCCACGATATACAAATATAATTTTTTTCTTGGTCAACACTGTTTTTCATCAAGATGTGGTGACGTCCAACTTGTAGGTCCTAAACAAAATTTGGTTACATTGGAATTTGAACTTTGTCACATCAACATTGAGTTTCTAGTTCCAAAAAAATACTAAGACATGATTCTTAGATTCTGAATTCAAACTTAGCGTATAGTAAGTATATGCAAAATAAACGGATGTTTTTACTTACTAAAGAATTGCATTGAAAATAAAGGGAATGAACAATGATCATATTTCGATATTGTAATTTGAGAAACCAATACGAGAAAATTAAATAGGGTTGCTCATCACTGCGGTGCGACAAGTTTTCTAAGATTTTTGATAGATATTTTCAATCATCTTTGTCCTTAATATGACCATTACAACGTCGTCATTCTAAAAAGGCTTGATTATATAACTCAAAATAAAAAATCATAAGATAAGCGATGTGATTACATTGGCCTTTATATTGTTAAAAAAACAAATTAGTTGAGTTTGTTTTCATCATGATTTATGATTAGGAGTATGTAATATAATACTTTGATGGAAGTGCTTTTGCTTTTTAGGGTTCCGTACCTCAAAAGGAAAAATCTAAAACCTTAGATACAGGATAACTTCGTTGTCCATCCGTCTGTCCCTTTTTCTCAGGAATACGTATCAAGTTGAAATTGATATCAAATACTTAGATCTACGGTTTCTTGGAGCTGTAGAAATATCAAGCCTCAAAGACGCTGACTTAGAAGCTAGCATAAATTGCCATTCATGTCGCGTGTTTTGAAATTTAAATCCTTGGGTGTACCTTATACGTTTTAATTATTCCCGTTGACCTAGAATAATGAAAATTGGCAAGAAGCAAGGTCTCACAGCATAAATAGGTACAGGAAAATATCCAAAAATCGTTCATTTGTAATTTAATTCGGAATCGAAAATGTATAGGCATTCAACTCGGTTTGCTCTCTAATATAAGATTTTTTTTTTACTGTATAGTAAAGTTAGTCCTTCAATCCAGAATTGGAAATTCATAGATAGGCTGTATTACATGTATGTCCGTGAATCTGTTACCAGCATCGGAACAGATTCAGGGACATACAATAATATTGCCCTATCAAGATATCTACTTGCACAGCCTGCTATAATACTTAGGTACATTGAATAGAGCCGTTTCATCTGATTATTTTGCATATACTTATTACAGAAGATGGAAATTCAAACACAAATATATTATGATTTATACCGATCTGTTCCCATGAGAACCCCCCCCCCCCTCCCCCCTCGATCCCCTGCTAGTTATTCTTCTGTTTTAATCTCTGGCTTACTTGGCCGGGCGAAAAGTTTCTGCTGGCGGGAAGGGATTGTGTTTTGTTTTTGTCGTGTTTGATGAGAGGGGTAGGCAAGGAAGCGCGGGTGAAATTTGATTTTTTTCTGGCTTTATGCCCCCCCTTAATCAAACACTGTTTCCTTTGCAAGATGTTTTAACTCACGCGCTAATATGCACACCCCATGGCGCTAATGTCCACGTGAAAATTGAGAACTTTAGGTGGAGGTATGTACTTACATCTAAAATTCAATAAACAATTAAGATCGTTTTAAATAATATTATTTTAAGCGACGCACCGTACAAACTTCTGAAATCAAACTAAAGAAATGTTTTGTTCACAAATGATAAAACGTTCCTAATTCAGTAGTTTTGCGGTATTGATCAAAGATATATATATATCTATTTAAACGAGCATGTTTAATAGTGTCGTGTTATCAAAATGACTGACATTCAATTAGGACTTACCAAGCAACATCTAGTTGTTCAAAATGACCCATGTTTTGCAACTGTTAAAAAAATAACACCATCGCGTTGTCACAGAGGCACATAATATTACAATCAAAAATGTCCCCAGTAAAGTTTTTCAACAATTTATTGTTAAATTGTTAATGGAGAAATCTTTGGAATATACAGGAATTTTTGTAGCGAGAAAAAGACCAAGAAATGTTTTATAATCTGCCTGTATTCATCCGGAGTCCAGACTATGTTGGACACTATAAGTGTCATTAATTAAATAAATTTGTTGTTAGGAGATGTTGATTACAAACAAATCAATAAAAAAATTGCCGGCTTGTCAGCATTAGCCTATTTATCCTTATGCCAGGGCTTATTTTCAATCTTATATTTTAAGTTGTTTTGACATTGTTCTCATTATACGAGCAACAAGAATAATGTACGCAGAATTTTGTAATATCTTGATTTAAAAGAGTGTCCTTGGAGTTTCTTGCCCGTTCTTCTCCAAAGAGATCTACGTTTTGGAATGGGCAACTAGCTTCAACTTTCTGAGTAACTGAACGACTGTAAATAGTTTAATTGAAATTAATTGTTTGAGTTTGAGTTATACCTATTAATTTATCCAAAATAACATAACTATTATATTTGTTTAATCCAAAAACAGAAACCAGCCTACATTTCTCTACAAAAAATCCTACTATGTTTGGCCTAGTAATCAATCTGAAAAGTCCTTCATCTGGCCAATCATGCCTAGCCTGTAGCAATCAGAAACAAACCACTAGTTACAAACACTGATTAAGTTATCCAAAGTAATCGAATTCATAAAACCTGTTAGCCGACTCGTCACGTTTTATTGAATGAACCGCTCTATTTTAGGGCACGCGGCCAATTGATTAACCAAGCAAACATCCATACTAAACTAATATTTTAAAAATAAAGGTTACTTCTGTCTGGTATCTTTTCACCGTAACAGTTGAACGAATTTGGATTTTTGGAACATGGATATCCTTTTTTATTTTTAACCATTAAAATAATGCATGCAGGTTTAGCGTATAGGTGAAAAGTGTTTATATAAAAAAAAAATGTGCTAAAAAAAGGAGTCATGTCTGCCAACAAACTGCTTCTGCAGAGGATTATGTCTTGTAAAAGTTTTTATGTCTCTAAATCAATACTTTTTCTTATCCCCTTAGTATAGGAGATAATTTACGATTTCCACGCGGGTGAAGCCGATTCTACCACTCCGAACAGACTCTGGAACTGATAGTTTGTCCATACCTTTATTTTTGGTCCATTTTGGAAATCTGAAGGTGGACTTCTGACCAAGGGGCTCCAATCTGAAATTTTTCAAATATATTTTCAGTATTCTCTCAAGATTTCGCATCTACTAAGTTATCAGCTTTTCGCTCTGCATATGCTTGATCAAAAACCCTCTGGGCTACCTGGTACCATTAGTAATCTGCCTATGTAAGTACATTCTAATTCCACCAATGTTGGCCACCAACACTGGCCACCAATGTCGTCCTCCAAAATATTTTAATTTGTATTACTTCCGTTCTTTACAGTTAAGGGCTCGCTCAAAAGGAGGAAAACTAAAAGAAATCGCGCTTTGAAACGAAAGCCATGTTTTTAAGCTTCATTAAACTTAAATTTTTTCCCTTGATATTTATTTCTAAGAGCTTTTTATGCTTATAATACTCATGGAAAAAGTCATAGAGATTTTTTACGGTTTCAAACAAAATTTGATTGAGCAGAGAAAGTTTTAGCATATTTGTGTGTTTTTTTAGTTGAGAAATATGCTAAGGGAACAAACAGTAGGTATATGTAAGGAAAATTATATTGGAACGTATAGACAAATATATATTTAAGCGGCTTGTCATCATTAGCCTATTTATTATAGTCTTGTGTGTGGACACACAAGACTATAATAAATAGGCTAATGATGATAAGCCGGCAATTTTTTATTGATTTGTTTGTAATCAACATCTCCTAGCAACAAATATAATTCATTAATGGCACTTGTCCAACATAGTTTGGACCCCAGGCTAATAACAGCAGGATTATAAAACATTTCTTAGTATTTTTCTCGCTACAAAAACTCCTGTATTTTTCGAAGAATTCTCCATTGTTGAAAAACTTTACTGGGGCATTTTAGTTTGTAATATTGTGTGCCACTGCGACGACACGATGGTATTATTTTTCTGAACAGTAGAAAAGCATGGGTCATTTTAAATAACTAGTGATTACTAAGCTGTTGCTTGGTAAGTCATTGAATGTCAATCGTTTCGATAACACGGCACTAATAAACATGCTCGTTATAATATTTGACACGGTTGGCGCAGTGGTTGAGCGATGACTGCTGCCCAGCATGTCGCGGGTTCGATTCCTACAAGTATTTATTCCGGGTCTGGGTGTTTTATCTATAATATGTATGTTTATCAGCCATCTCGTTACCATAACAAAAGCATTAGGTTTAGCTTGGGACTATACGGCGTTGTGTGAAATGTCCAACGATATTATTATTATTATTAAATATAATGTATTTATCTGTGATCAATACCGCTAAACTACTGATATATAAATGTTTTGTTATTTGTAAACAAAACATTTCTTTAATATCATTTTAGTATTACAGAATATTATGATCTTAATTATAATATATTGAATTTTAAAATTAGGTACGTCCCTTTTTTTTTTTTTAAGGATGGGAAATCATCAAATGACCCCTTCCGCTCTGGGTGGAGCGGAAGTGAGTGTCAGACTCTTACTGACTAAAACCCATCCGTGTTCCTTCCTTAGCCCTTTATGTTCCGGGGCAGCGGTAACCCTTTCGGACAATCCCGCTGCCCCGGCAGGTTTCGGCCCTGACGGGCTCCTCCTTATCTGCTGACATCTCTACGTCCCTTCACCTAAAGTTCTAATTAAGTCTGCGACATTAGCGGACATTGGCGCCATGGGATGTAAATATTAGCGCGTGAGGTAAAACATCTTGAGGCAAAGTAAACAAGTTCCTCTCCTAGCTAATTAACAGTAAATAAATACTTAATTCATTCTGATCCGTTAAAAAACATCATAAACCTATTTATTACCATCTGATTGACAAGTGGTATAGTTTGCAAAGTAAAATATAGTGTTTGTCTACGAAACATTAATTAATTCCAAAGTGAGTGCAAAAACTATAGATAACACTAATCTTCTAACTAAAGTAGATTATTCCAAACTGCAAACCTATAAATAGTGCTTAAATCGTGGAAAAAGTGAGTAAAATTATCTAAAGTGAACGTTAATATTCAAAAACAATAACAAACGTCCGACCTTCGCAAAAACTGACGGGCGCGTTCCAGCTACTATACAGTGATTTTCAATAATTCAAACATGAACTGCTATTCTAACGCCACCTAGTGCTGAGAAACGGAATAATTGAAAAACGTTCCATTTATAACTCAACACTATCTACACACAGCATTACAAATAAAGGATTTATACTTAATTGTAATAATTGCAATCTATAGGTACTGCAAAATGACGCAATGTGCGGGTTGTGAGCAGAAAATACCGAATAGCCAATATCTAACCTGTTCCATCTATAAGAAACATTATGACCTCGAATGTTGCAATATTACGAAGGGCAACTATTTGCGTATGAACATCAAGTGTAGATCGACATGGGAGTGCCAAGAATGCGGGTGTAAAAAACCCAAAAGTATTAACTCAAACACTCCAGCAAGACGGCAAAAATTAGAAGCCCATTTAAGCACATCACCTGAGGCAAACGTGACTCAGCGTTTTAAAAAAATAGTATTAATGAGACTTTATGTTCGGAAGACACAAGCACTCTGGGAGATACATTATATGATAACACAAGTCCGGAGAATAACCACCAACCTGAACTTACATTACACAATCTAAGCGAATTGATGACCTTAAAATTAAAAGAAAATAATTCATCAATAATACTGGAATTAAAAGCTACTATTCAATCAGAAATTAATAAAGCTATTCAGAAATTAAAGGAGGACACCAAACAAGAAACCATCGTATTGTCAATACAAAATGAACAAAGGAAATCTGATATAGATAAAATTAACATTCAGATAGAAAAACTAAATCAGCAAACTGAAACTTTAAAAAACGAAATAAATAGACTAAAACTGAGACTCCCTCCTTAACGCATCATACACATTTGATAAATAGTAATAAGAAAATTGTGCTCTACGGACTTATGGAAATCTACAAAGAGCCTGAACAGGACTTACATGAAAGAATCAGAGCTATCTTTTGGGATGCTCTAGGAGTAGACATACTTGGTTATATTGAAGATACCTATAGAATCGGAAGATATTTCAATAACCGCAATCGACCAATGGTAATTGAATTAATGAGCAAAAGGATGACCAAATTTATAATAGAAAATAACCGATATTTTGAAGGGCCGGTTCCTTGTATACTTCTGAATTTCTAAACGAAGAAGCAAGGAACATGGGGAAAAGTTTACGGGACAAAATGCTTGTAGCGAGAAATAAAGGACAGCAAGCTTTTATCAGAAATAATCAGCTGTATATTGAAGGAAAACTCATAAGTAATATAAATGAAACATGCTCACCCTCAACCATCGGAAAGGAACTAAACAACAATAACGACATATCAACACAACAAATCGAACCATATATCGACGGTACATTACGGGAAAACAAAGAAAGTAATGGATTTCGAAAACCAAGAACAACATTTTAATATCTTATTTCAAAACATACAAAGTCTATTTAATAAACAACACTTAATAGAAGCTTGTTAACGAAGACCAACCATACCAAGCTATAATGTATTACTGAAACATGGCTCTCACGAGATAAACTTAGCATTATTAACTTCAGTGGCTACAAAGTCGCAGCATCCTACTGTCGGGAAAACCGGGAAGGCGGCGGAGTCTGCATTCTGCTAGAAGAACTTACAGAACACATAGAAAGATGTGACATAACCGAATTGTCAATTGAATATATTTTAGAGGTTTGTGCGATTGAAATACCAAATGAAAATCTATAATAAATAATAATATAATAATTGTTACTATGTATTGGAACAGAAGAGAGGAAAACATATTCTTCTATCAACTGAATCAAATACTAGCCTACATAAACAATAAATACAAAAAACTAAACACAGTCATTGGTGGTGACTTTAATATAAATATTTTGAGAAACAGCTACAAAGTTAACACCTTTATAGACCTGATGTCCGAATACAAATACACACAACACATAAAACACCCCACACACATTACGCAAACAGCATCAACGTGTCTGGACCTAATATTTTCAAATTTTAATACCAGAGCTTTACATACATATGTAGAAGACCTAGGGTTTTCAGACCATTGTAGCACAGTTATTAAATTTAAAATACCGCAACGTCCTACGCAGACCACCTGGTATAATGAGAAACGATTATATAACACAAAAAACATTCAAAGTTTCAAATCCGTATTAAAATCAGTCAATTGGAGAGATATTATTATAGAAAGCAATGATGCAAATCAAAATTATATCGCCTTTAACAACTTACTAACTAGTATACTTAAAAAAACCATACCCAGAATAAAAATGAAAATAAAAACGAAGTACAAAAAATATTGGTTAACTAAAGGCATAAAAATCTCATGCAAAAACAAAAGACTTTTCAAAATGTAATGTACTAAGTCTAACAACACAGTCATCAAGAAGTACTATAGAAAGTACGAAAAAATTTTAAAGCACTCGGTAATTACATCTAAAAAACAACATTACATTAAAAAGATAAAAACGTCACAAAACAAAATTACAGCTATGTGGAATATAGTAAACGAACCTACTAACAAAAAAACTCTAAAAGACAAATGTAACATTCAACTACAAATCAACAATAATTTAGTGTCAGATCCAAAACAAATAGTAAACCATTTTAACAACTTCTTCGCATCAATTGGCAAAGAGATCACTCGTCCAGTAGGTAGCGAACCAAAAGGCCAACCTGTACTAAGCCCCTCGGAAAATACCCTATTTCTCAGACCCTTAGACTATTTGGAAACTCTCAGGGTCATAAAAAATCAAAAAAATAAAAAAAGTCACGGAATAGATGAATTACCACCCTCCTTAATTAGACAATGTGCAGAAGAACTGGCCGAACCATTTTGTGTTCTTATAAACCAGTCCTTTGATGAATGAATTTTTCCTGATTTACTTAAAAAGGCTATTGTAAAACCATTGCACAAGAAAAACTCTAAAACTGATCCTAATAATTACCGGCTTATAGCACTCCTACCCACAGCTTCGAAAATCTTCGAAAAAGCTATGTGTGACTGAGTATACAGTTTCTGCGAAAAATATAAAATTTTTGACGAAAGCCAAAACGGATTCCGTAGAAATCGTTCAACAACTCTAGCTGTTTATAAATACATGCAAGAAGTAATTAATATTTTAAATAATAAAAAATATGCAGTAGGTATACTTTTAGATATGACCAAGGCATACGACAAAGTACAGTTTAATATTCTACTAGACAAACTTTACGGAATAGGAATTAGAGGAACTACCCA
This sequence comes from Gortyna flavago, assembly GCA_963669345.1. Lineage (NCBI taxonomy): Eukaryota > Metazoa > Arthropoda > Insecta > Lepidoptera > Noctuidae > Gortyna > Gortyna flavago. Next base: position 3,850,770 of record OY770132.1, read on the forward strand.
TAAGTGGTTCACGTCATATTTGAAGGATAGAGAACAATATGTGGAAATAGAACATTTTAATAATGACCAAAAACACATTATGCAAGTAAGATCTGACAAAACTATTGTAAATTCATCGATTCCCCAGGGTAGTGTTATTGGATGTCTCCTATTTATAATCTACATAAATGACCTTCCCAAAACCATGGATGAACCATGCGTGCTATTCGCGGACGATATGTCTCTACTCACGTCATGCTAACCCAATAGCAATATCACCGAAAAACTCAATCTAATACTAAATAAAATAACAAACTGGATGGAAGAACATAATCTGGAAATTAATTATAAAAAAACTAAGCTTATGACCTTTTACCCGCGGCAAAAATCTCCACTAGCTGTCAACCCCACAATAAACGACACGGAAATCGAAGTGGTGAATGACTTTACATTATTAAGATTAACTATAGACACACACATTTCCTGGAAAGCCCATATAGCTAAAGTAAGATCAAAACTATCGAAATTCACGTATGCACTTAGAGAAGTAAAAAAAAACCACTGATGTACAGACTGCACTTACGACCTACTACGCCTATGCTCATTCGTGGCTCAGCTATGGTATTATAATGTGGGGAAATAGCACTGACGCACCTACGCTTTTTATTCTTCAAAAGAAATTAATTCGAATCATTGTTAACATAGATCAAACTGACACTTGCAAACCGTTTTTCATAAAACATAAAATACTTACTTTGACATCTATTTATATTGTACAAATATGTAAATTTGTCAGAAGATACATGACTTTCTTTAAAACCCGTGGTGATAAACATCCCGACCGATCAGTCAGATATTAGAATATGTTAATGTTGCCCTCTTTCTCGCGTATGAAACTACACTCAAACAGTCCTTACGTCATGGCAATAAAAATATATATTAAAATCCCAGATGTCATAAAGAATGAAACTAGTGAAATATCATTTATAAGTCAACTCAAGCGAATATTATTAAAGAAAGCATATTATTCAATACAAGAATTTTCGAATGACAAAAATATTAATTGACTTACTTATAGCATAATAGATAAGTAGTGTAAGGATAATTAATAATCTCAATATAATAATATGATTTAATTTAGTAACACATTTTAACTATTCATAGTTTTTAACTCGTTATTTTGTTCCCAAAAAAATAATACCTTATAATAAAATGACATTGTTTATTTAATGTATTATTATATTTTTTTTTAATTATTTGTAAGTTTTGCTGTGCCTACAGGGTCCATAATTGTATCTAGCTTTAAGCCATTATTGTAACATCTGTAATGACATTATGGTACGCAAATAAAGATGAATATGAATATGAACAGGAAACAATGTTTAAGATTACCGTACTCATTAGATGGCTATCAGTTGGTATCAGTAGCCATGCGTCGTAGCACGTAGGCACGGGTGGCGTAGAGCGTAGAGTGGCGGAGCAACCACATTGAAAATAATATGATAAGATCTTTAATAAAAAAAAAAAAACCAGTCAAGTGGGAGTTGGACTCGCGAACCGAAGGTTCCGTACAAGTTTGTAGGTATGTAAATAATTTATCACAGGAAAAATAAATTGTAATGTAACTATTTACGGTTTTCGGATTTTTCCTTTACTTGCCAAATTTCATGATTCTAGGTCAACGGGAAGTACCCTTTAGGTTATAATTCCTTTACGAGTATCAAAATATGCGGCATAAACGGAACTAAAACGCCCGTATCTATTGATTGCGTTGACTTAGAAGTTTGATTTTTTCACTGCTTCAAGGGATTGCAGCCTTAAGTATTTGAATTAATTTCAACTTGATAACTCTACACGTTCTTGAGAAAAAGGGTCTCGAGAGACGGACAGGCAGAAGGACAACGAAGTGATCTTAGAAGAGTTCCGTTTTTCCTTTTGAGGTAAAGAACCCTAAAAATTGTGTCGAGCTTAAGAACCCAGTAAAAAAATCCCTTTATATAAAGACATTTTGGTCAAGTAGGTATTTAACTTTTGTATGAAAGAGCAGTTTTATTTTTTCGAGATTTCAGAGTTGATCCCATAGTGAAAGTTTTTCATAATCATGGGTAGAACAGCCTGTAAAAATTTAGATGGTGATAAAAAAAATCTTCCTGTATATATAACCAGCAGGGTAATTGCGTAACACACTGACAGTAGCAATGGATTTAATTTGACAGTTCAACAACATTCATTTCGTTATTTACGTTGTTGAGCAGGGGGCCTAAAAAAGCCACTTTAGCAGAATAACAAAACAATTCATATCACGCAATTAATCTGTTTGACAGTTTCACACCTATATATCTAAAGAGCTAGGCTGAGGTGTACCTATAGCATTTTACGAATCTCCATACAAAACTGTCATACAGTTTAATTGCGTGATATGAATTGTTTTATGATTCTGCCAAAGTGGCCTTTTTAGGCCCCCAGGCAAATTTTCGGACATAATATAAAGCAATAGATTAGCAATATCCTTTAAAATGATTCAGATTGTGATTGATAGTGTATTACGCAATTTTGATGCAGAATTCTAATTAATGTAAACATACATCATCTTCATAGGCACCTGAAATACCAACCATTACTCAAATTACATTAGGTAATGGGCGCGCATGACAAATTCAATTACAAGGGACCTATTATGTGCCTTTCGTCCAAGTATTGTAAATTGGTGAAACTCCACACAGATATGCCAGGAGGTTGAAATTGAATGAAGCAGTTGCGGTCGCAGTCAAAGATTTTGGGGGTTCACCTGGGAGTGCCGAGGAATATTTTTAGGTACCTACATCTCATCGTTGGTCCGGTGGTCGCAAGCGTGACTGCTGAGCATGAGGTCCTGGGTTCGGTTCCCAAATCAAGTAAAGTGTTATTAGGTTTTTTAATCAGAAATTTCTCAGAAGCTGCTCTGAGAGAGCCTGGAGTCTAGATTTTTGCCCGGTTGGTGGAAGTAGGCTCGCCCGCTTGGACGTGGGGCTTAACCATAACTGGTGAAATGTGGGTGTACGCGCTATAAGTAGGTACACCTCTGCCTAACCCTTCGGGTATTAAAGGCGTGATGTTATGTTAATGTTCGTGTACATCTCCAGCTCCATATCACTTATGTTATTAGATAAAATGAAATAAATTATCCAGGTAAAAACCGGAGTTACCGACATAGCTTGCAGAGTAAGCAAACTGAAGTGGCAGTGGGCTGGCCATGTTTGTAGAAAGACCGATGGCTGGTGGAGTCGACGAGTCCTGGAGTGGAGACAGCGTATCGGCAAGCGTAGTGTGGGACGCCCCCCCAGCTAGATGGACGGACGACCTAAAAAAGATGGCTGGGGTAGACTGGATGCGGAAGGCGGAGGACAGGGTGTTGTAGCGCAGTCTGGGAGAGGCTTATGTCCAGCAGTGGACTGCGATAGACTGAGTTGATTGATTGTTTTAGATAAATGAAATAAAACTGTAGATTATTTAGTAGGTATAGTCCACCACATTAAAAGTTCATCTAAATCAATTGGCAAGGAGACTAATAACAAACCCGTTACCTTCACAAGACTGGGTGCTAACTCTCGAATATAATTCCGATAGATCGACATTGGTCAAACGTCAGTTGGTCGAGTTAAACGTCAGGGATTGGCTAGACTCAGTGAGTCAAGCCAATCCCAGATGTTTGACTGACAATTCCAATGTCGATCTATTGGAATTATATTCGAGAGTAAGCACCCTGAATGGACCATTCCCCCCCCCCCCCTTAAATCCGAAACTACTAAGCCTAAAATTTGGAAAAAAATACAGAAAATAGTTCTATACCTACCTATAGATTACAGGAAAATCTATAAGAAATCTGTGGTCTTAAAACAACATGGCAAATCTCACAAAAAAATGCGCATCGTACGGAACCCTCTCCACACGAGTTCAATTCGCACTTGATAGGTTTTTAGTCCTGGTACATACCTGCGAGCCGTCTGGTTACCCAAATATTTAAGGTCAAGGTTGCACTGTTTTCAAGAAAACAAGTTATAAACGTAATTACATAACACAAATTACCCCTGTACCGTTCGTTGCATGCATTCAAAAGCACAATATTTTGCGTGCATTACATTGCGCGCCGCCGTAAACAGCGATTTTTCGAAGCGAATATGTTTTGTTTAATGTTACTTGATGTACAGAATGCGTAAGTAACGGCCATGTGATAGGAACTTTAGACCCTGTATGTTAAACGAGTATATTAAGGCCGAAACATCGACATTAATATCGATTATATTAATGTCGACATTAATTTATACTCGTAGTAGTTAATTCTTTAATAAATAATGAACTACTTTAAACAAATTAGGTGAACTATAATATATTTTTTTGTTTTCAAGCAATTTACTGTTACTTTAAATATCATCGTCACCGAGACACAAACATTACAAGTGAAAATGCCTCCCATAAAGTTGTTGAACACTTTACTGTTTATGGAAAATCTCATAGGCATATACAGAAATTATTGTAGTCAGCAGAGGATTAAGAAATATTTAATTATCTTCCAAGTATTCGCCCTGATTATGTTTCAAATTATATTTGTTATAAATGAATTACATTTGTTGTTGGAAAGAGATGTCTACAGTCAAATAAGATTAATTTATGCATATGTTATAACTTTACATTGTATACTCTCAGTGTTATTCGTAGTGACTGCTATCTGTTACAGCCGCGACTTTATGTCATATTATAGAAGCATCATTTGTGTCTCTGAATGTTTCAAAGACAATAAGCAATTAGCTTATTCTCTAAAGAAAGTATTTTGCATCGGAATAACTTGCAACAGTATTCTTTTCGCCTTATCTGCCTTCAAAACTGCTGAAGCTTTAATACGCCTTTCACCATCACATCCGAAAGTTTTGGTACCCCATTTGGTATCACAAGTGGTTATAAGATATACTGTAGTAATTCAGCACCTAATGTTGTATTTTGTTGTTATGATAGTTGTTCACTTGTTTAAATGCTTGACTTCGTTGATATCAACCGTTCAGGAGAGAGTAAAGAGCTGTGATATTAGTTCGGATGAGCAATTTGATATCACAAAGGAGCAGATTCAAGGATGGGTTGAACTGTATCGGGATTTAGCAAACAGCTGTGTCAAAGTGTCGCTATGCTTTGGACGGCAGGTACCTATTTCTTTTTGGAAATTAATTATATAGAACAGAAGTGCCATATCTCTCTTAGATCTTAGCCTTTAAAATTTTGTGAGAATAACATAATGTATTTATTTTATGTTGTATTTATTTTGTTTCAGTATTTATTTTCGCTGGTCTTGTTAGTATCACAGTACATTTTGTTGGTGTACCAAATGTTTTACATGATTGCTGATAATGTAAGTACCTATATTCTGACGATCTGTTTTATTTTCTCGAGCAAAGTGCGACTAAAATCTGACAAAGTGCTTTTGGCATAGAAATAAACACTGCCAAGACCATCGATTTATTTGGGGTTGGCGCAGTATTTTAAGATCGCTATGTGCCAAGTGCCAGAATGTCGGTAAAAATATTTATTATCATTTTCATTCTATAACTTTTTATAAAAAAATAAAAGCAAATGGATTTTTTTTTATTCATACAGCCAGTTACGTTCATATATATGAACATAACATAATATATTAATGCACAAAGACACAACAATTACAATTTACAAGCTGACACTCATATCATATTCATATTATTATAGCCATAGACTTATAAAAAAGATGGACTCCGCGCCACGCATTTCGAAAGTGAAGCACCGTACCGATCTATGTGTGCGTGATTGACGATTGACGCTCTCGTGTCACGTAATGGCGGCCGGTCGGCAATGTCATACTATGATGTAAATGTGAGCGTGAGGCCGTGTTTGTAAAAGCGGTCCTACTTACTGTGCTTCACTTTCGATATGCGTGGTGCGGAGACCATCTTTTTTTAGAAGTCTATGATTATAGCATAAAAAGCTTGCCATTTTCTTTCAATTACAGTTTGCAGACAGATATATCTGGGCGAGAATTGTCGCGGTCATGTTTAGTTACATAACAGTGATGATGATGCCACTAAGTGCTGGGCAGATGGTGAGTAACGAAGGAGTGAAGTTTCGCCGGGTGTTGGTTCGACTTTACAATACCATGATTATTGGTAAGACTATTTGTATTGATGGAAAACCGTTAAAATGAAATGGTCGTGTATATAAATCGACTTCAAAAAGAAATTAACTCAAATTATATAATAACTTTAATTTCGGAAGTCGGTGTCTTGGGATCTGTAGTTTAGTTTTAGTTTTTTGCCACCGACTTCCAAAATTAAAGTTATTTGGAACATAATTTTGAGTTAATTTATTTTTGAAGCCGACTTAATTTTTTTAAATTACTTTTTTTTCGTAATTTTAAGTTATAAGTAAAAACTGGAATATTTTTTTGTAATAAGTAGGTAATAGTTTTGTTGTAAATATTGCACTAGAATTTGACCAAGATTGCAAGATTTTGAGATGTTTTTTTCCCTTTGACACTACACCCGTAGCTCGTATCAATAAGCCAGGCCATCACACTTAAACGTATTAGTCAATATCTTGAAAATTACTAAATCGATTTAGATGAAACTTGCAGTTCCCTAAGTTGAAGTAAACGTAAACCATTAAAAAAAATGGTCACGATCCGATTAATAGTTGCAGAGAAATGCATGGACAAACATATATATTTACATACATAACATACATCTATAAAATTTTGTATATTTGTTTGGAAGCCCTAATAGATTGTCATATGTGAATATAATCCAGTTCCAATAATATTACATACATACGTGTCGAATTGATAACCTCCTTTTTTTTGAAGTCGGTAAAAACCACAGGCATTTTGTTTTAGATCCAGATGAAGCTAAAGCGAAATTGATAAAGGACTTCATACGTTTAGTAAAGACGAATCCAATAGAGATCAAGTTATTGTCCAACAATTCTGCTGGGATGTATTTGCTGCCTATTGTATCCACGTTGGTTATCAATTATGTTATTGTTATGCTACAGTTTAATCACGTTATTTAATTGCATACGTTAAGAACATTTTCGAAAAATAGTGTTACAGCCTAATTAGTCCGATTTTCAATTTTCCATAGAAACAGAGACTTCCAGTTATCTTTTTTTTAAATACGACATTTCGAAAATGTTCTTTACTAACTTTTTAGACCTTTGTATCTTGCTTATGCGTATGAAGTTTCATTAAAATCGGTTCATTCATTTCGAAAAAAAGGGCTTGAAAGTATGCATAAAATGCCGTACGTCATAAACGCTCTTAAATTTCATATAACTTCGTTTCATGTCGAATTTTATAAACGACAATATATTGTGTATAATCGAGCCTCTAAATGTGACCCCGCTTACCATGTTTGCTAGTCACAAATGATAAATGATTTTATTTCTGTAAGTAGGTTTGTGCAAGCACTTTTACACGTCAATAATTTAAACTAGATGAGGTCATCATGTTACCTATATTTAAGATCTTGCATGCTTGATTTGTATGTAAACGCACGTTTGACAAATAAATTATCTTTATCTTTTATCATCTGTAGAGAGTAGAATGACGTTGACGACATTTGCGGTTGCAGTTAGCAGTGCACAGATGTTGTATGCTACCGAAATTGTAGTCCTTTATGGCAATAGTCGCAATTGATTGAACTAAAATGTAACCTTATAACTAGGGGAAAAGAGCCATTAGATTGCATGGTGACAGTAAAAGTCCTACGAACGATAAAAGATCAACATTATTAAGCAAATGACATTTGACTGAAATTACTAATATTACTTTAAAGAATAATTTTAAAGAATAAAATAAGGCATGTGTCATCGTCGAAATTATTGACAGTCAATCAACACAAACAACAATTACTTAGTAACAAAAACGTTTACCATGACTCGCCGAAAGGCGTGTTTGTGTTTGTTGGATTTGTCATTACAAGTACCTACCTTTCAAATGAAGGTGATAGAACAGCAGGCCAATTCTCGTAATTTAAAACGATCAAAATCTAGTTGCAGTCTCATCCCGGCGACAAACACTCTTGTCAAAATGTAGGGAAATTAAAGATATTTTTGACAGATTGAGACTGAGATCAGACTTGAACGATCTTTATATTACGAGAATTACCCCTCAGATATTTAGACTAATTCTAATGCTAAAAAGTACAAAATAAAAGGAGAATGGGCAGGTACTATGGGTTTAGTTAACGACCTGAACAGGTGGCTACCGAAGCTTGCGGTGGCTTGGGTACTGATGTTTAGGAATGTTCCTGGCGCCCTTCGTGGCGACAAAAGCCGTGGTAGTAGAACAGATTCTGGTATCAACCAAAATAGCCTAACTTCAATATGATTTTTCATGAAATTGATGAGACTTAGGTATAAAATAAAAATAACACGAATAACTACATGATATTTCCAAACTTATTGTGGCAACAAATCACAAAATAGTAAAATTTTCTGTAATAAAAAACATCACGAAGTTACCTCCAATTTTCACGACTTTTCGATTTGTACTTAATATGCTAATGACTACTAGAATGATTTGATGATTAATTTATTAATATAAAGCGACTTAGATTGTGGAAGGATTTTATTTTATTACTTTTATTTGTGGTTTTATTACGACGATAAGCTTATAGCACTTACGACGTTCTTAGTTCGTGGAAGAAATCATCTTCCGTCGCACGTTGCGGGAACTTCAAACATATATATGTTTCACAAATCAGTCGCCCCCGCTCTGTTGAGACGAGAGGACTGCGCTCAAATTTTCGGCTGCGCTGCTATTATTTAATTTACGTAAACAATATTTTCGTAATTTATCACTTTGTAGGAAAGACACTGTGAAACAGAAAACATGGAAAAATAACTAAAACCACTCCCGAAACGATTATTAAAAACAATAAGACTTGATAAACTAAACAAATACCGAGGCAAAACTATAAAATAAAAATATTGAAATAATTCAATGTTGATATTTGAAAAGTCAAGATGACATACATTTTATTTGACAGATTTTTGACTGGTATAGTACCACTAGCGCCATTGTTCTGCATTTCGGTTCATTTTCTTGCGGAGAAAATTTGCAACATAGCCAACTAGAGTTCATTTGAAAGTTCGTGCTGGAGATTTTAGACCTTACGGTGATTAACTCAAAATCCAAATTCGTTTTCTTCCACTTTTCTTGACAAACTCCGTATAAGGTTTTAGTAAGTACTATTCCCTAAATCAAGTTGAAACTCGAAATTCAGCGTAAAGGGTATATTATTATTGGAGCATACAAAAGAAATATCGGAAATTAAATACGTAATGAGTTTATTGTGGACAAAAGTACGAAACGGCACATGAAATATTTCATACAGATTGTGTTCTCATGACTAGCCTTCTTTTTATGGTGAGGATGAGTAAAGGTTGTGACGGATCAACATGTTTGGGATTGTCGGCTTCGCCGATAAAAGAGTTAAGCTCTGAATGGGTGCTAAGTTCTATAGAGTTGAGAGAAAGTCTACAGTTCATATTATAACTTGGCAAGTTGGAAACTTGGAAAGTTTCAACAGTTACAAAAGAGGAACCTAATGAACTTTAGACTTTGGAACCCATTTACATAGATGCCATATTGGTAAATCCGACAAACATGTACTTCTTTTGTTCCGAACTTAGCCTCGTTTTCCACAAATGTTTTCGGTGGGGATTTTTTCCTACTCGCACTTCGCGCAGGAAAGGCTTTTATGACACATGCCGTTTGACGTTGCATAATACAGTGCAAAATCCACCATACGAATATCATTTTTTATTTGGGTATCACTGTTGCTAATTTATTGACTTTGCACGATCCTGCAAAGAAAAATCCACGATATACAAATATAATGTTTTTCTTGGTCAACACTGTTTTTCATCAAGATGTGGTGACGTCCAACTTGTAGGTCCTAAACAAAATTTGGTTACATTGGAATTTGAACTTTGTCACATCAACATTGAGTTTCTAGTTCCAAAAAAATACTAAGACATGATTCTTAGATTCTGAATTCAAACTTAGCGTATAGTAAGTATATGCAAAATAAACGGATGTTTTTACTTACTAAAGAATTGCATTGAAAATAAAGGGAATGAACAATGATCATATTTCGATATTGTAATTTGAGAAACCAATACGAGAAAATTAAATAGGGTTGCTCATCACTGCGGTGCGACAAGTTTTCTAAGATTTTTGATAGATATTTTCAATCATCTTTGTCCTTAATATGACCATTACAACGTCGTCATTCTAAAAAGGCTTGATTATATAACTCAAAATAAAAAATCATAAGATAAGCGATGTGATTACATTGGCCTTTATATTGTTAAAAAAACAAATTAGTTGAGTTTGTTTTCATCATGATTTATGATTAGGAGTATGTAATATAATACTTTGATGGAAGTGCTTTTGCTTTTTAGGGTTCCGTACCTCAAAAGGAAAAATCGAAAACCTTAGATACAGGATAACTTCGTTGTCCATTCGTCTGTCCCTTTTTCTCAGGAATACGTATCAAGTTGAAATTGATATCAAATACTTAGATCTACGGTTTCTTGGAGCTGTAAAAATATCAAGCCTCTAATACGCTGACTTAGAAGCTAGCATAAATTGCCATTCATGTCGCGTGTTTTGAAATTTAAATCCTTGGGTGTACCTTATACGTTTTAATTATTCCCGTTGACCTAGAATAATGAAAATTGGCAAGAAGCAAGGTCTCACAGCATAAATAGGTACAGGAAAATATCCAAAAATCGTTCATTTGTAATTTCATTCGGAATCGAAAATGTATAGGCATTCAACTCGGTTTGCTCTCTAATATAAGTTTTTTTTTTTTACTGTATAGTAAAGTTAGTCCTTCAATCCAGAATTGGAAATTCATAGATAGGCTGTATTACTTGTATGTCCGTGAATCTGTTACCAGCATCGGAACAGATTCAGGGACATACAATAATATTGGCCTATCAAGATATCTACTTGCACAGCCTGCTATAATACTTAGGTACATTGAATAGAGCCGTTTCATCTGATTATTTTGCATATACTTATTACAGAAGATGGAAATTCAAACACAAATATATATGATTTATACCGATCTGTTCCCATGAGAACCCCCCCCCCTCCCCCCTCGATCCCCTGCTAGTTATTCTTCTGTTTTAATCTCTGGCTTACTTGGCCGGGCGAAAAGTTTCTGCTGGCGGGAAGGGATTGTGTTTTGTTTTTGTCGTGTTTGATGAGAGGGGTAGGCAAGGAAGCGCGGGTGAAATTTGATTTTTTTCTGGCTTTATGCCCCCCCTTAAAAGCTCTTTCCATTGGCATAGAGCTTAACGTTCTGTCCGGTCGACCGACTCTTAAAAACATTTTTCCTAAAACGGCATCTAGAGGCCAATGTTTTAAAATGTCCTTTTATAGGCTTAAAAGATGATGTTTGCAAGACAAAGAATTAATGAATTGGTTAATTGTTTATGTGTAATAAACACATTTAGAGCTCTGAAGCTCCTTACTTACTAAAATCAAGAGAAATCGTCATTAAAAGAAATACTCTCCTTGGTGAGATCTTTCTATTGGTAGGTATGTGTCTTTACGTTATTGGGCTTCAGGGCAGATTCGCCCAATCTGCTTTAAGTAAAAACCTTTTTTAAAACAAGCCTCTAATGAACTAAAAAGTACTAAATAAAACTTACGTTAACATAGAAATTTTACATTTTCATGAAAACTTGAGGCGTGAATGTCCTTCTTAAGCGCAGGCCACACCGCCAGCTAGCGGGCGGGCGGGCTAAGCGGGCGAACATCGTTTCACCTCTTTACATACTTCGGTTCAGACCGCGAGCTACCGACTAACCTAACGAGCTAAGCTAACGAAATATCCGACGATTCCAGCGAAGCTACTCGTTCACCTAGTTGGCGCGCCCGCGCTTCGCTAGCTTAGCTCGCCCGCCAGCCCGCTCGCCCGGTTCGTTCGCCCGTCTCCCCCCTTTTCGAGTAAACTAGTCGACGCTCGTCTTTCGAATAGCAGTGTAGTGTAGACAGATAGAACGCTAACCTCTCGCTCTCCCATCCGGGCCCCCCGCTTCGCCCGCTTAGCCCGCTTCGCCCGCTCCGCGCGCTCCGGGCGCTCCGCCCGTCGCTCGTCTGTCCGTAGTTTTCGGTGTGAACCCCATAGTTTAGCTCGCCAATATTTCGCGTAGTTTGTATAGTTTCCTTCGTTCGCTTCGCCCACCCGCCTAGTCCGCCCGCCCGCTAGCTGGCGGTGTGGCCTGCGCTTTACACTTTAAGATAAGCCTCAAGCGTACGTCAAAAGCGCGAAGACACGTAGTGACTTCGGTAGATGAATTACCATGTTTTACCAAGTTTTCATAGAAATTGTTCCACCAAAGTATGTCTGGGGGACCCTTTATGTAAACCCGGATTTTTAAATGGGACATGATGGTAGGAATTGTAATAACCAGTAATTGTCACAGATAAATAAGTAAACGAAACCTTTTGTGTGTGAACTATCCAGTCCATGTTAATTATGAACAGCTTTTATTACTGATGATAATTTAATTTAATGACCTTTATTATAGTACTCTTTGAGTAATCATGTCCACAGAAGCTTTTGATTTCCACTCGAAATTTCTTAATTTTCAGTGATACAATAATAAACCAGTAATTATGTAATTTACACAGGATTCGACAGACGTGGATGTCCTGAATAAATAATGAACATTTAATGTTTTTCTATATACGAGTTGTTTTATTTAATGATTGACTTATTTAATACGACTGATTTCTCAAATACAACACAATTGCAAGTTACTGTTAGGTCTGATGCGGCCTCGCTGACACCATGTTTTAGTTTGTTAATATTGTACTAATTTGTTAATTTATTTAGTGTTAGAAATTTAACCAGTGTATTTTTTATCCTCCTAAATAAATTTATTTTCACGCTAATTAACGTAAGATTTTAATTAAAACAGATTAAGATTTATGCCCGTTCGTATTACGTAGATAGTAGGTATAAAAATGTAATTTCTTCTGCGAAGTTATCCTTTTTAATTTCGTTTCAAATTAGGTAGCGAGGCAACTAATTCGATTTAGTAAGTGCCTTATATTACTTTATTAACTTTACCAAGTTACGGCATACTGGCCGTTCTCGTGGCTTCGTCGGCGAAGGTTTTTATTGTGAATACTGTAGAGGCTAGATTGAAAACATGAATTTATAAATGTCTGGTGGTTTTTGAGCATTTTGTGTATGGCGTATCTACGCAAATGTCCTGACGGGAAATTAAGTTCCCCAAAATAGGGTTGAGCTACACGACGACTGATGCATGTATGCCATCAGTTGGGACAGGGGAACTGAACGCTGCAATGGCTCTTCCTTCAAAAAGCCCTTCCAGAAAAGGCCCTGCATTGTTATACTCACATAAAATCCTAATAATATAATGTTTGGACATTAAAAGAGACCATGACTTCTGAGTTTGTTTCAGCATTTCTTCTCAGGAATCAGTCAGCTAAGAAATAACGTCGCCATTTCGATTTAAAACTATGTGTAAAAGTGTAATATAATATCAAATTCTTCATTTCATTATCTAAACTCTTTTTGGCGAAGTCAAGCAACCTGTCCGTCTAAAATATATGGTGTAAAAATATATCAAACAGACAGGCATCCACACTATATACTATATACATTATTATAAATGCGAAAGTGTGTCCGTCAGTCTGTCTGTTACCTCTTCACGCTTAAACCGCTGAACCGATTTAGATGAAATTTGGTATATAGATAGTTTGAGTCCCGGGAAAGGACGTAGGATAGTTTTTATCCCAATATTCTCATGGGATCGAGACTTATGCAGGTAAAACCGCGGGGCGCAGCTAGTACTTTAATAACACTAATTTCTGTGGATTCCTCTTAGGGAGTTTTTCCCCTGTAGGTACGGTAATAGCATTAAATAATTTGTGGAAGAACAACAGACAGAAGTGTTATTTATTATGGTGACTATGTTGGTCACACTCAAGTTCAGGGTAATCTGTTTACCTGTTATAGGTACTAAAAGCTAAGGCTAAATACCAGTTTACAGTTTACAGTAAAGCATTTACCTATCTGACCTCCACAGCCGAGTTACTTGGGTAACACGATATCCCTTAGTAAGACTGGTTGTCAGACTTTTGGGCTTCTGACTGTCAAAGATCTACGAATGACAGCCGGAACTAACGGTATAACGTGCTTTCCAAGACACGGAGGGGTCTCGATATGGACGCTCAACCATCCACGAACCGAATGCGGCAAACGCAGCTTAACCCCCGTATGGCTGTTATTATTTGGCCACGTTTATGAAGTAGTCTAACGCACATATTTTAATTTATCTATTCCGATTATATTTCAACCTTAACTGCTAAAAAGATTAAAATTACGCCTACATTTTTAATCCAAATCTCATCTTAATTTCACAAGCTCTCAAAGCATACAAGCCTCCTTAATCAGGTCTTGGAAGTCGCAACTCCGCCCAGAACGTTTCGTGAGAGAAATTTTGATTCAGTCTGATTTATCGGACCGAGCAACTTGCTACGGACCAAATTAATGTGTACGGGGACTTCATAAATTAAGGGGTATTGATCAAAGGTGCTCTTACAAGGCTCTTGATTGAGTAGCTCTTGAATATATTTGATTTTATTTCATGTTTGGTTTGAAAGTTGAGTCTTTTACTAATCAATATTGAATTTTTGCCCGAATTAAAGCTGTCTAATTAGGTCCTTGAGTTTGCTGAAGATGAAATGCAAAATGGCGGTCTCATTACTCAAATGTTGGTACAGTAAAGAAAATAGTTAGGCCCCGTTCACAAGGTGATAAAAAGTTGGAGTCAACCGCACGTTACAAAATTTTGTTTAAGTGCGGTTAGTGGAAGTGCTCAGGTGCCGTTCATCCAAGTGCTGTTGAAATCAGTGCTCTGAGTGGATTACCTCAAATTTCAAGATTCCACAGCTCATAGGTACGGTTATAAACAACAGTTGTGAAACAGTGATCTCGTAGGTAATTTTACAGTAGGTTTATTTGCCTAAATCGTTCTGGTTTTAAGCAAAGCGACTGTTGATTGATTTGTACAGCCTTTATTGAAGCTAAATAATTTTATAATAGGTTCCGTACTCAAAGGGTGCCAACGGGTACCTATTACAAATGCTTCACTGTCCATCCGTCCGTCTGTCACAGGGCTGTAGGTATCTTTTGAACCGTAAGGTAAACACTTAAAATTTTCACAGTGTGTATTACTATAGCCGCTATCACAACAAAATATAAAAATGAAGATAAAAATTTAAGGGTCTCCTTTCAAGAAACGTGTTTTACTAAAGTAGTGTAGTGTGTGTGGTGCTCTTTATATTCGAGTCCGACTCGCACTGGCCCGCTTTTTATCGCCAGAAAGCCATCTTCAGCACCACAATGACTCCAAAAAAAAACGTTCAATAAGGAGAAAAATGTGTTCAGTCCTACTCGTTACCAAGCAGCCACAAAGGAAAACGTATTTCCATCCCCAATACATTTGTATCTGAATAAAAAGATGAAAAAAAAAAAACCTTTTAGTCAATCTAGCAATAATATCGAACACAGGAAGTCTGCGTCACGGGAATTTGAGACTGTTTACCCCACAGGGTATACCCTCAGAGATAGAATGAAATATGACTGCTTTCCTACTCAATCAAGACACAATGGATCGATACCGGTCTATGTGATGCAGGATAGTGTTGCCAACCCTACAAAACTACAAATCTATTATATAGTATTTAAGTATTTTTAGTTCAAAATTGAAGTGTCTGTTTGTAATTTCAATATAACAGCTTATTACTAAATGCATATTATGAAAGTGTGTACGCATTTTATGTACTTATAACAAGAAAAACATTTTTTAATTTTTTTGTCTATCTGTTTGTTCCGGCTAATCTCCGAAACGGCTGGACCGACTTTCACTGGCAGATAGCTGAGTAACTTAGGTTACTTTTATTTTGGAAAAAGAATTAGGGTTCCACGCAAAAAGAAAACATGAAATTCAATATGCACGCGAACGAAGTTGCGGGCACATATAATCAGTCACAAAAAAAATAAAAATAGAATGCAGTTAATAATTTCAGAACAGTCATTCTTCAGTACAGCACAAGAATTCACAAGATAAAGAATAAAAAAGTTTGAAAATCCGAAAATGCATATCTTCAGCACTTACTTTGGTATACTATGGTAATCTTTATATCCACACGAAAAGCAAGAAACAAACATTTTAGACTGTTTCCTTCACATGGCGCCTAAAGTACAAAATAGTAGAAATATGGACTGAAATAGAAACAGGGATACCATTGAAAAAACAGCAGATCTATTGTTAAAACAGTAGGATTGGCAAGACTGATGCAGGGACAAAGCAAGTGGCTCTCTGTACGCCAAAGAGATTGATTGATATCGTTGAGCTCCCTAAGGAACGGTTGAGCTGAACTATGATTGGTGTATGCGTACAATCGTATATGTCCAGACAGTGCAATGCTCTTCAAAAAGCTAGATGTAAACATAATATCACGCCTTATAACCCTGAAGGGTTGAGCAGAGGTGTACCTCTAGTACACCCTCATATCGCCATCATTCTCTTAAGTGTGTTTAGATCACATGTAATAGGGAGTGAGCTTAATGATATCAACCAGGCTCAAATCCAGACTCCGGGGCTCAACAAAAATATTCCAGATAGAAAACCTGCATTGAGGAAAAGCTAGATATTGTCCTACACAACATACACCATAAAAATATTGTTACAAGAACGTTTTAAAAAAGCTGCCTTGCAGTTTCTTGAGTGCCTTCCCATGAAAAACATGCCAAAACATCTCTTGTCTGCGTTGACCCATACGGAGCTATTTAGAAAATTCAAAGTCCTGCCTGATATATCAATGCACAGCCTAAATCGCTGGTCCTAGAGACATGAAATTTGGAGGGTGTGTTCTTTGTGAAAAGTAGGTATCCACTAAGAAAGGGTTTTTCCGATTTTCCACCCCTAAGGGGTTGTCTCCACGAGCGAGAGAATAGCGGCGATAGTCTCGCCGTGACATCAAATTTTCGCCCCGATGATATCGCTGTGTGGAGACACGTTCTAAGAGAGTGTATAGAAATACGTGGCACGACGATAATATCGCTGCGATTCTCTCGCTCGTGGAGATGGCCTCTAAGAGGGTGAATGGGGGGAGGGCGAAATTTTACGCGGGCGAAGTCGCGGGCAGAAGCTAGTATACCTACATATAACTGCCTTGTTTGTCTGGTGGTGTCTAGTGGTCGCAAGCGCTACTGCTGAGCAGGAGTTTAGGGTTCAATTCCCGAGTCGGAAAAGTGGTATTAGGTTTTATCATCAGGATTTTTTCCCAACTATGTTGGGGTCGGCTTCCAGTCTAAGCGGATGCAGCTGAATACCAGTATTTTACTCCACAATCCAGCTACTGGGTAATACGATACCCCTTGGTAAAACTTTCGGGCTTCTGACTACCCATAACGACTGTCAAAGATCCACGAATGATAGCCGGGACCAACGGCTTAGCGTGCTTTCCGAAGCACGGAGGGGTCTCGGTATGTCAAAATTGTCACCCATCCACAGACCAACCGCGGCAAGCGTAGCTTAACCTGATCGATCGACCTGTGCGGCTGTTATTATTTGGCACGGGCCTCTCATGGCACCACCAAAACCATGATACCAAAAGACATATTTCATCCCGTCTGTTCTGTATTAGTTTTTTTTTTATAGATAAGTTAGTAGGTACCACCCTCGTAAATCTACGTTTCACTTGTTATACAAAATGCTTGTCGAAGGCAGAAGTCGCTGTTTGGATGGCTTTACTTTTGTACTTTACCAACTTATAACATTCACTCAAATATTAATTTGACAACTCTTATTGTAAAGGCGTAAGGTTCAAGATGTTTTACGTGTTTGTTATGGTTTTGTAGTGTTCTGGTAGGTATTCCAATGTTATCACGTTTTTACGCGTCTCGTTTCCGACGTGACTCACTAGAACGTTTTAATGAAAACAACATGTAAATATTGTAGTTTGTTTTCACCGTTTTAGCTTCTGTTAGCTGTCATACAATGGTAGAAATTGTATTATAAAGCTTGTGTCGGGTAGGATTTAAAGGTAGAAGTTATTTCATTTGGGATTTACTTTGATAGGAAATTAGAGACATGAATTATGTTAAATATTTCAAGCCGGAGCATGTGCGGAGATAATTTACCTAGAATTATTGCTTTTCAATGGGACTCCATTGTTCAATAAGTAAGTAAACTGAAGGTTTACTACAATTTTATGGCCTCACAGAGGAAGCTGTGCAAAGAACGGCATTCAAGTTTTCATGTATAGACTCTCATGCCTTAAAACGTGTTTTATATAAATACGTTCGTAAACTCACACCCAATCCTTACTACCTATAAAATGATAACAAGCGTCGAACGTGCTCATCAAATTACACTCACATAAAGTCCCCTTCCGATCCCAATTTGAACTCCTTCAACATAACTCAAGCTTCTTCAAAATATAATTTGTACGGAACTCAATTTTAAGCATATTGGAGTTACCATGAAGGTTTTCAACAAAATTTACTCGATATACAAGAGTGAAGTTTTACCTCGTCAAGTTTAGGGGTATTAGCAACTCTGTAGCTTGTCTTGTTTGAACTAAATAGCCTCGGTTTTAGGAATTGAGTATAGGGCCTTAGGTTTTCCTTTCACCGTGAAAACTCATGTGAAGTGAGCTGTCATTCCAGTTCACGTATGGGATTGACACTAATGACAGCTCACTTCACCTAAGTTTACACCGTCTGATTTTTACGGAATCGATAGAATATGTTTGCTTTCATCACAGCATCACATTGAAACATAATACCTTACATATCGACGGTAAAAAGGAAGTAAGTAAGTAAGCGACATTTTGGTCAAAAATATATGCCATCCTACGAAAAAAATTCCGCTGTTTCGAATGCGCTACTCCCATGGCTCTACGATGACTTTTAAGGCGTTTATGCCCTAGCAAAAAAAATCATAAATAACAAAATACGTCAGTTTTTCTAAAATTTAATATATTGAACGGCTCTACTGAACATTTAATTTTTTGTCACTTATACCTTATTTCCTCATAACCGTCGATATACCTACTTATTTTATACAACAACAAACCTTGGTTTTAATTTGTAAAAACTTTTCACACATACATATTTGACAATAAAGAGAGAAGGGGTGTTTTCATACTTAGTAATGAAAAAAGTTTAGAAATATGAAACAGATTTTCACGTGAAACAGTCTGGTCTGGCAAAACATTTGTATCAGGGTATTTTGTTATTTATTTTATTTTATTTGAAATGGGTTTGCGCTTGACTCTAGGTCTAGGTCAGAGGTGACAGAGACAGAGTCGACGATGGAGTGAGCTTACCCAGAAGAAGCCTATTCACTCTCACTTTGAAGAGATTCGTTTTATGCGCTCGGGAACACAGACGCAGACGTATTTACTATTAAAAATGTTGTTTGTAATTTTGTTATTCTAGGTCCATCGTCTTCACATATAATTATATAATGAATGTATACAAAATGTTTTTAAAAGAGTAACGGTGGAGTTTCTTGCCCATTCTTTTCTATACGAAACCACCTTTTGGAAGGGGCGACTAGAATCGATTTATTTTTTTTGTAAATTTTGATATTCAAAAGTGTAATTTATGTGCCTTATTTAAAATAAATGATTTGCCTTTGACTTTAAAATAAAGCAAAAACTTTGCGTTAGAAACTTTGCAAACGAGTGGACAAATTCCACTCATTTGGTTTTCACTCTTCATCAAACATCTTAATATACTCGTACATTTCTGGAACTTAGCTTAACGAAACGCTAGAATTCTAGGTAACCAGTTTACTTTAGCCACCCAAACCGATATGGTCCAATATCTATGTTTCCATATACTGCAATATACTCAGTTGAGGATGGTCCTTGAGAGTGCTCTTGCATACTGAGATAATCTCCATTAGGTACCTCACTTCATTGTGTGTCTAACGGTCCTCTGCGAGCTAGCTCCTACTTCAACTCCTGGCACGCCTTCCAATGGTGTCATCACTAACTTTCTTTAACTTTTAATCGATAAAGTTTTTCAGGACTATTTAAAGCGGATATGGTTGCAATGGACACAGGCCTCCTCTTGGTGAGAGGGAGTGGACCGTGATCCAGCACGCGGGCCCAGTGCGGGTTGGTAGATGCCACGTGTCTTTCAATTTTTGGTTCTGGAACATGAAGGTTTTCTCATGATGTTTTCTTTCACCGTTTTGAGAGCAGTGGTGATGACATATTTACACAAACCTATGTTCGAACCTATGACCTACAACTCGTAAGTCACCACTGGCCACCATGGTCACTAAGACCATTTTAAAAGGTAAGTTAGAGAATTTTTCTATTAACAGATAATTTTTATTCGTGGAATAAAATTGACGTCTGACAGTTTTTGTATGGAAGAACTGTCCAAAATTCAAAATTATTACTCCGATAAAATTATCTGGCGTTGGAAAAATCAGCCCTTATAGATACTCAATGAATACACATCAAAAACATCAAAAAAAAAAAAAAACATTCAATAACTCACACAGATAAGGTGCTTACATCCCTCTCTATTATCCAAGCGATTTTTCCATTAAATTAAAAACCCGATGGATTTCTTATGGAATGTTCGGGAAGGCTGCCAGCTTCTGGCATTATTGGTTCCACTAGGAGAGTTTTACGATGAATTTGTGGAAGTTAATCGGGACATAAATCAAGGAGATTTCTTTGCTGTTGTAATGCCGGTTGGTTCCCTTCCGTGCTGTAAAAGTTAATTAGTATCATACTATATAATTTTATAAAGCGAAAGTTTGTAAGTCTGTTTGTATGTTTGTTACTTCTTCACGCACAAACGGCTGAACGGATTTGGATGAAATTTGGCACACACAGTTTATAACCAGGATTAACAACACATAGGATAATTTTATCCCGATATTCCTACGGGATCGACACTAATGCGGGTGAAACTGAGGGGTGCAGTTAGCATGTGGCAATCGCCTCGTTGGTCTAGTGGTCGCAAGCGCTACTTCTGAGCATGAGGTCCTGGAATCGATTTCCGGGTCGGGCAAATTGTTATTGTGTTTTTCCATCTGCCCCCTATTACTTGGAAATTAAACATAACTGGTGAAATGAGTGAGTACTGTAGATAACTCTGCCTAACCTTTTAGGGAATACATAGGCGTGATGTTATTCTATATGATGTGTTGTATTGCATTCTCATCTGCCTAGCCTTTTTCGAACTGTGTTGGGGTCGGCTTCCAGTCTAACCGGATGCATCTGAATACCAGTATTTTACATGAAGCGACTGCCTATCTGACCTCCACAACCCAGTATTGGGTAATACGATACCCCTTGGTAAGACTGGTTGTCAGACTTTCGGGCTTCTGACTACCCGTAACGACTGTCAAAGATTCACAAATGACAGCCGGGACCAAAGGCTTAGCATGCTTTCCGAGGAACGGAGGGGTCTCGGTATGTAAAGATGGTCTCCCATCCAAAGACCAACCGTGGCAAGCGTAGCTTAACCTGATCGATCGACCTGTGCGGCTGTTATTATTTAGCCACGGCCCCCCCTTGTTGTATTTCTTTCTATTTATAAAAAAAAGAAATACTGAAAATACATGAATTTAGCACAGACTACAGAAACGCAGTACACCAGATTTTTATTTGTTGCTATCGGATGTAGGACATACCTACATCCGATAGCAACAAATAAAAATCAAATAGAAAGTGTAAAGTTCGATGTAAGAAATTAGCAGGAAAGTGTGCCTTACGGCTGTACTAAAAAGGCCCAGTTCAGCAAAAATATCAGACAACTAGTGCCTGACGCTGGTTTTCAACTGGACCAGAAGGCCAATTCTCGTAATATAAAACGTTCAAAATCTAGTCGCAGTCTCATCCTGGCGACAAAGAAACGTCAAAAACTTGTCAAAATGTAAGGAAATTAGAGGTATATTTGACAGATTGAGACTGAGATCAGACTGTGAACGTTGTTAAAATTACGAGAATTGCCTCTCTGATGTGTGTGAGGTGACGGATCTAAATCAGTTCTACATTGCAACGTGACGTGTGTTGCATACATAAAATAAATATGTGTCAGACAAAAAATTGTAACGAATAATTATAATTAGTTATTCAAGTTGTAGATTAGACTTAAGACGCGACAGAAACCGTCGATATAAACTCTGTAGTTAATTTTCAGCCGGCAATAAAGAAAAGTCCATTATTATAAAATAAAATACAAATGAAAGAACAAAATGCAAGTTTGAAAAGGTTCCGTAGCAACTAGAAAATATTTTCCTGAACAAAACTGTTATAAACAACCGATTGCCGGTTTCATATGTATCGCGTAACGATGCATGTGCATAGGAAAAAAAAAAAAGCGAAACAAAAAAGGTTTTATCGCGTCGGGTGTCACGGACATACTCTAGATAGAAGGTTTTACGTATCAAAAAGTTTTACGTACCGAGGTTTGAGCCGAATGTAGTGCAAAATTCAAAACGGCCAGCTGTGAAATAAACGCATGGCCAACCACCGTAAATCTGTATTTTGACAATGGTTAGGCCGAAAAAAAACAAAGGACTTGTGTTGACTTTTAAATCTGGTGCCAGATAAAAACTGACGTTTGTTTGACACGGCTTTTTAGGCGCGGGTTCAGAAATAGCTATGTTGATTTTACTACTATTACTAGCTGACCCGGCCACGCGTTGCTGTGGCTAACGTTTTTGTCATATATTTTTTTTTCTATCCTATCTTTCAAGTTGGATCAAACTGCACACGGTGTACAAATTTGATTAAAATCGGTTAAGTAGTTTAGGAGTCCATCGCGAACAAACATCGTGACACGTAATTTATATATATTAAGATGAATGGATTCTTTTTTTTGCAACAAAACGAATCGATTTTATATTTTTCATTCAATGGCACCGTTTAGCATTTCTGTAAATCTAAAACAATGCGTACCTACTTATCACATTACTCCTAATAACTATCTCATAAAATAACTACTAAATAAAACAAATTGACACTTATCTGCAATCTTCCATGAACAATGTAATTATGTAACAACTTATTGCCTTATACAGTAATCTCGTCGTCGTTTGCCAAAATGTCACTCTATCACAACTTACATTTATTTTTCTAGTCCGGGCAAAGATAATAATACGCTTTTCATCCCGTGCAAATGTGGTGCGGCGAGTGCACTTATATGAATAACTTTAAAATGTTGACGAACACGACTCGACGGCAGAAAGAACGCCATGTTACTTTTGTTCCATTTTTGTTTTTTTTTTTATTGCTTTCGTTGAAATCTTGTTGCGTTCATATTTGCTTCAAAATTAATATGCTTTAAAATTTTATTTTTATTTTGGCTCAGTATTTTCATTACAGCCAGGTGGGAATAACAAATGACTTTATGGAAAGTAGAACAATAACAATAGTCTGTTATTCCGTTATTCCGAATGAAACCAGAAACTCGTTTATCACGGTTGACGGATTTCATACGTACGACTGTCTCCTTTAAGTACATAGGTACGCGGGTGGATCCCTATTTCCCTGACATCAGAGGAGCAATTCTCGTAATTTTAAGAACGTTCACAGTCTGATCTCAATCTCAATCTGTCAAAAATACCTCTAATTTCCCTACATTTTGACAAGTTTTTGACATTTGTTTGTCGCTGAGATGAGACTGCGACTAGGTTTTGAACGTTTTAAATTACGAGAATTGGCCTTCTGGTATGGAGAAAACAAAGTACCTACCTACTCAAACTTCAGAAACATTCTTAATCAACTTTTTAATTTAAGTATCTCTACATCCATCCATACTAATATTTTAAATTCGAAAGTAACTCAGTCTGTCTGTCTGTATGTTACCATTTCACGCCTAAACCACTGAACGGATTTCGATAAAATTTGGCAGAGAGTTAGATTGCTTCCAGGGGAAGGACATAGGATAGTTTTTATCGACATACCTCGCGGGCGAAGCTGCGGGCGGAAGCTAGTTTTATATATTTTCTTTTTTATGTCCTTAAATAATTTAGTAACTTTTCCAAATGTTATCTATAGTTAATATTTAACTTTGTTAGCTTAGTTGGTAATTTTATTGTGCATGCTAATATCTGATGTCGCCCTCTATTTTATGTGTCATATATTGTGTGCATCTCTTGTTGGAGATAAATAAATAAGTAACTATTTATTTTAATTTTTTATGTAATTAGGGCCTTTTGTGGCCCTAAATACGTACTGCTACGGATTACATTTGGGCCACGAACCTGAACAGACTCTTCGCATCATCATCATTTGGTTGAGACAGAATTTTATGGTATGTACCCTTATCAAGGCGGTTCAACTTCAAGACTTCAAACTTATATGAGACTCATATCGAACACAGTCAATCAATAAGTGACGTAATTCTTCCAACTATAACTAAATTCAGTCTATTTTTGTGTTTATTAATATTATGTTCACTGTGGTAAGACAATTTTGACCATTTTCTGACCCCACCTTCCTCTACCTAAGAAATAATAAGACTTGGCTGAACCACCTCCGCCCCGTTCAATCTTATGTAAGATCAGTATCTACCAAAATTGTAAAGAAAATGTAGCAAAAAACAATCAAAACTTAAAATGTTTGCTTACTTTTGTGATCCTACGTAAGAACAATCTAGACCCCTCCCTCCTCCACGTCAAGAAACAATAAGATTTGTTTGGACCCCCTCCCCCTCAAATCGTCATCCATACTAATATTATAAATTCGAAAGTAACTCTTTCTGTCTGTCTTTCTGTCTGTCTGTCTGTCTGTATGTTACATTTTCACGCCTAAACCACTGAACGGATTTCGATAAAATTTGGCAGAGAGATAGACTGTATCCCGGGGAAGGAAATAGGATAGTTTTTATCGACATACCTCGCGGGCGAAGCTGCGGGCGGAAGCTAGTACGTAATAAATGAACAGCCCCTATATAATTATGAAAGGTCTTTACCAAGTACCTATTAGGTATAATTCCGGCCTGTGGTGATGACGATGATGAAGAATAAATATAAATATATCCTAACCTTTACAGACAAATCCTGCAGTAAATAAAATACGTGTAGGTAACACAGTCACATAGAAATAACCACGTAATCCAAAAGAGCGTCAATAATAATTTTTATAAAACGCCTGTTTTATGTATTTCACTAAAGTAGCGATATTTATACATGTTTTCTTTGAGCAAAGCCGGGCTCAACGAGATCTCAATTTGTAAAGACAAAGCCCCTATCCATCATCTGAAGGGAGCGAACTGAAAGAAAACCCGCCCCACCGATTTTTTGGGACAGAAAAAAAGGTTGGGTTCCGTGTAGTTGAGTTGCAAACTAAAATATTATTGGAGTACGTAACACGATCCAGCGGTGACAGAGAAGAATGTTATAAATTGTAATACGTCATACGAAAATACTACAATGATAAAGCAACTAAGTTTTAGTGATAATTTAAAGGGCAGGGCCAATTTGGAAAAAAAAGGGGCAGTGTCAATTACACGTCTTTGAGAATACGTCGTTGGGCCACCAAGCTACAGGCTGTGCCTAGTTTGAGGCCCACGGCTACTTCTACTTATTCATATTAACTATCATTGTTTCAGTTTGTATGTTTCCTAACTTGTGTGTGTTAATAAATTGATTATTGTTATTGTCTACGAATAAGTAACTAGTCTCTTTTCACTAACACAAGAACACCATTTTTTACTAATAATCCATTGAAGGACACTGAACGAGACACAATAGAAGTTTTATTATAATTACGTCTGGGGGGCGTTTAGTGTCCCGCAAAGTGTTACGAGTAACAGCAAAATGGATCGGAATTTTTAAAAAGCTGTTTTACTTAGTGTCAAAGTGACGTCTGTCAATTTTCATTTAATTGTCGATTTTTTTTTTATAGATAAAAGAAAATGAATGCGGAATTTTAAAAAAAACTTGTTACATTTAGTGTCATTTTCGTTTATTGACCATAGATTTTTTTTTCATCGATATAAATTAGTTCGCTCTCACTATTCAAAAAACCTTTTCCAAGACACGCGCATTTACGCGGGAATGTGTAAGCAATTAGGAATATAAAGTATGTAAGTCCTGATATCCTCGAGAGTCGTACTTCCAAGTTACAGTCGTGCCCTGAATAACTTATGCGACTCAGCGGACGTGGGTAACTGAATACGACTGATCCTTACAATCAGTTAGCCATTTTGAAGAAGAATATTTATGTGTTCTTTATAAGTAGTTTTTTTTTAAGTGAAACTTTTAGTTATCCTACTAAAGAGGGTACAGTTGTACGGTAAAAACACCTAAGTGAATGTGCGATTTTATAATTTAAAACGTCACGATATTAGTTTTTTATTTATAAGCTATAATTAAAGTTAAGTGACGACTGGCAGAATAGTCGACATCGGCTCAGTTGCCAAAGAAAAAAAAAAAAGTTAAGTGACGTCTAAACGTCAAAATGTTTGGTTATTCAGTCGCTAACTACTTAACTTTAAACAACGTTTATAAATAAAGGGGTAAGTCAGAGACGTCCACGTTCACGTCACGGTATCACTATAACTGGCAAGTAAAATGTAAAAAAATATAAGACACTTTTAAATTTTTTATCACTTTTAAAACGATAACTCACCTATTTACATACACAATAATATCGTCACGTTACCAATTATAGAAGCGCTGACTAGCGGCCGATATAAACGCAACTCAATTTAAAGTTGCGAGTCTCCTGCTGTCTTACTGAAGAGACAGAAATACTAGTTTTAAGATAAATGCAGAGTTTCTCTAAAAATCTTAATAAAATGTGGTATAAAAAAGTCCTTGGTGATTAACGTCAGTTTGGACATATTGTTTTCTTAAAATAAAAACATTTTCAATCATCATCATTCATTCATTCATATTTTTTTCATTCAGTTTTGTTCACAACGATCCCTTCGAAATTAAAGCTGATAATCTAGAATCCACAAATTAAAAAGAATCTTGTAAGGGCTGATTTTTCAATTGACCGATAATTTTTATTCGTGAAATAAAATTGACGTTTGACAGTTTTTGTATGGAAGAACTGTCAAAAATTTACATTATACCTTCGATAAAATTATCCGGAAAAATCAACCCTTAGTTAAATCCGCGTTTCAAATTCAGTTCAACACCGAAATTAAAAGTAGCAGCTCTCCCAAAAAAAAAAAGCGTTAATTAAATATTCTAGGCGAGTTAAAGCCATTAATTACCACGGAACCCTAGAGAAAGAATAAAAGATCGTGTTTCGGCCGGGCCGAAGATTATCACCGGATAAGTTTCATCAATACCTACGCAGCCGGTATTGGGGAACTGCCGAATATTGGACTTAGCCGAGGCCGAACTAAGCTCTATATTTTCAAGGATTATTTTTCTTTTGATTTTCGATTGCGTTTGTCAAGTTGTTGATTGATTAGTTAGGAGAGATATTTCGTGTTTATTGGATTAAATAATGGATTTTTATGTGTTATTTCCCTTCTGTTTAAGCGGATATCCTGTTAAACCAGTCGTACATCGAAATACCTGTACTGGGTTATTGGAAAAACACAACCAACCTCTTAAGAGATCATTGTACTCATCATTATGAACAACTTTTACAATTGGACCAAACCTGGAATCGCGAAAAACAATCAGCGGATTCCTACATTTATGTTCGTATAACTCGTCAAAATATAGGGAACAGTTTTTTTTTTCGCTCAACTAAAGTTTTCATCGCACAAATAGACAACATCTATCATCTTCGCATAGTACAGACGCCAGCACATCAAGCTACTACAATCTTTCAAATTGATCTAATACATTTTCAACTTTATCGCTAAAGCATAAGGTTCAAAGTTGATTTGGAAAATTTGACAGTTTTCGTAAAATTTCAAAGTATTTTAATTATAATTAATAAAAACTAACTAAGTAAATATCTTTTTATACTATCAAATGAGCATTTATGAGTCGTGCACTTTTGTATTTTCCAATTTTTTTGTAATCGGATTATTATTTTCAGTAGTTACATTTAACAAACACAGGAGCACAGGAGGTGCTTGTGGCTAAGTAATAACAGCTGCGCGGGTCGATCGATCAGGTTAAGCTACGCTTGCCGCGGCTGGTCCGTGGATGGGTGGCCATATTAAGATATCAAGACCCCTCCGTGCCACGGAAAACACGTTAAGCAGTTGGTCTCGGCTATCATGATCGTGGATCTTTGGCAGTCGTTATGGGTCCACTGGGCTACAACTGCTCTACAGCCTGAATTCCTGTTACTCTGACGTCGGTCGCGTACGTCTTTCGCGCGTGTGAATATACATTGTGTTCTATATAGCACCATACTGCGACCCTGACGTTAGCGGCGCGTATGTTGGTACTGACCGTAAGCGACCGACCGTACGCGACCGACGACGTCAGCGTAACAGGAATTCAGGCAATAAATACTATGTATAAAGAAAGTTGTCACAAATAAATGTATATGATCTCCCAAATAACATGTAAAGAAAACTGTGCTTAAATAAAAAACATACATACTTAATACAACATTTAACTTAGTTAGGCTTAGTTCTTAGATGTAGACCTATGAGTAGGTACTTACTTTAAGAAAACAATCAGCCTCTTTACTAAAGCTTTAGAACTTAGAACAAAGTATATAAGTACTGGAAATCGTTTAAGGTCACGAAAACACAAAGAGAGTAAGGACTAGGGGCCTAATTGATGTGCGTACCTACAATGTACACGCGCTTCAAATGTTTAGTAAGTATATTAGATAAACAGACTTTAGGGGCTTTTGGCTAAGTAATAACAGCCGCACGTTTCGATCGATCAGGTTAAGCTATGCTAACCGCTGTTGGTCCGTGCATGGGTGACCATCTTCACATACCAAGACCCCTGCGTGCCTCGGAAAGCACGTTAAGCCGTTGGTCCTGGCTATCATTCGTGGATCTTTGACAGTCGTTACGAGTCGTTAGAAGCTCGAAAGTCCGACAACCAGTTTTACCAAGGGGTTTCGTTTTACCCAGTAACTAGGTTGTGAAGATCAGATAGGCAGTCGCTCCATGTAAAATACTGGTATGAATTCAGCATCTGGTTAGACTGGAAGTCGACCCCAACGTAGTTGGGAAAAGGCAGATGTCGATGATTAGAATGGTAAACAGACTTGAAGGGACGTCGCTATGTGCACAGCACACATCATAAGATGCGAAGATTCGGTGACTTTTAGTTACATTTTTTGAGAATGAACTTCATGTTCAATAAACAGAAATATCGCAAGTGCCTTTCAAACTAAAACAAGGTAATGTTATTTACTACGATTATTTTGAAACTTCTGAAATGTGACCTCTACTAGAGATGATCAAAATAACTGTACTTAATTAAAAATCAAAAGTCATTTATTCAAATTAGGCTGAGAATCAGCACTTTTCGAACGTCAAAATTACATAAGACAGTCCCTCAAAACGCCCGCCCTTCACCACTTCCTAGTGTTTTCGCTGGGAAGAAAAAGTGACGCAAGAAACTCCCCAGCAGCACAGCTGTCTGTTCAGTTAGAAAATACTTGATTCTATACAATAGTAGGTATGTAAAATAACATTAAGAGACACAGAACATTAAATTAATTTATTTGCAATAATTATGTCATTATGTCAGCTACCTACACCCATACCTACTAATGTAAAAAACGAACTGGCAGTCATTAACTCTGTGGATCTGAGGACGAGGCTGCTAATGACACTCCGCGCTCTGAAAGTAGAAAAAATACCAAATAAGTATAACACTAAGTTATGCACACAGATTCTCAAGACAGATCTTGTTTTTTAATTCTGTTGGAGCAGTGAAACTTAATTAAAGAACTGATTTATTTGCTGAACGAGGCGAGGATTGCTAACGATAGTCTGTTTTTGTTTTAAATCATTTTATTCTACAGCGTTTCATTGCACTATTTGTGCAGATGTGAACTAATTATGCTTTAGGAAATTGCAGTCATTTGAACGGGTTTTTTGAAAATAAGTACAAGAGCCATATTTTATAATTACTGTATTTTTATACACGATGTAAGGGGGCGTCGACGAAAAAACTAACCATGAATTCAGCATATAATTGTGAACACCCCTTGCGTAGAAATTTTTCATAGTTTGTTTTTTTTTAATGTGCTGTTTCATACAAAAGTGCACCTACACCAGCAAAATGTTTGGAGAAGTTGCTTTTTTTTACATAACCGGATGCTGAATACTAACCCGCATTGGTCCACGCGGAGGATGGCCCACTCCCTCTTAAAAAGAGAGGAGGCCTGTGTTCCAGAAGTGGGAACAGCTCTTTATGTTATATAACATACTTTTATATAGTCTAGATTCTAGACTCTGAAATTTTGTATCTACAAACTGAATTCATGGCATCAGTTGGCGCGTCGATGTCACACCCTGTACAAAATCCTTCTTATTTTCAATTTAAAATCTTATATAAATAGCTTGAACACCACGTATGCTTCACCATTAGTAATAAATTCTAAACAAAATGCAAAGCCTCTAAATGGCGATGGATAGCGGAGTCTGTCACATAAAACACAAATTATTATACAACATACACATACATGTATGGAACTGCTGATTATTTTTATTTTGGGGTAGGCCCTTAGGAAAAGTTGTTCATAATAACGAATAGGTACCTACATGCGCGAACAATGGCGGTCGACCACTTTTCAAAAGTGGTCCACCGCCAGTGTCCGCGAATGTACCATCGCCAACCGCGTAACCAAAAAATAATTGTAAGTAGAATCCTGTTGATTATCACTTCACTGGCTCACTACGACACCAAGCGCTATCGTATAGAGCCTGATAAATTTTTTCCTGTTTCCCGCCATTCGTCGTAACTGACAGGTGACATTAGTGACAGCCCCTCTTGAGTGAATGAAACAGTGTTGACATATCTATTGTATTTATATAAGTTGTATTTTAGTAAAATCATGACCATGAAAATATCAATCGGGATGTCGCTCGTAATAATGAAACAAATAAAGGTTTGTCGTTTGAATAAATTTTCTTCTGTACGGGTGTGAAAGGATATTTAATATTAAATTGATATTCTAGATATCTTTTGAGATAAAAGATTAAAGGAGCTTTTACAAGTACTTAAATTTTACTTTCTATAACAATATTGTCCCATTGTAGCGCTAATACTCGTACAGAGAAGCCTCAAGCGTTGATCATCAACCTCGCTCATAATGGGTTTCTAAACGAGATTTTAATTTTATTTTTAATCCTAAGAATTAAGAATTATTCTATTTTTAATCCCTCTTAAAGTAAGGAGGCACGTGTCCCAGCAGTGGGAACATTATAGACTGATTATGCTTCACTGACCCTAATGCCTATTAATTGTAAAATATATTGAAATTTTCATACATTTTAAAATGCAAACATAATAACATATGATAATATCAGCAAATTATAAATATGTACACTGATCAAATATTTGCAGCAAAAAAATAGTACTTTAGACATGAAAATGTCAATATAACCCAGTAACCGTTGATATTGGCTGGCGCCGTCTTTTGTAACAATATCACATGTAGCCATAAAAGACGCGATAACACGGCACACTGCTACGTGAAAAGAATTTAATCTTTTTAACCGAATTCAAAAAAGGAGGAGGTTATCAATTCGGTTTTTTTTTATGTTTGTTACCTCAGAACTCCGTTATTTAAAATTCTTTTTTCATTTGAAAGGATATTTTTTCAGATTAGTCCCTTAGAAGTTTTATAAAAATCAGTCCATTTTTTTTTTTTAACTATGGCATCTTGCAGTTCATCCTTTATGAGGATGGCTACTGCTTAACCGGACTTTCCTGTGGATGCCTCGAATTAAGGCCTCCAGCCAGGGCAAACAATAACTTAAAAACTAAGCGACAGCGCTAAGACAGCAAGGGTCGGGGCGGGCACGGTGATGGTGCGGGACGTCGCGACGGGCCTCGGCGGCGAGGACGGAAGGACGGATGTCTGAGCTTGTGTTGTCTTCTGATAGTGCTCGTGGCCTTACTGCTCTCCTGGAGGAGGGTAGTGGCGTCGTCGGGGATAGTGAGGGTATGCCTTGGTCGGCGAATCCTACTTATGCGGGAGGGAGTGTATCGGGAGGCCGCCGCAATTAGGGGATTGGGGTGCTTTATGGCAGAGTCAAAGAAGCGCTTGGAGAGGCGTTTCATGAACTGCTGGATGGTGGGGATTCTGAGATCTAGATGCAGATTCACATTTCGGACATAGAAGGGGGCTCCCGTGACCTTTCGGAGGAAACGGTTCTGGAGGGTTTGCATTTTATGCAGAAGTCGCGGCATGGCGTGTGCGAAGACTACGCAAGCATAGGTCATGATGGGACGGATGACCGCGGTGTAGAGGCGCAATTTGCACTTTAGTGACAATTTGCTGCGGGCAGATATCATGGAGTGGAGCCTACCGAGAGCGAAAGAGGCGCGCGAGCGCGCCGTCTTTATGTGCTCGTTGAAGGTGAGGTTGTGGTCTAGGATGACACCTAGGTATTTGGCTCGCTTTCCCCAGGGGATCGGCTTGCCATACATAGAGATCGGGCGCGGAAAATCAGTCCCGTAGTTTGAATTTTATATATAATAAACGAAATAGCTTTTTTGTATGTATGTTTATTTATATTGTAAATCGATATCAATTTTTTTTTTATTGATAGGATATGCCTCAGGGTTGGTCCCATATAAATTTGTATTAACTCTGCTTGGGTTGGTTAGTTTTTGAGTTAGCTTCAATAATACGTATTTTGTCATTTAGTTTATATTGATGATGTTATAATAACTTCCTGTCACTGATATTTTTTTATTTATTTCAGGCGACGCAGGCCCTTAAATAGATACCTTAACCTAAACATATTATTTTTTAATTATGAAATAGTACGTCATCACTAGCCTGTTCTTGTGCTGTTCTGTGGTACTTGTCCGCGGAAGCGTAATTCATTACATACTAAAACCTTCCTGAAAGTATGTAGATCACGTTAATGAAAGAAACGTCAAAGTTGGTTCATTAGTTTTTGAGAAAATCGCAGATTTACAAACATACATGATACGGGTCGAATACAGAACCTCCTTTTTTGAAGTCGGTTGATAAAAGTCACATGGGTGTGAGCATAGCGCTTCTTCGTTACCGTGACAATTTGTATCAGTTAAAGAACTAACTACCGAACTAGTTACCGCAAGCTCCGACAAAAAATTGCGACTGTTTAAAAAAAAAAACACTTTACAAATAGTTGTACCATCATAGCTGTCATTCAGCAATACAAAGAGCAATGGGCAATAAGCACAGGTGTTACGAATATTTAATTTAGATAAGAAAGCAGTACTTGAAAGTCTCTTTCAAAATACATTGAAGTGAATGGCGCATTGGCACCGTCCATGCTGCTCCGCTACTCGTTTAATTTCGTAGTAAAATGCATGTTTGCGCTCGTGTTGGCTCGGCAAAGTTCGGAAATTGAACATTGTGCAGTTGATTATGTCACGGCTAGTGTTTGTTTTTAATTTGTTTACTTTGTTTAATGTTGCTTGTTGGATTTTTTAAATTAAACTTTGCCCTACTCTTGTTTACATGTAAGTATTAGCACGCTGGTCCGGGTTCTCTCTCTCTCTCTCTCAATGGACTATTAAAAACGGACACATGAACTTCCCTGTGTTATTATTATTATAGCGTATGGACTATGGTACTCGTGGGCTGCAGCTGAAAATCAGCGTCACGTGGTATAGGCATCATCAGAGGGGCAATTCTCGTAATTTTAAGAACGTTCACAGTCTGATCTCAGTCTCAATCTGTCAAAAATACCTTTAATTTCCCTACATTTTGACAAGTTTTTGACGTTTCTTTGTCGCCGAGATGAGACTGCGACTAGATTTTGAACGTTTTAAATTACGAGAATTGGCCTTCTGGTATTATGCTGAGACTAGCTGCGCCCCACGGTTTCACCCGCATAAGTCTCGATCCCATGGGAATATCGGAATAAAAGCTAGCCTATATGTTAATCCAGGGTATCAGCTACTTCCATACAAAATTTTATCAAAACGCCACGGGCCCCTCGCCCGTGGCTAAATAATAACAGCCGCACAGGTCGATCGATCAGGTTAAGCTACGCTTGCCGATGTTGGTCTGTGGATGGGTGACCATCTTTACATACCGTGACAGCCGGGACCATCAGCTGAAAAAAATAACGAAAGATCCCTTTGACAGTCGTTACGGGTAGTCCGAAGCCCGAAAGTCTGACAACCAGTCTTACCAAGGGGTGTCGTAGGTATTACCCAGTAACTGGGTTGTGGAGTTCAGATAGGCAGTCGCTCCATGTAAAATACTGGTATTCAGCTGCATCCTGTTAGACTGGAAGCAGACCCCAACATAGTTGGGAAAAGGCTAGGCAGATGATGAACAGGCAAGCTTATACCTTAACCAAACCTTTTTTTTTTTGTTTCCGGGGTGGAAAATCCTAATGGATGTCCACCGCCCTGGCGCGGGTGGCAAAGTCTGTCAGGCTCTTACTGACTAAAAACCACCCCGGTGTTCCATCTGACACCTACGCCGTGGGTCGCGAGAACGTACACAACACAACCGAACGCAACCCCTGACTGGTGCTGGCCCGGCACTGCGGGCCTGCTCGGGTCAGGGGGAGTGAAGTGTCTGACTCCCCCCGCGACGTCTTAGAAGGGCGCGCGTGGAACACTATGCGCAGCAGCCACCTCGGGTCAGCTTAACCAAACCAGTGCTCATGATCTTTTTAAGAAAATTTCGAAACGGCTGGTTGACACTTCCCGTGACCCAAGGGCTGACTTTTACCTTGGCCAAAGGCTATAATAAGCATTGCCATAATAATATAACGTGGTAATGCCGCCAGTCTCTTGGGTACATTACCAGTCGACAGCGATGCGAATGAATTTTTTGACGCTATTACTTTAGTTTGTGTATAGATTAAGTTAAATTAGGATTTAATTTTGTTATTTTTATTAATTAATTAAGTATTAGTGTTATTTGCTTACTTAGGAATTATTTTAATTTAAGTACAGAAATAAATATACTTAGCTTATACTGGTTTTGTTTCCACTGCCTTGTGGTCTACCTTACAAATCTCGGAAGAAAATGACGTAAGATTCCCCTAAAGCCAAAATTATATTATGAAATTAGTGACTTAAAATTATAGGGTGACTTTTTCGGGACCGCCAGGCGCGAGCGTCTGTCGCTCGTCCGCCTGATCCATGGGACTGTCACCAACGAAAAAAAAGTCGCTCTATAATTTTATGTCATTTCATGCCACAAATTTCGTAATGTAATTGTGGCTTTATGGGCCAAACATCAAGCTGTACTTTGCTTGTGGCTGTTGCTAACGTCTTTGTGCATCTTCATATTAGCGTGTCGATGGCAATCTAAATGGACTCGGCCCAGAATTCGGCTACGTGTTTGACACCATCATTAGCGTTTATCAGTTCTTGTAATGTGAAGCTGACAGAACACGCAGGATATGATAATAAGTTACCTATCGTATGTAGAACAGCACCACATTTACACTTCAAGGTGGAGTCATCTATGAATCTCCACCTGAATAAGTTTGCCTTGATTCGGCTAACCCGCGTCCGGAGTCTGTTTAAAGACTTCCAGGTTACCCAAGGCAACTTATTTCCAGGTGGGAGGTCTTCAGCGGGTGGAACGAAGTATTTGGGTAAGGCAGCACTGTATCGCTACAGCTTCAGTCTTTTTTTTGTCTATAAGCAATAATTCTCTAACCATGCTCCAGAAATAGGTATGGAGCAAAATAATAACAACAAACACGAAACAAATTCTAAAAAGAATCTACCTTTTGTTCTCAAGAGCATCTCCATTTCACAATGAGAATAATATTGGTCAACAATATTGTCGTAAAATCGTGCACTGCATTCAAACCAAACGTGGCCAACCCCTTGAGAAATGGACGCGATTTTCTAACAAAAGAGTCCGATATTATGTCATATGACTGTCCGAAGTTAGCTCTAAGCCTACACCTAAACCGGCCAGCTTACTCTGACCCTTCCAATCCTTATAGTTCAATCAGAATGGGGAATATTTGCGGGTCTAAGTACACTGGTGACTTAACTACAGATTGACCATCGATATATGAAATGGTGATGAAGTAGGGACGGGTTTCTTATAAAAATATAGAGGACTTAGGTTTTGAGAAGGTAGGTTTTATTTAAGGACTTGATATTATGAGATACTATTTACGTTTAAGGACTGTGGTCGTAATATTTTGAGGACTAACCAAATTTCTAACCATATGTTTATAGAACAAGATATTTTTTATAAAAATATATGCTAATGTTACAAATGATATTAATTATGTATTTTCCAGCGCCTTGTTTTACATATACAATACGTATGTTTTTCTCAGAAACACTTCAGAACGGTATAAAACGTTCAAAGAGAGTACATTTTCATTTATACAGAAATATGTTTCAGTTAAAATAATATTCCTTCAATTTAATAGATCAAAGGCTCAGGAAATACGCGGAAAGGAAAAGTACACACTTTTCTTCGATATTTATTTCCCGTGTTTAGTGCATTTGTCCACCACAGCCGTCATTGGCACGTCACTCAGCACGAGATGACGGCGCTAAAGTAGCGATATATACATTTAGGCCGCGTGTCCATCGCACCTCCGTCACCTGAGCGTCGTTATTCCGGCCGTCAGAGTTTCGAGTAGTCCGGCGTGACCCTAGATTGTGACGGCTTATGTGCCGACAATTCAAAATACGTTTGATCTTGTCCACACACTGCCGTCGCAATGATGCCGTTCGCCCGACTTTTGTTTTGTCTATCTTAAAATACTGAACCGCCGAGTTCGGTCGGACAAACGATCGCCGTCACCGGGATGTCACATTTAGTTCGAATAATCTCGTTTCTCGGTGACGTCCCGGTGACGGCTGCAATGGACAAACGCCCTTACATATTTGATAATCACGGTTTAGCTGTGAAAAGAGTCTCGTAATTATATTTTATTTATTAGCCAATTAGAATGACCACGGTTTATAATGTTTATAATTTGCCATAGATATTTTTGGAACGATGTTCTTTAACTGAGCTTGCGGTAGGAGTAAACTGGGAGAAATCGTTCAAGATGGCGGCTGAATGAATTTTCTTAATTTTCTGCATGGGTATCGTTGTCATGGTTTTCGTGGATGCTGAAGCGAATAGAGAGGTTAAAATGAAAATGCAAGATGGCGGCTGCAAGAATTAAGAATTTAAAAATTTTTCATCATGGGTATCGTTTTCATGGTTTTCGAGGGTGCTGAAGCCAATATTGAGGTCGTTCTTATTGAAGTTCGCCGGGTCAGCTAGTTATTTTATAAATACCTTCCTAATTTATAATTATTTTAGGCCTGCCCAGGTCCCTAATTCTTAGTTATTTTAGACTCAGTTAACCCTTCTTACGTTCATACACGGTGTATAATTTATACCCATTATAAATGCAGAGTTGTTGAGAACAAACACATTTTGTTTATATCTATCAGTGTGTTTGTTTAGGTGCCTACTACCATAGAAACAAGAAGGTATAGAAGCTACAGTTTCATTTCGAAAGCGATCTAAATGCCTACAGTTTCGGTCGTAAGAAACGTATAACGCAGTGAATTTTGTTTCGATACCGGTACACCAGACATACATGCAGACCCGCTCAATTAACTCAGCCTACTCTCTCTCTAACATCCTTATTTTTATTTGATACTAGCATCCGCCCGCGGCTTCGCCCGCGAGGAATGTCGATAAAAACTATCCTATGTCCTTCCCAGGGATGCAATCTATCTCGTTCAGTGGTTTAGGCGTGAAAAGGTAACATACAGACAGACAGAGTTACTTTCGAATTTATAATATTAGTATGGATAGTATGGATTTCAAGTACCTACGGTTTTTTAATAAAAGTAATTATGCTGTACTATGATGGAGCGGAGTCTTCTAACACAGGCATTGTTTGCTTGACACGAGGCTTCAAACATTACACCCTGTAAGCTAAAGCATAAATAAAAATTTATTTATTATTGACTAGTTTCTGCCCGCGACTTCGTCCGCGTGAAATTTCTTGTTGCCTTTGTACCTGCGCGCGCTATCACTTCGTTTTCGCTGAGCGTTCATTCTCAATTCTGCTCCTAAAGGTCCTAGCGTGATGTTAAAAAGCCTTTGAGAGATGAGCGCGTTCAAACAAACAAACGAACTCTTCAGCTTCATTATTATTAGTATAGATTAGGAGTACACCCGACCGATTCTGTGAAAATATGACCGTGCGAGCTTGAAGTCAGCTGTCAGCTCTTCACCTATGTTTTCGTGATTTATTCCGGTGTGATCCCCTGAGACCGCCCCCCTCCCCCCCTTCTTCGATCCCCTGCTATTTTTACAAAACAGACCGACAGGTTGTGCTTGGTCATCTACAGTAATGACATAACCCTACTTTGACCTGGGTCATAGTAATTGTGGGCCTAGGTTGCAGTAGGTACTTTGTGAAGAAAAGTATATGTCATTTCTCTACGGTTTTTTTGTTCTATGGCATAATCTTCTGTTTGTTTTCCTCTCCAGACGAACCAGTGCGGAGGGTGACATAGTTTCAAAGAATTATGTAGTGTACATTTTGTAAGGTGTGTAGCTACAAATTTTTCATAAAATTTAGGTCCTACCTAAGGTCACTTTACTTGGATAAACTCAAACTCAAAGCATTTATTTCAACTAAACCAATTACAGGCACTTTTGAATTGTCAAGGGGTCTGTCAGTCAGAAAGATGAAGCTAGTTGCCCATTCCAAAGCGTACAGGTAGATAGGCTTGGATCAAACACAAACAACATAAGTGAAGTGAGCTTAAAGTGAGCTGTCAATAGTGTCAATCCCTAGCATCAGATGGATTTACCGCTCACTGCACCTAAGTTTTCACGGTGACATTTTTACAGAATAACACTACAGCTAAGGTTTTTTAATCTATGAATTAAATGTTCTTATATTTTTTTTGTTCTATAAACTTTTCTAATCCCTGTCGAACCGTAAATAACAAAAACAAATAATTCATTTCATAAAATCCAATAACTCAAGGTCTCTAGAAAAGTACAAATTCAAGAATTCTTCCTGACACAGACCAAAAACAGGCACTTTCGAGAAAGAGGCCCTTAACGTGACCCCTCAGCGCAGACTCTTAAATCATTCCTCCTTTTAATTAAAACATTTCATCTCGTAGTTTTTCAATATTTTTACTGTAGCAAAAATATTCAAGTTTCGTCGGCACTTAGTTTCAAGTAGTCCCAGGATGGAACTTAAAATAAAAATAATGCCTTAATGTGAATTTTCTTCTCACGGATCGGCACGAAATACTGGAGACTGGCTCATGCCCAATCTTGCATAGATTGGGCATAAAAACTGGGCAAAAAAGCTTCACACACATCTGCCTAGCCTTTTCCCAACTATGTTGTGGTCGGTTTCCAGTCTAACCGGATGACTCCACAACCCAGTTACTGGGTAATACGATACCCCTTGGTAAGACTGGTTGTCAGACTTTCGGGCTTCTGACCCATAACGACTGTCAAAGATCTACAAATGACAGCCGGGACCAGCGGCTTTACGTGCTTTCCGAGGCACGGAGGGGTCACGGTATGTAAAGATGGTCACCCATCCACCGACCAACCGCGGCAAGCGTAGCTTAACCTGACCGATCGACCTGTACGGCTGTTATTATTTTGCCACGGGCAAAAAACTTAGCAAATTAATTTCTTTTTTCGTTGATCATGTTTAGATATCGATACTTATCACTTCTGCGGAATTTCGCTTGCTAATTTAATTTGACCCTATAATTAAATTCGCTTTTCATGTCTCCCTGTGTGATCACGTTTTTCTTCTATACTAATACACAACGGATTTTGATGCGGTTTTCATGAACATTTAGAGAATTTATTTTGGAACGTTTATGTGTATAATACACTAATGTTAAAGTTAGATTTAATAATAGCATTACGATACTTGTGATTAAAGTAGTCCATTATTGCATGGCGTGAAATTAGCGTCCGAGTAAGGTCTCGTAATTTATTAAAATCCTTTCTCAATATATCTGTTAGTGCGCTTAAAGTGTTATTAGCTGCGCCCCACAGTTTCGCATAAGTTTCGATCCCGTGGGAATATCGGGATAAAATGTATCCTATGTCCTAATCCAGGTCATGCCAAATTTCATCCAAATCCGTTCAGCCGTTTTAGCGTGAAAGCGTAACAAACAAACATATAAGAATCAAATCTTTTCTCTTTATACGTAATTCAGGTATTCGTTTAGACAAGGGTTTATCGGTAAGATTGTTGGAACCGATAGATATTATGTTCCCTGCACAACATTTAAGCCACTGCTTCGAATTGGGCTCGTGTTTACAAGGCTGAGGCGCAGGTGATCCAGTCATGTCGTGCAGGCGCGCGTGCAGTAGCTCAGTTATTATACCATTCCTTACGCTTCGATATTTGATTCCGATACGGAGAGAACCCAAGCGCTATATTTAAGGGGGGGCATAAAGCCAGAAAAAAATCAAATTTCACCCGCGCTTCCTTGCCTACCCCTCTCATCAAACACGACAAAAACAAAACACAATCCCTTCCCGCCAGCAGAAACTTTTCGCCCGGCCAAGTAAGCCAGAGATTAAAACAGAAGAATAACTAGCAGGGGATCGAGGGGGGAGGGGGGGGGGATTCTCATGGGAACAGATCGGTATAAATCATATATATTTGTGTTTGAATTTCCATCTTCTGTAATAAGTATATGCAAAATAATCAGATGAAACGGCTCTATTCAATGTACCTAAGTATTATAGCAGGCTGTGCAAGTAGATATCTTGATAGGGCAATATTATTGTATGTCCCTGAATCTGTTTCGATGCTGGTAACAGATTCACGGACATACATGTAATACAGCCTATCTATGAATTTCCAATTCTGGATTGAAGGACTAACTTTACTATACAGTAAAAAAAAAAAACTTATATTAGAGAGCAAACCGAGTTGAATGCCTATACATTTTCGATTCCGAATGAAATTACAAATGAACGATTTTTGGATATTTTCCTGTACCTATTTATGCTGTGAGACCTTGCTTCTTGCCAATTTTCATTATTCTAGGTCAACGGGAATAATTAAAACGTATAAGGTACACCCAAGGATTTAAATTTCAAAACACGCGACATGAATGGCAATTTATGCTAGCTTCTAAGTCAGCGTCTTTGAGGCTTGATATTTCTACAGCTCCAAGAAACCGTAGATCTAAGTATTTGATATCAATTTCAACTTGATACGTATTCCTGAGAAAAAGGGACAGACGGATGGACAACGAAGTTATCCTGTATCTAAGGTTTTCGATTTTTCCTTTTGAGGTACGGAACCCTAAAAAGCAAAAGCACTTCCATCAAAGTATTATATTACATACTCCTAATCATAAATCATGATGAAAACAAACTCAACTAATTTGTTTTTTTAACAATATAAAGGCCAATGTAATCACATCGCTTATCTTATGATTTTTTATTTTGAGTTATATAATCAAGCCTTTTTAGAATGACGACGTTGTAATGGTCATATTAAGGACAAAGATGATTGAAAATATCTATCAAAAATCTTAGAAAACTTGTCGCACCGCAGTGATGAGCAACCCTATTTAATTTTCTCGTATTGGTTTCTCAAATTACAATATCGAAATATGATCATTGTTCATTCCCTTTATTTTCAATGCAATTCTTTAGTAAGTAAAAACATCCGTTTATTTTGCATATACTTACTATACGCTAAGTTTGAATTCAGAATCTAAGAATCATGTCTTAGTATTTTTTTGGAACTAGAAACTCAATGTTGATGTGACAAAGTTCAAATTAAAATGTAACCAAATTTTGTTTAGGACCTACAAGTTGGACGTCACCACATCTTGATGAAAAACAGTGTTGACCAAGAAAAAAATTATATTTGTATATCGTGGATTTTTCTTTGCAGGATCGTGCAAAGTCAATAAATTAGCAACAGTGATACCCAAATAAAAAATGATATTCGTATGGTGGATTTTGCACTGTATTATGCAACGTCAAACGGCATGTGTCATAAAAGCCTTTCCTGCGCGAAGTGCGAGTAGGAAAAAATCCCCACCGAAAACATTTGTGGAAAACGAGGCTAAGTTCGGAACAAAAGAAGTACATGTTTGTCGGATTTACCAATATGGCATCTATGTAAATGGGTACCAAAGTCTAAAGTTCATTAGGTTCCTCTTTTGTAACTGTTGAAACTTTCCAAGTTTTCAACTTGCCAAGTTATAATATGAACTGTAGACTTTCTCTCAACTCTATAGAACTTAGCACCCATTCAGAGCTTAACTCTTTTATCGGCGAAGCCGACAATCCCAAACATGTTGATCCGTCACAACCTTTACTCATCCTCACCATAAAAAGAAGGCTAGTCATGAGAACACTATCTGTATGAAATATTTCATGTGCCGTTTCGTACTTTTGTCCACAATAAACTCATTACGTATTTAATTTCCGATATTTCTTTTGTATGCTCCAATAATAATATACCCTTTACGCTGAATTTCGAGTTTCAACTTGATTTAGGGAATAGTACTTACTAAAACCTTATACGGAGTTTGTCAAGAAAAGTGGAAGAAAACGAATTTGGATTTTGAGTTAATCACCGTAAGGTCTAAAATCTCCAGCACGAACTTTCAAATGAACGCTAGTTGGCTATGTTGCAAATTTTCTCCGCAAGAAAATGAACCGAAATGCAGAACAATGGCGCTAGTGGTACTATACCAGTCAAAAATCTGTCAAATAAAATGTATGTCATCTTGACTTTTCAAATATCAACATTGAATTATTTCAATATTTTTATTTTATAGTTTTGCCTCGGTATTTGTTTAGTTTATCAAGTCTTATTGTTTTTAATAATCGTTTCGGGAGTGGTTTTAGTTATTTTTCCATGTTTTCTGTTTCACAGTGTCTTTCCTACAAAGTGATAAATTACGAAAATATTGTTTACGTAAATTAAATAATAGCAGCGCAGCCGAAAATTTGAGCGCAGTCCTCTCGTCTCAACAGAGCGGGGGCGACTGATTTGTGAAACATATATATGTTTGAAGTTCCCGCAACGTGCGACGGAAGATGATTTCTTCCACGAACTAAGAACGTCGTAAGTGCTATAAGCTTATCGTCGTAATAAAACCACAAATAAAAGTAATAAAATAAAATCCTTCCACAATCTAAGTCGCTTTATATTAATAAATTAATCATCAAATTTTCATTCTAGTAGTCATTAGCATATTAAGTACAAATCGAAAAGTCGTGAAAATTGGAGGTAACTTCGTGATGTTTTTTATTACAGAAAATTTTACTATTTTGTGATTTGTTGCCACAATAAGTTTGGAAATATCATGTAGTTATTCGTGTTATTTTT
The DNA here is from genome assembly GCA_963669345.1 of Gortyna flavago. NCBI lineage: Eukaryota > Metazoa > Arthropoda > Insecta > Lepidoptera > Noctuidae > Gortyna > Gortyna flavago. Next base: position 3,894,281 of record OY770132.1, read on the forward strand.
ATTTTATACCTAAGTCTCATCAATTTCATGAAAAATCATATTGAAGTTAGGCTATTTTGGTTGATACCTGCTCTTAAGTGGTACATAATATTCAAGGTTGATGGCTAAGATCCTGAAAATCTGTTATGAATATTTGCCATCACGGTAATTATTTATTTTGAGGGTGGATCGAAAAGTTTTATGTTTTATTATTTGTGTACGAAATGAAAATGAAATGAAACATGTTATTTCGTAAATAATTTGTTATAAAGAAAAACAATGTCGCTTAGTTTGTGTGTCAAAGTTGTTATGTTTTAAAGCTGTTCTCAAGTAAGTGAATACTTTGTAATTTATTATTGAGAAATAATAATTTCTTCAACCAATAAATCAGTCGTATCATGATATTCAATATTTAGTAACATTTTCCTAAGACTAAAAATTAACTTAAACATGGCAACAGACAGAGGCAATGACATTACACATTTACGAATAATTTTATTCAACGTTAATGCGTGTAACGGATGCCGACGAAAATTATTATTCTCGAGTGTTCCACGCTGATGTGATAACATCTCTTCGCCCTCGCTTCGCGGTGAATGTCTCATTAGCTGACATGTTAATGAATGAATGAACGAATGTTCGCGCTGTATTGTTGGTTAACTACGTAAATACTGCTGTTTTTGAAGTAAAATGGTGTTGATTGGATTTTTTAAGTAGGTATTTAGAGAATGGGTAAATATACATATGACCTACCTTTTGATAAGTTCAGGTTAACTTTTTTGGTCTTTAAGTGTGCAAACACATGAGCAACACGCGTCGACGACAGACATCGCCACGGACAATATGCCATTAGTGTAAATATTTTTATAGGTCTGATGACAAGCAAAGAAATTAGGTACTTTTTAGTTACTAATCATAATAACATGCGGTAAAAACATAACCCTTCTTTGCAGTAGGGTAAATATATTTACCAATGACAACCGAAATCACTATCACTAACTACATACATTATAAAACAAAGTAAACCACCGCCACCCACTCTCACCCACCGCGTCTATCTGCTTGTCTCATTTTTTTACCATTCGACGGAATGATTTATAAGGAAGTTTTAATATTCATTAAGGTTTTAAATAAGTTGGCTGAAATACATATATGGCAATCATTGTTAAAGACTTAACAATACACACACACACACACACACACACACACACACACACACACACACACACACACACACACGCACTCACACACGCACACGCACATGCACACGCACACGCACACGCACACGAACACGCACACACACACGCACACGCACACGCCCATGCACACGCACACGCACACGCACACGAACACGCACACGCACACGAACACGCACACGAACACGCACACACACACGCACACGCACACGCACATGCACTCGCACACGCACACGCACACGAACACGCACACGAACACGCACACACACACGCACACGCACATGCACACGCACACGCACACGAACACGCACACGAACACGCACACAGACACAGACACACACACAACAGATATGCCGACTGGGAGCTTACTTACGCCGCGTAAACCCATAGACTTAGAGCTATATGAAAACAATGTATTTAAATGGGATATTACTATATAGGCACGTTTTATTTTACTAAATTAAAATGAGTCTTTATAGATCAGGGAACATAGTTCGCCAAAAATAACAATCCATAACAATAGATTCATAACCGTATTACAAAATTACGTTCGACCAAACCCAATGAGCACAATCCCATCCAGAATTTTCATCAAAATAACGTATTCATATAAATAAGTATTACAAATTATTTTGATACATTTCTACTTCAAGACAATTACATTTAAAATCCTACGCAAGGATTCCTCTTTCCTGTGAATAACAGGAATCCTCTTTCATGCTAAAATTGAATATTTTTGCGAATAAAAGCGTGTTGATATTAGAAAACGTTGTGTATTTGAACAAAGGGCAAGCTAGGGCCTTTCACCCACACACTTTCCCTAAAGTAATGGCGGACACATGGTTAGAATATGTGGAAAGCATTATAATGGTTTATTTCGCATAATGATTCCTCGATCATCACCATCCTAGGTTTTTCCCAAAAAATTTGAGGTCGGCTTTCAGCCTAACCAGATGCAGCTGATTACTAGTATTTTACTTATATTTTAATCAAGTTACTGGGTAAGGATTTCTCCATGCAGAGAGAAACATAATGGAGTAAATAACAACAATCGTCACCACGATTATTGTTATTTCACTCCATCGTGTTTCTTTTGTTTACCCATGGGTTAAAGTAAACATGAAATATTCCGACCCAGTGCTAGTCGGACTCGCACACGAAGGTAAGAACGAAGATAAGTCTATTTTTTTTTTTGTAGGTATGATAACCATTACATAATGAACACACAAATGCGGTGGGAAACAAACAAAAACCTTGAATAATGTTTTTACACGACACAGAACAGTTCAACTTTTGCTCTGGAATGGGAAAACATCTGCTTATCCTTTAATATAACAGTTACATTGGCGCTTACCATCAGATGGCCTCATGCCTATTTCTCACATAGTAATATAAATAAAACAGTAAAGGAAAACATCGTGAGGAAACCGGCGTGACCTCCAAAAATTCGAAGGTATGAGACATCTATCAACCCGCACTGGGCCTGCGTAGTAGATAACAATCCACTACGAAACCAGAAAAGAGGAGTCCTGTGTCCCAGCAGTGGGAACATCAAAGGCTGATAATGCTTATGCTAATATAAATAAAGGGACAGTTTCTACTGTTATTTAACATTATCTTACTTGCCTTCTTCCACATAATATCTGCTTCAAAAATATATACCTAAGCAGAAAATCCTCTTCAGCAGTCATCATCATCTGCCTAGCCTTTTCCCAACTATGTTGGGGTCGGCTTCCAGTCTAACCGGATACAGCTGAGTACCAGTATTTTATACGGAGCGACTGCCTATCTGAGCTCCACTACCCAGTTACTGGATAATACGATACCCCTTGGTGAGACTGGTTGTTAGACTTTCGGGCTTCTGACGACCCGTAACGACTGTCAAAGTTCCACGTGTGACAGCCGGGACCAACGGCTTAATGTTCTTTCCGAGGCTCGGAGGGGTCTTGGTATGTAAAGATGGTCAGCGTAGCTTAACCTGAACGATCGACCCGTGCGGCTTTTGTTATATAGCCACAAGCCCCTCGTCAGTCAAAATCCTCTTAAGCAGTATGTACGATATTTTGACAAAAACGCGTATCGCTCCAGGTAACATTCGAATTTCTCTTTAATCCCATTTTTATCAAAACGAACATTAAGCGCTCTGAGAGTCGTTACATTACGCTGACTTCCGCGGAATCTTATTATTACAGTGATATGAGAACATTAAAGTGATAAGGGAATTCTGGGATAAGTTGTCTATTAGAACCATTTAAGTTAATAATACCTGGAATAAGCATTAAGATGGAAGAAGCTTAGGTTCAGATTATGGGTCATTATGGGTTATCAAGCTTACAAAAACAAAATACAAAAAAAATATGCAGAAACTTGTACAACTTTTACAGTAAATCTTACATAGGGACCTCCTCGTAAGTAAAAGATATACCTGTGCTAGGAGGCCCCGCTATTCAATGACAAATAATCTATTTAATTATAAAATGGTTAAAGTGGTGTACCAAAAGAAAATAGAATTTGAACAAGAAAATATAAGTAATATCTAAAATTAAACAAGATAAGACGAACTTTAACAAAATAAAATAAAAATAAAAACTTATGATATATCCTAAAATAGTGTGTGTGAGGGTGTGTGTGTGTGTGTGTAGTGCGTGTGTGTATCTTTTCTACTCATATTTTTGAGTAACTAGAATTTTAAATCATAATGTGGTGTGTCACAGTTGAAGTGGAAAAATGTCAACTAACTTTTGGAGGCTACTGTATAATTTTCATGTTTTACAGACGCCAGCACATCAAGCACCCGAAACTGTAAAATTTTCTCATTCAACTTTGAATCTTTTGATTTTGCAACAACGCTTTTCAGCAATGTTACTCCAAAATAAGAGATCCACCAATTTGTGTAACACTTTGAACCGAATCCGACATCAAAAAGATTGTGTCATGCTCCCACATGACCCAAAGGTACAATTTTTTTTTTTTTTTTTGATATTTCCCCAAAAATACGATTACCTACTCCCCGTTTCTCTCAACACATCCAATTTAAAATTTGCCAGCCATTGTTCCCTCTAGACGTGTGTTGTTGACTGCTGCTGAGCTTTGCGTGTAGGTACACAATTTGTCACATTAAGGGCGCAAACGCTACTGTTTGGTGTCGTCGGCAACGTAAGTATATTTTTGCCTTTGTTATGTTAGCACTCTTAATTTCTTTATTGATCCTGACATTTTTAATTTACCAGCTTTAAATTTAATTATCGAAACTGATTGCTTTATTAATTGAATTATTGGTCAAATCGAAATTAAAATACGCTGATCTAATTCATATAATAATATCTAGTAAGTAGGCATTGAGTTTTAGTGATAACCACTTGTGGTGCCATCGCAGCTTGTAGCATAGGTACTTATCTATTACAAACAGCTTTCTATCGTACTGTATCAGTTTACAGGCTCCATTGCGACACAAGACTGCCACAAAAACCTTATTATCGGATACATTCAGACAAAACATCACTACACATGTCATTATTAGCGTCCGGATCACCGCACGCAGCTGTCCGGTGTCCGACCCTCGTTCAGTGCGACCGGCCGGGCGGCCGTCCGATTGGACGCGACCAGATCTGTCAGGAGCGCGCAAACTATCCGTTTCGGAGAGTAATCATGTGTCCGCGTGCTAACTGACAGATTGCTATTTCGGTTGTGTTCAGTTTTCCTTGTTTTTTTTCGTTGTTTTGTGGGAATTGGTGTGATAATTACCAATCTATGGTTGAACGTGATACGGGTTAGGTACGCTATTTTCCTCGGGACGGGACGTGCATGTAGCATAGCATAGTTGTATGATAGAAGGCGTCTTTGACTGGTGATCCTGTCCCCTTCCAAATAATGAGAATTATTTTTAGCCTATGTTGTGCCACTGCTGGGCAAAGGCCTCCGTTTCTCCTTTTCCACTCCTCTCTGACTTGAGCTAGTGTACTAAATTCTGTAGACTAATCCTGTCTGTAGGCGCCAAGCTCATCCCGCCATCTTTTTTCTAGGACCAACATGGTGGTAGATTTAGCCCAAATAAACCTTTTAAAAACGACCACCCTGCGTAGTATTAAAACCATCTGTTTTGCAGAAAAACAGGTAGATATCTACATAATGAATCACTATGTATGTAAAGCTGTTTAAAATTTTCTTATTTTAAAGGAGGTTGTGTACCAAAAGTCTCTCAAAGTGAAGACATTTTCACTTCGTAAACTCCGTCACACTTCATAAAAAAACACATTCAATATTATATTCAGTATGTTTTAGAGAGAAAAACTTTCCCTGAACGGTCACGGTCAAGATATTTGACGTGAGTTTTTAACTGAACTGAGGAGCTACAATTATTCTCTAGGGCCTAGTTACAAGATAACGTTTCGTTCAAGATGTTACAAAGTAAGAATTTTAGACTTCAGCTGAGTAAGCTTTGTGGTTGAAGAAAAATAATAATTTTGATTTTCTGAGGTCAATTTGTTTTTATTACTTTTTGGGGTTTGATGTAATAAATGCTAAGATGTTCAAGAAGAAAGTTGGACTGAATTCGTAATATTTAGAATTTTATACAACTGGGATTTTGGAATATAAAATAAATAAATACAATAGCTCTGATTGCTGTTTTGACAAAAACATTTATTTGAAAGTAGAGGTCAAAAAACGAATTAACTTAAACTAAATCATATTCTCGGCATTCGGTTGGTCTCCCGTCATAACTTGTCTTTCGACAAAGGTCTCCTCTAAGGCCAGACTTTGGAATAGGATAATAATTATATACAAGCCTTTGGTAACCTGTCTTATACAGAGAAGGCGTGAGCATTGATCACGCTTGCTCAAGACGGGTTGGCGATTTCAGACTTAAATTGGAATAGGATAGGGAGAGTACAATAATTGATTTCGTAACTTTATACCACTAAATTTCTAGCTTCTTTTCCATTGTATCACGTGTCTGTCTGTTTTTTTTCTATTTGTTTCTTCCATTTCTTCCTTAATCAAAAAACACGTAAACTTTTTCTGCCTGTTCTCAACATTGATTCTCATATCAAACCATGTCCCAAATTTTGGAGTGTCTAAACTGTCCGCACCTGCACTTCTGAGGACCTAAAAAACGCCACTGAAGCCGCGATGGGCGTGGTCACGTACTGGTCCCAACTTATCCGAGGTAATAAAACATTTTTATCTTTGCTATCAACTTGAAAAGAAGACATAAAAACATTGTTTGTGTTTTAAATTATTTCGTCGCAGAAAGTACCTACTACTTATTAGAACTTCCAGGTATTTTTTACTAGAAATATAAATTACATTTAAAACCCGGATCATCAACAGAGAAATATACTAAGCTGACTGTCAACAAGCGGAGATGAGCTAGTGAGATTAATTCTCACGTTTCCCCACAATTTGGTTCATAACCTGTTCCATTTGTATTTTTACGGCAGACATTTTATCTTTGCGGTTTATTTATTGCTAGCGTTTGTGGTTTTCAGACAATATCGTTCAAATTGTTTTGGTAACTTGGCAATGGCAAATTTAGTGGCGTGTGTGATCATTTGCTTCTGTACAAAATGGTTGAGATGGAGGGTGCTGACTGCTGATTCACGTGTCATGTTGTCAACATTTCCGAAATGTCTTAATTAAATAAAGATAACCGAATATCTCTGTTTCTATGGAAAATTTTAAATCGGTCTAATTTGGCTGTAACACTATTGTTCGAAAATGTTCTTAACTAACTTTATAGACCTTTGTATCCTGCTTATGCGTATGAAGTTTCATTAAAATCGGTTCATTCATTTCGAAAAACAAGGGCTTTAAAAGTTTGTATGAAATACCGTACGTGACGTCGTAAACGCTCTTTTTATTCGCTCCTGACGATGACAAAACAATATACCTAATATATATAGAAATTGCAATTACTAAAGTAACATAAAGTGAACACAGGCTTTTTCCAGAAGGTTTTAGGTTTCTTCATCTGGACTTTGTCAGTAGCAACCCGGAGTCCGGATTTGTGCCCGGTTGATGGCAATAGGCTTGCCCCCCTATAATAACTGGCGAAATGTGGGAGTACCTATTATAGGTACATTTCTGCCTGACCCTTCAGGGGGGGGGGGACAGGACCGACCCACCCTCGATCGGTTCAATCGGATAGGTATCGGATAAAGTTTAGAAGCTGCAGTGTTGCGGTTGACCTTACCCTTGAACCTGTATTATGGGCGATAGCTAAGCGGTTATCTAGTTTTTCTGTGTAGAAATTCCCAGTTCAATCCCAAGAATCAATTTATGCTGGGTTAACTCATCCCCTAAAACATGATGCTTATAAAATAGCTGGTGTTATGTGACTGGAATTATGTAAAGCCAGAGAAATTCATTCATAAGCACATTGACTAACAACTCAAACTGTCCGTATATTCAAATCATCATAACTGTCACTGTGACAGTTGTATGAAATGGATCTAACACTATAATGTTAGACAAAGAAAAGACAAGACAAAGAACATTAAACAACAACAAACACAACAACAACGCTGTGTTTGTGGTTGTTTAATGTTCTTTTTTATTTTATTTTTTATTGTTTTCATGATTTGTTAGATTTTATGTTCTTTTTTATTGTTTGTGCGTGTGCACGGAGAATTGACGTAGTGCGTTAATTTGATAAACGATGCATTGCCTGACTATACCTTCACCTTAACCTACCCTTTTGAAGGATTAGAGGCGTGACGTTACAACACGGGCGTGTTTACAAACAAGTTTGACATCTGCCACTTTAGATTACTGCTCATATCCACGTACAGTGACATCACATGAATTTGATTAGAACGCAATTGGAATAGTTGGGGCAACGCATGAACTATGTGTAATTTGCACCGCAGTTATGGCTGTGCGTCCACGAATTAACAAACTATTGTTTGTGATCGGTATTCGGTTACCAAATGACGCCATTATCATCAAACTGATGACACGTTGGACAAGTGTTATCGTGTAATTAACATTGAAGATATTGTATGTGGTATTCAAGAATGGCATACCTAATAATCGTTAGAGTTTGACATTAATATGTGTATGGCGTTCCTGGAATGAACTTTAAAACGTACATTGATTAGGCAAATGTCTGACTTGGTTTATGGTTTGCCATCAGCTACTTTGACAGTTCAAATGATTGCCTAATGCCATCTGCAGAGGATCAAAAAATACAGTTTTATTTAAAAATGCCTAGCAACCAGTGATCTTTTAGGCACGCCCGTTCCATCATAGACCGCTTTCCATTAGGCGTCATCGAGGTCATGAGCAGGCTCATTCAGCAATAAAAAAAAAATAAAGAAATACGTTTAACTTTATGGTTTAGAACATTATATTTTACAAGAGTTTGTTTTTAATGAAAGAACCACACTTAAATACTTAACTACAACAAAATAAAAACCACTACTACAGGCCTATAAACAGCAGACAGGATATAACATTATATCCATCTATTGAAGCAGCACTAGTCCAGACGAGAACATAACTTATCCCTGCGTACGTCACACATCTCGTCTAGAAGCACCCTTAGCCCAATATCCTGCGATGTCTGGTTTTGTATATGACAGGACCTTTACGATATTTTACGCCTTTTTATGTGTGACAACGAGTTTCCTCTTGGATGTGCGTGAAGCCTTTTTGTTGAGATATTTACTTATGAGTAGCTAGGGAGTTTTTGGTTGTTCTGATTTTGGCTCGAGTGTGATTTGGCTTTTTTTCAGATTTTTTTTACTTGATGGTAAAAATATGACACACATAACATCGCACCTGATGTTAAGTGTGAGACTTGATGTTGATGATGAGTGATGACTTGAGACAAATTATCCCAAATCATACAGTTTAAAATTCATCGACATCTTTATTCACCTATCTTAATTTCCCGCCTTAAAAGGATCACAGACAAGGAATTTAACGTCACTGTACACAAAGCCGACAGATTATCATCACTAAAACAGATGACGTAGACGCCAGTGTTGTCACTAATCGTTCAGTAATGCCTTGAGCTAAAGGGGTGCGCCTGAAAATTTGTTAATCGCAATTTAAGTAGCCTTTAGAGACTCCCCTTATCGTGCAGACATGCTTACCACCCGACCTCCTTAGGCTGCCTTTCCATCAGAGTCATGCGCAGAAGCTAAGCGGTAAAGCTTGGCTACGATACTACGTGTCTATTTCTCATCCCAGAAAAAAAACTTAGCTCCGTTGAAATCTTTTTCATCCTGAATTTAGAATTAGAAGGTTTGAAATTTATATACCACCGCTTTTTCCAATAAAATATTGTTTGAATAACATTATTAAATTATAATTGAATAGCAACGACGAAAAATAATTACTTATGTTATCGAATGAAGAACATCTCCAAGGGGGACGTTCGAAATTCAAATTTTCTTACGCTTTTTGCAATTTGCAGGTCAGTGTCAGGTCGTATATTGATCAAAATATGATTCGCGAGCGTAACAGATATGCTCTATTGTTTTATTTATAAGTGAACTTTTGAACTACTTTTGTATTAGTGGAGAGCAGTGCTGCCCCAGTGGTAACGGCCGCGATTTACCTAGTTTGTAGGTCGTAGGTTCGAAGTTTACTTTGTGTACATAATTTCTGAGTTTACAGAATCATAATAAGTAATCATTAATACAACCCTCTAAGTTCATATAATCCTATTAAATGACTATTTTATGAAATATCACTTTCGCGGGCTATCTACCTAGCTCATCCTCCATAAGGTGATTTAAAATTAGAATTTCGGGTTTAAATATTGAAATAATGAAATCAACACACTCAATTTGTAAGTGACTCTATATCCACAGGTAAGTTTTCTAATCCAATTGTTAAAATTTTCATCAGAGGGGAAATTCTCGTAATTTTAAGAACGTTCACAGTCTGATCTCAGTCTCATAATCAGCCTATAATGTTCCCACTGCTAGGACACAGGCCTCCTCTCTGTGCGAGGGAGTGGGCCGTAATCCACCACGCGGGCCCAGTGCGGGTTGGTAGATGTCACATGCTTTCGAATTTTTGGTTCTAGGACATGCCGGTTTCCTCACGATGTTTTCCTTCACCGTTAGGAGAGCAATGGTGATGAAATAATTTACACAAAGTAAAGCGAATGTCTGGGTTCGAACCTACGACCTACAACTCGTAAGTCGCGGCCGTTACCACTGTGCCACCACTGCTCTCTCACTGGGCCATCTCAGTCTCAATCTGTCAAAAATACCTCTAATTTCCCTAAATTTTGACAAGTTTTTGACATTTGTTTGTCGCTTAGATGAGACTGCTACTAGATTTTGAACGTTTTAAATTATGAGAATTGCCCTTCTGATACTTTTCGAACATACTCAGCTTAGCACATCTCTTTGGAAAGGCAGCCTTAGGCAGATTAGGGGTTAAGAGAATATATTTACGAAATAATGAGAGTCATCCGCGGTAGCTGCGTATTATAAACATGCCGAGGGATGCTGGGAAAGATGACGGAGTTCTTCGTGGAATTTTAACTTGATACTTTTTATTTATCTAAGTGACAGATTAATGGAGGACTCGCTTAATTAAATTAAAGCTTACGTTTTGCAATTGCGATTAAATACTCCAGAGGTTTCCTAACTTTGAAGTACCATTCTGGGAAGTTTTTAACGTTTCATTGCGTTCATCATCCTAATGCTTATTTATTTATTAGCTACTGCCCGCGACTTCGTTCGCGTAAAATTTCTGTTTCCCCGTCTCATCCCGTCGCATCGCATCGTCTGCCCGCATCATCTCGGCTCCTAAGAGTCCTATCGTGATATGAAATAGCCTGTAGGCTTCCTCCAGAATTGACCGTTTTTTTTTTTTTTTTATTCCGACTGGTAGTTCCAGAGGTTATGACGTACAAACAAACAAACTCTTCAGCTTCATTATTACTACTAGCTTCTGCCTACGACTTCGTCTCGTAAAATTTCACCCTCCCCCCATTCACCCTCTTAGGGGTGGAATTTCAAAAAACCCTTTCTTAGTAGATACCTACTCTTCACAAAGAACACACCCTCCAAATTTCATGTCTCTAGGACCAGCGGTTTAGGGTGTGCGTTGATATATATCAGTCAGTCAGTACTTAGAATTTTATTTTAGATACCTAAGTATACAATATACACAATATACATACTTACATAGAGGTTTTTCAACAATGAATACACTTTAAATGGTTTTTGCTCATGTTCCTGTGATTTTCGTGCCACCCATGATCATTTAACAAGAACGGAGCTAGTATGCAGTTGCATTCATTGAACCTTAATCTGATCTGCTGGCCTTTAATAAGGGCCGGACTCAAAAATATGAAAAAAAAAAAGCTGTTCCCAACATTTTGTCCAGTTATGCGAACATAAATGTATAGAGCTTCTGATTTTATTTTCTCGATTTCAGTGTTGGTCTATTAGTAAAAGTTGTTCATTTTCATAGGTAGTACACTCCCTTAAAGTATGTCCCTCGTTTAACTTGACACACTGTATAGACGAACACGAAAGTGGAAGTAGAATTAGGCGGCGATTCTAATGCACTATCTTCAACAACAGTGTTTTATGGGCTTTCATTTGAATTAATTACACTTGCCATTAAAATAACACCCTACACATGAGCGAACACATTACAAGAGCGACATAAATAACTATTACGCGAATTATTGTAACAGTTACACAACGAAATAGTGTGGTTTCGTATCTCAGAGATCATTAACGTACCTAAACTTTGTCAGCCTGAAGCAACATGCGTCTAATTTACAGCCCCAGTGTAATTTGTCATTACTGTCAACGATATCAACGTTTAGAGTTGCTGTTTACAACAATAGTGTAGCATAATCAGCCTATGACGTTCCCACTGCTGGGACACAAGCCTCCTCTCTGTGAGACGGAATGGGCCGTAATCTACCACGCGGGCCTAATGTAGTTTTGTAGATGTCACATGTCTTCGAATTTTTGGTTGTAGGAAATGTTTTCTCACGTTGTTTTCTTTCACCGTTTTGAGAGCAGTGGTGATGAAATAATTTCCAGAAAGTAAAGTCCCTGTCCGAGTTCGAACCTACGACATACAACTCGTAAGTCGCGGCCGTTACGAATGGGCCACCACTGTTATGTTGAGGAAGAGGCTCGTGGCTACACATAATAACAGCCCCACGGGTCGATCAGTTAAGTTAAGCTTGCCCCGGTCGGTTCGTGGATGGGTGAAGATCCATTACATATCGAGAGCCCTCCGTGCCTCAGAGGGCACGTCCTGGCTGTCATTCGTAGATCTTTCGTAAATCTTTGACAGTCGTCAGAAGTCCGAAAGTCTGACCACCAGTCTTTCCAAGAGGTAAGTACCGAGTAACCCAGTAACTGGGTTGTGGAGGTCAGATAGGCAGTCGCTTCATGTAAAATTCTGGCAGTCAGTAGCATCCGGTTAGACTGGAAGCAGTCCTCTACATACCCAGGAAAAGGCTAGGCAGGTGGATTGAGTTGACTAAGAAATAGTTTGTAAAAATGTAGGTAGTTACCCAGTGGAAAGTGGTCAAGCAGATCTTTTAGGACACTTTTACGAGTACACGTCAATATTTTAAAACTAGATGGCGCTGGCATTTCATATCTGGCTGATCTCTTAGAAGAAACGCCGAAACATACTCGGAGGTCATGGTCTCTTTTAAAGCCCAAACATTACATTATTAAGATAAGCGGTGCCCCGCAGTTTTACCCGCATAAGTGTCGATCCCGGAGGAATATCGGGATAAAAAGCATAGCCTATATGTTAATCCAGGATGTCAGCTACCTCCATACAAAATTTTATCAAAATTGGTCCAGCCGTTTGAGCGTGAAGAAGTAACAAACATTTAAACACACAGACACTCACTAAATTTCGCCTTTAATATTACTCTGATTTTATGTGATTAACAATGCAAGGCTATGACTGGAAAGGCCTTTTGATTGGTCAACATACCAAGGGCCTCTAAACTAAAACGAAAAGGTTTGTCTATGTGTTTTGGTTCATACATACGTTCCTTATTTTAACAGTGTGATTAGTGCCCGTCCATCTACAAAGCGTTCTCACTTATTTTACCTCCGACCTAAAAGCAACCTTATTGTAATGAAGTACAGATAACAATGATTTTAACAGACTTGTCTGTGGCAGCAACCCAATAGCAACATTATGTGAATGAAAATAAAGATCACTGTGGTTTGGAGAGTGATGGAAAATCAGAGGAAAAACTACGGTGAACTGACTGTAGTTTATAATTGGTCTACTAGACATACTTTTTATTGTTCTCCTTTGTGCCCAACACATTCATATGTCAATATCGTTATTTGCATGTTTATACTGAAATGTCAGTTTTAGTTGTTGGTTAATTTGAATTGTACACTGTACTGTTGGTGTGCTTATTCTATTAATTAGAACACTTTTATTTTTATACATTGGTATGCATTTAGTTCAGTGGGCAGAAAATTTGTTTTGTTTGATGATAGAGTTTAGTCTGTCTGTGGCTTTATTTGCGGTTCTGTGTTTAAATCAATATTGTTTTTGATTTAGTCGACTAAACAGTTATCATGAAGTAATAGTAACTATTATTTTAGTAGTGCAGGTATTTAATCGAACCTTTAATAGTTCCCGTCATTCTTTTTTAAAAAATTATTGAACAATTACTTATTTACTTACTAATTTAATGATTGCGCCTCTTTTTGTAAATCTCAAATAATTCCTATTTTGGGGCCTAAAATACTGCTTGCATGCACCTGTCGGCACCGCTCGCTTCGCTCGCTCAGTTAGCGGGTGGTTGGTCACAGTTATAACCTAACCTTACTCTTTGGAGGGTGGGTTACTGCAACCAATTCGGCTCATGCGTGGTTCGTTACAGTTCCAACCATACCGTACCCGTGTGGTCAGGACCCTAGCTTAGTTACTGCGACCAACTGTGATAAAAAGCTAGAAAGGTAAAAAGAGGCTCAATCATTAAAAAAAAAGTGTGCATCATTAGAAGCACACATTTTTTTTTGTCGTTGATGATAAATGATTTTATTTTTGTAAGTAGGTTTGCACAAACACTTTTACACATCAATCACAATTTTTTTTTGACTAGATGAGGTCGGTGTTTTCTATCTGACTACTCTAAGAAAGGCCGAAACAAACTCAGTTCATTAATTTAAAAAAGTGTCCATCGTTAGAAGTACAATAAATTTTAAGAGGATCAGTTAAATATTTCCCTTTTAGTACTATGATTAATATCAGTTCATTGTTTATCTGATGCAAGAACACGAGCAGTAAAACGTAAACACGAACAAGAATAATTATAGATGGGATTAAATCCTTGCAACTTGTTAACCAGGTAACTAGTCTTTTTAATTAAAATAAATGTGCCACTCCATTGTATTCCTGCAATCCGGCCACTTTAAATGCTCCATTTTCAAGACACAGGCGGTGTCGGTGTGTGTGCGCAATAAAAACATGTGTGGACAAAGGGCCTAAAAAGATGTTTTCACAAGACACAAGCAATGAGATCACACAGTCTTTTTGATTCGTTATTAATTTCCTCCTCCTCCTCAAGTCGTACTCCTCATTACTGATGGTCGTGATCCTCCCTTGAAAACATCTTTTCCCTGACGATGTTACCCCAAGTAACACAAAATCGATATAATGGAAAGAGTGATGACCAGAATTTTTCTTCTAGCTGCATTAGAGAATTTGAAGGGTTTTAGCAATATCTTGCTTCTGTATAGCAGCATGTTATTAACTTTGTAGTTCCTAAAGCTAAATAATACTCTTTTTCAATCTTTTGTGTAGCTAAAGGTTTTATTTTAGATATAATTTATGCCCCTGTACAGCTTCTAATACAGCTGTAAGCATTTTACAAAAGTGTAAGCCGAATGTAAGCATACATTACGGCTTAGGCTATTAAAAAACATTTAAAATTCTTTAAAACTGCTCCATGGTTTATAACGACCTTTCGCATGGGTCAAAACTGTTTAACGGTGTACATTGCTGTTGTTTTAATGCCAGCTGTTTAAAAGTATTTCATAGTAATATTTTATAGCCTTTATCTATACAAACGTATAATAAGAATTTTAACAAGCAATAAGTCTTATACCGGCATCAAATCCAGCCAATAACCAGCTTTTAACAGTTCGTGTACTCTTGTATTTTTTTATATACGGCAGCATAGCTTAGGAGTCAGTAGGTAGGTATATATACGCGCTTGGTTATGTAAAACTCGCGTTGCCCATACTTGCCTACATTGTCAAGTGGGTAGGAATTTAAGTAATATGTAATTATATACCTACTTTACTCTACGATACTGTATCAAGTCACACTAAAGCGGGAATTGATTTAGCGAAATTAGTCCGTGTAACTTCTATGTTTTGTCGTTCTCTACTTACCTATGTTGGTACAGGTTTTACCAAATCTTAAAACGTTTATAACGAACCCTAAAATGTGTACATTAAAAAATCTATGAACGCTGCTCTAATCAAGCTCTGCTACAGCCTGAACATATTTTTAAATCCTTTTTAATGCTTTTACCAAGCCAAAAGAATTACAAGAAATGTAGAAAATGCCTAAAGTTTTTAATTATGCTTACGCCATTTTGCTTTCTATTTCGATAATATATAAAATTTAATTTTATGGTAAACAATGCTTAGAAAGGATTTCAACCTATGGTAATGATCACAGCCGGTACAAGACAGGATCATAATGACTAAAACTAAAGATTTCTTCGGAAGAGCATATTTTTTTTTAGAATTCCGCATCTTTTTATAGTGTTTTTGTATAAATAGCTCTTTAATTCGAAGGCGCATGAAATATTTGATGCAAATATATACATACTTTCACAGTAAACTGATACTCGCAACCTTAATTCACTCATACAGAACAAAAAACAAGAGTTTAATTACTCTCGTAGCACTTATATTTTTTGTTGAAAGTATCACACGCCATATTCTTTTTTACACACAAGATTTATTAATACTACTTACCAGAAATTTAAAATAACATTTGAAAATGTTTTTATGTTTCCTTTGTAATGGAATAAGCTGTAGAAGAGCCGAATTTAAGATATGCGCACTGCTTTAACCTGTTTTCACAGCCCATTATAATGCGTTTATCATTCCAGTAGACAACCAATATAATGCTGCTAAAATGCCATTCTAATACTTAAGTCTGTATAATTTGGGGCCCAAATTAGCATTACAAGAGCTGTATAGCGGTTTATAATGCCCAATTTTAGACTTCTTACAAAGCTTTAATAATATGCTAATTCTGTTATCCATCAATTATAAAGCTATTTTGTGCTACTTGGGACGCCATCTCTGTCTATTCTTGGCCCAATGAAGCGCATCATGAAATTTCGTGTGAAGTGAAGAGCTTATCTAGTCGGACCATCGCAAAGGGCTGCGACCTCTTGGTCGTTTACCATCCAACTTGCCGGTAACCATCAGTTGTTCGAGGTTATTGCTATCGTTCCTCGCTATATGGCCGTAGAGAGTCTGGTAGTCTTTATTCGAGCTCGCGTAGGATGGACTCGTTGGTGCGGAATGCAGTCCAGGGTATCTGAAGCAACTTCCTCCAACACCACATCTCGAAGACATCACACACTCTCACATCTCGTTATTAATTTAAGCAACTATTATATGGCAAATAACATTAGTGTACCGTTAACATGAAATTGTCGAGCTTATACCGTTCAAGTTGAGCCAAGATTAATTTTCAGCGGTAAGGTTGTTAAAGGGAAATATTTTTATTTAACATAACCAGGGTAAACGAAAATGTTATCAGCCTAGGGTAATTTAGGAACAGTCACATGTCAGTTCTGCATTCCCGTTTTCCGTAGTGATGGCAGCTAGAAGTAGTGCCCTAACGGAATGGTTACCGAGAAACGGTACACTGAAAGAAATAAGCAGTAATAAAAATGAAAAAACATTGATCTGAACTGCTTTAAACAGTTCCATATGAGCCTAACGTTCAAAACAGTATTTTTTACTGATCCGAAAACAGTTAAAGCTTGAGGCAAAATGTTACCATGATGACAGTAAACTTTAACGTTTTAAGTAGCTAAAAGGTCACAAAATTAACTGTTTTATTCATTTGATGTTATCGTTCAAACCATTGAAATTTACTAACATTACAGTAATATTGGTCTTGCTTTTTTTGTTGTTTTTTTTTCAGTAAATAGTATGTTTAAAAAATACTGTTATTCAGCTCCATCCGGTTAGACTGGAAGCCGACCCCAACATAGTTGGGAAAAGGCTAGGCAGATGATGAGTATGTTCAATCATTAAAAGTTACTGTTATGTCTTTTACTGTTTGACAAACATTTCTTCGTAAATAAAGTCAGTAAGTCTTAATGGAACGGCTTGTGATAGGAGTAAACTGGTAGAAATCGTCACGTAAAGAAAAAACGTTATGCCTCCATTTGACTTTTTATTATATATATTAGAAAGAGACAGAGAGAGGATGCTGAAGCCAAAAGAGAGGTCAAAATAAAAATCCAAGAGGGCGAAATTTTTTAAATTATTCGTCTTTTTAAAATTTCCGCAGCCGCCATCTTGGATTTTCATTTTGAACTTCGTTCCTGCTGGGGGTCCCCCGACCCCACACGTTTCTTTATATTTTTTTTTTCTCTCTTTATTAAGGAGCTTTGTCACAATACTGACTATGTCGCTCCATCATAGCCAAATTTTGAATTTAAAATTAACTTATATGATTGTAATATATTTTGTACAGAGTTTTAGCCTCATCCGACATAGGCTTAGCTAAAACACTATTTAAAGTACCAATTCCAAACATATTTTGGGTATTAAAAACCTTTCTCCTGAGGCGTTCGCCCCGCTCACACTCGGTCAAGATATGATGTACGTCCTCGATTATTCCACATTTTTCGCAATTAGGTGAAGGTGTGATACCCATAAGGAACGTAAACTTCCTCGATGGGATGTGACCGGATCGAAGTCTCATGGCAGTAACAGTATCTTTTCTATTGAGAGAACAGTTATCTATCCAGGGAATGATTAGAGGCTCAGGCTGAATGGTGTTGTACCAAATACCTTTTTCTCTTGATCTCACATCATGATATTCTTTCCACAATTTATGACAGTATTTTTTAACCATAAAGAAGTTTCTTTATATTATCACTACAAAAGTCTTCAGAGAATGATATAAAAATACAATGTGGTGACCACAATACGATAATAAATGAAATCGATGGCGGTAATAGTGTCTATAACCTGTTTTTCATGTCCTGTATGTTCAATCCTATATCTATTACATCACCTGCGTTGCCTGTAGTTATAACCACACATAGGGTAGCCCTGGCCGTTATAAGGGTCGATTCCATTAACGGCTCTGGTTCAACGTGTCACCTAATTGAATTCCTTGCACGGGTTATTGCGGCCTTTGCCGTGATTAAGACGTTTTGCGCGTAAATTGCTTGTTTATTCGCCTATTGTCGGACCGAGGGTCACCCTGGTTGATTAATGTTTTTGCTATAATTATACATAGTTAATTACTTATACCCTTACTAATAAACGTTGTATAGCGTCTGTATTGTTACAAAACGCTTTGTCTTCTTCTTTCGAAAGTCAAATTACTGACGACTGAAAGAGACAAATCGGTGTGTAACTATTCATGTGATAAATAATACGTTTATAAGTAAGGGGGATAATTACTGAACTGTGAGTTTACAAACTCTACATTTATTCATTAAACCTGACGAAACGTCCAAGTTGGCCTTAGTGTTTGTGTTAAGATTGTTTTTTTTTTATGAACACCTAGCTGCGCCCCGGGGTTTCACCCGCATAAGAGTCGATGCCGTGGGAATATCGGTATAAAAAGTAGCCTGTATGTTAATCCAGAGTGTCAGTTAGCTCCATACAAAATTTTATCAAAATTGGTCCAGGCGTTTGAACGTAAAGAAATAACAAACATATAAACATGCACACACTCACAAACTTTGGCCTTTATAATTATTTTTTGTGATATTGAATCTCTAAGATATACAACAACGATGATCATTTTGAGGATATCAAATACCTAGGTACAAATAACTAGCTCAATATGTTCCTAACCAAAGCGAACATGTAACATCTGATATTCCTGTAATATTCTAGATTTATATTAGAATATGCTTTCACCTGTCGCCTCAAGCCGAAATTGTTCTTATTTTATTACAAGACTAGCTTCTGCCCGCGACTTCGTCCGCGTGAAATTTCACCCTCCCCCATTCACCCTCTTACTAGTGGAATTTCGTAAAACCCTTTCTTAGTGGATATCTATATACACTTCACAAAGAACACACTCTCCAAATTTAATGTCTCTATGACCAGCGGTTTAGGCTGTGCATTGATATAATCAGTCAGACAGGATCACAGGACTTTGAATTTTTTATTAGATTATAAAAGTAAACCTAAATACCTACCTAATAAAAAAAAAACTCAATAACAGAAAATAAAATACCTACCTACCTAAATAAACCTATTTCTGATGAAAACTAATCTAAACTCAATAAATAAGCAAAATCCCTAAAAACTAATATCTATACGAATGACTAATCCTACCTAACAGTTTTTTAAAATAACCTACGGTCACTACGTACACTATCAAATATACTACCCATACTTTAAAATTAAAATCTATACCTACGACTTATAAAAATAAACCTAAATAACTCTACCTTAAAGTGTACTTAGTTAAAACTAAGAGGATTAAAAAGGTCGCACAGAAAAGCACGGTTTAGAATTGCAAGTAGCAGTTAAAACATACAATTTATAGAATGCTAATAAGAACGAACGCTCGCCACTCGACACGTCCGCTCAAAAAATGTATGATGCGCGTGCTCAGACTCCGGTGCAAGCCAAATTCAACCTTCAGCACTACATTTACAGTGCGGGTGACATAACCTACGACAAATAATCGGATCTAGGGATCGAACCGCAAAATTAAGTTTGTTTTTTATTATATATACTTTTCCGGGATAAAAAGTACAAAGTGTGGTGCCGAGGATATTATACCAAGTTTCATCGTAATCGGAGTGGTACTTTTTGCGTGATGCCTGAACAAACAGACAGAGAGACAGACAGACAAAAAATTTTTTTAATCACATTTTTGGGTTTGGTGTCGGTCTAGTCACACCCCCTTTTTTTTTTTTTTTTTTAAGGATGGGAAATCATCAAATGACCCCTCCCGCTCTGGGTGGAGCGGAAGGGAGTGTCACACTCTTACTGACTAAAACCCATCCGTGTTCCTTCCTTAGCCCTGTATGTTCCAGGGCAGCGGTAACCCTTTCGGACAATCCCGCTGCCCCGGCAGGCTTAGGCCCTGACGGGCCCCTCCTTACATGCTGGCATCTGTTTGAGGCGCGCGTGGAACACATACGCGCCGTCCAGCACGGGCCTGGTCCTGATCGGACGGCGAGCTACCCATTACTCGCCATCCGCAGGCCCGCGCCTACGGTGGCCGGGAGTCGTCACGCGGCTCCCGACGCCCGGGGCGTCTACCGCGGCGGCTGGGACGGGCGGCTCTCTCCGTAGTCACACCCCCTGCCATTTATTTTTTTGATATTTTCAATGTACAGAATTTTCACTTCTACAGATTTATTATAAGTATAGACAACAAAAGAAATTCAAATAAACTATTTAAAGACTAAAAGTCGCGCCGATAAGCACGGTTTGTTAATATCAATTATTGTCTGTCAATAAGGTCCAACGCTCTAGTCTGAACGCATCAACAGCCAAATATTGAATGAAGCACGCGCTTTTTTTTTTTTTTGTGACATGACAACTCGCTGTTTTTTGCACCTCGCTAAGGGAGCATTCAAGTATTACGTAACGCAATTTTTGAAGATTTTAGACTCCCCCTCTCCCCCTTGTAACCCCCCTCTCTAAACGTTACGTAACACTCAAGTGACCATTTTTACCCTAAAGGCGCTAAAAGTTATGTTATAGTTTTTGTCATTGGTATAGTTTTAATTGCTTTTGCGGTAATCATACTAAATAAAACAGAGATTATAATATAAACGAAAAGGTTTGCCAACTTGTGAGAACAAATGAAAAATGATGACCAGACTATAATACAATCGAGGGATTCCCCGTAAAACGTAAACGAAAAGGGTTGCCAATTTGGGAGTTTTAATTCCCTAAATTTTTATTTAAAAAAGAAACAATGTTACGTAACGTCTTGTAAGAAAGACCCCCTCCCGCCCCTGTAACGCATCGTAACGTTTTACGAGACCCCCCCTCCCCCAAATTGCGTTACGTAATACTTGAATGCTCCTTAAGGTTGCCTTTCTGCTTAACCGGACATCGGACCTCCCGCCTTTTTATACCCTACCGCCACGACGCGCGTCGAGCGCGGCAACCGTTACACAAAAATAATCCTTATGGCATGATTCAGTATTCACGCGCGACGGCGCGATGGCTTATTAGCGTATTTCATGTTTAAGTTTGGTGTTTCTGTACCGATTACTATGATTCTTTTTTTATTGAATAGGTAATAATATTAACTTCTTTTAATTAGGGATGAGTGAGAGTATTATAAACGTAAGAGTAAACAAATATAATCAGAAAGCTCCGAACTGCTAAGCTATCGGGAGTTACACGTGTTATTGTGAGTCAACCATAAAAGATAGACATATGCTGTTGTGGGATATTTTTTAGATAATTTTATGTTGAACATTTCCGTCATAAATGGTTTCTATGTAGCTTTAACCATTAAGGCTGCACACGCGACGGAAGCTTAAAAAATGGAGCAACTTCTCCCGTTTTCCCAACATTTCCTTTCACTGCTCTGCTCCTATTCATTGTAGCGTGATGAAAAGTACACTATAACCTTCCCAGGAGTATGCAGAATAATTGTACCAAGTTTCGTTAAAATCCGTCGAGTAGTTTTTGTTTCTATAAGGAACATAGAGACAGACAGACAGACAGACAGACAGACAACAATTTTACTGATTGCATTTTTGGCATCAGTATCGATCACTTATTACCCCCTGATAGTTATTTTGAAAATATATATCATGTACAGAATTGACCTCTCTACAGATTTATTGTAAGTATATAGATAGATAAAAGAATTCTGTTCTATGTTAGATATCAAGTTACTCGTCAGACACTTCATTTTATATTTTATTTGTATAGATAAATAATCTATACAAATAGAATAAAATGTAGTGTCTCTTGTGATGTCAAAATAACAGCTTTTTGCTATAAGTATGCGTATGAAAGTATATACGGTACCGATAACAAAAAAGTTTTTTTTTAATTTTTGTTTGTCTGTATGCTCCGGCTAATGTCCCAAATGGCTGGGCCGATTTTGACGGGACTTTCACTGGCAGATAGCTGATGCTAGTAAGAAGGGTAAGAAGTTGAGTTTACCCTTGTTTCAAAACCAGGCGAAACAAAACAAAACTATCTAATAATCGAATCTTTCGAAATACACTCAATTGAAAATCTGCCAGTTTCTTACCAACCACAACAACTGCCAAATCTTTTAGCATATCTAATACTTGAAACTCGGTCGCATGTTCGAGTTGTCTTGGCAAGCGGGTCACAGTTCGAAGGTAAGCCTGCACTGGATGTTGGCTCGCCAACTTTGTTTACCACAATTAACTGCCGAGAATTCGTGATCTCTTTGGTTCTTACTATGGGAGAAAGTTGGTTTCCTGTTGCTGTTGGCCATTTTGTTTAGCAAACTGCGTGGATGAACTGCATCATCCAAAAAAAATAAAAACTATAGGTAGTTAGGTACGGTCGAACAAGCTATTTGGTATACAGGCAGCTAACTTGCAACTACTTTTAAACAATGGTGTGAGTGTGCTGAGTAGTCAATTATTTTACACCACTCTATTAAGAATGCCATAAGCTGAAAAAGTTTTAACGCACAAAATAAAACTAAATATTGGCAGTCTAGTGGAAAGATTAATATTTTTGTCTGTATACCAAATAGCTTGTTCGACTGTACATTCAAGACCTGGAGTGGAGACCGCGTATCGGCAAGCGTAGTGTGGGAAGTCCCTCAGCTAGATGGACCGACTGGATTCGCAAGGCGGAAGACAGGTTGTTGTTGAGCAGCCTATGAGAGAGAGAGAGCCTGGGAGAGGCCTATGTCCAGCAGTGGGGGTGCAAATAGATATAGTAAAACACTCTCTACGTTTTGTTTACCGTGTACGACCTAATTGCATTACATTGCAGTTTCATGTAAACGTAGAAACTGCAAGCCAATTAGTGCCAATTCCATCATAACAAAAATACAGAGTGCAAAGCGAGTTCGCAATGAGATATACTAGTAAAAACTGATAGTTCCTACGTAGTTGTTTGGCGACCGGCCAAAGTAAGTTCTCGGTGGGCGAGAGGTGCATTCCAACCTGGCCACCACTAATGATACCGGTTTAGGGGAAACGTACAACGTGCGGGAAATCGCGCCGCGGCAAATTGTGTTATGTGTTTGTCTTGCATGGTCAGTTAGGCGATTTGGCAGCTGTAAATGTGATACGCTGTGGATTACGGCCCAGTCCCTATCACCGAGAGGAGGCCTCTGTCCCAGCAGTGGGAACGTTATAAGCTGATTATGCTACACTATATACTGAGCGACCGTGCGTAATCTAGCGAAATTAGTAAGGAAGACGCTCCAGTAGTTTAAAATTCGATTTATTCCGGTCTGACCCCCTTAGTCCGCCCCCTCCACCCCCCTCCTCGTTCCCCTGCTAGTTCTTCTTCTGTTTTGAAATCTTTCTTATCCAATTTTATCTAGGTTTCTCTTTATGACAGGTAAGTACAGTCAAGAGAAAATAAACGTTTCTTGTAGAAACTGAGTGAAATTATTCCTTAATGCAGCCCTTTATACCACATCGCATTTAGCTTTAGTCGATTTCGCATTAATTACGAACTTTCTGAGTTAATCAGAGTATTTTAAATGAAAAGCAAAAGAAAAAAAGGAGCAAAAGACTTCTCTTTTGCTTTTTTCAGAAGAGACAGAATTTAATGTAAGTCAAACGGCATGGGCGGCTGTCTTCTCTTCTGCTTCTTCTGTCAGCGATAATGATGATGGAAAAGGCAAAAAATATTAGATTGACATAATGTGCTACCAAAAAGCTCATGTTAATCTTGTTGACAGTCGTACGACATACGAAACGCTTTGAAAGCGGTTGTCACTTGCCCACTGCTATAAGTTATTGGAGTTTTGAAAACAGTACATAAAAACTAAATTCGTTTTGTTGGTCTAGTGGTCGAGCGCTACTGCTCAACATCCTGGGTTCAATTACCAATTCGTGGAAAGTGTTATTGAGTTTTTCTATCCGGAATTTCCCAGTAGCAGCCCCGAATCTGTTGATGGCAAAAGGGGGCGTTACATGGGACTTAAACATACGAGTAACTGGCGAAATGTGGTTTATTTATTTGTTTAATACTTCGAGCACAGAAATGTACAGAGCCATATTTAATGGGATAGGAATGCCACGTGGTTGTACTATAGGTACAACTATGCCTAACCCTTCGGCGAATACATGCGTGATGTTGTAATCAGGGAAGTTTGAAGAGAGGGAGAGTGCGAAAGAGAACCCTCTACATCAAACGGACTTTTTGAAGTGAAAACTTCTTTAGGCGCGTTGGACATTTTTTGCCACTGTTTCCGTAACCGACACGCTTCGGATGTGTTCGGCTGTCCTTGGGATGTACTCGGTTTTAATGTTTCGATATGTCAGTGAATGACGGCAAAGTATTCTGTTTGTGTTTTGTTTTCACTTCTGTGGGCACTCCCGGAGTGTTTTTCTTTTGTTTTTTTTTTTTCGGGGAATCCTTCAAAAGGCGCCCGGTCTTTGGGGATAAAACCAGGGAGTGTGGGATTTTTACCTCAATAAAACCACTCCGGTGGTCACCATCTGCACATGGAAGGGGGGCACCGTTACTTCTCAAAAGACCAATCTGGAGACCCCTCTGTGCAACGCCTGTTAGGACACAAATCTGGGGAGATTTTAAAGGGATCTCTCCGAAACCTGATTGTGCAAGTGTGCAAGGCAGCACATGACCCCTGTGCGCCGTCACTCAGTTGGCCGACAGAGCCGACAGTAAATGGCCAGCTAACTAACTTCCAACAACTTTGTTGGAGTATTGAAAACATTATAATAAAAAAAAAAAATCGAGAACCTCCTCAATTTTTTCGTCGGTTAAAAAACTGCTCGCATCAAGTTGCTATAACCCAATGCCCGCTGCTCCTAAACAGTGTGACTAGCAAGACAAAACATTGCAGCAAATGGCTGCATTATTGTTTGTTAAAAATTTATTCGCTATAAAATTGGATAAATTGTTTGTTAAATACTTTAATATATTGCCGGATTTATTGGGAGCGATATATTGTACATTAGCTGTAACTTTTCTTGAAATGGGTCATTCGTTTTAAGACTTAAACGTGCTTTTAACTTTCGTTTTGATGGTTTAACAGTATTTTTTACATTTGTTTCTTCCTTATCTGGTCGATTGACAAGGTTCATTTTGTAGTTACTAGTTTAAAGACGACGAGATGATGATAATGATGAGATGGCGTATTCACGTTGAATATGTTGTTTTGATTGTTTTTAAAAAAGATTTGACGAGAGGAAAACATTAACAGTTTTATTCATAACTGGCTGCGCCCCACAGTTTCTCATAAGTCGTGATTCTGTGGGAATATCGGAATAAAAATTATCCTATGTCTTAATCCAGGTCATGGCTCATGGTATACCCATGTGCAAAATTTACAAGCTTACAAAAAATCAAATCTTTTCTCTTTATAATATTAGTTTAGAGAAGGCTACGTTTGCGTTCTAAGTTACATAATTTAAAGCATGTTTTCTATTTACAGCGTTTGTCTGAGATAGGCCCCAAAACTGACGTGACTTTTATAAAACCTTCTCCTCAAAGGAACACTTAAACCAAACTTCAGACAGACCTGTGAAAAGTCAAGTCAACAATGTCCCCAGACAAAAATACGCTGACAACATAATTTAATCTGCAAAATTCCGCCTGCAATAAAGCAAATGACTCGAAAGTTTTGTCGCTTGCTTGTATCGTCCGCAGCGAGAGCGCAAAATATGTAGGTACAGAAGGTCGGCTCTGGGGGCCTACTCTAGAAGTCCGTCAACGAAGATACGGACCAGTCCGATAGTAATTCGAAACTTTATAGTGAACCCCACATCCGATTAATTCACTTTTTCGGACGAGAATTCTAACGCAATCACTCTCTTAAAAGAATTTGTAAGACATTTATCAGTATTAAGAAGGTTTCAACTTTATGCCTCACCAGTTTTTCCAATAATAATTGTTTGAATAACGTTATTGAATTGTGATTTAAAAATTACTCGCGTACTGAGGGCTCTTTAAAAATTTGTAGGTATGTAAATAGTTTAATTTTTTTTTTCTACTATATTTTCTGTTTTTACCCGTGAGAACCTGTAATTGGCTTTATGTCTCATATACTATTGTTATCCTTCTGTTATAGCTGTTGGTTCTCCAATAAATAAATCAATAAATAATCACTTTTTTTTGTAATATAACTACAAATATACGGTTTTCGGATTTTTTCCTTAACTTGTTTTACATGAAATTGATTCTTGGAAAATTTCATGATTCTAGGTCAACGGGAAGTACCCTATAGGTTTTGATTACGATATTGGTCCCATGGAGAAAGTTGTTCAGTTTGATGATCTACCTTAAATTTGGTGGTCTTTCAAAACTAATCCTGTATAAAAAGTTATCTAACTCATTTAAAGAACTTCCCATCCCCACGCTTAAGAAAAAGCTGACAAGTTGGTTATTGCTAAGACATTTGTGAATACCTACATGGAATATTGTAAAAATCTACGATGGTTGTTTAAGAATGACATTTGAATATTTGTACACCATGTTATATTGGTAAAGTGAAAAAAAAAAACTTTAAACAAATAACACCATACTATGTAAAACTTCATTCTTACAAAATAAATTCTAATTCTAAAATTCTAATTCTTGTATGCGTCTGCGTGTTATCGTTGTATCTAGGCGAACTTCTGTATTTATCTATTTTGTGGCAAGGGGGTTAAACCGATTATATCCTGCGGCAGGAACTCGATAAAGAGATTGTAAGTGGGGCGAAGTACAGTGTACAGAACAGTAGCGTAACTAGCCCGTATTTGTGATTTATCTTCGCTTGGTTTGATCGTAAGGTCGTGTTTTAAAACAGGATGAATTGAGAAGTAGCGAATTGGCCGTTTCCAAGTGACAAAATTTTGCATTGTAGACTTCTGTAGATAAAATATCGTGTGTACTAGAGAAACATAATACTTATTTGAGTCTAGATCACGCGTTTCCACCATCATTCGAAGTTCTGCTACTTCTTACGTAATTTATATAGAGTCAGTCAGAATTAGGCTAAGAATTTGGAACCTTCACTAATACCATCAGCTCCCTTCAAATAGCAGGTAACAGGACACGCTGGACAGGATATTAAGTGCACCATTGATTGTGGGTCAGCACCACATCTACACTCCAGGGCGGAGTCATCTGTGAATTTCCACCTGAGCAAATTTTCCTTGCTTCAGCCTGTCTGGGTTCGGAGTTAATTTAAAGACTTCCAGGTTACCCAAGGCAACTTGAGTCCAGGTAGGAGATTTTCATCAGGCGGTACGAATGGGTTCTACTGTTTCATCAATTTACAGTGCCCGCTTAATTTCTGCGGCCAAATTACGTATTTTCTATGAAAACTTTCAAAAACATCTGACTTTGCTTGAATATTAAGTAGGCGAGTTTGGCCTGATTTTACAGCGGTATTTTGAAGTGAGTTACAGCACTTTATGATTATTCAAACTATTTTATTGATAGCTAGGGATTTGTGAGTATTTATAGGCAGTATATGTCGAGGTTGAAATATGAATTAGGGAGATTAAAATGAAGCATTGTCTTTAGTTATAAAAGTTGTACATTCGTGCGGTGTACCATTTATCGTTTTACAGCATCAGGGGTACTGTTATCAGTTTAGATTCTACCGAGCCCCCAGGGTGTCAGCTACCTCCATAAAAATTTTAAACAAGTCTAGCCGTTTGAGCGAGAAGAAGTAACAAACATATAAACACACACACACAAACTTTCGCCTTTACAATATTAGTGTGATAAACGTTAAATTAATTTAAAACCTAACACAATTACCCATTTCCATATTAAGTACGTGCGTAAAAGGTAAAAATGTTTTCATCCCATATAAATAATTAGCATCCCTAATCCCGGGAATTCAAATAAAAAGTACAAAGACACAAAATTTAATTACTGCTCCGCCATATTTTATTTTACTGTCATCAATTTAATTAGAAGGAAAAAACGAGCAAACTCAATTACTAGCAGTACAGTCGTAGGTATACATAAAGGGAGTATTCCAAACACGTCACAAATACAGGGATGACGATTTTTAAAGTGTAAATTTCTTTAGAGGCGTTGGGCATTTTTCGAGAAGGGAAAAAACCATTGAACTCGCGACACTGTTACCGACATCGCGCTACATTCGGATGTGTTCGGCTGTCCTCGGGATGTACTCGATTTTAATGTATATTTCCGATATATCAGTTCAGTGAGTGATGGCAAAGTATACTGTTTGTGTTTTGTTTAAATGACGATTCAAAAAATGTCCTCGAACCAAAAATTCGAAGACATGACAACTCTAAGAAATATTTGTTTGCAAATACTGCAAAAAATATTTGAAAAAGTGTATTAAATAAGATTAAAAAAATGCCGTACTATAAACGTTTTAAAATAACTGCTGGACAAACAGGACACCACAATGACGTCACGACTGTGCAACTTCACACAAACCTCATACGTTGTCCGAATAATCCCTTCCAACATTTTACTACGCCTTCTTTGAAATTACAATTATTTGTTGAAACAAATAAAAATAAATTTTTTATTTGCGACACGCACAGGAAATACACACAATTTTTTTTTTCTTTACTTAAACTTTAATTTCGGAAGTCGATATATTGGGATCTGTATTTTAGTTTTAGTTTATTGCCACTGACTTTCGAAATTAAATTTATTTCATAATTTTGAGTTAAGAGTAATTTCTTTTTGAAGTCGATTTAATTTTTTTAAATTACTTTTTTATTTCGTAATTTTTAGTTTAAGTAAAAACTGGAATATTTTTTTGTAGGTAATAGTTTTGTTGTAAATATTGCACTGGAATTTGACCAAGGTTTTGAGATTTTTTCCCTTTGACACTACACCCGTAGCTCGTATCAATAAGCCAGGCCACCACACTTACACGTATTAGTCCATATCTTGAAAATTACTAAATCGATTTTGTTGAAACTTGCACTGTTCCCTAAGTTGATGTCAAATGCAAGCCAATAAAAAAAACGGTCACGTTGCAAGTTGCAAGTTGCGGAACAAAATCATGAAGACAATAAAAAATCAAATAAAAAAAGAACATTGAAATTGTTCTTTGAACATTTCTAATATTAGCCATCATTCCTTTTCGCACACCCAGGGCGAAATATCTGCATTTCTTCGGTACAGTGGTGAACAATGCGCTGGTGGGCGGTACGTGATCCGGATTAAACCGGTAAATTGCGTTAAACCCCCCCACTGTTCGACGCCGATAGAGAGCTATGAGTGCCATGGCTTTTGAGCTCAAATTGCTCACTCCACTGCGCGATTGTACATGTACTATCAGGCTCAATAAGACGTTACTTCGAGTTTCTGAAAAGTCATTAAACATGACGTGTATTTGGGAGTTATTTTTTCGCGTGAATTCTACCATGATTTTAATGTATAAAAGAGCAGTGTGTTACGAATTGAATATTTTTCTTTAAAAACCATTTTTGTGATAAGAAATTATAAATGCCCTGGTGAAATTTCGTGTCACTGTTCAGCATATTTGAATCACTTCAGATGATTAGACCTGAAGCTTTTTACTGATTTTTACAAATTATAAAGCACACTGCTTTAAATTTCAGAGATCTGTTTTGTATTTTTATCTTTTTATCTGTGACAAATAAACTATTTTTTTTTTGTTTAGGTGAGTTTTATAATTTGTATAAACTAACGATTTCTCATATCAAAGATTCATCATGTAGGTTGCCTAAGATCCATCATGGGTCTAGTTTATGGATCTTTTGAAAAAAAAAAAATCTCACTAGATCCATTATGGATCTGGCCAATGGATCTTCTGAGAAAAAAAATATCTCAGTAGATCCACATCTTCAAAACAGGATCCAATGAGAAAACAATTGTCACTAGATCCATCATGGATCTGGCCAATGGATCTTTTAGATTGAACGACGAAAAGCTACTTGAAAAGAAATATACGATTACGACTATTGGAATAAAATGGTAAAGTCACGAAAATATTAATTCAATAGAAGCCTGGACTTGTACAGCTCTCTATATCTTTGTAGAAAAAAAAACCCATCAGTTATTGGAACGAAGTTCTTTAACGGAGCTTGCGGTAGGATTAAACTGGTAGAAATCGGCACATAACGAAAAAGCGTTATGCTCCATGCGACTTTTTATTACAAAAAGTTTTTGTCAAAGAGAGAGTGAGAGAGAGAGGGAG
Source organism: Gortyna flavago (assembly GCA_963669345.1). Classification (NCBI taxonomy): domain Eukaryota; kingdom Metazoa; phylum Arthropoda; class Insecta; order Lepidoptera; family Noctuidae; genus Gortyna; species Gortyna flavago. Next base: position 3,924,994 of record OY770132.1, read on the forward strand.
ATAATTTTCATGGTGTTCGCGGGTGCAGAAGCCGATAGTGAGGTCAAAATAAAAATCCAAGATGGCGGCTGCGAATATTTTCAAATTTTCGCAGCTTGTCGTCTTCCTGCCGGAGATCCCCCGACCCCACCACCCGTTTTTTTATTAGTATCTATCTATACTTACTAATAAGCTGAAGAGTTTGTTTGTTTGAAAGCGGTAATCTCTGGAAGTTTATTTAGATTTAAAAAAAAATTTTTGTATATGATAGCCCACTAGCCCAATTCACGCTATGATTCTCAGGAGCTGAACAAAAAGAAAAAAAACCAGCGCGTGGGCAAGAAATTTCACGCCGATCGTGATCGTGATCACTACAGTCCTATTAATTTGTTTGTAGATTTATTCAAAGTAGGTAGCTCTGAATTTTGTCTTATTACTTTTATGATATTTAGTATATTTTGTTTATGTTTTTTGAGTTGAATACTTGGCCTTGTCAATTAGTTGTTACTTACAAAAAAACTTAATGTTAATAAATCACACCTTCACAGGGGGTAGGCAGAAACTACAGTTTTTAAAGTAGGTATAAAGATAGTCGTTGATTTGAAGTACCTAATCATGCATTTGGTTTCGAAGATGGTACGGCTTTTTAAATATTTTGCTTTATGATAGGAAAACTTAATAAATCGTTTGAAATAATAATAATAAGAATAATATCCTTGGACATTTCACACAACGCCATACAGTACCAAGCTAAGCAACCTAATGCTTGTGTTATGGTAACGAGATGGCTGATAAACTACTTATTTTTTTTTTGTATATACATGCATATTATAGATAAAACACCCAGACCCAGAACAAATACTTGTAGGTCGTACAAATATTTGTTCCGTGCTCGAACCGAACCCGCGACATGCTGCGCAGCAGTTAATCGCTCAACCACTGCGCCAAACGTGTCAAAATCTATAAAATAATAAATCCTTTATTATTTTCCGTATTACTTACGTTTTTACTCCAGTGCATATTTCGGGTAAGCATGTCCAAACTGTTCAAGTAGTTCATAATAATGACACCTGACGGTCGAGCATAAAACACAAAAGATGTGCTCTTTACAAAGAAGACAAAACAAAAGAAAATAATGTTTAATTGCGGTAATAATAAAGCAGAGAAAGAACTAAACACAAAAAAGAACAAGTTGAAAAAAAAACCCGAAGAAATAAAAAACTAGATATTTATCAGGAATACGAAGACCTTTAAAAAAAAAAATCTAGCTCTATCTATGCAACCAGAAGGCGGATACTTGAATCGTTGCACAATGCGAAGTGGCTGCTACCGCGTGTGCCAAGCTGTCGACATGACAGTGTGATCTATTGTGTGCTAGTGACAACCTCACCGACGTGGTAAAGCCAGCTACAAACATTGCCGAACCACTCAGCAATCCTTTCTTAAACTTAAATATTAAACTTATAAAAATACGAACCACAACAGGTCCAAACAAGACATTACGCACAATAAAATTTTCCAAAAATATGATCATATTAAAGGTTTCAGGAAGAGGCTCGTTTGTTTTAACAGGAGCTGCCGGACCCCTATAGAGACGTGACTACCTCATCGAGCAATAAATCAAATCGATACAATCGAAAGAGTCGAGGAATTCGATTTATACTCTAATTTATAGAGAGATTAGTTTATCTGATGAAGGAGGTGAATAGAATAATAATGAGGGGGTGCAAATAGCTTAGCTATCCTGAAATTATACATTCGTTGGCTAAATGATAAATGATTTTATTTCTGTAAGTAGGTTTTTTCAAACACACTAGGTAGGTATTTTTTTTTAACTAGAAGGGATCCAGGGGTGTGGGGGTATTCAGGGGATCAGACTGATAAGAAAGTACGAAACAAACTCAGAGGTCAGATCATGTAAAGACCATGTAGATTGGAGGCAGTAATGGTCTTTTAAGGAAAGAACCACACAGACGGAGTGGACCTGACAAGTCAGTGCACGCATTTGTCAGTAAACGTGCAGCTCAATTTGTAAACAAATAACAAAACTGTTTTGATTGGTTTGTAAAAATAACAAAAAACCGATGAATACGCGTAACTAAAGTTTTATTAACTTCGTAAATTAAAATCAGTAGCGGCTCGCCCCCTATTACATGGGACTTAAACTTAACTAGCAATATGTGGGTGTAATATTAGGTATGGTTGCCGCCAGCACACCGCCAGATAACAAAAATATAAAAGTCATTGATGTGACTTGTACCACAAAGTCCAAACTTATTCGATAGATATCGCTCGTCGTACAAAACTGTCGCTAATACTGCTTCGGTCAAGTGTCATATTAGCGTCAAGGACGCCCCTTACCGCGATACGTTTGTGTTGATCATGTTAGCGACACTGCTTTTATTTTTTTTTCGTAGGTATCGTTTTGAAATATTGGAAAACATTGGTGTCAACGACTTATAATTTTTTTGTTACCTGGCGGCAACCATAGTTTTCCTTAGGCTCACCGTTCAGCGTGAATACAGGCATGATCTTATGTTAGAAATGTATGTACCTATGTCATTATATTAAAATTGACTAGCTGAAACTCACAATATCCTTAGTTTTCAGATATTTATGTTGATGTTTATTTAATTTGCGTGTGTAAGCCGACGACATTATCAAAAAACCTTTACATTTAAACTGAACGTTTTATGTTCACTTTACCAAAAACCACATTAATAACAGATTACCTAACTAACTGACTAACCACAAGTACTAAATATCTAAACAAAAATAGCTCTAGCTATTTAACTATCCATTCAAGTCATGCTCGGCCATAGAAACTAACTACACACGTCCAGAGCCGTCCACTTTCAATGGACAATCTCATTAACACCATCATCAACTAGCTAATGGGTTTGAGTCTATCCCGTCATAATATCCGTCCCCTATAATATCCCGTCGTGTGAACCCGGCGGAGCGTGGTCAACAGATAGTGTGACCTTACCCTTAGCATTTCAATTGTTTCTTGCTGACCAACCGTCCGCGTCATTCGTTCGTAAATTATTATACTGTGGCGTTTTAGAAATGGCCCTTTTTTGGGTATGGCTTGTGTTTAAAATCGACTTTTTGTTGTGAAGATTTAGGAGGATTATTTCTGGAGGGGTATGTAAGTTTTTGTTGGCGTTTGTAGTATTTGCCTTTGCAGCCAAGTGACAAAACATTAGATGTAAGAATTATTGCTTGTTTTTTTTTACGTTACGAGTATGATTACTGCTTCGATAAACAAGGCTTTCATATAAAATGTAAAGCTACCAACATATGTATTATCTCATGAATTTTTAAATCTACCTACGTTTGACTGAAGGCCAGGTCAAAAAAAAAATTCCTGCAGTCAACACGCTGCGTAGCAACCACGTAGCTCGTAGCACGTAGCGACTACGCGTAGCCCCACATCACGGCTCAAAGAGATTAGCGGTCCGATTTTATTACATCCAAAAAGTTCAAAATTCCCTTTAAAGAAGCGTACCCACTGGGCCGTCCCGGTTTTAAAACGTGACGGTTTTATGTTGCATCTCACGTTCTTTTGGCAGCCGGTGTCGCGCTCTAAACTTTGTCACTTTTTAAAGTAAGTACCAGAGTTTCATTCCAGACAGCCCGTGATTTTATTACCGCGAAAGTGTCGTGCGAACGAGACTTCGAGAACTTTCTGAAGGGCATTTGAATGTTAATTGCGAGATCCTGGGTTGTGACGATAACGGTACGCTACCGTTCAAAGAGGGATTCGTTTTAGTTATTGAACGATGATTTAGTTCAACAATTTTTGTTAATGTTATTATGTGTAGCTGCCTATCTTTATGAGCGTCATAATAAAATAAATTAGACTTTATTACAACTTTTTACCCTTCAATAATTGAGAGCAGTGGTAGCTCAGTGGCCTCGGCCATGACTTACGTTGTCTTGGTATTCAGCTGCATCCGGTTAGACTGAAAGCCGACCCCGACATAGTTAGGAAAAGGCTAGGCAGATGATGATGATGACATCTAAAAGGGAAAGTTCCCCATCCAACAATAAGTCACCCCAAAGTACCTGAGACCAAGTAAATTACATAAGTAGAGTAGTTAATGCAAATCAAATCAGTCCTTATCACTGTAACACAGGTTCGTTAGAACTTAACGTTCTACACAGTATACGTAAAAGTACCTTGGAATCACAGTAGGTAATAATTATGCGGGTCCATTAATTACTTTGCACAAAAACCCTACCCTAATATATCGTGGCGTACCTCGTTTTTGAACCACAGACTAAAATAATAGTGCCGTTTTACTAAGAATATTAGCATTACCGATGAACTCCGTTAATGGGGTATACTCTTTTAGTTACTTACTGTTAATTAATGGACATCATTCATTTCGTATCCAAAAGTAAAAGTACTATTTCATAAGGGAAATGACCTCTTGAACATTTTGATCTTCGTTTGCTATTTGATATTGAAAATGCCAAAAATCATATTTTTTAGGGTTCCGTACCCAAAGGGTAAAAACGGGCCCTATTACTAAGACTCCACTGGCCGTCTGTCTGTCTGTCACCGGGCTATATATCTCATGAACCGTGATAGCTAGACAGTTGAAATTTTCACAGAATGTGTATTTCTGTTGCCGGCATAACAACAAATACTAAATAAAAACAGAATAAAATTGATAGAAGGGGGCTCCCATACAACATACGTGTTTTTTTTTGCCGTTATTTTATATGTAGTGTTAAATATCGTATGGTGGTACGGAACCCTTCGTGTGCGAATCCAACTTGCACTTGGCCGGTTTTTTTGTAACAAGTTTATCGTTAAAAAATGTTCAGGATGTTAAATTTAATTAAAGGTTGGGTTTTTTTTATTGTTATGCTTAAAACACTTCTTATAAAAATATGATTTTTGGCATTTTCAATCTCAAATAGCAGCCATGGGGGGGGGGGGGGGGGGGTTATTTGAAAAGCTGGCTATCGCATAAGTCTAACATTTTATTTTCCGACAGCCAATGCTATTTTTCTATGAAGAAAACGATTACCTACTAGATCATAGTGATAAATACAAGAATACTTACATACCTACATAATTATTACATACGTTATGGGCTAAGTGATTAATCGGGTATTATTCATAATGCCCGGGCAATATGAACAGTGCCCAATAAGAGCAGGCAATGTGATTATAACCAATCAATTTATCACATTGCCCGGGCATTATGAATAATGCCCAGTGCCTATTTCGCAAATTGATGTAAAGCATGTTCTTGGGGCACCCCGACTCGGACAGGTTAGGTTCGAAGGGGATGATGGCGGCTCAAGTGAGCGAGCAAAGCGAGCGAAGGGCACCCCGAGGTTAGGTTAGGTTACTTTAAACCCTTTTCACAGAAATAGGGGCCCCGCGAAACGGGGCTCCGTCAACTACGTCTAACAACCCCGCGCAGCCCCGTTTCGGTCTCTGATTGGTTAGCGCGCATCACGTGTTTGTTTCCGGCCCCGCACCGCAGCGCACCACTTAATAATTTACCTATTAATCACATTGCCCGATCATCATGTAGCCATATTCATAATGCCCGGGCAATGTGATAAATAGGTGAGTTTAGATTGTAATTAATCACTTGGCCCATAACATAAATATACACTCACACCTTTTTCCAACGGGGGTAAAAACTACAAGAACGCTACCTGCTACATTCTCACAAACCTACTCCTTTGCACCACATCATCTGGCTAGACACGCGCGCTGGTAGCAAGTACTACCTGCGCCAGTTGCGCAGGTAGTACTTGCTACCAGCGCTGGAAATAATGATCATAAAAGAAGCCCAGTGCGGATTAGAAATACCTTAGGTGTGTGGACTTTCTTTTATAATTTTAAAAGCGTGACTGTTACGCGACGTGTTGAGATTCGGTTGCAACCAGTAGTGATATTCTGTAAAAATCTCACCGTGATAACTTGGGTGAAGTGAGCTTAAATTGAGCTGTCTGTAGTGTCAATTCCTATAGCATCAGATGGAATGACAGCTCACTTCACCTAACTTCTCACGGTGAGATTCTAACAGAATCGACCGGCAGATCTCTAAAACGAAGACACGTTCATAGAGAATACGTACCACTAAGTGTATTCAAAGTTTTAAACAACGCAATATTAAAAAAAAAGTTTTGACATTTCCATCATCACTTTGTCTACATATAGGTAAGTAGACATACACAATCATAAATGACATACATTATCAGCCTATACCGTTCCCACTGCTGGGACACAGGCCTCCTCTCAGTGAGAGGGGAGTGGGCTGTAATCCACAACGCGGGCCCAGTACGGATTGGTAGATGTCACATGTCACTTTTAGATCTAGGACATGCAAGTTTCCTCACAATGTTTTCATTCATCGTTTTGAGAGCAGTGATGATGAAATAAATTACATAAAGTAAAGCGCCTCACTGGGTTCGAACTTAGGACCTACAAACTCGTAAGTCGGGGCCATTACCACTGCTCTCATAAAAACATGAATGCCATAAAGTCAACTCTTATCACCTTCCAGCTAAATAACATAGGCCAGCCACAAGGTGCTGTCAAATGAAAAACACGGGTGTGTAATATATGACATAATAACAGATAGTATAATATCACTTGATATAACGTTCATAATGTCAATATAATTTTCATATAAATATGAAAACGTAGAACCTAATTTCATGTGATCGAATGTTATATTCAATATTTCTTCTTATTAGCACTGCCTAAAGTCACAAACCAGAAGAAAGGGACTTTGGTTTCTCACCACTAGCAAGTATCGATAAAAATATCGATAGTCGATTTGTCCGCATCTCTACACAAAGATATTCAGAAAAAAGTTGAAAAGGTATAAAACAGGTCGCGTTTCGTCCTTTGACGCGAAAATATTTTTTTAACGATATTATGTGTTTACGAGTTTTTTAATGAAAATTGAAGCATGCTTAATGAAATTATTTCTGTCAATTTTAATCAGGTAATTTCGTTAATTTAACGGTCCTGTTGAAATTTTTAGGGGCCACTCTTAATTACAACTAAATATTGTTTTGTTTTCATCAATAATAAAGTTACATTATTTTAATATTTAACAATTTATTGAAAGGAAAAATAAGTTTTCTTGTGTTCAGTTGAATATGTACCTACCTATATTTGTCGAGTTATCTAAAGTCTATTATTCAAACTTATGTGTTTCAAGTTAATAATTATTATTTCACGTTATTAATATTATAACAAAATGTCAACTTTATTTTTATGATTATTCAGTTGATTTCATAGACTATTGAAGAAGTCTGTTAAAAAGTTAAAACAATTTTTGAAGTTGTACCTAACGTAAACGGAACTTTATTGTGTAGAATTTAAAGTTATTTTTCCATAAACTCATTTATGAGTTTACATTTTTGCCAAATAAATCGCGAATGCAGATTAGACATACTACTCGTATAAATGAATGTCACTTTTCGTGTCTGTCTATGTAACCGCGTAGTTCTTCTAAACCACGCAACGGGTTTTATAGCGGTTTCCACCATCATTTAGATTTTAGAGATTGTAAAAATTCATTAATATTAAATTTACATAATTATATTAAAAAAATCTCGATGTTTTTCTAAGTCGTAAAAACCGTGCGATGGGCAGGGGTGGGTCGCCAGTTCCTTTATATTTAACTAGCTGCGCCCCGCGGTTTCACCTGCGTAAGAGTCGATCCCATGGGAATATGGGGACAAAAAGTAGCCTATATGTTAATCCAGGGTGTCAGCTACCTCAATATAAAATTTTATCAAAACTGGTCGCGCCGTTTGAACGTGCAGAAGTAACAAACATATAAACACACACTCACAATCTATCGCCTTTATGATATTAGTTTGATTTATATTTTTCAAATAGGTACGTAATCATTTGGTCAAATCAAAGTATTTAATTTATGTACTCACAAATTGATAAATAAAGTTTAAATGTTAGAACATGCATCCTGCATCCTGTTTAGTCAGTAAATAAAATTCTATTTGGTAAACTACCTCCATGATGTAAAATCTAACAGAGCAGCTATGTAAATAAAATAAGTAAATAATTCGTTCCCAATATCCGGAGTATTGGAAACTAATTTTCCGAAAAAAATATTTAGGTAAAACACGACGACGGCGACATCAAACATGTGGCTCGAAAAGTGCTTTTCGAGTCACAGCCGGGACCGATTCCGGGTGTGATTCGTGGATCTTTGACAGTCGTTACGGGTCGTCCGAAGGTCTGATTACTAGAAGCCCGAAAGTCTGATAACTAGTCTTACCAAGGGGTACCATGTTAACCGGTAATTGGATTATGGAGGTCAATAGGCAGTCGCTCCATGTACGACATTGGTCAAACGTCAGTCTGACCAGCCAATCCCAGACGTTTGACTTCCCAGACGTTTGACTTCCCAGACGTTTGACTGACAATTCCAATGTCGATCTATCGGAATTATATTCGAGAGTAAGCACCCTGGTGTTGTCATCTGACATTATGCTGAGCTGAGGCTCGATATATATCCGTGGCTGAGGCCCTTTTGGCATTTGTAATCTTTGTTTACTGTTTTTTGTAGTTATAAGGTGAGTTTACTGAGACAACATTGATTTCGTGTTAAGAGCAAATGCACTTCAAGCTGAAACAAAAGTCACTCAACTCCAAGACTAGAGCTGGTACGACCGACAAACATCGCGTGCGCTCCCGTAATGAAATTGTACGGTTCAATTGTTGTGCAAACACGGAATTGAGGACAGCACTATTCTGCGATTGTACAACCCTATTGTGCCAGTCTGTTTTCTTTGCACGTTGTTCTTATCTGAGACAGAGTGTTTAGTTTATGGGTTGTAGTACTTGTAGTTATAATAAAGAAATAAAAGAATGAACATATTAGTTTTTTTTTTTTGTAAGTACTGAATGAATTTACTGAAAAACTTGTGACTTTACAGTCAGTAACAGTCGCAAGCCGGGTCGATCGAAGGATAAGCTACGCTTGCCGCGGCCGGTTCGTGGATGGGTGATGATCCATTATGATATTATTATCGACACCCCTCCGTGCCTCGGAAAGACGTTAAACCATTGGACTCGTCAGCCGTTAAAGGGTATTCAGAAGCCCAAAAGTTTGGCAACAAGTCATACTGAGGGTCATCGTGCTACACAGTTACCTCCTGGACTGTGGAGTTCAGATAGATAATCGCTCCATGTAAAATACTGATATTCAACTGCATGCGATTAAAATGGAAGCCGGTTCCAACAAAGTTGGGAAAAGGCGGACAGGTGATGATGATTGTATTGAAAGCAATAACTAGAGTATATTATGGCCCACGGCAGACGTTGGTATAGCAACCTCTTGACTTCATACACATAATGCTTGCTACAATGGAAGCCTTAAATATAATGACGTAGATGAGAACTAATGGCCTAGACAAGCGGCCACCTCTTTCGCATTTCATATTTTTCTACAATGATTTTCAACAAGACTGACATAAGTTTTGAGGTAGGTCTTGGTCAATCTAATTTTTCGACATTTTCATCATCGATAACGCTGATAGTATGGCACTTTGTCTATATATATGTGAACATACACAGTCGTAATTGACATACATAATCAGCCTATAGCGTTCCCACTGCTGGGAACAGGGAGTGGGCCGTACCTAATCAACCACGCAGGCCCAGTGCGGATTGGTAGATGTCACATGTCTTCGAATTTTTGGTTCTAGGACATGCCGGTTTCCTCACGATGTTTTTCCTTCACCGTTTTGAGAGCTATGGTGATGGAATCATTTACACAAAGTATAGCGCCTGTCTTTGTTCGAACCTACGACCTACAACTTGTATGTCGCGGTTATTTGGGCAACCACTGCTCACACTCACTGGCAGTTTGACTAGGCCCTCTCGATTTATGTTATGAGCTATTCTTTCACATACTTTTGAAGAATTCTTAGAGCGATTTCGTACTACATCCGATCCGAATCCGAATTAAAGATCCAACTTCAATCCGAATTGGGAATGTTCTAAATTCGGACGGATAGAGCTCAGATCTAGTGCGCAACCCCTCACACAAATAGGACTATGGTCACATCGGACCGGGCGGCATTTCTCGGATTCGGATCGGACGTAGTGCGAAACCGTGCGTATTTTTACTTAACCGACTTCAAAAAGGCAGGAGGTTACAGACCATTTACATTTAAAAGTATTGTCTTCCTTTTTCTTTTTTTACAGTCATTTTACCTATGACAGCAGCAAACCAACTGCAGCTATCTTATTTTAACGAAGATAAAGATGAAGGTCTAAAGGAAGGTCTTTTGTCAGATTTACCAGTGGCTGCAACCCAACAGAAACCTTATTATAACGTCTATAGAGATCACTATGATTTAGACAATGACACAAACTCAGAGGTCAAATATCTTTGTAATACCTAAATACCTTTGTACTCAAATTATAATTACGTCATATCCCTATGTATTTTACTGTGTATACATAAATAATAAAATAAATAAATAAATATCTGTGAAAGGAATGTTTAATAATAATTATGTTCATCTGTATGTATGTATTTTTTCTCTTGTAAGGTCCTCCTTGTACCACCAACCGTACTCTAAACTCTTCTTCAACATGTAAGGCCCAACATTTTTTTAGCCACTGCATTACCTTTATACATTACCCCCATAAAGTACCTACCTAATAGGTTCATCACTGGACTATCAATAACGTGATGGAGCAAATTGACAAGGCTGCCATAAAACCCAGTTCATTGTAAGAATACTCAGGGGGCCTAAAAAGGCCACTTTAGCAGAATCATAAAACAATTCATATCACGCAATTAATCTGTTTGACAGTTTCACACCTATATATCCCTGAAGGGTTAGGCAGAGCCTATAGCATTTTACGAATCTCCATGCAAAACTGTCATACAGATGAAATTGCGTGATATGAATTGTTTTATGATTCTGCCAAAGTGGCCTTTTTAGGCCCTCTGGTCAATACATAAATCCTTATTAGCGACACCTGGTGTTTGTTGCCAGGAGATAATATGTAGGTACTTAGGTACACGTTGTTAGGGCTGTGTTACATTGCCCAGGTTGTGGGAGAGTGGGGTTGGTTTTTATTATTATCCAAGTGCTTTTTTAGGGTTCTGTACCCAAAGGGAGCCAACGGAACCCTATTGCTAAGCCTTCGCTGCCTGTTGGTCTGCCAGCGCGCTGTATTTCATGAACCGTAATAGGTAGTTAGTTAAAATTTGAACAGAGGGAGTATTATATTGCCGTTATAACAATAAATAATTAAAATAAAGGTAAAAACTAAAGATACCTGTTTTTTTGGGCGTTTTTGCAGCGGGCTGTATCTCATGAACCGTAATAGATAGACAGCTCAGACCAAATAAAAAACCAAGACAGCGCTGAGAACGATACAGTGAAGTATGCCAAAATTACACCTCCGCTCTGTGCATACCTACACGCTCACACGCACACATGATGATGATGATGATGATGAAGGGGCTCCCTTTTCCGCACTTAGACTCTCATTCGGTCCGTTGTGCGTGGGGATACTGGCTAACAGAGCCAGCCTAGCTCCGCCCAAAAGCACAGAACCTTCCTGGGAGCTTGACAGGCTTCGCGGAGCGACCTCATTGTTCCGAGGATTTCTGCACGTTGAGAAGCCACGGCCTCGCATTCCAGGACAACGTGGGCGGCTGATTCCTCGGCGTCAAGGCATCCCCTGCAAAGGGGGCTGTCTGTGGCGCCTATGTTGAAAAGATCTTTGGTAAGGAGGTTAAGGCCCGTAATTGTACCTATTATTATTCTAAGGTTATTTCTACTCAAGCTGAGAAGTTTTTTGGTTAATCGCGGGTGTATCATTGGTAAAGCTAATTTTGACTGTCTACAGTCTGTTGCCCGTGACCATCTGTTGGAGTTCGGTCGATCTTTGGCGCATCCACGCACGAAATTGTGAGAAAGGCAGAGGAAGAAATGCGTAGAAGCACACGCACACATTTACAATCAAACTACACCTCACTAAGTGCTGACATGTTTACGAAACCGGCTTCACTTTACTGTTGACAGCCCTCTGTCTTGTTTTTTTATTTGGTCTGAGATAGACAGTTGAAATTTTCATAGAGTGTGTATTTCTATTGCTGCTACAAAAACAAATCATCATCTTCCTGCCTTTTCCTAACTATGTTGGGGTCAGCTTCCAGTCTAACCGAATGCAGCTGAAGACCAGTATTTTACATGAAGCGACTACAAAAACAAATCCATACTAATATTATAAATTCGAAAGTAATTCTGTCTGTCTCTATGTTACCTTTTCACGCCTAAACCACTGAACGGATTTCGATAAAATTTGGCAGAGAGATAGATTGCAACCCGGGGAAGGACATAGGATAGTTTTTATCGACATACCTCGCGGGCGAAGCCGCGGGCGGAAGCTAAGTAAGTAATAAAAATAAAATAAAGTTAATCAAAAGTAAAGGTCTCCATAAAACAAATTTTACTTTTCGGCGTTTTTAGCAGTGTGGCACGGAACCCTTCGTTCGACTCGAACTTGGGCGGTTTTTTTGGAATTCATCTTAATCAAGAGTAAATGTACGAAAAATATGTGTGGGGATCTGTTTCTTATGTGGCTAGGTACTGAGGTCAAACCTGGCTAATGCTTGTTACCAGCGTAACTTAATAAAGTACTTTTGGCGAAATAAGTGCCAAGCAGATAGGGTGTTGTGATCTCAATATATAAGTATTTATTTTGTTTAGTATTTCTGGTGAAACTTTTTTATGATACTTCACTTAGCTTAGAATGGCAAATGTCTCGTTCACATAATAGGTACTCGTATTTACTAAAATTAAAGCTGAATGCGTTTGTTTGTTTGATCGTGCTAATCTCTAGAGCTACAAGTCAGATTCGAAAAACTCTTTGCGTTTGATAGCCCAATTCTTGAAGAAGGCTACTGAACATCATGCTAGGACATTGAGGAGCCCAGCAAAAAAAAAAAGTTAGAAAAAACGCTGACCGAAAACGAAGTAATGCGATGCGACAGGGTGGATCGAGGACTAAAATTGTACGCGGCCGAAGTCACGGGCAGAAGCTAGTACCTAGTTTTTATAAAGGACAGATATAAAGGCCCCTTTCACATCAAAATTGATCGACGTAATGCATATTTGTTTAGTATGTCTGGCGAAACTCAAAAGAGTTTGAAACTCCACTCAGCATGACAAATGTCTCATTCATTTAATAGTATTTGTAAAGGACAGACATAAAGACAAATGACTGAGGCCCTTTTCACATCAATTGAGTTCCATTTATGATATATTTAATCAATCTATACGCATAAATAAAATTGTAGTGTCTGTTTGTAATGTCATAATAACAGCTTTTTATAGTATCTAATGGAAGTCCCATGAAAAGCATTTTTTTAAATGTTTGTCTATTTGTTCCGGCTAATCGCCGAAACAACTGGACCGATTTTGACCAGACTTTCACTATCAGATAGCTGATGTTATAAGGAGTAACTTAGGCTACTTTTTATTTAAGAAAGATAATTATTAAAGAGACACGTCATTATTGTTTTTCAATAGCGTATATAATAAAAGTTGTGGGCATAGCTAGTATTAGGTAGATATATAAAAACACTTCTCAAAAAGCAAATTCCCTATTTGCTTTTTGAGAAGTGTTTTTATATATCTATCTGGAGGAACGTGGGGGAATGTGGATGAACATGGGGGAGGCAGAGGAGTTGAGAGGAACGGACACTGTTCACATCTTTCTTGTTAGCTAACAGTTTAGTGGCCATTTTGAGACATTTTTATTGTTTGAAAATATTGCCATTTTTCTCGAAGAGGATTCAATTTTCAGACGTTTTGCACTAAAGCAGGGTTTACACTGTGCAAATAGTGTCGTGAAATAGTAGCTTGAGTGTTCTATTTCGGGCTATAGCCAACTAATATCCGGTTTTGGAAAAGCAGATTAATTTAACTAACACGCTGTCATGTAGAGAAATAATGCTTAATCAGCCTATAATGTTCCCACTTCTGTTACCCTTAGTTTTTATGTTTTTTTTTATTTATTTTTTAATGTGATTTCTTTCTCTCTTTTATTTATTAAAACCCATAAATAAAACAAGCCGTAAGTACGTATTTATTGGCTGTTCAGAGGTCGATACCCACCATAAAGTTGGTGACCACGACCTGTGAAAAACCGTTTCTCAACTTACCGGGGTACTAAAGTAAGACAATTTATTAACACCGTTTGCAATTTTGCAGTTGAACTGTTTGGTTAGTAATGACTTAAGTTTTTTACAAACGAATGTGTATTTTTTACGCGACTACGGCTAAGCAAACAGGAGGGTTATGATTATGATTGACCGGTATGCATGTATGTATGTTCATCTGTTCCCTCATAACTTCTAAACTCCTAGTCATAATTAGACAAATGAGGTATCATTAGAAGCGTCTTGATCGTCCACTGGTTATAGGCTATGTGATGTCACATTAAATTGATTATGGCGCCCTCTAGCGGTCATAAATTATGAACTAAAAAAACGTTTTTTAATCATGACGTGTTGGGTATCAAATGAAAGGGCTTAATTAGCATATTTAAAAAATATAAATATTACTGAAATAAGCCCAAAATAATTAAATAAAAAATAAGTTTCAAACTAAAACCCGACTACTGAAAAGGATGAAATCAGAAAGTACCTTCCCGTGGTCGCATACCGCTGTACTAACATACTTAAGTACTTACTATAAGCTATGGTAGCATGCGACCACGGGAAGGTACTTTCTTGTTTCATCCTTTTCAGTCATGGACTTGTAATGTTTCCAGTAGTGTCGGGCTTTAGTTTTTAAACTTATTTTTAGGGTTCCGTACCTCAAAAGGAAAAAACGGAACCTTATAGGAACACTCGTGCGTTTGTCTGTCTGTCTGTCCGTCTGTCACAGCCAATTTGCTCCGAATCTTATGGACCGATTAAGTTGAAATTTGGTACACATATGAATCTCTGTGACCCAAACACAGACGTGTAACGTAAATAAATGAGATTTGAAAATGGGAGTCATTTTTGAGGGGTAAATAGACAATTTAAAAAAAAAGTTTCGCAATCTGTACCGTGTGACATATCAAAGGAAAGGGCTTACCGAGAGAATATCAAATATATTTTTCATAATTTTAAAGTAAATTGTATTAAAGTTATTTAAGACAATAGACGGAAATTTACCACTCCCCCCCTTATCTCTGAAACTACTGAGCCTAAAATTTTGAAAAAATACAAAAAGTAGTTCTATACCTATAGATTACAGGAAAATTAATAAGGAGTCTATGATCTTGAAACAACATGGTAAATCTCTCAATATTGTGCGTACAAATTTACATTTTTAGTTGGAATGTCGGTGTCATGTTCTGTAAAAAAACATGGTCGATAAAATATTCATCAAACGGAACCCTCTCCACGCGAGTTCAACTCGCACTTGACCGGTTTTTTTTTTAGACTCAGTCTTTTTGTTTGTGAAGTTTTTTATAAGTAATTAGGATAGCACCCTAATTGTGTAACACACTTGTAACACTCTCAATCTGAATCATTTTGAATCCTTCAAATTGCTAATCCATTGCTTCATATGTTCGAAAAATGTGTCTGCTTAACAACGTAAATAACGCAATGAATGTTGTTGAACTGTCAAAATGAAACCCAAAATGAAACCCATTGTTACGATTTATTCTGGTCTGAGCCCCTGAGCCCCCCTCCACCCCCTTGCTAGTTCTTCTTCTGTTTTAAAATGATTCTTATCCAATTTTACGCTAGGTTACTCTTTATGACAGGTAAGTACAGTCAAGAGATAATAAATGTTTCATGTTTCTCAAAATTAAAAAAACTACTGATAGTATGTTACGCAAATTTTCCGCAGCATAAGCTGACTTCTGAATGAATTGGGCAAATGTCTCCCCTTTCTTCTGCCATACTTCTCGGTTCCGTGCACAGATATAGATAGACCTACATAACGTAAGTATCACGGTCTGTATGAAAACAAAGCGTGCCATTATTTGACTACCTACGATGACGTCACAAGCACTGCAGTTTAGTGATGGAAAAATCAAATCGATTCAACGTCTCGCGCCACCTCACCCCGCCAGCCAGTACTCAGGACTGAGCGCGAAAGTGGCGGCTTACGATTTTTGTACGTAAGCTGGTGCGATTTTTGTTGCTCTTGCGTTATCTAGGTGTATCTATATCTGTGGTTCCGTGCCTCTCTAATCCTGCGGTTTCCTACGATTTTGACGATATCGTCAACCCAATCATAATCTTGTTGAAAATTTAGGAGATATTTGCCTGACATGTATTTAGAATTAACTGGAAAGAGAACAGCTGATGAAGCTGAAATTCTTCGCAAGCTTTTCAGCAGACAATTTCCTACAAAAAATATGTAATGTATCAACAACAATTGTCCAACCTCAGAGTAAAAATCGTATCTACGAGCCGTATTGCCAACCTTGCGGAAAAGAAGGGTCGAAGATATTGTATAACTTGCAATCAGAATCAGATGAGTTCTTCTGTAATTGGAGCTGTTTCGATGTCAACAATTTTTGGAGCGACTTTTCCGAAGCATTTAGATAGTTCCAATTTGTTTAGAATGGTTTTAATTGACTGTACTCTTAGGAATATAGAAAAGTTATTCGTTCTTGCTTGAATTATTATCAATTGAGTTAGGTATATTATCTTTTCTTATAGTTAACGTAGTGTTGTGTATGTATGTGTAACGTACCGCGGCTAGATAACCCACCTATAAGTTCATATAGATTATAGTTTGTGCATATTATGTCATGGAATGTTAGTAGCATGCAGGCTAGATTGGATACATGACTTTGCAACTGATAACAGTTTTGAGTATTTTGTAAATGTGCGTTGTTCGATTAGAGACCATGTCCTCTGAGTTTGTTTAAGGCATTTCTTCTCAGGTATCTGTCAGCTAGGAAACGCCGCCGGCGCCATTGAATTTTATAATATTGACGCTTTGGGGGACTGTCTTATGTAATTATGAGTTATGACGTTAAAACATTCTTACTCTCAGCTTAATTTGAACAAATGACATTTGATTAGATTTTTGATTTACTAGCGTATCCGTCGTGTACCTGCATATCTAAAAGTAACGACAACGTTAAATTTACGAGTGCAAAATGCCTGCTAATACGTGGTAGATCACGAAAATAACACCGAAGTACTTTTGGTGATCTACCAGGTAGTTATGTACTTGTAGGCGCAAGTTTTCGCGTCGTTTAACCGCCGAGTCGCAAGTAGACCGTTTTTATTCTACTATGCGAAAACGATGCACTTCCCTGGTGCACAGGGTCCGGGCTAGCTCCAGCGGCATCCTGAGGGCATTCGCGCAGAGGTTCGATTGCCAGTACCTGAACCATTGCTGTATGGTTTACATACTGGGCAATCGAAGTATGTAATATGTTTATTGTCTTTCTTTATAATAGAGTATGTGCTTTTATTTTATTTTTTAAATTTGTGTGCTTACTATGATCCTGTGTTGGTCGAAATAAACGATTTATTATTATTATTATTACATTCTACGGCTATGCTGCGCAAGTGTACTTAGCTTTGCTTTGTGTGGAAATCTAGGCAGTAGGTATTCACCACTGCGACCCACGGCCACGCTTTGTATAGCTGGCAAATAAATGAACCCATGCAGCTAATGTGTACACACGGCTACACATCAAGCTATACATAACAAGTATAAGCTGACTTCTGATTGTACGAAAAACAATACAATGCGAGGTCAGCGAAAACTGGAAATGTATAGCGTGTGTACAACCTTCACAACAGCGAAATTGCGCCTGAAATCTTTGCTGTTTTATTTCAATATTCTCAGTAAATACACACATCACATTTTGGATCTAAGAGATACCTACCAGTTTTCTCACGATGTTTTCCTTCACCATTTTGAGAGCAGTGGTGATTAAATTATTTACACAAAGTAAAGGGCCTACTTGGGTTCGAACCTACGACCTGCAACTCGTAAGTCACAGCCGTTATCAATGGGCAACCATTGCATGTACCTACAGCGTAAACTTTTGTTGAACATTCCAATAAATCTACGTTGACTACAGTATCCCGAAGTCCCTTCTGTTACCAGGACAATACAGTAGCCTAACCTTACTGTAGTCCAAACTTAGGCCATCAATCATGACTAAGGACCTTAAAGTTGTGGCTATTGTGGCGCCCCCTACCGGCACGATTATCCCGTATTATTATTGTTTGGACTCTTTTGTTAAGTTTGGCTGAAGGTTTATTGTGATCGTCTAAGAAAAGACTTTATATACCTAACTAAAGTTACGGTTTCCTAAAACAGCTGTCCGTCGTGAGTAATTTTCACCAGTATTCATTTAGGTGTCTTTTTTTTTTCCTATTGGCATCTCGTAGTTGACCTTGAGAGGTCGTGACTACTTAACCGGACTATCCTGTGGCTGCCTTAAGTAAAACTCAAAGCCTCCAGCCAGGGGCATAAAACTAACTAGATTAAACTAAGCGACTACGCACTAAGGGCACCCCCTGTGGGGTACGAACCTCGGCTTAGGGCGTCGCTGGAGAGGGCAGCAAGAAGGGACAGGCTGGATCAAATTTATATTATTTAAGCTTGATGGAGCCGGCATTTCCTATCTGACTACTCTGAGAAGAAATGTCGAAACAAACTCAGAGGTCACAGTCGGGAATTTAGAGCTACTGGCTCTGCTGCGGCGCGGGCTGGCACTGCATCGGGCAAGGGTCGGGGGGGTGAGTTTACTTGGGGACGTCGCGAGGGACCTCGTCGGCGAGGTCGGAATGTCGGTCTTTTGTTTTTGTGCACTGTACTGGTAGATTTGTTGCTCTCCTGGAGGAGAGTTATGGGGTCGTCAGGGTCGGATTGGACGGCGGGCCTTACTGATGTTAGAGGGAGAGTAATTGGCGGCCTGGACAACTAGAGGGTTGCGGTGTTTGGCGGCGGAATCAAAGAAACGCTTTGAGAGGCGTTTCATGAACTGCTTAATAGTGCGGATTCTGAGGTCAACATGGAGGATCTCATTTCGGACGAATTTAGGTGTCAAAAACCGGTCGGTATTTGTACAGCCGTTAGACCCCGTTCACACGGAGATGATCAGTACGGTTTTTTTTGGTAAAAAGTTGGGATCACACGTCAACATCCCAATGTTCATACAGTTAAAAACAAATGCAGTATGAAACTGCAATGTGATCCCAAAATTAAACAGTTAAATAACGGACAAATCGTCGTACTGTGAACGGGGCCTGGGTGCTTACTCTCGAATATAATTCCGATAGATCGACATTGGTCAAACGTCAGTTGGTTGAGTTAAACATCAGGGATTGGCTAGACTCAATGAGTCCAGCCAATACATGACGTTTGACTGACAATTCCAATGTCAATCTATCGGAATTATATTCGAGAGTAAGCACCCTTATTGTGTGACCGTTCACCGCTTTCTTAAAATACCAAAGCACAGAACTAAAGCTTCACCATCGATCTGCCCTGCTTTGCACGGTTTTTACGACTTGACTTTACATCGAGATTTCTTTATACCTAAGTAGGTAAGTTTAATATTAATAATGTAAATATAAACCTTTCGGAGAGGCTTGTGGAAACAAAGGGGTACCTGGTATCGTAAGTCGTAATACATAGTAACTGGGTTGTGGAGGTCAGATAGGCAGTCGCTTCATGCAAAATACCGGTATTCAGCTGCATCCGGTTAGACTGGCAGCTGACCCCAACGTAGTTGGGAAAAGGCTAGGCAAATGATGATGATGATGTGCGTTTTTTTTTTTTCATGATCCGTTCGAAGGAGGCCCCGTATCACTAGCTACTATGTAAATCGGATTTCATTCACAAACAACGGTATACCAACTGAAATACGGTTTACGGTCGTAGATTTTTATACCTACCCAATTTTAAACTCGCTTTTCCCTGTATATTTGTTGTGCTTGTGGCGCGCGAACCATTCAAATGTACCTGTAAAATGATAGTTTTTCAGATATTTCAAGGATTATTTTTTGGTGAAAAGTGGTGCTTATATGCAGACAGATAAGGATATATAAAATAAAGCGTATATTTACAGTTCACTTCGTCGTTGAAATTGTTGATCGCGTTCTGCATAGCCATTCACTACCATCCGACAGGCTATCGAATCGGAAAATGACACATTTCGATAACGACAGCAAACAGCTGGCCAAAGAAAAGCGGCCATCTTTTTTATTTAAACTGACAAAATTTTCGGGTTTTGGACTTGTGAACAGCGTTTAGAGGACTCCTACGATAACGTTGATTGTTGTTCGATACGGTATGGAAACGTATAGAGCGGTTGTGAATAGCTATGCTGGTCTGGAACCGATACCAAAATGGCAAGAACCACAAATGCTCGGTTCCTATATGCAAAAACGTATCGGTTTACTTAATGGTAAATGGTAGCATTTTTTTGATTGCCAAACTGGGTATAAAAATAGATTTGTAAACTAATTTTACTTGTGATAGCCACTTATAAATGGGAGGGTCTACTATGCAAAGCTATGTGGTCATTGCTTCATTATTAGCAAATTTACAAAAGTTTTAATTTTAGCCAATAACGGTCCGTAAACTATAGGAATCGGCCATAAGTACCTACGTGTACACAACCTATACTTTTGGTACCGTTTTCAAGACCTGGTTGTGTTAATAAATTCATGTCCGTGTGTGTGTGTGTACGTAGTGAGTGTGTAACAATTAACAACTGCATACTTAAATACAAGACTTTTATTTCAACCTAAAAATTAGCAATAAATATAAAGTAAACAAAACGAGAAGGCGAGGAGCATCCTCCTGTTTCTCTACCACAAGCTACAATCACCAAAAACAGTTCTTCAGCTTGGTGATAAGAACAATGCATATTGGACTGTGTATTGAACCGGTCATTTAACCGTCGACCTTTTTACAGGCTGTTATGAACCAGAAACTTTAAACATTCAGATAAATAAATAGGTAATCTAATTAAATATTTGTCCTTTATACAGGGTTATTCTTATTTTAAACTGGCTAGCTAACTCTCGCAGACGCGATGGGTATCAAACATAAACAAAAAAAATATATCAAAACATGATAAAACAAAAAAATAAATTAATTTGATGATTTTTTTTGTAGTAAGTAGTAGTAACAAAAAACATCAAATATATTTTGTTTTATCGTGTTTAGTTACATAGATACCCATCGCGTCTGCGGAGTAGAGAATTTAAAATAGGTAACCCTGTTTAATAATGTCTGAATTTGATCTTCAATTAAGTACTGCCTGCATGTCAGTGGTAAAGAAACTAGTATGACCTGGCATCTTATTCTATTGAAACTCCGTACTCCGCTAGACCAGCTCAAGTTCAAAGTGTTCAGTTCAATTACGTGCAGCTTACTGTACCTACTATAATATAAAAAAAACTCCAATACTGTGGCAATATTTAAAAACAATTCTCAAAATTCTCCATACTTTTTTACTATTATGCATTAACTTACTTTCGTGAAAAACAAGAAAATACTATAAAGTTTTCTTATAACTTATGTACTATTTAGGTACTAGACAAATAAAAAAATAGAATTGGCCCCAAGGTCATGAATACTATCTCGGTGTGACGTCACTGATGTTGTGACTGTGAAACGTTATTCATAAGTCGCCTATATTTGAATTTAGAATTCGATATACTTATCATGTTTTGAAACAATAAACTCAATGTCATCCAGAACAAAGTTCAAATTCTATTGTAACGAAACTTTAAGGAAGATTTGGTTACTTACTCAAAAACCAACTCAGAATCACTGAGATAAAGTAAATAATAGTTCTATGCTCAGAATACATAACGTTGGAGTACCTAGATAGTTGAGTAAGTGGTAATAGAATGTAAATTATCTGAGATGGCTAATCCTGTTTTAACTTTAATCGAATTAACACAGTGTGGTGACTAACTTATCACATTAATTGAAACCACGTATTCTGCATTACGTGTTTTAAACATACACAATTAATAGCTATTTATGCAACTTGTATAATAAGGGGTATTAAAACACAAATGTGGGTATAGTATCACTTGAGTGTTTTAAAATTGACGTCTAGTGTTTTAGTATGGAAAAGTTATCAAAAATTCAACATTTATTTTCAGGATTAGATTATTTTAGTTTTGGTGGAATTCGCCCTTAGGGCTGATTATGCCAACGTCAGATATATTTTATCCGTATAATAAAATTGACGGCTGACAGTTCTAGTATGGAGAAACTGATATAAATTCTAAACATTTTACTAAAAATAGAACACTAAATTTTTCAAAGAAAATAAATATAGCGTAAAAATCGGCACGAAATAATAACCCTTGATAATAAGGCACTAGACACGCTCAAACTTGATGGTATTGTTACCAAATAATCACAAATTAAGTTTAATGTCTTGTTAATTATTTTATCTACAGCCATGCTATAAATCCTCTATAAAAGTTTCTGAAACAGTTAGCTTATTGCCAACATTAAAACAACCAGTGTCATAGTAACCATAATATCATCCAAACGAGTGTAATTAAAAAAAAAAACATATAACATAATTATGTACAGTTGCATACCTACAAGACTTTATCTACACCCATGATAAGAATCCTCTATAAAGGTTCTGAAACAGTTTTTTGCAATACTAATATCGAACAAAAATGTCGGCCGGTGGGATACGACGTGAATTCGAATAACCTATATGTTTTTTTTTAAATTACACTTATTTATAATTACTAAAACACTAGACGTCAATTTTATTCCACGGATAAAATAGGTATATCAGAAGGCCAATTCTCGTAATTGAAAACGTTCAAAATCTAATCGCAATCTCATCTCAGCGACAATCAATGTCAAAAACTTGTAAAAAAATTACGGAAATCAGAGGTATTTTTGGCAGATTGAAACTGAGATCGGACTGTGAACGTTCTTAAAATTACGAGAATTGCCCCTCTGACTTTGGCAAAATCGGCC
The DNA here is from genome assembly GCA_963669345.1 of Gortyna flavago. Classification (NCBI taxonomy): domain Eukaryota; kingdom Metazoa; phylum Arthropoda; class Insecta; order Lepidoptera; family Noctuidae; genus Gortyna; species Gortyna flavago. The sequence continues at coordinate 3,947,980 of OY770132.1, forward strand.
CTCGCCACTGAACACTACAGTTTAATTAAGTGGTACGATTATTTTGGGTTTGGGGGATGTTCATCTTCTTCTACCATGCCTTCCAGGATTTGCCTCCGGTCTTCGGCTGCTTGACTCTGCGATGGCATCGTTGAACGCCTCAGCTGAACAATGAAATGTAAATTTATTTTAACGACATTTTTATTTAGAGGTGGCCTTTGAGTATATTCATGCTTAATTTTTTATTTTTGTTATGTGCGCATTAGGAACCTACAACATGTATCAGAAAGGTGTGGTGGTCATATCTGGTAGATACAGATTATCAAACTGAGCAACTTTTTCCGTGGGACCAATTTTGTGATCGCGAAAAAATTGTCAACTGTCCCATGCAAAACTTCAATAGGTACCTACGTCAGACGCCAGCACATCAAGCTACCCGAAACTGTCAAATTTTTCCAATCAACTTTGAACCTTATTTTTTAGCGAGAAAGTTGAAAATCTATTAAAGAAATTTGACAGATTGTAGTAGCTTGATGTGCTGGCGTCTATATCTAATCGACCCAAATGTATAAGACAGCTGATTATATTTTCGTGATTATTACGATGTTGGTCACACGGAAAAAGTTGCTCAGTTAGATGATCTGTACCAGATATGACTATAACCACACACACACACACACACACTAGGTATAATAATAATATGATAATGTATAATAATAATATGATATGATAATGATTAAGAAGTATTAAGAAAACTTACAACAGTTTGGCGCCTAACACTTTTTCGTAATTTCTGCAATTCCTCTCTCTTCTTGCGCTGCAGGAAACCAATCTGAAAGAATTTAGGTAGCTGATGAAAAAAAAAACTTTTTTTAAGGCAGAGGTTAGTTCCGTTTCAATGTGCTGAGTTTCCCCGTGGCCCCTGTGGTCACGGTTTCCAGGTGTATGCATAAAGTTGGCGTCTGACAATCACAGTTGGAGGGGAACTAATTATATTAAAGGCACTGATACTGTATATGCAGGGACGACAAAACGAACGAACATAATTAACGCAAGACCTCATACACCCCTTTTAGATAATTGACTTAAAAGTATAATACAATGACTAAAACTTTAATTCTTTAAAGCTAACTTTTATTATTAAGATAATCGTGTTGACTATTGAAGAAGAAAGAAAGAAAGAAAATACGTTTATTTGCGGCAAACATGACGCATCATAAGAAAAAACATAAACAAAATAAACAATTTGGGAGAAAACATGCGTCACATCCACGCAAAACGGCCATCGCTAAGCATAATGCAATGACCCTGTACGAGACAGAGCCCCAGCGCTGGTTTTCAGCGACAGCCGGCGTTGACGTGATGACGTCAGCCAGTGCAGCATACAATTAAATAAGTATAAATAAAATAAAAAAACAACAATCAAAATAAGAAAACATTACAAAAAGAATGATGGTATGAACATGAAAAATATTATGAGCTGTGGTAACATTCCGGCAACGACTCACGCACTCATTGCATTATTTTATGCATTTAAAATTGAGTCTTATAGTATTGAAATAAGATTTAATTTCCTTTGACACACAGGCCTCCTCTCGGCGAGAGGGAGTGGGCTGTAATCCACCACGCGGGCCCAGTGCAGATTGTTAGATGTCACATGTCTTCGATGTTTTCGTTTTAGGACATGCCGGTTTAATTACGATGTTTTCCTTCACCGTTTTGAGAGAAATGGTGATGAAATAATTTACACAAAGTCATGAACCATAGAAATGTAAAATGAACCTACGACCTACAATTCGTAAGTCGGGTCGTTAACCACAAATACATAATATCCAGTTATTGAATTTAGTAAAACCCATAGTGGTTCCATCACTGCTATTTCGATTGTTTGTAAACGTTTTTTTTTAGATTTCGACGTTTGGATTTATATATTTTATGATTTTAAAATATACGCCTACGCACTGTTACTAATAATAATATCCTTGGACATTTCACACAACGCCATATAGTCCCAAGCTAAACAACCTCGTGCTTGTGTTATGGTAACGAGATGGCTGATAAACTACTTATATACATTTTTTTTTGTAAATACGTACATATTATAGATAAAACACCCAGACCCGGAACAAACACTTGTAGTTCGTATAAATATTTGTTCCGTGCGGGGATCGAACCCGCGACACGCTGCGCAGCAGTTGCCAACCTTGTCGCCAAAAACTGGTAGGTATAGCCAGTGTTTATATCACAGAACAGACAAATTTATCTGTTCTGTGGTTTATATTTATTGTATTGTCGTTCCCTCATGGTGTGTTTGGCGCATTCTAGGTGGTCAGCAGCTCTACTACCACCATACTAAGTAGCTACAGCAGCCTCATTGCGTAACACATTAGCAATCACAATCTGAATCATTTTGAAGGATATTGCTGATCCATTGATGTGAGGACTTTGTAGGCCATTTAGACTTTAGATCTGTAGATGATTTTTTATATTATCAAGTACCTGGTACTTGTTTACAGGCCTACGCTGTCCTCCCATACCTATTGTAACTTGAAAACATTGTAAAAGCCAACAATTTTTAAAAGAGTAGTTTCTTGCCGGTTCTTCTCCATAGGAAACGACCAATTGGAACCGTGCACCTAGCTTCTGATGTTTCAAAAATACAACCGAATTGAGAACCTCCTCCTTTTTTTGAAGTCGGTTAATAAGTGCCCATGTAGGTTTATGTGAAATAAAATATTTTGATTTTGTTTCTTTTTTATTGCTTTATAGGATCGAAAAATTTGTCTGCTCAACAACGTTAATAACGCAATGCATGTTGTAGAACCGTCAAAATTAACGCTATTAATCCCCGCTGTGTGCTACATACTACGTTCCGATCTTCCGATAAGAAAGAAAATAAAAAAATTAGAATAATTAATTGATATTGCTTACCCTGTAGAGAATCAACGCGATGATTATTAAGATGCAGAGGCCGACAGCTATTGCTATTACTATCGTCTCGAACGGTACCGGCGCCTCTTGCAGCGTTATAGTTGTGGTTATCCTAAAAAAAAAAAATCTGCTTGTATTGACAACGCAGCTAGCAAACTTATGTAGCAAAATGTAAAGGTGAGTACAGATAGCCTGGATCATTTACTTGTAACAGAACATCGAGTATTCGCAGTTTTTGAATGTTATCGAACCGCACTTCGAACACGACACTCGATGTTATGTTATAACCAGATTTTAAAAACCAACGAGCGTATTGGTGTAACATTTTATCGAGCAAAGGCACGAGCGCAAGAACGCACAATCATCAACAACGAACGCAAGGCAGAAATAAATGTTACAGGTAAATGCTCACTCGCCGTGAACATTACGTCTAACGCAGCTTCGAACATTCGTAGGAACGTAACATTACATGGAATTGCTCTAGTAAATGCTCTAGTGTATTATCACCATAAGGTATGCTTGTAGTAAGTTCGACGGAGTGATAAGACCGTACGCCGAAATTACAACATACTCTAATTATATAAAAACGTTCAAAAGCATTCTTCCTTTTTTAAATTATTTACATATACTTATGTAGATAAATCCACTCTTTCTTCCCATGGGGGTAAACTACAGGACGCCACATGCTACGATCCTTACATACTTACTCCCTTTGCTTTACGTTCACACATCTGAAAGCCAATTCCCGTAATTAAAAACATTCAAATTCTAGTGGCAATCTCATCTCAGCGACAATCAATGTCAAAAACTGTCAAAAATTTAGAGAAATTAGTGGTATTTTTTACAGATTGAGACTGAGATCAGACTGCGAACGTTCTTAAAATTATGAGAATTGTCCCTCTCGTCGTACATGCACGCCGGTTGCGAGTACTACGCAGTGCTATTCTGTAAAAATCTCAACGTGATCCCTATAGCATCAGATGGAATGACAGCTCACTTCACCTTACTTCTCACGGTGAGATTCTAACAGTAGTGGTATTCTGTAACTCAGGTGATAACTCAGGTGAAGTGAGCTTAAAGTGAGCTGTCATTAGTATCAATCCCTATAGCATCAGAGGGGCAATTCTCGTAATTTTAAGAACGTTCACAGTCTGATCTCAGTCTCAATCTGTCAAAAAATGCCTCTAATTTCCCTACATTTTGACAAGTTTTTGACATTTGTTTGTCGCTGAGATGAGACTGCGACTAGATTTTGAACGTTTTAAATTACGAGAATTGGCCTTCAGATGGAATGACAGCTCACTTTACCTAACTTCTCACGGTGAGATACTAACAGAATCGACCGGCAGGATCGACCGGCTGACCTTTCTGAAGAACATCACCTTTATTTATATGTCCTTCTAGACTTCTAGAGCATCGTCTTCCGGCGTATCCACTCACATCTTTGAATATACATTTCGTTAGTCGCACTCATCCTCTCAACATGACCGAACCATCTAGGCATACTCTTTTCAATTTTGTCACTCCATCTTCTTTTTAAACCACACAGCTGCATTTTCACGTCATTCCTCCTGTTAATTATTTATATTATTTATTTACCTTTCAGCTTTGTGCTCGAAATCATTAATTACTAGTTTAACATCAGACATTATCGTAACATTTCTATCTTTATCCAGAAGTCCTTCTGCAAATAAAATAAGAAGATAAAACATCAAATTATGAACATTAGAACACAGCCTGTTTAACTCAACGCTGTATAGTTTAGAAACCAAGGAGGAGATCTTTTTTCAAAAGTGGAATATTTCAGGCTAAAAGGAGTATAGTGTTGAATTATGTTAAGATCGAGAGCAACAAGAATTTCACCTATGACTGATTTTTCCAATGCCAGATAATTTTATCCGAGGAATAATTTTGAATTTTTGACAGTTCTTCCATACAGAATCCGTCAGAAGTCAATTTTATTCCACGAATAAGATTTATCTGTCGATTTAAAAATCAGCCCTTAATAAATAATGGACTAGTCCATTATTTTAGTTTCACACATAAAATAACATCACACCTTACCTCAAAGGGTTGCTATGCTAGCTATGTTTAAGTCCTATGTAACAGGGACCGAGTACTCGATAAGTTTCTATGACTCTGAATTTGTTAGTCAAAGTTGCCCAGATTATCAGAAACCGGCTTGCGTACTAGGAGGCTTCTATTGGAGTCACTAAGTTATTCCGACAGGTTTTTTGTAGAAACAGCCGGGTGTTTTTATTTATCTTTTATTGCTGAATGGATCTGCTCTTGACCTCGATCACGCCTGACGGAAAGTGGTGGAACGATAATGGAAACGAGCGTGCCCAGAAGATGCTTGTTTAATTTTGCTTTGAAGGCAGACGGGTTTAAGGCGACTACATGACCTAAAGCTTTGTCGGACTGCATAGAATAATTTATTGTAAAATATGAAGCAATTATCTATTTACAAAAAAACTATTTTTGGACTAAAAAATAAAAAAACTAGTGTTTTAGTATGTTGATTGTAGAATAATCTGACAAAAAATCTGAATGATTGTATGTATATTAGTATGGTCTTTATTGTAAAAAGAAAGTTTTTAGTGGTACCTTGATGATTTTTTTCTATCATATCAAATTAGTTGTATTATGTTTTCAACACTATCCACCTAGCATATATCCTAAAGAATATCATATATTTTTCTGATTTTGTTTACTGTAGTCGATCATATAGGTACTTTTATTGTTTCTAAAACTTGCGTTTTTGCATTTAGGTTCTATAAGCCCCTTAATGTGGAAGGGAACACAGACGCTGGCAGAGAGACCACACTTTGGTTGTGTGCATAAAAAATATGGAGGAGAAGCGCTGAGTACGACTGGTTACGATATCAACCAAGTGGGGATGGTACCCTGCAGTAGGTACCTATGCCTGATAGTCCAGTAGTAAAAGGCGAGTTTGAATTATTTTATTATCACAATTCTTACCAAGACTTCCAGGTAAAATGTACATCGGTATAAGTATCTTAGTTGTATCCACATTAACCTTCAATCTTTCTACTTCACAGACGTAAGTCATTGACGTCGCATCTTTAGTTTTAAATTGGCAAGGAGTATATACATTCGACGAGGAAGACGAGGAAAAGACCATCTGAAAATAAATGTAATTTTAAAATTCGATTCGAGAAAGCAATTAATCAACTGGCATTGTGAGACCAACACCCTGATGGAAGCAGCAGCCTGTAATGTTCCTACTGCTGGGACACAGGCCTCCACTCTGTGAAAGGTAGTAGGCTATAATCTACCACGCTGGCACAGTGCCGGTTGGTAGATGTCACAAGTTTTTGATTTTCTGGTTCTAGAACATGCCGGTTTCATCACGATGTTTTCCTTCACCGTTTTTAGAGCAGCGGTGATAAATTATTTACACAAAGTACGAAAATCTAAGTACCGGAATCCCTAAGGCCTGCATTCCTGTTACGCTGACGTCGGTCGCCAACGTCGTCAGTCGCGCGTGTGGTGTGTTCTATATAGCACCATACTCCGACGCTGACGTCAGCGGCGCGTATATTAGTACTGACCTGACCGTACGCGGCTAACGTCAGCGTAACAGGAATCTAGGCCAAAGTCTTGTAAGTCGGGGCCTTAGCAACAAAGGGTTTCAGTTTGACAGTTCAACATCATTCATTGCGTTATTTACGTTGTTGTGCAGACACATTTTTCGAACATATGGTGCAATGGATTAGCAATATGCTTCAAAATGATTCAAATTTAGAGTAATAGTGTTTTAGGTCATTAGGGTGTTGGGAAACGCACAGACCAGAGAACTATGACACAAAAAGGAGGAAGCTACTCAGTAGTGGATGGAATAGGGCTGATGATGCCGATAATAAACCAAATTCAATCGCGTAAATATGAATAAGTGAAGTTCAATAAAAGTGAACCGTGCTAAGTACTTGCAAGGGTTCCGTAGTACCTCAAAAGAAAAACACATCATCATCTGTAGGCAGATGATGATATTGTGTTTTTTGCAATGATGATTTTGATCATTGATACCTTTTCCCAAATATGTTGGGGTCGGCTTCCAGGCTAACCAGAGGCAGCTGAATACCAGTATTTTTCATGGAGCGACTGCCTATCTGACCTCCACAACCGAGTTACTGGGTAATACGATACCCCTTGTTAAGATTGGTTATCAGACTTTTCGGGTTACTGACGGCCCATAACGACTGTCAAAGATCTACGAATGACAGCCGGGACCAACGGCTTAACGTGCTTTCCGAGGCACGGAGGGGTCTTGGCATGTGAAGATTTATACACGGACCAACCGCGGCAAGCGTAGCCTAACCTGATCGATCGACCCGTGCGGCTGTTATTACTTAGCCAAAAGTCACAAGAAAAAGACAAGGATAGCGTTTTAGATATAGATAATTTAGTAACTTACTGTGACTGAAGCATCAGTATCATACTCGATAAACGGTTGCATCTGTAATTTTACATGAACTGGCAGCCTCTCCCAGTTGGTCGGACCAGTGTTTGAGATCTGTAATAAAACAAAAGCTGTGAGATAGTTATATCCCTAGGGATATAGCTACATATTATATACCTACTGCAATATTTTTATATGAAAGCGGTTCGTAACTGTCTTACTAGGAATATAGCTTTCTTAATAAACTAATCTAGTGAAATATAACTTAATATTTTATTTTATTTGCACGACTGGTTACTAATTTTAAATACAACAGTCCAATCTTTGTTTTTATAAAAAACTTTGTTTTTATTATTCAATCGTCACAATGTTATAAGTAGCAATTCTTGTAAGCGCACATCGCATTAGTTTTATAACTTTTCTTTGTAATATGTGGAAAATCTCGTGGGTTTATACATTCACTATGTAGCTCATATTTTATGTAATATTGTAATGCGTAACCGTTTATTTTTCCCAAATAAATAAAATAAAATTCTCTCTAGTAACTTGTGATCACAGCGATTCTAACAGCTTCTAAATATCGGAATCAATCTCGATTCAACTAAAAACTCTCGGAAGAAAGATGATGGTTTAGATCAGCGGGATTATCGCATATCACACATAAATGATATTTATTTTAGAAGTATGTATGTTTATTTGTATGTATGTAAGTATATTCTCATAATATTTGTCTACTTTATTAAGTGTATTGTTTTTAAATTTTATGTACTTATTTTTTTTTTTCTCTGTCTCCTATACTCTTTCACACGCTGTCTACATCTCTCTACTTACTTTCCTATCGCAGGTATGCTGGAAGAGATTTCTTATGAAATAAGCATCACCTTTGTACCTATTTTTCTGTTCTGTTTTTTCTTGTCTGTTTAATATGTGTGTACATAAATGGTAAAATAAATAAATAAATAAATAAATAAAATGACAATTGATCGCAATTGCTTTCATTTTGATAATTTAGGCACATTCATTGCGTTATTCACGTTGTTGAGCAGATGATTTTTTAAACTTGTGAAGCAATAGATTACGAATTCCCTTCACAACCCTCGTATTGTGATTGAAAGTATCTACGAAATTAATGTTCTGGATTTTGACCCATACCCTGATCTTTCTCGACACAAATACTTCCCCATTTCTGCTGAGACGAATTATTGCAGAAATAATTTAAAGGATTAATATTCCTCACCGTGTAGACGTGTTTTATCTTTTTTCCATTTACTTTGATATCCTCTTCCGTCATATTAACTGTGGTACCGATATCAGTCTCTCTGAAAGCGAAGAGAATGTAAAGACATTATTTTAAATAATTGTAGGTAATCTTCTAATTTTATTGAAGTTGAAAACCAAAGACAAAGTTTGAGAAAAAAAAACTAAAATTAAATAAAATGATAACAATACGAACCCCTTAGCGGTAATTCCTCTGGAATCAGGTCTTACAGTAATCGGAATCGTCTTATTGTAGGTAACATTATGGATATAATTACATCGATTGTATAGAACCATCGTGATGTTTATATTCTTGTGCATGTTTGTAAGATGGATCATCTCCAGTTCAATTTGACCGGTGGTCTGTGAACATGACATTAGATTACATTATATCATCAAGCTTAGATTGCACGAAAGGTTAGGCAGAGAATATACCGGCTGACTTTTTTTGCTGTCTGGACAAAAATAGGGTATAAAAGGTGGTATAATAGTTTCGAATTCAGGTACATAAGATTGTGATCAGACATATTAGGTGACAAAACTAGTGTCAGATATACAGTCGTGGGCGCAGAATTAGGATAAGGATAAACGAGAGAAATAGCTCCTTTGGCTTCTACACAATTTATTGTTACAGAGTCAATTACTAACATTACTGTACTAATTAATACTCTGAACTTAAAAAGGAAACACTGAGCAGTTCCTAGGCCACGTCTATACGATCACTGTCGCTCCCGGCTCCACGGTCCTTATCGGACACCATACTCAATCCTTGGGAGTCAAGGATTGAGTATGGTGTCCGATACAACGCCAAACAAAAGCGCCTGTGTCTCATTTTAAGTGCATACTCATGAAAGATCCGACATAAATATACATCCTCTCACAGACACTCAATGCCTTGAAGTGCACGTTTGACTACGATTAAAATAATTAATTCCATTTGATAAAAGTAGAATGATGATGCGTAATGTAATGAGGCAGCGAACAAACATACCCAATTTGTTTTGCTCCAGAGGGGCTTAGGGGGCTCACACATAAGTCTGGCGACTCCATCATTCGAAGGCTCGTACACACAGCCACCTGGCTGGAGCACGTTAGCACCGTCGATCTGCACACGCACGCACGAGTCATACGCCACCTCCCCGTCGTTTTTCATAGTGATGTACATCGTTTCTTTTTTACTCGAGCCAATTATATACGGTTCGACATTTCTGTAATTATAAAATTGGTTACAATGAGGTGTTAATCATCGAACACAATGTTCTTTTCAAACGTTCTTTCAGAGTCACCCTACCACTGACCGGCGTGGCTTGGGCCGATGAGTTTGGCTGCAGTTCTAAATGTCCTAATGATTTTAAGGGTGGGTACGTTTCGGTACTAATTGTAGCATTTAGATATTTAAGTCTATATATTTTTAGTGTCATCTTTTAGTTAAGCTATTGAGTTAACCTTCCGTCTAGTGTAGATGGGTATTTGAAAAGATGTATAAAATAATTGTGCCGAAAAAATATATACATATACAGGTGAGCAAAAAATCGTGGATCGAATGAAACAGGGCGATAGTAGGGGTTACTTGCAGTAAAAAATATATCTGTGGCAGAGCCCTAACTTGATCTCCTTAAAAGTAATGACAATTTGAGTGTTTACAGTAAGGTTCTGAAGTTACAAATATTTTTTCGTGAGACTCAAAAGATATTGAAAAAAGTGCCAATACTGATAAATCATGGTAACCACTGTCATAAAGGCACTTTTGTGATGATGATACTTTTTTTTACTGCATTTAACCTCAACTATAGCTGAAAGACGATACAGAGAAAGGGGAGCCGATCGATGAATTTTCAACGAGTAGGATACTTACTGGAAACTGATATGTTGTGTTAAGTCCAAGTTCGGCACACAAGTCTTGTTCCCAGCGCACTCAGCTGCCCACAGCGACTTCTGGATGGTCAAGTCACTCCAGTCGCTTAGGATTACACGAGAGCTTTTAAAATCATCGAGTTTCATGGGATCGACTTCCAGCTCCGAAGATATCAAGTAGCGTATTTCTGTCTCGTATTTGCCGTCCTTTGAAGAAAATATTATATTATTACTATTTAATAAGCTGGCCTCAGTACTCACCTAGTCTAATCTTGACAAAATTCCCATTTGATACCAGAAATAGCAGTGAATTTCCATGAGTTATTCCATAGATAGCCCTATAGGGATGCAAGTAAATCAAAACTTTTTCATGATTTGTACAATGTTTACGATTCAAGAAATAAACTTAATTTTTTTAGTAAGTAGATTTATGGTACATTTCTTATTTTACAATTAAATTATTGTTGCGTTTTTCGGTGGAACGAAAACGGAATGTTGGAAGAGATGTTAAAAGCGATGTGAATAAACATCTGATTCTAGTTTTGCAAACCACTTGGATTCTCACTAAGGTAAGTAAGAGCGATTTCTGCTTGAATTAAGCACAAACAGTAATTTAATTAATATGATTTGAGGCTAAAAAAGCAATGTAAACAAAGTAGTATCGTGAATAATGACGTCACATCATGGCCGCGGCAGTAACAAACGTTTGAACTGTACTAGTTTGTTGGAGTTTTTTTTTTAGTTATATGCCGTAGTTATAGACTTTTAATACTTTTCTTATGGTTTATATATTTTTTTGGCGTTCACTTCCACTGCTGGGCAAAAGTAGTCTGGACAGAGAGAGGTAGAAATAGAGTAGGGACTCATTCCATCTCTCTCTGTCCAGAGCTGCCAAGGACCAATCTTTATCAAAGGAGTCCAGCTCATCCCGCCATCTCCGTCTGGGCCTGCCGCGATGTCGATGTGGTGTGGTGGTATTATTGTCTTTTATTTACCGATACCCTATTTTATTGTTGCACAAAAAATGTACTCACTGAAGGTAAAATGAACGGAACTGTATTGCAGTATTCAGATTTATTAACGTCCAGGACCGTCTTAAATGAAACGGTGCCGTTGACATTGGTGCCGACCAGCTTAGCGTGGTCGTGATTTATCTCCACCGTCGTTATAATATCTGACATAAATAAAACATTTGTTAGGACTCATAGACCAGTAGGTATATAGATGGTCTAAAATCTCACCGTGAAAACTTAGGTGAAGTGAGCCAGGGTGCTCAATATTAGTACAAAAAACTCGGGACAGCAGTGGGTACAATGATACAAAATCACGAAGTTTTATATATATGTTGTCTCTGTACAAAATAAGTTTGAAAGTGTTTTTTTAATTTTGTCGGATTATAATTGAACTTTACACGAACATTGGCTAAGATCTCAGTCTATCCAAAAGTAGCTACTCTGTGAAGTGAGCTGTCAATAGTGTCAATCCGTAGCGTCAAGTAGAATGACAGTTCACTTCACTCAAGTTTTCATAGAAAGAAAGAAAATACATTTATTTAGCACAGACTAAAAGACACACAATACACCAGATACATATACATCAGATAAAAAACTAAAGATCAATAAAAAGGGCCGATGTACGAAATTTGCAGGAAAGTGTGTCTCACGGCTGCGCCAAAAAGGGTCATGGTAAGATTTTACCAAAATAGACCAGATGGTATTAAGGCAAGTTGAGTTTAATAAAGAGACTGTCTATCAGGAAAGAGTGACTTAAAAGTCCAACTCCAACTACATCTAAAATGTACGGTGCCGTAATACATTTTATGGCGTATACTTACGCCCTTCGACCGCTTTCAGAAAGCTCGGATGTGTTACTCTTAAACAAACATCGAATTCAAAGTCTGTTTTACCAGAAATAGTGCGATCCTGAAAATAAACAAGTCAATATTAAAAGCCATTTAAAAAATGTGTACAAAATTCACAGGGTATTCGCCGCCATTTTGAATCCTTGGTCCGTATAGGGAAGTACTTGAAAGAAATAGAGATATACAAGACATATCTTTTACTTAATTTAAATACGTATAAGTTACATTTTTAAATATTTTTATAAACATAAAGATTTAAAAGCTAAATGCTTTTAAATCTTTTTGTTTATAAAAATATAAAAAATAGTAGTCCACCGGTATCGGGAACAGGGTCCAAGCTACCGGCGGTCAGGGCTCCAGAGAGGGGAACCTCCTGATAATGCGAGCCGTGTCCAGGAGTAGCGCTATCTGAATCAAGCTCTTGATCCAGCTGCCCAACGAGACCATCCTCAGGTGTTGGTCGAGGCCCTTGGCTATTAATCCATTGGCTGTCACGACTATCGGCACAATGATCGCTGAGTCCACATCCCACATGTCGACAACCTCGCGAGCCAAGATACTTGACTTGGCTTGTTTATCTTTCTCGGCTTTCACAAGGTTCTCACAAGAAATATTATTATTAATAAATTATTGATCGACCTTTGTTTTAAGAAATTCCAGTGATTGGGAGGTGAGCTTTTCTTAGTGAAAGGGGTGTTAAATTTTATTTTATACCTACTTTGATTGAATTGAAATAAAACTTACCTGTACATTGGGAAATGTCACTGATGTCTTCACAAGTACAGCTGCCATGCACCTTAAGAGCACTACTGTGTCTTTATAAGGCGAGCCGATTGCTAATTCTATATAAAAAAACACGAAAAAAAATCATTGAAGAAAAAACAGAACTTTTATAAGAGAAGTGTGTCTATGGGTAAAGCGTGTATTCAATAAGACGGAAACCGCGCGATTCTTGAACCGCGTGGATCCCGCGCGATTCTCTCTACGCGTGGAACCGCGCGGTTTTTATTAACAAGAATCTTCACATCTTTATATTCGTTCAGACGTGGTAATTTGTACGTTATTTTTAGTAACTACTCTTAAAAGTAAAGGGGTTAGTCCTTGACTAATAAACGTGTTATATCAGATGAATAGTTACACACCGATTTCTCTCTTTCAGACGTCAGTAATTTGACTTGCGAAAGAAGAAGACAAAGCGTTGTGTAACTATACAGACGCTATACAACGTTTATTAGTAAGGGGTAAGAGAATAATGTATTCCTGTAGCTACAGCAGTTAAGGTAACTGCTACGTAAAATATGGAATTGAATTTCGTGGGGCATTTTAAAAGACAGTAGATGATGGAAGATACCTTTGCATCCGTTCCCGTCATAATCTAATAATGGTGTTAGACTCATGCCGAAAGACTCGCCATAACTAGATTCAGGCTCGATCTTTTGCAGACATGTTAATTCCCTCTCTGTGATTTCACTGCTGAGGGCAGCGCCACTGTATAGGTAGACAACGCCACGGCCGTTATTCTCAAAAGGAGCTCCAATTGCAATATCTGAAGAAAAAAAAATATAGGTAAATAATTATATTCATCCATCCATACTAATATTATAAATTCGAAAGTAACTCTGTCTGTCTGTATGTCACCTTTTTACGCCTAAACCACTGAACGGATTTCGATAAAATTAGAGAGATAGATTGCAACCCGAGAAAGGACATGGGATAGTTTTTATCGATATACCTCGCGGGTGAAGCCGCGGGCGTAAGCTAGTTTGCTATAAATATAAAAATCTGTTGTTACAAATATTAAAGAATCCTTTTAAAAAAAGATAAAAAACGGTCTATTTTAGCATTGATCATAAAAATAAATGTAGGCTTTTATTAACTGTATTCTTTACTACGCACTCGTGGATGAATCGTCATTAGAAATATCGAAATCGTCATTTTTAGAAGAGTAGTGGTGGTACTGTGGTAACAACCGTGACTTAGGAGTTGCAGGCCGTAGGCTCGAACCCTGTCAGGCGCTTTACTTTATGTAAATTATTTCATCACCACTGCTCTCAAAACGGTGAAGGAAAATATCGTGAGGAAATCGGCATGTCCTAGAACCAAAAATTCGAAGACATGTGACATCCACCAACCCGCACTGAACCGGCGTGGTGGATTACGGCTCGCTCTCTGTCACAGAGAGGAGGCCACGGAGTGGGAAGATTACAGGCTGATTATAAGTAAAGCTGTACGGTTCGTAGGTACAGTTGTTGTTGTTGAGGTTCTTGTCCACGTTGAAGTGCGTAGAGAAAATATCACTTAGTTTAAATTACGAGTAAATTTATTACGTAACTAGCTTCTGCCCGCGACTTCGTCCGCGTGATATTTCACCCTCCCCCCATTCACCCTCTTAGGAGTGGAATTTCGAAAAACCCTTTCTTAGTGGATACCTTTATATACTTCACACAGAACACACTCCAAATTAAAAAAAAAAAAAAAATAATTAAAAATTAATAATTAAAAAAAAAAAAAAAAAAATATTATTAATTAATATATTATATATTATTATTATTTTTTATTATTATTTTATTATTTTATTATTATTTTTTTTTTTTTTTTAATGTCTCTATGACCAGCGGTTTAGGCTGTGCATTGATATAATCAGTCAGACAGGATCACAGGACTTTGAATTTTATATTAGATTATAAAAGCAAACCTAAGTACCTATCTAATAAAAAAAAAAACTCAATAACAGAAATGAAATACCTAAATAAACCTATTTCTGATGATAACTAATCTAAACTCAATAAATAAGCAAAATCCCTAAAAACTAATATCTATACGAATGACTAATCTTACCTAACAGTTTTATAAAATAACCTACGGTCACTACGTACACTATCAAATATACTACCCATACTTTAAAATTAAAATCTATACCTACGACTTATAAAAATAAACCTAAATAACTCTACCTTAAACTGTACTTAGTAAAAAAACTTTTTACAAAAAAAAAAAAACAACCGACTTCCAAAAAAAACTACAAAGTGATAAATAACTTTTATTTCGGAAGTCGGTGTCGTTGGTTCTGCATTTTCGTTTATTGACACCGACTTCCGAAATAAAAGTTATTTATCACTTTGTAGTTTTTTTTGGAAGTCGGTTGTTTTTTTTTTGTAAAAAGTTTTTATTTTTCACTTTTTAGTGAGAGAGTTTGTAATTTATCTAAGTTACAATAGCCTAACGTCAACTGCTCATCACCTTTTACAAAATATTGCTTTTCCCGATGCTGGGACGTTAATTTTTGAGGAGTTCTCCTGGTAAGAACCTGAAGAACTCCACTCCACCACCACACGCATTGTGACGAGCATAAATTGCTTAGCAACCATATTAAAGTAATCGAATCGCAACCCGTGAAATATTTATCATTGATTAGTTCCGATGGCCGTCTGTAGTCTTCATCATCAGCTCCACTTTACCAAATGATGATTTCCGAGAGCAAATGCTCAAGTTACTCTAAAAAATATCCAAATCGCTATAGGTTTGCCAATAAAATTTGAGGGTTTCCCTCGATTTCCATGGGATCCTCTCATCAGATTCCAACTTGCTGACAATGGGACCACCTTGGGAGTATACCCTTCAAGTTACTCTAAAAAATATCCAAATCGCTATAGTTTTGCCAAAAAAAGTTGAGGGTTTCCCTCGATTTCCATGGGATCCTCTCATCAGATTCCAACTTGCTGACAATGGGACCACCTTGGGAGTATACCCTTTCAAACAAAAAAATAATTTTCGAAATCGATCCACAAATGACGGAGAAATCGGTGAACATACAAAAAAAAAAAAAACATACATAAAGTCGAACATATAACCTACTCCTTTTTGGAAGTCGGTTAAAAACTAAAAGGAATAAAAAGGTCGCACTGAAAAGCACGTTTTGGAATTGCAAGTAGCAGTTAAAACATACTATTTATAGAATGCTAATATGAACGAACGTTCGCCTATTATTATTATCTTCGTCGTGTACTACGACAAACTTATTATTTGCGGTTGGTACAGTAATCGGGTCTAGGGATCGAACCACAAAATTAAGTTTGTTTTTTATTGTATATTTTTTTCCGGGATAAAAAGTACCCAGTGTGGTGCCCAGGATATTAAAGAATAATTATACCAAGTGTCATCGTAATCGAACCGGTAGTTTTTGCCTGATGCCTGAATAAACAGACAGACAAAAATGTTTTTAATCACATTTTTGGGTTCTGTGTCGGTCTAATAGCGCTGCCATTTATTTTTTTGATATTTTCAATGTACAGAATTTTCACTTTACAGATTTATTATAAGTATAGATTTGTAATTTGAACGAATATTTAAACACAACCAAAACAACTAATACCTATTTTATAAAATAACAACAAAAGAAATTCAAATAAACTATTTAAAGACTAAAAGTCGCACTGATAAGCACTGTTTGTTAATATCAATTATTGTCCAGCCAAATATTGAATGAAGCTCGCGTTCGGACCTCCCGCCTTTTTATTCCCCTACCGCCACGACCCGCGTCGAGCGCGGCAACCGTTACACAAAAATAATCTTATGGCATGATTCAGTATTCACGCGCGACGGCGCGATGGCTTATTAGCGTATTTCATGTATAAGTTTGGTGTTTCTATACCGATTACTATGATTCTTTTTTTATTGAATAGGTAATAATATTAACTTCTTTTAATTAGGGATGAGTGAGAGTATTATAAACGTAAGAGTAAACAAATATAATCAGAAAGCTCCGAACTGCTAAGCTATCGGGAGTTACACATGTTATTGTGATTCAACCATAAAAGATAGACATATGCTGTTGTGGGATATTTTTTAGATAATTTTATGTAAAACATTTCCGTCATAAATGATTTCTATGTAGCTTTAACCATTAAGGCTGTACACGCGACGGAAGCTTAAAAATGGAGCAAATTCTCCCGTTTTCCCAACATTTCCTTTCACTGCTCTGCTCCTATTCTTTGTAGCGTGATGAAAAGTATACTATAAACTCCCCAGGAGTATGAAGAATAATTGTACCAAGTTTCGTTAAAATCCGTCGAGTAGTTTTTGTTTCTATAAGGAACATAGAGACAGACAGACAGACAGACAGACAGACAAAAATTTTACTGATTGCATTTTTGGCATCAGTATCGATCACTAATTACCCCCTGATAGTTATTTTGAAAATATATATCATGTACAGAATTGACCTCTCTACAGATTTATTATAAGTATAGATAGATAATGTTGTCGTTACACGTGTGTTGTGTAAAACTGTTGACGAATTATTTCTCTTACTTACTGATTTATTGTAATGAATGAATAATTGAATAAATAAATGAATAATTGAAAAAAATGAATAATTCTCTCACTCACTGATTTATTGTAATAAAATGTTGTTTATAGTACACTAGCAGCGCCCTGTGGTTTCACCCGCATAATTGTCGATACCGTGGGAATATCGGAATAAAAATAATCCTCAGTGTGCCAAATTTCAAACAAATCCGTTCAGTAGTTTTTGCGTGAAAGAGTAACAAACATCTATCCATCCTTCCCCACAAACTTTGGCGTTTATAATATTATTATTTATTATTATTATGAGCCTGTTATGTCCCACTGCAGGGCAAAGACCTCCCTTCCGTCTTTCCATTTTTTCCAGTCTCTTGCTACATCTATTTAATATTATTATAATTATTATTTCCTTTATTTCATTATAAACACATATAAATTATATTTAAAAAAAAATAAAAATTTAAAAAATAGTAGCCCAATAATTATTATTTATTTATTATTATAGGTATTAGTAGGATAATAAAATGGCGCAATTCTGGTGCAAGTGACCGCGTGAGAAAAACATTGTTTTTATTTTGATTAGAGGCAGACTCGAGTTGACTTTTCGGTGATTTTACGTACGCGTATACTTAAGTTAAAAAAATTTTTAGTTTACAAAATCCTAGATGCCCACTATCGAACAGTGCACTGTGGTATTGATTTGTAATACCAATGAGACCTACCTACTACCTAACCTACTCACTAAACAATAGTTCTTAGTGAATTTTAGGTTATGATCATATTTCTCAGTATTCCCGTTAGACGAAGTATAATTATTACTACCATTAAAATCAAGAGATAAAAATTTCGTGTCGATTTCTGGCACTGGGCCAGTCGCCCATGTTCCTTCCGTGACGATTTTCGGCATTTGACGGTTGAGTGGATAAGGAACAAATCAAGATACGTTTCAGAAAAATACGCTACATTTTTTGGTGGGCCAAACCCACGAAAGAAAAAAGCCATATCCTTTTTAAATTAAAAGTCTTACCATCCATCTTGTCGGCATTTAAGTCGCCGACATTTACAATTGCACTACCAAACATTGATCCAGAATTTTGACCAACAATTCTTCTACGAAACTGTGGCGCTTGCTGCAAGAAATAACGGGCAGGTTAATTTAATAATAACATTCTTCATAGTCTTGAGAACATTAATGAAGAAGTCGAAGATGGAGTCACTGCACATAATGCGTCGACTCCTTAATGCACAATAAAATGATCTTTCTGTTCTTTTAATGTTAATTCTGTCGAAACTTAAGGGGCTTACAGAACCTAAACGCAAAAAACGTAAGTTTTAGAAACAATAAAAGTATATGATCGACTATAATAAACAAAACCAGAAAAATATATGATATTCTTCAGGATATATGCTACGTCGGTAGTGTGTTGAAAACATAATACAACAAATTTACTACGATAGAAAAAAATCATGAAGATACCTGTGATTTTTTGTCAGATTATGCTACAAGCAATACCAAAATACCGGTGTTTTAATTTTATAGTCCAAACAATAGATTTTTTGTAAATAGATAATTGCTTCATATTTTGCAATAAATTACCAGCGTTGTGTAATCGCGCTTCTCTTTCTTTTCAATACAGTCCCACAAAGACCGCGCTTTAGGTCATGTAGTCGCCGAATCTGAGTGAAACGAACTGTATTCCCGTTGTCCAGTGGGTGTAGGTACTATTAAGTACACCTCTGCTCAACTCTTCAGGGAAACAAGACGTGGTGTTACGGTTTGTTATGTGTTTATTACTTACTGTAAGCTTTACGGCGAGATAAACATAAACAGCTCCATTATTATAGGTATTTTTCGTGGCATAAGTAGGTGCTCCCACGAGCAGGTCAGTCCTTTTGCCATGCAATTTGGCAGCACACAGCACCGCTCCGAACATCGAACCTACTAAATCAGTGTCGACTTTCTTTTCCAATTTACGCAGGTATTGTATGCGTTTATAGAATAGTACCTGCGAGGAGGAATGTTGATGTTATAAATCATATCATTTCTATATTAAGAGCGCCTTCACACTAGCGTTTGTCCAGCGTAGGCGTTCGATTAACGTATGCGCAGCGCAGACGCCGCGACTACGCGGCGCAGGCGTCGCGTTGCCGCGGCGTCAGTGCAAGGGTAAATGCATACGCTGCGTTAGCGCCGCAAGTGCGCGACGCATGCGCCGCGTTACTGCGGAGTCATGTACAATCCTGTATGTCTGCACCGCGTTAGCGCTGCGTTCAATTGACTCCAGAGGAAATGCCGCAGCAACGCGACGCCTGCGCCGCGTTGTCGCGGCGTCTGCGCTGCGCATACGTTTATCGAACGCCTACGCTGGACAAACGCTAGTGTGAAGGCGCTCTAAGATCCAAGGTATAAAGATTGCATGCGCTAAGTTTACCTCTCCAGAACCAAACGGCGAACCCACGGCATACGACAAGTCGTCTTTGATAAATGATCCAGAGGCAACGGCGTAGCCTGAAATAACGATGTAATTATTATAAGAAAACATTTCATTCTTAGACGGTATATTGTTTCTTCAAAGGGTGCAAGGGGGGGTCAAGGAAAGGGGCAGGCGTGTGGGTTCTAGTACTCGTACGCTAATTGATAGTGCTGTGCTTTCCAATAATTTAGATACATGCGATATCTATATTATGAGAAAGTGTATGTGTTTAGTTGATATGCCTTTATAAAAATAAGTAAATAACCTCAGTAATAGTAATTAAATAGTAGATTGTACAGAGGATCTTACACGTTCAGGGGCTCTCAAGGGAATTTTTCAGAAACGTGAAAATTTAATTAGTTCTTTATTTTAACAAAATTTGTCGCCATCGGTTCTAAACTCCAAACATTTTCTACCTCCGTGGGGGTGGGGAGGGGTCGTGAAAAATAAGTAATGTAATGTGCGCAAAGATTGTAAAGGTACTACGTCGAGCTAGTAAGGGCCGGCGAACCCCTGTTGCGGACGGCATACAGGGTATTTTGACAGCAAACATACTGGTATTCAGCTGCATCCGGTTGGTCTAGAAGCCCACTCCAACATAGGATAACCTTCGGAACAAGGCTAGGCGGATGATGACACTGAAAATGCAAGTGTTAAAAATAAAGTCTTACCAAAATTAAATTTAGGCATGGTTCTAGATGTCCTGATAAGCTTCGGAACAACTTGTGGCCGGTCATAAATCATTGCTCGACCTTAGAATTAATAGAAAAGTTTTATTATGAAATAGAATATACATTTTGGTAACATCACAAATGTAGTAGAAGACATGCAACACACAACATAGTTCTATAATGGTAAAAGATAATGTGGATTGTCCAAAATTTCTAACCATTAGATTTTATTTTATTTTTTGAAAATTTAGAGCATTTTGAGAAACTAATTTGAATATTTTGATGGTTGGCTCAATAGTTATTTTTCTATAAATATTTAAAAATTTAAAATTTTTAAGGTAGGTTACGTCATCAGAGGCACTAAAGATTAGTGCTGTTGCCTCACTAGTACAGAAATAAAAAAAATCAATCTGTCAACACAACGTCATCCACACCTATCAAAGTGTCAAAGTATCAATCTATTAAAATTTTTCATTCCATAGCATTTCATTCCATTTTTTTTGTATTCCATAGCTCTTCCGATATATTAAATATTGTCGACTGTTGAAACAATGTAATCAGATTTATAAACGAAATGAATAAGAGGCAAGTCGGAATGTTTAAAATTAATATATTTTTGACATACTTATTATAATTTTACACTTGACACTGACGGATTGTAGACAATACTTGCCACTTACTTTTTATTTTATTTTTGAGGTAACGATACTAAACTGTACATGTCGCAGGTGACGTAACTTGAAGGGCACAGAAGGTCAATCGTATTTTATCAAAAATATCAATAAATATAAATATTTTTCGTAAATTAATTAGTCCATAATGATTAGTAACGCTATTCCTCGAAATGGTTTTTTAATTACAACATTTAAAAAAATATGAACAATGCCCATTGTACTTAATATAAATGTCGGTGGTAATCCTTAAATAAATAAACATACAAAAGATACAGGTGAATGAATAATTTCATCATAGCAAAATATCAGAACAGTCCGAGAGTGCAATATGCCGGCAATTTTTATTTTTAAACAAGGTATAAAAGGTGCACGGAGTAGATAGAAAAGCCTATGGAAAAAAGAGATTTCTCTATTTTTCGTCCAAAAATTGAAATTAGCTTATCAAATAAATACTATTACTTATTTGAATCGTTAAGAAGTATAAAAAACCGGCCAAGTGCGAGTTAGACCCGCACACGAAGGGTTCCGTACCACCATACAATATTTAACACTACATATAAAATAACGGCAAAAAAAACGTTTTTTGTATGGGAGCCCCCCTTAAATATTTATTTTACTCTATTTTTAGTATTTGTTGTTATAGCGGCAACAGAAATACACATTCTGTTAAAATTTCAACTGTCTAGCTATCACGGTTCATAAGATACAGCCTGATGACAGACAGACAGACAGACGGACAGTGGAGTCTTAGTAATAGGGTCCCGTTTTTAATCTTTGGGTAGGGAACCCTAAAAACAGCATATTTAAGCTATTACGTAGTATTCAAATTCTTTTTTAATTATTTTAATTAGTTTTAGTGTTTAGTTTTCTATTTATTGTATGATGTACTAGTACGCTAATTGATAGTGCCGTGCTTTCCTATAATTTAAATACATGCGAGATCAATAATAAGTCAACGACGCGGGTTAATGCTGTGTATGTGTTTAGTTGGTAAGCCTTATTAAATAAATAAATAAGTAAACTTTTGAGGCAATTTTTTTTTTACAAATTATTTGACACAGTCATAATACCTATATATTATCGCTTATACTACACGCATGGAAATTATCAATGAATTCGTAGCGCCTTTCAATCATTTGATTCATGCCATCGGCCAAGTTCAATTAAAGGATTGAATGTAAAAAAAGAGATTTCTGTGGCATAGGCTTCTACTCCGTTCACCTTTTATACCCTGTTTTTATCCAGACGGTAAAAAAAGTCAGCCAGTATAAGCAAAAAAACATGCGTCTGGAATTTCACACGCGATTGCCACGTTTTGTTCCCTTATGATAATGTCCCTATCAGGAGGCCTACAATGATCTATTTAAAAACGATTCAAAAGCAAGACATTTCAGTTTAGATTCTTAAACTGAATCGCTCACAGTCGTACCATGACGTCCAATACACTCAGCGGCATTTGGATCGTTGAAAGTGAATGAGCGTTAAGAGCTCGTGGTAGGTATCCAGATGGCACGGCCTAAATTGAATCGTTAAACTGACGTCATGGTACGAATTAGAAGAACAGGAGGCCTACCATGATCTATTTAAAAACGATTCAAAAGCAAGACATTTCAGTTTAGGTTCTTAAACTGCATCGCTCACAGTCGTACCATGACGTCCAATACGCTCAGCGGCATTTGGATCGTTGAAAGTGAATGAGCGTTAGGAGCTCGTGGTAGGTATCCAGATGGCACGGCCTAAATTGAATCGTTAAACTGACGTCATGGTACGAATTAGCAGAACAGTTCAGTTTAGGTCCTAAAGTGGATCGCGTTAAGAGCTCGTGGTAGGTATCCAGTTCAGTTTAGGTCCTAAAGTGGATCGCGATAAGAGCTCGTGGTAGGTATCCTGGTCGTTATACTTACCGTGGAACATGCCGGGGCCGCCAACTATAATGGAGTCATCCGAAGCGATGTCAGCACTCCAACCAAATGAATCCATGTTTGCCTCTGCGAAACACACGGTAATTACGATTTTTAATACATAATCAGACTATAATGTTCCCACGTTGATGTCTTTCTCTTATTTCCCGCGTTTTAGGGGAACCGTTTTAGAAAGTAGATATAATTACCCATCTTTGTTGGCGAGTCATCCTTTCTCTCTTGTTCACTTATAGTTCTTCTTTCGGTAAGGTTTCCATTCTGGTGTGAATAGCACCTGCCTTGTGTTACATAAGCACCGAAACCTATAAGAAAAACCCGAATAATCAAACTGTGAAATATTATATTCCTTTAATTATAAGACGACTTCTTCGTTGGTGACATTCGGATTGTTTATAAACATAGTTATGGGTGACGATGAGTTATGAGTTTTTTTTAAAGATAAGTAACGTAAAAGTTATTGATTGACTTACGAATTGTATAGTCCGTATATCTTGGTGCGCACATCTGAAATTACAATATCATTATTAGGCAAAGGACCTACTGTGTAGGTATCGTTATAAGTTCAATTGTAATGTTATTTTAAAGAGTGAGCTAATAATGTCATTAATAATTCAGCTTCTGGAGTCTGGATTGGTACACACGACAACATATCAAGCTATACATTTCCAGTTTTAGCCAACCTCGCATTTTAAAGGCTTTTCGTACATTGAGAAATTAGCTTATACGGGAAATGTATATGGCCTGATATTATGTCGTCGTGCATTCCCTATTAACGGCAGCCTGCGAATGGGAAATTCATAAACCCAATTACACGGAAATCGAACCTACGATCCCTAACTTACACAATAATTGCGTTTACGACAACAAGCAGTTATAAGAACAAAACTGGCCAAATGCGTGTCGGACCACACACAATAAGGTTCCGTAGTTGGGATGAATTTATCCCAAGAACAAACTTAACATTGTAGTTGAAAAACATGTTCTCCCATACATTCCAACTGAAAATGTATCTTTGTACGAATAATATTGAGAGGTTTTCCGTGTTATTTGAGGATCACTTCATAAAGGTTTTACTGTAATCTATAAATATAGAACTATTTTCTGTTTTTTCTTTTTTATTATTAGGTTCAGTAGCTTCGGAGATAAGGGGAATGGTCAATGTTTAGTTATTTTCATGAATAACTTTAAACTATTTAATTTAAAATTATAAAAAAAAAATAAGACCTCACAGTCAATTGAACAGTTTGCAAAACTTAAAAACAAAATTTATTTGCCTCCCAAAACTGACCCCCAAATTCAAAATAAATTTATTTACGTCACGTCCGTATCTGGGTTACAGAAATTCATATGTTCACCAAATTTCAACTCAATCGGTCCATTATATTCGGAGCAAATTGGCTGTGACAGACGGACAGACAGACACACGAGTGATCCTATATGGGTTCAGTTTTTTAATTCGAACATACGGAACCATAAAAACAATATTAATGAAACTGAACTCAATCCTTTGATTGATGCCATCGCCCGGCTTCAATCAAACGATTGAATGTAAAAAAAAAATTTTTGTAAAAGTACGTTGAGATTTCTGTGCCATAGGCCTTTACTCCGTTCACCTTTTATACCCACCTTTTGTCCAGACGGTAAAAAAAGTGAGCTGGTATATTTGATCTTGCCGCCCGGCTTTGCCGAATCATACTAACCCGAAGAAGTGTGTAACCCTCTATGATTTCTAGATAATCAAAAATCTTACCAAAACGTAGTCCCGCCCGGCCTTGACGGTCGCTCCGAACCAGAAGTCATGTGTATAATTTGCCCCATCTGAAATATTCATACCATTTACTAAACTGTGCAGGGCTTGCACGGAGGCCGTTGAAACCGTTGCGCATGTGCTCTTTGAATGCACAGGCGTCACCCGAATTAGGTCCGAAACCCTCGGGACACCCAGATCTTACACAGATGTTCTCAACAGACCAGAAGACTTAATCAGCTTCTGGAGTGAGGTGGGCTGGTTGGTATAACCACCGACGGCCGCCATGGCCCACGCACAATGGTCCACTTGAAATACTAACTGTGGAAACCAAACCCGTAACATAGAACATATACTAAACTGTAAGCGGACGTTCACATCGATGTAAAAATATCACGACGGTATTTTATCGCGCACTGCGTTGAGTCCAGCATTGATAATCCAACAGAGCGCAACCTAATGCGTTAAAAAACTACACTGTTTGATTTTCAATTCGGCGCTAAGTAGTGCGTTGAAAATCCAGTGCGCGAAATAATCCCGCCACGATATTAAAGAGGTGTTAGGAACAGGGTGAAAAGTTCACTTATCTTCTATAGAAAAGGGAAGATCCTCCGACCAGACGGGTGTTGTGTCTGGCGGGCAACTGCACAATCATTTATAGAAGCCTGAGGAACAGGGTGTAAAGTTCGCTCATCCTCCATAGAAAAGGGAGGATCCTCCGACCAGACGGGTGTTGTGTCTGGCGGGCAACTGCCCAATGATTCATGTCTGGCCGTTGTAATGCTAATTACGCTGTGAACTCTGCTTGCAAGATGCAGGACTTAGCGTCACGTCATTATGATGCGTTGTTCGCATGTGGCACTGTAGATACCGCTAAAATATTTTATATCCATGCGAACATCGCCTAAGTGTGCATATTTTAAAGAGGTTCATGGCTAAATATTCGCACGAGTCGATCGAAGGTTAAGTTACGCTTGCTACGATCGGTTCATGGATAGGCGACCATTCATTACACATGAGACCCCTCCATGACTCGGAAAGCACGTTAAGCCGTTAGTCCCAGCTGTCATTCGTAGATTGTTGACAGTAGTGACAAGTAGTCAGAAGCTCTAAAGTCTGACAGCCAGTCTTAGCAAGGGGTATGATGATGATGATGATGGGGCTCCTTTTTCCGCACTTAGACATTCGGTCCGTTGTGCGTGGGGATTCTGGCTAACAGAGCCAGCCTAGCTCCGCCCAAAAGCACAGAAGCTTCCTGGGAGCTTCACAGGCTTCGCGGAGCGACCTCATTGTTCCGAGGATTTCTGCACGTTGAGAAGCCACGGCCTCGCATTCCAGGACAGCGTGGGCGGCTGATTCCTCGGCGTCAAGGCATCCCCTGCAAAGGGGCTGTCTGTGGCGCCTATGTTGAGAAGATGCCATGTTTGTTAAGGAGGTTAAGGCCCGTAATTGTACCTATTATTATTCTAAGGTTATTTCTACTCAAGCTGAGAAGTTTTTTGGTTAATCGCGGGTGTATCATTGGTAAAGCCAATTTTGACTGTCTATAGTCTGTTTTATTGTTTGTATTGTTATGGAGTTCGGTCGATCTTTGGCGCATCCACGCACGAAATTGTGAGAAAGGCAGAGGAAGAAATGGGTACGGGCCTAGCACCATCATCTCAGAGCCTCTCTTCGCAAGTTCATCTGCAGCATCATTGCCCAAACATCCGCTATGCTAGCAAGGGGTATCGTGTTACCCAATAACTGTGTTGTGCTAGACTGGGAGCCGACCCCAGCATAGTCAGGAAAAGGCTAGGCAAATTGATTGAGTACTTAGTTAGGAGAGTATTTAACAATATCAAAAAAAAAAACTCACCTGTTCCAATGTCCCTCCTAATATTTTCCCTAGGAATTTTTGCGCATACTTGATTTTCGATATTGCAGTCATATACTTCTCCTATGTCAGATAACCTCGGTGCACTTATTACCAATCTGAAATGACCGAAATAGATTTTCCTTAAATTGTATTACCAATTGTCAATAATCCTGTATTATTAGGTATTGTACCTTACCTGTAGGCAAACAATAGGTTAAATTCGACATCATTGTAATACATATTTTAAAGATTTAACGATTTAACATGGCATACAGGCATGATCTACTTCAATATAGGTGTTTTTGTAAGGGATTTTAAAACAACTGATATATTATCTTATAGCCAATTCCCGTAATTAAAAACGTTAATAATCTAGTCGCAATCTCGTCTCAGCGACAATCAATTTCAAAAATGTAGGGAAATTAGAGGTATTTTTGTCAGATTGAGACTGAGATCAGACTGTGAACGTTCTTAAAATTACGAGAATTTAATTCAATTCGTGTATTTTTGTTAGTAGATACATTTACTAGTTAGTAGGTACATCCATAATAATTGTATATTACAAAGGTCTTAAAACTATGTTAGTATTGCCCCTTTTTTTAAGGGTGGGAATCTGATATCTTTTCAGTAATAGGTATAGTCGACCTCGTTGTTGCTTTACCATTTTTGACAACAATTCCCAGTTAATTGAAACTTCACATATTAAAATATAATAAAATAGTAATATAATATAGTCGAGGCCGTTACCACTGTGCCACCACTGCTTTCGAATATACACAAACTTAAATAAATAAGAATATATACAGGAGCAGAAAACCTCAAACGGCGCAAATATAACAACCTTATTGAGGGCTATATGTTTGAGCCGTTTGGGCCGTTTGGCCTTGGGGTCCGAATGCTCATCGAATATTTCGGGACATCGCCAAGCGGTTTTTTGCGGTGGTAAGGCTAACGCCCGCCTGGTTTGTGACCACCCTCCCACCGGAGTCTGGCGTCAACCAGCCTGCTGTGTATCGTCGATGCGTGGGAGTTCCAGTGCCGTATACAAACGCTCGTTCCATCATAGACCTCATCCATCGCTTTCCATCACGCGTGGTCGAGTTCAAGAGCGGGCCCATTCAGCAATAAAACAAAAGCGGTTGTTTGACTCTTCACGTGACCAGAGGGCTGGCCTATTTTTAGCCCAAGGAATCAGTATTGCCATCCAGCGTGGTAATGCTGCCAGCCCTTTGGCCACTTATCCCATTGACAGCGATGCGGACGAATGTTTTGATGCCCAATGAGCTCCTGCCTTTTTCTTCAATTTTTTATTATATACTTGTACTTATATAATATATTTTAGTGTTATTTTGTAAATCGTAATTATTGAAGGCAATAAAATTTAGTAAGAATACTACTTACTTTTTAAAAACTTCATCATAAGTGATGCTGTAGCCAAAATACGAATTTTTGCGATTATCTTTTGTTGGTAGTTGAAAAACATCAATTTTCCTTGTGAAGTACTTGGCAAACGCGGTTGGCCATGCTACCAGAGCCAGGCAAACCCAGATAAATACTAGAAGGAAAAATATAATGAATTAGATTTGATGGATTTTTGCATGATGGTAAAATATGACATGGCATTGCTAATTTCATTGTATTATGACACAATGACTGGGTCTCGAAAATCGAGTTGAATGGCGTGCAATAGGAGAGGCCTATGTATATATGCTATAGGCTGATGATGATGATGACGATGATAATGATGATGAGTGGGTCTCGCGATAAACAAAATTAAGACCAATCTCCTTCACTCTCATCAATCACTTCGAAACCATGCAGGGTACCGACATCTTAGCAGAATATGAAAGCATCGACCAGTTTCAGTGTTAAGGCTCTATGTTCTGAATTCGAAATTCGAAGACGAATTGACACGGCTAAAACAACGATAACTCATTTTTTTTTTTAATATGGAGAGGCAAAAATATCAGCAATTGCAATAGAACGAAAAAAACACGGTCCTCACACTTGTCTTCTCCATCTTTCTCTATGGGGCAGAGCCTTGGACATGGACTTATAATACAACAAGCAAATAATATTTATTTTAATTTTTTTTAATTAATTATTTTCTAATTTTAATTGATTTACATGAATTCAATTATTTGTACCTATATCTAATAATGTTTTTAATGTTTCATGCTGGGTTATATTCGAACGCAATGTGAATTGTTACTGAATAAATTATTGTCTGTTTATATATGTGTGTACATAAATAAATAAAATAGGATTTTCATTAAAATAGAACACTTACAATTCATGATTCCTCCTAGCAAACACTGGTCCACATACTTTGGCTCTCAATTACTACAATAAGATTTTTCCTTCGTTAGTAATAACTGTTATCCCTGTTTTAGATGAGGTCATAAAGTTAATTATAAACTATTCGGCCTGATGTCATTGGTAGATACTCGTACAGTCTCTGGAGTCCAACAACACAACAATAGTGATACAGGAAAGCACTCTATATTAATTAACTTAATTAAATTAACACAAATACAATCAAACGAATACACACAAACATGTTCCTACAACAAGGCTCAAGAAAATAGGTGGCTCGTTTAGATGCCAATGTATACGTTTTTATAATAAACTTCCTAGCCAAATTCAAGAACTAACCCTTAGTAAATTCAAATCTATCCATACTAATATCGAAAGTAACTCTGTCTGTCTGTATGTTACCTTTTCACGCCTAAACCACTGAACGTATTTCGATAAAATTTGGCAGAGAGATAGATTGCATCCCGGGGAAGGGCATAGGATAGTTTTTATCGACATACCTCGGGGGGGGAAGCTGCGGGCGGAAGCTAGTCTTTTATAAAGCGAAAACTATGCCAGAAGGCCTACACCTGGTGCCATCTATTATCATAATAACGTTATTGTTGTTTTCCTACGGAACAGCACTTTTTTTCGGGATGGAAGGTACCCTATGTCGGTTTCTGTACACCTGAAAACGTGTATGCAAAATTTCAGGATGATTGGTTCAGTGGTTTAGGCGTAATAAGGTAACAAACAAACAAACTTACTTTCGCATTTATAATATTATAGTTAGGATACCTATATGTTATTTCCGTACGAAATATTTCATGTGCACACCGTTTCGTACTTTTGACCACAATAAACCCATTACCTATTTAATTTCCGATTTATTTATTTTGTGTAGGTAGGTATATTCCAATAATAATATACCCATAACCTACCTTTATGTCTCAACTTGATATAAGGAATGGTTAAAAGTCACTCTAAATGGTTCGTCTAAGAGTTACTTTACGCGGAATTTGTCAAGAAGAGTGGGAGTAGACGAATTTGGATCCTAAGACAATTTCAATAAAATCTAAAATCTCCAGCACGAATTTTCAAATGAACGTGTTTGGCTATATGTTGTGAATTTTCTCCGCAAGAAAATTGACTAAAATGCAGAGCAATGGCGCTAGTTATACTAGGGCCATCAGTCAAAAATCTGTCAAATAGTGTATATTGTCATCTTGAGTTTTCAAATATCAACATTGAAATATTATTGAATAGTTTTGCCTCGGTATTTATTTAGTTTATCAATTCGTTAACGTTACGTTTTTAATAATCTTTTCGAAAGTGGTTTTACTGGTTTTTCCGTGTTTTCTATTTAGAAAGAAAGAAAGAAAAACTATTTATTTTGCACAAACAAAACGCACATTACAAATGGTAAAAAAATTGAAATAGCAAAGAGACACAAAATATAAATATACAGCGTAGACAAAAGCCTATAAATCAATTTAAAAAAATGTTGACAATTTTGTCTATTGCGTCAGGGCCAGGGACCAAAGACAACACACATTCATTGACATTGACAATTTGAGATTGACGTTTGACATTAAAAATTAATCCGGAATGCGCCTGCGACACTGGCCTACTGACAACAAACAACATGTAAACAACAACCATCAAAACAAAATTCTAATTGCACTGTGTAAAAGTATTTAACAGTTTCTTTCCTACAATCTCCCTACAATGTGATAAAATATGAAAATATTATTTACGAAAATAAAATATATCCCAGAGCAGCCGAAAATTTGAGCGCAGTCCTCTTCTCGCAACAGTGCGACGGCGACTGATTTGTGAAACAAAAAAATATGCTTCAAGTTCCCGCAAACAGTTAATGTAAACTTAAAGGTGGTAATTATAAATCAATGGAATCAATTATGGACCCTGTCGAGCACAGCAACATTTTAAATAGGGAGAGAGGAAGAGCGCTTTTATGGTTTGCTGTTTTATTAAATATTTATTATTTATGTATTTTCTATCTGATTTTAACAATAATAGTTTTTGTATATTATTTATTACCTCACACATCTTTTTTTCTCTAAGTGAATTCAGATATGATTTCCTAGGATTAATTAAGCTACTCCCTAAGGGCCATAAATTCATAACGCTACAGTCATTTTTTTTTTGGGTACGACGCCGTACATCTTTATCCATTGTACTTTTAATATTTTGTGTTTAGTTCTGTTGCACATTAAGTGTGGAAATATCACATAGTTACTCATATTATTTTTTATTTTATACGTAAGTCTTATCAATTTCATGAAAAATCAAATTGAAGATAGGCTTAACTTTTTGTTGTATATTTTTGATGCCATGCCAAAGAAGCTTTTGTTGAATAGAGCCATTGTATGTGGCACATTAGAAATTTTTAACATATATCTTCTCGATTTAAGTTTATCGAATAGATTTTCATTTGTCTTTATAAATACGGCTACTTCATAAATGTAAATTGCAGTGCAGAGCAGAGTACAAAGGTACTATTGAATTTGTAGGTTTCATTGAATTTGTATGTAAAAAATCAGGCACAGGGGCGCGTTGTCAGAGCCCCGTCGCGTGGCGCGTTGTAGTGTGTGATCCGCTTTAATGAACAAGAACAATTGATTTCGCTTTTGACACTATGCGGTCACTTGAGAGTGAGTTCGCTTGGATCGAATTTTAGATTTTACAAAATATTAATATCTACTTACATAAGCATACATAAGAAGCAGCCTATAATGTTCCCACTACTGGGACACAGGCCTACACTCTGTGAGAGGGAGTGGGCCGTTATCCACCACGCGGGCCAAATGCGGGTTGGTCACATGTCTTCGTATTTTTAGTTCTAGAACATGCCGGTTACCTCACGATGTTTTCCTTCACCGTTTGGAGAGCAATGGTGATGAAATAATTTACACAAAGTAAAGCGCCTGTCTGGATTCGAACCTACGACCTACAACTCGTAAGTCACGGCTGTTACCACTGGGTTACCATTGCTCTTTCCATAACTACTTACACGACTACAAAGACTAATTCCCGTAATTAAAAACGTTCATAATCTACTTGTAATCTCATCTCAGCGACAATCAATGTCTAAAACTTTTCAAAAATGTAGGGAAATTATAGGTATTTTTGACAGATTGAGACTGATCATATTGTGAACGTTCTTAAAATATCTAATTTCCCAACAGTTTTGATAAGTTTTTGTCATTTATTGTCGCTAAGACGAGATTGCGACTAGATTTTGAAACGTTTTTATTAAAAACGTTTCAACGGGAATAAGATTTTTATGCCCTTGCCCTGGATCTGCTGACTTTGACATACTGTATTTGCTTTCACTCGTTGATAAGCGAAGTATGTACTATGATGTATATTTATGAAACTTTACTCTGAAGACCCGCACACATTGGCACTGTAAATAGTGAGTAATAGTTGACATACTTGAGATAATCATGATACAAGCCAATCACGGCCTAGACACAGTATTTGAAGGTACTTAACATACCTACTGTCTACGCAATGTATGTATATAAGTATAAGTTGGTACTATCTATAAGTACAAAAAGCGGACAAGTGCGAGTCGAATTCATACACGAACGGTTCCATACCTTATGGCAAAAAAACTCCCAAACAACATGTTACTTGTATCTTCATTTTATTTTAATTATTTGTCTACTCGTTTTTTTTTCTACTCGTAGGTATTCTGTAATTAAAAGCAATGACTTCAATATTTCATGGACAAAACTTTGATTAATCAAGGATTATGCGTACTAACATGTACATGTATCTAGAAACATACTTGTAAAAATAACCTTGGCCCCACACACCTTAAGGTCGAACTAGTCGCGAGCTCGAACTCAAAGGTGGGCATGGCCAAAAAGCACGCTGTCTCACCTGGAATCGTGTTTGACAAAGATATTATGAGAGATGAGCACGCACTGAAACGCGCGTAAAAAAATACAAGTCCTTTGTAAAATCGAGTTTTATGAAAAAACCACTCCATAAATCAACTACTAATAAAGTTGACTGAACTCTTCAATAATTGAGCTTTGTAGGTACTAAAGAAGAAGAAGAAGAAGAAGGAAGGAAGGAGGGGAAGATTTTACACTTCCTTTATTAGTTATTTCCACCTAAAGTAATGTTAAAATTTGCAAGAAAAACGAATCTTTGTTGGTTCATAACTTTTTAAAGGCTTTTAATTTTACTATTTTGTTTCCGCTCAAAAACAAATAATATCATGTTTAACTTTGGATATACAATGCTGAGAAGTGGAGTAATAGCCTCCCGAATTTTGTATGGAAAACATATAGACTAGTGCCACCTTAAGAGGGATGTGCTAGGTAGACCGCGAAATTCAAATTTTCTTACGTTTTTGCAATTTGCAGGTCAGTTTCACATTGTATGTTGAACAAAATTAATGATTTGCGAGCGTAACAAATATCACTTTACAAAATTATTATCATTAGATAGGTTTATAGGATTTTTATGAACGTAGAGGGTTGTATTGATTATTTCACATGGCACAGGCTTGAAGGACAATTCTAGTAATTTAAAACGTTCAAAATCTAGTCGCAGTCTCATCTCGGCGACAAAAAAATGTCAAAAACTTGTCAAAATGTAGGGAAATTGGAGGTATTTTTGGCAGATTGAGACTGAGATCAGACTGTGAAGGTTCTTAAATTTACGAGAATTGCCCATCCGCAAATTGCAAAAAAAAAAAAACGAAAGAATTTCGCTATCCTGGAGCTTTCCACTTTATTTAAAATTTATTAAACAGGTATCGCTTAAAAAAAATATTCTAGGAATCTCTACAGTATTGTTATTTTTACGTAAACCGCTGTTATCTTTTAAATATAAGCCCTGAGTGCGGGCAACAATCGATTAGTAACACGTAAACCAACAAAATGATATTATTTAACCTTTTTGTTAGTTTTTTTTTACTACAAACATGTTTGACGGAGAGAGACGATAATTTTAATTTGTATAACAATTATAAAATGTATCATATACAGGGAAGCAAGGAGGGAATGGATAAACTAGTGGACTTTCTGATGGAGAATCATGTGAGTAATTATTTATTTAAATATATAGATACTTTATAGTACCTCCCACCGGAGTCCGGCGTCAAGCAGCCTGTGTTTTCGTCGATGCGTGGGAGTTCCAGTGCCTTAGGCATCTTCTGGGCACGCTCGTTCCATTATAGACCTCATCCATCGCTTTCTATCAGGCGTGATCGAGGTCAAGAGCGGGTCCATTCAGCAATAAAAATAAAATAAAAAAAGAACTGGAAAACATCGTGAGAAAATCGGTATGTCCTAGAACCAAAAAATTTAAGACATGTGACATCCATCAATCCGCATTGGGCCTGTGTGGTCGATTACGGTCCGCTCCCTCTCAGCAAGATGAGTCCTGTCTCCCAGCAGTGGGAACATTATAGGCTGATTATCTATCTCAGAACACAACTCCCCCTCCGATGATGACACCAGAAAATTACATAACTAAAAAATACATTGAACACTACAAAACATACATCGGGTGGCCTTATCGTAATTTCTAGGTTTCTGGCCTTTGAAGGAAAACAGAAACTTTTGGCACAAAGTTTTTATTACACGTTATACTCTGCACACTTGCCAAAAGAGAGCTAGTGTGACACTAACTTCTGTCTAGCTTCGTTCAATAAAATTTTCTATTCAGGAGTTGCCGTACCACTCGAACACACCAAAAGGATGTCATATGCTGGTGCCGCCATCTTTGGTGCAAATTGTGGAAGATATTGCTAAAACCGAAGGTCTAACCACCAGAGTGGTCCTCGATGATTATTCTGAGTAAGTAAAATATTAGCAGGCAGCATTTACCAAACTGCATCAGACCACATAACTTGGAGACGCATCGTATGTGGTCGCGATTCTCAGCATTGAGGGAATGAAGACGAAAACGAATATGAATTGCTGATAGATTCATGTATTTTCATTTATGTGTAACCACTTGAAAACAAGTGGCACATGGAGCTTACACTGATTTCATATCAAATTATATATTTGTTAAAGGTGTGTACAGACCATCACACTGAACAATATTCTCCATGGGAACAACATTATAATCGCGATAAAAATATCAACTGTTCCATACAAAACTTAAATATCTACTCGACCCAATGTATGGGACGACTGATAACTTTTTCTCGATTTCGATGTTGGTCCTATGGAGAAAATTGATCGGTTTGATGGTCTGTACCACCACACCTATAAATTTGACCACACTTTTCTGATACACGCTTTATAAGCCGACTTCTAAAGCAGCGAACATCTTGAAGATAATGATTTTTATCATCAATAAGATAAAATACACTTAAATGATAAACGAAGCCCTAGCAACACTCCTAGGTCTCGGAAATCGGTTAAAAATAAAACTGTTTTGTTTTTAAAGATTTATTCGCAACGAAAAAGATAGTAGACAATACAAAGAAGGTTTCTCTTGGACTGCCTATTACGATGTTGATGATGTGAGTACCTCAAGTAATTCCTAAATTTTTTAATCAATTTTTCATAAGAATAAGTCTAAAGCTAGGGGTTCCTAAGACTGCAGCGGCCGCCACATAGCGTCCCCAATTTACCGTCAAATGAAGTCACTAAATCGTTATTGATGAAAGTAAGTCAGTTTTCCTAGAGAGCATTTTTTGACACCGTAAATTCAAACCCGCGGCCGTCATGTAAAACGTGGCGGTCACCGCTTTTCTAGGAAACCAAAGCTTTAGTAAAGAAAATAGTTTCCATAATATACGAGTAGGTAGCCTGTGGGCCTTGCATGGGCGTAGCTAGGAGGAGGGGAGGGGCAAGGATGGGCAATACCCATTTTAGAGACATCTTTGCCCACCCTAGGAAAATGGGCAGTATTGAAGAGTTACTAACCAGAAGAGTTACTAAACTTCTTCTTATAGGATCACTTCGTTGTCCGTCAGTCTGTCTGTTAGTCAAGAACCTTTTTCTCAAGAAGGCGTGGAGGTATAAAATTGAAATTACTTAATATCAAATACGTGAGGAATTCTAAAAAAAACATGATGAACATGGGATTATTTTTATAACTAGGCGTCATTATAAGATCTTTCATTAAATGACTGGTTAGTTCAGATAGAAGGCTGCTCCCCCTAGACAAAATCTTTAGCTATAGGTACATTTTGGTCAAGTAGGTATTGAAGTTTTGTATGAAACAGAAGATTTTTATTCGTGATAATAGAGTTAGTCTCATAGTGAAAGTTGTTCATATTCATGGGTAGAACACTCTGTAAAAATTTGGATGGTGATAAAAAAATCTTCCTATTTCAGATTTACGGCTATCTTCAAAACATGAGTGAACAACACTCGGAGTGGGCACAGTTGGTGGTCGGCGGACAAAGTTACGAGGGTCGACAGATCTTAGGGTTACGAATAAACACACCGACTGATGAGGAGAAACCAGTCATGTTCATTGAATCAGGTACGTGACAATCTGCATTATTTCTAGTCATTTCTCGACAAAACCATTAGATCTTTTTGTATTTGTAACAGAGGTTAGGAGCGGCTTGTGTCTATGTAAGAACAGCCACTCGGGTCGGTCGATCAGGTTTAGCTATGCAAGCCGCGGTTGGTCCGTGGATGAGTGACCATCTTTACATACCAAGACCCCCTTAGTGCCTCAGATAGCGTATTATTCAGTAACTGAGTTGTGGAGGTCAGATGGGTAAAATATTGGCATTCAGCTGGAAATTTACCCCAACATAGTTGTGAAAAGGCTAGGCAGATGAAGAGTTGTAAGTGTGGTTCTGCACTGCATCCGATCTGACTGAATGCTCAATGTGACTAAAGAGATATATACCTTACATTGTTGTAGGGGTCGCTATAATACCGTATATTTTCAACTGTAATTTATCGAATGAATAAGCTGTATTTTTACAATTTGTAAGCTGTCACAGTCGCTATTATGGTTTCATATAATGCCGCTGATTTAGTTCACCATCACCTCCTAACAATACCTTAAGGCTAAAGACGATGTGGAGGTGAAATAAAATAAAAAACTTGTTGATTACAAAAATAAAAGAAGATCAAGAACACACCAAATATGAAGAGTTTGTTTGTTTGAACGCGCTAATCTCTGGAATTACCTGTCGGATTTGAAAAATTCCTATTGCATTTGATAGCCAATTTTTGAGGAAGGCTATAGGCTACTGAACATGCTAGTACCCTTAGGAGCCGAGCAAAATCAGAGATGTTGGAAAGAACGCAAAGCGAACGTTCTTAAACATAATATATTCTTTTCTTACATGACCATTGGCCAGCATTATCATAATGAGATTCGATATTATGCAACGTCCTTTGGAACACAGCCAGCCATAATGCAAAAACCACGAAAACTGACACAGCATTTTTTTTTTATTCGACAGGCATACACGCAAGGGAATGGATCACTCCAGCCACGACGACCTACTTTATCAACGAACTTCTGACCAGCAGTGACCCAGAGATAACATCAATGAGGGACCTGTTTGATTGGCATATCTTCCCTACTGTCAATCCTGATGGATACCACTACAGTTATACTAAAGTTAGTCCGTTATTATTACATATGCAATGGACTTAATAGGAATGAAAAAAAAATAGTACACACCGCTGCACATCAAGCGATACTTCCAGTTTTAGCTGACCTCGCACTATATAGGTTTTTCGTACAATCAGAAGACAGCTTATACTGGTTATGTAAGGCTTGATGTGTAGCCGTGCGTATCTGATTTTAATTACGCATGGGCTCGCGGAAGATGGAAGTAGAGAGATCCAAGGCTTTTGCCAAGGAGAAAGACAGCGTGGGCTTGTAACAAAAAAAAAGGCATACTTAATGGGATATGAAAGAAACTTCCATGCCGTTTTATTCCAGGATATTAATATCCTGTTATGTAGTCATGGAATTTATCTTCTGAGACTTCCACATAAAATTCTACCTAAAGTGTGACCAAAAAAAATGGCAATCTAGAAGCGAATAATATTATAAATGCGAAAGTGTGTCTGTCTGTCTGTCTGTTAGCTCTTCACGCTTAAACCGCTGAACCGATTTAGATGAAATTTGGTATAGATTTTGAGTCCCGGGAAAGGACATACGATACTTTTTATCCCGATATTCCCACGGGACCGAGACTAATGCGGGTGAAACCGCGGGGCGCTGCTAGTGGTACATACTTGACAAAAAAAATTAATTCACTGACGGACAACGCACAGTCTAAATCGCTGGGTCTAGAAGCGAATAATTTTTTTTATACCGAAGTGAGAAATATAGAAGAATTTTGTAAATAATTTGAAGTTTGTATGGAAGTTCGTCATTTTTGTCCGATACAAACGAAAACGAAAACTGTTTTTTACACAGTTACTGTTAGCCTTCGTCATCCCACTGCTGGACAAAGGCCTCTCCCCATGACTTCCAGCTCTTTCGATCCAGGGCTAAAGTGGGCCACTGGTCGATTGTTTTCTCCAGCTCGTCCCGCCATCTTCTATGGGGTCGCGACCTCTTCTAGCTGTATCAGGGCTCCACGTAGTGGTTATTTTGACCCACAGCTCATTGACAAGGAAATAAAAAAGTGATGAAACAAGAAAATGGCAAGTCACATTGTACATTTTTGATAATTACTAATTTCAGGACCGAATGTGGAGGAAAACCAGGTCGCGCTCCGCTAATGGATGCTATGGGGCTGACCCTAACCGGAATTGGGACTATAATTGGATGAGTATGAAAAAGATTTTATCTTAGTACCCACTTAGTTCTTCTTAGATCCTACTTCTAATTTCTTATACTTCTTCAAAATTATTTTGCCCAGTAAATTACCATATTAATTGCGGCGTCAAAGACGTTCCAGTTATATGACATTATTGGAAAACAAGCAGGCAGCCTATCAGCTGTAAAAAGTGTCATAAAAATACATCTGCAATACCAAAGGCTGATGTTAAATTTCCCTAATTACCAAACATTCCTAAAATAAAAATTGGTAAAAGCCAATACAGATTTAAATGTAGGAATTCATAATTGAATACGGGTTCAAAATCTGATGCCTTTTCTGTGAATATACTTACAGTGTGTCAGGTTAAACCCGGGACATACTTTAAGGGAGTGTAGTACCCATGAAAATGAACAACTTTTACTAAGTGACCAACACTGAAATCGAGAAAATAAAACCAGCCGCTATAATATGTTCGCGTAACTGGACAAAATGTAGGGAACAGCTGTTTTTTTTTAATATTTTTGAGTCCGTCTCATATTAAAAGTTGTTC
The DNA here is from genome assembly GCA_963669345.1 of Gortyna flavago. Classification (NCBI taxonomy): domain Eukaryota; kingdom Metazoa; phylum Arthropoda; class Insecta; order Lepidoptera; family Noctuidae; genus Gortyna; species Gortyna flavago. Next base: position 3,987,534 of record OY770132.1, read on the forward strand.
ATTTTCATGAGTGCTACACTCCCTTATGTCCCTCATTTAACCTGACACACTGTAGATTCTTAGCCTGCAGTGTTACAATAATAGACTGTATAATGGTCTTCCCTTATCTATTCCAGATTACAGTTCATCAAACAACCCATGTAACTACCAGTTGTACGCTGGTTCGAAACCGTTCTCAGAGATAGAGACCAAAACGCTGTCAGAGTACATATCTGGACTAGAGAACATGTTGGGTTATATCTCGTACCATTCTACAGCGCAGACATTGCTTCTGCCGTACTCCGACTCCAGCGAACATGTCGATAATTATGATGATTTGGTAAGAATTTCTAAGAAGTAGACCTATGGGGTAGGGATGGGAAAAAATAATCGTTTATAGAAAAAATCGATTTACATATTACAAAAAATCGGTTTATAAAAAATCGATTTTTCATTCACTTTCGATTTTTTTCACCTAGAACGGCCGCAAAACAGCTTTTTAGTCAGGAGCGCGAAGCCGCAAAGTACCGCGAAGCGAACCACTAACTATTATAACCATAAATATAAATTAATGTTTAGCTTGTTGATTATTAGATTAATAAAACTGAGCTGTGAATGCTGTGATAGAGTGATTGTCTATATTTTAGGTGTTTAATTTAATCTATCACAAAATAAGGAAAATCAATTTTTTTAAATAAAATCGATTATTTTTATTAAAAAAATCGATAATTTTTTAATTGATTTTATTACTGGGCAAAACAATCGACTAATTATTAATCGATTTTTTATGTATACTGTCACATCCCTACTACGGGTTAATTCTGTAACTCTATCAGTAGCAACGGGTTTCATTTTGACAGTTCAACAACATTCATTGCGTTAATTACGTTGTTGTTAATTTTACTTCAGAACCACCCCCTCTTATTTATTATTGACTTCAGCATTATTTACTTCCTTTTGCAGAAGAAGATCGGTGAGACATCTCTTCGTTACGGCTATGCAGTGAATAAAGCTAAGTACGATGGTCCGGGAACAGCTGCTGATATATTGTGTAAGAGAACTAGATATACTTACATTAATAATATCCCTTTTTATCGTTTTTATACTACCTACCTATCTATACCTTCTTGGAGAAAGCATGGACACTAATGTGATTTCGGTGTATTTCGAACTAAATGTCCGTCCTTGGGTTGCGTTTCATGAGCGACATCTATCAGAATCATATGGAGTTAAGCACCGAATAATCTTTATGTCAAAACTAGTTATAAAATACACAGATGGCATTAGTATCTACAGCAGTGGTGCCAGTGGTATTGGCCGCGACTTACGAGTTGTTGGTCGTAGGTTCGACCCCTATACTTACGCGCTTTACTTTGTGTAAATTATTTCATCACCACTGCTCTCAAAACGGTGAAGGAAAACATCGCGAGGAAACCAGGATGTCCTACAACCAAAAATCCGAAGATGTGTGACATCTACCAACCCGCATTGGGCCCGCGTGGTGGATTACGGCCCACTCCCTCTCACAGAGAAGAGGCCTGTGTACCAGCAGTGGGACATTATAGGCTGATTATGATGATGATGATTAGTATCTAATATGGTTGTATCGGAACTTCGCCTCCACAACCGCTTTCGCAAGTTTCTATTGAAGTTGTTTAAGAAGTCTAATAAAGAAATTCGACTCCAAAACTAAGACCCCTCAATGGAGATATAACTGTTGTCGATATAATTATTGTTGTCGTGTTGGAGATATAACTGAAAGTTTCAAGTTCTTGCTTCCATGTCACCGCCACCACCAGTTTCAGTATCAAAGTAACCATTGTTTAGGAATTTAATTTATGACCCACAAAAAAATCGCTGAGTAGGTGACAAAGCCGCAAAACTGTTGAATACAGTCACACAGGTACATTCTTTTCTTTAAATTTTATTTTTCTTTTGTTGTCCAATATCGCTTCCGCGGAGTTTTCCACCGATCTGTCAAAGTTAGTTCTAAAATACAATAGCAGATGACATTTGGGTCTATTATAATTTAACAAAATGATATTTTTCCTTCAGACAAGGCATCAGGAGGCAGTATAGACTGGGTGCGTCACACCCAGGGCACAGATCTCGTGTACGTGTACGAACTTCGAGGATATTACTTCTCGTGGCCTCCCAGCAGGATCCATGAGCAAGGAGACGAGGTCACCCAAATGATGGTCGGGCTTGTTAAGGAAGCTCGCAATTTAGGATACCTGTAGGAAAAATAAAATGTTTAACTAGATTTATTTGATAACCTGAAGTTATAAATAAAATGTCACAAAAATTTGTTGTGTGTTTTACCTGAGTTCGGCACAGACGTAAATTTTAAAAGTTGCGTACCTAAGGCGACCCCTACACCTATAATAAACAGCCCTTGAACACAAACGATCCATTATTTTCACGCAATAACATTGGGCCATAAGCTTCAACGTTTTCTCGTGAGCAAAACCTGCAAAATACTTATCCAACATGGTGTAATACAAATTTAACTCGCTTGACCCTTTGTTCAATAATTGCGCAATCTTCAATATTAACCTTAAACGGTCAAGACTGCGCAATTCTTGATATTGTGCAATATAATTGACCGTTTGGGGCCCGTTTTAATGTGCATACTAGCTGCGCCCCGCGGTTTCACCTGCATAAGTCTCGATCCTATGGGAATATCGGGATAAAAAGTATTCTATGTCCTAATATTGGCCATGGTCTATCATGGTTTATCCAAATCCATTCAGCCGTTTTAGCGTTAAAGCGTAACAAACACACATAGAACAAAAATCAAATCTTTTCTCTTTATAATTTTTGTTTAGATGATTGTTATAGGAGTACAAGGTAGAGACAACATTACGACAGAAAATTAAACTGCGTACCTATAATTTGATAACGTTCCCAGTGTGCATACGAAAAATCAATCAAATATAATCCAATAGTTTAGTCACTATTGCTAGTCGGCTGATCGGCAAAATCCATAGTCGGCCCATCACTACTAAATAGTAGTGATGGGCCGACTATGGATTTTGGAACCACCAGACCAACGGGCAGTAAGTGAACTAAATAGTTCACTTACTGCCCGTTGGTCTGGTGGTTCGATTCCCGGGTCGGACAAAGTGTTATTGAGTGTAGTCATAGAACAAAAGTTGTTGTTTATCATGTTAGTATTTAGTCCCGCAAGGTTGTTAAAGTGTTTTACAATAACCCTGTATATTGATATACAACATTATTTTTAGTATATGCGAAACCTGAATATAGTTTGTTCAGAATAAGTAACTGAATCGATTTCAATAATTTTTACACCATGTTATATTTTGTCCCAAAAATATTTAATCACTAGTTAATTACAATAAAATCGCCGTACAGTTAGGTACAGAGGCCAGCACATCAAGTTACCCCAATCTGTCAATTTTTTTAAATAGATTTTCATCTTTATTGCAAAGGAATAAGGTTCATACTCAATTGGGAAAATTTGACAGATGGCGTAGGTTGATGTGCTGGCCTCTGTACCTACTGCCAAACTATTATCAATGAGCGTACGATGCTGGAGGAGCATAAAACATGGTCACCCCGCGCCGCGCCGCGTGGTGAGCATGTTTTTGAACGGACAACCAGGTAACATAACAAGCTTATAACTTTGTGATTTCTCATGATACAGTTTTGAAATTTTGTACATCAATTCTTTACATAAAAATACTAGATACGTGTTTCGGGTTTCGCATGTACTAAAAATAATGTTGTATGAATAAAGCAAAGTTGGGAATCAAGAATCAATCAAAATCAAGAACGGCTGGACCGATTTTTATGATATTTGATTTATTTCCACCCCGAATAGCAGAATAATTATTAAAATAAAACACGTGGAAAATTCAAGAAAAATAATTATGAAGATAATTCATCTTCTCATTAATTCTGAGGTGGCACGAAGTTACAGACATTAATATAGACATTTTACTTAGGGTGACAAAATGGCTGTAACTATATTTATTGTATTAAGTAAATAGTACACCACGTAGTCTACTATTTACTACTATTTACTTTAATACAATAAATACAGTTTAAGTTTTGAGTTGAGCTGCACGATTTCTGACAAATGCGTGCACTGACTGGACCAGGTCCTTTCAATCTGTGTGGTTCTTTCCTCAAAAGACCATCTCAGACATCGATCTACATGGTCTTCACATAATCTGACCAAGATCACGTTTGGACTTTAAAAGAGTCTGACCTCTTGAGTTTGTTTCGGCCTTTCTTCTCAGAGTAGTCAGATAGGAAACATCATTAGTTTTACAAAAATATGATTGACTTGTTTGTACAAACCTACTTACAAAAATAAAATCATTTACATTCATAAAGCATAAATTATATAAATATATAATAATAATCATGGAGTAGGAGCAACGAACATATTATTACGATGATGTTGAAGGAGAGAGGAAGTTTTTTTTTAATCTTAAAAAAAATATAAAAACACTAGCCAATTTTAATTAAATCACTCACTTTATTAATTATTATCTGAACACATTAAAATATTCTACAATGTACTTATTTATTTTAAAACGGTTTTTTTTTTTCTATTGTCTATGGTCATTAATCCCAAAAACAATGCCTTAAGGTTCGTCGTTAACTACTAAACCCACGTTGTCTTTGGTCGTGGCTGGCCGAGCCTCTTCAAATGGGCAGTCATCATCCACGTCCATTTGCAACTGAAAAATAAACTTTTTATATAACTGTAAAAAATGAGAAGTTACAGATAGTGCCATCCACGAAAACGCTTTTCTTCCTAATCGCTTACCCCCTTACTAATAAACGTACTATTTCGGATGAATAGTTACACACCGATTTCTCTCTTTCAGTCGTCAGTAATTTGACTTTCGAAAGAAGAAGACAAAGCGTTGTGTAACTATACAGACGCTATACAACGTTTATTAGTAAAGGGGTTACAGTACAAGTGTGCAACATTCTGCTAGTGTTTTAGTTTTGTCGATACACAGTATTACTTAGGTATTAGTGGGTAATTAGTGTGTATCAAAAAACTAAAACACTAGCGGAATTAACTAGCGTTAACCACTAGCGATTAGTAAGAAGAGTGGGGCGCGTCTTCGTGGATGGCAATATCTATAGATTAATTTTCGCCTAAGCTTGGTTTGTACAATCACGCGCCTAAGTACCTTATAGTTATGTAAAATTTAAAAGCGTTTTTCTCGTGTAGTAACAATCGTAACTTTGACAAAAGACCTATTTCGCAATAGTATGATTTCGAAAATACTATGTTTACCATAGACCATTATGTTTACCATAGACCATTATGAGAAAAATGCTTTTGAATCTTGCTTGTAAGGTATTTATTTTTTTATATAGTTTTGTCTCTCCTAAATACAGATTACTTTGTAATCTAGCTAGGAGAGGCGCGATTCGTCTAAAGAGGTACTACAAAACCTGTACCTTAATAAATTTATTATTATTATATAGCCTGGGATCCATAGGTCAAATGGAAATTTAATAGGTAGATAATTAGTAGCTACCCAGTCAACTGTGGAGTCAATGACTGGTTAAATGAGGGACATAAGTAATCATTGATCATTATTACACTTTCGATTTTGATAAGGCAGAACAGGCAAAAGTGCGAGGGTCTACATTGATGGCCTGTATTGTATTGAAAATGGAGGTCAAAGTTAAGATTCTCTTTTTACATTATTTGAAACGAGAATAAAATACCAACCCTCATTTTTATCAGAATATCATTTAACTTGTTAGCCTGCAGAGTAGAAATAACATTAGGTATGTATACATACACATAAATAAAATTTTCGTCTCTGTTTGTTTCGGCTAATCTCCGAAACGGCTAGAACGGTTTTGATGGGTATAGGGATACTTTGAACCTAGGGGAAGGCTAGGCTACTTTTTATTGACATACCTCGCCCTACGCCGGCGTAAGCGAACGCGGAAGCTAATTTAAAAAAAAGTTGCCCTATATCTACTCAAAATATTGAAACATAAAAAAATAAAACGTGTTACAGTTTGCAATATTTTAGAGGACAATGTGGTATAGTTAGTAAATAATATTAATGATCTAAGAAAACTGGGCTTACGCCTTCTACTGGTCCATCCATCGCAGAAGCATGAGTGTTTCGCCTCTGTTAACAAAAAAAAAAAACATGAAACACCGTGCCGTGCATACAATTATTTAGCGCCCTCAGACCAAATAAAAAACCAAGACAAAGCGCTGAGAACGATACAGTGAAGTATGCCAAAACTACACCTCCGCTCTGTGCATATACGGCATACACGCTCACATTTACAACCAAACTACACCTCACCAAGTGCACACATGTTTACGAAACCGGCTTCACTTTACTGTTGACAGCGCTCTGTCTTGGTTTTTTATTTGGTCTGAGTTAGCGCCTAACAAACTATTCATAACCAGAATAAGTAAGCTGACTTCTGATTGTACGAAAAACCTATACGATGCGATGTCAGCTAAAACTGAATATGTATAGCTTGATGTGTAGCCGTGTGTAGCTGTTACAAAACTGACTGGTTCAAATTATTCTAAGCCAAAAAACCGTATAAGACACCTGCTCCACTGCTGCGCCGGCGATTAAATAGGAACGAGTAGAGCTAGCAACCACAAACGACTAAGTAGGCAGCCAACGCAGGCCTACGCTTAGTTTAGACTCCAGACCTCCCAAAAATTACAAAATTTTGATACAATACCTGTCAACCTAATAACTAGTTTAAGAATGTAATTTGTGGAGATAACATAAAAAAAAATTTTTTTTTTGAAGTGAAAACTTCATGAGTCGCGTTTGGACATTTTTTTGAAATGGGGGAAAATACCATTGAACTCGCGACACCGCGCTACATTCGGATGTGTTCGGCTGTCCTCGGGATGTACTCGGTTTTAATGTATATCCGTTAAGTCAGTGAGTGATAGCAAAGTATTCTGTTTTCACTTCTGTCGGCACTCCCGGAGTGCCACTGTTTTTTTTTAACGCGTAGCGAGTGCGCGACGGTGACGATTGATTACTATCTAGTATGCGTATGTACCAAGCATGTGTCGTGCGAGTATTTTGCTCGTGTCGCTGAGCGAGTACCCTCTTTAATAGCCCTTGTCGTTGCTACAAACGAGTGTTCGCCGGCGGTGTGCACAGTCAGCGATCAACTTAATACATCCTCCTTTACTTGCACTGAACCTATAATCTTTTGTACGTTTCTTGGTTTTTGTTTCCCCGTCGGTGGTAAGACAGGTGTCTAAATAGTGCGATTTGAACGCGTTCGAAAAGGGTGCTTTGCATGACGAAGAATAATAGATGTGAAGCTACGGTTTCCTGGAAGTATGTGACGTTCGTTCACTGATGTGACTACCACTTGAGGCCGTAATGTATACAGATCGTTTTGTGACACCTTAACATCAAGTACAAGTGAAAATGACAGATTTTCATGACATCCGTTATTGATTTAGATGTCAACGCTATCTTAGGCTAGAAAATGTACTCAATACTCACAATGCTCTTTTGTCTTACACTCTCTCGCAATAAGTGTAGGTTTTGTTTTTGTTTCCTTCTGAAGAATCCGCACTGGAAAGTTATAAAAAAAAAAAACTGTAGCCAGAAAAAAAATAATTCAAAAAGATGCATTGTCTTCTTGTCCGTGTGTGTCTATTAGTATGCATTTGTTATGCATGGAGCTGACATCGAGGAACCGATGGCGAGGTATTATTGCAGTAGTGAGGCAACTTCGGCATGTACACTATCTCATGTGCCTGTGATATCAATGGTATCTATTCCAGCACACAGTAATGGTGCTTAAAATGAAGTGTGTTGTTGAAAACGGTATGATGGTGTTTGAACTTACCTTGTAAAGAACAAATGTCAAAATAGCCAGTAGGATTAACGCGACTATGATGGCTATCAAAATAATTAGCCATTTGTTATTGGTCAATCTGATTTCCTTTTGAATAGTTATCGAAGTCAACGACCTAAAAAATAAACTAAATTTAAAAAAATATACGGTGTGCCAACGATTTAAACTCCATTATTCAGTACTCTATCATTTTCATTAAGTCTGCTGCATATTAGATGAGCTGTGGGCTCAAGGAATATCTGGGTGTGGAGACATCGTGACAGACCCAGGCAAAGACAGCCGGATGAGCTTGAGCTAAAGATCAGCGGGGTAATAGCGTAACAAACTAACATTAGCAATGGCATTTGACAGTTCAACAAAATTCATTACGTTATTTTTCGAACATATTATGAAGCAATGGATTAGCAAGATCCTTCAAAATGAATCAGATTGTGGTTGAAAGTGTGTTCCACAATTAGGGTGCTGGCCTGCACTAGCAGCTAACAGAAGTGAGTGGTGGGTGGAGGAGGGTGAGGTATGTGTAAAATAGAAGAGGTGTGTGGAAAAGGAAGAGGGTGTGCAAAATGTGAGAGATGTGTGGAAAATGGATAAGTTTGGGAAAAATGCAAACGTGTGTAGAAAACAGAGAGGTGTGTGGAAATGAGGGAGATGTCTAGGAAAGGAAGAGGTGTGTGCAAAATGGATAAGTATGGGGAAAATGCAGAGATGCATAGAAAATGGAGCGGTGTGTGGAAATGAGGGAGATGTCTAGGAAAGGAAGAGGTGTGTGCAAAATGGATAAGTATGGGGAAAATGCAGAGATGCATAGAAAATGGAGCGGTGTGTGGAAATGAGGGAGATGTCTAGGAAAGGAAGACGTGTGTGCAAAATGGATAAGTATGGGGAAAATGCAGAGATGCATAGAAAATGGAGCGGTGTGTGGAAATGAGGGAGATGTCTAGGAAAGGAAGAGGTGTGTGCAAAATGGATAAGTATGGGGAAAATGCAGAGATGCATAGAAAATGGAGCGGTGTGTGGAAATGAGAGAGGTGTGGGGAAAAGGAAGAGGTGTGTGGACAATGGAGCAGTGTGGTTAAGACCTACCTTCCCAGCTGCAGTGGGTTAACAGATTGATTGTGAAGCAAGGTGGCCATTAATCACCACGCTTGCAAAATACGGGTTGGCCTATGAGTTTTCGAAAAAACTGCACAATTTTTACTGTTAATGAAATAAGCGATACTTAAATGTATTTAGATAACTGTTCTTACATGGAAGGTAACGACAGGACTCGATCGGACAGAAATAATGTTGACGTAGAGCTCACGTTTAATTCTTCCCCGTTGATATAACCTTCTGTAAAAAATTCACAATTAGGAATTCTGACGGGTACAAAATATATTTTTCCCGGTTAAAGGTCATAGCACACATATCAACTCGGAAAGGGATCGTCACCGTATCGCCTTTCGCTTCGCCGCGCTTACGGCTCGCCGCCCGCTGGTAGATGTTGCAGCAGGCAGGCCGCGGGAGGGGTTAGAGGGGCAAGGGTGGACGAAGAGACGTAAGCTCGGGTACGGAGAGACGAAAGCGCTAGAACGACGGGCCGTAACGCACCGCACCGCGGTTCGTGAGCTTGTCCCGAGGCGAGGTGATTACGTTACGATTCCGATTAATAATAGGGAGTTTCATGCAAAGAATACTGAATGTCTCGAGTTAATACGGTAACGATCCCTTTCCGATTTGATACGTGTGCTATGACCTTAATTAAATTTTTTATCACGTTCTGTCGCATCAGTAATATTAAAATGACTGAATAGCTCTTGTTCTTTCGTTCTAATTTTATTGATGGGTCTGTTTTTTGTATGTGTATAGGATGGCATGGTCATCTACGTGCAAACTGTATCTTAGCACATGATTTTAGAGTCCATAGAGTAGACATTTCTCATCAGTTATCAAAAAAAAAAAAAAAATCGCCCAGGCCCAGTTCGGGTTGGTGGATGTCACATGTCTTCGAATTTTTGGTTCTAGGGCATGTCGGTTTCCTCCAGAATATTGTCTTGGATCCATGGTATCGATGTCCCAGCCACACTGTACAATATCACAAATGGCTAAACTAAAGCAAGTTTGACTGTTTTCAGTTTGGCCTCTACATGTTCAGTCACGAGCATAAATATGTTATGTATGTTACTATGAACAACTTGGCAATAATATTTGATTTCATGATTCATCCATTAATATCTGTCGTCAATATCACGGCAAATATAATAATGTCATCATTACTAAAAGGCACGTAAAAGTGGCAGCACAAATAAAATATGTGCCAACGAAAGAACATCAAAAGTATCTGACAAGAATAAGGACGCCGAATAAAGGGTGTTACATTTTGCATCGGTTTCAAAAAGATTTGTTGAATGATGATGATGTTTTGTATTAATAATCGTATTTTTTGTTATGTATTTTCTGGTGTACAATAAAGTAAATAAATAAATTAATAATATTTGTCAAGAGATGCTATTACTCTCTCATTTTGCCAGTTATGTTTCATTTCCATGTAATAGTGATGCGCGTGCGCGTAGTGATGATGTTTACTTACTTAACTGGCTTGCAGATATTTCCGTATTCCCGACGATAGTTTCCGTCGTATTCGGTAGTAAGTCGAGGGTGCAGTGGTGTATGATGAAGCTTGAATTTGTTGGGTTATCTTTTCTGCAATACACCAACTTCGTCACTGATATCTAAATATAAGAAATATATTATTATGTAAATAATGCTGTACTACCATTTAAGTTTTGCGCTTCGGTCATTGTCTAACTTCATAAAAACAAAGGCGAGACATTCTGTCCTAATAGTGCTTAAAAAATATTTATGATGAGATAAGTAACGCTGGCGTGACGATTTAGACTCGTTCCTGACCGACTGGACGGAGAAAGCACAGCTTAAGGAAATGTGGAAGAAAATGGGGGAGGCCTTTGCCCAGTAGTGGGACAGTATAGGCTAAAGGAAAGGAAAAGGGATAAGTATTAGTGGTGCTAACAGATTTAAAGTAGGTACTTTGAGAAAGATGAATAAATTGAGGTTCGATGCCAGAAAATAATATTGGAACACCTTACGTTGAAAGAACTGATGTACGGTTTCTTTGGCATGAAAATTGTGAATTCCACGTACTTCCAAGTAATGCTGCCATTGTTCCTTATCTAGATAAAACACAAAGTAGATTAATAGGTAACTAAAAGTAAATAAACATTAAATGGACTAAAGACGACCTTATAATTGAATGTTTGGTCAGATAATGGTCTAAAACAGGCCGTTTTAGTTTGTTTTATTACTGTTTGCTTTAGTGGCCATAGTTACACGTATTTTTTATATTAATTTGACAAGTTAAAGATCCATTGATTCCTATTGGGCACGAATCTTAACAAAAATCTTACCTGGTATTCGTGATGATCATAAATAGTTGCACTTTCCGAAATCTGTCTGTCTGTAATATTTAGCTTGTGAGTGTCCCTGCAAAGATTGGATTTTTTTATGGTTATTGATTATCATACGAAAAAGATTGCTGTTCTCCGAGCTAAACAATATCATGCAGGGCTCACTATGACCACTTAACGATTCCGTACTTCGAAACCACGTCAATTTCTTAGTTATCACGACTTCTGCAATTAACGAATTCTCTATGACACAATGACGTGTTTTGAACGGTCAAAATGTCAAAATACATGTTGTTCGTACGGGTGACATTTTGATTCGCGCCATCTCCGAGGGCGGGTGAATCTCGGCGGTGGTCGCGCCGCACCGTGCTATCAAATTAAATAGAAACTCATTGTTACGGGAATTTAAATAGACAAACCATTTTTATGGTGCAGATATAACGCAGCACAACACAAAATTACAATTAGATGATAACATTACCTACATGAATACTTGATTACTAATATTATAAATTCGAAAGTAACTCTGTCTGTCTGTATGTTACTTTTTCACGCCTAAACCACTGAACGAATTTTGATAAAATTTGGCGGAGAGATAGATTGCATCCCCGCAAAGGACATAGGATAGTTTTTATTGACATACCTCGCGGGCGAAGCCGCGGGCGCTAGCTAGTATAATACAAAAACAATGCTCCGATATAAAAAAAAAAACAAAAAGAAAAACATACATATCGAAGTAAAAGTGACACTATGACGAATATTAAAACTCAAATTAATAACAAAAAATACACAGTGCGGTGTGCGTCTCAAGGAATTTGATGGCACCACGTGACCATCGCCGCGTGTCTCGCACCCGTCGAGCTGGCTCTTAACTTCACCACTTTTAGGGTTAGTTCACCTCTGACGGAAAGTGCGTCGGGCGTAACTTCGATTGCGTCTATTTATTCGCTCGAAACACTAACGCATCATCGTTTAAGCGTGAAAGGTTGAATGTTTTCTCTTAAAATTGTCTGTTCTGGCGTTACGCGACCGATAATACGCGACGCATCTTCCGTCAGATGTGAACCGACCCTTAACCTCGCACACGTTTGCCCGCCTACCTGTCGAAACACCCCACGCGTCAGAGTAGTTGAATGGGCACAGTAAAGTCTTTGTTTCAACAATGACAATAGAACAATGACACTGTTGTGTTCACTTAGTGTACCGTTGACGTTTCGAGCACTCTCTCGTATGTAGGTACACTTGGTGTACCCTTGACGCTTAGGAGATTAAACGCACAAAATTTTTCTTTATCACTCACCCATCATTGAAGATGCCTTCTGAAGTTAAATTTAAAGGTACTGTTAGGTTCTTGATACTCTTAACCATTTCTTGGTAACAGTTTTCATACAGAAACGCTTTAACGATGAGATTTTCTGCAACGTTCGTTGGTTTTGTCATGTTCAGCATGAGGTTTATGGAGTACTGTAAGAATAACATGGTTTTGACATCAAACTAATATTATAAAGGCGAAAGTTTGTGAGTGTGTTTGTATGTTTGTTACTTCTTCACGCACAAACAGCTGGATCAGATTTGATAAAATTTGGTATGGAGGTAGCTGACACCCTGGATTAACATCTTTTTATCCCGATATTCCCACGGAATCGAAACTTATGCGGGTGAAACTGTGGGGCGCTGCTAGTATTTTAAACGAGTGATGGTATGTACAATAAAATGCATATCCATGGTAACTTTCATAGCGCCTTTATTTCGTAAGGACGCTCTGACAATTTTGTATGTTTGTTCATAGTGTCCTGCGTTATTTAACATCATTATCATCTTAGCTGAAAGACGTCCACTGCTGGACATAGGCCTCCCCCTAGCACCGCCACTTCAACTGGTTCTGTGCTTCTTGTATCCAGTGGATTCCTGCGGCCTTTTCTAGGTCATCGTTCCGCCTTGTGGGGAGGCCTTCCAACGCTACGACATCTTCCGGTACGCGGTTGATACTCCAGAACCTCTAGAACTAACACCCTGCCGTGAAAATATGGTAATTGCGGTCGGCAATATGCCCTATACATTGCCACTTAAGTTTGGCAATTCTTCGGGCTATGTCGGTTACTATGGTTCCCCTGCGGATATCTTCATTTCTGATTCGATCACGCAGGGAAACTAAAAGCATAGCCCTCTCCATTGCCCTTTGGGTGACTTTGAGGCTTTTAATAAGGCCCAGAAGGTTGTGAGCGACCACGTTTCAGTGCCATAATTATGTCATTACTGGCAACAAGCACTGGTCAATGACCTTCGTCTTGAGACACTGCAGTATTTGGAGCGAGAAGATATTGCATAGCTTCCCGAACCAGCCGATGTATTCTGTAAAAATCTTACCTCGAAAACATAGGTATTATCAATGATTTCATCATCACCATCATCATCATCATCAGCCTAGCCTTTTCCCAACTATGTTGGGGTCGGCTTCCAGTCTAACCGGATGCAGCTGGATACCAGTCAATCAATGAAATCAATGATTTCAAAAGTAATATTTATGTCAATGGGTATTCTAAGTATAGTAAGCTGGGCACGCCGCGATAGCGGCGGTAAGGCCCCTCTTTGAGGAGTGGCTAGAGAGGCGTCACGGCGTCCTCACCTACCGCCTGACGCAGGTCCTCACCGGATACGGATGTTTCGGGAGGTTCCTGCACATCATCAGGCGGGAGGAAACGCCCGGGTGTCACCACTGCGAGGATCGCCCAGAGGACACGGTGGAGCATACGGTGGAGGTCTGTCCCGCTTGGGCAGAGCACCGCCGTGTCCTCGTAGAGGCGATCAGCAGCGGCGGCGACCTCTCGCGCCCTGCCCTGGTCCAAGCCATGGTCCGGGGCGAGAGGGAGTGGGAGGCAGTCACCTCCTTCTGCGGAGCAGTCATGCTAGCGAAAGAGGTGGCGGGATGGGCGAGGGAGAGAGCGGAGAGAGCCGCCCGTCCCAGCCGCCGCGGTAGACGCCCCGGGCGTCGGGAGCCGCGTGACGACTCCCGGCCACCGTAGGCACGGGCCTGCGGACGGCGAGTAATGGGTAGCTCGCCGTCCGATAAGGACCAGGCCCGTGCCGGACGGCACGTATGTGTTCCACGCGCGCCTCAAAGAGATGTCAGCAGGTAAGGAGGGGCCCGACAGGGCCGAAGCCTGCCGGGGCAGCGGGATTGTCCGAAAGGGTTACCGCTGCCCCGGAACATAAAGGGCTAAGGAAGGAACACGGATGGGTTTTAATCAGTAAGAGTCTGACACTCCCTTCCGCTCCACCCAGAGCGGGAGGGGTCATTTGATGATTTCCACCCTTAAAAAAAAAAAAAAAAGTATAGTAAGCTGTCAATAGTGTTAATGATTGACAGCCCACTTCACCAAAGGTTGATTGGTAGAAAATGCCTCAGGCATTAAGGCATTGACTACCAACGCGTTCACCTGGAGATCGGGAACAATAGATTTTCTATTGTGTCTGTTGTCTGGCACTCAACGTGTGTCCGCCTTTGCACAGTTTCAATCACTCAGTATTTCTTTTACTTGTGCATAAAGTTTTAATAAATAAACTTCACCTAAGTTTTCACGATGAGATTTTACAGAATATCACCGTAGGTTATGTTGCACCCTTTCTAGATTTTCAAAGCTCCGTTACGTTGTAAGAAAAATGGTAATTAATTACTTCTGTATCCCTCCTCAGTGGTTTCGGTAGATAGCACCTGTATCCTTTATTGTAAGATTCACAGTCGACTCGGAACAGCGGTGCACCAGACACGTGCAACCACACGCATGCTGAATAAGACGCGTTGCCATCGTTACGCACTTTTATCGTCACTGTCTCGTTCGCAGTGGAGCCCAGTAAGTATGACTCGCTGAAATAAAATTTATAGAGTTAATGGAGCTAAGGTATATTTTATTACCGTTGCTCTTCCTATAGTCGCTGCGAATTCAATGATAATGATAATTTCCGCGCTTTGAGAAGCTTTTAAGTTGTTTTTTGTATTGAGATATTACAATTTTTTTTTTTTTTAAAGTAAGACATGTCTATTCATGCTAATGAGTATGTTTGTTTATCTTACCCGCCAGACCATTTCAGATTCAATGACAGCTTAGGTATGCAATCGTCGCCATTACAATGTCGGGCCACCTCTAAACCAGTGTCCAGTTTACTAAACGGGCTTGCCTCAACCCACGTATTATTGAATTCTGTAGAAAAATTTATTATGATTATTTACTTTCTTCCCATTTTCCACGGTATCGATTAACCCCCTTACTAATAAACGTATTAAATCAGGTGAATAGTTACACACCGATTTCTCTCATTCAGTCTGGTGAGATGTAATGCTACGTTGTGGAAACCCAAAAAAAAAAACAATTTTTTTAACGCTGTACTTTTTAATTTCATTACCTTCCATATTTCTGTCGGACAGAAAATTGTTTTGTATTTGTGCTTTTGATTTAAAAGTGTAATCGCCTGGCTCCTTGTCTCTCTGCAAACAATGAAACACAACAAAATAATTATAGGAAAAGTAAAAAATTGCGCAATTTCATAAACGACACACGAAATTTTCAACGTATGGGGTTCTGTCACCCTGTATAATAGGCTGGCCTATTGCCATTAACCAGGAACAAATCCATGCTTGACAGTATTTTAATTGATATTACTAACCCCTTACTAATAAACGTGTTTTAGCAGATGAATAGTTACACGATTTCTCTCTTTCAGACGTCAGTAATTTGACTTTTGAAAGAAGAAGACAAAGCGTTGTGTAACTATACAGACGTTATACAACGTTTATTAGTAAGGGGGTAACAGTTTTGTAGGTAAACTACTGCCCTTATATCCTAGAACCAAAAATTCGAAGACTTGTGACATCTACCAACCCACACTGGGCCTGTGTGTGAGATTACGGCCCGCTCCCTCTCGAAGACAGGAGGCCTGTGTCCAAGCAGTAGGAACATTATAGGCTGATTATGAAATAGGACTAATATTCTACTCAAGTTTTGATTTGAGCTACACGATCACTGACAACTGCTTGTACTGACCGGACTGGTCCACTCAAATCTGTGTGGTACTTTCTTCAAAAGACCATTTCAGACATCAATCTACATGGTCTTCACATGATCTGACCAAGATTATCTCAGGACTTGTAAAAGAGACGTGACCTCCGAGTTTGTTTCGGCCTTTCTTCACAGAGTAATAGTCAGATAAGAAACGGTAGGTTTTTCCGATATCCTACTTATAGAATAACAATTCATTTCATTTCTAAAGTCTAATTTACGTGACGAAACTAGTTATAATTGTAGTAAAACTAAGGTCACTATGTTTTACAATTAGATAACTTCAACATGCATGCATTAGTGTTGTGCTATTTATACATGAAACTATCAATAAAACTAATGTCATGAAACTAATATTGCGCAACTACTTACGTAATGTAAATTCGGCTTAAATCAAGGACTGACCCATATATCATCATCAACTAACCAACCAACCCACCAAATAACCAACCAAATAACCAACCAAATAACCAACCAAATAACCAACCAACCTGGATACAATGCGTTATTAGAGCAACTTGATACAATAACGAGTTCGACGAGGACCACTTACAGAGTATATTTTTCGAAATCGATGCCACTTAAATTCCTAAATTAATTCTACGACTATTTGATATCTTTCAAAGAGGCTCGCAATAAAAGAGACGTACCGGCCAGCACATCAAGCTACCCGAAACTGACAAATTTTCCCAATCAACCTTGAACCTAATGCTATAGCGATAAAGTTGAAAATTTATTTAAAAAAATATTACAGATTGTAGTAGCTTGATGTGCTCGCGTCTGTACTTATCGGAAAACAATTGAATAAGTCCTTCGATATTACAATTCGATATAAAATCGAGTAATAACCTTCAAGCAGGCGCCCGGCGTCGAATCGACCGCACTCGATACATTTTCGTTCTTAATATCGTTATTTCTTGTCGCATGTATTTCCCATCCCTAGTAGCCTGTCATTGTTTCACTTTGCACGAAATAAACTGTTTAACTCCACGCCCCGCACCCTCCGGAGTCCATATATCGCATTTGTTTTAGTCGCGGCGCAGGTGTCGAAAGCACGCAAGCACGCGAAAGTTTGAGGTGTAAGAAAATGTATGATGCCAAATTGCTTACTGATCCAAAGAAAATTTGAATATTATTTTGATTTATGTCCTAACGTAATGATAATGTGTTAAATACAAAAAAATAAATGGTTATTAAGAGCGTTTACGCCGTACGGCATTTCATACAAACTTTGAAGCCCTTGTTTTTCAAAATGAATGAACCGATTTTAATGAAACTTCATACGCATAAGCAGGATACAAGGGTATAAAAAGTTACCTAAAAACATTTTCTGATGGCCTAGTGCGGATTGGTAGATGTCACATTTCTCCGACTTTTTTGGTTCTAGACTTTTAGGACATGCCGGTTTCCTCACGATATTTTCCTTCACGGTTTTAAAAATAGTGGTGATGAAATTATTTATAAAAAGTAAGGCGCCTCTTTGGGTTCGAAGTTATAGCCTACAACTCAGCCTATACTACAGCCGGTAAAACTTTGCCACCACTACTCCGTATATAGTGCGTAGTCCTTACCAATTCCACGGTGACATTCTCGCACAGGTTTTTTCTGTCTTTGTGGCAGCTGAAGCAAGATATATCAATGACTATATTTGGCTGCATAACGATGGCCGCTTCACCGATAATACTGTTTTCGATGGTAATGTCTGGAAGCAGTACATATATCATCATGTATTAAGGTCACAAGCTAAAAAGTGTAGTATATTATTGTAACAACGCGTTGATGTTACTGTTTCATTTATAGTTTCCACCTAAAGTAAGACCAGTTTTTAAACGAAACGTAGAGAACTTGTCAAAACAGTGAAATAAAAAATAGTTATCAAGACGTCTCTAAAACCCACCACAAGCAGAAAGCTGGTGGACGTCGTCACCAGGCTGCAGGCAGTCCAAGGAAGCTATGCCATCACTGGATGGCAAGCTAAGCAGTCGCTTACTACGATTGGACCGGAAAGGCCTGCGTCTGGTGACGGGGACCATCACGGGACACTGCTCGTTAAACAAACACTTTCACACTATAGGCATAACGGACAGCCCCCTGTGCAGAGCTTGCATGGAGCTGATGAAACCATTGCGCATGTGCTCTTTGAGTGCACGGGCGTCACCCAGATCAGGACACAAACCCTCGGGACACCCAGATCGTACACAGATGTTCTCAAAAGACCAGGAGACCTAATCAGCTTCTGGAGGGAGGTGGGCTGGTTGGAATAACCACCAACGGCCGCCATGGCCCACGCACAATGGTCCACTGAAGGACTAAGTACGAAAACCAAACCCATAACATAGAACATAGAACATAGACGTCTCTAAAATAACGTCAATACGTGTAGCTATGATACATGTTTTTGACATGGCTTTTACAAGACTTGTTGTTAACAAGATTAACACAAAAACAAAGGCTGCTAGAATGATGAACTGGGCTGGTCACATCTGTCGCAAGTGGGACGAGCAAACTGTTTTATAACTCACTTCCAATAATATCTTCTGGTAGCTCAGGAAGCTGCACTCGAGCGCACACTTGAACAGTGAAAAATGTATCTTGCTCTCTTACTATCTGTGAACAAAATATGTTATGTTCAACAATTCGTTCAAAGTTATTTACCCCTGACAGCAGCAACCTTATTGTGACGATAATAAAGGTCACAATGATTTTGACAGACTTGTCAATGGCAGTAACCCAACAGTAACCTTTTTAGAATGAGAATAAAAACCAGCGAAAAGATCAAACATTTATGTTCGCATAACTCGTAAATGTAAGGAACAGCAGATTTTTTTTCGCGATCGATTTGGTTATTTTTTTGTATATCGTCTGAAAAGGCGATAACAAGTATGTGGTATAACTTATTGCATATACGTTGTTTCCGTATTGTATATTAGTAGTTGATCGCTAGACGTTTCTTCGTCGGCGGTGGGACTATTGCCCAAGTCAAGGCTGCTCGTCCTGGTGATGTTCAAGTGGATACGCTACCAATCGTCGCAACATGGAACTACGGATAGGTTTAACAACGAAATAGTGTGTATCAGAATGATCCTTTCACTGGCTCGTCTAAGTGTCGTGTTACTAACAAGACAGAACTACACACCTGTTCACCAATTAGTTGGCTGGACAGTGTCACGTTGATCTTCTGCACGCATTTGAACAGTAGCACTTTACTTGAGCCCGTAGAACTTGCCGCCAATTCTGTTGAAAAATATTGTATTGTTGCGCGCCACAATTGATATTTGTTACCACTAGCGCCATCTAGTATCGAGTAGAAGAACTAGTGTCAAGAACCTTCTAGAAGTTTCGATGATAGAACTTTCTAGAACTATCGACATCTGGTCAGTTGGGGCCGGCATGTACTCGAACATTCTAGATGTTTCTACAATAGAAGGTTCTAGAACAATGTGAGGCCTATATAAGGCGGGAAGGCTCCACGAGCGCATACAGTCTTGGATAAGCGATACAAGCGAAAACATCGAAAGGAAAGCGATCTTCAAGTGCGACTTAGAAGTGATCAGTAGTGCAATTGTGTTTCATAATTAGTGTTAAAGTTGTAATTTGTGTTTTTAATTAAAGTGTCTATTTTTGGTTAATAAATCGGCGTTTTTAATTGTAACGAACCCCAAGCTCGTAACAATTGGTGTCAGAAGCAAGGATTAAAATCATGCCGATTTTACCCAAGGACGACACTGAGGGTATCCGTACCCGGAGTCAACGCCAACAGGAGACGGACCAGAGACGTTTTGGTGGATCTCCGCCACAGAGGTCAGAGGGCCAGATACCGACCACGGAGGCCGGCCCGTCCACAGCTGCTCCAGCATCATCAGCACCAGATTTTGCTGCTCTGATGATGATGCTGCAGGAGCAGGCTCGTCGTCAGGAGGAACAGGCTCGCCGGCTAGAAGAACAGCTCCAGCGTGATAAGGAGGAACAGGCTCGCCGACAGGAGGAACAGACTCGCCGACAGGAGGAACAGGCTCGTCGGCTGGAAGAACAGCTCCAGCGTGATAAGGAGGAACAGGCTCGCCGACAGGAAGAGCAGATGCTCCTTATGAAGGACCTTCATGCTACCTTCGGGAAAGACATGAAGGAGGTGAAGGATAAGGTTGCTCAACATGACAACCGCCTGTCGGAAGCTGAAACCCGAATCGACCAAGTGAATAATCGGGTTGACAACGTGATGGCTGACGTGAAGAAAACCGTGATGGCTGACGTGAAGAAAACATTGGATTACATTAAACTTGGGGATGGAATCGCAGCTCCCGTAGCTACAACACCTTCGCTACGTGGATTCAAAGTGCCACCATTCGACGGAACTTCTTCCTGGTCGGCCTACAAAATACAGTTCGAGGCTGTCATGAAGGCGAACGGGTGGGATAAAAATCAGGCCATGACTGCCCTCACCCTAGGCCTGCGCGACCAGGCCTTAACTGTTCTGGAAGCTATCGGTAAGGAAGTGACTTACGAGCAGCTCCTTGAGGCATTGGAGGCTCGGTATGGTGACGCTCACTTGGAACACGTGTTTCGTGCGCAGCTCAAGGATCGCGTGCAACGCAGCAGCGAAAACCTGCAGCAGTGGGCCCTTGAAGTGGAGAAGCTGGTTCGCAAAGCTTACCAGTCCGTACCTGCGCTTATTGATGGGAACCTGGTGCAGGCATTCATCGACGGCATCCGCGACCTTGAGGTTAGAGCTGCTGTGAGGCTCGGTCACCACGGGACGCTTAAGGACGCCTTGGCCCATGCACTGGAGGTGGAAGCTGTGCGGCAGGATCATCGTTCCCATCGCGTCAGGGAGGTTGCAGCGGCTACAGTTCGCGATCGTAATAAAGGATACAGCCCTAGGTGCTACGGCTGTGGGGAAAGGGGCCACCTTCGATCCAGTTGCCCTAAGCGAACTGCAGAAAGGGAAGATGGCCGGTCTCCAGAGGGTAGAGCGGCTAACAGCACCACCCAGCAGCAGCAGGGAAACGAATAATAGCCAGGACTGCGGGGCGGGTGCTGGCTGATGTTCAAAGAGCCCCAAGGATTTCGATCACACAAACCCATGACGGGAACAGCTTAATCATCAAGGGCGAGATCAACGGAACGCCGTGTAAGCTGACCATAGATACTGGAGCTTCTCGTACGGTCGTCAGTTCCCAACTTATAAGTCGGTTCCTTGGGGACTCCGCATACACCCGAGAACGCATTAATTTGGTAACAGCCACCGGTCAGCGCATACCCGTCCATGGAGAGAAGAAGATGGAGTTGAAGCTAGGCAACAGAATCTACCTGCATAATGTCATCGTTGCTGATATAATGGACGATTGCATCCTGGGCCTTGACTTTATGAGGAAGAATCGTTGCGAGATTGACGTCAAGCAAGGTGTTTTGAAATGTGGACAAGAGGAACTTTTCGTGGAAGGAGCGTTACCAGGGAATGTGTACAGCCTTAAGAAGATTGTTCTTCCGCCGAGATCGGAAACGATTGTGCCGGTTAGTCTTCCTCGGAATCCTGGGCAAACCCATCGTTGTGTACTCGTGGAAAGGGTAGACAATGACCTTCCATGGAAAGTGGCACGAACTTTGGTCAGAGCCACCGACATCTCAGGGGTACGTTTGCTGAACCTTTGTGATCAGGAACAGATTATAGAAAAAGGCACACTAGTTGGTACTTGCGAGGAAGTGGATTGGTTGCGTCGATGCCAATATCTATCGACTGGGACCCTCAGCAAGGATGCACAAACGAGAGTGTCAACGCTTTTAGAGGACTGCCGCAGCGCTCTGTCTCAAAATGAAATGTTCAAGGCGAAGAAGATGTTACTCAAGTACGCCGATGTTTTCTCGTCAAACGATGCTGACATCGGGAAGACTGGCTTACTTCAACACAAAATACACACAGGAGAAGAATTGCCTATCCGTCAGCGGCCAAGGAGATTGCCGGTAGCACGTGAAAAGGAAGTGGAAACCATGATTGAGGGAATGGTGAAGGATGGTGTTATTGAACCTTCATCTAGTCCATGGTGTTCACCTGTCGTGCTGGTAAGAAAGAAAGACGGCAGCATGCGGTTTTGTGTTGACTATCGTCGTCTGAACGACGTTACGAAGAAGGACAGCTATCCTTTGCCAAGAATTGATGACACGCTGGACATGCTTACTGGAGTAAAATGGTTTAGCACGCTGGACCTGAAAAGTGGCTACTGGCAAGTTGAAATAGATCCTAAGGACAAGGAGAAAACTGCATTCTCGACAGGAAAAGGGCTGTGGCAATTTAAAGTTATGCCGTTTGGATTGTGCAATGCTCCGGCAACGTTTGAAAGGTTGATGGAACTTGTACTTACCGGGCTAACTGGCGATGCTTGCCTGGTCTACTTGGATGACATCATCATCGTAGGCCGTACGTTTGAAGAACATCTTCAAAACCTGGAACGCGTGCTCATGAAGATCCAGGGTGCCAACCACAAGTTAAGCCCGAAGAAGTGTTCACTATTCAAACGACAAGTTAGCTTTTTGGGGTATGTAGTGTCGGAGGAAGGTATCCGCACGGATCCGGAGAAAATCGCCGCTGTCAAAGATTGGCCAGTTCCAAAAGACAAGACGCAGGTCAGAGCATTTTTGGGTTTGTGCTCTTATTATCGGCGATTTGTTAAGAACTTTGCGGATATAGCCAAACCCCTGCATAAGCTAACCGAGGAGAAGCGACATTTCTGCTGGGATGAAAGTTGCGACATCGCATTCCAGGAGTTAAAGGACCGACTGTGCAGAACACCTATTTTAGGGTACCCTGATGCAGGCAAGGAATTTATAGTTGACACAGACGCAAGTGACATAGGACTTGGCGGTGTGTTGTCTCAACGGAATGGTGATCAAGAGGTTGTGATAGCGTACTTCAGCAAGTCGTTGTCAAAGCCGGAAAGGAACTATTGCGTCACGAGACGGGAATTGCTTGCTGTGGTAAAGTCGTTGCAGCATTTTAGCAAATATCTTCTGGGGCGGAAATTCCACTTACGAACTGACCATGCTGCACTGAAATGGCTATTGCAGTTCAAAAATCCAGAAGGACAAGTTGCCAGATGGATTGAACTACTGCAGGAATACGACTTTGTGGTCGAACATCGCAGCGGGAAATCTCATGGCAACGCCGATGCATTGTCAAGAAGACCTTGTCCTGAAGATTGCAAGCATTGTACAAGGCAAGAGGGTAAGGAGGTGGTACCTGTGAGGATGCTCAGGACCGACCTCAGCAACGAGTGGAAGGAAAGCCTACAACGTGCACAGCAGGAAGATTCGGACATTAAGCCGATTCTGGAGTGGATGAAAACCAGAGCTCCTAAGCCCAAGTGGAGTGACGTCTCAGCGATGAGTTCGACCACAAAAAGCTATTGGGCCCAATGGGACAGCTTGGTGATTCAGGATGAAGTCTTGTGCCGTAAATGGGAAAATGCTCGGGGAGACAGCTGTCATCTGCAAATGGTTGTCCCTAAAGCTCGAGTGCCGGATGTTCTACAGCTGTACCATAATGGTTGTTCAGGAGGTCATCTGGGAGTAAAACGGACTCTACTGAAGATACGAGAACGGTTTTACTGGGTCCACTGTCGGGACGATGTCGAGGACTGGTGTCGTAAATGTACAAGTTGTGCAGCTGTAAAGGGACCTCAGACACGTAGTAGAGGTGCATTGAAATTGTACAATGTTGGTGCACCATGGGAGAGAATAGCCCTAGATGTTGCTGGACCTTTTCCGGAAAGTGAAAGTGGTAACAAGTATTTCATGGTTGTGATGGATTACTTCACTAAGTGGCCGGAAGTCTTCGCCATTCCAAACCAAGAAGCTTCAACAGTTGCAGATAAACTGGTGCATGAAGTCTTCTGCCGTTTTGGAGTACCCTTGGAGATTCACAGTGATCAAGGAAGGAACTTTGAGTCCCAAATATTCCAGGAAACTTGTCGAGTTATGGGTACTCATAAAACTAGAACAACTTCTTACCACCCACAATCGGATGAAATGGTGGAAAGATTTAATCAGACATTGGAGAGATACCTGGCAAAAGTTGTGGAAAATCGGCAACGAGATTGGGACAAGCACATACAACCGTTTTTGTTGTCATATCGAAGCGCTGTTCACGAAAGTACATCGGTGACACCAGCTTTCGCAAACTTTGGAAGAGAATTACGGCTGCCTGCAGACCTGATCACCGGAATACCACCTGATGCCCCACGCAGTATAACCGATTATGCGAATGACTTGCGGAACAAAATGAATGACATTTATGAGCACGTCAGACAATCGGGCCAGCAAATGTCTGAAAAGATGAAAACCCGCTATGACCGAAAAATGAACAATACAGGGTTCGACGAAGGCTCACTAGTGTGGTTGCACAATCCAGTCCGCAGCAAAGGGAAATCTCCTAAGCTTCAAGCTAAATGGGACGGACCGTACCGGATTGTGACAAAAATCAATGACGTAACCTACCGGATACAGAAAGGTGCAAGAGGTACTCCTAAGATCGTCCATGTGGATCGACTGGCGCGTTATTATGGGGCCAATAATGCTCGGGACGAGCATGTCTTAGGAGGGGGCAGTGTTGCGCGCCACAATTGATATTTGTTACCACTAGCGCCATCTAGTATCGAGTAGAAGAACTAGTGTCAAGAACCTTCTAGAAGTTTCGATGATAGAACTTTCTAGAACTATCGACATCTGGTCAGTTGGGGCCGGCATGTACTCGAACATTCTAGATGTTTCTACAATAGAAGGTTCTAGAACAATGTGAGGCCTATATAAGGCGGGAAGGCTCCACGAGCGCATACAGTCTTGGATAAGCGATACAAGCGAAAACATCGAAAGGAAAGCGATCTTCAAGTGCGACTTAGAAGTGATCAGTAGTGCAATTGTGTTTCATAATTAGTGTTAAAGTTGTAATTTGTGTTTTTAATTAAAGTGTCTATTTTTGGTTAATAAATCGGCGTTTTTAATTGTAACGAACCCCAAGCTCGTAACAGTATGTATTTATTTTAATTAACCGATCGAATTAGGTTCAGTATATGCATACCAAACCAACTATATATTTTAATAAGGCAAGTTTCTCCTCTGAGCAAAGTATGTACAGGGTTACTTTAAAGGACATTGTAAAAAATGGCCTATGAATCAACACGTATGAAACCTTTAAAATAATTACTAGTTTTTATTCTAATTTACATTACAATTATGAGAATAGAACGGACACTTCATAATTTTGAAAACATTTTAAAAAGTAATTCAGTTGGGTCTTATTCCCCGGCGTCATTATTTTTTGTTTCAATTTGACGTTTTGAATAGGCAAAGGGTATTAAGCTCATTCAGCCAAGACTTTGTACACAGCGGAGTGTAATTACAAAACTCAACACCCTCAGCGCTTGATCTATGAATAAGTTTTTTAGTTACAAACAGTATAAAGCGCTTGAAAGCGCTGTGTAAAACGAGCAACATCGACACTGAGAGTCGATGATTTGATAGATGACACTTTGACATTTGATTGTAATGACAGTCTGTGGACTGCAACCTGTGCTCGGTCTGCGTTGGTTGTGTGTATCTGTATTCGTTTGTGTTATTGCATTTTCTTGGTATTCTGTTCTGATTTTGTCTAACAACTTGGCGTGAACAAAGGACTCTGATTTCTTCTTGAAATATCGACTTCTGGCTGTGATTGGCTAATACGGACCTACTTAATATGACGACTTGGCATTGTAATAATCGTTAATTATAACCTCAAAATCCGAAAGTGTTTTGGATTTTTTACAATTCTCAGAAGTGAAAGTATATTCACGTCCGTGCTGGTTCTTAGGAAAACGATGTAATATGGACGCCGAACAATGTCCTTTAACTACCTAAACTCCGCAAACGAGATGGGTATCGACATAATAAACATGATAAAACGAAAAAAAATTTTTTTCGTAGGTCAACGATCGAAAAAGCGGTGATGAAACAAAAAACTAATAGTTATTGCAAGTGACTACAATAGTCACTTGCGAAATCATTTGTGAAACGCTCACTCACATTCGCTTTTACGTTCATG
Source organism: Gortyna flavago (assembly GCA_963669345.1). NCBI lineage: Eukaryota > Metazoa > Arthropoda > Insecta > Lepidoptera > Noctuidae > Gortyna > Gortyna flavago. The sequence goes on from OY770132.1 coordinate 4,013,912, forward strand.
AACATTAAGCGCTGAGAATAAGGTTCATATTCATATGAAACGCTTAGTATACTTAACAAAGTTAGGCTAACACTTCTAAAGGTTTCTAATAAAATTTTTGTATTCTCACCATGACATCCATTCTGGTCAACATCATCAATAAACTGGAGACTAAAGCCGAGGGTCCTATAAGACTCCTTCTGGATCCGCTGCGTCAGTTTCAGTTCTGACAGCTGAATACTCTTGAAGTCTTGGGTCTTCATCAGGGTATTGTTGACCTCGTAACCGGACAGTATGTAGATAGCTCCACTTTCCTGGTTTTCTTTTTCATTGATTGATTTCTCGTATGGCGCGCTTACTACTATTTCTGTAACGTTCAAGGTTATAAACTAAAACTTCGGGCTTGCAAACTCCTTTCTTCATTTCTTACACCAGGGGTTTTTACGAGCCATATACAGGATAGCAGGAACCTCGAAGCGCACCTGTTACCATGAATTTAGTAGATGGTTCTGAACTCGCCTGCGGTGAAAGATTTCGAGTAATAAAAAAAATTGCTTTTCCAAATATTTTGATCACGTAGGTACTGCCCTTTTCTATGAAACAGCTTTATTTTTTTTTTATAACCGATGAAAAATTTCAATCTGTATCATGAACATTTATGATTATCGCCAGTTAAGTTAATTTTTTGCAAACACGCCGCTCGGTTTAGCATGAAAGCATCTTATTTACAGTATTGTGTGTGTTTTTGTTTTACTTTAATTCTACTTCCTTTAGCCTTGAAGCTAATGAACTTTGATTTAGCTTACATATGTACCTATACTTATCAATCAGTAATACTTATTGCAAGAAGCACTGAGTTAAATAGCATTCATAATCATTCCGAGGAGCGATACTTACGTAAAATTTGTTCAACATGGGCAAGTCGTACAGCAAAGAAGAAGTTGTCATCGCCCAAAATAACGCGATAGAGTCAAAAGTGACGAAGTACGAGATCGGTTTTGCAGTCATGGCAACCGCTGTCGCGCTCATCGCAGTGCTCGTGTTGTGTCGTAATTTTCGTCATCGCGTCAAGAAATTGGTACATAAAGAAATCAAGAATGCATCCGGTGTTGTGACAGTGTCAGTGTCAGTGACAGTTGCCTAGGCACGTGGAGACACGCAGCGTCCCACAAATATATTATATTATTTATGCGCCCGGTTAATAATTCCTTATTATTTAATAATAATAATAATTTATATATCTTCTTAAAAAGTGTGGTACAGACGCCAGCACATCAACCTACTACAATCTGTCAAATTTCTTTGATAGATTTTCAACTTTATCACTAAAGCATAAGGTTCAAAGTTGATTGGGAAATTTTGACAGTTTCGGGTAGGTTGATGTGCTAGCGTCTGTGCGTACAGTCTGTTACAATAAATATAATTTTACAATTTAGGGAAAATTCTTATAGAGAGTTACAACAGAATTGAATCTTGCGTCATCGCTAGGTTAAATGGTAACCTGTAATAAGGTTCGCCAGCCCAGGTTCGCACAGGAGTACAAAAAATCCAATAGAGACTGCATATGACTATAAGGTACAAACATATGCAAGTAACAATATAGTAGTATGTGTATGTGTTTTGTGATGAGGTATGGTGTGGTGTGGTGAGTATATTATGTAGGCGTGGTGTGTGTGTGTGTGTGTGTGTGTGTAAACGGATGGGAAAGAGGTTGAGTTTAGATACACGTACGGAGTGTTAGAGAACTCACTACGATTGAAATCCGAATATTTGACACTATATTGACAGCTCACTGCAAGATCACTCCACTAAAAATTTCACTGTGATATTCTTACAGAATAGAAAAGAGGGGCAATTCTCGTAATTTTAAGAACGTTCACAGTCTGATCTCAGTTTCAATCTGTCAAAAATACCTCTAATTTCCCTACATTTTGACAAGTTTTTGACATTTGTTTGTCGCTGAGATGAGACTGCGACTAGATTTTGAACGTTTTAAATTACGAGAGTTGGCCTTCAGCTGTTTTCGCTTTGACTCTAACACACTTCCATATACGGCGCCGAGGTGTCCTGTCAGTTTATCAAAAATTAATTTACAAATTTTACATGACAAGCAACGATTAGCAAAAACGTGATTCGTCATTTCATCATCATTATACAATAACAAGTTTGCCAAATAATTCACTTATGAAAATAATTATCCAATAAACTTTCCGATACATTTGTAAAGAGAAGCTTTTGCCAAATAAATGTTTATAAAGCGATTTTTTTTTAATAAATATTTGCGAAATAAGTTGTCTGTGAAATAAATAGTACACGAAACGTTGGTTGTAAACTAAAAATTTGTCAATGGTGTTTTGGTGAAACATTAGTGAACCCGGCCCTGAATAGTTAACTAGAATACTCGTAAGTCCGAGGGAATCTAATAAAAAACCTAAGTTAAAAAAAATAGCTTTGTCTTTACAAATTGATTCTTGTTTGAGTTCCGTCGCTCATGTTTTGTTCTGTATTCATCTTTTTTACAATTTAAACTTTTTAATTAATGTATTTTTTTTATTTTATTTAATCTGATTCATTTGATTTTATTATTAATAACTTAAAAAAAAACCTTGAAAACCTTGTAAGTGCTGTGCACACCTTTAAGTGTGTTCACTGTAATATTTTTATAAAAGGCTAAGCTATCAGTAAATGTATTTGTGAACTAATTGTTGGAGTGCCATAATAAATAAATAAATAAATAAATAAATAAATAAATAATATAATTAATAAATTAATTAATTAAATACCAACCAGGTATGCCATCACCATCAGTGTCTTTCGCAGCGATGGCTGTGCCGAAGCGGCCAAAGTGTGCACTGGCAAAAATTGAACGAAGCCTTTTCGGTTCTTTTATAGTACTCTGAGGACAACAGTGGACGATAAGTAAATATTATAGCCTATACAGCAAGGTATATTAGTCATATTTAAGGGACAAGACATCAAATAATCAAACTGAACAACTTTCTCCATGGGAACAACATCGTAATCGCGAAAAAATAATCAGCCGGGCCATAGATTTGGGTTGAGTAGATATAAATAATTTTTTGCCGCACAGACCGATCAATCAGGTTAAGCTACGCTTGCCGCGGTTGGTCTATGCATGGGTGATCATCATAACATACCAAGACCCTCCGTGCCTCGGAAAGTACGTTACGCCGTATGGTCCCGGTCCCAGCTGTCATTCGTGAATCTTTGACAGTCGTTACGCGTCGTCAGAAGCCCGAAGGTCTGTAAACTAGTCTTAACTTGGAGTATCGTATTACCCAGTAACTGGGTTGTGGTGGTCAGATAGGCAGTAGTTCCATGTAAAATACTGATATTCAGCTGCATCTGGTTTGACTGAAAGCCGACCCTAACATAGTTGGGAAAAGGCTAAGCAGATGATGATGATGTAGAGTGTACAGAGGTATGAGGAACAGGGTGTAAAGTTCACTAATACTCCATAGAAAAGGGAGGATCCTCCGACCAGACGGGTGTTGTGTCTGGCGGGCAACTGCCCGATAATTTATGTCGGGCCGTTGTATCTATGCTAGTTGCGCGGTAAACTCTGCTTGCAAGATGCAGAATTTTGCGTGACGTCAGTACCGCTACAAGTGTAAATTGAAATTAGTTTAACAGTTAATTTCCCTGACTGTACAAACTAAAACTTTTTTGAGTGTATTACCATATCTCCTCCTATGTAAATGTGTAAGGCTCCGCACTCGAAGCATTCGTCTTCAGACTGCGCAGGTGCACCCACTAATAGTTCGTCTAGTCCATCTAAATTAAGGTCTGCAGCGCTCATTGTCGACCCGAACATTGTGCCAACATCGTTGCTGTGCAACTGAATGAACTTTAAACTGAAGGCGTCCATGCGATTTCGGGCCAACATAAATAACCCATGACTCTTCCTTCGATATTCAAGGAACGATATCTGAAAAATGATATTTTAAAGTTATTGAATCGGTAAATGAATATTAGTGTCAAATAATACCATCATAAATACAGTGTGTATCAGAGATAGAATATATCGTAATCGTGAAAAAATAATGGGTTAGTACTGATTCAACCCGTTCTTGTTTCGACCCGAAAATTTATAGGTATACTAGCTTCTGCTCGCGACTTCGTCCGCGTGAAATTTCACCCTCCCCCCATTTAACCTCTCAGGGGTGGAATTTCGAAACAGCCTTTCTTAGTGGATAACTACTCTTCACAAAGAACATACCCTTCAAATTTCATGTCTCTAGGACCAGCGGTTTAGGTTGTGCGTTGATATATCAGTCAGTCAGTACTTTGAATTTTATAATAGACTAGCTTCTGCCCGCGACTTCGTCCGCGTGAAATTCGTACTTTCCTCTAAGAATTCGACAATGTATGTTTATTATCTTTATCATATTTTATTTAGACAAATAAGTTTTCGAACCCTGATACAAGTATTTGTGCCAAGTTTCAAGGTTATTAACTCAAGGAAAAAGATTTTTCATACAAACATAATCCCCCCTTTTCACCCCTGCAGGGGTGGAATTTAAAAAAATCGTTTAAGATGTGTTCATAACTTGACTCAAAGATTATTTATACCAATTTTCGAGTTAATCAAGCCACGCAATAAAATCATCCCCTGTAAAATTAACCACCCCTTTTCACCATGTTAGGGTCGATTTTCGAAAAACCCTAATACACGTTATTCCTTATTTTTAGTTTTTAGTATAAATACTGAGTTTCGAGATAATCGGACGGCGCGTTAAAATTCTTCCATACAAATTTCGACACCCCCCAATCCCCCATTAGGGTGTAGTTTAAAAAAACCAAAAATGCCAAACTTCAGAATTTCCTAAGATAAGTTTTTGTGCCAAGTTTCAATGTTATTAACTCAAGGAATAAGATTTTTCATACAAACAAAATCCCCCCTTTTTACCCCCTTAAAGGTTGAATTTCCAAAAACCCCTTGTTAGTGGACACCTACTCTTCACAAAGAACACATCCTCCAAATTTCATGTCTCTAGGACCAGCGGTTTAGGCTGTGCGTTGATATATCAGTCAGTCAGTCAGGACTTTGAATTTTATATAGGTATAATTATAGATTTTATAATCCCTTTTTATCAGACGTAACTGAGGTGGAAGACAAAGTACCAAGCGATTATTAATAAGCACATAATCCTTTTTTAAGGAAAGGGTTTTTGGATGGATTTATCCGAAACTATAGGAAATAACAAAAACACTGAAAAGAAGGTGTTAATTTTTAATTACTTTTAGATCGCATTTGATTACTTACAATTCCTTTCATGTTGTTCTGTAGCATACTGAATGCGTACACTGTTTTGTTTGTAAAGAACTTTCCAGCAGTGAGGCCAAAGCCTGCAATAAAATAAAATTATCATAAATCTTTATAAATCTCAACCCCATACACTAATTATTTATAATGCACAATCTTTTTTTTTTTTTTAATTTCATTCATACACATGTATTTACATAATTTATAAAGCTAACAGTCTTAAAACAATAATAATAATATGTACAAGTACATAAAAAGGAGGGGAAATAATCAAAGGGCATCAAAAAATTCGTCCGCAATCATAATTAATAGCGTAGTGTGGGACGCCCCCTAGCTAGATGGACGGATGACCTAAAGAAGGTGGCTGGGGTAGACTGGATGCGGAAGGCGGAGGCCAGGGTGTTGTGGCGCAGTCTGGGAGAGGCCTATGTCCAGCAGTGGACTGCGATAGGCTTAGTTGATTGATTGATTGACAATCATACATAGAGAAAGGTGTTTGTGATAGGAGGGTCCTGAATTACGGATCACTCGGCTCTCTTAGAAATAAATTTTACTTTACACAACAACTTAGAGATTAAAAAACACACAAAATTCAGAAACAATATAAAACATGCAGCCGAGTACTTTAACGCCTAAGCGTCCTTTGTTTTTATATTTATTTACATAATAAGTTAGTTTATAGTCATTTAATTTAGTGTCTAGTGTAAATAGTTTAAAACTACCTATTTGAAGTTACCTAAATAAAATAAAAATAAATCATAGTCATAAATCTTTATTTATAACCACACTACCAACGCCCCGCGATTTCACCCGCATACGTGTCGATCCCGTAGGAATATCAGGATAAAAAGTATCCTATGTGTTATAAATGATAAATGATATATTTTCTGTAAGTAGGTTTGTACAAACACTTTTACACGTCAATCATATTTTTTTAAACTAGATGAGGTCGGCGTTTCCTATCTGACTATTCTGAGAAGAAAGGCCGAAACAAACTCAGAGGTCACAGTCTCTTTTAAAGTCCAGACATAATCTTGGTCAGATCATGTGAAGACCATGTAGATTGGTGTCTGAAATGGTCTTTTGAGGAAAGAACCACACAGATTGAGCGGACCTGTCCAGTCAGTGCACGCATTTGTCAAAATCGTGCAGCTCAACTCAGAAGTTGAGGAGCTCAACGATTCGACGAACAATACCAAAGAAAGGACATTTGGGTAGGCCGCGTAATGTACTCAAACTGCCAGATCATGATTAAAACTAACTAAGAAGGAAAACAGTAAAAAAAAGAAATGACCCACATAGTCCTAGTTATAAACTATCTAAGTGCCAAATTTCATCCAAATCCATTTAGCAGTTTTTGCATGAAACATCCATCCATCCATCCATCCTCGCAAAATTTTGCGTTTATAACATTAGTGGGACTAGTTATAAGAAGTAGGATCATATTACAGGCACTAAAATACACAATCTTACAAATCACCCGACTCTCTTTGATATGACATGTTAATTTACTACTGCATCTAATCCCCTACCCTAATAAGCTTAATACCAGTATTTTACATGGAGCGACTGCCTATCTGACCTCCACAACCCAGTTACTGGGTAACACGATATCCCTTGGTAAGACTAATTGTCAGGCTTTCAGAGTTCTGGTGAGCTGTAACGACTGTCAAAAATCCACGAATGACAGCCGGGACCAATGCTTTCCGAGTCACGGAGCGGTCTTAGTATGTAAAGATGGTCACCCATCCACGGACCGACCGCGGCAATTGTAGCTTAATCTGATCGATCAACCCGTGCGGCTGTTATTACTTAGCCACAAAGCCCTCTCCTCCTCTTCTCGTATGGAGAAGAATGGGCAACAAACTCCTTCGTTACTTTTTAAAAATGTTTTACAATATTCGGTAAACATTAATAATGTGAAGATGCTCTATCCGCTTTCAGCTCTGGAGATAACCCAGCCTTAGCACAGATCTAATGATCTATACTAATAATAAAGCTTAGGAGTTTGTTTGTTTGAACGTGCTAATTGCAGATACAACCTCAGGTCCTTTGGCACAAATGTACTATAATCCGACTTTTAATTCGCTTCAGTAAAATGACATTTCTTAATAACTCATTTCGGACTGCATTTAGAGATATGCATGTCAAATAAGTTTTGTTTGTTACACTATTCTGTACTAGAACGACAAGGTTTGGTTGATGGCCGTGAAAAAACAAAAAGACGCCAATTTCAGTCATTTAAGTAACACATAAGCTGTCATTTTACTGCAGCTAATTAAAAGTCCGACTATACATCTCGACTAAAAAATAAAATACTGGTGAACGGAACGCGCGTAAAGTCTCTGTCCAAATCCGGAGGATGTACAATCTGTGGTTTTCGTTCGCTGTCCATTTTCTGAGGATGACTGTTAAGTGGATGCATTCTTGAGGAAGGTTATAAGCTATTTAATATCACGCTACAACCTTTAGGAGCCGTTAAAAAATAAAATAAAAAAAACAGAAATAATGCCAAGCAAAAACGAAGAATCGCTGGCGGGCGTTGCGATGCGACAGGGTGGGACGGGGTAACAGAAGTTAGTAATAATATAAATGAGGATTAACTTTACCTATGTTCAAAAACCCCGGCAAGTAAGTTCGTAACGTTGAGTCGTCTGCCAACGATTTGACATCAGTATAAGGATCTGACGCACGTAGGTAGAAAAAATCTCCGGACAACGATGTCTTCGCTATCAGCAACAAATCATTGTCTTCGTCTAGTAAGGTAGACCAGCCAGCTCCACCAGTAAATCTTTCTAGAAATAAGACTTTTATTAAAGATTTTACATAAATATACGATCATGCCTGCGACTTTATTCCCCCCCAAGGGTAGGCACAGTAGCTTATAATACCTACACCTACATTTGGCCAGTTATTTTTAAGTCCCATGTACACTGAAAGAAAGATGCAGTAAAAAAATGAAAAAACATTGATCTGAACTGCTTTAAACAGTTCCATATGAGCCTAACGTTCAAAACAGTATTTTTTACTGATCCGAAAACAGTTAAAGCTTGAGGCAAAATGTTACCGCGATGACAGTAAACTGTAACGTTTTAAGCAATTGAGGTGCAGGAATACTTACCAACTTTGAAAGAGTTATGTAATGATTTGAAATGTTTCCTTGCACTGGTTTTTTTCAGGTAATACTCTAAAAGGCCTTGATAACGAATTGTGTCGTCGCGATCATTATGTATGAAACATGTTCCGAAAGCATCCGATACTCGTGTACCATTTTGATCAATTTCATTTATTTTCGTGGTCCATAAAGGAGCACAAGTCTGTGAAAAAAAAAAAAAAACAGTGGCACTCCGGGAGTGCCGACAGAAGTGAAAACTTGAACAATAACGTTTGTATCTTTAGAATCGTCATCAAAACACAAACAGAATAATTTGCCATCACTCACTGACATATCAGAAATACATTAAAACCAAATACATCCCGAGGACAGCTGAACACATCCGAATGTAGAGCGTTGTCGGTAACAGTGTCGCGAGTTCAATGGTTCTATCCTATCTCAAAAAATGCCCAACGCGCCTAAAGAAGTTTCCACTTCAAAAGTTAGATAAGTTGTAACAAAATATTTGGGCATTTCTTTTTGTTAACTTTTACTGTCCCACTGCTGGGCTAAGGCCTTCCCCAAATCCTTCCAGGAACTCTTTTTCCACGCCACCTCGAACCAACCCTAGCTGTACGCGTTCAGCATAGCTATTCACAACCGCTTGATACGCTTCCGTACTGTATCGAAAATCAATCAATGTTATCTTAGGAGTCTTCTAAACGCTGTTCACAAGTGCAAAACCTCAAAAAATTTTTTAAATCAAATGGACGTCCGCTAAGGGAAATCAGGTTATCGAAATGTGTCATTTTCAATACTATATAGCCTGTAGAAAGAAATGGCTAGACGATCTGCACAATTATCTGGTTGTGCAGTTCCTCTCGCCATCTCTTTCTTGGATTATTAATTATTCATTATTAACATTAGCTGTTTGTTATAGGTACTGCATGGAGTTACAAGAGTCGGACATAAACTTTTGTACTCCTCATTTGAAGGCATCTGAGGAGTAAGGCCATTTTGATAACAGAGGATTTTACGACAGGTCCTGACTTTTACTGTAAGATTATTTAAAAGGACGTGTCATGGTAATCTTGAAGTATAAAAGCAGAGCTACACTTCCGTATTATTACAGAAAAGGTTGAAAAAAAAAAAAAAACTTTCATTTGGATTATAATTTTTTGAATGAAGATTTTATTTGATTTTGATTTAAGTACTGGCCAACATAGTTTTAAGACCTTTGAAACTAACAATTATAGACAAATAATTAGTCTGAAATAAATGTTTTTATTTTAATAAAATAAATAAACTGAATGAAAAAGCAACGCAAAAATATACTTACAAAAAAGTATTCATTTGTAGCAACTATCGTAGCACCCATATGAAAGTGCTGATTAGGAAATTTTTCTGAAAAAAAGAAAAGTTATATTTTTTTAAATCACTTAGTCAAAAGTCTTAAACTGAAACCCTTCGCGTAATTAGTAGATTTTTGGCTGAATATGGATTTGAAAACTCAGTATGTTACTATAGCCAAAAGACGAGTAGGTATCTATCCAAAATATATTAATTTCTATTACCTATCATCATTACTTAAATACCATTTCAGACATCAATCTACACGGTTTAGTACGGTTCACGTGATCTGACCAAGATTGTGTCTGGACTTTAAAAGAGACTGTGACCTCTGAGTTTGCTTCGGCCTTTCTTCTCAAAGTAGTCAGATATAAAACGCCGACCTCATCTAGCTTGTTTTTTTTTATTAGTATGATAGTAAGAGTGATTCCGATATTCTATTTCATTTCATATTTTTTTGTGATATTAGTCGTAGAGACAGACAGTCCTAAGTGCTATTATCAAGATAAGGTACAGACGCCAGCACATCAACCTACTACAATCTGTCAAATTTCTTTAATAGATTTTCAACTTTATCTATAAAGCATAAGGTTCAAAGTTGATTGGGAAAATTTGACAGATTGTAGTAGGTTGATGTGCTGGTGTCTGTACTAGGCATCTAAGTTGCTCCCACATATTCTACACCAGTGACCTGCCGGTCGATTCTGTTAGAATCTCACCGTGAGAAGTTAGGTGAAGTGAGCTGTCATTCCATCTGATGCTATAGGGATTTACACTAATGACAGCTCACTCCACGCTCACTTCACCTAAGTTTTCACGGTGAGATGGTTACAGAATCGTACTGCTGCTCCTGATTCACACGGTTTTTACAACTCGACAAAACATGAAGATTTCTTTGTTACTTATATCTATGTTAAATATTATACACATATACTTTTGGAATAAATTCTCTAAATTATGTTCGAAACCGCATCAAAATCTGTTGTGTAGCTTTGTTTGTCCCTTATGCATGCTACTCATCCGACTATGATGAAAAAAACATAGTTTATAAAATCATCAAGTGAATCCGTGGGCAAAAGCTGTATTTAAAATGTAAATAAATGTGTTGATATTTGTTACTATTTATACCTAATATTTATCTAGGTGTAAAGTTACGGGTAGGTAGGTAACATAGACTTATAAAAATAGATGGACTCCGCGCCACGCATATCGAAAGTGAAGCACCGTAACGGCACATAGATATGTGTGCGTGATTGACGATTGACGCTGTCGTGTCACGTAATGGCGGCCGGTCGGCATACTATGATGTACATGTGAGCGTGAAGCGTGTTTGTACAAACGGTCCCGGCATACTTACTGTGCTTCACTTTCGATATGCGTGGCGCGGAGTCCATCTTTTTTTATAAGTCTATGGTAGGTACCTACATTTTTTTTTTCTTACCGATATTATATTCAGACGGGTTGACATCAATGTCTTGCTCTCCACAAGAAATGTTTTGAATGACATCAGCTTGTTCCAATTCACAATTGAATACTTTTCCCATGAAGTCCGCTTTCGGGGCGCCGACAACTGTCAAAATAAAATTATACAGATACAAACGTTATAGAAGCACAGATTTAGAACAGCGGGTCTATTCTGTAAAGTCTTAGTGAGAAAACTTACGTGAAGTGAGATTAAAGTGAGCTGTCATTTCACTTGATGCTATTACTCACTTAACCTAAATTTTGTCGGTGAGATTTTCCAGAATAAACCTGAGGCCTTAATTGAAGTGTTAATGTCATCATTATTGAAGTCAGAAAAAAGGATGTAATGGTGCTATCGGCAATGCATAGCTCCGTCTCTCCTTCTCTTTAGACTCATGATATCATTAACAGGTCATAATACTGCACCTGCTCTCTAAGAATGCAAAGGACATAAAAAAAATATTTAATGTGAAAGTACGCTTTAAATTTTACCTTACTTCGTACACCAAGAGCACTTGACAACTGTCAGTCGTGAATTCACCTTGGAATCGAAAGCATGTGTTCGATTTTTCTAGGTCTAACAGTAGTCGTGGTTGGTCGAGTAGCCGTGCTTGTGACCATCTGAAGTACTATACACGCTCCCTTAATTTTGAACACACCGATTTCCGATACATGCTGTTTATTAGGAATACCTAATAACGCTTCGTTTTTACCTTGGGGGCAGTGGTAGCTCATTAAAAACGGACGCAATATACGAGTTGAGGTTGTTCAGACACAGGCAGGTACATTACGTTGTGTAAATTATCTCACAAATTAGATCGCGCTGTGGTTTCGTTACAACGCCACACGAGTCAGAGTTCAAAACTTCAACTTCTTGCAAGTGACACTAGCTTCTAATGTTGTAAAATATTTACAAGAATCGGTTTTTTGAGTTTGATCAAAAACACAAACGAAGGAAAACGGTGTAGGGAAACATCGTAAAACGAAAAACTCGAAGACATGTGACATCCACCAACCCGTACTGGGCTAGCGTGGTTGGTTATACAGTCCACTCCCTCTCACAGGGAGAAAGTCTGTGTCCCAGCAGTGCGGACATTATAGGCTGGTTTTGCTATCATGAAGTCCTAACAAGCTTTATGAAATAATACAATGTTTCTTACCCAGAGTTTTCGTATCACTCCTGTAGGTCATAGCAAAACCGAAGTCTGAGCCATTTTTAGCTTCCCTAAGCTGGATGACAACATTTGAAGGTTCGTGGAAGAACATAGCAGTAGCGCATTGTACTGCATGGACTACAGCTAGAACAGCTAACATTTTTCTTTCTGTAATGTAACATATGAACATGCTGTAGATCCGTTTGTCTTATCATGTCGATGGCAATATAAATTAAATTGCCTGCCCCGTTCGTCTCGTGGTTAACTCTTTTTAACCGACTTCCAAAAAGGAGGAGGTTCTCAATTCGGACGTTTATATATATACTCATAGGCTGAACTGCGAACAGACATGAATGACAAAAAAAGAAAGCGCTCTGATAATACCCACTTATTTAAAAGAATGACAAAAAGTTTGCTTCTCTCTCTCTGTCATAACACAACACTGAGAAAATAGTGAGTTAACCCTAAAATCTACTAGCTAGTGATTCACACAGTCATTCAGTTACTTCACACGAAAACCCAAACCTACAACTGGTTTAAGTTTTTGTCTCAACTGAATTTCTGTTCGAATGAATTGCATGTGAATTTTGGGGTTAACTCACTATTTCCTCAGTGTCACCGCCACACTTACTCCATTATTCTACTTTGGTTTATTTATATTTATTTTATCTTGATAGTTTACTAGCTACCCTTATGTCCTTGCCTAGTATGGACAACACTGCTCAAAATAATGTTCCATATTTTAGTTACCATAAGCATAGAATATTTTTTTTTTTTTTTAACAATGTCCAATAAAAATATTCTTATTCTTAACTGAATTAAGTAATGCACATAATTAAAGTACTTCGTGTATTCAGAATCGAATACCTACTGAATCAATTTGAGTCATTTTTTGTACAGGTAATTTTGATCCCTAAAACTACGTAAATTACAGCCACAGTTCAATTTGCAGTCTGAACAAACCAAAATGGACGAAATAGTTACCAAGCTAGAGCCATAATGTAGGCGCAGTCACCAAAAGAGATAAGTAACCAAGGTCCTCGGATATAGTTGAAATTTAGTAAGAAACCGATGGATGTTTTCGAATGAAATTTAATTTGATAAATGAACTTTTTGTTTTCTATTAATTAAATTAAACTTTATTCAAAAACATTCATTGGTATCTTACTAAACGTGTGACCACAATTTTCTCCCCTATTCAGTACAAGTAATTTAATAAATAAACAATGTTTTATACATAATACAAAAATTGTTGTGTATGTATTATGATTATAACGTCATATTCTAATTATGGTCGCAATACGGGACATGTTATATAAAAAAATTACGTTAGCTGTGGTCAAAGAATTACAGGTTTAAATTCACTTACCTTTCATATTTTCCTCGTCATATATTGATTAAAATAATTAGTTAATCACTGATTTATATTTAGACACAAACATGATACCATGGTTTTTGCTACGGTTTATTCAAAACGAACTGTTCAGGAAAACGTGAAGATTCCAACTGCTTCGAGTAAACAGGCAAACCCACTGTGATTCGTTGTTGATTCGAGTAATTTAATTAAAAATATATTTCCTGCTAAATGTATGGCAATCATTAAACACCTAAATACTTATCTTTCCATTATTTTAACCGACTTAAGGCGCAGATATACGACTTCTAATGATTTTAAATTCAACATCACGTCTAATCGACCGGACTGATTTCTTTGAAAAAAAATAAATGTTATATATACTAGACCATTTGCTTCGTAATTTGATATGTGAATATTTGCAATTATATTTTGTTAACATAGTGTAATTAATTTGTAAAGTAATGTCTACCGCGGACATAAAAACGATAATCACGCAAACACAATCTGGTGTATTTTCATAAAACTTTGACCATATAAAAGACAATTTAATTCCCCGAATTTTAGTATACGGTTTTTATTTGTTTGGTGTTTGATAAATCAACAATAGATGATTGTTTCATATTTTGCAATAAATTACCAGCGTTGTGTCATCGCGCTTCTCTTTCTTTTCTATGCAGTCCGATAGTGACCGCGCTTTAGGTCATGTAGTCGCCTTAAATAAAGGAAGAGGACATGCTGTTGTGGTCCAGGGGTTAGGGGCCCCGAAACGATCAATTGCAATTGATCAATTGTAATCAATAGCTATTGTAGTAATGTTGTCAATCGCTTCAATTGCATTTGGTAGACGATCTATTTGCGCATCAATATTTGTGGCAATCTAGGTATTAATCACGTAAAAATTTACAATTGCAATTGATCGTTCCGGGGACCCTTAACGCTCACCCAGGCTTGTATTGGCTCGCTTTGAGAGAGCTCGTGCTAGCACCGTCTCCGGCAAATAATGAAGTAATTTCAAATAGGTATTGAAAATATCAATAAAAAGGAATATTTAAAAATAAACCCAATGACAGAAGTAATAGAAAATCTCAATGAATAAAGTTCTGTTGAAACGTATAATTAAATACGTGATGTTAGAAACATTAATAGCATTGGTAAGGAAAAACATTAAAAGGTATTGTTATTAGCTCGTAGTGTACCTATACCCCTTCATCTCCATAATATACAAAGACCTATTGTAAAACCGAATCGTCATCAAGGTAACTCATGTAATATTTATTTTAAACTGAATGCAAAATAAAGTCAGGGAATTTAACATTATCATTAACATTATTAACAATTTTAACAACATTAACATTATCCGTATATTCAAATCACAACTGTCACTCTTTTCTTTGACACTTGTATGAAATAACTATACCACGGCAAATTGACCTAGGGTCTGAATTTGTTTAATAATTGATCTCTCAGAATTTATATTTGTAATTAGTAAATGAACTTTTTGATAGTTGGACCATCTGTGTTTGCGCAATTCTTTTTTCTTCGAAAAATAGATTTGAACTGAACGATTAATTAGACTGTTGACTGTTATTATGATTAGGCCCTTTGTACGGTGGGCTGCATCAATTTGGTACCCTACCCCAGTTGCTAGATGCTTTCAAGAGGGTACCCAATTGATGCAGCCAACTGTACATGCCACAATTTATTTACAGTACGACGGCATATAAACCGCGCCGTAGAATAAATGTGTCTGTGAACAATCTTCTACAAGGTGTTATTTAAATGGTGTTTTACCTGAAAAGAGGCCATTGTACTCATCATTACGAACAACTTTTACTATGGGACCAAACCTGAAATCTCGAAAAAAAATCAGCGGTTCCCTATATTTATGTTCGTGGGTATAACTCGTCAAAACGTAGGAAACAGCTCCAACCCAGTTTTTTAAATACCCCATTTAATAGTCCACTAACACGTCATCATCTGCCTTGCCTTTTCCCAATTATATTGGGGTCGGCTTCCAGTCTAACCGGATGCAGCTGAATACCAGTATTTTACCCACTTTTAGCCCACATACACGTATAGCAAGCCAATATAATGGAAGGTCCAACTTGACAGATTTTCCTATTGATATTTTCTCCATGAGTTTTGCTTCATACAGACGTTCCCTATTTAGACAGTGTGAAGAGTGCACGTCTAATATCTACTAGACACACTTTTTATTGATCTCCTTTGTCTCTAATATTTTTAAGTTAGTTATCATGCATACCTGTGATTTGCATGGTTACTGAAATTATAATTTTAGATAATATTTAATTTAAATTGTAAGTCACTGCTGTTGGTGTGCTTATTATAAATACATTAATAAATATATGGTTATAGGTACATTCCTACAGCTACCGCGATCAAAAGGAAAATGCATTAATAACTATACAATGGCATTGTTTGGCTATCGTAGTTTGAGGTTTTTGACGTAGGTATAACATAACTCAAGTTACCTACTTGCTAGTAAGTGTTAAGGTGAAATCGTCAGGGCAGCCCACGATAGCTCGCCGTCCGATCAGGACCGAGCCCGTGCCAGACGGCGCGTATGTGTTCCACGCGCGCCTCAAAGAGATTAGTCTCTGGGATTCAAAAACGAACTTTAATGTTTATAATTCTGAAAAGCCAAAGCCATCACCACTGATCTCAAAACGCTGACGGAAAACATCGTGAGCAAAACCGGCATGTCTTAGAACAAAAAAATCGAAGACAGAAGCTAATCATATTTTAATCAACATACAATCTGACACTTGATCTGCAAATTGCAAAAAAAAACATAAGTAGTTCTGGATTTCGCGGGTAACCTTAGCGCATTCCTTTAAAGCTACTTACAATATTATCATACACTTCACGCTACTTAGAATATTGTGGTTTTTCTGAACCAGCATTATAGGCAATTAAGGTCCCACAATGACTTAGACAGAGTTGAAATCATTTAATAAATCTAGTCAAAATCCACTTTAGAAATAAACTCCTTCTTAACTTTTAAACTTAATTTGTGAACAAATAAATTTATCTAACACGCGTAGCACCTTACCGCTTTAAATTTTATTGAAACTTCTTGAAACACGTTCCTGAATGAAACCTTTAATTATGAAACACCTCTCCGTCACGTATTCTATTCGTTAACTTGTTTCTCTAAAATATATTGAGAGGTAAAATTAAATGAAGTCGCTATGTCTGTAAAGTTAATCCTGTGAGAGACAATTCGTTTAAACTTTCAAACTTTTTAATTTGTACTGAAAATGTAGATAATTGTACTGAATAAATTAAGAGAGTTAGTTAAATTGTTTAATAGGGACTACGTAAATCTACCGTGTATACAAGAAGGTAGATCGATATTCATAACCAAGTTAACCAAGAGCAAATTAATTGAAATACAGCGTGTATCCTAGGATTTTTTTTTTTGTAATTTTACGGACGTTCACAGTCTGATGTCAGTCTCAATCTGTCAAAAATACCTCTGATTTCCCTACATTTTTGACACGTTTTTGATATTTGTTTGTCGCCGAGATGAGACAGCGACTAGATTTTGAACGTTTTAAATAACGAAAATTGTCCTTCAGATAGGTGTGGTCGATACAGACCACTAAACTGAATTACTTTATCCATAGGATCAATAAGACCAATTAATAATATCCATCTACATACACAAAGTGGAAAAAATACGTATTATTGAAACTAACTCAAAACTACTTCGCGAGCTTGTTCTACCAAATGAAAAAAGAATCACGGAGAAGAACATAACTTCACCACCCTTGGTTGACTGGTAGAGAATGCCTATGGCATTAAGTCCGCCTTTGTACCTCTTTGTGCGAAAAGTTTAAATAAATAAATAAATAAACATCCTCCTTTTTTGAAGTGGGTTAAAAAGTGACTAATGATCACGGAAAATTATGTGACTCACTGTAATATTACAATACAAAGAAAAAAGAAAGAAATTACTTATCCATGTATCCAATATAAAGGAGGATAATAATATATTGACTGTGCCATCGGACGATACGGAAATATTTATTTAGGAAGCGATATAGGAAACCATTAAAAATATGAATCTGAGTAGTACTCTTGAGGACATTGCATGCGAGATATCGATTTTATTTCCTATTGTAGTGTCTCAAGTTGAAAATCATGAAAAATAAATAACATTTAATGTCGGAAATCGTTAACTTTCGTTAATTATTTTCGTTTTTTGCCACCGACTTTCTAAATTACAGTAATATTTCACTTTATTTATTATAAATAAAAAAATACTTCACTATTACTTTTGCTTTGTAGTGATTTAATTTTGGAGCCGATTTTTTTTTGTAAAAATCTTTTTAACTTCGCCGATATCAGAAACCCGAAAGATTATTTCATAAAATAACGTAAATCTAATAAAAAAAATAGGAGTAATTTTATGAACTATGACAGGCAAAGGTAGGTTGATCCTCTATTACAAGACAAGGGAATGTGTGGACACTAATGTCTGGACTAGGCCTGCCTAACTTTGACATGCGTAAAGCAAAGGTATTTTTTTTTGGTTTCTAACTCTTGAAAGCCGTTGTTCAATTTTCGGTGGCAAACTTTCTCAAAAGGTATTGTGGAACATGAGCACTTTCTCATAAGCAAACATTGTTATTTACCATCACCATTCTAGAAATTTTACTGTTGTTTTCAAGATTAAAATAAAAAAGTTGAGTGGTGATCTTGACCTGATGAGGTCTATGATGGAATGAGCGTGCCCAGAAGATACCTGACTACTGCTTTGAAGGCAGACGGGTTAAATGTGGAAGGGAACACAGAATAGAGAGACAATATTCTTTTGGAAGAGAATTTACGAGAATATAAAAATTGGATGACTGTATTGTATCGATTTATTTTTACAGTAATAGTTTTGAGTGCATCGGAACGTTTCGCAAAGTTTACGTCAAAATAAACTACTCCACAACTTAAAATCTCAGTAAAATCTCCTGAACGAGAACATTTTTGAGAATATTTCAAAATTCTCAAAAATTCTCTTAAAGGAGATACGTTTTTTTTGTTCGGCGATTAGGCCCACCAAAAATTGTGGCGTATATTATTGAAATGCATGTTGATTTGTTCCTTATGATCTCTAGATTACAGTGGGAGTAATAATTCAATACTTCGTCTAATGGGAATACGATCACCTAATAATTCACTAGAAGAGCTATTGTTTAGTGAATAGGCTGGCCTCATCGATATAATATTTTATTAAGACAGTTCACTGTTCAGTTGTAATTAGTAGAGCGAGAATCAATAAAATCTGAATTTCGCAGTAGCAGCCTGGGGTTTGGAAGTTGGTGGTGAAAGCCCCGTGCTTAGGAATGCACGTAAAGCCGTTGGTCCTGCGCCTGGTCTCTCCCTGGTCGTGTTGGATTGCCGTCCCATCGGACTATGAGAGCAAAGCAAAGAAGAGAGAGCACCTGTGACACTTGTGCACTATAATATCTCCTGCGTAGGTACCTGGCTAATCTCCTTTGAGTTTGGCCACCGTGATGAAATCAGTCGGGAGTACATTATTATAGCATGATTAATAATAAAATGTGCCTACAAAATGCTATAAATGCACTCTCGATACAAAATAAATCCCGTGCAATCCTTGTGAAAAGTCGACTACGAAAGAGGATTAAACACTTTTCCAAATGGTAAACAGGACTTCTTTTGTCTTTTATCAAAAAACAGTCTACTACGAGTACCTACTACTTTAATTTGACCCTTATGCAATTCATGCTAAGTAAGTCATAATTATGTTGTACGTAATTGTAATTAATTTAGGACCTTCATTTAAAAAAAATTGAGCCGTGGTGGCACATTGTTAACGGCCACGCCTTACGAGCTGTAGGTCGTTGGTTCGTGCCCTGACAAGCGCTTTAATTTGTGCAAATAATTTAATCACCTCTGCTCTCAAAATGGTGAAGGAAAACATTGTAAGGAAACCGACCGTGTCATTTCTTGAACAAGAATTTAAGTAGCCAAGAACTAACCCTGGGAACATCCCGTCAAATACTAGTTAACACACCAGAAACTAAGAACGGTCTTAAAAAGAAAAAAACTGCTTTCAAACAAAACGGGCGAATTATCTTTTTTACGGCGAACATCGTAAACGGGGATATTGTTACAGAGTTTTAGTGCCCATCATTTTCGAGTCCCCACTTAAATAACATTTTCAGACTATTACTGAATTACACTGAACAGCTTTTTACAGATTTTCATGAATTGTTAGAGGACACGTGGCTTTGAATACAAATGGCAAATCTATAGAGCACGGAGGAGCCTCGGCGGCCGCTGCGGAATAGTTAACATTATTCGTACAAACCAAGCGTGTTACTATTTACTCGCACTAGAAAACAAATGAAAGAAAGAAAATAAGTTTATTTGGTCCAGGTTTAGTAAGGCAAACAATATTCACACAAAAACAACAAAAAAGATAAATTGAACAAGACTGAAAATAAGTGCGCCTCACTGCTGCGCCAAATAGGCCCAGTTGAGCATAAAATATGTCAAAGGACTAATGCCTGACGCTGGTTTTCAACTGGACCCTATGTGACGAGGACTTATTACAGAAGTAAATCGGTAAAAAAAATGGCGTATAAAACCGGCTGGCACGAAGGGTTCAGTATCACAGGATACAAAACGCCGAAAAAAAAAAAAACGTTTTTTGTATGACACCCTTTAATTTTGTACTTTATTTTATTTTTATTATTTGTTGTTATAACGGTAATACACACTGTGAACATTTCAACTGTCTACCTATTACGGTTCATGAGATACAGCCTAGTTTCCAGTCCCAGTATTGTCACTAGACACTGCCGGCGCGGCGTGTCCATGCTCTGTGGGTAAATCGATCCAGTGTTCTAGATTTCTTTTTTCTCGTCGGGTCATGTCTAGTCTTTTTTGTAAAGGGTAATGGAATGTCACGAGCAGTTTAATACTAAATCATGATCATGAGAGGACTGTCCGCCTTATGAGTTTAGATTGGGAGTAAAACCAACTCGTATGCCATGACGGCAAACGGCATGACGCTCTCTTAGTATCTATGTAAGTTATTAGTTACAAAAACTGTGTTCAGACATTAAATAAAATGGTTTTATTAATTTCTATAGCATTTTACCAACCCGCACTGGGCCCGCGTGATAAATATTAATAATATCACATTTTATTAAAATTTCCTAAGGGGCCTCTGCGAGTTGGCTTCGGCCCCTCGTACGCCTTCCAAAGGACCGGGACTCAATAGTCCCGAGATATGAAAAAGAAAATAAAAAATAATAATAATATCCTTGGACATTTCACACAACGCCATATAGTCCCAAGCTAAGCAACTTAACGCTTGTGTTATGGTAACGAGATGGCTGATAAACTACTTAAATACTTTTTTTTTATACATACATATTATAAATTACAGCCAACTCCCTCTGGAAGAGAGCCCGCCCCGACCCTTGCTCGAGCCAGCCCGCGCAGCTGAGCCTGTAGTTTTAAATTCGCCCCTAAACACCAATAATAATACCGATCCAGCCTGTCCCTTGCTGTCCTCTTCCAGCGACGCCCTGAGCCGAGGTCCGAACCCCGCAGGGGGTTACCCTTAGCGCTGTCGCTTAGTTTTTAAGTTATTATTTGCCCTGGCTGGAGGCCTTAATTCGAGGCATCCACAGGAAAGTCCGGTTAAGCAGTTAGCCATCCTCATAAAGGATGAACTGCGAGATGCCATAGTTAAAAAAAAAAAAAAAAATTCTGGTAGAGAGGAGGCCTGTGTCCCAGCAGTGGGAACATTATAAGCTGATTATATTGTAGCATCTACAAAAGGTATGGCTACCTAACTTACACCCTTTAAATATCTTTCCACATTTATGACAGGTGGTACAAACTGTGCCTTCTCTGCTAGTGAAACAGTAATTCATAAGCTTGCTCTAATGTAAAAGATTTTAGTGTTTTACTACTGCATTCATACACTTGGTCTTTGACAAACATTTGAAGGTCCAAACTCAAGGTTTGCCAATGTGCTGTGAAGAGTGCCAAATTGGCAGACCATATTCGCAACACACATTGCGCTCCAAAACACAGATTACTGACGTTGCACAAAAGCCACTAAGCTGAAGTGGGACAGCTGGCCACGTCTACCTATCCCCAATGAGCTGTGACCCGTAGAAGATGGCGGGACGAACTGGAGAAAACAAATTACCAGTGGTCCACTTTAGCCCTGGATGTGAGTCCTCCATCCGGCAGATCTGAGCATGAGCTAGAATTCAAGGGGAGAGACCTTTGCCTTGATGCAGGCTAACTGTAATTCCTAGACTATGTGACTCAAGAGTTTAAACTAATAACGAATCAAGTATTTTAAACAATAGGTCACGATTAATAGAGATGTTTGCAAGAAAATGCTGTGATGACTCGAAATAAATTGGGATAAGACTGGAGAATGATGTGTCCTCGTCAATAAGAAAAGGTATTATAGGGTCAATTTAATAAAATCTTGCCATATTCCTACCGTTCGGTCCTTGACCCAGCTAAAGAAGCGGCCCATTGCCACTACTGACCCAGGTACACACGGGCAATTTTTCACGCGAAGATTTTTAACCCACTCTGGATTTCCAACTCTCGGTGTTGGACCGAGCATCGAGAATCCAACAAATAGCATCCCGGCGCGTCAAAAAAATACAATGTTGGATTTTCAACTCTCAACAAAAATATGGCCCTTGGGTACGAGGGCTTATAGATTCTACTCCCAGCTCTTAAACGACATGGAGAATCTTGACGTTTAAGGGTAATGTCCCACTTAAAACTGTCTTCCTGGCATAAAAAAGCTTTTAGGCAAACGACGATAACATTTTTGGCATACATTGCGCGTTTTTTACGTTTCATCAGCTATCACATTCGGAAAGTTCTTACAAAAAACGCAATATAGTGCGAATAGGCTGTAAGTCGTTCTGTCTAGCGATGGTTGAGGGTTGACAGTTCCTGTTGGATTATTTAATGGCTTTATTTTACTCTAGGGACAAGACGCGACAAGTATGCAAAATTGACTGCGATATGCAATGCTTGCTTATTAGATAATCAGCCTATAATGTTCCCACTACTGGGACACAGGCCTGTAAACCACTTCGCGGGCTCAGTGTGCAGGGTTGACAGATGTCACAATGTCTTCGAACTTATCTTATCTTATCATATCTTAACTTTTGGTTTTAGGACATGCTTAACTGTTATTATTGTTTGCTGTAAGTTGCTTAAACGTTTGTGGTAATTTTGTTTATAGTATAGTGATGTCAAATTCGAAGTAAAATTATTTATTAGTGCGAACTAATTCCATGTTTAGTTCAAGTAAAAGGCACTTCTAAACGCCAAAATTAACAAAAATATGGAATTGATTCCAGGCGCCCCTTCCAAAAAGTAGTTTCAGTCAAAAACAACGCAAGTGATGCGATGCTGTATTTTATTTTAAAACAAGAAATTACAAACGCGGATGAAGTCGAGGGCAGAAACTACAAACAAAATAAAAATTTACCAAGAGTGTGATTTTGATGAAAGAAGACAAGATTGATTTAATTAAAAGGGATTAATTAGATAATATATTTTCTTGTTCCCAGACCTACGCCGGCGAATCGCGTCCTCGCCCGCGCTATTATTTCGTTTTCTAGAGTTCTTTTTAATTTTTTGCTCGCTTCCTAAGAGTGCTAGCGTGATGTTAAATACTTAGCTTCAAATCCAGTAGTTCAAGAGTTCAAACAAACAAACTCTTCAGCTTTATTGTTAGTATAGATCTCAGACCAAATAAAATACCAAGACAGAGCGCTGAGAACAAAACAGTGAAGCATGCAAAAACTATACCTCTGCTCTGTGCATACACGCTCACACGTACACATTTACAATCAAACTATAGTTGCCTCCAGATAACAAAAAAATTAAAGTCGTTGATCCGACTTGTACCAAAAAGTCTAAACTTATTCGATAGAGATCGCTCGTCATACAAAACTATCGCTAATACTGCTTCGGTCGAGTTTCATAATAGCGTCAAGGACGCCCCTTACCGCGATACGTTTGTGTTGATCGTTTTTTTTTTTTTTTTTAACAATGGCATCTCGCAGTTCATCCTTTATGAGGATGGCTACTGCTTAACCGGACTTTCCTGTGGATGCCTCGAATTAAGGCCTCCAGCCAGGGCAAACAATAACTTAAAAACTAAGCGACAGCGCTAAGGGTAACCCCCTGCGGGGTTCGGACCTCGGCTCAGGGCGTCGCTGGAAGAGGACAGCAAGGGACAGGCTGGATCGGTATTATTATTAGTGTTTAGGGGCGAATTTAAAACTACAGGCTCAGCTGCGCGGGCTGGCTCGAGCAAGGGTCGGGGCGGGCACATTGATGGTGCGGGACGTCGCGACGGGCCTCGGCGGCGAGGACGGAAGGACGGATGTCTGAGCTTGTGTTTGTGTTGTCGACTGAGAGTACTCGTGGCCTTACTGCTCTCCTGGAGGAGGGTAGTGGCGTCGTCGGGGATTGTGAGGGTATGCCTTGGTCGGCGAATCCTACTTATGCGGGAGGGAGTGTATCGGGAGGAATCAGGGGATTGGGGTGCTTTATGGCAGAGTCAAAGAAGCGCTTGGAGAGGCGTTTCATGAACTGCTGGATGGTGGGGAGTCTGAGATCTAGATGCAGATTCACATTTCGGACATAGAAGGGGGCTCCCGTGACCTTTCGGAGGAAACGGTTCTGGAGGGTTTGCATTTTATGCAGAAATCGCGGCTTGGCGTGTGCGAAGACTACGCAAACATAGGTCATGATGGGACGGATGACCGCGGTGTAGAGTTTGTGTTGATCGTGTTAGCGACACTGCTTTTAAATTACATTTTCTTCGTATGGTTTTGAAATTTGTAGACAGGTGTCAACGACTTTTATTTTTTTGTTATCTGGCGGCAACTAAACACCTCACTAAGTGCACACATGTTTACGAAAACGGCTTCACTTTACTGTTAACAGCCTTCTGTCTTGGTCTGAGGTATAATTATACGTTTCGTCGCGTATGGTCAATTTCGCAATCGGTCAAATTCATGAAAATCGCAATCCGTCAAAATAGCAAACCGTCAAGGAGATCAGCAGAACACACAAATGAGCGAGACAGTTGACAGAGCAAGAGAGAAAGAGGGAGACCACAAAACAAAAGCGATAGAAGACGATTGCGTTTCGTTTACATTTCTAACACAAAGAATATCGAATTCGCATACGTTGTCGTTCCAAGCTACTCGTATAGGGATGTATCTCCCTCAGTGTACTCACGATGATATCTCTTTGGTTCCGTATGCCTCCTTTGATTGTACAAGCCGCTCGACCAGTGTATAACGCTAGTGTTTACATTCTCTTTGCGCTCGAGTGCGAACCAAGTTGATCCAGAGTCACTACTGAAACGAGAACCTACCCTCAATCGTTTTGGAATTCTGTGTGACTTTGATTTCTCCTAGCTGGATTGGTACTAAGGTTTAGTATTAGAAATATCTAGCAAAATAAGTCTTATGTCATTTATTGATTTATTTAACACTAGCTTCCGCCCGCGGCTTCGCCCGCGAGGTATACCTCGCTCGGGGAAGGACATAGGATAGTTTTTATCGACATACATGTCGATAAAAACTATTCTATGTCCTTCCCGGGATGCAATCTACGAATAGGTATCTCTCTGGCAAATTTTATCGAAATCCGTTCAGTGGTTTAGGCGTGAAAAGGTAACATACAGACAAACAGACAGACAGAGTTACTTTCGAATTTATAATATTAGTATGGATAACACAGTCATCATCTACCTAGCGTTCTACCGAACTATGTTCGGCTTCCAGTCTAACCCGATGCAGCTAACTATCTGTGTGCCATGGAGCGATTGTCTATCTGACCTCCACAACCCAGTTACTGGGAAATACGATGCTCTTGATATGACTGGTTGTAATTTTTATAATAATTGACCATCCTTTGTCAAAGTTAACATTTGCCGTCAACTGTACGGTTGACATCGAAGCGCAGTTTGCCAAAAAAAGAAAGGGGACTTGTTTCATTTACCATTTCCTATAAAGAAATGATTGGCTGGCTAAGTTCTGCAATCTAAAGTCTTTCAAAATGTTTCAAATTTATGTTATTTCAAGCTAAATAAATATCAACTTTATTTTAATAGTTATTAAGTTGATTTCAGAGTGACTAGCACTAAAAGTTTAAAAACATTTTGAAGTTGTAGCGTAAACTGAACTTTATTGTGTAGGAATTGAAGTAATTTTTCCACTCATATTAAAACTCATATTTATTTACATTTGTCGGGCATCTTCTCTTCTGCAGTTCCATAAATGATTCGGCAAAAAAGAAAGCGATAGAAGATTATAACTTTGTCTCTTTTTATCCATAAGAAACTAGGTCCAATACCTTAGCATGGGCTCATGTTGAGTAACTTTTTGCATAATTTGTTGAATTCGAATGCTATACCCATTGGGCAAGTTTACCTGTTCCCACAACCATTGGGAACAAGATGTTAATGAACTAAACTTGGAACACCTTTTTGTGTCGTTAGGTATTTTACTTTCAGTGAAGGTGTGTTACTTTTATTGATGTGTAGGGAGTATTATTTTACTTAAGGCCTACATTTTGCAGTATTTTTGTATTGTGTAATTTAAAAAAGTAGGTTGACAATTTTTTAATAGCACTGCTACTTTTACACATCATCAAACTTAAAACAAGGTTATTCGACACATTGTTTTTCAGTATATCAAATTATGATTTATTCCGGTCTGATCCCCTGAGTGCCTCCTCAATCCCCTGCTAGTTCTTCGTCTGTTATAACAACATTCTCCTGCCATTATTCCAATTTATGTGGGTTCAGCGCAACATGTATTTTTTCCATACTTCTATTCCGATTGTAATCAAATAAATATGTAGCTAAGATTTAAAAAACTGTTAACCGAAAATTATCGCTGACTGTCATTACCATCAGCCTACAGCAGTCCACTGCTGGCTGCTGAACATAGGCCTCCACAACTCTCCGTTCTCGGCAACTCTCATCCAGCTGCTACCAGCCACCCTGTGAAGATCGTCGCTCCACCTAGCCTGAGGGCGTCCTACCAATCGCGAATCGGAAAACGTATTTTCCGATTCGCGATCTACACTCAAGAAAACGTCTACTCCAACCCAACGTCATCGGTTCTAGGACACTTCAACTTGCTTATTCTGTGAACTATAACGACAACTTAGGTTCTCTTCTGGATTGTACTATATTACAGTCCTCCAGACCGTATTTTGTCCATGGCAGTCAATTTCAACGGAAACTAGCCTTCGGCGCGGGAGGTATTATAGTGTACAAGTGTGTGCGTGGGCTCAGGTACACTTTCTCTCCTCTCACTCTCCTAATCCGATGGGACGGCACGTGATCCGACACGACCGAGGAGAAGTTCGGGCGCCCGACCGAAACTGCCCCGTGGTCTCATGGGGTTTGTTTCCCAGGCCGGGCAAAGTATTATTGGGTTTTTCCATTGCGAATATCTCAGTAACAGCCCGGAGTTGGCAGTTGGCGTGCCATGCCCGTGCCGCCGAAAGCTATCTAGTAATAAGACTGGATTTATTAATCTTTGTGGAAAAAAAAAAGTTTTCTGAAAAAAGACTGTAAAATCTCCTTAGTACCAATACTTAGTACCCAATGAATTTTTAAAGAGTCTCTTAAGACGTGTTGGTAACGTTAAAGTGTTCCATCTCAATTTTATTCATAAAGCTTAGCTCTTGAACATAGAAATAAAATAAAAAACTAATTCGCGCCTTTGGTACTTAACTGCCATGAATAATGTGCCCTGAATAAGACAAAATAGCCTATAGGGAGTTTTTGTGTAGGGGATGGATAAACTGTGTCATATTTTGTAGATATTTGCGTATGTAAAGCTGATCGTACATTTGTCAGCACCGTACGCGCCGCACGCATTTTAGAATTCGTTGTATGACATCATGTGAAGCCAGCACACTTTGTCCGCACCGTACGCACCGTATTTCGTAAAATGCTGAAGGCATTCCAATATTTAAAAAAAAAAAAACGAAGGGCGGCGCGTTCGGCGCGTGCGACGCGTACGGCGCGTACGGTGCTGAGAAATGTGCGATCAGCTTTAGAAAGAAAATTGACTCTACTGTTTTACTCATTCATCTACACTTACAATTCTTGATTATTCCTAATATTTTTAGGGGTTTACTTCTAAGCATATAATGAGTAAGCATAATAATAATACGAGAAGGAGTGGGAAGTAAGTGGTGTAAGTGAGTGTGAGTGAGTGGTGGGAGTGTAATCTACCAGACGAGCCCATTGCAGGTTGGAAGATGTCTTCGAATTTTTGGTTCTAGAACATCCCGGTTTCCTCACGATGTTTTCCTTTACCATTTTGAGAGCAGTAGTGATGAAATTGTTTACACTTGTTTACACAAAGTATACCTCCTGTCTGGGTTTGAACCCACGATCTTCAACTCGTAAGTAGTTATCTACCACTGAGCCACTACTGCTCTCCCTTATGAGTAAAATTTTGCTTCAATCCAAAATTATTCTTTACTGACATCTATGAAGGAACACATCGTGAAGAAACGTGGACTTTAGCAAGTAGATGTGTGTTTATTTTCATACTCAATTCATAATGCCAACACTCCAGTTTTTCTATAAAAAGCGGCCCATTAGAGTGAAACACTGTTACACCAAAAAGAAGAAGACCACTGCACAAAACCAATTTAATTTTTTCCGAAAAGGGTTCCGCATAAAATTGGGTCATACAAACAACGCTCGCAGAAAGCATCATTGCAAAGCATCATCTGCGAGAAAATGTAATCTAAAAATTACCTCTATTCTTTCATATGTACCTAAGTGTAAATATACCCAACATTTATTATGTATGGTAAGCAATCTCCGAGCTTCGCATAAATGTATTTTTTTTTATTTTTCAGCGAAGCCACGAGGTAATTTTGTCGCCAGATGAAAGTCAGGCAATTGTTTAGATATTTTTTTTTAAAAGTGTGTGGGACCACGGCTTATGTTGGATACCCTTATCTACAGTTTTGCAGTGAAAGGCTTTTTTACACACACGTATTTCTTGCCGTGATAAACTACGGTTTATTCGCCGTGTGTACGCACGGTCATCAGTGTTGTATGGATCACAATTGGCGGATTTACACTAGGTCGATTTATTTTCGCCGTGCGGCTGCTCACTTACCAATTCGCCTCCCAAACCGAATCGTCACCCCATTTACACAGGTCGAAAAAAAATAGCATTTGATTAGTTCATTTTGCATCAAAATGTCAACCTTCATGCGGTAGGCTATCGCTTGCGACTGAGCATTTTCACGGTCGATTTTAGTTACCCGCCGCATGCGACCTGTCGCCGCACGACAAAAGTCGAAACCTACTCTACTTTTTCACTTGCGATTTTAGTCATCTGCGGCCTAGCTAAATTGCCATTTAGACAGTAGATTTTCGTCATGTGGCTAAAATCGTGCGGCTATGGTCATCTATGTAAAGCTAGACAACTAATGTTACGGGCGTCTGATCTGATGTGTGTCTAACTCCCATGTAACAGGGTGCGAGCCATCAATAAGCAACAAATCCAGACTCCGGGCTATGTATGGAAAAACCCAATTACAATTTGCCCGACCTGGGAATCGAACCCAAGAGTAGCAGTGCTTGCGACCAATAGACCGACAAAATCTCTATAACGAGGTGACAGAAAAAAAATTAGTGTATTCTTTCCGAGAGTCACATTCGAGCACAATATGAGTCTAAATTTATTCATTTTCCATCTAGCTGGTAACCCAATTTGTTTTAATTAGCGTCAGGCATCCCGCATTTTCTTTGTAAAATATTTACGTACAAAAGCTCTCGTGCCAGTTACATTAATATCTTTATTCTATTTTGGTTCCATAATTATCTTCTATAGCTAACAAAGAGTGATGAATTCTATGTTAAAATATTTAAAAATGACAATTATTTACTGGAAGTGAGAATTTATTACTTACTGTACCTAATTAGAACACTTTCATACTTCACGTTGGTTGACGTCGCGTAGACGCTGCGTCAACGTTGCGTTTAAGGTACGGTTTCTTAGAAAAGCGGTGGCCGCACTTAACGGCCGTAGTGGATTCGCGTTAAAAGACAGTCGCGTTTCTCACACACAATAACGCAGTGATTTATTTGACTTCATTATCATGGAAACGCTATTTAATAATGTGTGAGCTCACTCTTCTCAGTACGGATAGATTTTCGCGTGACTAAGTACGATGAGAGCCACTCTAGCGATTTAAATCTTTGGACAGTGGAGTTTAACTTAATGTAAAATAAAACCGTTTAAATACTGGTGTAAACTACAGATTTTCATAATGGCCGTTATAATACGAGTATGACGAAACCGTTTTCATAGAAAACCAAAGCTTTGCGCAGTATTTACGTTCGATGAACGCCTACACTAGATGGCTCCATACAAATATGCATATCTACCGAAGAAAAAACAATAGCTATTGGAAAAATTCATATTCAAAAATATGTAGAACACTATTTATTTTTTTCATCCGTACATGCATACCACCCAAAGGCTTTTCTTTCAACGTAGCATGCAGGTTTTTACACCAATCCCCAGAGGGCAGACAGAAAACGAAAATACATTTTCCATAAAACCTTTTATTGTGAAGAACCTCGAAATGTAAATAACGCAAAATGAGGAACGATGCGTGTATTCGATATTTCTTTGACAACGGTTTTTTCGGTTGAATGTGACGTAGGCGACCATTTTGTGATGATTACGTTAAAAATTTTCGCAGTTCGCACTTTGAAAGCGTACGTTGACAATAATAATAATAATAAATTTATTTACTCAAAACAGAAAGATTGTAGTAGGTTTACATGGTTATAGTAAAGATCTTATAGAATATGTTAGGTAGTCTACAATCGAGTGGGTGAAGCACTGTTCCCCTAGCTAGATTACAAAGTAACCTGTGTTAAGGAGAATCAGTCTCGGTCCCCTATGTGTAATGGTACAGTGATAAATTATACTTAACATATATTCATGTACTTGCGCTGATGCTACAATTTTAACGGCATTACATAAACAATGTCGTGCTTTATTTGTGTTATATTTTTGTTAGGTATTTGAGTGTTTCAGTTTCAGCTATTGTATTATGCGTACAGCGAAATGGTTACGTGAGTTAAAACTTGAACAGTCCGTACAACCGTGAATCTTGTACCGTCAGAGAAATTATTTGTTAAACTAGACCACCCTACGTCAATTTGTCGTGCCATTTCCAGCCAAATAATGACAGTTGAGATTTGATTTAACGGACAATTTAAATAAGCAGGCAATTTGCCTATCAATGAATTTTCCCGACTTTACAACAGAGAGAGATCAGTGGTGGCCCAGTTGGTAACGGCCGCGACTTACGAGTATAGGTCGTAGGTTCCAACCCAGACAGGCGCTTTACTTTGTGTAAATTATGTCATCACCATTCCTCTCCAAGCGGTGAAGGAAAACATCGTGAGGAAACCGGCATGTCTTAGAACCAAAAATTCGAAGACATGTGTCAAACTCAAACTCAAACTCAAAGCATTTATTTCAATTAAACCATTTACAGGCACTTTTGAATTGTCAAGTAGTCGGTCAGTCAGAAAATATGAAGCTAGTTGCCCATTCCAAAGCGTAGGTACCTATGGAGAAGAACTGGCAAGAAACTCCATGGACACTTTTAAATTATATTTTTACAAAAATATTAGTTACATCATTAATGTTGAATTTATAATTATATGTGAGAACGATGTAATCAAATAAAAAAGACGTACGTGTTAAGAGCGTCCAGAGTACAGCAAATAGTACTTAACAAAACAACAATCCAAATAAAAAAATAAAAAAAATAAGCCGAGGCAGCCAATTGATTACCAGCCCCAACTGACGGCGCCCGTTCACGAACATGACGCATAGATCAGCACCATTCAGCTCAACCATTTTGAAGGGAGCTAAATGATCCAACACACACGCCACCGTCAGCGAGACATTTTAGTGAGCATGACATACTATCAGCTGCCAGGGCACATTCAAGTAAATGAAAGACGTGTCATCTACTAACCCGCACTGGGCCCGCGTGGTGGGTTACGGCCCACTCCCTCCCACAGAGAGGAGGCCTGTGTCCCAGCAGTGGGAACATTATAGACTGATTATGTTACAACACAGCTAACTGTGAAGCAATGTTGTATGAATAATACCTGGTTATTGACACTAAACTTTATCTTTATTTTATCACACCTCAGCCTCATTTCCTTATGAAGGCCGTTGGAGGCGAGAAGCACAGAACCGGTCGAAGTGGTGATGCTCGGGGGAGGCCTAATGTCCAGCAGTTGATGTTGCCGTCTTTCGGCTGAAGTGATGATGATCACTCTCTATTTACTGGTTTAATATTCTCCCCTGTACACTTCTACTGCCTTGTTTGTAGGGAGTTTTTTTTTCCTTCTCAAACTATATTTTTTCAGTCGCTTTAAGGAATCCGTAATATTTACGATCTTTAAACTAGGTTCAGATTAGGGATAGCAAATATTAAAGCCCCTAGATGAAGTGCCTATAATAAAATTGCCTGGTTTGATTCAATCTTCCGATATATGGAGCCTTCCAAACGTTGATTTTCAGAGTTCTTATTACTTAAGTAATTTCTAACAAAAGCTTTAAACGAAATTAGATCGTCAGTTTTCTTGGAAAAATAATCTAGTTGAACAAATGAGAATGGGATGGTCTAAATACGAGTAAGATTTAATATTTCGTAACAAAACTCTTATATAATATTAACGTGAAAATAGTGCGTACTTCCACTACCTCATCATCATCACTTCACACGAAAGACGTCAACTGTTGGACATAGGCCCCACCCGAGCATCACCACTTCGACCGGTTCTGTGCTTCTCGCATCTAGCGGTTTCCTGCGGCCTTCACCAAGTCATGGGTCCGTCTTGTGGGAGGCCTTCCAACGCTACGTAACATGTTTAATCATAACTGTGTATAAGCTGTAATTAACTCCCATCTTTCAGCCTTGAAGGATCACTCCAAAGGATTTCGGTTTTGCACGACTGATTTTATTTTAGCTGAAACTCTCGAAGGAGGATCCTTCCCGAATATATTAGCCGATAACTTTACGAGGATAGTATTTAGTTGTAGGTACTATGTGTAGGTATTTTGGGTCGTATGTTGGAAATATATGCGAGAAGTTATCCCTGGAGGCAGTTGATTATTCGTTCGGGTTCTGAAGTAAGCAAGTTTAAATTGTGAGGACGAGATTTTGGTATTTTCAATTCAATCGTATTCGAAATTGTCCTTTGCCGAAAGATATTAGACCTAGAAAAATTACTATAAAGTCAATCAATTTGCATAGCTTGTTCCTATGTTGAAGTCTGCTTCTAGTTTAACCAGATTCACTGCCTATCTAACCGCCTGGGTAACATGATACCCGTTCGTAAGACTGGTTGTCAAATTTTTGGGCTTCTGACTACCCGTGACGAGTCGTCAAAGATCTACGAATGACAGCCGGGACCAACGGCTTTACGTGTTTCCGAGGTACGGAGGGTCTCGATATGTACCTAATGGATGGTCACCCATCCACGATCCAACCGCGGCAAGCGTAGCTTACCCTTTGATCGAACCGTGCGGTTGTTAACATGCTATGCACGAGTAATAGATAAAATAATAATAATAGATAAAAAAATGATTAGGTACGGTCGGTGATCGCTTTCAGATATCTACATGTCTTGCTTGACGTATCTGTCTGAAACGACATGATATTGATTCATTTAGGTTCCGTACCTAGCAAGGTCATGTAGCACAAGGAAAGAAAAAATCTGAAAACCGTAAATTTGTAGTTACATAAAAAAAATACGTGATAAACTATTTAAATACTTACAAATAAATTTTAAAACCTCGAAATAGCTTGATTTTAAATAATTAAGTATTGAAATAATGATATGTACAAGTATTAAAAAGGGGAGGGGAAATAATCAAAGAGCATCAAAAAATTCGTCCGCATCGCTGTCAACAGGAAACGTGCCCAAAAGGCTGGCAGCATTGCCACGTTGTATGGCAATGCTAATTGGCCAAAAAATATTATTATATTATTAGGAGCTAATTCTTTTCATCATTCTCTTCTCGCTTTTGTCCCATGACGCTCTTTACTATTCTCTCCTGTCAACCGACACGCTTTTGTCACTCGATTCTCTTTCATATTATTTCCTCACACAATCCGTCCATCTTACCTCCACTTTATTTATTACAAATAAAATATTAATTTTTGCGGTCACAATTAACTCATAATACACTCCCGACTCGTTATATAATCGGTTTTCACAAAACCCTAGAGAGAATGGAATACATAATTTGTTTGAAAATACTTCGAACCGCTAACAAAACAGAAGAAAACTTTACACAGTACCTAAGTATAATACTTATGTTAACAAAGAAGCGATCTTTAATAACACCGCAGTCAACACAAAGTTGCAAAGATTTTATTAATAATTCAAGAATATCGGCTAAAATAATCTTATTCGGTGACCCTAATTTTGTTTTAAACAAAATAAAGACTGAAGTTCGACCTAATTTTAAATAAGTTTGTGGAGGAAAATAATGATGTGAACTGAATGGGGGGAAGGCAACTGTCAAATGGCGCTGTAGTAGCTAGTTCTAGTTCCCAACACAAGCCAATAATAGAAGACAAATATTTTTTTTCGAAAATAAATCGTTGTTGTGGCCCTAAATAGGCCTACCATTTTCTGAAAGACGCTATAGAAGATTCATAGATTACGAGGAAATAAGCAATTTAGAGGTTTTTAATTCTGACACCGTCTAGGTCTAAAAAATATTCAAATCACTGAAAGTAACGAAACAATGGAATAAAACTAAACTCATGAATGAACACGAAATGGAATGAAAGAACGAAATTTAAAATTTGTTGTAGACCGCAGGGACCTATCTATGGTCACGCCATCTACAATTAGTTTTGGCCGACCTTCCCCATTCATATCGATTTTTTGATTATCTGTATTGCTCACCATAGTGACCGGCACACACTTGCAAAACGAACTCACTTGTTTTAAAATAATTCGTCATCGCTAATTCAAACTTCAATGACGTCCGAATTTCGAAGTTTTATTTGGAAAACTAGCTTCTGCTCGCGACGCATCGCATCGCCCGCCTGCGCTATTAGGTACTTCATTTCTTTTTGCTCAGCTCCTACGAGCGTGATGTTAAAAGGTGAGAGGAAGCCTGTTTCCTAGCAGTGGGAACACCATAGACTGATTAAGTTAATGCAAAAGAAAAAAAAAAAAAAAAAAAAGCATGCATGTAGGTTCTTAACCAATCCCATAGCACAATTTAGTTCCCGCAAAGCAATCGCACCAAAACTTCGATTTAAAGAGGTTTTGTTCCAAAACCGCAAACCCAATTGGTTCCCGGCTTTATTCTCCATCTCAACGAACACAATCAACTAGCAACAAGGCAATACCAACAGGCAAAAGCAACTCCAGGGAATAGAAAACAGACTTCAGTTTAACGTTAGGTTTGTACGTTATCCAATTACCGTCTCACTAAACCTTGGTTAACACGTAAACTTAGTTTACACGTTGAGGAGTTCCAAATGTAATCATGCTTCTTGTTTGTTTTACGGCTCAAAGGTCGGAGATTGACCTTATCTGTTTGTTTCGGACGAAGAGCTATGGCCGACAATTAAATTTTGATCACCTTTTTAAAGACCGACTTCAAAAAGGAGGAGCTCATCAATTTGACTGTGTTTTTTTGTTGTATGTATGGGGATTGTGGCTAAGTAATAACAGCCGCACGGTTCGATCGATCAGGTTAAGCTACGCTTGCCGCAGTTGGTCCGTGGATGGATGGCCATCTTTAGATGATGACGGATTAATAAATTGTTACTATGACAATGTGTTGAAGAATGGAAGTCAGGTATGGTATAAAACAGGTTTTTGTTCTGACTCGTTTCGAAGGTCTGTCATGCGGCAATTTCACTTATAAATAAGTGAAATTGCCGCATGATATTTGCTTATAGTATTTTTTGTTTATTTTTGCAATGTGTACTCAATAATCAGACTATTTATACATATTCGTTACTGTTTTATCTGATACAAATTTATTTTATTTATCTATTTAAGTATGTATACACACGTCACGCTGCAGTATAAAACTGTCCCATATCACCGTAGGCGCGGGTTTGCGGACGGAGAGCAATGGGTAGCTCGCTGTCCGGTAAAGACCAGACTCAAAGAGATGTCAGCACTAACTGACGGGATCCGCTAGGGCCGATGCCTGCCAGGGTCGCGGATTGTTTGAAAGAGTTACCATGGCCCCTACCAGACGGGTATCGTGTCTGTCAGATTGTCGGGTTGTTGAATATTTATATGCTAGTTGCGCGGAAAACTCTGCTTGCGAGATGCAGGATTTTGTGTGACGTCAGTATGACACGTAGTTCACATGTGGCGTTATGTAGATACCGCTACAGAGTTCTCTTTAGATTATTTGAGACCGAATTTCAAAGTGAATGGTATACTATTGACTGCAAGAAATCCCAGATATATTGGGCAAGAAGGTGACGATAGTGATTATTCAGTCAGGGTAACGGTTACATCAGTCATAGGTAGAACTCATTTTTGATTAATTTAATCTGTCGGCTTACCGGCCCTTAAACCTAAATAACATTTTCATCGCATTAACAAAATGCTTCCACTCAGCGACTCTCTCTAATAACGTCATCAACAAAATTCCCTGTTTTCTCTACTTAATAATTTATTTATCCTTTCGTGTATGAAATTTTCCGGGAACCTGAAGTTTACAGCTCGTTTACTTACACCCCTGGGGAGCATTCCGTAATTTCTTGCCGTGCGTGACTTGTTTCAAAATTTCGTCATCGCTTCGCCTTTACGTTTGTACCAAGTTTCGTTTTCATTTTGCCTACCGCGAATTCTGAATGTAAAGTTAACACATTGAAGGCCACTGAACGAGACACAATAGAAGTTTTACTGTTATTACGTCGAGGGGCGTTACGCGTCCCGCAAAGTTTTAAATTAGAAATTAAAATATTATCTTCTTGTTATGTCTTTTAAGAGTAAAAGTAGCATTACCTACATAATTTATCCTGGCAAGTAAGTAATTCAGGCCACGGACACGAAGTCAGCGGGCGCGGCGGAGAGCGGCGCATGAGCGCTGCGCACCAGTCTAGCGGTGCCCGCGCGTCTGCATTGACGTAGTGTTGTGCATTTTATTTTTTTGCTTTTTGCTTTTTTAACGACCGACGTTTCAAAATGTTATATAAAAAAGATGTTGTCGTCGCTGTGCATTTCGTTCACGAAAAAAGACACAAATTTCTCATAATACACGCCGTTCCGTTCCGTTACAGCGTCGCGCGATCTGCCCGCTGGCTTCGAGACCGGATCTGCGTCGCCGCCGCTGCCGAAACTAGGAAAATGTGAGTGTAGGTACAATTATATCACTACCTATCCTTCGGGGAAAGCAGACGTGATGATAATATTTATTTATTTATTATTTATGATGTTATTTATATGTGGACGTCCAAGCAAAAAGAGTCCAATTCTCGGTATTTAGTTTTAGATTATTAATTAATGCTCAATTATGTACAAGTTCCTATAGTAAATGACTTTACGTGATGTTTTTAAGTACCAGAAATTTTAAGAGAAAAGTTTAGTAAAAAGATACTTAACAGAGTTCAAATTTTTGGAACAGGCAGCTGATGAATTATAACTTTACATTCTTTAAATTGAAATTTACGTCCTTATGATTAAAAGTTGATTTTAAGTTTAAAAGATATAGATCGATTAAAAGTTTGAGCTGACTATTAGAACCTGAAACATTTATTATCATTTTTAAAATTGAAAACGATAATCAACTTTTAATCGTAAGAATGTAAATTTCTCAAAAATTTTATGTTCCACTAATGTTAGGAAGATATTTTTTTATACATGAAAGCGTATATCGTGATAGTCACATCGCAAAAAAAAACATAAAAAGATCTTAAAAAAAAAACCATATTTTTTTTAAGATGTCTCCGAAGATTTCTCCAAAAATAAAAAATTAAAATCATATCTCCTAAACTGTCAAAAATCGCAGAACATACATACACGGGGTATTTTCGGATACCCCTAGGTATGAGGAACCAAATTTTTTTATTGACGTCATCTATTTTGACCAACCTGTATTTTTTTTTTCGTCTCTTTCTTCACACTGTTTTTCTTCGCCGTTTTGGTGGTGATGAAATAAATTACACAAATTAAAGCACCAGCTTGGGTTTCAACCCACGACCACTACTCGTCAGTCGGGGCCTATAGCACTGGGCCACCACTGCTTTCAATTATTAGTGTTAATTTTTTTAACGGTTCGTTCTTAGCCAATTCTGAAGAAATTACTTTTAATAAATCTGCTTTTATCAAAACCATTAAAAACCTCAAAAATTACTAAGCACCTAAAGGATAACACATAGGTAGGCTTCTAACATCAGACATCACTATTCATAAAACCATTAAAACATCACAGATTGGGGACCACCGCGTGCCTGATCGACCGTTTTATGTAATAGATCCCTTGTGGACGATAAAATGGCCGTAATAGCCTCCGGCGGCCATGACAGGGAATAGCGACCTCATTTGTACTAAACTAGGACGCTTAAGGACCATTCTCGTGTATTAAAAGGCTAAGTAGCCACTGATTAATCCGCGGGACAAAGCTAAGACTCACGTTCAATTGAGTTTTATTATGGTGGGTACTTGGTAGCTATTACTTTCTTCATTTAGACTTACGTTACATCATTCTTGGAATTAGTCTTGTGCCTGTTTCCTGTTTTGTGTACTTAAAATTATCGTCCGTAACCGACTTTACTACAACCAATTTTTTTTTTTGATAAAATACACATTACACCTCTTGCACGTGTATAAACAGGGTGGAAAGTTGAAGTGGGCTCATTTTACATGTTTTTATACAGATTTACTTATTTTTGAAAAAATCTAATGTTTCCTTTGAGTCAAAATTGGCAGCATCTATATTTAGGCTTTCCCTGTAGGGCCCGCTTCAACTTTCCACAATGTTTAGTGCTTACGTGTTTGTACAAGTAAGCACTAAAAGGATAAAAAACAAATAAGACTGTAGGTATCAATAAGTTATGTCTACTAAATTTACTTCAGAAGTTATATCTATTTGTTAATTTTTTTTATTGCTGAATGGGACGCTCTTGACCTCAATCACGCCTGATGGCAAGCGACGGATGAGGTCTGAGATGATGGAACGAGCATGCCCAGAAGAGATGCCTGTTCACTCTGTCTTTGAAGGACCGAACACAGGCGCTCGCTTTCATAAGGAGCTTTGAATGTAACTTTTGAATGAACGTACCCTTGTGAATGAAGAAATGAATGAAGCCTTTTTCTATGTAAGTATATCTCATAATATGCCTGTGGACTTTGAATTAATGTGGAGACTAACATGTTTAGACCTAAATCAGGGATTCGTTTTATTTTTTAGCTTTTTCCAGAGTTACACAATTACTGTTATTTAACTGCAATAGGCCCTTAACATAACTGTTTTTAAATAGAGTCTATTTATTTCATTTTTAACCGACTTCAAAAAAAGGAGGAGGTTCTCAATTCGTCGGAATCTTTTTCTTTTTTTTTTATGTATGTTCCCCGATTTCTCGAAGACGCCTGGACCGATTTGGAAAAATTTTCTTTTGTTTGAAAGGGTATACTTCCCAAGTGGTCCCATGACCATCAGGTCAGGATCTGATGATAGGATCCCAGGGAAATCGAGGGAAACCCTCAAATGTGTGCGTGTGTGTGTAATGTTCCTTTACAATTTGTAAAGGAACCGAGGTCTTTTTGGGGTTTTATCGGTAGCAAGCGCTCGAAACGTAGTAGACCGAAGTTAACTAGGAATGGTGAGCCGTTGCCAGAGCATGAGTGTGCTCAGGCGTTCGCTGACTACTTTCTTTCGGTTTATGGGGCGGTGGCACCGCGGTTGGATGCGGCTGCCGCTGGGCAGGCGGCGCCCGAGCGAGGCGCCCGTGTTCACGTGGGGCAGCTGTCTCTCGTCGAGGTGGGCGCCGCGCTCGCGCGCCTTAAGCCCAAGTGTTCGGTTGGGCCAGACGGGGTGCCACCCTTCGTCGTTAGGGATTGTAGGACAGTACTGGCCCGGCCGCTCATGCATTTATTTAATAGCTTTTTACGTGAATGCTCGTATCCAGATGGCTGGAAATTGACTAGGGTTACTCCGGTACCGAAGGGGGCTCCTAGCTCGGATGTTAGCGGATATAGACCAGTAGCAGTATTGTCAGCATTTGCTAAAGTCTTTGAGTCTGCATTGTATTCAACTATCCACTCGCAAGTAGCCTCACAGCTCAACGACGCGCAGCATGGTTTCCGTGTGGGCCGTAGCACGAATTCTAATTTAATGTGTTTTTTAAATCAGGCCACCACAGTGCTGGACTCGGAGTCTGGTGCCCAACTAGACGTCGCTTACTTCGACTTCAGGAAGGCATTTGACAGTGTGGATAATGATATACTTTTGATTAAATTTGCGAGGGCCGGTTTTACCCCAGCCCTCTTAGAGTTTTTTGCTAATTATTTGGACAACCGCAAACAAGTAGTAGAATATGCAGGTTACACCTCGGACCCGTACTTTACCCTTACGGGGGTAAGTCAGGGGACAAATTTAGGACCTTTAGAATTTATAATTATGATTATTGATCTTCCAGAAGTCATTAAAGACGCTAGCTGTTTGTTATTTGCTGACGATCTCAAACTATTCATGCAGATCTCAGACGAGTCACACTGCAGAATGCTCCAGCGAGACATCGATCGGGTGGTAGCATGGAGTGAAGAGAATAAACTAATCTTCAATGTGACGAAGTGTAGCGTAATATCCTTCACGCGGGCCGTGGCGCCCCGGCGACATGATTATTGCATGGGAGGTCACGTCATACCGCGAGTGGGGGTAGTGAGAGATCTCGGGGTTACTTTCTCTGGGGATCTTTCGTTTCGTGCTCATGTAGTGCAGGTGTGCAAAAAGGCGTTTAAAAATCTTGGTTTTATCATGCGGGAAACCCGTGACTTCACTAATATGTCAGCTGTGAGAGCACTTTACAATGCGTTAGTGCGAAGCAACTTGGAAACTAGTGCTATCATCTGGAATCCCTACGAGGTGAAGTATTCTCGGATGCTGGAAAAGATGCAGAACAAATTTACCCGATACCTGTACTTGAAGCAGTTTGGTGTCTACCCTTTCTACCCGCTTATGTATCCAACTCTCTTTGTCATAGGGATGGTTGGGTATTATAGGCTGGAAGTAAGGCGTAACCTCGCTCTTGTAAAATATGTTTTTATGGTTTTTCGTGGGATACTGAATAATCCGCAAATATTGGGATCGTTGGGATTGCTTGTTCCAGACAGGAGGTTACGGTTGGGACCGAGGGAGGAACTTTTTAAAGTTCCGGCAACCCGCACAAACTTATTAAAGTTTGCACCAGTGATTCGTGCAGTAAGAATACTTAATAGTGTCTCTCGGCGTTTGGACTTATTTTCTTGCTCTTTGGCGGAATTCCAGAGGGTGACACTTGGTATGTTGTCCACGGTGTAACATGTGTTTTTACCTAGACCCGTTACTTGGGACTGGACAATCCTTGACTACTTTTGTTAACTTGGGTGTTACCTGTTACAACAATTGTATGTGTGAATAAAATAAATAAATAAATAAAATAAATAAATTTTATTAGCAAACCTATAGCGATTTGGATATTTTTTAGAGTAACTTGAGCATTTGCTCTCGGAAATCATCATTTGGTAAAGTGGAGCTGATGATGAAGACCACAGACGGCCATCGGAACTACTCAATGATAAATATTTTACGGATTGCGATTCGATTACTTTAATATGGCTAAGCAATTTATGCTCGTCACAATGCTTATGGTGAATGGTTGTTGAGGAGTTCTCCTGGTTCTTACCAGGAGAACTCTTCAACAATTAACGTCCCAGCATTGGGAAAAGCAATATTTGACGTTAGGCTATTGTAACTTAGATAAATCACAAACTCTCTCACTAAAAAGTGAAAAATAAAAACTTTTTTACAAAAACAACAACTGACTTCCAAAAAAAACTACAAAGTGATAAATAACTTTAATTTCGGAAGTCGGTGTCAATAAACGAAAATGCAGAACCAACGACACCGACTTCCGAAATTAAAGTTATTTATCACTTTGTAGTTTTTTTTGGAAGTCGGTTGTTTTTTTTGTAAAAAAGTTTTAACATACATATTGTTTACATTTTTAAATGTTTTTATAAAAAATATTCAGGGCTCAAGAGAGTGGAACCTCCTCACTGTGCGTGCCATGTCATTCTTCCGAATCAAGCCGTCGACCCAGCCGCACAATGAGAGCCTCCTGAGGTGTCGCGGTGGGACTCAAATACTTCACTCCCCCCCTGACCCGAGCAGACCCGCAGACCAGTCAGGGATTGCGGAAGGATCGTACGTTCCCGCGAACTCCGGCTTAGGAGTGAGATGGAACACCGGGGTGGTGTTTAGTTAGTAAGAGTCTGACACAGGTCTACATCTCCCAACCTCCTTTTTAAGGCAGACGAGTCCTGCCCAGTCCCACTTAAGTTGGGCAGCTATTTGAGCTACGTCAACAATTTGATTTGTACAACAATACTATGTTGTTATCCCAATATTTTAAAGTTGGAATAGGTTACTGGCTACGATTTTGGTGTCGTGATCCCTAAGTTTATAAGCCTCTGATATAAGTACCATCAACATTCTTTACTTGAGGTCGATGCAACGTGTCTTTTTCCTTCCATACTTTTTATTAGTTGCCATCTTGGTGACGACACGTCCTGACTGGTCGATCATTAATATAATTAGCAATGAGCTGCTTTACGACCGAGTAATGACTAATAAATACCGTCATAATCATAACACATTATCTAGCGATTGTAGGAGGTGTAATTGAAAATGATAGCCCACGTCAGTAGCTGGTGCAATGTTAAGTAAATTGACTGATATATTGACGAGGTAATTGCGTCTGTTAAGATTAATTAGCAGCTTGTAAGGGAGTACCTATTCACCCTGGTTGTGTGTAACAGACTTCGGGGAATCCCAATTAGTTAAACAGCGGGGTAATAGCGTAACACACTAACAGTAGCAATCGCTTTAATTTTGACAGTTCAACAACATTCGATTGCGTTTTTAGCGTTTTTGTTTTTGAGCAGACAAATTTTTCGAACTTAAGAAGCAATGGATTAGTAATAGCCTTTAAAATTATTCAGGTTGAGATTGATAGTGTCTTACGCAAATACAGTGCAGGAATCAGAAACAAAAAGTTGGTCTTCTATCAGCTCAAAATTAAGCTGGCATCTACATCCATACTTATTATTATTATTATAAGCCTGTGTTGTCCTACTGCAGGGCAAAGGCCTCCCTTCCCTCTTTCCACTTTTCTTGGTCTACTGCGATTGTGAGCCAATCCTTTAAGAAGGAGTCCAGCTCATCCCGCCATCGCTTTCTGGGCCTGCCGCGCAGTCGTTTCTTGCCATTGGGAATCCACTGAGTGGTGGCTTTCGCATATTGCTGCTCCGACATGCGACAGATATGGCCAGCCCAGTTCCACTTTAGTGCAGCAGCTGTGTGGCCTTTGTGTTCTGGAACGAAGTATAGAGTTCATAATACGGTCTGTGAGTTTTATCCATACTTAAATTATAAAACAAACTATGCAACGATATTTGATGCGGTGTTTTCACCACCATATTATAAAGAATTTATTCCGGAAGGTTTATGTGTATAATACATACATTTATATTATAGATACTTTAATAAAAAAATCTCGATGTTTTGTCAAGTCGTAAAAACATCACGAAGCAGGGGCGGGTCGGAAGGATATTAAAATACAAAGTAGCTTTTCGTGTCTGACTATGTGACCGCGATGT
The DNA here is from genome assembly GCA_963669345.1 of Gortyna flavago. Classification (NCBI taxonomy): domain Eukaryota; kingdom Metazoa; phylum Arthropoda; class Insecta; order Lepidoptera; family Noctuidae; genus Gortyna; species Gortyna flavago. The sequence continues at coordinate 4,057,604 of OY770132.1, forward strand.
TCTTTCAGGGTTAGTTCACACCGCGACGCGGCGCGGCGCGGCGTGCAGTGTACAAGATAGCAATTATAGACCTTATCTACTACTCAAAAAGTACACAATTCAGTGAGGTGGTGTCTACTACGTAGAGCTACGCCGCGCGGCCCACCTCACTGATTATATTTAATATAATAAATATATTTAATATAATATAACATGAATAAAAAATATATATAATAAATAAAAAATAAATATATGATAATATAGTGTAATTATTGCCTCATCAGCAAGGTAAAACAAGCAGGGAAGCGAAAAGCAAATATAAATTTACTTGAAACATCCTTTAATATTCACTAACCAAATATTATTGCATACGTTCTCAATGCTTTACAGATATAATATCAGTTTGAGTTTCCCGATTTTAATCCCTTTGAATAAGCCATTAAATTTATGAACTCTGTAGCATTAAAACAGGTATGTCCTGAGGCAGTCGTAGGCTTTAATATTCATCATCAAGTTATTCCATTATGAACATTGCTAGTTCCATTTTGTGGTTTCGTTATGTTGAAGTATCTCGCAGCGGTTACCGAAAGCCAGATTATCGGTTTACAGCCAAAACTGTAGTTTAGAACATGTGACTATGATTTATTTTGTTTCCGTTTTGAAGCCGTTTTGGACTTAGCCCTTTGAGCCGTTTTTTGTCAGAAGTTACAAGGGTTTGAGGGCCTGTTGTGTTTTGTTTTTCGGTCGTGAAAAGGATAGTTGCCTAGGTAAAATTAAGGTGTTTTTTTTTTTTTGAGTAACTAAAGTAATTATTTTTCCATTCTTTGTAGGCGCAAACGTTTATTCCTTATACAACGTGGATGATGAAAACATTGACAATACTAATGTTTATTATGATTATATGCCCAATGAATTTCTTAGAGTTTAGCTAATAAGTAAAGTTCATGTCTACTTTGAAGACAATAAGACAACCAACACCAATCAAACTTTCACAACCCCTCATATTCGAAAATAGTTCAGCGTAAATTAAACCACACTTCAGCAGCTGCTTTCACATCAAACCATTGAACAGCCAGCATCATTGTGCGGGCTAACGAAGTAGGCCTGTCTTTGACACCTTTCAGACGAGATGAAGGTGAATGAAAAATAGATAGGTATAAGTACCTCACGTAACTACAAGGGCTTTTGGAATGATTGAGATGAACGAAAGTGATTGGGATTGATTTAAATAATATGGAAGAGAATATTTCGGGAAATCGCCAAGCGATTGGTTCACTCTACGAGTGACCAGAGGGCTGGCCTATTTTTAGCCCAAAGTATAAGCATTGCCATAAAACGTGGCAATGCTGTCAGCCTTTTGGGCACTTATCCCATTGACAGTGATGCGGACGAATATTTTGATGCCCAATGAGCTCCTGCCTTTTTCTTTTTCTTTTTTTTTATTAAACACTTGTATATAGTATAAATATATTTTAGAACACATTAAGGAAGAGTAATATTAGGTCAGTGTTTAGATTTTCCGTGCCGGACGGCGCGTGTGTTCCACGCGCGCCTCAAAGAGATGTCAGCATCAAAGGAGGGGCCCGTTAGGGCCGAAGCCTGCCGGGGCAGCGGGATTGTCCGAAAGGGTTACCGCTGCCCCGGAACATAAAGGGCTAAGGAAGGAACACGGATGGGTTTTAGTCAGTAAGAGTCTGACACTCCCTTCCGCTCCACCCAGAGCGGGAGGGGTCATTGGATGATTTCCCATCCTTAAAAAAAAAAAAAAGTGTTTAGATTTTGCATTGATTTGAATGTACTTATTGTTTAATATCACCCTTATGAATTAACGTGGAGTAACTGCGGTTTAACCATACATTTTTTTATAAGGTTAATTGGCACAACTTTTTTTTTAATAGCTCATTATCATCAACTACCTTTTCCCAACTATGTTGGGGTCCGCTTCGAGTCTAACCGGATTCAGCCGAATACCAGTATTTTACATGGAGTGACTGCCTATCTGACCTCCACAACCCAGTTACTGGACAATACGATACCTTGGTGAGACTGGTTGTCAGATTTTTGGGCTTCTGACGAATCGTAACGACTGTCAAAGATCCACGAATGACAGCCGGGACCAACGGTTTAACGTGCTTTCTGAGGCACGGAGGGGTATTGGTATGTAAAGATGGTCACCCATCCACAGACCAACCGCGGCAAGCGTAGCTTAACCTGATCGATCTACCCTTGCGGCTGTTATGTGTTTTGTTTTATTAAGTGTTTTTATTTTATTTTATGTTTTTTTTTACACACGCTGTCTTACGCCTCTTTATCTACTATCCTATCGCAAGTATGCTGGAAGAGATTTCTTATGAAATTAACTTCACCTTTGTACAGATGCCAGCACATCAAACTACCCGAAACTGTAAAATTTTCCCAATCAACATTGAACCTTATACCTACTTTGTGAAAAAGTTGAAAATCTATTAAATAAATTTAACAGATTATAGTAGCTTGATGTGCTGGCGTCTGTCCATAATATTTTTCTGTTCTGTTTTTTCTTGTCCGTTTATATTTGTGTGTACATAAATGGTAAAATAAATAAATAAAATAAAATCACACAAAGAGCAATCGTGAATAATAATATTATTCACTCTTCTGCTATTTTTGACATACTGCACTTCCTAAACTGCGGTACAATAAACACAGAATGACAGAACAACTAAACAAATTCAGTCTAGAAAATATATCCTGGCGATCCCAACAGTGGGATTCACCCATTAAAGAACAACAACACTTCTAGTTCACAATTTGCGTTATGTCTACACAGTCGATTGAGCTAGAAAAGTTAAATTAACACTGTCTATGTGAGCTTGAAGGAAGCAAATTTATTTTCAAGGGGATCTTGATTTAAAGTTTTTGAAACAATCTGTAAGTAGGTATAGATGGCGCTTGGGTCTAGTGGAAAATTATGATAATTTTAAAACTTGGCGGCGTCGCTGATCACAAGATCGACTTTATTTTTTGAGACTGCGATCCTTGGGTCCAATCGCCATTTTGTCTAAAGTGCCAACCTCCGAAGTTATATTATTTAACCGATGAATGGCACTAAGAAATTGTGATTTTTAATATACATTGCTCCATATATGTTCGGAAAATTCGTGTTTACAACGTGCCAACATAACGCAATGAATGTTGTTGAACTGCCAAAATTAAAGCCATTCCTACTGTTAGTGTGTGTTCCCTTTTTTTTGTTTTCACAATTTTATTAGTTTTAATCATTATAAGAATATAATAATTACTTATATTAGACTAGCTTCCGCCCGCGGCTTCGCTATGTCCTTCCACGGGATGCAATCTATCTGTCTGCCAAATTTTATCGAAATCCGTTCAGTGGTTTAGGCGTGAAAAGGTAACATACAGACAGACAGACACACATGGCAGACAGGATTAACCTAACCGACTTCAAAAAAAAAAAAAGGAGGAGGTTATCAATTCGGTTGTATTTTTTTTTATGTTTGTTACCTCAGTACGCCATCATTTATGAACCGATTTGGAAAATTATTTTTTTATTTAAAAGGATATACTTCCAGATTGGTCCCATTTTTGTCAAAATCCAGTTCTGATGATGGAATCCATGAGGAATTGAGGGAACTCCTCAAATATTATAGGCATATAGCAATTTTGGTATTTTCTTCAACAAGTCAAGCATTTGCATTTAGAAAGTATAATTTGGTGAAGTGGAACTGATGATGAAGATCACAGATGGCCATAGGAACTATTCAATGACAAATATTTCACGGGTTGCGATTCCATTGCTTTAATACGGTTGCTAAGCAATTTAGGTTCGTCACAATACGTATGGTGAAGTGGAGCTGATGGTGACTTCACAATCAGCTCCAGTTCTCCTGGTTCTTACCAGGAGAACTCCTCCACAATTAACGTCCCAGCATCGGAAAAAGTAATATTTCGTAACAGTTGATGAACAGTTGACATTAGGGTTTGGAAGGGTATGCTCTCGAGGTTGTCCCATTGTCACCAAGTCAGAGTCTGATGAAGAGATCCCATGAAAGTCGAGGAAAATCCTCTTCTGTAGGCATGTACAGTGTGTTAGTTGAACTCTCTCAAATCAAATGAAACCTATTGATGATTCAAGGGTTTGAGTCTGAGAGTCATCACTTACCTAATGCTACCGAGCTGTCGATGCCACCACACCACTCCTAATATGTTAGGAGTTAGGAGATACGGCAATATGTCGACAGAAACTACTTAGCAGTTCTTGGATAGACGTGGACTTGAAAGACAATCGTCTTCATCATTCCATTTCTCGTAATGATGTAACAGGACGAGCAGGTCCCGCATCTGATGATGGTAAGGGCTTGTAATTGTCGAAAGAGCTTGTAATAGGCCTAAATGAATAAAAGTATTTGACTTTGACTTATCATCAGCTCAGCAGCATGAAGTGATGACTCTCAGACAACACCTATCGGTCCATTAGATTCGGAGAAAATTAGATGTGACAGATGGACAGATAGACAGACACACGAGTGATCCTATAAGAGTTCAGTTTTTTTCGTTTTGAGGTACTGAACCCTAAAAAGTGAAAAATAAAAAACGTTTTTTATTAATTGTTTGTATTTCCTTTGCGTGTCCCAAATAAAATATTATTGGATCGGAGAACATCCATGGGTCGGGAGAACTAGAAATTTTACGCAGACGAAATCGCGGGCAGAGCTCGTAAATAAATATGTACCTACGAATAAAATGTGTTTTATTTCGCGATAGCCTTTAAGCCGTTCAAGTAGAATTTGAAAGATTCAACTTTAGATATAAAGATTGAGGTAACGACAGTTTGATACGTTTCTGCTGCACAAATTTTTGTTTTGCAATATAGAATGGATTTGGAGTTTAGTCAATTAAGATGAATGCTTTGCGGTCTTAGATCGATCAAACTGTGATTCGCAACAGTCTTACTGAATTGTAATCATAGACATCTTGAAGATTTGTTTTTTAGTAACAACCTCTCTTATTAGAAGATGAAGGCCTCCTCCGTAAAATACATAGTTATAAAAATATAATGTTCAGTGTAAATAAATAATCTTTATCTGTAGGTTAGGTAAGGTATAGTTTACACGTAGTTTAACTAATTTTCTTAAAAAAAAAGGTTATATTTTGAATTGAAATGTTAAATCATGATTGCATGTGCAGTATTTATATTATTTTTTATAATTCAACAGAAATAAATATTTCCAGGAGAACAGTGGTGGCCCAGTGGTAACGGCCGTGACTTACGAGTTGTAGGTTGTAGGTTCGAACCCATACAGGCGCTTTACTTCATCACCTTTGCTCTCCAAACGGTGAAGGAAAACATCGTGAGGAAACCGGCATGTCCTAGAACCAAAATTTCGAAGACGTGTGACATCTACCAACCCGCACTGGGCCCGCGTGACGGATTACGGCCCACTCCCTCTCACAGAGAGGAGGCCTGGGTCCCAGCAGTGGGAACATTACAGGCTGATTATGAAATATCTCCATGCTCTCTACAAGAACCAAGAACCATGTTTTTATTTACAAGCTTTTTAATTCATTCGAATTCTGCACATATTCCAAATACACTCGTAAATATGTAGCTCGAATTTCGTCCTTGTTAAAACCACACTCGTTGACACAAATACGTTAATTACTAGATGTCTTTAAACAATTTAATTGAATCGGTTAATAAAACAGCGCGGTTTCAGCCCGAAGCCACTTTGCAAACAAAAGTTAGATTAGTTTGCACACTGTTTCACTTCCAGTAGGTACCTATCAGGGATATATTGCATGCACATTTTTTAATGACAAACTGGGAAATAATGGGTTTTCTTTGCAATTGCTTCGGGAAGAAAAATTGCGGGTTTCCCCAAGGATCGGAATGGGTGCCTGACCGACAAAAGTTGTTTTTTTTTTGTAAATTATGTGTTCTTTTTTGTAAAGGTATGGAAATTAAGTGTACTTTTTCATCATAATCAGCCTATAACGTTCCCACTGCTGGGACACAGGCCTCCTCTCAGTGAGAGGGAGTGGGCTGTAATCCACCACGCGCGCCTAGTGCGGGTTGGTAGATGTCACATGTCTTCGAATTATTGGTTCTATGACATGCCGGTTTCCTCACGATGTTTTCCTTCACCGTTTTGAGAGCAGTGGTGACGGAATAATTTACATAAAGTGAAGCGCCTGTCTGGGTTCGAACCTACGACCTACAACTCGTAAGTCGCGGCCGTTACCACTGGGCCACCACTGCTCTACTGTACTTTTTACTTACTGTGTGTACTTTTTAGTGGTATTATATGATAACGTTTCCTCACTCCCCGCATAATACGTATCGGGGCATCTCTCTCTCGCAGGCACTGGCTGGCCGTTGCGAGCTCTTGAACCAATTTTTGATTTTGTGTAGGTATATTTGTTTCATAGAAAAAAAAAAAAATAAGGAAATTATAAAATGTGTTCTCACCAAGCCCTAAAAAACAATAAGGCTTGACTTTATCATAAGTTGAAATTGAACACATGCGACAAATCGAAATGGGAGATTGTAGGTACTCATAACCCGTATTTGAAAAAGTGTCATAAAAAATATATAAATTATGTTACTAAGTACAAAAAAGGAGCTACGTCTGCCAACAAACTGCTTTGTAGTTTGGCGGAGGTAAAAATATCTTGTTTAAAATTATTTCTGTGAATAAACACTTTTTCATTTTTTTTCATCATTATGAACAACTTTTACTACCTATGGGACCAAACCTGAAATCGCGAAATAAAAACAGCTGTTTTTTTTTTAACTCGTCAAAATGTAGGGACATTTTGACGAGTTATGCGAACTTAAAACAGTTGTTTTTTTTTTCGCGATTTCATGTTTGGTCCCATAGTAAAAGTTGTTCATAATGATGAGTACAATCTCCCATTTCGATTTGTCGCATGTATTCAATTTCACCCTGTATATTTGGGTACATTTTACCTATTAGCTTGGGTATCATTTAATTGACTTTTTCAGCTCTACCCAAAGACCAGATTAGTATTCCGTGCAGATACAAATTTTAACACAGGTTTGACCTTGGTTTGGTAAAATCCTTGTTAATTTTTTTTTTTCCTTGTAAATACCGAATAAAACCAGACACAATTATATTCTCACTGTAAAATGTAGGCATTCGCAACAACAAAATTCATCTTACAATTCTTACTAAAAAGCTACAACAAAATGCCTTCTTTTAAATCCGTCCGTTAACACGAGAAAAAGATACACCGGAAATAATATACGAACAGCTAAATCCGTCTAGGCAAACTGGGTACAAGTAGGCAAACTTGGGCAAAGTTTTTAAGCTATAATGTCTGTCCATTTGTTTGAGTTGCTAGTTGCAGAACTATTTGCGGGAAACTTTTTTTGTATTTGTTGATAGTGAACCACTTTGATAAATGAAGGTAGGTTCTACAAGACATGAATTTCTTAAATTTTTACACTGATAATGGTTATCAAGCGGTTGAAGTCATCATCTGTCTAGCCCTTCCCAAGTATGTTGGGGTCGGCTTCCTGTCTAATCGGATGCAGCTATTCAGCTGGTTTACTGGTATTCACCAGTATTTTACATGGAGCGACTTGTTTGATAACTAACGTAATATTTCTACGCTAGGGATTTAGAATCATGAACATAATCCATGTTAACAGGTTGCGCTTCGAAATCTCTGCCACCCTGTATAAAAATATTCCCATCATGAAATGTTTTGTGTACAGGTTCCGTCACGAGAACCTATACATTTTGTAAATAAAAAACTTCTACTAAGTTAACTCAAATTCAACAAATGAACTCAAATTCAACAGGTTATATTTTAGCGATATAAAGCGCTGTCGTCGTATGTTTTGTGGTATTGGAACGCGTCTGACTCATGGAACGTAGACGCTGTCAATGCTGAAGAATCCAGAATACTCGGAATCGTCTGACTACAGTAATTAGATGTGTTTGTTAACATAATTACATCCCTATTAAAAATAAAAATCATTACAAAACAGTTTTTTTTTTGTTTGATCCGAAGGTCCCGAACCCCTGAATGATGTCTGTTTACAAAATTTATAGCTTTTCGCGACGAGGACTTTAGACACGTTTTATATAGACTTCTCTTTTTAAGCAGAAGTTTCCTCCCCCATAGAAATAACGTGTAACCTACATGCAAATTCAAATGTAGCCCCACCCTGTAACAGCCCCATTTCGGACCAGTTACAACTACTCCACTAGACACTCTAGTTAACACAACTAGTTTATCCAATATCAGACGAGCTTAGCAAGTTCCCTCATAAATATGTATACCCATCTCCATATTTACAGTGATTGTTCAAGTGTAAACTTTTGGTATGTTTTAGTAATTGGTAACACTTCAATTACGCATACTAATGTGTTTCCGGTTATAAACACGAAAATGTTGCCTTTATTAACGTTTATAACATCAAAGAACTTGGGTTCAACATGATTATATTTTGATCTGGCTACTGCCAACAGCTTCGCCTGCATCTTCGCTTGCGTTGATGTCGGCAAATACCCCAAGAGAACGTACTCCCGGGATTAAAAGACTCCTGTGTGTTAATCCAGGTTATAAACTATCTGTGTGCCAAATTTCATCTAAATCCGTTATGACGTTTCTGCCAATCCTGAACATACAACCAGAAAATATAACAAACGGACAAAAATTCTTCATTACTGTTTTATTACATGTAACACAATCTGCATAAATATAGATATATTTTGTTCTCTTGGTGTAAAAATGTGGACTCGAGTTTCTCAGTTAGGTTTTCAATCTCGGCGGATTCCGCTGCAGATAGGTATTTTTCCTGTTTTCTTTGTATTAGTTCATACTTACGGAGACAATTGGTTACATCAGTCTCTTAGTAGGCACTCGTCAACAACAGGCATCGACACCCGTCTATGCGCACCGTTGGTGCGTCGAAGGCTACCGCCGACACTCGCTGACGGCAGCTATCGACAGTCGGCTGCAGTCGCCTCTCCGTCGTGTGAATATGCACTTACCTAATAGAGTTCCTAATGGAATTTCGAACTACCTTCGCCGGGTATACATATTAACTCGTTGATTATCACATCCACCGGCAGCTCTTGGCCTGACGCTAATTTTAACGAGCCCTTTCAAACAGTTTGACCCTCCAATACAAAGAACGCATTCCTTTTCCAAAAACTCAAGCAAAGTCTTCAATTTTTTTTTACAACTGCTTCTAAATCACCTGCATAATTTCGAAATGTAGGTAACCCATTACATGCCGACATTAAAGCCCCACCCCAATTTATAGCATAGATATTAGCATAGATACGAGTAATAAAACACCAAATCTCTCACTTCGGCCAACATCACTGTTATTTATATGTATAATCCATTCGCGGAGAATGGGAACTGGAAATGCGAGAAAAACGTTATCGCCTGGTAAAATGACCGTTTTATTTGACAGGTTGGTACCCAGGACGACTTAATAAGTTTTTCGCCCCAGTATTACCAACCTCTTGTGGTATGAAAACCCTATACATTGCGAGGTCAAATTATAATGGAATATATAGCTAGATATTAATGTCGTCGTGTCTATCGTATCAGATTATGCATGCGCTCTCATTGTACCACGAGTGGGTTGTTTGTCTAATTTTAGGTGATACGCATAAATTGGACGAGTTTGTGCCAGAAGTAGCTATTATTTAAGGAGAATAATGTGTTGAAATGGCTAGAAAATGGCTGCATTTAAATATTTAAGTACTATAACTGGATGTTACCGGAATCTTGTACTCACATTGCGCAATGAACTTTTTACCTCGTTCCTGATTTAAAATAATACTTTCTTAATGATACGTTTGTCCTACAGTGGGACAACAATAGCCGTATTAGGGCTATTGTAATAGGCTTGTATTATGTCTACCTTATAAAAATTGAAACTTCGAGTTTACGCTGCAAATCTCTCATTAAGTGATTTGTGTTTCTCTTTTAATCGTACAAATATAATTACTGGCTTTCCATGCACCTCTTCGGTTTCTATTTGCGATTAACCTGACAATATTGACCAGTTGTATACTTTCCAACGTCGTTCGCCTATAATTAGTGCCTACTAATATTATAGATGCCAAAGTTTTTCTGTTGGTATAACCATCTTTCCCTCAGCAACGGATAAACGTCGTCCAAAAAATCCAAGGTACATTATGGCCTGGAAAACACGACGGTGTAAACTTGCCTAGAAGTAGTTTATTCGCTTGAGGCTTGAAGGCTCCCAAGTTATTGCTATGGGGAAACTTAGACTCCTGTATACTGTAACATTACGATTAGCCGGAGGTAGAATTTATGTTTTTAATCGAATACACAGCACGAGACTGATCGTAACAGCACTTCAAGGTATAGAATCCGAACTCTGACTAAACTCTGGACTGAACTCGGAACTCGACTGAACTCGTCGGAACCCGAAACTCAACTGAACTCGTCGGTTAAGGCAGACGACCGCTTTTATTGTTTCAGGCAGTCCATATTTTAAATTATTTTTGAAATTTCTAAAATGTTTCTTCTGTAATATCGACCTAGGACTTTAAAAGCGTATTTTGCTACAGCAAATCCATAATACCCTATCTAAAGGTACGGTCAGTGTTCTGCATTACCTGCCCTCTCTTACTAAGAAGAAGAGTTGAAGAGGGGTCTGGTTAAGTAGAGCACTGACTGTACAATGATTGTGTGTTCCAAAAATTCCAATTATTTATAAGTAATTAAAACAGCTTAAACTACCGCTTAAGCTTAAATACCAAGACCCCTATGTGCCTCGGAAAGCACGTTAAGCCGTTGGTCCCAGCTGTCATTCGTGGATCTTTGACAGTCGTTACGGGTCGTCAGAAGCCCGAAAGCCTGACAACCAGTCTTACCAAGGGGAATCGTATTACCCAGTAACTGGGTTGTGGAGGTCAGATAGGCAGTCGCTCCATGTAAAATACTGGTATTCAGCTGCATCCGATTAGACTGGAAGCCGATCCCAACATTGTTGGGAAAAGGCTAGGCAGATGATGATGTCAGCTTAAAAAAAATAAAGGTGGGTACTAGAAACATGAAACGCGGAAATAAATATGAACAATTTATTAATAAACAAATGTTAATAGTAAGTTTGTAAAAGGACGCACAGCGCCATTGTTAGTACCCACGGCGAGGTGGTGTATGTTGGTGTGCCGCCCTGATGCAGCTCAGCTAGGCTCTCACCTAAAAAAGAAAATGAAGAAGTAAAAAAAGATGGGTGGGTAAATAAGACAGACAAAATTGGTTTCGATATTTCATGGGTCGACAGCAAAAATGCAGCTGTGACCTCAACTTTATTAAGTCAAGAGGAGCGAAATATTATGACCGTGATTTTTTCCACGGTGGCTTTTACCTTTTCTTCACCAAATATAAAATAATTAAAATATTCATAAACATTATTTAAACATCGTTTCTCAAATATGACGGAAACTGATGTACATGGTGGGTCAATTTTAGCACATCGATCAGGCCCATGCCGGACGTGTTCCACGCGCGCCTCAAAGAGATGTCAGCATCATGAGAGAAGGGGCCCGTCAGGGTCGAAGCCTGCCGGAGCAGCGGGATTGTCCGAAAGGGTTACCGCTACCCCGGAACATAAAGGGTGAAGGAAGGAACACGGATGGGTTTTAGTCAGTAAGAGTCTGACACTCCCTTTCGCTCCACCCAGAGCGGGAGGGGTCATTTGATGATTTCCCATCCATAAAAAAAAGGGTGGGTCAACTTTTTGGCACGCAAGTGTTTTTATTAAGACTTTGACAACAAGTAAGGCGTTTCAGAACTCCTTTGTGCTGCACCAACTTAAGGAACCGCCTATCTCTTACTAATGACGTTGTTAGTTATGAGCGTCTAATAGTTTACCTTTGATAATGTGCAGTATGACATGCGCAGGCGGCGGGGATGGGGGTGGGGCCCGTGCGATCGCGCAGGTGTAGCGACCCGCGTCGTCACCGCGCACGCGCGCCACTCGCAGTATCGAGTTAGCGCCGTTTGAGCCGAACTCGGTTCGTACACTGTGAGAGAAGATGTGTGGTTAAAAATGATGAAGAAAGCCAGTAAAGTGTTCTTGGTATGACGAAACACGATGGAGATCCCCAATAGGAAGCCAAGGAGAAGAAGACATTTTGACATTTTATAAATATCATCTATCTATCTTCTATCTATATCTATACATATAATAAATCTGTAGACGAGACGTTTCTGTACATTGAAAATATTTCCAAAAAAAATAGTTGGGGTGTTAAAGGATAACCAACAGATGCCATTTCATCAATTTTTGGAATTTTTGTCTGTTTGTCGGTTTGTCTGTTTGTCTGTTTGGATGTGACAGATTATTGATTTGAACAGGGTAAACGTAAAAAGTACCAAACCAATACGGTTACTTTTTATACTCAAATATGGTGTAGAACTCGGAGCAGTGATTAGTTTTTGTTTCATCGCAATCGGTTCACTCTATCAAAAGATATAATCAATTTAAAGTATTCTAGGAACAACTTTTTACGTTTTTTAGTAACACGTAACGACATCTATTGGCGCGATATAGTACCTACTAACGAAAACATATTGTTGTTGTGATGTGAGTAATCACGTCCTATTAGTTTATGCTTACTTAAATGACGAAATAACACAGATACCTACTTATGTCTATGTTATTTTAAAAAGTAATGATAGTGATATTAAAAAAATCGCTTTTTTTCGTTTTTTAACGAAGTTCTTATATGGAGCTTGCGGTAGGAGTTCTAAGGGAGAAATCGTCAAATTACGAAAAAGCGTTATGCCTCATTTTTCATAGTAATAGATAGATAGACACACACACACACAGAGAGAGAAAGAGAGCTATTTTTCATGGATCCTGACCCCGGTAAGTGAGGTCAAAAAGAAAATCAAAGATGGCGGTTCCCTAAATTTTTTTCGTCATGGGTGTCGTTTTCATGGTTTTCGAGGGTGCTGAATTCGATAGTCAGGTCAAAATGAAAATCCAAGATGGTGGCTGCAATTTTTTTTGTCATGTTTGTCGTTTTCATGGTTTTTGAGGGTGCTGAAGTCGATAGTCAGGTCAAAATGAAAACCCAAGATGGCGGCTCCATTTTTTTTAAATGTTTTGTCATGGGTGTCGTTTTGATAGTTTTCGAGGGTGCTGAAGCCGATAGTCAGGTCAAAATGAAAATCCAAGATGGCGGCTGCAATTTTCAACCACGATCGTTTTGCCAACATAACTCTAGGTCAGTGAATGCTTTACCAACAGAATGTTTTGACCAATAACTTTTCACCCAAAGAACAAGGCCAACAGACGCCGGGAAAGGTGAAAGTAAAATAACAATAAGACGTAGTCCTTTATTTCTGTGAAAAGGGTATAAAGTAACCTAACCAAGCCTAACCTCGGGGTGCCCTTCGCTCGCTTTGCTCGCTCACTTGAGCCGCCATCATCCCCTCGAACCCTACCTGTCCGAGTCGGGGTGCCCCGAGTCCCGAGCTCGCTTCGCTCGCCCTTGCATCCTTAGTTCTATTTGACATGGGTCAAATGTTCTTTGGGTGAAAAGTTATTGGTCAAAACATTCTGTTGGTTAAGCATTCACTGACGTAGAGTTCTGTTGGGGAAACGTTCGTGGGTCACAAGTCCTTTGGATGAAAAGTTAATGGTGTTGACCAACGGCTCATGGACCAATCGACTGTTGGTAAACCGTTTTAGTACTGGTTAAAATGAAAGTCCAAGATGGCGGCTGCAAATCGAAAAATTCGTAGTGTGTGTCGTTTTCATGGTTTTCGAGAGTGCTGAAGCCGATTGTGACGTCAAAATGAAAATCGAAGATGGCGGCTGCAATTTTCTTTTTCTTTTTTTATCATGTGTGTCGTTTTCATGGTTTTCAATATAAACTTACACGACTTTGTGTGAAATAAAATAAAATACAACTGACTTAAAAACACACTTCAAAGTGCAATAGACCTTTGGTTACAGAAGTCTGTAATTTCTTGCCAACGCGCAACGTCTTCCCAAACTAAGGTAATTTTGCACTTTGTAGGGTTTTTTATGGAAGTCGGTTATATTTTTTTGTAATTATCTTTACAATTTTTTTTCTGGTTTTCGGCAGTATAAGGTCTAAATCAAAATCATGTCTAAAGTTTTCATGGGTTTCATCTTCGTAGTTTAAATGGCGGCCGGTGTCAAATATAACCAAAGTTTAATGGGTTGCTTTTTACACGGGCAACTTTATGTAGAAGCTCTTACAATTAATGTATTCTTCCTTTTATCATATATATATCTCGATGCTTTTTAAGGCATAATATTGGTAGGTATATATGATATCTTCAATACCAAGTTAAGAAATTCTAAATTTACCACAGAGAAGAACACAAGACTTAGAAAAACTAACTTCAAACTTCACCTACTAATCTCAGATATACTTTAGATAAAATGGTGATATGATGTTACAAGTTGGTATTCTAAGACAGACGCAAAATAAAATGGACATAATTATGGCTGTTTGGTTAGATAATCAGCCTCGAGCAGGCGCTTTTATTTTAATTTGTTCTCAAAAATCAAAGTGACACTTCGTCGCATTGTCATTATGAACCATGAAGACGCAGTGATTGCAGTCGAAAGGGCTGTGGTAGAGAACCCTAGGTAAGGAAAGCGTTACCAGGCAAGATCTGATGATTCTTCCTTTTCAATGAAGGAGTGGCAATTACACCTTTCCTAAGCGACATATTACCTATTGTTTTCCGACATCCACGCGAACGAAGTCGCGGGCACAGCTAGTGTTTAAATAAAAATTTAGAACTAGTTATTGTATATTTATTTTATTTCTTATTTTGATTGTTGTTTTTTAGTTATCTTATCGTATTCTGCACTGGTTGACGTCATTACGTCAACGCTGGCTGTCGCTGACAACCAGCGCCGGGGCTCTGTCTCGCTAGGGTCTTTAAACTAAGTACTATAGGGTTTTGTCATTATGCAGCATCTTTACCGCAAATAAACACGGTATTTTCTTTCACATAATTATGTACATAAGGTCACGATAAAGTCATAAGAGTTTGGTTTTACAACCTTGCATCATTCATGAATGATTAAATAATTATCATTATTCCGAAGAACCCTTTTTGGTATCATCTATGTTGGCTACAGAAGCTGAATCGTAAGTGGCAATGAGCCGCTTTCTAAGCGATAAGCAACCAATAACGACGTCATCGTTTCCATTACAAACAAAACATGTGTATTAATTGTTTATGTCTACTTACCTGATGCCTCCTCTAGTGGTGTCATCATTCAGGAGATCATCCTTCCTATACCAAAGTAGGGACGGGCCTCCCTCCATCTTCAGGCCGTTGACCTCACACCGCAAGGCAACTGTGCTGCCAAGCTCGCACACTTGTTCCGACACCGCTGCGCCGGCGCCGTCAACGATACGGACTGACACTTCTGTAACAAAAGATTTTTTTACACTAGACACCCTAGAGTACTATCAGGTCTTGGTAGCGATGACTAACCAAGTCGCTCTTATCTTACTAATTTAATAAATGTTCTGCACCTGAAGGACAATTCCCGTAATTTAAAACGTTCAAAATCTAGTCTCTGTGTCATCTCGGCGACGAACAAATGTCAAAAACTTGTCAAAATATAGGGAAAGGTATTTTTGACAGATTGAGACTGAGATCAGACTGTGAACGTTCTTAAAATTACGAGAATGCCCCTCAGATCTCTCTCCGGTCATTTCGGATTGCCGTACCGCCCGACTATGAAAGTGAGGGAAGAGAGAGTGCACCTGCTTCTGCGCACATACTTGTGCACTATGATATCTGCCACGTCAAAGGCTAGTCTCCGCTGAGATTTGTCGTCATGGCTGAAATTCGGTCTAGATGACTATTAATTTATAAGTGAAATATGAATATATACTCAATCACGAAGATAAAACTTGGTGCACAGTAGGTAGACCAAGTCGTGGATGATCTAGCATACCCATAATGCGTTCCCGTGGCTTAATTTCCGAACACCGGCCAAAAATTTGTCTAATAAAAGCTCAGGAATGGTTCAGTAAATAAGCAACGAAAAAAAAATTTGACGTCGAATTACTGAAGTCAGACCCTCGTAACCTTATTTGCGAAAACCAAAAATATTTCAGCAAATAACTTAAAAAAAGCTTTTGAAGAAGTAAAAGAACAATTTCTTTCTTCAAGTTCTTTGTTGTTAATCCAACTGAAGTTTCGTTAAATGGCTTCAGTGACTTTTCATAAAAATGGTTTAAAGTTTGTTGGTTTAAATGGGTTTACCTTGGAAATTAAGGTATATACTGAACTGTTTCATGAATGGTACGCGTTTCCTTTAAGTTTTTAAGAAATTCTGTGTAGACGTAAACAAATCTGTCTATTCTATAAAAACCTCTTAGTGAAAACTAAGGTAAACTAAGCTGTCAATAGTGTCAAACCTTAGAGCAGAGCTATTCTGTAAAAATCTCACCACGAAACCTAACGTGAAGTGAACTGTCATTCCAGCTGCTATAATAGTGTTCATCCGTAGAGGGATATTTGGCAGCTCATTTCAAGTTCACTTTACTTATGTTTTTATGTTGAAATTTGACCGACTGGTATGTAAATGAATGGTGACATTCAAGTCACAACCTAGTCAGAACCTCCTTAGTCAATAAATTCCTTCAAATCATTCAATCAACTAACCCGGCACTCGAAGCGTAACTCTTGCTGTGCGAGGAGGATGGGCAGACAGTTGACAATCGTAGTGTGCCGCATCAGTAGGACGCACCTCCCGTACCTCTAGTCTCCAAATGTCTGGAGGGATGAAGCGGGCTGAGTACCTGGCAAGAACACAATATCGATATACTTTCTGACAATCTTGCAACAGCAATAGGCAAGATTTACATATATACAATCGTAATTAAAATTTTGTTTTTTCTTTCTATTTAACCCATTTTGTCCCACTGCAGGCCTTCTCAGTCCAATAGGTAAGGAACGAGACCGAATTGTTACGCCAGCGTTTCTTAAGCCTGCCTCGCACAGTATATTTTTTGGCCAAAATTTCGGACATGTCTTTTTTTTGTGATAACTTTGTTTGTAATGATTTATAAAATTAATGAATTGAACTCACAAGCGCCTATTTCTCATTATGACAAAAAAAGACCACTTAATTATTTTTTATGATAAAATTGTAAATCCCCCATAACTTTTGAAATATTTCACGAATTATCTTCTTGTTTTTCCTGATAAACAATAATCTTAAGACACATAATACTGATTGATTTATATATTTTTTAAACGAGTTTTCAGAGATTTATTTACAATTAATGTTTTTTTTTTATTTATTTTTTATGGTCTTATTTTTAATTATTTGGATTCTATTTTACTACAGAATTGTTAGAAAAGATTGAATGAATCCATGAAAAAAAAATCTGATCCAAATATTGAAGGATCTCGAACTTAGAAGCTTCTAAAGTTTTCTATGGTAATTATGATTTTAGGGTTGCACAGTATATTTTTTGGCCAAAATTTCGGACATGTCTTTTTTTTGTGATAACTTTGTTTGTAATGATTTATAAAATTAATGAATTGAACTCACAAGCGCCTATTTCTCATTATGACAAAAAAAGACCACTTAATTATTTTTTATGATAAAATTGTAAATCCCCCATAACTTTTGAAATATTTCACGAATTATCTTCTTGTTTTTCCTGATAAACAATAATCTTAAGACACATAATACTGATTGATTTATATATTTTTTAAACGAGTTTTCAGAGATTTATTTACAATTAATGTTTTTTTTAAATTTATTTTCATGGTCTTATTTTTAATTATTTGGATTCTATTTTACTACAGAATTGTTAGAAAAGATTGAATGAATCCATGAAAAAAAAAATCTGATCCAAATATTGAAGGATCTCGAACTTAGAAGCTTCTAAAGTTTTCTATGGTAATTATGATTTTAGGGTTGGGTTGTCAATATTTCTAAATGGAATTTATTGTAAAAAAAGTTACCATAACTTTTATTCGTAAATAATATATTAACTGGAGGCTGGGGCGTGTGCATGGGATCACTTTACGAGTATTTACACAAAAAAATAGTTTTTAAATGAATCGAAAAACAAAAAAAAAGATTACTTTTTATTTCAATGCCGAATATGGCAAAACATGTTGAACCTTATCCTCGATTCCATCCCTATGTGCATATATCTATGTATCATGTTACACATGTTTAAACAAATAAATGCATCTTTATCTTTAACTTTATCTTCATTTTTGGATCGAGCTGTGGTTTAGCACAGTTTTCCTAGACGCGCTTAGATAATAAAAAAAACTATGAATTTTATTTGACAACATTGATAAATATCAAACATAAATTGCAAATTTTCCCTTCGTACTTTCAGTCTCCGTCAATGAATTTTTTTTCTACTATTTTATTTCAAAAATAGAATTTTTGAATGTCACCTAACACTCAAAAAACAATTAGAATGTGATAAAAATGCCTTCTTTTATAATCTTACTAACATTAAAAAATAACTTCAAATATTAAGTTTAATAAATTAACGAGGTGACAACCCTAATCAAAAAAGTTTGAATTACAATAATTACCATATCCTGCTTATTTGGGATTCCTTTGTTTGTAAGGTCATAAGTGTAAATAAAAAGAACATTTCAGTCCTAGTTACAAATCCTAATACGTAATAATATGGCGGTAAAAAAAAGAAATCATTTATTTACAAAATCAGCCATAACTCTGTTATCTTGAACAAATAAAGCCTGATTTTTTTTGCTATCGTAAAGTCTTTAAATCACTATTCAATACCATCAGTAAAGTCTTAAAAAGATATCAAACTTTTGAGCTACAATTGTTTCTATGGTTTTTCTGGAAACCATAGAATTTTTTTTCAAGTACTAATTTTCTGTCTTTTATGACAAATAGGCAATCGGGAGTTCTCGTCTCGCATTTATAGTTGCAAGTCCTAAGATATAAGATAATAAAAAAGGCATGTCCGAATTTTTGGGCAAAAAATATACTGTGCCTCGGTGATGTCACTCGTCTTCAGGCACATACATACAATGTACATTTTTGTCATTTTTTTATAAACATCTAATGTCCTAATGATGTTACTTAAAAAAAAATAAAGATAGTAAAATTAACTACCAACATAATTATTTGTAGATGATAAATCTATCAATTATGACTAGTTCATCAATAGCAGCCACAGTTACACGCATCGCAAAACATGAAATAATTTCAAAGTGTCGCCTCAGAAAATGAATAGCACCCGACACTGTTTAAACATTTCACCACGTAGCTTCGATCATTCACAAAGTTTTCCTTACAGCAAATAAACAAAGTTCCAAAAGAATTCTCAAGGAGCGCTCTAAAATTCTTCATCATACATAATTTCATACAGTTTGAAAGTATACGAAACTCTGCTTATCCTTGAGGAAGACACTCTTATTTATATTTTCGTTTCCCCAACTTTGTACGGAGTTTATTCAAGAGCAATATATTAAAAAGTTTTAGGAAGCCGTCGAGATAATTGAGTACAATAAGTAAGTGTTTTTGTTTTATTATGTTGGCCAAGTTCTACCTGTCATCCGCAGTGTACTGTTGTGTACCCGTCGTCAGCAGCTCCATCGGCTCTTCATCGTTTTTCCGCCGCACCCACGATACCTGAACAACATTAATCATTGTGTGCAGAAAAAGATAAACTTCATTAAAGATAACCAAATGATAGATGATAGAATAAAGAAAATAACGGAAAGAAATAAAAAGAACAATGAAAGCGAATGAAACGTAACAAGAAACATACTTATTACCAGTTTATCATGAAGAGCGTCTACTTTGCAGTCTAAATGAGCAGTGGAGCCCACTAGAGCTTCGATCTCAGGTGCAGCTGCCGCATAAATGCTGTTCCCATTACCGACTCTGATTAAACAGAAATTGTTTGTAATTAATTACATCCTAAACCCAAATAATTATTTACTCGAAGACTCCCAAAAGTTACTCTCAAATATTAAAGGTGTTTCCAAACATTTTAGCTGTGAACTGTTTACCTTTAAATCCGTTTACGAAATGATTAAATAATTTGAAATGCTGCAGAAATTTTCCCTGTATAACATTAAAGACAAATAGAAGGAAATTATGTTGTAAGAAGTTTTCTTTCAACGAAAATATTTTTGAAAATTCCGTGCTTACCAAATTTTGTATTCGTAAAGTTGGATTTGGATGTTTAAAATTTTATTCGTCATTACAGTTTTGCTTTTCGTTACGAGAACATAATCGAATTAATTTTGGCAATGCCGTTCTGCCAAACCATTAACCGTGGGCAAAGAAACTTTTGTTATAGACAGCCAAACATTAATGTTGGTTCATCAATTCTATTGTAAACATAATAATATTGTACTGTTGATAAAGTACTTATACAATGTTTTGTTACTTTAGAGATTCCAACTTTGTGAATACAATTTGGGTATTACCATATTAAATTGTTTACTGTTGACAAATGTCACAAAGGTGAATTATTTTGATGTGTTTGCTCAGGTCTGTGAGGTAAGCTAACACAATTATCTACAGGTAAATGAGTTTCATAAACAGCAATGTTCTAATCTAGAATGAACTAGACAGAACTCTCTTGGACTAACAAATAACTGACTAAAAGGAATGGGCTGACGAGGACCTTTTGATCATTGATCTTGTCATACCCGGAAAATTTCTTAACATTAATAACTGAAAATTATCATTATGGTTGGTTCTTACTTCTCATTCCTATGCTGATGTGTATTGGAGTAAGTATCGAATATGTAATTCAGTAGGGGGGCACTTGATCCAGTCTCCCCCGGTTTTCTTCTCCTTTCCATGATCGACGGCGAGTGACTCGACAGAAAAGACATTGCCGTCGCTTCAATATATCGTCTCGTATTGCTTGTCGTTACCTCTATGAATGTTCTTACCACATTCACAACCCTTCTCTTTCTATTCTTTTTATTATCAGCTGGTGAATCTTCCTTCACTTTGTCTATGATTACTTTAGCACCCTCGTTAGATAAACTAACATTGCTCTCACCAACCTGATCAACATTCAGGCAGCATTCAACGTGATTCTTATCTATACTCGTCGGATACTTGAGATTGTTGTATATGTTAAAACTATGTGTAAGATTAACACTAGAGTAATTAAAGTTCTCGCCAAGTTTTCTTTGATTATGTAGGTCAGAGTTAGTATGTAACATTTGATAGAGTTTGTTTATAGTTGGGAGGGAGCCCGTCTCCTGAAAATTGTTGGTTTCGTTCAATATCCTTGAGGCGACGTCAGCGTCGGTGCCTGAAAATGGAAATGTAAATTTTAGACACGATAAACAATCAACTATTTCAGCCTGTGGTGGGTACACTTTAACCTTTCCGTTGGTAAGTAAACTGGAAGTTTCGTATTGGGTTGTAACCACTTTAGCCTGTTTGCTGCCTCTCAAAACATTGTAACAATAGATGTTTCTACGAGCATGTTTCAATCTCGTATACACCGTTACATTTTGATCGTTCTAGTCCTTAAAAGGGGTCATTGTACTCATCATTATGAACAACTTTTACAAGGGGACCAACACTGAAATCGTGACAAAAATAATCAGCTGTTCCCTACATTTTGACGAGTTTTACGAACATAAATGTAGGGAACAGCCGATTTTTTTAATCGATTTCAGTGTTGGTCCTATAGTAAAAGTTGTTCATAATGATGAGTACAATGACCCCTTTAAAGGATTAAAACGATCAAAATGTAACGTTGTATAGTTGTGAGGTTAGCAAGGTAAATGTTACTTGGAACATACTTGGAACTGCATAATAACGTGGGTAGTTCACTGGAATTTATCTATACTAATAATAAAGCTGGAGGGTTTGTTTCTCTCTCTCTCTGTAACTACCGTCCGAAAAGCGTATTTGAAAAATTATATAGCCCAATTATTGAGGAAGGCTATAGGCTATGTAACATCACGCTATGACCCTTAGGAGCCGAGCAAAAGGTAATAAAAAACGCTAAGCGAAAACAAAATGATAGTGAGGGTAGGTGAAGCGACGGGGTGTGTCGGGGGTTCAAAAAACTCACGCGGACGAAGTCGCGGACAAAAGCTAGTATTTCATAATTCTCTTTCATTTCAATTAAGGGATAGCAAAAGAACTACGTCAAGTATTAAGCTCTCAGTTTACGTTCTTAGGTTCACGTACTTGCAATCTTGAGCTTCTAAATTCAATCATCTCTTCAACTCGAACAATTTCCCCTCAAAGATACTTGCGCACAGTTTATTTAAAATCTCTTTAGAGTTAAAATATAATAAGGACACTTAGGAATACAAGCTGAAAGCTCCCGAGAATTTGCAATTTAATTTAGTAGTCGACGCGTAAAGAAAATAATTTTTAAATGGTCGACGGCTTGCGAAACGGGACCCTTTGAACATACTTCCTTCAAAATAAACAATTTTGGACGGCGTTGAATTTGTAATGCTTTTGAGGGTCATTCCGAATCTTGGCTTTATGTCTGCGTAGTACCATTGAGGAAGATGAAATACGAGAAAACAAAGGAGGCAACGAAATGATTCAATTTGGGGAAATATTGTATGTAAATCAGGAAATGTTAGGTCACAATAACATCCAGCGTAATTGAGAATCTGGAGCAGGTTTTGACAGATCAAATTATGTTCATGTTCAGGACGAGAGACAAAAAAAACCATTGTAGTCTGAATTAATAAAGAGGAATACTTAATATTAAAAAATATATTTTAGGCCTTATTGACATGGTAATTAGTAGATATGAAGTCGTTGCTACCCCGTAGAACCTATCTGAAATGTACTTTATGTGTGTCTTTTGGGGTTGCAAATGAATGATTCATTATTATTATTATTATCAAACTGATTAGTCTTGGTGATTAAATAGTATAATAGAAAAATTGTGGGTAATTCGTGATCAACAGGGCCCCAATTCGATTCATTCCGGTCAGATCCCCTACGCCCAACCTCGATCCCCTGCTAGTTCTTCTTTTGTTTTGAAATCTTTCTTATCCAACTTTCTCATTCCAAGTTATTCCGGTCTGATTCTTATTATGGTAATTATTATTCTCCACGTAATCTTGTCATGTGAAAACGACGTACGGTTGTCAAGCGTGATATTTTGACCGTTCAAACCACGCAACTTCGGGTTCATTTCGCGCGGTTTCGTTTATTGTGTCATAGACATGGATTTATATTGTATTAGCAGTGCCCCACGGTTTCACCCGCATAAGTTTCGATCCCGTGGGAATATCGGGATAAAAATCCTATGTCCTTTCGCGGGACTCAAACTATCTCTATAGCAAATTTCATCTAAATCGGTTCAGCGGTTTAAGAGTGAAGAGGTAACATACAGACAGACAGACAAACAGACACACTTTCGCATTTATAATATTAGTATGGTTTATACTATAAGTCCATGGTCATAGAGGATACGTTATTAGCAGATGGCGGTGATTTCGAAGTAAGGAATTATTAAAGGGACTACAGGACCTAAATGCAACATTGCAAGTTAAATAAAAGCTTTTAAAAAAACGCAAGTTTTATAATGCCTAAAACTATAATTATGATCGACTACAGTTAATAAATTCAGAAAAAATATACGATATTCTTTAGGATATATGGTAGGTAGATAGTGTTGAAAACATAATACAACTAATTTTTATGATAGAAAAAAATCATGAAGAAACCTCTAAAAACTTTCTTAAAACAATAAAAACCATACTAATATACATACAACCATTCTGATTTTTTGTCAGATTATTTTAAAAGCATACTAAAAGTACTAGTGTTTAATTTTTTTTGTCCACACAATAGATGTTTTGTAAATAGATAAATGCTTCATATTTTGCAATAAATTACCAGCGTTGTGTCATCGTGCTTCTCTTTCTTTTTTATGCAGTCCGACAGTAACCGCACTTTGGGTCCTTTTTTTTTTTTTAAGGATGGGAAATCATCCAATGACCCCTCCCGCTCTGGGTGGAGCGGAAGGGAGTGTCAGACTCTTACTGACTAAAACCCATCCGTGTTCCTTCCTTAGCCCTTTGTATTCCGGGGGTTAAGGAAGGAACTTTGAGGCACTTTGGGTCCTTAAGGGGTTATAGTGAATTAGGGCCCAGGTAGTGTTACCAGTATCAACCAAAAGATTGATGACTCGTGACATAGAAACACTACCTACAAACAGGGTGAATAGGGATGCAGGGGTGAATCGGAACGAAACTTTAAAATGGATTTAAACGTTCAAATGATATAGTTTGTTACCAACAAGGGCACATAATCGTTAATTATAAAACAGTAAACACATAGGAGTCCTTTTTGGCAATTAACTAAATTAATTGAACGTCAAAATCCATTTTAAAGATTCGTCCCGATTCACTCCTGAATCCCAATTCACCCCGTTTGTAGGTGTCTACGAGGCTTACTAGATTACGTTTATATAAAATTCCCTATTTCTTATGATGGGCGATTCTCGTATGTTTTCTAACGAAAATGGTATATAAATGTGATCTTACCGCGACAGGGTAGTGCAGCAAGAGCGGCGAGCAGCAGCGCCGCTGTGGCCGGCGCGCACATCGCTGTTACGTCATCATTGACTCTGAAACAAATAAAACATTATCAACATTTGCTCGTTGATTAAAGCCTAGACACACGCTTTACTTTGTGTAAATTATTTCATCACCACTGCTGTCAAAACAGTGAAGGAAAACATCGTGAGGGAACCGGCATGTCTTAGAACCAAAAATTCGAAGACATGTGACATCTACCAACCCGCAATGGGACTGTGAGTGGAGGCCTATTTCTTCTCAGAGTAGTCAGATAGGAAACGCCGACCTCATCTAGTTTTATAAAAAATATGATTGACGTGTAAAAGTGTTTGTGCAAACCTACTTACAAAATAAAAATCATTTAATCATATGTCATTATAGGCTGATTATGGAACATTTGCTCTATCAATAGATCGTTAGGTGGTAAACAAACTTGTTTTTGGTAAGGCACATCTACAAAACAAAAGGCCTTTCATGAGTTGTCAGCCCAGAGACAAAGCTCAAATGTTTGACGTGCCTTTACACTGGCACCGATACATACCCTTGTTGGTAGGCAGAACTCCTCCGGACGAACTCTTCTATTAAGAGTTATATCTAGATATATCTCAGACCAAATAAAAAACCAAAACAGAGCGCTGAGAACGATACAGTGAAGTATGCTAAAACTACACCTCCGCTCTGTGCGTACACGGTCATACGCACACATTTACAATCTAACTACACCTCACTAAGTGCTCACATGTTTACGAAACCGGCTTCACTTTACTATTGACAGCCCTCTGTGTTGGTTTTCTATTTAAAATAAATAAAAATAAAATAAATGAATTTGTTTTATTGCAGGCAATATACCCATATACAATTTGACAGTGAAACAAATAAAAGAAAAATAAAATTTAAATTAAAATATATTGCCTGCAATAAAACAAATTTATTTTATTTTATTTGGTCTGAGAGGTAGGTATGTCTATTTAATAAAACAAAGTTAGGTTAGTTACACCATTTTTAACTCAAGAACGGCTGGACCGATTTTATCTTTGATTTGTTGGAAGCAGAATAACTATTAAAACATGGGCAAAATTCAAGAATAAAAAAAAGAAGAAACACAACATTTATTGAGTCTGAGGCGGTTCAAAGTTAAAAACGGTATCCGACGTTCGATAGTTTTGTTTTACCTATTCTGTTCGCACCTATTTTCATTTTATCATCTTGGATATTCCGACATAGGAAATTGAGAAAATAAATACGTGTAATTTAATAGAAACTACCTACAGTTTATTTTAAAATTTGCGAAGCTACCGTCCGCTAGATACGTGTTCAACATTAAAAGAACATTTCCTCAAACTTTTTTTTCATATCTTATAATTATATTCACAAGTACTTTCAAGTTTTACGTTTCTGATTCCCAAAAAATCGCTCTCTGAATTATTTATTAGCTGGGGGTACAAGATTCAATAGATTTAAAAAAAACAAGCGGGATTTGGGGAGATCCCTAAGGATTTCTTAGATGTGCAGTTTGTTCGGGTCCACGGAGCAATGGTGTTGAACAACCTCTGGGGTTTTATATAAATACGAAGTTTAGGTCTGTTTTTGTCACTTTCAGGTAAATAAGAATATCTCAATGCTATCAGGCGCTGTCCGAACATGTCCATGATTTTTGCCCTTCCTTCAGACTTTATCCGGCCTTGTAATTTGTCAGGATTTTTCGTGTTCAGGGGTTTTTTAGCGAATATGAGAAAAATACTAATATCAAAATTGAAAGAAGTAATAAATAAAGTAAGTAATAAAATGTAGGAACTTTTTTGCAAATGTCTGGCTTTTTGTCCGGGCTTTTCAAATTTCGAAATACTATCACTAATCAGGCGGGAAAGGTTGGCTGGAGCTTTCCTTTTTTCTTTTATTGGTTATTTAGGTGAAAAGAGGCTAAACCATCTTGTACCGCAACGTTTTTTAATGACAGACCCCTGAGAGATCAAAGATTAAATAACTAGCAGCCTTGTTTGTATTTTAATGCAATTAAGACATGAATGCCTGAAGAATTGCCAAACTTAAGTGGCAGTGGACAGGGCACATTGCTCGCAGAACAGATGGCCGATAGGGCGAAAGGTACTGGAGTAGCGACCGCGTACCGGAAGACGTAGCGTTAAAAGGCTCCCACAGGGTTGACTGATGACCCAGTGAAGGCCGCAAAAATCCGCTGGTGCGAGAAGCATAGAAATATTTGAACCAGACATGCTTGGGGGAGCATCAGCTGAAAGACACAGTGGACGTCTTTCGGTTGAAACGACCTTACCTACTCCAACATCCTCCTTCCTATCCTTTGACTTAGGGGTACAAAGGTCAATACCTGTTTGCGAAACCCTTGTCTAAATGTTTCCTTTAGATTTCCCTTTCAAAACATACCCATAATAATTATGTGAGTCTGTGATTTTGCGCATAATAATATCTTCGAAACGGTTTCCCTTATTACGAAAACTTTTACCCTTCGCAATTTTCCTATCGTATTGTTTTCGGGTTTTGGGAGAAATCTTCTCATACCCGTTTAAGTCAAAAGTATAATAAATACAGTAAAAGTACAAAAATGGTCTTTTGTTGCGAGAAACAAAACATTTCAATTAACATTTTTTATTTACATAATTTTTCTTTGTTCATTTGGGCCAAAAACATATTTGAGAAGTAAATTAAAAACAGTATTAAAATAAAATATATTCCTGGTAATATTTATCTTAAAAACATTGGATAAAAAGAGTACCTATTATATGCGCGACATGATGCAAGTCGTGGGATCGGCCGTAGTTGGTGATGGGGCCCGCTAGCCATGGCTAGCTGATACCAGTCGGGGGTGCGGCGAATTTACCAGTATTTCCGGGCCCCCGACTCATGGTACTGAAGGAAACCATGGGGTAAGAGGCCAACACAACCCACCGTTCTTCCCAGATGGAGGGCAATGAGAACGCCCTCAAGAAAAAAAAAAACAGTGGCACTCCGGGAGTGCAGACAGAGGTGAAAACAAAACACAAACAGAATACTTTGCCATCACTCACTGACATATCGGATATACATTAAAACCGAGTACATCCCGAGGACACCCGAACACATCCGAATGTAGAGCGGTGTCGGTAACAGTGTCGCGAGCTTGTCGCGAGTTCAATGGTTATTTCCCATCTCAAAAAATACCCAACGTGCCTAAAGAAGTTTTTACTTCAAAAACAAAAGGTAGGTACAGTCAACAAAAGAGATAAGTATGCAGGATCGCCGGATATAGTTGAAGTTTAGTAAGAAACCGGTGGATGTTCACGAAAAAAAAAATTATTAATAGAAATAAAACAGCTCATTTATCAAATTAAATTTCAGTCAACAACATCCATCGGTTTCTTACTAAACTCTAATTATCTCTTTTGTTGACTGTACACGCTCAATACTCTTTGTCTGATTCTTGATGTCTTTCTCTGATTTTCACGCGACCAACAATTTCAACTCATTCGAAAATTGTTTCCTACGAACTTCGATTCGGACTGTCCAATTCCATTCGGTTCAGGTGTTGTATTTGCTCTTGGTACAATTGCTTTGCATTTTTCTAAGTGCAAAGGGCCACTGACGTCATAGGAATATGATAAAGATCGATTCGTCACAATTGTGGGTTTGGCTTACACAATCAATCAATCGGCCTAGCCTTTTTCCCAAGTATGTTGGGGTCAGCGTCCAGTCTAACTAGTTCCAGCTGAATACCAGTATTTTACAGGGAGCGATTGGTCATCTGACCTCGACAACCTAGTTACAGGCTAACACGGTACCCCTTTTTTATTTTTTTTTTTTTTTTTTATTTTTTTTTTTTTTTTAAGGATGGGAAATCATCCAATGACCCCTCCCGCTCTGGGTGGAGCGGAAGGGAGTGTCAGACTCTTACTGACTAAAACCCATCCGTGTTCCTTCCTTAGCCCTTTATGTTCCGGGGCAGCGGTAACCCTTCCGGACAATCCCGCTGCCCCGGCAGGCTTCGGCCCTAACGGGCCCCTCTATGTCTGCTGACATCTCTTTGAGGCGCGCGTGGAACACATACGCGCCGTCCGGCACGGGCCTGGTCCTGATCGGACGGCGAGCTACCCATTACTCGCCGTCTGCAGGCCCGCGCCTACGGTGGCCGGGAGTCGTCACGCGGCTCCCGACGCCCGGAGCGTCTACCGCGGCGGCTGGGACGGGCGGCCCTCTCGGCTCTCTCCCTCTCCCATCCCGCCACCTCCTTCGCTAGCATGACTGCTTCGCAGAAGGAGGTGACTGCCTCCCACTCCCTCTCGCCCCGGACCATGGCTTGGACCAGGGCCGGGCGCGAGAGGTCGCCGCCGCTGCCGATCGCCTCTACGAGGACACGGCGGTGCTCTGCCCAAGCGGGACAGACCTCCACCGTGTGCACCACCGTGTCCTCTGGGCGATCCTCGCAGTGGTGACACCCGGGCGTTTCCTCCCGCCTGATTATGTGCAGGAACCTCCCGAAACATCCGTGTCCGGTGAGGACCTGCGTCAGGCGGTAGGTGAGGGCGCCGTGACGCCTCTCTAGCCACTCCTCAAAGAGGGGCCTTACCGCCGCTATCGCGGCGTGCCCTGCGCTGGGTTGCGACAGTCGCGCTTTCCATGCCGCCATGAGATCGCGCCGGAGGTCCGTCCGCTCCGCAGCAATTTGCCGCGGAAGCGGGTTTTCCCCCCGGCGTAGTGCCTCCGCGCGCCACTCAAAGAGGCGCGCGAGGACTATCGCCTCCAGATCCCATGGCGGCAGTCCGGCAAGGAGGCTTGCCGCCTCGCGCGAGATCGTGCGGTACCCCCGTATCAGCCGTATGGCTACCACCTTTTGGGGCGCGTTCAAGTAGTGGGCGGCTCGAAGCCGCAGTGAACGCGCCCACACCGGGGCGCCATACACGGCCATGGACCGCACGACCCCCGCGTAAAGCCTCCGGCAGGAGGCGTTTGGCCCCCTCAGGTTGGGCAGGAGCCGCTTGAAAGCGGCCCCAGCCCGTTCCAGTTTGGGGGCCAAACGTCGGAAGTGCTCCACGAAGTTCCACCGGCTGTCGAGGACGAGACCCAGGTATTTCATCGTCGTCTCGACGCCGATGTGAACCCCTCCTACCGTAAGTTGGGATCCCGATGGTGGCCCGTTCCGAAGCCCATGAAATGTCATGGCTTCGGACTTGTGCAGAGCCACCTCGAGACCCAACTGCCGGATCCTCTCCACGACTATCGCAACCCCGCGTGTCATTACGTCGGCCGCCGCCTGATGCGACCTCCCCTGCGCCAGGACCAGCGTGTCGTCAGCGTAGCAAACTACGCTGACGCCATCAGGGAGGTCTGCCCGCAGCACCCAGTCGTAACCG
Source organism: Gortyna flavago (assembly GCA_963669345.1). NCBI lineage: Eukaryota > Metazoa > Arthropoda > Insecta > Lepidoptera > Noctuidae > Gortyna > Gortyna flavago. Next base: position 4,087,534 of record OY770132.1, read on the forward strand.
ATGTCCCACAGGAGCGGCCCCAAGACCGATCCCTGTGGGACACCGCACGACATCTCTCGCCGGTTCCATTCCCCATCGCGACCGGGGTAGATGACGGCTCTGTCCGTCAAATACGCCCCGACTACTCGACGGAGGTAGGTCGGCACTCGGTGATACCGGAGTGCCTCCCTAATGCAGCTCCAGGGCAGGGTGTTAAACGCGTTAGCGATGTCTAATGACACCGCCACGACCACCCCACCCCGAGACACCGCGTCCCCCGTCGTGAGGGCTCTCACGCGCATGATGGCGTCCACCGTAGAGCGCCCCTTGCGGAAGCCAAACTGGCTATCCGCAAGATCCGGCCCCGTCCTCACCAGGTGCCCGACGAGGCGGCCCGCAATCACTCTTTCAAAGAGCTTGCCCACCTCGTCGAGCAGCACGATGGGCCGGAATGCGGACGGAGAGTCCGCAGGGCGCCCTGGCTTCCGAATGAGGACCAGCTTCCCCGTCTTCCAACGGAGTGGAAACTGGCCCCTCTCCATACATGCGCTTAAGAGCGCCTCCAGTCGGGGTCCGAGAGCCGTCGAGGCCAGGGCCCAGGCTTTACCCGGCAAGCCGTCGGGCCCTGGGGCGGTATTTTTGGCCTTCAGCCTACCTACCGCCACTCTCAGATCTACCCCGGTCACTTCAGGGATGTCGTCGTCGTCCGCGTGGTCCGCTTCGGACACCGCAATTGGCGGAGCCATGGGCGGGGGAGTATGCTCCGCCCGTGAAGGGAACAGAGCGCTCACCACCTCCTCCACCAGCTGGGGGCGGAGACTCTGCGTCAGCGGGGGGGCCCAGGTGCGGAGTTTATTCCGCACCATTTTGTAAGGGCGCCCCACGGATCTCTGTTCAGAGTCTCCACCATCTCCTCGCGGGCCAAATTCTTGGCCCGCTGAACAGCTTCTTGGAGGGCGGTCTTCGCCGCTCTGTACCCCTCGTACAGCTCCGCCTCCGTGGCTTCCGCATCCGGAGGGCGAATGCGGAGCCTGCGGTGCCTGGTGTACCGGTGTCGCGTGTCAACGCACGCCTTGCGTAGCGCCTCTACCTCCTGCGACCACCAGTACACCTGACGTCGGGCGCATCCTGGCCGGACTCGGGGCATTGCCACGTCACAGATCTCGGACATGGCCTCCCGGAACCACTCAGCCTCGTTGTCAATATCGGCAGGCCTGTCTGGTGATGACACCCAGGCCTGCACGATTGAGGCTTCCAGGAGAAGCTCCCGGTCCAGCTGCTTCAGCGCCCACCGCGGACCACTCGGGGCCTGTTGGACCGGCGCGCTGGAGGTCTGGGCGGAGACGTCGATCCGGATATACCGGTGGTAACACGGTACCCCTTAGTGAGAATGGTTGTCTGAATTTTGGGCTTCTGAATACCCGTAACGATTGTCAAAGATCTACGACAGACAGCCGGGACGAACGGCTTAACGTGCTTTCCGAGTTGTAGACGGGTCTCGATATGTAATGAATGGTCACCCATCCCCTAACCGAGAGCGGCAATATGGACCCGTGCGGCTGTTATTATTTCACAAATACTATCATAAGAAGTACAGTAAGAACTACTTCGACGAATTAAATTATTCATAAGTTTAATTAAAACATCACTCGAACCGCAACAAATAATTAACTCGTGAAAATAATAGCCTGAACCAACAAAGTTCCGTCTCACTAAATGGCACCAAGTGTTAATTTAATGCACCAGTACTACAGCCAAGCTTGGCTGACACTGGACCACGCTTGCCCAAATTGGCCTTACAAGTGGATCGTTCCGAAAGTTCTCGAAACTTCTGCATTGACAATCGAGAATCTGGATACAATATGAGCATGTTTCGTGAGAAGACATAGAATGTCTAATTAAATTGTTTAGTGTACATGATTTAGTTACAATGGAACGCTAGTCTGAGAGGTAATTAAATAAGTAACAGGCAGTCTCTTTAATTTAGGGCTTTGTTCGTATAACATGATTATATATCTTATAATTCTGAAAGTGGCGTGAATTTGAAAGCTATTTGGATACAGGGGTTAAATTAGCTAGCGAAACTGCAGAAGTGGTGAGAATCGATATTCAAACACGATAAATTAACAAAAAAATATTTAATGTCTTTTTTACGGGTCAACGACCGCTGTTAATCTCGAATCTCGCATTTAAAATAAAACTCGAGTTTTATTTTAAATGCGAGATTTACCTATATAATTATTTTCCTTGAGAACTGTAATTTTCGATTTACTTTTACAAAGTTTCATCCCATTCTCATCGCGCGCGGGTTAATGAAAATCACTGTAGCACAGGATAAAAATGTAGATACCAGTCATAGAAAATAACAATACTGAACCTTGAGACTTTTACCTCCATGTTCGAAATAATATTTCTTTTGGTACATTTGTTACCAACGGCTGACATTCGATTTAACTTATCTCCTCACCTCTACTGGCCTTTTTTTGTTATTTTTATTTATTTTGGTATCAGATCTAAGAAGAAAGCTAGAAAAAGTATTCCCTAAGGTATCAAACTTGATAAAAAAAAATATTTTTCTATACGCTGTGGTTGTGATCGATTGTGCACATACCTTAGGGACTGGATTCAATTTCAGGATAAAAAGCTTCTAGGTAGTGTGATCTGAGCAGGATTATTTACAGTTGATTCTGGATAAAAAGTGTAGGTTGATAAACCTACATATTATTTTGTTCAGATATTGCAGTACAATCCTTGAGGGACTCGTGAATAAAAGAAGGTCAATTGAATCGATCCGTCTGAAGCGATTTTCTCATGGTCTAATATTGCAAAATTGATAGATATAAGACCCGTATCATAAATGATAAATGATTTTATTTTTGTAAGTAGGTTTGCACAAACACTTTTACACGTCAAATTAAAATAATAATTTGGTTTCGCAAATACTATGTTTGGTACGATACTGCCTCAAGCTACGCTTTCCACGGCCAGTTCATAGTTTTTACCACGTCATGACTAGTGACCTTGGCAAACCGCAGTTTAGTTATTATTGGAAACTAAACGTAAACTCAAAATATTGACAATATCAATACTTTTTCCGGCCGACCTATATAATCTGTGCACGCCCGGCTTCATGCTGGCTACGGAGGCTCACGCTCGCGTCGCTTATTCTTAGCGGTGTGGGTGAGACCCCAACGACAGCCACGGTGGTCTCCGATGGCAATGGTTAATCTTATTTTTAAACTTCACCCGTCACATCTCACACACACACACGCACACACACACACATCACACACATCACATCTTATTCAATAAAACCTCAAAAAAAAGTTCAAGATTAAAAATCATCAAAGTTAAAGCGGCGACCGTAAAAACAAAATATATGCAGAAATTACGTCAAAACAACGCGGCGGACTGAAGAAGGCGACAAAAAATACGATTACCATAAATAAATTATTCAAAACATAATTCTGTTTCATAAACCTTAGTGCCACCTTAGACGGTTCAACTGGAAGACGCATTATACCTCACATAATCCCATTTGCTTCTGAGCATAATGAGGTTTAAAGAAGTAGCTTATACGGTAAAGCTTGCGACGAAAGCTTAAACTTATTACATTCTTTTAATCAACTTTATGCTTTAAGATTTAAGCAGATTTAGCAATGGTATTGCAAGTTATAAAAATATATTGTATTCATAAATGTATTTGTTGTCTTTTTGGAAACGACACAGAGAGAGGAATATGGAAATGATCAAATTATAATATACATGATGCAATTTAATAGGTACGCCAAATTAAAACATCTGATTCAAAGTGTTATAAAAAAATTTAGAACATGTCATTGAGGAAAAGAATACGTGCGCGCAGGTAAGCGATTTGGCAACTTTGTCACGCGCCCTTTTTTCGTGGGAACGGTCTAAATTAGGTAAATACCGCTAGTTGAATGCATTGACAACTTGCTTCAAGTTGTGAACTCTGCGATGAATAGATTGCTTATTGGGGGCGCAATAAAATTTGTACTAATTTTCTTATTTGTTTTGATAATTTAGAAAAACAAAAGAAATCTGGAACGGCCAAAATTCTGTAAAATCAATGCACGCATGTCTATAACACGTGTGTGGGTTACACGTTTACATAGTTTTGCTGATGAATTCTTTGATGCCCTATGATTCTTTTGCTTAGTTTTTCATATAAATGTACATATTATTATTTTAAATGTTAGCTTAGGTATATTGTGTAAATATTTTTTTGTGCGTTGACCTTACTTAAAAATAGACATTAATAAAATAAAAAAAGTTACACGCAAGTTACAGCATGATGATGAAGACCACATCAAAATCCGTTGCGTAGTTTAGGGGAACAATGCAGCAATAACAGACACGAAAACCGACTTCAATTTTTATTATGAATGGTACTACTTTGTCCGATTCCCGGGTAGGTCAAAGTATTGGTTCTGAGGTTATGAGGTACACCTCTGCCTAACCCGTTGGAGAATGCGGGCGTGAAGTTACGTTGTGTAATATTATACAGATAACACATTAATAAGACGTATACGTAAAGGCTAGCTAATCCTAGCCTGTCATAACGTAGCTTGCCCCCATATGTCGTTTGTAACAATTGTACCTACCCGTAGCTCCGCCTAATCTCATCGTTAAGCAGGACACAAGTTCAGACTGCTCGAGTGCTCTCATTCGTAGTTCCAGTCTTTAGTCTGTCATTCCTCGTATGGCAAATGTCTACAGGGTATTGTAGTAAATGAAGAATAGTTCTGAATTAGTGTTATAATGTTTCAAAATACAAGGAAAAAAAGGCTTCCTACATGCAACCATAGATGTGCTAACTAGCATTAATTGCTTTTAACGTTTGCATTTTCCTACAAAGTACAGTGTTTTTGAGAAAATAAAAGGTGAAAATGTAACTACATAAAAAAAAAACAATAAAGAAATAATATTGTCAGGCTATTCATCTAATATTTTCGAACGTAGACCAGCGTTCGAGAGGCTTAGCTAATTCGTGATTTTGAACCGACTTCATAAAAAGGAGGAGGTTCTCAGTGCGTCTTTATTTATATTACTTTAGTATGTGCCCCGATGGCCCGTGGAAAAATATTAACAGCCGCACAGGTCGAACGATCAGGTTAAGCTACGCTTGCCGCGGTTGGTCTGTTGATGGGTGACCATCTTTACATACCGAGACCCTTCCGTGCAAGGCAGATGATGATGATTTATGTTCCCCGATTACTCGAAGATGGCAATACCAATTTTTTTTTTAAAGTGTTTACTTGTCAGGCGGTCCCATAAAAATTTGGCTAAGTTCTGAGTTAGCTTCAATAACACGGATTCTTCGCATTTAGGGCAAATTTTTCAATAGACTAATAACTTTTATCTGAAGAATAATTATGACATATTTTCTGTACAAAAACTGTCAAACCGCAATATTTCTTCCTCAGATAAAAGTTATCTGTCTATTGAAAAATCAGCCGCGCCCGATCTCTATGTATGGCAAGCCGATCCCCTGGGGAAAGCGAGCCAAATACTTAGGTGTCATCCTAGACCACAACCTCACCTTTAACGAGCACATTAAAAGACGGCGCGTTCGCGCGCCTCTTTCGCTCTCGGTAGGCTCCACTCTATGATAACTGCCCGCAGCAAATTGTCACTCAAGTGCAAATTGCGCCTCTACACCGCGGTCATCCGTCCCATCATGATAGGTCATGATGGGACGGATGACCGCGGTGTAGAGGCGCAATACGCAACTACGCAAGCATAGGTGCTTGCGTAGTCTTCGCACACGCCAAGCCGTGATTTCTGCATAAAATGCAAACCCTCCAGAACCGTTTCCTCCGAAAGGTCACGGGAGCCCCCTTCTATGTCCGAAATGTGAATCTGCATCTAGATCTCAGAATCCCCACCATCCAGCAGTTCATGAAACGCCTCTCCAAGCGCTTCTTTGACTCTGCCATAAAGCACCCCAATCCCCTGATTGCGGCGGCCTCCCGATACACTCCCTCCCGCATAAGTAGGATTCGCCGACCAAGGCATACCCTCACTATCCCCGACGACGCCACTACCCTCCTCCAGGAGAGCAGTAAGGCCACGAGCACTATCAGAAGACAACACAAGCCCAGACATCCGTCCTTCCATCCTCGCCGCCGAGGCCCGTCGCGACGTCCCGCACCATCACCGTGCCCGCCCCGACCCTTGCTCGAGCCAGCCCGCGCAGCTGAGCCTGTAGTTTTAAATTCGCCCCAAAACACGAATAATAATACCGATCCAGCCTGTCCCTTGCTGTCCTCTTCCAGCGACGCCCTGAGCCGAGGTCCGAACCCCGCAGGGGGTTACCCTTAGCGCTGTCGCTTAGTTTTTAAGTTATTGTTTGCCCTGGCTGGAGGCCTTAATTCGAGGCATCCACAGGAAAGTCCGGTTAAGCAGTAGCCATCCTCATAAAGGATGAACTGCGAGATGCCAATTAAAAAAAAAAAAAAAAACAGCCCTTAGTGTACCTAATGAGTATCTTCCTGTCACTGATATACAAAGCAAGTAGAGGTACTTACATACGAATTTGTGTGGTTGGTAGGTCGCACAAGTAAAAGTGAAAAATAACTTTAATTTTGGAAGTCGTTATCTTTGGTTCGTTTTTAGCCTTCGACTTCCGAAAAGTTATTTTTCACTTTGTGGTGTGTTATTTGGAAGATTGTTTTTTTTTTTTTTAAACAATTTTAATATAAAATAACTAATGAGCTTGTTTGTGGTTTGAAGTGACTGTTACTCGAGTGAGGCTTGAAGTGAACTATACGGAACTGTACAACTTCTATTTTTTATTTTTATTTTACATTAAAATTATTACATTAGACCCTGTAGTGCTCCCGGGAACCCACAAAAATTCCCAAGGGCTTGTCTTCACTTACTCGGCCGTTTGCTTGAGCTCCCAAACTTAACGTCTAACTTAAACAAACAAGTCGTGATCAAGTTTGTTTTAAGTTAGTATTTTATTGCCTCTTCAAACAACTTAGTTTACATCCACTTAATAAACAATTAATTATCTTAAGAGACTGTTGATGTAATTAAATTAGTTGGATTGGATGCTCCTGTGTATTACCACGTCCTGATGTAAGTATTATGAGAGTAGTTTGTAGTAATTCGAGGTAAGTATGTATATTTTAGATGTATGGAGATGTGGGACCATCTAAACGATAGAATATGGAATAGCAATGATGGCCATTCAATTTAAAAGTTTAAAGAAAAGTCATATAATTATATTGACGAATTCTGGGAAATTTAAAAAAAATACATGAAAATTGGTTTTTCTCGAATCCCATGAATTTTTGTCTATGCTTTACTTAATTGTTGCAAATGAGTCACACTATCAAGTCCTGAAAGGAATACGTCAAATTACAAGTCACCCTGTAAACTACAAAAAAAGCAGAAGAGTTGTTTTTTTTTTTTGTTTGAAGGCGTTATTTTCTGTAATTACCAGTCGGATTAAAAAAAAATTTGAATGCATTTGATAGCCCAATTTTTGAGGAAGGCTATAGGCGATTTAACATTACGCGAGGACTATTAGGAGCCAAGCAATAATAAAAAAAAAATCAGTAAGAACACTAAGCGAAAACGAAAATTTAGCGCGGGCAGGTGATGCAACGCGACGAAGTAGGTCAGGTGAACAAGAAATTTCATGCGGACGAAGTGGCGGGCAGAAGTCTATAATAGGTAAACTAGGAACCTAACAATTATAAAGAAACTATAAATGATAAATGATTTATTTCTGTAAGTAGGTTTTTACAAATGCTTTTACACGTTAATCATATTTTTAATAAAAACTAGATGAGGTCGGCGTTTCCTATCAGACTATCCTGAGGAGAAAGGCTGAAAGAAACTCAGAGCTTGTGATAGAAAGGTGAGTTCATATTTAAGGGTGTCTACAGACCATCAAACTGAACAACTTTCTCCATGGAATCTACATCGCAATCACAAAAAAATAATCAGCTCTCCCACCCAAAACATCAAAACAGGACCCAAATGTAGATAAATTACCTAACATAAATGAAAGTCATGTTAATGAAGTTGTAACTGTAAACGGTAAACTTATCGCTAAAAAAACATCTCTACCAGACATCTACTTATAAAACCAAGGTATAAACTTTATTAACTCAAGTGCTATTTTCATGATTTAAGTTTGCTCTCGAGATAAATAATGGTAGCTTCTTTTGCTATACTGACTTTGTAATCCTACCAATTTTCTGAAGATCCAGATAAAGCTTATTTAGATTTTACCTTACATAGAAGTTTAATCCAAGACGGCTTAGCAGTCTTTCGGCTTACTAAATTTCGTACAATTTTCGAAGTCTAAATTCTCGTCTATATTTCGAGCCGGGCCTCGAGCTAAGGGCTATAACTCATAGCTAACTGAGTTAGGTAACATAACAGATGGCTGCATGTATTTCCTTTACAATTTTGTTTTTTTTTGTGTTTCCGTGCCATATTTGCTTCGGAGAAAGATGGGCCCGTGGCTAAATAATAACAGCCGCACAGGTCGATCGATCAGGTTAAGCTACGCTTGCCGCGGTTGGTCTGTGGATGGGTGACCATCTTTACATACCGTGTCCCCTCCGTGCCTCGGAAAGCACGTTAAGCCGTTGTTCCCGGCTGTCATTCGTGGATCTTTGACAGTCGTTACGGGTAGTCAGCAGCCCGAAAGTCTGACAACCAGTCTTACCAAGGGGTATCGTATTACCCAGTAACTGGGTTGTGGAGGTCAGATAGGCAGTCACTCCATGTAAAATACTGGTATTCAGCTGCATCCGGTTAGACTGGAAGCCGACCCCAACATGGTTGGGAAAAGGCTAGGCAGATGATTTGCTTCGGAGAAACAGCGTGTTTTTATCCACTTGGTTACTACAAAGTAACCAAGTGGATAAAAACACGCTGTGAATATGTGCGTGAAGATGAGTAGCGTCCACACATAACACACACACGCACACACACTTCCGACTTCGACATTGTCACACATTCACAGGATGTTTGTAGGTACACTTGGTGACCACAAGAAAATCGCGCGTCGCATCGTATGATAAAAATATTACAAAAAAAAAAAAAGAAATATGGATCAGTGTCAATGGATTCCAGCGCTGGTGAATAACAGAATCAATTTCAATTTTTTTTTTTTTTTTTTTTTATAAATGGCATCTCGCAGTTCATCCTTTATGAGGATGGCTACTGCTTAACCGGACTTTCCTGTGGATGCCTCGAATTAAGGCCTCCAGCCAGGGCAAACAATAACTTAAAAACTAAGCGACAGCGCTAAGGGTAACCCCCTGCGGGGTTCGGACCTCGGCTCAGGGCGTCGCTGGAAGAGGACAGCAAGGGACAGGCTGGATCGGTATTATTATTGGTGTTTAGGGGCGAATTTAAAACTACAGGCTCAGCTGCGCGGGCTGGCTCGAGCAAGGGTCGGGGCGGGCACGGTGATGGTGCGGGACGTCGCGACGGGCCTCGGCGGCGAGGACGGAAGGACGGATGTCTGAGCTTGTTTTTGTGTTGTCGACTGAGAGTACTCGTGGCCTTACTGCTCTCCTGGAGGAGGGTAGTGGCGTCGTCGGGGATGGTGAGGGTATGCCTTGGTCGGCGAATCCTACTTATGCGGGAGGGAGTGTATCGGGAGGCCGCCGCAATCAGGGGATTGGGGTGCTTTATGGCAGAGTCGAAGAAGCGCTTGGAAAGGCGTTTCATGAACTGCTGGATGGTGGGGAGTCTGAGATCTAGATGCAGATTCAAATTTCGGACATAGAAGGGGGCTCCCGTGACCTTTCGGAGGAAACGGTTCTGGAGGGTTTGCATTTTATGCAGAAATCGCGGCTTGGCGTGTGCGAAGACTACGCAAGCATAGGTCATGATGGGACGGATGACCGCGGTGTAGAGGCGCAATTTGCACTTGAGTGACAATTTGCTGCGGGCAGTTATCATGGAGTGGAGCCTACCGAGAGCGAAAGAGGCGCGCGAACGCGCCGTCTTTATGTGCTCGTTGAAGGTGAGGTTGTGGTCTAGGATGACACCTAAGTATTTGGCTCGCTTTCCCCAGGGGATCGGCTTGCCATACATAGAGATCGGGCGCGGGAGGGGGGGGGGTAGTTTGCGCGGTTTCGAGAAGATGACCGCCTGACTCTTATCGGGGTTGACCTCGATTCTCCATTTCCGGAACCAATCGCTCAAGGCGCTTGCGGAGGTTTGGAGGTTTCGAGCTATGGATGACTGGTTGACACCCGAACAGTATATGGCAGTGTCGTCGGCGAAGAGCGCCAACTGTGCCTTTTTACTGTTCGGGATGTCACTAGTGAACAGGGTGAAAATGAGGGGAGACAGAACGGAACCCTGGGGGACTCCGGCGCGGATGGGGTGAGGGGGAGAGAGAGCGCCCTCGATACGGTAGCGGAAAGTGCGGTCCGACAGAAAATCTCGTAAGATGAGCACGAGACGGTCTGGCACACCTAGCAGGTACAGCTTATATAACAAGCCATTGTGCCAGACCTTGTCGAACGCCTTCGCTATATCGAAGAACAGGACGCCTGTCGAAGCACCTCGCTGAAAAGCAGCGCTAATGTGCTCGACTATGCGGTGGAGCTGGTGGATGCACGAATGCTTCGTGCGAAAACCGAACTGTTCGGGGGGGATGAGGCTCTTTGCTTCGGCATAGTCTTTGAGGCGCTTATAAATAAGCCTCTCGTAGACTTTGCCGAAAACATTGAGCAGACTGATGGGGCGGTAGCTGGAGGGCTCAGACTTGGGCTTGCCTGGCTTAGGGATGCCTATGACTGTGGCTTCTTTCCACATTTGGGGGAAGATGTTGTTGCTCAGGGCGCCATTGAAGATGGCGGTCATGAGCAGTATGAGGGGGGCGGGGAGGAGTTTGTACACCCTATTGGTGATACCGTCCGAACCGGGGGCTTTGCGGGTTGCGAGCCCTTTTATGATGTCTTGCACTTCGTCGGGAGTGACGGGAGGCAGAGGATCATCAGGGTCTTCGACTGGCGGGAGGGAGGCTCTCCGTTCGACTTCAGCGTTCACCTCGTCGAGGTGCGCTCTGTCTACTGGTTGAGAGCTGGGAGTGCATTGAGCCTCTAGGCTGTCGGCTAGGCATTCGGCCTTTTCGAGGTTTTCGAAAGCGACCGTTTTGTCGGGGCGTGTGAGGGGAGGAACTGTGGCCTCTTCAGAGGAGCGGAGCTTCCTCTGGAGTTGCCAGAAGGCGTGGTGGGTGGGCTCGAGTTCGCCGATCAACTTATCCCATCCCTCGGAGCGCCACTCCCCTATGCGTTTCTTTACAGCACGCTGTAAATGGCGCATGTGGGATTTGTTCGCGTCGCAGGGAAAAGAGTCGTAGGCACGAATGGCAGCGTTCTTCTCGGTCACCAGTTCACGTACGTCATCGGGCAGTTTCCAGCGATGGTCTTCCATCACTGGAACTTCCCGTGAGCAATCCGTCAGTACGGATTGAACGTGCTCTGTGAACGAGTCGATCGCCCCAGTCGTGTCTGCGACTGAGATAATTTGCTCGGGGATGGAGTCTAGGTGGGGAGACGTGGTGGATTTCAGTCTTTCGCTTACTTTCCTCCAGTCGGTGACTGTTTTGGTCGGGGGGGGCTGGTTGGGGTCGTGCGGGGGGCCCGAATAGGGGGCCAGGTGCAAGATGACCGGGCGGTGGTCAGAGTTAAGCTCTTGTACCGTCTCGATAGACTGCAAACGGAGGTTTACATTCTTGAGAAGCGCTACATCGAGAACGTCAGGAAGTTGGGCGGGGTCGCCCGGGAAATGAGTGGGATACATCGGAGCGATGATATCGAAATTGAGGGAGTCGCCTAGTTTGAACACGATCCTACCTCTGGTAGAGGTCGTGCTGCTATTCCAAGCGGGATGTTTGGCATTGAGATCCCCCGCCATGATGACGGAGTCACTCATACCGAAGAGGGTAGTGAAATCGGTAGTGAGAGAGATGGGATCCTCCGCACCATTGGTGGGCGGGATATAGGCGGAGATGAAATCAATTTCAATCTTCCTTGATCTTCAATTATAGATAGTGTCATTCACGTTACCCACTAATAAGTATTTACTGTGTATCGACAAAACTAAAACACTAGCGGAATGTGGCACACTTGTACTGCAAGGAACTGCAAAGTAAATGGCAAAGAGTGTGGGTGCCATAACACAACCTTGCTTTACTCCACTTGTAATTTAATAATAATAATAATATCCTTGGACATTTCACACAACGCCATATAGTCCCAGGCTAAGCAACCTAATGCTTGTGTTATGGTAACGAGATGGCTGATAAACTACTTATATACATTTTTTTTTTGTAAATACATACATTATTACATATTATAGATAAACACCCAGACCCGGAACAAATACTTGTAGGTCAATAATAATAATAATAATTAATGGTAATTTGGATCTCCTCAGATAGTTCGTTTTCCTGCGCGTGAACCTGCTTTTTCATGCTGACATGAAATTCTTTTTTTTCGAAAAAAGGCGCCTCGATTAGTCTAAGTACTATAATTTCATTCCCAACCATCTAGAATGTAAGCCTGAATTTCCGATTCTCCTCAGAACCTCGCAAGGACCTCATTCAATGTAATTCTGTAGCAGAATAGGTATCTATTAGTAATTTTGAATTGAACTTCAAACTGCGACGTTAATGGAGATTCATTGTAAGATGTAAATTGTCGCCTCCATTCGCCTTCAAAATGTTTTGCCAGATAATTCAAGTTGGAAATTGTGTTACAAAACCGATAAATACGAATCGTCTTCAAATACGGTTTTCTTCGGTGCTGTTGTTGTGTGGGAGGTTATTGTGATATAATTTTGAGATTAGAAAGTTTTACGAAGTTCGTTATTCTATATTGATAAGGAACGTTGTTTATTCTCTTATAAAGTTTTCAAAGAGTATTATACTGTTTTATCTACCACCAGTTGTGCGTATTCGCGTCCCTCGTGTATTTGATTACGATGCTCAAACACACGAGCGGCATGTTTTCGACGGTTGCAGTTACCTAGTCTGTCATCGGCGCGTGTCGCTCATGTATATGCACACTTAGTTTTCATAGTATTCTGCGTTTAATCCATACTATTCCATACTAATATTATAAATTCGAAAGTAACTCTGTCTGTATGTTACCTTTTCACGCCTAAACCACTGAACGGATTTCGATAAAATTTGGCAGAGAGATAGATTGCATCCCGGGAAAGGACATAGGATAGTTTTTATCGACATACTTTGCGGGCGAAGCCGCGGGCGGAAGCTAGTAACTAATAATACCTACAGATACTGGTCTGAAGCCCCGTTCACCCGCCGATGATCAAGTACGATAGATTACTGTATAATGTTCAGATCACATGGCAGTTTCATACTTCGTTTGTTTTGAATCGTATGAACAGTGGGAAGTTGTAGTGTGATCAAAATTTTTTACGTATCTACCGTTTTTTTACCGTAAAATCTGATTAACGCCGTGTGAGCTTTGGCCTCATAATTAAAGAAATGGATTACGTCAATATGTATAGCATAAGCATAATCAGCCTATAATATTCCCACTGCTGGGACACCGGCCTACTCTCTGTGAGAGGGAGTGGGCCATAATCTACAACGCGGGCGCAGTGCGTGTTGGTGGATAGGTATCGCGTCTACGAATTTTTGGTTCTACGACAAGCCGGTTTCCTCACGATGTTTTCCTTCACCGTTTTGAGAGCTGTGGTGATGAAATAATTTACACAAAGTAAAGTGCCTCCTTGCGTTCGAACCCATGACCTACAACTCGTAGGCCACCAGTGATCTCTATATCGCTCACCTAGTAATATATCGGCAGATGTGACAAAAAATGTGAAATTGAGTTTTTACCGTATAAGTGTTCAAAAGTGCATAATTAAAAAAAGTGGTAAAACGGCACAACGCTATACTAGTAATCAAACCCATAAAATAGTAAAAAAACGTAATATAAACCCATAAATCAATTTTTAACATTTTATATAAAATCTTTGATCCTCGTTTCTGTAAAATGTGAAAAACGTAGATGTGCCAATATATTACTAGGTGAGCGATATGTATAGACGTATTCGAATTTCAAATAACTACATATTTCTAATTCACGATATCACTCTGCTCCACGAAACAAAAGTCAATAGAGCAAAAACGTCAAAATAAATTCTCTGTTACACGAAAAATCAAACAAAGTTTCGAATGTATCACAGACATATTTGCACAGGATATTTAAACAGGAAGGAGATAACAAACGCCTACGTCACGTCTACCGGATGCGCTCGAAATACGGCTAAGGACGTAGCGAGTGCAGAGCTGAAATTCAAATATAGATAATGCATGGAAAACACTGCAATGCCTGTATCATGCAAGCAGTGCTGTCCTTGCAGGTAAAAGATGAACCGAACCCTTTCTGTAGGGAATAACCAAGGTACAGAGCTATCAAGCTACCCCAATCTGTCAAATTTCTTTGATAGATTTTCAACTTTATTGCAAAGGAATAAGGTTCATGAATATGAACCCCAATTGCTACCCCAATCTGTCAAATTTTTCAAAATTGAATAATTGGGAAAAACTTGACAGATTGGGGTAGCTTGATGTGCTGGCCTCTGTACCTACGAGTATCATCTTGTGCTATACATAATTTACTCAAAGTTAAGCGCCTGGCTGAGTTCAAATCTATGACCTACAAACTTGTAAGTCGCGGCCGTTACTACTGCTATACTAAAATTTAATAATGATACGATTTGGTTTCCATTTTGAAACCAAGCAGAAGCAATAAACCGAAAAGATACATTGAGCAAACCGCATCGTTACGAAATTTTGTTGAAATAAAGTCCAGCCAAAGCTAAAGTCGTTAAAGACCAAAAAGGTCCCAGAAAATCTCTAGGGTAAATGAAGTCTATCTACTTTGAATACTAATTATTTTATTAGTGTAACACTAATAGCAATAGGTATTCTATCTCCAGTAGTGCTATTCTGTAAAAATCTCACAATGATAACTCAGGTGAAGTGAGCTTAAAGTAAGCTGTCATTAGTGTCAATCCCTAGGCATCAGATGGAATGACAGCTCACTTCACCTAACTTCTCACGGTGAGATTCTAACAGAATCGACCGGCTGGTTCCTGATGTAATTTCCTGAACACACATAAATCCGCGTCTCCAAACTACAAGCTTTCGATGCATCCATACCATCTGCTTACACCTCATACAATCCCTTATTTATACCACCTTGCATAGTCTACATCACTAATTGCATCACATCCCACCCGACATTCAATCTTAACCCGAAGCACTAAAGTTCATTATAATAAAAATGTCTCGCAACTTACGTCAGTCTCGTGTTCAGTAGCTGTTTTGCAGTAAGTCGCCTTTTACGATATGATAAAATTAAATAAGCATTTTATGCAAGATTAGCTTGTGTTAAGCTGAAAGTTATTGCTGAAGCTAGAAAAAGTAGGAGGAAATGTATTTATGTAAATGTTTATGTTTGCCGTAACTTTGTTGTGCTAGTTTGCTGGTAAGAGTAGTTTTGCGTATTTAGAGGCAAATCAGGTTCTTTTATGAGTTTGAAAAAGCAGGTAAGCAGTTTTACGTCCAGCGCACATAAAGCAGTTTCGTTATCAACCTTGATGACTGTTGCTCATCTTTTCACCACGTTAAGAACTATATTTTCGGTGGGTGAACGACCGTGGTGAAGATATGGATGAGATTCGCTCAGACCAGGGAGACATGGCACAAAAAGGATGAGGTCTGAGCAAGAAAAGGTGGAATAAGGTTAACAATGTTGGTGATGATGAATAAGATAAGAGCTATTTTCGTATAAATCATGCTAAACTGACTAAATATCCGTATATGTACCGTTGGAGTAGACGTGTTCTTGAGTGGAGACCGCGAATCGGTAAACGTAAGGTGGGAGGCCCTCAGGCTAGGTGGAGCGACGATCTTTGCAGATGAGAGATGAGAGTTCCGAAAATCGAGTTGAATGGCGTGCAATAGGAGAGGCCTATGTCCAGCAGTGGACTGCTATAGGCTGATAATGATGATGGACTAAATATTGCTGACGGAGAGTTTGCTGTGACAGTTTTTCTTTGAAGCTAAAATTTTAAAAGTGATTGTGGGCGGGGTTTTGGGGGCTGCCTTTTGTAACTTTTGATGTTCAAAAAGTGCTTATTATCACCCTTATTTGAATAAACGTTTTTGACTTTGAATTAATTTATTAAAAGCGCTGTGAGTCATAGGAGAGAGTGGCAGGAAAAATCTAGTCATTTTTATTCTGCATACGAATAATTTAGAAGAAAAATAAGTTTGGGAAAAAAATGGATATTTCAGTACCAGTAATTTTTTTTTTTTTTTATAAAATATGGCGTGATGCCAAGTGAATTCTTTAATTATTTCTACCATTTATGCTTTTTATTGTTTAGTTTTCAACTCTAATGCCTCTTAAAAGTATAGTTTATGTACGATTGCGGGTTGAATATTGATCGTTGAAGAACATCACACCTTGTTCTACATTGTGGGTTCCGCACATAGTCCGGCAAGTGGACCATTGTGCGTCGCCGTCGATGGTTATTCCAACCAGCCCACCTCCCTCCAGAAGTCACGAACATCATATCTTTATTCTGGCTCTTTTGATACATGAACTCCTAGTACAAAAGACAGAGCAACACTGATGTTTGTGTCTCATGGAATATATACGAAGTATATACAGAGTATAATTACTTATTCGTAGGGAGTTTTTGTCATATTTTTTTATTTTATTTTTTCTATCCTATATTTTAAGTTGGATCAAACTGCACACGGTGTACAAATTTGATTAAAATCGGTTAAGTACTTTAGGAGTTCATTGCGGACAAACATCGTGACACGCAATTTATATATATTAAGATATATACGGAGGTCAATAAATGGCAGTGTACAAAAAAAAAATATAAATAAATAAAGTGGTCGAAGTGGCGGTGCTTTACAGCAGTGGACATCTTACGACTATGACGTGTTACTAATTATGTTGTTTCTATTTCTGATTTCCATATGCTTATATGGAAATCAGAACATATATATAATGTGTAGATAATTATATGAGTACTTATAACTTTAGTCTATACAAATCATTATCATAATTATTGGATCTCGGTAACTGTATCCAACAGTAAAGTTATCATTATTATAATCATGATTATCACACTCTAACGTAAGACACAGAGTTACAAGGGAACTAGTAATCAATATGAGTATTCGTAATAGAGAAAGATCAAAGCCAAACGTTACTCAAAGGCTTAATAAACTAGAGATATAAAAAGGGCGGGCGTTTTGGGGGACTGTCTTTTGTAATTTTGACGTTCGAAAAGTGCTGATTCTCAGCCTAGTTTGAATAAATGACTTGATTTTTAAATGACTTTTGATTTTGATTTATAAGTATTCATGAATTTACTTCATTATTTTCTTTGTGTATGTCGGTAAATAATAATACATAATATATCAATCATGTAATACTGGTATTTTCAGCTGCATCCTGTTAGACTGGAAGCCAACCCTAACATAGTTAGGAAAAGGCTAGGCAGATTATGATAATTATCAATCATGTAATAATGTAAGCCTTATTATCTTATCTTATTTATTAATTTCTGTGTATCAACTTACATTTATAGGTACCTGAATAGTTATGTACTCACTGAATAAGACTATCGTGTTATCTAAGGGCGTTAGTCCACCGTGACGCGTCACCGAGAAACGAGATTATTGAAACTAAATTTGAAGCCCCGGTGACGGCGACCGTGTGTCGAACGCAACCGGTTTGTTATGATAGACAAAATGAAACCGGGCAAACGGCGACTACGACGGCAGTGTGTGGACAAGATCAAACGTATTTTATATTGTCGTATTGTCACGATCTCGGGCCAAGTAAGCTACTAGCGGTTGCGCTGAACCGATGATGATATCGCTCGGGTGACGGAGGTGTGGTGGACACGCGGCCATAGTAAATGTGATGTATCACTACTTCGGTGCTGTCATCTTGTTCTCGGTGACGTCCTCTTGACGGTTGCGGTGGACAAACGCACTTAGAGTTTGGTTTTTTAATTTATACTTTACGCACATAAATGATCTGAACCGTGGTGGCAGTTTGTACCAGATAATCAAACAGAAAGCATGGCATGGTCTTGATAGCTTTCTGTTTGATTTAGCAAATTTCCAACTCTAAATCTATGTTTTTGATACCTAAATGTTTTTGAGCTTAAATTATTTTAAACACGAAAAATAAAGGGACAACAATGAACAAAGCTCTGGACGGCTTACTTACGGTTTTTTTTATCCCATTGTTGGTTCCCTCAAAAATAACAAAAACAAACAATACGTTTGTACGTAAACATTGATTCGGCGACTCTACCATTCACGATTTCGGTCAAGACAGAATCGTTCAACTTTTCTTTAATAATAAAAGCTTGGGGAACTTGGAACTTAAGGAGGTAGGGAATCACCCCTTAATAGTGCTGTAGGACAACTAATGTACAAGTTATAAACGTCTGTTATGTATGATCTAAACTCTATGGCTACATGGTACAATTAATATCATGTCCTACGTGTCCTGTCAGCTGCACGTTACAGGAACTGATGGACGCTAGTGATGACGCCAAATCTAAGCCGAGTCCATTTAGATTGCCATTGACACGCTAAGTAGAAGAAGAAGATTATATCCTGCCTCCTAGAGCTAAGCTAAAATGTTCACCTATAGGCCGACCGTTTAACTGAGACGTTGCCTGAGGTAGCTGCGCAGTGCGGGAGGGGTGATAGTTGTCACAAGTTGACGAATCACTGAGCTCTCGCATCACGTCACCACACTCCCTCCCGCACCGCGCTGCTACCTCAGGCAACGTCTCAGTTAAACGGTCGGCCTAGGCGGAACAATGGGGTTAAAAAAAAAACTTCTAGCTAACGATCGAAATACCCTCCAAATAAAAATTCTCATCTCGTAATGCACAATTCCCAAATTTTCAGCAGCTGTCGAATCGGTCGTTGCAAAACTCATCGAGCACGAATTTTTGAACTCTGGAAAAACAGGCTCGAAAAACCTACTGCCCTGATGATTTCAACTAGATTGGTACGATGTGCACTAGACCTTTTGTGCCAGGGGACAAAAGGACAATGAGTTGAAGCTGTCCATTGTCCAATCAACAGAAATTGGGTTTACTCGTATGTTTTAAGGAACTTATTGGGCCAACTTATGTTTTACATACGGTTTTATCCCATGGGGTAGGCAAAACCATTTACTATTTATTTTTAAGGAGAGTTATGTGTGTTCTAGAACTACTTGGAATAAATGATAAGCAAGCAATCCGAATGGGCTTTATTAGCTGACTGTTCTTTCCTCAAACGATCATTTCAGATATCAATCGACATGGTCTTCTTATGATTTGACCAAGATTATGTCTGGAGTTTAGAAGAGACTGTGACTTCTGAGTTTGTTTCGAAGTTTCTTTTCAGAGTAGTCAGATGGGAAACGTCGACCTCATCTAGTTTAGAAAAATTAATTGATGTGTTTGTACAAACCTACTTACAGTAATAAAATGATTTATCATTGTACCTAGGTACCTAATCCGGTTTAACAAAAATACTTTTACTCAAATATTCAATAAGTTTTTGTGACTAATTTTTGTGTCCAACAGCGTTACATATAAAAAATATTTTTGTATTTCACTCTTTCAAAGCATCCAACATAGGTAGGTATAAAATCAAAAAACCCAGCTGGTATATAGGCATTTCTACGTAAGTACTCGAGTTTGATTTAAAAAATAAGAAATCCTACAAAATATAGACATATTATGTTTGAGGAAAAAGTCTGGGACTGGTAACTAGGATTATACATTTTTTCGTACGTGAAGTACATAAAACACACATGTGGTCCTTATGTACGGCTACGGCACATGCTCATCGGCTCTCAAAGGTCAGGACTTTATTTACGAACGTGCAGAATATAACACATTTTTGTTACGAGTAGGTTCCCATTTTTTCTCGAAAAAAATGGGACGATCTGTTTTGGGTGAAATGAAAAAGCATAGCTATTAAGGCGATACCAAAATAAATTGGGGGTTTTTTCTTAACCATTTATTTCACTACTAAAGCATGTATGGATTTAATTTTTTATAGGTTTTTTGACTATTTGATAGCTTTTTTGTTTTTTGCTCCAACAGCATCCTAAAGACATTGGTTGATAAGGTGGACAGTCCCTTTATTAGGCACTGGGTGCAGAGGCACGTGCCGACATGTGTTGGGCCACGTAGCTATTAGTTGTTGTTGTTATTAATTCTGTATATTTTTATGTGTGATCCGCAATAAAGGAAATTAGTATTATTAATAAACTCTACTGAAGGAAAACACTATATAAAAACAAAATTTCCTTGATAGAATTTAATTCCGAATTTTTATATTTTTTCTGTAATTCTAAAATAATAATTAATTTCATTGCAAAATTGCATTCAAAATGTGCATGATGGGTAATTGAAAACTCTGACTGAAAATATTTTCAATACATAGCTTATTATTTTTAAACAATTTTTATTTAGTGTATTGAGTGGAGGTGATTGACTCTATCACTTTCTTATGCCCGCCCAGTTCGCCTGCGGCCTTTGTCAGTAATATAGATTTTTACATATTACCTTAAAGAAAAATGTCAAGCGCTTGGTCACGGCGCTTGTAACATCGTCAAAATATCGGTAGTTACCCCAATTCAACAATATCATTCCATAAGTGGCAATTTAAGTGTAAGAAAAAAACCAGCCAAGTGCGAGTTGGACTCGCACACGAAGGGTTCCGTACCATAACATAAAAAACGCCGAAAAAACACGTTTCTTATATGGATACCCCCTTTGGTCTCCATACAAGAAACGTGTTTTTTCGGCGTTTTTTTTTTATTTTAAACTTTATTTTATTTTTATACTATTACAACAGTAACACTATTTTTCTAAAATGTTCTTTAGTAACTTTTTAGACCTTTGTTTCCTGCATATACGTATTAAGTTTCATTAAAGTCGGTTCATTCATTTCGAAAAACAAGCGCTTGGAAGTTTGAATGAAATGCCGTACGGCGTAAACGCTCTTAACAGATTTTGCAATTAAACGAAGTATAATTTGACTATCCTTGTTTTCCATTATGAACTCCGCGGATGGAAATTGGTTTGTTCTGTGGCGGAAATATCATTAATTAAATCACAAGGTTCGACGGGGTCATAAAGGAACAACTGATGAATATTAGGCTTGAGGTAGGTAGGTAGGTAATGATTACCATGCTCAAATTAGATACGCTTACTCCAGCGGCGTAATACAACAGTACAGTTCAACAACATTCACTGCGTTATTTATGTTGTTGAACAGACAAATTTTTCGAACATGTGAAGCAATGCGTTAGCAATATAATTCAGATATGTGTATTTGGGTGCCGGTTTTTGAATTGAGAATTTGAAGATGACAGCTTGTCAAACCCTACTTCAGCATTACTCCTTAGTCACTTCTAGAACGCTGTCAAAGTATGAATGGTAGGTCTATAACTATAAGCACTATAAGCAGTGTTTATAATCTCAGATAATTTGCATTCCATCGCCACTTATTCAGTTATCTACTTTAGTTATATATATATATTATATATATATATATTATATATATTTATATATATATATATTATATATATATATTATATATATATAAATATATTCTAAGTTGATTTTTGAGTGACCATTTGTAACAAAAAGGTTTTAATAAGTTTTGGTTGCAATAGAATTTGAACTTTGTTAAGTATGACATTCTGTTTGTTGTTCCATGACTTGAAAATTATCTCAAATTCTTAAAATCGGTCTTATTGGCTGTAACACTATTTTTCGAAAATGTTCTTAACTAACTTTTTAGACCATTGTATCCGGCTAATGCGAACGTATTTAATTAAAATCGGTTCGTTCATTTCGAAAAACAAGGGTTTGAAAGTTTGTATGAACTGCCGTACGGCGTAAAAGCTCTTCTAATAAAGTATCTACCGGATTACTTAACAATTCTAGTGCATAATCTCCATCATCTGCCTAGCCTTTTCCCAACCATGGTGGGGTCGGCTTCCAGTCTAACCAGATGCAACTGAATACCAGTATTTAAAATTTAAATACGGGGTTTTTAAATTTTAAATAGAGCGTCTGATTATCTGAAGTCCACAACCCAGCAATTTAAACAAATATCAACTTTATTTTAATAGGGACTAAGTTGATTTCAGAGTGACTAACACTATTGAAAAAGTTATAAAATGTTTGAAGTAGCGTAAACTAAACTTTATTGTGTAGGAATTGAAGTTATTTTTCCATAAACTTATATTTGTTTATATTTTTGGCAAATAAATTGCAAATGCACATAAACTCACGCTTTCTTCCCATGAGCATAAGCAGAAACTACAGGACGCCACCTGCTACCTCGTGAAAAACTGGTAGTCAGACTATTGTAATAAGTATACTAAAGTAGTATGTATTTAACAGTCTGCTACATAAAAAACTATGTATTATTTTATATAGATCATTCCATTCTAAACCATAACAGTTTACCGTACACCTATTTAACGGTTTACTCTAAACACCGAATCGATTAAATTCTGCAAACAGGCATTGTAAAAGTCAATCGACTAAACCGCATGGTTCCGCAGTAAATATAAATTTTTAAATCCATTATGTATCTCGCTCGAAGCCCGCCAATAAAGTCGTAGGAATCAACCGTTATGTAATTTATATTACGCTACCTAGCTAGATTTATATGGTGTGCATAATAAAGAGTATTCTATCTTCTATCTATCTAGAGTATTTATTTGTCTATTTTTTTTTTACTCCTGATTAACTTATATATATCTATAGTATGTCGCGACCATTTTGCTCGATTCGGCCCATTTGCTGCGGCATTTCCGCGTGAACTCGCGCGGAATCCGCGCGTGTGATTAAAGGGCATCGCAGTAGTCGAAAGGCTAATTCATAATTTATTTTACGGCTAATTGCCTAACATACTAACACAACAATATTCATTGCGTTATTTAGATAAGTTGTCGAAAAGACGATTTTTTCAAACTTAAAAAGCAATGGATTTTTTATACAAAATCCTTTGGATTCTAATAGGAAGTGTGTTATAAAATTAGGGTGCTAAACAGCATCTTTACCTTGTCTATCAATCATCATCATTCTAGTCCTTTTTAAAGTATGTTGAAGCTATTTTCCTATCACATACTGCCCTATTTGGTTCTAAGCTTCACGTCAGGTCAAATCGAACAAAAAATCTCAAAGCGTTCCACGTTTGTCGTTGATTTATTTTTGTCACGATTTTTCAATCGCCGTTCCTCATGTTCAATATTGTCTGATCCGCGCAGCTCTTCAACAAAGCCAACAATATCAGCATAGATAAAAAAGTTAAAAAATTACAAAGCTTCGAAATCTCTTTGATAACTTTCAAAATTCCTCTTACCGCCAGCCTCGAGTAGACTCTGTTATATAACATGACGTGTCCCGGAACGTTCGGATGTATGGAGCTCCTACGATAAAGGGAAATTGTTCAATACAATTTTATGCTTCAGTTTTTCGGGTACCGTCGGTCCACTTACTTGAATGTTTTTGTTTAATAAATCACTCGATTACCGTCCTTTTCTTTCAGACGTCGAATAAACGTCACCTGCCGACTTTGTATGGCTTTTAAAGTGCTCTTGTTTTTTTTTTGTTTTTGGTAGCTGTAGTGCACTTAACTTTTTTGGACTAAACCTGCCTGCCTACCTGCTCTAAGCTTTTCAAATATTTTCAGAGCTTTTTGAATAACGTTTATTATATATACAGCATAGTCAGCCTATAATGATCCCACGGTGAAAGGGAGGGGGCTGTAATCGTTGATCGATTTCAAATGTCTTCGTATTTTTGGTTACCTTTAGGGTCGCGGGCGCACAGATTGGGGACTCTGTCCGCCCACCAAGTGACCCCAGGGAAGACGGTGGCACAGTGTTCACGTGCTGCCGTGCATAGCGAGGCTCAGGGGAGACCCGTTTACAGTCTTCCCAGGAATGTGCCTTACAGGCGTTGCAATGGGTGGATTTAGTGAGGTAAAAATCCCACACTACCCGACCTCTCTCTCTCTCCTCGGAGGTCGGGTGCCTTTTGAAGAAAAAAAAAATGTCATGCCAGTTTTCTCTCGATTTATTACATAATTTATGTCTAGGTATATTAACATCAAAAATCAAGGGGTAAGAAAAAGAAAAGCCTTTATACGCAAATATGGATACATAGAGTAGGTACACACAGTCATGTAAAAATTTGTAAGAGGTAGTATATACCTAGTTGTCTGTCTAATCTTGGAAATCCTCATAGATGTCCACCACCCTGGGGTCGGGGAGGGGTCTGTCAGACTCTTACTGACTAAAACCACACGGTGTTCTTCTGCTATCTATAGCCGGGGTGATGGAGTGCTTGCGCATTTAGTCACGCTCCCCCGACCAGGTGTTGGCCCGCATGAATCCATGCGGACCCCTTCACCCTCAGCAGCCGCATACGGCTGCCATTCCTCGTTCGTGCCGTTCATTCGTTCTAATATATCTAACTAGCCTGTATTGTCGCACTGCAGGGCAAAAGCCTTCCTCTCCCTTTTCCACACAATCCTGTCTTTTGCTGGTGCCATTCATTCCTTCGGTAGGAGTCAAGCTCGTCCCGCCATCTTAGTCTCGGCCTGCCGCTATGGCATCGTTCATTTAGTGGGACCCAATCGGTGTTTCCCTTAGCCCATTTGTCATCTGCCATGCGGCAGACATGTCCGGCACAGTCCCACTTAAGCTTAGCGGCTTTCTGGGTACCGTCCGTGTTACCCAGTATGTTGTACCAAATAATATTTAAATCTCTATATGAAAACCCTCTAATATCTACAGGAGCGCCGTTCTCTTTGAATTTCGTCACCAGGCAAGACCGCCACCTTACATTTATGTTTACAAAAAAACATAATCTAATGCCGTTTAATATCCTCAAGCGGTGTCGAGATCTCTTTAAGATTGTAAAAGATTGTAAAGACATTATCTTTATCTTTACCTTTGAATATTTTCTTTAAAGAAAGGTATTAATGCTCATTTTCAGGGTTAAAACCGAATCGCGGTTAATTTGGATAAAAACGGATTTTTGGATTCTTGGGGTTTGGTGATTTTTCTTTTTATTTATTTGAACTTTTCGCACAAAAAGGTACAAAGGCGGACTTAATGCCTTATTAACTGTCGCAGTTGAGATAAAAATTCAAGAAAAATTTTATGTGGAGTCTGATACTTTGTTAATATAGCATAATTAGCCTATTACTAATATTCCTTCTGCTGGGACACAGGCCTCAGCTCATCATGAGGGAGTGGGCTGTAATCTACCACGCGAGCCCAGTGCGGGTTGGTAGATGTCACATGTCTTAATTTTTTTGGTTCTAGTACATACCGGTTTCCTAACATTGTTTTCCTTCTCCGTTTTGAGAGCTGAAATGATTTACACAAAAAGCGCCTGATTGTTTTCGAACCCACCCAAAAGTCAGTAAGTCAGTAAGTCAGTAAGTCAGTAAGTCAGTAAGTCAGTAAGTCAGTAAGTCAGTAAGTCAGTAAGTCAGTAAGTCAGTATGTCAGTAAGTCAGTAAGTCAGGGCCATTATACAGTAGTAACGGCCCCGACTTACGAGTCACTTCATCGCTTTGAACAATGATGTCCCAGTGGGCCATCACTGTTCAAAGTATATTATAATGTCTTTGCTAAATTAAATAGAAACCAACCGCGTGCAATTCAAAAGCAGAAAGATTTATGAAAATCTTTAGAAAGTTAAGTAGGTAATACCTTACCTTACCTTACGAGTATGTCGCTAGACCTTTCATTCGTTCTCTGTTTTACCTAGGTTTCATGTCTGAAACTATTTAATTGGTTTTAAAATTCTTTCATTGTTTGAAAGCATCCAGGTGGAAATGATTTGAGATTGGAATACTTGATAGGAATAACAACTGACAATCTAGATTCTAGACAATACATTTGAAATATTCCACTTAGAGCACCGATTTCAAACGCACTTGAGCGAGGGCAGATAGATCGAATTCTCTTTAAAATGTACCTCATAAAAATTACAGACAAAAATGTAGAAATTTTACAAAGGGCCGTCTTATCGATAAAAGCTATCTTTTAAAGACAACCTTTGGAAGAAGGTGAGACCATACTACAGGTAGTCTGTGCGTGTGTGTGTGTGTGTGTGTGTAGTGACTAACGGTACCAAAAAAAAATCGTTGAGTGCTGTCCGGTAGAACAGTATTGACAAAATCAAACTAAATAAAAGATTTTCGTAAAACGAGACCCTGTTAAGTCGAGGCAAAGCACACCCGTACCTTTTTCCCAAATATAACAGCGTATTCTTCCGTATTTAAGTATTTTAACGCACCTAATTTAAAGGTGTAGCGGTATCTACAACGCTACATGCGACTAACGCGTCATACTGACGTCACGCAAAATCCTGCATCTCGCAAGCACAGTTTACCGTGCAACTAGCATAGATACAACGGCCCGAAATGAATCATCGGACAGTTGCTCGCCAGACACAACACCTGGCTGGTCAGAGGATCCTCCCTTTTCTATAGAGGATGAGTGAACTTTACACCCTGTTCCTCATACCTCTATAAAGGTATAACTCCGAACGAAAAGGGTTAATAATAAGTAAAAGTCTTCATTCAGGTTATTACAGGCAGTACTAAAGCATCAAACACGTAGGTGCGAGTGCGATCTCATTCCGATCGCGAAGGGAGGCTAAAATATGCTAAACGTGTCGATCTTACTGTAAGGCTACGTTCAGATTACAAATAATAAGTTAAGGAATGTAAAATCGATCTAAAATAAATTAATGCATAACAAAAATATATGTGATTCCATATACTAATAATAAAGTTGAAGAGTTTGTTTGTTTGAACGTGCTAATATCTGTATTTTGCAGCTGAACTCATGAGAAATGTTATAGGCTATTTAATATCATGCTAGGACCCTTTGGAGCCAAGAAAAAGATTCTGTTAATTACTCTAAGCGAAAACGAAGTAGGTATTCGTAATAGTGCGGGCAGGCGACGCGATCGGACGGGATGGAACACGTGGTCAGAGGAACACGAAATTTCAAACATGGACGGAGTCGCGGGCGGAAGTAAATATTATATAACCATGATAAATGGTCTGGTACTGACCATATCGTAGTCCACTATCTACATGTGAAAAACACAGCTCTGCTGCTGTGGGAAAATAACAGGAAAATAAACTATGATATTTCTTGCGAATTATAAAGGTGAAGACGTCTACAGTTTTAGTTGGCAAAAACTAAAATACTATAGATATTCAGTTGCATCCGATAAGACAGGAAGCCAACTCCTTAATAGTTGAGAAATGGCTAGGCTGATGATTACGTAAGCGCAAGTAGTTCAACTTGCTCACGAAATATACATAGATATTTATTTCGTAGGCAAGTCGACCTTCTGCTAAATATTATAGTCGTAGATAAATAGGCCTCTGATCGCACCCCAACATTGATAATAATAATAATTTCCCAGCACGTAAATTCAGTAGCGTTAACTTTGATATCGTTGAGGGCGTTTGTGACGTAATAATAATTGGTAGTGATGTTACCGACAAGATCAATCGATACTTTTAGTTTAAATCGAATTTCACTGAAGAAGCGATGTTATAGCTAACATGAGTTTGTGATTTAGGTATGCCTAGTAAAACTCTTAAATGAAGTGGCTAGGCTGATGATAATGACTTTACGGACACAACCACTATGATCATTAAAAACAATAATTATTTTGTTTAAGTTGACCAGTCCATAACCACATCTGCTTAATAAGGGTCTTCCAAGGAATAGTGAAAAGAGAAATTTCCAAATTGGTGCTGTGACTGTGGCGGTATCTATGTCGCTGGTTAAATTAGCCGTTCAGTTAACTGCCTGGCCTTTAGAAGCAGAGCTCGCTTCGCTTCGCTCTCCGGCTTATTACATACACGTATTACAGTTCTAACCTAACCTAACCCATTTGGTCAGGGTGCACTGGCTGAGTTACTGCGACCAATTCGGCTCGCGCGTGATTGGTTACAGACTTCCAACTTAAACTGTAATAATAATAATAATAATAATAATAATATCGTTTATTTATAAAAATGGTGCAGTTTACAGTAACATATACCGTATTAAAAATTATAGTGGACACAGTCACTCATTTGCCTGAACTAGGTAGAACCTGTGTTTCAGGCTAGAAAAATGCTAACAATTTTAAAATATAAAAATAAAAACTGATAAGACTAATTAAAAACTAATATTAACTTAAAAGACTAACATGTTTTATTTACAGACAACGAGTAAATCCTCTGTCTCACTGTATGATATGCTAAGTAAAAATTGCAGAATACTCTTTTTACAGTCGTAATTATTTAATTTATAGATACATAATTTCCTATTTAATTTATTGTACAGAAATGGGCCTAAAAAAGTATAGAATCTGTTTACAAAGACATATTTAGAGGGTGCATTTGACTCACATACAATATCATTCCGTCTCTTATTAGTACTTTCAATGTTATAGGAGAGCATGGTGTGCTGTTTTAATATTAAGTGCGTTATGAAAAGCTGGCGAACAGTCAGCACGTTACAGGATTTGTATAGCAGATCTGTAGGATAGAGAAAGGGATGGAAGTTTGCTACTTTTAAAATTGCTCTCTGTGCTCTTTCAAGAGGCAGTAAGTAAGTTTTTGGTGCTCCACCCCATGAAGTGATACAGTACTGTATTACAGATTGACCCAGGGCCAAGTAAACTTTTGACACTAGTTTTTTATCTGCAATTGCTCGCAATTTTTTAAAAACAAAAATCAACTTGCGCACTCTTGTAACCAAACTGTCAATATGTGGTCTAAATGAGAGCGACTCGTCTATTAGAACCCCGAGATATTTTATGTTACATGTTTTGAGGATAAAAGGACACTTACATATGCTGACTGAGCGGAGTCCGCAATGATGGGCGTACAGATGAGAGTTAGTAATATTAAAATGCGGTTTGCGGATGGAGAAGTGAATATATTTTGTCTTGTCGGCATTTAATGTTAGTAAGTTGCTTTGAAGCCAGTTACACACACTATTAAAACCTATTTGAGCATATTCATACAATTCGCTATTTGTTTTAGCGGTGAATATTAACGCCGTGTCATCAGCATACGATATAATTTTGCCTTGTTTAATATTTAAACTACACAAATCGTTAATATAAATCAGGAAAAGGGTGGGGCCCAAAATACTTCCCTGGGGAACACCAAAACCTGTGTTTTTTTGTTCGTCGCTACTAATATTGTCAATTTTAACACATTGATAACGATCGTCTAAGTAGTCAGCAAAAAGTTTCAGCGGCGATCCCCTTATTCCTATGGCCTCTAATTTATACAAAAGCGTCGAAACAGAGACTGTATCAAAAGCCTTCGCCAGATCAAGGAAGATCCCCAGGGTCTGGTTTCCTTTACCAAGTTCTTCTGAGACATAATCTGTTAGACTGTGCATTGCATCGGCTGTGGATAATTTGGCTCTAAAACCAAATTGCGCAGATGATAAGAATTCATTTTTCTCTAGATAGTTAACTAGTCTACTGTTTATAATTTTTTCTAGTATTTTAGATATTGAGGGGAGTAGTGATATTGGTCGATAATTGTTAACTAGGTCTTTGTTTCCGGATTTAAAGATAGGGATTACAATCGCTTTTTTTAGACATTTAGGGAAAATGCCTTCAGATAAACACATACGAAAAATATGTGTTAAGGGAGGTACAAGGATATGCTTAAAGAGTTTAAGCGTCTTATTGCTAATGTTATCCCATCCAACAGCACAGTCATCTTTTAGTCCACAGATTATACGGGTAATTTCGTCCTCGTCAGTGTCTAGCAAGGCAAAAGATTTTAGGGTACGTCTATTTTCACGCTTTTGGGAAGAAAGTTGAACACAGTCAGGTTTTGGAATCTGCTCAGCAAGAGTTTTCCCAACATTTACGAAAAAATTATTCACTTCGTTGGCTGACAGGATAGGTGAAGGATTAGAAAGCAGTAAACTTGAACTTGATTCGCGCTGTTTTGACATATAGGTGACGTTTTTGATATGTTTCCAAAGTTGCTTGCTATTGTTTCCCGCTCTATTTAATTCATTTTTATCGTAATTTCTCTTTAAATCCTTTAGGAGTTTGTTACAAAAATTCCTGTATCTGGTATAGGTGATTTTAGTGACTAGATTATCTGGGTCCCTCCTATATCTTTGATGAAGTTTATCTCTCTGTCTTATGCACCGAATTAGGCCAGGAGTAATCCAAGGTTTGATATTATAATTTTTCTTGTTTACTGTAACAACGGTCGTGTTGTGTAATATAGCTGATTGAACATGTTTTATTAAGTACAATAAAGCAAAATTTGCATCAGGTGTATTGAAAACTGGGCTAAAATCAATGTTGCGTAAATCATATTCAAGTTTGTTAGTGTTTAGTTGCGTTTTGGTCTGTGGGCGATTTTGCTTAGGCAGCGTTAGGTTGAGGGTCAGTAAAACTGCGTGGTGGTCGGTAATTGTAGAGTTAGTAACAAGCGTAATAAACGAAAATCTGGATTTGACTATCATATGATCGAGGCAGGAACCGCTTTGATGAGTAGGCAGTGTATGTGCGGACAGAAAACCATGGAAAGAGCAGATATTAAGATAGTCTTGGATTCCTGCATTGCAGTTATCAGAGTTAATGTTTATATTTATATCTCCTGTTAAAATAACATTCTTAAAAGTGCCTACTGCTTGAAAAATTTGGTTTAAGGAAGCATGAAATGCATCCAAGTTTCTAGCAGATGGGGATCTATATATAGCAATTATTGCTACGGTTGTACCAATTTTGATAATCAAGCAATTACTCTTACAGTCGTGTAGATTAGGTTCCTCGACTGTGACCATTAAAGAATCTTTTGAATAGACAACCACACCATCATTTTGATTGTTATTGATTCTGGTAAAAGATACGTTGTACCCTGGTATTACTGGTAGGTTATCCTGGCTATTAGATAACCAGCACTCGGTTAGTATTAATAAATCACAATTAAAGTTAAGTCTATGTAGAAAAATGTTAAAGCTATCCATGTTCTTATAAATACTACGAATGTTTTGGGTTAATATGGTTAGTGACTTTTGATACACGGAAAGATATTGTCTGCAGTCCTCAACCTTACATGACTTTGAAACAGTTTGAAAACTATTATCTATGTCCGTAATTAAGGTACTATCCATAGTACTTATATTTATAATAAAAATTAAAATAAAAAGTAAAGTCTTAAATAAAAACAAGTAAGTGGCGCTCTTAGGCGCCTTCATAATCGATTGAGTTAATGTACCTGTTTTCGGCAGACTTTTTAGCTGGACAATCTAGATCTCCCGTTTTGTGGCTCGCTGGTTTTTTGAAGCGCAGACATGTTGCACATTTTGGCGCTTCTGCTTTCCTTGTGCAGTCTTGAATGGTGTGCCCTTCTTCACCGCAATGACCACACGTAGGGGTAGTGGATTTGCAGAACTTGGCTGCGTGGCCGTACTGCTGGCACTTGTAACATCTGGTCACCAGAGTGAAGTCGCGTACTGGACATGATGTCCAATTAATAAATAGTCGTTCCTGGGTGATCAGGGCCTTTCGAATGATGGCTGGAACTTCTAATATATAATTGCAGTTTTCAGTATCTTTTCTCCCAGATTTGTGGCTTAGTTTTAATGAGGTCATAAAAGTATCTCGGGACATAGTTGGCAGTTTGTCGGCTAAATTCTGTTCATATAGACATTTAAATACCTCAATTTCCGTCATAGATGCGGGCACTCCAATTATTACAATGCGAGGTTTGCGCTTTCGGGGTTCGTCGACGGTAAGCTCTGACGAAGCAGTTTGGACTGTTTGCTTGAGCTTGTCCAGGTCATCTTTAGTCTCCGTGCTGATTATGAGACCTCCTTTTCCAATTTTCCGTACGCCTCGTACTTTCAGCTTCATTTCACCTGGGCATATGATGCTTTGGACCATGTTCCTGGTTTCGTCACTGGTCTTTGAGTTGTCACATGGGAAAATTGCCACGGAGCTAAGTTTGTTCGGACGAACAAAATTGCTGGATCCCTTTTTCACCATATCGGCAAAAGATGTATCACTCCTCCCAGCTCCTTGCTTCGTACAGGACTCCTGAATGGTGCGGTTCATCTCTGTAAGACAGTCCGCTAGGTCTCGAGCTTCAGTCATGGTATTAAGGGCGGTATGTGTTTGTATGGCACTTGATTTCAGCGACTGGTATCGCACGGCCAATTGAGAAACTCCGTGTCCAACTTTTCGGCAAAGATTGCTGATTCTTAACTTCTGGTCCGAATTAAGTTTTCCTTCATTAGCAGTAGCACAGACCTCATTCAAGGACTGTTCAATGGACCCCAGCCAGTTCTGGATTTCTGGAGTGGGGATAGGTTTAGCTGGATCAACAGCCACTTCTTGGTTCTGCTTGGGTTGTTGAGGTGATCTTGGTGCAGGTGTCGATGGGGGGCTGCGCGGGGTCAACCCGCTCCGAGGAAAGGGGCTGTCGTCCATACTTTAGATTATAAAAATTGTGTATTATTATAATCTAGTCAGCTCATCCTTAACATCACTTGATTTATAAAACACGTTAGTACACTATAAAACTGGGTCAGTATTTATGCAAGTGTTAATTTATTTATTTTATAATGCATTGATGTGCACGTCTGTATGCGTTGACCGATCGAATCCAATTGAATATCATTCAGGCCGTTAGTTGAACGGCCGCCGTTTAGTTAAAAGGCTAGGCGGTTAACTGAACGGCTTATTTAACCAGTTGGCTGCGACATCTACATCGCCAAATGCAAACTACGGAACACACTGACGTCATGTTAAACTCCTGCATCGCGCAAGCAGAGTTTTCCGACCGACTAGCATGTATACAACGTCCCGACATCAATCCTCGGACAGTAGCCCACCAGACACAATACCTGTCTGGTCGGAGGATCCTCCCTTTTCTATGGAGGGTGAACGAACTGTTCCTCTTACCTCTGTATGACCATCAACTGTCATTCCAATTTTCTTTTGGCTATTTCATTTGTCGTCAGCTATTAAGACCGCACTCGCTGCCTATACTCTTGGACCTTAGTTACATTATACAAAACCTTCATTTGCACACCATTCTCTGCCAGAAACCGAATCAACCAAACTCCAAAGTAATCAAATATTAATTAATACATATTGACCCCAAAATCAGACACCCGGAAACATGATTACCATTTCCATGACTATATTATAAGGGTTGGCAAAAAATATTGACAGTCGTCCCGATTACGTGTCGTGTTGGAAAAAAGGGGGAGGTAAAACAAAATTATGCTAAACGACTCGATCCCTTCCATGTTATATGGAAATAACAATTTCGCAGCACATAAATTTGGTTGTTCCGGATGATATCTGTCACAATTTATATGTCTTCTTCTTGGATTTGTTGGAGGTAGTTTTTTTAAAGTACAAAGCCATTATTTTTTTTATTCGAAGGTCATGCATTATGTACCAGTGGCTGTATGATTTTGCAATGTCGAAACCGTTAAAGCCATCAGTTTTATTTCCCAGATGGCTCAACAGTTTTTTTTGTTTGTTACAAACACCTATCTAATTTAGCAAAAAAAACCCTGAGTAACATAAATAGATCTAGAATGTTGTTCGTTTCAACCCAGTATCCTAAATAACTACACCAAACCACTTTCATTTCAGAGCTCACTCATAAATTATTCTGATTTATTAAATACGGCCCCGAGTAATTAGTCTCTCATTCGATTAATCGAATACCAAAACAGAATTCGATTAGCTCCGTCCCTCCCTCTAGTAGTACGTTTGTAATAATTACGTACGAACATGCGTAGGTATTACCACCGATTTGTATTCAACAACCGTACCCATAACAACGTTTTCACATGCTCATATTGCTCATTCCTATCTTGTAACGTGTCGTACCCAACTATATTTTATAGACATCGATATCGATTTGGGCTTTTAGGCAAATGGTAGAGGAATATGTATTGGGAGTCAGAACGTTCATAGTATTCAAGGTGTCTATATACTTAAAGTGACATTTAGGCACCTAATTATCCGAATATGGCAAGGCCAAAAGAGGGTCATAATTTTAACAGGCTATGTATGTATGTTCATCTGTTCCGTCATTACTCGTAAAGTCATATTTCGTTAAACAAGGTATTGTAAAATGAGTCCTAACCCAAAAACGTTTTTTTTTGTTAGCCTATTTTGTGTCCCACTGCTGGGCACAGGCCTCCCCTTTTTCTGCCAAACCTCCCTGTCTTGTGCGATTTGTAGAGCCAACATGGCCAGAGCTCGCACATAACCCAAAATATTTGAAATAAAAATTACGTTAAAAACTAAAACCCAGCTGCGATAAAAATGCCAACTACAACATAAGGGCTTAAGAGGCATGCGCTGAGGTAGCCTGTGAAATTCAAATTTACTTACGTTTTGCATGTTTCAACATACAACCTCATACTGATCTGCAAATTGCATAAAAACGTAAGTAAATTTGAATTTCTAAGGCTACCTTAGCGCATCCCCTTTAAGAATTCATATAAAACTGGCATAGCATGAAATGAAAGGCCATGTTTTGATTATAGTTATATTGCCGTATCTAGTCGAACACTACCACATCATAATAACCCCGTTGCTAGGGTTGACAAAAAGCAAACACCTCACAAACCATAACTACTTTAACGCCTCTTAATATATTAGAAAATTTATTCAAACGGACACCGTTATTATTCATACAAAGCTTATCTTTCCCTCGCAGTGTCCTGAGGAAGTCAGTTTTGCATAAACATGAAGCCAAGTCGGGCCAAGTTTTAGCCTAGTTACATACGTGCAAAGTAGGTTTGTGGCTAAAACGCAATAAAATGGTGGTAAAGGCCCGTGATTTGTAGCGACATAACGGTATGAGATTAAATTAACAGCGGACTCGCTAGTGTGCGTCGGGTTTTATATTGTTACTGGACTTATAAAAAAAGATGGACTCCGCGCCACACAAATCGAAAGTGAAGCACGTATGTGTGCGTGTTTGACGATTGACGCTGTCGTGTCACGTAATGGCGGCCGGTCGGCATACTATGATGTAAATGTCAGCGTGAGGCGTGTTTGTACAAACGATACTTACTGTGCTTCACTTTCGATATGCGTGGCGCGGAGACCATCTTCTTATATAAGTCTATTTCAGGACAGTTATGTTGTGACTGAATGCGAAAAGCGGCTTACGGCGATTATGTCGTGGTTACCTGTTCATATATTTGGGATTGGATTGTGTACAAGAAGTATATTGGACATTATCCTTTTTCTATAACTACTAATCATAAAGCTGATGAGTTTTTTTTTTGTTTATTTGAACTCGTTAATCTTTGGAACTACCAGTCGTATTTTGAAAATTAGTTTATCACTTGATAGTCAAATTCTTGAGGAAGGTTATTTAACATCACGCAAAGATCCTTAGGAACCGGGCAAAAATAAAAAAGTCAGAAAGAAAACAAGGTAATAGCTCGGGCAGTCGAGGGAACAATACATTCCACGCGGACGAAGTCGCGGGCAGAAGTTAGTAGTTGAATA
This sequence comes from Gortyna flavago, assembly GCA_963669345.1. Classification (NCBI taxonomy): domain Eukaryota; kingdom Metazoa; phylum Arthropoda; class Insecta; order Lepidoptera; family Noctuidae; genus Gortyna; species Gortyna flavago. The sequence continues at coordinate 4,123,210 of OY770132.1, forward strand.
TTCGAAAAGCCAGCGACAGCCATCTTACTTCTAGGTACAATGGAATTATTTGGAAATGCCGATATCCTTAGGATAAAGCAAGCATCCTCTCGGGCTTCTGGCTGTCCCGGGACTGTTGAATATTTATTTGTATGACAATCAGAACCGACGATTTAACTTGCTTTCCTAGGTCCGGAATATAGGATATTTCGTACCTCGTATACTAAGATCGTTTATCTATTCTAGGACTGAATAAATCAGACTTTTACCTGTCGTTATCATCATTTTCAAAAAGGAGAGAGTTAGTCTTATATTTCGATTTACATTTTTATAAACTTTTCGTACTATTAGTCAGACCCCGTGGTCAAGTGGCATCGGCCGCGACTTACGAGTACGGTCGTGTACGGTCAAATTCAAATTCAAATTCATTTATTTTGTGAACATAAGTAAAAAATGGTGGTAAACAATATATAAAAATTCAGAACTAACTATGTTCCGCCGCAGGCATACAAAATGTTTCTCAAATCAAAAATCAATAATTAACAATACAATGTGATTCACAAAATATTAAATTACACAAAATGTCCGCTATGTCCATATTAAAAAAAGAAGAAAAAATAAACATGCATAAAATTTCAGAATTATGTCAATGCAAGACTACTAGACTGGTGTCACTGGTAAAATCAATATTAAATTAAGTATAAAACTACAAAAAACTCATACAAATACAATGTCAGCAATATTACAGTTGTCAAAATTAAAATTAAAAATATAGTACAAAATCGTAGGTTCGAACCCAGACAGGCGCTTTACTTTATATAAATAATCTCATCACCACTGCTCTCAAAACGGTGAAGGAAAACATCGTGATGAAACCGACGTCCTAGAACAAAAAATTCGAAGACATGTGACATTCTACCAACACGCATTGGGCCCACGTGGATTGCAGTCCACTCCCTCTCAAAAAGTGAGGAGGCCTGTGTCCCAGCAGTGGGAACATTATAGGCTGATTATTCTATGTTTTACCTAGAAATAAATTAATCGAATTCACATAATTTCTCGTGATACAGGTAAATTGTGTGTCAGCCCTGATACTGATTTTGATACTGATTGAGTCGGTACGTGATTGAATTTCAATTCGTCGATGTTGCTACATGACAACATGTCATGTTGGATACGACAGCCTTCAGCTAGACGAACCTATTAATCTATGTCTCAGACCAAATAAAAAATCAAGATAGAGGGCTGTCAACAGTAAAGTGAAGCTGGTTTTGTAAACATGTGTGCACTTAGTGAGGTGTAGTTTGATTGTAAATGTACGCGTGTGAGCGTGATATGCACAGAGCGGAGGTGTAGTTTTGGCTGTACTTCACTGTATCATTCTCAGCGCTCTGTATTGGTGTTTTATTTGGTCTTGGGTCTATGTTTTTTTTTTTTATTATTGTTATAAATACTTCCCAAAATCTTTGAAAAAGTAAGGACAACAGATTATATTGCATAGATAATATTATTATTGTAAGCCTTTTATTCTGAATTGCTTCATTTGTTGTATGTTGTTAAAGTATGTCTCTTAATTCAGCATGCCTTTTGGCAAAGGGCTCTTCTGTTTCCATTGAAATTGCTCGTCATAGAATCACGAGTCACTCTCCTCCACCGGGGTAATTACGTAATTGTACTTTCATATTGACAGTTCAACAACATTCAGAAGTTCACAAGCAGGCAAATTTTTCGAACATGGATTAGCCATAGAATTTGTTGACAGGCCTACGCTGTCCTCCCATAGCTATTGTAACTTGAAAACATTGTAAAAACCAACTATTTTTAAAAGAGTAACCGTGGAGTTTCTTGCCGGTTCTTCTCCATAGGAAACGACCAATTGGAACCGTGCACCTAGCTTCTGACGTTTCATAAGTGCCCATGTAGGTTTATGTGAAATAAAATATTTTGATTTTGATTTTTGATTTCGACTTATAAAAAAAGATGGACTCCGCGCCACACATATCGAAAGTGAAGCACCGTAGGTACCGATCTATGTATGCGTGATTGTCGATTGACGCTGTCGTGTCACGTAATAGCGGCCGGTCGGCATACTATGATGTAAATGTGAGCGTTAGGCGTGTTTGTACAAGCGGTCCCGGCATACTTACTGTGCTTCACTTTCGATATGCGTGGCGCGGAGTCCATCTTTTTTTATAAGTCTATGGGATTAGCATTTAAAATATTTTGCTAATCCATAATGATTCAGATTCTGATTGATAGTGTGTTAAGAAATTTATTTCGGTTTCATATCTTCTTTGTTGGTTGATCAGCAAAACTGGATATAGACTGGGAATGAGAGCAAAACAGGAAAAATGGAGTAACTTAAGACCCGATTGTTATCGTAGAAATAGTAAACGGAAAATGCGAAAGCATATAATAGACATTACGGATAAAAATAATGGGCATCTGAAGTCAGTGTTTTTTGTAATATAACTTTTAGTATCTTCGCATTGAAGGACGGAAATGATTTAGTAGAACTTTCGAATTATAAATGTTTAGTATATAACATCTCATCACGCCTGTGGATACTTCTAAGTACACGCAGATTTTTCGCCAGTATGTTGAAAAAAATGATTTCTTTCAATTTCGTGTAACCGCGTACTTAAACGCGGAAAAGGGATATAACATTTTGGTATATGTTTTTTGGCACTTTGGTCTAGTATCATGTAAAAGGAATATACGATTCAATTAATTTTTTTCTGTACAAAAAAATTGCAAAGTTATATAAAACTTTTTGGACATCACGGCGTAACGCTTAAGAGTTATTCAATAGAATTTTACTTTAAAACATACAGAATGATCACATCAAAGTATTAATCACAGTATTTTGAGATTTAATTCATTTATTTTGTTAAAAAAGGAGTAATTCGTTTTAGCACATACGTCGTTTTATTCCGAGCACACACACATTAAAGCCATCACTCTTCTTTTGTGTTTCAAAAGTAATTGCATCACTTTCGCTCGCTTAGTAGGTTCTCGAGATAGAGCCTTAAGTCCACTGTTATGGGAATCAAATCCATTGCCATTGACCGGGCGTAAATCCACGCTCAGGGTTGCTACTGACCAATTCTTGATAATAAAACTCAATTATACTTTTCCTGACCTGGAAATCGAACTCAGGACCTCATGCTCAGCAATAGCGACGACTTAACCAATAAGGCAATCATGTTCAGTATAATTGAGCATATTATTATTCTTTTAACCCGACCTGGACCGTCAGACCTTCCAAATTGCTCACTGCCCCCCCAAGACCTAACCTCAAATAAATTCTACTGACAAAAAAACATGTGCTTTAACAACTTACAGAGCTGAATAACTTCCCATTCCATTCCGTCATACTAATCAAACAGCGACCGGAACAGATGGCTATAAACGCTGGCTCATATATTATTCAGTGGTCGTTTCAACCGCTTTATAAACAGTTTCAGACAGCAGTGACGGGAACCTTAAGTGTTTTATGGGAGGTTAGTAACTCTTTTACGAGTGATTGGGATCGTAAGACGATTTTAAAAGGTATTGGTCAGATTTGCATATTGTCCTTTGTAATTTCATGTTTAAGTATTTCCAAAGAATTAGATTCTGAATTTTAAGAGTTCAGGAATTGGGTTTAGAGCGTAAGTTTAAGAAACATAGTAAGTCTAAAAAACTGTCCCGTTTGTAATTAACAAATTCACCTAATATCCAAGTCATCATCATCTGCCTAGCTTTCTCCCAACTATGTTGGGGTCGGCTTCCAGTCTAACCGGATGCAGCTGAATATTAGTATTTTACATGGAGCGAGTGCCTATCTGACCTCCACAACCCAGTGACTGAGTAATACGATACCGTTCCTTGGTAAGACTGCTTTTTAAACTTTCGGGCTTCTAACGACCCACGAATGTCAAAGATCCACGAATGACAGCCGGGGCCAGGGGCACGGAGGGGTCTTTGTATGTGAAGATGGACACCCATCCATGGAGCAACCACGGCAAGCGTAGCTTAACAAGCCCCTCACACTTATTATACAAGTGACATTTATTTATTTTGTACCCGACTACACAACAATAATCGAAGCTATTCAATACCAAAAAAATATAGGTCACACGTGGTATCCGACAAGGCTGATAATAGGATTATGTTTCGACATAAACCTTCCCGTAAATACCAAAGTCGTAAATATCTCCTGAAGCTTAAAAAACGCTTGAAGAAATAACACAATCGGAACACGTCATAAATATGTGTCCTTTTCGATTTACGTACAATGTTGAATAAAAATTTGGTAGGTACCTATTTATTGTGATATATTTTCGTTGGATCCCGCTTTTGAATCCCATTTTTTAGGTATTAACGATGGATCCCATTTCCTATTTTCGTTGAAACCATGTTAAAACAAAATGTGTACTTTTCAGTACAAAAGTGATTTTATAGACCTTTATCAAATACTAGCAGTGCCCTGCGGTGTCACCCACGTTAATGTGAGGAAAAAACTTACTCGAATATATTCCATTACTATAAGATTATTACTTAGTACATTAATATATTACATATCACAAATATATTCTTATAATAACAAAAAAAAAATTATTTATTATTTTATTAAGAAAATAGAAACAATATCTCTGAAATCACTGAGCCTAAAATTATAGAAGAATCAGGTAAGTAGATACGTGAAGAAAACTATTGGTATGTTTTATTTTGAGTTAATAAGTCTGCGGGTGACGTTTGACTTGAAGATTATATCCCTGCTAGCACTTTTAATCACTTTCGGCATAATGATGGCAATTATTTACAGAAAACACGGAACACAACACACTCTCTTGACACCTGAAAAGCGCCTATTTTTTTATTATTTCGGCCGTGCGCAGACTTATTTTGCGCGCACTCTATTTATGTTTCGCATCAACCCCAGCGTGGTTAAACCAGACTCGATTAATCAAATGAATACCAAGATTCGCACTAGCTCCTGTAGCCTCATGTTCATGGTGCTACAGCGACCATTGCATATCAAGGAGTGGACCGGGGCGCTGTAATGGTAGGGAAAGACATGTTATCTTTCCTACTTACTTATTTATTAACTCAAGTTTTTAATATTTACCGACTTAATAATTATATCTATTTATCTTTAACTATCTTTTTTATTTTATTTTTTTATTGTTACTAACACTGTATGAGTCTCATAGTAACTCACAATAAAGAATGTAATAATAATATATCTATATTATTAAAAAAAAAACCAGTTGCGTAGCAATTTTTTCCCTTTTCAAAGGTAGGTACTTGAAACAACGAAAAAAGTTCATTTCGATACGTGTACAATATTACTTTTCTCGTAAAAACAAACATTTACAGCATTCACCCCTAAAGTACACTAATAAAAACCACCTGCACTCCGAGCAATTCAGCCATGTAAACACATACCTACCCTCAAACAAATTTATTTAAAAAACTTGAGTTTCTTTTTTGGAAAACGTCCGGGGAGAACGGAGGTTCATATCGGACTCCTACCGAGGGAAACTCCACTGGGGTGTGGGGTTTCAAGGTAGTCTACCATGTGTCGGGGGCTCGGGAGATACTTGTACATTCACCGCAACCCCTACTGGTAACAACACGTTATGCACGGCGGGCCCCATCACCAATTGCGGCCGATCCCATGACCGCACGTCCTCCCATAAAAGCGCGCAGGAACACTGCGTGCCACTTCCTTAGGCCTGGCTGTTCCGACGACACAGCCCCAACTTCGCCACCTGTAAGCTCCTCGTTATGGTAGCCGGAGATCATTAAACGCCCTTCGATATTCTTAGAACTGTTTTCTTTGTAAATAAGCAACATTGTACGCTACTTTAGTTTGGCGCTTATAAATGAACTCTCTAGCGTGGTATATACGTAATAATCGGATCTATAAGGTAAAATATCAATTAAATTACCTGCTAACGGCTTTTATATACAACCAAAAACATGTACACCATAATCAAACCGTGAAATTATTCAGAACCGTGTAAGAACGCACACACAAAAAATCCAGACACACACACATTTTGGCACATGCCGCACACAAACATAGGTATCTCGCCACAACAAGGAACATTTAGTAACAACAGAGATAACCACAGAGCAACATAACCAGTCCTCCAACTAGTTCATGCCTGTCTAACTTTTCGATAAGTTAGATACCGCCATTCAGACCTTTTTAACTTGAACAGTCGAATCCCAGCGGACGATACCTCGATTATTAAATGTATAAACGGTTTTGTAGGCTGCCATGAAAACTTAGGTATTATCAGTTTTTTTTTAACGGGCTGTTCCCCATTTTTCTACGAAAACGAAAAAAATAAAGATTTTATGTTGCCTGTCTGTCGGTCTGTCAGAGTGTCAGGATGTAATGGCTTCGTAAGCGAACTGTATCCGCGTTGCTGAATTTTGGGCCAAACAAATATAAAAAAAAATATTCGTTCGTGTTATTTTTGCCATTGACACGCTGAAAAGAAGTGTCAAGACTCTTTTTTCGGGGTTGAGGTCTCATTTCAAAAATATCGAAGACCAAAAAATATAGCCTCATGATGGTGCAGAAATTCAAGCTTCTAGTTTATATTCCATGGTATTCAGATGTCAGTAATATGAGTGTCCGTACCCCAACAGAACTATATAATGCTGCGGCAGAAGCCCTTTGTACACCGGTCATATGGTTGTAGAACGCTAGTCAGCTGATTACCATTAAATAATGGCTCCTTAATCGAGTCCTGTTACTTTTCCTTTTTTAAATTTACGGGGGGTAATTTTTTTATTTTATTTAATTTAATTTGACGAAAACGAAAATGAAAAACATAGTCCTATATATAAACATAGTCATCAGTCATTATCATAGTCATAATGACTGATGACTTAATATACACACATCAAAAGTGTCTAGGGATCAAGCACTTTTATGCGGATTTCTTGAGATTGAGATGTGGCTTTGTAATAAATTTATGATTTTATAAATTTATATGGATCCTTTTTGGTGCATTTCATAATTTGAATCAGGAACTGTGAATCAAATTCGAGTAAAAGATGAAAATCAGCTGTCAATATTTTCCCTATAAAAACATACAACGCATTGAAGACATTATTAGTGCTACTGTTTCCCTACTACTGATTAAAACCAACGTTATTATGGAGCGGCGACGTCATTTAAGCAGGGAAGAAATGCTCAGAGCCGTGGGAATGATAGAAACTGGTTCCCGGCAACGTACTGTGGCTTTAGCTCTGAATACAAGTCAGAGTGTTATCAGTCGACTTTGGACACGTTACCGAAGCACTGGTACCGTGGCTGAGCGCCATGGAGGACGGTATCGCTGCACCACACGGAGACAAGACCGATACATTCAAATCTTAACTCGAAGAGCTCCAACAATAACCGCCATGATGTTAGCCGTGAGGCTTCATCACTCTTCAGGGAACTTAATTAGCGACCAAACAGTCAGAAACCGCTTGCATGAAGTGAACCTTCATTCCCGAAGACCGCTACGGGTACCACCTATAGCAATGCACAATCGTAGGATTCGATATCAATGGGCTCTTGAACACAGAAATTGGGCAGAAGAACAATGGCGTTTCGTGTGCTTTTCTGATGAGTCTCGTTTTGGTATGAGACCGGATACAAGACGTATACGACACTGGAGAACCCCTGGACGCCAACAGCGATTAAAATCCTGCCAGGAAGTCCATCCTTATAGTGGTGGAACCATCATGGTATGGGCGGGTATTTGGATCGGCGGAAGAACTGAGTTGATTTGGATCAGAGGCAACCTCAACGCTCAAATTTATGCTGAGACGATTGTATCAGACGTCATCGTTCCTCTACAAGTGCAAATCGGTCCCTTATTTCAGTTAATGCATGATAATGCACGACCGCACACCGCAAGAGTTGTAAGACATACTCTCGCCGCAGCTAACATCAATGTCCTGCCCTGGCCTGCTCAGTCGCCAGACTTGAACCCGATTGAGCATGCATGGGATATGCTACAGAGAAGAGCTCTGCCGAATATGGAGGGTATCCAGTCGCAAGAAGACCTTTTTTTGTTGTTGCAACGAACATGGGCGGCCATTCCACAGCGTGATTTGGATGAACTCATTTTGAGTATGCCAAACCGATGTTCTTGTGTTGTTAGTGTTCGCGGTAGAAACACGGATTATTAATTGTTTAAGTTACCCAATAAAATTTTAAAGAAAACTGTTATTTCAGTCTTTTTTTCGAACTTTTGTGTTAGTGGTTCAAATGTCAAAAATCCCTTTATTAGGAAAATGGCAAATTTCTTTATTAATGCAAAGGTGACTTGGTTTATCGTTACTGTGACAAACGAAAACACTTTATTTGATGAATCCTTAAAGAAAATTTTAATTAATATCAATCAGGAGAAAAGTTTTTGCAAAAATATATGTTGATCCCTAGACACTTTTGATGTGTGTAGATAAGCGAACGATGTAGAAAAGTACAAAATAGACGATTAATTAAACCATTAAAAGAAATTATTTTGTATTTTAAAGACGCAACGGAAGGCCGGAAAGACGGCACTCAATTACAAATAAAAATTAAAAAAAAAACAAATCGTTTTTCTATGAAGCGTCTTTTCATTGCGTCATTAAAAATTCGTTTTTTCGCCGAAGAAAATGCTGGAAAGGCTGGTCACAGATGGCTAGGATAAAAAGGACAGAAAAATAATTAATGCGCTTGGTCGAGCGAAAAGGGTGCAACTAGCTTAAGGGCCAGGGAAGGTAAAAGGCTGTTCCGTTGCAGAAAATTGGACCGGAAAACCTTTTCTCTAGTATATAGGTACCTAGTTCGTTAGACGTTGTACCCAGTTCATCTGGTAGAAATTCTACGTAGCAATTTATTACTATCAAAAATCACGAAGGAAGATGTTCTAAGGTCGACCCTTTTTTTTTTTTTTTTTTTTTTAGGATGGGAAATCATCAAATGACCCCTCCCGCTCTGGGTGGAGCGGAAGGGAGTGTCAGACTCTTACTGACTAAAACCCATCCGTGTTCCTTCCTTAGCCCTTTATGTTCCGGGGCAGCGGTAACCCTTTCGGACAATCCCGCTGCCCCGGCAGGCTTCGGCCCTGACGGGCCCCTCCTTCGATGCTGACATCTCTTTGAGGCGCGCGTGGAACACATACGCGCCGTCCGGCACGGGCCTGGTCCTGATCGGACGGCGAGCTACCCATTACTCGCCGTCCGCAGGCCCGCGCCTACGGTGGCCGGGAGTCGTCACGCGGCTCCCGACGCCCGGAGCGTCTACCGCGGCGGCTGGGACGGGCGGCCCTCTCAGCTCTCTCCCTCGCCCATCCCGCCACCTCAAGGTCGACCCTTAGGCCACGTTCACATCAAAAACTACCTCAGCCACATAAAACGGCTCTTTTAACAAAAGCTTCTTTGGCATGGCATCAAAAATATACAACAAAATACCTATTGACATTCTGAGCATTAAGGAACTTCCAGTATTTAAAAATAAACTACGTAACTTTTTAATTAATAAAGCGTATTACACGATCCAAGATTTCTTGAATTATTGATTGAATTGTTGGCCATGTATTAATTTGACTGTATATTGATATTTTGACATTTATAATAACTATATTTGTGTAACCATGTAAAATAATTTTTAATGTTATGCCATTACATAATTACTGTATGTATTAGACAGGAGTTATTGGAACTTCAATTTATTGTTAAGACCTGTAACTAAATGAAATATTTTGAATTTGAATCAGCCGCCGACATATTGTCCTTTGTTTTTCATACATTGTCATAAAAGGCGGTCGACTATACGAGTACGCTTGGTGTGAACGCCGCCATAAACTTTTTGATGTGAAACATCCAATGCAGCGGGTCGCCATGCCCTCGTAACTATAAGCATAGCTCCTAACTCCGCCGGTGAGAGAAGCCTCTCACTGACAGAGTTAGGAAATTAATTTTGGTAATAAATACATTATTTATCATGGAGAAAGGGGGTGAATAACGAGATGATGACTGTTGTTTTGTTAAGTACTATTTGCTGTACTCTGGACGCTCTTAACACGTACGTCTTTTTTATTTGATTACATCGTTCTCACATATAATTATAAATTCAACATTAATGATGTAACTAATATTTTTGTAAAAATATAATTTAAACGAGTGTCCATGGAGTTTCTTGCCCGTTCTTCTCCATAGGTACCTACGCTTTGGAATGGACAACTAGCTTCATATTTTCTGACTGACCGACTTCTTGACAATTCAAAAGTGCCTGTAAATGGTTTAATTGAAATAAATGCTTTGAGTTTGAGTTTGAGTTTGATGACGACTACTAGAGAAATAAGGAAGAAAAAGACAATATTGCGCCGACCCCAAAAAAATTTGGATAACGGCAAGAGAATAACGATGATTATTAAATAATGTTTTTTTTTTTAATTATTAATATATATATTTTTTTTAATTATTAATAATTATTTTTATCTTTTAAAAACATCTCAATGTTTATTTTTTGTTTTACATTTATTTCCTTTAATAAACCATTCTTTCATGCATCCATACTAATATTATAGATTCGAAAGTAACTCTGTCTGTCTGTCTGTCTGTATGTTACCTTGTCATGCCTAAACCACTGAACGGATTTCGATAAAGTTTCGCAGAGAGATATAATGCATCCCGGGGAAGGACATAGGATAGTTTTTATCGACATACCTTGCGGGCGAAGCCGCGGGCGGAAGCTAATATTTTCTATAAAAAATATTATAGTTTCAATATTTCACATCGGCCAGGCGGCCAGGCGACAACTCGATTTTTTTTCCGTGTGTCCGCTTCCGGAATGCCTTTGAGATTTTCACACAAATTTTATAATAAGTCATACACATGGTGCTTTCTTTTCGGTTCTGATTTCTTCAGATCTATCTCACGGAAAGAAGTTCTAAATTCCGGATAACAAAATTTTACAGACGCGTTCTTATTTTCATATTCTGATAGAAACTGAAACAGAAATGGTCCAGATAAGAGTGTGCGACAGCTTCAATGAACAAGTGATGATAGAATTGGTGTTTTCTATTTTTATACATATGATGTTCAATGGTGGCCCAGTGGTATTGGCCGCGACTTACGAGTTGTAGGTTCGAACCCAGACAGGCGCTTTACTTTATGTAAATTATTTCTTCACCACTGCTCTCAAAACGGTGAGGGAAAACATCGTGAGGAAACCGGCATGTCCTAGAACCAGAAATTCGAAGATATGTGACATCTACCAACCCGCACTGGGCCCGCGTGGTCGATTACGGCCCACTCCCTCTCACAGAGAGGAGGCCTGTGTCCCAGCAGTGGGAACATTATAGGCTGATTATGATTATGATGACTTTAACCTTTTGATACGTAAGTTGTTCAAAAAGAGCAAAAGATAGTATTAATATAATGGCTACAAGCGCATATGATTTCAAATGTTTGCCTACCCACTTGACGAATAGACTTGATTATGTTAATTATTATAAAATATCAGACACTAATTTCCACGAAATGTTTTATAAAGGTGAAAGGAAGTTTCCACCTGAAAAAATACATCCAGTCATATTACCGGCCTTTGGTTCATTAATTCTACCCTTATTAACAAATTCGGAGAAGCTCACTGCTCCTTCTAAATGTTTTTGTTCGGAGAGGCTTTCTATAAACGAAAATTACTTTGTGTTTCATTTATTTATGTAAGTATCTACCTTTTTTTGTTTGGTTTGTAATTCTGTTGAAGGTTCATTAGCATCTCGCAACGGTATTTTTGTTTAGACTTTGAAAGATATTTTTAAATAATCCATTGTTGCTACCTGAATACCATTTTAGTCATAATTTTCAGGCTACTTGAAACATTAAAGAAAATATGTCAGTCTGATCTGATTCCTTTGGATTTTTCTTTTGTAAAATAATGAGAATATATTGTTGGTCGAAGCTTACGAGGAAATCTTTACTAATACAGGCTTAACAGCGACTTGCTCAAAACGGTGAAGGAAAACATCGTGAGGAAACCAACATGTCATAGAATCAAAAATTCGAAGACATGAGACATCTACCAATCCGCACTGGGCCCGCGTGGTAGATTACAGCCCACTCCATCTCGAAGAGAGGAGGCCAGTGCTCCAGCTGTGGAAACATTATAGGCTGATTATGTAGCGACTTTTTGCGATCGATAACTGACGAAAAGTCGTAATAAGGACTGTCGTTGAACGAATATAAGTGTTCACTTGTCTAATCTTAGTAAACTACTGGGCAGGATGGTTACTAATCTCCGACCAGTAACCGTATAAACAAAAAAAAAAAATGGTTTCATCAAAAATAAAATAAAATTATTAAATTCTAATTCCTCAGGGTACACAAACAGTCAATATTGAACTAAAAGAGCAAAAAAAAGCACTTCAACTTGTTTAATGTTTAATATATTTCGTAGATATTATTATTCATGATTTTCGAGTTTATTACTGGCTTTATTGTATTCCGTAATGGAATAGGTAGTATATAAATAAAATGTTTCTAAACAAAAAAGATAAGTATGAGATTTACGTAAAAAATAAATAAAGAAACATCGAGAACCTCCTTGTACTGGCCGTTTGGAATATAATTTAGCTAACTCCATCAAAAGCACCAAATGTTGTTTCAATAGTGACACGTCATCCAATATAATTATATCTAAAACAAACACCTACTCATATAATATTTACATCATGTAACACCTTTAATACCTCCAAATATTGACCGCAAACGAATGTAATACCGCATTTTATTCGAAACAACGTTTAGAACAATGTACTTGGTACTAAAACAACAAGTATTTGATGGTTACCGCAGAACTTTATGCGCTAACCGAAATGGGCCGTGTGTACATTCTCAAACGATTAGTAAATAGTTATTTATGCAACTGTTGTATAATAAAGGGTATTAAAACACGAATGTGGGTTTTAACAGTATCACATGAGTTTTTTAATACCTAACAAGACTTTATCTACACCCATGATATGAATCCTCTATAAAAGGTTCTGAAACAGTTTTTTGCAATACTAAAATCGAACAAAAATGGCGGCCGCCGGGATACAACGTGAATTCGAATAACCTACTCGTAAGAATTCTTTCTATAAATTACGGTGCTGTGGAAGTCGGTACCCCTTTCCAGTCTCCTTTGGTATATTTTTTTTTAGTTTAATTGGTAAATTCTATTAGATACTTTTGTTTCTACACTCACCATAACAAGGGCAGGTTCTGCGGTTATAAACCTTTGACGAGTCTGTGGCTTCACAAACTTATGATTGATTTATATGTTAACTTGTTTTTGTTCGCCGACTTGTTAATGGAACTTTGTTGCCATTCGTTGGAATTTCAGAGGCTGAAACTAAAGTTATTGAAAAATTTCTCCGTAAAGTTTTTGGAAAAACAATTTTTGTTATTTCAACGAAGGTTTCAAGATAAAAACAAGAACATACAGGTTTATAGATTTAAGTAGATATAAGTTCATTCTGATTAATAAGCAGCCGTTTTTTATTTGCTTTCATTCGTAAGATTTATAACATATTAATAGATAGTAAACTACATTATATTTACATAATTTAAAAAGCTAACAGTCTTAAAATAATAATAATAATATGTACAAGTATATAAAAAGGAGGGGAAATAATCAAAGGGCATCAAAAATTCATCCGCTTCGATGTCAACAGGAAACGTGCCCAAAAGGTTGGCAGCATTGCCACGTTGTATGGCAATGCTGGTTCTTTGGCCAAAAAATAGGCCAGCCCGTACGTGAAGAGTCGACCAACCGCTTGGTGATGTCTCGAAATACTAATTGAGCACTCGGGCCCCATGGCCCAAGTGTCTTAACCCGAAACGGCTCAAACATATAAGTTCCAAAGAGATTGCAGTATTTGCACTGTTTGAGGTTTTCCGCACCTGCATTAGCCGCCCCAGCACAGCTCACCGTGCTTGGAAGGTGGGATGGCGCAAGGGTGTCGACACACCTTGCATCTCACACCAAAGGCATATATCTACCTTCCAAGGCATTATATCAAGGCATTATATTATACATTTATTATTATCTGTTCTCTTCTCATAGTCACGTGCCAAGAAATTGGGTTCTAAAACAGCTGACACCCCGGCGGTGACAAGAGCACGACGTGCTAAGTATCCGGCATGCGCTTTCATTTGTTGGATTTTTAAGGCCGTTTATGTATACAGTCAATGAATTGAAAACCTTTTATGCCATGATTCGTGACATCCTAGCAAAAAAAAAAACAATCTCAGAAAGCAACATCACTGCATGCTAACTAGGTGTCTCCCACTATGTATGACGATCGAATCTATGTACAATCGAATCTGGTTCTACTACCATTGTAACACGGACGACAATGGTATTCTAACGTGTCCGCACTTTGCACGTACCTTTACAGCCAAGATACTCGTAGGTTAGATTAGCCACACCAGAGCACGCGCTCGAAACCTATACCTACTCGTCAGAAACAAAAACAGTCACAGTAGTTTTTTAGGGTTCCGTACCCAAGGGGTAAAAACGAGACCCTATTACTAAGACTCCACTGTTCGTCTGTCCGTCTGTCATCAGGCTGTATCTCATGAAACTTTATAGCTACACAGTTGAAATTTTCACAGAATGTGTATTTCTATTGCCGCTATAACAACAAATACTAAAAACAGAATAAAATAAATATTTAAGGGGGGATCCCATACAACAAACGTGATTTTTTACCGTTATTTTAAATGTAGTGTTAAATATTGTATGGTGATACGGAACCCTTCGTGTGCGAGTCCAACTCGCACTTGGCCGGTTTTTTTTATCTTTCTATAATAGGTACTACTAATAATAAAGCTGAAGTGTTTGTTTATTTGTTTGTTTGAACTCGCCAATCTCTGTAACTACTAGTCGGATTTGAAAAATATTTTTACATTCGATAGCCTAATTCTTGGGGAACGCAAAATTAACATCACGCTAGAACCCTTTGGAGCCAAGTGAAAAGAATAAACTAAAAAAGAACGCAAAGCGAAAACTAAGTAGAAGCGCAGGCAGCCGATGCGATGCGATGGGGTGGGTCGAGGGAGCAAGAAACTTCACGCGGACGAAGTCGCTGGCAGTAGCTAGTAAATAATAATATTCTCTCAGACCGAATTTTGTCCATGGCAGGCAATCTCAATGGAGACTAGCCTTCGGCGCGGGAGATATTATAGTGCACAAGTATGTGCGCAGACACAGGTGCAATTACTCTTCTCTCTTGAGATGGCAATCCTATACGACCTTAGAGAGATCAGGCGCAGGACCAATGGCTTAACGTGCTTTCCAAGCCACGGGGGTATCACAACACCAACTTTCAAACTTCACTTTTTCCCGAAAATTCCTAATGGAAAAACACTTTGCTCGACCTGGAAATCGAACACAGGACCGCGTAGCAGTCGGACTTTCGACCACGAGGCGAACGATGGGATCTATTATTTATAAATGCGGACGGCATAATAGGTACCTGTATTAATAATCCACACACGTCACAATTTAATATCGTTCTACCGTACTAATTGTTAGTAACAACAACTGTTCTATGAACAACTGTCGACGTGGCGTGTAGTTTCAACTCGTTCCACTAATCACCCTAATTTGGTAGAGTACACTAGTAATTAGTGCCTCTACTGGTGACTAGGGATGTTTCTACTTTATTGAAGTGGTTATAAATACGTAGAATTAGATGTACCGCAAGTCTGGGTACTCTGTATGATTGTGGTTGGTGTGTGATGGGCAATGATAGGAAGTTAACCTAGTATTTGCACGGTGGTGTCGTAAGAGGTGACTTTATCATCATCATCATTTCAGCCGACAGAAGTCCTCTGCTGGACATGGGTTTTTCTCAAGCATCGTCACTTCGACCGGTTCTATAATTACTGTCCGTCCCACTAGTCCCATTGACCCAGTCCCATGACCCATCATGGGACTGGGTCAATTTTTACTGTCGACAAAAACTCCCGAGTATAATGTCCCAACATATACTCGGGAGTTTATGTCGACATTTAGCTTATAAAATTAGTACTTAGTTAAAACATAATTTTGTCATATTTTGGGATGCATGAAGAAGCCTCCTCGTGTAGCGCAGTTTATTCCGCCAGTTACTCAACTGAACCGAGCGCTCTGCGCAGCCTGGACAGTCACACCCAACACCTTATTTGACTGGCCAATTCTTCCCTTTCGGTGGTAGGGCTAACGCCTACCCGGTTACGACCAAGCTCCCACCGGACTCCAGTCTGCTGTGTTTCGTCGATGCGTGGGAGTTCCAGTGCCTTAGGCATGTTCCGGACACGCTCGTTCCATCATAGACCTCATCTATCGCTTTCCATCAGGCTTGATCAAGGTCAAGAGCGGGCCCATTCAGCAATAAAAAAAAAATTCATTAACATATATTATATTTTATCTAGTAAATTTCCAAAAAAACTGAAAATTTTATTCGTTAGTTAGTTATAAATCCCAAATAACTTTCTTGATTAATAAATAATTTCGGAACGGTTCTAACGAACTAGCTCACAAAACAATTCATCCTTTGATGGTAACAATTGCAGCAAGAAGTTATTTTATTTACTCAAAAGAAATCTGTTACAGTTTCAGAGTACCGCTTGTGCTAGTTTCCAACTTTCGTCATTATTAGCACAAGTTTCTTCAGGAACAAAAAGTGGACGTTGCTAACTAAGTACTTGTTATTAAAACTGTTTGTAATTATTCACAAGTGTTTAATTTATATGTACTTTTGTTGAATTATATTTTTGTATTATTTTCTGATTTTTAATTGGAATTTTATTGAATATTTTTTTACTGTTTGAACAAAAATATAAAATGGTAGTACCGCCCTGCGGTTTCACCCGCATGAGTCTCGATCTCGTAGAAATATCGGGATAAAAAGTATCTTATCTCCTATTCCAGTTAATGGTCTACCCATGTGCTAAATTTCATCCAAATCCGTTTAGCCGTTTTAGCAGGAAAGCGTAACAAGCAAGCATACAAAAAATCTAATATTTTCTCTTTATAATATTAGTTAAGAATTTTATGTGAACAGTTAGTAATCATTTATTCTCCAATCTTTGTCTAGCAAATAGAATGTCCAGCCGCCAGCATATCACGCTACTACAATCTGTCAAATTTATTTAAGGCATTGACTGCCAACGCGGTCACCGGTGACCGCGAACAATAGATTTTGTATTGTGTCTGTCGCCTGGCAGCCAACGTGTTAATAGATTTTCAACTTTATCACTAAAGCATTAGGTTAAATGTTGATGGCGAATTTTGGGTAGCTTGATTCTTGATGTGCTGGCGTACAATCTATAATCATAAAAGTCGGAGCCATTTTTTTTTACTCTGTCTCTGTGTTTATTTACTACACATTCATTCGACAATGTAATTCGTTGTTTATACCTTCCGTTTGCGTTTACCGTATACTTTTCAAACGACCGGACATTGCTGAAAGTTTCATTTGGTCAACAAAACTATTGGATAATGGACTAAGAGCATTACTCCTCCTAGTCCTCTTTCCCTGACTAATATGTAATGTATGTAAACTTATACAATAACAAAAGTATTAACTGTAGAATAACACAGTTATTATTCAAATTTTATAACTGCTCCAATGATGTATGAGTCTGTATTTCATGGATT
The DNA here is from genome assembly GCA_963669345.1 of Gortyna flavago. Classification (NCBI taxonomy): domain Eukaryota; kingdom Metazoa; phylum Arthropoda; class Insecta; order Lepidoptera; family Noctuidae; genus Gortyna; species Gortyna flavago. The sequence goes on from OY770132.1 coordinate 4,140,869, forward strand.
TAAATGGCCCTCCATCAGACATGCTATACAATAATTACTGTGTGGGAGTGTACTTGGTTGAATGTAATAGTTTATACCTGATTATATTCTAGGTCGTAGGTGTCATATTTTAAATTCATAGTTTAGAAAAGAAAAAATTCTAGCCTGTTCTTTACAGGGTGTTATAAAAGATGATTCAACAAAGAGCGAACCTAGACACGCGCTTTACTTTGTTTAAATTATTTCATCACCACTGCTCTCAAAACGGTGAAGGAAAACATGAATAGGAAACTGGCATGTCCTAGAACCAAAAATTCGATGATATATGACATCTACCAACCCGCACTGGGCCCGCGTGGTAGATTACAGCCCACTCCCTCTCAAAGAGAGGAGGCCTGCGATCAAGAAGTGGGAACAATATTAGCTGATTATGCTTATGCAATAAAGAGCAGGAGCATCAAACTCTAATCTTTGGAAACTTAGTATAGTGGTTGGCAATATTTCCTTATCGTGCCAAGGAAAAATCCCGTTATGGCAGCATATTCACGATAAAAAATTTATTACGTAAATCCGTGAGAAAGTTATTGCACTATAACATTTATATCGGTAGCATAATCAGCCTAGAATGTTTCCACTGCTGGGATACAGGCCTTCTCTAGGTGAGAGGGAATGGGCCGTAATCCATCACGCGGGCCCAGTGCGGGTTAGTGGATGTCACATGTCTTTGATTTTTTCTGTCTAGCACATGCCTGTTTCCTCGTGATGTTTTCCTTCACCGTTTTGGAAGCAGTATTGTTAAAATAATTTACACTAAGTAAATCGCCTGTCAAGGTTCGAACCTACGACCTACGCATAAGTCGCAGCCGTTACCACTGGGCTACTGGCTTTCAATGGGCCACCTCTGCTCTGCCTTTGCAGATGGTATAGCCAATTTGAAGGCCATTTAGTTATGTAAGCATTTTTGTGGATTAAAACCATTTAGCCGTAAAGTGTTTTGTATTTTTCTTCTTGCAATACAGAGGTCTGTTGCTAACTAGAGCTCACATAAAAATCTCCCTACACAAACAACCACAGCCATCACAAATCCCTTTACAAACGCGCACTAATTACCATAATGGAGCCAGCTTGTGCCAAACAACTTGTTACTAAAATTACGTCAACTGTTAACATAGGTAACTAAATGGTTTGTTGCTTTCCCTACGGACACTCTCACTTCGAACTGCAAGTTTACTTTAGCGTTATCGGTGTCCAATTAGCCCCAGAAGACCGAGTATGAGTGTTTGTTTGTGTGTAAATCTGTCATGCCGCTTTGAGGAATAAGGCCGACCCGCACTTTGGTTGCGATTTCGTTCGGATTTGACTCTTCCGAATACATACGAATACGTTAGATCTATCCCGACCCTCCAAATACTGTGTTACCTCGCACACTAGATGCGAGATTATAGTCGTGCGTGTACTGTACGCGCATATAGTTCCGACGTCCGGAATCAATACCACCTCGTTTGGATTTTCATGCGTTCGAACTTTAAAAATACAATTTGGATATAGAAAATATTATAAATATGTATATTATATTCAAAGGTTTATTTATTCATCCGTAGATAACCATGCTGGATAATACGATACCCCTTGGTAAGACTGGTTGTCAGACTTTCGGGCATCTGACGGGGTCGTAACCACTGTCAAAGATCCACGAATAACTGCCGGGGCCAACGGCTTTACGTGCTTTGCGTGGCACGGAGGGGTCTCGGTATGTAAAGATGGTCACCCATCCACAGACCAACCAATTGCGGTTTGGCATCACGTAAAACAGATATTAAGTAGAGTGACTTTACCGAAAAGTAGCTAGTTATAATGTAATGTAAACATTTTCCAAAATGTAAACATTTTCCAAAATGTAAACATTTTCCAAAATGTAAACATTTTCCATAATGTAAACACTTGTCTAGACAAAAGTAAATGTAGTAGGTATCTTCTTGTTTATAGCGCAGTGTGTAAACTAAAATCGTGACGTTTTTTAAGTGTAAAAAGTTTAACTTCAGTATGTGTTAGGATTAAACTTTCATACATAAATGAGAAATATGTAATAATATCTCACGTTTTTCTCATTCATTGAGTAAAAAAATATTAATGAAAATTCTGCGTAGTTGTTCCTGTTCTCTGTAGGAGTTTTAATTTACTCATTACAATGGAAACAATTTTAACAAGAAGTGACTGCCACGGCCTACGTAGGAAATTAAATAATTTTAAAAACAATTGGGATCGCCAAGCACTAAGAGAAACAGTCACGTTGTCTTGAATATGCAATTTTCTCTTCATTACTTTTTAAAAAACAAAAACAAACATGCGTACAGAACGCGTGCGCGTTCTGTACGCATATTACGACGAACCATGTTCGTCGAACGTATGATGTTTTGGAAGCATTTCCATACCACATATATTATTATGTATTATTATCAAATATAACCGACTGACTGCCTGAGTCGGGTAGACTATTGGTCTGTTTGTCTGTATGTCTGTTACCTTTTCAAGCCTGTACCGCTGAATGGGTGTAAATCAAAGTTGGCACACGAATAGACCATCACCTGGGTTAGGAAATGGGATACCTTTATTCCGGTTCATTTCCATGGAATCATTTTCAACCTACACGCGGGCGAAGTCACGGGTAAAAGTTATGACAAAATAAATACCTACTAATAAATTAATAAAAAATGTAGAGAAAATTCAATATAACGCTACAGTATTTTTATCTCACGAAGCGACGCGCGATTTACTTGTGGTAACGAAGTGTAAAAACACGCTGTAAATGTGTGCGTGAAGACGAGTAGCGTCAGCGCTTAACACACACACGTCCGACTTCGCCGTTGTCTCAGATGATCCCGGAAGCTTCCGGGATCATCTGAGACAATGAATGAACATTGACCCATTAGTAGATAGCGTCAGATTTATTTATTTTTGTACTCAGATCTCATCAATAGTTTTTAATCATACGTTCAAAATACAAGCATTCATGATCAATTAATAATCAAGTCAAATCAGTTTTAATTTTATGCGTTAACAAGTAGGATAAGTTCTCATAGCAAGATTTTCTTTTGCGATTTCTCAATAATCGTCTTTTTTTCCAATTTACAGCGTATTTGTACACTTGGTAACCACTACTTGTGGTTACCAAGTGTACAAACACGCGTTGCTTCGTGAGATAAAAATACTAAGTCAACGGAAAACAGCCATTGAGGCTTACCGTTAAACAGTAAACACATTATAAATTGACTTCCTGCGAACTTTACCGAGAGATTCACAGATAGGATTGTTTACTCAGTAAAGTCAAACATTAATTAGCAATTAAATTCAAATGAACTATATCAGTCTCTACGGTATTAATGTGCCTTTCAATGTGTTTACAAAGGTAATTAGTATTCATCTCAATTAAAATGTAACATTTTCCTATTGATAATTATTTAAATTTTGTATTTTGATGGAGAGAAATTCTTTGATTCCTTTGTGAGAAAATATCTAATTTTTTATTATAAAGTATCACAGTCGGTGGTACTTTGTTAAGGGGAAGACACTTGATTCACGTGTTCTGTATAATAGTCAGCACTTGCATTGTAGTCTAAAGTTCACTCACAGTAAACTAAACTAACTCAAAAGATTTTACCCTTTTTAGTCTTCGCACTAGATCAGTTTTGTCAAGGAGCTGGATCGCCTAGACATTCACGTGATGATGGAGTCTGTGTTCATGAGCTTCTGCATATTTTTGTATTACTGTGTTTACGACATCGATCTTGAGGTCCCGGTGGAGGTCGCTGTTTCTAATGTACCAGGGCGCGTTGATAATATCCCTAAGTACTTTGTTTTGAATCCGAACCAAACGCTACGACAGGTCCTTGTCTTGAATAAAAATTGCCCGTCAATAATGAGAAACGGGACCACGCACAGTACAATTAAAATTTAAGATTCAATTATAAAGACAATTAAGTCAAATGTTGTTCTTGAGGGCCCTCCATTTATTTTAAGTAATATTATAATTAATAATAAAGAAGAGGAAGTCTAATTTACGAATAGAATAACTTTGGTGTGCATGTATTATTTAAATTACGTGGTATCATCTCTTTTTATTCATTTTAACACGGTGACTTGGCGTGACCGAGTGCAACAGCATGACATCAATCTTTTTTTTTTTTCATTACAAAAAGTGCCTCTTTACCTGCTCTGTTTATTGAAGTTATGCGGTATTTGTCAGAGATTCATGGAACTGTGGTTTGTATAATTATTAAAAGATGAACATATTAATCAACGACGAAGTAACAGCATCAAGTCATCAAGTACAACAGCGTGACACGTGATATCATAGATTATTATAAATAAAAAACTGTACTAAATAAATTACTTTATAACATCAAGTAAACGATCTCTCTGTAAACAGTAACATATATGACATCACCGAGTGCAACAGCGTGACGACGTTATTTGTGTGACGTGACGTGCGCGTCCGCAACGCTCCACTCCGTGACTAATAAATGACATGCGGTTTCACGCTGCAGTGTTCCGTAAATATTTGTTCGTCTTCGTGTTAATGTAGAATTTACGACTTCAATTTCATGTTTTGTTTACGAGGAATGTGAAGTTCTTGGAAAATTTTGAATTCATTTCAATTATAGATTTGGCTTTATCCTGGTGTTCAAAGTTATTAGATGATAGATTAGCCATGGGCATCTGCAATAATAGCAAATAATAATAATAAATATTTAAACAAAAACAAAAATTGCTAAAATACAATACCAAATTAGATAATATAATGTAGGTACCAGCTTCTGACCGCGCCTTCGTCCGCGTGAAATTTCTTTTCCTCCGACCCACCCCATCGCATCGCATCGCCCGTCCGCGCTATTGCTTCGTTTTTGCTTAGCGTTCTTTCTGATGTTTTTTTTCTCTTTCCACGGCTACCAGTGGTCATAGCGTGATGTTAAATACCACCTTCCCCAAGAATTTAGCAAATTCAAATCCGAGTAATTCCAGAAATTAGCGCGTACACACACAAAAAAAAAACTCTTTAACTATATTATTAATATAGATTACAAAGTATGAGGCCAATACCAGAGGCATCGCTGATTTGCAGATGCGTTCATCACATTATCGCATTTAGGGTGCTGCTGGGGCTACCACGATTCTGCAGTGCTTCGACTATGTTCGCAGAAGCGCACACTGATGGGTTTCATGCTCTTATAAGGAAGCAGTGTGCGTCGCTGTTGAGTCGTGTTAGGTCCAGTAGCAACAGTATAATAAGTGTGTTTGCGGACAGGTGAGACTCTCCACTACTGCTGCGCCATTGGATACGTTTGCATACTGCGCTGTGAGCAGTGGACAGTTCCTCTCCGGTCCTAACGTATGTAACAGTTAAAGAAGCAGGCGATGTAGGTTGCCTTACTAGTTAAAGAAGCAGGCGATGTAGGTTGCTTACTTAGTTTAAATCAAAATTTAATATAGTTTAATTATAAGTAATTTGAATTGTATGAGTGTAAAACTATGGACTAGAATGATGTCTGAAATAAATAAACTATTATTATTATTATTACATCCCAGAGACAAAATATATGGAAAGTCTCAGCTGTAGGTTATAGCAAATTCTACAAACGGGAATACAGCATAAAATATTGTATGGTAGCAGTACTTCCCCGGACGAGCTCTCTCACAAAGACTGTGTAACCTTATTGAAACAAAAGTGTTAAGGCGACTTCAAAATACAACTTTGCACTTTTTTTTTTTTTTTTTTTTTTAACTATGGCATCTCGCAGTTCAACCTTTATGAGGATGGCTACTGCTTAACCGGACTTTCCTGTGGATGCCTCGAATTAAGGCCTCCAGCCAGGGCAAACAATAACTTAAAAACTAAGCGACAGCGCTAAGGGTAACCCCCTGCGGGGTTCGGACCTCGGCTCAGGGCGTCGCTGGAAGAGGACAGCAAGGGACAGGCTGGATCGGTATTATTATTGGTGTTTAGGGGCGAATTTAAAACTACAGGCTCAGCTGCGCGGGCTGGCTCGAGCAAGGGTCGGGGCGGGCACGGTGATGGTGCGGGACGTCGCGACGGGCCTCGGCGGCGAGGACGGAAGGACGGATGTCTGAGCTTGTGATTGTGTTGTCGTCTGAGAGTACTAGTGGCCTTACTGCTCTCCTGGAGGAGGGTAGTGGCGTCGTCGGGGACAGTGAGGGTATGCCTTGGTCGGCGAATCCTACTTATGCGGGAGGGAGTGTATCGGGAGGCCGCCGCAATCAGGGGATTGGGGTGCTTTATGGCAGAGTCAAAGAAGCGCTTGGAAAGGCGTTTTATGAACTGCTGGATGGTGGGGAGTCTGAGATCTAGATGCAGATTCACATTTCGGACATAGAAGGGGGCTCCCGTGACCTTTCGGAGGAAACGGTTCTGGAGGGTTTGCATTTTATGCAAAAATCGCGGCTTGGCGTGTGCGAAGACTACGCAAGCATAGGTCATGATGGGACGGATGACCGCGGTGTAGAGGCGCAATTTGCACTTGAGTGACAATTTGCTGCGGGCAGTTATCATAGAGTGGAGCCTACCGAGAGCGAAAGAGGCGCGCGAACGCGCCGTCTTTATGTGCTCGTTGAAGGTGAGGTTGTGGTCTAGGATGACACCTAAGTATTTGGCTCGCTTTCCCCAGGGGATCGGCTTGCCGTACATAGAGATCGGGCGCGGGAGGGGGGGGGTACAACTTTGCACCGTGATTATGAACATTTTATACAACAGCGTGACGGTATGGGTTCCCTGTACAAGTTCGAAATACTATTCTGCGAAAATTGTTACATCGATGTTTATGCATCGATGCCTTGATAATGCGAAGTTATGTTTTTACCACACCTTTTTTGTTCGCTGTTTCTCAATATCGAAAACCTTACATCGAACCCTTGTTTCTTCGACGTTTGTTTGTTCTATGTAACGTTACTTCGAAAATATTTAGCCAACGAGATCCTATTCCTACGGGGTTTATGCAACGATTAGAAAATTGATGAAAGAACAAGCTAGCACTAAACATGCTACTCGTATAGCAGCGCATAGGCGGGTGGAACAAACATGTCAGCGAGGCTCACAGGGTGGCCAAGTCTAAGTTCCTCGAGTGGGTGTTGTGTGGTCAGCCTAAGTCAGGATTTATACACAAAAAAATAAGCGATGGCAGAAGAGTGTTCAAGTCTCGATTAAAATGGTGCCAAAATCATCAGGACGAAATAAGAATGGACGCCTCTAGCTGTGAAACATTGAGTACGTGACAAGCATCGTCCGCAGCGCTTTACACGGTGGCTAATAAACGATGTATGGTAATAGGAGACAAATGTTGAACATCTATTTATAGTAACAGAATGATTTTGCTACCGGGAACGAATTTTCTTTTTACTTATAGATTTTAAATGTGACGCTATTTTTACCTACGGTGGAACGGAGGTGGTGTGGTGGTGTTTAGGGTGACAGTTTGTATGTTTATGTGTGTAAATAACGAATGTACCCATTTAACGTCAAAACGAAATAATGCCAAGTAATAATTGTATTGACTTTGGCCGCATTCCGAATTGGCTATAATCGCTCACAGCACTCAAATCGTCTCACATGCGTTCCGTATTGGATATTACAGTAGTATGACAGCTGAGAGCTGAGAGTGGAGTATGACAGCTGAGAGCTGTCAACAATTCGGCACACTCGTGAACGCGCTCACAGTGCTTACTCGATGTCAAAACGATATTACAGCAGTATTTCTTTGTATGAAAACCACACATTGCTTCCTTTTCTTTGTTTAGGTGGCGACTGACAGCCAGAAGCACAATTTCGAAAATGCCACGTTATTATTAAGTTATGATGCAACTCAAAACAAAACACACACTGACACATCCTCATCCTCACACACACACACACTGTCATTTCTGACAGCGCTCACGGTGATATTATTACAAGGCATGGTCGGCGTTATCGCAAGATGGCGCATGTCATGACGTCATCTATGACGATTCACGGGACATCGTTATCGCCGTCACGCTAATTCGGTACGGGTTTAAGCGCGCTCAAATCGATTACATCAATTATTTTCCCAATTCGGAACGCAAAAACGCATCCTTTATGAAGCTGTAACTTCAGACCAAATAAAAAACCAAGACAGAGCGCTGAGAACAATTCAGTGCAGCAGTGAAGCATGCCAAAACTACACCTCCGCTTTGTGCATATTTACGAATCCGGCTTCACTTTACTGTTGACAGCCCTCTGTCTTGGTTTTTTATTTGGTCTGAGGCTGTAACTCCGAAAAACTTAATAATTATTTTTGAAGATTGCAATAATAACAATACTTCCTAACTACCTGCCTTCCTAAATCAATTTATTTATATTAATGAATACTCCTTGAAAGTTATTAAGAAATATAAAAAAAACCCTAGCCACAAAACGAACCCTTAAAATTACGAAATTATGATAACAATTTGGTAAGTAGTAATTTAGTAATTTTCATACAATTTTTTAGCTCAGCGATGTGTCATGGCACGCACATTAAAATGATAAAACTACCTAACAATGTTTTTTACGAAACGTACTTTATCATAATACTAATTAATATTATTATTATATTGAACACACAGTATACACATCTGCGAAGAAATTAAATCTGAATCAAAACTTTTATGATTATAATATTATCATAAAAGTTTTAGACTTAATTAGTGAATTTATAAAGACATACAATTCTTCGTCTTTGAGCGGGAGCCTGTACATTAGGGTTTTGAAATCACCTGCCGCCTGTACGTTAATTATTACGTAATATTTTCAAAAGTTAGTTAAGCAAGTATCATAAATTACCAACACGTGATGAGCAAGGGTGAATTAAGTATTTGAAATCACCATCACGTAAGGAGGATTGACCCGGAATGGATTTTGTTTCTAAAATGTCATCAGGATGAACACACGTGGTGACTACTTGTTCCTTCCGTGTATTTATAAGAGGAGCTACCGTAGAAAAACAACTGGAATTGGATCAAAAACTAATTTAAACAATGATTCAGAACTCTGTGTTAAAAATAAAAATAAATAAAATACCCACAACTTGTTATTAACAGTTAAATAACTGCTGCGAACATTAGGACTAACGACATAACTTCGCCATTGTATCTCTAGGTACTAAGTAATCCGCAGAATAAGTTTATAACAAATACAGACTTAAGTTTCGAATCGCGAGTTTATCTCGGAGCCTATTATATTATTTTCTGTTTTGTTATTATGTCCTGATACAGTTATTCTATTTCACGAAGTCCGTTCGGCTTTGATTGTAGTAGTGACGTATCCCGACAAGCGCGCTTGTATGTGTTACACGACACAGCAGCGCTCTCGAGGTTACGCACACAAAAACAATGTGCATGTGCACGCTTGACAACATTCATAGCCAAACGGACTTCGTGACATAGAACATCTGTACCTGTATCAAGAAGCCATACTTTTAGTTTATTCTATTGTGTTCAATTTATTCTGTCGTTTAGTGTGTTATTCAGAATTAAAATGAAATGTATACTTACATGAAAGACAACTTACACAGTAATTTTATCTCAGGAACCGACACGCGTTTTGCTTGCGGTAACCAAGTGTACAAACACGCTGTGCATGTATACGTGAAGACTTAGCGTCAGCACATAACTCACACCCTCACACCCACACACACTTCCGATTTCGCTATTCTGTCGGATGGTACCGAGAGCTCTTGCGTTTACACACATTTCGTTCAGTTGGTTGGTACCACAAGTAAAGCGCGTCGCTTCGTGAGATAAAAATACTATACCTAATTAATCCATAACTAAAACTAATAAACAAACTACAATATGGCGTCGAAAATTTATTCCGGTAATGTAGAGTAAGTATATAAGAGTAAATATAGTTTGTTGGAGTTGCCAACATTTTTCATCGGACAATGATAAGAATTGAATCTAATAAATTCATATACATAATTTATTCCTAAGACATGAGATGTCAATATGTACGACATTCAAGTACTTAAACTACCACATTTGAAGTCAATAAAATAGAGAACCGAGGCTACCTCTACTAAACCCTTTAAAGCTACTATCTATTGAATAGAATATTATTCTTTTCTATATTCCTAACATCAATGCCTAATGGCACAGATAATATAATACTGTGGCTTATTTATGAAATATGAATCAATTCAGTTCATTGTTGTGGAAATGACGTTCACTATCTATTTAATTATTTGTACGAAGAATGTTTTTCGATAAAGAAATATAAATTCGATACTTTTCTTTAATATGTTATGTAAATACCTGACAGGAGATATAGGTATACTTAAGTACGTGATAATCGGTATTTCGGTAATTATTTTGGGTTATTGTAACCGAAGTATTCCTTTAATAAAAAAACAATACAAAGAGTCGTATTCGTGATCTCGTTTCCGTAACTGAGGAAAAAAAAACCAATAAAGAATTTATTCTGCAGTTTTATTTTTTTTCAATAAAAAGCTTGAAAGTCCTTTTAAAAACAGTACCGGCTGTCAAACTGAGTACCTACCCTAATATACTAAACAATAAACTTGACCGACTTCTTAATAGCTGCATTCGATTCGTTTTCAATCTCCGTAAGTATGATCATGTATCCGCACATCGGTTGCTTTTAAAGTGGTTACCTATTCGGCAGCGCAGAGCATTGAGGGCTTTGACAACCCTGTTTTCTCTCCTTCACAAACCTACTTCTCCTTCTTATCTGACTTCTCTTTGTCAATATTTATGCTCTGCACACAGCAAGAATCTTCGGTCCGAAAATAATCGTCTTCTTCGTTGTCCATCTCATCGCTCTGGTTTTATAAAGTCTTCTTTCTTTGTCCAGGCCGTTTTCCTTTGGAATGCGCTCCCTCAGAATATCAGGACGGTAACCAATCAGTTCACATTTAAAGTGAAAGCTCGAGAACACATACACAAGAAGTTGGCAGATTCGTCTCAGACTTAAGTTGTTGTAGGTTTTCTTGTTTATCTTTCATATATTTTTCTGTTTTCTATTTTGTTGTATGTATGTATATATGTATTTATTCTTATAATTTAGGTATAAATATTTAGTTGTTTTCTGTTTTTGCACCTACTGTGTATTGTCTCTGCATCACCCTAAGGTAGACTGGTAGAAAATGCCCAAGGCATTAAGTCCGCCTTTGTACAGTTTTTTTACTTGTGCATAAAGTTTTAATAAATAAATAAATAAATAATATACTTACGATCCGTTAAATTGGATCGTTACACCCGCCAAGCCAAGAACAGATAATAAAATTCACCTGTTTTAACAACTGCCATTTTAGGAGCTAGTAGCCAAGTAATAACAGCCGCACGGTTCGATCGATCAGGTTAAGCTACCCTCGCTGATGGGCCTACCACACGCACAAGCTTCACCACAGTTCTGCCAGCGCAAGCCGGTTTGTACACGGAACACCAGTACAGTTTTACCATAGATTACTAAATAGTTACTTCGTAACAGATACATCACTCCAATACAAAATCGAAAATACCTACGCTATAATAGCCTACAAAATCTTAATAATAATACCAGCTGTTTGCAGCGAGAAGAAATGTACCATAAGTACGCACATAGAGAATTGAGATTGTTTTGCCCGCTGCGCGACCCACGTGCGAGCGCGTCATCGAGCGAATGTACTAGGGTTGTAATTATGATGATATTGGTAATAAAACGAATGTTGTAGAAAAACAATTATTTTAGTTTGTTGATCAAATATGTTTCAGTTTAATAAAATTATAGATGCATTTTTTTCCTTCCCTGAATTCCGGATCATTAACACTTTACGGGACACTCAACGCCCACACACAACTCAACAATAAAACTTCTATTATGTCTCGTTCAGTGTCCTTTAATGTATTAAATTTTATTGTCGAAAATATCCGAAGACGCGTAAATAATTTTAATAAATAATTAAAAGGGATCCAGGAGCAAAGCGGAGGAAACCAATTGTTTTTAAAATTTCCAAGATGGTCCTGCCAAGCCGATCCATTAGGATGTTGTCAAAATTATTTAAAAACTAGCGGCCCGCCCCTGCTTCGCAGGGGTGCAATTTTTTTTTCGAATTTCCTGAATTTTCTTTCATACAAACCTTGTCCTGACAATAATACCGAACACAACAAAAAAAGAATTAGCGAAATCGGTTCAGCTGCTCTCGAGATTTACGCTTAGCAACACATTTAGCGATTAATTTTTATATTATAGATATATTTAAAAAAAAAAAAAAAAAACGGCATTTTGATACTCAGCGTAATAACCGTGATGTAACGTGCGAGCGAGCTCTCAGGCAGGCAGGTGTGCGACAGCCCACTGTCGGTTGTACCGACGGCGATACGCGAAGCGGTAGGCATCTGCGTGGCCTTGAGCAAGTGGCGGACGCCTGGTTTTACCAACCGCACGCACAGTGTTCCGTGTACAAACCGGCTCGCGCAGGCAGAACTGTGGTGAAGCTTGTGCGTGTGGTAGGCCCATTAGGTTGGTCCGTGGAAGGGTGACCATCTTTACCAACCCCCCCTCTCCGTGCCTCAGAAATCACGTTAAGCTGTTGGTCCCGGCTGTCATTTGTAGATCTATGACAGTCGTTACAGGTCGTAAGAAGCCAGAAAGTCTGACAAGCAGTCTTATACCAAGGGGTATCGTTTTACCCAGTAACTCGGTTGTGGAGGTCAGAAGCCTTTCTTAGCTGAATAGCAGTGTTTTACATCGAGCGACTGCCTAGTCGCTCGATGTAAAACACTGGTATTCAGCTGCATCTGGTTAGACTGGAAGCCGACCCCAACATAGTTGGGAAAAGGCTAGGCGGACGATGATGAGGCCACCAACAATCCAAGTGAAACCCTGACATTATTTTACTGCAAAAACAAACAATGAAAAAGTAGAAATAAAGATAGAAATACAGTTCTTCCCAAAAATAAACAATCTCTCCCATAGGGGACTACCGCAAATTGAATTCGATTGCGTCATCGTAACCGCTTTTGGGCACTATTTTTTAGTTGCGCTTTTGTTGCGCAGGGGTCGAAAAAAAGGATATCGGTCCTAGCGTGGGGTTGGATATTTGGAATAAAGGATATATTATATTATTATCCACAAACGAGGACATCATTACGTTAGGTGAAGTCATAAATCTGTCAGGAGTGAGTGAAAGTCCTCGTCATGACAAGATGATTTGATTACTATATCTACTGTCGCATGGGTGATTCTCACGGAATGCGTCGATATATGTGTTAAAAAATTAACCTTATAAACTTCAAGAGGTGCTTTAGACCATCGAACTGAACAACTTTCACTATGGGACCAACTCTGAATTCACGTAAAAAAAAAATAATGTTTCATACAAAAGTTCAATACCTACTTAACCAAAATGTATGGAACAGCCGTTTTATTTTTCGTGATTTTTGCGTTGGTCCCATAGTGAAAGTTGTTCAGTTCGATAGTCTAAACTTAAAGCACCGCTTTAAGTTTGTAAGATTAAATTTTTAACACTTGGTATATTGACACAAATCCTAAATAATGTTGTTTGTAATTTAATAAACTAGAGCTATTCCTTTTAGTTCAGCAACAATTTTAATAGTAAAAAAATAGACAGCTTTTTCAAGTAATTTATTGAAAAACATCAAAACTTGCAATTATGCAACTTACATTTGAGATTGTTTTATAAACAACAAGTACAAACAAAATTATGTGCAAATTCACCAACTACATTATATCGTGAGTGTGCTATCATTTTTATCACAAACTCTTGCTCATTTCTTAATGTGGGCTCTAGTGCCTAGTAATAAACAACCCTGAAGCTGTTGACAAAATTAAACCTTTACGAAAAAAGTGACATAGGTATGGCCAAGTTTACAAACATGAGTAATCCTGCAAAGCTATTCAAAACCATTGGATACACTTCCGTACCGAATCGAACATCAATCAATGTTATCGTAGGAGTCTTCTAAACGCTGTTTTCAAATCCAAAACCCGAAACTTTTGTCATATTAAATCAAATAGACACCCGCTATTCTTCCGACAGTTGTTTGCTGTAGGGGGCAAGGAAAAACAGGTTATCGATATGTGACATTTTCGACACGATAGGCTGTCGCATGGTTGTGAATAGCTATGCCGATCTTTTTACACATTAAAACAACTCACTGGTCAAATAAAATATTCACAATTATACAAATCTCAGTTATAAAAACTACCTACATAAACCAGAACATTGCTGACATTGTTCTTAAAAATATAATTGCTATTGAAATCTACGACGTTCAGTTTGAGCTCCTCATTTCTTATGAAGACATTTAAAAGCAATTTTAATATAATATAAATACAATCGTAACAGGAGACACTACTGTGGCGATCACATAAATTATTTTCAACTTTATTGAACATTTGATGTAAGTCGGTTTGTTCTGGAAGTAATCATGCACGGACATGAAGTTGTCTATGAACAGTTTGTAAGTACGTGAGCTTCAAATACTACTTATATAGTAATTAGTGGACAACTAACGATTTTTAAAATGTGAATTAGTTGTACCATTTTGAAAATTCTAACATTGTGTTCGATCAGAAATAACGTTTATATTATTAAAAAATGACACGTATTTTACATATAATTTTAGGATCATAAATTATTAAAATCAACATCAGATGATGACAATTTTAAATAAAATTTTGGGATATTTCGAAAGTATCATACAATTTATGTAAACGCTTCTGAAATTTTCAGCTCTTAATTTGTGCACTTAGTAAACGTTACAGTATAGAATTGAATGAGACACTTAAGTAGTATGATTATATTAAATGGAACTGTCAAGTTATTGGATCATAATCAACAGAATACAATCAATCAATCAAGATAATATTTGAATGGAAAGAAGACAGGCTAAAGTTCTAGGAAATGGCGGTAACTCATTAAATATAACGATATTAAAACGTCAATGGGCGTTCCTCAAGGTTTAATATTGGGTCTGTTCCTCGTTTTAGTTTACATAATATAATTATGATTTGTCCCAATTTCTTTTTTTTATAGATATTCTTACGTACACAAGATCGTGACGACGTGATTAATTATATTATCCGATTTTTAGCCTCAAGTTCAAAATGGACCTAATACTATGCTTAACAACGGACATTCAGTTGGCGGCTGACGTTGTTTTTTTAATATATTTTGAAATATTTGCTTCCAGCTAGCGGTTGATTATACTTTTGCTAAGAACACGGCCTAAATATTTTTAAAGGAAAAAAATTATAAACGGAAGTGACGCTATATCGGCGTCGGTAAATAGTGTTTCTTTTTTAATGACTGTGTTCTATCCGGGGAGCGAACAGTTCCGCAATATAAGGAGAGTAGACAAAAAATATGCCGTTTTATTTTAATAATTTTATTAAAGATCTCAAAACATGCATAGCCAAGACAAGTGGGCAAGTGGCCCTTGAATTAAAATTCCTTGGTAGAGGCTTTGTGCCGAATGCATCAACAAAATAATGTTGTGACTGTACAATGGTTGACATCAAAAGCCCTTACTCAACGCACGAAGCACTTAATCAAGAGGTCTTAATGGACGCTGGAGCCGTACAAACAAACAGCTCTTATTTACTTGAAAAATTATGTTTAACTTTTATTTTTGAGTTGGTTTGTGTTATTACATTGGTACATTACTAAATACATTATTGAATATGCCATAAATTGTAAAATCATTATAATGCTAACTAGTTGACGAAGATCCTGTAAACGGAAACCAAACTGGAGTTGCAGGTGAAGTACATAAAAGTAAAATCAGTAACAAAAATAATAATATTAATAGTAACAGAAGACGCAATATAAATAACTGAAGATAGGGTCAATAAATATGACATATGCAAGAAAATGCACAAAGTATTCGACTTTAATATGATCACAAAAACCTTACCAAGTTTCTTATTTAAATTAATTTGATAATTCTTCTTCTGTTTTTTTTTTAATTTACCTGAGCCTTAAAGCAAACCGATGGATTTCTGTGCAAACTCAATAAGCATTTAAACCCACTGTTCCACTTGTTCAACCGTAAGAAGATAATCCCACTGTCTGCTATCTGAGTATACCATCATTTCGGTATCATTGTACTTTACTTGAATGTTAAATATACAGTTATTCAAACATTTCAGCAAAATACGAATCATTGTTATGTAAATATACATTATTATATGTTCAAAAATGAGGCGTTCTTATAGACAATATGACAACACTAACAATGACATGTATGTCATGGCATGTGTGTGTATGTAGCAAAATACGAATCATTGTTATGTAAATATACATTATTATATGTTCAAAAATGAGGCGTTCTTATAGACAATATGACAACACTAACAATGACATGTATGTCATGGCATGTGTGTGTATGTGTTGTCAAGTATGTGACAATTTTAACAATTTATCGTTAATTTTTATCCACTAATTTCTTGCAAAAACCTTTAAAAGCAATTTTTTTTAAGTAAAATGAATTGAATATAATTATGACACTACTGTGATAACCATAAAACTAATTTTCTACTATTTTTGGTGTAAGTCGGTTCGTTCTGGAAGTAATAGTGCACGGATATGAAAAGTACGTAAGAACATGAGCTTAGAATACCTCTTATAAATAATAAATGGACAACCTAAGAATTTCACAACGTCATAAATTTGTATAATTATTGTAGTAATTTGTTCATATGTGTGTTCAGGAATGACGTTTACGTAAACATTACAGATATAAATGTAAATATTTAACAAGGGGTGACACAATGAGTGGTCTTATCGCTTAAGGCGTGGTATAGTTGTATTATTATAAGATATACAAGTATCTACTCGTAACAATACGCACATTAGTACATCTGTACTAATGTATTGTTCGTAAATATATCGTAGGAAATTACACTCAGTGCAATGTTGTTTTACACAGTGTTGCGAGTACGACTCCATTTCTGCTACGTTAGTACTAAGTGGTATATGTGCTGTTTAAAAAATCCACGCGGACAATCCTTAGCGAAAGTTTATCCTATATAAAATGATTAAACTGCAAAACAGTTATCACGTAAGTTATTGAGAAAGCTAGAATTGTGGGTATTAAGTACATTCCCAGTTTTATTTTAGACGTATATTCTATTTGGATAGGGTTTACTTTAACCAGGAGACATAATTTTCGTAAACTCTTTATTGCCGGTGCTTCTGGATCTATAACAAAATAATGAGTTTTTATTTAAAAAGCCTAGAGTGTCAAAAAGAAAAAAGAACATATTTATTGCAAAGATAATGGGCTTATCAAAGTTACGAAATGATGTAATAATGTGGTTTAAGATTGAATCGAAGATCTTACTGTCTAAAAGTATTTTCTTTTTTTTATTATACATTTTTTATTTATTAATTGTTACCAGGATGCCAAGTATGGCACAAATAGGTTTACACTCAGCAATGGGTGAAAGTGCCAATGATGATGATAATGATTTAAAACACTAATAAACTTTCATATTTATTTT
The DNA here is from genome assembly GCA_963669345.1 of Gortyna flavago. Lineage (NCBI taxonomy): Eukaryota > Metazoa > Arthropoda > Insecta > Lepidoptera > Noctuidae > Gortyna > Gortyna flavago. The sequence continues at coordinate 4,158,378 of OY770132.1, forward strand.
CTTTCTTTCTTTATTATAAAGTCGGTCCACGTTCTTTCGGTTTTTATAAAACCTTTCTTATGGATAACTTATACTCCTAGGTTTTGTCTATAGAAATTTAAATCAAGATGACTTAGCACACAAGGCTTTTGATATATGGAAGCTTGACTCAGTTTTGATAGAAGGAAAGCTTTAAAAATTATAATTTATTAAAATTATGTTAATAATGATTATTATATAATTATTATATTATTATTATATAGACACGGTTGGCAGTTGTTGAGCGATTGCCTGCTGCGCAGCATGTCGCGGGTTCGATACCCGCATGGAACAAAATTATTTGTACGACCTACAAGTATTTGTCCCGGGTCTGGGTGTTTTATCTATAATATGTAGGTAATTATTTACAAAAAAACAAAATGTGTAGTTAAATAGTTTATCAGCCATCTCGTTACCATACCACAAGCATTAAGATGATTAGCTTGGGACTACATGGCGTTGTGTGAAATGTCCAAGGATATTATATTATATATTATTAATATTTCAGCAGCTCACTTTTAAGCTCACCATAAATTTTCAGGCCGGCTGAATAGGCCCTCTTAAAACGGTTGCATCAAAATCAAGGTAAAGAAAGTAGTAATGGTTGAACCTAGCCTGTCTACTCAACTTTCAGTTACTAGCGTAACTAAGCCATACCTACCGGCGTCGCTGACATGTAACTGGTAGCAAGCTGGATGAGAACTGCCGAGTATCGAGTTAAATGGCGTGCAATTGGAGAGGCCTATATTCAGCAGTGGACTGCTAGACTGATGTTGAGACGGGTGACTGGTTTAAGATATAAAATATGCACTTACTTATCGACAACGTATTATATAATTTGGATAATTTTCTTTTTGTTCTTGCATTTTCATTGAGAAGATTTTGACCAGCGACCATAATGAAATATGGACAAAATACGGAATATAACAATACATTTACTATCATTAAACCGCTCAAGCATTCAATTATAACCTGTAAAAAAAACAGCACTGTAGCAAATGAACACAAATAAAATTAAGTAAAGATAATCTAGAGTATTTACACTCGAATTAGATACTACGTTGAAGATTCCAGATGCCACAGTGATATAATGCATTAAGGCCAAAACCAATGAATAAAACATCTGAAAATAAAACATAGATCAGTCAATGTCATATTTGAATTAAGAATTTCAGATAATTTTCGAGTTATGGAACAACAAACTGAATAGAATACTTAAAAAAGTTCAAATTACAGTGCATCCAAAAACTTACAAGGATCTTTTTGTTACCAATGATCACTCAAAAATGAACTTAGGATACTGAATAAATGGCGATGGAATGTAAATTATCTGATTATGATCAGATTAAGATAACGGACACCCAGAAATTTCGTCATGCAAATATGTTTCTATAGGAACTTACCAGAACATTAAAGCAAACTGATAAATTTCTGCTACAACACAATAAGCATTTAAACTGTGTAGCCCACTGATCCACTTGATCAACCGTAAGAAGATTATTCCACTCACTGCTTTCTGTGCATAACCTCTTTTCGATATCATTATATTTTACTTGAATATCAAAAATACTTTTGTTCAAAGAGTGCAACAAATCTCGAACCATTGTTATGTGAATGAACATTATTGTATGTTCCAAAATAAAGCGATTTTCAACAAATAAATCTATCAGTTGAGACAGAATTCCACCAGAATTTATTTTAAATAACTCTGTCTTTCTAAAATAAACTTGGACAACCATTCCTAGTATTCTAAGAAAAACAGTTGCGATACAAGTCACTGCAGTGGTGATTACAAATCCGATTTTTAATTTTCTTGAACATTTGATGTAAGTCGGTTCGTTCTGGAAGTAACAGTGCACGGACATGAAGTTGTCTATGAACAGTTTGTAAGAACGTGAGCTTAGAATGCCACTGATCATGATAACTGGACCACTAAAGTGGTTAACGAAGTGAAATAATTCGAAAATATAGACAATTCCATTTAGTTTTATGTAATATATGTCGGCAATATAATACAAGTTATTTATCGCAATAGCTAAAAATACCACCAATTCAATAATGATACGCATTTGACTCAGAAATTTACGACGTATAGACAGATCGACGTAATTTCTATCAATACCAACAACTTGTTCAGCTTTTATCAACATGTCGATTACTTTCCTGGCCACCATCTTGTAGCTATGTGCTCATGTACAGCGTATGTTCTAGCAAGAATATGGATTAGGCACTTAAAATGTTAATAAGGTAACAACTATTAGACAAGAGGCCATTAATAAAAATAAGTCGGAAGTCGTAAATGTCGATCCATTTGATACAATCAAATATTAAGGAGGTACTTAATATTTGATTGTATTAAATGGATCGACACCGCAATATATGACTCATCAACTAAGTTAACTTTTCTTAAATAATTTATTAAGTACTACTATTATAATAACTGAACTATAAAATTATACAAAGAAAAGAAGCATAAATCTGTCGGGAGTGAGTGAAAGTCATCGTCATGACAAGATGATTTGATTACATTATTTACTGTCGCATGGGCGATTCTCACTAATTCTAAATATTTTGTTTGTGTGTCAATATATGACACAAATCCTAAATATGTTGTTTGTAATTTAATAAACTAGAGCTACGAGTAGTCCTATTAGTTCAGCAATCATTTTATTAGTAAAAAAAATAGACTGCTTTTTTAAGTAATTTATTGAAAAACATCAAAACTTGCAATTATGCAACTTACATTTGAGATTGTTTTAAAAACAACATGTACCTACACACAAAATTTTGTGCAAATTCACCAAGTACATTATATCGTGAGTGTGCTATCATTTTTATCACAAACTCTTGCTCATTTCTTAATGTGGGCTCTAAGGCTAGTGCCTATTAATAAACAATCCTGAAACTGTTGACAAAATTAAACCTTTACGAAAAAAGTGACATGTGGCCAAGTTTACAAACATGAGTAATCCTGCATATCTATTCAAAACCATTGGATACGCTTCCGTACCGAATCGAACATCAATCAAGGTTATCGTAGGAGTTTTCTAAACGCTCTTTTCAAATCCGAAACCCGAAACTTTTGTCAGTTTAAATCAAATAGACACCCGCTATTCTTCCGACAGTTGTTTGCTGTAGGGGGCAAGGAAAAACAGGTTATCGATATGTGACATTTTCGATACGATAGGCTGTCGAATGGTTGTGAATAGTTATGAAGATCGTTTTTTAAAAAACTCGCAGATCAAAGAAAATATTTTTAAACAAATCCCAGTTATAAAAACTATAACTACATACACCTGAACATTGTTGACATTGTTCTTAAAAGTATAATTGCTGTCTAATATTGGAAATCCACGACGTTCAGTTTGAGCGCCATATTTCTAATGAAAAAAATTAAAAGCAATTCTAAAATGAATACAATCGTAACAGGAGACACTATTGTGGCGATCACAGAAATTATTTTCAACTTTTTGGAACATATGATGTAAGTCGGTTCGTTCTGGACGTAATCATGCACGGACATGAAGTTGTATATGAACAAATTGTAAAAACGTGAGCTTAGATGTAATGTAATAAAAAACTACCATTTTGAAAATTCTAACGTTTTGTGTTCGATCAGATATAACGAACATATTATTAAATCAAATTATAACAAATATGACAACTTAAAACATAAAACGTATTTTACGTAAAATTATCGGATCATAAATTATTAAAATCGACATCAGATGATGACGATTTTACAGGTGATAAAATTTTCAGCTCTATAGTTTTTGCCACTATCGCGTAGCTTAATTTGTGCACTTAGTAAACGATGCAGTATAGAATTGAATGAGACACATTTGTAGTATGATTATATTAAATGGAACTGTCGAGTTATTCGTTCATAATCACCAGAATACAATCAATCAACCAAGATAATATTTGAATGGCAAGAAGACAGGCTAAAGTTCTAGTAAATGGCGGTAACTCATTAAATATAACGATATTAAATTGTACTTTACTTGAATGTCGAATATACCTACTGTTGTTCAAACATTTCTGCAAGTTACAAATCATTGTTATGTAAATGTACATTATTACGTGATCAAAATTGTACTTTACTTGAATGTCGAATATACCTACTGTTGTTCAAACATTTCAGCAAGTTAGAAATCATTGTTATGTAAATGTACATTATTACGTGATCAAAAATAAGGCGTTCTTCTAGACACTATGACAACATTAACATGTATGTCATGGCATGTGTGTATATGTGTTGTCAAGTATGTGATAATATTAACCATATGGCGTTTATTTTTGTGCACTCATTTCTTGCAAAAACCTTTGAAAACAATTTTTTTTATAACAATTACAACGAATTTAATATAAGACACTACTGTCGTGAGTTCGTGACCATATAAATAATTTTCAACTTTTTTGCATATTTTATGTAAGTCTTTTCGTTCTGGAAGTAATAGTGCACTATTACTACACAGTACGTAAGAACGTGAGCTTAGAATATCTCTTATAGTTAAATAATAAATGGACAACCTAAGAATTTCACAACGTCAAATTTTTTTATCATTAATAGTGTAGATAATTTGTTCAGTTGTGTGTTCAGGAATGACGTTTACATAAACATTACAGATATAAATGTAGATATTTAACAAGGGGTGACACAATGGGCGGTCTTATCGCTTTAGGCGTCGTATAGTCGTATTATTAAAAGATTTACGAATATCTACTCGTAACAATACGCACATTAGTACATCTGTACTAATGTTTTGTTCGTAAATATATCGTAGGAAATTACACTCAGTGCAATGTTGTTTTACACAGTGTTGCGAGTACGACTCCATTTCTGCTACGTTGGTACTAAGTGGTATTTGTGCTGTTTAAAAAATCCACGCGGACAATCCTTAGCAAAAGTTTATCCTATATAAAATGATTAAACTGTAAAGCAGTTATCACGTAAGTTATTGAGAAAGCTAGAATTGTGGGTATTAAGTACATTCCCAGTTTTATTTTAGACGTATATTCTATTTGGATAGGGTTTACTTTAACCAGGAGACATAATTTCCTTAAACGTTTTATTGCCGGTGCTTCTGGATCTAAAACAAAATAATGAGTTTTCATTTAAAAAGAATGAATGTCAAAAAGAAATGGTACATATTTATTGCATAGATAAAGGGCTTGTCATGTTATTAATTTAGTTTAGGATTGAATTGAAATCGTACTTTTTATATTGTATACATTTTTTATTTATGAATTGTTACCAGAATGCCAAGTATGGCACAAATAGGTTTACAGTCGGCAATGGGTAGAATGGGATAATGATTTAAGACACTAATAAACTTTCATATTTATTTTCTAAAGTACCTGTGTCCTTTTTTTATTTTTATATATTTTTTTATAGTCGGTTCACTATCTTTCGGTTTTTATAACCTTTCTTATGGATAACTTTATACTCCTAGGTTTTGTATAAACAAATTGATGTCAAGATGACTTGGCACACGAGGCTTTTGACATATGGAATCTGGACTCAGTTTTGATAGTAGGAAAGCTTTATAAATTAAAATATAATAAAATTATATAAATAATTATTATATTATTATTGTGTAATATGTAATTATTATTGTTTAATATATAATTATTATATTATTATTTTTTTTTTAATTGACAAACATTTGCCGGCCTATTCTGGAAAAATCTCACCGTTTAAACTTAGGTGAAGTGTTTTAGAAGTAAGCTGTCATTCCACCTGATGCTAGGACTTGATACTATTAGCAGCTCACTTTTAAGCGCACTTAACTTAAATTTTCATGGTCAGAACAAACCAGCTGAATAAGCCCTCTTAAAACAGTTTCATCAAAGGCAAGGTACAGAAAGTGGTAATGGTTGAAGCTAATGTCTAGTCAACTTTCAGTTACTGGCGTAACTTAACACTTTGCGGGACACTTAACGCCCATTGACGTACTAATGACAATAAAACTTCTATTGTGTCTCTTTCAGCGTCCTTCAATGTGTTAACCACAGCTACTAGCGTCGCTGACACGTAACTGGTAGCAAGCTGGATTGGAACTGCCGAGAATTGAGTTTAATGACATGCAATTGGAGAGGCCTATATTCAGCAGTGGACTGCTAGACTGATGATGAGACGGGTGACTGGTTTTAAAAATAAAATATGTACTTACTTATCGACAACGTATTATATAATTTGGATAATTTTCTTTTTGTCCTTGCGCTTTCATTTAGAAGATTTTGACCAGCGCCCATAATGAAATATGGACAAATTACGGAGTATACCAATAAATTTATTACCATTAAGCCGCTCAAGCATTCAAATTTAACCTGTGAAAAAAAAACAGCAATGTAGCAAATGAATGAACACAAAGAAAATTAGGTAAAGATAATTTAGAGTCAATATTTACACTCCAATTAATTATTATGTTGAAGACCCCAGATGCCGCAGTGATATTATGTAAAAAGGCCAAAACCAATGAATAAAACATCTGAAAAAAAAAACATAGATCAGTCCATGTCATCTTTATCCATATATTTTAATTAAAAATTTCGGATAATTTTCTAGATAAGAAACAACAAACTGAATGGAGTACTCAACAAAGTTCAAATTCCATTGGAACCAAAAACTTATTAGGATCTTTTTGTTACTAATTGTCACTCAAAAATTAACTTAGAATACATTTCACAAAAGTAGATAACTGATTAAATGGCGATGGAATAATTAATTTAAGATAACGGAAATCCAGACATCACACGAATATGTTTTTTGAGGAACTTACCAGAACATTAAAGCAAACTGATAGATTTCTGCTACAACTCAATAAGCATTTAAACTGCGTAGCCCACTGTTCCACTTGTTCAACCGTAAGAAGATTATTCCACTCTCTGCTATCAGAGCATAAGCTCTTTTCGATATCATTATACTTTACTTGAATATCAAAAATACTTTTGTTCAAAGATTGCAACAAATCTCGAACCATTGTTATGTGAATAAACATTATTGTATGTTCCAAAATAAAGCGATTTTCGACGAATAAATCTGTCAGTTGTAACAGAAATCCATTTACTCTAAACTTAAACTCTGTCTTTCTAAAATAAGCTTCGAGAACCGTTCCTACTACTGTAATAAAAGTAGTTGCGATACAAGTCACTGCAGTGGTGATTACAAATCCGATTTTTAATTTTCTTGAACATCTGATGTAAGTCGGTTCGTTCTGGAAGTAACCATGCACGGACGTGAAGTTGTCTATGAACTGTTTGAAAGAACGTGAGCTTAGAATGCCACTGATCATGATAACTGGACCACTAAAGTGGTTAACGAAGTGAAATAATTCAAACATATAGATGATTCCATTTTGTTTTATATCTGCGGTAACATAATACGCGTTATTTATCGAAATAGCTAAAAATACCACCAATTCAATAATGATACGCATTAGACTTAGAATTTTACGACGTATAGACAGATCGACGTAATTTCTATCAACTCCTGCAACTTGTTCAGCTTTTATCAACATGTCGATTACTTTCCTGGCCACCATCTTGTAGCTAACTGCTCACGTATACGTATGTTCTAGCAAGAATATGAATTGGGCACTTAAAATATTAATAAGGTAACAAATATTAGACTAGAGGCCATTAATAAATAAGTAGGTATCCATTTGATGCAATCAAATATTAAGCACTTAACGACACTGCGATATAAGGGGTGCGTCTCATATCTGATATCATATTAAGTTATTTGGTATATTTTCATTTCAATAACGTTCACAAGATATAATAAAATGACATTTATTTTTTTTATTTTATTTATTAGGGACATAAAACAGTTACATGCTACAGGAAATACAAAAGATTTATACTAACTGTTGATGTAATTTATTTACGTATAACGTTTGTATGCTCTAAAACTTACTTCGTATAACGGTTTTGGATATAAAGTTTATTTAATCGAAAATCAATAATCGTTTTTAATAAACCCTCCAAACAAACACAGATGCTGACAGAAACCCTAATCCTAGACGATCGACGTCAGGGGCACCCCGAGGTTCAGTTAGTTAGGTCCTTTAAACCCTGCAGACAGAAATAGGAGCCACGCTCAGCGGGGCTCCGTCAACCTGCTGACAGAAACCCTAACCCAACACCGTCGACGTCAGGGGCACCCCGAGGTTTTATTTTCTAGCTGACTGGGTGCTAACTCTTGAATTTAATTCCGATAGATCGACATTGGAATTGTGACGTTTCGTACTCTTGAGTTCGATGCTAGCGCTAAATGATTTTTAAATTGAGTGTCCATTTTGGGGAACTAAGCGGAATTGTGGTTAAAGAATCTTTATTTACTCAAAGAAATTTACTACAAATATCACTTCATGAGAAATATTTAACTATATAATAACGATGACATTCATGAGCAGAGCTAGTATGGACGCACAAATATTTAAAAACAAAAGACAACAATAATTAACGCAAGTACTTATCAAGACATTGAAGGTAGCAGCAAAAGATTCATGCGAAACAGAAATCAAAATTTTGTGGGTAAGTTAAAAACATCAACCAGGGCCGGATTTAAATTTTGTCGATTATAAAAGATTTTAAGTGAGTTTTAAATATTTGTAAACTTTTAGAGGTTTTTATTTCTCGTGGTAGTTTGTTGAACATCTGTGCCCCTTCGTACGTAATACTTTTCTTTCCGTAATTTGTACGTGTTCTCGCGAGGCAAATATCGTTTGCGCTACGGAGAGGTCTTTTTTTTTTTTTAAGGATGGGAAATTATCAAATGACCCCTCCCGCTCTAGGTGGAGCGGAAGGGAGTGTCAGACTCTTACTGACTAAAACCCATCCGTGTTCCTTCCTTAGCCCTTTATGTTCCGGGGCAGCGGTAACCCTTTCAGACAATCCCGCTGCCCCGGCAGGCTTCGGCCCTGACGGGCCCGTCCTTGTCTGCTGACATCTCTTTAAGGCGCGCGTGGAATCTCGCGTCCTAATCGGACGGCGAGCTACCCATTACTCGCCGTCCGCAGGCCCGCGCCTACGGTGGCCGGGAGTCGTCACGCGGCTCCCAACGCCCGGGGCGTCTACCGCGGCGGCTGGGACGGGCGGCTCTCTCCGCTCTCTCCCTCGCCCATCCCGCCACCTCCTTCGCTAGCATGACTGCTTCGTAGAAGGAGGTGACTGCCTCCCACTCCCTCTCGCCCCGGACCATGGCTTGGACCAGGGCCGGGCGCGAGGCTACGGAGAGGTCTTAACCCTTCTTCGGTGTTAGTTTTAAAAATTAGTTCAGAGTGTAGATTTTTGTCTTTAATTTTTTTTATTAAGATGCATGTATTATAGTAATAACTATGTTTTATATTGATTAATTTAGTTTCAAACATCGAACAACACCGCAAAGACGCCCTGATAATGACGATAACTTAGATCTTATTTTGTTTATATGTGACTTCCACGTTAATCCACTGTCCAAAATTAGCCCTAGGTATTTCTCATCGATCGAATCCCTCAATTGAATACCATTAATATAAAGCTTAGGGCAACTTTGTAATTGTTTATTTTTTGCCTTAAATATAATATAGCTCGTCTTTAATATATTGATTGTGAGTAAATTATATTGGAACCAGTCGTGTAATTTGTCTAAATCCCTTTGTGCACAGTCCATCATTTCGTTTATTGAGGAACCATAATAAAATATACATGTGTCACCTGCATATAGACTAATTTCGCCGTTTAAAGACAATTCACATATGTCAGTGGTGACAATTGGGATTGGGATTGGGCTTGGCGTGGGGTAACCGGTACTCTTGAGTGTATTTTGACAGCTGTGTATTGCCTCACGCAATACGTTGAGATAGTTTGTTGTTCGTGATTATTCCAATATCAAAAGTGTAACTTTTTAGAAATTGTTTTGCGTTTCAAGTGGTTTTCTGTGGGTTTTTGAGTATAATATTGCACCATTAGAGTAATGTACAGTGTTTTATTTTATTTTTTAAAGAAGATATCAATATATTGACTTGCACTTGTATAACACTGTTACGTAACTTAACGGACAGTAATTGTTTCTTACTAAAAAAGAACCAAGCAAACGCGAACAATATTAATAAAAACAAACTTGCATTTCAAATTCACCTATAAACTTGACTTACCTTTTTTTGGAATGTAGGCAACGATCCTACCGCATGCAGCCAAAGTCATGGTTAATTTTATGATTTTAATCGTTTTCTTACGCCTAAATGAATTTAATACGTTACAAATAATCAATTATACAACTATATACATCATGTTTATTTATTAGCCTTTTTATTTAAAGGATAAATCATTTTAAAGCCTTAATACCGGTTTATCGTAATGAATTGAACAACACTATTGCAGCCCGTAACACAGCTAACTTCACGTGTAACTAAATAATCGCAGAACAATGTTGACAATATTGTTTTCAAGTGTAGCGATTTGCTACACTTGAAAACGTGACTATAAAATTAACATTGGAATCATAGTGGCATCTCATTGGAATTAAAATTAGTTTCAAGAGTCGAATGCCGAATCAAACTCAGAGGTCATGGCCTCATTTTAAAGTCCAAAAAATATATCTGACTAGCTTCCGCCCGCGAGGTATGTCGGTAGAAACTATCCTATGTCCTTCCCCGGGATTAAATCTATCTACCTGCCAAATTTTATCGAAATCCGTAGAGTGGTTTAGGCGTGAAGAGGTAACATACAGACAGACAGAGTTACTTTCGAATTTATTATTTTAGATTATGAGCTACTAAAGAGCCTTTGTCTTTCCTGTTGAAAGTCGTTGTAGAAATACGCAACGCTTTGAAAGCATCTAGACCCTAATGTGTAATATTTCATCTACACTCTGTCTACTAGGTTATTCGTTTTTTGACAGCTGCCTTGGAACGTAACTGTTCCAGATTACGTAATAGTTAACTTTAAAATGCGTAATAAAATAAATATATCCACTCACGCGCCCCGCGCCACTTGACTGGCGTTGTAATAACGCCCGACTGTCCGCACGCCACTGAACTGGCTTTAAAAAATAGTACAGCGAAGTGCGCGGTGCGGTCCGCACAATTTATTTTTAGTAATTTTGTCTATGGGAGTATCGCTGTCATTCTATTTTTCTTAGATCTAGGATTGGATATGGTATTTTGTGCAAAAATACCACCGCCTTATCTTATTTTATTATCTTATTTATGACTTCTTTGAGACCTTAAATACCATAGGTACGTGTATCAGTTTTGACAAAAAAAAATAATTGTTATGCGTATATTATCGTACTAAGGCCTGAGTTCACCAACATTCTAACCATCGGTTAGGTATTTAAACAGTTGATTTATGTCGAATTTCCTAAGGAAATCAACTGTTTAAATACCTAACCGATGGTTAGAATGTTGGTGAACTCAGGCCTAAGTGATGATATCGAATGTACTTAATCGCTTCAAATGAATATATCCATTATCATCCTTCGCTTCCCATTAGGCGTGATCCCCATTCAGCAATAAAAAAAAAAACGAATATAATAATTTTATATTATAGGTAAATCGGTAAAGGAAAACCTTGCATCCAGTCACATATCAATGAAATATATAAATAATTTTCCAGGATACAGATTTGCCACCATAAACAGGATGTTAATGTTTTATTTCGATTTTAAAACTTTCATAAAATTATATGCAAAAATGTTGTTTTTTTTTTTATTATAATAAGTGTATTGCAAATAAGCAGATAGGAACCCCTATCAATAATGACTGGTGCCTTAATATGCGCATTAACTAGTTAATCTGCAAATTACCGGATACAATCCTTTAAAGTGTACAATATGTTATGTGGTGTGTGTCTGTTTATGTGTTGTTGTTAACTAGTTAATCTGCACTCTAACTGATTTGCACACATTAGCGGTAACATAATACACTACAACACAATTGATACGACAAATCAGTGCATACTTTATTTGTACGCTGATTTCTGCTATTTAACCAGCAAAATGAAAATAAATTAAACAAAGCGGCTAATTTATATTGTTTTGTACTTAATCATAATAAACACAGGAATAGAAACCGCACCATTTTTTACCTTAAAAAATAGATAATTAATACTACATACAAATTAAAGTGTAAATTATTGAAATGTGTGTGATGTTGCTGCAATCATTTGTTGCATCTGTCAAAAAACGGTTCACCTAGTAGACAGAGTGAAGTCACACAATTTTTCAATAAAAGCAAAAGACGTGCTGTGACGACCCCAAGTAAATTTAAGCAAATTCGAGGATAATTATGATTGTTCCACTGCTTTTTGAGAAGACCTTTGTCCTGATGTGAAACAGTACAAATAGCGTCATAAAAAAATCACTGTTACTCATACTGGGCAAAGGTCTCTCCTTTGTGGACTTATAGTTCATTCAATCCAGGGCTAATGTGGACTTCTTAGAATTCGGCTACTTGTCTGGCGTCAATCAGTTCCTGTAACATGCAACTGAAAGGACACGCAGGACACGATATTAAGTGTCCCATCGTGTGTGGACCAAAGTGGACTAATAGTCGTTTGTTTAAAAATAAATTAAAATTATTTGGCTGTTGCTGTTGCGGCAGCTGAGACAACTACAGCTTTAAGCCGCTTGGGGTCGAAACGCTCGGGTCATTGGGCCCGAGTGTGCGTCTCCTTTTTAACCTTTTGACCGCCACAGTCATATAAAGATGACAAACCAAAATGTGCCCAGCACGCCACGGTTCGACTACATGACAGACTTTGACGCCGAGGGCACGTTTTTTATTTTTTGACGTGTGGCGGTCAAAAGGTTAAGGAAATTTCTCGCCGGCTAGCGGCTGGTCGACACTTCACGTGACCAGTGGCCTGGGTCGTTCTTTGGCCAAAGAATTAGCATTGCCATTCAACGTGTCAATGCTGCCAGTCTTCTGGGCACTGTCCTTTGTTTTTGTATTTATTTGTATAGTAAGTTAGTTAGTCATTTAATTAAGTATAGAAGAAAGCAAGAAAGAAAGAAAAAACGTTTATTCGCGGTGAACATGACGCAAAAAAAAGAACGAACAAAAAATAATAAAAGGTAGGGGGGAAACATGCGTCACATTCACGCAAAACGGCCATCGCTCAGCATTATGCTGCGACCCTATGCTATAGTATCAAGCGTAAATAGTTAGTTACATTTTCTCTAAATGATTTTAGGTAGTAAATCTAGTAATTATTTGTAGAAGAAATGTCACCAGTACAATCACTAACAATATGCCTAATTCATTTAACAAAATAATTGAAAACAAAGGTACTCGTATAGTTTGATAAATAACGACCGCTTTGTATCCACGTGTGTAAGTAATTGTTTTTAATTACTTAATTAACACTAATAATGTATATGGGACAATCGCGTGCGGTTTCTAGGTGTGTTTTTTCAACTGTGACTTCACTAATTACCTTATAATTGTCACACGAATGTTTGCGGAGCTAATTAAATTGTTTATTTAATAAAATTATTTTTAAAGACAGGTGAGATACCTGTAATAATGTGTCTTAAATCGTAAGATTTTATGCAAGTTATTTGAAGAATTTTTGTCGTCTATAATATTTGGAAAATGTCACTTTAAAGTTCACTGAAATAAATGTTTATGTAATTCATGAACAACCAACAATTGTAATACAACCTATTTAAAGTACATAATATTAGTCCAAACTTGTAAAAAAAAATTACAACTATCCACTTACCCCTAAATATAACAATAACAATTTGTTCACACAACACTAAACAACACTGAATCTTTCCCGCGCACAACTTTCCAACAACCCGGCTTCTCGACTACGCCGCTACGAAGTTACGTGTAGCGCGCTACGCCACCAGAAGTCGACTGAGTGCTACGCATGATATTTGCTACGCCGCTACGCCTAGCCAATGACTGATACTTAGCGAAACTATAACAACTGGAATTATATCTAATATTTTATACTTCATGAAAGAACTAGTTTCATCTTATTTGGTACTTACTATGAAACTTTGTACATTAAGAAGAATTTTCGTTCCGGGAAAAATAATTAAACTTGCGTAATAATGGCAGAATATGAGGTTATTATGACAGTACGTACTTTGTCAACATACTGGTACTTTGTTAAGTAGTGTAGCGTGAAAAAACATATTTTTGGTAACTTGGTCAGGGAGCTCCTGAAATGATTTCCAGACTCAATACTCGCTGTTATAATGTTGGTTGTACGAATGGCTACACATTAAGCTTTACATAACCAGTGTAACCTGACTTCTATTTGTACAAAAAACCTATACAATGCGAGTTCAGCAAAAACTGGAAATGTATAGCTTCATGTGTTGCCGTGTGTACCAACCTAAAGATTTTTGAAATGCTGTTTTATATTTTCAGGGTTTCGAACCTGTAATTTAAAAAAATTGCTTCGTGTTATCTTGATTTCTACTTCACTGCTATGAAAACATCATCTCATCTGCCTAGCCTTTTCCCAACTATGTTGGGGTCGGCTTCCAGTCTAACCAGATGCAGCTGAATACCAGTATTTTACATGAAGCGACTGCCTATCTAACCTCCACAACCCAGTTACTGGGTAATACGATACCCCTTGGTAAGACTGGTTGTCAGACTTTCGGGCTTCTGACTACCCGTAACGACTGTCAAAGATCCACGAATGACAGCCGGGACCAACAGCTTAACGTGCTTTCCGAGGCACGGAGGGGTCTCGATATGTAAAGATGGTCACCCATCCACAGACCAAACGCGGCAAGCGTAGCTTAACCTGATCGATCGACCTGTGCGGCTGTTATTATTTAGCCACGGGCCCCTCACTGCTATGAAAAAGGCAGACGTTTTCACTGCTATGAAAACATATTACACAAAAAACATTTTTTGGGATGCATGAAGAAGCCTCCTCGTGTAGCGCAGTTTGTTCCTTACTCGTGGATCTTTGACAGTCGTTACGGGTCTTCAGAAGCCCGAAAGTCGGACAACCAGTCTTACCAAGTTGTATCGTATTAACTAGGTTGTGGAGGTTAGATAGACAGTCGCTCCATGTAAAATACTAGTATTCAGCTGCGACCCTGGGACATAGTTGGGAAAAGGCTAGGCAGATGATGATTTATAGACAAAGTTAATAATAGTAGATTATTCACTAAGGGGATAAAGCAGTGTCTTAATGTCGCGGGCGCTATTTTCTATCCTGAACGCAACGAAGGATTCTATAAGGCTCCCGAGCGCATCGACTGAGCTCTGAGTTAACTCCTGAGCGAAGCGAGGGAATTATGACTAGATCTTGAGTGCAGTGAGGGATTCAAGCTCGAATAAGACGAATACACCTTTATCCCCGAGGAGAATACTCTACTTTTCACACCTAATGCGAGGTAATAAAAACGAATTCGATTATCGAATGAGTAGTTCATGAAAGTGTTAAATAACCGGGGACTAGGTAGTCCCCGGTTATATTATAACTAGGTATTTATGTGCAGTGACATACACTATTTAACGTGACAGGACAGGGTTATATGTGGAATGCCTTAACAATCTCGAAGCATCGTAACGGCCGGATGGGTTTTAATACGAGTACATGAGGTGTCTATCGACTAGTTGGGGTCGTGCGAAGGTGATAGGCTAGGTTTTGTTTTTATAAAATCAAAATGGCGGATTTATGAATATATTTGTGCACCGTCGTACAAATTTAAACGAATATGCTATCGGATAGTTGTATTAATTTTTTGTTATCCTATATTGTGCCCCATTTCTGGGCAAAGCAAACCTTCTTGTCTTGTGCGATCTCGTGTGTGTTATCTGGGGGCCTAAAAAGGCCACTTTGGTAGAATCATAAAACAATTCATATCACGCAATTTCATCTGTAGGAAAGTTTTGTATGGAGATTCGTAAAATGCTGTAGGTACACCTCTGCCTAACCCTTCAGGGATATATATAGGTGTGAAACTGTCAAACAGATGAATTGCGTGATATGTTTTATGATTCTGCCAAAGTGGCCTTTTTAGGCCTCCAGATCGTCACACCACCTTCACCGTGGTCTACCTCAAAGGCGATGTCCTCCCTCAGGCGTCCAGAGAGACCATTCGTGAGATGTGTCCGGCCCACTCCCATTTCAACCTTGCTGTTTTTTTCTTCAAATCCGCTACTTGAGTTATGGAGCACTAGCAGCTCCACGCAGTTTCACCCTCAGTTTCCCAAAGGAATATCGGGATAAAAACTATCCTATGTCCTTTCCCGGGACTCAAACTATCTCAATACCAAATTTCATCTAAATCGGTTCAGCGGTTTAAGCGTGAAGAGGTAACAGACAAACAGATAGACAGACATACTTTCGCATTTATAATAATAGTTTTATTCTTTTTTTTATAATAATGATGTTTACTTTCCTTAAGTTAATGCACAGAGTAGGCATGCGCAGCATTTACAGCGTAGTGAACTAGTAACTTACGAGTGTAACTTACAAGTGCACAGAGATTTGATCAATGCCCCCATGCTAGGTAGAACCTGTGTTACAGGGATCATCCATCCATGTATTATACAGATTACAGGTAAGTAAGTAGTACCTACGTATTATTTAGGGGAGCAATTATGTGCTTATATCTAGTATGGATGTGTTCACAAAATAATGGTGTACCTAATGGTGTTCCGAAACTAAAAGACTTTGGTATCAAGTTAGTGAGTAATTAATTATTTGTTTAGAGACAATAACAAAGTTAGGAAGAACAGTGGAGGTGGGAGTACAAATTAATCCATTACGTAACTGTTTATTATTATGTTACGCGAATCGTCTTCTGGGAATTGATGGCATTGTATGTTTATGTTTGTTTTGGTAATCCTAATATCCTGTCCTACTAATATTACAGATGTGAAAGTTTGTATGAATGGATTTTTGTTACTCAATCACTCAAAAAGTTTTACTCAAACATCATTTCTTTTTGTGGTTTTTTAGATTTATTCCGGTCTGATCCCCTGAGTCCCCATCCTCGATCCCCTGCTAGTTCTTCTTCTCTTTTGAAATCTTTCTTATCCAATTTTATCAGTTTATTAGTAATTGATTCAATATGTAGAAGTGAGACGAAACCTTTAAAAAATAATAAACCTACTGACTTTGCATCACTGCTATTACAGATTCAAACTGCATAGTATGTATAAAATAGGTGATTTACATAATTATACTATTTATACCTACAAGTATTAGTTATTTAGCTTAGCTTAGGATAATCAGCCTATAATGTTCCCACTGCTGGGACACAGGCCTCACAGGACACAGGGCATACAGGCCTCCTCTCTGCAAGAGGGAATGGGTCGTAATCCACCACGCGGGCTCAGTGCGGGTTGGTAGATGTCACATGTCTTCGAATTTTTGTTCTAGGATATGCCGGTTTCCTCACGATGTTCTCCTTCACCGTATTAAAAGCAGCGTTGATGAAAGAATTTACACAAAGTAAAGCACGTGTCAGGGTTCGAACCTATGACCTACAAATTGTAAATCGCGGTAGTTTCCATTGGGTTACCACTGCTCTTATTGTTTGTACGGACGCCAGCACATCAAACTACCCGAAACTGGCAAATTTTCCCAATTAACTTTGAACCTTAAGCTTTAGCGATAAAGTTGAAATCTATTAAAGTAGGTATAGTAGCTTGATGTGCTATCTGTACATTGTTGTTGCGGAACTCCGACGGTCCGGCCTTTTCCCCGTTTTTGACAAGACAATAACCCTCGGCCGGCTCTATGCGCGATGTTTGAAAGTCCCTGACCCTTAAATGTGTAGATACTCTAACTATAAACCCAAAACAAACATATTATTTACTTTATGCTTAACGATGTTACTGAGGATGACGTTAAGAAGTCTATACTTGCGATTACTTCTTCAGCAGTCGGTAGTGATAAGTTGTGTTCAAGAATGATAACTCTTATCCTTTCCTCATTACTTCCTGTTCTCACTCACAAATCACTCATTTTCCTCATTACTTCCTGTTCTCACTCACAAATCACTCATTTTCCTCATTACTTCCTGTTCTCACTCACAAATCACTCATTTTCCTCTTGCTCCTTTCCGTCAGTTTCGAAACAGGCTCACATAATACCTTTACCTAAAACCAACAATCCTACTTTATCAACCCACTTTAGACCTATTTCTATTCTCCCATTTCTTTCTAAAGTTTTTGAGCATATAGTCCATAGACAATTATCATTTTTCTTGGCGTCAAACTCGATAATATCCCCTTTCCAATCCGGTTTCCGCACGGCTCACAGTACTGTAACCGCGCTTTTGAAGGTGACTGACGACATCCGCAGGGCTATGGAGAATAAGTCTCTTACTGTTCTTGTACTGCTTGACTTTAGTAGCGCCTTCAACTCAGTAGATTTCGACATTTTACTAGGTTTCTTCAAATCTATAAATTTATCTTCTTCCACTTTAGCCTGGTTCAGTTCTTATCTTCGAGGACGCTCTCAGTGTGTTCGCCTGGAGGAGGTATTCTCTGATTGGTGTAGCCTCACTGAGGGTGTTCCTCAGGGTAGCGTTCTCTCTCCTCTTCTTTTTTCAATTTTTATTAACTTTGTTACCAGAGTAATCTCCTCTAGTTTTCATCTCTACGCAGATGACTTGCAGTTTTATCGACATTTTACTGTAGCTAACGCGGGTTCTGCAATTGCTGCAATGAATCATGACCTGGCTTGCATCAGTGTTTGGGCTAAGTCATTTGGTTTGCAAATTAACCCAACTAAATCCCAGGCCCTGATCATAGGCAGCAGATTCGTTCGCAATGCGGTTGATGTTAAATCTCTGATGCCTTTATATCTCGATGGCGTTCGCATTGACTATACTGAAACCGCTAAAGATCTGGGTGTAGTTATTGACTCCAACCTTTCGTGGCGTGCTTAGGTCAACGAGGTCAGCCGAAAGGTACATTTCTCCTTTCATTCGCTGAAATGCCTTCAAAGTCTTCTGCCCTTGAAGACGAAAATTTCTTTGGCAGAAACACTTATTCAGCCGATTATAGATTACGCCGACGCCTGCTATCTGGATGCTACTGAGGAGCTATTAAACAAGCTTGAGCGTATGTAAAGTATGATCATGTTTCTCACCTTCGCAAGCAACTCAAGTGGCTCCTAATCCGCCTTCGCAGGAATACTCGGATTTTATGTCTCCTCTTCAACATCTTACACAACCCGTCTTATCCTTCCTACCTGCGTGAGCGTTTTTCTTACGCTCGCCCTAGCGACGCACCGTGTAGATCACACCTTAGATCCCTCCTTAAAGCTCATCCTCATAAAACAAGCTACTATTCTTATTCCTTCTCTGTACATGCTGTAAGATTGTGGAACTCACTTCCGCCTAGCATTCGTGATTTAAAAACTATTTCTCTATTCAAATGTCGATTAAAAGAGCATTACCTTTCCTCTATACTGTGAGTATAATTAATATATATATATATATAAGTTTATATATTTTAGCATTATGTATTTATTTAAGTATAATTATGTTTATTTTTGCATTATATGTGTAGTGTTATTTAATATTTTAGTTTTAGACTTCACACTTTCATATTGTTCTCTTCTTGCTCTCACACACTATTGTCTACATTTCTTTTTTACATCTCCTTTCGCAGGTCTGCTGGAAGAAATTTCTTAAGAAATAAGCAGTACCTTTGTACTCAAATTATAATTATGTTATATCCCTATGTATTTTACTGTGTGTACATAAATAATTAAATAAATAAAATATTATTTTTGTTTTAAAGTTATCAATTTAAAAACTCTTTATGTTGTGGAGAATCCCTTTGCAAATCGCACCCTTATTACTGTCCCAGGTAACCTCATCGCTTTGAATTCTCACCGCGTTTAAGGAAACTCGGTATTTAGGGAAATTCTTTTATCCCCTCGTTTCATACAAAATATTCTGGGGCAAAATGAAAATGTCAACAAGATTTTTTTCTGGGCGGCAATTCATTATGTCACGAAATTAGAAATGAATTGAGATGAGGGCAGGAGGATGATGATAAAATTACACATTATTTAGAACTAGCAGTGCCCCGCGTTTTCACCCGCATAAGTGTCGATCCCGTGAGGATATCGAAATAAAACCTATCCTATATCCTTTCCGGGACGCAAACTATCTCTATACCAAATTTCATCTAAATCGGTTTAGCGGTTTAAGCGTGAAGAGGTAACAGACAGACAGACACACTTTTGCATTTATAATATTAGTACGGTATTGATTTTAGAAAAATAACAAACACTTTACTTTTCAGAGTGGCAGGGACGTCGAGACTCAATCTGTAACCATGAGTTCAGTACATGATTCTAGACCCTCTAGGGTAAAAACTTTTCGTGGTTTATTTAAAAAAAAAAATGCTTGTTCTTAGAAAAATGCAGTAAGTACCATCGAGGCCTTCTTCGTCTGACCACTTAAAATAAAATTTCGCCTAAATCCTGAGACGGCGAAGGCATTAACTGCCAACGCGGTCACAGGTGACCGCGAACAATAGATTTTCTATTGTGTCTGTTGCCTGGCAGTCAACGTGTTGAAGATTTCGCCTATTAGGAAACCGATAACGTAAGTGACGCACACGGAGTAAAACTCCGTGGTGACGCATCACGTGTACTCCTTTTATGAATTTTACGGACGAACTATTTAATTTTAATTTTGCGCGCTTACTAGAGAGCGCTTCTATTTTTTGAGTGCAAGCAAAAATAAACTTAGTGGTGGTCAGGCGGGAGTACCTACACGGTCAAAATGTATGATTATAACTCGTTGCTTCATTTTTCAGATATGATTATAACAATGTAGTTTCCCTACTTACTTGGTAACTTCGCACGTATTTTAAAGATTTTTAAAACTAATTGACGTAATTCCGGTCTGACTGTACATCGGTTGACACTGTGACGGTTAGCTCATTCCTTTTTCGTGCGCGGTAGCTATCGCACGCGCCCTTTCAGCAAACATGCCAAAAAGAAGCGCGCAATCAAAAATTGATCACTACGCCAAGAAAATTAGAAAAATTTAAGAGAAAGAAAGACGAAGACGAATAATAAGACCGTTACAATCGTCATCGGATGATGAAGGTAAGCAAAGGTATATTTAATTCGTTGGTGATCTAGAAGTGAATAGTGAAAATATCAGTTTTGTTAATGCTCTGGGATTGACTGCGAGTCAATAACTTTGACATTGTTCAAAACTAAATTATAAAACTTAAACTTCAATATTGCATCGGGATTGACTGCGAGTCTTTAACGATGACAAACAAGCACAAAATACGTACAATCTAAAACAGATGTAACGTTAACGTGCAAAATCAATTAATTATATTTTTATATCTAATTGCATCGGGATTGACTGCGAGTCTTTAACGATGACAAACAAGCACAAAATACGTACAATCTAAAACAGATGTAACGTTAACGTGCAAAATCAATTAATTATATTTTTACACTACCCTCAAAATTGTTATCTTCACAACCTTGATTACAAATTGTAATTTTAGGTAGCGAAGATCCTGAGGTGGTCCCAGGCAATGATAATGAAGCCATTATGGAGCCAGTACCCGTGCCAACCGATATACCACAAGACGCGGTACCCGAATCTGGCTACAATGCTGACCAACACTATGTCCAGGCGGAACCCTGCCCCCTCGAGGAAACCACTATCAGCACGGAACCTGAGTTAGACCCTGATCTACTGTCGGCACTCGGTGAATCCTCGTCAGACTCGCCTGACTACGGCGATAACATTCACGATAATCTATCGCAATTGTGGCTTCCTTTGCTAAGAAAAGGAATGCCTAAAGAAAACAAGGACAAGGTACTGAAAGAGTACCTTGTACCAGACAATTGTAGGCTCCTTCAAGCGCCCAAGTTGAATGCTGAAATCTCGGCAGCAGTACCGGACATGGTTCGCAACCGCGACATGACACTCACAGCGTATCAACAACAGTTAGGTACGGGAATCACTGCCATCAACAGAGGCATGTGTGCTAAAAAGTGAAAACAAGGTTCAAGCTATGAAACACTTGAGCAATGGTTGCCGTTTACTTTGCGACTCGCACTACTTGGCAACGCAGGCTCGAGTGAAATTAATCACTCCTAGCTTGGACAAGGCATTCATAAACATCATCAACGAGTCGGAACGGGATGAATCACCGTTTGGCTCGTCCTTATCAGAAAAAATTAAAGCCGCCAAGGCCATTGAAAAGCAAGGTCTTTCCATAAAAAAGACGGCAAAGGTTTCGAAACCGCCTCAACTCCCTAGTACCCGTCAGTCCTACCAGGGAAACTGGAACCCGCCTCCTCGATACCCGGCGAACAGGGGGGGGGGGGGGGGGGGTGCATACAGAAGGCCAACGACGACGGGGAATCGCCGTCCATACACGACGTCAGCACAGCTGTCACAACGCCCGGCCTCGCAGGACAAACCTCGGGCTCCCGCTCAGTCACCGTTAACGCAGGTACATGCGGGTAGACTTACCCACTTTTATGACCGATGGCTAAAAATAACAAATAACAATGTTGTTCTTGATTGGTTAAAAAATGGTTATCCAATACCTTTTCATACACATGTAAAACAATCAATAATACCTAAAAACAACCTATCATATACTGAGAAATCAGATATGATGAAAACCATTATGAAACTCAAATCTTTAGGGGCTATCTCAGAGTGCAATGTGACTAAAGATCAATTTATTTCTAAAATATTCCTCACACTAAAACCTAATGGCGAAAGCCGCTTTATATTAAACCTAAAACCTTAAACAAGCTAATCAAGAGCGAACATTTTAAAATAGAGGACTACCGAACAGCACGCAAAGACTCACACATATGGCTTTAATTGCATGCCGTTTGGATTATGCGTTGCCCCACGGGTATTCACTAAGGTTATGAAGGAAGTCATAGCTTACCTCAGACATCGCGGTTATGAGTCAGTTTGTTATTTAGATGATATTTTATGTATTGGAAATACTTACGAAAATTGTCTTAATAATGTAAATGAAACTTTGAAACTACTCGAGTTTCTAGGGTTTGTTGTCAATTACGATAAAAGTATGTTAAAACCGTGACAATTCTGCAAGTATTTAGGATTTTGTTACGATACCAGGAGTCGCAGTATAGAATTGCCAGCCGATAAGCGACGTAGCATTATCGAATTAGTTATAAAATTTACTAAACTACAGTCATGTTCCATCCGTGAATTAGCTCGCTTTATCGGTATTCTAGTCGCCGCTAGCCCAGCCGTTAAGTACGCTTGGGTATACACTAAGATTTTAGACCGTCAGAAGTTTCTAGCGTTACTTAAGCATAACAATAATTACGAAGCTAAAATTAAACTACCTAATATTATATTAGAGGATCTAAACTGGTGGCTAGCAACCGTTAATACAGCTCGCAACTTTATGCGGCAGCCAAATTTTGATATTGAAATCTAAACCGATGCGTCGAGGTCAGGCTGGGGTTCTGTTTGCAACAACGCTCAAGTACATGGCAAATGGAAGTCTTCAGAAAATGATGGTCATATCAATTACTTAGAGCTAGACAACACCACTGCGATCAGTTATGTAAATCGTATGGGGAGTATTCAATACCCCCACTTAAACGACTTGGCTAGGTCCCTTTGGAAATGGTGTGAACAGCGCAACCTTTGGGTTTATGCATCATACGTAAATACCAAAGAAAACCGAGCAGACGCCGCGTCTAGAGTAGTCAATCCGGATACTGAATGGTCACTTTCCGATGAAGCATTCCAAGACATTATAAAATATTTTGGTCAACCTGAAGTAGACTTATTCGCGTCTCGCGATAATGCGAAGTAAGCCACATTCATCTCATGGAAACAAGACCCTGACGCAGTATCCGTAGACGCATTTACGGTAGATTGGCAAAGATATTTCTTCTACGCTTTTCCTCCATTTTCTTTGGTATTAAAATGTCTTAGAAAAATTATCGATGACAATGCACACGGCATATTAGTTTATCCCAACTGGCCATCACAGCCATGGTTTCCACTATTGCAAGATCTTATAGTTTCCGACGTCGTTTACTTAAACCCCAATAAAAACCTCTTGCAATCTCATTTCAGGGAGTACCACCCTTTGCACAATACCTCACTTAAGCTGTGGTGGCAATATTGTACAATCAACAGCATGAATGTATTTGACCCTTCGAAATCTGCTTTAATGTCATTCTTAGCGTCACAATTTAATAACGGGTGTGCATATGGCAGTCTAAATTCTCATCGTTCTGCCCTGTCAACCTTTGTAGGCAATAATATTGGTTCAAATGAATCTATATAACGGCTCCTTAAAGGAGCGTATAAATTGAGACCCATAAAACCCAAGTATTCCACCACTTGGAATCCCCAATTGGTTTTAAACCATGTTTCAACATGGTTCCCTAATAGCGAACTATCATTCGAAAAAATTACAAAAAAAGAAAAAATTGGTGATCCTACTTGCAATTTGCACAGCTCACAGGGTACAGACGCTGTCTTTAATTAAACTCGAGAACATACTTTTCTCTGATAGTGGCATCAAAATCGTCATAACAGACATCATAAAGACATCCGCACCTGGCAGAGACCAGCCAATATTGTTCCTGCCATACTTCAGGGAAAATACGCGTATATGTCCAGCTACGGTGCTCTCAGATTATATTTCTATAACTAAAAACATAAGACCTGAGAATACAAATAATCTGTTGTTGACGTATAAACGGCCACACAAACCTGCCACCACGCAAACCATCAGTAGATGGATCAAACAAGTCTTTTCAGAAAGCGGCATTGACACCAGTGTATTCGCCGCACACAGTACACGGCACGCGTCAACCTCGGCCGCAAACTTAGCAGGAGTTAATATAGAAACCATTCGCAAAACCGTAGGGTGGACTAGTTCATCTAACTCATTTGCTCGTTTTAAGGCGAATTTGCCAGATCTGTTTGCCTACCTACGCTCAGACATCCAGACTGATTATTAATTCCTATTAATTAATTATAAGATTATACAATTACACTACAGAAATGTTTATTTATGTGTTCATGTTATCGATAAGATCTTTACGTTTAATTCGTTGAAGTTAATTCGAAATAAGTAAATGTAACGTACCGTTACGGAAACATAAGTATTACTATAAAGCTGATTTGTCTTTAAATAAAACCATAATGTTTAAAACCTTATTGTTTATTTTCCATTTCAAAACTTTCTGACTCTTAACATCTACATTGTTATAATCATATCTGAAAAATGAAGCAACGAGTTATAATATATGATCAAACGAACTTCCAAGTGAAGTTCGATCATTATTATGATGAGTTGCTTCATTTGAAGATATGATCACCCTCCCTCCCCGACGCTTGAAGATTCCCAGATATAGAGAAAGTTTTATATCATACTCATAAAGTTACAGGACTCTAAAAAATGAGCTAACCGTCACAGTGTCAACCGAGGTACAGTCAGACCGGAATTACGTCAATTAGTTTTAAAAATCTTTAAAATACGTGCGAAGTTACCAAGTAAGTAGGGAAACTACATTGTTATAATCATATCTTCAAATGAAGCAACTCATCATAATAATGATCGAACTTCACTTGGAAGTTCGTTTGATCATATATACTTAAAGCATTTTTTATTTAACAACCGTCGAAAACTTTTCGATCATCATGTACTGAATTCATGGTAACAGAATGCGCGTCGATATCGCCGCTACATTGTATATTTGTATGTTGTATTGTTTAACAAAAACAAAGCAACATAAACTACTCATTAATATCAAACCATACCGTATCCTAAATTTTATAAGTTTAGGTATATAATTATACGACATGGATTAATAAAATTGATCTACATAAAACAAAGTCCGGTTAGTTACACACCATTTAAGTATAACTCAAGAACGGCTGGACTTTGTCACCGCTCCGAATAGAAAAATAACTATTAGGTAAACTATAAAAAAATAGATAATTTATTTTATTGAATCTGAGGCGGTACAAAGTTCGCGGGGTCGGCTAGTCAAATAACAAAAGACGAAGCCTTTGCTTTGCAAAGGGCCGCAAGGGGTGATAATTATTGTTGTAAGTTAATAGTAAGTTGGCAGATTCGTCTCAGAATTAAGTTGTTGCATGTTTTCTCTCATAACTTTTTTATTTATATTTTGTTGTATATATGTATTTATTCTTAAATTTTATTTATAAATAAGTATTTTCTTTGGTTTCTTGTTACTGCACCTACTGTGTATTGTCTCTGCATCACCCTAAGGTAGACTGGTAGAAAATGCCTCAGGCATTAAGTCCGCCTTTGTACAGTTTTTACTTGTGCCTAAAGTTTTAATAAATAAATAAAAGAGAAATAATTATAAAAAATGGCAACTTTGGAAATTCATGAGTAGCAATAAAACCCGCTAACTAAGTACCTATCCTATTTATTTTGAAGAAAACACAGCACCTTATTAACCCCACTAATGCGACCAAATAATGGGGCAAGCAAAAGGAAAAAGTTAACAAGTCCATGAGAAATTAAATTACCGGTATGTTGTTTTTTCGTAGAGGTGGGTAAAGTGCCCTTCGTCTCGTAATGGAAATGTTCGATGGTGCTCATTTCGGGTACTTTGTTGATTTAGAGGTTGAAGAGTTTTCGGGGATCCCTTTCGCGTTTTAGGGTTACTTGTACGCAATTGAATTTACATGGGCTACGGTGTTTTTGCTATGAAATTACGAAGTGTGTGCGAACAAGGTATGAAATTACAAGCACCTACAATCAGTGTGAATTGCGAACTGTTTCCTTAAATTGTTTAATAATCGTTTCACAGTGTTTTGATAAATAATAGTCTGTCATTTGAAAAATTATTATCAATCTTAACTTTTTTTATTATTTTCAGATCGTGACATAAAAAAAAGCTATCTCATTTATACAAGAGTAATCATAAAACTATTAATCAAAACTATGTCGAATTTTGAACAAAATGAGAGGTACAACTTTATGTTGCGGTCTGTACATATTCTGTCTTTAAGCGAATCTGACGTAACGCGAATCTGGCATAAAGCGAATCTGTCCTTATGCTAACAAAGGCTTATATCCCTCAAAGTTTCTTCAATAATAATTATTATTAATCAGTTTTTTCAGAATCAATTTACATTCTATAAATTGTTAGTAAATAATATTACAATAACTATGTTATTAAAATTATGGCAGAAATAAATGACAATATTAGTGAAAAATAAAAATTATTAATTAATAATTTATTAATATATCATATAAACAAGTAATAATTTTGATATTTTTCTGTAACTGTCAAACTAAATAAATAAAAATAAAAGTAATAAATTGCAAGTTTTAATTCAAAAATCTGTTTTGCATAATGCTGATCGGCCTTTTTTCCGAGTATGTCAGAAAAAGGCTACTTAAAGGGTATAATAAAGTTATAAGTATTTGAACTCAACCTCTCTTAACCTTTCACACGTTTGCCCGCCTACCTGTCAAAACACCCCACGCGTCCGGAGTAGTCGAATGGGACGAGAGAAGTCATTGTTCTAACAATGACAATAATTGTGTATACTTAGTGTACCGTTGATGTTTCGAGCACTTACTCTTATGTACACTTGATGTACACTTGACGCTTGAGGAGTTAATCGGTAAGAGCCCTAACTATAAAAACAAAACTTCACTTTGTTATATTTTAAGGGCTTAGAAATACAAGGCGTAAATTCTTGATCAACTTAATAAGTTTAATTTGTTCTGGCTTCTACCCCCCTTATTTTTCTAACGATCTGTTTAAGAGCGTTTACAACGTACGGCATGGGAGAACTCGCAAAATGCTATTGGAGTTTTCTGTGATCTCTCCAAAGCCTTTGATTGCGTGCACCATGACACTCTTTTACGTAAACTACGTCATTACGGTGTCCAAAATGAGGCTCTCAACGTAATAAATTCTTATTTACTTAATAGGTTCCAATGTGTAGATGTTAATGGTGTGAAATCTTCCGGGCTACCAGTTCTGTTAGGTGTGCCGCAAGGCTCAATACTGGGTCCATTCTTGTTCTTAGTATATATCAATGACTTACCATTCCATTTAAAGGGCATCTGTGACGTTGTACTGTTTGCAGATGATACCTCTCTTATTTTTAAAGTAGACAGGAATAGACAAGATTTTGACGACGTAAACAGTGCACTCTCAATAGTTACGGATTGGTTTACGTCAAATAACCTAGTTCTCAATGCCAAGAAAACGAAATGTGTAAAGTTCGCCTTACCAAATGTTAGAAATCTAGGACCCAACATCGTCTTAGATGAAGAGGTGCTTGAAACTGTGGGCTCGGCAGTATTTCTGGGAATAACAGTTGATGCCAAACTTCAGTGGGGACCACATATATCCAGCCTAGCAGGAAGGCTCAGTTCGGCTGCCTACGCCGTCAGGAAAGTAAGACAATACACTGACGTTGATACAGCTCGTTTAGTCTATTTTAGTTATTTTCACAGCGTTATGTCCTATGGTATTCTGCTGTGGGGCAAAGCCGCTGATATACAAAATATATTTGTCCTGCAAAAACGAGCTGTTCGAGCAATTTACCAGCTAGGTGCCAGAGTTTCTCTAAGAGATTTTTTTAAAGATATTGGTATTCTCACAGTTGCATCACAGTTTATCTTTGCCAACATCTTATATATTAGGCAAAATATACACTTGTACACTAAAAACAGTGATATTCACAATGTTAACACTAGAAATAAGGACAAACTACGAACTCCCTTTCACCGGCTTCATAAGGTTCATAACTCATTTGTTGGGCTTGGTATAACTTTTTATAACAAGCTACCTTCCTCTTTGCTAGATTTGCCTTATAATACGTCTAAAGCTCAAGTAAAATCCAACCTTTGTTCAAAGGCTTACTATTCAATCAACGACTACTTAAACGATAAGAATAGTTGGTCGGCCTGATTAACTCAAGACAATGTTTATGTTCTTTCTCCAGAATTAGCTTACTGACAGGTTATATGAGTTCATGTAATTGTTTTTTCTTTTTTTTTTTTTTTTGATGACTGTATAAGTAAATTCAGTTTAATTTTATTTTTATTTATTATTGACATAATCAATTCATTTCAATGTTTTGTAATGAGTTGATTGCAATAAGTGATTAGCTAGCGACCTCTATGATTGATCATTTTATTCTTGCCTGAGTAACCGGCAGCAAGTTCGTCATGCTCCCTTAGATGTCACTGCTTGCGGTAGCGTCGGGGGTCGGGTTGCCTCCTTCCCTCAAATATGGCGAGGGGGGGAATGGCTGATCTTTGCGTTATGCTCGTGAACGGGTGCTGCTTGTGGTGACTGGTCGTCTTGCTGACCATGGTTTTATTGTTGTTATTAGTAATACCTAACTTGTTTATTAATTTTTACTTTGATGGTCCTGGTCTATCATTTGTGCCTTCAGGTGACAGCTATGTGAACAGAACCCAGCATTGCATAAATATGTAAGTTGTCACGCCCTTTATACCTGGAGGCTTTTATTTAGGTAGTTTTTATTTTTATTTTATTACTTTTGATTTAGTATTTTTATTTTAGCTTGAGTACGTATAGATTTTTATGGTATTTGTTGGTATATTGGCGTGGCTAGCTAACATATGGCAAATAATTTTATTGAATGTTCTGTGTCCTGTAATGTTAATTAGATACTTTGCAGGTCTAGTTTTGTATACAGTCGAGTATTTTATAACTGAACAGACAGCTGTGCTGCTGGGGAGTTTGTTGCGCCACTTCTTCTCCCCAGCGAAAGCACTAGGAAGTGGTGAAGGGCGGGCGTTTTTGGGGGACTGTCTTATGTAATTTTGACGTTCGAAAAGTGCTGATTCTCAGCCTAGTTTGAATAAATGACTTTTGATTTTGATACAAACTTTCAAGCACTGGTTTTTCGAAATTAATGAACCGATTTTAATGAAACTTCGTAATACGCATAAGCAGGATGGATACAAAGGTCTAAAAAGTTAGTTAAGAACAGCTTACTGGCGTAACGAAGGTGTACTGTAGGTATGTAACATCTCTGCCTACCACTTAATAAATACAAACGTGTTGTTAATTATTGTTAATTATGTCCAACCCACAGCTGCTCGACAAAGTCAAGTGAAATATAAATACGTGTACGGTATATTTGTGGTTCAGTTAACGGCTGTACTGAATTGATTTGGGGTCGAGTAAACACTCCACGATCCTTGTTCGCCGAAATCCATTCAGTACCTGGCTCGGGTGTCCAGGTATATAAAAGGCCGATCACACACTACAATCAAATGGGCCTCGCGACGGGGCGCAGATAGTTTTACATACAAATTCAATTAAAACGCGCGGTTTCCCGTGCCCCGTCGTGTGGCGCGTTGTAGTTTGTGATCCGCCTTAGCACTTCAGTTTGTATATCAAACACGTATAGTACAACACATTGACAATGCATCGACGCGACAATGTATCAACGCGCGTGGTTGCAGACCGCGTGCAGAACAAGTGAGCACCCGCGGAGGCGTGTTACGTCCCGTTGGTAGGTACACTAGGATCTACGCAGCAGATTTTTGCAAATAATGAACGTGTCCACGATGGAACTAGATGTCGACAGGTTCATTTTGCGGGGATATTGAAATCTGCGAACCCCGCACGGAGAAGCAAATAAAACCACATGATGGTGCAGATTTGCGCCTCCTTCGCCGTGCGGGTGGATGCGTCGCCCCGCGCACCGGATTGTGGCGCATAGATACTGTACCATTGATAGGAGTAGTGTATTTCAGTTTCAATAGTACCTACATAGTGTGTATTAAAACACACACAGTGTTTGTTGTGTGTTGTGTGTGTGTGTGTGTGTGTGTGTGTGTGTGTGTGTGTGTGTGTGTGTGTGTGTGTGTGTGTGTGTGTGAGCCTTATGACCCCTCCCGCTCTGGGTGGAGCGGAAGCGAGTGTCAGACTCTTACTGACTAAAACCCATCCGTGATCCTTCCTTAGCCCTTTATGTTCCGGGGTAGCGGTAACCCTTTTGGACAATCCCGCTGCAATGTTTGTTAACCTAAACCCATCACCAAAAAAAAAAAAAACAAAATTTTTTTTTACAAAAAAAAATAACCGACTTCCAACAAAACACTACAAAGTGAAAAATAACTTTAATTTCAGAAGTCGGTGTTGTTGGTTCTGCATTTTTGTTTTTTGAAACCGACTTCTGAAATTAAAGTTATTTTTCACTTTGTAGTGTTTTGTTGGAGTCGGTTGTTTTTTTTGTAAAAAAGTTTTTTATTTTTTACTTTTTAGGGTTCCTTACCTCAAAAGGAAAAATCGGAACTGTTATAGGATCACTCGAGTGTCTGTCTGTCTGTCCGTCTGTCACATCTAATTTTCTCCGAATTTAATGGACCGATAGGTGTTGTCTGAGAGTCATCATTTCATGCTGCTGAGCTGATGATAAGTGAAAGTCAAATACTTTTATTCAATTAGGCCTATTACAAGCTCTTTCGACAATTACAAGCCCTTACCATCATCAGATGCGTGACCTGTTCGTCCCGTTACATCATTACGAGAAATGGAATGATGAAGACTATTGTTTTCAAGTCCACGTCTATCCAAGAACTGCTAAGTAGTTTCTGTCGACATATTGCCGTATCTCCTAACTCCTAACAGTTAAGGACTGCTGTGGCTACCATCGACGGCTCGGTAGCATTATAGTCGGAGTAAAACGACAGCTTATGTGTAACTTAAATGACTAAAATTGGCGTCTTTTTGTTTTTTCGCGGCCATTAACCAAACCATGTTTTTCTAGTACAGAATAGTGTAACAAACGAAACTTATTTGACATGCATATACTTAATGCAGTCCGAAATGAATTATTAAGAAGTGTCATTTTACTCCAGCTAATTAAAAGTCGGAGTATAGGTAAGTGATGACTCTCAGACTCAAACACTTGAATCATCTATAGGTTTCATTTGATTTGAGAGAGTTCAACTAACACACTGTACATGCCTACTAAAGAGGATTTTCCTCGACTTTCATGGGATCCCTTCAGCAGACTCTGACTTGGTGACAATGGGACCACCTCGAGAGCATACCGTTTCAAACCCTAATGTCAACTGCTCATCACCTGTTACAAAATATTGCTTTTCCCAATGCTGGGACGTTAATTGTTGAGGAGTTCTCCTGGTAAGAGCCAGAACTGGAGCTGATGGTGAAGTCACCATCAGCTACACTCCACCATGCGCATTGTGACGAACATAAATTGCTTAGCAACCATATTAAAGCAATCGAATCGCTACCCGTGAAATATTTGTCATTGAGTAGTTCCGATGGCCATCTGTGGTCTTCATCATCAGTTCCACTTCACCAAATTATACTTTCTGAATGCAAATGCTTGAGTTGTTAATGAAAACACCAAAATTGCTATATGTATGCTTATAATATTTGAGGAGTTCCCTCAATTCCTATGGATCATCAGAACTGGATTTTGACAAAAATGGGACCAATCTGGAAGTATGTCCTTTCAAAAAAAAAAAGAATTTTCCAAATCGGTCAAATTTTCCAAATCAAAAACATGCAACCGAATTGAGAACCTCCTCCTTTTTTTGAAGTCGGTTAAAAAACCGGCCAAGTACTTGTCGGACCACGCACAATGAATCCGTAGTTGGAATGAATTTATCCCAAGAACAAACTTAACATTGTAGTTGAAAAACATGTTATGCCATACATTCCAACTGAAAATGTAAGTTTGTACGCACAATATTGAGAGATTTACATGTTATATATTTGAGATCCTCACGGTAAGCCTGAAAGGGCTTTGATATGTCACACGGTACAGATTGTGAAACTTTTTTTTAATTGTCTATTTACCCCTCAAAAATGACTCCCATTTTTCAAAACTCATTTATTTACGTTACACGTCTGTGTTTGGGTCACAGAGATTCAACTTAATCGGTCCATAAGAATCGGAGCAAATTGGCTGTGACAGACAGTCAGACAGACACACGAGTGATCCTATAAGCGTTCCGGTTTTTCCTTTTGAGGTACGGAACCCTAAAAATTAATGTTGAAGAAGAATTTCTTAGCTTAGATTTACATAATTTAGAAATGATCTTACTCATTAACCACAGATCTCTCAAACATCCACTAGGACCAATAAATTCACTGTGCTTGGATAGAAATCTCAGTTTTCTGGGATAATGCTCGTCCTCATATGAATATACCTTTTACATTACATGTCATGCAATTCTAAATCTTCCAGAAGAACTACAGACTGTAATTTTCTCTTTACTACATATAAAAACCGGCCAAGTGCGAGCTGAACTCGCACACGAAGGGTTCCGTACCACCATACAATATTAAACACTACATAAAAAATAACGGCAAAAAAATCATGTTTTGTATGGGAGCCCCCCTTAAATATTTATTTTATTCTGTTTTTAGTATTTGTTGTTATAGCGGAAACAGAAATACACATTCTGTGAAAATTTCATCTGTCTAGCTATCACGGTTCATGAGATGCAGCCTGGTGACAGACGGACAGTGGAGTCTTAGTAATAGGTTACCGTTTTTACCCTTTGAGTACGGAACCCTAAAAACGCACAAGGAATGGTTCTGTAGTACGTCACAGTCAATTCTCTTACTGCAAATGTAAAGTTCGATCATCCTCCATAGAAAAAGGAGGATCCTCCGGCCAGACGGGTGTTGTCTGATAGGCAACTGCCTGACGATTGATGTCAGGACGTTGTATAGTATAATATGCTAGTCTGGCGGTAAACTTAGCTTACGCGATGCAGGTTTTTATTTTTATTTTAGTGGTGACGTCAGTATGATGCGTAGTTAGCATGTGATGCTGCAGATACCGTTACAGATCTACGTTGAAATTTATTTCAACTTGATTTCTTCACACGATCTAGAGAAAAATGGTTTTGACCATAGAAATGTTAAAAACTTTTTACTTGTCTATGGTCTTGACAGACTGACAGACAGACAGTCAGGCTGACAACGAAGTGATTCTTTATGAATTCCGTTTTTTTCTTTTGAGGTGCGGAACCCTAAAAAGATAACAATTTATTGAATTATTAAATTTTATTCAACATAAAACCACGTTTGTAATAGCGTTTACTTGTAATTGCTTTTAGATGTGCATATAAACTTATATCACATACTAAATATAAACTTTGTTACATTTCGGCGCCTTTTCTCTTTATTTTATAGCACCGTCTACACGCAGTTTTGTTAAATTAGACTTTCAAAATGCAGTTAAAGTGATAAATCATCATCTCTATTAGTTTAGATAGTGTTTTGTGTGGCAATTTTGTTCTATAAATATTGAATATTATTTAAATTGGACTTATATGAAAAATGCAACTGTATTAGGTACCAAAATATTTTGTGACACTAGTTGCGCCTCGCGGTTTCATCCGCGTATGTGTCGATCCCGCGGGAATATAGGAATAAAAAGTAACCTATGTGTTAATCCTGGTTATAAACTATCTGTGTGCCAAATTTCATCCCCCCGGATGCTATTTGAGATTGAAAATGCCAAAATCTATATTTTTATAAAGCAAAACATAAAAAAACCGGCCAAGTGCGAGTCGGACTCGCGCACGAAGGGTTCCGTACCATTGTCTATAAAAACGGCAAAAAAATCATGTCTTGTTGTATCGGAGTCCCCCTTAAATATTTGTTTTATTTTTATTTTTTTAAGTGAATAATATATGTATAACTAAATATTCTGTGAATAATTCAAGCGTCTATCTTTTGCAGTTATCAATATTGAATAAAAAAAAACCCTTGTTGTATGGGAGTCCCCTTAAATATTTATTTTATTATACTTTTTAGTATTTGCTGTTATAGCGGCAACAGACGGCAATACATCATCTGTGAACATTTCAATTGTCTAATTATCACGGTTCATGAGATAGAGCCTGGTGACAAACGGACAGCGGGGTCTTATATATAGTAATAAGGTCCCGTAGGTACCCTTTGGGTACGGTAGCCTAAAAAATAATTATTTTTCACTTTATTTTTTTGGTACGAAATGAATAATGTTCTTACGAAAGCACATTCTTTAAACCTGTTCAGTCAGTTCTTACTTTACTGAAATATACAGGAAGATTTTTTAATCACCATTAAAATTTTTACAGGGTGTTCTACCCATGAATATGAAAAACATTCACTAGAAACCACGAAAAAAAAATCAGTTGTTTCATACAAAAGTTCAATACCTACTTGACCAAAATGTATGAAAAAGCAGTTTTTTTTTTTCGTGATTTCAGAGTTGGTCCCATAGTGAAAGTCGTTCGTATTCATGGGTAGAAGACTCTGTAAAAATTTGGATGGTGATTAAAAAATCTTCCTATATGTATGTTCAAAGGTCCATTTTTTATCTATACAGAGCGAGATATTTCAATCTCCGCTTCCAACAATAACTCTTTATGATGTCAAGGTTATGGAGTATTTTCCATGCGTAGTTTTTAGATAAGGGTTGCGTCGGTCGGCTGACATATATGAGCCCCATAAGTGAATGACAAGAGGGCGAAGTTCGAAACAACCTCTCAGAGGGGTGCGATGAATTGACTTGTAGGGTCATGGTTAGGGTGTTAAAGATAAACGGAATCAATGAATGGATATTCATTCATTCATTCATTCATTTTCTTTATTTAGGCAACCAACAGCGATACAAAAAGTATGTTACAGAGTATGTGTATTACAGTATTGTATGGCTAATAATAAATAGGTTTCTCTGTATAACAAGGATAATAATAAAACTTGCGAACGGGCTCCAGACTAATATTATAAAGGCGGGAGTTTGTGAGTGTGTTTGTATGTTTGTTACTTCTTCACACACAAACAACTGTGTAGATTGAGATGAAATTGGCACACAGATAGTTTTATAACCAGGATTATCACATAGAATACTTTTTATTCCTATATTCTCACGGACCATCGAACTGAACAACTTTTACTATGAGACCAACTCTAAAATCACGAAAAAAATCAATTTTTTACCTAATACAAAAGATAATACCTACTTGACCAAAATGTATGAAACGGAAGATTTATTTTTTCGTAATTTCATAGTTGGTCCCATAGTGTAAAGCACCTCTTAAAGTTTGTAAGGTTAATTTTGAAACACCTTATAAATATATACATTATACATACATCATAATTAGTTATTCTTAATTATTATGTACCTACAGTTTAGGATTACGAAATGTATAATATTTAACATTGTCGAAATTAAAACATTACATAATATCCTCTGAAAGCTTTGTAGAAATTAAATTACTTGTCTCATACATGAATTCTCTACATTTCACCGTATCTATAATGTAGAATTTGACAAGTCCCTACCAGAGTCGAGACAAAATAATAGCCAGCCCTTTAAGATCAAACGTTTTGGACAATTGATTTCAGAAGGTCGCCATTGGATTGGCGATTGTAGTTTGTTTTATGTTTTTAGTCTACACTGGTTCTTGTGGTTTTTTAGAAGGCCCCATTAAAATAGATGGACAAACTTTTAGAAATCATTCAGACCACCAATATAAGGACGATGGTAAAAAAATATACTTATAAAAAAAACGCATTCAATATTTACAAGAAAAATAATCAGCTAACGAAAATACACTAATGTGCCGGAAATTCATTATTTTAGGTCATAATACTCGTATAATCACTTTAATCAGTGTTTTTTTTTTGCTTGGATATCTTTGGTTAGACGTACTGAGCGCTGTGTTAAAATTTGTCCATCTATTTTAATGGGACCCTGTATAAGCTGAAACTATATACAGTGTTTGAAATTCCACCCCTAAGAGGGTGAATGGGGGTAGGGTGAAATTTCACGCGGATGAAGTCGCGGGCAGAAGCTAGTTTCTTTTAAACACTTTTCGAAATTTAAAGGTGAACGTCTACTGGGCCGCGCCGGCCGCACGCACGCACGGCACGCAACGGATTTTGGAATTCATATAGTACACTACACTATTGGTACAGCATGCACCGAGCAAAGTATGAAAGAATAATGAAAAGTATCGTATGAAAGAACAAAAAAGTTGCGTGCCGGTTACTTCACATGGATTAGTTCACCGAATGATTTGGATGGATGGATGGATGGATTAGTGCATCGCTCACAGCCACAAGTTATAATTGAGGTGAGAACCGCCAAAAACTTTGTAAAAAGGATGAGTCACTTTTAATTGATACATCGATCATATTAAAGGTTGTAAAGATGAGATAATATGCGGGTGCATACCATCGGCAAATCCGTTCAATACGTTGCGTGCAGTGCGTGCGTGCACTGCGGCCGGTGCGGACATTCTTTGGAACTGGTAGCTCAAGTATTTTCAAGTTTTGCACGGTGTAGAAAATTTTAGTGTGTGAGTGAAGAAAAGTTAGTGTGAAAGATGATAATAATGGCTAGAAAGAGCGTTAACATGAGATTATGGAAGAAGACATTTTGTGCCAACGCCAAATAAATTAGAATTAAGACAAGAAACTGATAATGAAATACCTGAGAACTCAAAAAACTGACAAGGTCTATTTATACAACAATGGCCAATAATAACCGCTAGCAATTACTGTTAAAATGTCACCCTAAGAATACGGATAATTGTTCCTAGCTGGCTCCAGATTTTTGAAGACAAAATTGTCAAAACATCATCATAAATTCCCGACTGTAACAAAAGCAACTTCCATCATTTATCTTCAAGATACCGTTCCACAAGAAGCTGAGTCATTCTCAAAGGTTTTCAAAGTCAAGCAAAATTAATACTCAAGAAAATTAGCAGGTCACTTGGTATTGCGAGGCACAGATTATACCAAGCTGCCAATACTTATTGTTCCGAGGAAAATTTAGTGGCCATATATCTGAAACACAAAAGGCCCTGGACAATGAACCTTTGCCAAGTTGAGAAGTTGTGTTACAACTTGCAGCCCTTATTTTGGTGGCAAGTTTTCGGGTACTTGACTTAGGGCAGTTCAGATCATGGAAAGTTTTTATTTTAGAGTTAGTTTTGTTATGAATTCATATCTTATGAATGAAGTTCGTCTGATGTTCTCTGACCCGATCAGTCAGTCATCCATGTGACGTGTACCTAATTTTTAACCGACTTCAAAAAAAGGAGGAGGTTCTCAATTCGTCGTTTTTTTTTTTTTTTTTATGTATGTTCCCCGATTTCCCTAAGACGCCTGAACCAATTTGGATTTTTTTTTTTTAAGGAGAATATTTTGCCGTTTTACAGTTTAGTTTTGAGGAAGCGGGATATCTTCTGCCTTAAAATGATTTAAGTACTCGAATAAATAGTATTTCTATTAAATAGTGCGTCACAAATACTGCTACATAAGGTCGGTCTACATAACTGACGGTATGGGTAACAATCTACCCATACTATTGGGCACTCTTCAGCTTAAATTATCCATTAGGTACTATTAAATAAGTTGACAAATATTATCATCGTCTGCCTAGCCTTTTCCCAATAATGTTGTTGTCACCTTCCAGTCTAACCAGATGCAGCTGAATATCAGTATTTTACGCGACTGCCTATATTCTGACCTCACAACCCAGTTACTGGGTAATTGGTAAGACTAGTTGTGAGACTTTCGGGCTTCTGAGGACCCGTAACGACTGTCAAAGATCTACGAATGACAGCCGGGAGCAACAGCTTAACGTGCTTTCCGAGGCACGGAGGGCCTTGTAAAGATTGTCACCGATCTACGGACCAACCGCGGCTAGCGTAGCTTAACCTGATCGATCAACCCATGTGGCTGTTATTACTTAGCCACAAGCCCCTAAGACAAGACAAGAATTTACTAGAGAGAAGAATAGACAAAGATATTTAAAAAAAATCTTTGTTATCTAAATTCGTTCTATGGTCCCTCCTTCTGAACTTCTCCCTATATATTGAGACATTTAATCATATAAGCATATGATATAAAGTAGAAACTCTTTTTATAGGATGTTCATCTCCCATATAATACTGATGTACCTAGTTCGATGACTTCGTAAATCAAAAACCGGCCGGTCTAAAAAAAAATTGGCCGGTAAAAATTTCACCGTGAAAACTTGAAGTCAGCTTGAAGTGAGCTGTCATTTCACCTGAAGCTAGGGAATGACACTAATGACAGCTTACTTCAAGCTCGCTTGACCTAAGTTTCCAGGAAGAGATTTTTACAGAATAGATCAGAGGGTCAATTCTCGAAATTTTAAGAACGTTCACAGTCTAATCTCAATCTCAATCTGTCAAAAAATACTTTTAATTTCCCTACATTTTGACAAGTTTTTGACATTTGTTTGTCGCCGAGATGAGACTGCGACTAGATTTTGAACGTTTTAAATTACGAGAATTGGCCTTTTGGTAGTAATTTATTGTTTTATGTAAATTTTTTCTTCTTTTCCTGATGTGCTGTGTAATAAGATTTTTAAGAAAAAATATACTGTGGCAGATGATAAGGAAAAAAAATAATTTACTAGTAAATAATTCGTTTTATTGATTTAACGGTTTTTTATAAGAGGTAGGTACACACGGCAACACATCAAGTTATACATTTCAAGTTTTAGCTGACCTCGCACTATATAGGTTTCTCGAACAATTATAAATCAGCTTATACTGGTAATATATAGCTTGATGTGTAGCCATGTGTACCTACTCCATCAGGGAATAATTTATTTTAAATGTTTAATCCGGTTCTCAGCTGTAAGTTTTCTGAATAATATCTAAAACGTAGAGTATTAATGTTGTCGTGTCCGAAGTGTTTGTTTTTTTTCAAATTGACAAAAAAAAAATAACAAGCAGTTATAAAAAAACTTAAAATTAAAGTTTGAGCTCACCAAGGACTTGGAATGGTCTTCCTAATTTTTCCTGTATTTATTTTTGCACTTTACCTGCTGAGTTCTATACTTCCTAAAACAAATAGATATAATATATTGTACCTCCCGTCTTACATACAAATTTCCTTAATATTGGTCAAAAGCATCTTACTGTTTCTAATAAAGGCAAAGCTTTCAAAGGTACTTCTGAGTAGGCCTCTTTAACGGATTACAGTGACCGCACGTTCTCGTTTAAAATGAATTTTATCTCTCAATTCGCCTCCATTTCGGGACTGTTTGTAAAGCCTAGCAGATCCCTGTGTATTTTATAAATATTCATTTAACTCGGGGCAAATGACGTGAACATAATTATATACGCCGACAATGACACTGGGTCATCATGACCCAGATTTTATCGAGTAAGAAGTTGTATACGTTGTAGGAATAATTATTTATTAAACAAGAGTTTTTTGCATATATTTTGTAGTAAAAAAGAAATAGGTTCAAATATTTTGAAATCATGCAAAATCAACTCTGAAAACAATTTTTTTTTATTTTTTTTATTTTTGGTTAATTATTTTACATAATACTTATAAATCAATAATCGTACATACTAACATAGAGAACAAACGAACTTCATATTGTAATAATAGTAACATATGTTGGTGACATAAATTTTCTCAATAAGATGTGCACTTAGTTTCAATAGACTTCCTAGGGACCTTAATGTCGACTTGTTCTGCACCAGTGCGGCGACCTTAAGACTGCTTTTGGCACAGTCATTATTCAAGGATATTTAATTATATTAACTTGTATGTACTTTCTTTTTTATCGACTATTTCTTTATCTATATGTGGAGGCTTGTTATTAGCTATTTTGTAATAACTTTATTTTATTTTATTATATGGTTTGTTAGTCTGTAAGCCTTCTTTAAAATATAATAAATAAATTAATTAAATATTAGTTTTCTACTTCCATAATCAGAGACATAAACTACTGCTAAAAATACTACGCCAGCGATGACGCTGGGTCATATTTACCCGTTTTGAGTTGAAGCACGGCTGTGTATGCGGCGTTGCACTTGGCACACCCGCGGTTTGGTCTTATCTCCAGCTACACAAACGCTAAAATTGCACGATCACGTTTTCATAATTTTCAAGGGTGCTGTTTGTCGTCATTTGTGCATGTAATATTTTTGCAGCCGCCATCCTGGATTTTCATTTTGACCTCACTATTGGCTTGAGTACACTCGAAAACTATGAAAACGACACCCATGATGTAAATGAAAACTATTTGTGTTTAAGTTAGTGATTTATGAATAGACCATGAAAAGTGTCAAGTTACAACTCTGTAAGTAGAGACACGTAAATAAAAGCTTGTAAGAATAGGCTGATTTCTTTCACAGCTGTTTGCGTTACAATAAATTAACGTGTTCTAGTCAAAGTTGTGTAATAGTAGATTGTACAACAAGTGCATAAGTTTCCGAATTATTGACAGCTGCTCTATTAGCTGTCATAATCGTTATATCTAAATCGGAACGCAATTTATTGATGAGAGCGCTGTGAGCGATTATGGCTTAATTTTTTTTTTTATTTAGCAGAGAAAACATATTATGTGCCAAGCAAGCATTTTGCTCATCTTTTTTGTATTTTTTCTTAAGGCAAGATTGCTTTCAAACACATAAAAAAACAATAATTTGATATTCATAGCTATTACAAAAAGAGGTTTACAGCCGATAAAGTGTTTACAGGACGTGAGGTTAAACCGGGGTAGCGGATACGAACCAATGGATCATTGTTTGTTGTACCTAATCATAAAATAAGTTTGCGCCTGCCGATTCACTTGAGCCGTTTAAGGGTTAAAGTTGTATGATTTTGTCCTTTGCTCAGATTACCTGCAGTACTGTTGTTACAAGATTTTTTCGCCTTACAACCTTATTTTGGCCTTGTAGACCTAAAAACATTGAATGCAAGATGACATTGCAGAGGACTCGGGTGGAAATAACGGGCCTAGTTTTCCTTTCGGTTCTTCTGCAAGTGATGATAGGTGCTTACAGCATACAAAAAACTGTGTGGAAAAGGGAGTGGGCATTCTTTGCCCATTAGTGGGATACCTACTAACATGAGACTTAAAAATGTTACCAGTGCTGTAACGCAGGTTCAAAGACCCTAAACAATTGATAATCGCTTTCAAAGCATTTCGTTTGCCTCAACGGGTTTTTCACCAAGACGACACGAGAGACTGCACATGCGCGCACACGTGTGTCCAGTCTATCGTATCGAGTTGGTGAAAAACCCGCCTAAACCGCCTTTCAACAGGATTGACATAAGCATTTCAGTAGCTTATGTCAATCATTTTACTTTTCCATCATGATTAATGCTGCAAAATGTCACTTTGTCTATGCTTTCTGGTTGAGTCTCCAGAACTCTGAATCCAGAACCTATAACTCGACCGCTACTGTAAATCGGGCAATTTCAGCTAAAAATAAACTAGAGATGACACAATACACAATCTTCCAAACGAATCCCGATACACGTATTAAAATCGAGTAAAAAACCCTCGCACACTACCTACAAACATAGGTACGTAGGTTTAGTAAATTACAAATAAAAATAATCCCAGTAGCAGAAAACCTTTTAACAATAAATATTACCTACTAAACTAATTCAATTTGTTATTTTTCAGTGGAAATATGATTAATTTAACAATTAACTTTTTGGTCGGGAGTCGAATGAATTATAAGTTAGTCGGTTCACATAGATACCTCGTTAAGGGGTGGTCGCTCCTAATGTCCTTCGTAACGTGATGTATAATAATCGCTTTTTAAATTATGTTAAAAACTAGCTGTGGCCCGCTTTTTCACCCGCATAAGTCTCAATCCAGTAAGAATTTCAGGATAAAAGTATTATATGTCCTAATTCAGAACTAATCTACTCATATATTTATGTGCTAAACGGTCAAATCCGGTCAGCCGTATGAACAAAGTTTACTATCTATCTATGAACAGAGATATCCTTCGAGATACATAGGAAGCACTGTTGACAGGTATCTTTGTTGATAGAAAACATATTGTTTGTAGATATCGAGATATCTACAAACAATATGTTTTCGGCGAAACGTGCTGTCTAGGAATAGAGATTTCTATTAGCTTTGCTTTCTGCATGTAGTCGTTTCGTACAAGCGTGTTTCTATCTTAGGTTCTACACATAAAAAGGAAGGGAAATAATCAAATGGCATCAAAAAATTCGTCCGCATCGCTGTCAACAGGAAACGAGCCCAAAAGGCTGGCAGAATTGCCACGTTGTTTGGCAATGCTGATTCCTTGGCCAAAAAATTGGAAAAAAAAAACGAATTTACTAAATTAAAATGTCCGCAAAACTATCTCATTTGAAAATACAGCTTTATACTAACGGTACTAACGAGTACCATTAACATTTCAAGGGGTTTATTGTGGTATCGAAACTAATATAAAACTAGTATAATAGATCTCGTGGCTAAGTAAGAACAGCTGAACGGGTCGATCGATCAGGTTAAGCTACGCTTGGCACGGTCGATATATGGATGGGTGACCATTCTTTACATACTGAGACCCCTCCGTACCTCGGAAAGGAGGTTAAACCGTTGGTCCCGGCTGCTGTCATTTGTAAATTTTTGACAGTCGTTACGGGTAGTCCAAAAGTCTTACCAAGGGATATCGTGTTACAGGAACTGGGTTGTGGAGGTCAGATAGGCAGTCGCTTCACGTTAAATACTAGTATATTCAGCTACATCTGATTAGATTGGAAGCCGACGCCAACATAGTTGGAAAAGGCTAGGCAGATTATGGAAGACTGTATTCAAGTATACTTACTTATATAGGTACAGGGTTATTGGAAAAACAACAACAAACTCTTCAGAGGTCATTGTACTCATCATTATGAACAACTTTTACTATGGGACCCAACCAGAAATCGCGAAAAAAATATCAGCTGTTCACTACATTTATGTTCGCATAACTCGTCAAAATGTAAGAAACAGCTGTATTTTTGTTTCGCGATTTCTGGTTTGGTCCCATTGTAAAAGTTGTTCATAATGACTCATCATTAAGAGGTCATAGTACTCATACTATGACCTCTTAAGAGGTTGTTGGAGTTTTTCTAATAACCCTGCATAATTCATTACCTATCTGGATAACAGAACTAACTACCTTACAAATACTAAGTGTGATTTTGAAAAAATTATTGATATCGAATGTTTTTTATTCTATAGGCGAATTTCTGAACAAAACAAGACGGACAAACAGCAAAGCCTTAGCCTTAGGTTTCCGTTGGCACCCTATTGGTACGAAACCCTAAAAAATTCGGCCACTTAAGCCACTTTTCTTTATTCCTAAGACCTGCCTGCTGAATGATATATTCAAAAACTAGGCTAACGTATTTCATATTTTGTCCGGACGCCTTCTGAATACGAACCACAGTGCTATTTTATATTCAGAGCCGATATTGTTCTATTGATCCATTATGTACCATATCTTCGTCTTTGTCCTGACATTCAATAGTAACGACTTTATGTATATATTATGTTATGGGAGATAAGGAAACAAATTTCAGTTTACACTAGACTTCAAATCAAATCAAAATCGTTTATTTGCATAAAATGTGTTTCAAACACATAAAAAAACAATAATTTGATATTCATAGCTATTACAAAAAGAGGTTTACAGCCGATAAAGTGTTTACAGGACGTGAGGTTAAACCGGGGTAGCGGATACGAACCAATGGATCATTGTTTGTTG
The DNA here is from genome assembly GCA_963669345.1 of Gortyna flavago. Lineage (NCBI taxonomy): Eukaryota > Metazoa > Arthropoda > Insecta > Lepidoptera > Noctuidae > Gortyna > Gortyna flavago. The sequence goes on from OY770132.1 coordinate 4,202,921, forward strand.
TACCTAATCATAAAATAAGTTTGCGCCTGCCGATTCACTTGAGCCGTTTAAGGGTTAAAGTTGTATGATTTTGTCCTTTGCTCAGATTACCTGCAGTACTGTTGTTACAAGATTTTTTCGCCTTACAACCTTATTTTGGCCTTGTAGACCTAAAAACATTGAATGCAAGATGACATTGCAGAGGACTCGGGTGGAAATAACGGGCCTAGTTTTCCTTTCGGTTCTTCTGCAAGTGATGATAGGTGCTTACAGCATACAAAAAACTGTGTGGAAAAGGGAGTGGGCATTCTTTGCCCATTAGTGGGATACCTACTAACATGAGACTTAAAAATGTTACCAGTGCTGTAACGCAGGTTCAAAGACCCTAAACAATTGATAATCGCTTTCAAAGCATTTCGTTTGCCTCAACGGGTTTTTCACCAAGACGACACGAGAGACTGCACATGCGCGCACACGTGTGTCCAGTCTATCGTATCGAGTTGGTGAAAAACCCGCCTAAACCGCCTTTCAACAGGATTGACATAAGCATTTCAGTAGCTTATGTCAATCATTTTACTTTTCCATCATGATTAATGCTGCAAAATGTCACTTTGTCTATGCTTTCTGGTTGAGTCTCCAGAACTCTGAATCCAGAACCTATAACTCGACCGCTACTGTAAATCGGGCAATTTCAGCTAAAAATAAACTAGAGATGACACAATACACAATCTTCCAAACGAATCCCGATACACGTATTAAAATCGAGTAAAAAACCCTCGCACACTACCTACAAACATAGGTACGTAGGTTTAGTAAATTACAAATAAAAATAATCCCAGTAGCAGAAAACCTTTTAACAATAAATATTACCTACTAAACTAATTCAATTTGTTATTTTTCAGTGGAAATATGATTAATTTAACAATTAACTTTTTGGTCGGGAGTCGAATGAATTATAAGTTAGTCGGTTCACATAGATACCTCGTTAAGGGGTGGTCGCTCCTAATGTCCTTCGTAACGTGATGTATAATAATCGCTTTTTAAATTATGTTAAAAACTAGCTGTGGCCCGCTTTTTCACCCGCATAAGTCTCAATCCAGTAAGAATTTCAGGATAAAAGTATTATATGTCCTAATTCAGAACTAATCTACTCATATATTTATGTGCTAAACGGTCAAATCCGGTCAGCCGTATGAACAAAGTTTACTATCTATCTATGAACAGAGATATCCTTCGAGATACATAGGAAGCACTGTTGACAGGTATCTTTGTTGATAGAAAACATATTGTTTGTAGATATCGAGATATCTACAAACAATATGTTTTCGGCGAAACGTGCTGTCTAGGAATAGAGATTTCTATTAGCTTTGCTTTCTGCATGTAGTCGTTTCGTACAAGCGTGTTTCTATCTTAGGTTCTACACATAAAAAGGAAGGGAAATAATCAAATGGCATCAAAAAATTCGTCCGCATCGCTGTCAACAGGAAACGAGCCCAAAAGGCTGGCAGAATTGCCACGTTGTTTGGCAATGCTGATTCCTTGGCCAAAAAATTGGAAAAAGAAACGAATTTACTAAATTAAAATGTCCGCAAAACTATCTCATTTGAAAATACAGCTTTATACTAACGGTACTAACGAGTACCATTAACATTTCAAGGGGTTTATTGTGGTATCGAAACTAATATAAAACTAGTATAATAGATCTCGTGGCTAAGTAAGAACAGCTGAACGGGTCGATCGATCAGGTTAAGCTACGCTTGGCACGGTCGATATATGGATGGGTGACCATTCTTTACATACTGAGACCCCTCCGTACCTCGGAAAGGAGGTTAAACCGTTGGTCCCGGCTGCTGTCATTTGTAAATTTTTGACAGTCGTTACGGGTAGTCCAAAAGTCTTACCAAGGGATATCGTGTTACAGGAACTGGGTTGTGGAGGTCAGATAGGCAGTCGCTTCACGTTAAATACTAGTATATTCAGCTACATCTGATTAGATTGGAAGCCGACGCCAACATAGTTGGAAAAGGCTAGGCAGATTATGGAAGACTGTATTCAAGTATACTTACTTATATAGGTACAGGGTTATTGGAAAAACAACAACAAACTCTTCAGAGGTCATTGTACTCATCATTATGAACAACTTTTACTATGGGACCCAACCAGAAATCGCGAAAAAAATATCAGCTGTTCACTACATTTATGTTCGCATAACTCGTCAAAATGTAAGAAACAGCTGTATTTTTGTTTCGCGATTTCTGGTTTGGTCCCATTGTAAAAGTTGTTCATAATGACTCATCATTAAGAGGTCATAGTACTCATACTATGACCTCTTAAGAGGTTGTTGGAGTTTTTCTAATAACCCTGCATAATTCATTACCTATCTGGATAACAGAACTAACTACCTTACAAATACTAAGTGTGATTTTGAAAAAATTATTGATATCGAATGTTTTTTATTCTATAGGCGAATTTCTGAACAAAACAAGACGGACAAACAGCAAAGCCTTAGCCTTAGGTTTCCGTTGGCACCCTATTGGTACGAAACCCTAAAAAATTCGGCCACTTAAGCCACTTTTCTTTATTCCTAAGACCTGCCTGCTGAATGATATATTCAAAAACTAGGCTAACGTATTTCATATTTTGTCCGGACGCCTTCTGAATACGAACCACAGTGCTATTTTATATTCAGAGCCGATATTGTTCTATTGATCCATTATGTACCATATCTTCGTCTTTGTCCTGACATTCAATAGTAACGACTTTATGTATATATTATGTTATGGGAGATAAGGAAACAAATTTCAGTTTACACTAGACTTCAAATCAAATCAAAATCGTTTATTTGCATAAAATGTGTTTCAAACACATAAAAAAACAATAATTTGATATTCATAGCTATTACAAAAAGAGGTTTACAGCCGATAAAGTGTTTACAGGACGTGAGGTTAAACCGGGGTAGCGGATACGAACCAATGGATCATTGTTTGTTGTACCTAATCATAAAATAAGTTTGCGCCTGCCGATTCACTTGAGCCGTTTAAGGGTTAAAGTTGTATGATTTTGTCCTTTGCTCAGATTACCTGCAGTACTGTTGTTACAAGATTTTTTCGCCTTACAACCTTATTTTGGCCTTGTAGACCTAAAAACATTGAATGCAAGATGACATTGCAGAGGACTCGGGTGGAAATAACGGGCCTAGTTTTCCTTTCGGTTCTTCTGCAAGTGATGATAGGTGCTTACAGCATACAAAAAACTGTGTGGAAAAGGGAGTGGGCATTCTTTGCCCATTAGTGGGATACCTACTAACATGAGACTTAAAAATGTTACCAGTGCTGTAACGCAGGTTCAAAGACCCTAAACAATTGATAATCGCTTTCAAAGCATTTCGTTTGCCTCAACGGGTTTTTCACCAAGACGACACGAGAGACTGCACATGCGCGCACACGTGTGTCCAGTCTATCGTATCGAGTTGGTGAAAAACCCGCCTAAACCGCCTTTCAACAGGATTGACATAAGCATTTCAGTAGCTTATGTCAATCATTTTACTTTTCCATCATGATTAATGCTGCAAAATGTCACTTTGTCTATGCTTTCTGGTTGAGTCTCCAGAACTCTGAATCCAGAACCTATAACTCGACCGCTACTGTAAATCGGGCAATTTCAGCTAAAAATAAACTAGAGATGACACAATACACAATCTTCCAAACGAATCCCGATACACGTATTAAAATCGAGTAAAAAACCCTCGCACACTACCTACAAACATAGGTACGTAGGTTTAGTAAATTACAAATAAAAATAATCCCAGTAGCAGAAAACCTTTTAACAATAAATATTACCTACTAAACTAATTCAATTTGTTATTTTTCAGTGGAAATATGATTAATTTAACAATTAACTTTTTGGTCGGGAGTCGAATGAATTATAAGTTAGTCGGTTCACATAGATACCTCGTTAAGGGGTGGTCGCTCCTAATGTCCTTCGTAACGTGATGTATAATAATCGCTTTTTAAATTATGTTAAAAACTAGCTGTGGCCCGCTTTTTCACCCGCATAAGTCTCAATCCAGTAAGAATTTCAGGATAAAAGTATTATATGTCCTAATTCAGAACTAATCTACTCATATATTTATGTGCTAAACGGTCAAATCCGGTCAGCCGTATGAACAAAGTTTACTATCTATCTATGAACAGAGATATCCTTCGAGATACATAGGAAGCACTGTTGACAGGTATCTTTGTTGATAGAAAACATATTGTTTGTAGATATCGAGATATCTACAAACAATATGTTTTCGGCGAAACGTGCTGTCTAGGAATAGAGATTTCTATTAGCTTTGCTTTCTGCATGTAGTCGTTTCGTACAAGCGTGTTTCTATCTTAGGTTCTACACATAAAAAGGAAGGGAAATAATCAAATGGCATCAAAAAATTCGTCCGCATCGCTGTCAACAGGAAACGAGCCCAAAAGGCTGGCAGAATTGCCACGTTGTTTGGCAATGCTGATTCCTTGGCCAAAAAATTGGAAAAAGAAACGAATTTACTAAATTAAAATGTCCGCAAAACTATCTCATTTGAAAATACAGCTTTATACTAACGGTACTAACGAGTACCATTAACATTTCAAGGGGTTTATTGTGGTATCGAAACTAATATAAAACTAGTATAATAGATCTCGTGGCTAAGTAAGAACAGCTGAACGGGTCGATCGATCAGGTTAAGCTACGCTTGGCACGGTCGATATATGGATGGGTGACCATTCTTTACATACTGAGACCCCTCCGTACCTCGGAAAGGAGGTTAAACCGTTGGTCCCGGCTGCTGTCATTTGTAAATTTTTGACAGTCGTTACGGGTAGTCCAAAAGTCTTACCAAGGGATATCGTGTTACAGGAACTGGGTTGTGGAGGTCAGATAGGCAGTCGCTTCACGTTAAATACTAGTATATTCAGCTACATCTGATTAGATTGGAAGCCGACGCCAACATAGTTGGAAAAGGCTAGGCAGATTATGGAAGACTGTATTCAAGTATACTTACTTATATAGGTACAGGGTTATTGGAAAAACAACAACAAACTCTTCAGAGGTCATTGTACTCATCATTATGAACAACTTTTACTATGGGACCCAACCAGAAATCGCGAAAAAAATATCAGCTGTTCACTACATTTATGTTCGCATAACTCGTCAAAATGTAAGAAACAGCTGTATTTTTGTTTCGCGATTTCTGGTTTGGTCCCATTGTAAAAGTTGTTCATAATGACTCATCATTAAGAGGTCATAGTACTCATACTATGACCTCTTAAGAGGTTGTTGGAGTTTTTCTAATAACCCTGCATAATTCATTACCTATCTGGATAACAGAACTAACTACCTTACAAATACTAAGTGTGATTTTGAAAAAATTATTGATATCGAATGTTTTTTATTCTATAGGCGAATTTCTGAACAAAAAATCATGTCAGACCTACCAGTTCAGAAATGCATTGTAACAATTTTATAATTAAGTGTGTTCCTTTGTTAATTGAATTAACTATGTTTTAGTATATTACTGCACTTTGTTAATACATGCCCACCTACTTCATGTATTCAATATTTGCATGCCATCATTATATGCCGGAATGTGTCTTTGCACTACAATTTTACATAATCATCTTTTGTACAAAAAATGTTATTGATATTAGAGGTGTTGAGTTTGAAGATTTTGATTGAAAATGAAAGCAAATATAAATATTGAAGCGAGGGTGAACATTGTAGCCTTGCATACAATGGGTTTAATATATCTGAAATATCCAATGAAACCGGATTTTGTGTAAGTTATTTTGCTATTATTGATTTTATTTGCTCTCGTATGTGACGCTTCCAAATGTGTTAATAGGATTTCTTTTTTTTAGAGAGATACTGTCAGACGTTGGGTGAGGAGATTTGAGGAAGATGGAAGTCTTAAGAGCCGTGTAAGAAGTGGTAGACCGCCACTTATTAACCAGTCTCAGCGACGTTTTATGGTTGGTGAATATGAAACGAATGGTTTCATACCTACAAGACGATTTGCCGAAGAATTTGATACGTCATTGCGCACTGTTCGTCGTGCACTCCATGCCGAAGGCCTCCATCATCGAACACCAGCGAAAAAACCGTTTTTAACGCAAAGGCATAAGGAGGAACGGTTGCGTTTTGCTCGCGAATATGTAGACTTTGATTGGGAAAATACTGTATTTACCGACGAGAAGACTTTCAAATTTTGTCAAAAAGGAAGACTTCATTTGTGGCGCAGAGACAATACACGTTGGTCTGACAGTAATATTATAAATAATACGGAGTCAGGAAGAATTAGTGTGAATATGTGGGGGTGGATTAGTGCTCAAGGGCCGGGTGAGTTGGCATTTATACCGACGCGGGCCAACAGCTCCAATTACGTCGAGGTTTTGAGCGATATAATGCTACCTACTGTTCGCAATGTTTATCCAGTCGATGAAATTGGTGAATTTTATTTAGTTCAAGATAATTGTCCTATACATCGTGCCAGTATTGTTCGTGAGTGGTTTAGTGAGCATTCGGATATTAAAGTTATTCCGTGGCCAGCGCGATCCCCTGATTTAAACCCTATAGAAAATGTATGGGGTTTAATGGTGCAAAGATGGGAAGCGCGAGACGAAAGATGTCTCGAACAGCTCAAGTCCCATTGCATGGAGTTGTGGGATAGTTTACGTGGCACAGATATTTGCAGTAATGTTGTGGCCTCAATGCGTCGACGTCTTCTTGACTGCATTGATAATAACGGAGGTCATACTAAATATTAGTTAAAAATATAATAATTAATGCTCTCAGGAGAATTCAGGGGATACACTGGCCATAATAGTAATGAGTCATGATTGTAAGATTTTAGGATTGAGGTTTAGTTTCAATCTTCTTTTCCTTGAGAAAATTAATAAATTAAGCTATAACCTCAATAAACCAAAAACATCCCATTTTAGTTGCAACCAAAAATGATTTATGATGGTATTTTATTTATTTCAAAGATTGGGATAAGTATGTTTATGTTTTAAAGGTTATTATTAACATCAATAAATGTTTCTCTGAAAAATACTTATTGTTTTTTTTTTCATTAAATTGTCTATTATACTTTATTTTTACTCTCTCTATTGTCATTGTATAACGAAACTCAATAAATAATTACACGAAAAGAACAAAAAGAGTCGAAAGCGCGGTGTGAGGTTCGAACCTTCTCCACTTCACGCACACACAGTAACAGCCACCCAGTCGTGCAAACCTGCCATCGCTGCTTATAGTTCTCATTTCGAATTTAAGCATTGCTTATAAATATTAAGAAAAAGAAACAAGTATATAAGTAGATAGTGGAAGGTATCTTTATTTAGTGTTGATCACACATGCATCTGACCAACCAACATCGCGCTTCCGTAGTTTTACTGTGTGTGCGTTACTGTCTACATTAAAACATCACACACACAGAGGTAGGCTCAGACCTGGCGATGGCGTGCAGGCCAAAATGACCATTCTGGTGGCAGTGCACTTATGACCGTTGATAGTGCCTACGGCATTTTATACAAACTTTCATGCCCTTGTTTTTCGAATTAAATGATCCGATTTTAATGAACCTTCATACGCATAAGCGTAAAACAAAGGTCTAAAAAGTTAGTAAATAGAGAGAGAGAGTAGAGTGATAAACTTATCACTCTATTTTTTTCGTAAGTCAGGTTTTTTCAGTTTCAATCAAAAATACATATTCAATTAGTCACTGTGTGTCGGTTTATCACTACTATTTAGATAGTATGTTCCTTATTTAAAATCAACCACAAATGGTGTTATTTGCTAATGACACTTCCTTAATTTTTAAGGTATATAGACGTGCTACAAATTTTGACGACGTAAATAATGCCATAAAGCTGGTCCACAATTGGTTCACGGCTAATAATTTAGTATTAAATGGAAAAAAACTAAGTGCATAATATTTTCTTTACCAAATGTCAAGGGTAGTGATTGTAAGATAATATTGAATCAAGAAAAACTAGAATTAGTCGACAAAAAAAAAAAATTAACATCTCTTGCAGGACGGCTAAGTTCAGCAGCTTATGCTGTCAGAAAATCCGTCAATTTACTGATGTAGACACCGCGAGATTAGTCTATTTTAGTTACTTTCATACTATCATGTCATACGGTATTTTACTTTGGGGACGGGCTGCAGACATCGATTCTATTTTCATTTTGCAGAAAAGAGCCATCAGAGCCATATATAATCTCCGCAGGCACAATTCTCTAAGGGAGCTGTTTAAGGAAATTAACATCATAACGGTGCCTTGTCAATATATCTACGAAAACATCATGTATGTAAGAAAAAAATTACATCTTTTTAGTAAAAGAGAGTACTAGAAATAGGGACCTATTAGTTCAACCAGGTTTCAGATTGGCTAAAATAGACTCATCTTTTATGGGGTACTGTTTAAAATGTTATAATAAAATACCTCCCCACATTCTTCAACTGAATGAGACAAAATTCAAGTCTTGTATAAAACGCACACCATGCAGGCAGGCATATTATAAGTTAGGGGATTACATCGTTGATAAAGATGCCTGGATCAATGCTGGTCCTGCTCCACAACCACAACCAATTGATTAACACTTGAACATACTGTTGGAGCTACTGAAGATTGTAAGACTATATTTGCATTGTATAAACTCAATTTCCTTTGTATTATATAATTTCTGTTGCGGCCGCTTAAAGCCTTAGGGTGAAAAACTATTTTTTCTTAGTGGACTGTGTGAGGGGCGGTTCTATGATGCAAGTAGGTGCTGATGGTGTTTGGAAATGAGGATCGCACCTGCCTGGTGAGCTATGGCGCAGACACGGTGAGGGTTCCTTAGCCACGTGGCGATGGCACGTCCACGATGTCACGTACGGACGAGGATCTGCACTTTCCACAACACAAAGAAACGCACTTGCTCAGTTTAATGGCAAGGCACCGTCATGATGTTAATTTCCTTAAACAGCTCCCTTAGAGAATTGCGCCTGCGGAGATTATATATGGCTCTGATGGCTCTTTTCTGCAAAATGAAAATAGAATCGATGTCTGCAGCCCGTCCCCAAAGTAAAATACCATATGACATGATAGTATGAAAGTAACTAAAATAGACTAATCTCGCGGTGTCTATGTCGCAGCCAACTGGTTAAATTAGCCGTTCAGTTAACTGCCTGGCCTTTAGAAGTAGTGCTCGCTTCGCTTCGCTCTCCGGCTCGCACGCGGTTGATTACAGTTCTAACCTAACCTAACCCATTTGGTCGGGGTGCACTGGCTTAGTTACTGCGACCAATTCGGCTCGCGCGTGATTGGTTACAGACTTCCAACTTAAACTGTAATTGAATATCATTCAGGCCGTTAGTTGAACGGCCGCCGTTTAGTTAAAAGGCTAGGCGGTTAACTGAACGGCTAATTTAACCAGTTGGCTGCGACATCTACATCAGTAAATTGACGGATTTTCTGACAGCATAAGCTGCTGAACTTAGCCGTCCTGCAAGAGATGTTAATTTTTTTTTTTTTTGTCGACCAATTCTAGTTTTTCTTGATTCAATATTATCTTACAATCACTACCCTTGACATTTGGTAAAGAAAATATTATGCACTTAGTTTTTTTCCATTTAATACTAAATTATTAGCCGTGAACCAATTGTGGACCAGCTTTATGGCATTATTTACGTCGTCAAAATTTGTAGCACGTCTATAAACCTTAAAAATTAAGGAAGTGTCATTAGCAAATAACACCATTTGTGGTTGATTTTAAATAAGGAACATACTATCTAAATAGTAGTGATAAACCGACACACAGTGACTAATTGAATATGTATTTTTGATTGAAACTGAAAAAACCTGACTTACGAAAAAAATAGAGTGATAAGTTTATCACTCTACTCTCTCTCTCTATTTACTAACTTTTTAGACCTTTGTATTACGCTTATGCGTATGAAGGTTCATTAAAATCGGATCATTTAATTCGAAAAACAAGGGCATGAAAGTTTGTATAAAATGCCGTAGGTACGTCGTAAAAGTTCTTAAGTGTTTTGTCTGAAAATGTTTAGACAGTAAAACTACCTAGTAAGAAATTCTGTGTAGCTTTTAATGTTCCCACAGCTGGGACATACCATGGGTTCGAAGCCACGACCCTTATAAAATTCCGGATAAGCAACAAAGATTCTTACACTCACACGCACAAACACTAATCATTTTCTTATCTACATAAAATATTGATGTTTTTACACAGGAACATCTGAGTACATAATCAATCAAATGATCGACGTTAAAGATAATAAATTCATTTCCTAGTAAGATTTAACTACAATAGTGTTTTTAGGGTTCCGTACCTCAAAAAGAAAAAAGAGAAATGGAACCCTTATAGGATCACTTTAGCTACTTAGTTGTCCGTTCGTCCGTCTGTTTTTTCTGTCAAGATCGTTTTTCTCAGGAACTCGTGAAAGTATCAATTTGAAGTTATTATCAAATAGGACTACGGTCCCTTGGATCTCAAAAAAACAACACGGTTCTTCAAAGCCAACGCAATAAAAAAATATGGCAATTTATGCGACATATTTCGATGCTCGCAAATAAATCAAAACCTTGCTTCGGCTTACCTTTCATTTATTTTCGACAATCAGTAGTTTTATATTTTACTAGCTGCGCCCCGCGATTTCTCCCGCATAAGTTTTGATCCCGTGGGAATATCGGGATAAAAAGTGGCCTATATGTTAATCCAGGGTGTCAGCTACGTCCAATTCAAAATTTTAACAAAATTGGTCCAGCCGTTTAAGCGTGAAGAAGTAACAAACATATAAACACACACACACACACTCACAAACTTTCGTCTTTTTATTATTAGTATGATTAAAAAAATATATAAAACTAGATTTTTCAACTTTAAAAAACAGCTGAAGGAATAGCCCTAGAGATTAGGTGCAATAGCAAAAAGTGATAAGGAGGAGTTCCCCGACCAGGGTAATAAATTTTTTTTCGTTGGCTTCTGGTCCCAATATGGCTGATCTCCTTTGGCAAGAAGCAAGGTCATAGCACAAGTAATGAAAAAAGTCCAAAATCATTAATTTGTAGTTTAATCACAAAAAAGATGTTTTTCTAACCCTTTATTGTGCGTGGTCCGACACGCACTTGGCCGGTATTTTTATCCGGTAATTAAATTTTCTATGAATACATTAAATTATTATGTGTATTAAAAAATCAACACACTCACTGCAAAGTCAGTTCAGTCAAAATGAAACACACTACGTTAGACATGTTAATAAAAGCCGAAAATATAATGGGTTGTTACAGAACTTTCAGTTCTCAAATAAATTATCGTAAAACCAGATTAACAAGAGTCGTTATAGAGATACTGATTTCTGCAGTAATATTGATAAATAGCACTTACGAAATGATTTCAATGGTACATTTCGATCACAAGTTACATTACCATGTTTTCTCATTAAAATTTAATTATGCGAATTTTTTTAGTGCTAGTGCTATAATGATATGTGCTATTCGAAGTTCCTGTTCTTACAAAATTTTCGTTGAAAACTTATTAGCCGTGCACCGGTGTTTCAATGCAGAACCGACAAACACATGTTCAAGAAAATTTAAGAACTTTTTCATCACCTCAACAGCAGTGTTGTGTTTTGGTGGTGCATGTATTTTACCTTTAAGAATCTTTCATAAAAGCATTGTTTACAACAAGGCTCCCTCCCACCCCGAGCTCAGTTTTGTTGTTTACATTAGAATTATTAGCTGAACTTCGTTTTACTATAGAGCATGTTATATTTTACATTTACATAAGAATGATTCACGGTTTATTGAAACGTTTGAACGATTATGTATCGGATCTCCAAGACTATTGTGATGACCAAGAAGAAGAGTTTTCTGCTGGGAGAAGGGAAGCAAATGATCATCAGGCAGAAGACCGAATGGAAGAGTGGGCGACAAACTATATGTTATTAGTTGGTTGCTGCAAGGCACTATCGGAATGTTTCAGTTTTCAGGTAAGTAACTCTTCAGGTAGATCTTTAAAACATGCACCCGGTGATTTTTTAATAATAGAATAAAAAGTGTAAAGTTAATAATAAAATAAAAATCCATTAAAAAAAAGTGCAGAGAATCGTAACTAATAACTATAAATTATATATACCTGTATATATAATAACTATATACAGGGTGGCAGGGAAATCGACAACACATAATTCAAGACCCCCTAGTGTAGGAATTTTTGGTCGGTTATCAAAACATAAACAGCTGTTTCATAGGAATGTGCAATACATACGCGGTCAAAATGTATGGAAAAGCAAATTTTTTTTCGCACTGTGACTGTGTGGTTGATTACGCCATCTCACAAAGAGGAGGCCTGTCACAGCATATGGGTTATATAAACTGATTATGTTTTTTTTTTAAATAACCGACGAAATTTTTCAACGCAAGGGTTTATAATCATGTACACATCAAGCCACAGAAATCAAGAAACTAAAGTTAAATCTTTTCTTTTCCGCCTGTTTATCTATACTTATGTAAGTAACTTTTTTGTTGATTTGTTTCAGATGATATTCTCACTGGGCCTATCATCAATGCATTACATTTCATCCACATACACAATTTTTGACGTATTCCTTGAAAATGTAAATATCAACAGTACGATGAAAACCATTTTTTTTTTGTTTTCTTATCTGACAGCAATTTTTTTTTTTCAGCAAATTAGTTACCTTGGAGCTGTCCAAACTCTTTTTGCCCTGATATACTCTTTATTTAGTACTCCTTGCGGGACAAAAACTTATTAACGAAGCCGCTACAACAAAAACCAGTTTGGTGAAATTAAACAACACGTTGTCGATTTGTGAGTAACTCTTTATCAATTCTTTGTATGTGTTTCGGAAATGTTAGGTCCTACAGCAAATAATATAAGTAGAACAAAAACTATGAAAGAAAGAAAGAAAGAAAAAGTATTATTATTAAGTATATTTATTGCGACTCGTACAGGAGGATCGCTAACCAAAATAAACAGTACAAATAAAAACAAATTATATAAAAAGAAAAAAAATGAAACAGAAAGTCCTATACGAGGCCAAAAGGCTCCTATCTCAGCATGATGGTACGACATTTAAAAAAAAAACAAGATACCGCAACACACAGTACCTATTTCCAACACTACCAATGGGGGCCAGTATTTCTTGCGAATAAGACCCTGGATTCCTGAAGGCCAATTCTCGTAACATATAACGTTCAAAATCTAGTCGCCGTCTCATCTCAGCGACAAACAAAATGTCAAAAACTTGTCAAATTTGTAGGGAAATAAGCGGTATTTTTGACAGATTGAGACTGAGATCAGACTGTGAGCGTTCTTATAATTACGAGAATTGCCCCTCAGGTCTTTTATCAAAAATCAAGTTTTATGATGCATTGACACTGATTTTTTATGTATAGTCTGGGGTGTGACCCTAAAGTCACATTACGAAAATACTTCACAATGTTAATTATAAAAAAAAAAAAACAGAAACCGGTTTAATAAAATTAAACAACATTTTGTAGATATTTGAGTTTATTAAATATTTTATGCCATGTACAGATGCCAGCACATCAGGCTACCCGAAACTGTAAAATTTTCCCAATCAACCTTGAACTTGAGGCTGCTTTTCCACCAGAGATGTGCTATGCTACGCTATGGATGCGTTTGCTATCCACCAATCATATTCATTGGTCCGCATAGCATAGCACTGGTGGAAACGGGGTCAACTAAGCTATGTTTTCTATACGAAAGGATGCGTGCTGTGGATGGGAGCTAAGGATGCGCGAGTGGTGTTGCTATGTGCAGAGCAGAAGGCCAATTCTCGTAATTTAAAACGTTCAAAATCTAGTCGCAGTCTCATCTCGGCGAAACAAATGTCAAAAGCTTGTCAAAATGTAGGGAAATTAGAGGTATTTTTGGGGCATTCCACTCAGAGCACTGATTTGAACCGCACTTGGACAAACGGCACCTGAGACTGAGATCAGACTGTGAACGTTCTTAAAATTACGAGAATTGGCCCTCTGAGTATTCCCCGTGCCTTCCCTACTATCGATGCCTCGCATAGCTGGAGCTGCGCATCTTCCTCGAACAGTTCCCTCTGAGTTCCCTCGCGGCGGCGCATCTTCATAGCACATCTTACTCACTCCGCTACACAGCTTAGCTTTAGTGGAAACGGTCGCATAGTTTCGTAGCTTAGCTTTCACATCCTCGTAGCATAGCTGCATAGCACATCTCTAGTGGTAAAGCAGCCTTATGCTGTAGCAATAGGTATAGTTGAAAATCTATTAAAGAAATTTTACAGAATGTAGTAGCTTGATGCGCTGGCGTCTGTGTAAAGACATAACACTTATAATATATTATATTATCCTTATTAGCAACATTATGGCTTAGTGCAATAATACAGGGTAAGTATTTTGTTGCGAAGAAGCCCGGGTCCGATTCCTGGGTGATGCAAAAAACTAAAATTGCCTTTTAGTTATCTCCAAAATCTAGCCTATTGCCTTTGACCACTTTGCACTTTGTATCCATAGATTCAGGTAGTACCATCTCAGAAATACTTTATGTATTAAATGTTTATTTATTTTCAGATCCTCCATCGAAATCAAAGGCTATCAAGAATTTATATTTCCTAGTAAAAGCTAATCCAATCAAAATAGAATGCACTGGTCGAGTGCTCCAGGGAATGTATTTAATTCCAGTAATATTTTCTCTGTCAGTAAGCTATGTCATAGTTGCATTGCAATTCAATCACCTTATTTAAATATTATATTGCAAAAAATGTTTTTAGTTTTGTTCTGTATAATAAATATCACTTACCAAAGTAAATCACAATTGAATGGATAAATGTATCACCCAAAAATATGTGTAGGTGTATTAGTATTTATTTGTATAAAACGAAGACAAAGCACAAGGAGTAACTATAATATTATGTTCCAAAAGTATCTGATGAAAGTGTCAACAAACCCTGTTCAGGTTAAATTCTTTTGAAATCACTCACTAAAGTGTCAAATATTTTTTTTTTTAAACATTTAAATCATCAAAGAAAATTTAAGTTATAAGATTATCCTCAGTTTTCAAAAGAAATTTTTTTTTAAGGTAATTTAAAATTTGAATAAGATTGTTTGATTGATTTAAGTATCCAAATAATCAAATCTATTTGTAAGTGGAACCCCTAACTGACTTCCACAAACACGTTTTCTGATCCATTTGATATAATTTTCATCAAATATTTTAGAGTAGACTTTATATTATGTAAACATGGTATCTCGTGGCCATCTTGTATTGTCGTATATAAATGTACCCCACCTTGTTTATGTATAAATGTAACAACAATATTCATTAAGTAATTATGTTGATAAGAGTGATAAATGAAAACACACATTTTTTTGTTTTCCTTATTTTCATCCGATTATCCATCGTAGTTAAGCATTGAGCCAATAATATGACGAACGAATATTTTGAGATTTAGATAAATACTACATATGTTAAAATAAAAAAAAAATATGTAATCGTATGCACAATGGTCCTACGATAAATAGATGCAGGCACTTTCTAAAATGTGTTAATTGTTTTTACTAAGTGCCAAGATTACCATTCGGAGGGTTTCATGAATAAATTAAATTATTCCGATTATTTACATAAATTAGGTATTTTTTACAATTAAACGACTATTAAGACGACTAAATAGTCGTTTATTTGTAAAAACCTGATAGTTTATAGACATAAACTTGAACCCAATAAACGTCAACATAGGTATAATAATATATTACACACCATCGCCGTATCTCTACGTTGACGTCGTAGTGGGGCTTGGCTTGCGCGCTCCGAACTCTAGGCCCGTGCCGGAAAAGTTTACTTTGCCGGAATGGGTCTAAGGTGAGGAGCCAGACCAAGAGAGATACAGAAATCCGCAGGGCAGCATGTGGCGAGCTGTTGGGCAGTAGCGACCCCACGGACCCTATCTCCCGGGAGAAGTCTTGTACCTCACCTCTGGCTTGCCTTTATTGGCCGGCTGGAGTGAACAATGACGAGGAACAGAGCTTCCACCTCATTCTTGCCTTTATTGGCTGGCTTGAGTGGGGATTCGCAAGAGCAAACGTGCTCGGAGGAAGGAAGTATTCCAGTAAGATGCTGGTAGTGATCTTGACCGTACTTCCGGGATTGTCCTGATAGCCGTGGAATACCTCTCCACTCCTCATAAGCACCTCAGGACATGTTGCCCCTTGTCGCTACGTCACTATGTGCTAGCGACCGTTTCTGGGGGCCCATTATTGAGTGTGCAAGTCACCCCCTGCTATTTTATCCGTGTATATATTAAACATTGATCAGGCAGGGGTCACAGTTCTTCCATAGTTCTTGGTAACCAGTCCACTTTAGCCTCGAAAACCCATAGTCCAAATTTTTTTTTTCCATATTCTGCAATAGTCCTACACCAACCGGGGGTTATCCTTGGGTTCACTTGCATAGTGCATACAGAGATAATCGTCGGTTGGTGTCACATTTCATTAAAATTTCCTAAGGGGCCTCTGCGAGTTGGCTTCGGCCCCTCGTACGCCTTCCAAAGGACCGGGACTCAATGGTCCCGAGATATAAAAAAGATAATAATAATAATATGGAGACCTCTTTGGAGAAACCGAAGGTTTTGTCTGTGCAATTATGGACGAAGTTTTGATGACGAACAATTACCGGAGATATATTGTGAAAGACGGCACGGTTGACATCTGTCGGGCATGCCACCGGCCGGGGGAATCAATTAGGCATATTATCTCCGGGTGTTCTCGTCTAGCTAACGGAGAGTACTTGCATAGACACAACCTTGTAGCCAGGATAATCCATCAGCAGCTTGCTTTGAAATACAACCTTGTGGAAACGGAGGTGCCGTACTACTTAATGCGCAATGATTGTTGACATAACCGTCCCGCATGATGAGAACCTCGTGAAAGCCGAGAAAGATAAACAAATCAAGTATCTTGACTTGGCTCGCGAGGTTGTCGACATGTGGGATGTAGACTCAGCAATCATTGTGCCGATAGTCGTAACAGCCAATGGATTAATAGCCAAGAGCCTCGACCAACACCTAAGGAGGCTCTCGTTGGGCAGCTGGATCAAGGGCTTGATTCAGAGAGCGGTACTTCTGGACACGCCTCGCATTGTTAGGAGGTTCCTCTCTCTGGAGCCCTGACCGCCGGTAGCTTGGACCTTGTTCCCGATACCGGTGGGCTACTATTTTTTATATTTTTAAATGTTTTTATATCTTTATATCATAATATTTAAAAATATAATTTATATGTGTATATAGTGAAATAAAGAAATAATATATTATACAAATAGTAATATATTGCTATGTTCTAAGTGTACTGCTTCTAGTTACAAAAGTAATAAGACAGAAAAAAAAGAAGAAAATACGTTTATTCGTCTTTCTAACAAATTATTACGCTATTGGAAAGCAATTTTTCATTACGTCTTCACTGTTGGTTTAATCGCATTAAGGTCATCAATTAAGATACTTATCACTAATATATGCCCATAAATAATAATTTGAAAAATCAAAAACAGTTTTTATAAACGACTAGCTGTTGCCCGCGACTTCGTCTGCGACCAAGACAAAACACACGTGGCGCCATCTATTATCATAATAACGTTATTGTTGTTTTCCTCGAAAACAGCACTTTTTTTTCGGGATGAAAGGTACCCTTTGTCCGTTTCTGTACACCTGAAAACGTATTTGCAAAATTTCAGGATGATCGGTTCAGTGGTTTAGGCGTGAAAAGGTAAAAAACAAACTTACTTTCACATTTATAATATTATTTAGGATTATATATATTATATTAAATATATATATTATGATATAGTTAGGATTATATAAATTTTATTAAATATATATATTATAATATAGTTAGGATTAGGATTTTGTAGTGATATGATATCTACCGTATTAAGAACTCTATACTTCGTTCCAAAACACAAATAGCGGACGCTGGCCACACAGCCGCATGTCGGAGCAGCAATATGCGAAAGCCACCACTCAGTGGATTCCCAATGGCAAGAAACGACTGCGCGGCAGGCCCAGAAAGAGATGGCGGGATGAGCTGGACTCCTTAATGGATTGGCCCACAATAGCAGTAGACCGGGAAAAGTGAAAAGAGGGAAGGGAGGCCTTTGCCCTGCAGTGGGACAACACAGGCTTATAATAATAATAATGATATCTTCGAAAATATGCATTTTTGGATCACATATTCTACGTGGAATATGTGGTCCAAAAATGCATAGTTAAAAATAATTCAAAAAGTCCTAACTTTTTTTATTATTTTTACTTATAACCCTAGAGTTATGGGCTATAAAAAAAAACACGTTGTATATATAATAACGTTATGATTATGCGGGAAAGCATGCAGCAGGCTTTCCCGCATAATCATAACGTTATTATATATACAACATGTTTTTTTTTTCGATTTATTTTGACAAGTGAAGTGATAGTAATTATATAAAACAAAACCAAACACGCGGCTTGCGGTAGGAGTAAACTAATAGATAGAAATCACTGGCAATAAGCCGGAGTCTGGATTAGATAGAAATCATCACGTAACGAAAAAAAAAAAACAATGCCGTCTCCATGCGACTCCATTCTTTCCCTCGAAAGAGACAGAGACAAAAATATAGTTTTCGCGGTTTTCGAAGGTACCAAAATGAAAATTCAAGATAGCGGTTGCATAATTTAAAAAATTTTCATCATGGGTGTCGTTTTCTTTTGTTTACGAGGGAGCTGAAGAAAATAGTGAGGTCAAAATGAAAATCCAATCAACATAGATAAAAAAAACTAGAGGGTTCGCAAAAGTAAAGCTTGTTTTAATAATTCATCATTTCATTTTTGTCTGCTGCGTATCCGGTATTTTATGAATTGTTGGTCGTGAGTTCAGTGTCCCAGCTGTGGGAACATCGTAGGCTGATGCTTTATATAGAAAAATCTTTTTACCTATTTTTACTGTATAATATTGTCATAAAAAACAGTCAAATGATATGATTAAATTGCATGGCAACAATTATTACGTACAATTATCTCAGTGTGCTGTATTTTAACTGATGTTATATTTTTATGAAAATTATTAATTTTTTGAGATAAGTTGTTTCTGGAGCTTCTGGATCTGAAAAATATAGAATAAAAATAAAAAGTGGTCGAGGCTAAAAAACATCAAAATTGGAGATTTCGACATTCACACTCCACTACAGGGGCAGTGAATAATACAACATTTCATTATTTAACGAATTCATCCATTGTTCGTGTTAAATAAGTAGTTGTAGTTTTTTAATATACAAAATCGAAGTTTTTGCATTATATAAATTCTATCTCCTAGTATTGTATAAAATATTGCATATCACATAATTATGTGAGTACAGTATGTATGTACGAGTAAGTACATATGTAGTATAAAGCTACCATTTACTGGGTACGTATTTCATTGATTTGAATGTGCTATGGCGGCTGAGAATATGTCATGCTCACTCTAATGTGTCGCTGATGGTGGCGGATTTGTTGGATTATATAGCTCCATACGAAATAGTTGAGATGAATGGTGCTAATCCATGCGTCATGTCTTGAATCAGCGCCATCAGTAGGGACTGGTCATCTCTGTGCTGCCAGCCTGCCATGGCTTATTTTAATTTAATTTAATCATTGACTTGCTTTTTTATATTTTAATTACTGTTCAGTTTCATTGTGTACAGTTCTGCATTGTTCTCACATGCATCATTTTTAAGATGAATGATGTAACCAATACTTTGCAACCATATTATATTGATTTAAAAGAGGAATACTTTAATTAAGTGAGGCACCAACCTACAATTATTCCTGTTCGCACTATGCAAGTGCACCCAACGACAACCCCCGGTTGGTGTAGGTCTATTGCAGGATATGGAAACAAAGACATTTTATTATGCGTTTGGGTGGCTTTATTGAACTGGTTATTTAGGACTATCTATCTGGTTATTTGGGTCTACAGCCACTGCCTGATCAATGTTTTATATAAATTACACAGATAAAATTGCAGGGGGAGACTTGCTCATTCAATAATGGGCCCCCAAAGACGGTCGCTAACCCATAGTGTCGTAGCGACAAGGGGGCAACATTTCTTGAGGTGCTTATGAGGAATGGAGAGGTATTAAACGGCTATCAGGACAATCCTGGAAGTACGTTCAAGATCCCTACCAGCATCTTATTGGAATACTTCCTTCTTCCGAGCACGTTTGCTCTTGAGAATCTCCACTCAAGCCGCTAATAAAGGCAAGAATGAGGTGGAAGCTCTGTCCCCCGTCGTTGTTCACTCCAGTCGGCTATAATAATACTAGTGTTACTCGTATTATTATAGTATTCAAATAAGGTAAGGTAAGTATGAGAAGAGCCAGCCAATCATGTCTTCGGTGTTTAGCTAGCTAATTTATTTTGACCTACGAGTCTATCATTTTCTGATCTTACAATAGAGAAAAAGCTGAAAATTTCCTAAATTAAGTGCAACTGGTGCACAACAAAATTGGCAACAATTTTAAGTTATGAAATTAATTTAGTAATTACACTCAGCGCAACTACACTGTCAATATGTAATTTAAAATAGTTTCCAGATAAGGTTTTGAATGTTAAGCCTTCGAATGTGTGTGGGACCCATCGTTAATAAA
This sequence comes from Gortyna flavago, assembly GCA_963669345.1. Classification (NCBI taxonomy): domain Eukaryota; kingdom Metazoa; phylum Arthropoda; class Insecta; order Lepidoptera; family Noctuidae; genus Gortyna; species Gortyna flavago. The sequence continues at coordinate 4,223,606 of OY770132.1, forward strand.
TCGTGTATTTTGCTTTAATTAAATAAACGGAAATGGAGGTATGGTTCATTTATTGCCCAATCAATTTAAAGCTCTAAGGAGACGGATCCTTCGCCGCCAACGAGGAAGCAATTAGCTATCAACGATTTTGTCGCTCAAGAATTGTAAAAAAGATTGCAAGTAAAAGAGATAGGTACAATTAGGTATATTAATACATAGATAATCGCTGACTATTCACACCGCCACCAGCGAGTACTATTGTTTGTCTCAGAGCCAAGAGCTATACAAGAGAATGCGATCAGCGATACTTGCTTGGCGGGCAGAACTCAATTGCTTGTCGTCGTCACGCACTCGCTGCTCGTTGCTCGCCAACTCGTTTTTAGTGGCTAGCTCTACTCGCTTCTTGTTCGGCGATAGGATAGGTACCTTTTTTTATTTGTGTATGCATACTTAATACCTACAGGTTTATGTTTTTTTTGTACCATTAAACCAGAAATGGTTTGTACCTAGTGTGGTACTCACATTCGCTATAAGACCACTCCTTAACAAGTCGACTGCCAGGCAACAGACACAATAGAAAATATTGTTCGCGGTCACCGGTGACCGCGTTGGCACTGAATGCCTTAATGATTACTAAGTATGTATAACTTATATTTACTTACTAAATATCATACCCAGGGATCAGTGATGTATAACACCTGACAACACAGCACACTCACAACATTTTTGAAGTAGCTACAAGTTGACTGCCTGTATACCAATCTCTTTGTCCATCAGTAAATATCGAGGGTGTCTATGCGTTTAGTCTACTACTACATAGGGAACTAGGTCTAACTATGGCATAGAAACTAAGTTTTTATTGCTGGACAAAAGTAGAACAATAATGTTATTGGTTCCACGGAGTAAAAACAATGGTTCGAACCGAACAACCATCAATCAACCATCTTTTCCAAAATTTATAACTTAATGGCTACAACGGCTGCCATTAAATGATAGATACTTAATATAATTTGTATCGTTTTACTTTTGAATAAGTGTCTTGATATGGCTTGGTGTGTTCCAACGTCCGTTTAAGTTTTTCCATCAATAGCTATTCCATATCTTTGCCAGTAACGTGAATAAAACGCCTAAAATGGCAGAAAATGAAATGATAAACATGTTAATAATCGCTGAAAATATAATGGGTGTTTACAGAAATTTCTCGTTCCTCCCAAAAAGACGTCAAGTTTTTATTGTAATGCGTACTGCTGTCGAAGTCATTCTCGCCGTTTTTTTGTTCTGTAACGGAGTGTCCGAATTGTCTGCGAATCTCGTGAAACGCGATAACTTTATGCCGCACGTCAGAATATTTTTCCACTTTGTAGTTCTCTTCAGCGGTACCATAATCATACTATGTGGCATACACAGCTCGAGTAATTACAAAATCTTTATAACTAAATACATGAGCGTGGAGAATTTCTTTCAAAATGAACCGACCTATACCAATTGCTTGAAAAAACTGAAGGAAATCTTTAAATTAGCATTATCGATAGTTCTGGTTACTTGCACAATCAATTTAATAATAAAAATAATAAATAGATACTATTTGCAAGGCCTAGAGTTCGTGTTAACTTACTTCATGTTGTTGGTGGTCGAAACGATGCTCGAGATACGGTTTATATTGGAACATGTCGTGTTATACATTTACATAACTATGCTACAATCCTATTTGAAATGTATAAACCAGTTTATATCGTACACTCAAACGAAATATGATTACATTGAGAAGAGATTATACAAAGATAGAATACAAAATAATGAGATTTTACCCGTTGAAGAAGTGGAACAGTGGGCTAACTTGTATCAATGTTTGGCGATTTGTAGCAAGCACCTTTCGATGTGCTTTAAAATGCAGGTAAATATCATAGATAGTTGACAAGCGTACTGTAACCTTATGCGTAATTACAGTTTCGAGCGGTTTGGGGTCGAAACGCTCGGGTTATGGAGCCCAAGTGCGCGTCTCCTTCTCGTTGACGGGTCCACACTGCACGTGGCCAGAGGGCTGGGTCGTTCTTTGGCCAAAGAATTAGCATTGTCCTTCAACGTGGAAATTCTGCTAGTCTTCTGGGCACGTTTCTGCTTCGACGCTTCAGTGTCCTTTAGTTTTTGTATTTATTTGCATAGTTAGTTAGTAACTCATTTAATTTAGTATCTACCTAGTGCATTAGCACTAACTAAATAACTAACCACTAACTACACACATCAAAAGTGTCTAGGGATCAAGCATTTTTATGCGGATTTCTTGAGATTGAGATGTGGCTTTGTAATAAATTTATGATTTTATAAATTTATATGGATCCTTTTTGGTGCATTTCATAATTTGAATCAGGAACTGTGAATCAAATTCGAGTAAAAGATGAAAATCAGCTGTCAATATTTTCCCTATAAAAACATACAACGCATTGAAGACATTATTAGTGCTACTGTTTCCCTACTACTGATTAAAACCAACGTTATTATGGAGCGGCGACGTCATTTAAGCAGGGAAGAAATGCTCAGAGCCGTGGGAATGATAGAAGCTGGTTCCCGGCAACGTACTGTGGCTTTAGCTCTGAATACAAGTCAGAGTGTTATCAGTCGACTTTGGACACGTTACCGAAGCACTGGTACCGTGGCTGAGCGCCATGGAGGACGGTATCGCTGCACCACACGGAGACAAGACCGATACATTCAAATCTTAACTCGAAGAGCTCCAACAATAACCGCCATGATGTTAGCCGTGAGGCTTCATCACTCTTCAGGGAACTTAATTAGCGACCAAACAGTCAGAAACCGCTTGCATGAAGTGAACCTTCATTCCCGAAGACCGCTACGGGTACCACCTATAGCAATGCACAATCGTAGGATTCGATATCAATGGGCTCTTGAACACAGAAATTGGGCAGAAGAACAATGGCGTTTCGTGTGCTTTTCTGATGAGTCTCGTTTTGGTATGAGACCGGATACAAGACGTATACGACACTGGAGAACCCCTGGACGCCAACAGCGATTAAAATCCTGCCAGGAAGTCCATCCTTATAGTGGTGGAACCATCATGGTATGGGCGGGTATTTGGATCGGCGGAAGAACTGAGTTGATTTGGATCAGAGGCAACCTCAACGCTCAAATTTATGCTGAGACGATTGTATCAGACGTCATCGTTCCTCTACAAGTGCAAATCGGTCCCTTATTTCAGTTAATGCATGATAATGCACGACCGCACACCGCAAGAGTTGTAAGACAGACTCTCGCCGCAGCTAACATCAATGTCCTGCCCTGGCCTGCTCAGTCGCCAGACTTGAACCCGATTGAGCATGCATGGGATATGCTACAGAGAAGAGCTCTGCCGAATATGGAGGGTATCCAGTCGCAAGAAGACCTTTTTTTGTTGTTGCAACGAACATGGGCGGCCATTCCACAGCGTGATTTGGATGAACTCATTTTGAGTATGCCAAACCGATGTTCTTGTGTTGTTAGTGTTCGCGGTAGAAACACGGATTATTAATTGTTTAAGTTACCCAATAAAATTTTAAAGAAAACTGTTATTTCAGTCTTTTTTTCGAACTTTTGTGTTAGTGGTTCAAATGTCAAAAATCCCTTTATTAGGAAAATGGCAAATTTCTTTATTAATGCAAAGGTGACTTGGTTTATCGTTACTGTGACAAACGAAAACACTTTATTTGATGAATCCTTAAAGAAAATTTTAATTAATATCAATCAGGAGAAAAGTTTTTGCAAAAATATATGTTGATCCCTAGACACTTTTGATGTGTGTATTTAGTTGTTTTTAAATATTGTAAACTTAAAAAAAAAGACTACGATGATGTCACGGATCTAATATTGATTACCTTTAATTATGTTTCAGATAAGAATTACATTGGTCGTTTCATCTATACATTATGTTACTTCTGCTTACGGGATTGTCGGCATAATTTTAACAAATGTTAGTAACTATACGCCGTTATAAAAAAAAGTCTGTTACCTACACAGAACAGAGGGCCTAAAAAGGCCACTTTGGCAAAATCATAAAACAATTCATATCACGCAATTTCATCTGTATGACAGTTTTGTATGGAGATTCGTAAAATGCTATAGGTACACGTCTGCCTAACCCTTCAGGGATATATAGGTGTGAAACTGTCAAACAGATGAATTGCGTGATATGAATTGTTTTGTGATTCTGTCAAAGTGGCCGTTTTAGGCCCCCAGATAAAAGAAGTGTTACCTTGTAACTGGGTTGTGGAGGTCAGATAGGCAGTCTCTCCATGTAAAATACTCTGTTTCAGCTGCATCCGGTTAGACTGGAACATACTTGGGAAAAGGCTAGACTAGATTTATTTAATTTTACAATGATTTTAATAGTTTCTTTAATATATATATTTTTTTGTTTTTACAGAGACACCAGTATTTAGGCTGTATCAACATGACCTATGTTTTGTTATGTTATATAATTTGTACCTATTTCGCGTTTTGCGCTGGTCAAAATATTGGCAATGAATGGTCAAAAACACATAGAAAACTATCAAAATTATACAGCACATTATCAGTAGGTAAGTATAATTCCCGCATAATATAATTATGTTTTTTCTTTAACATAGCAGGTACGAGGCTGCCTTGCTGCTTAAGCTCTGAATTGAGTTGCACGATTACTGACAGATGCTTGCACTGACTGGACTGGTCCACTCAAATCTGTGTGGTACTTTCGTCAAAAGACCATTTCAAACATCAATGTGTTTTGACCATAATCTGGACTTTAAAAGAGAATTGACCTCTGAGTTTGTTTCGGCCTTTCTTCTCAGAGTAGACAAATAGGAAACGCCGACCTCATCTAGCTTATTTCTTTTTAAATATGACGTGTAAAAGTGATTCCGATAACCTATTTACAGAATAAACAATTACATTTTATTTCATTTAACTCAAGCGTCCTTTGTACACCAAGTGTACAAAAGAAAAAGTTCTCGAAAAGTCAACAGTACCTACTCCAAGTATACACAACTATTGTCATTGTTCTATTTTCCGCACTTAGTACTTCAGGTGGATCATTGTGCGTGGGCCATGGTGGCCGTCGTCGGTGCTTAATCCAACCAGTCCAGTTGGCGAGTTCGCCCAGAAATTGATTACATCTCCTGGATACCTACCACGAGCTCTTAACGCGATCCACTTTAGGACCTAAACTGAATTGTTCTTCTAATTCGTACCATGACGTCAGTTTAACGATTCAATTTAGGCCGTGCCATCTGGATACCTACCACGAGCTCTTAACGCTCATTTACTTTCAACGATCCAAATGCCGGTGAGTGTATTGGACGTCATGGTACGACTGTGAGCGGTACAGTTTAAGAACCTAAACTGAAATGTCTTGCTTTTGAATCGTTTTTAAATAGATCATGGTAGGCCTCCTGGTCTGTTAAAAACATCTGAGATCTATTAGAACATTTATAAGATCTGAGAGGCAATTCTCGTAATTTTTACATTGTGACAGGTTTTTGACATTTGTTTGTCGCCGAGATGAGACTGCGACTAGATTTTGAAAATTATAATTTACGAGAATTGGGGGCCTGGTTGCCCCGAGGTTTTCGGTCCTAATCTGGGCGACGCCTGCTCATTCAAAGATCACATGCGCAACGGTTTCCTCAGCTGCCATGCAAGCTCTGCATAGAGGACTGTTCCGACTGTTCGTTATGTCTTTTGCGCTTTGCTAAACTGCTGTGACATTCTGGTTAAGTACTCATTGGTGATTTGAATTTGTAATGCGCTACTTTGGAGTAACGTCGTGAACAATGGGCCTTATGTATATTAGCTATATCAATTTAAGTTGACACTCAATCGATTATCAGGCAGCCGAAATTATCGTGACGTGTATAGGTACACGTGTATGAGACATACCTATGTGAGTACATGGAATCCTTAATTATATGGAACAAGTTGCTAACAGACAACAAAATATACATTTTATGTACCTGAATAAACTTTATATTCTTCCAATTGCCTCGCCTGCGTGCGTCGTCGGTCTAGTGGTCGCAAGCGCTACTGCATAGTTTGAGGTCCTTAGTTCGATTTCCCGGTCGGGCAGTGTTGATGGCAGGGGGCTAGTAATAACAGCCGCACAGGTCGATCGATCAGGTTAAGCTACGCTTGCCGCGGTCGGTCCGTGGATGGGTGACCATCTTAACATACCGAGATCGCTCCGTGCCTCGGAAAGCATGTTAAGCCGTTGGTTCCGGCTGTCAATATTGGATCTTTTGACAGTCGTCACGAATCGTCAGAAGCCCGAAAGTCGACAATCAGTCTTAACAAGGGGTATCGTGTGTGTGTGGAGGTTAGATAGGCAGCGCTCCATGTAAAATACTGGTATACAGCTGTATCCGGTTAGACGGGAAGCCGACCACATCATAGTTGGGAAAAGGCTAGGCAGACTGTAAAATGTTGATAGCAATAGGCTCGGCCCTTATACATGGGACTTAAACATTGCCGAATTAATGTGGTCGTACAGAAAGTACTGCCTAACTTTTTGGGGATAAAGGCGTGATGATATGTTATGTCGTGTTTTTAAATTATCGTCTATGATTTCAGATCCAGCCGCACCGCAGATGAAGAGTGTAAAGAATTTGAATCTAATAGTGCGAGTAAATCCTATTAAAATAGAATACACCAATAAATTACATCTTGGGAAGTACCTGATACCCACAGTTCTATCTCTTTGTGTATCTTATGTGATAACAGCTTTGCAACTCAATCATTTTATTTAAATTATACTTAAATTGGACTAATAGCACTTTTTAGGGTTTAGTAGACAAATGCGAAAAGCGGAACCCCTATAATTTCGTCTTGTTCGTGTCGGTCAGGATGTGACAGCCATTTTACTCGGAGACCCTTAGCACTATATCGATGAACATTGGAATAAAGGTGTATTCTGAGCACCGCTAAACAATGTTGTAGGGAAATTGCGAAAATTAAATTAGGGGTAACTCCCCTAAATGTAACCGAGGTATAGCAAAATACATACACTCGAAAACATAACCTTCCTTCTGCCGCAGTCGGGTAAAAAATTCACTGCACATTAGCGTGTTGTTAGATCTCGTAATTAAAATATATGATCAAACGAACTTCCAAGTGAAGTTCGATCATTATTATGATGAGTTGCTTCATTTGAAGATATGATTATAACAATGTAGTTTCCCTACTTACTTGGTAACTTCGCACATATTTTAAAGATTTTTAAAACTAATTGACGTAATTCCGGTCTGACTGCACCTCGGTTGACACTGACGGTTAGCTCATTTTTTGGAATCTTGTAACTTTATGAGTATGATATAAAACTTTCTCTATATCTGGGAATCTTCAAGCGTCGGGGAGGGAGGGTGATCATATCTTCAAATGAAGCAACTCATCATAATAATGATCGAACTTCACTTGGAAGTTCGTTTGATCATATATTATAATTTGTTGCTTCATTTTTCAGATATGATTATAACAATGTAGATGTTAAGAGTCAGAAAGTTTTGCAATGGAAAATAAACAATAAGGTTTTAAACATTATGGTTTTATTTAAAGACAAATCAGCCATATAGTAATACTTATGTTTCCGTAACGGTACGTTACATTTACTTATTTCGAATTAACTTCAACGAATTAAACATAAAGATCTTATCGATAACATGAACTTAACATAAATAAACATTTCTGTAGTGTAATTGTATAATCTTATAATTAATTAATAGGAATTAATAATCAGTCTGGATGTCTGAGCGTAGGTAGGCAAACAGATCTGGCAAATTCGCCTTAAAACGAGCAAATGAGTTAGATGAACTAGTCCACCCTACGGTTTTGCGAATGGTTTCTATATTAACTCCTGCTAAGTTTGCGGCCGAGGTTGACGCATGCCGTGTACTGTGTGCGGCGAATACACTGGTGTCAATGCCGCTTTCTGAAAAGACTTGTTTGATCCATCTACTGATGGTTTGCGTGGTGGCAGGTTTGTGTGGCCGTTTATACGTCAACAACAGATTATTTGTATTCTCAGGTCTTATGTTTTTAGTTATAGAAATATAATCTGAGAGCACCGTAGCTGGACATATACGCGTATTTTCCCTGAAGTATGGCAGGAACAATATTGGCTGGTCTCTGCCAGGTGCGGATGTCTTTATGATGTCTGTTATGACGATTTTGATGCCACTATCAGAGAAAAGTATGTTCTCGAGTTTAATTAAAGACAGCGTCTGTACCCTGTGAGCTGTGCAAATTGCAAGTAGGATCACCAATTTTTTTGTAATTTTTTCGAATGATAGTTCGCTATTAGGGAACCATGTTGAAACATGGTTTAAAATCAATTGGGGATTCCAGGTGGTGGAATACTTGGGTTTTACGGGTCTCAATTTATACGCCCCTTTAAGGAGCCGTTATATAGATTCATTTGAAACAATATTATTGCCTACAAAGGTTGACAGGGCAGAACGATGGGAATTTAGACTGCCATATGCACACCCGTTATTAAATTGTGACGCTAAGAATGACATTAAAGCAGATTTCGAAGGGTCAAATACATTCATGCTGTTGATTGTACAATATTGCCACCACAGCTTAAGTGAGGTATTGTGCAAAAGGTGGTACTCCCTGAAATGAGATTGCAAGAGGTTTTTATTGGGGTTTAAGTAAACGACGTCGGAAACTATAAGATCTTGCAATAGTGGAAACCATGGCTGTGATGGCCAGTTGGGATAAACTAATATGCCGTGTGCGTTGTCATCGATAATTTTTCTAAGACATTTTAATACCAAGGAAAATGGAGGAAAAGCGTAGAAGAAATATCTTTGCCAGTCTACCGTAAATGCGTCTACGGATGCTGCGTCAGGGTCTTGTTTCCATGAGATGAATGTGGCTTACTTCGCATTATCGCGAGACGCGAATAAGTCTACTTCAGGTTGACCAAAATATTTTATAATGTCTTGGAATGCTTCATCGGAAAGTGACCATTCAGTATCCGGATTGACTACTCTAGACGCGGCGTCTGCTCGGTTTTCTTTGGTATTTACGTATGTTGCATAAACCCAAAGGTTGCGCTGTTCACACCATTTCCAAAGGGACCTAGCCAAGTCGTTTAAGTGGGGGTATTGAATACTCCCCATACGATTTACATAACTGATCGCAGTGGTGTTGTCCATGCGCAGTAATATTGTGCAGTTGGTTGCATTACTGGCGAAGGACTTCAAACCCAAGAAAGCTGCCATCAGCTCTAAGTAATTGGTATGACGATCATTTTCTGAAGACTTCCATTTGCCATGTACTTGAGCGTTGTTGCAAACAGAACCCCAGCCTGACCTCGACGCATCGGTTTAGATTTCAATATCAAAATTTGGCTGTCGCATAAAGTTGCGAGCTGTATTAACGGTTGCTAGCCACCAGTTTAGATCCTCTAATATAATATTAGGTAGTTTAATTTTAGCTTCGTAATTATTGTTATACTTAAGTAACGCTAGAAACTTCTGACGGTCTAAAATCTTAGTGATACCCAAGCGTACTTAACGGCTGGGCTAGCGGCGACTAGAATACCGATAAAGCGAGCTAATTCACGGATGGAACATGACTGTAGTTTAGTAAATTTTTTAACTAATTCGATAATGTTACGTCGCTTATCGGCTGTCAATTCTATACTGAGACTCCTGGTATCGTAACAAAATCCTAAATACTTGCAGAATTGTCACGGTTTTAACATACTTTTATCGTAATTGACAACAAACCCTAGAAACTCGAGTAGTTTCAAAGTTTCATTTACATTATTAAGACAATTTTCGTAAGTATTTCCAATACATAAAATATCATCTAAATAACAAACTGACTGATAACCGCGATGTCTGAGGTAAGCTATGACTTCCTTCATAACCTTAGTGAATACCCGTGGGGCAACGCATAATCCAAACAGCATGCAATTAAAGCCATATGTGTGAGTTTTTGCGAATTATTGGGCTGAAATTGAAATTTTAAATATTTAGGATCGGAATGCCTAATAGATAAGAGGAAATACGGATCTTTTAAGTCGGTGGTGGCTAGGTATCCATCGCGTGGTATCAATTTGCATGCTGTTCGGTAGTCCTCTATTTTAAAATGTTCGCTCTTGATTAGCTTGTTTAAGGTTTTTAGGTTTAATATAAAGCGGCTTTCGCCATTAGGTTTTAGTGTGAGGAATATTTTAGAAATAAATTGATCTTTAGTCACATTGCACTCTGAGATAGCCCCTAAAGATTTGAGTTTCATAATGGTTTTCATCATATCTGATTTGTCAGTATATGATAGGTTGTTTTTAGGTATTATTGCTGTATGCACCCCCCCCCCTGTTCGCCGGGTATCGAGGAGGCGGGTTCCCTGTTTCCAGTTTCCCTGGTAGGATTGACGGGTACTAGGGAGTTGAGGCGGTTTCGAAACCTTTGCCGTCTTTTTTATGGAAAGACCTTGCTTTTCAATGGCCTTGGCGGCTTTAATTTTTTCTGATAAGGACGAGCCAAACAGTGATTCATCCCGTTCCGACTCGTTGATGATGTTTATGAATGCCTTGTCCAAGCTACGAGTGATTAATTTCACTCGAGCCTGCGTTGCCAAGTAGTGCGAGTCGCAAAGTAAACGGCAACCATTGCTCAAGTGTTTCATAGCTTGAACCTTGTTTTCACTTTTTAGAAGTAAATCCATGCCTCTGTTGATGGCAGTGATTCCCGTACCTAACTGTTGTTGATACGCTGTGAGTGTCATGTCGCGGTTGCGAACCATGTCCGGTACTGCTGCCGAGATTTCAGCATTCAACTTGGGCGCTTGAAGGAGCCTACAATTGTCTGGTACAAGGTACTCTTTCAGTACCTTGTCCTTGTTTTCTTTAGGCATTCCTTTTCTTAGCAAAGGAAGCCACAATTGCGATAGATTATCGTGAATGTTATCGCCGTAGTCAGGCGAGTCTGACGTGGATTCACCGAGTGCCGACAGTAGATCAGGGTCTAACTCAGGTTCCGTGCTGATAGTGGTTTCCTCGAGGGGGCAGGGTTCCGCCTGGCCATAGTGTTGGTCAGCATTGTAGCCAGATTCCGGTACCGCGTCTTGTGGTATATCGGTTGGCACGGGTACTGGCTCCATAATGGCTTCATTATCATTGCCTGGGACCACATCAGGATCTTCGCTACCTAAAATTACAATTTGTAATCAAGGTTGTGAAGATAACAATTTTGAGGGTAGTGTAAAAATATAATTAATTGATTTTGCACGTTAACGTTACATCTGTTTTAGATTGTACGTATTTTGTGCTTGTTTGTCATCGTTAAAGACTCGCAGTCAATCCCGATGCAATATTAAAGTTTAAGTTTTATAATTTAGTTTTGAACAATGTCAAAGTTATTGACTCGCAGTCAATCCCAGAGCATTAACAAAACTGATATTTTCACTATTCACTTCTAGATCACCAACGAATTAAATATACCTTTGCTTACCTTCATCATCCGATGACGATTGTAACGGTCTTATTATTCGTCTTCGTCTTTCTTTCTCTTAAATTTTTCTAATTTTCTTGGCGTAGTGATCAATTTTTGATTGCGCGCTTCTTTTTGGCATGTTTGCTGAAAGGGCGCGTGCGATAGTTACCGCGCACGAAAAAGAAATGAGCTAACCGTCACAGTGTCAACCGAGGTGCAGTCAGACCGGAATTACGTCAATGAGTTTTAAAAATCTTTAAAATATGTGCGAAGTTACCAAGTAAGTAGGGAAACTACATTGTTATAATCATATCTGAAAAATGAAGCAACAAATTATAATGATTATGATGGTTCTAAGTTTGCTATCTAAGGGCTGATTTTTCAATCATCTGATAACTTTATTCGAGAAATAATTTTGAAATTTCATACAAAAACTGTCAAACGTCAATTTTATTTCTCAAATAAAAGTTATCAGGCGATGTATAAATCGGCCCTAAATTACACATAGACGGCGTAAGTCACGTTGCCTTCGAACATTTTGTATGAAAACGTTTTGAACCGGCATCATGCCTGCGCCGCGCCTTCACCTTATTATACGCCGTCTGTGTATAATTCAAGCCTAAATCAAATGGTTTTTTGAGTTATTGTAAGTATTGGATGTTTTCGGATACATACGCAGAAATAACTTTGTTTTTCATAATTTTTTAGGTAAATACTATGAAATTCAAACTTATTTTTGCGGTCCGACACGCACTCACCCCGTTTTTCGTGTTTGCGTAGGTATTAAAAATGAATTCCCTGCTTTGATATTCACTGCTGGTATGTGTTATTTAGGAATGTCGTACGCCATTACCTGTGATAATATACAGGTGTGTGATAAATATAACTGCCCCGTTGGTCTCGTGGTTGCAAGCGCGACTGCTGAGCGTGGGGTCTTGGGTTCATTTCCCGGGTCGGGCAAAGTGTTATTGAGTTTTTCCATTAGGAATTTCTTAGTAACATGGCAGCCTGGAGTTTGGAAGTTGGCGGTGTGATACCCCCGTGCCGTGTGTGTTAAGCCGTTGGTGCTGCGCCTGATCTCTCTCCGGTCGTGTCGGATTGCCGTCCCATCGGACTATGAGATTTAAGGAAGAGGGAGTGCACCTGAGTCTGCGCGCACACTGTCTTGTGCAGTATAACGTCTCCCGCGCCGAAGGCTAGTCTCCGTTGAGATTAGCCACCGTGGCCGAAATACTGTTTGGAGGAATTTTTGATATACAGGGCACTACATTGACGTGCAAATTCAGCACAATGATTCTACTATTGATGTGTTTTACTAGAATAATAAGTTAAAATGTCTACAAATTAATTCGAGTTGCCTTTTTGATCTATAATGGCTATTAGTGTGAAATAAAGTGTTGTTTGTTATTAACTGTCGTGATTTCTATGGTTTAATTTGAAAAATAATAATTTTAATACCGAATTACACTGTGGCAATACATTATTATTGTAACAAACTTATAAATAAATGTATTTTCATTAAGCAACTGGATGTATTTCATAAGTGTTGCCAAAAGAGGAATTAAAAAGAAAAAAGAAAAGAAAGAAGAGGAAACAAAGAGCAAATTTTAAAATGGTAAAATATAGTGCAAAGCCAGTCGTTTATTGTGAAATAGCAAATTTGTGTGGAATAAAAGAAAATAGTTTTTTTCTCTATATTATATTGAAACACTAAATAATTATTTATTTTATTGCACTAGAAATAAAAACTTAATGGATTAAACCTGAAATTCTTTTCGAGTTTTATTTCAAACACGTCTTGTGAAAACGTCGCGACTAACGAGTTTTTATAGGTCGCAAGTTCGTTCCCAGACAGGCACTTTAGTTTGTGTAAATTATTTCATCACCACGGTTCTCAAAACGGTGAAGGAAAACATCGTGAGGAAATCGGCATGTCCTAGAACCAAAAATTCGAAGACATATGACATCCACCAACCCGCATTGGGCCCTCGGGCCGCGTGGTGGATTATGGCCCGCAACAATATAGGCTGGGTTATGTCGATAGAAACTATCCTATGTCCTTCCCCGGGATGCAATCTATCTCTCTGCCAAATTTTATCGAAATCCGTTCAGTGGTTTAGGCGTGAAAAGGTAACATACAGACAGACAGACAGAATTACTTTCGAATTTATAATATTAGTATGGATATACAGGGTTATTGGAAAAACACCAACAACCTCTTAAGAGGTACAGGTAGAGGTAGAGGTACTCATCATTATGAACAACTTATACTAAGGGACCAAACCTGAAATCGAAAAGTTTGATCAGTTTCAGGTTTGATCCCATAGTAAAACTTGTTCATAATGATGAGTACAATGACCTCTTAAGAGGTTGTTGGTGTTTTTCAATAACCCTGTATACATTCAAAGTTTTAAATAATAATTTCTAGTATTTTCCTTCACATCCTCTATTATTTAGAAAGAAAGAAAGGTTAACGTTTATTTGGACACAGTACGTGAAATACAAATAACAAAATAAAAAAGGGGAAAATAATGTTTTAACAACATTAGTGTATACCTCACGGTTGCGCCAAAAAGCAGATGCTGTATTGCATACAAGTGCATCAACTTATTAGGTCAACGAGAGCTTTGAAGGTATTCATTAAGATTTAATATAAATAACTGTAGTTTACAAAATAATACAAAAACATACTATTGTACAGTATCCATTAGAGGAGAGCGTAGTTGAGATCTTAACAATAAAACTACTGGGTTTTGTCTAAAGGATAAACATGGCTTGTGATCTTCTTTTAGTAAACTAAAGGTCATAACACACATATCAACTCCAGGAAAGGGATCCTCACCGTATCGCCTTTTGTCTCGGCGTCAAACAAGCGTCAACCTAACGCAACCACGTAACCAAAGCGGATCAGAAGCTCCGACGACGCCGCGCTTACGGCTCGCCGACCGCTGGTGGATGGTTCTGCAGGCAGGCCGCGGGAGCGATGAGAGGGGCAAGGGTTGACGAAGAGACGTAAGCTCGTGTACGGAGAGACGTAAGCGCGGGGACGACAAACCGTAACGCACCGCACCGCCCGCACCGCGGTTCGTGAGCTTGTCCCGAGGCGAGGCGATTACGTTACGATTCCAATTAGTGTGCGTTGTAAAAGGGAGTTTCATAGAAATAATACTGAACTGCTCGAGTTGATACGGTACCGATCCCTTTCCGATTTGATACGTGTGCTATGACCTTAAGGGTGGATTACAATAATAAAACTAAACGCGATCAGCACTTCTAAACCGCGTTCAAGAGCTGTCAGTGTCAATATTCTATACAAATTTTGACACTGACAGCTCTTGAACGCAGTTTAGATGTGCTGAATGTTTAATTGTGAAATCCGCACTTGTGCACTTGTGCATTTGCTTCCGCGCGCGTGTTTAATAATTTATTGGTAACCTTGTCTTGTAGGTAACAGTGTTTACATATTACATAATCATACAAAATTAGTACTTACTCGGAATAATTTGATCAGCGACTTTGTTCAGTGTGTCGTCTTTGGGGTGGACCTTTTTTTATTGCGTGTGGAAATCCTCATGGATGACTTCCGCCCTTCGACGGGTGGCCCCTCCACCCTGACAGACTCATACTGTCTAAAACTATGCGGTGTTCTTTTTATGCGGGGTGCTGGAAGAATTGCGAAGTTCTTCACTCTCCCCCGGCCAGGTATCGGCCCGCAGACCTCGTCCCTCTAATTAGGCCTACAAAATACTATCATGCAATCTTTTACCGATGATGATAGGACATTTTTAGGAATTACTAGTTATACTGATCAGAGATTACGTCGGGGAGTCGCTGTGTCGTACCACGTCAACTCCGAATTGTTATATTCCGAAACAGTCCTGATGATGTTGAAGCTGCTGAACCACTAATACGATGATCAAATCCAGTAAAGGCTATCTTTCGCCGTTAAACGTATTGCATTCATCATGAACAAGTTTTCGGGGATTCGGTCAAATATTTGAGTGGATTTAATTTGCTGTTTTCACTTCACTACGCGTTGCAGCCATAACGGCACGTAAATGCTGTCCTGTGACTAGACATCAAAAGGTAAGAGCACACTAAGCGCCTAACATGGAAACTTTTCATCATTCTGACAGACGTCAATTTTTGGATTTTAAACAGTTTGTCAAAATATACATTCTAGAATAATTTTAAGTAGGTAACAACTGACACAAGAGTTAAAGAGTTGCTGCTTTTTGTAAAAAGTGACAAAGTGGTAATTCCACTTTGTCACTTTTTACAAAAAGCAGCAGATAGGTGTAAATATAATTAACCTAATCAAACAAAACAACCAAAACATATTGAGGTCATTTATACAGCAAAGTTGTTTTATGAAATAGAGACCTCAGATGACGTTACCACGCGTCCTTTTAAAAATCACCTGAAAGGAGATGTTCCAAAATGTATGGAGCCTGGGCCAGGTCCTTGTACACTATACTTAAAAATAGGGAAATTCATTTAAAACAGTTCTCAACAGTCGAATTACTTTAAAATGGCTTGGTTTGCTGGTAAACATAAGAAATTACACTTGAAATTGCAACACAACAAAAACCCGTCATGGTGGTAAGCTGTCATTAATGACGTTTGACATGTATAGTTCTGAAGTAAAATGACACTGTTGTGACAGCTGACAGTTCTCTTTCTATGATCTATGGTTTACTGTCATTGTTTTTAAGCACAGAGTAACTAAATCGATGAGACGCCATGTTGAAAGTCGATAAAAATAATTGATAAATATCAATTCACTCCCACAACAGTATACATTTAATTGAATTATCTGTATTTTTCCCGAATTATACGGAATTTTGTCTTTATTTTGAGTTACTGTACATAGACCTGGCCCATTTTGAAACATCTCCTTTCTTAGTGTAGCCTCAGCTTTTTATCCACTTTTCTCTTAATGGAAGATGCACGTCGTATATCGCTGACTGCGCTGCCGAAAAAAGGGTTTTTATTATACCCAGACCATGACACCTGAATGTGTGACGCGGGAAATGGTGACTGAGAGAGCCATCAGGACAAAAGGAAAATAATATTAGAGCAAGGTTTTTAGGAATAACATTACAATGTAGCTGTCAGTTTGTTTATCTTTAAAAAAAAGATGCATTAATGGCCATGCTTGCTCAGCATAATCAGCCTATTATGTATTTGACCTTGAGGTCAAGGTCAACATTCCGATAGTCAAGATCCGCGATTCAGGAACAGTAACAGAGGGAGAGTGAGTAGGTTTCTTCTGAGTAAGCTCACTCCATTGTCGACTTTGTCTCTATCATTGATTTCGAATTTGATTTTTGTCACCTCAACCTAGACTAAGGTCAAGATCAAACTCATTTAAAAAAAAAATTGGGATAATTGCGTTACACACTAACAGTAGCAATAACATTCATTTTGACAGTAAAACAATGTTCATCGCGTTATTTATGTTGTCGAGTTTAAAATTTTTTGAACATATGAAGCATGTTGTGAATTATAAAATGAAAATAAAGAAAACTAAATCATACTAAATTTAATTTATTACTATTTCTATAATTTATCACTCCGCTAGACATAATTATGAATATTTATTTATTTATTCAACACAACACTTTTATCATTACACACTTTTATCAATAATATAAATTCAATAAATAAATAATGGTGAATGGCTAAGACCGCACCCAGACTTAAAGTTAATTGTAGCATTATGAACTATTTTGACTTGTGTTGCCCTCATAGAATAGTTTAAATAGGTAATCCTGAGACATCATGTCTGAATTCACTAGGAGAAAAAAGATATGAAAGAAAATTAAATTGATTTAATATAAGGAAACATTTTACTTATCCTTTCAAAACTTATTGACCTGCTAATGACGGACACTTTTTGAAATTAATGAACCTCTAAAAGCTTTTGCGTTTTTAGTGATGTGCATCATTAGAAACGCAAAAAGATTTTAAATATTTTTTTTTAATAATTGAGCCTCTTTTTAACTTTCTATAATTTTTTGAGGTGCATTAAAGAAAGTAGTATTTCATAATTCTCATTATGTGCGGCAAAAAATATTATTGAATACTCTAATATTATGATTGCTCATGTTTTTGCCTCATACCTATTTTGGGGTCAAAAAAATACTAAATAGCCAAATAACTGCAACCAATTTGGTTGAAGCGCTTGCTCGACATGCGCGATTGTTCACAGCTCCAACCTAACCAGCGGGGTAAATCATACTAACAGTAGAAATGGTTTCCATTTTAACAAATCAACATAATTCATTGCGTAATTTACTTTAATGAGCTTTTCACTTGGCTGCCTCGGCTTATTTTTAATTATTTTATTTTTGGATTGTTGTTTTGTTAAGTACTATTTGCTGTACTCTGGACGCTCTTAACACGTACGTCTTTTTTATTTGATTACATCGTTCTCACATATAATTATAAATTCAACATTAATGATGTAACTAACTATTTTTGTAAAAATATAATTTAAAACAGTGTCTATGGAGTTTCTTGCCCGTTCTTCTCCATAGGTACCTACGCTTTGGAATGGGAAACTAGCTTCATATTTTCTGACTGACCGACTTCTTGAAAATTCAAAAGTGCTTGTAAATGGTTTAATTGAAATAAATGCTTTGAGTTTGAGTTTGAGCAGACACATTTTTAGAACTTATGAAGCAATGGATTAGCAATATCCTTCAAAATGATTCAGTTTGTTAGTATTTTACGCAATTAAGGTGCCGTTTGGTCGGGGTACCTTAGCTTAGTTAAATGCCAGAAAGATAAAATGAGGCTCAATTATTTAAAAAATACTACATTATTAGAAGCACAAAAAGTTATTGGAGGTTCTTTTTACACCCATTATATTATATTTCTTTTACCGCCATTAACTTATTACCAGTTTTTACATTCATTGTCATATTGTTGTCCCCATGTGGTATACATTGATGGCTACGAGATACGATGCTTACATAATACATAGTCTGTTCTAAAAGTATCTAATGAAAATGTAATCAAATAGATCAGAAAACTTACCTGTAGATGTCATTTTGTGGTTTCACTTAAAAAATTATTTGATTATTTAGATACTTAAAGTAAGTACCTATTTTTCTTCTATTATAATAAATGTTTTCATCTGACAATAATTGAGGTTAATTTTATTACTTGAATTTTTGTGGATGATAATAATACAATTACGATATCTACAATATTTTATGGAAAAAGCGGTTACATATACCTACAGTTGGAACAGTGTTTGTTGACATTTTTATCAGATACTTTTGAAACAGATCGCTCCTTATTTATTTATTTTATTTTATTTGGAAAACAAACAGATGCAATAACAAACAGTTTCCACAGATACTATAACTACTAAATTTGTACCTAAATGTAACAACAACCAGAAGTTCAAATCGTTAAAGGTTACAGAATTACAATTTAATGTTATAAAACATATATCATTATTATTATTTAAATTTCGATGCCAAAATATTTCTTATGCAAAATTTGAATTTTACCCAAATTCAAATTTTGCATGAGAAATATTTTGAAAGGTGAAAAATATCTAAATCTTATCTTATGCTTAGACTACGTTTTATCCAAATAAATATTAATACACCTATCCATATTTTAGTGTGATACATGTATCCGTTGAAATAGTAATTAACTTTAATAAGAATTTATAGACAACAAAACCAACGACAAATATTTTTTGTTTTGCAATATTACTATATTTAAATGAGGTGATTGAATTGCAATGCAACGATGACATAGCTTACAGACAACGAAAATATTACTGGAATTAAATACATTCCCGGGAGCACTCGACCAGTGCATTCTATTTTGATTGGATTAGCTTTTACTAGGAGATATAAATTCTTGATAGCCTTTGATTTCGATGGAGGATCTGAAAAAAATATAAATACAAGGTAAGTACGTTAAATAAAGTCAAGGAAGTTAGTAGTAAACCAAATTGACTATCATCATAAATTGTCTGTATGTTCATTCACTACTGTAATTTTTAAGGTCCACTTGCGTGTTTTGTCAGGTTATAAATGTAGAGTTTGTAAACTCGTAGTTAAGTAACATTTTAACTGTTAATTCGCGTTGCGCCACTGAAAAGTAACATCAGGTTTTTTGAGTTGGGAACATTTACAGTTCAATCGACGAAACATAAAATAGAATTGCTTTGTCTGTGCCCTGATATGTAAATCCGACCAAAAATTAATGAACGGAAATTGTATACCCATCTCTTTTACACTAAATTACGATATTGTCTTCGAATTTTGTAACACGACATTTAATTTTAATCGTATTTTATGCGGCTTCTGTGGAGATTTAGTTTATTGATTGACGAAAACGTCCGTTATGGAAAAATATATTTTAAGCTTTTTGTAATTTGTATATGAGTTCATGAATATATTACCAGCTGATATAGTACCGAATTTTGACTTAGGTACTACAACGTCGAACAATATAAAATACAAAATAAGATAACAGCGTTACCTCATATCGACAATTTATTTTGACATTACTAACCAATGAACGAAATGGTTATTTTCGTTCACTGTTACTAACACTAAACCAGAGTTTAGCGACTGAACTATCCCACATCGGTGGGTTTTATATTTAAAAGTTTAAATCTAGGTTTATCTCTAACTTTTGGTGGCGCAAGATAAATTCTTTGATAAACCCAAAGTTAGCGGTTAACTCAGAGTTATTTAGGATAACCGATGAACGCGCAAGTGGGCCTAAAAGTTACATAAAATGTATTAAACACGGCAAATTGTCAAATTTGCCTAATCATCAATTTCCCTGACTATATTTCTTTAATTCTACTACTTCAAACTATGGACGCAAAGAACAAAGTGATCATAAAATACATCACAAGCTGAATTTTTCGTTTAGTCCACTCTCGACCCCTCGACCCCTAAAAAATATTTTTTTATAACTAAAAGGCAATTTCAGTTTCTTGCTGCATTCCGAAATCGGACATTTCAAAGGTTATTGGTAATCCATCCATACTAATATTATAAATTCGAAAGTAACTCTGTCTGTCTGTCTATATGTTACCTTTTCACGCCTATACCACTAAACGGATGTCGATAAAATTTGACAGAGAGATAGATTGCACCCCGGGGAAGGACATAGGATAGTTTTTATCGACATATCTCGCGGGCGGAAGCTAGGATTATTATAAACGCGAAAGTGTGTCTGTCTGTTACCTCTTCGCGCTTAAACCGCTGAAACGATTTAGATGAAATTTTGTATGGAGATAGTTTGAGTCCCGGGAAAGGACATAGGATAGTTTTTATCCCGATATTCCCACGGAATCGAAACTTATGCGGGTGAAACCGCGGGGCGCTACTAGTTGTTATCTTTGAAAAAAAAATTCTGCTCAACAACGTAAATAACGCAATTAATGTTGAACTGTCAAAATGAAAGCCTTTTTTTTATGGATGGGAAATCATCAAAAGACCCCTCCCGCTCTGGGTGGAGCGGAAGGGAGTGTCAGACTCTTACTGACTAAAACCCATCCGTGTTCCTTCCTTAGCCCTTTATGTTCCGGGGTAGCGGTAACCCTTTCAGACAATCCCGCTGCCCCGAAGCCTAAGCTACTGTTCGTGTGTTATGCAATTAGCCCGCCGGTCTTCTACGCAAAAAATTACCTACACTGTTTGATTGCACTGAGCTATATTGTTGTTGATAAGGACAACACAAAATGTGCTAAGCCTTCGCTTTAATAACATTTCAGAACACATGGTTTAAAATGTTTATAATGAACTTACTAATTAAGCTATTTAATTTCAACAAACCCGTTCTTGTATAAATATACCGGCTGCCTTTTTTTACCGTTTGGACGAAACCAGTGTATAATAATAATATCCTTGGACATTTCACACAACGCCATATAGTCCCAAGCTAAGCAACCTAATGCAATAAAACAGTGTATATAATATGTATACGAGGTGAACGAAGTAGAACCCATTGGCAAGTCTTTTTTTAAGTACGACAAATATATATAATAGGTATCAAAATTCAACTTAAATGGACACCCTTCTCCACGCGCAGAAAAATACACTTTTTTATTTTATAACTTGTGAAGAAATAATAATAATTGTGCCGTTAGCTTCTAGTCCGTTCACCTTTTTTGTACCCTGTTTTTGTCCAGACGGTAAAAAAAGTCAACCGGTCTATACTATAACAGGTCGAAGTATTTTTTAAAAGACGTCAAAGTACAACAGTATAGGTATGCTTAATTTTGGAGACAGCACAATTCTAGGTATTTCATTAAGCTCCTGGTTCAAGCGGGGTCTTATTCGCTAAAAATACGAGTACTAAGCGATACTATAACTTACAAGGATGTACGATGTATGAATGTAATATCAATTTAGAATATCTGTTTTTTTTTGTTTTTGTAAACTTCCCAGACTTGATGGCTTTCAATTTCTAAACACGATAAAACAAAAGAACAGATTTTTCAACTCAAACTTCAAGTAACAAAACTACCAGTGGTCGACGACCCCAAAAAAAACATCAAATCATTTTTTATTATATTTCATCTTGTTAAGATATTGATACCCATCAGTCCCTCCACGTCCGCGAATTTAATTTGACCCTGTATTGGTGTGTGTTCGTTATTCTTTGCTTCAGTACTATTTGGAAACACATAGAAATAATTGTCAAAAAGTTACTCACAAATCAATAACGTGTTGTTTAATTTCAACAAAATCGTTCTTGTTTTGGCGTTTTCGTTAATGAGTCTTTGTCCCGCAAGTAGTACTAAATGTGTACCACTCACATAATATATCAGGACAAATAAACTATGGAAAGCACCAACATACTTGTACGGTTCCTGAGAAAAACAAAGCTGTCAATTATTACATAGGTACACATACATACATACACTCACGCTTTTTTCCCTTTAGGGTAGGCAGAAACTACGGAACGCCACCTGCTACGATCACTCACACCTTTTGTTTCATTTATACATAAATCTGGTCATACACGCATGCTGCCAGTAGATACGAAGCTCTTGAACTTTCTTAAGAATTTCAACATGTATTCATAGAACTAGGACATTTCCTATGGGAATTTCAGTCCCATCTACCTTGTAAATAATTTTTTTTTATGACTCAAAATCAAAATCAAAATATTTTATTTCACATAAACCTACATGGGCACTTATGAAACGTCAGAAGCTAGGTGCACGGTTCCAATTGGTCGTTTCCTATGGAGAAGAACCGGCAAGAAACTCCACGGTTACTCTTTTAAAAATATTTGCGTTTTTACAATGTTTTCAAGTTACAATAGCTATGGGAGGACTGCATAGGCCTGTCAACAAGTACCAGGTACTTGATAATATAAAAAACCACATACAGATCTAAAGTCTAAAAGGCCTACAAAGTCCTCACATTTACAAAATTAGAATCCATGAAAAGGATAAAGTAAATAATAAAATTTATAAAAACCTACTAAAACCAAGTGATATGATTGACATTACAACCACTAATAAAGTGGTGAAAAATTAGAAATGTCTATACAATGTCAAATAATAAAATTTTATGTCAAAGAAGTATATAAAAAAATAAACATCTTGATTTGAGAGCAATTAATAGACATTTAAGCAGTTATGCCGTTAATGAGATGCCAGGGAAGCCACATGTGCAGAAGGAATTATTGCCAGACTACCTTGTCTTCAACGTAGTCTTTAATCTTATAATATGCTTTTTTGATAAGGACACGTTTGATGAGGGTTTTGAACTTTCCATCGCTAAGTTCTGTAACCGGCTTTGGCAGCTTGTTATAAAAACGGATGCTGTTTACAAGAAATGACTTGCTAGTTTTAGTTAATCTAAATTTAGGTATCACAATTTCATGTTTACTACGTGTATTTATATGACTGTCATTGTGGGGCTTGTGGCTTAGTAATAGCAGCCGCACGGGTCGATCATGATTGGTCCGTGGATGGGTGACCATTTTTACATACCAAGACTGCTCCGTGCCTCAGAAAGCACGTTAAGCCGTTGGTTCCGGCTGTCATTCGTAAATCCTTGACAGTCGTTACAGGGCGTCAGAAGCCTGAGAGTCTGACAACCAGTATTACTAAGGGGTATTGTATTACCTAGTTACTGGGTTGTGGAGGTCAAATAGTCAATCGCTCCATATAAAATACTGGTATTTAACTGCATCCGGTTAGACTGGAAGCTGTTCCCAATATAGGTGTGAAAAGGCTAGGCAGATGATGAGTCGCCTTTCATTCATAATTTCAACATGAAGAAACCATCAAAGCATACTCTTTCAATTTGTGTCACTACATCTTCTTTAAAACCGCTACGTTGTATTAGCACATTATTCCAAAATCTATCATTCATAGTTTCATTATTTACACCAGACATACTTCACAAGGAACACATTTCCACAGAAATCTTTCTGTCATGTCTCTTTTGCGACGCCCAAAAGAAGCGCGAAATAAGGATTACTGTGGAAATGTGTTCAATTCAGTTCCATACATAAACGTGCCACCAGCACAATATTGTGAACAGTCAGTCGAGCCTTTTTCAACATGAACTGGGTGGTCACAACCGCATTAAATTCACGCATATACTCTCCTTTCCACATCTTCATGAATTTTTCCGTCTCCATGTATAAATACATAAACTCTCTTTTTCTGATTCTCTTGATATTTACATTTGCAAGGAGTACTCGAAAAATTATGAATGATGACAAAATATACTGCAGTGTCGCTAGGCCCAATGAAATTATCATCTGAAACAAATGAAACAAAATATCAGTTCAAACATTTCGAATTTATTTTCTGCACCGTTTTTAGACAATCGACATTGACAATAGCTTAATTTTATTTCTCAATTAAAACATCCAAACGTTATGTTACTTTAATTCTGTATTCTATTTAAACTCTCAAGGACTCCACGAGAGAGACTCGATCTAGTGAGGAGTCTACAAGTTAAAATATTAAAATAATGTTTGCCCTGTAACAATAATTTTAGGAGTACCTACTTTATTTGTACAAAAAAAAGTTTGAAGGAAATGTAAATAAATAAATAAATTAAAAACGATTGTTACTTCGTTGTCCGTCTGCCTGTCCGTCTGTTAAGACCCTTTTTATCAGGAACGCGTGGAGTTATCAAGTTTAAATTAATATCAAATGTTGCAAATGCTATCAAATGCTGCAATCCCTTGAAGCCGTGAAAAAATCAAACTTCAAAGTCAACGAAATCAAAAGATTTTCCGTTTATGCCGCATATTTTGTCACTCACAAGAGAATAAAAACCTATAGGATACTTCTCGTTGACCTAGAATCATGAAATTTGGCAAGAAGCATACCTACAAAATTGTACGGAACTCTCGGGCGGCGAGTCAGACCCGCACTTGACCAGTTTATTATTATTAATCAAAAAAGCACCGAGTGAATGTTATTAAAAAAATACCTGAAAACTGAAACATGCTGACAGGTCCTTGCTGCACCCAACTAATAACATATAGTTTGTTGCCCACTCTTCCATTCGTTCTGCTGTCAGTTGATCATCTGCTTCGCTCCTACCAACACGAAACTCCTTTTCTTGGTCATTATAATAGTCTTGCAGAACTGATACAGACTCGTTCAAACGTTTCAATAAACAGTGAACCAGACCTATGTAAATGTAAAATATAACATGTTCTATATGAAAACGAAGTTCAGCAAATACTTCAAATGCTAATGTCACAGCTGAGCCTGGGGTAGGAGGCTTGTTTTCAATCAGACTTTTATAAAATATCCTTAATAATACTAAACATGCTGCACTAAAGCATATTACTGCTGTTGAGATGATGAAAAAGTTTTTCAATTTTCTTAAACATTTGTTTGTCGGTTCTGTATTGAAGCATTGGTGCACAGATAGTATATTTTTTATGAATTTTATGTAAGAACGTGAAGTTTGAATAGCACGAATCATTATAAAGCAATAACACAAAAAAACCCTGATATGATGTATGAAAACTCGACACTTTAGCTTGTAATCGGAACGTATTTCAAAAAAAAAATCATAAGTGTAATTCAACAAGATTACTGAATAAATCAGTATCTCTAAAACGACGCGTATAATTCGCTTTTTACGAAAATTCATTTGCAAACTGTAATTTCTGTAAACACCCATTATGTTTTCTGCTTTTATTAACAAGTCTAACATTGCGTGTTTCATTTTGACGTCGAAAGTATTCACGTTCGAAGACTGAGCTTACTTTGCAGTGAGTGGGTTAATTTTTCAAGCAACATTATATTTATTCTTAAGTAATTGAATTACCAGGAAAAACAATATTGGTTGTAAAATCTTGCTAGAAGTTTGAATAATTATCTTGACTGTCAGCCATTTGATTGATGTTGTAAGTTCAAGAGTGAGAACATCAAAATAGATATGAAGAAAAATTATGAGAGCCTTACGTGGGATTGTTTTAGTAATTCGCAAGTAATTTTAAGTAATCCGGAATTTTACAAGTTGTAGGTCGTGGGTTCGAACCCAGGCGGTGTCTCAGTTGTGGGATCATAATAGGTGGATTATACTTTTTAGAATTATCTACACAGAAAATTTTCAGTACCTACCTATTGCATTCTGTCTAAACACAAAAAATTTAATTATTATTGTGATTAAATTTCTAGGCAAACTACATAACTGATGGTGAAAGATAAAACTGTCGGAATTAGGTATAGGTACTTATGTTATTTTATTTTTTAAATATTGATTTTGAAGTAATTGGCACTAATTCGGGTGTATCTTTAATATAAACTAAAAACTATAACAAAAAAAAAACGATTTCCAAAAAAACACTACTATGTAAAAAATTACTTTAATTTCGGAAGTCGGTGTCTTTGGATCTGTGTTTTAGTTTTTTGCCACCGACTTCCGAAATTAAAGTTATTTTTCACTTTGTACCTAGTGCTTTTTTTTTTTATAATGGAAACCCATTTTGTTAAAAATGTTTAATTCTCGCTTTTTATTGGGTCTGTTACAATAGCTTTATGTCAACTTGCTCATCGCCTTTTACAAAATATTGCTTTTCCCGATGCAGGACGTTAATTGTTGAGGAGTTCTCCTTGTATTTCACTACATCGACTCCATTTCACCATTCGCATCGTGACGAGCGTAATCAAATTGCTTAGCAACCATATTAAAGTAATCGAATCGCAACCCGTGAAATAATTATTATTGAGTAACTTTCCGGTGGCCATCTGTGGTCTTTTTCATCAGTTCCACTTCACCAAATGGTGCTTTCCGAGAGCAAATGCACGAGTTACTATAAAAAATACCCAAATCGCAATGGGTGTGCCTATAATATTTGAAGAGTTCCTTCGATTTCTCCAGGATGCCATCATCAAATCCTGACCTGGTGACAATGAGATCACCTGTAAAGTATACTCTAGTCGTCTAAGTATAGTCTAGTCGTCTTTGAGCAATAGAGGACCATACTTTAAAAAAAAGATTCCTACAAACAGAGAACCTCCTCCTCTTTTTGGAGTCGGTTAAAAAGAGCAATGGACCCAATATCGATCCTTGCTAAGCCCATTGTCATTTCAGACTCTAATGAGTTTACGCCATTTATGCATTTACTTGAACTTTAACCTTTCTATTTATAAGATAAATGATCTTAGTAAATCAATAGCTGTATGTATTTCTAATCTTATAATGCTCTAGTTTCAGCAGAAGTGTCTCATGGTTTACGCAATCGAACGCCGATACAAATAAAATCTGAAAAACAATTGATGAAGTTTTGTATTAGGCTGCCTTTTAAGTTGTGTCGTATGAAATAAGTATAGGCAACCTAATAGATTATTACTATTTATTGTTTTTCAAAGAATTCTCGCGATATTTAATAACACTTTTGCATGCGTTCGAACCAGTTTTTAAAACATTTATTCCACTCCGAAATGGGGGTAGTCAAAATGGCCGATTTGTATGCATCAACAGCTTCTTCGGGTGAGCTGAAACGTTGACCACGAAGACTTTGCATAATTTTGGTGAACGTAAAAAAAATCGTTAGGGCTCAAGTCAGGGCTGTAAGGCTGTAAGGTGATCTAAAATTTTGACATTTTGGGTGCTCAAAAACATCTTTATATCGCGGGTGGTGTGCGAACTTGCATTGTCATGATGCAGTATCAAACGACGTCTTGAGTTCTTTTTTCGAAACTCTGTGATGACTTGTGGCAAACAAACAGTGGTACACCAGTCAGCATTAACCGTCATGCGATCTTCTAGTACAATAGTGGCGACGTGACCACCCTTTGCTACAAACGAGGCAACCATTCTTTTTGAAGTGCTCCGTGAGCGTATGACTGGTCGGTTTTGGCTCATCTTGGAAGACCCAGACAGTTGACTGCTGTTTGGAATCTGGATCATAAGCATATATCCAAGGCTCGTTACCACTAACCATAATAATTATCATAAGCGTGTTTTGACTCTCCTCGGTTGAATCGCTGCAGAGTTTTGCGACACCATCTAACACGGGCTGCTTTTTGGTCGTCGCTAAGCAAATGTGGTATCCAACGAGAGATCAACTTTCTTACACCGAGTTCTTCGTGCAGGATTTTTTGGATAATAGTCCCTGAAATGCCCACGGCTGCCTCTATTTCACGGTATGTCACATGACGATCTTCGACTATTAGCTGCCGCACGGCATCGATATTCTCTTGCGTCATGGCGGTTTTTGGACGACCTTCACGTGGCTTGTCACTGAAGCTAGAGTGCCCACGTTGAAATCCTAAATACCAGCGTTCTACAGTCCTAAGACATGGTGCTGCATCACTAAACACAGAAGTGATCTCCTCAAAGTACTGAAGTCACGTTAATCCCCTTTGAAAGTTGTAGAAAATTAACTCACGCATATTGTCCTTTGATATTTTTCCATTTTTACAACCGACTTGTCACCTTTCAATAGACGCTACAATAAAACTATTCGACCGATCAAAAACATTCTTTTGTTTCGAATTCTGAATTCAAAAAGATGAAAAAGCCATATGTTTTTTATTTTTAATAATTGCGGGAGGTTTGCAAACGACACGACATAAAAAGCAGCCCACGTACCTACTATGTCGAAGACAGATTGTAGAATTCATCATTATTTATACATATACGGCACCGTCCGTTTGCATACTGTCGCCGTTATGTATAATGCCTATGGCAAAACGTATAACGCCTAGGCATTATGAATATTTTTGAATTGAAACGCAATTGATGATTTAGTTTCCGTATACATAATGGCGAATTGAAACAGCTAGTTCTGTTTTATACCTCCTGAAAATAAAAATGGCGTCGAGTAGGGCAAGTGTTTCCGAAAATAAAGATTAAAACAAGTGCGTGCTACAAGAAACAAGTGATTTTAAAGACATTTACTTATATAGAAGACGGGATCATTAAAAAAGCCGTGGGCTAGAGAAGTTAGTACGTTTTTGTAGGTAAAAAACGCTCAAGTGTTGGCGTTCTGTGGACCTACTAATAAATAACATAAACAGCCTATAAAGTTCCCACTGCTGGGACACAGGTCTCCTCTCTGTGAGAGGGAGTGGGCCGTAATCTACCACGCGGGCCCAGTGCGGGTTGGTAGATGTCACATGTCTTCGGATTTGGTTCTAGGACATGCCGGTTTCCTAACGATGTTTTCCTTCACCGTTTGGAGAGCAATGGTGATGAAATAATTTACACAAAGTAAGCGCCTGTCTGGGTTCGAACCTACGACCTACAACGCGTAAATCGCGGCCATTACCACTGGGCCACCACTGCTCACTAATAAATAGGTAAAGGGTAAATAGGTAATAGGGGTAACAACTGTTATTTAAACATTAGGGAGGTTATTATGACAATTAAGGGGCAGTCATTTCATTTTTCGGCGGTTGGTAAATTATTGTGACAGTAAAACGTTAATATTAATAAAAAGAAAATTGGTCGGTTATTTCATCCTACAATGTCAGCACAAAAAATGCTCAAGTAGTGTAATAAATGGCCAGTAAAAATGTTGGAATGGGCAGTTAGTTAGATAGTTCGGCGGTGGTTCGTTCGTTCGGTTGGAATTGACCAACAAAGGTGACCAACCATGCGCGAGCCAAATTGGTCGCAGGAACTAAGCCAGGGTGCTCACTCTCGAATATAATTCCGATAGATCTACATTGGTCAAACGTCAGTTGGTTGAGTTAAACATCAGGGATTGGCTGGACTCAGTGAGTCCAGCCAATCCCTGACGTTTAACTGACAATTCCAATGTCGATCTATCGGAATTATATTCGAGAGTAAGCACCCAGGGCATGCCGACCAAATGTGTTAGATTACGTTAGAATTGTGACCAACCGCCGCGCGCTACTTCCAAGTTAGATTTCTAAGCGAATAATTCCGATTTGGTAACTGCACACACGTGTAAAACTTACCTCAGAAGGGAGTCATAGAATTGAAACCACAAATAAATCAACGCAATAACAACATTTATTATAAATTATCAGTACATTTTACATCATTTACTAACCTTAAAACTTGTCACTCCGGTGCCTCGTTCAAGACTGCCTCATGTCGGCAACTTATTAAACTGACAATTCCCTTCAATGTCAAAACGATTTTTAACTGACAGTGACTTTTAATGATTTAAAATGAGACAGCATAACTCGACTACAACAAGCTCATCCATAGACTGTTTTCTATAATATTACTAATATAAATCTACCCTCACATAGATAAGTCTTGTTACAGTCGGCCATCCTTCAAGAACGAGTCCCTTCGTTGCTTATTATTGTATAAGAGGTGTGTTAATATTTGTATCTTCTAAATCAAACAACATCATTAATTTACACTTGCAAAAAATAAAAATAACCTGTAGGTACATAATTAGATTAGGTATTATTTAATAAAATAATACTTTTCATCAATCAGTTTTGTCTCAATTCTTACAAAAATAAAAAAAAATATCCTAGATAATCAATTCCGTTTAATTTTATAGCTTGAGCGATGTGAAAGCTACTTCCTTCACTCTCACACCGCTTCAGCCGCAATGTTTTGAACTACTCATGGGCGACGAGTTCATACGCCAATCCTGCCCAGTTCAAACATTCTCAATCAATCATTGCCGAGCGAAGTGAGGCTACTTCCTTCACCATCACTCCGCAGCAGTAGGTACTTTGAGCCAATCATGGGCGGCGAATCCCAACGCCAATCCTGCCCGACTCAAAGCACCCTCACTTATCTCTAAGGGACTGGCAAGTTCATATGCCAGACGGCTTATCACATACATAGCTTGTACATCACAAATCACAATCATCTCAATCAAATAATTCATAAAAAAAATATACTCACATTCAAATAACAATGTTATTATTTTTAATTGCTATCACTCTCATCGTCTTTTTCATCGCTGGACGAGCAAGCAGGGGCATTAAAACTCAACCATGGATAAATTTTATCAATAGCGACAATTGACTCGTACTTTGTCCCTTTTCTAGTCAAAGGGGTGTCAACAACGAGGAATCGATCGTTTGGTAAGACTTTCTTTATCCTGTATGGACCCTGACACTTTGCTTCTAACTTTTTAGATTGGCCCGGCGCCGATACTACTGCCCTAGCTATCCTAACCAGATCCCCCTCCTTATAATTCGTGGTCTTTTTCCTGTGTTTGTCATACCGATCCTTATTTTTCTCCTGATTTCTTTCAATTCGATCACTCGCTTCAGACCTAATTTCCTCTAAACTTTGATTACTACTCTGTCCTATGTCATCAATTACGTTATTTAAAATGCCTTGGCCCGGGTTCGCCACCGTCCTACCTAACAATAACTCTGTAGGTGTTTTTCTTGTTACGTCATGAACTGTAGTATTAAGTCCTAACTGAATGTCTGGCAGAAGTTCGTCCCACGAGCTTCTGTTCTTACCGTGAGCCATGGACCCCAGGGATGCCAGAATCGTTCGGTTATACCGTTCGACCTGTCCATTTGCTCTCGGTGTGGCGACGGAATTGAGGATGTGTTTTGCACCAATCGAATGCACGAATGTCTTAAACTTTTTGCTTGTGAAACTTGTGCCTCTGTCTGTTATGAGCCGCGAGGGAGACCCAAAGTAACTAAAGAGAGTCTTCAATGCTTTTATACTCTCTTTGGTTTTCGTACTTCGAACAGGTGTAATGCTGACATATTTTGTAAAGGCGTCGACTATCACAAGTATGTAAGTGTGACCTCGCTTACTTCGTGGAAAAGGACCTAAATGGTCCGCATGTAAAGTGTGAAATGGTATATCAATTTTCGGAATCGGGTGAAGAAATCCCTCTTTGCTTCCCGAAGGCAGTTTATGATGAGCACACTCAAGGCATGCAGCTACATATTTTTTTATGAACTTCCGCATCTTAGGGAACCAAAAGAGTGATTTAATTCGGTCCAATGTCTTTTCGAAGCCAAAATGACCTACGTCATCATGGTTGGATTTCAAAAGTTGCCACCGCACGCCTTTTGGAACCACCCATCTGGTAACACCCTCACCTAAAGTCCTAAACACTCGTCCGTTTTTAACTGTGTATTCCTTATAAATACCTGCAATCTTAGATGTTTCCGGGTCTTCTAGAACATCTTTAATACGCCTAACTTCTTCGTCAGAAGACTGCACAGTAGAAATCCAGTCCTCTGTATTAACCGACATAATATCTAGAACGTGAATGTCTTCAGATGGTACTGACACTGGGCCCCTACTGAGTGCGTCTACATGTGACATTCTTTCACCAGGACGATACTCGATTTCGCAGTCAAATTCTAGAAATTGAATCCACCATCTAGAAATGCGAGGTATGAGATCTCTTTTGGTAAAAGTAGAGCGTAACGCGTTGCAGTCGGTTATAATAGTGAACTTCATTCCAATGAGGTAAGTGCGAAATTTGTTCAAGGCACAAACGACTGCAAGCGTCTCTAGCTCGAATGAGTGCAATTTCATCTCATCCGCTGATGTTTGACGACTAAAGTATGCTATTGGCCGCCAGGGATCGGAATCTTTTCTCTGTAATAAGATGCCTGCAACTCCGAATTTACTCGCGTCGGTGTGTAATTGTGTTTCGGCCTCGGGGTTGTACAAGGCCAGGACAGGTCTTTCGGTTAAGTGCTTTTTAATGGTTTGAAAAGATTCCGTTTGTATATCTCCCCAGCTCCAAGAAGTGTCCTTTTTCAAAAGGTTTGTCAAAGGCCTAGCAATTAATGCAAACCCTTTCACAAACCTTCTAAAAAAACTAGCGAGTCCAAGAAACCTCCTAACCTCATGTTGATTTCGGGGAGCAGGAAACTTGGACACCGCTTCAATCTTTTGGATCCCAGGTCTGATACCATCTTTATCTATTTCGAATCCAAGGAAATCGATTCGTTCCTGGAAGAAATGGCATTTTTCCATCTTAAGAGTTAAACCTGCCTCACGTAGGAGGTCTAGCACTTCTTTGAGGCGTGTTAGTCCTTCCTCAAAATTACTTGATGGAATCATAATGTCGTCCATATAAATAACTATATATCCGACTTTGGCCTTACTGAGGATTTTGTGGATCGCTCTCTGGAAAACTGCTGGGGCATTTGCCAACCCGAAGGGCATACGATTGTACTCATATTGCCCGTCGGGTGTGACAAATGCAGTCTTCTCTCTAGATTGCTCGGCTATAGCAATTTGGTGATAGCCTGAGGCCAAATCAAGTGATGTGAACAACGACTGACCCGAAAGCTGATCCAACAAATCGTCAATTCTCGGCAGGGGATAGTGATCTCTTTTGGTGCGGCTGTTCAGGGCGCGGTAGTCAACGCAGAGACGCTTTTCGCCTGATTTCTTTTTGACTAGGACAATTGGACTAGCGTATGGGGAGTTAGACTCTCGCACGATGCCATGGTCGATCATATCACCGACCATGTCCTGAACTAGTTTGCGCTCAGAGTAAGGTAGTCGGTACGGCCTATAAACGACAGGAGTGGAATCCTTGAGGTGAATTTCCATTTCCGTAACGTTGGTAAATCCCAAGTCATGCATACCAGTAGAGAAGCAGTCCTTATATTTTTCCAGCAATTTTACGCATTGACGGTTTTGACCTTCCGACAACTGTTTTCCGCAATTAGGAATGACAGAGACGTAATTATTCAAATCATTCGTAACTCTTAAAACATGTAAGTCTAAATTCTCTGATTCTACAAGCTGAGCGCGTGTAATGAGGGTGTTCTCTTTGAAGCACACTGGGTTCAAACCAACATTTTGAACTAATAAGTGACATTCAGAATCATGAATTTCATATTCTCCCGGTAACAGATAGTATTCATGACCCGCGCAGCCCCTCACCGATCCGCCTACATAGATATTTCCGGTACAAACAACGTTTGTCCTCACAGGGACTGATACCATCTCACCGATGTCTACTGTAACATCACAAATTGTATGAAGATGTAATTTAGAATAGTCATCTTGTCCTACCCGTTCAAATATTAGATCTGTTGGAGTTTTAATAATCTTCAGTGTGGGTCTTTCAGTAAAGCTATGTCCAAGCAAAACGTCATAATTAATTAAGTGATCATCTACAATGAACACCTCGACATCCCTTTCCGAAATACCCTGCACATCTATATTCACTAACGTACGTCCTAGCGGTAAGTATGGGATATTCCCTAGTCCCCTCAAATATGGGCCATTAACACCTTCCCAGTTCAATCCTAATTTCAAAGCATTGTTTTTACGAATTAACGTAGCCTCACTTCCTAAATCCAATTGGCACATTGTAGCGATTCCGTTAATATTTGTCATAATCTTGTACTTGTCGTTACTATTTTCAGTGAAGGAAACCTCAAGGACCTCTTTATCCTTTGACGAATTCTTTTGATCCTTTAATCTAGGACAATGGGAACTTTCGTGTCCCATAAAATGACAGTTAGTGCATTTGATGATCGGTTTAGGGCACTTAAAGCTGGGGTGACCGACACCCTGACAGTTAAAGCACTTAATTGCCCCTTTCACACCACTATTTTTGTTTGACGCCGTATTATCTGTATTCTTTGCCGAGCTATTACCTAACGATGTATTGCAAGGACGCTTATCCTTATTAAAATCTTTGTTAGACTCCGACTGATTTCTATTATGATACTTAATGGTTTTAAAGAATTCAAGTACATCTTCTGGTTTATCAAATTTTGCTGCTTGAGCACCTACACGAACTCCCCTATCTTCGACCCCATAAAGTAAACAATCCACTGCTTGCTTTCCAAATATCTTACATCTATTCAATAAATTAATTTTCGCAAAATAGTAAAGTTCGTATGATTCTCCAGAGCGTACCCGTCTATTAAGCATATCTGTCAAAAGTTCCGCATAATTTTCGGTTGCAGGAAATGATTCCTTTAACATCGACTTCCATTCAAGCCAAGTATACTTAATAGAGGGCAGACCCTGGAACCATGTCTTAGCCAGTCCGGTGAGTTTAGGCAGGGCATAGTGAACCGTTTGCTTATCGTTCCAATTATAAATCTCGGAACATTCATCGACTTTATCGAGCCAGATATGAATAGTCTGTTCTTTCGACATAGGGTCGAAGTCTGGAACGACGTTATTTAAAGTTGAACCAGAAAACGATTCACGATCCCCTGCTTTAGACTTGAAAAGTTTTGAAAGGAAATCCTCAAAGAGGTCCGTAGTCATATATTTAGTTTTCTTGTTATCATGTGCTTCATGTTTTTCATCACTGGGCGTGTGTCGTTTCGCGGGAGTGATTAAGGAACGGAATCGAGTTGAGCTTTTGTTGCCAGCATTTGTCTGCCTACGTTTGCTCGGTCCAGGCTCAGGCGTCTCGAAACGCCCACGTGATCTGTTCCGTTCCGTTAATCTCTCCCGTTCTTTGCGTACCTGGTTTTCAAGGGTTCTTAATTTTTCCCTCTCCCTGGACAGCTCACGTTCCTGCTCCAATAGCGTTCGTGTGCTGCTTGTGCTTCGGCTTCTCAGCTGATGACGCGTTGCGCTGGTGTTCCGACGGTCACGAGCTGGACTACGCCTCCGAGATCCTTGCGTTTGTTGTTGGCTATCACCAAGGCCACTACGACTGCGGCTACGACTGCGCCTCTCGATTTCCCCTAGGTCTCGCTTCCGACTACGGGATGATTCACTATACATCCTCTGTCTTTCGTAGTTGCAAGAAGGGTTGCTGGTGCGTCGATAATCCGCATTGGGTTCTTTGTCGCTCATTTTTCTGGAACTCAGAACATTTTGTTATGTATGGTGCACAAATCTTGCAAAACACAGTCACTGAATTTAATTTTAACGTAGGTATGTCAACATTATTGCATTTTTTATTTTTATTTTAGCCTACATATTTATGGGATTTGTGTTTTTAATCTGTTTGCATCATAAAAATGGTGACAGATTTAGTGGTTCTTTAGTTATTTCTAGTTATTTTATTCACTATGTTTCTCGTTTAAGTTTGTATTTATACTCCTATCCAACAAGGGGACACAAAATTGAAAGATTACATGAAATGGAAATAGTTAGCCAGTTTAATCTATATTCATCACGAAAACTGGTTATTATTTTATAAAAATTTTATCATTCCTTGACGTTAATCATACTCGATTGCTATTTAAAACCAATATTTCTACATTTACTATGTATCTAGGTACCTATTTAATTATGACCATAAAGATTTTCAAAAAGAAACTGTTAAACGCATCCGCTTTAATCGGTCAAACCGGGGTTCACAATATTATCATGTAATGTTAAAACACACATATTCTTGTTTTTCTTCTTGTAATTGCGTTGATTTTCCGTTTCAGAATGAATATAGTTTTGTTTAACGGCGGTCGAGCTCGTGGGGTGGTTCACCACAAAACAAAATGTCTCGCGAATCCCACTTCTGAGATGTAAAACTTACCTCAGAAGGGAGTCATAGAATTGAAACCACAAATAAATCAACGCAATAACAACATTTATTATAAATTATCAGTACATTTTACATCATTTACTAACCTTAAAACTTGTCACTCCGGTGCCTCGTTCAAGACTGCCTCATGTCGGCAACTTATTAAACTGACAATTCCCTTCAATGTCAAAACGATTTTTAACTGACAGTGACTTTTAATGATTTAAAATGAGACAGCATAACTCGACTACAACAAGCTCATCCATAGACTGTTTTCTATAATATTACTAATATAAATCTACCCTCACATAGATAAGTCTTGTTACACACGTAAGGGCAGTTAAGTTATTTTACTGTTTAATATTTATTTAATTAATATACTTAAACATATTTATTATGAGTTATGACTCACTTCATTTAGTTTCATCATCATCAATCATTATTTAGTTTATTAATAATAATAATAATTCATTTATCTTCAGACAACGTCCATTCCATTATTACTTTAGAAAAACATAAAATATTATTATTGCTCAGTTTTTACTGCCGGACTTGTTAATAATCATGGCTTGGGGTTATTATAACTTATTACTCTTGACGAAAAAGACTTTCTAAAATGTAAAGTATTTTAATATATATTTCTATCAGTAATACTAGTAACACTTTTATCAATATGTATATTACGGACTCTAGCTATCAAAATGACGGTTACAAAACTAAATGTTGATAGGCTAACATGGAGACGAGTTTGAACTGTTTAATATATTTTTGTATATTTCGATATTCCAGAAACAATACTGGGCTTCCATGAAGTTATGAATAAATAATTTATGGAAATGCTTAAAATGACACACGTTATAACGCTGACACCGTATAAAAGAAAAGCCAAGTCAAATACGATCATCTGCGACGAATCATTATCACGGAGTCTTAACTTGAAGAAAAAACCTTAAGTTTCAACAAAAAACAGCTGAAGACCAAAATTTCAAGAATAATAGGAATTTAAATTAGAAGTTTGTAATATTTTCCAACAGAACTATAATTTCTGTGAAAGCCTAGATTATATTCTCAGCGGTTATCATAATTTTGCTTACCAAACTTTTGTCGTGAAGCAAACAAAACATTCAAACTATTCCCGATAATTAAAATGATTATATTGAGCATATATCATTGATTAGTATCTTGATTGATGACCCTTATGTGAACAGAGTACCAGTTAAGACGCAGTATGCTAATGAAAATTTGCTTTTCGGATATTAATGATAGAATCTACCAACAATATAATTTGTCAGAAGACACAGTTTGATGGACATATTGGAAACCTCTAGTATATTTTTGGTAATGATGACCTGATTAAAATCGGTCCTTGAGGAAAATTCCATGTTTGTATCGGTAAATTTTTTAACAATTTTACCGTGAAAAGTGATGGGGCGAAGTGAGCTGCCATTCCACCTGACGTTAGGGATTGAAACTACTGACTCACTTCAATCTCACGTGACCTAAGTTTCAGATAATAGATAAAGATAAAGATCAGCTGTTCTACTCTTGTGTTAATTAGGAGCCTTTCTCCAAGGGTACTTCGAATCTCCCATGAAGAATAATAGAGCGGTGTGGAAGAAAAAATCAAATAATAGTAGATTATTCAATGCGATATACAACGTCACACTTGTTAGCCAATCATAGCGTGCTGCACTCGTACGAGCAAGCGGTGACCAAACATGTTTTTTTGCGCCCGTCCCACCTCTTACCCCGCTACTCCTTCCTATCTTCCTGTGCCTAATTGCCCACAACGGAAAACGCAAGTTTGTAAAAGTTTTAAAACAAATTTGATACTTTCATTTTTGAAATGTAGCGCAAACGCAAGACTGCTGCAAACTTACCTTAAACTTCAATCATGAACCTTAAATTAACAAGCTTGCAGCAATATTTTATATAACTTTAAATTAAAAAATTTAAATTAAAAAAAATTTTAATAACCTTATTTTATCATATTTGAATAATTAATGATCTGCTATCTGGGTAATTACCAACTAATAAGTAATTACTGTGTATCGACAAATCTAAAACACTAGCGGAATGTTGCACACTTGTACTGTAAGCGATTAGAAAGAAAAGTGGGCGCGTCTTCGTGGATAGCGCTATCTGTAAGTACGAGTACATGTTATACTATTGTATTTTCTACTAGCGTCTGTCGGCGACTTCGATTGCGTGAACGTTGTAAGCCACCTTATTACACCAAAATAACAGCCACTGTTGTATACAACTTCCCTTTAAACTACGTATATAGTTATTTTCTCAGCAAAATATACAGAGAGGTAGGACTTGTGACGCTCAGGAAGCTACGTACAGTTGTCCGTGTAAGAAGAGCTCGTCCTGAGGTCGACACCCGCAGTCATCAGTAGCAATTTACAATTGCTTGCTTTTAGTCAATTCATGAACGTTTGGGATCTAACGGCACAACATTGATAGTGTAACAAAATGTAAAAAAAAAATACGAAAAATAATACTATGTAGTTAGTAATCGAACTTACAACCACAGGTTTGCGAAGCATTCTTTTAAAGCAGGCATAATAATAATATTATAATTCATGATCTACTGCTTAGCTCCATAAAGATATAGCGTGATGTCATGATAAACATTTAACATTTAAATCTGTAACTATCTGCAATATTCTAACCATTTGTATCGTTTTTTTTTTTATTTTTGCGGTTTATAGCCTACAGACTGACCTAGCTTATCGGGTTTCGGATCAGTCAATTCTTACAAACAATTTGATCATTTGATCTTCTGCTATTTTGCTGACAAGGAAACTTGATGCCCGTAGCAAGTGCCTAACTTACTGTTCATTTAGATTTTAAAACTCTTTTCAGTCAAACGACATGTCAATCAATGCTGATAAGCAAGTATTTTTAGATTTCTAGCCGCTATTAGTTTTTTAGACTATCGATTGAAGGACTCATGGGCTCTCTATAATTTATGAGATAATCTACAACTTTGTCCGAATTTCGGTTAAAAAACTCCAACGACATCCCAATTTTTTCTGCTAAGTATATTGGATGACCACTATTAGTTATGCTAAACTAACGATTAGGACTAAGTACCTACTTTTTGTGACTACTTTTTATAGAGCTATGGAAGGAATTAGTGAGGATTTTATTAAATGAAAATAAATATTTGACTTTCCATTAAGGATCACTTTATTATCAACCAAAGTAAAACATACCTTTCAAGCGCAAAAATACAAACCCACAATTAAATAGCAAATTACAATCATTGTTTCATTAAATAAAAAAAATACAAAGAAAAACAGGCACAGATGTCTTCTACCCCATTTCGATGGGAAGAACCGACGAGACACTAAATATCTTTGGTATATCACCAACAATTTGCTTCATTTGTACAAGCAACATGCATAATCGGCCTAAAGTGTTCCCACTGCTGGGACACAGGCCTCCGCTCCGTGAAAGGGAGTGGGCCGTAATCCACCACGCGGGCCCAGTGCGGGTTGGTAGATGTCACATGTCTTCAAACTTTTGGTTCTTAGACATGCTGGTTTCCTCACAATGTTTTCCTTCACCGTTTTTAGAGCAGTGGTGATGAAATAATTTGTGCAAAGTTAAGTGCCTGTCTGGGTTCGAATCTACACCCTACAACTCGTAAGTCGCAGCCATTACCTCTGGGCCACTACTACTCTCACAAGCAGCATAGGGTGATCCCAATGTTGCTTGTATTAGGTATACTGGGTGATTTTTTTCTAGCCTGTTTTGGCAAGTTCAAAACTACAGATCATAGAGGAATACGCTGAAGCATAAACTGAATTATAAAGAAAATAAAAAATCATTCTGTACATCGTTTCACAACAATCACAAAAATACAAAAACTTAACCTTTTAACCGCCCGACTTCATATCAGTTGTCGTGCCCCCACCGCACAAAAAAAAAAAAACGAGAAAAATACCTGATAGAATACAGCGTATAATTACCTAAATAAAAAAACAGATTAAACGAGCTGTGATATTTGGTCGTAAATATACGACTCTGGCGAAATAGACACAAAAATATTTGTCTTATTAATCCCAGTAAGCGGTTAAAAGGTTACACGGTATCCTAATCACACAACGAATACTAAGCAACTAAATAAAATTGACATCTAGATTTCATATCTCTTTAAAACATTAAATGAGACGATTAACTTGCAAATCAGTTATCACATAAGTGTCAGAAATAGATAAAATAATTGGGATTAGGAACATTCTTAGGACTATTTTATTTTTATATTGCACTCTATTTGGAAAGACATTACTTGCACTAGATGATTCATTTTTCTTAAACCTTTGGCTTCTGGCGCTGATGGATCTGAAAATATTAAAACTATTATTTAAATTAAAAGAGGAGGGGTCAAGGGGGGAGGGTAAGTTTATAATATGCTAGTAAGTTTATAATATTTTTTTATGTTTAAGATCTCCCAAGTTATATTATCTCTCCATGCGGTATGGACAAAATGGTCAGTGTGAACAACATGTCTAATGTTGTTCACACTGACCCTAACAATGGATGAAAGGACCAATCATGAAAAGCCCTCCTACGAGTCTAACGCGTGGCAGGTGTGTTTCGCACCTAGCAAATGCTGAACTTGTAACCCTTTTGGTATGAGCATGCTCATCGCAACATAACTTATAATTATAGTTCACTGTTTTTGTTACATTATCATTAACATTTTAACCAAAAGATGGCCACTGCTGGACATAGGCCTCCCCCAAGCACCGCCACTTCGACCTGCTCTGTGCTTGTTGCATCCAGTGGATTCCTGCGGCCTTCACCAGATCATCGGCCACTTTTACTACTATTAGAAGTACATCCAATGTACAGATTTTTTTATAGAAAACTAGTAAAGCCGCAATACCTCTATTTCCCAAATAAATATTCTTTTACTTTTTTCATCGTTACTGCTGTTGTGTGTTTGATCGATCATAAATGATTTTCTACTTTATTCTATATAATGCAATTAAGTAGTTGGTGAACCTTCACAGGTGTCACAGGTATCAATATAAAGCTATAAAAAAACACTTACCTACATTTTGACTACGTGCTATATATTTCAGATAGACTCCTTTTATGTAATGAACTCTTATTATTAAGATTTTGACCTGCGATGATGTGAAAATATGCACAAAATATTGTGTAGATCAGAACATACATCACAATGACTGCAAAAACCAAATGTTGTGGTATCTGTAAAAAAAAAATATCAGAATTGTAGCCACGAATACATACTCAGCCTATAATGTTCCCACTGCTGGGATGCAGGCCTCCTCTCTGTGAGAACCACGAATACAAGGAAAAAATTTAAATAAGTTAAGTGATATAAAGTAGATACGCCTATTATCAATATACTGAACGCCCCATAAACTAAGATAACTAACGGTATTGATGACAGGGCCAAAGAAAATAACATCTTTAAAAGAAAAACAGTCCACACTCTAGCAGTCAGACTATATGTATGTTTAACCAATGCAATTGAACGATCTCTTCAACGACAATAGTTTCATTATACCGTCCTAACGGTAAGTATTAGGATTCATTCATAAATCTGACTGATTTTATAAATGACTTGACCGAGGTAAATACTGCATTTTCTGGCGTTTCTTTTGGATCTATAACGTGCTAAGCGATCATAATATTTATATTTACCTGACTGCTGAAGCATGCTGCAACTGATTAAATACCGATATTTTGTAGCACACTCGACTCTTCAACCGATACAATATGATCATTCCTTTGTATTCTATCCGTATGTAATTGTGTATTATAATATTTTCTAATATATGGCGGATTTCAACCTATATGTCTAACACAGTTACAAAAAATAAATAATTAAATGTCAATCCTATGCTCTCTACATACATTTTGTTAATCATTTTCATAAGAACAATTTTGAGTATTTTACATATTTGTCATAACATGTAGATTCTCCTTGGAAGCAATGGGGCACGTCCCAGAAATAAATTATAAAGATTTTGAAAGAACGCGAACTCGGAACACCGCATATCATAATAACGAAACTAAAAAAACAAAATATCCCCTTTGTCATCCTTTTACAAGTTAGAGTAAATGATTTATACGAATAAATATTAATTAAAAACAGAAATGCATAAGCAAACACTTCAAAAAGCACACGAATAATATGATGAGAGTTAGCTGAATATATCCTAGACAGTAAAACAATCTGTGAACACCCTTTATGATTTCAGTTATTATTAACGTATTTATCATTGTGATAGGAAAAGAAATAGTAATAGTTTCAACTCAGAATAGCTGGCAGTTATTGATGATATAACACAATTATTCAAATTATAATAAAGTTAAAAAGTTCCATTGCTTTGATAATATCATCGATCCGTATCTTCCCGTGACAGCCATTTTTGTTATTGTTTGTATATCGTATAAATGAATAATTACGAGCTTTGCTGACTCTATTACAGAAGCCAGCTCATTAAGTTACTAAAATTTTACTAATTTCTTTAATAGATTTTCAACTTTATCGCTAAAGCATAAGGTTCAAAGTTGATTGTAAAAATTTGAAAGTTTCTAGTAGGTTGGTGTGCTGGCGTCTGCACATATACAGGGTGGCGGGGACATCGACGGGAAACCTGTTACCATGGAGTCAGTATATGATTCTGAACCCCTGGCGTTGAAATTTTTCATCGGTTATTTAACCCTTTGACCGCCACAGACGTATTTATGTATATTGAACTGTAAAAATCTGTTTTTTTTGGCACGATGCCGTCGGAAGCGTTGTGAGCATGTTTTAATTTGACGCCCATAGATATCAAAGGCGGTCAAAGGGTTAAAAAAAATTATGTTCCATACATTTTGTATTGCAGTTTTCTATGTAAAAATTTTTTTTTTTCTATAGCCTAAAATGTATACGCTAGTGGGTGTAATCATGATTACAGTTTTCGCGTCGATGTCCTTCCACCCTACAAGGTATACAGATTAAACGCAAGTCCTGAAAGTAGTTTGTTTATAATTGACTACTGAATCGATTTCAGTAACTTTGAATGTAGGTATTTTTTCTAAAAATTATGTATTGTGCCATACTGGCCGCCGATTGAGTCAAATTAAATTAAATCTTATTTCAAGGCAATAAGACTCAATTTTAAATGGATAAAGTAATGCAAGGGTCAACACAATTTTCTTAATAATAATAGTTAGGTTTAAAGAATTAAAGTTTTTTACATTTTATTATACTTTTAAGTCAATACTCTAATTGGGGTGTATGAGGTCTTGCGTTAATTATGTTACACAATGTATACTAATGGTAAATATTTCCGAGACATGGATACAGACAGCAAAATCTATGAAAATTTGCAACACTGCGAACACGAACACAACACTAATATTAAACTAAAATTATTTTATATGACATGGTTAAATTGCAACATGACAACAATGTATGTCGCAGACAGCGACAACATCATCGGAAACAAGTACATTCCTAGAGAAAAAGTGCCAAATTTAATGACAATAGGATTCGTCGTAACTAAACGGTTTAGATCCTTTAGCTGTCTCGTTTGAGATTTTGCAGCATCTGGAAATAAACAATAAAATTAAAACAATCGTTAATATTGCTCTGCAAAGGAATATCTGCATGGTCTCACTGCAGAGCAAAGGCTTAATTCTTTTTCCTTTTTCACATTCACTCGGTCTTGGACTGGATCATTCCTGCCTAAGGAAGTCAAGACATCTGAAATCATCATAAATCAGCCTATAATGTTCCCACCGCTGGGACACAAGCCTCCTCTCGGTGAGAGGGAGTGGGCCGTAATCCACCACGCGGGCCCAGTGCGGGTTGGTAGGTGTCACATGTCGTCGAATTTCTGGTTCTAGGACATGTTTCACGGTTTCCTCACGATGTTTTCCTTCACCGTTTTGACAAGTCAAAACATACTTTAATGGATTTACCACGATGTCACAAAAAGTTATAATAACTTTATATTTCAGCAAATAATTCCAGAAATACATGAGTAAATAAACTTACGCGAGGACACTTCACACGCAAGAATTGCCAAAGCCTTGCTGAAAGTATTAAATTCATTTTGCAACTTCTGACCGGCGACTAAAAGAGTGAACGTAGCTGACACGTGGTATATTAAAGAATACACGACGTTTG
This sequence comes from Gortyna flavago, assembly GCA_963669345.1. Lineage (NCBI taxonomy): Eukaryota > Metazoa > Arthropoda > Insecta > Lepidoptera > Noctuidae > Gortyna > Gortyna flavago. The sequence continues at coordinate 4,268,099 of OY770132.1, forward strand.
TTGTTACGAAACTTCTTTCCAAGTCCTGAAAATAATCTTTTCATTTTATTCTCTGTTATTTCAAGCAAATGCAAGCGAGGAAGGGAATCAATCTGAGCAAAAGGGCCCGACTGCTAGGTAGGGCAATTTGTTTCCAGGGGGGTTTTTAGCTCGCCGTCCGATCAGGACCAGGCCCGTGCCGGACGGCGCGTATGTGTTCCACGCGCGCCTCAAAGAGATGTCAGCATCGAAGGAGGGGCCCGTCAGGGCCGAAGCCTGCCGGGGCAGCGGGATTGTCCGAAAGGGTTACCGCTGCCCCGGAACATAAAGGGCTAAGGAAGGAACACGGATGGGTTTTAGTCAGTAAGAGTCTGACACTCCCTTCCGCTCCACCCAGAGCGGGAGGGGTCATTTGATGATTTCCCATCCTAAAAAAAAAAAAAAAAAGGGGGGTTTTTTAATTAGGAATTTCTCAGTAATCATTTCCATTATACGATCTGATACTAAACTTGTCAAAGCTACACAAAGAATGTTATTGTATTATTTATTTATATAGTGTGTCAGATTAAACGAGGGACATACTTTAATGGAGTGTAGTACGCATGAAAATTAACAACTTTTAATATGGGGCGGATCAAAAATATGAAAAAAAAAAACAGCTGTTCCCTACATTTTGTCTAGTTATTCGAATATAAATGTATAGAGCGGCTGGTTTTATGTTCTCGATTTCAGTGTTGGTCTCTTAGTAAAAGTTGTTCATTTTCATGGGTTACACTCCCTTAAAGTATGTTCCTCGTTGAACCTGACGCACTGTATACTTTATTAGCTTCTGCCCGCGACTTCATCCGCGTGAAATTTCTTGCTCTCACGACCCATCCTGTCTCATTGTATCGGCTACCTGCGCTGTTACCACATGAGTAGTTAAACTACTTCGTATTCGGTTAGCGTTCTTTCTGAAATCTCAAGAGTTCTTCCTCAAGAGTTGAGCTATCAAAGACAAAAATATTTTATTGTAATCCAATGGTAGTTCCAGAGATTAGCGCGTTCAAACAAACAAAAAAATTGTTCAGCTTTATTATTAGTTTATACAGGATGTTTTTTTTTAACTATCTCGATTTTTTTACAGGATGTTTTTTCACCCATGACTATGAACAACTTTCGTTGTGGGACCAACTCTGAAATCACAAAAATAAAATCAGCTGTTTCATACATTTTGGTCTAGTCGTTATTAGACTTTTGTATTCAACTGCTGATTTTTTTCGTGATTTCAGAGTTGGTCCCATAGTAAAAGTTGTTCATATTTATGAGTAGAACAGCCTGTTAAATTCGAGGCGGTAATAAAAATCATCCGATAGATTGTACACCAGAAAATACATTTACCACTACAGAATATACAATAGGCGGCCTTATCACTTTCTGCGACCTCTTCCAGGCAGCCTTGATTTAAGTACTTATTAAGGAAGAATTAACTTATAAATACCTTTTTAATAATTGCGTTAAAAATTCCATACATTGAAGAAATACACTGCACAATGGCTATGCCGAGGGAAAACAGCAGCTGAAAATAAAGTTACTTTAGTATTACCAATGAATAAAATGTAACCAATCTATGTTTTATAATAAGACTTAACCATAAGACTATAATTTATATGTTATGAAACATAATTATGATTATGTATAACAAGAAGTACCTTACATTGTTTTTCTTACTTTCAGTAGCATCAATCAATATTTTTCTGGCTATATGAGTGCTAACTCACATTGAACTATTTTACCAAATAAAGGGCCAAAGATGTACCCATGAAGAACTCTTATCCGTTTTAAGGGTTTCGTACCTCAAAAGGAAAAGCTGAACCCCTATATGATCACTTCATTGTCCGTCTGTCTGTCCGTCTGTCAAAACCCTTTTCTCAGGAACGCGTAGAGGTATCAAGTTGAAATACTCAAGACTGCAATGCCTTGAAGCAATTAAGAAAATCAAACTTCTAAATCAACTCAATCAAAAGGCACAGGTATGTATTTATGTTCCGTTTATGTCGCATATTTGGAATCAAAACCGTACTTCCAAGGGTACCACAAGTAAAGGAAAAAAACCGATAACCATAGATTTCTAGTTAGTATACTTACACGGAACCCTCGGTGTGCGAGTCTGACTTGCACATACCTGTTTTTTTTTAATATTTATTACTGGTAATATTGGACCATTGAAGGCCGTGGTGCCATTTTTTGATTGTTAGAACATTAAACAAAGTTCAGTAGGTTTATGAGTCATCCTCTGTACTGCAATGTACCGCATATAGAAATACTTTTCGTGCTCACCCTGTCGAAGGCCTTACTTACTTAGATGAACGAAAGCTCATATCAGAGCAATTTGAGTATTTAGTACTGTGGCCCATTGGCATTGTTAAAACACGGGTAGAATGATATACTAACAATTACTCGGACTGTACCGGTATTATTAACGTGCGATAAATAAAAATCAATTAAATACTCACCAATTCTTGATAACACACTGAAATATTTTTGCAGCAAGCCATGATGTGTTGGTACTTTTCTGTCCAGCTATTCACTTTCCCAGGCAAATTAATGCATTCCTCATTCGCGTTGAGACTGATTTCATTGGTTTCCTGCTCATTGTATTTCTTGACTACATTGTTTACAGAATTGTTCAAACATTTGAGGTAATCGTAAGTGCTAGTTATTGCGCAATACACTACTAGATGTTCTAGCGTGTATCGAATGTCTACCCATAGTTCATAGAAGACAAGTACTAGAATGTCTCTCAAAAGATTTGTCTTCATTAAATACCAGTCAATAAGCCTTACCACCAGGAGTATGACGGCCATCACAGTGAAGACCACAAAGCCAACCAAACATTTGACCTTTAATTTTTTCTCAGAATTTTTCTTAAGGGCTTCATCCTTGAAACAGTCGTGGAGCTTTCGCAGATTCTCGTAGAATTTGCTGAACGATTCCGAATTTACAATTCCACCAATTATTATTACGAAGCTCTTTAACAGTATCAGTAACTGAAATAGATCTGTCACCAACTTATCCTTATCGCTGAAGTCGAAATTAATTAAATTCGTCAAGATGACATTGTTTACAGTAATGGCTATAGAAAGGGACAGTTCAACGATTATACGCGTTACTGCTATAATCTTTTGACTTTTATTTAAACTCAAGTAGTTTCTGTAGACACACATAAAATTTTCACCATATATTAAACTGTAGAATAAATTCATGATGGCGACTGGAGTGTTCTAGAAAGATATGTTGTTACGAATGATGGAACGTGTCACCTGTGACCTCGTTCAACTCTTAATGTAGGAACATTTTCTTAATCATTTTAAGCACTTGCCTTTATGAAAAATAAACATGTCATGACTAGGATCTGTTAATACTAATAAAATAGGAAAATATGAATGTACCTAGGTGACACTTCAAGGTTGGGTAGATGAAGATTAATAATACTAAATATGATATTTTATGGTATGAAATAAGGTTCATTATTGATTGGTAACTGTTTGGTAATTATAGAAATGTAGATGTATTTACCTTGCTCGTGTTAGAAAGTGGATGAAGACGAGAAGTTGGATAGTTAGTTGGTTGGTTGGTTGGTTGTTGGAGTTGGGTATTGAAATCCACTTAATGAGAAAGCTTAGAGTGTCAGAATGCTTACTGCTTTTTTCTGTGTAGATAGTACTGTAAAGATTGTTTACTATAATAGTCAACCTTATGTAGCGCAGGCTGGCTATAATTTAGCGCGGGTTCCATTCGAACATTCAAGCAAGTTTAAAATGGGGTGTCAAATATTTTATTAGGATTTTTTGTTTAGCAAAAACAGTGCTAGTTTTCAAAAAAAACTTATCACAGTTTACTAGCACTATGATAGAAATTACTGATAGGAACTGACAGCTTTGAATGGCAGTGATGACAGAAGTGCCCTCAACGCATTTTTGGCGCCACAAATTGTCTTACAGTATTTATCTCTCACGAAGCGACGCGCGCTTTACTTTTGGTAACCAAGCCTATTAACACGCTCTGAACGTGTGCGCGAATTTGAGTAGCGTCAGCATATGATACACACGCAGACACAATACACACAATTCTGATTTCGTCATTATCTAGGACGGTACCGACCGAGAGCATTCACAGCGTGTTTGTAGCTGCTACCAGCTTGATGTGCTGGCGTCTGTACAATCTATTAAAGAAATTTAGCGTAGAATCTGTCAAATTTCTTTAATAGATTTTCAACTTTATCGCCGAAGCACAAGGTTCAAGGTTGATTGGCAAAATTTGACCGTTTCGGGTAGCTTGATGTGCTGGCGTTTGGTAACCACAACTAAAGTGTGTGTCGCGGCGTGAGGGAAAAATACGTAAATAGAGTAAAATATAGACTGCTGCATATCTTCTTTTTCACTCGCACAAGAAAAAGAGAAATATATTAACGTTACTAGCAAAGAAAAGAGACAGAGTAAGAATATGTCTGTCCCTTATTGCGTGTCAGCTAAGCACATAAATGTGCACAACAATTTTGACGTTTATGAAGGTTGCAGATTGACATCAAAATAAATAATATACCACAACTAAACAGAAAAGAATATCGTTTTCGTGCTCAATTCAATAACAGTACATTAGCGCAACGGTTAAAATGGTAAGGTGCAGTGTAATAAGCTGTAATAATGATAGCATGATGAAGATTGCCGGATTATCCTTTCACTAGTAAGTATTCGATTATTGCAATGTTGAAGTGTTTCTAAGAAAGAAAGAAAAATAGGTTTATAAAAAATAAAAGGTTTTTAAAATAGGTATTATGGTTTTTTTTTTAGGTCTAAGCAATTTGTGTTCTACTATTCGTAATCAAATAATCGCAGCTATGTACGAACTAATTAGTTTCATGCGCTAAATCGAATAAAATCGTGATTTCGCAATATCTTTATTTCTTAACCTCAAAATCCAATGTTGCCACTTTTTAACTGGGAATTTACCCTTTAATATGGCTAATCCTTATTATTTTTTCATGCAATGCATGCAGCTTGCTTAAACATCTTGAAATAAACCAAAGTAGTGTAGGTCATTGATAAAAATTAAGGATTATTAAAAATTATTATTATACTTGTTTTGCAGATTTCCAAATAAACCCGAAATACAAAACAGGTGCATTAGTGCAACTAATAGGCCTAATTGGGCTCCAAAACCTAGTTCAAGGATTTGCAGCCAACATTTTAATAGTAATATGTTAATAAAGAAGGGATCCAAAACTTTTATACCCCGATGCTATTAAAAATACGGTAATAAATATGGATAGCTCACAACCTTCACCAACTAGCACTTTTGATTTCAGTTCTGTAAGGACATGTTCTAAATCTGCCACTCTTTTAGTTTTTTAATGCCAATCTGCAACCTTCATAAACGTCAAACTTGTTGTGCACATTAAATATGAATTAACTATTTTGACTTTGATGTTTTATTTCTATTTATAAAGCCTGTGCGTTTGTGCAAAGAAGATAATAGAAACTGAAAAACATCTAAACATTCGGGGTAAAATCACCTTGAAGCGGGTAACCCTAAAGTTTCAGGTACCTTGATTTTCTGTCCCTTACTGCAACACGCTGAGCAGTAGTCTATAGTTATTCTCTGTCTACGGAAAAATACTATAGCAGTGCTGTCTCTAGGCGTTGCCGGCGGCGTGACGATTCTGTGCTCTATGGTTAGAAAGACTTTTCATTATTAAAAAGTCTTGAATGACGTTTTTTTTTCTAAGTCCCTATTTCGAAGGAAATTATATTTGGACCTTATTTCCTTCTCTTAAATCTAGACGTTTGATACATCATAAAGTATGTCATTTATGTATTTTTCGTCTAATAAATTCGTGTTTTAAACAGCGGCAGCGAATAGAAATGAGAAAATGTAAAAGACACTGTTTTCTTAAAAGTGTTTTAGGACAATTGGGTTTTTTGAACCGCCTTTTCATTGTAAGTATAGAAAGAAATAGCAGTGTCGTCGACCTATGAATGCCTAAATAAAACCGCGCTGTTGGAATTTCCACCCTCAGCTCAGTACCAAAAGTTGAAAATCCAACAGCGCACTTTTACGAGGGTCATTCAATAAATACTTAGCCTACAAAAAGTAAACGAAAATTTTGGAAAAGTGGCAATTTATTTTTCAACATAGTCTCCTTTTACGAGTATTTAGGCATTCATTTAGGTGTTGTCTTGTGTTAAGTCTTGTGAAAACAGCATCAGTCGCCGGGTAGAACAGGGAATGCTTACGATAAAAGAAATAATAATATTAACCCACTCCACATGTCTGATAATAGGTAAATTTAAGGATAATAGGTAAACATTAATACATCTCCTCATATCTTTAGTTCATATTACCCTATTGAATGACTGTTGCATGAAATCATGACATTTTTGGCCAATTCTAACAAGGAAATTTAAGGAGTTGTATTGCTGATTCTAATCATTCTAAAAAGCTATATTTGTTACGGTGGCATCCCCCTTAAGATAACAGTTCTATCGCTTTAAAATTAAGAATCAGTAGAGTTGTGAACAGTAAAGTAAAAGAACAAATTAGGGTTCCAATATTTAATGTTAAAACAACTGACTTCGATGGAACTCGCACAACAAACTATTAATTTTAAAAAGGGTACAATACTATACTTTTATCTTAAAACTATATTTACTCTATAATTACAGCAAACGTAATAAGTATTAGTTACATAGTGTTAGATGGACAAATTATATAATAGAGATCATAATATTAAATAAATACATGTTTATCATTATCAGCCGTTAGTTCCCGCTGCTGGGAGGCCGCCTCTGAGAGGGAGGGGGTCTTTATTTTACTGACAGCTAATACATTTTAATATCTAGTACAATGTCTAAGCGATGGCCAATTACAAGCTTCCACTAACTATTAATGTGAGCACGTGGGCCCAGTGCGAGTTGGTGGATGTCACATGTCTTAGAATTTTTGGTTCTAGGACGTGCTGGTTACCTCACGATGTATTTCCACTACCTTTTTAAAAGCAGTAGTGAAGAAATAAAGTACACAAAGCAAAACCTTCCTGGGTTCGACCCACGACCAGCGTCTCGTCCGTCAGGGCCGATTCCACTGGGCACCTACTGGAATATTAATTAAATAACATGATTAAACTGCAACAGAACTATAACATAGTTGACAGTCAACGTGAGGATAACTGGCAGCATGTACATCCCAGCTGGAATGTTGGGCAATAACATGATCTCTAGCGGATTCTTTTTCATCAGACGTATGAAGTCCTTTGTCAGTTTAATTTCAGCTTCGAATGAATCTGAAATAACTTACATAATTTTGAATAAGTACAGTCAACAAAAGAAATAAGTATGCAGGATCATCGGATATAGTTGAAGTTTAGTAAGAAACCGATGGATGTTCTCGAATAAAATGTAATTTTACTAATAGAAAACAAACAGCTCATTTAACAAATTAAATAGTAGACAACATACATCGGTCCAAGTCCCATCTAAACTGACCTGAGAATCGAACCCAGGACCTTATGCTCAGTAATAGCGCTTGCGACCACAAGACCAACGTCACAGTTCTTGGAATAATTACTTTTATGTATAAAACATTGTTTATTTATTAAATTAGTTATATGGATTGTGGGAGAAAATTGTGGTCATATTACAAACCAACGCACACACACAGTCGCAGGTATAGGGGTCGTAATGGGTACTTCGTCCATTTTGGTTTGTTTTGACTGCACACCGGAAGTTTTACTGTAATTTATGTAGTTTTATTTTTGGTTTAAAATTACCTATTTTAATATTGACAGAAATCGATTCAGCAAACGATTCTGAACAAACTACTTTCATAATGTAAATTAATTCAGTTAATGTAATTTTTTCAAAAGGCGAATAAAGTTGATTTGCTAGAAACAAGAAATAAAATACTGATGGAAAAAAATGAGCAACTAGAAGATAATCTTAAGAAAAGTGAGTTAAGAGTGCCAAATCAAACAGAGCAGGGCTCGAAAGAACCGATACTATCTTTTGCAAACGCAGTCAAAGAAAATAAGGTAGTTAGCAATAATGTACCAGCGAAGGAATGTGTGGCCACGAAAACTGAGAAAGTACTGTCGAAGGAGGAACAGATGCAAGTATTAAATAGTGAGAAGAGGTCTAGGAATGGTGTTAGTGTGGAGGAACCTGGAAAAAAAGGAAATTGGACTACCGTAACAAGGAAAAACATTCGATATTCGAACAATGAAGTAAAAAAAGGCGGGAACACGAGTGCGATTGATATACAGGGAACGGAAAAGAAAAAATATTTACACGTATGGCGTTTACAGAAAGAAACAACAGTAGAAAGTGTAGAAAAGCATGTTAGGAAAATTTATGAAGAAGAAGTATAAATAAAGTTGAAAAAATTAAAAACAAGACCGAAAGAGATTATGCATCCTTTATCATAGGAGTCCTAGAAAGTAGATACGAAAAGTTGTGTCAACCTGAAAGTTGGGCGGTTAATATTGAGTTTGCAGAATGGGTGTGGTTTCGTAGAGCATTCAACAAACCTAGAAATCCCAAGTAACTCCGTTGAGATATTGTACCAAAACGTCCGAGGGCTTCGTACAAAGTTGGAGGAATGTTATTCTTATATTTCAACCGCAAACTCAGACTTGTTCGCTATTACGGAAACGGGCTGCAATGACTCCATCCAGGATGCAGAAATAATTCCACCGGGTTATACTATTTTGCGGTGTGACCGAGCAGATGGGCGTAAACAAGGCGGCGCGTGTCTCGTGGCCACACCGCGTTTTGAGTTGCGGCGAGTGTCACTACCTGATGACGTCAACGTTGACGAGCATGTGTTTGAACTGGTTTGTGCTACTGTGTACCTACGTTACAGATTTATGTTTTTACTTTGTGTTATATATGTCGCAGCCAACTGGTTAAATTAGCCGTTCAGTTAACTGCCTGGCCTTTAGAAGTAGTGTTCGCCTCGCTTCCTCCCTCGGCTCGAACGCGGTTGATCACAGTTCTAACCTAACCTAACCCACTTGGTCGGGGTGCCATACCTTAATTACTGCAACCAATTCGGCTCGCGCGTGATTGGTTACAGACTTCCAACCTAAACTGTAATTGAATATCATTCAGGCCGTTAGTTGAACGGCCGCCGTTTAGTTGAAAGGCTAGGCAGTTAACTGAACGGCTAATTTAACCAGTTGGCTGCGACATATATATTCCGCCTAGTAGTAATGATAATGAATACATGTTATTATTTCGCATCATTGAACAGTTTTGTAATAAGTATAGGGATATGCTGGTTTTAACTTGTATTCAGCTTCTGTAGCCATAAATAATTACTACGAATACTTTCATACTTTTTGTGGATTCACTCAGAGTAACGCAGTGGGTAATTGCAATGGTCGTTATTTGGATTTGGTGTTAAGTGCACTGGCGGAGGGAGGGAGTGTGAGTGTGCGCGCGGCGCCTCTGCGCGCGGCGGAGGCGCCGCTCGTACCGGTAGACGTGTATCACCCGCCGCTCGAGATCTCTGTTAGTACACACATGCGCTTGTGCCGGCACCCCGGCTCAGCAAGCTTAGCTGCATCTGACGGTAAGGCATGTACACCAGATGGTTGGAACTTTAATAAAGCCAACTTTTCGTCATTGTGTTCGTTAATTGCAGCGGTAGACTGGACTCCGTTGTATGAAATGGACTTAGAAACAGGTTTAAATTGTTTTTATAATATAATGAATTCTATTATAGATGACTGTGTTCCGAAAAAAAAGCGAAGTCGTGTAAACTGAAGGTACATTTATCCTGAGTGGTACACTGTTGAAATAATTCGCGACATAAGATTGAATGAAGGCTTTACTGCATAAACAGTACAAGGCAAGCGGATCGAGGGTCGATTACGAAGCGTTTGCTTGGTGTAGAACCAACGTTAAGAATATGTTAGTGGTGGCACAGGAGCAATATCTCAACCGTGTTCAGAGTCAAATATTGAGTGATCCTAAATCTTTTTAGAATTATACCAAGTCTAAGAGAGGTAGGAGAAGTCCGCAAGCGATTTTGAAACACGGGGTGGCAGTGTCTGGTCAGCGGTCGGTGGAAGAGTTTGCGAAGTATTTTTATTCAGTGTATAGGGCAGAGCGACCGGAGTTGGATGTGGACGCGGCCATAGCTCAAACAGGTAGCGAAAACGGAGCGGCGCGGGTGCACTTGGACCAATTACAGTTAGTAGACGTACGTCGTGCGCTTCAAGATCTCAAGCCGAAACGGCCCGCAGGGCCTGACGGCATTCCACCCTACATATTTAAGGATTGTCGGTTAGTGCTAGCGAAGCCGCTACTTCATATTTATAACCAGTGCCTGAAAGCTGCCGTCTTTCCGGAGAGGTGGAAAGTGACCCGCGTTGATCCGGTTCCGAAAGGAGGGTCAGCAGAATCGATGGATGGGTTTAGGCCAGTCGCAGTATTGTCGACGCCGGCAAAAATCTTAGAAACTGCTATTCACAAGAGCATATACCTTCAGGTGAGCGCACAGCTATCAGACGCTCAGCATGGGTTTTGGCCGGGAAGAAGTACCACCAGCAATCTCTTCAAAATAAATAAAATAAAAGAGCGTACAGAAATTTAGGTTTCATGCTTCGTACGGTCAGAGAGTTCACGAATGTGAAAGCTATTATAGCATTATATAATGCATTGGTGAGGAGCCAGTTAGAATGTAATGCAGTCATCTGGGCTCCGCATGAAGCTAAATATAGTCTCATGCTGGAGAGGGTACAAAATAAGTTTATAAGATATTTATATAAGCGTTATTATGGAGTCTATCCGTTTTACCCGTTAATGTATCCAACCTTATTTATCTTAGGTATGGTAGGATACAATGAGCTAAGGGTTAGGAGGGATCTTGCACTCACCTCATATATCTTTAAGCTACTTAGAGGGAAGGTGCATAATGCAGTTATTTTAGGACTGGTGAGTTTGTGCGTTCCGGACAGGTACGTGTGGCGACGACGGCAGCCGCCACTGCTAGTGGAACCGCGCGCTCGGACCAACCTTTTAAGGGAGGCGCCCCTGACGCGTGCACTCCGCACGCTCAACCTCATAGCGAGTGGGACGGACTTATTCTGTTGTTCTCTGAGTGAATTCACAAGGAATGCATTATTTATAATAAGTTATAGATTGTAGTATTATGTAAGTTAGGATAAGCGCATTTACCGCATTGGGTTATATCCTGTAATGGTACAATGTAAGTAGATAAAAAAATGAATAAAAAAAATCTTACCAATTATTAACATTGTATTATAAAATCGAGCCAACACTCTGTGGATCTTTCTCCCTTGGTTACGAGCCAATTGTCCAGCAATAACGGGCAAGAGCGTTACTAATGCATAATTAACTATAGCAATTATCAGTTCCTTCACCTCAAATGTGTATCGCTCCTAAAATTAACAACAAACAAAAAACATTTTTATTTTGCCATACGCTAGGTTTTGCTCTTTATAATAATTATCTGTCTTGTCGTTTCCTAACTACTTTGGAGTTAGCTTCTAATCCAACCGGCTGCAGCTAATACTGCGATTTTACATTGAGCGATTGCTATCTGATCTCCACACCCAGTCACCTACTAGGTACCATGTGTAACGTTTAGGGCTTTGCAGATAGGCTTCGCCGTTAAAAATGAGGTAGCGAGAGAGTTCTTTTTTGCTGAATGGGCCGTTGATGTTATGATGGAACGAGCGTGCCCAGAAGATGCCTGAGGCACTGGAACTCCCACGCATCGACGAAACACAGCAGGCTGCTTGACGCCGGACTCCGGTGGGAGGGTGGTCGCAAACCAGGCGGGTTAAACCGCACCGCAAGGGAAGAATTGACCAATCCAATAAGGTGTTGAGTGTCCAGGATGCGCCGAGCGCTCGGTTCAGTTGAGTAACTGCCGGAACAAACTGCGCTACACGAGAAGGCTTCTTCGTACATCCCAAAACAATCAATAAAAGAAAATAGCAAGTTCAGTGAATATACAGTATGTAATAAAAACCCTATCCGATCCAATAAAGGCGTGTTCCTGGTTCAACATACGTACTAGATTGTTTTTTTATACAAATGTAACTAATAAAAATCAAAAGTTATTGATTTTTTATTTTTATAATCCATGCGAATTTAACACTGAATATGGCAAATTTTCGTAAGTTGACAACACTCCACCCGCCGGCAAAATCTTTTTATTTTTACCTCTTTTTATTTCAAAGAACACCGCCCTACACTACCGCGTTGTAGGCACTCTTTCAACTAGCGGCCGCACGCCGACTCTTTGATGTCGCCAACTGATTGCCTACCGGCGTGCTACTTGTTGCCACACTCTCGTGAAGATCGCTTTCGATCAGACGTCCGTACGTATCATGTACCGCTATCGTTTCGCGAACAATATCGTATTCCAAACAGGAATTATGCAGCTGCGCGTAGAACGTACGAGGTGCGCTTCGCTGATAGGCCAGGTGTGACAGTACCGTCGGAGCGTGCGTTTCAACGCCTGCATAACCGTGTGTACACCACAGGCAGTATTCATGGGCACGAGTCGCAGGCCGCTGATGTTAATAGGCCACGAGAGTTTGTCCAGAACCCTCTGTAATTTCAGTGCTGCACGCTAAGCAAGCGGGCGCTTATCCAGAACCTTATGAAGCCACTACGTTACACATGATACAACTTGGTGAGACTGATTTCCAACAATTTGATACATTTTTTTTTATCCACAGACCATTTAACATAATCAAGCTAGAAAATAAGCAAGAAAGTGATTTTTTCTTAGGTGTTCTTATTTTATTATAAAATCAACTTATACCGACATCTTCGAACTCATTTAAAGCAAATTATATAAATGGCTGAATGGACATAACTTTTATGACATAAAAGATTTCCTAAACATGTAAATATAAAATTTGTTCTACAGGTATTATTATGAATTGAATTGAATTAATGCAAATGTTTGTGATATATGATGAATTGATCGAAATTTAATGTTTCTATATTATTATTAAATTTTGTACCTATAAATTATCTTGCATGCAATTGATACAATTTGTGTATAGCTAAACATGTGGACATTATATACAAAAACCAGACTGTAACACCTTTATACCATGTTTAAAGCAAATAAAGACTTATCTTATGTTATCTATCTTATCTTCGATAATTTTTTTCTCGGAATGCTAAATCCAGGTAATTACACAATACTTACATTTGAACAAATCTGGTAAATCATCAAAATGTAGTTGGGGACTGACAAAATTAGCGAAAAGAAATACTGAAACAAAAGAATTCAAATTGAGTACTTTAACGCAACATACGATATCTAGAGCACCGATTGATTATGAAATCGATTAACTTAATTCCAAATACCAGTACCTACCTGGCCTCCAAAGCATAGCGTCACTTTCTTGCAACAATTTGCTAAATCACGATACAGTTCCACCCATTCTTGAATCTGCTCTCGTGTGATATCAACTTGCTCATCCGAACTAATCTCACATCTCTTTACTCTCTCCCGAACAGCTGATATCAATGAACTCAAGCTTTTGGACAAGTTAACGACTATCATAATGACAACAAACGACATTATTTGCTGATAAATAACAGTAAATCTTATAAGTATTTGAACTGCAAGAATAAAAGCAATAAGAAATTCATTCATTTCTTTGAATCTTTTCATAACGTGCAATGATCTCATAACAACGAAGGCAATTAATAATAAAGTAAAGATTATAGTGGACCAGAATATTTTCTTTAGAGATTTGATTAATTTTATGTCATCTTTAAACCAGTCAGAGAGACGACTGACACTTCTATAATATGACATGAAGGCACGGCTGTAACAGATGCCAGTTACGATGGATGACACAGAGTTTATATAGGCTGCAGCAGCAAAACCACAATAAAAAATGATATTCACTTGATCAATCACAACATCTTGCAAAAAATAATACACTTTAATAGCAGCAAGAGAGTACAAGATGGTCTGGAAGAATATTTTGAAAATTATAAAATATTTAGTTATCTTCTCCTGGTTACAATATTTCCTGTGTATGCCTAACAACAGAGTCTCTAAAAACAGTAAATTGTTCAAGCACTTTAGAGCAAACATTTTTATTTGTAGTTCTGTTCTCGTTGGCGACGATAAAGTAATGGTTATAATGGACGTAAGCGATGAAATATAACGGGACGAAATAATATAATGTTATTTTAATTTTCTTAATAGGTAAATACACAACAACAAACAATGCATAAGTCTGTATGGAGCCCGTATCCAAAAAAAAATTACTGTAGCAATATGAACTATGTCTATCTTTTATGACTTCAGGGAGTAGTTTAATTAATCCTAAGCAGTAGACAACCTTATAGGATGAACTACGAGATACCATTTCCCGAAAAAAAAAACTTTACTCAGTCACAGTCACAGCGCCTGTTCCTACTAAAGGAAGTGATTGTACTCACTAAGCACTCAGTCGCGCATGAACATGCCTTACAATCTTACTCGTAGAAACCCTGCAACAGCATTGTGATAACCCAACTTATTACAGATGACATGTACAAAAGATATATTTCCAGCTGGTTATTAGCTTTACAATTTCGTAGTATAATAATCTGTCAGTTTAGTATTGTACAATCAGAGGCGCTAGTGTGGCGTATAATATAGGATAATAAAAAATATTCAAAATATAATACTACACTAAGGTTTACAATGTTCTCCCTAAATAAATGGTATAATATTAGTAGTACTGTTAAGAATGTGTTGCCATAATTAATTCATTATTTGCTACATTGAAGTTTGATTAGTTCTATTATTGGAGATAAGCAAAGAGTGTTTATTGTAAATATAGGGTTTGTTAGAATAAATTAAATATAAACATACGTGTCCATGATGATAAGTAATTTTTGCTGATAAAATTTTTTAAATAAAAAGATCTTACATACTTTGGTAAGAATTTAGAGATATTTAAATATATGCCCTGGCAGCACTGGCAAGTAATAAATAAAAATGGCTGTTGTTGTTTTGATGTCGTTCTGCTGTGAATGCTGTGATCGTTCGTTGTCTGCTGTGATCGTTCGTTGTACCTATATCCCCCTTACTAATAAACATTGTGTATCGTCTGTATAGTTACACAACGCTTTGTCTTCTGTCGAAAATCAAATTACTGACGACTGAAAGAGAGAAATCGGTGTGTAACTATTCGTCTGATATAATACGTTTATTAGTAAGGGGGTGTGTAATTTAAATAATATCTAAATATGTTGTAGTAAACAGATTTTGAATACTTATATCGGTATAATTTTACTATCTCTGTTATAGAAAACAGTTGGACCATGAATGGATCTAGGTCGCGCGATTATAATACTGACACGGATGTAGTTTAGTATTTTAATCGCAGAGGGCGCTTTTTTAATGTTATCGTTCAAATCGCGCAAGATGGCTCTCTATTTCCGTATATACAAAGTACTCTTTGCGCATGAAACATCGTTGATCACACAGCTCAATAATTTCAGTTTTTTTTGCAATAAATACGCAATAAAATGACTTCTTGTGCAGCTAAACAGTGTTTTAATAATACAATGAAGAAAAATAAGACAAGGGATTACTTACTATAGGTAAATACAGCCAAAAATGTTAATTTGTTGAAAATTATAAGAATATTTAATTTTGCTTCGCCATGTATGTGCGAGCGAGATAGATATAGGTAGATAGAGATGACGCGATGACACGACGACCGCGGCGACGGAGTGGACGGGAAAACAAGCTTCATTTCGTAGGATTTTTGAAAAATAAAATGTTTTATTTGATAGTTTCAAGTATACAGTTTTGTCGAGTACATTAAAACATTGAAAAATTAGTAGTTACGGGTTTTTTTTTTCAATCTATACCTTAAAAAAATTACTGTATATATTTCAAATGTATGAAAATGGAATTCGTTTTCCTCATAACTTTTTTCTGTCTCAGATTGTAAAGCTGAAACTTTTAGGTATTGTTGCCAAGCTTATACCAAAGCCACCTGACCTTTGACCTTGACCCCGAACTTCCCCGTTCAAAAGATATGAATGAATTAAAAATGCATATTTGGACGATGTTGTAATACGCAGTAATCTACTTCAAATATATATTTTACCCAGTATTGAGCCCTGATAGACAATAAACTCATGTGACTATTGATCTTGACGAAAAACGTCCTTATTTAAATCGTTTGAATTAATGCAATAATGTATTCAATTACTAAGAATTCCTTAATAACTTATCTATATTATATTTGTCAAATTAGACTGCTTCATTTAACAATAGTCACCACCTACCCTCAATTCCCATTGTCATTGCGCAGGTGTGACCAAACATTTTGATTTTGTTAATTAGGGTGATTACTGATTAGGTTCATTGTTTGTCAAATAATGGTAACATACTTAAGTGCACTTACCATTTTTCTGCGAATTTTGTTGTTATTCTAGGTAGATGACAGTATATGTACTGTCAATCATGAAAGATCAAACAATGATTCCGGTTAATGAATTAGAGTTCTGGTTTTGTTAATTAAAGTAATTAGATTCCTTTTTGTCAAATAATAGGATCATATTATGTACTTAATTATGTGCACTTAAGAGGGTTTACGCCGTACGGCATTTCATACAAACTTTCAAGCCCTTGTTTTTCGAAATGAATGAACGGATTTTAATGAAACTTTAAACGCATAAGCAGGATACAAAGTTCTAAAAAGTTATCAGAAAACATTTTCGAAAAATTGTGTTACAGCCAAATTAGACCGATTTTAAAGTTTCCATAGAAACAGACATTTCCAGTTATCTTTTTTTAAATAAGACATTTCGAAAATGTTTTCTGATAACTTTTTAGACCTTTGTATCCTGCTTATGCGTATGAAGTTTCATTAAAATCGGTTCGTTCATTTCGAAAAACAACGGCTTGTAAGTTTGTATGAAAAGCCGTACGGCGTAAACGCTCTTAAGGTTAGACAATCATTTCTGGAACTTGATTAGAGTTCAATTCTAAATTAAAGTAGTATAAGTATTGAGAGCACCTTTACTCCATTTCACTTATCATTACTGATTACTTCCCCTAACGTTCTACTTGCGCTAATTTGTTGTTTGAGTTGCTCAGTATGGAGAAAATTACATCAAATCTCGATATATTTGTTAAATATATAATAATAATAATCAATATATAATCCCGAAGTGACTGCGCAGATCACGGGTGTTGATGAAGAACTCATTAGAAGGTTTGGAGTGATTCTTCAGGTAGTCTCATGTGGAGATTTTTTAGACGTGGAAAAGTTCAGTATCTATTGTGCTACAACAGCTCATAGATATATTGAGCTCTATGCATGGTATTATATGCCCTCAAGTGTGCATAAATTACTCATGCATGGTGCCGACATAATTGAGTACAATAACTTATACCAATCGGTTAACTTTCTGAAGAGGCATCCGAATCTCGCAATAAAGATTTAAAAAAATTCTGAAACCTCATTATGCTGATATCCTCTGACCCATATCTCTCTAGTTTCAGACCTAAGATAAGGCAACATCGTAGTAAACCTCTATCAGATGAAGCAAAATAGTTATTGTTAACTTCTAGTTCAAATATAGAAAATGTAGATTTTGTAGACTTATGCCTGACTGTGACATTGACAAATTTAATTGTGATTGGGTCTACTGCTGAATCACAGAATTCATATCGCATTATTTGTTGTAAAAATTCAATTATTAATTTATTCATACGTTATGATTAAGTACGCTTTCCGCCAAGATCCGATAGTCATATACTTAGGTTTGTTGTCTTTCAGGTATCAATACTGGTAAAAAAAAAATATATATATAAGGTACTTACATTACTGCGTATTACAACATCGTCCAAATATGCATTTTAATTCATTAATATCTTTTGAACGGGGAAGTTTGGGGTCAAGGTCAAAGGTCAGGTGGCTTTGGTATAAGCTCGGCAATAATACCTAAAAGTTTTAGCTTTACAATCCAAGACAGAAAAAAAATATGAGGAAAACAAATTCTATTTTCATACATTTGAAATATACAAAGTCATTTTTTATGGTATAGATTGACAAAAAGAACCGTAAATACTAATTTATTCAATGTTTAAATGTACTCGACAAAACTGTATACTTGAAACTATCAAACAAAACATTTTATTTTTCAAAAATCCTACGAAGGGGAAGCTTGTTTTCCCGTCCACTGTGCGGCGACTAACGCGATTTTGCTCGCACGACAGCGCCGGCTCCTATCTCTGTCCTTGTCTATCGGAATTGTAGGCTTTGCGACTGTTATCACAGACGTATGAGTTTCGGTGCATATAGTCGTGCGCCGAGCGGTTTAGTGGTTGCGATGTTAGCGCATCACGTATCTATGAAAATAATAATTATATCAATGATAGCGTCACTTTTTTGCAGCAGTTTACAAAATCCCGATACAGTTCAACCCATACTTGAATCTGCTCATTCGGCCGGCCAGGGACCAAAGTCAACAAACATTATTTGACATTGATAATACAAATAAGCAGTGTATTTTTTTTTCCTTTGGCAACAATAAGAAGTTGTGTTCCACTTTAAAGGGTCTGGGTGCCGGTGTAATTGCAGGTACATGAGACATTTTAGTTCTGTCTTTGGGTAGGCAACGCACCTGCGAAGTCTTTGGTACTGCTAGAAAGATAAATGGTCACACACACACGAAACCCTTTGCACGACAACATCCTTATGCCACAAAGGTTGAAAAGCCAAAGCAGATCTTTAAAATGTGTCCCACTCACTGATGGTGAACGATCAAAAGAAAGACTGAAGCTGTGGCGAGACTGCTTTCTTACAAAAACCACTCGTTCTACCCGCCGAAGATCTCCCGCCTGGACATGAGTTGCTTTGGGTAACCTGGTCTTTAAACAGAATCCGGACCCAGGTTGGCCGAAGCAAGGAAAACCTGCTCAGTTGGAGATTCATAGACGATTCCGCCTTGGTGTGTAAATGTGGTGCTGTTCCACAAACGAAAGGGACACTTAATATTATGTCCTACGTGTCATAACAGCTGCAAGTTACAGGAACTGATGGACGCTAGTGATGGCGCCAAACACGATGCCGAATTCTAGTCCGATGTTTTTAGATTGTCATGGACTCTAAAGAAGAAGAAAAGCTTCTATTTGGATGTCTAGACAATGGGGACCTTCTACTATGAAAGTAGATGGAATTGAAAAAGACCCATTTATAGGAGCATCGTTTTCCAGGTTTAGATCTAGACCTCGTTCTATCTAGTACGTGGTGTAGACCTGAAACTTTGAATTACCAAATCATAGATACTTTAAGCACTAAACACACATAAGTACCTACACTATCGAAATCATCAATGAGAACCGTATTTAGAATTAGAACAAAAATAATTTCTAGAACTCATGCTCACTTTTTTACTTATGCTCAACACTGAACAGTGGTGGCCCAATGGTAACAGCCGCGACTTTCGAGTTGTAGGTCGGTAGGGTGGAACCCAGACAGGCGTTTTTTAATTTGTGTAAATTATTTCATCACCACTGCTCTTAAAACGGTGAAGGAAAACATAGTGAGGAAACTGGCATGTCCTAGAATAAAAAAATCGAAGACATGTGTGACATCTACCAACCCGCACTGGGCTCGCGTGGTGGATAACGGCCCACTCCCTCTCACAAAGAGGAGGCCTGTGTCCCAGCAGTAGGAACATTATAGGCTGATTATGCATGATTATGGTTAACACTGAAATCTTGATATATTTTGCACCAGTTTCCGCAACACCGCCTTAATATGAAAATTTCGACAATATATTAAGTGGTTGGTGCGTTCTAACAATTTATATGAAGACAAGACAGAGGGCAATATTGCCGTCTTCTTTTCTACGAGGGAGGGATAACTCGAGACTTAATTAATTTGCTAAAATGCTCTCGTCGACGTGAAGGCCTTAACGCTGTAAGTCTTTCAGGAAATCACACTTTGGTATTTAGATGTCGAGATTGCGAGGGCCACTTGTTTGCTCCTAAGCCGCTTACAAATGATATTTTATCTTGAAATAGGTGCTTGGGAAACCACATTTTAGGGTAATCGAGTGCGTGTATTTAATGTTACAAATATTATGAAGGTGAAAAATTTGATGTTTGTTACTCAATCACGCAACAACGGCTAAGCAGATTTAGATGAAATTGGCCCGCAGATAGTTTATACCCGTAGTAACACATACTTTTAAGGCTGGCCCTAATGCAAAATGTTCAATCATTGATTAGATTTAAACAGTAGTAAATCATGTTCAATTTGGCAAAGAAGTGAGAATAAAAAGAAATAAAAGCTTGTAAAAATAACCGTTTTTCCCAACATTTTTGTTCGCATGTAAGGCTAACGCAGGTGCCCCGGCGAAGCCGGCAAAACCGGCTCCGGCTGGGGTAGCTCCGGTGACGACCGGACCGGCGCCCGCCGGCAAAAAGAAAAAGGGCCGAACAGCAAGGGAGGTGGGGGCCCCAGGTCCTTCGCCCCGCCCTCAAAAAATCTCCCACTTCTTCTTCTCCCACGACCGACGCCGAGTGGCAGGTGGTCGGGGAAAAGAGGAAGGCGGCCAAGGCGGCCAGGAAAAAAGCGCAACGGAGGCGTCGCAGGGAGCGAGCCGTCGCAGCCAGACTGCGCGCCCCAAAGACCGCGGCTGTAGTAATCACACTGCAGCCGGACGCGGTCAAGAGGGGTGTGACGTACTGCGACGTGCTCACAAAAGCGAGAGGGACGGTCGACCTCCAAGCGCTGGGGATCACCGGGGGCCTCCGGCATAGGGTGACCGCCACTGGCGCCCGCATGCTGGAGATCCCCGGCTCGACGAGTGGCCCCTCCGCAGACGCTCTAGCTGAAAAGCTAAGGGCGTCCCTTAATGCGGAGGAGGTGCGTGTCTCCAGGCCCATGAAGTGTGCAGATATGCGCATTATGGGCCTGGATGACTCCGTCACGGAAGGGGAGGTGGTAGCCGCCGTCGTCAGGACGGGAGGGTGTCTGGCCGACCAGGTTAAGGCGGGCACCTTACGTCCTGACGTTTCGGGTATGCGAACCGTAACGGTAAGCTGCCCCGTGACGGCGGCCAAAACCATTGTGGAGGGCCGAAGGCTTCTGGTGGGCTGGGTGTCAGCGCAGGTGAAACTGCTGGAGCCCAGACCTCTGAGGTGCTTCCGATGCCATGTGGGGCACCACGTTGGCATCCAGTGCACCTCAGAGGACCGCACCTCGTTGTGCTTCCGTTGCGGTCAGCCCGGTCATAAGGCCGGCTCGTGCAGCGCCGCGCCGCACTGCGTTGCGTGTGCGGCTGCTGGCAAGCCGGCCGATCACCGGGCTGGGAGCAGGTCCTGCGCTCCACCCGCCGGAACCAGGAAGAAGGGCAGGCCCTCCGCCGCCGCCACCGTCGCCGCCGCCACCGTCGCCGCCGCCACCGTCGCCGCCACCACCGTCGCCGCTGCCTCTCAAGAGGCCCGGGAGGGGACTGTAATGGAGGAATAACGGCTCCATTACGTCTCCTCCAGGCGAACATCAACCACTGCGCCTGCGCTCAGGACCTGTTGCTCCAGAGCGTGGCGCAGTGGTCGATCAACATCGCCGTGGTCGCTGAGCCGTACTTTGTCCCGCCCAGGGATGACTGGGTGGAGGACCTGAGCGGCTCAGTGGCCATAATTTCGTCGGCCGCCGCCGGTACCCCGTCCCACGAAGGTGTCACGAAGGGACAGGGGTGCGTAGCAGCACGGTTCGGAGAGATAGTAGTAGTGGGAGTGTACTTCTCTCCGAGCCGAACTCTCGCCGAGTTCCACAACTCTCTAACAGAGTTGACTGTCGTCGTCCGAAACCAGTCCTTCCCCGTGTTAGTGCTCGGGGACTTCAACGCCAAAAATTTGGCCTGGGGTTCCCGTTACACGGACATACGGGGAAGGATGGTGGAGGACTGGGCTCTGGAAACAGGCCTGGTCGTCCTAAATCGGGGTTCTGTTCCTACCTGTGTGCGGATGCGGGGGGAGTCCGTGGTGGACATTTCGTTCGCCAGCCCCGCTCTGTCACAGCAGGTCATTGACTGGCGCGTCATGGAGGAGGTGGAGACCTATTCCGACCACCGGTATATCCGGATCGACGTCTCCGCCCAGACCTCCAGCGCGCCGGTCCAACAGGCCCCGACTGGTCCGCGGTGGGCGCTGAAGCAGCTGGACCGGGAGCTTCTCCTGGAAGCCTCAATCGTGCAGGCCTGGGTGTCATCACCAGACAGGCCTGCCGATATTGACAACGAGGCTGAGTGGTTCCGGGAGGCCATGTCCGAGATCTGTGACGTGGCAATGCCCCGAGTCCGGCCAGGATGCGCCCGACGTCAGGTGTACTGGTGGTCGCAGGAGGTAGAGGCGCTACGCAAGGCGTGCGTTGACACGCGACACCGGTACACCAGGCACCGCAGGCTCCGCATTCGCCCTCCGGATGCGGAAGCCACGGAGGCGGAGCTGTACGAGGGGTACAGAGCGGCGAAGACCGCCCTCCAAGAAGCTGTTCAGCGGGCCAAGAATTTGGCCCGCGAGGAGATGGTGGAGACTCTGAACAGAGATCCGTGGGGGCGCCCTTACAAAATGGTGCGGAATAAACTCCGCACCTGGGCCCCCCCGCTGACGCAGAGTCTCCGCCCCCAGCTGGTGGAGGAGGTGGTGAGCGCTCTGTTCCCTTCACGGGCGGAGCATACTCCCCCGCCCATGGCTCCGCCAATTGCGGTGTCCGAAGCGGACCACGCGGACGACGACGACATCCCTGAAGTGACCGGGGTAGATCTGAGAGTGGCGGTAGGTAGGCTGGAGGCCAAAAATACCGCCCCAGGGCCCGACGGCTTGCCGGGTAAAGCCTGGGCCCTGGCCTCGACGGCTCTCGGACCCCGACTGGAGGCGCTCTTAAGCGCATGTATGGAGAGGGGCCAGTTTCCACTCCGTTGGAAGACGGGGAAGCTGGTCCTCATTCGGAAGCCAGGGCGCCCTGCGGACTCTCCGTCCGCATTCCGGCCCATCGTGCTGCTCGACGAGGTCGGCAAGCTCTTTGAAAGAGTGATTGCGGGCCGCCTCGTCGGGCACCTGGTGAGGACGGGGCCGGATCTTGCGGATAGCCAGTTTGGCTTCCGCAAGGGGCGCTCTACGGTGGACGCCATCATGCGCGTGAGAGCCCTCACGACGGGGGACGCGGTGTCCCGGGGTGGGGTGGTCGTGGCGGTGTCATTATACATCGCTAACGCGTTTAACACCCTGCCCTGGAGCTGCATTGGGGAGGCACTCCGGTATCACCGAGTGCCGACCTACCTCCGTCGAGTAGTCGGGGCGTATTTGACGGACAGAGCCGTCATCTACCCCGGTCGCGATGGGGAATGGAACCGGCGAGAGATGTCGTGCGGTGTCCCACAGGGATCGGTCTTGGGGCCGCTCCTGTGGGACATCGGTTACGACTGGGTGCTGCGGGCAGACCTCCCTGATGGCGTCAGCGTAGTTTGCTACGCTGACGACACGCTGGTCACGCGGGGTTGCGATAGTCGTGGAGAGGATCCGGCAGTTGGGTCTCGAGGTGGCTCTGCACAAGTCCGAGGCCATGACATTTCATGGGCTTCGGAACGGGCCACCATCGGGATCCCAACTGACGGTAGGAGGGGTTCACATCGGCGTCGAGACGACGATGAAATACCTGGGTCTCGTCCTCGACAGCCGGTGGAACTTCGTGGAGCACTTCCGACGTTTGGCCCCCAAACTGGAACGGGCTGGGGCCGCTTTCAAGCGGCTCCTGCCCAACCTGAGGGGGCCAAACGCCTCCTGCCGGAGGCTTTACGCGGGGGTCGTGCGGTCCATGGCCGTGTATGGCGCCCCGGTGTGGGCGCGTTCACTGCGGCTTCGAGCCGCCCACTACTTGAACGCGCCCCAAAAGGTGGTAGCCATACGGCTCATACGGGGGTACCGCACGATCTCGCGCGAGGCGGCAAGCCTCCTTGCCGGACTGCCGCCATGGGATCTGGAGGCGATAGTCCTCGCGCGTCTCTTTGAGTGGCGCGCGGAGGCACTACGCCGGGGGGAAAACCCGCTGCCGCGGCAAATTGCTGCGGAGCGGACGGACCTCCGGCGCGATCTCATGGCGGCATGGAAAGCGCGACTGTCGCAACCCAGCGCAGGGCACGCCGCGATAGCGGCGGTAAGGCCCCTCTTTGAGGAGTGGCTAGAGAGGCGTCACGGCGCCCTCACCTACCGCCTGACGCAGGTCCTCACCGGACACGGATGTTTCGGGAGGTTCCTGCACATAATCAGGCGGGAGGAAACGCCCGGGTGTCACCACTGCGAGGATCGCCCAGAGGACACGGTGGTGCATACGGTGGAGGTCTGTCCCGCTTGGGCAGAGCACCGCCGTGTCCTCGTAGAGGCGATCGGCAGCGGCGGCGACCTCTCGCGCCCGGCCCTGGTCCAAGCCATGGTCCGGGGCGAGAGGGAGTGGGAGGCAGTCACCTCCTTCTGCGAAGCAGTCATGCTAGCGAAGGAGGTGGCGGGATGGGAGAGGGAGAGAGCCGAGAGGGCCGCCCGTCCCAGCCGCCGCGGTAGACGCTCCGGGCGTCGGGAGCCGCGTGACGACTCCCGGCCACCGTAGGCGCGGGCCTGCGGACGGCGAGTAATGGGTAGCTCGCCGTCCGATCAGGACCAGGCCCGTGCCGGACGGCGCGTACGTGTTCCACGCGCGCCTCAAAGAGATGTCAGCAGACATGGAGGGGCCCGTTAGGGCCGAAGCCTGCCGGGGCAGCGGGATTGTCCGAAAGGGTTACCGCTACCCCGGAACATAAAGGGCTAAGGAAGGAACACGGATGGGTTTTAGTCAGTAAGAGTCTGACACTCCCTTCCGCTCCACCCAGAGCGGGAGGGGTCATTGGATGATTTCCCATCCTTAAAAAAAAAAAAAAAATAAAAAAAAAAAAAAAAAAAGGCTAACGCAGGTAACAGCTGAATATTTTTTGGTGACCGATTTCTTTAATTTTTTTTGTATTCGTCATAAAAGGCGCTAAAAAGTATGTGGTATAATTTATCTATCTATCTTCTATCTACATATATAAAATTTCAAGCCCGGACTGATATATCAACGCACAGCCTAAACCGCTGGTCCTAGGGACATGAAATTTGAAGGGTATGTTCTTTGTGAAGAGTAGGTATCCACTAAGAAGGGATTTTTGGAAATTCAACCTTTAAGGGGGTAAAAATTAAGGATTTTGTTTGTATGAAAAATCTTATTCCTTGAGTTAATATCCTTGAAACTTGGCACGAATACTTATCTATATAAATTACTAGCTGCGCCCCGCGGTTTCACCCGCGTAAGTTTCGATTTAGGGGTATGAAAAATAGATGTTGGCCGATTCTCATAGATACCATATAAGAACAAAAAATTTCATCAAAATCGGTCAAGCCGTTTCGGAGGAGTATGGCAACGAAAACTGTGACACGAGATATTAGAGATATTAGATGAAGCTTTGCATTTTTTGTTTTTCTAAACTACCCCCTAAACAGGGATTGGGTGGTGTCAAAATTTGTATGGAAGAATTTTAACGCGCTGTCCGATTAAATCAAAACTCAGTATTTATACTTAAGACTAAAAATAAAGAAAAACGTCTGTCAGGGTGTTTGAAAATCTACCCCTAACTGCGTGAAAAGGCGTAGTTAACTTTACAGGAGAGGATCTTACTGCGTGGCATGATTAGCTCGAAACTTGGTATAAATAATCTTTGAGTCAAGTTATGAATACATCTTAAACGATTTTTTCAATATTCCACCCCTGTGGAGGTGACAATCGGAGATACAGTTTATTTGAAAAATCTGATCCCTTTTATCTAAAAACTAAAAAATTGGCCCGATAACGTATTTGTCTAAATAAATGATAAATATCATACGTACCTTTTCGAAATTTTTAGAGGAAAGTACGAATTTCACGCGGACGAAGTCGCGGGCAGAAGCTAGTTGCATATATAATGTGGTTTCCATACTGTATACATTTTTAATCGTAAATGGAAACAAATAAGAAACTAAAATAAAAAATAAAAAAACGTGTGCGGTCAAAGAATCCCCGTTTGGTACGAAGTTGCTTCGCGATACTCGCACGCACACCCCTCGTCCTGCAGTCCGTGTTTCGGCCATGGTGGACAATCTCAACAGAGACTAGCCTTCAAGCTAGCCACAAGTGTGTGCGCAGACAGGTGCACTCTCTCGTCCCTCACTCTCATAGTCCGATGGGACGGCAATCCGACACGACCAGAGAGAGATCTGAGGGACAATTCACAGTCTGATCTCAGTCTCTATCTGTCAAAATTACCTCTAATTTCCCTACATTTTGACAAGATTTTGACATTTGTTTGTCGCTGAGATGAGACTGCGACTAGATTTTTAAATTACGAAAATTGGCCTTCAGATGTGTTACCCCCGTGCTCGGAAAACACGTCAAGTCGTTGGTCCCGTATATATTAGAAAGAGACAGAGAGAGACAAAGTCGGCATAATACTGTTTCCTTACTGAACGATTTCTACTAGTCAACTCCTACCGCAAGTCGTGTTTAAGAAACTTCGTTCTAAGAATAATATTTTTATAATAAACAAAACAACATTACAAGCAAGCAAAACTCTAAACATAAACAATAAAGTCTCAGTTTCAGTACTAAACATTGCCTTCAGTCTAGTTACAAAATGGCACCGCCTCAAGAAGCGCCACACTGATCTTGTAACTCCGCTTTTTTTGCACTTATTTTTTTTTCATCTAGATAATATCCTTCCTTCTACAAATCTACAGCGAGGACGTTAAGCCTCGTATAACATGATCTAACATCTAAGAGGGTATATCATCGGTTCTCAACCCTATTTTGCCCACATTAAGATTTTTTTTTTCTAGTCCCCCAATTTTTTTGTCTTACCATCTGTTGTGGATCTGAAGCAGCTATTGCCACGATTATAATAGGATATATAATTTTCTCTGGGTCTTCTACTGTCCCTGAGTCTCAAACGACCACGAGGGGGCGTTTTCGCCCACGTTGAGAACCTATGGTCTAGACTATGTGTTTCCATTAAATATACTTGACGATGGACTTAACAAGATAACTAAGACTACGTTCGTAACACATTGTTGCTTGTCTTTTATTATACGTTTAAATGTAGGATAAAGGTTTTTAGTTGTTTTGGTTGTAGGATGAATGAAAGGCGACTAACAAAATGTACAAATTTACAGTACCCTAACACACTATGAATCACAATCTGAATCATTTTGAAGGATATTGCTGACCCATTGCTCCATAATAAGTAGATAGGTATATGTTCGAAAAATTTGTCTGCTCAGCAATGTAAATAACGAAATGATAGTTGTTGAAATTTCAAAATGAAAGCCTTTGCTCCTGATAGGGTGTTACGCAATTATCCCGCAGGTATCATGATGACCATCAAAAATGATGATGATTACTTACCCTTCGCATTTATAATATTAGTATGGATTAATACCATCAATCATGTTAAAGACATTAATATTATCACTCATGTCAAAAATATAATATTATCATTAATTAATATGTCAAAAATACACATTGTCCGGTTGGGTTCATTAATAATGCGTCATTATCGATAGTCACTTCCTTAAATGACCACCAAATAGCATAGGTAATGTCTAACTTTACGTCCATGATAACTATTTCAGTATTGTATTCGTCAAGGTACACATCGAAGATGACGATATTAAAGTGCTTGAAAAATTTGATGTTGTTTGAGAATATCTTAGGCATATACCGAAATTATTCAAGCCAGAAGAAAATTAAAAAATATTTTATTATTTTCCAAATATTTCTCCAGACCATGTTACATACAATAGCTTTAATAATAATTCAACAGAATTTGTTGTTGGCAGAGGGTGATCAAACAAAAATATTTCGTGGTTGTTTATTTGTATTACTGTTTATAAACTCTTTGGTATCCGTTGTGACTGGCACTTGTTACAGCAATGCCTTCAAATCTTACTACGAAAGCATGAGTCGTGTCTGTGAACGGTTTAAAGAAGATAATAAATTACATAATTCTATCAAGAAAAACTGCTGGTCCTGCGTTATTTTGATATTATTTTGGATCGTGAATTCAGTTTACAGATCTACGGAAATTGCTAAAACATTCCCGAAAACGAAAGGGCATATTGTACTTCCCATTTTGGTATCGCCAATTATCTTAAGAATGACAGTGGTTTTTCAGATTGTCATGTTCTATATTGTTGTTATGATAGTGGTTAATTTGTTTAAATGCTTGATTTCGTTGATATCCGTCGTTCAGGAGAGAGTAGGGAGCTATGATATTTGTTCGGGTGAGCAATGTGATATCACAGAGGGACAGATTAACGAATGGGTTGAATTGTATCGGGATTTAGCGAATTGCTGTGAAAAAGTAACGCTATGCTTTGGAAGCCAGGTACTTGTATTTGCAATTGATTTAAATTGACAAATAATAGCCCCGTTGGTCTAGCGGTTGGAAGTGCTACTGCTGAACATGAGGTCGCGGGTTCAATTCCCGAGTCGCGCAAAGTGTTATTGGGTTTTTCTAAATGAATTTCTCAGTAGCAGCCCGGATTCTGGGGTTGGACTATAGGTACACTTCAGCCTGTCTTCGGAAAATATAAGCATGCTGTTACGCTATGTAATGAGAAATATTTTAAAAATACTTACAGGAAGATTTTTTATCATCATCCAACGTTTTACATACGTTCTACCCATGAATATGAACAACTTTCACTATGGGACCAACTGTGAAGTCACGAAAAAAAAATCAGCTGTTTAATACAAAAGTTCAATACCTACTTGACCAAAATGTATGAAACAGCAGATTTTTTTTTCGTGATTTCAGAATTAGTCCCATAATGAAAGTTGTTCATATTCAAGGGTAGAACACCCTGTAAAAAGAGTTATTGCCTGTTTTGTTTTGTACGATAAACATTATTTTTATGTTTCAGTTTTACTTCTCGGTAATATCGTCAACATTACATAATATTTCGCTGACATACTCAATGTTTTACTTCGGTTTTATAAATGTAAGTATGATACCACTTAGTTTCACATGGTTGATTCAAGCACCACAACACCCATTTTTCTGTGAAATTATAAAACATCTTTAGATGTTTGTTTGGTATAATTTCAGAACGGCGACACCAGTGAGGCTAAGAAAATGATTTATGTTATATTTATTCACGCAATTACTTTGATGTTGCCAGTCGTTGCTGGACAATTGACTCGTAACCAAGGGATAAAGATTCACAGAGTGGTGGCTAGACTTTATAACACAGTGATCATAATTGGTAAGAAATATTATTTTCTAAGTAACTAATAAATACTTCTAAATGATTGTTTGTTATATCTAATGTGTACGCAAGTATTAATTTTAAAATAAATAAATTTATAAAATCTTAATGAGATTGATACAAGTATGATACCAAAAATGGTATTCTCATCACAATTTACATTTGATTTACTGGCAACCTTTAACGGAGGCCCCGTTTATTTAAAATATTGCGTAAATTAATAAACAATAATAAAACTAATTTCAGATTCGAAAGAAGCAGAAGCGAAATTATTAAAGGACTTTATACGTCTGATAAAATATAAGCCCCTAGAGATCAAGTTATCATCCAAGGTTCCAGCTGAGATGTATATGCTGCCAGTTATACTTATGTTAACTGTCAACTATGTCATTGCTTTGCTTCAGTTAAATCATATTATTTGATTTAATTTATTTTAGCAAATGTCATATTATTTATATAACTTCTTATGATTTCTGATTTTTTATGTTGCTTTCCGAGCTTCGGCAGCGCTTTGCAAATGTTCCCGGAAGCACGTGTTGACGATTTTTATGCCATAATGAGAAAGAGGGTGGCGTCAATAATGGGTAGGTTGCGCGGACGCTCTTACAGCATCCTAAAGACATTGTTTGACAAGGTGGACGGCCCCTTTATTAGGCACTGGGTGCAAAGGCTCGTGCCAACATGTGTTGAGCTACGTAGTTAGATATTAGTAGTTGTTAGGTTAGTTTGAATATTCTACAAAAATAATCTTCAAGTCGTTGTTATTAAAACCATATGGATTGTGTATATTTTTGTGTGTGACCTGTAATAAACGAAAACATATTTATAATAATGTATGTTTTATTTCATAAAATGACAATTTTATTAAGTTTATTTTGAATGGCCATTTGCTAGTCTGTCATTCTGCATGTTTGTTACTAGATCAAGAAAACAACATAATGGATTTCAATATAAGTATTTAATATAGCTTAGACAACTTACGTAATTATATATTTTATTTCGAACGGTTGAGTAGTAGAAACTGTCTCGCTAGGCGACTTGATGAGTTCCAGCTAAAAGAACAAGCCGGTTTTCGAAAAGGCTTCAGTACAATTTGACAAACAGTATGAATGAGGTCTACCCACACCGAACATGGTGTTTCATGATTACTTGTGATTAACGATGACAAATCTATGGCGGTTGTTTTCTGATTTACACCCAGAGTTAGTCGCTAGCTAAGGTGTGTCAATTTTTTTGCCCCCGCACATTATAAACGCGACCACCAGTGTTTCAGTCAGACCACTACACGCCGCCATCAGTGGCAGCCACTGGTGGCAGTTGTTCAAGTGGACCTGAAACGCGGGAGCGGGGAGAAGCCGGCGACTGTGGCCGTGAGTGCGCGCGAGTCGAACGACAAAACGCGGCCACTCCAAACGCTCGGTGTGCGCCGATGCTAAACAAAATGTAAGGAGAAACGCGTAAGCAACTTGTAGCGGCCATTAGTCAGTCGTTCTAATGGGCTCTTACAGTTTTTACCACTTACCAATAATTAAAAGAATGTTTGCTTTTTACCATTAAAACTGTTGCTTTTTCATGGTTGCCACACACAATATTACAAAAATCTGTCTTCATCAAAATGTTTTTTTGAGACATCGCCAAGCGGTTGGTCGACTCTTCACGTGACCAGAGGGCTGGCCTATTTTGTGGCCAAAGAATCAGCATTGCCATACAACGTTTCAATGCTGCCAGCCTGGGCACGTTTCCTGTTGACAGCGATACGGTCGAATTTTTTGATGCCCTTTGATTATTTCCCCTCCCCTTTTTATATACTTGTTCGTATTATTATTTTAAGACTGTTAGCTTTTAAATTATGTAAATATTTTAATCAAAATGGTTGAATAATTTATTGTTTTGAGATAATCTCTTAGCGGGCGCCACACCAACGGGAAATGCCGTTGATTATCGCGATTTCGGGCTTTAAAGTCTACGGTTAACGCCCAACATCGCATAGATAAGCAACGGTGTTTCCCGGTGGTGCGGCCCCGGCATTAGGCGAATACAGAAATTATCGTACCCAAAAGAGTAAAAAAACTAATTTCTCATTCGAAAGAATCTGAAGCGAAATAGATAAGGGACCTTATACGTCTGATGAAGAAGAATCCAATAGAGATCAAGTTATTGTCCAACCTTGCTGTTGGAATTTACTTAATGCTAGTTATACTCTTCTTGGCTGTTAGCTATTTCATTGTTATATTGCAGTTTAGGGCGACTATAATGACCTTAATAAAAGTGGTCTTTGTCGGACTGCATAGAAAAGAAAGAGAAGCGCGATGACACAACGCTAGTAATTTATTGCAAAGTATGAAGCAATTACCTATTTACAAAAAATCTATTGTTTGGACTAAAAAATTAAAACACAAGTGCTTTAGTATGTTGCTTGTAGAATAATCTGACTAAAAATCATAATGATTCTATATATATTAGTATGGTTTTTATTGTAAAAAGAATGTTTTTATAGGTATCTTCATGATTTTTTTCTATAATAATAATAATACTGTTTATTTCTCTCATAAAGGTGCATTGTTACAGTAGTGTTTATATACAATTGTTGCCTTAGGTATGCTAGAGCTTTTGCGAGAGCTGGAGTTTGAACTAGGTTAGGGACCTGTATGACAGATCTCCAGGCTCACACCCCTATAAACATTTATCATATTTAACGGCATCTTGATTCAGATTAAACATATTTATTATCAATATTAGATATTTTTTTGTAAAAAAAAATTAAAACTTATTCGAAAATAGCAGTTACAAAATAAATAGTAGAACACGACACCAAGACAAATTGAAATTACCCCAAATGAAATTCAAACTATTTAAAAGAAATATTTACTGCACGGCATATTTAACCATTTGCCAAATAGTACTCAAGATTTGCCATTGCCATTGTTCAAAAGAGTATTGTTCAGACTGTTAATGGAAAAAAGTTATTACAGTGTACAAGAATATTTAGAGGATAAGTCGTTAATAATATAATTAAATAAAGATAGATATTCATTATGACTACAATACGATTTAGATCCTTATTAATTAACTATTACAGATTCATATTTTATTTTCTTAATTATTAATAGGCCAGTAACATAAGCTTTGTTTTTTTTATAGAAATATTTGTACGCCATATTATGGCAGGATATGCTGGAACCACTATTGTAACATCTATTGTACCATGTTTTAACAAATAAACATTTTTGATTTGATTGATTTTAAAAACAGTTTAGGTTGAGAGGTAAATAATAAAGGTGGTACAATATTTGTGAAGTTTAATGTAATGTGACATTATTGTAGGATTGCGTGTGTAGTGCAGTGTGTGAATGTGTGAGTTTGTTATGTGTATGTGCATGTAAGTCCTGTATGAGAGTTTGTGCGTGTTAGTACCTACAAATGAGTGGGAAATACGTTCAAAATTATTTAATGATTTGTATGATACTTTCTGTATTTTCATAGTCCATATCCAGCAGCCAGTTCCTTACAGTAATTTTGCATTTATATTTAACCGTTGAGTAGATATGTAAGATTGTATTAACTTTATTGTATACATAAGGACCAAGGAAGTACAAGAATCGTTGAGCTAGCTTTGAGTGAACAGGAATGGACGAAAAACTGTATGCTTACGTCTCAAGGCTTCGAACTTTTCGGGGTTATAAGAATTGCGAGAGTGAACTGTGAGGATTAAATTTTGAATGAACAAATTCCGAATACAGAGGACCTTACAGGTTTTATAAAGTTCGGTGGTAGGAAATTGATAAGGAAGGGACCAACCTACTTTAAGAATTGCTTTTTGGGCACGTTCCAGGTTTAACAAATGTGTTTTTGCTGCCCCACCCCAGGCAACTATACAGTATTATGCAATTGACTGGCAGAGACCTAGATGCACTTGTGTGTCTGCGTGTATTTGCGCAGTCGGGAGGTACTTAAGTATGTCTATATGGTTATAAAATGATAATGAGTCATCCATTTGAACACCCAAATACCCTTACACCATAGTACATAATATATATCGATGCCTTACACTATGTATGCGACTTGGACAGCTACATGGCGTTTGAGGTGATGCATTACAAAAATGCGCAATCAATGAAAAATAGGAAGTTGAAGGTTTATTAACTTTTAACAGAGAAAAGGTAAGATATTTAGATTTATTTACATTTAGAGTGAGTAGGTTGCGTGACAGCCAGTCAGTAACAATGTTTAGTCCTAATTGTGCGTCATACAGGACTCTGACTGTTGTGTGTTAGTGTTGTTATGTTTTCAACACACTATCTACCTAGCATATATCCTGAAGAATATTATAATATATTTTTCTGATTTTGTTTACTGTAGTCGATCATTTACTTTTATTGTTTCTAAAACTTGCGATTTTTGCGTTTAGTGTTAGGTGTTAGTTTCGGTGCATGTAGTCGTGCGCCGAGCCAATAGGTACGCTAGGCCTAATATAACTTTTGTTGATGATTTCTGAAAAAGTGTGCTATTTAGAGACAGAAAAAGAACTAGCAGGGGGGGTGGAGGGGAGGGGGGCCTCAGGGGATCAGACCGGAATTAATCGTTTTATTTTTCCTGTAATCTTTACATAAACTTCTATCACATAGAATAATTTAAGATTTTTATGTATGCAAACTTCGGAGATAAGGGGAGGGGAACGGTATTTTTCATCAAAATTCGAAAACTATGCGGCCTAAGAAACAAGTTTTCGAGAACGTGCAAACTGCGCTCTTTCATAATATGATCTCCACACATGCTCTAGTAGCCCCACTTCGAATTTTTCAATTAGGATCAGTAGAGTTGTGGTTAGTAAAGTAAAAGTACAAATTAGGGTTACGATATTTATTGTTATAACAATCGACAATTTTTTTTCCCCTTTTTATTCGATGGAACTCACACAACAAACTATTAATTTTATAAAGGGTACAGTACTATAGGTACCTTTATCATGAAACTATATTTACGCTATAATTACTAACATTAAACGTAATAAGTATTAGTTACAAAGTGTTAGATGGACAAATATATAGTAGAGATCATAATATTAAATAAATATATGTTATAAATATGTGGTATTATCATAATCAGCCGTTAGTTCCCACTGCTGGGACACAGTTCGCCTCTGAGAGGGAGTGGGTCTTAATTTTATTTTATTAATTTCAGGAAAACTTACAGCTAATACATTTTAATATCTAGTACAATGTCTAAGCGATGGCCAATTACAAGCTTCCACTAACTATTAATGTGAGCACGTGGGCCCTGTGCGAGTTGGTGGATGTCACATGTCTTCGAATTTTTGGTTCTAGGACGTGCTGGTTACCTCACGACGTCTTCCACTACCTTTTTGAGAGCAGTGGTGAAGAAATAAAGTACACAAAGTAAAACATTCTTGGTTTCGACCCAAGCCCGACTGTCGCAACCCAGTCCAGGGCACGCCACGATAGTGGCGATAAGGCCCCTCTTTGACGAGTGGCTAGAGAGTGGCTCACTCACTGGTTCAAGCCAAGGTCCGGGGCGAGAGGGAGTGGGATGGTCACCTCCTTCTGCGAAGCAGTCATGCTAGCGAAGGAGGTGGCGGGATGGGCGAGGGAGAGAGTCGAGAGAGCCGCCCGTCAAAGCCGCCGCGGGAGACGCCCCGGACGTCGGGAGCCGCGTGACGACTCCCGACCACCGTAGGCGCGGGCCTGCGAACGGCGAGTAATGGGTAGCTCGCCGTCCGATCAGAACCAGGCCCGTGCTGGACGGCGCGTATGTGTTCCACGCGCGCCTCAAAGAGATGTCAGCATCTAAGGAGGGGCCCGTCAGGGCCGAAGCCTGCCGGGGCAGCGGGATTGTCCGAAAGGGTTACCGCTACCCTGGAACATAAAGGGCTACGGAAGGAACACGGAAGGGGTTTTAGTCAATAAGAGTTTGACACTCCCTTCCGCTCCACCCAGAGCGGGACTCATTTGATGACTTCCATCCTTAAAAAAAAAGGGCAGATTCCACTGGGCACCTACTGGAATATTATTTAATTAAATAACATGATTAAACTGCAACAGAACTATAACATAGTTGACAACCAACGTGAGTATAACTGGCAGCATATACATCCCAGCTGGAATGTTGGGCAATAACATGATCTCTAGCGGATTCTTTTTAATCAGACGTATGAAGTCCTTTGTCAGTTTAATTTCAGCTTCGCCAGAATCTGAAATAATTGACATAATTTTGAATAAGTACAGTCAACAAAAGAGATAAGTATGCAGGATCATCGGATATAGTTGAAGTTTAGTATGAAACCGATCGATGTTCTCGAACAAAATGTAATTTTATTAATAGAAAACAAACAGCTCATTTAACAAATTAAATTTTAGTTGACAACATACATCGGTTTTGTGTATGTACGTGAATTATTTTTTATAATTATATGATTTCGATGGATAAGGCAGAGAGTACAGTATGACCCATATTTCGCCAGTCATGATAAGTCCCATCTAACCCCACCTGAGAATCGAACCCAGGACCTTATGCTCAGTAAAAGCGCTTGCGACCACAAGACAAACGTGATAGTTCTTGAAATTGGAATTATTACTATTATGTATTATATATAAAACATTGTTTATTTATTAAATTAGTTATATGGATTGTGGGAGAAAATTGTGGTCACATTACAAACCAACGCACACACACAGTCGCACAGGTATAGGGGCCTAGCGTAATGGGTACTTCGTCCATTTTGGTTTGTTTTGACTGCACAGCGGAAGTTTTACTGTAATTTATGTAGTTTTAATTATTTTTGGTTTAAAATTACCTATATTAAAATTTATAGAAATTGATTCTGTAAACGATTCTGAACAAACTACTTTCTTAATGTGAATTAATTCAGTTACTTAATGTATATATTTTCAAAAATCTTACCAATTATTAATATTGTATTATAAAATCGAGCCAACACTCTGTGGATCTTTCTCCCTTGGTTACGAGCCAATTGTCCAGCAAAAACGGGCCAGAGCGTTACTGATGCATAATTAACCATAGCAATTATCAGTTCCTTCACCTCAAATGTGTATCGCTCCTAAAATTAACAACAAACAAAAAACAATTTTATTTTGCCATGCCCTAGCTTTTGCTCTTTATAATAATCATCTGTCTTGTCGTTTCCTAACTACTTTGGAGTTAGCTTCTAATCCAACCGGCTGCAGCTAATACTGGGATTTTACATTGAGCGATTGCTATCTGATCTCCACACCCAGTTACCTACTAGGTAAGTACTATGTGTAACGTGTAGGGCATGCAAGTAGGCTGCGCCGTTAAAAATTAGGAAAGTGTTTTTTTTTTTTGCTGAATGGTTCCGCTCTTCACCTCGATCACGCCGATGGAAAAGCGATGGATGAGGTTATGATGGAACGAGCGTACAAACGCCCGCTTGCTTAGCATGCAGCACTGAAATTACAGAGGGTTCTGGACAAGCGCCCGCTTGCTTAGCGTGCAGCACTTAAATTACAGAGGGTTCTGGACAAGCGCCCGCTTGCTTAGCGTGCAGCACTTAAATTACAGAGGGTTCAAGCAAGACAAGCGGTTCAAGGGAGACAAGCGCCCGCGCGCTTAGCGTTCAGTACTGAAATGCCTGAGTAACGTCAGACAACTACCTAGTGATGCGAGTCCGCTTTAGCTAATGTGAAGCCACAACATTACACTTGATACAACTTGGTGAGACTGATTTCCAACAATTTGATACATTTCTTTTTATTCGCAGACCATTTAAAATAATCAAGCTATTTCAAAGCGAGACAGTGGGTAATTTTTTCTTAGGTGTTCTTATTTTATTGTGAAATCCACTTTATTATACCGTCATCTTCGATAAAAAAAAATTCCGAATGCTAAATCCGGGTAATTACACACTACTTACATTTGAACAAATCTTGTAAATCATCAAAATGTAGTTGGGCACCGACAAAATTAGCGATAAGAAATACTGAAACAAAAGAATTCAAATTAAGTACATTAACGTAAAATACGATATCTAGAGCACCAATTGAATATAAAATCGATTAACTTAATTCCAAATACCAGTACCTACCTGGCCTCCAAAGCATAGCGTCACTTTCTTGCAACAATTTGCTAAATCGCGATACAGTTCCACCCATTCTTGAATCTGCTCTCGTGTGATATCAACTTGCTCATCCGAACTAATCTCACATCTCCTTACTCTCTCCCGAACGGCTGATATCAATGAACTCAAGCTTTTGGACAAGTTAACGACTATCATAATGACAACAAACGACATAATTTGCTGATAAACAACAGTAAATCTTATAATTATTTGAGCTGCAAAAACAAAAGCAGTAAGATATTCATTCATTTCTTTGAATCTTTTAATAACGTCCAATGATCTGATGACAACGAAGGCAATAAATAATAAAGTAAAGATTATAGTGGACCAGAATATTTTCTTTAGGGATTTTATTAATTTTATATCATCTTTAAACCAGTCAGAGAGACGACTGACACTTCTATAATATGACATGAAGGCACGGCTGTAACAGATGCCAGTTACGATGGATGACACAGAGTTTACATAGGCTGCAGCAGCAAAACCACAATAAAAAATGTTATTCACTTCATCAATCACAACATTTCCTTGCAACAAATAATGCACTTTAAGAGCAGTGACAATAGAGTACATGATGGTCTGGAAAAATATTTTAAAAATGATTAAATATTTAGTTATCTTCTCCTGGTTACAATATTTCCTGTGTATGCCTAACAGAGTCTCCAAAAACAGAAAATTGTTCAAGAACTTAATAGCAGACATTTTTATTTGTAGTTCTGTTCTCGTTGACGACGATAAAGTAATGGTTATAATGGACGTAGGCGAAATATTACGTTATTTTAATTTTCTTAGTAGGTAAAATACAAAGCACAATGGTTAATTCTGTATGGGTCCCGTACCAAAAAAAAAATTTACTGTAGCAATATGAACTAAATCAATATTTTATGCCTTCAGGGAGTAGTTTAATCAATCCTCAGAAAGCATGTCTAAATTCACTTGGAGAAAAAAATATTTGAGGAAGTAGGTAAGATTGATTTGATAAAAGGAATTATTTAACTTATCCTCTAAAACTTACTGACCTGCTGATGATGGACCCTGATGATGATGGCAATTAATGAACCTCCAAAAACTTTTTGCGCTTCTAATAATGCACTTTAAAAAAAAAAATTTTTGAATCTCTTTTTAACTTACTGGCCTATTCTTACAGACACGGATAAAACACACAATACAAAAGTCGCAGTTGGTGGTAGTACTCGTACGTACTACGGTCAATCAATAAAGTCAGCCTATCGCAGTCCACTGCTGGACATAGGCCTCTACTTAAACAACACTTTATCCTCCACCTTTCGAATTCAGGCTATCCCATCCAACTTTTTGAGGTCGTCTGTCCATCTAGCTGGGGGGCGTAACACTACGATGGCCGATAAGCGCTCTCCACTCCAGGACTTGACTGCTCCAGCGGCCATTCGGTCCTGCGACAAACATGGCCAGTCCACCGCCACTTCAGGTTACTTGCTCTGTAGGCTGGTAATGTGCTCCTTCACAACTTAGAGAAGCGAACCTTCGATGTGGGTTGGACTCGGCAAGACGTGCGAATTATACATGACTTTCGACATGACATGTCGATTAACACGTTCAGTGCCGGGAGCCCTCCTGGAGGGTTCACTCAAATCGCATATGGGATGCCGGGAGCCCTCGCGGAGGGCTCATTTTAAATGTACGTTTTTCTTAGCGAATATAGCATTATAAACTATGAAAATAAAATTAGTCGTATATTTTAACAAGATTTATTAGTATAATCGTTGGTTTTCAAATACCAGCATTTTTTTTTTCAAAAATAATTGGGCGCTGGGATGCCCATATTTCAGGGATGGTAAACCGTTTTACGTTTAGGTACAAATATTCACTAAAAATAAACATATTTATTTTGAGATTATAAATTAAGAGGATGAGTTTATAAATAGAAGCTTCAGCATCAAAAGGGTAAAAACGAACACCCATACCCATGGTGCAACTTCGTTTGACTAGTCCGTTCGTTTGTACAGCTGCTCATTTCAGGAGCATACTTCGCTACATACAAGTCGTTTGGTTTTGTCATTAGAGTATTATATTATCTGTGGTCATGTATACAATGTGTAACATAATAAACGCAAGACCTCATACACCGAAATTAGAGTAGGTATTGAGTTGAAAGCATAATACAACGACCAAAAAAATTTTTTTTAAAGCTAACTTCTATTATTATTAAGAAAATCGTGTTGACCGTAACACTATTTTATGCATTTAAAATATAGTCTTATTGCTTTGAAATAACATTTAATTTTCTTGAGCTCAATCACCGGTCAGTATGGCAAAATCACTGACCTATAATAAACAAGCTTGTATAATACCTGGTCAGTGGGCAAATTACATAATTTAAAAAAAAATGTCTTCTCAAAAATGCTTGGAAATTCGAGCATTATTTTGACAACCTTTTTTGAGATAAATCGAAATTGCTGTACAGGGGACCTAAAAGGCTACTTTGGCAGAATCATGAAATAATTCATATCACGCAATTTCATCTGTATGACAGTTTTGTATGGAGATTCGTAAAATGCTATAGGTACACCTCTGCCTAACCCTTCAGGGATATATAGGTGTGAAACTGTCAAACAGATGAAGTGCGTGATAAGAATTGTTGTATGATTCTGCCAAAGTGGCCGTTTTAGGCCCCCTGGCCACATACATGCGAGCACCGGCCGGCAAAAGTTGTATGAAAATCCATATCTGTCCTGGTTTAGCGGCCAAATAAACATAGTAGGTAAACTCATATATGTCGTGTTATTTAAAAATGGAACGATCTTTTACTCCAAAACATGGCAACCAAGGAAGTAAAAAAAAAAAACAAATTATCACTTTAACGCGGGAAAAATTATTGTTGTGCGTTGTTCGTCATTGATTTTGAAAGTAATTGTATTTTAATTTCCGCGCATTATTTGAGAAAAGTACTATACAAGCCTTGGCCACAACTAGGCATTGATAGACGAACGTGTAAATGTGGGCCGAGGCGAAGCCGAGGCACACATACGTAAGTCGTAAGTTAATAAGCTGTTACAAAATAATAACGTTTTATTACTTAAAAAAATATTAATATTGCATAATGTTACTGTTTAAAAAAATATTACATTGCATGAAAATTTCAGAAGAGGTTGGACACCCCTGTCACGGGATCAAAGCGAGCGATTATACTTTTTCTTCATTTTTTTATTTTTTATATTTGACGTCTTCACGCCACTAGCACATGTAAATACCCCCAGAGATACTAATTAAAGCAACAAGACGTTCTGAAAACACAAATTTACTTCTTTTTATAGTGTTTTATAATACGGTTTCAAACCTAATGCCGACGACCCTCCTCGAGGGTTCACTTTAGCGCAAACGTAATGCCGGTGACCCTCCTGGAGGGTCCATTTGCAAAATGTATGGCGGCATGGCGTATGAGCTCTATGAAAAGTGGGCGGAGTCGAAAGTGTTAAACTGTAACATAACAATGAGATAGTTGACAGCCAACGTGAGTATAACTGGCAGCATGTACATCCCAACAGGAATTTTGGACAATAACTTGATCTCTGTTGGATTCTTCTTCACTAAACGTATGAAGTCCTTTATCAATTTCACTTCAGCTTGTTGTGAATCTAAAATGAAATAACAAATTATATATATATATATTAACTAACTTATTATATAAATAAATACAAAAACGAACGAACGCTGTCATCCGGAAACGTGCTCAGAAGACTGGCATGTAGTAACATAATTTGTAATAACAAATTATGTCACTACAAATAGTTTTTAGTCCACTTGCTCAAAAAGACCGTCATTGTAGCGTACCAGAGCAAGGAAAAAACTTTTTAACATAAAAATTAAACCGCCGACAAAAATTCAAAGCAAGAAATAAGACTTAAACCTTTTTTTATTTAACCTTAATAACTAAGTACTTAAACTAATGTAAAGTATACCTAAGTAATTTTGAGTCGGCGTCAAACAAGCAAATTAATTAATTACGTAAAGCGTGATCTTTTTGTAAGTATAAGTAGAATTAGTACATCCTTTTTTTTTTTTTTTTTTTGTTAAATGGTCCTGCTCGACCTACCTCGATCACGCCTTATGGAAAGTGATGGGTGTGGTCTATGATGGAACGAGTGTGCCAGAAGATGCCTGTTCACTCTTTCTTTGAAGGCAGACCGGTTAAATGTGGAATCCACAGACGCTGGCAGAGAGTTCCATGGGTTCCACATTTTGTCTATTTACCCCTCAAAAATGACTCCCATTTTCAAAACTCATTTATTTACGTTACACGTCTGTGTTTGGGTCACAGAGATTCATATGTGTACCAAATTTCAACTTAGTCGGTCCATAAGATTCGGAGCAAATTGGCTGTGACAGACGGACAGACAGACAGACACACGAGTGATCCTATAACCTTTCCGTTTTTTCCTTTTGCGGTACGGAACCCTAAAAAAGACTATTCACTATTCATGTTATTATTATCAATAAATATTTTTTTAAACTACTATTTTTTACTTTCCTTGTATTCGAAATGAAAACTAGTGTGTGAAAGTCATCAATTCTTTCGACGATCGTGTTACAATCTGCTATTCTTATCTTTCAAACCATATAAAGACACGACTGATGCTTTGTTTATTGCGATGTAAAAGCGCGGTTGTTTCTGATACCGGTCACTACGGATATCAAACTCGTGATTAAAAGACGAGGTTACAAAAAAACAATAAATTATAATTTATTACACTATAGGTGTACTATTAACAATAAATAAAGTTGACTGGAGACTACAATTGAGTGCAACGTCTGGACGAAAATTTGTAAAATTATATAACATTTCTTAGTCATCTTCTGAGGACAATACTTTCTGTATATGCTTGAGATTCTATTCTAGTAACAATAAATTAGCATTTTTGCAGACATTTTTGTTTGTAATGTTGTCTTGGCGACGACGCTGACCATTAAATGTTATCTGGTTTTAATGGATGATGAATGAACGAGAATGAATGATGAATGATGTCTGTTGATAATAATGTTGTTATTTCAAATATTTTTTAACGTTTAGTCTTTATTATGGCCTGTTTAATAAATTATTTTTATGGGTATTCATAGATCTTGCCAAGGCATTAGACACCATATCACCCCAATTTCTTTTGGAAGAAAATGGTCTCTCTGGTATAAGATGTGAAGCTGTGAACTGGTTTAGTACCTAACAGCTTTACAGTCTAAAATGAGTAAGAAGTGATAATCAATTATGTAGCAAACTAAACGTGTAATTTGGTATCCCACAAGGCTCTGCTTGGCAATTTTTTTACATTTTACAAAGAGCCTATAAATTCTCACCCACAATTCTCTAGAAAAGTTTAAGTACCCTATGGCTACTAGAGAGCAAATCTATTGCCAGTAAGTGAAATAAAACTACAATCTTAGTTGCTATAACTTTTAATGTAAAACAACACATCGTTTATCATTTCTACATCAAGGGCAACGGCATAGCCATTACCTGGTGACAATTCGATTTTATGAAAACAACTCAAGGCGACGATTGTCTGTCTAAGTCGTAGATAATTTACTTATATTTAAAGCACCTAAGTAACACATTTGATAAGTCAGCAAGATATTGTAAGATATTGACATCACTAACGAAAATTATAACTGAAACATAGGAGAAACGTTAAAAAAGTAAATTATATCATACATACCTACTAGTTCTCTGCTTCCCTTTACAAACATCTTGTTCTTTCCTCTCAAATAAGTGCGAATTAAAATTTTTAACAGAGCGCTATTTAATTCCACCAATACACAATTTCGAAACGTCACGTAGTCATGCTGAAGTAGAATGTACGAAGGCTGCGCTGACGTTCATACTCGAGGATACCAAAAGGGAGGATCGTCCGACCAGACGGCTATCCTGTCTGATGGGAATTGTTATCCGGACGTTGTATATAATAACGCTAGGCGCGCGGTTAACTCTGTTTGCGCGATGCAGGATTTTGCGTGTGATTAGTGTGATGCGTAGTTTGCATGTGGTTTTTACAGTCGTTACCGTGATGGGTATCGATGTCTGATCATGATAAAACAAACAAAAATCGTTCTTAATCCGATGAACAATGGTCGCACTTCCAATACTTAGGTACAGACGCCAGCACATCAACCTACCCGAAACTGTCAAATTTTCCCAATCAACTTTGAACTTTATACTTTAGCCATAAAGTTGAAAATCTATCAAAGAAATTTGACAGATTGTATTTAGCTGGATGTGCTGGCGTCTGTACTTGAAATACTCACAGTACAGAAAATCTGCCGACGCTAGTTTCATACCCGTAGCCTTTTAAAAGTATATTTAATGAAAATGTTTCTTTTTATATTAAAACTAAGTAAAACGACCAAAAATAGCTTTAGTTAAAACATACATTTGTACGAACATACTTACATAAATCATTTTTGGAGGGTAAATCTTTTTCTCCCTAGATCCCATAATATATCGTTGGAATCCCTGAAGAAGAATCGTCATTATTCAGACACGCGACGGATTTAGTCCAAGCTACATTTGCCCCTGAATATGTATAGATGTATATTTTACACTAACTTCTGCCCGCGACTTCGTCCGCGTGATTTTTTTTCCTTTTTGTTCGTCTCCGATCTTAAATAGCCAGAGATTAGCACGTTCAAAGACATGCACTAATAGACATAGGTCACTCCCGAAAACCTAGGTCCATGACCAACTTAATCAATAACAAGCAGATGCCTGGCGCCCAAAGTATAGTGTTACTCTTCCACAGTAATTTGCTAAATCCCATTAAAGTTCAATCTATCTTTGAACTTGCTCCCTTGTGATATCACATTGCTCATCTGAACTAATATCACAGTTCCCTACTCTCTCCTGTACCTACGGCTGATATCAATAAATTCTGGCATTTGGTCAAATGAAACACTATCATTTTAACAACAAACAACATGAGTTTCTGAATTGCAATAGTAATTTATATAAAAAAAATGTAACACGAAAGCAGGAACAAAATAAAATTATATCAGATCAGATCAGATCTGTATACAGGAAACGCGGTAGCTAATGCAAAAAAAAGCTATGCTGAATTAGTATATTTTCTTGACAATATACATATTATAAAGTATATCCCTACTTTACATGTTATCATGATTTAAACATTCAGAGATACGACTGATACTTTTAAAATATGAGTCCTGGCTGTAACAAAAGATGATCACGATAGATGACAAAAACATAATATAAGATAAAACAGAAAAACAACCAAACATGAAATTAACATGGTTATAGTCGTCTCCTCTTAACAAGAGCCCTTCATTAATAACGATTATAATACGATGAAGAGCAGTGGTGGCCCAGGTAGGTTGTGGGTTCGAACCCAAGCAGGCCCTTTACTTTTT
The DNA here is from genome assembly GCA_963669345.1 of Gortyna flavago. Taxonomy (NCBI): domain Eukaryota; kingdom Metazoa; phylum Arthropoda; class Insecta; order Lepidoptera; family Noctuidae; genus Gortyna; species Gortyna flavago. Next base: position 4,312,956 of record OY770132.1, read on the forward strand.
CTAAATTAATTCATCACCACTGCTCTCAATCAAAACGGTGAAGAAAAACATCGTGAGGAAACCGGCATGTCCTAGAACTAAAAATTTGAGGTCATGTTACATCCACTTACCCGCACTGGGACTAGGTGGCGAATTTTGGCCCACTCCCTCTCACAGAGGAGAGTTGTGACCCAGCAGTGGGAACATCATAGGCGGATTATGCTTATTCTTTAGTGTACAACAAAGTCTGGACGAATATTTGAAACATAATCATATATTTCTTAATTTTTTTCTGTGTACAATAATTGCAGTATATTCCTAAAACATTTTCCAGAAACAATAAATTGTTCAACTACTTTATTGAAAACATTGCTTGTTGTAATGAGGTGTGTCTCACTAACGGCGATAAAGTAAATTTAAATGGGCTGTTATTCTCATTATCTAGAATGTAGTTAATAGTCTGAGTAATTGACCTGACGATATTTTACATTAGATGCTGTACCCGCGAGAAAGTCCTCTTTAAATTCAAAAAATTACCATTACTAGTACTTATTATCTTTATTCACTGATTTTTTGCTCTAAATACATATATAACATTACGATCTGTGATGCTACAGGCAGACTCAGAAATCCACTATTCTAAATATTCTTTACAAAATACGTTATTAAACCGTCTATTTGTCGTTGTCAATTTCATTTCAATTAAGTATAAGGGCAACACACTAAAGTCTAATTTTAGTAGTCAGACTTAAGTATTGTTATAATATAACATAATAACTATACAGGGTTTAATTTTCGAAGCGTACCTGGAGGAAAAGCACTCTAAATACTGAAGACAGCAAATTTTACTCAAAGGAAACATCCTTTATTTTTAAAAAGAAACAAAACTACGTTTAAAGGTTTTTGAAAATACGCTTGCCACACCCCGAGTCGACTATACTTTTATGACACCAATCGATAAGATCAATCATAAGGATCAAATCTGTAGAACGATAACGCCATAACCAATATTGTAGAAGCGGTGCTGAACCAGTACCTACATATACCACATATTCTTAATAGCATGAATAATCTTGTCATCTTGAAAACATTCAGACACACGGCTAATACTTCTAATATAAGATATGAAGGAGCGGCTATAACAAATACTGGTCACGATGGATGATACTGAGTTAGCATAAGCCACCACAGAGAAACCACCATGCATGAGTTTAATTTGATTAAATTAATTTCCTCCTAACATGAAATGTTATTTTATTTATTTATTTTTATTTTATTTTATTTGGGAAACAAACAGATGCAATAACAAACATATTTATACAAATAGTTCAGCACAATCCAGAAACAGTTTCCACAGATTACTATACACAAAATTTTTTCCCTAAATGTAACAACAACCAAAGTTCACACCGTTACACGTTACAGAATTACAATTTAATGTTATATTACATATATCATTATTAAAATTTCGATGCCAAAATATTTCTAATACAAAATTTGAATTTGGGTAGAGAGAGGTGAAAAATATCTAAATCTTGGTTTACCTTTAATGAGATTGTGTCGTTGTACAGACGACATGCTCTTTTAATAAAAGTGTTCTTGCCATAATTGGTTCGGGAGAAACCAATTTGGAAGAGAGTTCTTTTGCGTGCATTTAAGCGTGGACATCCAAAATTTACCTTGCTGAGAAGATAAGGCGAGTCCAATTGGCCTCTAATAATTTTATACAAATAAACTAGATCTCGCTCCGCACGACGTTCCTCCAATTTCTGAAGCATAGGTGTATGATCAGTTCCAAAGTTAAATCGCCAATTCAAATGTTTTGTAAATTTATTTTGCAATTTTTGGATTTGTTCAATATAAACTGCATACTGCGGATTCCACGCCGCCGAAGCATATTCAAGAATCGACCTTACAAGTGTCTTATAAAGAAGTATCAATGTTGACCTATGTTTGAAATCCCCACCAACTCTTAGTACGAATCCCAACATGCGAAATGCCTTGTTGGTCATAGTGGTAATTTGCGAGTCAAAGATAAGTTTACTATCAAGTTGGACCCCAAGGTCCCGCACCACGGTCACTCTATTAATAATAATAATGTGGTGTGGTGTGTGTGTAATAATAATTAATAATAATAAGGTGTGTATAATTGTGGTAATGTTCATATTTAAAAAGGATTACATTGTGCAGCAGAGTCTGAACAAATATCTGAACAATAATCAAACATTTTGATCTTCTTCTGGCTACAATAATTCCTGTATAAAAGTCCTAAGAGATTCTCCATTAACAAAAAATGTTTAACCACTTCTTTAAAAATGTCGCCATTTTTAAGGTTTCGTACCAAAATGGTAAAAAGAACCCTTATGGTGCGACTCAATCTGTCTATCTGTCTGTCACAGCTGGATATCTCAAGAACTACTAATGCTATCAAAATAGTTTTAGATGACGTTTGCCTAACTATTGAAATTAAGAATAGTTTAAGATGACGTTTGCGCAACTATTTAGCAAATAAGAAAGTTTTTTTTTTTTGCAACCTGGTCTGAAAGGGTGTCTGAGAAATTCGAAGTGGGGCTACTGGGCATGTGGGGTATCATATGAAAGGGCGCAGTTTACACATTCTCAAACACTTTTTCTTTTTTTTTTAGGCAGTTTTCGACTTTTGATGAAAAATGGAAAAAAATACCGTTCCCCCTTATCTCCGAAATTTGCTTAGAGAAAAATCTGAAACTACAGGAAAAATAGCACTTTTTCAGAAATCATCAACAAACGTTACATTAGTTCCACTATCGGTCTAGATATGGCGCTGACATAAATTGCAATATTCTACATCGCAGCGTGCAGTGTTAAAATTCTCTGACGAATATAGGCCTCGAAGATGAAAATTTAAAAAAATGATGGTACGGAACCCTCGGTGCGCAAGTCCGACTCGCTCTTGCCCGGGTTTTTATTTCTAAGGTTGTCTTACTAAAGTTCTTGTATTAATGAGCGGAAAAATTTTGTTACTTTAATGTAAGTAAGTAGTTTACCTACATTAAGTAATCATCACTAAAGCTGTCACTAGTCAAGTACGTTTTACCAATCATTTATCATCTATAAATAGGCAGCATACTGCCTTCAGTCTTGCTCGTGGCTAAATAATTACAGTCAGAGGGGTCGAACGAAGGTTAAACTGCACTTGTAGAGGTTAGTCCTTGAATGGGTGACCATTCATATCAAGACCCCTCTGTGCTTCGGAAAACACGTTAAGCCGTTGCTACTGGCTGTCATTCGTAGATCTTTGTCAGTCGTTACGGGTAGTTGGAAGCCCGAAAGTTTGACCACCAATCTTAACAAGAGGTATCGTGTTACCCAGTTACTGGGTTGTAGAGGTCACACAGGCAGTCGCTTGATGTATAATACTGGTATTCAGCTGCATCCGGTTAGACTGGAAGCCGATCCTTACACAGTTGGGAAAGAGCTATTCAGATTGATTGAGATAGACCGAATACTCTGAATTGGATGAACACAAAAATAATAAAGTCACACAACAGAGGAGTGATTGTGTAACATACTAACAGTAGGAATGACTTTGATTTTGACAGTTCAACAACATTCATTGCGTTATTTACGTTGTTGAGCAGACAAATTTTTCGAACATTTGAAGCAATGCATTAGCAATATCTTTCAATATGATTCAGATTGTGGTTGATACTGTGTTACGCGATAAGGGTGCAGGAGTGGAAAATAAATGACGTAAATAATAATATGTAATATTATAAAGCCTAAACTCAGAAGTTGAAGGAACACACACACTAAGAAAAATGAATGAAATAACATTATCATGGCGACTACATGAGCTAAAGCGCGGTCACACTGCATATAAAAGAAAGAGAAGCTCGATGACTCAACGCTGGTAATTTATTGCAAAATATGAACCAATTATCTATTTACAAAAAATCTATTGTTTGGACAAAACAATATGCTTTAGTATGTTGCTTGTAGAATCTGACAAAAATCATAATGATTGTATGTATATTAGTATGGTTTTTGTTGTAAAAAAAAGTTTTCAGAGGTATCTTCATGAATTTTTTTATATCGTATCAAATTAGTTGTATTATGTTTTCAACATACTACCTACCTATCATATAACCTGACGAATATCATAAATTTTTCCAGTTTTTGTTTACTGTAGTCGATCATATACTTTTATTGCTTCTAAAATTTGCGGTTTATGCGTTTAGGTCCTGTAAGCCCCTTAAACTGCAATATCAATGACATAGTTAACAGCCAAGGAGAGTATAACTAGCAGTAAGTACATCCCAGCAGCAAGGTTGGACAATAACTTGATCTCTATTGAATTCCTCTTCATCAGACGTACCTATAAGGTCCTTTATCAATTTCGCTTCAGATTCTTTCGAATGAGAAATTAGTTTTTTTACTCTTCTGGCTACAATAATTTCTGTATTCGCATAAGAGATTATCCACAAAAAATTAATTATTCAACCATTTTGATGAATACAGATTTTTGTAATATTGTGTGGCAACCACGAAAAAGCAATAACAGTTTTAATGGTCAAAAGCAAACATTCTTTTAATTACTGATAAGTCAGACTAGTGATTATCAGTTACGCGGACGACATGGTGCTGCTGAGCGCGGCAGTATGCGGCTTGAAAAAATTGGTTGCTCAATGTGAGGCGTATGCTAAAGGTCATGGCTTGGCATACAACATCAAGAAGTCGGAGGTCATGGTCTTTGAGGCTGGGAGTAAAAGTCCTGATGCAGTACCGTCTGTATAACTTTATGGTACGCCTTTGCAGAGAGTCTACAGGTTTAAGTATCTTGGTCATATATTGACTCCCAACCTCAAAGACGATGATGACATTAAACGGGAGCGGAGAGCATTGTGGGTTAGAGCGAACATGCTGGCACAAAGGTCTGCACGATGCTCACTTCCTGTTAAAATCACGCTCTTTCGAGCCTAGTGTACTGCTTTTTATACGTGCAGCCTGTAAGCTAAATATACGCAAAGATCGTACAGCGCTCTCCGCGTTCAATATAACAATGCGTTTAGGATACTCGTGGGGCTGCCCCGTTTCTGTAGTGCGTCAGGGATGTTCGCAGATGCGCATAAAGATTGCTTTTACGCAACAATGCGTAAAGGGTGCGCTTCCCTGGTGCGCATGATGGTGGGCGGCTCCAACAGTGTCTTAAGCATGGTTGCGAGTTGCTTGGACTGTGCATATGTAGGTCACTGTTGTGCCGTCTCTCATAAGATGTCGCAACGGTGATCAACCATTAAGTCTTGTGTTGTGTCTTGTGTTTTTGTTTAGTGTCTGTACTTACTAACATAGTCGTAACTTTTACTAACATTTTTTTTAGTCTTGGTTACTCTAATAAAGAATAATTCTATTCTATTCTATAAGTGGTAAAAACAGTAAGTAGTGATATGTCTAAAAAAAATTTACAAACTAGCTAGCGACTAACTCTGGGTGTAAGCCAGAACAACCAACATTGCCATAGATTTGTCATCGTTAATCATAAGTTTTCATGAAACACATTCATACTGTTTATCAAATTGTACTGAAAGCCTTTTCGAAAACCGGCTTGTTCTTGTAGCTGGAACTCATCAAGGCTACTACTACTCGACCGTTCGGAATCAAATATATTATTACGTAAGTTGTCTAAGCTATATTCATCAAGTTTCATTGAAATCCATTAAGTTGTTTTCATTTGATCTAGTAACAAACATGCACAATGACAGACTAGCAAATGGCCATTCAAAATAAACTTAAAATTATCATTTTATGAAATAAAACAAACATTATATATATTTTTTCGTTTATTACAGATCACACGCAAAAATATACACAATCCATATGGTATTAATAACAACGACTTAATGATTATTTTAGTAAAATTTTCAAACTAACCTAACAACTACTAATATCTAACTACGTAGCTCAACACATGTTGGCACGAGCCTCTGCACCCATTGCCTAATAAAGGGGCCGTCCACCTTGTCAAATAATGTCTTTAGGATGCCGTCAGAGCCTCCACGCAACCTACCCATTATTGGCGCCACCCCCTTTCTCATTGTAGCAAAATCGTCAACACGGGCTTCCGCGAACATTTGCGAAGCGCTGCCGAAGCGTGGAAGCCCCAGCAACATAAAAAAACATAAATCATAATTATTTATGAACTTTCACCCGCGTTAGTTTTGAACCCGTGGGAATATCGGGATGAAAAGTATTCTATGTGTTAATCCTGATTATAAACTATCTGTGCACCAAATTTCATTCAAATCCGTTCAGTTGTTTTTGCGTGATTGAGCATCCAAACATCTTCCCAAACTTTAACATTTCTAATATTGGTAGGATTATAAAATTAGTAGGATAATATGACATTTGCAAAAATAAATTACCTAAATCAAATAATATGATTTAACTGAAGCAAAACAATGACATAGTTGACAGATAACATAAGTATAACTGGCAGCATAAACATCCCAGCTGGAACCTTGGACGTTAACTTGATCTCTAGGTGTTTATATTTTATCAGACGTATAAAGTCCTTTATTAATTTTGCTTCTGCTTCTTTCGAATCTGAAATTAGTTTTAATATTGTTTATTAATGTAAATATTGCCTATTTAAATAATTGTTGCCCGTAAATTAAATAACAATTGTGATGAGAATATAACCATTTTTTTGGTATCGTATTTGTATTAATCTCACAAACATTTTATAAATTAATTTATTTTAAAATTAATACTTGCGTAAACATTAGATAACATACAATCATTTAGAAGTATTTATTAGTTACTTAGAAAATAATATTTCTTACCAAATATGATCACTGTGTTATAAAGTCTAGCCACTACTCTGTGAATCTTTATCCCTTGGTTACGAGTCAATTGTCCAGCAACGACTGGCAACATCAAAGTAATTGCGTAAAAAAATATGACACAAAACATTTTCTTAGCCTCACTGGTGTCGCCGTTCTGAAATTATAATGAAATCAAATCTATCTATTTGTCTATTAACGAAATATCAATATCTATTTGTCTATTAGATGTATATGTCGCAGCCAACTGGTTAAATTAGCCGTTCAGTTAACTGCCTAGCCTTTCAACTAAACGGCGGCCGTCCAACTAACGGCCTGAATGATATTCAATTACACTTTAGGTTGGAAGTCTGTAACCAATCACGCGCGAGCCGAATTGGTTGCAGTAATTAAGGCATTGCACCCCGACCAAGTAGGTTAGGTTAGGTTAGAACTGTGATCAACCGCGTGCGAGCCGAGGGAGGAAGCGAGGCGAGAACTACTTCTAAAGGCCAGGCAGTTAGCTGAACGGCTAATTTAACCAGTTGGCTGCGACATATACATAACTTACAGTTACCGAAGCCATATACAAGTGGCAACAGAAATATCTACGAAGGAACACCAACACATGTAGGCTGCAAAAATATGTGTCAATATTACATTGACACATGATATAATAAAATGTTTGAAGTCAATGCAGCATCCTATATTTTGGCGTCACTTGTTTGTGTGCCTTCGATGTCACATATTTGTACTGCCACTTCCATAAAAGATCACATATATTTGCCATAAAATGGACGAATCATGAAATGAAATTTTATTGCTGAGCTGTTCATAGCTGGCTTCTCCTTAAATTCTAGAAAGTAAAATAAGAAGCTATTTCCCGTATTAAAAATGAAACTGTGATACCTAAATTTAGATTAACTAAAACTCGGAGGACATTTCTTTTTTTTTTTATAACTATGGCATCTCGCAGTTCATCCTGTATGAGGATGGCTACTGCTTAACCGGACTTTCCTGTGGATGCCTTGATTAAGGCCTCCAGCCAGGGCAAACAATAAACTTAAAAACTAAGCGACTGCGCTAAGGGCACCTCCCCACGGGGTTCGGACCTCGGCTTAGGGCGTCGCTGGAAGAGGACTGCAAGGGACCGGCTGGATCGGTATTATTTTGTGGCGAATTTAAAACTACAGGCTCAGCGGCGCGGACTGGCTCGAGCGAGGGTCGGGGCGGGCACGGTGATGGTGCGGGGCGTCGCGACGGGCCTCGACGGCGAGGACGGAAGGACGGATGTCGGGACTTGCACTGTCGTGTGACAGTACTGGTGGCCTTACTGCTCTCCTAGAGGAGGGTTGTGGCGTCGTCGGGGATAGTGAGGGTATACCTTGGTCGGCGAATCCTACTTATGCGGGAGGGAGTGTGTCGGGAGGCCGCCGCAATCAGGGGATTGGGGTGCTTTATGGCAGAGTCAAAGAAACGCTTGGTGAGGCGTTTCATGAACTGCTGGATGGTGGGGATTCTGAGATCAAAATGTAGATTCACATTTCGGACATAGAAGGGGGCTCCCGTGAACTTTCGGAGGTAACGGTTTTGGAGGGTTTTGCATTGTATGCAGATGGTGAGGCTTGGCGTGTGCGAAGACTACGCAAGCATAAGTCATGTTGGGACGGATGACCGCGGTGTAGAGGCGCAATTTGCACTTGAGTGACAATTTGCTGCGGGCAGTTATCAGGGAGTGAAGCCTACCGAGAGCGAAAGCGGCACGCGAACGCGCTATCTTTATGTGCTCTTTGAAGGTGAGGTTGCGATCTAGGATGACACCTAAGTATTTGGCTCGCTTTCCCCAGGGTATCGGCTTGCCAAACATAGAGATTGGGCTTGGGAGGGGGGGACATTTCTTATAAACAGCATTCGTTTTTATAACAAATTGCCAAAGCCGGTTACAGAACTTAGCGATGGAAAGTTCAAAACCCTCATAAAACGTGCCCTTATCAAAAAAGCATATTTTAAGATTAATTACAACGTTGAAGACAAGGTAGTTTGGCAATAATTCCTTCTGCACATGTGGCTTCCCTGGCACCTCATTAACGGAATAACTACGTGAATCTACGCAAAACATTTAAAGATGTTTGATAATTTCACAGCAAAATGGTTGTTGTTAAGCTTGAATTGCTCTCAGTTATATTACCATGTGAAACTGTTGTGTACGTGTGAATGAAACAGCGAGTTGCTTAGCACTGACAGTTTATTCTATGACAAATGACATGTCTGAGAGGTTGCAACCTGCACAGACTAAAGCTGCTTTAACATATATAACAGAAACCAAGTGGTATCATACTTACATTTATAAAATTTAAGTAAAACATTGCGTATGTCAGCGAAACAATATGTAATGTTGACGATATTACCGAGAAATAAAACTGAAACATAATAATAATGGTTACCGTACAAAACAAAACAGCCAATAACTCAGTAACTATAATATATTTAGAAATATTTGTCATTAGATAGCATAACAGCATGCCTGTATTTCCCGAAAAGTTGGACCACCAGGCTGCTACCGAGTAATTCCAGATAGAAAAACCGAATAACAATTTTCGCGACTCGGGAATTGAACCCACGACCTCATGTTCAGCAATAACGTTTCCAACCACCTAGACCAAGGGTCTTCAACCAGCGGCCCGTGGGCCGTTTTCTTGCGGCCCTCGGAGAAAGATAAACAGTGTCAAACATCGCATTGATCCCAGTTCCTGTACTTATTGTAAAGTTTTTAAATAAACCCATAAATATTATTCAAATGTTTAAACTTGCTTGTTTTATTTTATTATTTTAGGGTAGTAAAATTAAATAGTGTTGCGGGTCGCGGCCCTTCGGGCGATGTAAATTGGATTATTGGCTATTGCACAAAAAAAGATTGAAGACCCTTGACAAATAATAGCCCCGTTGGTCAAGGTCCTAGACCAACGGGGCTATTATTTGTCAATTTTAAACATCAATTGCAAATACAAGTACCTGGCTTCCAAAGCATAGCGTTACTTTTTCACAGCAATTTACTAAATCCCGATACAATTCAACCCATTCGTTAATCTGTCCCTCTGTGATATCACATTGCTCACCCGAACTAATATCATAGCTCCCTACTCTCTCCTGAACGACGGATATCAACGAAATCAAGCATTTAAACAAATTAACCACTATCATAACAACAATATAGAACATGACAATCTGAAAAATCACAGTCATTTTTAATATAATTGACGATACCAAAATGGGATGTAAAATATGCCCCTTTCGTTTTCGGAAACATTTTAACAATTTCCGTAAATCTGTAAACTAAATTCACGATACAAAATAATATCAAAATAACGCAGAACCAGCAGTTTTTCTTGATAGAATTATGTAATTTATTATCTTCTTTAAACCGTTCACAGACACGACTCATGCTTTCGTAGTAAGATTTGAAGGCATTGCTGTAACAGGTGCCAGTCACAACGGATGCCAAAGAGTTTATAAACACTAAGACAGCTAAACAACCACGAATTAATTTTATTTGATCACCATCTACCAACAACAAATTCTGTTCAAATATTATTAAAGCTATTGTATGTAGCGTGGTTTGGAGACATATATGGAAAATAATTAAATATTTTTTAATTTTCTTCTGGCTTGAATAATTTCGGTATATGCCTAAGATATTTTCAATCAACATCATATTTTTCAAGCACTTTAATATCGTCATTTTCGATGTGTACCTTGACGAATACAATACGGTAATAGTTATCATGGTCGTAAAGTTAGACATTACTTATGCTATTTGGTGGTCATCTAAGTAAGTGACTATCGATAATGACACATTATAAATGAACCCAACCAGACAACGTGTATTTTTGACATATTAATTAATGATAATAATATATTTTAACATGAATGTTAGTATTAATCCATACTAATATTATAACGCGATGGGTAGGTAAGTACTATATGATAAAATTACAAAACCTCTAATATTTACAAGATATGACAACTGCACGTATAATTTTATTTGATATAATGATCAGTTAATATAACTATTGATATAATTTAAAAGTAACTAATTTATATAAGCTTAACAGATAATTAATATAAAATCGTTTGATGTATCACTCAAAAGACATAAAACCTATTTAGTCTAAAAAAGTTTTTATCAAACTTTTTTTTTGTAATATACATCATAGGAACCTGAGTAGATATACCTAGTAACTGATTACCACCTGCTAAGATAGCTCGATGGAGCCACGCTTGGCGGAGCTCCATTATTTGGATGGTTTTAAAAAAAATAACCACGAAGGCTAGCCTTCTAAAATAACCTATCCGAGTCGGATTGCTCTGAATCGGGGTGTTAATCATAATGACACCATGCACCATGCATGCAAGCAAGTATGCAGCATGCAGCACGGGAAACTTATGCAAGTGAAACCGCGGGGCGCTGCTATTTAGTTATAATGTACAGAGGCCAGCACATCAAGCTACCCCAATCTGTCAAATTTCTTTGATAGATTTTCAACGTTACAACAAAGGAATAAGGTTAATATTCAATTGGGAAAGTTTGACAGATTGGGGTAGCTTGATGTGCTGGCCTTACCCGGGACTCAAACTAATACCAAATTTCATCTAAATCGGTGTAGCGGTTTCAGCGTAAAGAGGTAACAGACAGACCCACTTTCGCATTCATAACATTAGCATGGATAGTATGGATATACTAAATGTTTTACTTAAGTTTTATTTATGTAAGTAAGTTACCACTTGGTTTTTCAAGGATATATAACTGAAAATGTACACTTATTTTGCTATGAAATTATCAAACATCTAAAGCTGGTAACGCGATACTGCCAGCCTTTTGGGCACGTTTCCTGTTGAGTTAGTGTTTATTCCTTTTTAACCGACTTCAAAAAAAGGAGGAGGTTCTCAATTCGGTTGTATGTTTTTTTTTTTTTTTTTTTTTTTTTTTTTTTTATGTTTGTTACCTCAGTACGCCGTCATTTATGAACCGATTTAAAAAAATATTTTTTTATTTGAATGGACATACGTCCAGATTGGTCCCATTTTTGTCAAACTCCAGTTCTGATGATGGGATCCATGAGGAATTGAGGGAACTCCTCAAATATTATAGGCATACATATAGCAATTTTGGTATTTTCATTAACAACTCAAGCATTTGCATTCAGAAAGTATAATTTGGGGAATTGGAACTGATGATGAAGACCACAGATGGCCATCGAAACTACTCAATGAAAAATATTTCACGGGTAGCGATTCGATTGCTTTAATATAGTTGCTAAGCAATTTATGATCGTCACAATGCGTATGGTAAAGTGGAGCTGATGGTGACTTCACCATCAGCTCAAGTTCTCCTGGTTCTTACCAAGAGAACTCCTCAACAATTAACGTCGCAATATTTTGTAACAGGTGATGAGCAGTTGACATTAGGGTTTGAAACGGTATGCTCTTGAGGTGGTCCCATTGTCACCAAGTCAGAGTCTGATGAAGGGATCCCATGAAAGTCGAGGAAAATCCTCTTTGGTAGGCATGTACAGTGTGTTAGTTGAACTCTCTCAAATCAAATGAAACCTATTGATGATTCAAGTGTTTGAGTCCGAGAGTCATCACTTACCTATACTCCGACTTTTAATTAGCTGCAGTAAAATAACACTACTTAATAACTCATTTCGGACTGCATTTAGAGATATGCATGTCAAATTAGTTTTATTTGTTACACTACTCTGTACTAGAAAAACAAGGTTTGGTTGAAGGCCGCGAAAAAACAACAAGACGACAATTTCAGATGATGTTACAAAACCGATTTTGAATTTTTTTTTTTTTTATTTAAAAGGGTATACTTCCAGATTGGTCCCATTTTTGTCAAAATCCAGTTCTGATGATGGGATCCATAAGGAATTAAGGGAACTCCTCAAATATTATAGGCATACATATAGCAATTCTGGTATTTTCATCGACAACTCAAGCATTATCATTCAGAAAGTATAATTTGGTGAAGTGGAACTGATGAAGGAGACTACAGATAGCCACAGGAACTCTTCAATGATTATAAGTATTTCATGGGTGGAGATAAGATATCTCGATTAAGATAGTTAAGCGACTATGACGAAGCAAATTTAAATAAATAGTTCTGACGAAACTGGTACCATCAAACCGATCTTATGAAGCTGGAAGGTAGGTACCGGAGCATCGTAATAAAACAATGTATTCTAGCCGTGTTTGGGCTTATCGAGTAAATGCGAACCACATGATACAGGAGATGTGATACGAGAAGCTATTTCGAAGGCTACTGCTCGAAAATGAAACCGCTGAAGACTGTTTTATAAGACGCCAAAGAGATCTTCGCCCTTGAGTCGTAGGTACATTAAGTGTGGCTTTGATTGTCAGAAGACAGATTTCGTAGCCTCATTATTTCCGTCAATGATCTGTCGTCGTGTGGTCGCTTTAATAATTTGTTGGCATCCAAATCTGACAAAACGATACCTTCCAAACTTCTGACACGACTTAGCGCGACGTATATTTGCCCTTTTGCAAAGTTTTTTTTACCAAGGTCGATCACAGCTCATTCTATACAACTTCCTGTCACTGTTATATATTTAGCAAGTAGTGGTATACGAATTGGTGTGGGGTAGGTACCACAACTCAAAAGTGAAAAATAAAAACTTTTTAACAAAAAAAACAACCGACTTCCAACAAAACACTACAAAGTGAAAAATAACTTTAATTTCAGAAGTCGGTGTCAAAAAACGAAAATGCAGAACCAACGACACCGACTTCTGAAATTAAAGTTATTTTTCACTTTGTAGTGTTTTGTTGGAAGTCGGTTGTTTTTTTTGTTAAAAAGTTTTTTTAAAGTCCCATTGCCAAATTGCAAATATGAAAACTTATAATTTCGTTGTGTTTATCTGTTCAGATGAAACACAGCCATTTCACTCGGAGACTGTTAGCACTCTGTCGATGCAAATTGGAAGAAGATGTATTCTGGACACCGCTAAACTAGTTTATTAGAGTCCGCGTTAAATTTCCTGTTCCCTTGAACCACCCGTTGCATCGCATCGCATCGCCTGCGCTACTACTACTTTTTCGCTTAGCGTTCTTTTTTCCTTTTTACTCGACTCCTGTTAATCCTACCGTGATGTTAAATATCCGACTGATAGTTCCAGAGATTAGCTCGTTCAAACAAACAAACTCTTCAGCTTTATTATTATTAATAGATCTATATGAGATATTATTTTCGATTACAGCCGCAGATGTTACTTTGTTGCTCTTTACCCTTACCTACTTATTAACTCTTATAAACTTTTCTGTGATTCTTACTGACTGTTACGAAACAAAATATAATAACTAATAAACTGGTCTTATCACCTAAAGGCCACTAAAAAGGCCACCCCGTTATATGTAAATTAAGTATTCATTGAATTCATTGCACTGCATTGTACTTTAGACATAAAAAAACCCTTTCAAAAGTCTGGCGCTGTTCAAGATTAACGTTCGGTCCGAACTCACGAAGCTAGTCTTCGGTAAAGTAATGACTTTCGAAATTGCCTATTATACTTTCGAGGACCAGTGGCAGCGCAAACTATGTGTCTTATCGCTGCAACGAGACGCAGAATTGTCGTTTGCATCCACGTCTTGTCGCTGCGACTAGACGAAATCTGGCGTTTGTGTCTGGGACTAGCCGTTGGTTGACAGAGGTTGTGCAGGAAGCGATCATATTCTTTGAGAATTTGACGCACTTCGACGTACAATTTGAAACCATCGACATCGAACGTATCCAAGTTGAGATTCGCAATACAGGATATTTTTTTTATCCAGTGCGTAAACTGAAACCACATATTCAGTACATGACTGAACCGCCCTGCGCTAATTTTTTTTGTCGAATATTTTGGCCGCGTAGGTACCTATTGTACCTTTCTACGAAAGAGCAAATTTTTTCATTACAACCGACGAAAAATTTCTACGTCTAGGCTCATGTGTTAAATTCATGGTTATAGATTGCGTACTAGTTAAAAATGTATCCTGTTTATGCACACATCTTCAACGGTCACAGCAAAACTGACGCTGACCTGTCACATGCGACTGCCGTCAGGTGTGTGCGTCCACTGTGCGTCTATTGCTGCGATAAGTATCGAGAGCAAGCGACTCCCAATGCCTGTTGTTACGACTCTGCAACTCGAATCCAAGAGTTTGAACAAAATATATAAATATCGTCAGCCGCAGCCTGTCGTTGCGTCAAATCGAGCATTCGCATGTCTCATAGTGTGCGCCATGACTTAAAGTCATCTTGTTTGTTGCGATTTTTATTGTGTATATAATTTAAATGTATTATTTAAAAAATTTTAGTCTTCTGTAAACTATGAAAACTGGCAGAAATATACCTCTTACTTACTTAGTTACAATACATGAATATTGTAACTTTGAACTAGAGTACGGTTTCTCTCTTCTTTAAACCATTCTTTCAAGTCCAGCTTCAGCTCATTTTAATTGACTATTGAGATTCATAAAACCTATAATACACACATCAAAAGTGTCTAGGGATCAAGCATTTTTATGCGGATTTCTTGAGATTGTGATGTGGCTTTTAATAAATTTATGATTTTATAAATTTATATGGATCCTTTTTGGTGCATTTCATAATTTGAATCAGGAACTGTGAATCAAATTCGAGTAAAAGATGAAAATCAGCTGTCAATATTTTCCCTATAAAAACATACAACGCATTGAAGACATTATTAGTGCTACTGTTTCCCTACTACTGATTAAAACCAACGTTATTATGGAGCGGCGACGTCATTTAAGCAGGGAAGAAATGCTCAGAGCCGTGGGAATGATAGAAGCTGGTTCCCGGCAACGTACTGTGGCTTTAGCTCTGAATACAAGTCAGAGTGTTATCAGTCGACTTTGGACACGTTACCGAAGCACTGGTACCGTGGCTGAGCGCCATGGAGGACGGTATCGCTGCACCACACGGAGACAAGACCGATACATTCAAATCTTAACTCGAAGAGCTCCAACAATAACCGCCATGATGTTAGCCGTGAGGCTTCATCACTCTTCAGGGAACTTAATTAGCGACCAAACAGTCAGAAACCGCTTGCATGAAGTGAACCTTCATTCCCGAAGACCGCTACGGGTACCACCTATAGCAATGCACAATCGTAGGATTCGATATCAATGGGCTCTTGAACACAGAAATTGGGCAGAAGAACAATGGCGTTTCGTGTGCTTTTCTGATGAGTCTCGTTTTGGTATGAGACCGGATACAAGACGTATACGACACTGGAGAACCCCTGGACGCCAACAGCGATTAAAATCCTGCCAGGAAGTCCATCCTTATAGTGGTGGAACCATCATGGTATGGGCGGGTATTTGGATCGGCGGAAGAACTGAGTTGATTTGGATCAGAGGCAACCTCAACGCTCAAATTTATGCTGAGACGATTGTATCAGACGTCATCGTTCCTCTACAAGTGCAAATCGGTCCCTTATTTCAGTTAATGCATGATAATGCACGACCGCACACCGCAAGAGTTGTAAGACAGACTCTCGCCGCAGCTAACATCAATGTCCTGCCCTGGCCTGCTCAGTCGCCAGACTTGAACCCGATTGAGCATGCATGGGATATGCTACAGAGAAGAGCTCTGCCGAATATGGAGGGTATCCAGTCGCAAGAAGACCTTTTTTTGTTGTTGCAACGAACATGGGCGGCCATTCCACAGCGTGATTTGGATGAACTCATTTTGAGTATGCCAAACCGATGTTCTTGTGTTGTTAGTGTTCGCGGTAGAAACACGGATTATTAATTGTTTAAGTTACCCAATAAAATTTTAAAGAAAACTGTTATATCAGTCTTTTTTTCGAACTTTTGTGTTAGTGGTTCAAATGTCAAAAATCCCTTTATTAGGAAAATGGCAAATTTCTTTATTAATGCAAAGGTGACTTGGTTTATCGTTACTGTGACAAACGAAAACACTTTATTTGATGAATCCTTAAAGAAAATTTTAATTAATATCAATCAGGAGAAAAGTTATTGCAAAAATATATGTTGATCCCTAGACACTTTTGATGTGTGTACTTTGTTGCATCCCAGTTCGAGCGCAAATTATTTATTTCAATCCATTTGATTTCTTAAGTAGGGTCTTATTTTATCTAATCTATACAAATAATAAAGCTAAAGAGTTTGTTTGTTTTAACTCGCTAATCTCGTGAACTACTAATTAGTAGGATTTTAAAAATTCTACTTGCGTTTGATAACCTAATTCTTGAGGAAGGCTATATGCTATTTGACATCACGCTAGGATCTTTAGGAGCCGAGCAAAATGAAAAAGAGTCAGAAATAACGCTAAGCGAAAACGAGGTAATAGCGCAGGAAGGCGATGGCATGCTTCGGGGTGGGTCGGGGCAAGAAGTCACGCAGACGAAGTCGCAGGCAGAAGCTATCACTCTAATAAATTGAGTAATATTACGTGTCAAATAACAGCCAGTTAAACTGTACCATACCAATACAATATTGGGAGACAGCTGGACTATCTTGAGTTCTAATATTCAAATTCTTGATTATAATAATCGTTTGAACGGCGCCGGGACAGGTCCCGATGCCGATCAAACGATTATTCTAATAACACCAAATTCGATGTAACGTTTATTGCTTTTGGTTCAAATTGACTAGGAATTCAAATGTTTGTATTTTTTTTTATTGAGTTTTGAGGCTGCCACGCAATTGATCAGACATCTTCTATACAGTTGCATATATTACAACCCGATCATGTACAGTCAACAAAAGAGATAAGTATGTAGGATCGTCGGATATTGTTGAAGTTTAGTAAGAAACCGATGGATGTTGTCGACTCTTTTGTTGACTGTACTTACGCAATTGATCTACTCAGGTCTTTACATATACATACAAACACTCATTCCTTCTTCCCATGGCGGTAGGGCGAAACTACAGAACGCTACCTGTTCCGATCGTTACATACCTACTCCTTCAACTTGTAGAAATAAATTAAAATAAATAATAATAATAAATACATCCCGGGGGCCTAAAAAGGCCACTCACATTATGAATCATATTATAAGTCGTAAAATGGTCACAAACTGACAATTCATAATATTATTTGCGTACAATTCATATCACGCAATTCACCTGTATGACAGTTTTGTATGGAGATTCGTAAAATGCTATAGGTACACCTCTGCCTAACCCTTCAGGGATTTATAGGTGTGAAACTGTGAAACAGATTGAATATTGATTATTGATCGGTTGAACTTATTGACACCCTAGAATCTAGGGTATCCCGGCGTTTTCACTTACCAACCTTGCGGGATAATTGCGTAACACCAAAATGGCTTTCATTTTGACATTTCGACAGCTATCATTTCGTTATTTACATTTTTCGAACATATGCCTACTTATTATGGAGCAATGCGTCAGCAATATCCTTCAAAATTATTCAGATTGTGATTTATAGTGTGTTAGGGTACTGTAAATTTGTACATTTTGTTAGTCGCTTTTCATTCATCCTACAACCAAAACAACTAAAAACCTTTATACTACATTTAAACGTATAATAAAAGACAAGCAACAATGTGTTACGAACGTAGTCTTCGTTATCTTGTTAAGTCCATCGTCAAGTATATTTAATGGAAGCACATAGTCTAGACCATAGGTTCTCAACGTGGGCGATAACGCCCCCTCGTGGTCTTTTGAGACTCAGGGACAGTAGAAGACCCAGAGAAAATTACATGTCGGATCTTTCATGAGTATGCACTTAAAATGAGACACAGGCGCTTTTGTTTAGCGTTGTGCGGAGTCTCAAGGATTGAGTATTGTGTCCGATGCGGTCTCTAGAAAAAAAAACTTCTTAATTGGGCAAAATAGGGTTGAGAACCTATGGAATAAACTCTTAAATGTTAGATCATGTTGTATAAGGCTTAACGGCCTCGCTGTAGTAAGGAAGGATATTATCTAGATGATAAAGTGCAATAAAAGCGGAGTTACAAGTTCAGTGTGGCGCCATTTTGTAACTAGACTGAAAGGGAATGTTTAGTACTGAAACTGAGACTTTATTGCTTATGTTTAGAGCTTATTTGCTTGCTTGTAATGTTGTTTTGTTTATTATAGAGATAATCTCTTGTCATTGTTCTTATAACGAAGATTCTTAAACGCGGCTTGCGGTCGGAGTTGACTGGTAGAAATCGTCCAGTAAGGAAACGGTGTTATGCCACCTCCACGCGACTTTGCCTCTGTCCGTCTCTTTCTATTATATACGGGACCAACGACTTAATGTGTTTTCCGAGGCACGGGGGTAACACACCAGAGGGGTAATTCTCGTAATTTTAAGAAAGTTAACGGTCAGAAGGCCAATTCTCGTAATTTAATACGTTCAAAATCTAGTCGCAGTCTCATCTCAGCGACAAACAAATGTCAAAAACTTGTCAAAATGTAGGGAAATTATAAGTATTTTTGACAGATTGAGACTGAGATCAGACTGTGAACGTTCTTAAAATTACGAGAATTGCCCTCTGATCTCAGTCTCAATCTGTCAAGAATTCATCTAATTTCCCTTACATTATGACAGTTACTGCATGATATTTGTTTGTCGCCGACTGCGACTAGATTTTGAACGTTTTAAATTACGAGAATTGTCCCTCAGATCTCTTTCCGGTCGTGTCGGATTGCCGTCCCATCGGACTATGATGGTGAGGGAAGAGAGAGTGCACCTGTCTGCGCACACACTTGTGGCTAGCTTGAAGGCTAGTCTCTGTTGAGATTGTCCGCCATAGCCGAAACACGGACTGCAGGACGAGGTGTGTGCGTGCGAGTATCGCGAAGCAACTTCGTTTCTAACGGGGATCTTCTGACCGTATACCTACGTTTTTTTTTTTTTTTTTTTCATTTTAGTTTCTTATTTGTTTCTATTTACGATGAAAAATGTATACAGTATGGAAACCACATATATATGCAATAAATTATACCACATACTTGTTAGCGCCTTTTCTGACGATACACAAAAAATTAAAGAAATCGGTCGCGAAAAAAAATCTGTTGTTCCTTACATTTTAACGAGTTATGCGAACATAAATGTTGATAATAGCGGTTATTTTTTGCGACCACTTTCGTTCATTTTTAAATACTTATACTTTTTTCCAATTTGAAAATGATTTACTACTATCAAAGATTGAAGATTTTGCATTAGGCCCAGCCTTAAAAGTATGTGTAAACTATCTGCGCGCCAATTTCATCTAAATCTGTATAGCCGTTTTTGCGTAATTGAGTAACAAACATCAAAATTTTCATCTTCATAATATTTGTAGCATTAAATACACGCAGACGAAGAACACATTCGAATACCCTAAAATGCGTTTCCCGAAACACCTATTTCAAGATAAAATATCATTTATAAGCGGCTTAGGAGCAAACAAGCGGCTCTCGCAATCTCGACATCTAAATACCAAAGTGTGATTTCCTGAAAAACTTACAGCGTTAAGGCCTTCACGTCGACGAGAGTATTTTAGCAAATTAATTAAGTCTCGACTTATCCCTCTTTCGGAAAGAAGACGGATTACCCTCTGTCTTGTCTTCATATAAATTCTTAGAACGCACCAACCACTTAATATATTGCCCAAAAGCCATTGACCAAAAATGGTGCAATTTTTTTTTTCGCGGCCATCAATCAAACTTAAATAATTTGATGGAGAATAATATGACGAACAAAAGTTAATATGCGGTAACATAACCTAACATCAGTCTGAACTGAGTTATATGCTGTTGTTTGCTGGTGTTTACACCTACCAGTAGTTATTGTATGTGCATGCTGTGATCTCCTGTAATTGAAGGAGCACACGTAAAAGAACCTTTGTTATTATTCTAAGTTTCTATTGTATATGTGTATCCTTTGTTGGAGATCCTCAATAAAATAAAATAAAATATAGTTTTTTTTTTACTTTTTATCATTTATAAGCCGGTCGTACAGCTTAGAGGTTATGTCTAACTAACCCTTGGTTATTAAGAGGAAGGATTCAGTCGCGGTACCAACAAGCCCGGATATAGGTATTATACCTAGTTGCTGGAGGAGAATGTCCGCGGATGTGAAGCTATGATAGGACATTACTGCAGCTGTATTGTGTAATTGGTGTATGCTGTGTCTGTAATCTGGTACCTGGGATGGAGCAGACATCAGTCCAATCTCAGTACACCAGCCCCTTTTTTAGACCATATCATTAATAGGCAATATGTCGAAAATGAAGTCAATGGTCACTCAAGTGACGATGATATAATAATATAATAAATGACGTATTATATTATTATAATTATTTACAGTAAAAAGATATAAAACGACCTATTCTTTTTTTACACCTTAGGAAATAGTAAGACATCGTTTTAATTCCTCTATTTCACAAATGAATAAACAATTTATTGAAACGCCACAAAATACGTAAAAAGTAAGAAATAAAAACAAACTTAATTACAAGTGGCACAATGGCCGGTCTTGTTGCTTGATGCGATCTCTTCCAGACAACCGTGGATGGAGAGGAATAACCTACAATAAAATGAATAGTGGTTATCTCTTTCATCTGTTTATTTACATGACTTTATTATTTCTTACATAAAAATTCAAGTTCAAATATATCATCTCGGACTGCATTTGTAGAAAAATCGTTTATCAATTCATTTGTGGGATAGGCTTATCATTATACAGACTAACGTCTCAACGATGGCCGCGGTAAAAAATAAATGCACCACTTCCCATAGTGTTTTGGTCATTGTCTTTTTCATATAATTACATAGGTATATGCCATTCAACTCTTTTGAGTTCCAGAATTTTGCAACACTTTGGAATATAACATTGATTGCTTCAAGCCCAAAATATCCTAGGTCCATTGGTTTTGTTGAATGATTTGTTAGAATTGCTAATAATTTGCTAAATAAATCAACTGAGAGTGGTGTCGACGTTCAAGAAGTATTGCGAGAGTATCGAAATTCTCCAATACTAAGATCACAATACACACCATCACAGTTACTATTTAGTAGTTTAACAAGAACCAACCTACCTATTCATGATGAACTTTTAAAACCATAGTTGGTAACAGACTTTAACGAAACTCAAAACAAAGTAAATATAAATAACAAAAGAAACTTCGATAAGACGGCTAAATGTAACAAACATGCTTTTTATTCCGGCCAAGACGTTGTTTTACTTAAGGGATAATGTTTGGGTCCCAGCAAATGTCACATAAATTATATACTCATCCCCGAGGCCTCTAATTTTAAAAGATATTAATGGGCGATTTAAAAGAAATTAGAAGGAATTAATTGCATGTAAAACCTTCATTTCATAAGGATGAAAATTTTCGACAAAAATGTAATTTAGATGATAATAATCATTTTATTATCAGGCATCTAAGGTCCATAGATAAAATACACTAAATAATCTTATAGGTACAATAACTATGACTATACACGTAACGTCGGCGTCGTGTTTCGCTGCGTGGTGTCGCGTAACCGTCCTCGGAAACGTCGATATACGACACCTTTCGGCCAAAAGTCCTCTTTCAGGTAGGTCTGTAGATGTTGCGTAAAAGTAAAAGAAATACAGTTCCTCCAAAACATTTATCAGATTACGTTTGTTGTAATTAATTATAATTTTAAGAGAAAGATGTAGTACGTACATTGTATATGTTTAGTAAGTAAAAACATCACTAGTCGATAATGAGTGGTGGATGGACGACACTAGGGGAAATTACAGCAATGGCATCCTAGGGAAAGACTATGTAAGCTAACTGTTAAACTAACTAAAATATACATTGAGTAATATATTGTAGTTACATTTTTTTATTCAAAACAACATGACACAATTACAATTCTGACAATCCTAAAATAGATGATTAATAATTCATTTGTTATTTTATGTCCATACGCCAGCACATCGAGCTACCCGAAACTGTAAAATTTTCCGAATCAACTTTGAACCTTACGCTTTAGCGATAAAGTTGAAAATCTATTAAAGTGACTGATTGAAGTAACTTGATGTGCGTCTGTACATACCTACCTAAATGTTTGCACGTGTCTGGTAATTACTTAAAGGTAACGATTAAGAACTACCTATTACCAAAATAAGTAAATAAAACGTTTCCACCCAGTAAAACTTTTATCGTCGTCACCGAGACACACAACATTAAAAACAAAATGTCCCCAATAAAGTGTTTGAACTATATAGTGTTTATAGAGAACCTACTAGGAATATACAGGAACTATTGTAATCAGTCAAAGATTAGAAAATGTTTAATTATCTTTCAAATATTCACGCAAATTATATTGCACTCTATTGCCGTCTTCAGTCAAATGAAAATATTGCTAGGAGGAGATGACTATGGTCAAATCAATTTGATAACTGCTTTTTCTATTGCTTGTGCATATGTAAGCTCTTTGTTAAACGTCGTGATCAGCATCTGTTACAGCCGCGGCTTCATGTCTTATTATAGGAGTATCATTCGTGTCACTGAATTATTTATAGGAGACACTAAATTCCTTAACTCTCATAAAAAAATATACTGGTTCAGTTTACTTTTGATTTTTCTGTCCATCGCTTTTGCTGTATATAGATCTGCAGCGGCTATAATATCATTTTCCCAATCAGATCTGTTTTATTTGGTGATCATTTTGGTATCACAAATAATTACACGACTAAATATAATATTCCAGCAGTTCACATTGTTTGTTGTTATTATGATGGTGGTAAATTCACTCAAATCTTTGACTTCGTTGATATCAGTCGTGATTGAAATAGTAGGGAAATATGACATTAGTTCGGATGAGCAATGTTATATCACAAGGGAGCAAATTCAAGAATGGGCTGAACTGTATCGAGATATAGCAAATTGCTGTGAAAAAGCAACACTATGTTTTAGACGCCAGGTATTTGGTTTGAAATTTCATTTTGATGATAATGCTCCTAGTAATCTAACTTCTATTTGCTTCTAAACATTATTTTGTTACAGATTTTCTTTACGCTATCAATCTCAATATTTCAATTTATTCTATTACCGTATCAAATAAGTTACAGAATTGTTTTGGAGGTAAGTTTTTTGATACCAGACTGGGTCCTATTAAAAGTTGTTCGTATTAGAAGCTAACGATTCTCCTAACAATACTTAATTTAATACATTTTAGAATGACGATATATATGAGCTCAAGAAAATGGCATTTGTAATATGTTTTTATATTTCATTGATGATATTGCCAATCGTTGCTGGACAAATGACTAGTAACCAAGGGGTGAAGTTGCACAGAATCTTGGCTCGGCTTTATAATACAGTTATTATAGGTAAGAATAACGTTTTTTTAAATGTCAAATATGTTTAGATACTAAAAGTAGATTGTTACACAAGAGGCTAAAATGACCCATTATACGAGGTAGCGAGCTTTTAGCGAGGGAGTAAATAGAAACCGAGTTATAATGGGTTTTTAGCGCCGTGTGTTACACTCTACTTTTCACTAAGATTGCAATGCACGCAATTCTACCGAAGAGGTCGCCGCTTCTAGTTCCATTTCCAAAAATAAAATGTTCTTCTTTTTTTATGAAACACTAATAAGTTGAGTCTTTAGATATTAATGATTATTCTACTAGGAATAAAGACTTTGTAGGCTCATTAGTATCAGAGTTTTTGTCGGCTCTAAAATGTCCCCTAGACGAAGAAATGCAATTTTTTCCTCGCTGTGGTACGCTACAATGACAGTCTTTTTGAGCAAGAGGAGTGAAAAACTATTTGTAGTAACATAATTTGTTATTTCATTTTAGATTCACAACAAGCTGAAGCGAAATTGATAAAGGACTTCATACGTTTAGTAAAGAAGAATCCAATAGAGATCAAGTTATTGTCCAACATTCCTTTTGGGATGTACATGCTGCCAGTTATACTCACGTTATCTATCAACTATCTCATTGTTATGTTACAGTTTAATCATATTATCTAATACTGTTCATATTACAAACGTTAATGTTTGCAAACATGTCTGGATGTTTGTAGCTTAATCATGCCAACATTTGCATAAAAAGGCCGACGAGGCCGATGTCCAAAACTATGGCGACGTTTTAGAATTAAAACCTAAAGCAGTGATGCTAGCTGCAATCCATTTAGTTAATGTTAATCGTTACCGAGACACAATATAAATAAAATGTCTTCAATAAAGTGGTTGAACAAGTTATTATTCTATCTGTATAGAGAAATAAAGTTAATGTAGCCATCATTTTAACAATATTATGCATAATTATATAATCAACATGATTAATATGGGGTATTTAAAGATCGCGTAAATGTATAAACGTCAGTAGGTAATTAAGGTAAAAGTGATTTATATGAAAAAATTACTTGAAGAACATGTATATGACGTTAATATATGTACTTAACTTATCCCTTAAGTTAAGTGACGATTAACCTCTGCTGAATCGTACTTATTTTGGTAATATATATAGCTTTGCTTAACTTTGTGTTGTATAGTATATCGGGTTGGGGTCCTCAATTCCACGTTGCAAGCGCGTGTTTTAATGCATTACACTTCTCTGAAAATTTAGCAACGTTTATGAATGTTTTGCACAATATCGAAATAATTGTCATATTGTTAAAAAGTGTTTGCTTGCAATTAAATACATTTATGGTAGATTTGTTAATTTTACAAACTATTTAAATAATGTGGTGTCCTCAAATTTATTGATAGTCAATTACTTAAGTAGCTTTCTAGTAAATTTAAATAACAAAATGTTTTTCATCTTTTCATGTACCTAAGCTTCCATATTATTATTGTCTTCGTTAAAGTAGTTGAATAAATTATTGTTTGTGGAGAATCTCATAAGCGAAGGAATTAGTGTAGCCAGAAGATTGTTTCAAATATTCGTTTACACTATTTATTCTATTTATTGCTTAAGTGTAATTTTTGCAGGAAAGACATAGCCATATTATAAATTTAACTTTTTCAGCGGTTATGCTGTTTCAGGGTATATAACCGCAATGTCATCATTTTTCTCACAATTGATAAATTGTTTGTCTGGTCTTGTTTTACCATTATAACCATCCGTTTTATCATGACATTATTGATTTATTCCGTCCCATCGGACTACTAAGAGACAGTGCACCTCTGTCTGTCTCCGGATCGCATGTGCAACGAAATCAAGTCGTTCGGTTTTCGTTTTGTGATTGTCACGATAACATATGATACTAGCGTTTATAGCAGCCATATTGAGCAGACCATAAAAAGATGTCGTAGATCAACGTTTGCTATTGCGTCAAACGTTGTACGTAGCACTCAATCCATCAGCAACGTCAACACCAGCTTTTCTCACGCAAAACTGACTTTCATCTATCTCATTATGAGCCGAGATAACGGTATACACTTTCCTGACTACCACATAACTTCCTAATTCCCCACTATCGTCACCTGAACGAGTTTCGCCGTTGCTGATTCTGCTCATAAGACAGTTATTGCATTTATGCCCTTAAAAGTTAGGAAATACCCATATTATATAAGCATAAAATCAAATAAATGTATGACATAAAATAGGTACAGACGCCAGGACATCAAGCTACCCGAAACTGTCAAATTTTCCCAATCAACCTTGAACCTAATGCTTTAGCGATAAAGTTGAAAATCTATTTATGAAATTTGACAGATTGTAGTAGTTTGATGTGGTGGCGTCTGTACACCGACTGTGAGGTCGGCATAGCCGCTGCGTGTTTTGCGCTCGTGCATCTTCCACTGGCGACGGTGCAGCACTGTTCCCACAGCTAGAAATCACTCCTCGCACCCTCTTCTCCAGCTACCGGCTAAGTCGCGTTCTCGAAATCATTGGGCCGAGACATTGACTTTTCTTTAGATGATTAATAATTCATTCGTTATTTTATGTACATACATACCTAAATGCTTGCACGTGTCTGGTAATTACTTAAAGTTTACAATTAAGAACTACTTACTACCAAATTAAAATAATAAAACGTTTCCCCCTAGAAAATCTTTTATCGTCGTCACCGAGACACACAACATTAATAACAAAACGTCCCCAATAAAGTGGTTGAACTATGTAGAGTGGCGATTAGCTTATATGTGGGGTTAATGTGGGAGATACACGTAGTTCTAGGTTTAAGGGTCCCTCGTTCGAATGTTCTGAATAAAGAATAAGATGAGTTGACTCATCCCTTGATGTCGATGGTCGTGGGCTAGTTGGGAGAATATTGATGTGATGTTCTGTGATACGCTGGGTGATATCAAATTTGTTTCTTTTCTTTTCTCTTCCATTTGCAAATTATGGTCTCCATTCTCACTAGATGATGACATTATCACTGTTGTAAAATAAATTACGGTCATAAATTCAATTTGCTATTAGGTATACTTTAGATTCTAAAGATTTTGCTCCAATGTTTTTTTTTTTATTTCTCCTGGAGCCGCAACGCAATGCACGCAATTATACCGAAGAGATCTCCGCTTTTAGTTCCATTTTCAAAAATAACATGTTCTTCTTTTTCTTATGAAATACTAATATGACAGTCTTTATTCATGATTATTCTACTTATGAATAAAAACTTTTTCGTTTTTGTAGGCTCGTTGGTAACAGACAAAAAAAATGCACGACGGTCTTTTTGAGCAAGAGGAATGAAACACTGTTTTGTAGTAACATAATATGTTATTTCATTTTAGATTCACAACAAGTTGAAGCAAAATTGATAAAGGAATTCACACGTCAATTACAGAAGAATTCAACAGAGATCAAGTTATTGTCCAAAATTCCTGTTGGGATGTACAGACGCCAGCACATCAAGCTACCCCAAACGGTCAAATTTTCCCAATCAACCTTGAACCTTACGGTGTAGCAATAAAGTTGAAAATCTATCAAAGAAATTTGACAGATTGTAGTAGGTTGATGTGCTGGCGTCTGTACATGCTGCCAGTTATACTCACGTTGGCTGTCAACTATCTCATTGTTATGTTACAGTTTAGTCATATTATTTAATCCCACTCATATGCCAAACGTTAAAGTTTGCAAACCCGTCTGGATGTTTGTAACTTAGTCACGCCAAGATTTACATAAAAGGACCGAGGCCGATGCCCAAAACTGTGGCGACCTTTTAGTATAAGCCTGAAGTAGTGTTGCTAGTAGAAATCTGAAATCTGAGGGGCAATTCTCGTAATTTTAAGAACGTTCACAGTGTGATCTCAGTCGCAATCTGTCAAATTTACCTCTAACTTCCCTACATTTTGACAAGTTTTTGACGTTTGTTTGTCGCCGAAATGAGACTGCGACTAGATTTTGAACGTTTTAAAGTACCTACGAGAATTGGCCATCTGAAATCTTTAATGATATCGAAACTCGCGTTCACGCCATTACTGGACAAACGGAGTTGAAGTTGATTAGACGCCAGTAAAATAACAAACGAACGATTAAAACAAGTATTACCATAAACAAGGCCGTCTGCTTCCTTGTTGTTAATTCAATAAAGTAGGTAGGCGCTATTGGAGTAATGATGTAGAAAAGAATTAAACCGTACATCTTCAATAACGACGTGTCGTTGAAATTAAGTAAAAGTTAAATTAGTTAAAAGTATTTACCTACTAAGAAAATTAAAATAACATAATTTTTCGATTCCGTCCATTATAACCATTACTTTATCGTCGTCAACGAGAACAGAACTACAAATAAAAATGTCTGCTATAAAGTGCTTAAACAATTTACTGTTTTTGGAGACTCTGTTAGGCATACACAGGAAATATTGTAACCAGGAGAAGATAACTAAATATTTAATCATTTTTAAAATATTTTTCCAGACCATCATGTACTCTATTGTCATTGCTCTTAAACTGCATTATTTGTTGCAAGGAAATGTTGTGATTGATGAAGTGAATAACATTTTTTATTGTGGTTTTGCTGCTGCAGCCTATGTAAACTCTGTGTCATCCATCGTATCTGGCATCTGTTACAGCCGTGCCTTCATGTCATATTATAGAAGTGTCAGTCGTCTCTCTGACTGGTTTAAGGATGACATAAAATTAATAAAATCCCTAAAGAAAATATACTGGTCCACTATAATCTTTACTTTATTATGTATTGCCTTTGTTGTTATCAGATCATTGCACGTTATAAAAAGATACAAAGAAAGGAATGAATTTATTTTTGCAGCTCAAATAATTATGAGATTTACTATTGTTTATCAGCAAATAATGTTGTTTGTTGTCATTATGATAGTCGTTAACTTGTCCAAAAGCTTGAGTTCATTGATATCAGCCGTTCGGGAGAGAGTAAGGAGATGTGAGATTAGTTCGGATGAGCAAGTTGATATCACACGAGAGCAGATTCAAGAATGGGTGGAACTGTATCGCGATTTAGCAAATTGTTGCAAGAAAGTGACGCTATGCTTTGGACACCAGGTAGGTACTGGTATTTGGAATTAAGTTAATCGATTTTATAATCAATTAATGCTCTAGATATCGTATTTTACGTTAATGTAAGATAAATTTGAATTCTTATGTTTCAGTATTTCTTATCGCTAATTTTGTCAGTGCCCAGCTACATTTTGACGATTTACCAGATTTGTTCGAATGTAAGTATTGTGTAAAGTCAAAGTCAAAAGCCAAAGCATTTATTTCAAAAAGGCACATAAAATTTTTTGAAAGTAAAAAATTACAATAAATAGAATTGATTCTAGTCGCCCCTTCCAAAAGGTAGTTTTCGTATGGAGAAGAATGAGCAAGAAAACTCCACCGTTAGTAATTACCTGGATTTAGCATTCCGAAAAAAAAAATCGAAGATTACGGTATATAATAACTGGATTTCACAATAAAATAAGAACACCTAAGAAAAAATTACCAATTATCTCGCCGTGTAATGATTTGATTTGATATGGTCTGTGGATAGAAATAATGTATCAAATTGTTGAAAATCAGTCTCACCAAGGGGTATCGTGTGTAACGTTGTGGCTTCACATTAGCTAAAGCGCACAGGCATCACTAGTTGCCTGACATACTCGGGCATTTCAGTGCTGCACGCTAAGCATGAGGGCGCTTGTCCAGAACCCTCTGTAATTACACTATGTGCTTTGATTTATTGTGGGCTATTACGGTATGTACTGTGTGCTCTAAGGTATTTAGTGTGCCATCTGCACTGATTGCTGTGCTCTCTTTGTGTTCTATCTATCATTGTGCCACGCTGCTTTTGAACCTCTTTGGCTGTAAACCGCTGTGATGTGTACCGCTGTGAGCTTCAGTCTATCCTGCCTACCACATCGAACTAACACGTGCACCGCTAGCTAGAGTTCTGCGACCATGCTGAGGAACGTCAGCACTATTGCCTCCAATATGAATTCAGCACATGATGATGATGATGATTCTAGACCACCTAGCGTAGAATTTTTTTGTCGGTTATCAAAAACAAAATCAGCTGTTTTATAGAAAAGTGAATACGCGGTCAAAATGTAGGGAACAGCAATCTTTTTTTTTTGTTTAATAATCGACGAAAATTTTCAACCCAAGGGTTTCAAAATCATGTACTGAATCCACGGTAACAGGCTGCGCGTTGATGTCACAGCCATCGTGTAATATTCACTTAGCTTGCTATTTTCTTTTATTTATATTTTAGGGATGCATGAAGAAGCCTCCTCGTGTACTGTGTTACTCAACTGAACCGAGCGCTCGGCACATCCTGGACAGTCACACCCAACACCATATTTGACTGGTCAATTCTTCCCTTGCGGTAACGCCCGCCTTGTTTTGCGACCACCCACCGGAATCCGGCCACAAGCAGCCTGTTCTGTGTTTCGTTGATGCGTAAGAGTTCCAGTGCCTCGGGCATCTTCTGGGCACGCTCGTTCCATCATAACATCAACGGCCCATTCAGCAAAAAAAAACTCTCTCGTTACCTAATTTTTAACGGCGCAGCCTATCTGCAAAGCCCTAAACGTTACACATGGTACCTAGTAGGTGACTGGGTGTGGAGATCAGATAGCAATCGCTCAATGTAAAATCCCAGTATTTAGCTGCAGCCGGTTGGATTAGAAGATAACTCCAAAATATTTAGGAAATGACGAGACAGATGATTATTATAAAAAGCAAAAGCTAGGGCATGGCAAAATAAAAATGTTTTTTGTTTGTTGTTAATTTTAGGAGCGATACACATTTGAGGTGACGGAACTGATAATTGCTATAGTTAATTATGCATCAGTAACGCTCTTGCCCGTTATTGCTGGACAATTGGCTCGTAACCAAGGGAGAAAGATCCACAGAGTGTTGGCTCGATTTTATAATACAATGTTAATAATTGGTAAGATTTTTGAAAATATATACATTAAGTAACTGAATTAATTTACATTAAGAAAGTAGTTTGTTCAGAATCGTTTATTGAATCGATTTCTGTCAATTTTAAAATAGGTAATTATAAACCAAAAAATCAATAAAACTACATACTTATATTACAGTAAAATTTCCGATGTGCAGTCAAAACAAACCAAAATGGACGAAGTACCCATTACGCTAGGCCCCTATACCTGTGCGACTGTGTGTGTGCGTTGGTTTGTAATGTGACCACAATTTTCTCCCACAATCCATAAAACTAATTTAATATAAATAAACAATGTTTTATACATAAAAGTAATTATTCCAAGAACTATCACGTTGGTCTTGTGGTCGCAAGCATTATTAGAACATGAGGTCCTTCCTGGGTTCGATTCTCAGATCGGGTTAGATGGGACTTATCATAACTGGCAAAACATATGGGTCATACTATACGTACTTCTCTGTCTGACCCATCGAGATTATAGCCACGCCAATATACCAACAAATACCATAAAAATCTATACGTACTCAAGCTAAAATAAAAATACTAAATCAAAAGTAATAAAATAAAAATAAAAACTACCTAAATAAAAGCCTCCAGGTATAAAGGGCGTGACAACTTACAAATTGTAAGTTTGATTTAGTATTTTTATTTTAGCTTGAGTACGTATAGATTTTTATGGTATTTGTTGGTATATTGGCGTGGCTAGCTAACATATGGCAAATAATTTTATTGAATGTTCTGTGTCCTGTAATGTTAATTAGATACTTTGCAGGTCTAGTTTTGTATACAGTCGAGTATTTTATAACTGAACAGACAGCTGTGCTGCTGGGGAGTTTGTTGCGCCACTTCTTCTCCCCAGCGAAAGCACTAGGAAGTGGTGAAGGGCGGGCGTTTTTGGGGGACTGTCTTATGTAATTTTGACGTTCGAAAAGTGCTGATTCTCAGCCTAGTTTGAATAAATGACTTTTGATTTTTGATTTTTGATTATATAAATAGAAGAAACAATTCATTTACAGACGCCAGCACATCAACCTACCCGAAACTGTCAAAATTTCCCAATAAACTTTGAACCTTATACTTTAGCGATAAAGTTGGAAATCTATCAAAGAAATTTGACAGATTGTAGTAGGTTGATGTGCTGGCGTCTGTAGACAAAACCGATGGATGTTGTCGACTGAAATTTAATTTGTTAAATGAGCTGTTTTTTTCTATTAGTAAAATTACATTTTATTCAGAACATCCATTGGTTTCTTACTAAACTTCAACTATATCCGACGATCCTGCATACTTGTCGCTTTTGATGATTGTACTTATTCAAAATTATGTCAATTATTTCAGATTCTGGCGAAGCTGAAATTAAACTGACAAAGGACTTCATACGTCTGATTAAAAAGAATCCGCTAGAGATTATGTTATTGCCCAACACTCCAGCTGGGATGTACATGCTGCCAGTTATACTCACGTTGGTTGTCAACTATGTTATAGTTCTGTTGCAGTTTAATCATGTTATTTAATTAATATTCCAGTAGGTGCCCAGTGGAATCGGCCCTGACGGACGAGACGTTGGTCGTGGGTCGAACCCAGGAAGGTTTTACTTTGTGTACTTTATTTCTTCACTACTGCTCTCAAAAAGGTAGTGGAAATACATCGTAAGGAAACCGGCATGTCCTAGAACCAAAAATTCTAAGACATGTGACATCCACCACCAACCCGCACTTGGCCCGCGTGCACACATTAATCTTGTAATTGGCCATCGCTTACACATTTGTACTAGATATTAAAATGTATTAGCTGTACTTTCATAAAATTAATAAAATAAAATTAAGACCCACTCCCTCTCAGAGGCGGTCTCCCAGCAGTGGGAACATTAACAGCTGATTATGATAAACATATATTTATTTAATATTATGACCTCTATTATATGTTTGTCCATCTAACACTATGTACTAATACTTATAACGTTTGCTGTTAGTAATTATGGAGTAAATATAGTTTTAAGATAAAAGTATAGTACTGTAAACTTTTTAAAATTAATAGTTTGTTGTGTGAGTTCCATCGAAGTCGGTTGTTTAACATTAAATATTATAAGCCTAGTTTGTTCTTTTAATTTACTAACCACAACTCTACTGATCCTAATTGGGACTGAAGGGGTCTGTAAAATTCGAAGTGGAGCCACTAGGGCATGTGGGGTATCATATGAAAGAACGCAGTTTGCACATTCTCAAACACCCTTTAATTTTTTTTTAGGCCGCGTAGTTTTCCATTTTTGATGAAAAATGTAAAAAAATACCGTAAAGATTACAGGGAAATTAAAATGATGTCTCTATATAGCACACTTTTTCCGAATTATATTAGTTCCACTATCGGTCAAGAGATGGCGGTTCCTTGATATCAGTCGTGATAGAAAAATAGTAGGCAATTGTGATATTAGTTCGGATGAGTCATGTTATAATCACGAGTGTCTTGGCCCTGACATGAAGCAATGAACTAAATTATCAACATTTTATACGCTTGAGTACCTACGAGACTTTTGACTACGTTGTATGTGTATATTTTATGTCTTTTTTTATTTGTAATGTGCGTTTTGTTTGTGCATAATAAACAATGCTTCTTTCTTTTTTTTTCTTATCGTCTCAAATACGCATAGTATTTGTACTTCACCGGAGGAACTAACTTCACAAAGAGCTGTATTTACTAATTCCATCCTTCATTATTTTGAATACGAAAAACGTATAAAAGAACACTTCCAGAATAAGAACAGGCGCACAAACTCTTCGAAAACATTACGTAGGTCCTAAAAGGATGCTCAAGATTCAAGCGTCCTTAAAACGAATTGTTTGACAGGGGTCGATTAATAAGAGTCCAACCGACCTTTTTAGTTATTTTTATTACTGTCACAACTCTGTTTCTGTAAAAGGAGCATTATTTTCATCTTTTATCTGAAGTTTGATCTAGTTCTCGTTTTCCTTAGTATAAATTAGATGTATTAATATTTTGTTTAATGATTATTTAACTTGACTCCGGCGAAGCCAAAAGGAAGGGTTATGTTTTTAGCTGTCTATGTATGTTTGTTCCACCGTAGTGCCTAAACTACTAATTTTGATGAATGAGGTGTCAATCGATTCGTTATTATAGTCCGGGTGACATGGGCTATATTTTATACGACAAAAACAATATGACTCCTATCCAAAACAGTGGGATTCCCTGATTTATTTTTGCACATGAAAGGTTTTAAGAAATACTTTTTAAAATACTATAATTTGTTTACCTCTATATAATAACATAAACCCCAAAATAATTGAAATTAAATGAAAGTTAAAAACTTCAACCCAGCTGCGACAAAACGCCATCTAAAAAGGTATATAAAAAAACACTTCAAGTAATCAACACGTCACACACGATTACATGACTTAGTAATGACGTAACTCCGGCTACAGGAAAACCGAAAACATCCTGACCCTGCACCCGAATTGTGTAGCACACTATGAATCACAATTTGAATAATTTTGAAGGATATTACTAATCCATTGCGTCATCTGTTCGAAAAATTTGTCTGCTCTACAACGTAAATAACGCAATGAATGTTGTTGAACTGTCAAAATGGAAGCCATTGATGTTACGCAATTACCCCGCTGTTTTATACAGCTGACAATCCGACAAGTCCGACATGTGTCAAAAAGTGACAATTCAAATTGTAATGATTACGTTAATGTTGATTAATTTTCAATGTATTCTAAGTAGGTATATGTTGACTGCATTCGGCTGGATAATAATCTACCACATTTGAAATATTTGATTAGTTTCAGGTAGGTAATTACCTAACTGAATTATTCGGAGATTGTGGCTTAGTTCACATTGCCACAACTAAGTTGAAATGAAAGCGTTATAATTCTTGGCCTGAAAACGTGGATTATTTTAAAACAATTCAATGTTAGTACTGTAGGGCTTATATCTATTTGGTACTTACATGCAACCTACGAAAGACCGTTATAAGTTAATGGCAAAAATACGAGACAAAAATTTATTTATATTTGCCTCCTTGGTAAGGAGGCAAATGTAATTCAATTTTTGTCTAGCGTTTTGTAACTATACAGACGCTATACAACGTTTATACGTTTTATAGCGTCTGTATAGTTACACAACGCTTTGTCTTCTTCTTTCGTAAGTCAAATTACTGACGACTGAAAGAGAGAATTCGCTGTGTAACTATCCATCTGATATAATACGTTTATTAGTAAGGGTTAAAGAATAGAATAAATAAGTGTAGTATTAGCTTACAAGCGAAGTCTTATCATAGAAAAATATAAAATGTGTTACAAGTAGAACCGTTCTTAGGAATAATGATGTAAGTTTTTCGACAATTCTCATTTAATTTATTCATCCTGATGATACCAGGAGCTCGTAAAGGGCTTACAGTACAGATGAATTTCGCGATACCCCAGTGGTGTATCCACCGGAAATTAAATTAAAGTCAGCGTTTTTAAACCATTTTTTACGTTTGAAAATCT
Organism: Gortyna flavago; assembly: GCA_963669345.1. NCBI lineage: Eukaryota > Metazoa > Arthropoda > Insecta > Lepidoptera > Noctuidae > Gortyna > Gortyna flavago. Next base: position 4,348,592 of record OY770132.1, read on the forward strand.
CTGGCTAGCATTAAACGCTAAATGACATTAATACTGGTGGCGATTCGGCAGTAAATCGGAAAAGCTAGGCCAACAAAAATAAGGACTTGCCTTGATTTATAGCCTGGAAATCGCAGTTCAGCTCCTACTTCGACGGTTTTGAACCGAGTACCGAGTCCTTAACAGAGTAATAAATGACCGCTTTTTTGTTGCACTCCTGCGTTACTTTAAGTACAGCTGTGGCTCAGTAGTAACGGCTGTGACTTACGAGTTGTAGGCCGTAGGTTCGAACACTGACAGGTGTCATCACCACTGCTCTCAAAATGGTGAAGGAAAACATCGTGAGGAAGCTGGTATGTCCTAGAACCAAAAATTCGTAGACATGTGATATCTACCAACCCGCACTGGGCCCGCGTGGTGGTGGGCCTACTCCCTCTCATAGAAAGAGGAGGCCTGTGTCCCAGCAGTGCAAACGGTAAAGGCTGATTATGCTATGCTTAAATACTTAGTATTGTTACTTTGCGTCACATAAATTTTTCATTAGGTAGGTAGGTAGTTCCAAAGATTACCCCCAAACATACAAATAAATTAATTTAACCTCTTTATATTTATTTATTTATTTTATTATTTATGTTCACACAGTAAAATACATAGGGATATGACATAATTATAATTTCAGTACAAAGGTACTGCTTATTTCTTAAGAAATTTCTTCCAGCAGACCTGCGAAAGGAGATGTAAAAAAGAAATGTAGACAATAGTGTGTGAGAACAAGAAGAGAACAATATGAATGTGTGAAGTCTAAAACTAAAATATTAAATAACACTACACATATAATGCAAAAATAAACATAATTATACTTAAATAAATACATAATGCTAAAATATGTATTCTTATATATATATATTACACAGAATAGAGGAAAGGTAATGCTCAATATATTACAATATATTATTAGTATAGATAAGGACAGACGACACAATCAGCCTATAATGTTCCCACTGCTGGGACACAGGCCTCCTCTCTGTGAGAGGGAGGGAGTGCGCCGAAATCCACCACGCGGGCCCAGTGCGGGTTGGTAGACGTCACATGTCTTCGAACTTTTGGTTCTAGGACATCCCGGTTCCTAACGATGTTTTCCTTCACCGTTTTGAGAGCAGAGTGGTGATAAAATAATTTACAGGAAGTAAAAAGCGTCTGGGTTCGAACCTAGGACCATCAACTGGTAAGTGGGTCCATTATTATTGGGCCAACACACTATTCTAGGACAGACCGTCACCGACAGACCAGTCCGTATATAACACACATCGAGCATTTTTTTTTCTCGGTTTTTGCAGATTCTTGGTACACAGATTAATTTTGTTTATAATGAGGTGTTGCCTTCATTAGTAGTTAATGAGGGACATGCTGGTACTGTAATATTTTATTTCTGCGTCCATTATAAATGGACAGAGAAGGATTAATTAACTAAAATATGGCTGTATTGTTAGGTATTCAAAATTTTTGAACAAACCCAAGCAAAACAGGATTAAGTACGTTTGTAAGTAATCTTATACCTAAACAAATTAATAGTTATACAGAGGTATGAGGAACAGGATAGTTCACTCATCCTCCATAGAAAAGGGAGGATATTCTGACCAGACTGGTGTCGTCTCTGGTGGGCAACTGTCTGACGATTGATTTATGTCGAAACGTTGTATATAAATTCTAGTTACGCGGTAAACTTTGCCTGCGCGATGCAGGATTTCCCGTGACGTCAGTTTGATGCGTAGTTTGCATGTGGCGACGTAGATGCCCCACAGTTACTTAGAGTTTAACACGTACTTTAAGTATTGTTCAAAAATGTTTTAGTTAATACACTATTCCACATATATTTACGATAAAATGAGAACACTCTACAAGAAACTTTTGTGTAAAACGATTTTTAATCACACTTGCTCGAGACGTGGCTCTAATTGCACTACTCTTAGGTTGACAATGCAGTGTATTTAACACGCATGTTTTTATTGTTCCGTACTTCCGAATTAAAAAACGGAACCCATATAGAATCAATCGTGTGTCTGTCTAGTCTATCCATCTTCTTCTATTTTATTTGATATTTGAAAAAAAATTATCGACCCTACATTCAAACGGCATTTTAATGTAAGTTACATTTGCAGATTGTTATGTTTTTCAACTACAATGTTAAGTTGTTTTCCCATAAAAATAAAATTATAAGCTGGTAAATACATTCAATACCATAATATATAACTTAAACATTATATGTATTTCATTAAATTATTTATTTTTGTCAACAATAAAAAATTACGTGTAAAAGTGATTCCGACATCCTATTTACAAAATAAAACAATAATTTCATTTTATTTTATTTTATATTCTTTCATTTCATTTTCCTTTAAAATGTGAGGGCCCGCCGCGGCGCTTGAAAACATTTTTTTTTTTGGCGACCTATTTTTCAAAAATTATTTATGTTATTTATTGTTTGTTCGCAAGTGTTACAAAAACGCTGTTTGATATGCGTGAGCATTTGCAATTGCACACCGTCAAAATAGGATGCATAATAAAATACTTACCTCACGTGTAAGCACGTGAGTGAACCTAAATAATTCGGTAACAATACCTAGTAGGCTTACATATTATCACAGATGCCTGATTGTCGGAATACCTTTGAAGCTGTACCAATTACACGCCGTCCATTGTACTGAATACCAATTATATCCCACACAATAGTGCAGGTATTGAAATTACTTGTTAGTCACTGGGCAATGCAATTGTTCATTAAGAATTGATATGATTTTGTCACAGCATCATGCTGAGATAGGAGCCTTTTTGACCATGCGCAGGACTTCCTTTTTTTTTTGTTTGGCTGGAAACCGACCCCGACATAGTAGGGAAAAGGCTAGGCAGATGATGATATTTTTTTATCTTTATTATTTATAGTAGATTATATATTATTAGAGAAACTTAAAAGCTTTAATGATTTTTTTTTCTCCTTGATTTTGAAGAATCTAATGTTCTTTTTTATTATTAGTTGTTCCTGTGCGTGTAGCGAATAAAATATTTTTCTTTTTTTTTGGTCTCGCGGCAAATAATTAACAGCCGTACAGGTCGATCCAAGGTCAAGCTACACTTGCCGCAGTCGGTTCGAAGATGGGTGATCATCATTACATATCGAGACCCCTATGTGCCTCAGAAAACAAGTTTGTATTTGGTCCTAGCTGTCATTCGTAGACCTTTGTTTGTTTGTGACCGACAGTACGCAACCGACGTCAGCGTAACACTTTACACTGACATTAGTCGCGTACTGTCGGTGGTCGGTGACAATTATAATTAATGGACGTGTAAATAATAGTGTAGCACCGACCGCGACGGTCAGCGAGCGCGAGTCCATGGGATACTAATCGATACACGAGTACACGACTGACATCAGCGACCGACGACGACGTCGGCGTAACACGCAATTTGTACGGAACCGACCTGACCGGTTTTTATTTTAATGTTCAGATATCGAAACCTGTCTGTCGAGTTTCGCTAACTGATTTAATTTGACCCTGTTGATTTAATTTGACCAAAACTCAATTGTAATAAAAGAAAATAACTAGACATTCAATAATATGCAAACACCACACAAAAATGGATCCAATTTCGCATAACAACGCCGAACCGTCGAAGCCATTCAAAAGGAAATAGACAAAATAAAAAATCGAAATATGATGAGATATTCAAATGTTATGTAAGTTCGGTGAACAACATTAGGGAAATCGTTCCCCACGGATTTAGGACCCACTAAATAAATATAAACAGAAGGGCTGTTGTAACGTGTGTAAAGATAAATAAATATCCTTCGAGGCCGAGAGTCACTGGTTCATAGCGTTATTATGATATTTTTGTATTGGACCTTGGAACCTTCTGGTTAAAGAGAAATTGAAGGTCAAAGTTTCAACCTTTCTTGACTTTTTTTTGTGTTATTTTTTTTATAACCTAACTTTAAATACTTCAAACAGATAGACGCAGACAGAGGCAACTGCTGCCGGCGGCATCAGTTGACGCGTCGACTGCAGCTATCGACGCGTCGGCGCCTACCGTCTGCAGCAGTTCCTCTGCCGTTGGCTCGTTTAATCAGCACTTAGTTTGATGTACAGAATGCGTAAAATCATGGCTTCGTGAAGGGTATTTTTACTTCCTCTACAAAGAGAATTTTCGACGAAAATGACAGGTCGAAAGGTTGAAAAGTCCGCTATGTGGGTAAGGATAGTTTTTAAAACCAAAAACATAGGGCCATGAGCAAAAACATAGGGCAATGAGCAAAAACATAGGGCCATGAGCAAAAACATAGGGCCATGAGCAAAAACATAGGGCAATGAGCAAAAACATAGGGCCATGAGCAAAAACATAGGGCAATGAGCAAAAACATAGGGCCATGAGCAAAAACATAGGGCAATGAGCAAAAACCGGCGCACATAGACATAGGTCTATGTGCACCGGTTTTTGCTCATTGCATTCAGCCAACCTTCTGTACATAATCTATTTAGTGAAGGATCCGTCGTCTCAAGATACTATGTGGAAATAGGGATGTGGGAACTGGACTTTAGACGTGGACGCGAGACGTAAAGTCCCAGTTTCTTACGATGTGGAACGTGCTCAATCGAATGGCAAAAGCTTTCGTTGGTGGTTTATTTGAGTTGAAAACTTAGAAATTTTGATTCGATTTAGAAGAAATATATGTACTTTTGGAATGATTAAGTTACAAGAAAAATTATGGACATGTGCATCCTTCTTGGACATGGTCTTTGAAAAATATTCAAAAGTCTAAACTCAAGGTTTTCCAACGTGCAATGGAGCGCTGTATTCTAGGCGTCAAATTAGCAGACCATAATTATTCGCTACACCACACTGCGCTCCAAAACACAGATTACTGACGTTGCTCAAAAAGCCGGTAAGCTGAAGTGAGACTGTGCAGGCCACGTCTGCCGTGTGCCCAATGAGCTGTAGGCCTAAATAAACACAACGTGGAGCCCTGACACAGCTAGAATGCTTCGCATTATGAGTCGTGCAATTAACACATTTACAAGTTCTGCAGATAAGCATGAATTCATGAAAAATCTCTAGGATATCTTTGCTTCGAGATATATTTTAGTTAATACTGACAAGAAGAGGTGGCGAAACGACTTGGACGCGTATCGCAAAGTTTACATCGAGGTGGCCCTGGAAAAGAATGCTTGAAAGGATTTGGGGGAGGCCTTCTTTTATTCCCGAAAGGGCCCGATCTTGACCTTGATCACGCCTGATGGAAAGCGATGGATGAGGTCTATGTTGGAAGAATATAATTATATGATATATCTTTGCTCAGCAGTCAGGCAGGGAAAGCTTAGGCTAAGAAAAATAAAAACTACAGACAAGCTGACAAGTTTTATTACAGCACTGTAATTGCGTTTAATGACAACCTGGGGGTTTTGAAGGAAATTCCACTGATCCAATGCTTTACAGGTTTGAAAAATTCGTCTGCTCAACAACGTAAGTAACGCAATGAACTTGGCTGAACTGTCAAAATGAAAGAATCAATTGTAGTTTTATGTGTGTTACGCAATCAAATGTTAAATGTTTTCTAAATCCACAAAGACCAAAGTCCAAACATGAGGGGCAATTCTCGTAATTTTTAATAACGTTCACATTCTGATCTCAATCTGTAAAAAATACCTATAATTTCCCTACTTTTTTGACATTGATTGTCGCTGAGTGAGACTGGAACTAGATTTTTAACGTTTTTAATTACGGGAATTGGCCTTCAGATGCATACTCCTGCTACCGACCTACTTGTGATCCTATTTACAACACAACTTAATTTCACCACGAACTCGATTGTACTCCGAACATATGGGTGAAATTCAATATAATTTCATACATATCGGAAATTGTCGCCAAGCATAGTTCCAATACTCGTATGTAAAGTACATAAGAATAAGTTATATTTACATTTAAATAGCTCTGCCTGTGAGCCCGCCGCTTTATTTTAGACGGTTTGTCTGCGCCAACCTTTATGTATGAGTTGATTCGATTATGTTTATGGAAATGTTTATTTATAAGGCAGTTACTACACAAAAATAAAGTCAAGAGCGTTTCGTGTTTTCTATTTTGTACGGTTGGGAGATTAATAAAATAAATCACACTATCACATCACACTACTTTTACCTCTAAAGGCGAAAGCTTGTGTGTGTGTGTGTCTGTTTATATGTTCATTACTCCTTTTTTTTTTTTTTTAGGATGGGAAATCATCAAATGACCCCTCCCGCTCTGGGTGGAGCGGAAGGGAGGTCAGACTCTTACTGACTAAAACCCATCCGTGTTCCTTCCTTAGCCCTTTATGTTCCGGGGCAGCGGTAACCCTTTCGGACAATCCCGCTGCCCATGTTCATTACTCCTTCGGTTAGAACAATTTTGATAAAATTTTGTATGGAGGTAGCTGACACCCTAGAATAACATATATAGGCTACTTTTTATCCCTATCCACGAGATCCACACTTATGCGAGTGAAACCGCTGGACACCGCTAGTAATAAAATATTTGTCAAGGTATATGTTGTTTTTATTACACTATCGAGTAGAGAGTAGTGGTGGCCTGGTGGCCCAGTGGTAGCGGCCCCGACTCAGGAGTTGTAAGGTCGTGGGTTCGAACCCAGCTAGGCAAGCGCTTTACTTTGTGTAAACCTTTTGGAAGGGGCGACTAGAATCAATTCTATTTCATTGTAATTTTTGACGTTCAAAAGTGCCTTTTATGTGCCTATTTGAAATAAATGCTCTGACTTTGACTTTGAAACCAAAAATTCGAAGACATGTGACATCCACCAACCCGCACTGGGTTCGCGTGGTGGATTATAGCCCACACCCTCTCGAAGAGAGGAGGTCTGCGTCCCAGCAATACATTATCTAAAACTATGTTAGCCGTGATATTTTTTTCCTTTAGCCTGTCCTGTCCCACTGCTCGGCAAAGGCTTGAAGACGGGCGTCGTCATCGAGGCAGGCCTAAGAAACGCTGGAGTGACGATTTAGACACAGCATAAGGAAATGTGGAGTCATGATAATATGAGATTATTTCTTATTAGCTAATTCCTTAGTCCTTATGAAGCTACACTTACTACTAGAATTCTGTACTTCAGCTGTGAAAACTTATTACGTATAAAATACTGGCGAATTCATTATCATATTTATAACAGTAACCGAGATTGGATACAGGTAGGTGCTTTGTAAGCAAGAAAAGGTAAACTACACATAACATAACACCACGTCTGTAATCTCCAACGTGTTAGGCAGATGTGTACTTATAGTACAGGCCTATTAATCGACTCGCACCAATTTAATCGCCCAAAACGGGCGAATCGTCACTTTTAAATAATATTACTTTTTCTATAGGCGACTCGCACGAAGTTAATTTATTTGTTGAGTCGACAACTCCAGAAATATGTATTAGGCACTTTTTGAATTTTTATGTAATAAAGTACTAGTGCACAGAAGTGACAAGAGTTAAATATTATAAAACGTTTACTTTTTTTTTCTTCACTTCTACTAGATAAGCCTTAGTAGACCTATATTTTGCCAGTTATGTTTAAGTTCCATGTTACGGGGCAATCCTACTGCCATCAACCGGCCTCAGATCGAAACTCCGGGCTGTTACTGAGAAATAACTACTGTGAGGTGACTTGAAAAAGCGAATAAAAAATTAAATTCAACTCTGCCATCTCTGAATGAGGAATAAAAGAAGGATCCAGCGCCAGACGACGCAAAGGAAAAATCCGTTTAGAATTCGAAATTGAAAAACCTTTTTTTTTTATGGCTCTCTATTATGCTAGTTGACAGTTAGAAAAATACCTTATGAATTTTGTTTTATAGAGTGGTTCTGAGCTAAAAATATAAACAATCTACTAAGTTTTTCAAAAGATTTTAGATACTTCAAATAGATAATATTTTTGAGAAATAAATAAGTAAATAAAATTCGTTTAACTATTTAAGTAAATGTCAAAATATTTTGTTAGCATTTATTACATTTTCTTAAAACTGTATTAGTCATGAGATCAAATATTGAAAACAAATCGCAATTAAATAGAAATAAATAATTGAAAATAAACTAAAATGAAAATAATATTGAAATAAATTATTATGAAGTATCAGGTAACATGCAGCCCGATGAGCCTCCCCTCAGCTGCCGATACTGGTCTGTCTGCAATCATCCTTACGAATTACTTCATCGACTAAAGTTATAAGATGATTGAAAAATCAGCCCTTTAGTGCATCTATTAAACAGATATGTAAACAGTGTCTCATTCACACAAGCGTGGTAGCGGCTGTCACTTATGTCATCTGTCAGTCACGAGGAATGGCGGGAAACAGACAAAGTGAAGCAGGCTAAATACGATGGCACTTGATGTGGTAGTGAGCCAGTGAAGTGATATATTCAACATTAATACGGCATCAACAGGATTCTGTACTTAGGATTCCGAATTCAGTTGCCTCTCCCTCGAATTCGGCAAATTAGTGAGGCTGACTTTTTGCGCATTGTAGTGTCCATCGTTTCGGCAAACATGCCCGACGCACTGCAAAATCGAGGTAGACGCACCAGAATCCTAAAGGCGTTGTTATATTGTACTCTGAGAGCATTGTAGGCCCTCTGCATATAGTTTGTCCATAGGACACTAGTATAAAAGCTTTGACAGTAAGTTCTGAACAAAGTTATCTTTACCTGAGCTGTAGGTACATACACCTGGCAAACCTATGTACAGACGCCAGCCGTCAAGCTACTACAATCTGTCAAATTTCTTTAATAGATTTTCAACTTTAACCGCTAAAGCATTAGGTTCAAGGTTGAAAAAATTTACAGTTTTAGGTATCTTGATGTGCTGTCGTCTGTACCAACATGTTAGCGCGTACCGACAATGCTCTCCGCTCTCTCTCAATGTCTGCGTCATCATAAAGGGTTTCGATCACAACAGTCATACCCTAGATATATAAACTGAGAGACCCGACTCAAAGATACCCTTTGAGATACAATGTGGTATATGATATTATGCTCAGGTTTTTTATTAATACCTGGTGGTAAAATCAGAGAGAGGTTTGTTAAAGGATTTTGTAGAAGCTGCGCCCCGCAGTTTCACCCGCGTAAGTGACGGTTCCGTGGGAAAATCGGGATAAAATAGTCCTATGTGTTAATCCTGGTCATAAACTATCTGTGTGCCAAATTTCATCCAAATCCGTCCAGCCGTTTGAGCGTGAAGAAGTAACAAACATATAAATACACACACATACACACACTGACATACTTTCGCCTTTATAATATAAGGAAAAGAAAACATCGTGAAAAAATCGAACCAGGTTTAAACAATCGAGCCATTTTTAAATTTCGTACTAAAATTGTATTCTACTTCAGTCGGAGTAAAGGCTAGGCAAATTCGACATCAGAGGGGTGATTCCCTTATTCGAATTATAATCGCGATCTGTCAAAAAAATCCTCTAATTTACCTAAATTTTTCACAAATCTGACATTAATTGTCACTGAGATAAGATTACTAGACTTTTAAAGTTTTAACGTTTTCTAAGTAATAGCGAGGATGATATTTTATTTTATTTAAAGACTCCTCAAAAATATTTGTTTGCAAATAGTGCAAACGACATTGTCGGTAAATCTAAAAGCTAAACAAATAGCAAAGTTGTAAACGTTTTAAAATAACTGCTACACAAGGAGGGCACTATCACAGAAATGACGTCACGACTATGTAACTTCATTCTAGCGCCGAGCGTTTACGACGTGCGACGTATGTTTAAACAGATTTTAATGAAACTTCTTACGCATAAGCAGCCAAATTTGACCGATATTAAATTCATTCATTAAAATCGGTTCGTTAATTTCGAAAAACAAGGGCTTGAAAGTTTGTATGAAATGCTGTACGTCGTAAATGCTCATAAGGACGGGAATAATGCCTTCCAAAAACTTCTAAGGGCTGATTTTACCAAAGTCGGATACCTTTTAGCCGTGGAATAAAATTGACGTCTGACAGTTCTAGTATGGAAAATCTGTCAAAAATTCAAAATAAATTCTCAGTACCTATAAAACATATCAGAGGCAACCTGGTTTGACTCCCTTTCCTTTAATAATCCAACCGCTTTGCTGGCCGCACCATTTGATGCATGTTCGTTCATAGCATACCTTAATTACCCTGCTGGTTATCGATTTGTTGGTTCGTTGTAATAGGAAGGTAGAGTTAAGCATAGACTTTTAAAAAAAGATGGACTCCGCGCCACGCATATCGAAAATGAAGCACAGTAAGTATGCCGGGACCGCTTGTACAAACACGACTCACGCTCAACTTTATATCATAGTATGCCGACCGGCCGCCATTACGTAACACGACAGGGTCAATCGTCAATATGCGTGGCGTGGAGTCCATCTTTTTTTTATAAGTCTATGGAGTTAAATATAAAAGTTTGGTGAAATTCGACCTAACGCGTGTAGCTTCTTCATATTTCTATCGAAATTACAGATTTTTTGATGACCTCATTTTATCATGCCTTCTTTGAAATCACATTATTTGTTAAAATATTTCTAATATTAGTCATCATCCTTGTTGTATTTCAGGTAGGTACCAAACAAGTCAAATTCAAGAAGAATGAAGAATAATAATACATATTTCAAATCAGGATCCAGGCCACAGTTACCACAGATACAACTTTTAAAACTACATATAAATCCATGACTTTTGTATCTGCCATATACCAAATTGCATTACGACCTACATGTTATTACGCTGCACTACACAGTTCTCATAAATGTGACTCGAATCTCTGCTTGTTCCCCGGAGAAAACAGTGCATTTCCTACATAGGTAATGTACTAACGAAAAAATTGGTAGGTATGCAGGTTCTGCACATTTTTTGCGACGTGCATGTCTGTGAGGTGAGGATGTCTGCGTGCTACTCGTGTCTTAAATATTTGGTTATGAAGCCCTGCTGCTCTGCCAACAATGTTTTAGTACTGAACAATTTATTTTTGACATGGACACTTTTAAATAATAATATGTTTTCTATAGGCGACTAGCACGAAGTTAATTTCTTTGTGGGCTTATCGAAAACTCCAGAAATACTTATTAGGCATTGGCACGTTTTGAATTTTATGCAATAAAGTATAGAAAAATGGACACTAGCGCAAAGAGTTAAACATTATAAAACGTGTAACTTTTTCTCTACTTAAAAGTTAAGAAAAACTTTAAGTACTTTTAAGTCGAGAAAAATGTACACGTTTTATAATATTTTCTACGCGTTTCACTCACCGCGCGTGCGTGTCAATTCAGCCGTTTCTGGCGAGTAAATTTGTGCGAAGCGACTAATAAGCCATTTTTTCTCTCCAATAATGAAAGTTGGCAAGTTGCTTGTATACCTAACAATTTTCCCGTGTGTACAACGTCACTTTGAATGTATTTCGTTGCAAACGCGAGCTCGTTGCGGCACACTGAGGTAAAGTTGTACACAAATGTTGCAATTTAGTTTAATTTGTGTGTGACAGGTTTAAGTGGACGCGTTTAATGATCGTGTGTTGTAGAATTAACTTTGTTGGGTTTGAGAGGGTCCTAAAACTGCTTATATTGGCAAACCTATTTATGTAGGTACTTATTTAGGTTGTGATCGGGTAGGTTTGTCACTTATTTTTCAGTGATTGTCTATGTGGTGAATTTTCATGTTCTTGCCCCGACCTGAATCGTCAGGTGGAGAAAAATTAAAATTATTTATCGTTGATTCAAAATTATATTAGATAAAAACGTGAAATACACCATCATAAATGCATTAAACTAACACAACTTTTTCTCTTCGCTTTCCTTAATAAATGAAGCATTTAAACTTGCAAACTAACTTACTCAGAAATAAACCTACTTGTTACGGCGTCATTATATAAACAATATAAAAAAGACGCGTTCAATCTGGCAACACTGCATCAGTCTTTATACAATGTTTTCCTTGTTACCGAAGCTGTAGTGTAGCGCATTTGTTCCCGGAGCACGTCGTCCGTCCCAGCCTTGTCCCGGGATCGTCCCCTCCCTCATGCATGAAGTGTGACGGGAAGTACTAGCGATGTTGCTTTCCAACTCTATTCTGGTTAAAGTTTCGATTTTCTGTTCTGCTAATAGTTAGAAGTTTTGAGATAACTTGTTCTGGTTTAAGGAGCGGTGTTGCTATCTTAACCTTTCTTGTGTTATTCAATAAAAGGCGAAGACATTGAATAGCATAATCAGCCTATAATGTTCCCACTGCTGGGACACAAGGCTCCTCTTTTCGAGAGGGAGTGTAATCTACCACGCGTGCATTGTGCGGGTTAATAGATGTCACATGTATTCGAAATTTTGGTTCTAGAATGCTTCCTTCACCGTTTTGAGAGCAGTGGTGATGAAATTATTTACAAAAATTAAAGCGCTGTCTGGGTTCAAACCCACGATCTAAAGTCAGGGCCGTTGCCACTGGGCCACCACTGCTCTCTCTAATCCCTTTAATCATTAGATACAATAATATAAAATAACATCCAGATTTCCAGACGGTTTTTGTGAGGCTGCCCGTACAAATACTAAAACAGCACTCTCGCTTACAGAAACTAATTACAACAACCATTTTGTTTACATGTCAAGAAAACTTGATGGGACCATGAGTAGCTATGGAACAGAGGCCAAACTTCGCAGCAAATAGATATATCGCTCATTTTGGAGAAACATCGTTTTTTTAAAGTATTTTCTTTCCTAAACGCTTTCTAAGTGCTTTGCGGTAGTAATATATAGGTACGAATGGCTTTGGCATATTTAACCCCCGACAAAACGGTCGCTTTCGAAAATCTCGAAAAGGCCGAATGCCTAGCCGACAGCCTAGAGGCTCAATGCACTCCCAGCTCTCAACCAGTAGACAGAGCGCACCTCGACGAGGTGAACGCTGAAGTCGAACGGAGAGCCTCCCTCCCGCCAGTCGAAGACCCTGATGATCCTCTGCCTCCCGTCACTCCCGACGAAGTGCAAGACATCATAAAAGGGCTCGCAACCCGCAAAGCCCCCGGTTCGGACGGTATCACCAATAGGGTGTACAAACTCCTCCCCGCCCCCCTCATACTGCTCATGACCGCCATCTTCAATGGCGCCCTGAGCAACAACATCTTCCCCCAAATGTGGAAAGAAGCCACAGTCATAGGCATCCCAAAGCCAGGCAAGCCCAAGTCTGAGCCCTCCAGCTACCGCCCCATCAGTCTGCTCAATGTTTTCGGTAAAGTCTACGAGAGGCTTATTTATAAGCGCCTCAAAGACTATGCCGAAGCAAAGAGCCTCATCCCCCCCGAACAGTTCGGTTTTCGCACGAAGCATTCGTGCATCCACCAGCTCCACCGCATAGTCGAGCACATTAGCGCTGCTTTTCAGCGAGGTGCTTCGACAGGCGTCCTGTTCTTCGATATAGCGAAGGCGTTCGACAAGGTCTGGCACAATGGCTTATTATATAAGCTGTACCTGCTAGGTGTGCCAGACCGTCTCGTGATCATCTTACGAGATTTTCTGTCGGACCGCACTTTCCGCTACCGTATCGAGGGCGCTCTCTCTCCCCCTCACCCCATCCGCGCCGGAGTCCCCCAGGGTTCCGTTCTGTCTCCCCTCATTTTCACCCTGTTCACTAGTGACATCCCGAACAGTAAAAAGGCACAGTTGGCGCTCTTCGCCGACGACACTGCCATATACTGTTCGGGTGTCAACCAGTCATCCATAGCTCGAAACCTCCAAACCTCCGCAAGCGCCTTGAGCGATTGGTTCCGGAAATGGAGAATCGAGGTCAACCCCGATAAGAGTCAGGCGGTCATCTTCTCGAAACCGCGCAAACTACCCCCCCCCCTCCCGCGCCCGATCTCTATGTATGGCAAGCCGATCCCCTGGGGAAAGCGAGCCAAATACTTAGGTGTCATCCTAGACCACAACCTCACCTTCAACGAGCACATAAAGACGGCGCGTTCGCGCGCCTCTTTCGCTCTCGGTAGGCTCCACTCCATGATAACTGCCCGCAGCAAATTGTCACTCAAGTGCAAATTGCGCCTCTACACCGCGGTCATCCGTCCCATCATGACCTATGCTTGCGTAGTCTTCGCACACGCCAAGCCGCGATTTCTGCATAAAATGCAAACCCTCCAGAACCGTTTCCTCCGAAAGGTCACGGGAGCCCCCTTCTATGTCCGAAATGTGAATCTGCATCTAGATCTCAGACTCCCCACCATCCAGCAGTTCATGAAACGCCTTTCCAAGCGCTTCTTCGACTCTGCCATAAAGCACCCCAATCCCCTGATTGCGGCGGCCTCCCGATACACTCCCTCCCGCATAAGTAGGATTCGCCGACCAAGGCATACCCTCACCATCCCCGACGACGCCACTACCCTCCTCCAGGAGAGCAGTAAGGCCACGAGTACTCTCAGTCGACAACACAAAAACAAGCTCAGACATCCGTCCTTCCGTCCTCGCCGCCGAGGCCCGTCGCGACGCCCCGCACCATCACCGTGCCCCCCCCGACCCTTGCTCGAGCCAGCCCGCGCAGCTGAGCCTGTAGTTTTAAATTCGCCCCTAAACACCAATAATAATACCGATCCAGCCTGTCCCTTGCTGTCCTCTTCCAGCGACGCCCTGAGCCGAGGTCCGAACCCCGCAGGGGGTTACCCTTAGCGCTGTCGCTTAGTTTTTAAGTTATTGTATGCCCTGGCTGGAGGCCTTAATTCGAGGCATCCACAGGAAAGTCCGGTTAAGCAGTAGCCATCCTCATAAAGGATGAACTGCGAGATGCCATAGTTAAAAAAAAAAAAAAAAAAAGGCATATTTAACAAATTTTTGGGAAAAAATATGTTTCCCCAAATGAGCGATATACATCTTAATATATATAAATTACGTGTCACGATGTTTGTCCGCGATGGACTCCTAAACTACTTAACCGATTTTAATCAAATTTGTACACCGTGTGCAGTTTGATCCAACTTGAAAGATAGGATAGAAAAAAAAATACAAAAACGTTAGCCACAGCAACGCGTGGCCGGGTCAGCTAGTAATATATAAATTGGAATATATATTTTTAGATAAATTGGTATCAAAAGGGCTCGTAAAAAAAGCTATATGAAAGGTTAAGCACCACTTTCCGAGGTCAGCGTATGGATACGAAGAGGTCTCATCATTCCTAGCATAAATAACATCACGCCTAGAGCCCTTGAAGGGTTAGGTTATTAGAGATGTGCCTATACTCTAAAGTAATATACAGAGGCCAGCACATCAAGCTACCCCAATCTGTCAAATTTTCCCAATTGAATATGAACCTTATTCCTTTGTAAAAAAGTTGAAAATCTATCAAAGAAATTTGACAGATTGGGGTAGCATGATGTGCTGGCCTCTGTACACCCACATTTCGCCAGTTTAAAAGTCACATCCCGAGACCCGTGTGTATTCAATAACCGTTCCGCGTTTAGGTATGAATCTAAAAGTCTTACGTACAACTCTTCTAAATTTGGAACATTGGTAAGTCCTAGTTATAGCGTTCCAGCGGTCAGTGGACAATATTTAAACTTCAGCGATATTGAGCAGCAACACAACAGCTAGTTCCGTTTTCACCTAGCTGACGCGCTATTATTTTTACCACGAAATGGACTATTCTCATATAGATCCGATAGGAGAGGATAAGAAATGTTTGACGATACTTGAAACCAATTGTAACTTAGCTGTGATAAGGCTAGACATAACTAATCAAAATCAATCTGCCTTTTCCCAACTTTTCCTAACTATGGTGTAGGTCGGCTTCCAGTCTAACCGGATGCAGCTGACTAGTATTTTTCATGGAGCGACTGGCTATCTGACTTCCACAACCCAGTTACTGGATAACACTATTTACTTCTTGGTGAGACTGGTTGTCAGACTTTCGGGCTTTTGACGATCCGTAACGACTGTCAAAGATCCACGAATGACAGCCGGGACCAACGGCTGAACATGCTTTCCGAGGCACGGAGGGGTTTCGGTATGTAAAGATGGTCACCTATCCACAGACCTGGTCGCTCGAACTGTGCGGCCGTTATTACTTAACTACGAGCCCCTGAACACATAGCTAGACATAAATAATATGGTAACAAAAACCATTTCGTAAAGTTAAGACTCTATTAACTATATACTCATGCAATACAGGGTCGTATGAGGAATTATGATAGTCGACACGCCTGCCATAATAATCCTCGGAATTATTATTAGCCTACCAATATTAATGAAGCCGAGCTAGAGCGAGGAGTTTAATACATTCTGTGATGGATTAGTTTTGGTAATTCAGTTTATGTCTAGATATTTTGCTTGTATTGAGCTGGAAACGAGACTTTAGTTTACCACTAAACGAATTTTTATGTAAGAAATAGTTTTTTTTTTTTTACTGAAAATTTCTTTAAGGTAATTAGATGCCGAAGGACTTCGATACCTCTCGGATCGCGGTTTAGTTCGCTGTCTCGAGGTCACCTCCATGTAGAACAAATGCACGCACATGCCAGCCCCCAAGCAGCGCGCGATGTATCGCTGTGAGGTATCCTTTGCCATGTGCGTGCGTGTAAGCTAAGCATGCATTTTTTTTACATGGAGGGAGGTATCGTCGAGGATTTATTCCGGTCTGATCCCCTGAGTCACCCCCTACACCCCCCCCCCCTCCTCGATCCCCTGCCAGTTCTTCTTCTGTTTTTTGGTGGTCAAGTTTTGTGGTGGTCATAAGCACACACCGGCTTTTTGCGTTGTCTCGATGAAATTAGGAATTTTTAGTAGGTATCCACTAAACGGATAGTAGCGAAACTTCCGAAGATGACATTGAAAACAGCAACATCTAACACAACACAGCAGAGCAAGGACATACAAAGGAAGAGAGAAAGCAGTAGAGACCTGCCAAGACTCACTAATGAAGCTCGAAATGAACCTTTTTACACCCTTAAGGCATAAAAACTAATCTATATCCTTCCTCACAACTCAAACTATTTCCATCATCTAAATCGGTTCAGCGGTTATTGATTCCCCATACAAAATTCCACCCCCCTTTTCACCCCCTTTAAGAATGATTTCTGGGATAAAAAACTATCCTATGTCATTTCCCGGGACTTAAACTATCTATACTAAATTTCATCTAAATCGGTTCAGCGGTTTAAGCGTGAAGAGGTAACAGACAGACAGACACACTGTCGCATTTATAATATTAGTATGGATGAATGAAAAACATGAAATTCGACAACGCTTTATTATTCCAACGAGTAAATTCAGACTAGAATATTTGTATTGTCTAGGGTTACCCACCTATTGTGTTGATTCCTTTTGTCAAATTGAAAACAACGAATACGACGTGATTGAATTTAAATCAAGTATTGTCATACTGATTTCTGAAGAAAAATAAAATTAACGACACAAACAATAAAGAGAGATTTAATAACCGCGTTCAAATTATAATTATTAACTTTAAAATACGGCGTTTTCATTTAAAAGGAACATTTATGGTAAGTAAATTACTTAATTAATTTTGTAATGAAAATATGGAAATTAAGCCCTAAAAATGCAGCGAAATTTTAATTAACTTAATTTGAATTCCTCTTGTTTAAAATGTTGATGCAATTTGTCCAATAATTAAATATTATTTTTTGTGTTCAAAGAAATTGTTTATATACATTTTCTATTCTTTCTTTTTCTTAATGATTAGTTGGGTAAATAAACTAATAAAAGAACGAAATAAAGAAAAATGCGTTTATTGGCAATACAGCAAAATAAATACTCCATAAAACTACACACACACACACAAAACAAACACACACAGAAAACAAAGATTATAATGCCAAAAGGGCCTCAGCTCAACATAATGTCAACACAAGGTGTACCATCTGACGTTGATTTTCAGCTGCAACCCACGAGGGCCATAAGCTGGAATAACAAACACGTAGGGAAGTAAATAAATTGAGAGAATTAAGAGCGTTTACGCCGTACGGCATTTCATACAAACTATCAAGCCCTTGTTTTTCGAAATGTGTGAACCGATTTTAATGCTTAATGATTTAATACATCATACGCTTATAGCAGGATACAAAGGTCTAAAAAACATTTTCGAAAAATTGTGTTACAGCCAAATTAGATTTTAAAGTTTACATAAAAACAAAGATTTCCAGTTATCTTTTTTTAAATAAGACATTTCGAAAATGTCGACTCGACTTAGCATACTAGGTTGTTAACATGTGGAATGTTTTTTTTTTTTATTATCTTTATTTATTTAGAGGCTTTTACCTTACAAAGGTACGTCAGCCTCATCATACCCTAATATAACTAATTATTACACGTAATTATAATATTATTAATACAAATTTACTATATCACAAACATTTCATAAATCAGTTTCGCTTCTCCCGAATTAGGTGTAGATAATATTCTAATGAAAGCCCCAACATCATACATATTAACTTTTAACTCCCTCATCACTATCTCCCTCTCTCTCCTGTTCTTTTCACATTCCACCAGCAAATGTTGGACATCTTCGACTTTATTACACACTTGGCACTTAGGGGAATCGACTTTTTTCATTAGGTATCCAAATTTCCTGGATGGAAAGTGACCAGAACGTAATCTATGTGCCATAACAACATACGACCTCTTTGCATGACTTTCAGCGAACCAAGGGATTCGAGGAGGCTCACTTAGCATAGTCTTATACCATATGCCTTTTTCTTTAGACTTTCTGTCGAAATACTCTTTAAAACGATTGTAGCATATGTTCTTGTAATAGCCAAGTATTTCTGTGTAGAACGGAGCGACGTCAATTTCCAATCCTTCCAAAATGGCTTTCTTTGCAAACATGTCAGCCTTCTCGTTTCCATGTATACCAATATGAGATGGAATCCATTGCAACCTCAAATTAATGTCACTAAGTTCATGAAATAGTCTAAGAATTACATGTGAAATGTGAGCTTGGCGATCATTGTGACGATTGTCGTATCAGCCAATGGACTGAGAGGAGTGATGGAAGAGGTAATGCACCTGTGTCCGCGCCGCGCACACTTGTGCACTATAATAGGTATCTCCCGCGCCGAAGGCTTAGACTCCTTTGAGATTGACCGCCGTGGCCGAAATACGGTCTGGATGACTTTATTTATTTATTTAACACTTAGATTACGTGCTTCGTATTGGTCCCGTCACGTAAAAAGAACGCTGGCGTTTACCTGCGCACTGAGCGATTTAACGATCAAATTGGTGGTATGAAGGGAGCGCGACGCTAGTAAAGTAACCATTATGATTCTACAATAAAACAATTACACATATGTATATAAAACAATAGCCCAGTACTTTAGGACACGACTGTACCCGTGCGCATACACACCCCCTCCTCTGTCGCTCAGCGTTCTTTTTACGTGACGACAGCTGTAGACTCGTTTGATAGGCTCTCCCATAACAGTCACACCGCTGGCACAGGGGTAAATTTTACCTAACTGGTTATCAGTTCCAAAAAACATAAGTATACTCTGTCTCTGTCAGGGCAAGCGTGTTGGAATTGGATCTGTATTAAAATCGATTAATGCTTGTTCATAGTCTTTCGGCTTAAATTATATATTTACTTGTGTATCATCGGCATAAATATGGTAATTGCATTTATTTATATTTATAATTATATCTTCACAGTACAAAATAAACAATACTGACCCAAGTATCGAGCCCTGTCGAGCACCTCTTCCTACTGACCGATGTCCAGTGATAGCTGTTGAGCCGTCCGCCCGACGTATTTCAACGAATTGCGTACGATCGCTAAGATAGCTATCAAACCATTTTATTGTATCTTCGTCAAATCCTTAAAATCCATCTTTGACAATAATAGAGGTACGTTAATACAGTCAAACGCGCGTGAAAAATTAAGCAACACCAAAAGAGTGCACAACCCATTATCTTGAGCCGACAAGATATTGTCTGTCTCATCCAAAAAAGCCATGAAAAATTCCACCCTCAAAAAAATACACACGAACATCAAAGGCCAGAGACAACATTACTTTCAATATATATATCCTCTTCACTGATGCCATAAAATGAAGGAAAAAAACTAAGGAGGGGACGGGGCCTGCGAGGAATTTGAAGAAACTATTGCCGTCGCCTTACCTCAAGTCTGCCCCCATACTTAGTGTGTGATAGGGACAGCTGCAGCTCAGACCGAAATTATCACAAACATTTTGACGAGATTGACGTTTCGTTTTCCCCTTTTTACTCCTCGAAAACTGAGCCGATTAAATTATTTTTTACATTAACATTTTAAGAAAGAGTATGTTTAGGTTCCTATAATTTTTTTTATGTTAAAAACGATTTTATTTGTCTGGTAGTCCTCTAATCACGGCGCGGGCGGTAAAAATAGGGCGGTTTTGTAATTTTTAGAGGGTCATATTTCCTTTTATTAATTAGTTGCTGAAAAAAGGAAATGACAGGGACGTGTTTACAGCAGATCTTGATTTTACGAAAAAAATTGCTTTAAAGGCATTATTCAGGAAGAAAAAAGGGGAATACATTTGTACGGAGAATCGCACGCCCTGTTCCCTCTTAAGCACTACACAGGTCGTTGGGACAAGAGGGGAATCGATTGGCCTACCCTTACAAAGTAAACCCGACCTTAACGTCTTAAGAATAGGGTTGAATTTTCGCTGTGAAATGAGGACCATAAGCAATTGTGATTTTTTAATATCAGCGTCCAAGCTGGTAACAATGAGACAGACAAAGCGCGGCAGGCCGCATCAATCTCTTGCTATACCTAATAATTATTGTTGGAGTGAACGACATTGACTGATGATGCCTGAAGCCAATATTAAATATCGTGCCAACCGACTTCATTTAATTATAATGTAATAAATAGCATGCGGATTTTGTTGTTCGTCGTTGAAGGGAACCGGTTGAATAATAAGCTCGATGTTATAGTGGCTTTTCTTTGAGAGGGTCCTCAAAGCAAAGCCACCGTTTATTTCTTGTGTTTTCTGGCGTTATCCGATGTTTGAATTTAATTGAATAATAATGTTTAATATTTTTATTATGTGCACACATTTTGATTAAGATTTGTATTTTGCAAGTTTTGATCAATAACTAACATGTAAAATAGCAGTAATTTGGACACGAAATGCTTATCTTATACAAATATAGACTACAAAAAATCAAAATGATTTATTTCTCATTTTTCTCTCTCTAAGAAGTTTGATCTTTAAGAAATCCTAAACACACAAAAAGAAAAAAAAAACAACCACAATTCATAAACGAATTTCATTGGGTACTCCAAATTCGAACGCGTCCAAAAAAAAAAATACTGGCTGAATATCTTGGTAACCTATTATTGTCAATCTATTGTAAAAACGACAAAGCTTTCCACCATTACGTACAAGCATGAAAGAAAATAAGACCAAGCCAAGCCACCTTTGTCGCGCTTGTATCAGATGCGACAAATTGAATAAAAATTCGTCCTTTGTACTGGAATCTCGAAAACAAGGCAGTCGCAATGTAAACGTGTTTTTTGTCTCTCCTCTGCAACAAATGAGGCTCTGATAGTTGAAATGTGGAGGGAAATAGATGTCAAGACTTTGTTTTGGGAAGTTCAAATGATCACGGGAATTTTAATAAATCGATATATGTGAAGGGAGTTGATTCGTTGTGTGAGATAGTTTGTAGTGTAATCAATCAACTCTGCCTATCGCAGTCCACTGCTGGACATAGGCCTTCCCCAAACTTCGCCACAACACCCTATCCTCCGCCTTCCGCATCCAGTCAACTTCAGCCACCTTCTTTAGGTCGTCCGTCCATATAGCTGGGGGGCGTCCCACACTACGCTTGCCGATACGCGGTCTCCACTCCAAGACTCGTCTGCTCCACCGGCCATCGGTCCTTCGACAGACGTGGCCAGCCCACTGCCACTTCGGTTTGCTTACTGTTTGTAGTGTAAACTCAGGAAATATTTTCATCTTATTAATTTGCAGCAATAAATACGAAGAGTTCTTTTAAAATTTTGTTGGCTATAATAGCGGATTCCATTTAGGGGTTTGTGGCTAAGTAATAATAGCCACACGTATCGATCGATCAGGTTAATCTACGCTTGCCGTGGTTGGTCCGTGGATGGGTAGCCATTTTATATACCAAGACCCCTCCGTGCCTCGGAAAGCACGATAAGCCGTTGATCCCGGCTGTCATTCGTGGATCTTTACAGTCGTTACGGGTCGTCAGAAGCCCAAAAGTCTGACAACCAGTCTTACCAAGGGCTTTCGTATTACCCAGTAACTGGGTTGTGGAGGTCAGATAGGCAGTCGCTACATGTAAAATATTGGTACTCATCCGCATCCGGTTAGACTGTTCTTGACCCGTTCCGCCTCTTCCCAACATAGTTGGGAAGAGGCTATTCATCATCATCTGCCTAGGCAGATGATGATGAATAGCGGACCCCGTTTGGGCAAAGAAAATGCCAAACAAAAAATATACAGGTTTAAAACATAAATTAGCTAACGCCGTTTTAAAACACTCCCTACTTTACAAAGACAACTTACCATTGTGTGAATTAACTTTACTATTCCCCCTTCGACTACTTGAAACCGTAATTTACGGTTATCTCAGTCGACAATAATAACATCGATAATCTAATCTCGATTACGGTCACGGAATTAGAATAGTTTCTAGAACGGAAGGGGTAATGATCCAGTTAAAGTTTCCCGCTTAGGTTCAGCCGCCGACGCTTCCAGTGAAACAAGTTCAGAACGACTTTTGTAGCACTTGTGATATAAAACTGCAATTAACTACAGTCCCCGCTGTTTTCTAATTTAATTCTTATAGATATTGGATTAATTTTGCTTTGGAGTTTGGTTAATTAATTCTACATCACAGTTTCCAGTAAAGCAATATTTTCTAGAAAAAAAAAAATTGGGTGTGTCAGAGTCAAAAGTTATACAAAGTGGAAATCTCGATACGCAGCAAAATTACCTCAAAATGGCGGCGCTTCCTCCTCCACCACGTGCGATGCGTCACAGCCCTCACTCGGCGTAATGAATTCTTTGATCCTTTAGCTATCCAAGGGTGTAAATGATTATAGGATGGAGATCATAGTTAGGAAGCTGCAACACCAAAATATATCCCCCGATTTTGTTATCATTGGTTTTTTTGACTTGCCTCTCACTATAGAAGCAATTTTGAAGACGTATTCACTACAAGAAATGGGAATGGCATAAACATAATCAGCCTTTAATGTTTCCACTGCTGGGGCACATGCCTCCTCTGTCAGAGGGAGTGGGTTTCCAGTCCCTCTTACGCGGGCCCAATGTGGGTTGGTCGATATCACGTCTTCGAATTTTTGTCTTTAGGTTTTGCCGGTTTCCTTCCATTTTCCTTCACCATTTTGAGAGCAGTGGTGATGAAATTCAATACACAAAGTGCCTGTCTGGGTTCGAACTCACGACCTGACTCGTAAGTCGGGGCCAATCCTCTATCTGTCGTTATATCTCCTGACAAAATTTATTCTGTTCATATGGACTTATGTATGTATCTAAGTATTATTTTTTATTATTTTTCGAGTTATTTGTCCCTTATATTGTGCACCTGCCATGTTTTGTCTCTGCATCACCATAAGGTTGACTGGTAAAAGATGCCTTAGGCATTAAGTCCGCCTTTGTACAGTATTTTTTCACTAGTGCGTAAAGTTTTAATAAAAATAAAAAAACCACTGGGCAACACTCACTGCTCCAATGAAAAAATAGGAACGGAATCTGTATGAAATGTTCTACCAGAAAATGATGATAAATTAAACAGTTCTTACAGCCTTCGCATAAGTGTTTAAATTATCATTATCTTCTCGTCCTTGTCTCACTTTTTGTGACAACGGCAGAAAAGTGATGATGATAAGTAAATTAAGAGGGCGTAGCAAAGCAGAAATAAAGTTTCACCCGCGCCTCCTTGCCAACCCCTCTCATCAACCTCTCATTAACAAATAGGCTACTTTTAATTCCGATATTTTCACGGGATCGACATTTAGGCCGGTGAAATCGCGGGGCGCAGCTAGTAATAATTTTATAAATGTAAAAGTTTGTGAAGATGTTTGGATGTTTGTTACTCAATCACGCAAAAACTGCTAATCGGATTTGGATGAAATTTGGTACACAGATATTTTATAACCAGGATTAATACATAGGATACTTTTTATTCCGATATTCCCACGGGATCGAAACTAACGCATCTGAAACCGCGGGGCGCTGCTAGTGTGAAATATTCCATACCCACCAACCATACCAGCACCAAGAATACCCACCGACATACACTTAAAACCAATGTATCTAATCAAATTCCAAACAAGCCTTTAGTAATCAAGTTATTAAATATTCAATAACAGCATAATCAATTTCGCCACACAAAATATTTCAAAACTTGCACCGTGCTAATTGCACTGAATATTAAAACCACTAATGCTGAACGCATTAAATTGGCTAAAATTCTGCAGTGTTTTGAATTGGAATTAAATAATTATAATTATGGGGTGACTGGATAAACGTGGGACATACTCATATTATTATTTAATCAGGTTATTTGTTGTTTCGCGTAGAGTTCGTAACTGAAAATCGAATAGGTATTTTTATTTTTGTATGAAAGTCTGAAATTGATTAAATAATAATATAAGTATATCCCACGTTTAAGCTAACATTTAAAATCAGGGTATTAATTTTTTTCTCGTTTCACCTGCCTAGCCCCTTCCCACCACCACCACCTTTTATTATGACTGTATTTTATTGTGCTACTGTTTGTTTTTCCTTAAATAAATTAAATAAATAAAATTTTCACTGTCACACCGATATTTATTATCTATGGAATAAACAAAGAGTACTGTGCACATCTAGGTCGTGTCTATGGTATGACGTGTATTGTATTTGACAGCTCAGTGTGGCATGAAAAACAGATAAAAAATGCTTACTTAAGTTATTTTTGTTCTATTTTGCTGTTTTTGTGTGGAAAACTGCTGACAGGATTTGCCGTGACGTTTTTTTCTATACAGAGGCCCCAATTCTGTATTATAATTATTATTCCCGGCGTAATCTTACCACGTGGAAGCCACGTCAATATCGTGTCTTGTAGAAACCCCTGCAACGGCAAGGAATGGAAATGTCAACATGTATTTAAATTTGACAGCTCAAACCTCGAGCGGTGTCGTTAATTGTGTCCTAGACAGATTATAAAATCAAAGCATAGAGAATACAGCAGAAGAACGTTTACAGTCTGAGATCTGAGGGGCAATTCTCGTAATTTTAAGAACTTTCACAGTCTGACCACAGTCTCAATCTGTCAAAAATACCTCAAATTTCCCTACATTTTGACAAGATTTTGACATTTGTTTGTCGCCGAGATGAGACTGCTACTACATTTTGAACGTTTTAAATTACGAGAAATGGCCTTCTGATTTCGTGAATTGACGTGGTTTCAAAGTAAGGAATCTCTAAGTGATCATAGTGAATTAGGGCCCTGGAGAGTTTCAGTTAGCTGTCTGGATTTTTGGACACATATTTTCAATTATGCCGTATGCGTGCTAGTTTTCCTAGCCTAAATGCGGGTTACATTATGTCGTCGTGCTAAAGAAATATTTTATATTGGACACAATGCCTACAAGCTAAGTTCGATTTATAGATTTTTATGGACTGTGTAGGATCGCAGAATACAAATATAATATTCCTGTATTTTATCATTTCAGCCATAAAATATTTTTATGACGGAATGTAAAAAGTTGCATGGTTGTATAAATATTGTATGAGTATGGAGTAACAGTACGGGTACGTTCTCAGGCTATCAGACCGGAATAAATCATGAAAACGTGTAAGTATCCTGATGTCACATCATGCCGTTTATCAAATCTCTCAGAGATTGCCCCGTAGATTAGGTTAGGTTGGAACAGTGACCAGCCACGAGCGAGCCGAATTTATCGCAGTAACTAAGCTTGAGCACCCCGACCAAATGGGTTAGGTTCGCTTCGGCCCTCAAGGAAACCGGGGTTTTGTAACTGGTTTCCATGAAGGTTTTATTTATACTTCTACGTAACTGGTTTCGAAGGAGTTAGGTCAGAACTGTGACTTGGCTATCTAAGATCCCAAAATAGAAATTATTTGAGATTCAGAAAAAGAGGCCCAACCGTTATATTAGTGTTCAATAATATTTTTGGTAGCGCAAAATGGAAATTATTGAGGGCCGATTAAATACATCATCATCTGCCTAGCCTTTTCCCATCTTCGGCTTCCAGTCTAACCGGATGCGTTGAATACCAGTATTTTATATGGATACTAAGTAGATAGGCATCTGACCTCCACAACCCAGTTACTGGGTAATACGTTACCTTGGTAAGACTTGGTTGTCAGATTTTCGGGATTCTGACTACCCGTAACGACTGTCCACTGTGTGTCAAATCCACGAATGACAGCCGGGACCAACGACTGAACGTTCTTTCCGAAACACGGCCCCTCCGTCTTGGTGTGTAAAGATGGTCATTGGTCACCCATCCACGGATCTACCGCGAAAAGCGTTACTTAACCTGATCGATCTGCGGGAGGTGCGTCTGTTATTACAGCCACAAGTCCCTCCCGACTGATTAAATACTTGCTTTTGCAAAATCGAAAGAAATCACTAAATATTAAATACCTAATGTTCACCAATAATAATTGCTTGAGTGACAAAACGTCTTATTTGTTTGTCATTTTTTGTATAAGTATAAAGCATCATCTAGACATCTCGTGCACATCATGTACTTCGCGAAAGTACACGCAACAATTTCGCAGCTAAAGTCTATTCAAACTTATGTTTCAATTAATATTATTTCAAGTGAAACAAATATCAACTTTATTTGTTGGGAATTAAGTTGACTTCAGAGTGACTAGCACTATAGAAAAAGTTATAAAAATGTTTAAAGTTGTAGCGTAAACTGAACTTTATAAGGTAGGATTTAGTTATTTTTCCATAAACTCATATTTGTTTACATTTTTGACAAATAAATCGCGAAAACTGTATGCGTTGCTGAATGGCTTATTAGTTGATTCGCACCATAGATATATTACATTTCTAAATTCTATGATTAGCACGAATTTACTCGCGCTAAACGGGTGAATCGTCACTTTTAAATACTTAATATTATTTTTATAGGCGACTAAATTCGTGCAAATGGGTCGCTCACACCTTTTTAGCTTCAATGATAAGTCACGAATCGCCAAAGATTATGGTTTATTGAATATATTTAACTACCACGTAACTAAACCTATAAGAATGTTGTGTTAACATATGCGGGGGTAATTGCGTAAGCCACTGACAGTAAGTGTCTAAACACACTATACCGAAGGTACGCGACCGAATGCTATTTGAATGACTGACGACACATTATGGCAGAAATTACGTTGCTTTATAAATAGCATTGCAGAATTTGCAGGCGTACCTAATCATACCGTACATCGGTCGCGTACCTTCGGCATAGTGTGTTTAGACACTAAGAATGGCTTTAATTTTGACAGTTCAACAACATTCATTGCGTTATTTAGGTATAACGTTGTTGAGCAGACAAATTTTTCGACCATTTGAATCAATGGATTAGCAACGCTAATTGTGAAGCGCTTTACTGACACTTGAATTTGTGCAAGGCGACGGAAAAGTGCTGATCTATGCGATGCGTGCGAGCCATGTACTTACAATAATTGGCTCGTATGTACAAAAAAAGCACGATCAATTTCTCACCAAAATAACACCATTTTCAGTAACAAACTTGCCAATTTCGTCTATTTATTGGTATCCATATAATAAGGACATTAAATACACCACACCTTTTTGTTGGCGATAGCTTTTATGACGTCATAAATGCCCGTGAAAGGTTCCTAGTTGGTCTAAACGTGCGATCATGGCCGTTTGATGGTTGTCGATTAAAACTAATGGGAACGTGTATTGCGAAATAATATTTAATTAGGTAGAGAGGTATGTTTTTATGTAATATTTGTCATAGGTGATAAATAGGTGTTATTGAGGGTACTACATATTTGAATGTCGAACATTAAAATACCTACGTGTAAAATGTCAACGTTCAAAACATCGAAAATTAAAATATCGATTGTATCGTAATATCGAAAATTGTTATACCTACCTAAGCTTAAAATGTCTAATTATTAAAAATATCGATAGTCATTAGCTATACCTAAGTTCAAAATCAAAATGTCAACATATAATACACTTTAGTTCATTAAACTAGTATTTACTCGTACGTTAAAAATACCTTCTAGTTAAAATGTGGAAATTTTGTTTTTAGGATGAACTAGTTTCGCCTAGGCCAAACTTGTTCCCCTTGAATTTGACCACAAGTTACATGCTATTAATCAACACAATCTAATATCGGGAACTTGGTAAAAAATCGATCACAAGAGTGGACCATTAATTACATAGTTTGATGGATGTGAAAATACACAATGAAAAAGCTAGCAGTCATAGCAGAAACCCGATGGTTTAACAACCCATTAAAAAGGCCCATAGGAAACATTATACCGTTGATCGCCCCATTACTCTTCTGAAGCCTCATGCATGCTAATTGACAAATGAGTATTGTGACTTGTTAAAGATGGCGGCAGTAGTTGAGGGATGATTAAAGGGACCATCGTAGTTACTTTGTTAATTATGTAGAGGAAATGTTTTATGATGAGGAAGGTCATGTACAAAGATTAGTCTACCCGGGGTGTACCGTTCTTATAAGTAGGTATTCGTGACACGTTACTGCTATAAGGCAGAAATCTACTATACAGGGTCAAAATAAATAATGCCCATCAAACCTGCACAGTTTCGCTAGCTCATATAATTTAACCCTGTATACTTAGAACGTACGTAGGTAAGTAAGTGTTTCCGTCATAAAGGCAGTCAAGAAAATCTGTCATTTTAAATTTTTGATATTACGGTGTCACAAAACGCTCTGTCACATCAGGTGGACTGCCGTGACCGTTCACCGCTTTTCCGTTCTTAGGTAACCAAAGGTTTAGGCTCAGCGTTATTCCTGTTACTGTCGCACAACTGTCAAACCAAAAGTACAAAATGGAGACGAAAACTTGACTAAATTTAAGCAGGAGCTAAGGGCCTCCTATGGATATTGACCCCAGTACAAGCCTGTTATTTACTTACCTCAGAAAAATAACATAACAATCACGCCTTTTTCCAACTTTGTTGGGATCGACTTCCAGTCTAACGGGCAGCTGAATACCAGTACTTTACTTGGAGCAATTGCGTATCTGACCGCAGAAACCCAGTTACTGGATAACATGATACTGCTTAGTAAGACTGGTTGCCAGACTTTTTGGCTTTTGATTAACCGTAACGACTGTCAAAGATCTACGAATTACAGCCGGGACCGTGCTTTCCAAAGCACGTAGGGGTTTCCAAATTTTATGTATCCACAATCACTATCCACATCCACAATCGATCGACCCGTGTGGCTGTTATCATTTAGCCACGAGCCCCTAAAAACATCATAATCATAGAATAACATAGAAAGCAACTATCTAAAACTCCAGTATCTCACATCAAATGGTACGTAAAATAATGAAGTCAACCGTATAGCATCCTAAAAATATTGAGTTCCGTAACCAGTGAGTCGTATGGATTTCAGTCTGACGTCACAGATAGACTAGACTGAATTTACGGGTGCTCCCTCGATATGAACAAGCCCCTTTGATATATCTCATCATTTCGCCTTTTAATTGAGTGCCTTTAGCTCCCGGTGTCAGTGAGTTGGTGAGTTTAGTAAGTTCTGTAGTTATTGAAAGTTGCAAGAGTGATTAGAGATTGTAAGCCAGTGAACTTCTCAGGTTAGACTATTGATATCGGAGGTTTCTCGCCCGTTCTTCTCCATAGGTACCTACTAAGTTTTGAAAAGAGCTTCATCTTTCTGACTGACCGACCTCTGGACAGTTCAGTTTCATGCAACGTAACTTTCTCTAAGCCTACTGTCAAAAGTAGGTATAACAAAAAATAAAATATTTTATTGTTGTAACTTTTTGTCTTATTTATTTATTAATTTATATAAATAAAACAAAGTCGGGTTAGTTACACCACATAGAACTCAAGAACGGTTGGCCCGATTTTTATGATCTTTAATTTGTTTATTTTGTCTCCGCCCCGAATAGCAAAATAACTATTAAAACATAACCCTCCTTCTGGCGCAGTCGGGTGAAAATAGGAAAGATACACGGAAAAAAATTATTAAGATAATTATATTGACGCCGAGGCGGTACGAAGTTTGCTGGGTCAGCTAGTTTTAATTAACATAAACGCCAAGGCCAATTACATAAAAGAAACAAACACATTAGTTAAGTACAATAACAAAAAGTATATAAAACTACATGACAGTCATCTCACAATACTCCAGGCATACTGACAAGATCTTCCATTCATCCGCGAATACACCACAGTCACGCTTAGCGTCCATGAGAGCGTTGAACGGAGAGTGTGCGAAAGACAGGATGGCCGCATGGTACGCGACAGTTTGACTCCCAGGCACGGCGAACAATCTTTGCCTCCATTTAAGGCTATAGTTTATCGGAGCAACAAGCATAGAGCGCAGAGAGATGCGAGAGGCAGGAGCATTTCTCCACGATGACAAAAAAAAAGGAGACGCTTCGAGTGACGGTTCGACTCCCAGTCAAGGCGAACAATCTACCTCTTGACGTCTATAAATTTATGATAATCTATTTTAGATGGGACTGTTCATCATATTCATTTATTTGCATTCTACAAGGTAAAATTAGAGCTAAGAGCCGTTGTAGACCCTGTTAGGGTACAGCAAAAATTATTGTTAAATATCTAAATCCTAGAAGCTAAAATAAAAATAAAATCATACTGACAAAACTGAATAATTACGTTCGCATAAAAAGTTAATAACAATTAAATAACATAAATAATTATATTATTGGTAAATAGTCATGAAGTTTAGGAACATGTTTTTCCATGAAAGATCATAATTTGTTAAACCATTCCAGTTTTTGAATATCATATTTATTTACTAGCTTGTATTTTTTTATCGGAGAACAGATCCTTCAGAGGTTAAAACAATAAACTATTCAAGCACACTCAAAGTATACAAGAGAAGAAAGTATACATCCTGGATAAAAGTAATACGCACCACAAATATACGAAAACTAGACATTTATACGATTACAGTGGGTGTTAAAAGTAGCATAGATTATACTCAGCCCGTATGCTTTTGTAGTTTTAAAAGCTGGCGTATATTTCCCGGAACAATTTGCGAAGCTACGCTCCCCTTGATTTATATACCTAGACAGTCCGACATCTCTCCGTTTTTTAACATAAATTCGTGTTACTAAAACAGGGATATGCAAACGAACAGATTTTTGTAAATTTGTCACAGTTTTCGGGGTTGGAAAATAGTGGTGGCTAACATTCGCGTAAATAGTGTTGTGCTAAAATGGTAGGGAAGTTGCTCTGCTGAATTAGGTCAGTGACATCAGATTTCAAAAAAAGTTATCAATTCGGTTGATTTTCTTTTATGATTGTTACCTCAGACTTTTTTTATTTATAAGCCGATTTACAAAATTTTTATTTGGTAGTACCTATATACTTTGAGATTGGTCCCATGGAAATTTCATTTAAATCAGTTCAGTATTTTGGTTTTTAAACCAAAATTACTGTTAAAAATTCAAGTAAACGAAATTGTGTCAGACTGGATTGCCCTTATATCCGGCAATGCTGCAGCAGACATACGAGTATTGTTACATTGTGAGTGTTAGTTTTTATCTGTGCTTGTTGTCCTGTCTGTATCCTTCTATGTGTCAGTTTTTTATATGTCTTGTTACTTGAATTAAAATTATTTTATTTATTTGCTTTTCTATGACTTTTCGGTGGTGGCTTAGTGGAGTTGTCATGGTATGCATTGTGGCTATATGTGCTGTATCTTTATAATCCGGCTTCAAAAAGGAGGAGGTTCTCAATTCGACTGTTTTTTTTTAGTATAAACTCGTATGTTATCTACGCGATATCTCCGGCAATTGATTGTAAATCGATTTAAAAAATTCTCCTTTTACTATTTTAGATTCAATAATACGTATTTTTTCCGCTTAGTACATATTGATGAATAATAACTTCCTGTCACTGATTTACATAGAAATTAGTGACAACTAAAAAGTGAAAAATAAAAACTTTTTTGCAAAACACACTTATAAATTACTTCAATTTCGAAAGTCAGTGGCAGAAAACGAAAATACAAAACCAAAGACACCGACTTCCGAAATTGAAGTTATTTTTCACTTTGTGTAGTTTTATTGGAAGTCGGTGGTTTTTTTTTTGTAAAAATATTGTCTAAACTTTTATTCTTATTGACCTAAACAGACTTCAGTTCATGTTAAGCCTGAAGCGGAAGCATACTTGATAACGAGATAGCTTTACGTTAATATTTTAGACTACAAAGTAGGTACTGGCTGTAGAGAATCGTTTTTTTTTTAAATAGGTTTACTCTTGACTATGGTCTAGGTCAGAGGTGACAGAGACAAAGTCGACGATGGAGTGAGCTTACCCAAAAGAAGCCTATTCACTCTCACTTTGAAAAGATTGAGTCATAAAAACTGCAACAATACTAAAGAGGCTCTACACAATAAAAATCTAACGTTATAATACTTACCATTCAGCTTTTCGTTTTTATTCTTTAAAAACGTCATTGAATAGACCATTGTTAAGCAAGGAATAATCTGCCAGCTGCCCACGCGTATTACATCCAGTTTGATAACATTATCAACTTGCGTGGGAGGCTGGAGTTTTTTAAGGCATGCATTTAATCGAACCGTTAATCATTCTCATTGAGTCTGACAACCAGTCTTACCAAAGGGTAAAGTCTTACCTATTATCTAATAACTGGGTTGTGGAGGTCAGATAGGCAGTCGCTCCATGGAAAATACTGGTATTCAGCTGCATCCGATTTGATTAGAAGCCGACCCCAATATAGTTGGGAAATTAGTACGCAGATTATGATGATATTGTTAGGTATCAACGGTTTCGCTACTCAATAGCTACCAGTTTTTTTTAGAGGCCTCAGTAGCGATTCTATGTCGATGTACAGACGCCAGCACATCAAGCTACCCGAAACTGTAAAATTTTCCCAATCAACTTTGAACCTTATGCTTTAACGATAAAGTTGAAAATCTATTAAAGAAATTTGACAGATTGTAGTGTACTTAGTAGGACGCCTGTAACACAAAAAATATGACCAGTACCTCAACTCATTAGCTGCCTAGCCTTTTCCCAACTATTTTGGTCGGCTTCCAGTCTAACTGAATACCAGTATTTTACATGACGCGACTGCCTATCTGACCTCCACATCCCAGTTACTAGGTAATATACGATACCCCTTGACAAGCTCCTACATACTCCTATCTAATGTAGTGACAGACCGAAGGTATACTTAAACCCCTCGGTAAATTTTCCCACTTTATTCCTACACAAAAACAACACATTACCAGATATTAGGTGTACTAACAGAACCTTAATACACTTGTAACAATAAACCACACAGTACAGCAGCTAGTTACATTCCCACAGACATTTAACAAGTGAAAGTAGACGTAAGACAAATAAATTAGCCCTGTCGTTGTCGAGACATGTTGTGTTGTGAGTCGGCAAATATTGGCCCAAATGTTTGTGACACATGTCTCTTCTGACCAAATGGGTTAAGGAAAATGCTTGCTGTTAATAAATAATATAATTATGTGGATTTAAGTTAAGGCGCTAGGTAAGGTGCCGAGACACACATTTCAGACGGAATTTTTGGGCTTGCGCTATGTAAAATGATGCGATCGAACGAGAACTGAATACCAGTAGGTATTCTATATGGAGCGACCGTCTATTTGACCTTCACACCCCAGAAAAAAAAATCCCTGAACATCACGCCAGGCCTTAGAAGCCAAGAAGCTAGTAAATACAACAAAAAAATATTGCTACTAATAACCATTACGGGAAACAGACGAGTCGAAAGACACCTCATGTTAGGATGATACGAAAAAAAAATTATAAAGAAAAAAATATTTATATAAAATCCCATATTGTTATTATCATTTATTTCAGGTATTAACCCATAGCAATGATTATATAATACATTCAATTATATGAAAATACTTATTTAAATAAAAAAAAAAACTTATTTTATATTTATTAAAATTAAATTAATTTTCATACAAAATGCCAACGCATGAAAAACATAACCCTGTCTTTGTTGTCGCTCAGTCCGGTAATAAAATAGGATCTACTCTCTAGACCCTGCCCATATATAAAGCTTTTAGAATACCCGTAATTTTTATGTTTTAAGTAACTCGGTTTTCTTAAACAGAAAAATAAATACTTAGTCAGACACATTTTACAAATACTAATGTTAGTAGAGATTTAACACATTTTCCAGACGAATAAAGCTTGAAACAGTTTCACAACAAAAAACATCGTTGAAACCTTAACCCTTTTTACCTAAGACCTTTTTTTTAACATGAAACCTACCTACTTTCTTTGTTTTTTTTTTTCTTTACTACAACAAGCTTACAATAATCCTGTATTTATTTTAGATGTATTAAAACTTTCTGTTTACTGCGGCATTATCTTTGCGAGTATCGCCATGGCACGAAGAACAACATTTGAATTTCGGAACGATAAAGCATCGAGTTGGATAGCAACACTGAGATAAAGTAATAATAGTTCTATGGATAGCAAATACGAATTTTACGTTTTACAATGACGGAATTGTTTTTTTTTTATGGAATATACACATTTATCGTGAAAAATTTATGTATTTGCTTTTGTTTGTCATAAATTTCGAGTTAGGGCAAATTTTTCCAACGCTAGATAATTTTATCCGAGGAATAATTTCAGTTCTTCCATACAAAACGACGACGTCCATTTTTTTTTCCGCGAATAAATATTATCTGTCGATTGAAAAATCAGCCCTTAGAACAAAAATAACTTGAGGTGAAGAAAATCAGCAACCTACCTGGTGTTGATTTGATTGAAGATATTAGCTAGGCT
This sequence comes from Gortyna flavago, assembly GCA_963669345.1. Taxonomy (NCBI): domain Eukaryota; kingdom Metazoa; phylum Arthropoda; class Insecta; order Lepidoptera; family Noctuidae; genus Gortyna; species Gortyna flavago. The sequence continues at coordinate 4,383,638 of OY770132.1, forward strand.
GAACTTGCGTTACCTTTGCTTTATGTCAACAGTGAAAACTCGGGCAGTATAGTTATGAGCCCTTTGCCTGCTTAAATTGGTGAATATTTCAACAACTTTTGAGTTCCACAAGACTTTGGTGGACAAGACTGACTCAAAAGTATGTATAATTAAATGGACTAAAATTGGAAAATAATATTCTTCGAGATAATACATTTTCCCGTTCTCATAATCAAGAATACATTTTAGTACACAAGATGAAAAGTATTTCTAAAGTAAGTAAATACAAAGTTTGTAAACGCGAAGATTTATGATGGAAAAGTAACTGAATACATTTCGAGACGCTTTGAGACGAACGGTTCAAAACTAGTTTCATTGTTCTGCTACTTCAGAATAGTAAATATACCTATCTAGAGAACTTAATCAAATCTCGAGTGTTCCATCTTTGAATGACAATATGCACGTGCTGGAAAGTTTGAATATAAAGAATTATGTAATTAATTGCTTATCTGTGTACAAAATGTTTTTATTTTAAACAAAATGTTCAGGTTTAACAGTCTACCGGCCATGTCAGATATGCAATAGTACTGGAATTATTAATTACGGGTCGGGTAAAGTGTTATAGCGTTTTTCCATTGGCATTACAGGAAGAATGGAACGCAATCTCCCAAGATTTTATTGATAACTTCATTAGGAGTATGCCAAAGAGTTTGGAAGCAGTTCGAAGAGCTAGAGGGGGCAACATTATGTACTGATTATAGTCCACGTTATATAGCCTTTCTAAGCATTCATGGAAAAAAGTTAAGTACAAAAATGTTTCTTTCTTGTAATTTTTTGCTCTTATTCTTAATTTGGTTATTTTTTGTCATTTGATCGTTTGTTTATTTGGCGTTCAACGAATAATAAGCAAAATCCAAATTAATAAACTAAATTGTCACAAATATCCATCATATTTCGTTTTAAACACACTTTGGATTTTGTTTTGAGCCAAAACTAAACAAATGTCTTCCATAGACAAAACCCTCATAGTATAAAAACTAAAACAATCTAGATTAGGTACTCTAGTGGTACTCTAGATTTGTGGGGACAACACACATTTGGAACAATTCCCCGCTTAAGTACTATTCTTATTCCTCTGATTCATGATGTGCTGGTGTCTGTACATTGCTTGATGTCAGGGCAGGTCACAATTTAGTGGACTACATTAAAATAATAGACAATACACATTGCGTACCTAATGCGTTGCGACACTGGCAAATGACAACAAACAAACAAAACATAAGAGATGCATCTTCGAACGATTTATTCCGGTCTGATCCCCTGAGTCCCCCCCTCCACCACCCTCCCCCTCCTCGATCCCCTGCTACTTCTTCTCAATCTTCTAATCTTCTGCTTAACGTGTCGATAACAATTGTTTGACGTCATGGCCAGCGTCCATCAGTTCCTGTAACGTGCAGCTGACTGGACAGGCAGGACACGATATTAGCTGTAACATCGTTTGTGAAACAGTATAACCACATTTATACACAGCAAACTGAAGTGGCAGTGGGCTGGCCATATTTGTCGAAGAACCGATGGCTGGTGGAGCAGACGAGTCCTTGAGTGGAGACCGCGTATCAGCAAGCGTAGTGTGGGACTCAAACTCAAACTGAAACTCAAAGCATTTATTTCAATTAAACCATTTACAGGCATTTTTGAATTGTCAAGAAGTCGGTCAGTCAGAAAATATGAAGCTAGTTGCCCATTCCAAAGCGTAGGTACCTATGGAGAAGAACGGGCAAGAAACTCCATGGACACTCTTTTAAATTATATTTTTACAAAAATATTAGTTACATCATTAATGTTGAATTTATAATTATATGTGAGAACGATGTAATAAAATAAAAAAGACGTACGTGTCAAGAGCGTCCAGAGTACAGCAAATAGTACTTAACAAAACAACAATCCAAAAAAAAAAAAAATTTTAAATAAGCCGAGGCAGCCAATTGATGACCAGCCCCAACTGACGGCGCCCGTTCACGAACATGACGCATAGATCAGCACCATTCAGCTCAACCATTTTGAAGGGAGCTAAATGATCCAACACACACGCCACCGTCAGCGAGACATTTTAGTGAGCATGACATACTATCAGCCGCCAGGGCACATTCAAGTCAATGAAAGACATATTATTACCCGGTAAATGGTAGCTCACATAGAACTCACATCTGTGCTATGAAATTATACAATACAAAGGAAATTGAGTTTATACAATGCAAATATAGTCCCACAATCTTCAGCAGCTCCAACAGTATGTTCAAGTGTTAATCAATTAGTTGTGGTTGTGGAGCAGGACCAGCATTGATCCAGGCATCTTTATCAACGATGTAATCCCCTAACTTATAATATGCCTGCCTGCATAGTGTGCGTTTTATACAAGACTTGAATTTTGTCTCATTCAGTTGAAGAATGTGGGGAGGTATTTTATTATAACATTTTAAACAGTACCCCATAAAAGATGAGTCTACTTTAGCCAATCTGAAACCTGGTTGAACTAGTAGGTCCCTATTTCTAGTACTATAATTATGTCTGTCACCTCTTTTACTAAAAAGATGTAAATTTTTCCTTACATACATGATGTTTTCGTAGATATATTGACAAGGCATCGTCATGATGTTAGAGAATCGCGCCTGCGGAGATTATATATGGCTCTGATAGCTCTTTTCATGACGTCCCCCAGCTAGATGGACGGACGACATAAAGAAAGTGGCTAGGACGGACTGGATGCGGAAGGCGGAGGACAGGGTGTTGTGCTGCAGCCTGGGAGAGGCCTATGTCCAGCAGTGGACTGCAATAGGCTGAGTTAATCGATTGACCACATTTACATTCCAAGGCGTAGTCGTCTATGAATCTCCACCTGAACAGGTTTTCCTTGCTTCGGCCATTATCTGAAATAATAATTTATTATCTCTGATAAACCAAAGACTGTATTCGATTGTGCACCGTATCAAAATAGTCACAGTATAAAATCTAAAACAATCTAGATTACTCTAGATTTGTGGGGACAGCACACGTTTGGAACAATTCGCCGCTTAACGTACTCCGAGCTAGCCTCTATCATTGAGGTCACTCAGTAAAGGCGAACTTCCATTGTTATTTTAAAATATTTCTACCTTGTTTCTGTTTGTTTTGACTAACTAACTTTGTGGTTATCGTCATCATCTGTGAAACCATATTTGTCCGTATTTTTTACTGGACTGGTAAGGTTATGTTTTTCACGAGTATCTATGTAGATAGGAGGTACCTACCAATGTATTTTTTCAGTTCAATCTGAAATATATTACCACATCAGACTGTATAAAAAGAGATCTTGTTTTGTCCTTTTTTGTTAGGGTTTTGCAGGGGATCGTGGTGGGGGGGATGGAGGAGGGTTGTTCAGGGTATCAGAGCGGAATGAATCGTTTTTTTCAATATTTTTTATTTCTAAACTTCTATTATTTATTTCTAACTGCTTTTAAAAATAACTTCCACAGAAATTAGTTAAGCACAGGGAGGACACCGTAGGTACCATAACCGAAACAAGTACAGCCCCCTAATGAATACACACTATCAACATCTATCTGAATCATTTTGAAGGGTATTGCTAATCCATTGCTTCATAATTTCTAAAAATTTGTCTGCTCTACAACGTAAATAACACAATGAATGTTCTTGAACTGTCAAAATTAAACCCATTGCTACTGATAGTATGTTATGCAATCACCCCACAGGACAGGTACCGAAAGCGAATACTGTAGTATTAGCTTTCGATATCTACGTAACTTTGTTGATAAACTACAGTAATTTACCAAAATTTATTTCGAATCCAATGTGAACCCACCCTAAAAGCCATTCCGAGCCGATTGTCCGGACAAATCACGCGGTAAGCCTCGGATTTTGAATTACGAAATTCTGAATTTGAATTGGAATTAGTAGCCCTTGTTATTGTTGCACGTGAACTAAATTGAAGGCTGCGATACAGCGGAGTGTTATCACATTGATTTATGGGCTTTCAATTATTATTATCTATTATTTCGTTGGGATTTGTGATGATAAAAATTGATTTTGAGCACAGCAATTGAGAAGTGTGTGGATCAGTATGCAATAAAGCAGCGGGACAAGGACAAGGCGCAAAGATGACAGGTGGAATAAGGCAATGACTGAGTGGCGTCCAAGGACTGAAAGACGAAGCGTCCGTCGTCCGGCGGAGATTGGCACAAGAAAAGAAAGGCTGAAGATGTAAAGTCGGGCTGTAGATAATGATCAAAGCAGCAGGAAATTAACAATATAGGTACTCTAGAGACTATAGTCTATTTGGTGCTCACATGCAACCTCTGCAAGTCAGTTAAAGGAATACGAGACAAATGTTTAACTTATTTTTAGATTAGAAGAGATTAGGCGTCAGATTTAACTGATAAGCCAAAGGAAAAATATTTAAACACCGTAGAATGATTTCTAGGATTAATTATTGAACATATGTGATAAACCGTGGTTTAATTGATTCCTCCCGGTACCCTGACAGCTCGTAGAAAGCTTCACAGTACGTATCATTTGAAGAAATTGCACATCAATGGCATTGCACTTTGAAAATCGCCCTTACTGCTGCAACATAAAGGTCTGATCATTGTATGATATGGTAGACAGTCCATTACTTAGACACGTGCTAACATAATGTTGAACCACGTTTTTATTATTTGTACGAGTAGTTAAGATAGTTTGTAAGTTTTACTAGCATAGTTTTTATGTCGTTGTTACTAATACTGTATAGATTGTGTGTAGTTTTATGTTTGAACGAAATACATATAATTATAGATACATAATATAACTAGCTGTGCCCGCGACTTCGTTCGTGTGTCTGTCGGAAAACAAGTTGGATTTCAAGCGCTTAATTTTTTTTTGCGCGGAACCTAATTTCTTTTTCTAAAATAAAAGTAGCCTACGTTACTTCTTATAGGTATAACATCAGCTATATGCTTGTGCCAAAGTCCTGTCAAAATCGGTCCAGCCTTTTCGGAGATTAGCAGGAACAAACAGGCAGACACAAAAATTAAAAAAAAAATGTTTTTCATATGAAATTTGTAAAACACCTTTCATTTGGACACAGACACTTCAGTTTAATTTATTTGTATAGATATCAAATTGTTATTTATCATTTAGGCATGTGCGGTGGTATTTTATTCAAAGTATTATTAATAAACAACATTTCTGACAACCGTACATCAGTGTTATCATTTCGTTTTGCATTTCAACAAATTTTACATAAAATATAGGTAGGTAGGATGGAACTACTAGGTAAGGTCGTACAAACATATAATGTGGGTATGTCAGAGGGTAAACCTTCATGTTATCCATGCGATTATATCTGTGCGTTTGGTAGGCTACCCTGCTGTCCTAAGGGTAGATAATTCAAGGGTTACTATCACAACCAACTAGTAGCTTTACTCAATATCGACTAGATAGCGGGTCATCACAATAACGGATGCCTACATTTTAAATTGGTTAACCGAACCAAAATAATTCCCACGATGATTTCCTAAAAAAACTGATGAATACTCGCGATTGGTGACGTCACAGTTCTAATCTAACCTAACCCATGTGGTCGAGGTGCCCTAGCTCAGTTTCCCCGTCCAACTTTGAAAAAAGGCCTGAATGTTAAAAAGAGGCAGAAAGGTTCAGCATTAGAAGCCCAAAAAGTTTTTAGAGGTTCATTTATTTAAATAAAGCGTAGGTACGCCCGGCGACATATTGTAACCCGGCCCCTGAGTAATTATACATTTCCAGTACAAGCTAACTTCTCATTGTACGAAAAGTGTATACCTACAATTCGAGGCCGTCGTGTATATGTCGCAGCCAACTGGTTAAATTAGTCGTTTAGTTAAGTGTATATGTCGCAGCCAACTGGTTAAATTAGCCGTTTAGTTAACCGCCTGGCCTTTAAAAGTAGTGCTCGTCTCGCTTCGCTCTTTCGGCTCGCACGCAGTTGATTACAATTCTAACCTAACCTAACCCATTTGGTCGGGGTGCCCTGGCTTAGTTACTGCGACCTATTCGGCTCGCGCGTGATTGGTTACAATTCCAACCTAAACTATAATTGAATATCATGATGATGATGATGATGAAGGGGCTCCCTTTTCCGCACTTAGACTCTCATTCGGTCCGTTGTGCGTGGGGATTCTGGCTAACAGAGCCAGCCTAGCTCCGCCCAAAAGCACAGAAGCTTCCTGGGAGCTTCGCAGGCTTCGCGGAGCGACCTCATTGTTCCGAGGATTTCTGCACGTTGAGAAGCCACGGCCTCGCATTCCAGGACAACGTGGGCGGCTGATTCCTCGGCATCAAGGCATCCCCGCAAAGGGGGCTGTCTGTGGCGCCTATGTTGAAAAGATGTTTGTTAAGGAGGTTATGGCCCGTTGAATATCATTCATTTTCATTTCAATTTCATTCATTCAATTGAATATCATTCAGGTCGTTAGTTGAACGGCCGCCGTTTAGTTAAAAGACAAGCCGTACATCATGAGAATTAAAATTTTAAAAGGATCAATAAAATATTTCCCTTTTAAAGTCACTTTGCTTGCACATTGTTGTTTGGTTAGTAGCTAGCTTTTTTAATTGTCTTCCACGTCTGTCTTGTTGGCGTTCTTGTCACAGTTGATTTTGGAAAACGCTATGAATGACAGCTTGGATTAGCAACAGAACCATAGCCCAGTCGCTTATGATATTGCTCGGTCACTTAAACGTCAGTACGGTTGCTTATGTAAGTGTAACTATAAATCAAATCAAGTGTGCAGTGTAACGGTGGCTTGAGCAACTGATGAATAGCAAGTGCCTCAAATCCATTAATCTGTTAAGCGACATTAGCCTATGTGCGGTTGCAAAGGCAGATATGATTTTTAATTGATAGAATACTTAGAAGCATTAATCGTTAATGTATTGTTCGTATTACTTGAAACTTATTTAAGACATGAAAATGAACCGCTTCAGGTAATGGAATTCTTCATACCTGCTGTTAATGACAAACTTCTATCGTAAAATTAATGTATTGTTTAAAAGATGACGAGGCCACAAGTAGTTTATACAAAATATTGATGAAGACTCGCGATTGGTCACAGTTCTAACCTTACCTTACCCAATTGGTCGGAATGCCTTAGCTTAGTTTCTGCGACCAACTTTAGCCACTGACATGTCCCGCTCCCCCCGTGACAACGTTTAGAACATCCCAGAACACTTTTTTCGGCGCGCCACTGGGCGCCTCGCCACTTATACACGACCCGTACACAAAAAAATTCTATGGAGCTGTAGTAACCTAATTATTGTTTCTTCAAGTGGACAGACCAGGGAGAAAGGCCAAAAAGTTAAAAAGAGGCAGAAGTGTACCGCATTAGTAGCCCAAAAAGTTTTTAAAAGATCACTTATTAAAAAACAAAGCGTATATACATCATTGGAAGTTAATGTTTTAGAGGATTAATTAAATATTTCCCTTTTAAAATCACTTTGCTTACACATTGTTATTGATTAGGTACTCTTTTAAATTTCTTCCACGTCTATCATGTTGGCGTTCTGTCACAACTGATTTTCTATGCAAAACACTATGAGTAACAGCTAAGAGCAGCAACTTAAAAAATTTTAAGTTTTTAATTATAAAACTAAGTACCAGAACGACAATGGTTACATATCATATAAGCTGAATTCATGTTTGCGCACTGGCAATTTTTTTTTCCGGTATGAAATTTAATCTTTCATAGTAAGGTTACCAGCTGAAAATGAGAAACTGTTAACAAAAATTAAAGTGACTGAAATGAGTAGCCGTATTTTTTTATTGCGTTAGAGCTCCAAGAGACCGTTGACTTCCGTATTTGATATTAATTTAATTTTGAAACCTCCACGCATTCCCTAGAAAAAGGGTCTTGACAGACTGACAGACGGACGGACGGACAAGGAGGTGATCCTATAAGGGTTCCGTTTGTTACTTTTTAGGTACGGAATCCTAAAAAGAACACAATAGATCAAAATGCGGGGCGCCATAAGCAGACGAGGTCACAATTCGGATACAAAAACACGTTGAATATAGTATCCATGGGGCGCAGCCGGGGAGACGCCTATGTCCAGCTGTGGACTGCAATAGGCTAAGTTGATTGGTACTTTAAAATTAATCGTTAGTTATGAAATTAATCCTCTCGTGGCTAATTAATTACAGCCGCACGGGGAGATCGATCAGGTTAAGCTACGCTATTCTTGGATCTTTGACAGTCGTTACGGGTCGTCAGAAGCCCGAAAGTCTGACAAACAGACTTACCAAAGGGCATCGTATTATCCAGTACTTAACTGGGTTTTAGAGGTAAGATAGGCACTCGCTCCATATAAAATACTGGTATTCTAGCTGCATCCCGTTAGATTGGAAGCCGACCTCAACTTAGTTTGGAAAAGGCAAATGATGATGATTATTCTAATTAAATTAATCCTCTTCAACTTCCCCATTCACCCAATGATTTTCATCCTCAAGTCTCAGTCACTTACACCCACAGATGTAGATACATAAACCTAGATAACGCAAGAGCAATTACTTGGTGCCCAGCTTACGTACAAAAATCGTATGCCGCCACTTTCACGCTCAGTCTTGACTTCCTGAGTACTGCTGGCTGGGTGAGCGTGAGCGCTGGCGCTAGGCCCCGGGGGTGGAGCGAGACGGGTGCCGCACGCGGCGTCTTTGAATCGATTTGATTTTCCCATCACTAAATGGTGCTTGTGACGTCATAGTAGGTAGTCAAAAAATGGCACTCTTGGTTTTCATACAGATCTTGATACTTGCGTTATCTAGGTCTATCTGTATCTGTGCTTCCACCACTTGCCTCGGGCACGTGACTGGTCACACTCACAACCAAAATCCTTACCTTAAAATCACAAAAACAAGCCGCAAATCGTTTCAAATCACGTCTGGTTAACAAACAAGTTAATTCTGAAACGACATCGGTTCATCAATTAGCTGAGGGCCACATTAATTCGCGACGTGACATAAGCCGGTTCGCAGACGGATTTGCATTTGTACTGATGGATGGATAGACGGACAAATGGCCACTAATTACACGCCCCCGCGGTTTCTGCTGGCCTGGTAGTTACACTTTACATTGGGTGATAATGTGGATTTGGAACGAAGAGATTTCAGTAGGTACAGACACCAGCACATCACCCCCGACCCGACTCTGTTTAATTTTCCCAATCAACTTTGAACCTTACGCTTTAGCAATAAAGTTGAAAATCTATTAAAGAAATTTGTAAAATTTTAGTAGCTTTATGTTCTGGCGTCTGTACTTACGTACCTACAACCTTTTGACCGTGTAGGTATTGCAGTTTTCTGTCTCTACCATATTACCCTGGATAAACTTCTGACACTAAATTAACTAACTTTTAAAATTACCCAACAAAAACTAATTACGTTATGATATTATACTTAAAATGGTGTCGAAAAATTCCTCCGCACCGCTGTCAACTGGTAATTGTACTTACCAGAGACTGGCGTGTCATTGCCACGGTTGTATGGCAATTACCTACAAGAGTTGCCCCCATGTTATTTTTTTTTACATTTCAACCAGAAATACACAATATGCTATTTAAGAACGTACAGTCCTTTCACAGATATTTTACCTCTGAAACAAGCAACCTAACAGCAACCTTATTATATCGAGAATAAAGATTATTATAATTCGACATTGATGCAAAATCAGAGGTAACATTAGGTCAGGTACACACACGTTTTTCTAGCTGTGAAAAAACTACGGGTTATGCGCCGTGTGTAGGCTGGTCGTCAATGTTGTATGGAACACTATGAAAGCTTGTTGACAGACACGTTTTTTCTACGGCACGGTTTATACGCCGTACCATATAGGAACCGTGTCGTGTTAAAGGGCCTAACAATGACAGGATTGTAGTTGTTAGCAACTAAATAATATGCTCATAAACAAATCATTTAGTAGCATGCATTTGTGCAACTACATAACATGACATGTGAATTCCCAGGCTTAGGTACTTAATAGTAATGGCCACACGTCCTGCGATTCCTCCTAGCCTAGTACCCCACGGTCACTGGAGAGACAGCGTATGTCATAAAATACTACGTTGGAAGATTTTCATTTCACATTTATGTACTAGTCCAGGGCCAAACATATTTATGAGAATACTATTTTCTTTGCAGATGTGGTTGGTCGGTAAATTTATATAATTAAATGAAAAATAAAATGGAGAAAACGTGGTGAAAGTCCCGAAAGAGGGGTGGGGAAATAGTCGTTTTGAGGGGTGAATAATGTTTTTTACGATTTCCGGCTAAACTATACCTCCTATTGGAAAAAACTAAGATGTAAAAGTTGTAGATAATTAAAATATCTACAACTTTTGTATTTACCAATTTCCAACATAACCTCAAATTTATGGAGCGAAAAAAAACGATTTATTCGTTTTTAACTATTTTTCTGCAATAATTCTATTTCAATGAAAATCACTGAAAATATGTATTTTTATGTGTGAATACTTTTTTTTTAAGCGAAATTTTCCTTTTTTTTTCAAACTTAAAATTGGGTTATTAAGATTTCGAATTTTTTACTTCACCAGTGCAATTTTTTTTCTTTCAAACTTCTAATTTTCCTACATTTTTGTCAGGTTTTTGACATAGATTGTCGCTGTCGATTGCGACTAGACTTTGAAAGTTATTAATTACGGGAATTGGCCTTCTGCAAGATAGCTACACTAATACTTATTACAAAAACAATTTAAAAAATTGAGTTGTTTAAAAATAACAACATTTAATGTCTTTCCATTTCCCTATTTACTTGTGAATAGCCACTAACCACAAGGGTTATACTGCCTACTTCAAACCCCACACATGAATACGCTCTAACACTAAAAAAACATGAATATCTGAAACTCATCGTTTGGAAGAAAATACATACTTACCTAACAATGTTGTTTTATTGTAGGTACCTACTTGAGTAAAGATGACAAAGGGAATATTGGAAAAATATTGTAAGAAAAACAGGAAACATTCGGTAACAAGCGAGCGCTCAAGGCTGTATTGTACGTAGTTATGCCACATTTTTAAAACGAGTTCAGAGGGAGACAAGTGTCAATCGCTTTCAAAGCGTTCTGTATTTCCAATAAGTACAACGACTTTCAACACGTTTGACATAAACTTTTCAGGAGCTTACGTCTGTTCCGTACATTTTTGACTTTTCCATCATCATTTTCGCTGATAGAATGTCACTTTGTCTAGGCCCTCAGAATTTTAGGAAAAAGAGGTTCCTCACAATTGTTTTTACATGAAATCTTTGTTCGTCTGACAAATGATCTCATATCGGCAGTTGTGATTGGTTGTCCAAAATATCACCGTTCGTACAGTTGTCGTTACATTTTTTTTTATTTCTTATGCGAGCCCATTAATCTCTTGACCTCGATCACACCTGTTGGAAAGCGATGGATGAGGTCTATGATGAAACGAGCGTGCCCAGAAGATGCCTAAGGCACTGGAACTCCCACGCATCGACGAAATGGTAACAAGAATGCTGAGTGACAGTGGAGGGGATGTGTCTGCGCATGGGTACAGTCGCGTCGGAATATAGGCTATTGTTTTGTAATAGAAGTGTAATTGTTTTATTGCAGAATCATAATACTTATCGCAACTTCATACCACCAATTTGATCGATAATCGCTGTGAGCAGGCCGGCGGCATTCTTTTTACGAGACGGGACCTGTATGACAACACATCTTGCCTATTTAAGTTCAACAATACCTCCTAAATAATTCCGATCTGTTTTGTTCAATACACATAAAACAGTGAGCCTCTGACTTTCCCCACACGCCGCCGCCGTGTACATAGAATGCATTCTAACAACCAATCAATCTTTACGATTGTACATCGATTCCCGGGATTTTTCCCGCTTTTCCGAACGTCATAAAACAGAAATTGTTTCTTTGCCCATTTTCTGATAGGCACATGTATAAATATTTATTGGAGGAAAGATAGTAAGATGTCAGTAACCTACTTATTTCGTCGTTTATAAAACATTTCGTAAAGATAGTAAAGCTGTTTTATTATTCAGCAACTTTTAGTACGTTTCCGTTTTTTTTATTTCAGTATTGGAAAGAGTTTTGTTATAAATGCCTATTTTTCAAATAAATACGTCTATATGCCTATTTTTCAAGTAAATTATTATATTAAATATATGTTTGTACTTGAAGCCTCGTTCGTGACTTCAAATAGAGTATATTAAAAAAAGCTAAAACTTTTAAAACATTAAGCCTATAAAACCTTTGATAAAACTTCATATATTTATATTAAGTACATATATATACTACGTTTAGCACGTGTAAGGGCAAGACCCTAAAAATAACAATTCCTAGAACTTATTAGCACTTCGAGCTTTATGTTTTTTTTTTGCCGTTTCCCCTGTACAAATATAACCCTAGTGTAGATAAGTCCTAGCAACGATCAATGTTCTAAATTCAGTGTTTGTCTTCTAAATTCAAACTATATTTTAGGGCGCATTCCACCAAACTTTTAAACCTAGAATAAGTCCCTGAGAATAAATTTAAAATTTTTGACAGTTTGACTAGAACTGTCAGTCGTCAATTTTATTCCACGAATAAAAGACAAAAATGGTAAAATCAGCCCTTAGTCATGAAAAATACATAGTTAGTTATAGTTGCATACCTACATACATAGTTATCTATAGGTAATTATGTTATAAATAATTAAAGGCACGTTTCGTGTCGTTTGTGTAACTGCTTTGTTCTTTCAACAGATTTTGAAGCGGGTTTCACTATCATTTAGAGTATTTATTCCGGATAGTTTATGTAAAAATAATATTAGTTAAAAGAAGAAAAGATGGCGAGATGACCTGAACGCGTACCACGAGGGCTGGTTTGAGGTGGTGCGGGAAAAGATTTTCTGGAAGGATGTGGGGGAGGCCTTTGCCCAGCAGTGGGACAGGTAATAAATAAAGAAATATCAATATTTTGTCAAGCCGTAAAAACAATTTATAAAAAAGTGCCACTCAAAAATTAAAACGCATTTCAGAGATTGATATTACCTATAACTTACCAATATTGTGATACTTGTGGAATAATAGATTTCATGCAGAGAGAGAGGTATTATTGGAAAAATTTGATCTGGACAAATTGCAAGTCAGAATCATGAATTCTGTACTCTCAAACCCTAACAGTGAAGGAGCTTGTCTTTTGATTAAGCTATTATCATCTTAAGTTAAACTAATGATGTATAACTAGTGAATAAGATTAATCAGACTGTCATATACATGTACCCCCTTATCTATCTTCTATCTATCTATCTATATCTATATATTACACGCAGTGATTGCAGTCGAAAGGGCCGTGGTAGAGAAACCTAAGTAAGGAAAGCGTTACCAGGCAAGATCTGATGATTCTTCCTTTTCAATGAAGGAGTGGCAATTACACCTTTCCTAAGCGACATATTACCTATTGTTTTCCGACATCCACACGAACGAAGTCGCGGGCACAGCTAGTCTACTAATAAACGTATTATATATTCAGATGAATAGTTACACACCGATTTCTCTCTTTCAGTCGTCAGTAATTTGACTTTCGAAAGAAGAAGACAAATCGTTGTGTACAGACGCTAGACAACGTTATTTACTATGGGGGTTAGTTTTAACATCCAAAAAAATTAGAATAAAAAATAAAAAACTTACCAATTAAAAAATTAGGCCCTTCTTTATGTGAAAAAATGCGACGGTAAAATATGATAGCGACGAGATCTGAATGCAGTGTGGGTCCGTCATCCCTTACCTACTTTATTGCCATCCTTGACCCCAAAGCTCCAGTCTGGACCTCATATAAACTAGAGCGTGTGACATGCCCCTTATAAATGTACGTCCCAAATCTTTTAGCTGTTTCTTTATTGCGGTACGGATTTAAATAACGGATAGCGTGGAAGTAGATTCTGATTTTTTTGGTAGATTTACTATTGTTGCTGAAGTTGAAGAGCTGTATTACTTAGGTGGTTTAGAGACAAAATAAAATGTGCATTATTTTAATGTTTCACTAGGGATATAGTAAAAACTTACAAAAAAAAGTCTATCTGCCCAGGCTTTTCCCGACTATGTTGGAGTCGTCTTCCAGTTTAATCGGATGCAGCTAAATACCACTATTTTACATGTAGCGTCTGTTTATCTGACCTCCACAACCCAATTACTGGGTAAAATAATACCCCTTAGTAAGACTGGTTTCGATAGGTAGGAGAGCAAACGTGTGAGAGGTTAACGTGCTTTCCGAGGCACAGAGGGGTCTCGATATGAATGGATGATCACCAATCCACGAACCGATTGCCGCAAGCGTCGAACCGTGCGGGTCATTAAGCCACGAGCCCCTCCTTAACTTAACTACCAAACCATACTTCAAAATTCAGAAAACAGTGTTGCTTTTTTTTTTTTTTTAACAATGGCATCTCGCAGTTCATCCTTTATGAGGATGGCTACTGCTTAACCGGACTTTCCTGTGGATGCCTCCAATTAAGGCCTCCAGCCAGGGCAAACAATAACTTAAAAACTAAGCGACAGCGCTAAGGGTAACCCCCTGCGGGGTTCGGACCTCGGCTCAGGGCGTCGCTGGAAGAGGACAGCAAGGGACAGGCTGGATCGGTATTATTATTAGTGTTTAGGGGCGAATTTAAAACTACAGACTCAGCTGCGCGGGCTTTTTTTTTTTTTTTTTTTTAAGGATGGGAAATCATCCAATGACCCCTCCCGCTCTGGGTGGAGCGGAAGGGAGTGTCAGACTCTTACTGACTAAAACCCATCCGTGTTCCTTCCTTAGCCCTTTATGTTCCGGGGCAGCGGTAACCCTTTCGGACAATCCCGCTGCCCTGGCAGGCTTCGGCTCTAACGGGCCCCTCTATGTCTGCTGACATCTCTTTGAGGCGCGCGTGGAACACATACGCGCCGTCCGGCACGGGCCTGGTCCTGATCGGACGGCGAGCTACCCATTACTCGCCGTCCGCAGGCCCGCGCCTACGGTGGCCGGGAGTCGTCACGCGGCTCCCGACGCCCGGAGCGTCTACCGCGGCGGCTGGGACGGGCGGCCCTCTCGGCTCTCTCCCTCTCCCATCCCGCCACCTCCTTCGCTAGCATGACTGCTTCGCAGAAGGAGGTGACTGCCTCCCACTCCCTCTCGCCCCGGACCATGGCTTGGACCAGGGCCGGGCGGGAGAGGTCGCCGCCGCTGCCGATCGCCTCTACGAGGACACGGCGGTGCTCTGCCCAAGCGGGACAGACCTCCACCGAGCTGCGCGGGCTGGCTCGAGCAAGGGTCGGGGCGGGCACGGTGATGGTGCGGGACGTCGCGACGGGCCTCGGCGGCGAGGACGGAAGGACGGATGTCTGAGCTTGTGTTTGTGTTGTCGACTGAGAGTACTCGTGGCCTTACTGCTCTCCTGGAGGAGAGTAGTGGCGTCGTCGGGGATAGTGAGGGTATGCCTTGGTCGGCGAATCCTACTTATGCGGGAGGGAGTGTATCGGGAGGCCGCCGCAATCAGGGGATTGGGGTGCTTTATGGCAGAGTCAAAGAAGCGCTTGGAGAGGCGTTTCATGAACTGCTGGATGGTGGGGAGTCTGAGATCTAGATGCAGATTCACATTTCGGACATAGAAGGGGGCTCCCGTGACCTTTCGGAGGAAACGGTTCTGGAGGGTTTGCATTTTATGCAGAAATCGCGGCTTGGCGTGTGCGAAGACTACGCAAGCATAGGTCATGATGGGACGGATGACCGCGGTGTAGAGGCGCAATTTGCACTTGAGTGACAATTTGCTGCGGGCAGTTATCATGGAGTGGAGCCTACCGAGAGCGAAAGAGGCGCGCGAACGCGCCGTCTTTATGTGCTCGTTGAAGGTGAGGTTGTGGTCTAGGATGACACCTAAGTATTTGGCTCGCTTTCCCCAGGGGATCGGCTTGCCATACATAGAGATCGGGCGCGGGAGGGGGAGGGGTCGTTTGCGCGGTCTCGAGAAGATGACCGCCTGACTCTTATCGGGGTCGACCTCGATTCTCCATTTCCGGAACCAATCGCTCAAGGCGCTTGCGGAGGTTTGGAGGTTTCGAGCTATGGATGACTGGTTGGCACCCGAACAGTAAATGGCAGTGTCGTCGGCGAAGAGCGCCAACTGTGCCTTTTTACTGTTCGGGATGTCACTAGTGAACAGGGTGAAAATGAGGGGAGACAGAACGGAACCCTGGGGGACTCCGGCGCGGATGGGGTGAGGGGGAGAGAGAGCGCCCTCGATACGGTAGCGGAAAGTGCGGTCCGACAGAAAATCTCGTAAGATGAGCACGAGACGGTCTGGCACACCTAGCAGGTACAGCTTATATAATAAGCCATTGTGCCAGACCTTGTCGAACGCCTTCGCTATATCGAAGAACAGGACGCCTGTCGAAGCACCTCGCTGAAATGCAGCGCTAATGTGCTCGACTATGCGGTGGAGCTGGTGGATGCACGAATGCTTCGTGCGAAAACCGAACTGTTCGGGGGGGATGAGGCTCTTTGCTTCGGCATAGTCTTTGAGGCGCTTATAAATAAGCCTCTCGTAGACTTTACCGAAAACATTGAGCAGACTGATGGGGCGGTAGCTGGAGGGCTCAGACTTGGGCTTGCCTGGCTTAGGGATGCCTATGACTGTGGCTTCTTTCCACATTTGGGGGAAGATGTTGTTGCTCAGGGCGCCATTGAAGATGGCGGTCATGAGCAGTATGAGGGGGGCGGGGAGGAGTTTGTACACCCTATTGGTGATACCGTCCGAACCGGGGGCTTTGCGGGTTGCGAGCCCTTTTATGATGTCTTGCACTTCGTCGGGAGTGACGGGAGGCAGAGGATCATCAGGGTCTTCGACTGGCGGGAGGGAGGCTCTCCGTTCGACTTCAGCGTTCACCTCGTCGAGGTGCGCTCTGTCTACTGGTTGAGAGCTGGGAGTGCATTGAGCCTCTAGGCTGTCGGCTAGGCATTCGGCCTTTTCGAGGTTTTCGAAAGCGACCGTTTTGTCGGGGCGTGTGAGGGGAGGAACTGTGGCCTCTTCTGAGGAGCGTAGCTTCCTCTGGAGTTGCCAGAAGGCGTGGTGGGTGGGCTCGAGTTCGCCGATCAACTTATGCCATCCCTCGGAGCGCCACTCCCCTATGCGTTTCTTTACAGCACGCTGTAAATGGCGCATGTGGGATTTGTTCGCGTCGCAGGGAAAAGAGTCGTAGGCACGAATGGCAGCGTTCTTCTCGGTCACCAGTTCACGTACGTCATCGGGCAGTTTCCAGCGATGGTCTTCCATCACTGGAACTTCCCGTGAGCAATCCGTCAGTACGGATTGAACGTGCTCTGTGAACGAGTCGATCGCCCCGGTCGTGTCTGCGACTGAGATAATTTGCTCGGGGATGGAGTCTAGGTGGGGAGACGTGGTGGATTTCAGTCTTTCGCTTACTTTCCTCCAGTCGGTGACTATTTTGGTCGGTGGGGCTGGTTGGGGTCGTGCGGGGGGCCCGAATAGGGGGCCAGGTGCAAGATGACCGGGCGGTGGTCAGAATTAAGCTCTTGTACCGTCTCGATAGACTGCAAACGGAGGTTTACATTCTTGAGAAGCGCTACATCGAGAACGTCAGGAAGTTGGGCGGGGTCGCCCGGGAAATGAGTGGGATACATCGGAGCGATGATATCGAAATTGAGGGAAAAACAGTGTTGCACTTAATCTATTGGCTAAGTAGGTATATTCGACCTCGTAATTGCTATGCCACTTTTGACAAAAACTCTCAGTAAATTGAAACATTTCTAAAGTAGAAACTGTCACGTTGATCTTGAAGCAAAAACAGACCTTTACGTTTTATGACATGCAAGTGTCATTTAACCGTGTGTCTTTAGTGTTTTTTGGCTTGTGATCGATCAGGTTAAGCTACGCTTGCCACGGTTGGTCCACGGATGGGTGACCATCTTTACATACCAAGACCCCTCCGTACCTAGGAAAGCACGATAAGCGGTTGGTCCCGGCTGTCATTCATGGATCTTTGACAGTCGTTCCGTGTCGTCAGAAGTCCGAAAGTCTGACAGGTCTTACGAAGCGGTATAAGTATTACCCAGTAACTGGGTTGTGAAAATCATATAGGCAGTCGCTCCATGTAAAATACAGGTATTCAGCTGCATCAGGTTCGACTGGAAGCCGACCCCAACATAGTTGGGAAAAACCACATTATTGGGTAGGCAGTTGGTGAAGTGCCATTATTCATAGAGTGGTGAACCACTTCCAGGTCGACTATTCAAGTTGCAACTGTGTGCAAACATGTTTGATACAAAAGTAGCTACATATACGAGTACTAACTAGTAAGCACGAAAGTTATTGATTAGCTGTAGAATACATAATCGTGGCTCCGTCTTAACAGGAGCTTAACAACTTAAAGTCAACAAAACTGCAACTTGGGAAAATAATAAAGGTAAACGAGCCTGGAGTTGTACAACTTTGCGCTATTGTATAAATAGAGATTTCAGTTAAGCATCACAGGGGCAATTCTCGTAATTTTAAGAACGAACACAGTCTGATCTCAGTCTCATTCTGTCAAAAATACCTCAAATTCCCATACATTTTTGACATTTGATTGTCGCTGAGATGTGATTGCGACTAGATTTTTAACGTTTTTAATTGCGGGAATGGGCCTTCTGATATCATGGATATATCAGTATACTGAAGAATGAAGATAGTATATGACAGAAAACTATAGAATTAAGCTACTCCAATGTACCAAGCAATAAGCTATTTAATACTAAGGGCTGATTTTTCAATCGACAGATAAATTTTATTCGTGGAATAAAATTGACGTTTAACAGATTTTTTATGGAAGAATAGTCAAAAATTCAAAATAATTATTCCTCGGATAATAGGCTTTGGAAAAATCAGATGTTTAATACAAAAGTTCAATACCTACTAGACCAAAATGTATGAAACAGCAGATTTTTTATAGTGAAAGTTGTTCATATTCATGGGTAGAACACTCTGTAAAATTTTGAGACGGTAAAGAAATAATTCATTATAATCTATTCCAGTTGAATGAAATAATTTTAAATTAAACGAAACAAAGCACTTAGGATAATATCAAAAGAAAGGGAGATGAATCAAGCTCATCCCGTATAAAACCATAGAACGCTACGACGCTACGACGCTACGACGTAGTGGCGGCCATGTTGTTACCGCTACGCCCGCTACGCTGTCGCAGTAGATAACGCTACGCGGAGAGGCGGTATAATTGAACTCTTTTTGTTCTTCTTGCACTATTTCTTATGTATTTTTATTTAACGTCTATTAGGAAGAGAATCCTATGATTATTGTTAACTTACGCTTAATAATTTTAACATGACAACATTACACATTACGACTGCCTAATATTACCTACTATCAAATAAAGCTGAAGAGTTTGTTTGTTTGATCGCGCTAATCTCTGGAACTAACAGTCGGATTAAAAAAAAAAAAATTTTGAATTTTATAGCCCAATTCTTGAAGAAGGCTATTTACCTAACACAATACGGAAGCAACCGAAAACTATAAAAACAAAATCATAAAGAACGCTAAGTGAAAACGAAGAACGAAGAACAATGCAACGGGTAGGTCGGGGAATATCGGGATAAAAAGTTAGCCTATATGTTAATCCAGGGTGTCAGCTACCTCCATACACAATTTTATTAAAATTGGTGTAGCCGTTTGAGCGTGAAGGAGTAACAAACATATAAACACACACAGACCCTTACAAACTTTCGCCTTTATAATATTAGTGTGATTAATAATAAATACACCTTTCATTGATGTTCCCGTTACAGCATTTTTGATTATTTTACGTAAAAAACAGTACTGTTTGTCTTTGTACTTGAGATCAATCTTCATAAAATGATAATGGGTGTTTCATCATACGTTATACCTAACTTTACAAGCAAATCTAATGAACCAAAAACTTTAATAGATTACAATTAAAGCTACACATCTCCCTAATTAATTACTTGCTCAATGATCCGGAAACTAATCTGCGAATTGAACCAAGTTTTGGTGACACGGCCCGTTGTACACACACGTTTTTCTTACCGTGAAACGCTACGGTTTTGCCGAGAAAAACTACGGTTAATTCGCCGTGTGTAGGGGTCGCGTTGTTGTATGGATCACTATGGAAGCTTGTTGGCAGACACGGTGGCACTACGGCACGGCGCCGTTGCCGTATGCGACGTCCGATGATTTGCCGTGTCATACAAGCACACACGATTATTCTACGGTGCGGCGTACCGTGAGGAAACCGTGCCGTGTACAACGGGCCTAAACTCAGATCCCTTCTAATGTATAAATGTCACATTCATCATGCTGATCCTTCGATATCTGGTGGCAATAGGATGAATAATTATGTGAGTATTATTGATTCTAGTTAACAGGAGTTCACGATTCATAATGTTAAAGTTCGTTTTATTATTATACTTATGAGCTCAACTAGAGGGGCCCGTGGCTAAATAATAACAGCCGCACAGGTCGATCGATCAGGTTAAGCTACGCTTGCCGCGGTTGATCTGTGGATCCATCTTTACATACCGTGTCCCCTCCGTGCCTCGGAAAGCACGTTAAGCCGTTGGTCCCGACTGTCATTCGTGGATCTTTGACTGTCGTTACGGGTAGTCAGCAGCCCGAAAGTCTGACAACCAGTCTTACCAAGGGGTATCGTATTAACTGGGTTGTGGAGGTCAGATAGGCAGTCGCTCCATGTAAAATACTGGTATTCAGCTGCATCAGGTTAGACTGGAAGCCAACCCCAACATAGTTGGGAAAAGGCTAGGCAGATGATGATGACTTATGAACTTTCACTAATGAGACACAATTACTTGTTCTATTGTTACTGAACTTAATATACTTGCCTGACAGACTAGGGAATATACCTTTTTATAAATAAAAATGCCTCTTTTACAGAGAAAATAATATGAGCATTGATCACGCTTGCTCAAGGCAGATTGGCGTCAAAAATGATTAAAATTGCTGTTTTTTAGCTGCTATAGCGCACTCGTACATTGTATAAGCATTGCACCTATTTTCTATTTCAATAATTGTTTTTTTTTTTGCAACTACACACACAATTTTGTGCAATTCACACGTCACAATTTTGTGCCTTATGATAGATAAATGATAGCAGCTGCAAGGACGAAAACAAGGGTTGTTAAAAAACATGTATTTTCATTAATAAACTTATATAAAATAAAAACAAACTAAACAAAATACAGGATCAATTTTTAACCAGTGCGCAAACTGTAACCATGAATTCAGCATTAGATTCTAGACCCCCCACCTAACGTAAAAGACCCCCGCACTGGTTAAAAATTAATATTGTTAAATACATATTATTTCGACCCTCTACAATCAATCAAACCAACATCCTATAATATAAACAAAAACAAAAATAATAAAAATTTATTCCAACCCAAAATAAATCCACGATCGAAAAACAATCTATCACCACCATGAAATCCCAGATTAAATTCTTTATTACAGATTTGGCCAATAATTTGGCAGAGACGACGCCTAACCAAATAATGGCGGTCATCAATAAAGGCCAGCGCTGCTCCTCCCCATTTGTTATTAGGGATTTTTCATCCTTCTCTAAGGAAATGAACAAAGGATATAGATAGTTTAAGGGGGGTTTCGGTGAAACGGATGAAAACTAAAAATCGTGTCGTGTCGTGTATAATATACTTTATGTATGTATTTACCCCATTACTAATAAACGTATTTTATCAGATGAATAGTTACATACCGATTTCTCTCTTTCAGTCGTCAGTAATTTGACTTTTGAAAGAAGAAGACAAAGCGTTGTGTAACTATACAGACGCTATACAACGTTTATTAGTAAGGGGTAATTGTATTATTATGTAAATGGTACACCACAGACTACCTACAATATTTGTCTCTCCTTCCCCGTTTTAATACATCCAAAGGTTGTCTTTAAAAGATCGCTCTTAGCGATAAGACCGGTCATTGTGTCACCCTTTGTAAAATTTCTACAATAGTGTCTGTAATTTATATGGTGTAAGTAATAAAGAGCATTCTAATCTAAGTAAATAAATTTTCCTTCAGAACTTTACAATTTCGAAATAGAAGCCCTGTTCAAGCTAGGAAGAAGAATTTTTTTTTTGTAACTACGTTGTACCATACTAAATTCTGATTTAAAGTAGACTATGTCCGCCATTTTAAGAACAAAAAATTTACCTAAGCCAAACTGAACAGATTGTAGCGTAATTAGTTACCAATGAATACGGCACAAGAGAACAAGACACTTTGGAGTTTTTTTTTTTTTTATATAAATAATTTTTACACATTATGGACAAAAAGAAAGCAAAATAATCGCGATTCGCACAGCGGAAACCAACTTTAACAGTTTGCCAAATGGATTCCTTAAGAACTCTCCAATATAATATGGTCTATACGGTAAGGTAGTTCCATATATAACGTTGCTGAGCTACCCAGCTCATTGACTTGGCATCGGGCTCAATGATTCACGAAGTGATTTGTCCTGTGGTTGAAATCGGTCGCTGTAAGTGAATCATTAATTTTCAATTGCATACCTAAATATACGTACCTATTGAGATGATTTGTTTATGTCAATGCGGTCACATAACGACATATTTACTGCTAGAAGTAGGTAGTATTGTGACTCAGAATTGGGCGAAACGTGTCTCTGCAAGCAGTGGTTGGGTTTTTTCTAGCGGCATCGGTAAACTGGAGGCAAATGGCCTCGTTTTGTGAGATCGTAATGGGCCAGAGAGGCTGCCGAGCGGTACCTATTGACAGAGGGCTGATCCCGCTCGAAGAAGAAGGTATCGGGGACAACCGAATAACCCCCGGGCGCCTTTAGAAGATTTGTAATAGAAAACATAAAAAAAAATTGTGATGTGTTACCGGCTCATGTGTATCCACTCATAATTCTTCATAATTTATAACCTGAATTTTTTGTATCTACCAACAAATTTAATATCACCAAAAGCCAACCCGCTCTAGGCCCTCGTTTTCGATAACGGCCTGTGTTCTAGTAGAGGGACATTAGAGGCCGCTTTTTTAAAATTATGTATTTGACAGCCGCACAGGTCGATCGGTCAGGTTAAGCTACGCATGCCGCGGTTGGTCTGTGGATGGGTGACCATCTTTACATACCGAGACCCCTCCGTGCCTCGGAAAGCACGTTAAGCCGTTGGTCCCGGCTGTCATTCGTGGATCTTTGACAGTCGTTACGGGTAGTCAGAAGCCCGAAAGTCTGACAACCAGTCTTACCAAGGAGTATCGTATTACCCAGTAACTGGGTTGTGGAGGTCAGATAGGCACTCGCTCCATGTAAAATACTGGTATTCAGCTGCATCCGGTTAGACTGGAAGCCGACCCCAACGTAGTTGGGAAAAGGCTAGGCAGATGATGATTTGACGAGGCATTATATTTGTTAGGCTTAATATCTGCTACCTAGTAAATAGAATGCATTACCAACTCCGGCAAGTTCTGTTTAATTTATTCGGCACAAGTTTCGACATAAATTATTTCAGACAAATCTTGTGCCATTTTCTAATATCTATTATATCGGTTAGGTACTTACCTAGTGCCTTTTTGGACATTGAAACGGAGGTTTGTTTATGGCATGTATATAGTGTGTGGGATCTCCAGACAAACTTAAGAGTTGCACCAAACAACTGTTTATTTTTTTAAATAATACACACATTACAATCTTAACACGTCTTTCTTAAATCTACCGAATCGCCATCTTGACTTTCTTCCTTCGTTCACTCGTTCAAATCACTCATCCAATGACTCGTTCAAAAACATGCTTTTAAAACAGCTTAGAAACGCTGAGACATACAGTCTAATAAGGACACATCATAATCATAAATTTATCTTACATGTATTTAATAGAACCTCTAATAAAAATTCCCATATTTGCACATAATGTTTTGCACCTCTTTTTTTTAACCTATTTCCTATTTTAAGGTAATCCGTTTGGTCGGGGTGCCCTAGCTTAGTTACTAAGAACCAACTGTGAGAAAAGACCAGAAAGTTTAAACGGGGCTCAATTATTATTTTAAAAAAGTGTCAATTTTCAATCATTAGAAGCGTAAAAAGTTTTTAGAGGTTCATAAATTTAAAAAAGTGCCCATCATTAGAAGGTCAATATGTTTTTAGGGAATCAGGTAAATACAAAGTTCACTTTGTTAATTCGGTGCTAAAACCACATTGCTGATTAAAATTGCAACATGTATCGCCCTATTACGGAAGCGGTTAATATGTGGCCGTGAGGTTACAGTGACTATAATGACTACAAATTTGCCAGGCGTGGCAATTTGGACAATTTGACCAATCCAATCCATTTGGCATGGATTTGATCGCTTCGAATGATAGTGTTTCGATTGCCAGTACGTTGTTATTTGTGGATAGAGCGATGTTATTGCACCGTCTTCTGTCTTACTTAGAGATCCCTCTATTACATATTTACATCACTACCTAAAAAAGTAAGGTAGCATCAAGCTGGGAATCGTATGATTACGACTCGATGCTCTGACAGTACAATCGGCTGACAATAACTTAATTATTTATATATACTTTAGTTAAACACCAGAATTTGCAAAATAAGTGAAACAATTATTAGGTATTTAAATTTTAGGGATTTTGAACGTAGGTTATGTTACGTTAGTTCCTTTAATTTTAGGTATTGCAATAAGTAAGTACCCCGCGGGAACAACGTCGCCGCTCTTTGGGATTTCATCCATCGGTATTTCGTCCATTCGGGATTTCGTCCATTCGGTGTTTCATCCTTTCGGGCATTTGGACATCGGTATTTTATGTTTCGATATAACGGCTATCGGCATTTAAAACTTTCGGTATTTAAAATTTCGTTGTTTTGGACGTCGGTATTTCAGTCATAGGTATTATGAAATTTCGGGATTTTAATACGTACCCATTAGTTTAGGTTAGATTTAGTTTGTTTACAGGGGCTTTTGGCTAAGTAATAACAGCCGCACGGGTCGATCGATCCGGTTAAGCTACGCTTGCCGCGGTTGGTCCGTGGATGGGTGACCATCTTCATATAACTACTCCTCCGTGCTTCGGAAAGCACGTTTATCCGTTGGTCCCGGGTGTCATTCGTGGATCTTTGACAGTCGTTACAAGTCATCAGTAGCCCGAAAGTCTGACAACCAGTCTTACCAAGGGGTATCGTATTACCCAGTAACTGGATTGTGGAGGTCAGATAGGCAGTCGCTCCATGTAAAATACTTTTATTCAGCTGGAAGCCGACCCCAACATAGTTGGAAAAGGCTAGACAGATGATGATGATGATTTAGTTTGGAAGACTGATAAGCTAAGTTTTCAAGGCTTCCTCTCTCTCCTACTATTTTGCTGTGCCAACAATGATCACAAAAACGGTCCACAATGATCGCAAATAATTTTAAGTTACCACCTAAGTACCCATTGTGGAATTCAAATAAATTATTGAGTCCTATGCGCCGGTGTAATGCCTTGAAATAACAACAATATTAGTCCAAACTTTATTTATAACGGTCGAATTCATAAACTAAACACGATTGATGTCAACTCACATACATAAGTAAGTTTAAGTCTATTTGCAGACTTTAAACAACTCCTTTACGAGTATGTTAAGCTAAGAATCCGATGGTAATAAAACTAAAAGCCTGTGGTGGCCCAGTAGTATCGGCCTCGTCTTACGAGTTGTAGGTCGTAAGTTCGAATCCAGGCACGCACTTTACTTTGTGCATTTCATTTCATCACCACTGCTCTCAAAATGGTGAATTAAAGCATCGTGAGGAAACCGGCATGTCTTAGAACCACAAATTTGAAGACATGTGAGTTCTACCAACCCGCACTGGGCCTATACGATACGGATATATAGGATACGGCCCACTCCCTCTCACAGAGAGGAGGCCTGTGTCCCAGCAGTGGGAACATTATAGGCTGATTATGCTAAGATTAAAACAGTACTTTTACTTAAAATACTACAAGAATCCATAAGGTTGAAAATGTTGTGCTTAAAGTAATAAAAAAAAAATCTTAAAGCCATCTTTCCTAAAATTTTGCCATACAACCGCGCTTCAATACCGGAAAACTTACGAGTGTGTTAGTTTCAATCCCGGATCGGATCGAGCGTAAACGATGATAAATACTGAAACGCTGTACATAACGTTGAAATATCCTTGTTTAGAATCCCGAATCCTCGGTGAAATATCAACCTTCCGTGGAACAGAGAAGTCGATTCGCCATCGGAATAAACATTGGTCCAGTCTACAGATGTTTGTGTTTGCCTTGGTGTAGAGTTGTGACTGTTTGCAATCGTAACTTCATACTTCATCTTGCAGTCTTGAGTGGCCTTGAATTTTGTAAACTTATATTAGGTGATATTTTTAAGCATGAACTATTTATTATATCCGATGTTGGTTGAAAGGTTGAAAGGATTGCATTCTATCAAAATGTTATTATTAATTTACGAAATGTTTTTTTTTTGTTACCTATTGTTCTCAAACATACATTATTTTGTTGTTTATACAATTTTACTCGCCAACTTTCAAGTTTGACAACGAGAAGCGCCTATTTGTGTGTCCTCATAAATAATATTGATAGCTAGTAATATTTAAGTAAATGATTAATAGCCAGAAATATACAAAACAATAAAATTATTTTCTTAGATTCCAAATCGAGTAGGTAAAAACTTATACTGTTAAGTTTTCATCAGCGTTATTAGACATCTACGAATAATTTTAACTATTTATTATTATTTATTTATTTTTAAATAATTTTAACAAATAAATGTTTTTAAATTTTCACATTTAACTTGTTTCAATATTTGTAGGTTTACTCCATCGAAACATGTAAGATCATAGTTCTATTAGTAAGATCTTAATGCACCATGTTTTGAAGCCAATAAGTATATTCTATTCTATTATATTCTAAAAGAAAATATTATGTATGTTTTTGTACGAATATTTTTACAACTAAAATTATATCGTTAGGTATTTTAGTTTAATAAAGTATTACATAGCTATGTTTTATACGAATATATTATATTAATGTTCTAAATATAGAAAAGTCTCAGCCCTCAGGCCCGGTTTTATTATATTTGATGAACGGCGAAAACTCACGCTGCAATAAAATAAGAAGTTTCCCTTGAAAAAATTGCGCGTGCAGCACCATTTATGTGATAGAAGTCAAACCCCTTCAAAAATAAAGAATGATAGACATTAAGGGCTGATTTTTCAATCGACAGATAATTCTTATTCGTGGAATAAAATTGACGCCTGACAGATTCTGTACGGAAGAACTGTCAAAAATTGAAAATTATTCTTCGGGTAAAATTATCTGGCGTTGGAATAATCAACCCTTAGTGTGAGAGACAGAAAGAGAGAGAGAGAGATATATATATATATATCTTTCTTCTCTCTCATGTAACGGAATGTGCCTAAGTGTGACGCGTCCTTGAAACACTCAATTCCCGTCCAGTTATCGGATACCGACTAAAAAGTTTCACTTCAAAAACCCTTTCCAAAGCTATGAAGTAATAAAACTTACCTTTACGCAAAATACCGCAGAATGCATTCACTTTGCAGAGGTAGTATATTAACATGCAAATGGTTCAAGATGAGTTTGAAAAATGCAGTCTAAAAAAATTAAAAGAACATAACTCAGACTTGCAGCCACCATCCGAAGGATTACGTGCTCACTCAAAGACTTTGAACTTTAAAATTGAAAGCTTTACTTGGGGATGTTTTCACAAGAATGTGCTGTTAGGGCTGGCAAGGTTTTCAAAGATCCATCGTCTAGAGTTGAGAGTAATTACTTTTAGGGAAGGCCACAAAGCCGGCTTTATGTTTTAAGGGTGCATTTTAAAATTTCGTGTGTACTTAATTTGGTACAGTCACCGTAATCTACTGATGAACACTTTGATATCTAAACTAATTATTATATTATAAAGGTGAAGTTTCGTTTCTTTATTTGTTTGAATGAATGCGCTAATCTCTGGAACTACCCAGTCGGATTTGAACTTTTTGCATTTGATAGCCCAATTCGTGAGGAAAGCTTCTTAACCCTTAGGAGCCGAGCAAGCAAAACCGGTCAAGTGCAAATCGGACCCGCGCACCGAGGGTTCCGTACAAATTATTTTGTAAGTATGTAACAATAAATTTACGGTTTTCGGATTTTTTCCTTTACTAGTGCTACATGACATTGCTTCTTGCCAAATTTCATGATTCTAGGTCAACGGGAAGTACCCTATAGATTTTGATTCCCTCGCGAATGTCAAAATATGCTACATAAACGGAACATAAACGCCCGTATCTTTTGATTGCGTTGACTTAGAAGTTTGTTTTTTTCACTGCTTCAAGGGATTCCAGCCCTAAGTATTTGATATTAATTTATCTTTGATACCTTCACGCGTTCCTCATAAAAAGAGTTTTGACAGACGGACAACGAAGTGATCTTGTAAGGATTCAATTTTTCCTTTTGAGGTACGGAATCCTAAAAAGTATAAAAGATCGCTAACCGTATACGAAGTAATAGCGCAGTTAGGCGATGCTATGCGACGGGGTATAATATGAATAGCAGAAACTTGTTGTTAATAAGTAGTGCAATAGCTTATTAGTATAGTTCCTCTATTCCAGCCATTTTACTCAATACTCAATCATTTATTTGCATTCCACAATGTGAACTTAGGTGGTAACCACTATGTTGTTGTGATTAAGGTTTGGATTTAATTAGCAGTAATTTGGTAATTTAAAATACGTGTATGCTCTAAGACTGTTTTATTGCGACTGAATGTGGGGGGGGGACATGCATACGTTATTAAACGCGTAGTAATATTATACTATAGACATAACATTGGCCACCAAAAGGACATAGTTCTTTTAGTAATATAATACTTTAACATAACTTAAATATTTACTCTAACATAAATCAATTTACTCGTGTGAAATAAAAGAGTGATTCATAAAAATTATGTTTAATTTATTACAAAAATTCATATTGTTGCGAAGTAAATTACAATAATTTTCAAAAGACAACATATTCGATATTTATCAGAATAAATTTATACAATTAATATTATCAAGAATAATACAAGTTTCAGCTTACCAATATCGGGTGATGATTACTCCATGAACGTTGAACACAAACTGAGCCCGGAATGATGGCTGGGGCCGCTTTCAAGCGGCTCCTGCCCAACCTGAGGGGGCCAAACGCCTCCTGCCGGAGGCTTTACGCGGGGGTCGTGCGGTCCATGGCCGTGTATGGCGCCCCGGTGTGGGCGCGTTCACTGCGGCTTCGAGCCGCCCACTACTTGAACGCGCCCCAAAAGGTGGTAGCCATACGGCTAATACGGGGGTACCGCACGATCTCGCGCGAGGCGGCAAGCCTCCTTGCCGGACTGCCGCCATGGGATCTGGAGGCGATAGTCCTCGCGCGCCTCTTTGAGTGGCGCGCGGAGGCACTACGCCGGGGGGAAAACCCGCTTCCGCGGCAAATTGCTGCGGAGCGGACGGACCTCCGGCGCGATCTCATGGCGGCATGGAAAGCGCGACTGTCGCAACCCAGCGCAGGGCACGCCGCGATAGCGGCGGTAAGGCCCCTCTTTGAGGAGTGGCTAGAGAGGCGTCACGGCGCCCTCACCTACCGCCTGACGCAGGTCCTCACCGGACACGGATGTTTCGGGAGGTTCCTGCACATCATCAGGCGGGAGGAAACGCCCGGGTGTCACCACTGCGAGGATCGCCCAGAGGACACGGTGGTGCACACGGTGGAGGTCTGTCCCGCTTGGGCAGAGCACCGCCGTGTCCTCGTAGAGGCGATCGGCAGCGGCGGCGACCTCCCGCGCCCGGCCCTGGTCCAAGCCATGGTCCGGGGCGAGAGGGAGTGGGAGGCAGTCACCTCCTTCTGCGAAGCAGTCATGCTAGCGAAGGAGGTGGCGGGATGGGCGAGGGAGAGAGCCGAGAGGGCCGCCCGTCCCAGCCGCCGCGGTAGACGCTCCGGGCGTCGGGAGCCGCATGACGACTCCCGGCCACCGTAGGCGTGGGCCTGCGGACGGCGAGTAATGGGTAGCTCGCCGTCCGATCAGGACCAGGCCCGTGCCGGACGGCGCGTATGTGTTCCACGCGCGCCTCAAAGAGATGTCAGCATCGAAGGAGGGGCCCGTCAGGGCCGAAGCCTGCCGGGGCAGCGGGATTGTCCGAAAGGGTTACCGCTGCTCCGGAATACAAAGGGCTAAGGAAGGAACACGGATGGGTTTTAGTCAGTAAGAGTCTGACACTCCCTTCCGCTCCACCCAGAGCGGGAGGGGTCATTGGATGATTTCCCATCCTTAAAAAAAAAAAAAAAAAAGCCCGGAATGATGGCGGCACGCTCTTTTATACAGTAAAGGTGGGGTGGCGCCATGATTGCGGGCTTGACAGTTAAAATTATTATAATATTGCCTTGCAATTAAGTTACGTTTTAAGATCATTAAAAATCTGTAATTATTTAACAACAAATAATGTGATATAAAATAATGCTTAATAGGCTAACCTGGAACGCGTATTTGAGCACGTGTCTGATCGCTTGTGTGCAAACGTGCTTACACTCGGTAGCAATGGGTAAATGGCATAACTTTAAACAACATCTCTTAACTATACTGTTGCCACTTTTTATGCTGTAGACCCTGGTTCCTGGTTGATCTTGGCCAGGATGTTTGTCTACAACACGACCCAGACAAAATTTGCCAGGCGGTAATCCATCGATTTTTAATAAAACAACATCCCCAACCTTGAATTCTTCTGCTTTCTTTAACCAAATGGGACGTTGTTGCAATCGTGTAAGGTATTCCTGTTGCCAACGTCGCCAGAAATCTCCAAGTAATTTTTGGGTGTATTGCCATCGGGACAAGGAATGAATCCTTGTATCTTTAATTATATTCTTAACTCAAACACATTATTACAGATTAAATACACCTAAAATCAATTTACCTAGCCTTTACCCAACTATGTTGGGGTCGGCTTCAAGTCTAACCGGATGGTTCAACCAAGTTCCTGGGTAATACGATACCCCTTGGTAAGACTTTCGGGCTTCTGACTACCCGTAACGACTCGACTGTCAAAGATCCACGAATGACAGCCGGGACCATGCTTTCCGAGGCACGGAGAGGTCTCGGTATGTAAAGATGGTCACCCATCCACAGACCTGGTCGATCGACCTGTGCGGCTGTTATTATTTAGCCACGAGCCCCTCTTAAATAGATTATACACCTACAGGTACATAATTCGAGGCGTACGTAATACGCGCAACAGAAACCGTAATGCCATCCACGCTTACCGTGAAATTGAGTTAACTTCAAACAAAATAAACGGGAGCCTGGCATATCAACGTAAGAGAGAATTTAATGCAAATTAATACAAACGACGTTGACAAACGATCCTGGCAGAAGTGTAATAGAATATTCGTGGTGTACTAAGGCCTAATTGAATATTCACTTTGTTGTTTTTTTTGTGGTAGACCGCGAAATTCAAATTTTCTTACATTTCTTGCAAATTTTTGGTCAGTGTCAGGTTACATCTTGATCAAAATTTTATTTGCAACTATAAAAGGTACGTATTTACAGACTTATAATCATTAGAATCATTAATACATCTTTCTAAGTTAGAATTGTACCATAAGCACTTTTCCATGAGATTTGTTCATAAGGTACAAATCCTTCCTTCCTTTTATAATATTTATAAATGGTGATACTGGTAGTGGGTGGCAATGATATCGACGCAAAAAATTAAACCATGAACATAGAAACCCGTAAACATAGAAAATATAGGCCGGTCATTAAAAAAAAACTGTTTCTTAGTCTCTCTGCTTCACTGCGTAGGATTGATTGCACTTTTCTTTGTTTTTTGATAACCGACGCAAACTTGCGAATAGCGACATCAAAATTACGCGTAGTACTAACACAATTGATGTAGATAGCTTCACATGTACCTTTTACAAGTTACGAGTTCAGTGTGACGATGTCAAAAAGTTTTCAATGTTTTTGTTTTTTTTTTTTATAATATTGCTAATAATTACGTTCAGCAGTATGAACTCGGAACGTCAATAATAAAGATGGCTTTGCTTTGTGACAGGAGTAGGACAGTTGCGCGAGCGCACAGATTATTAATAATGGGCGGCGGCGCGTGAGTCGTTGCCCTGTGTTACCACCTCATATTTTTCATGTTCATACCATCATTCTTTTTGTAATGTTTTCTTATTTTGATTGTTGTTTTTTATTTTTTATTTATACTTATTTAATTGTATGCTGCACTGGCTGACGTCATCACGTCAACGCCAGCTGTCGCTGAAAACCACCGCTGGGGCTCTGTCTCGTACAGGAGCACATGGCACATGTCTCGCATTATGCTGAGCGATGGCCGTTTTGCGTGGATGTGACGCATGTTTTCTCCCATATTGTTTTTTTTTTTTTTTATATATGTTTTTCTTTTGATGCGTCATGTTTGCCGCAAATAAACGTATTTTCTTTATTTCTTTTCTTTCTTCTAAGGGCTAATTAAAAAAAATAAAAATGGCTATAGTTGTCACCACCACCATTTTTATTCCTCAGATAAAAGTTGTCTGACGATTGAAAAAACGGCTCTTAGTTTAGTTGTATTACATATTATAAATTCTAGAACATCAATTAATAAGAGATGCGATGAAATCTCTATATATGCATTAAACTACTGTAATGTGATATGATTAACACACAGGTGTACCATATTATTTGTATTGAAAAGCGGTTGTTCCAAATGGACGCCGATAGGAATCGGCTTGTATGTAAAGAGCATTCCCAGTTATTTTACCTCTCACAGCCGCAACCTTACAGCAACCCTATTGTAACGAGAATAAAGATCACAATGATTTTGACAAATTTGTCAGTGGCAGCAAGCCATCAGCAAACTTATTAGAATTAGAATAAAGATCACTGTGATTTGGGCCGTGATGCAAAATAAGAGGTAAAATAAATGCTGGATGGACTGTAGGCGTCACTAAGATAGATTCAAAAATATAAAATGTATCGGCTGCATATCATCCCGAGCGACTCGTAAAACTACTCTCACCAAATGGATTACTGCAGTATGGCCACTTTATAGACTTTATGCACTAATGGCCTATGTGCTCAACTTAAGGGGGACTTACTTGGTAGCCCGCAAAATTCAAAATATCTTAAAATTTTTGCAATTTGCAGGTCAGTGTCAGGTTGGATATTATTCAACAAAATATGGTTCACGACCGTAAGAAGTATGTGTAAAATGGACAGGATATAAATCATTTCAAATCAAATCAAATCAAATCAAATCGTTTATTGCAATCCATAATGTACAATTACAGGTGGTAAATAAAAAATAATAGAAACAATTATGGACCCTGTCGGGCACAGCAATTTTTTTAAATAAGTAAGAGAGAGGAAGAGCGCTTTATTAATTTTCCTCGTTATAAAGTTACAATTATTTTCCATCCTATTACCTATGTATTTATATTTCCATTAATTTACTTATTCTATTTATTTTATATATCCAGGTCTATTTATTTCTTGATTATTTATTTAATTATACATATGTAATATTGCTCATTTCTTTACTCGCTTAAAAATTGTTCATTATTAATGTAGTTTAATTATTAAGTAAGTATTATGTTATAATTTATTTTTGTTAATTTACTTCTTAAAATATGTCTGTTATTTTTAGTTATTATTGAATTTATCCATTAGATATTCCTGTACTGTGTAATAGCTTTTTTTAATTAAGTAATGCTTTAGTTTATTTAAAAATATACTGGTTTTATTTTGTTGTTTTATATCTTCTGGTAATTTATTATATATTTTTATTGACATTGAATATGGACTAGATGAATGTAGTTTAAGGCGGGAGGGGGGCAAGTTTAGTCTATTTTTATGACGCAACGAATAATTTGTTTGTATGTCTCCCCGTGTGCTGTAAGAATCTGGATATTTACGGACTAGTTTACATAATTCTAAGATATAAATACCAACTAAGGTGAGGATCTTGTGTTTCTGAAAGTAAGGCTTGCAACTGTCTGTCGGTTCTATATTAGTAATTATTCGTATTAGCTTTTTAAAATCATCGAAACAACCCTCTAAATTCATATAACTCTATTAAATGACTATTATTCAATTCAATTCAATTTATTTATTTCAGATAATAATAATCCATAATATTACATAACAAAACATAATGAAAATAAATAATAATAATAATCAAATATAATTTAAACAAAAACAACTAGTCAAAAACACATATAAAATATTATAGTGCCTACCTATTATAAGTATGATGGGCCGCTAGCGTGCAGTCGCATCCACCTCATCAACATTGGTGAGTCCCACCTCTGGGCCAATGCGCTAAGAATACCATTCATCCATTATGATATAGTCCTGACACTGTAACAGTCCTAAGTTTCAACACCTTATTACCAGGATAAAATTATAAATTTCTCTTATTTGTGCTACGGGGCCCGTAATTTACCATAAAATAAAATTATAAGACAATGTTGCAATATTCATTCTTGCTTGGACGAAACGAGAAATATATTTTTGGTAACCTTCTAATTGGAAAATCTAATACTAAAACAATACTTATGAAATCTTCTTTCATTTAACCTCTCTCACTTTTACTTTTGTGTAGCAACTGGCTAGCAATAGTGAAAAAACGGTTTCTATTTTTCCTGAAAAGTTAAGTTTTTGCAATTGCCATTATCCTGGGACGACTTTACTTTATCTCCGGGGACGGCGATATGTAGATACTTTGTAAGATAATGTTAAAAAAAAATCCTACGGAAAGGTAAGCTTTAACGTAATATCACGCTGGTGCACAGATATCATTGATCTGTATTTACTAGATTAAAAGTTAGCGCGACAGACAAACAAAACTTGACTTACCACAGCCGAATAAACGCCAATACGTGATTTTAGAAATTTTTGAAATAAACACAAATAATAATATATTTTATGCTTACTGTTTTTACAGATATCGATTTATATAGGTTTCAAGCGTGGCCGCCATTTTGACAAAAACCTTAGCCTAACTTCAATCAACTACCGCGGATCTTTTTCCACTTTGAAACAAAAGAGGGAGTTTTATCGGTTGAATTTATTTTATCGTTAACTTATTTTATCGTTATAAATCACACGGTTTACAGCAGTCCTATTCTTTTTACCTTCAATGAATTATTCGATAACGGGCTTCAGGGCACTTAAGAAATGTTTTATAAATCACAGGCACGTTTTAAAGCCTGCAATTTTATCTAGGTTTTATTTATGACGTTAAAGGCAGAGTGACATGTAATCTTTTGTGTGGCTTATGTTCAACGAGTCACCGTGTAAATGATTAATAATTTCATTTCTGTATTTTAATGTATTTATTTTAGAACATTCATTGCGTCTCAAATAATGTGCGCAATATGGATAAGAAATGCAACTGTGGAGTGTGTGAGCGTTCGTGTTCCATTGCCGCCCGTTCCATGTTCACCGCGCACAGGATGGATGGAGAGCAGCACATGAAGTAATTTTTGCTCCTTTGGTGGAATGCTGTATTGCGTTCCAGTAGGAGGATAAATTATATTATACATAAAATGGGTTCTTTTACGTGTGCTCCTTCAATTACAGGAGACCACTGCTTGCACATATAACTAAGTGTAAACACGATAAAAATAGAAATAAATAAAATCAATGATCAATGAAAAAAGAATAAGAAATTTGCGAAAAAAGAATAAAAACATTATTACAAGCAATTTAAATTAAAAAATCATTTACTTCAATTCATTTAAGATCATTGTTCTACATTGAAATAAAATTAAAATTTTTATCAAAATAAATATAGTTAGGTACCAAGGAATAATATAAGATACCTAGGAATAAAATAATATAAATTAAATAATAATTATAAGATTAAAAATAAAATGCAGAATAATATTAGGAAAGTATGCAAAAAAGTCCCCTAAACAACCTCCGAAAGGTAACTTAGAAAAGCTATCCCTAAAAAAAATAGCAGTCGAAGATTTGGCACACCAGCAGACAATATCAATCATCCATTTCCTGGCTACGGTAGCCAAATAAATAGTTCTACATACAAGAATATTACGCGAAGGTCAGAGGGTCCTTCCGGTGGCTATCAGTCAGCTTTTACTTAGATCAAAGAAATAAATACGAAAGGAGGAAAGATATGGATTGACATTTTGTAACAAAGATGGTCTACCTTATACTCTGAGTAATAGGATAAATCTTCACTTATTTATTACTTGCTTATTTGGTCACGACGTAATCGCTAGCGCAACTTAGAACGCTCAGTGCGTTCTGCGTACCGAGGGTTCGATTCGCAGGTCGGGCAAAGTGTTATTAGGTTTTTCTATTAGGAATTTCTCAGTAACAGCCCGGAGTTTTGAAATTGGCAGTGTGATACCCCGTGCCTCGAAAAGCACGTGATCCTGCGCCTGATCTCTCTCCGGTCGTGTTAGATTACCATCCCATTGAACTATGAGTGTGAGGGAAGCGAGAGTGCACCTGAGTCTGCGCACACACTTGTGCACTATATACCTCCCGCAAAAAGGCGTCTGGAGGATTTTGATGTTTCATGAGTATCAGCAGTTGTAGCATGGGGTCAGGTTATTACAGAATTATGACTTCGTCAAGTGATTTACGGAATTTCGTATGTCCGCCATTAAAACAGTCCGCTGAACGCCTCACGAACCTACGCGTGTCCAGAATTAATTAATACGCTCGGAGTCATCACGGATTTTGTCGCGAAAATAACATTTTAACACATTGAAGGACACTGAACGAGACACAATAGAAGTTGTATTGTTATTTCCGCAAAGTGTTAATTTCGAATTTAAATGTCAGAGGAAGAGAAAAATAACAAAAGAGTAACGAAAAAGAGCGGAAATAAAGAAAAAGTAAAAAAGTTGGGAATTCATTGACCTTATCAAAAGAGTTCGTATATCTTCATCACCAGGAATAGGACGTATTCTTTCCTTTTTTAAATATTTTGAGGTCAGCCATTCTTCATTCTTTGAATGACCAGTACGAGTAGTGGCATGGAACACCCAATTTTAAGGTTGTACTAGTCGACATAATAAAATGTACTCTGTGACTCGAACTCGTTAGTGGGTGTGGCTAATATGCATGCTATTATTATTTAAATAAAAAAACTACTGGATGTATTTATACAAAACTAGCAGCACCCCGCGGTTTCACCCGCATAAGTTTCGGTCCCGTGGGAATACCTTTCCCGGGGCTCTATATCTATCTCTATACCAAATTTAATCTAAATCGGTTCAGCGGCTTAAGCGTGAAAAGGTAACAGACAGACAGACACACTTTCGCATTTGTAATATTAGTATGGATTAAGATATTTGAATTCTTGATTATCTATCCCTGTACGATAACAATTTTGCCATTTTATTACGACGAAGTTTCAACGATCTTATCTGCCAAAACATTTTTTTTTATTCTGCGTTCAGAGCTACATAATGACGAGACAAGTAGATATAACTTTGAATGTTTAATATACACTGTCAAACATTGGAGTAACTCCTTTCGACGTAAGAATGGAAGAATCACTGACTAGTGTAACCTTAATACACGAATCTTCTGGTAGAAGGTACAGACGCCAGCACATCAAGCTACTAATAGATTTTCAACTTTATCGCTAAAGCA
Organism: Gortyna flavago; assembly: GCA_963669345.1. NCBI lineage: Eukaryota > Metazoa > Arthropoda > Insecta > Lepidoptera > Noctuidae > Gortyna > Gortyna flavago. Next base: position 4,421,386 of record OY770132.1, read on the forward strand.
TAAAGTTCAAAGTTGATTGGGAAAATTTGACAGTTTCGGGTAGCTTGATGTGCCGGCTCTGTACATAGATATTATTATATCGGAATATTGGCGTGAAAAAGGTTCTCTGATGTTTATTCAATCATTTGATGGGCATTGTTAAAAGGCACATGTTCGGTTTCTTTGTGAGAGCCGAGAATAGCTTTTCCATTTCATTTCTTTTTGTAAGTAGGAACAAAATGAGTTCGTGAACCAAGTAGGCTATAAATACAAGTCTATGTGATGGATGTTAGCGGTTTCATTCGTCTTGAAGTTGCTGTTCTTTTGATATTGCGAAACTGAAATAAACTGGCTAACTGTTAACCTCTCACACGTCTGCCCGCCTACCTGTCGAAACACGCGTCGAAGTAATTGAATGGACGCAGTGAAGTCATTGTTTTCACAATGACAGTAGAACAATACAATCGTTCTGCACACTTGGTGTACCGTTAACGTTTCGAGCACTTTCTCTTTTGAACACTTGGTGTACAGTTGACGCTTGAGGGGGGTATTGGGTTTTTCTACCTGGAATTTCTCAGTAGCAGCCCGGAGCCTGAATTTGTGCTCGATTGATGGCAATAGGCTCGCGGTAGACTAGAACGTAACATGCGAAATTTGGGTGTACTATAGGTACACCTCTACCCATCGCTTCGATGAAACAAGGCGTGATGTCTTTTGTAAAATAAAAAAATGCCAAAAAAATTTGAACTCACCGATTTCTTACTAATCTCGATTAAAATTAAACCTGTAATCATGACAAAGCATCATTTCAGAAACCTGCTCTTTTTAGGGTTCCGTACCTCAAAAGGAAAACTTAAACCTTATAAGATCACTTCGTTGTCTGTCTGTCTGTCTGTCCGTCAGTCAATACCTTTATTCTCGGGAACGCGTGGAGTTATCAAGTTGAAATTAATATAAAATACTCAAAGCTGCAGTCCCTTGAAGCAGTGAAAAAATCAAACTCCTAAGTCAACGCAATCAAAAGATACAGGCGTATATTATGTTCCGAAATCAAAACCTATAGGGTACTTCCCGTTGACCTAGAATTATGAAATTTGGCAAGAAGCATTGTCATGTAGCAGAAATACCTAACGGAAAAAATCCGAAATCCGTAAATTCGTAATATAGTATGTACATTACAAAAAATAAAATTAAAAACTATATACATACTCGGAGCCCTCGGTGCGCGAGTCCGACTCGCACTTGATCGGTTTTTTTTTATAGAAAACATTGATAATAATGTCAGTAGACGTAAATAAAAAAAAAACTATATATAAGGAATACCTATAGCAGTCTACTGCTGGACGCAGTCTTCTCCTATTGCACGCCATTCAACTCGATTATACAATACTATTTACTTAGTCCTAATTAAAACACATGTACAGAGGCCAGCACATCAACCTACCCCAATCTGTCAAATTTTCCCAATTGAATATGAACCTTTTCACTTTGTTGTAAAGTTGAAAATCTATCAAAGAAATTTGACAGATTGGGGTAACTTGATGTGCTGGCCTCTGTACTTCATTGCATTTTGTTTTATTCTTTGTAAGTTGAAAGGTTTGTTTTAAAAAAAAATTGTTTTTGTTTAAAGAAAGAAGAATTTGTTTTTTTTCTTGTGAAGGTTCTATTAGATATCTACATTTTATTTTTGTGTGTATTTATTTCTTTTAACTTAAGGTACATAGTTTATTAAGCTTGTGAATGGCAACTGTAAGCGCTAATTGTAAATGATTTACCTAAACATTATTATGTAAGTGTTATGAAAAATAAATATATCTTCGATATTATGTACAATGCTAATTCCGACCATGCCTTCCGTTGTAGATAATTCCCTTCTCAACTCAAGAGCTTGCTCATTAGGCAAAGATCCCTATCAAAATACAACAAAAGATACAAATTAACAAAGTTGAACTCCAATTTCCGGGCAAAGTTAACACGATCCTGGGCAAAGTTTGCCCTCTACAGCTTGTAGAACATCGGGCCTCATTTGTGGCATGATAAGTAGTCGTTGTACCACCGATACAGGGCGAGATTGCCTGGCTGCTCTCCAAATTAGCTAACTAATGAACGCAATAACTGGTTTGAAGCGGTTGCGAGGTGGTAGTTTTGATTGTGGGTAGACTGGCGTATTTTGTACCGTATGATTTTAGATTTTGAGGTTAGGAAAAAGAAAACCAAGGGTTCTTTGAAGATAAGCAAAGGAATTACTGCTACAGTTAGTATGATAAGCCCCCACAGGTTAGGATATTTTTTGCTTGGATACCTACCTGAGTTGATAACTTTGTCCAGGTAATATTTATAATAATGACTTGCATGTCTTTGAATCTATTTCTATATAGTCGGGCGATAAATAAAACCATCTATAGAGCGTGCCGCTTTAATGGCAACATTAATTTAATACACGAACAGGGTTTCGCGTTTTCGTTTTATGAACATATTTTGATTTAGTAAAAAATGATTTATTTATTTTCAATTTTCTAAAATAACAGCTTGGGGCAATCTGTACTTAAAGAACTGAAGCGTAGGTACTACCTACGTAGGGATCATTTGCCGGGGTCACGGATCATAACATCGCATTAATGAAATTAAAATGAATAATATGCGTATGAGTAGGCTTTTAAGGAAAGAGAGAGAGAGAGAGATTAATACATAGGATACTTTTTATCCCGTTATTCCCACGGAATCGAGACTTATGCGGGTGAAACCGCGGGGCACAGCTAGTTTACTCAAATAAGTAAGTACCTATACGTGCAATCTGTTTTTTCAATTGCAGCTCTCCAATACGATGTAAAACCCTTGTAATCCCCGTGGGAGATGCCGCTTGCGATGTATATACACAAATATTGAATACATTGGAATATCGAAATACATTAACGAAATAAATATCGCAGAGACGCCCAAACGAGTCACATTTCACTAATACCTTTATTATAATTTATTTATCTTTGATTCAGCAACACGACCCGAGTTTTGGCGTCTACACGTTGCTAATGCTATGTTCACTAGCTGTGCCCGCGACTAGACAAAGTTTATTATCTACATTAAATACCGAAAGCGATAAATGTATTAATTTTGATAAGAATTAACTAAGTACTCTAAAATGTGCATTGTAAAAAAAGTATCCAATTTAAATGTATTTATTGCTCACTATTTTGGATATAGGTAATGGCTTGACATACTGCGTTCAAGAGCTGTCAGTGTCAAAATTTGTATAGTATATTGATACTGACAGCTCTGAACGCGGTTTAGAAGTGCTGCATACCTACCACGAGCTCTTAACGCGATCCACTTTAGAACCTAAACTGAACTGTTCTGCTAATTCGTACCATGACGTCAGTTTAACGATTCAATTTAGGCCGTGCCATGTGGATACCTACCACGAGCTCTTAACGCTCATTCACTTTCAACGATCCAAATGCCGCTGAGCGTATTGGACGTCATGGTACGACTGTGAACGATGCAGTTTAAGAACCTAAACTGAAATGTCTTGCTTTTGAATCGTTTTTAAATAGATCATGGTAGGCCTCCTGATCGCGTTTAGTTTTATTATCGTAATCCACCCATAAGGTGAGAGATCGGTACCGTATCAACTCGAGCCGTTCAGTATTCTTTGTATGAAACTCCCTTTTGCAACGCACACTAATTTATTGGAATCGTAACGTAATCGCCTTGCCTCGGGACAAGCTCACGAACCGCGGTGCGTCGTCCACGCGCTTACATCTCTCCGTACCCGAGCTTACGTCTCTTAGTCCACCCTTGCCCCTCACCGCTCTCGCGGCCTGCCTGCTGTGCAGTACCATCAACCAGCGGTCGGCGAGCCGTAAGCGCGGCGTCCCCTAGTCGCAGAGTCGACGTATCGGAGCAGATCTGATTTGCTTTGGCTACGTGGTTGCGTTAGGTTGACGCCTGTTTGACGCCGAGGCGAAAGGTGATACGGTGAGGATCCCTTTCCGAGTTGATATGTGTGTGTGACCTTTAGTTTGCTAAAAGAAGATCACAAGCCGTGTTTATCCTTCAGACAAAACCCAGTAGTTTTACTGTTAAGATCTCAACTACGCTCTCCTCTAATGGATACTGTACAATAGTATGTTTTTGTATTATTTTGTTAACTACAGTTATTTACATTAAATCTTAATGAATACCTTCAAAGCTCTCGTTGACCTAAAAAGTTGATGCACTGGTATGCAATAGGTACAGACAGCATCGGCTTTTTGGCGCAACCGTGAGGCATACACTAATGTTGTTAAAACATTATTTTCCTCTTTTTTTATTTTGTTGTTTGTACTGTGTCCAAATAAACGTTATTCTTTCTTTCTTTCTAAATAATAGAGGATGTGAAGGAAAAATACTAGAAATTATAATTTAAAACTTTGAATATATAGGGTTATTGGAAAACACCAACAACCTCTTAGAGGTCATTGTACTCATCATCATATAATATAGAGAAAAAAACTCTTTTTTTTATTCCGCTCAAATTTGCTATTTCACAACAAACAACGATTGGCTTTGCACTATATTTTACCATTTTAAAATTTGCTCCACCCACAAAGAACGATAATATCATAATCTTTATTTATAAGTGTTGCCAAAAGAGGAATAATACATCCAGTTGCATAATGAAAATAGGTACATTTATAAGTTTGTTACAATATTAATAATTTGTACTTTGACTGTATTGCCACAATGTACATAATTCGGTATTAAAATTATTATTTTTAAGAGCAGGTATCAACCAAAATAGCCTAACTTCCTAACAAATTGTAATAAGTATCTATCATTAATGGCAGCCGTTTTAGCTATTAAGTTATTAACTATGGAAAAAGACATATGATAGAAGAGGAACAAACCAATAACATTAATGTTCGACTTTGTGTCCTGCTAATTAGAACTTAGTTCCCATGGCATACTTAGGCCTAATTTCCGTTATGTAGGTACAGCCGGACAAAGAGATTGCTATACATGCAACTAACTTGCGACTATTACGAGTACCGGTGATGTGAACACTCAGCGATCAACTATAATGTATCAAAATCAAAAGTCAAACTAGGCTGAGAATCAGCACTTTTTGAACATCTAAATTATATTAGACAATCTCCCATCTCACTAGGAAGAAGAAGTGGCGCAGTGGAGAGGTTGTTGCGCCACTTCTTGCCGCTGCTGTGTTACGTACACTAGACCTGCAACCTTTTGTACGTTACTTGAGTTAGCGAGTCGCTTCCTCGTCGGCGGTGGGACAGGTGCCTTATAGTATATCTTAAGCGTAAAAAGGTTTTAATTAATTGGACTATAAATAAACTACATATACCTACTTTCCAATATATTTAATTATAATAAAATACACGCATTCAAAAATATATAAGTGAAAACTATGTTTAAATAATATTGACAATATATTTGCACGTAAAGCAATAATTTTTATGTCATATTTGAACATTGTTCCCAATTTTGTTGTGCTCAAGCTAAACTTAATTAAGTCTATTTTCATACTTTTCTCTGTTGTAAAACCAGAAAGGGACGGACTTAAACAAGGTCAAATTAATGTAGTTAGCGGAACTCCGCCGATATGATAGATGACAAGCTCCATAGGAAACTACCTTTTGGAAGGAACAACTAGAATCAATTCAATTTTCTTGTAGTTTTATACATTCGTCCTAAGAAAGCGGTTATATTATATTATAAAGGCCGTCATGAAAATCTGTCATTAAAAGATTTAGATCGCTAGATTTGCTCTCACCGTACCTACTTAGTCACGCGAAAAAGTGTCCATATTGAGAAGAGTGAGCTCACACATTATTAAATAGTGTTTCCATGTTAATCAAGTCAAAGTCACTGTGTCATTGAGTGTCGAAACGAAACACAAACGCGACTACGTCTTGATGCGGTAGCGATTTAAATCTTTGTTGCTGTCATCATTTACATGTATTGATGAATTGTATTTACGTCAGATGGCATTTTTCACGGCAGGCATGGTGACTTTGAAAATAGCCTTGTGACGAGGAACATGTTTTTTGTGGAATATTAACGCCGAAATTTTGCTGTGAATTTGAGTTGGTTGAATTAATTTAATTGCTGTCGCAATTGGTTTTACTCCTCCGTACCTCGTTATCTATAAATTTAAAAAAACTATTTGTGAACATATTTTTCTTCATTTTTGGTATGTATCATTCTATTATATTTCTTGGTTACAAGTGATTCTGCTTGCTCCACCGGTACTTATTCCTAAATTTTACTTCAGGATAAGGCCCGAGTTATGGGCAAGCCGATTTGATCGATTTTTCACCCTACCCTGACTCTCGAGACGAAGTATAAGCTGTTCGCCAGAAGAGCGCCCGCAGCTAGCTGTTGCAGATCTAGTTGCTGTTGCGGATCTGCTACCTGATTATTGTTCTGCTCTATTAATCTACGAGGATCCCGAGAACGGACACGAAGACCCCCTTTTTGGGAACAGATACCTTTTTTGCTCTATTCTCATAGTAGATTGTGTAGATATATTTTCCTATAAAAATTGCGTGAATTTTTATCATTCAAATACGGCGGGTGTGCTATTTTAACTATTTTTTCCCTTGGACCGCGCAAACTTTAAATCTATCTAATATTTTCTTGATTGCAATCACGTCAATGTAACAAAATTCTCACTTTATTTTTGTCTTTACAAAACCCAAAATCTTAAGTATTTCTATTTCATTCATATTCGTATTTGTAACCAACGTCACAAGGTATCTTAAAGTAATCTTTAATCTTTTTTTTATTTATACTAAATTATTGTATTTCGAATTTTTTTATTTTTACAACAAAATTATACGTAATGGTAGTGAAATTAGGGCACGCCGCGATAGCGGCGGTAAGGCCCCTCTTTGAGGAGTGGCTAGAGAGGCGTCACGGCGCCCTCACCTACCGCCTGACGCAGGTCCTCACCGGACACGGATGTTTCGGGAGGTTCCTGCACATCATCAGGCGGGAGGAAACGCCCGGGTGTCACCACTGCGAGGATCGCCCAGAGGACACGGTGGAGCACACGGTGGAGGTCTGTCCCGCTTGGGCAGAGCACCGCCGTGTCCTCGTAGAGGCGATCAGCAGCGGCGGCGACCTCTCGCGCCCGGCCCTGGTCCAAGCCATGGTCCGGGGCGAGAGGGAGTGGGAGGCAGTCACCTCCTTCTGCGAAGCTGTCATGCTAGCGAAGGAGGTGGCGGGATGGGCGAGGGAGAGAGCTGAGAGAGCCGCCCGTCCCAGCCGCCGCGGTAGACGCTCCGGGCGTCGGGAGCCGCGTGACGACTCCCGGCCACCGTAGGCGCGGGCCTGCGGACGGCGAGTAATGGGTAGCTCGCCGTCCGATCAGGACCAGGCCCGTGCCGGACGGCGCGTATGTGTTCCACGCGCGCCTCAAAGAGATGTCAGCATTGAACGGAGGGGCCCGTCAGGGCCGAAGCCTGCCGGGGCAGCGGGATTGTCCGAAAGGGTTACCGCTGCCCCGGAATATAAAGGGCTAAGGAAGGAACACGGATGGGTTTTAGTCAGTAAGAGTCTGACACTCCCTTCCGCTCCACCCAGAGCGGGAGGGGTCATTTGATGATTTCCCATCCTTAAAAAAAAAAAAAAAAAAAAAAATGGTAGTGAAATTGTGAAGTCACCGCGTTTTATTTCGCTACAGTGTGTATGTGTGTGTGTTTTTCTGTGTGTGTGTGCGTGGTCGTGTGTGTGTTGGTGTGTGTGTGTGTTTATATGTTTGTTACTCCTTTACGCTCAAACGGCGGGACCAATTCTGATAAAATTTTGTGTGGAGGTAGCTGACACCCTGGATTAACATATATGCTACTTTTTTATCACGACATTTACACGGGATCAACACTTATGCGGGTGAAACCGCGGGGCGCAGCTAGTTTTATATAAAATGGTTAATTTGCAATGCGGTTATAATGTAACTCATACAAAAAGATATAACGGCAGGCATTAAATACATTCCCAGATTGACTTTACGAGAATATTCTATTTGAATAGGATGATTTTGGACGAAGACAATCAAATTCTTTAAAGTCTTCGTTTCTGCCGCTTGAGGATCTAGAACAAAATAATGGATTTATTTAAAATAAATAATCAAATTGGCACCCTGAGGTAAACGACAGGGTCTTCCAGCACACCAATCGAATCACATTATCACAATCCGAATTATTTCTTCTTCTTATTTATTAGTTTCGGTATAGCATAGGTACCTATTATCTTTTTCTTCATGCATCTCTGTTAGCCGATATGTCAGTATTCAATCCCTTTTGCCCCTCCTTCCACTCTCTCCAGCCGTATCGGATTGCCATCCCATCGGAATACGAGAGTGAGGGAAGAGGGAGTGCACTTGTGTCTGCCTGCACACTTGTGCACTAAAACATGTCCCGCGCCGAAGGCTGTCCACGTTGAGATTGGTGGCAGTGGCCAAAATTCAGTCTGTAGGACTTTATTTATTTATTCATTCCCTTCCAGGTTGCTAATTTAATGGCAAGAAAAAACTTGTGGTCTATGGATATTACGGAAGATGATAATATGAAAAAAAAACGGACAAGTGCGAGTTAAACTCGAGTGGAGTGGGTTCCGTACGATGAATAATTTATGTTACCCACCAAAAATATTTCATGTAAAGTAGGTTGCCAAGACTTAGACTCTATAACAGACACTCCTATGGACTTATGGTAAGAAATTAAGTCACTGGTCTTTAATGTTGTGTCAATCAATAGTTCTATCAAAATCAAAACGAAAAGTCATTTGTCAAATTAGGCTGAGAATCAACACTTTCCGAACGTCAAAATTACGAAGGACATGTGTACCAAATTTCAACTTAATTAGTCCAGTAGATTCGGAGCAATTTGGCTGTGACAGATGGACAGACAGACAGACACACGAGTAATCCTATAAGGGTTATTTTTTTTCCTTTTGAAGTACGGAACCCTAAAAACAACATTATTTTCTTATATATAAATATATAAAATGTTTTTGACTGCATGCGGTCAAAATGATGGCACATTAGACCCTAATTGTGTAAACACACTATCAGTCTCAATCTGAATAATTTTGAAGGAAAGCTAATAATCCATTGCTTCATAATAATTTTCGAAAACTGAGTCAACTGAAATGTGAAATGAGCCAAATGAACAACGTACGGAATAACGCAATGGATGTTGTTGAACTGTCAGAATGTAACCCAAAGAGACGATCACTGTCAGTCGTTTTTTAATAAGACCGCCGCCCGGAGTAGTTGCACACTATCACTAGCATCGTCTCTTTGTAATCTTGATGTTGCGTACCGCTCGGATACTGTAGGTACCCAATTAAGAAATATTCACTTACTTATCGACAACGTGCTGTATAATTTCGATAGTCTTCTATTTGTTCTCGAATTTTCATTCAGGAGATTTTGCCCAGCAACCATAAGGAAATACGTGCAAAATATTGAACTTGACACTAAATATAATGCAACGCCGATCTGATGACGTCTCAGTAATGAACCCTGTTAAGAACAGAAATCAGACTTAAATTCAATTCGTAATATGAAATAAATAAAAACATGAATTTAGTGATTATATTTACATCCGTTGCTAATGTAAGAAATACCACGTACGATGAAGCAAGATAATGCATGAAAGCCACAGTCAGTGAAAACACCATCTGAAAATAATGAAAACGCAGAATGTTAGTCATTGCCAAGTCATAATAATTTTGTAGATTTCGTTCCAATGTCTTTTTTTATTTCTTCTGGAGCCGCAACGCAATGCACGCATTCTACTTCTCTACTGTTTTCAAAAATAAAATGTTCTTTTTTTTGAAACACTAATAAGTCGAGTCTTTATTCATGATTATTCTACTTATGAAAACGTTAAGAAAAAAAAAAACTTTTTCGCCTAGAGGAAGAAATGCTATTTTTTCCTCGCTCTGGTGGTTTTTGAGCAAGAGGAGTGAAAAAAACATTTCTTCAAGCAGGGTTTTAAGGAATTTACCTGAACATAAAAGCAAACTGATAGATTTCTGCTGCATCTCATTAAGCATTTAAACTGCGTAGCCCACTGTTCCACTTGTTCAACCGTAAGAAGATTATTCCACTCTCTGCTATCAGAGCTTAACCCCTTTTCGATATCATTGTACTTTACTTGAAAACCAATTATACTCTCATTCAAACATTCCAACAAGTTTTTAATCATGGTTATATAAACGTGCATTATTACATTTATAAAAATAAATCGTTCTTCAGTGTACACATCAGAAATTGATATTATGAATGTCTCTAAGCTAATTGTTTTAGCTTTGATTGTGTTATACAAATATGTTCCAAATAATAATGTACTTGTTAAGCAAGACACTGCCGTGAAGATCACAAAAGCGATCTTCAACTTTTTTGAACATTTGATGTAAGTCGGTTCGTTCTGGAAGTAATGATGCACGGACATGAAGTTTTCTATGAACAGTTCGTAATGACGTGAACTTAGAACACCACTTATCAAGATTACTAGACTACTAAAGAGGCTCATAATCTGAAATGACTGTACCATGAGCACCATCCGAATATTTATTTTTTGAGAAAGAATGAAGACATGTTTAAGGACCAAAGCTGCAAAAACTATTTCAATAACGATACGTATGTTACATAAAATTTTACGCCTTTTGGATAGAGAAACGTAATTTCTGCAAATTCCTATTGTATTTTCAGCTTTCCGTAACATATTTAAAATTTTTCTTGCCGTCATTTTGCAACTACAAGCACACGTTCTACTAAACTAACGGATTGGGCGGCACTTTTGTTTTACATTTACATTGTTAAATATATAAATCGGGTTTGTTTCTCTTCAATAATATTATGGAGGTAACTAATTATGAAGGCGCTTCTAAACGGGCTATATCTTGGCTGCAATTTGTGGCTGAAATATGTTGCCAGTAATGACAGGTACGTTCAGCAATACATCTGTTGTTGTCCGGTACGTTTTCACCGTTGCCGTTGTAAAAAACATGTATACTTACAAAGTTTTTTTGTGAATTTGTGGCTATTCTATGTACCTCGGTTAGTCTAGAGTATTTTAGTCCTTATACAACATTGCATCGATTGGCGTCATAATAATGAAACATTAGGATTGACTTTTTTCTAGCTGACTGTTCCATTATTCCCGGTTGATGGCTTATAGGCTCGCCCTTGTTCAATAGGACTTAAACTTAACTGCCGAAATGTGAGTGTGTACACCTCAACTTAACTCTTCGGGGATTACAGCCGCGATTACGGCCGCGATTCGCGGCCCGCCTCATTTGCAATGTCACCCAAGTAGCATCGTAACCTACTTGTTGGCCGCTACGCGTCGTCAGCTTATCGGCAAAAGCCCTGACGAGCGCCCCTCCTCGGGTTATGATTTCCTCCGAGAGAACCTCCATAAAGGAGGTTATGATTTTGACCGGTATGTTCATCTGTTCCCTCATAACTTCAAAAGTACATAATAATTTGACAAATAAGGAATCGTTAGAAGCGTCTTGACCGTCTGCTGGTTATAGGCTATGTGACGTCATAATAAATTATATGTGGCGCCCTCTAGAGGACATAAAGTAATGAATTTAAAAATAAATATTTTGGGATGGTACCTTGTGGGGTATCAAATGAAAGGGCTTAATTAGCACATTTCAAACATATAAATATTACTGAAATAACCTCCAAAATAAATAAATAAAAAAGTTTAAAAACGAAAACCCGACTACTGAAAAGGATGAGACAAGAAAGTACCTTCTCGTGTTCGCATGCTACCATAGCTTATAAGTATGTTAGTATAGCGGCATGCGACCATGGGAAGGTACTTTCTTGTTTCATCCTTTTCAGTAGTCGGGTTAAGTTTATAAACTATTTCTATTTGTATTAATTTTATTCGGTTTCAGCAGCCATTTGATTGTAGCAATGACTAATTATATAACGCCAACATTTTCCAGCCACATTCTACATCATTCCCCTGCTTTTAACCCAATTTGCGCAACATGTCTTTTTCTTCCATACTTCTCTATTAGTCGTCATCTCGGTAGTCCCCCCTTTCCAACCATATTATCATTCACACAGTCCATCCATCGTTTCTTTGGTCTTCCCCTACTTTTATAGCCATCGACATTCATCCTCAAAACTTTCCTCATGTCATTTCCTCATTGCTCCGTATCACATGTCCAGCCATGTTTTACATTCAACAAATTGTTGGCGCCAACATTTTCCCGTCATATACAGGGCAACTTTTTGTTGCACCAAAAAGTTTTCGTGTTGTCAATAGTTGACAATATTGTAGCAACATATTGCACAAACAATATGGCCGGTTTGTAGAGACCCTTTATTTTAGTTTTTAATCAAATTAAGAAGCTGACAAAAATCGACGTTGATTAATTGTTATCTTTTTAACCGACTTCCAAAAAGGAAGAGGTTATATGTTCGACTTTATGTATGTTTTTTTTTTTTTTGTTGAAAGGGTATACTCTCGAGGTGGTCCCATTGTCATCAAGTTGGAATCTGATGAGAGGATCTTATGAAAAAACTTTTTTACAAAAAAAAACAACCGACTTCCAAAAAAAAACTACAAAATGCTGAAATAACTTTAATTTTGGAAGTCGGTGTCGTTGGTTCTGCATTTTCGTTTATTGACACCGACTTCCGAAATTAAAGTTATTTAGCACTTTGTAGTTTTTTTTTTTTGGAAGTCTGTTGTTTTTTTTTGTAAAAACGTTTTTATTTTTTACTTTTTAGTGGGAGAGTTTGTAATTTATCTAAGTTACAATAGCCTAATGTCAACTGCTCATCACCTTTCACAACATATTGCTTTTTAATTTTTTGATTTTTGTTGAAAAACCGCTTGTCAGATTTCGAAAAAAAATTCATAGGACCATTTGGGAAGTATATACCCTTTCCAACAAAATTTTTCAAATCGGTTGGCAAGCGACGGAGTTATGCGCGAATAAATATATAAAAAAAAATACAAACATCCGAATTGAGAACCTCCTCCTTTTTTAGAAGTCGGTTAAATATCGTTAGAAACTCTCAAATTTTATAGGCAAACCCATAGCGATTTGGGTATTTTTTATAGTAACTCGTGCATTTGGTCTCGGAAACCACCGTTTGGTGAAATGTAACTGATGATGAAGACCACAGATGGCCACCGGCGGAACTACTCAATAATAAGTATTTCACGGGTTGCGATTCGATTACTTTAATGGTTGCTAAGCAATTATGCTCGTCACTATGCGAATGGTGAAATGGAGCTGATGGTGAAATACCAGCAGAATATACCTTTGTATCCTGCTTATGCGTATGAAGTTTCATTAAAATCGGTTCATTCATTTCGAAAAACAACGGCTTGAAAGTTTGTATGAAATGCCGTACGGCGTAAACTTTCTTAAGCCACTTTTCTTTATTCCTAAGACCTGCCTGCTGAATGATATATTCAAAAACTAGGTTAACGTATTTCATATTTTGTCCGGACGCCTTCTGAATACGAACCACAGTGCTCTTTTATATTCAGAGCCGATATTGCTCTATTGATCCATTATGTACCATACATCTTCGTCTTTGTCCTGACATTCAATAGTAACGACTTTATGTATATATTATGTTATGGGAGATAAGGAAACAAATTTCAGTTTACACTAGACTTCAAATCAAATCAAAATCGTTTATTTGCATAAAATGGTACAAAAGATGATTATGTAAAATTGTAGTGCAAAGACACATTCCGCCATGTAATGATGGCATGCAAATATTTAATACATGAAGTAGGTAGGTATGTATTAAAAAAATGCAGTAATATACTAAAACATAGTTAATTCAATTAACAAAGGAACATACTTAATTATAAAATTGTTACAATGCATTTCTGAACTGGTAGGACTGACATGATTTTTTGTTCAGAAATTCGCCTACAGAATAAAAAACATGCGATAGGTATCAATCATGTTTTCAAAATCACACAGAATTTTTTGTAAGTTAGATCTGTTATCCAGATAGGTAATGAATTATACAGGGTTATTGGAAAAACACCAATAACCTCTTAAGAGGTCAGAGAGTTGTTCATAATGATGAGTCATTATGAACAACTTTTACTATGGGACCAAACTAGAAATCGCGAAACGTAGGGAACAGCTGATTATTAGAACCGAACGTGACGTCTCGGTGACGGCGATCGTTTGTCCACCGCGAGCGAAATCGGCGGCGTGCGGCGGCGGCGGTTCAGTGTGTTATGATAGACAAAGACAAAACAAAAGCAGAGCGAACGGCGCCGGTACGACGGCTGTTTGTGAACAAGGTCAAACGTGTTTTGTATTGCCGACAAATCGACCTATCACAATCTCGGACCGAGATCTAGCGGTCGCGCCGAAGGTAAATTTCGGCGGCCGGGATGACAGCGCTCGAGTGACATGCGGTGGACATGCGGCCATAGTAAATGTATTTATCGCTACTTCGGTGCCGTCATCTCGTTCTCCGTGACGTGTGGTGGCTGCGGTGGAAAAGGTAATTTAGTTCACATTGTGAAAGCAACAAATACAATGTGTTAATGAAATAACCCGAAACCTCGGACACCCCAACCGATTTTTATATTAATAAATCGATATGACGAATAATTATTTATTTTCATAAATTATTGTAAGAGAAATTTGTAAATGTTGTTGAGGCGCTACTTCTTACAGATTCGTAGCGCTATTGCCGCGCCGCGCTGTCAAACGTTCGTTGACACGGGAGTGACGGGAGCACTATCGTTTGAGGTTAATCCCCTCCTTCTGTTATTATTAAATAATGCGTATGTTTTGCTTTTTAATAGAAAAGTGACTCAAATTTTTCCATCACACTTTTTCCAGGCTTTGGACTGGCTGCATGTAAACCTAACACGCTTAAAAATAAACGAAGGCTAGTTGAAAGAAAAGTCAAAAAGCCGGTGGTGGTAAACAAAAGTTGGCGTGTTTTTTTGAATTTGAATCACCATATTTACAATAATTATTTCAAATAAATCAACCTACCTATTTACAATCGTTCATTGTTTTTCACAGCAATTCCTCGAAATGTTGTTGAATACACCTTGTTGAATACACGTTAAAGCACGTTTTCGTAAATTACTTTTAAAAGAACTTATCACTGTAGTGTCACTAGTAATTATCGTCGTAATTTACGTTTTCGTAAATTAAAACTCGCGCCGCCGCCGGTGCGCTAGGGAGACTACGGAGGGTAGCCGAGGTGGCGCCAGCTCTAGCACCCCCCCCCTCACCTTCGCCCGCACTTTTTTTTTACATCGCGTTGGACAGTAGTGTCACAGTCGTATTGTACAGCGTACCTAGTTAAAAAGTATTAGATATGGCATGACAAATTATTATTTTTTGGAAAAAAAATAACCTATAATAAAAATTATTGTATTCGATTTTGCTGCCGATTCTAAACAGACTAGTTTCAGGTTTTGGGTTATTTCATTAACACATTGTATATCGAGTATCCTATCTACCTCTTTTTACTTATTGCAATAGTATCTTATTAGATGCTAGTTAAATAATTAAAAGTGGGTATTTGTATGATTAGATTCCATAGTTAACATGACAAAGAAGAAAGAGAAAGAAAAAACTTTTTTACAAAAAAAAATAACCGACTTCCAAAAAAAAAACACTACAAAGTGATAAATAACTTTAATTTCGGAAGTCGGTGTCGTTGGTTCTGCATTGTCGTTTATTGATTTTTTTGGAATTCGGTTATTTTTTTTTGTAAAAAAGTTTTTATTTTTCATTTTTAGTGGGAGAGTTTGTAATTTATCTTAGTTACAATAGCCTAATGTCAACTGCTGATCACCTTTTACAAAATATTGCTAATAAATTTTTAGATTTTTGTTGATTTTTCAGAAACCGCTTTTCCGATTTCTATAAAATTTTCATGGGACCATTTGGGAAGTATACTCTTTCCAACAAAAAAATTATTTTTCAAATCGGTTGGCAAGCGACGGAGTTATGCGCGAAGAAACATAAAAAAAAAAAAAATACAAACATCTGAATTGAGAACCTCCTCCTTTTTTAGAAGTCGGTTTAAATGGTGATGAAAGAGGGGCTTATGGCTAAGTAATCGGCTAAGTAGTCGATCGATCAGGTTTAAGCTACGCTAGCCGGTCCAAATACGTTGGTTGGTGGATGGGTGACCATCTTTACATACTTAAGACCCCTCCGTGCCTCGGAAAGCAAATTAAGCCGTTGGTCCCGGCTGTCATTTATGGATCTTTGACAGTAGTTAAGGGTCGTCAGAAGCCCGGAAGTCTGACAACCAGTCTTACCAAGTGGTATCGTATTACCCAGTAACTGGGATGTGAAGGTCAGATAGGCAGTCGCTCTATGTAAAATACTGGTATTCAGCTGCATCCGGTTAGACTTGTAGCCGACCCCAAAATAGTTGGGAAAAGGCTAGCCAGATGATGAGATAACATGAGATAATCAGCAGTATGTATAACGTCACAACAAGATTATCGTGAATGAAACAGCGCACCGCGATGTCGCGCTAAGCATTGCTTAGTTTGACAGCAGCACTGATAATTTACTAAACCTACGTACCTATGTTTGTAGGTAGTGTGCGAGGGTTTGTTACTCGATTTTAATACGTGTATCGGGATTCGTTTGGAAGATTGTGTATTGTGTCATCTCTAGTTTATTTTAGTAGCGGTCGAGTTATTATGTCAATTAAAAAAAACTTCCCCATTTTAATTTCATTCCATTTAAAAATCGTTATTAAATAAATAGTTCTACAAACCATTTCCGACAGAAATGATGATGACATCACTCCCAAAAAGTTTTCAGTCAAAACAAAGCTAACGTTTATATCTACCAAAATAGATCAGACCGAACTGCAATTCTGCAACGTTGCATTGCATATGAACGTGAAATACTGGTGCTAAAGTAAATATATGAACCATTACCGTAACATATGGTAGGTGCCCGCTATGTGTTTGTCCGTCAGTATCATTTTATTACTGTTTCATTAGTAAAATGTTACGAAAATTTTATCTTTTTCGGTATTTTGAAGAGTCATCATCATCATCTGCCTAACCTTTTCCCAACTATGTTGGGGTCGGCTTCCAGTCTAACCGGATGCAGCTGAGTACCAGTATTTTACATGAAGCGACTGCCTATCTGACCTCCACAACCCAGCTACTGGGTAATACGAAACCCCTTGCTAAAGAGTGTGAGAGGAAAATATTTTGTGTATATTTTTTCGTTTTTGTGCGTTCAGTACTTTGATATCTTTTAGAGCGTCATTATAGTAATAGCCTATTATTTTGCTGCCAAAAGAAGAGAATTTGTAACTATGAGGAAGTAAATAAAATATAAATACTTGATGTAAGTTTATTTTAATAATTGTTTACAATGATACACATATATTATAGGCTAAATCTTATTACAAATTAATCAGACATATGTAGTCGAACTAGAGGAAGGCTCATTTACTCTAAATTAAATCCCACCAAAAACATTTTCATGTAAAATGTTGCCAAGACGAGACCAAATATGGCTCGCACTGTCAAAGAGTTTTCAGAAGACCAACGGCCAAGCCACATATTTTGACTAAGGTCTAGAGTTTGTGATGTTAGGGCTTGTAGAGTTAGAAGCTTGGCTCTACATGCGATCTGATAACTTTTTGAAAGTGCGGGCCATATGTGGTCTCGCCTTTGCAACATTTTACATGAAAACGTTTGTGGTGGGATTTCATATCTTTTTATAAGAGGCTTATGAAATTTTTTTTTTCTTTTTTTTGGTTTCTTTAATAAAAATCCTGAAATATGTATTTTATTATTTATGACAAGGAGTCTCTATATCAATGTTCAAACCTCCAGAATCAAAATTTGCGGAATTGTCATACAAACTTCCATCCCCTAGTTTAAGGGGTTGGGGGTTTAAAGTTCCAAGTTTTATAACTTTGTTGTTGTTTATGTACTAATACTAGCTTACATACCAAATTTCAGCTTTCTAGGACTTCAGGAAGTACACTAAGGATTTTATGATCATCAGTCAGTGACGAAATCGGAGTTTTTTAGATATCAATAAAATCTAAAGTATAAACGCTATGCAATTGAAACTTTATATATTTAATAAGTTCACTATTGACATCATATCCCGTGAATTTTGTTTATCTGGTATAATCCAAACCTAAGTTATGAGGGTTCAAAAAAAGACGAAGCTTGCGAGAAAAGGTAGTGCCCTTGCGCTTTGCTTGGTTCGTCTTGGCTGGGGCACTCCCGTGAACCCAGATGACTAAACCCCTTACTAATAAACGTTGTATAGCTTCTGTATAGTTACACAACGCTTTGTCTTCTTCTTTCGAAAGTCCAATTACTGACGACTGAAAGAGAGAAATCGGTGTGTAACTATTCATCTGATATAATATTAGTAAGTTATCCCCAACTACACAAGTATATACAAAAACAAAAGGACACTTCTTCGTCGAAGTACTCGTCCGCATCGCTTTCATCCGGAAGCGTGGCCAGAAGACTGAAAGAATTACCTCGTTGAATGGCAATGCTAATTCTTTGGCCAAGGAATGAGCTAGCCCTCTGGTCACCTGAAGTGTCAACCAGTCGGCGAGAAATTTCCTTTTAAAGGAGACGCGCGGTCGGGCGCCGTGACCGGAAAGTATCGACTTTTCGGCCCCAAACAGCTCAGGTTGTAAGTCGGGGGTTTGAACCTAAGGCAAACACCTTAGGTTCAAACCCCCGACTTACAAACACAAACAAACACAAACATGTAAATTATTTTATCACCACTGCTATCAAAACGGTGAAGGAAAACATCGTAAGAAAACCGGCATATCCTAAAACCAAAAATTTTAAGACATGTGACATCTACCAAACCGCACTGGGCCCGCGTGGTGGATTACGGCCCACTCCCTCTCACCGAGAGGAGGCCTGTGTTCTAGGAGTGGGAACATTATAGGCTGATTATGTTACAGTATTTGCGCCGCTTGAGGTTTATTGATTGATTAAAAAAGTTAAAATCCATCATCGTTTTTACATAGTAGCAAGTTTCCTCAAAAAATTATGAAGTTGGTTTGTTGACATATTGACATTGCAAAACAACGTCAAAAGTCAATTAAGAAGCGCCGAGTTCAATTGGGATGTTCTACTTTTTTTTGTTTTGCTAACTGGATTCCAATCCCTGCGGAGTTTTCTGTTTTTGTTTGTTAGGATTTCGGGTTGAGTAGGGAAAAATCAATCGTAATTGTTGTATTTATCTGTTTATTTTGTATGTTTGGGATTTTGTTTGGAGTGTAGGTATACTCCGACTTTTAATTAGCTGCAGTAAAATGACACTTCTTAATAACTCATTTCGGACTGCATTTAGAGATATGCATGTCAAATAAGTTTCGTTTGTTACAATATCCTGTACTAGAAAAAGAAGGTTTGGTTGATGGCCGCGAAAAAACAAAAAGGCGCCAATTTCAGTCATTGAAGTAACACATAAGCTGTCATTTTACTGCAGCTAATTAAAAGTCCGACTATAGTGGAACATGCATGTGTTAAATGCTATTAATAGTAATTGATAAGGGTGAAATATATACATTGCCTTATTAGTCTAATGGGCGCAAGCGCCACTGCTGAGCATGAGGTCCTGGGTTCGATTCCCGGGCAGTGTTATTGGGTTTTCCCAACTAGAATATCTGAGTAGCAGGCCGGAGTCTGGAGTTGTGCCAAATTCCGCAGTCGTTGATGGCAATACGATACGCTTCGCTTTATTTCATCAGAACCCACCCTCACATTAAAGATACTAGCTATTGCTCGCGACTTCGCCCGCGTGAAATGTCTTCTTCCCTGACACACCCCGTCGCATCTTCCCGCGTATTCATTGCTTCGTTTTCGCTCAGCGTTATTTCGGACTCTTTTTCTTTTTTCTCGGCTCCTACGAGGTCCAGCGTGATGTTAAATGGTCTATAGCCTTCCTTAAGATTTGGGCTATCAAATACAAAAGGAATTCCAAATCTAGAGATAGGCGCGTTCAAACAAACAAACTCTTTAGCTGTTTTATTAGTAAGTTTATGTTTAGTGTAGATACTATATTAATATAAGATATTATACTATATTAATCATTTTATTAATGCCACAAGAGAGGTTGGCTCTTTGTGCACAGAATAACTAATAGTATTTAGGCTATAGTCACTTTGTTCATACGATGATAGCCCGGTTTCCATGATGGATGGCTTAACAGTCTGATCATAATTTACTAAGTGTAGTCCGACCTTTAATCCTATTAGCGAAATTATGATTATAAAGATGGAAAGTGTCTCTAGAGGAATGATGTTGCTGTTGGCATGTTTTCATCGCATTAAGAGGAAATGCGTGGTCCATAGAAACGCTCTCGCCTGTTTTTTTTCTAGTTAATGATCATAAAAAATTATTTGTTTATAGAATAATAAATATTAACTACTTGTAAGTCCCTATGTTTTCCTTTTTGTTGATGATACATTATTTTTAGAAGCATTTCTTAAGAACCCTCAAAAAATGCCGATTTAAACCGATGTCAACAGAGGCCTAGTGTATAAATTTGACAACTATTAATGAAAAAAGAAAAACATATGGACACAGTATATTATGCTTCTTAGTCAGTTTATGAAAAATCTTTTAAATTGGTCCAATATTGGTGGAGGAAATAGGCAAGAGCTAAACCTCGAAATTAAGACTTTTTACTTAGGATTTTTCAAAAGTCTCTCCGACCGCATTTCCTCTTAACATAAGATATTTCAATAGCATTCAGGGACTTACAGATAACTAACTTCTGCCCTCGGTTTCGCCCTCAAAGATTTCGGAAATTATCGCACGGAAACGTGCTATCGGGAGAAAAAGCATCTATCTAACTAAGTAATATTTTTTTTACTAAAAGACAGCCTAAAGTCTATTAAAACTTATGTTTCAAATTAATATTGAATCATGCCATTCAAATATCAACTTTATTTTAATGGTTATGAAGTTGATTTCAGAGTGACTAGCACTATTGAAAAAGTTAAAAAAATGTTTGAAGTTGTAGCGTAAACTGAACTTTATTGTGTAGGATTTAAAGTTATTTTTCCATAAACTCATATTTGCTTACATTTTTGGCAAATAAACCGCGAATGATTACGTAACATCAGTGTTGTTTACATTTTTGGCAAATAAATCGCGAATGATTACGTAACATCAGTGTTGTTTCAATAAGGGATGGGTATGGCTATTACAGATGAGTAAAGCGGGTTGCAGACCAAGAGCTAAGCTAAGTTAGTCTAGCTTAGCTCGCATAGCTGATGTAGTTTTTCATACTTGTGTACAGAGTGTACAACTGCAAACTATGAACAGAAGTATGAAAAATTACCACAACTATGCGAGCTAAGCTAGACTAACTTAACTAAGCTCTTGGTCTGCAACCCGCTTTAGACCCTTTATTTTAATTAAGGATGGGAAATCATCAAATTACCCCTCCCGCTCTGGGTGGAGCGGAAGGGAGTGTTAGCGGTAACCCTTTCGGACAATCACAGCAGCATACACGGTTAGAAAAAATCGTAATTTAACTGATATAGAGACTGCCCGTTTAGTGTACTTTAGCTATTTTCATAGTGTAATGTCGTACGGTATTTTATTGTGAGGAAATGCCGCCGATATTCAGACCATCTTTGTTTTACAGAAGCGAGCTATTCGATCAATTTATAAATTAAGTCCGAGACACTCTCAGAGACAATTTTAAAGAGATTAATGTAATGACTGTGCCTTCTCAGTATATTTATGAGAATCTTTTATATTCCCATAAAAATATAAAATTGTTAAAAAAATACAGTGATGTCCTTAATATAAATACTAGAAACAAACACAAATTTGTTGTACCTACAACAAGGCTCAAGAAAATAGGTAGCTCGTTCAGATGAAAATGTATACGCTTTTATAATAAACTACCAAGCCACGTTCAAGATCTAAGCCTTAATAAATTCAAATCATTCATTAAACGTAAGTTGTGCCAGAAAGCTTTTTATACCGTTAAAGATTATATTGAGGACAAAAAGGCTTGGGATTGAGCTGCTTCCAATTTTTTTACATTTTGAATGTTTTAATTTTTTTTTTCCATGTACTCATTGACATTATTGAATTTTATTTAAACAATGACATTTGCTTACTTTGTAAAGTATTATATTATTTTAATTATTGTGCATGTGAAAACAACGTGGGTCACTTTTTTTAATTTTTATTATTCTCTCTGTTGTGTTAGTTTTTGTCTAGGACTGGCAGTTTGAGTAATTTATGTGGCCTACCCAAATGTCCTTTCTTTGGTATTGTTCGTCGAACCGTTGAGCTCCTTAAGTTTTGAGTTGAGCTACACGATTTCTGACAAATGCGTGCACTGACTGGACAGGTCCTCTCAATCTGTGTGGTTCTTTCCTCAAAAGACCATCTCAGACATCGATCTACATGGTCTTCATATAACCTGACCAAGATTATGATATCTGGACTTTAAAAGAGACTGTGACCTCTGAGTTTGTTTCGGCCTTTCTTCTCAGAGTAGTCAGATAGGAAACGCCGACCTCATCTAGCTTTATAAAAAATATGACTGACGTGTAAAAGTGTTTGTACAAACCTACTTACAAAATAAAATCATTTATCATTTATTTATCAATCCCGCTGCCCCGGCGGGCTTCGGCCCTGACGGGCCCCTCCTTTGATGCTGACATCTCTTTGAGGCGCGCGTGGCCGGGAGTCGTCACGCGGCTCTCGACGCCCGGGGCTTCTCCCGCGGCGGCTGGGATGTGAGGCTCTGTCCCTCAACCACACCGCCACCTCCTTCGCTAGCATGACTGCTTCGCAGAAGGAGGTGACTGCTTCCCACTCCCGCTTTAGAACCCTGCCCGTCAAACTAGGAAAATCCTGTATCTTGAAGGACTACCTACTTTAGTGGCATTGACACGCTTTACAAAATATTCATAATTGCGTAATAACTCTGATGTATAGCACTCCATCCATCACAGCCTGAATGTTCGCAGGTCATGCGGGTCGGCAGGTCCTACAAGAGGCGCTCGATCTTGTTAACAGTGACACCATACATATTTATTGAAAAGGCTTAAAAGCTATTTGTGAGAAGTATGTGTTATGTGTGTTGGTGTGGTTATTATTTATTTATTAACGTACACCAACTTCTTTGTATAATTTATCTTAAGGATTATAGATCATTATTTAATATTATAGCATTCCGTAATTGTCTCACTGCAGGTTAGGTTATAGTTACCTGCCGGAAAGTAACATTATCAGCCTTAATTTCTCTCCCAACTTTACAACTGTGATACAAGTAAAATATATTCATCGTGTCATTAATGAAGGCTAAAAACATAAAAAATTGTTCACAAAATAAAATTTTATACTTGTTGTTAACGATGATTAGGAGTAGAGTATAACTTTAAAAGAGAAGAGCAGTGGTGGCCACTAACGGCCGCAATTCACTTCTTGTAGGTCGTAGATTCGAACCCAGACAGGCGCTTTACTTTGTGTACATGATTTCATCACCACTGCTCTCAAAACGGTGAAGAAAAACATCGAGAGGAAACCGCCATGTCCTAGAACCAAAAATTTGAGGACACGTGACATCTGCCAACCCGCACTGGGCCCGCGTGGTGGATTACGACCCACTCCCTCTCACCGAGAGGAAGCCTGTGTCCCTGCAAAGGGAAAACAACAGCTGATAATGACTTTTTAAAATTAGAATAATTACAAGCTTAAACGACCACATTAACATTGCCTTTAAAAATATTCATTGCCAAATGCTGTCTACTCCAAAACATTAAACTACTAAACGTATTCATACGGTATCTTCTCAGTTGTTTTGTTTACATTGTAAGCAGGATATAAGGTGTGTTTTCATCCGAACACCGTGTCAGGAAATTGAGAAATAGATAAAAACAAACATGGCGCCTACGGGGAAAAACTAGTTTTTATGGAGAAGTTTCGTACGTGTATGCATTATTTATATTATGCTTAGAAATAAATTTAAGGAAAATGGCGGATATAATGGTAGAAGCTTGGCAATCTTGGCATATTTTTTTCTTGAAAACAATACAAACTTAAGAGTATGTACAGAATTGAAAAACGTGTATGTCTTGGGTTCGCCCAATTATGTGAATATCATTACAAGCTCTTATTTAACTTGCCTTGTTAGTTAGTTTGTATGTATGGGTCAAATCTTGCAACCGATTTTTATAACAGTTATCCACAACCGATTGAGCTAAAATTTTGCATACCCTTTTGATTTGGATGACAATGCATGGTTAGCTATGTGACATCATTCTCAATTCAATATGGCGGACTCCCAAAAATGGCGGTAGGTCCGCCATATTAGTACAACTCAAATAATTATTATCTATGCTTGTTTTTAAAAAGTTTTTTTAATTTATTTTATCTTTAAGTCTAAGTAATTGTTATTATAACGCGTTCCAACTAAGGTCAATGACCTCGAAACTAAAAAACTTGAAAATATTGAAATGTAAGGCTTACAAAGAAAGTTGTTATCAGTTTTTGTTTAATTTGTTAATCTATTTTTGTATTTTTTTTTTTGTTATATAGGTTTAACTCACTTTGCTCCAAAATAAGTAAACGAGGCGCTCTTTTTAACCGACTTCCAAAAAGGAGGAGGTTATATGTTCGACTTTATGTATGTTTTTTTTTTTTTTTTTGTATGTTCACCGACTTCTCCGTCATTTGTGGATCGATTTCGAAAATTATTTTTTTGTTTGAAAGGGTATACTCCCAAGGTGGTCCCATTGTCAGCAAGTTGGAATCTGATGAGAGGATCCCATGGAAATCGAGGGAAACCCTAAATTTTATTGGCAAACCTATAGCGATTTGGATATTTTTTAGAGTAACTTGAGCATTTGCTCTCGGAAATCATCATTTGGTAAAGTGGAGCTGATGATGAAGACTACAGACGGCCATCGGAACTAATCAATGATAAATATTTCACGGGTTGCGATTCGATTACTTTAATATGGTTGCTAAGCAATTTATGCTCGTCACAATGCGTGTGGTGGTGGAGTGGAGTTCTTCAGGTTCTTACCAGGAGAACTCTTTAAAAATTAACGTCCCAGCATCGAGAAAAGCAATATTTTGTAAAAGGTGATGAGCAGTTGACGTTAGGCTATTGTAACTTAGATAAATTACAAACTCTCTCACTAACTAGTGAAAAATAAAAACTTTTTTACAAAAAAAAAAAACAACCGACTTCCAAAAAAAACTACAAAGTGATAAATAACTTTTATTTCGGAAGTCGGTGTCAATAAACGAAAATGCAGAACCAACGACACCGACTTCCGAAATAAAAGTTATTTATCACTTTGTAGTTTTTTTTGGAAGTCGGTTGTTTTTTTTTGTAAAAAAGTTTTGTCACTATGGTTTTTGTTGACTGTACCTACTACTTATAAAATAGTTATGTACTATGAAATATCTAAATGACTCAAGCCTATCTCCATCTCTACTGATATCCAAAGTATGTTATCATGGATTCAGTAGGTACATAATTCTGGACCCCGCCGCGTTGAAATTTTTCGTCGGTTATTAAAAAAAATTGCTGTTCCATACCTATAGGTAGGAGACAGTATGGAAACCACATTTTATGCAATAAACTATACCTCATATCTAATTATTGTTCTGACGATATACAAAAAATTAAAGAAATCGGTCGCGATAAAAAATCCGCTGTTCTCTACATTTATGTTCGCATAACTCGTCAAAATGTAGGGAACAGCTGATTTTTTTTCGCGACCGATTTCGTGATTTATTGCTTAAATGTGATTTCCATACTGTACTGCATTTTTGTATGTAACAGCTTCTTCTTCTTCTAAGCGTGTCGATAGCAATCTAAATGAACTCGATCCAGAATTCGGCTAAGCGTGGACCCATCACTTGAGTCAATCAGTTCTTTTATTTTGATAATAATTGACGAAAAATTTTCAATCTTGTGCTGAATTCATGATTACACTTTGCAGGTCGATATCCCCTACCCTGTATACGAACCCATGGCATAATGGTGCTCTTATCACCGAGTAACTTAAACAAAGGAAGCGCGCTTCACACGCACAATACGTCACTGTTAACATTAAAGCGATTATATCTAAAGTCGAGTGATGACGTGTTACATTCCCCTTTAATGACGTCACGAGTACAAATACCTCTTGTTAGTGTATTCGTGTGTTTTTCAGGGAAGCTGTAATGGAGAAGGAAAGTAATTTAATTAATTTTATTAAGTACTTGTTGACAGGCCTACGCTGTCCTCCCATACCAGCTGTAATTTGAAAACATTGTAAAAGCTAATTTAGAGTAACCATGGAGTTGCTTCCCGGCTCTACTCCATAAGAAACGACCAATTGAAACCGTGCACCTAGCTTCTGACTTTCCTGTGCCCAAGTAGGTTTATGTGAAAAAAAAAAAAATTTGATTTGAATTTGTGGGGTCTAACGCTTTTATTTTTCGGAAATTACTAGTCGAAGGACTATTTCAAGTTATCGTTTTTCAATTTAATAAAATAATTGTTGTGTTGTGTTGCTTGTTGTTGTTAGACTTTTGTTTGGTAGACAGTGTAGCCATTTCAACGCAAGGCAAAACATTTTTTACTGGTCATAGGTACTGACTATACAACATATTAGAGCATGCCCTTATGCTTAAATATACGAGATATTACCTTTAGCTTCCGACTCAAAACATGTTCCCCACAACTGCAAATGACACGTAATTTGCAAATGTGTAAGCTGTTATGTAAGTTAGCGGTATAATTTACGTTATGATTAACACTCCATGAGTCAGGTGCTTTATTTAAAATATAAACATGTCAAAACTGTGTTGTGAGACTGCACTGATATGTTTACGCCTGAAACCCCCGAATGGTTAAGCAGATGTGTACCTGTGTGTGTGTATGGGACTTAGGTCACATGTGATAGGGGACGAGCCTATTGCATCAACCGGGCACAAATTTAGACTTCGCGCTGCTACTGAGAAATTCCTGATGGAAAAATCCAATGACACTTTGCCCGACCCGGAAGTCAAACCCAGGACCTCAGGCTCTGTAAATAGTAGCGCTTGCGAATACTAGACCAATAAAGCAATCCATCCTGTGAACACAATCGAAATTTTTGATTTATCGGTTCACATATTAAAACCGTGTTTTTTACGAGCATTTGAATCTTGTGGCTAAGTAATAACAGCCGAATAGGTCGATCGATCAGGTTAAGCTACGCTTGCCGCGGTTGGTCCGTGGATGGGTGGGTGACCATCCTTACATACGACTCTCTCTCTCTCTCTGTGCCTCGGAAAGCACGTAAAGCCCGGCTGTCATTCGTGGATCTTTGACAGTCGTTACGGGTCGTCAGAAGTCCGAAAATCTGATAACCAGTCTTTTCAACATGTATCGTATTACCCAGTAACTGGGTTGTGGAGGTCAGATAGGTAGTCGCTCCATGTAAAATACTGGTATCCAGCTGCATCCGGTTAGACTGGAAGCCGACCCCAACATAGTTGAGAAAATGAGACGTGTAACGTGTTTATCCTTTTGAAATTAAAACAAAACGTGTAATTAATCCAACATATTACCAAAACCCTAACAAAGTGGCACAGCAATTACATGTATGCCAAACACACACCATTGAACGTAACGTAAACATCACAAGTCTGTACATCATGTCTATTACATTTATTAATGGTCGACAACTGTTTGTCATCGGCTTAACGCGAACGTGCGTATAAACGTTACCATCGGGACCGGAAATCAGGTTGGAGAGAAGCCCTATTTTACAGTTAGGTTAATGGTTTATTTATGTGGCTGTTTTTCAGAGGGGCAATTCTCGTAATTTTAAGAACGTTCACAGTCTGCTCTCAGTCGCAATCTGTCAAAAATACCTCTAATTACCCAAAATTTTGACAAGTTTTTGACATTTGTTAGTGTGCGACTAAGTTTTTGACATTTGTTACTGTGCGACTAAATTTTGAACGTTTTAATTGGCCTTCTGTTATCTTCTACTTGAGATATATCCCTGTTACATATTGAGTAAGTCTGAAAGGTTTTTGTTTTAAAGTCCCATGTAAATTCAAAGAAATTAATGGTAAAGTAAATATTATTTCACAATTAGCCTATAATGTTCCCACTGCTGGGAAACAAGCCTCCACTTGGTGAGAAGAAGTAGCCCATAATCCACCACGCGGACCCAGTGCGGTTCGTAGGTGGCACACGTCTTCGAATTTTTGGGTCTAGGACATGCCGGTTTCCTCACGATGTTTTCCTTCACCGTTTTGAGACCAGTGGTGATGAAATAATTTAAATAAAGTAAAGCACCTGTCTAGGTTCGAACCTACGACGTGCAACTCGTAAGTCGCGGCCGTTACCACTGGGCCACAACTGCAATTTGTTGGTAGTCTAGAATATTTTTTCAAATCATAACTGTCAATCTTTGACAGCTGTATGAAATGGCTCTAACACGGCATATTGACATAGGTTGTCAATTGGTTTCACAATTCATTTCCCTGACTGTACCCTTATTCCATGCCAATTGCCCATAACTGCTTACGAAAGGTTCCGAGCTGCTGCAGAGGACAAAATAAAAAGACCTAATACAATATTCCGACCAGGGAATCGAACGCCCCTTCAGAAATCACACTTGCGACCACTCAATACAAAGGGCACAAAACTTTACAAAATTACAGTTTTACCAATTACAATTTGTAAAATTTAAAAAGAAAAATTTGTTTCGAATAATAAATAAAAATAAAAACAAAATAAATCTATAATAATCACGAGTATAGAAAAAAGACTCAGCATGATGCAAGTTTATTTATTTATTTAATACTTCAAGCACAAAAATGTACAGAGGTGGACTTAATGCCATAGGCATTTTCTACCAGTCAACCTTAACCAGTCAAGTTTACGTGTACCACAAATCTCTAAGCGGCACAGTTGTAATGGAAAAACCTTACAAACATATAAATTGTAGTGACAAGTAAGTACATAAACCCCTCATGCTTTGTGTTACGCTTTAAAAATGGGAAAGAATTGCAGATTGTAAACTATAACTCATAAATATTTGTAAATTCTGTGTTACGCAATTTTTTCTACAATTTAACAATTTTGTAGAATTGTAGTCAACCCTGTTGTTGTTGTTACAACCCTAGCCCTGCTTTAACGAGGCAGTCCCGAGCTTGACTAAACTAAAATCTACACGTCATAATCCATACTAATACTATTAATTCGAAAGTAACTCTGTCTGTCTGTCTGTCTGTACGTATGTTACCTTTTCACGCCTAAACCACTGAACGGATTTAGATAAAATTTGGCAGAGAGACAGATTGCATCCCAGGGAAGGACATAGGATAGTTTTTATCGACATACCTCGCGGGCGAAGCCGCGGGCGGAAGCTGGTTATTCATAATTATAATCATCATATTACCTAATTCAAAATTAAAGACGAATGCATGCCCAAATCTTAAAACCTTAACACAAGTCCCCTAAAACGTGACCTCCTATTCAAAAACCTGTATTCCAGCCTCTAATTTAAGTTTTCGCTTACAACCTCCAGAACACTTTATAACCAAAATAATGTGACCTCTCTATTACTTTGAATACTTAAGATTTCCGAAGAAGTTTGCAGATTAAATGGCTTCACAGGGGTCACACACTCTGGCTACGTGAGGAGGCGACCCTCAAATTTTAGTGGCGCAGAATTCCCGAGCACCTCATTAATTTTAGAGCTTCTTTCAAAGTTTTTCGTCGTTTCATTTTGGGGTATGCTTAATTAAATCTAGTTTTAGAACTTCATTGGATTCTGAGGGCGTCTTGAGCTAACCTTACCATCTTAAAGTACAAATTTGATGTTCCTATTCAGATCTGGTACAGGACAGTAAGCTGAGTAGACTTCAGTACTCGCTAACTTTGACAGTGGAAAATTTTATTTTCATTTAAGGGGCTATGTTGAATAAAATGTGGTTTTTCTATTTCGTGTAACTTGTTAAGTATGTGGAATAGGAATTTAAGATTTTGGTATATGATTTTGACTCTTTGGGCTAGTATCGTGCAAAAAGAATACACAATTCAATGAATTTTTCTCGATACAAAAAAATTGCAAAGTTATATCAATTGTTTTTTCTTTTTTTCGACAAATTAAAAAAAATTAAATTAGCTGTGCCCGCGACTAAGTTCGCGTGCATGTTGGAAAACATTGGATTTCATTGGTTTGCATTGTTTTGCGCGGAACCCTAATTCTTTTTCTAGTAGAGTAAGTTACGCCTTATAACATCAGCTATCTGCTAGTGATAGTCCCGTCAAAATCGGTCTAGCCGTTTCAGAGACTAGCCAGAACCAACAGACCGACAATTTCTTTTTTAATTATAATTACTGTGTATACCTACTTACATATGAATTAGTAAAAAACTGTTATTTTGAAATTACAAAGACTTGAATTTTATTTGTTTGTATGTGTAGAGTATAGATATTTATTTCTCAATTCATATCATGGCACCTACCACTGTTTGTTCCTGCATCATCCTAAGGTTGACTGGTAAAAAATCCCTATGGGATTAAGTCCGCCTCTGTAGATACAGTTGTGTGCTAAAGTATTAACTAAATAAATGACCAATTGTGCAGTTCCCTGAGAGTTTTTAAAAGTGCTGTTGATTTCAATAGTTTTACTAACAATTATCTTTTACATCAGATGTAGTTTAGTTCAAAATTAGCCCTAATCGGAGTCATTTCCGGATAATAGTAATAGGCTGAACCATTAGAAAGGGCCTTTAATTAGATAGTGAATGGGCACTTGAAACACTTTTCAGAATAAAGACTAGCCCTTAATCCAAGAACCTCTTTCACTCTACTTTTATAAAAGTTGTATAAACACGTTGGATTTTGCTAAGAACTAGATAGTAAGTTTTAATTCTTCATTTATTACTCGGGATTAACTTTTAACTAAAGCTTTCAGAGGCACGTGTTTTGTTTTCTAATGCCGACCAACTACTCGTATTATATGTACCAATTTCCAATTTGTAGTGGTCTAAGAAATTACGGTTTGGAAACATAGACTTTCTCCTAACTCAAATCAGCAAATAAATTAGAAAATGAGATAGGACTGTCAGTCATGCGAGCGACGATATATGTCGCAAATGCGACAAATATGACGCATCAAAAAAACACAATTTCAAAAAAAAAAAAAAACAATGTGGGAGACAACATGCGTCACATCTATGCAAAATGGTCATCGCTCAGCATAATGCTAAGACCCTATACGAGACAGAGCCCCAGCGCTGGTAACATAATATTGAACCAATGAGCATATAGTTGCATTATTGACCCTACTACGAGTAGCTGCGAACATAAATCCACTTCTAGTAGGTGTTAACCTGCTGGAAGGAATTCCTCAAAGCTTCTTGAAAATAGGTATATTGACAGGTAAACGCATTCCCCAATAAACAAGAAATCACATTAGCGTGATTGCAGAGCATTCGGAAAAACCGCATCAGTCAATGTCGAGAATCGAAAACATCTGATCTGATTAGAGCCAGTGATTGATGCCACCAGGTGCCGAACTGTTCCCAGGAGGCCTCATCAATAACCTGAGACAATGACATGACAACTGACGGTTGAATGGATTTTTGTAGCTGGGAACCTGGTTTGAAAAACAGGGAAGCTATGTTTTTATTTTTATGCAACTATACCTCATCTAACGAATAGATTTATTTTTGTTTTTCATATTCATACACGAAGTGAATTTTATAAAAAACTGTACACGATATATTACAATAATAATATATGTAGGTATTGGACATGTGGGTTGACTGCGCTGCTTGCATAGCGAGCAGTTTTATATGGTACAAGAATTTTCAAATCAGCAATTTTATAATAGTGATAGAAATTATTTGTAAGTTCCATCTATAGATACAAAATTGAAGTCGCGTTTAGTGTCTGTATATATGACCGCGTTGTTCTTCTTAAATATGCAACGGAGTTGGATGTGGTTTTCACCAACATTTAGAGGTTTATGCGTATAATACTAAAATATAGATCTATATAATAAATAAATCACGATGTTTTGTCAAGTCGTAAAACCGTGCAAAGCAGGGGCGGGTCGCTAATAATGCATAAAAGATGTAGGTAATAAAAAGGCTTATAGCTAGGTTCAAGTTATGGACCCGGTCAGAGCACAGCAACAGGATAAAATTTTAAATAATATAACTGAATAAACTGAATTTAAAAAAAAACTGGTTTTAAATACTGGTATTCAGCTGCATCCGGTTAGACTGGAAGCCGACCCCAACATAGTTGGGAAAAGGCTAGGCAGACATTTTAATAATCACTCAGACCAACTAAAAAACCAAGACAGAGGGTTGTCAACAGTAAAGTGAAGCCGGTTTCGTAAACATGTGTGCACTTAGTGAGACGTAGTTTGATTGTAAATAGTTGTAAATGTGTGCGTGTGGGCGTGTGTGCACAGAGCGGAGACGTAGTTTTGGCATGCCTCACTGCATCGTTCTTAGCGATCTGTCTTGGTTTTTTATTTGGTCTGAGAATAATCATAACAAATGTCAACGCACTCTCATTCAGTGATAACTTATCGTTTGCTTATTAGTTATATTATGTTCATATTATTTTATAGTCAACAAGCCCTACTACTATAGAACTTCCATACAAACACAAACTCATTTGTTTTGTTTTAATTAAACCATTTAAGGCACTTTTAAACTGTCAACGAGTCAGTTAGTCGTTTGCTAAGTATAGTAAACTGATTTACATCTGCAAGACTTCCTCGTAACATGGGGTCCAGTTGAAAACCAGCGTCAAGCATCAGTTGTCTGACATTTATGCTGAACTGAACCTATTTGGCGCAGCAGTGAGGCACATAATACTAGTTGAACATAGACTTATAAAAAAAGATGGACTCCGCGCCACGCATATCGAAAGTGAAGCACAGTAAGTATACCGCTTGTACAAACACGCCTCACACTCACATTTACATCATAGTATGCCGACCGGCCGCCATTACGTGACACGATAGCGTCAATCGTCAATCATGCACACATAGATCGGTACGGTGCTTCACTTTCGATATGCGTGGCGCGGAGTCCATCTTTTTTTATTAGTCTATGTAGGTAGTTGAAGTAGTTTTTTTTTTTGTGTTTGTGTGTTCGTGTTCCTTACTTACACTGGGTCAAATAAACTTATTTACTTTATTTCTTTCCTTCTTGTTGCCCATTCCTAAGCGCAGTAGGTACCTATGGAGAAGAACAGGCAACAACCTCCACGGAAACTGGTTTAAGGCTTCTTCAAACAGGCGCGACACGCGACGCGAATCGCGAGCGGTGCCTTTGCGTCGCGTGCGATTCGCGTCGCATGTCGCGCCTGTTTGCAGGAACCTTTAAATGATATTGTTACAAAAATATTAGTTAAGTACGTCCTACATCATTAATGATGAATTTATAATTACAAACTTTCATCCCCTAAATCACTTCTTCTGAAAAGTACACATGCTGTTTTATCATGGGATTTAATGGAAATAGCAAATGGGAGCCATCGTTAATACCTAAAAAATGGGATTCAAAAGCGGGATCCAACGAAAATAAATTCCCTAATTAATCAATTTATGGAAAGAATTTTCTAAAATCCTTCCTCCATGCTCACCTTCCTTACATGGAACTCTTGTTCAAGATGTCATGCTTCTTGTTGTCTATCAGTGAATTTCGTCTGCCTAGCCTTTTCCCAACCATGTTGGGGCCGGCTTTCAGTCTAACTGCATGCAGCTGAATACCAGTATTTTACATGGAGCGACAGCCAATCTGAGCTCAACAAACCCAGTAACTGGGTAATACGATGCCCCTTGGTAAGACTGGTTGTGAGACTTTCGGGCTTCTGACTACCCGTAACGACTATCCAATATGCACGAGTGACAGCCGGGACCTACGGTTTAACGTGCTTTCCGAGGCATGGAGGAGTCTGGAGTGTGGATGGTCACCCATCCACAGACCAACCGCGGCAAGTGTAGGTTAACCTGATCGATCGACCTGTGTGGCTGACTTAATTACGTTTTTCATTAGGTATAAGGTAGGTATAGGTCATCCAGACAGATGGACCAGTCGTCACACAGCCTGTCCCATTTTCAGGCACCCATGCCTGAAGACGGGCGTTGTCATCGAGGCAGGCCTAAGAAACGCTGGCATGATGATTTGGACTCATTCCTAACCGATTTGACGGAGAAGGTACAGCACAAGGAAATGTGGAAGATAATGGGGGAGGGCTTTGCCCGGCAGTGGGACAGCAAAGGGAAAGGAAAAATAATGTTTTTGTTCAAACATTACAATGAACGCAACGTTATTATTCGCGAAATATGGCTACCTGTTACACAGTAAATTAGAATAGCCAACCGTGAAATGAGAAAATCACCTCGCGCCGCGTACATTACCTCCCTCCGCCGTTCCGAAAGCTGTTATCACAGTAACTGCACGATTCCAGCACATAAAGGAAGTTTAGAAAACTATGTATTAATAACTAGAAGTTTAACAGCCGCAGACGGTGAGAGTCGCTCGGTGGGTCTCATTAACGTTCACCGCGCATTCCAACTTCACTCGACGGTGTGCAGGGCGCCCATCTTAATCAAGTCGAAGTTTGCGGGCGTATTAACGAACAATGAAACTGAAACGTGTCACCATTGTTGAATGAAACTCCGGCTTATGACTGAGTGAAACTCTTAACAACGATAATTAGAACGGCGAACCGCTCCGTTGGCCTATTGTGTCGAGGAAATCATTATAACACAAACAGCGGGTTATGACCCCCCCGTAGTTCAGATGTGTCGAGGAGGAGGCGATATCCAAGGGTCAACACTCGTCGGATGAGGCAAACTGGATAAATACCCCAAGAATTTCCTATAACGGTGCTTATTGTAACACCTTCCGTTTTTGTGAAGTGAAGCGAATTTGACCCCCGGGTGTTCATAAATTGAGGGTTTGGCGAAATTATAGTGGGGTTCTGCTTTTTATATTAATTAAAATAGCAATTTGTTAGGCTGTAGGTACCACTGAGCTCGGGGGCTGGGGTGCGTGTGCACACTATTTTCGTCCTAACTTTTAACTTCTCAAAGGACGATAGACAACCATCAACCAACTATTTAAAGACTTTGTGTTTTTTTTACTTTATTCAAGAATTTTCATTTTTGTCTCTTAAAATATCGTTACGAGCCATAAACTAACAAACCGTTTGTTACAAGTCTTAAATATATCGGGTTTTCTGAAAAAAAAAAACATCTTTCAGTGTAATTTATCTAACGAAAATATATAAGTAGATGTATGGTTCCTATTTTTCGTCACTACAATGTCAAACTTGGGTGGTTTGCCCAAAATGCTAGAATAAACAATCTATTGTCCTTGACACGCGTCAAAAACCCTCCCAAACACCAGTCTTGCCTAAAATGAAAGAAAGGAAGAAAAACCAGCTACCTATAACAATATCGAAATCCCAACGCATCGCACATACAAAACACGACCCCTGAAAAACTATTCAACACGTATGAGGTACTTTCGCACGTCATCATCCACTATAACTCATGTGTCCGTGCGTGATCAGCATCTTATCCCCAAACTGTTCATATGACGGGCGATTTACCCCGTGACAGTGTCACATCGACCGACCACCGCCGCGCCGTCATAATGAAAGGTCCGATTTCCCGGCTCAACGGACAAGCCGACAGGATGCCGCAAAAAAAGATAACAACCTTAGGAGTATCACAGAAATCGATTCGATGTTTAAAAACACGAAAAAATCACGTGCAACCCTATGAATTACTTCACCAAGTTCTTGTTTATGGCTCTTCAAAATACTTCCAGACCCTAATATTATTCAAATACAGTTAAGCATAAAATGTAATAAGCCCATGAGTAGAAAATTCGGCTATATTCTGGTATAATCTTTATGTAATTAAGGGCCCAACTTTTCTAAATTTCGGATATGTACACAGGCACCGAAATTAAATTAAGCCCCGCATCCGTTGGATATAGGTTGTTAAATGCGTACGTGCGTGAATAATTATGTTTCAATTTACTGCCAACTTATAGGTCCAGCTAAATATTAGAGGAAAGATTACTGTTTAAAGTGGTTCAATTAGGGACAGCCCGCCGACTAGTAATGGAGCCGTCGAATTATGCGAACATGATGGATTTTCTGTGTATGTCTCAAAATGTGTACATGCTCCAACATGTTCCTGGGTCGATAATAGTCGTTAGCAACAACGTCTATTCCAAAAATAAACACAGACGTGTCTCGCTAAATCTAAAAAACTAAAACAAAAATCTCGTAAATGTTTATTTTAGGTACTACCAATATTCCTAAATGGTTACAATTCAGTATTCGTGGTATATTTTCTTTATTAGGGGCTACATTGTTGGGTCGAACTGTAGAGCCGTTTTCATAAACTTAGTTTTTATTTGCAAAAATATTTCAAACATTGGAAACTTTGCGAATCAATATTTAGCTAAAATCGAATTACAGTCATTTACTAACACATCGTTCGTACATAAACCGTTAAACAAAACTTCAACTAAAATAAAACAAGTAGTAAACTGTAAATCAGCATTTTATCATCCTTAAAATGAATAAAGTAAAAATACAAAATCGCAAACAATTTCAATTTATTTTGTTTCCCACAAAATATGTTTTAACTATACAGCTTCGTATATATTTTTTTAATTATTTCAACAAAAAAACAGTTACATAGATGAGTATTTCACAAATCTTCTGCCAAACTGCAGGACAGTTTGTCAGCAGTTTGGCATATTTAGTCGCATCGAAACCTGGTCAGAATTAAATTTTTATCCTAACCCCGTCCTAAATATAAGGACCGAGCCAGACCTATTTTCAACCGAAATCGCATTTTCCCGTGACTCTATCCTCTTCTGTCGCTCGGTAACAACCTGCAGGAAAGATTGCTTCTAAGTGCGCGGCCGGATAGATCAGCGGGGTTTTTGCGTAACACACTAACACTAGAAATGGCTTTCACTTTGACATTTCAACAACATTCATTACGTTATTTACGTTGCTGAACAGACAAATTTGTCGAACATAAGAAGCAATGGATAAGCAATATCCTTCAAAATTATTTAGATTGTGGTTGATAATGTGTTTCGCAATTAGGGTGCTGGCTCAGCCTTTATTCCAATCAACGATAACGATAGGTATAATTATAATAAAGTTATGAAGATGCTGGGACTTCTTTTTCACAAATAAAACCGAAATCATGGGAACAGTCGACGTCGTTAAGTTTCCCGTCGTTTTTGAAGATGGAGCCGCAGAACTCGCGACCTAATGCGTTGTTTGGCTCGTTTTCTGACCAGTCACTGAAGCCAGCTTCTTCTAAAGTTTGGTCTGGAAAAATACAAGAAGTAGTATGTTTTGTCTAAGAATTTCTTAATTTTCAATTCTTTGTACCTATTGTAGTATTCTAGGTGTATCGTCTTCACATATAATTATATAATTGCAAATGATTATAAAACATTTGAAAAGAGTACCTAACCGTGGATTTTCTTCTCCATGTGATACTTTTGGAAGCGGCGACTAAAATCAAGTCTATTTTTTGTAAATTTTGATGTTCAAAAGTACCTTTTATATGTGCCTAAATAAATTATTTGACTTTGACTTCATTAGAGCGGATTTCGGTAAAGATTCTGAAACTTTTCAGTATTTTCCTACTTTGTCAGTTAGTTTCAAAATGATATAGGTACCAACTCAGGGAAATATAATATAACATTAACTCATTTAACACTTTTATGATTTTACTCTACTGTTCTAGATGTACTACAGATTACAAATTACATGAACTGATGACTTGGTAATTTACATGAAATAGGAAATACAAAAATGCTGAGTGGTAAATGGAGCGGGCTCCGGAGGAACGTACGTTAAATATTACTTTGGGTAAAAATTGGTAGAACTTTCCCTTCAAGGCCATTTTCAACGTTCCACCCTGAATAGAATATGGTCATTCTTGTACGGGAGTATCTACTTTTTCTTTTTCTTTTTTTAATTCTCCTACGCTGTCCCACTCCTGTCACACTCAATTACTACTAATTTATATAATTAAAAGAAATAAAAAATACTCACTAAAAATAGTCCTAAACACCAACGTAGCATTTCCAACAGGTTTATCAGCTCTAAATCCAGCAAAGAAGAAGTAGGACGCCCTAGAGCCTTGGACACTCTCCTCAGTATTCGTAAGGTTAAAGATAGCATCATGTTCAGCCTGGGAGTTGATCACCAGCAGGTGAGCGCCTTCGGCTTGGCACTCGGAGTAGGCCTGGCTCCAGGTGAATGGCACCCGAGGGATCTTGTAGCAGCTACCCGCTGATGAGTAGTATCTGTAGTCTGGGAATTAGAAGGGAATTTTGTTAGTGGTCGACAAGATCGATGGTGAAATGGTGAGCCACGAAAG
This sequence comes from Gortyna flavago, assembly GCA_963669345.1. Classification (NCBI taxonomy): domain Eukaryota; kingdom Metazoa; phylum Arthropoda; class Insecta; order Lepidoptera; family Noctuidae; genus Gortyna; species Gortyna flavago. The sequence continues at coordinate 4,459,832 of OY770132.1, forward strand.
TTCTCAAAGAATAGTTGCAGTTGGGTCCTTAACCTTTTGACCGCCACAGTCATGTATAGATGCTAAACCTAAATGTGCCCAGCACGCCTCGGTTCGACTACATGACAGACTTTGACGCCGAGGGAACGTTTTTGATTTTATGACGTGTGGCGGAAAAATTTTATTCAGTAAGTTTACATTGTGGCAGGAACATCTACGTGCAAACTGTAAACATGAATTCAGTACATGGATCTAGACTAGACCCTCTAGTGGAGACTTTAATCCTACGCGGTCAAAATGAAGACAAAGCTCTTTTTTTTTTTTAAATAATCGACGGTGATTATTTTAATTGGTTCAGAATCATGTAGGTACTGAATCAATCCAACGGTATTATTACAGTCCCATTGTTGAAGCATCCAACTTCTTAATATTTCAGTAAGTAGCGGTAGAATGTGTAAGTTTTCTCTCATCTTTTAGGTGCGGTTTCCGGAGCCTTAATAATAGGGATTATTCCTAAGTAATTCTATTAGTCCTTTTAGGACGGACGGACAACTACATTTATACACTACATATCTTTTTTAACACTTTAGTAGGAAAAAAGAAAAACAGACAGTAAATATTTTACGATGGTACAAAACTCTTCGTGTGCGAGTCCGACTCGTACTTCGGCTGCTGTTTTACACGTACCTTTTCCATAAACACCACAGCGCTGATCGTAAGGCGCGTCTTTGGCAGCCACTTTGCATATGAACGGCATCTCTCGGAAACACATCGTAGTCTCGATGTCGCCCGACCGAGTCGCCACGTCACATTGGCCTATATTCTCCATATCCACGTCATACCCGCTTGTTGGATTCACTAGAATCATCATACATATAAAAGTAACGCTGTGAGTAATACAAATCCGTAAAAGGTATGCATGATCAGCTTATAATGTTCCCACTAATGAAACACAGGAATCCTCTCTTTGAGAGGGAGTGGGCTATAATATACCACGCGTTCCCAGTGCGGGTTGGTATATAAGATAAGATAAATCTTACATGTCTTCAAACTTTTGATACTAGGTCATGCCGGTTTCCACACGATGTTTTCCTTCATCGTTTTGAGAGCAGTGGTGATGAAATTATTTACACAAAGGCTAAAGTCAAGAGCAAACCCAATACAAATTTTAAAAAAAGTAAAGCGCTGTCTGGGTTCGACGGTCGATCCCACGACCTACAACTCGTAAATCGGGGCAGTTACCACTGGGCCACCACTGCTCTCGAAGGTATTATAATCTATCCCCCTTACTAATAAACGTATTATATCAGATGAATAATTACACAGCGATTTCTCTCTTTCAGTCGTCAGTAATTTAACTTTCGAAAGAAGAAGACAAAACGTTGTGTAACTATACAGACGCTATACAACGTTTATTGGTAAGGGGTATACAGGGTGTCTCGTAAGTCGACGTCAAGCCAGAATCGGGTAATAGGCTAAGTCATAATAGTTATCAGATTTATTGTGTATTTTTTAAATTATTGGCATTTAAATGTCACATTTTGCCCAACCAAATATTGGAAATTAATACTTCACTTAACAAGCATTCCAACTCTAAAAAAAAAATATATTTTAATCGAAAGATTTTTTTTATATTTTTCTGATACTTGGCCTATTACCCGATTCCGGCTTGACGTCGACTTACGGGACAACCTGTATAGCAATAATCTAAGCGATAAGACCGCCCATTGTGTAACCCTTTGTAAAATTTCTATATTTATGTCTGTAATTTACATGGTGTATAATAAGGAGGGTAGGTATAATAAAGAGCATTATATTCTATTCTAATACAAAGCTGAAGAGTTTGTTTGTTTGAACGCGCTAATTAATCTCTGGAACTATAAGTCGGAATATTTTTTTTTTTTTGCATTTGATAGCACAATTCTATTTTACATCACGCTAGGACTCTTAGGAGCAGAACAAAAAGAAAACAACTCAAAAAGAACGCTAAGCGAAAACGACGTAATGGCACGGGCAGGCGGCGATGCGATGTCACAGAGTGGGGCCACGCGGACGAAGTCGCGGGCAGAAACTAGTCTACCTATCTATATTTATTTATTTTATTTTATTCTGTTCGGGAACCTTACAAAAGGAAAGGTTGACTGGTAGAAAATGCCTATGGCATTAAGTCCGCCTCTGTACATTTTTGTGCTTGAAGTATTAAATAAATAAATTAATAAATAATACAGCTAACTTAAACAGTGCTCTTAAACAATGTGCAAAATAAAAAACAAAAACAAAAAACAAACAAACAAAAAAAAACTACAAAAGAAAACTTAAATAAAATTAACTCGTTCGTTAGAAAGCGCATCACTTGAGATCAGCAGGACCGATTTCGCTTCCAGATTTGTTTCTTTTGTTTTAAAATGTTCGTCAAGTCCAAATTAGGTTATAATAGAACGAAATAATTGGAAAACTTTATCGAAAAAATTGGAAAATTCGAGAGAAAAACTGAAAGTGCTTTGTTTTTTTTTTTTTTGCTAAAATTCTTTCAAAGCCTGCTGGGTCAGCTAATTTTGATAAGACCAGTTTATTATCACTAATAAGTATACATCGTCCCAATGCGGGGCAAAGGCGTTTTTTCCCAATAAAGGATGAGTAATAAGGTGCCCCTAACATCATTGCTATTCACAATATGTCCGCTTTTTCCATGAGGCAATCTTGTGTAGGTAATTCGCTAGTAGGTAGTGTAGCGAAATAAAACGCGGTGACTTCACAATTTCACTACCATTACGTATAATTTTGTTGTAAAAATAAAAAATTCCAAATACAATAATTTAGTATAAAAAATTAAGAAAAAAGATTACTTTAAGATACCTTGTGACGTTGGTTATAAATACGAATATGAATGAAATAGAAATACTTAAGGTTTTGGGTTTTGTAAAGACAAAAATAAAGTGAGAATTTTGTTACATTGACGTGATTGCAATCAAGAAAATATTAGATAGATTTAAAGTTTGCGCGGTCCAAGGGAAAAAAAGTTAAAATAGCACACCCGCCGTATTTGAATGATAAAAATTCACGCAATTTTGATAGGAAAATATATCTAGACAATCTACTATGAGAATAGACTAAAAAAAGTATCTGTTCCCAAAAAAGGGGTCTTCGTGTCCGTTCTCGGGATCCTCGTAGATTAATAGAGCAGAACAATAATCAGGTAGCAGATCCTCAACAGCAAGTAGATCTGCAACAGCTAGCTGCGGGCGCTCTTCTGGCGAACAGCTTATACTTCGTCTCGAGAGTCAGGGTAGGGTGAAAAATCGATCAAATCGGCTTGCCCATAATTCGGGCCTTATCCTGAAGTAAAATTTAGGAATAAGTACCGGTGGAGCAAGCAGAATCACTTGTAACCAAGAAATAGAATAGAATGATACATACCAAAAATGAAGAAAAATATGTTCACAAATATTTTTTAAATTTATAGATAACGAGGTACGGAGGAGTAAAACTTATTGCGACAGCAATTAAATTAATTCAACCAACTCAAATTCACAATAAAATTTCGGCGTTAATATTCCACAAAAAACATGTTCCTCGTCACAAGGCTATTTTCAAAGTCACCATGCCTACCGTGAAAAATGCCATCTGACGTAAATACGATTCGTAATTTGAAAGATTTCAGATGGAAATTTCTGGACAGACTATGGTTCAAAAAAAGGTTGTATAAATGTAAATGTATTGTACTAATGCCTGGTCCCTGTTCGGGCGCCATTTGTAGCGAAATAAAACGCGGTGACTTCACAATTTCACTACCATTACGTATAATTTTGTTGTAAAAATAAAAAATTCCAAATACAATAATTTAGTATAAAAAATTAAGAAAAAAGATTACTTTAAGATACCTTGTGACGTTGGTTATAAATACGAATATGAATGAAATAGAAATACTTAAGGTTTTGGGTTTTGTAAAGACAAAAATAAAGTGAGAATTTTGTTACATTGACGTGATTGCAATCAAGAAAATATTAGATAGATTTAAAGTTTGCGCGGTCCAAGGGAAAAAAAGTTAAAATAGCACACCCGCCGTATTTGAATGATAAAAATTCACGAAATTTTGATAGGAAAATATATCTAGACAATCTACTATGAGAATAGACTAAAAAAAGTATCTGTTCCCAAAAAAGGCGTCTTCGTGTCCGTTCTCGGGATCCTCGTAGATTAATAGAGCAGAACAATAATCAGGTAGCAGATCCTCAACAGCAAGTAGATCTGCAACAGCTAGCTGCGGGCGCTCTTCTGGCGAACAGCTTATACTTCGTCTCGAGAGTCAGGGTAGAGTGAAAAATCGATCAAATCGGCTTGCCCATAATTCGGGCCTTATCCTGAAGTAAAATTTAGGAATAAGTACCGGTGGAGCAAGCAGAATCACTTGTAACCAAGAAATAGAATAGAATGATACATACCAAAAATGAAGAAAAATATGTTCACAAATATTTTTTAAATTTATAGATAACGAGGTACGGAGGAGTAAAACTTATTGCGACAGCAATTAAATTAATTCAACCAACTCAAATTCACAATAAAATTTCGGCGTTAATATTCCACAAAAAACATGTTCCTCGTCACAAGGCTATTTTCAAAGTCACCATGCCTACCGTGAAAAATGCCATCTGACGTAAATACGATTCGTAATTTGAAAGATTTCAGATGGAAATTTCTGGACAGACTATGGTTCAAAAAAAGGTTGAATATGAGTTTAGAAGGAGGATTAAAGCCAAAATTACCATGCAGGATTTGTTAATACTGCAGTAGGTACATGATTTACGGTCTTCCTTATACGATCAAACCAAGCAGAATAATTAAAATTCATTAGGTTTTGTCCGCGACTTCGACCGCTTGGAGGTCGGAAATTATCCCACAAAAACGTACGTTTAATAGAGGTTTTTAAGAGGAATAATTGTGTAATACATTTATTTTTTTCATATACCTAACTCTATTGGTAAAGCTCCCAGTCGATAAGATTTTTCCGAAATCTTCAACAATCATCGTCCAACCAATTTACACAAAACCGCTGAATTTATGAATTATGAAAACTCAATTTAATTATTGCAGTTAATTAAGTAGGTATGCAGACATCTGAATGCAGGGAAAACTTCAATAATCAAAGACATAATTATGTGGTTAATCAAGTACGTACCTATCAATGAACTTTAGTTGGTAATTAATTAGGTAGATATTCTACCTACTTTATCTTATCAATATTATTATACAATTTAACAGGGCTTTTATTTTTATAATATTACTAGCTGACCCCGTAAACGTAGTATTGCAAAAAAAAAAATAGTTTACGTCCTATTCTCAGACCTACTAAATTATAAGAATCGGTCAAAGCCGTTTCGGAAGAGTTTTATTACAAACACTGTGACACGAGAATTTTAAACAATTATAGCTGACCCGGCCACGCGTTGCTGTGGTTAACGTTTCTGTCATATTTTTTTTTCTATCCTTTCTTTCAAGTTGGATCAAACTGCACACGGTGTACAAATTTGATTAAAATCGGTTAAGTAGTTTAGGAGTCCATCGCGGACAAACATCGTGACACGTAATTTATATATATTAAGAAGATTAGAAACTAGCTTCTGCCCACGACTTCGTTCGCGTGAAATTTCTTGAGCCCCCGACCTATCCCGTCACTTCGCATCGCCTTTCCTGCGATATTACTACGTTTTCGCTCATAGTTATTTTTGGCTCGGCTCCTCAGGGTTTTAGCGTGATGTTAAATATACATTACCTAGGTACATAAAAAGCCGCAATTTTTTTTTTAATCCCACTGGTAGTTACAACAAACAAACTCTTTAGCTCTATTATTAGTAGGTATTTAAGTATAGATAAGATCCAAACTATTAGTGATGTACTTTTTTACAGTTTTTTTTTTTTATTTGCATTTGGTTTGAAATGTTGAAATAAACTAGACCTTGCTTATGGCAATGCTCTTCTTTCTGTCATTAACTCATAACAGATCGTAGAGAAGAGCAAAACAAGAATGACTGAAACCATAAAATTAGAAGCTAATCGGCCATTCTAAGGATTTCGGTAATAAGTTTATTATCCTTTTCTTTATGTATTGGAAGGTGTGTTTTACTAATATTATTTCGAGTGACGTGTGATGAACACGCGGGGCACAATGTTTGTCCTTACACGCCGCGGCGTGTAGAATGTGGTTCTTATTCGCACGGCGCGCCGTGCGATCGTGCGAATAAGAACCACATTCTGCACTATCTCATTCACACAAGAGGAGGTAACTGCTGGCTGTCACTAATGTCACCTGTCAGTCACGAGAAATGGCGGGGAACAGAGAAAGTGAAGCAGGGTCTGTACTATAACGCTTGGTGTGGTAGTGAGCCAGTTAAGTGATACACTCATCTTAAATACGAAATTAACAAGATTATACACATGACATTACTTACAATCAATGATCGGTTGCTCCTCAGCAGATTCATGCCTTTGCCCATCATCGCCCACCCACACATAGTCCCCAATGTCTGGAAACTGCTTGAACATAGAATGCAGCTGTATGATGTCGTGGTCTGAAGCCGGGATCATGAGCTGTGCGCCCTCTACTTCGCACAGGTTGCGGACCTGCCAGCGTCGGACCTTCTCAATGTGGAACTTGTAGAAAGCATCCGTTTTCTTATTGTAGACGTAATCGTTGCGGTACTGTTTTGTGATTTTTGGTGGAGGCGCCACTGTCGATGCTGTAATCGGTGGTAGAACGTTAATGTGGATGGAGTTGACTATGAGTTACTGTTGCTGATGGAAGTTCACGGTGCCTAGTGTTTGTCATTTTACCTACATTGCCTTAGGGCAGGAAAGTACCTGATAAGCTGGCTAAGGCTGGATTTAGTGTTACGCTGATGTCAGTCGTGTCGGTCACGCGTACCAAGACACTGACGATAAATGTACGTGTATAGTGTAGCACTGACATTCAGCGAGCGCGAGTCCATATAAATCAGTACGCGACCGATGTTAGCGCTGACCGTCGGTCTGCTAGCACTAAATCCAGCCTAATTCTGTATGTTTGGCATTATCATGAACATGTTCATAACTTAGCCTTTTTCTGACTATACCTACTTTTCATCTAGTATAACCGGATGCAGCTGAATAGACACTTACCAGTATTCTACATGGAACAACTGCCTATCTCTATATCTAAGGCATTTATATAAATGGTGAAATGAGGGGCTCGTGGCTAAGTAAACACAGCACGGGTCGATCGATCAGGTTAGACTACGCTTGCCGCTATCGGTCCGTGGATGTGTGACCATCTTTACATAACGAAATCCCTCCTTGCCTCGGAAAGCTCGTTAAGTTGCTGGTCCCGGCTGTCAGTCGTGGATCTTTGTCATCCGTTACGGGTCGTCAGAAGCCCGAAAATCTGACCGGTCTTACCAAGGGGTATTGTGTAACTGGGTTGTAGAGGTCAGTTAGGCAGTCGCTCCACTTAATATTCTGGTATTCATCTGCATCCGGTTAGATTGAAAGCCGACCCCAGAAATTGTTAGGAAAAGGCTAGGCAGATTATATACATAAGCTAAATGGTGAATAAAACATGAGTATTTTTATAACAATAAATAAAATCTCCTATATTATTAAAAGAAGCTAGTACTCTGAACTCAGACCTTGATCTTTAGGGACCTACGCATACAATAATATGTGAACTGTAGCTATAGTAATTTATAATAAATTATAATGCTCATAAAATGTATCATTCCACTGATGACTGACAGTTCAGTCATTTCTCTGAAACGTTATCATTACTTATTTATTTAATTACTTTGTTGGGGCGATTGTTTACTTTATTATTTTACTTTGTGATTTACCTCATTCACACACACTTAAGTAGGTATCGATTTGTTTTCAATATTTGAAACAGTTAAAATAACAACAGTAATTTAAGATAAAATCATAACATCATAAATAACTCAAAAAAAAAAATTGAAATCGGAGTAGGTGGCGAGAAATCGTGGGGCGCGAATCACATCAGTTTTTAACAAGTCTTGTCTTTAAAACCACAGAACAGATAAAAGAGGTATCTGTTCTGTGTTTGAAACAGTTATCTATTTTTCTATTATTAACTAAGTAAGTAAATAGAAAACTTACCCAATATAACACAAAGCACAAAAATCACGTATTTCTCCATATTATCTTGACAGTTGACTGCTCTCAAGATGCTCTAAGTACAAACAACAGTCCCTGACCACCGATAAGTACATTTATTATTATATGCAAGTAATAAAGATAGTGAGAAGCAAACATTAATAGGAATACACCGTGACGTCGCGTGCGTATTGTTTATTCGGCGAATCTGATCAGCGTGAAATCCAAAGTTCGATTCCCGGAACGGGTCGGTAATCTAGTGGTCGCCAGGGTTGGAAAAAAAGTTTTTTTTATTTTATGAACAAAAACAGTGCAAATTGTTTTAAACAAGTTTTTTTTTTGTTGTTGTTCTTTTTAGTTTAGGGCATTATTTCAAATTAATTCGACCTATAATGTTTCATTTCTAGACTAGATCTTTTCAAATTCGCCATAGTAAATCAAATATTTACATAAAACTCAATTGATAAACTTTTATTTTATGTTGCATATCTATAATCAATACTGAACGCCTTACATTCATCCTGTATCCTAACTAACGTTGATTTGGGCGACATACGGAGTTTCCTAGTGGGACTCTATATACCGGCGGGGAATTATCTATGAACTATGAATTCTATTCTATGAATAGGGGAAACCTCAATATTCTGTGTTTTTAAACGTGTGGTAAAAAACACGGTTTAAAATCAAACTGTTTTAAACATGTGTTTTAAAACAACTTGTTTTAATCATGCTAGTGATGGTCGCAGAGGCGACTGCTAAACGTACGGTTTTGGGTTCGATCCACGAGGCGGACAGTGTTAATAAGCCTGACCACAGATAATATAATACCTACTCTAGGCCTGACTAAACATTTTTTATTTGTCAGTAGGTAAGTAGTATAACATAAATTGAAGCAACTACAAAAGTTCCACCGTCTAAACTTAGACGCTGCAAGTCATTTGTTGCTTCAATTTTATTGTATTCCACCGGCAAGAAACTTGCATTGTGAAAATGGGGGTTGAGAAAAAAAGAATACCTAAAATATATTTGGCATCAGTTCGTCAAATAATATAAAAACTCGGTTATTCCATTAATTTACCCAACCCAAAAACGTGAATTCGCGGAAACGTAACTAATATTATAAATGGGAAAGTAAGTTTGTTTGTTTGTTACTTACTTCCGCATTTATAATATTAGTTAACTTTTCACGCCTAAACCACTGAACCGATCATCCTGAAATTTTGCATATACGTTGTCAAGTGTACAGAAACGGACATAGGGTACCTTTCATCCCGAAAAAGTGTTTTTCCCAAGGAAAACAACAATAACGTTATTATGATAATAGATGGCGCCACGTGTCTTTTGTCATGATCGCAGACTAAGTCGCAGGCAACAGCTAGTAAGCCTTTAAATTCCGCTTATCCAAGTAGGCCTGAGTGGATTCTCGGATGTATGTACGTTTCCGCGTATCCACCAAGAGTGGATTTTTTGGGGTGGATAAACAGAATAATAAACACATAACCGCGTTGCGGCATCGGCAGTGCCACCCGCCGCTAAGTTACCATACTCGCGTACGTTGCGATGCGTTACGGTTGTGTGTTTCGGCCCTAAGGCAGTGCGTCGTCTGTCAGTGAACTAATAAATTTAACAATCGAAAGGGCATCTAAAAGGTAGAAATAAAACTCACGTATATAATTATGCAGTAGTTTATTGTTACACAGTGTCGCTGGCCGGTAATCGTCGCTACCCGGCTCACGATCTACGCATACGCCATCCTCCACACAACTAACTACACGACACCAAACATTTATATTCAATTTATTCAGGAATACAAAGCTAAACGTATACTAACACAGGAATGCGTAAAAAAAACGACAGAAGTTCCAATTATTTTATTTTACAGGCAATATTTATAGCATATTGAGCAAACAGTGCGTGTATTACAGATACAAAACTTATCAAAATGCAAGAGTAGGTATTACGGAAAGTGAAAGTTCATTATTTTCAAAATTTCCATCGCTATTTTTTTTACAGTGTTAGTAATGTGGTGTAATGGCGTATCACGCTACAAAATTATTACAATAGTTTTGGCAGTTCGCAACAATGGTAAAATGCAACTAACTCCGTACACGACAGAAACATGTATCATTTATATTTACATTACATTTCTAGGTCGCTGTACATGTGAACAAACTAAATCACAATACTAACGTCCGTCGTGCCTGCTAACTAATAAAACCATTCTATACATTACAAAATGTTAGAAGACAATTTTATTATAATCGCAAAGGAAACGTTTCTACTAAGTCTTATAGTGAACGTTGTGTCTTGGGCTTTAATAAAGAGAATCGATACAGCCATTTGATATTAATATCTAAAGTTAACTTAAACACGACTATCAGTGCACAAAGTATCTATTTACATTACGATTGGTAATAATAGTAATTAAATCAAAGGTCATAATTATAAAAACGAAGAATAAAATTATTTTCTCATTTTATTTTGTTTTTTTTTTTACTTTTTTATATATTGTGGAAATTATAATACAAAATTAATGTGGGATTACTGAACACAAACTAAAAACGGAGGCGATCTAATTGTTAACACGAAACCTAAGAGTCTTACCGCATTACCACTAATATTTACATGAATTATAAAGTGTGAATCCCTCTGCTTGCGCGGGCGCATTCGAGTGTGCGATCACTTAAAATTAAGAGAAAAGCCTTGGCTGACTGGCCGTAGGGTACAAAGTAGAATAAAAACGTGATGTCCTACAACTAAAGATCACTTGTGTGTAAAATGAACAGTCGTGTACTTAAAACTTAAAATAATACGAGATCTCTGAAAGTCTGGAAACGCAATACGTACAATTACATAAAATAAGAAGCGTGTTCGTTTACGCGCCGCCATACTGTGTGCTGTTCGCACGGCCTTATATCCTCCGGCGGGGTGACAGCCGCTAATGTACGTATGAGATACATTTTATAAGAGATTTGATAGATTCGAAGGCCTTTGAAATTAGTTTTTGCCTCCAACTCGATTTCAATTTTATTAAATCAATTTAGTTTTCAAATTTTTATTTTCAGTTTATAAAATTGCCAATAATCCACCTCATAACCCGTCGTATATACGTGGATCCACGTGAGACACAATGGCTTTTTAATTGCTTCTGTAATCACGGCATTCAACCCGTTAGTAGACAAAAAAAGATAAGTAAACAGGTGGACCTGCTTTTTGACAGGCAATTGGCGTAATGACATTAATAATTTGCCTTTACAGCCTAAATACTTCGCCATTTTGTACTGTCTATCTTATGTTGAATATCATAATTATGTATGTAGTACATAGTACACTTCGCAACTGAACACCCCAACCTAACAATATTCTTCTACTTAATATATCCTTATTTACATACATTCAAACGTCTTTTCACATCGGAGGACACGTATACAGCAGTTATAATAATGAAGCAAATTTCTAATAAACCAATGATACGATAATAATTACCTAACGACCACTTGTCTATTATATACAGTACATTGTACACGTCGAGTGCGGAGTGAGGGGTGCGGGGGTTCAAAAACTACGCGTTACGGATCACAGTGACAGTTATCTGAGATAAGGCAAGGTGGGTCCGTCGGGGCTCGCTTACGTGGTTCTAGCTGTCACATACTATAGCAGTGTTCATGATCTCAGATAATTTACATTCCATCGGTTATCTACTTTATTTAAATATATTGTAAGTTGATTTTCGAGTTACCATTTGTAACATAAAAAGCCTGTTTTTGGTTGCAATGGAATTTGAACTTTGTTAAGTATGACATTTAGTTTGTTGTTCCATATTTTGAAAATTATCTCAAATAATTAATATAACAATAATTAAAAAGTCGCGGAAACCGAGGTAAATGATTACAGTACAGAAAACGATTTCCATTTATCCAAAGAGCAGTCTGCGGCAGCTTAAACCACCGTAAAACGGGCGCTCCTCCTTTGTACAATCGAAGTCTCATACAAACCGCTGCCCAACCACATAACTATATACAATCTTTACTACAAAAAAACGCAAAAACTGTAAATATGTCACTATAATATCTGACTACCCTCTATTCACAGAAAAGGAGATATAATAAGTCGTGCAGCGGTCTGTAGTGAGGCTAACCTACTTGTTGTGGGCTTGCTACATCGGTTTACATCCCGTACCATACTAGACTAACATTAATACTATGCATTTATTTACAACGTTTTTTTATGTTTTATCTTTTATATAGTTTTGAACTAGTTTTAAGGCTACGACGTCTGGCGACATTCACACAAAGTCTCTCTATGCTAGATTATATGTTAGCAGCGTGATACAGTAGTAAAACTACTTACATATTAAATGGAAACATCAATTTTGGATGGTACGCGGTGAGAATGGAACCAAACGCTATCATACCTGACAGCAGCAATTAGATATTAACATCTAAGATTTTTTACTGAAAAATTGATGCCATTGACTGTTATCAAGTATACAGGGTGGTAGGGAGATTCGACGCCCTATCAGTTACTATGGATGCAGTACATAATTTTGAACTCCACTGCGTAAAAATTTTTCGTCGGTTTTTTTTTTATTTGTTGTTTCATACAGTTTGTGCGTCAATGTCCCTGGGCCCCTGTATAAGAGACTGCGTGATTACATTTCCACCTTGTAGTGTATATTATGTAAGATTATCAATGCCAATACTTAGACAAAACGACGTAACTCACGCACACTAACACATCTCAGTACAATTATGTTTAAACTCTAATATAACTATTAAATGCGTGAAATACACATGTATTCATTACATTTACAAACACTTTGCTATAAAATATCTCACTACTGCAATGATAGTATGTGAACATTACTCATTCATTTATTATTATTTACTATTTATTTTCATTGCATCGACTAAATTAGTAGTTTATTATATCTAACACTAGTCTATCCTAACTACGTCAAAATGTTCAGTCGATGTTACATACAATGCTGTTAACGATTAAGCTTAGTAATTACAATACACAAGGCCGGCTACAGGCGACAGTTTGCAAGAGATTTGTGTTCCAAATCCGTTTTTTAAGTATGAAACTGTCGTCTGTAGTCGTCCTTTAAAGGATATTAATAGAGAACACAATATAAATCAATAAATCCGTAGTTATAAAATTGAAATGTCAAAACGCGTTATATAATATTGCAACATTTATTGCTTGCAACGTCCGAACGCAACACAATCAGGCACACAATGACACACTTACAATTACATGGAATCGCGGAGATAAATGAAACATAACCTAATTCTACGCGAAACGTCTCTTTACTGTATATATCGCGCCAAGAGAGGTCGTTGACCTCGCCTCTCCTTCGTAAGCCTCACCTATCCATCATTTATCTGCAAGTCATTCTCCGATACCTGTCCTAGCTACGTTCTGCCGCGGAGGCGACAAGTTTCGTTGTATAAAATTTTGTTGCTATCAACTTTTCATCCTTTCCGATGCTTCCCTTTCCCTATCGATTATATTCACAGTACACCAGCCAACTATACTATTCTACCTACACACATTCGCTACACGCTACGTTACAAGTAAATATCAGAAATGAATAGTTTTTGGTAGTGACGTCGCGAATTCGCTGTTTTGCTTTGCTTACGTCAAAACTGCGCGTTTGTGGAGATACTCGAAATGCAAGTTTTAGAATTGGGTAGGTGACATTTCTTTCTTAAAATACAAATATTTTTAATAAAATTCTTGGTAGAGTACCCTAGTTTACAAAGCTTGTCGGCAATTTTATATTTTTCGCCAATTACACGACTAATTTCAAAATGTCATCCATTTTGGTCTATCTCCCCAATAATGGTATGTATTCTCCACAAGGTATATTGATACGATGCGCGTAAGTTTAATGCCTTCTAGTTACAGCGATGAGGTATGGAGCGGTATTTATACAATCCAAAATTTAATACATTCACAGTAAAGTCAAATAAAAGCAAAACAACACAGTTTGGGAAGAGACCCGACTTATGTGACGTGTGGACTGCAACTGGAATTTGAACTCTGTTTTTAAAGAAATTAGAGTGAATATTGACTGTACATAGACGAGAATGTTTAAAGGAAAAAAGTTCAAATTCCAGTTGATATGTAACTTTAGTGTTACAGCAAATTCGTATGTAATTTAACATTCTTTAAATTCATTACAAAATTCTTCAGCTGGCCTTAAAAAATACGAAATTTACTTAAAAACAAAAAGGTAGTTTCAGTCAGTGTATAATAAGTTGGTTTTTAAAATATTCATACATTTAGAAATAGACATCACGTTTTATTTTTTATTTTATGATACCTACGAGAATAATACTAATTACATTTACATTTTAAAGCGGATTAATGGAATAAATATTTTCAAAACCAACTATCATACAGATTTCCTCTTCAAAGTACAATTTGTTTACATTTCTGTGGCATTAGGTAGTCAGTGCCTCATAGCAGAATCGACCTTAAGCTGATAAAAATAAAGGTGATTAATCAAAGGCCAGGTAAACATACGAATTCGCCAAACCACCAGTCCATAACCGACCTTACATTGCCGTAAATAAAGTCAAATATCGTTTATCAGAGGTTAATCAGAAGTGTCATCTCCTCACCCAACCATCAATCCATAATCGACGTTATTCATCTGCTACAAAGTCGACTATCGCACCACCGAGCCTGCTACAACACGAGTTCGCCCAATAATCCATTATAATCCTTGCGTCCGTTACAATAAAGTCGGTTATCGCGAGTCAGTGAATACGGCGCGTCGCTTGTCGAAGCCGCGCTTGGTCTCGCGTCATTCCCACTGGTGCGGCGAGGGCGGCAGCTCGGACGGGTGGGCCACTGTGGAGCTGCAGGTACAGAGTCGGCCAGCGTTAGTCATGTGTCGCACGAGTGCGCACCCACACCCACGCCACTTGCTTGCTTGTTGGACTCATTCGTTACATCAGGTTTTAGCGAGACAAAGGGGGGGACAGTATGAATCGAACGCTAAGATTTTTTCTTCGGGATTGCACCCGTCTTTAGATTCTGTTATCGCACATAACCCCAAGCGCATTTTAGTCACGTTTGTTAAAGCCTTCTAAATGATCTTAAGTCACTAAGAACATTGCAAATAATATTAATGTGCCTTGCGCTTAAACAAACTTTTTACTAATCTCGCTTCGCCAATTTTCATCATGAATCCAACATACAAACCAACATGCATTTATCATCTTTGAACAAAATCTATGATAATAAAAGAGAAATCTTATAGCAAAACTGCATCACAAATCAAACGCTACAAGTAACTACTGAATAAAAATTAATGAAAATTCACCACAACCATGTGCTTGGCACAGTGCTCATCTCATACTACGCATGCACTACGAGGCAACTCTAACAGAAAACAACCTCCCTTCCTAATATCAACCTTATGTCGAAAAAAATAAAGTTCATATTTGGAAAGATATTTTTTCTGCTAGGGCTGTCAAAACCCGCTAATCGTACAAAATCAAATTCAACCTCAGTACTGAAGTTTCTTCAAAATCGAAACTACTGTTTTTTGTCGATTTTGAGGAAATGTAGCCTCATACTTGAGTTCGGTAATAAGGGAATCACCCTTTCCCGGGTAAATGAAAGTCAATTTAAAAAAAAAAGCTGATATTTTTATCAACGCAACGAAATCTGTGGCTTGTATGGTTTTGTTTTAGTTCACAAGCTTTTATTTATCTTTCTCTTTTATTGCACTAAAAGGAAAAAAATACACAAACAAGCACCGAACTCAAGTGCAAAGCCTTCACAAACGCATGCACTGTAACCGAACCGTTAGGACGGAGCGAGCACTATCTAACGATCAACCCTTTTGAAACGCGACGACGGTCGAAGGCAACAACGCCTCTTATAATAAAAGTTAAACTCAACAACAAAATTAAAAACCGTCTAAACTTAAATTGTGCGCCCCTCCATTGAATTGCGTAAACATTAAGGGCGGATTTCACCATTGGAACTGAACGCGATCAAACCGCGTTCAAGAGCTGTCAGTGTCATCATTGTTCTGGAATATGGACACTGACAGATCTTGAATGCAATTTAGACGTTTTAATCGTGTTTAGTTTCATTGGTGAAATTGGCACTAAATGTATTTTTATAGACGCAATACACACAAATGGGTTGCCATTGGTCCCTCAGTGACCGGGTCGATATGAAAGTAGAAAAATGAGACTATTTTTGGATTTAATTAGATTTAAAACTAGAATTATGTGAAGAGGGGCGCGCAGTAGTAGTTTAGAAGGAATCGACAGGCGTGTGCTGCCCCGAGCGGCGTCGCTCGGCCGGCGCGAGTGCGGCGAGCCGGCCGAGCACAACACAAGCGTGCGTACGCTTACTGAGCTCGCTCCTCGCCTAGGCGGCGCACAGAAATATCACGGGCGATAGCAGTAGATATTTTGCCGCCGTCTTGAAAGGGGAACAAACTTTCGCTTTCGAACCCGCCCTAGAGCTGTCGCAAAACACACAAAAAAGCAGAATTAAAACTACCGTACGGGAGAGAACAGCGGTGCTAGTGAAGCGGGACACACCACCATTTCAAGAGGGTTGATTTTGCTCGAAAACAGCGGGTATGTACACGGAGAGCGCTCGAAGCGCGGGGAGCGAAACGGAACGTTATATAAGAAAAATAAAATGGTAAAACAACCCATGCACAAGTCGGGCTCTAGCAAAATCGACCCGTGTGTGAGTGTTACTGTACACAAAATGGCACAACTGTTACCTACTTTGCAATACTACAGTTGGCGGGAGGGGAGGTCGGGAGGGATGCGACATGTTCCTGCGACCACCGGCCGGCACGACACTACGCGCTATGTACACCGGTACACTAGTACTGTACACTGTACACCGACACACGTGCACACACTAACAGACTCGCACCGTGCCACACTCAGTTGTGATGACTGTTTGCTTTCTCTGATTTATTATCGTAAACATCGCCAGCCGTGCGGACAACACTGGAAACTTTATAAAAGTCATTCAAATCTAAGAAAAACTACTCAGTGTTACAAAACGCGCAAAATAAATCGATAGCTGGAAAAAAGGAAGCAACATTTTAGGGGTTACAGTGCAGGAGCGCAGCGCTAAAACGACGCTTCGGGGCGAATCAAGAATTTTCTTTTTTTTTTTTTTTTGTTTTGGGCAGTGTTGTCTGCACGAGTTTTGGTTACAATTGACGTGGCCCATATGGGTGCGGGTGGTCGCTAAGGCGTGTTAGGTTACGTATCGCAAAGAAATCACCTAGTGTCGGTTGGTTGCGGTTGGTTGCGGTTGGTTGATGTCGCGGCGCCTTACCTTGCGAAGCTCTTGAACGCCGCCGACTGTGGGTTGATGCACAGTGGCACTCGAGACGTCTGCAGCTGTTCCGCTATGAACTTGTGTATCTCCTCTGAAACATTCGTGTGCAGGAATTGTTAAATGAAGACAAGCAAAGAAGAACATAAGACTTATAATATGACAATATTATGTATTTTTAGCGTGGTTCTACTAAGTTATTTTTTTGAATACTGCTTGTAATTGCGTAACACACAGTAGCAATAGTTTTCATTTTCACAGTTTAACAACATCCATTGCGTTGTTTACGTTGTTAAATTTTTCGAACATAATATGAAGCAATGTATTTAGCAATATCCTTCAAAATGATTCAGATTGCGATTGAAAGTGTGTGTGTACGCAAATAGGGTGCAGTTTCTAATTATACGCTTAAATTGTAGTGTTTAATCAACGAAAATAAAAGGAAGTTTATAGTAATATCTTCAAAAAAAAAAAAAGTCTAATGTTTTGCCTACTATTGAATTCCCGGCAGAGTTATTAAACTGAATATTGCAGTACTTTCGAAACATAAAGAAGTGAAACTCGATAATGACCAGCTGTGTGACGTATGGTACGCCCAGTTGCGCTTCTCCACATTTTTATAACATTTATTTCCACATTAATCCCTTTATTAATAAACGTTACTTAAAGTTAAGTAATGATTAGCGACTGTTTAACCACATATTTAAGATGTTTAAACGCCTCTTAACTTTAATGAATTAAGCAACGTTTATGAATAAAGCCCATTTATGTTGAAGACTCTCCACGCAGCGTGAACCGCCTCGCATACCTTTGACCTGATGCACGCTGGTGAGCTTCCTCTCCCAGCCGTCGTGGAAGGCGTGCGGCGCGCCGGGCTCCAGGTCGGGCGAGTAGTGGCGCGCGGCGGGCGGCGCGCTGTAGCAGCACTTGCACATGCACGAGTGGTAGCGCAGGCGCCCCTCCTCCAGGTACGGGTGCGCCAGCGCGTCCGCCACGGAGATGCGCTTGGCCGGGTCGAACACCAGCATCTGGAATTTTATTATGCTAATTACAGTATTTTGTTACGTTAAAGACCCAGCTGGGACAAAAATGTCGTGCGAGTCATCCGAGCAGCGGAAATAAGACGACCCAATCGCTTTGTGATTTATTTGTAACTGCGGGTTATGAAATGGGACAATACAGGGAGATGCCTTATGAAACTATCCCTATTTTCAGGAACTATAATTTTTTCTGCCCTATCTAGTATACCCGACAAGTTTCGGACTAGTTTGGGAGCCTTTATTCCTGATCTGATTACATGCATGTAATGCCAAAGACTAATAGAAAATATTCAATTAACGTTACCCTTTTTTCCATAAGCATATAACTATTACTGTTCTGTAAATATCCTTCTGTACCTACTTAGTCAGCGCAAAATATTTTTCCTTCCTTTCTCCGCTGTTAGCTGTTGAATGTGATATTGATGTGATTTATTGTTGGGTATTTTAGTATTGCAACACCAACATTATTATGTAATTCATTATGTTATCTGTGGCAACACGCCCCTTACAACTGTGACACTGGTGCAATACACACGTGAATCGATAACTTCATCAGTACCCAACACCATTTACACCGCTGCACATTTATAACATGTATGTTACCTGTGCGAGCAGATGCACGGCCTCGTGCGTGGCCTGCACAGACAGCGTGTACAGCGCAGCAAGCGCGGGCGGGCGCGGCGCGCGACGAAGCATATGTGCGCGTGCGCCGGCACACGCGTGTCGCATGTCTTCCAGAGATGGCGTGCCTAGCAGCTCTGTTATCAACTCCAGCTGGAACGAAAAACAGTTGCTTTTATCACCTGAAGAAACAGGCTATTAGTAAGGTAGTGTGTATTTATTCCGATTGGATTAGGTTCCCAAATATATATTTTGAAAGGACTCGGATATAAAGACGAGATATTGAGGAATTTAAAATTTCTATATATAGAAAACTTATTTTTCTCATAGATAACTCGTCTTTAAATCAGTGTCCATTCAAAATATTTAATTAGGAACCTAGATATTCTGTAATCCAATCGAAATAAATACACAATATGTTTGATTTACAAATTATTTTGGTATAACGTTTTTATAAACTACGCATGTTCTGCCGGCCCCTTAATTATTATAAACAGCTTTCATTGTATTAGTCGACCCACAATTTGTTAACAAAAAGGAGGCTAAAGTAAAGAAACTTTATGGTTTTGTTAAAACGTGACTGCTAGCATAATGTCGTGTTTAAAACAAAACTTCCTTTTACAGGAAGAAATTGGTTAAGGCTTTTTTAACTTTTATTTTTAAGGCCCTTTGTGTAGCTTTAAGAGGATATGCGGTAGGAGAGACTTTCGAAAATGCCTAAGTAAAAAGTCATAATTCGAGGTTTGGCTCTCCCCTATTTCCTCCTCCAATATTGGACCAATTTAAAAGATATTTCATAAACTGAATAAGAAGGATGTTTTTCTTTTTCATTAATAATTGTCATATTTGTACACTAGGCCTCTGTTGACATCGGTTTAAATCGGCAATTTTGAGCATTTTTTGAGGGTTCTAGTGCTTATAAAAAAGGAAAACATAGGGACATACAAGTAGTTATTATTTATTGCTTTATGGTCATAAACCAGAAAGAAAACAGGCGAGAGCGTTTTTATGGAGAAAAGACTACCCGCATTTCCCCTTAAGGGCAAGGGCAGTTCAAGCAACAGACTTGCTTGGGAAATATCACGCGCTTGTGAGCGTAGAAACTTGTAGGGTAGTAACATAATATCACGATAGGGTGCTACTCTCGAATATAATTCCGATAGATCGACATTGGAATTGTCAGTCAAACGTCTGGGATTGGCTGGACTCACTGAGTCTAGCCAATCCCTGACGTTTAACTCAATCAACTGACGTAAGACCAATGTCGATCTATCGGAATTATATTCGAGAGTTAGCACCCTGTATAGAAGACCTGTAACTTCCCTGCGGGGAAGGGTTATGCGGAAGTCTACCTATGTACTTGAACACCCACATTTCGACACAGTTGTGTTTAATTCACATGTAATAGGCCCGATATATAACTTCACATTTATTCGGCAGTAGTGTCCAAGATTAACAGAAAAAAATGCATATGAAATTCGCATTGCTTCTTGTCAGGTTCAAACCCGCAACATGCGGTTCGAGGAGCAGACTCCTAACCATCAGGGCCGTCACAACCGACACATCTATATTCCGTACGCAAAATACGCGCATTGACATGGAGTTGCGGACACCAGCCCGTATTACGTATTACTAATTTATCTATATTATCTGAAAACATGATCACCCCTATCAATAAACGCGGGGTAAAGTTACAACAAGTATTGCCTAACTTCAGTTTAACCATACATTTACCTACGTATAAACATACAAAAAACAACAAGAACCACATAGGTCGGGCATAACTTTACTCCGGTTTTATTAAGGGGTATGTTATGTTAAGTCAGCCAGTTACGGCCGCGAATCATATTTTGATCAACATAGAACCTGAAACAGACCTGCATGTTGCAAAATATGTAAGAAAATTTCAATTTCGCGGGCTTCCCTGATGGATTCGCTAAAGTGTAGTACGTAAAGTGGCAGTAACACATACCTGTTGAACCGGACTCTGCGCCTGGAAGAGGATCCGTCTGCCGAGCAGCTCGCCGAATATGCAGCCCACCGACCACACGTCTACCGCAGCTGTGTAGTGGTTCGCGCCCATCAGGATCTCAGGTGCTCTGGAAACAGAAACAATAATTTTCTTAGTAAGTACCACCATATTTACGCACTTTTTTTTGCCCATGTCCCTTGTGTTTTAGCCTGAATATGAATATATTATAATTAACTAGCTTTGCAAAAAAAAAAAAAGCTTGCTACCTATTCTCAGACCTACCAATAACAAACAAAAAAAAAAAAACATAAAAATCGGTCAAGCCGTTTCGGAGGAGTTCGATAACAAACACTGTGACACGAGATTTTTATATATTAAACTAGGTCTTTGGGATATGACGCGCCATTACCAGCGCGATTCAAATATTTCAAGGTATTTATTTAATGTAACCACTATCTAGTATTCGCTTGACCATCGCATTCGCCTATTGATGTCATCTTAGTTATTGTATTTACAGAACTGTTCATAAAGGTTTATCGTCATCTTTAGTATATAGGTACTTTACCTCGTATCGTGGCAAATTATAAAAAGGGTATCGCTGTTGCCTTGGTAAATATTCTGACTTGTTTGTCAAGCAAATATTTCAGAGATAAAATATATTAAGTTTGAACAATAAATCCGGCAAACATCTTTACTTGGTTAATTAAATCTGAACAGTAAACAAGCTTTTCGCTTCTAATTTTGAGAAGACATTTTGCCATAATTGCAGAGATTTTTGGGGAAGTTGTCTCTTTGAAATATATCGCTCATTTGGAGAAACATCGACGTAACTGCTACTTTTTTTTTAACCTCAATGCCTTCCTTACGTAAATAGGCTTTATAAGTGCTTTGGCATATTTAACAAATGTTTAGGTAAATATACATTTACGTCGGGGATTCTCGCCACAGAGTGCTCTTTGGGAACACGTGTGTTTGAATTTTTGCTTTTTTTTGTGATATTGTGTTTATTGTGACTTGTTATTGTGATTGTTTGTGTTTTGTCTTGTAGTTGCCTGCTATCAGGTTTCTTTACTTACTGTTTGTTTTTTACGTCACGATTATACGTACCCAAGATGAATTTGAATAAAAATAAACCCCCAGACCCTCCTGATGATGTACCCACTACCCCCCCATCCCACTTTTCTTCATCTAACCTAAGTCCCTCACCCAACCCATTAAGCCAGTTTACAGATGTGGTCTGTAACCTGGAGTCTCTTATCCTACCATCCCAGAATAACATACGTAAACGCCCCGGTAATGATGGGGATATATCCAATCGTCCTACCAAACAACCGCGAACCCATGTAGGCCGTCTTACGTACTTAGTAACAGATAAAGGCCCTTTCATCGTCCATGTTTCCCGTCAGGAAACTCAAGCTAATTCTGGAACTACCTTACACCCAGTTTCATTTGGGCGCTTTTTGGCAAATCAGAAAATATCAAATATTGTTGCAGTCAAGCGAGTTGGTAGAAATCGTGTTTCAGTTGAGTTTGCGTCCCCTCAAGATTCAAATGCTTTTATATCTAATAATGTTCTAGCGACAAATTTATATGAAGCTGTAATTCCATCTTTTAATATTACCCGTATGGGTGTTGTAAGTGGAATTCCTACTGACTTCTCAGAAGAGGAAGTGCTATCATATTTAAAGGTCCCAGTAGGCTGTGGTCCAATTATAAAAGTTAGGCGATTAAATAGAAAGGTTCATAATGACGGTTTAACCGAATACAGGCCCACGGAAACTTGTGTCATCACGTTTGATGGCCAAGTTTTACCAAAACGAATCTTCTGTTTTTATACTTCTCTTGCTGTAGAACAGTATGTCTACCCCACTATTCAATGCCGCAAGTGTTGCCGATTTGGTCATGTAGAATCTCTTTGTCGTTCCAAACCCCGTTGCAGCAAGTGTGGCAATGATCACCCTGGTGATGGTTGTAGCATTGCTGAGAGTGAAGCTTTCTGCGTGTTGTGCTCTGGAAGTCACTTTGCAAATAGCAGGGCCTGTCCGGAGTATAGCAGGCAGAAGACTATTAAAACAATTATGGCTGAGAAAGTGATTTCATATTCTGAGGCAAGTAAAACTGTTCCCATTTCTACTCGTAGCTATGCAGACATTGCTAAATCACTGACCCAATCATACCGAAAAACTGTGTTCCTAAAGTCAAAGACTCATGCTCCCCTTTCTCCCTCCTATGATAAAACAGCTCATCAGCAGCTCATTAGCACTCCTCAATCTTCTCAGTCTAATGGCTGTGCTTTTAATAGTCAACTAGCAGAATCTCCTGAAAACTTGTCTTCAATCATTGAACTTCTTAGTAAACTCTTGTTAACTTTAATGTCTTCGTCCAACAAAACTCAATTACCGTCCAACGTTGCTTCTACACTTATCAACTCACTCTCATCCTTTAATAATGCCTCAGTTCGTGTTCCTTCAGTGGAATGTGAGGAGCGTGTTTTATAAGAAGCACGAGCTCACATTCCTATTCAACAAATACAAACCCTTAGCTTGTTCCCTTGCTGAGACTTGGTTATTTCCGAGTCTTAGTTTTCGTTTACCTTTTTTTAATGTGCTTAGATGTGACCGACCTGATGGCTATGGCGGGTCGGCTCTCTGCGTGAACAATCGTGTAGCACTAGCGGCTGTACCTTTGCCTTCTCTAGGTGATGATATTAGCATCGTGGCTGTTAGGGTAGAGGGTATAACCCTCTTATCTGTCTATATTGCTCACCCTCACCAAAGTTTCCTTCCAATCTTAAAGCGTACCTTGGAAAACATAGAAGGCCCTGTACTTGTTATGGGGGACTTCAACTGCCATCACTTTAGGTGGGGTTCTGAACGTTGCGACTCTTTTGGAGAAGGTTTAGTTGAAATCTTGGATGACCTTAACCTGTGTATCCTAAACAATGGTTGCCCAACCCGTAGGTCTCTTCCTGGACAGCATAAGAGTTGTGTTGACCTCACATTTTGCACTCTGGATATTGCAGCTTCGTGTCATTGGGAATGTGTCAGTTTGTCACATGGGAGTGACCACTATCCAATTATAATATCTTTGGCTGATAAAACATACTTAGAAAAATCAAGCCCTCCACTCTTGAGGTATAATTTGTCTAATCCTGATTGGACAAAGTATTCCTCATTATTGGAGGATAAAATAGCCTCACTTCCAAATTTAGTTTCTCGTGATTTTGATTCCCTTTCTCCCCCCCATGTGTCTAACTGTTATAATAACTTCATTTCGGCCATAACAGCTAGTGCAGACTCATGCTTTCCTGTTAAAAACTCAGCACGCGGGCAGATCCCTCCTCCACCATGGTGGGACCATGAATGCACATCAGCTATAAGAGAAAGAGATAATGCTGAAATGATTTACAATGTGGCGATGGTTAGCGATAATTTAGTAACATTCAACAGGACCGTTGCTAAATCTAGAAGATTGCTGCGAAGGAAGAAACGCGCTGGTTGGGCTGACTTTTGTGGTTCTCTATCCCCCTCCACTCCTTTATCAGTTGTATGGAAGAAGATCAACCGTTTTAGATCGGGATGTTCCCCGTCAATTTCTTCTCCCATCTCTCGAGAGACTGCTGAGCAGTTCTTTGATAAACTAGCTCCTCCGTATGTACCCTCGGAAACAGAACATTATCAGCTGTCTCACATTCCTTCACAGGATCCTTTAGATGCCCCATTTTCTATACAGGAGCTTAACTCAGTTTTAAATCACGTTCATGACTCTGCCCCCGGTATAGACGGTATTGTCTATTCCTTTATGTCACACGCAGATCCTAAAGCAAAAAACTATTTTTTAGACATTTTAAATTTCTGTTTCTCTAATGGCTGGGTACCCGATCAGTGGAAAACTCAAATCATCATACCTATTTTAAAACCAGGCAAACACACTGATGACCCAAACAGCTTCAGACCAATCGCTTTGTCATCAGTCTTTGCAAAAATATTAGAACACCTAGTGAAGAATCGAATAGAATATTTAGTAGAATCCAGAGACATTCTTCCTAGGTCTCAATTCGGTTTTAGAAAGGGACTCAGTACCATGGATAGTGTAGGGGTTTTGGTATCAGATATACGCTCATCCTTTTCGAAAAATGAATCCGTAGTCGCTGCCTTTTTAGACATTTCCTCTGCATATGACAATGTCCTTCTTCCCATTCTCAGGCAAAAATTGCAACAGCTGAGCATACCGGACAGAATGGTACAGTGTATATGTAGTCTACTCATGGCTAGGTCTTTGGTTTTGAGAGTGCCGGGTGAAGAATTTGACGTCAGGATGTCATGGAAGGGTCTACCACAAGGCTCAGTTCTTAGTCCATTACTGTACAACTTATATACAGCTGACATCGGTTCATGCCTTAATAACGACTGTCAAATTCTTCAGTATGCTGACGACTTAGCTCTTTATGTCACCGATAACTCTGTTAGCGACGCTGCTACATCTCTCTGCGTATCCCTCGACTCCTTAAATCAATGGTTAAATTCCCACGGTCTGAGTTTGTCTGCCCCAAAAAGTGCTGTAGTTGTGTTTTCTCGCAGGAGGATGATACCACAAATTTCAGTGGGCATCCAAGGGCATTGTATACCGGTTTCTTCAAAAGTCAAATTTTTTGGTGTTTTTTTAGATTCCAAATTGAGTGGCTTACATCATTTAAATCATTTAGTTAACAGATGTGAGAGAACTATTCCCATATTAAAAGTGCTTGCCGGTGTCTGGTGGGGTGCTCATCCTTTCACCATGAAACTGGTATACAATGCCTTAATCCGGAGTGTTCTGGACTACGGATCTTTTCTTTTGATTCCCTGCAACAAAGGTGCTTTAACAAGGCTGGACAGAATTCAGGCTAAGTGTCTACGGATCATATCGGGTTGTATGAAGTCCTCACCAATTAACGCATTGCAGGTAGAGTGCGCAGAACCACCGTTGGCCTTGAGAAGGCAGTATCTAGCGTCGAGATTTTGGGCTAGAGTCATTTCCAAATCTTCCCACCCTCTTGTCCAAAAGGTTGACGACCTGGATACTGCATGCAGAAGTTCCAATTATTGGAACCATAAAGAAGTTCCTTTGATTTTAAATTCCTTCCGTTGTTATCAAAATTTAGATTCCACCATTGTTCAGTTTCCGAAACTTCCTCTTTTTAATTTTGATTATGAAGTTATATGTTTTAAACCAGATATTTTCTACAATATTGGCATTCCGAAAAAGTCACCTTCGGCGGACTCTATGTTCAATGCGGCGGTTGGTGAGCGATGGTGCAATTTTGAAAGATTTTTCACGGACGCTTCTAAATTATCAGATGCAAGTTGCACTGGTGCTGCGGTATACTACCAAAACTCCAAAATCGTTCTAAAATTCAAATGCCCTGTTCAATCATCGGTATTTACGGGTGAGTGCGTGGCTATATTAGAAGCATGCTTATTCATAGAAGCCCATAGCATAAGTTTAGGTGTAATCTTTACAGACTCACTTAGTTGCTTACAGGCTTTGGAGCAGAATCCTTTCAAGAGTAGACTGCACAGTCCGATTATATTGCAAATCAAAAAGTCTCTTTTCTCTTGTGCCAAGAATCACAAAACCGTTCACTTGGTTTGGATTCCAAGCCATTGTGGCATAAGAGGAAACGAATATGTGGATGCTCTTGCTAAGGATGCTGTCACGTCCCAAGCCGTTGATCTTAAGCATTTCCAATGCCAGGGCTACGATCTGCTGAGCCTTCCAAAAAAGAGCTTGCTATCCTCATGGCAGATGCAGTGGCTTAACTCTAGTAAACGAAAAGGTGCTTTTTATCATGCAATACAGACTAATATTACACCCAAGCCTTGGTTTTACCCTTACAAAAAAATATCCAAGAAAGTAATTTCTGTAATCTGCCGTCTCCGCATAGGTCACTGTTGTTCCCCGGTGTTTCTTCACAAATTACGGGTCAGAGACACATCTCTCTGCGAATGTGGGTTGGATGAAGGTACTTTGGAGCACATCTTTTTTAACTGCTCCAATAATAACCCTGCCCATGACTTGTATAGCCATCTCTATAAATTAAAGATCCCTGTCCCAATTAACTTTCCATCCCTGTTAACATATTCTTCCCCAAAGCTCCTTGAAGCTTTGATGTATTTTATCCGCGTCAATGACATCAAATTATGATGAGTTCTGTGTAAATAATAATATGTATATTATTTTTTAATAACATAACAATTTTTTTTTCTCTCTATTTATTTATTTCAGTGTACTTATTAATATTCTTCAACAAGTTTCACATTAAATTCAACTATTTTCTTTGGATATAATCATGGATGTAAAATATTAGTTTTTTTTTTTTTTTTTTTGTTATAATTCTAAAAATCACTACGTTTTCTCATATCACATCTGACATTGGCAGAATTGTCGACATCGGCACCATTGCCATAAAGAAAAATAGAATAGAATAGAATACATTTACGTCGATGTTTCTTCAAATGAGTGATATTTTTGCATTATGTAGGTACAGTCAACAGCACGTAGCGTCCGTGGTAACTCTTTGACCTTAAGCTGGACTGGCTGGGCTGGCGTAGTACGGAGTTTCAATAGGATACGAGGCCAGCGTATACTGGTTCGAAACTTATACTGGTTAGGAGCAGTGGTCGAAAAGTGGTAACGGCCGCGACTTACAAATTAAAGGTCGTAGGTTTGAACCCTGTCTGGGCACTTTTCTTTGTGTAAATTATTACATCACCACAACGTGAGAAAACTGGCAGGTCTTAGAAACAAAAATTTTAAGACACATGACATCTACCAACCCGCACTGTGCCCGCGTGAATCCGCACCCTCTCACAGAGAGGAGGCCTGTGTGGCAATGGGAACATTATAGGCTGATTATGCTTTTACTGGTTTAGTTGCCACTAACGACAGGCCTACTGTACCATAAGTAGAAATAAAAATTAATAAAAAAGTTTTTAGGTAGCTTGAATTAGATCCTAGGCTATAATGAATTCGATCTAGACCCACCAGGACTTTTATTGGCAAACTTAGTTCGCCAACAACTCCAAGTTGACGCTGTAAAGAAATCCCAAGCGTCAGTGGACGTGTGTCGCGTGTAACTTAGTAATAAGAGAAGGGATATAATGTGGAGGATTTTACAAGGAACGCTCATTTGCCAGGCACAAGCGCATGAATAATAAACTGCTTGTGACACCGAGATGAGTAAACAAAGTAATTTCGTTGTATACCATTTTTTGCGTTTTCAATAAAGCTAAACCATATTTCCAATTTAAAATTTTAATCCGTCCCCTGAAAACGTGACAAACAAACTGTGCGTGTATAAAAGAGATTTCGGATATATAACAATTTAAATATATTTCAGTACATTTGGTTTATGTTCATTTGCATGCTGTAGGAAACCGCATTCATTTGATAAGCTCAAATGAAATGCAAAACAATATAGGGAAACGGGGTCACGTAAGCAAACAAGGACCCAGGATTTGTGAAAATATGATGGGTATTCTGTAAGTGTATGAAATGTGGGAACCGACTCACCGACCGTGACTTCTGGAACTGTCATCGACTTAATATGCACGTGAACTATTTTGGTAAAACGCTGTTGAAACCGTCATCAAATTGATGTTTTTGGTACAAACGCGGTTTCGGCGTCCTACTTTCAAAACTGCGGTCAACGGAGCACAGGTCATTCATTAACTTTTTATTCATTCAACACCACGTAACGCTTCGTCGAACGTTTCGAACAGTTCGTGAGAATGGAGCAAGAGTAAACGACGTATAACGATTCTAGAGAACAAATATCAACAACACAAATATGGAGTATTGAAAAAAGGGGCGTGTACGAACGATGACACTTAAGTGTGTCCGACGGACCCTGAACAATCAGTGCCGCTACGTACCTGGCATGCGAATCTTTTCAACATCGCACGAACTTTTGTTTCGAGATAGTTGAAAATACATTAAAACCCCTTTATCTGATACTATTCTTCTGCTTACGACGTTTGCGAAATTTCTTGTCACCGACCCAGCCGGTCGCATCGCATCGCCTGCCCGCGCTATTACTTCGTTTTCGCTTAAGAGCGTTTACTACGTAGGTACGGCATTTCAAACAAACATTCAAGCCCTTGTTTTTCGAAATGAATGAAACAATCAAACAAACTATACAGCTTTATTATTCGTATAAATATAGATAAGTTTTTTTCCTGTTGTTAACATAGAAACGCACTATTTAATCTGATATTGGATTTATTTATTGCCTGATTAAATAGACGTGAACGGATGAAACGGATAAACCTTCCGTGAAAGGAAAATCCGAGTTTCCAAGAACAGAACACAAACAGGTCGCGATGTTTTAATACAGATGAATTTCTGACGATATTTATACTTACAAAGAAGATTGGTTCTCGAAACAATTCTAAGAGAAACTGTAAATTTGCAGATACTGTTGTGAATGAAATATTAACCATCTTGGAAGATCTACAGGGATAATGATACTCATTATGAACTTGAGAAATAGAAATATAATTTCAAATAAATAGAAAAAGGTACTTAACCCTGAATATTGTCCTCATGTGACAACACTCCACGGCCAACCCAAAAACGTACTTACTAATGACAGTTGATCACACAGAGATATTCAACATTTTAGTAATAGCTAGGGCACACCTTCGTCAACCAAAGTTTTAAACTAATAATTACCTACGTTAACATTAACAGGTGGTTTTGAGTAAAACCTTTATACTGTGTGACCTCTAGAACAAAGTTTGGATAAAGCTAACCGCGTCGTGTTGACTCGCTAGTTTATTTCATCTAGTCTACTTTATATAATTTAATTTTGACGGTGAATCGAACATCGTAAAGTTATTACATACTATTTTTAGGTCAAAGAATCAGCATTGTCATCCAACGTGGCTTTTGCCACCGACAGCGATGCGGACGATAAATATTATATTTGTACATACTAATATTATAAATGCGAAAGTTTGTATGAATGGATGGACGGATGTTTGTTACTCTTAAAAGCAAAATCTACTACAAGGATTTTGATGAAACTTTACAGTAATATGTATAGCTTAAATACATCAGAATAACACAATGTACAGAGGCCAGCACATCAAGTTACACCAATCTGTCAAATTTCTTTGATAGATTTTCAACTTTATTGAAAAAGGAATAAGGTTCATATTCAATTGGGAAAATTTGACAGATTGGGGTAGGTTGATGTGCTGGCCTCTGTACAGAGGATATTTTTTATTCCGATAGGTATTCCCACCGGCTCCACACTTATGCGGGTGAAACCGCGGGGCGCTACTAGTAATACATAATTATATATTTTAGTGAAATTTTAAAGCGTCTTCATAGATTTCCATACATTTTCTTGCCCCGGTTTCCGACGTCTATAATAACATCGTCACGTTAGAAATTATGAGAGGGCACATTATCACACGTGCCTTTCCTCATAAGTAATTCATAGGTTATGTTGAAGACATGGTCGTATTCATAATAATGAAAATAAAAATAACACATAACTGGCGAGATGTGGGTGTACTATTGGGACACCTCTGCTTAACCCTTCGGGGAAACAAGGCGTGATGGTACGTGTATGTTAAAAATATATCTTTATTTACATATAATAATGCCAATATGGTAGCCGGCGTATCATCTGCCTCATCTGCTTAGCCGTTTCCCAACTAAGTTGGGGTTGGATACTCTAACTGGATGGAGCTGAGTACCAGTATTTTACATGGAGCGACTGCCTATCTGACCTCCACGAAACAGTTACTGGGTAATACGAAATCCCTTGGTAAGACTGGTTGTCAGACTTTCGGGCTTCTGACGACCCGTAACGACAGTCAAAGATCCACGAATAACAGCCGGGACCAACGGCTTAAAGTGCTTTTCGAGGCACGGACGAGTCTTGGTAAGTATGTAAAGATGGTTTCACCCATCCACGGACCAATCGCGGCAAGCGTCGATCGACCCGTGCGGCTGTTATTACTTAGCCACAAGCCCCTCTTACATTAACAGTAAATATATTTAATTTCAATTGAATTGTCAAACAATGTAAACAAACCGATGATTCTGAAATTGGACGATTGTAAACACTGTTTACCAAGTCCATTTTATTTTGTATTGATAAAAAACGAAGTAGAAGCGAGTATTTTTTTGATGATGAATTATAGTAAGTGGTTATGTAAGTACGTATTATATCGAATAAATCTATGAATCAGAATCTGATAAAAATGAAATGAATCAGATTCTGTGTAAGTTTATCCATTATTAATCGATCATATGGAAAAGTTGACAATTGATCTTTGGAATCGGTTTATCTTGTGAAAAGGCTCATTCAAATTGGCATATTGCCTATAATTTTAATAATATTGGCTATGATTAATGTACCTATTGCATAATCAGTCTAGAATGTTCCCACTGCTGGGACACAGGCCTCCTCTCTGTGAGAGGGAGTGGGCCGTAATCCACCATGCGGGCCCAGTGCGGTTTGGATTAATGTATTGAATAATATACATTTCTAAATTATTGAACAAAGCTGCGCCCCGCAGATTCATCCGCGTAAATACCGATCCCGTGGGAAAATCGGGATAAAAAGTCTATATATGTTAATCCAGGGTGTCAGCTACCTCCATACAAAGTTTTATCAAAATTAGTTCAGCCGTTTGAGCGTGAAGAAGTAACAACATATAAACACACACAAATTTTCGCCATTATAATATTAGTGTGATAATGTACTTGTTCAACTGTGAAAGATGTTAAATTTGCCTGCATCAGACCTCTCTCGCACAGGGTCACACAGCGTTTGCCACTTCGACATTCAATAAAGCTGAGGAGTCTATTTACCTGTAATACTGCGTAACGACTTCTTGCGTCATGTTCTTGCTGGCATCTGGCTCTTCAACCCTGGCTAGTCCGAAGTCGCAGATCTTTAGCACGCAGTTGCTGTTCACCAGTAAGTTGCCAGGTTTGATGTCCCGGTGGAGAATGCGAGCTGAATGCAAGTACTTCAGACCTGGGGACAAAAGTGATTGAAAACTGTAAAATGGTGTTTGTAGAACCAATACATGAGGCTTGAATGGTGCATTAAAATAATAAAAAATACAGTAAGCTTTCTCGTTGACAAGATATTTATTAAAATAACAGTAAACTACTTATATAATAGATGGCGATAATTAAATATTCTATGGAGGATATCGTGAAGAGGTATAATCTTAAAGAATTTGCCCTCGCAGGAAACTGTGACAACAAAGAAGATACAACACAGCTTGAATAAATAGCAATTCATAATGCATTGTATAATGCAGCAGGAAGCTTTCAGAATCTTACTAATGCATGCTATTCTAAAACTTCACGTTTCAAACAAGAAGAAAATCAATACATACACATTTTCTAAACAGCACAAGTGCAGGATCTGTTAAGCCTTGCTCAACAAAGGACTCAAGAATAAAATGGAAATCTCAAAACTCAAAGTGCATTTTTGCCTAACAACGAATTTCCCCATACACACTCTAACATCTCGTTCTAATATTAGTGGAGTGAACAGGAATTTTGTTCGGGGTACTGCACATTGCAGCTTACTGCTACATAGTAATAAACATCTAAACCAGAACATTAAAACTGCAACATCTCATTAATGTCGTGTACGAATACCTTGCTGGCTTGTAAACATCATTGAAAATGGATACGAGTGAAAGATCAATCAATTTATTGTCCATTGTATTAAGGACCGTCTCTCAAGGCTTTGAGATGATAATAACTGCTAAGATCCACATTTTGGCCGCTTTGTTTTGTTTCTAGGGGATCCGGTTTATTCTGCTTTAGATAGCCTGTGGCTGGAGTGATCCCCTAAGTGGTTATTTTTAGGCTGCCGATCATATTACTAGGTCACGTGTGGTGGCTGGCAATTGTTAAGAAGTTTTGTGCGGTTTCCGGCAAGTGTAACCCTTCCTACACATGGTTTTGTTAAACGAATAGAGGACGGGCAGCAGTATCCTCTTGTCTACTAACAGCGTCAGAATGCGATTGCTCATGCTTATCTATCTAGACTAATAGTAAAGCTGAAGAGTTTGTTTGTCTGAACACGCTAATCTCTGGAACTAGCAGTCGGATTTCAAAAAATCACGCTATTTTAACATCAAGCTAGGACCATTAGTAGCCGAGCAAAATGAAAAAAAGTCTGAAAAAAAAACGAGGGCAGGCGATGCGATGCGACGGGGTGGAAAGGGGGAACAAGAAATTCCACGCGGACGAAGTCGCGAGCAGAAGCTTGTATTCCATATCCATCCATTTATAAATCATCTGCCAAGCATAGCGATATCTCCTTTGCCATTCATACCATA
Organism: Gortyna flavago; assembly: GCA_963669345.1. Classification (NCBI taxonomy): domain Eukaryota; kingdom Metazoa; phylum Arthropoda; class Insecta; order Lepidoptera; family Noctuidae; genus Gortyna; species Gortyna flavago. The sequence goes on from OY770132.1 coordinate 4,493,290, forward strand.
CCTGACATTGGAAAGCTCAATGACGCATACAAGCTGATTTGATAATGATGATCATAAGCCCATTGTTAGTACACACGGGTCACGTTTCACGGCAAGCAGATATGTCAAACTGTCCGATTGTCACGTGACCCGATGCGTCGTGCTTATTGACCCAAATCTAACGGGGGCTGGGAATGACAGAAAGAGTTCGCAGACAAAGCTACTGATGACGTGTTTCGGCTTGTTTTAGACTTTAGTTGACGTTTATATCATGCTTGGTAGACTGGAACTGATACAAAGAAGAATTAAAAGAATCATTGCGCTCTGGTCAGACAACATATGAGTCATCGACACGAGATAAAGAAGCTTAGATATGCAAGCCATCAAGTTCAATAACAGAGGACATGCATACAAGAAGTTGAAATTAGTTTTTTAGCGATAAATATAAAAATACAAACGTAATTAACAGAATAACGATGACGGCTACAGTTGAAAAAGGACAATAAATCGAAATGGAACTGAGCGACGGATTGCGAATGCAGTTGATAAGTTATATCCGTGAACTGAGCGCTACCCTTTTCAAAGTTGGTATTGAGGTTTTCAAAAAGGATTTAATCGCAACTGTTGTACTGCATCTTTTTTCGTAACTTCAATATTAAAGCGATAATCCTCTTAGTTGCCAAAGACTTGGCTCTTCGCCTTTCATATTTGATCTACCCTAAATAAAACTGACACTGATCACACTACATTATCATAATCAGCCTATAATGTTCCCACTGCTGGGACACAGGCGTCTTCTCTGTGTGAGGGAGTGGGCCGTAATCCACCACGAGGGCTCAGTGTGGGTTGGTAGACCTGTCAAATGTCTTCGAAATTTTAGGTCTGGGACATGCCGGGTTCCCCACTATGTTTTTCTTGACCGTTTTAATAGCAGTGCCTGACTACACTAACTGATCATGTTTCCCAAATTTGCCGCAAAAATACCTATGACCCGTCAATATCAAGTTGGATAATATCTACGGCTACAGGGCATAGCCTCAATGAATACCTTTATTAGCTATAATTTTACTAACACACTAGCTTCTATCCGCGACTTCGTCCGCGTATAATTTCTTGTTCCACCGTCCCACACCGTCGCATCACATCACCCGCCCGCACTCTTACTTCGATTTCGCTTAACGGTTTTTTTTTTTTACTTTTTATCTATTTGCTCGGCTCCTAACGTCGTTTTCAAATTGCGACTCGTTCTAGAGATTAGCGAGTCCAAACAAAAAACAAACAAACTCTTCAGCTTTATTATTAGTATAGATATAGATAAAACTATTTTCATAAAGCTCGTGCCGACACGAGAAATACAAGATACAAATAAGTTGTGTACATAGTAGAACAGCTACATCTCATTAGACGCGAGTTGACGCGACACAGCTCGCTCCGCTTAGCATTGCGTTTTCTCGAACGTGACATGGAGCCTTTGAAACTTATAGCAAGTAAATATGAGATTTTAGAGCAGGCTAATATGCCCGGGCAATTTAACAGTATTTGTTTGGTCTCAGCTAAAGCATTTGTATCGTGTCGTAAATTTGTAAAAAAAATCTCTGTAAAAAAAAACGAAGGGAGTTGGGGGAGGCCTATATCCAGCAGTGGCCGTTTTTCGGCTGAAATGATGACGATGATGGTGATGAAAAAGTCGAAAAGAATCTTAAATCAGTAAGGTAAATCGTAATACATCGAATTTTCCTATTCAGAAATACTGAATACCTATTATATTTTCATAATAATATAATACATATATATAATAGGTATTCAGGGTAAACTAACACACGCAATGCCTAAGCCAACCAGGTACGAAATTCCCCGAAAAACTGGAAAGTTATTCGTATCCAAAGATCTCCTTTGCTACAATATTCCCATATCCTCTTTTTGGTATTGTACTGAATTTATTAGAGAAATTACCAGACATTTCCAATTCTCTAAGTTCACATTGAATCTGTAAATGAAGTTATGTTTAAGTTTTCTTAAAACACCTTGCAAAACTAATGCCTTAGTAAAACGTAATCATAAGATCCATACATATTCATACAATCAGAAACTGAAAAACTATAACTAACATATATCTTCACCAGTTACATTGCAATCTGTTGCTACTTGCTACTCATGTGGTGTTGAAAACTTTGTCCTCACTAGTAACTCAACGAAGCTCTACGAACAGTATTACAAAGTAAATTAAGTAGTAATGAAAACATTATCAATAAACTTGGCAATTTGACAATATTAGAAACTCAAAGAATCTAAAAGGTACATCTTCAACTGAAACACCACCAACAAACTCTGGTACCTCTCTTGCAACTTATCAAATCAGTTCAGAGGTACACAGCATTCGAACAATTTCTGCAGGACATCGTCTGACAGTCGAGCACTCGAGCATTACGTCGAAGCTAGCGACGCCCCCCAGCGCTGTCTGTGCGAAAACAAATTAAGGACACCTCGCCGCGTCGGAACGAGTTTAATTTCCCAGCGGGTGTACCACAGTTTTCACGTACACGCAACTCGGCAGAGTTTTATCATAAAACCACGCAACCTGGACGAAATGAGCGAAGTAACTTCGCGAAATACCGTTACTATAATTATAAAAGTGAGGCCCCGAATTTCACACATTATCTCACGAATACCTCCGAGTATTAAACCACGTGATGAAACACATTGAGCTCATTAGCAATGAATTGACGTAAGAGCTAACGGGGAATTAAATATGAACGTGACTTTATGATTCCACTCAAAGGAATCGTCGAGTGATGTTTTATCCATTCGTCTGCACACTTCCTTTACAAAACAAAAGACCATGAAGGTAAACTGTCCGTAACCAAGCGAACCGAAACAGCTAGCAAGTCACAATCTATAATGTACTCACATTTATGCCGAGTCTGCCACAAAATTTTCATAATATTGCCTCAAAGAGGGTGTAAAAACTTGAGAGAACAAAGCAGCAATAATTTAAGGGGGCGAGAAAAGTAGCGCATAAATGTTGTTTATTGAGAGGCGAGTCTATTACTTGCAGGTCGACGGCCGCACGCGCCCGCGCACCCGACCGCGACGTGGTCCTGACTCCTAGAGACCACGCCAGGGGACAATGCTCCGCCAACCACCACTGACCATCGCCATTACACTTTAATTGTAACCCCGCAATGGTACCCAATCAAAGTTTCCGCCACTCCAACATTAATGACTGCTCGTTCGCTACGTCCGATTCTTTCCCTTTCACCGCAACCATAAAGTTCGTGTAAAGGAGAACCTATTAAATATCCAATAAAAGTGTATTTATAGCATGAAGGAATTCTCGTAAACAAAGGAGGACCGACGAGGAGTCAATGGCTTCGATATGAGAATCGCGTTAAAAAGCAAACCAACGAAAATCAACTCTCCCAGAGATACAAGTACAATAGTAACACTTAACAGTAAATCGCTTCACACCGCAATGTTTGTTCACGCGCAGTGACGTTGAACAAACAAGTGTCGAGTTTGTATGCGCGTGAGTCCAGATCTCACGCTTCCGACTCCGGTGGCGGATGAAGCTTTCTCAATTAACGCCCCAACACGACGGAACTGGTGCGCACCGTTAGGGAGCCGACGTCAAAGACAAGAGGGTCATCAAAGTGCCGCGGTCGCCATCAAATTATGAAACCAAATTGGAATTACGAATCTTACTTTACCAGCGCTCCAGTATTTATCACAAAAGAAAGATGCCGTAATCTAAAAAGCCATTTCAGATATGACACTAAAATGTCAGTAATACTATTGTTGTTACCTCTTATAAATTAAACATTCCGATGGAGAACCGCTTACGTTATCTTTCAGTCAACTACGATAAACTAAGCTTCCTGGAAGCAAACTGCTGGAATAACTTATTGGAATAAATCACGACATAACTGCATCTCGCGTAGATAAAGAAATAGCTTGTGGTTGCTAGAAAGGTTTCTGTGGTGTATTTACGGACGCACCAGGAAGATATTACGAGTTCAACACTGTCAAGGATGAGCACCGATACAATTATGTCAGTGTAGCCGTTTGGCTGTCCTCTGACGAATTATACGGATCACAGGACTGACAGTACTGACACAGAGGGATTTCGGGGAACATGTATTCGGAGATTATACATGTCATGTCATGTGCATCCTGCTACAAAACCGTCCTCACGTAAAAGTATCACAACGTATTATAATGCTACATAGAGAAATAAGGACGCTTTCCTAAATTTTTTTATAACATTAATTTCCTAAGTAGTGTGTACACATTCATACATAGGACGGGGCTTATTTCGCAGATGGCGACAAGATGGCCTGGAATAAATTCCATTAGAGGGAGCGAACGAGACACCGGCGGGCCTTTCCACTTAGGGGTTTTTCCGTCGACCGGCGTCGTCGCCTTCGGTTCCCTCGTATTCTATCAATACATTATTTTCATGTGCCAATTCCCTTATCGTCGCAATTATTTTCGAAAATGTTTCCTAATCTAATTCTGTTCAGACATCAGACTCGGTCCAAACGTGACTTTCTTTGCAAATATAGAAATTCTATTCAACATTTTCCGCAAGCGAGCGTCGAATGGTCAGCGGCGTGATTGAATTTTTAAATTTATTCTTTAGAAAAGTCATTGGAGGTGGCGACAGAACGGAAGTCGGCTATTTATCAGAAGCAAATCCTCGGTAGCTTACAGGGGTGTGCGTGGTGATTTCCTGGAGGAAAAAGCTCGAGTATAAATAATATTAGAGTGTAGACGTAGGTCGTGAGCAGCGCGTGCGCGGCGCATTTCCATAATTCTGCTCGTTACCGCCGCGCCGCGCCGAGGCCGAAGCCGCCGCGCGCGATCTTATCTGTTCTTTTCGTTGGATACGTAAATAAAATTAATTAAACGCCTTTCGGCAGAATTGGCGCGGTTTCTTTAATTTAATATGCAATTAAATTTAATTAGACGTCTGTTCTCAATTAAGAACCTTCAAATCTTGATAACAAACTGACCACTCAGTTCGTGACCGATTTCATACAACTTCTGAGTAATTTTCATAACTCATGGATCTCCATTGTTTAATATCTTCTTACGAAAACCTCACTCGCATACTCAAAATAACAAGCCACGTTTGTTATTTTAAAAACTGTGAATAACGATGACAGGTGGGATTCTTGTGAGTGTAACATTCGAACGCAGATATGGAGCTGAGCCGGGCCGTAGCACCACAATCCATACATAATTAATATCGGGCAGGACAACTGGACCGGCGACCGGGCTCGCTTGATTAGCATAGCTGCCCGGTGTGGGCCCTTGCACAATGGTGCATGTCCGAGACGCGCGAAATATGCACAACTGCTTACTATGCATTTGTTACGTATAAGTCAAACTGCATTCTGCAGAATCCGACATCTCCTAGCTGTCATTAGATGAATTACCATCTGTCTGAGTCACATGTTCTGAATAATTGACGTGAGCTCGGCGTAGAAACTTTTATTCTTTTAAGTATGAATTACAACAAATGTGATGCTCTGGGATAATGTAGATTCTACTCTACATTGTACAACATAATGTATGTTTTATTCACTCATTCCTCATTACTCGCAGGTTAGACGTGGGTTTCATTAAAACGCTTCCCGGTCCCCTGTTCGTTTGACGCGGAATGAGACAAAAGCGACGAACAACTTTAATCTAAAGAGCGCGCAGAATATTAAAACTATCCGAGTCGCGTGTCATCCTTAATCGTGATGGTTGCATTCACATACATGCACACTACCCATATTAGCAACTGTTTCTCTAGAAAATATCACGTGATGCATTCAAATACACTGATGAAGTTTCGATTACGTTTCTCCAAGCTGTATCGTGATTAAAACAGTTGCATTTAGTACAGGAGTGCGGTTGTCTATGTGATTTCAGTTAGAGCGGAGCCATCAAGGCGGTGCAACTATAAAGTTTTTAATTAAACGCGCCAGCCGAGGCTGTGGGGGCTTAACGACCGCATTTTTCTAGATTCCCTTCGCGCCTTCTACTCCCGGGAAATCTCTTGGCACTGCACGAATAATTGCACAAATTAATAATACGAAATCGGGAGACGAGGCGACGACTGCGAGGCGATTCTTTTCATCTGCGAAAGTGGATTACATTAGCATACATAGTGAACGGTTTTAAAAGTTTGAAGTGAGCTTAATGGTGGCGGAATTAGTCGTCATAAAGTGTCTTTTGAGCGATGGAAAGGTAATGTAGTAGTTTCTGTGGCGCCTTGCCGTTTGCTGCTCGAAGCTGGAAGTTGGTAGCACTTGGGAGTTTTAATTGATTTACGGCAGATGGAAGTGGGCGTGTTCGGGCTGTGAGACTCAGCGGCGGCCCTGTCTCGGCTCGAGCACGAGCTGGTCTCTGAGGAAGTCACAACTCGGTTTGTTTTAAACTCGTATTATCGGCACGCACAGTCTGAGCTCGGCCGCAATCAACCGCCTCTGTTTACTAAGCTGCTGGGCAAACGGTCCGACTCCATCCGCCTCCGGACGTTATAGCATATTTCTTTCATTTATATAAGTAAATGTGCACGGAACTCAAAGTGTTTATTGTTCAGTCATGTTTCATCTTGCATTAACTGGCATATAAGTACATCGAATACAGCCATAGCCGATAGCGTGCTAATGGAAAAAGTTGGATACTTTGGAAGAGATATCCATTAAAGAAGTTTCCATTAAACATTGGATCATAAAGCGAACTCTATCTTATATAAAAGCGTCTAGGATACGAAATACACCAGAACGCATAGCATTACGAAAGCTAATAAAAATAAAAGCATATTTGCTGGAGCAATGTTCTACACTTGCGCAGGAAGTTTGAAGTTAAAAGTGAATCTCGTCAAATATTTTATGTCATGTCGAAAAGCCAGTGTGCGTGATATGGTTTACATTCTGAAATTTTGCGACGACACCAGTAAGCCTCAAAGAGTGTAGGACCAAATAAAAAGGCGACATGTGCTACACGTATTTAAATTGGCAACTGGTTGGGGATGTGTTTTTCTAATCCGAAGCGGGAATAAAATAATTAAAATTATATTTTGGGATGAAGGAAGCATATTGTTTGGGACGACCCAGGATTTTGTTGGAATGTGGATGTGTGAAAAAAAAACGAGATCTGAAATTCCGAAGCCGAAAGTATAATATTTAAGTATTAAAGTAACGGACGGGGTTCGCATATTAATGATCCATGATACAATGGACTGAAATGTACTGTTTGTGACCACCCCTAGCATGAATCAAGCGAGCCAAATGTTATTGCTCCGTAGCAGTATTGCGAACATCTAGGGCTGTCGAAAATTGCACAATCTTCACCCATAAAATTTTGTGTATAGTAATCTGTGGAAACTGTTTCTGGATTGTGCTGAACTATTTGTATAAATATGTTTGTTATTGCATCTGTTTGTTTCCCAAATAAAATAAAATAAAATAAAAATAAAATAAAATAAATAAATTTTTACAATCTTTCATTTTCCGGTGATACAAAATCCCTCACTTTGACGTGCCAAGGAGTTGTTCTTTAAAAAAGTTCTCAAAGAAATAATTTGAATTGTTTGAAACATTTTAAAGCTGTTAGAATTTTCCTCGTTAGTATCAACACGGATAGGGTTGCCCGTTTCCCGTTACTACCCCGCCCCGATCCGGTAATTTTGAAAGTCTCAGCCAAGGCGGTATGTATCGCAACCCTTTCAAATAGACCATTTGGACTGTATAAGTGTGCACCCTTTCACCACCATTATTACAAAAGGCCATAAAAATAATATATTCGTTGTTTGTTAGTGTTACGCTATGCAAATGTTTCGACACAAAAGAGTTTAGATTTTAAGAGAATTTTAAAGTATTCACAAAACTGTTTTACCATTTACCGAGTGAATTACGGTAAATGGTAGTGGAACCTTTGGGGTATTTGGGTAACACAGTATTAGTAGCAATGGCTTTCAGTTTGACAGTTCAACAACATTCATTGCGTTTATTATACGTTGTTGAGCAGACGGAATCTTTCCAACATCCTTCAAAATTATTTAGATGATGATTGGTAGTGTTTTTCGCACAAATATAGACCTAGATAACGCAAGTATCACTATCTGTATGAAAACCAAGAGTGCCATTTTTTGACTACCTACTATGACGTCACAAGCACTAAGTATTTAGTAATGGGAAAATCAAATCGATTCAAAGACGCCGCCGCGTGCGGCACCCGTCTCGCCCCACCCCCGGGGCCTAGAGCCAGCGCTCACGCTCACCCAGCCAGCAGTCCACAGGACTGAGCGCGAAGGTGGCGGCTTTTTCTTGGCGATTTTTGGCACGCGAAGTAGTTGCTCTTGCGTTGTCTAGGTGTATCTATATCTGTGGTGTTTCGCAATCAGGGTGCTGGACGATGCTGACACATGAGCGCGAGGATTGGCAAAAAAAGAGATATCTATGCCCAGCAATGGGTGAAGTCGGGTTATGAATGATGATGAAATGGTAATGATATTTTATGTGTTAAACATCACAGGTCACTTGCCAATAGTCGCCCACGGGGTTTATTATTATAATAACAAATGTCAGAAGTTATAATAAGTTTACATTCGACTCATTTACATTCGATCCCTATGTCGATCACAGAACGTATCTCTTTGTATTATGCACGTGTATCTGCTGTGAGAGTTATTAACACGTGCACTTATGACACATGCTACTATGTAAGTATATTTATTTGTGTAGGTATGTATAAGCTTCTAAGAACTTGGCACTAAAGTAAGGTAACAAAAGAAAAGCTCACACGGTTCAGAACCTTTACACCAAATGTAATAAGTATCAAAATTCCCTACCATTAGGAACGACCATTAGAAGTCCCACTTGGGCGCCATTACTATTTATTTTCTGAGTAAACATCAAGACACACTAATAAATATCTGTAGGTCATCATCATCTGCCTAGCCTTTTCCCAACTATGTTGGGGTCGGCTTCCAGTCTAACCGGATGCAGCTGAATACCAGTATTTTACATGGAGCGACTGCCTATCTGACCTCCACAACCCAGTTACTGGGTAATACGATACCCCTTGGTAAGACTGGTTGTCAGGCTTTCGGGCTTCTGACTACCCGTAACGACTGTCAAAGATCCACGAATGGCAGCCGGGACCAACGGCTTAACGTGCTTTCCGAGGCACGGAGGGGTCTCGATATGTAAAGATGGTCACCCATCCACAAACCAACCGCGGCAAGCGTAGCTTAACCTGATCGATCGACCTGTGCGGCTGTTTTTATTTAGCCACGGGCCCCTCAATAAATATCTGTAGGTAATCTTAATATTTGAAGGAAATGAGGTAATAAACAAAATTCAATCACAATATACCAACATTATGCCTGGAAAAGTTACGTCAATAAATTCAGTTTGGAAATAAAACGTTTCTACACTATCTACGATATTAGCCAATCCGTGCAGTTTCCAGCATTTTTCAAACAAACAGTCACATAATATAGTCGTGGGAATAGTAAAAGACATTTAAAAGATAATGGCAACGGGATAGGCAGATCTTAAGGTTCCTTTTGCAACTAATGTGATTACCACTACATTGCTACGCTGTATTCAGGGTTTATGCTATAGATAGATCCTATAGAAAAACTAAGGTCATGCTTCATTTCAGCATTTTTCTGAGAACTACTATAGTTTAGAATTTAACCACACAGGCTCGAAAAAAAAACATCCTGTATAGTAATGGAAATATGTCCGTTCACAGAAGATATCATATAAAGTTAAAACAGTAGTAACATATAAATTTAACATAAAATATAGCTCACCTCTTAATATCTGGTAGAGGAAGACTTTGATATGGTCGGCGGACAGATGTTGCGGTGACACGATGATCTTGTGCAGGTCACTCTGCAGCAGCTCGGTGATCACGTAACTGACATGGACTGGTCAAGGAAATTGTTGCGTGGAGACGTTGAAGATGAAAATAAATAGGTAAAGTATAACACTAACAGAATCTAACAATCTAAAGTACATAAACTTGACTTTATGAAATCAGAACAAAGAATCATTTTCTCTAAAGTCACACTTCGCACAGACTTGGAATTCTTGGAAGATATTGAATTTGAGAATGTAAACGAACAAAATTTTTGCCAAAAAGTTAATTGAAACATGAATCTTCTTCAAGACAAGATGCGGATTAGGTTGTCTACATAGAAACAGGGCTTATGTAAACATTTCCGTACGATATTCCAAAATTACATGCAGAGGCGCGTGACTGGTACTAGACGTTGTTCAACCGACCGCCCAAAAGGGTGGCTTCAGGACGTCCTAACACCCGCATGCCGCCGGAGGACCGGTCCGGTGATCCGTCCGGACCGCCGGAGCCGAGCCTTCTCGCCCGTTATCTCGCTTATCTGCAGCACGCCCCTCGTGACCATTATCAAAATTACAGGCCGGCCGTGTACGCACACTTGTTGCGGCCAAACTACATTACAACTTCAACGTCATGGGTGGAATTTCAACGAATTGTAATTTGGGAAAGGACCCACTGTGTATGGAAACTAAAGTTGAAAATATTACTCCCATAACGTATGAATTTAAAGTCTAAATTAAATTACGACCAGTATTCCCTGATGTGGCTAAAAGTTGAATATAATCCAATTAGCAAATTGCTGCGTAAGATTATACAAACTCTTACACAAATTGTTTTAGAGTAATATCGGCACATAGCACTGGCTATAAAATTGTGTAAGTGGCAGTTATTTAATCCGTAGCGATGAATATTGTGGTCGTGAAGCACGAAGCGTCTTGAATAACGGCCATAAAGCCTACATTCGACCTTAGAACTGACGCATTCGCTGGCTATTTAGAAACTATCGTGAATATTAACCTATACAATATGTGCGCAGACGATGTTCGTGGCATTCTACATGCCGCTACCGAGAACAGTAATTTGAAGCTGATACCTTATATCATACAAGAAAAGATGTAAGATGATTATCTTGAGAACAACTGGACGGTTCGGGATGACCTTTTGCACAAATTCAGTTATTTATATGTAGTTGTATGACAAGTAACAGTAAGAACATTTGTCATTCAATTTAGCCCACCACAGTCGAATATTGTTTTTTTTGTTCACATAATCAGCCTATAATGTTCCCACTGCTGGGTCACAGGCCTCCTCTCTTCGAGAGAGAGTGGGCTGTAATCTACCACGCGGGCCCAGTGCGGATCGGTAGATGTCACACGTCCTCAAATTGTTGGTTCTAGGACATGCCTCACGATGTTTTACTTCACCGTTTTGAAAGCAGTGGTAATGATATTATTTACACAAGTAAAGCGCCTACCTGGGTTCGAACCCACAACCTACAATTCGCAGTTACCACTGGATCACCGCTGCTCTTTTGTTCGCAGTTACCATTTAATCTAGAATTCTCGAGACTGACCTTTGAATATCGCCATCCTTCATTCAAGGCAAGTTCTTCCCATATTCTATGCAGTAAGCCACATCCCAATCCGTAGCTATTTCGGAATCCGGCCTAACTACAGGCCGGATTCCAAAATGGCCGACTTTCTATTATTACTATTATAATTGAATAATTCCTTTCTGTCCAAGATCTTTAACGTCAACCATACAGAGGAATTTACTCTCATCTCGAAATATAGTTATCGTACCGTTGTGTTCATTGTCAGGTGGCGATAATCTCTTGTCACTTCGTTAAGTGTTATTGTTGATGGCCTGTCTAGTCAGCACTACTATTTTCGCCTATGATCAGTCGTTTGAAGGTATTTTTGGCTTATCTATAACCTGCTTTATTTCTGCCCCTCCAATCCCATCGTCAACGATAATTACGAATATGACATCTCGCCCCATTATACCCATGAAAATTCTTTCTCTTGACATTCTTATATAGTTACAGTACACTTGATGAGTTTTAGCAGAAGTCATTCATTTTGTAAAGGACACAATAAGATAGGTCCTCTATAAAATCATAAATAGCGTGATGCTCCTTGATAATATGTCTCTGAAATACCATCGCACCTCAGGCTTGGTTATGTTATGAGTCACGTGTTTGGTATCAGAGCCTTGCTTTTTATTATGAACAGAAAAAAACAAGAAGGCAACTGCTCACGTATTCTTATCGATTTTTTTGTAAAACTACAAAACCGTGCGCATAATAAAAGCGTGTCAAATGTTTGCAAGGATTGACGGGTACGTGCACACAGGTATTTATAATAACATGGAAAATTGAAGGTGATGTAGTATTTGCTACCGACATAATTCCAACGTTATTCGTAAAATGTATGCCACACGCGAATGCAATAAGCTTTTCAGTCAATTAAGGTATCAAAAAACCGTGCGAGTTGAACTCGTGTGGAGAGGGTTCCCTACGATGCGCACAATATTGAGAGATTTACCATGTAATATATTTAAGATCCTCACAGTAAATCCTTTCATTTGATATGTCACACGGTACAGATTGCGAAACTTTTTTTTTTCTATTTCCCCCCAAAAATTACCCCCATATTCAAAATTAATTTATTTACGTTACACGTCTGTTTTTGGGTCACAAAGATTGGTATGTGTTCCAAATTTCAACTTAATCGATCCATTAGATTCGCTGCAAATTGGCTGTGACAGACGTACGGAAAGACACACGAGTGATCCTATAAGGGTTCCGTTTTTTCCTTTTGAGGTACGGAACCCTAAAAAGAGGATAGGCGAATGTCTACGTTGACTAGTATTATTAACATCAAGCGATCACCAATCACCCTGCCAAGTGCTGCTATTATGGTGTTATCTCCCCTAGGAGCGGTTCTTGTAACGGTCGACAAGGGAGGCCATGAGGCCTCCCTCATATGTCCTCCTGTCTACGTAATCGCATAAATACGAACAATGTACTAAGAGAGAACAATGAAAACATCTTTCTCTTTAAAAGTTTCTTCGTATTTCATCACAATTCCAAAGTTATTAGCACAATGTGTTTCGTTTACGTTATTTACATTAAAATGAGAACACAAATTATGGTACCTGATGAATGAATGAATTTGTAAGTTGAACCATTTACATTTAGTTTGGAACTCGTTTTAATTGAAGCGAAATTAAACTTTTATGTATGAATAACTTTGAAATTTTGTATTTTATTCGGGGTATCGCATTGCATTGCGAGTAATGCGAAAAGGGAGAAACTGCATATGTCTGTTACTAATAGGTTTTTTTTTTTTACGATACGTTTTTATCGTTAATGCGAGCTGACCTGGGGACCTAACGGCAACCTCAATGAGGTGTGAATATACGGATACAGTGAAGATTACACCAGCGTGAAGGTTACTTATTGTATTAAGACAAATATGGTAGTCATCAGCGAACGGATGTAAGTAATTTAATTAGTACGACATAGGCAAATACTTCTAGGTTAAATATTTGACTTAGGGCTGATTTTTCAATCGACAGATAGTTTTATTCGTGGAATAAAATTGAAGTCTGACAGTTTTTGTATGGAAGAACTGTCAAAAATTTAAAATTATTATTCCGATAAAATTGTCTGGCGTTGGAAAAATCTGCCCTTAGATAGATAGCTAGAATACCTACTCTTTATTATGTAGGTAGGTATACCATTACAAAATTACAGCTACAATTGTAGAAAACGTACAGACGCCAGCACATCAACCTACCCGAAACTGTCAAATTTTTCCAATCAACTTTGAACCTTATACTTTAGCGATAAAGTTGAAAATCTATCAAAGAAATTTGACAGATTGTAGTAGGTTGATGTGCTGGCGTCTGTACATAGGGTGACACAATGGTCGGTCTTAGTCTTATCGCTTAAAGCAATCATTTTCTACTTTTAATAAAAAAAAATAGTAAAAATATAAAATAAAGAAAAAATAAAATAAAAAAGGTACTTAGATAAGTAAATTAAAAGTAAGGTAAGGTAGGCAAGGTTTGAAAATCAAGAAATCAATCAATCGACGGGTAAACATCAAGCTATAGTTAAAAGCCTAATACAATGACCAAAACTTAAATTCTATAAAGATATTATTATTTAGGAAATCATGTTCACTCTAGCATTACTTTATGCATGTAAATTGAGTTTATTGTCTTGAAATAAGATTTAATTTTCTTTGACTCAATCGGCGGTCAGTATGGCAAAAAAAATAAATTTGAAAAAAAAATATTTATATTAAAAATAACTAAAATCAGTTCAGTGGTCAATTAAAAACACTGGATTTGCTACTTTCAGGACTTGCGTTTACTTTGTTACCCCTTGCATAACCAGTATAAGCTGACGTCTGATTGTACGGAAAACCAACACAATGCAAGGACAGCTAAAACTGGAAATGTGTAGTTTGATGTGTCGCCGTGTGTAATAAATACCTTTATGTTTTTGCACCAAACTATTCTAACCAGACCTCATATTTGTTTTTTTTTTTTATTTGAAATGGGTTCGCTTTTGACTCTAGTCTAGGTCAGAGGTGACAGAGACAGAGTCGACGATGGAGTGAGCTTATTTCTGGCTACATTAAGCTCACATTATATATAACTCTACTAGCTTCAGCCCGCGGCTTCGCCCGCGAGGTAAGTCGATAAAAACTATCCTATGTCCTTCTCCGGAATGCAATCTATATATCTCTGCCAAATTTTATCTAAATCCGTTCAGTGGTTTACGCGTGAAAAGGCAACATACAGACAGACAGACAGTTACTTACGAATTTATAATATTAGTATGGATGTCGCAGCCAACTGGTTAAATTAGCCGTTCAGTTAACTGCCTGGCCTTTAGAAGTAGTGCTCGCCTCGCTTCGCTCTCTCGGCTCGCACGCGGTTGATCACAGTTCTAACCTAACCCATTTGGTCAGTCTGCCCTGCCTTAGTTACTGCGACCAATTCGGCTCGCGCGTGATTGGTTTACAGACTTCCAACCTAAACTGTAATTGAATATTATTTAGGCCGTTAGTTGAACGGCCGCCGTTTAGTTAAAAGGCTAGGCGGTTAACTGAACGGCTGATTTAACCAGTTGGCTGCGACATGGATATATGGTGTCCGAAAGATACCAAGCCAAGGGCAAACAACAAAGTTCAACCAACGTTTTGAAATGAAGCAACGCATTCAGATTCCACCAACCCAGACCTATGATTAGCCCTATGCCTCTCTGACCAAGATCAAAATGTCATTTGTAGGTACTTGTATAATAATGGAGCACGTTCAAAGAAATCGACCAAAAACATTTGAATGCAGTCCCGGTCACGTAGCGGTTGCGGTCGCTTACCTAATTTGTATCTATTCGAGACCCCACCGAATCAAGTCTGCGTTTTACCCTATCTATAGTATAGTACACACTATAGAATTTAGAAGCTGTTCCTATTATTATGACTGCTGCGTGCATTTTTAGCATATTGTTGTATTAAAATTATTAAATTAAATTACACAAATAGAGATGTATTTTTGATTTAATATTATTTAGTAGTATTGGCGAATAAATTGTGTAGGTATGTGCAAATTAATACATTTGGAATAAGTAGGTAATTCAACGAATAAATTATAATAAGTAATACGTCAAGTACATATGTCTTTTGTAAATAAAGACGTCTACAAATACATAATACACAATAATATGACAAATAGAGACAGATTATGTAACGCGTCATTTACGCTTCATATAAAGATAACCGAACTACTATCGGAATGTTATCAAAGAAACAAAAAATAATAGGCAAACATATTTACTTAGATTAAACTATGAATACGGATATAGAATTTAGATGCGAGGTCGCGGTAATATACAGGCTGTTTTTATTGTCCATACGCTGTTTATTGTAGCAGTGCAAAGTGTTGACAGCATTAAGCATAAACCTATTTTTCTTTCTTTCTTTCTTTCTTCTTTCTTAAGCAGCAAAGGCTATGTCAAAATCAATACATTTTCAGTTACTAAAAGATATTTCGTAACGTAGTTAACTCCATTCATACTTTTATTGAACGGAGAGAGTGGCTAATCGCTCCATGACATACAAACAGCGTACATTTTGCGTAAAAGATTGCACGATTTGGCATGCGTCGACCTAGATTATAGTTGAATGGAATTCTATTGCCAATAATTTCTATTACATTTTTAAGCATAGTTTTTTTTATATCCATAGAATATTCAGTCGGATAATAAAGGGCTTCTCCTGAACTAGACGTTAGTAATTTATGCTATCCACAAAGAAAAAACACAAAGAAATATTCGCGGTCATATACCAATAGTCAAATTCCTCAAAATTAAAATCACTTGCCAAGTAGCTCGGCTCTAACGTCCAATTCTATTCATAACGGGCCCGAGAAATTCCCAGAAACATTACAACCAATTCTCCAATTTATTGCAAGAATAACTAAGCAGTAAGCACCTCAACAAATTACGTATTCGTTTGCCATATCAATTTATTTTCGTGAGATTGTGAGCACAATAAGAATTGGCAACAACGCGGCAAGCTGGAAGAGCCGGCCGGGCCCAGGGGCTCATGGACGGTTTTGGGGCTCCACCCCTGTGCCGGGGCGGTAATTATTTACTGAGGGGCTGAGATTCCACCCCCGCGCCCGCTACCCCAGCACACCCCTCACCACCCCATCAAACACGACACGCAGGATGGCGTATTATGAGAGGATACACTTTTACGATACGGGCTTTAGTTTCGTTTGTCATAGTTACGAATTATTTTTCTGCTATCTTGATTGAATATAAAGCAAAATCTACACTGATATTATAAACAGGTACATATTTAGTTTGTAGGTAAAGATAAATGCACACCGCACTTTGTATATTTATTCGTTATTTTGATTCAAAATGTCAAATTGTCTTCATCATCATCATCATCATCAGCCTACAGCAGTACACTGCTGGACATAGGCCTCTCCTATTGCATGCCATTCAACTCGATTTTCGACATAGTGTCACTTAATTTATTTTAGAATGTTTCCAATTTTTATTTTTTGTATGTTGGCACCTTGTTTTTCTATATTCTTGTAATTGGTTATCAAATGATATACATAAACGCTTAAATAAGGGTTTATGTGTTGTGCTATGTTTTTTGTGTGCACTAAATAAATGGTTTAAATCTATGTTATCATTATCTATCTATCTTATGTCCGAAACCACTACCCGATAAAAAAAAAACAAAGAAAGCTACGCTATTGCCGAGTGCCATAGGATAATTATTATGTTTTATGTAGTTTTATGTTAAGCAGAAGCTTGTTTCTAAATAAAATTGGAGTGTGACTAATTCCTTTATACCGCAACAAGAACTTTGTAAACAGAAAATAGAGCCTGAAACTGAACGAGTACTGTCATTTTAACTGTCAGCAAAAACTTTTCGCGGTCGCCATTTTTTAGTTCCTTTTTGTCCAATAGATGGCCACAAAAAGTTCTGTGAACTGTTATCGGATCGAAATAAATGAGCCAGTTTGTCCATAAAATTTGTGGGCCTTCTAAAACCGTCTTTGTTTACTTTCGACTGCATTATATTCCGTAACAGTGAATGTTGGAGGTATTTAGGGTAAGCAAACTTGAAGAAACAGTGGAATACACTTGTGTTCATAAGGCACAGGAGCATACATATAAATTGTGGACTGAAAGCCCGGATGTCGTGCAGCTGTGCACCCATACCCGACAACCGAATACGTTTGTAGACACAAAAAATCCTTTACAACACAAACTCGATCCCTGGCCAAAAAAAATACATTTATCTGAACATCGATTAGTCAAACAACTCGTTATCAGACATCTCTGTTCTTGACTGATAAATCATTATAACCCTAAGCACAACACTGAAAGGGCGGCACAGGGAATATTGAAACATTAAGAACGCTTTTGATCTGCTGCAAAATTACGTATTCATTCATTTGTTTTATTTAAAATCCGTATACAAAGTCCGTGTCACTAGCATTGGTGTGCACAGCATTAAATATTAATACGACACATTAAAATATTATGGCAATCGACCTTTTTGATAACTCTGTTCGCGATTACGTCTATTTTTTTATGTTCTCTTTGTTATTAATTTATACTGCGTGCAATTTCAATTGTATTATTTCAGACTAATTCATTTTTGTAATTGTTTATTCAAATATATCGATCAGTCACCAAAGTTTATTACTCACGCACACTGCGTTCATAAAAGTGGTTAGTATTCTATTTTATGTGATGTGTTTCTGACGGCCAGTGACAATGTTGGCGAAATAAAATGCTTTAAAACAAAAAACAAAAACATACATAAAGTCGAACATAAACCTCCTCCTATTTGGAAGGCGGTTAAAAAAAAAAAGATAAAACAAAGCGCGGGCTATAAGTCGTGGGCGTGACACGGCCGGTCTACATGAAAAATAAATTTCAATATTTTCCCCAGACAAGTTTACCTTCAAATATTTTATGTTCCATAAGTCCACAACAAAAACTCGACTTTTTGGGTGCAAAATCTATAGAATAATTTATAATTCAGAACTGTGCAAAAATATGTAAGGTGCATAATAAATCGTTCAGGTAATTTGCAGAAATGACACTTGTGTGGTAACATTACCCCATCGATGTTATACGAATGGTAATATTCACTTCGACAATACTTAGGGTTTCCTACTGCTTATGAAAGCGTTAAAACGGCCCGCTTTTACGCACATTACAGTCCGAGTATGCTTCAGCCATTGTTTCTTGCCGCAGACCGGTAGGACTGTGTCCTACCCTACACAATGCACGCGCCGACACTGCACTTCGGTGCCTCACTCCTAATTGTCGTGTCTAATTTATGAATATTCTCTTCACATGCATATTATGTAGAACAAACTTAACACAGTCCTTGTGTCACAATTTCAAGCTCGCCATGTTTTCTCCTCATCTTTTCTACGGATAGGGAAGGTACAGATGTAACATTGATGGATCTTCGACACAGGTTTATTGAACGAAAACCGCTTGACACTAGTTGCCCGTCATATTTGCGTAGAACTTACTTGAAAAATGGAAAACGTTTTCTTCGTGACTAGAATTATTTACTAAGATAACAACATGTGAGAACAGAGCTAGCCGTAAAAAAAATTATAAAATTCGAAAATGTTGACGAAACTCTTTTAAAAATATTCGGGTATGAACCGCGAATTTATCGCGAGATATTTCAGCGAAAATTGCACAGTTGTGACGACTGAAATGAGTTGATGACACGGAATGGAGCAAAATATAATCAGTAAACGGTCAGTGCACTCGGAAGAGACGCAAGAAGTAAATCACGGATATTTAAGATGCGTCGAAAGACATCCAGCAATGACGGTGCAAATGACCATTCCCAAGACAGTACGTGGAAGGGTGACATTGATAAATCGTTCTCAGTACTGTTTGCTGGACAAACGTACTGATCAGAATACATTTTACTCCATATGAAATGATCTGAAAGGCTTCTTTGTCAAGCATGAATGAGTAATGAGCTCTCTCCAAATACAAATGATAAAATTCTTGGGAACTGAAATTCCTAAAATTCTGACTTAAGTCCACTGTCATTACAGTGGTAATTAAAGGTACAACTGTGTGTGAATAAGCGTTTACTTAATTAATTTACGATTGTAAGTAATAAATGTTTACAATACAGAAGTGAAAACAGAACCTTTTAAGTCAATAACAAAGAAGATATACGAATAATAGATAACACATACATACTAATACAGATGGTTCTTATTTCTGTAGTTGGAAACAAGAAATGATTACAAAGAAATACATGTATACAAAATGGAGTCTGAATAGAAAGTCTTCGGGGCAACGAATACCACGATAGCTCAAGGATATTTCTCGCAGTTAGCAAACAAAAATCCTGTTAACAAATTGGTAATTCATGAAGGCGCGAACTGACAATAGTAACGTAGAACTAATTCAATATTTCCAAAAGTTTTGTAGGACAAGCTACTGCCGAGAATCTAAAACTCGATAAAATTGTGAAACATTGTTCACACATTTTACTACTTTCGTTTCTATATCCTATTTAATCCTATGAGGAGAAACGTGAGCCCGGATCGTCAAACCCATGTTTCCGCAAATCTCCCTTTAGCAAGTTTTGTGTTTACACAAAAATATATGTAGGTATAGGAACACCATAAATAAGGCAAGTTTGTCCCGGCGCGGCGTCGTCGTTGAGTATGATTGGTGTCGCTCCTGAGGGGCAACTCTCGTAATTTTAAGAACATTCACAGTCTGATCTCAGTCTCAATCTGTCAAAAATACTTCTAATTTCCCTACATTTTGACAAGTTTTTGACATTTGTTTGTCGCTGAGATGAGACTGCGACTACATTTTAACATTTTATATTACGAGAATTGGCCTTCTGATATTTGGGTTATTATGGTGGTAATCCGAGCGTCCTCGCTGTTCTCCGGGTACTTCGGCCACTATACATCAACGTTGTGAGGGATCCAGGGACGTTTGCGCCGCGTATCGTCCGTCAACTGATACGAGTTGATCCCGTATGGGAAGCCGACACCGAGTTTATTTGTTTTAAACACAGATAGAGATAGTGATCATAGAGGTTTGGGGTTTTTGTTCTGTGATAAAACTTGATTGTTGCTTTCAAATGACGTATTTGGATTCATGTCGCATTCGCAACATTAGAAGTCAGAACACTCAGAACGTATTTTACTCACGTTTTTTTTTCACTCTCGTATTTTTTTTTTGTACGTCATAGTAACGCTAAAGATAAATCTACGTCATTAGTACAAATGTCTACGAAAGATATTGGTACAACCCTTTTTTTATACGTCTATGGGTACAACAAATCTCATTTTTCTAGCAAACCCTCAAGCGATCTGATGAAATATGTCATGAACGTAGCCAAACATACAACGAAATTAGAAAATAACCGAAGAAATAATATCGAAAGCTTTTAATTTAGTTTACCGATAAAATCATTAAGTGCAGCAAAAGGAGGTCACAAAACACGAACTCACAATTAATGTTACACACGAATGAAAAAGAAGAAATTTACATTACGTCCCCTGCGATTGTTAATCAAACGGAAAAAATGTAATCATATTTCTGTGTGGCTTAATTTTAAATGAATATTAAAACACGTCGGGTAAGTTCGGAGCAAACACGCCAAGTAAACGAATAAGCGGGCAAAGGTTGGACGTTGATGAATAACGGCTTACGGACGGATGGACGGAGCGGACCGACGACGGCAACGGACGCAGGCGACCGCTCGCGGAGCCGCATCTACTGTTGGTCGTGTGTTATTTTTGCCTGGACTCTGAAAGAGGCTTTACTAATCCCCTGAGACGCTTAAAACGTTGACACTTTCATGTTCAACTTTTTTAAAGAGTTTAAATCTTAAGGCGAAAGCGCCAGAGTAGGTAGCCCACGTAATTAAAATTTTATTAGGTACGTTTTTTTACAATTTGCAGTTCAGGTTGTATGTTGAACAGAATATGATTCGTGACTGTAACAAGTAGGTATGTATTAATAGAATTATAATCATTAAAAGCATCAAACTACCCTCTAAGTTCAATAGAGTTGACACTGAAAATATAAGAAAATATGAATTTCGCGGGCTTTCCTGGCGCATCCCCTTAATTGCCTAATGGAAGTTGGATAGTGGAAACACGGGACAATACTTTGACAGTCTGAGATAAGATACTCTCGCAAATATTTACTCAATTCCGATAGAAAGCTTAGAAAGGGACTTTTCTATAAATATTTTGAAAACAAGCTTAGATTATGACAATTTCGTATTCTAATAAACAATGGTATCTACGAAAATCCTTATTTAATATGCCTTTGGAAATCGTTCTCAAATACATCTAGCGGTAGTAGATGCCTCCACCGAATGCGGACGAGCGGCGGGCGTCGGATTACACGATACTTTAATAAGAACCAGCCTCCGCGCCTATAAAGTGTTTGCTTCATCATATGCCACCCAATATTAATTCGACATGTCCTTCACTACCAACTACAGTTCAAGCGAGATAAGCACATAGAAACACAAAGTTATAGAATCTATAGGAACTCACACATTTCGTTTAAATTCCGCCATAAAAGCAATGTTTTTAGTGAAACGAATGTGACTATTCCGATGAATAATAAAATTTCAAAGCACGCGATTCCAATCCGACGTGACGTCCGGTGGAACATGTTAACGCGGTAATAACACCGTGATTAGTAAACAGCGTGATGCTTCCCAATTATGTAGCTGCATTAGCTTATTAAGTAAAGTTTCTAACAGAATAGTCAATGAAGCACGCCCATTAGACGGCGGGGAGGCGGCGCCGATCGCGGGATCCGACGAATTTCCGCCGCTGTTTCTTTATTCTTCTCACAACGGGATTTTTCGCAGGATGCTAATCTACACAATGGAAATTAACTGGCAAATATTAAAGCCCACATTACAAATCTCATTCCCATTTATAAACACGACAGACCATAATGTGAAAGCTCATTACAAGGTTGACCTTAAAACTTTTCAGTGCAAACTTTCGCGAATTAAACAAAATTACGATCGGTTGAATACGACGGTGGATTATATCTTGAGTCTATCTAAATATTTAGAGCATAACGTTCTGGTAAAACCTACTGAACGTTTCCCTTAGAGTTTATAAGTCGTGACTTTTACCAACAATATAATCAAAGAGAAAGTGTGTTTTGGGTTTATACGTTTATGCAAATCAAGAAAACTTGGATTACAAAAGTAACAGTAATTGCTTTGAATACCAGTTGTAGGTAAATTGAATCTCTAGAGAGTAGTAATTATATAGGTGACAAACATCACATACAGTTAACGCAGCTGAAGCAGCAAATTGGTGGCGTAAGCTGTCGTTGACAACATGCGCACCATGTCCTGTATATCTAAGCACTCGCACTCGCAGATTACGCGAACTACGAGCTGCACCGCCCGCAATAATTCCGAGTAACGAAGTCTGCACACCACACGCTGAAATATACCGTCCAACATTTCAAAACTTCAGGAGCGATTCCGAAATACGCTAGGCAGAAATATAAAAAACTTGCGTCGGTTAACGAACACAGATGGAGATTGAATGCGACATGATCGCATCTTCATTACCGCGACATGAATACATTTGCATTGCGAATGAGAAGTCTGTTTTCCATGGAAGTACAAATTTTGAATACAGTTAACCGTGGCAGTGCATTTTATAACGGATTTAACGCTTCAGGGGTGGAAAAAAGATTTGGGGAGCCGCAATACTGTAGCGTTTATCTAAAGCCTATCGGGCAAGCTTCCAATACGTCATCGAGACGAGGCCGCACAAGGGGCTACGCCAGCGCTGATCTCAAGCCTGCGAGCCAAGATGCCTCTCGGTCACCCCGTGCCAAGTACCGCCGGCTTTGCGAACCCTTAGCGGTATCTGCCTCAAATTATTCCAAAACGTAAAAGAATTCGAACGCTCTTTACGACATGAATTAGAGGTGGCGTCAAAAATAATTGTAGCTACTTGGCAGAGCCTATACCTACTATAGTCGTGTAGCGTATTTGGTTTTTGTACAAAATCCAGACTGAAACGCAGTAGCACTGCCATTTCATTCGTATAAACGGGTCGGCTGCAAAAAAATATTGGACAAATTATCAGGATGAGAACTAATTCTGTAGCTCGATTAATCATCCAAGGGAGCACGTCAGTTGGCGAGTGCTAGACTTCATTAATCGATGACTGATTAATTGTTTTGGGATTTTGTTTGGATGTAAGAGCGGACATGGTGCACACATGAGTTCGTAAGAGGTCGGGCTCGGGGGAATGTCGGCGTCATACGAAACAGTCCCGAGTTGTTGTTACTGCGAGCGAAAACACGAAACCGCTCTCAGTCCCACGAGAGTACGGCGCGAGGCTAAGAGTAACAGTTTTAACGTAATGTGTAATTTTATGCATTACCGAGTCCGTTGGAAAATAAGAAAAGTAATGAGCACAACATGCCGTAAAACTACTGTCCTGGACAAATGAGATATCTTGGATACAAAAGTCCAACAGATAAGATTTCCGGAACAGTTTGATGTTAAAACGTTTGGCTCGTTGAACGTTTTATCGAGAATTCAACGTGCAAAAATTCATGCGTAATCGGTTAAAATTTCCAGCTCCCCCATTATTTAAACCCCATTACTTCCAATATTTAATCACAATCATGATCAACGTTAATACAACGCGCCGCGGGAAAATTTTGAGATATGGGCACACAGATACTACTTTGAACGAAAACTCAAATTGTGCCTATACAGATTGGTGGTCCAGATTAAGCCTTGGCTTAAGTATCTATACCGGTTGAACTGACAGGATAAGTAACCAAAAGTAATGGTAAAGAGAAGTGTACAAATTTAATCTAGGGTCTAGCCAGGGCTCGAGCCTCCGGGAGGGCGTTAGCGAAATTGCCAGAATACATTAACGGGAAGGGTCGCCCCCGCCCTATCTCAACAACCTGCAACTAAGCTACGACACAAAATCTATCTGAATCGCAAATTTTAGTCGCATTACGGATTTTTATGCTTTTTATCGTTCACATTCGTGCTCAAGTGTAACTAATATAAGTACTTTATATTTTGTGTACACAATCAGAGCGTGTATTGTGACGGAGAGGCTATAAATCTCAGTTATATCATTGAAAGACTTAATGAAGTCGTGGAAATATCATAAAGAAGTTATTTACGGCAAGATTCTTCTACCTTAAACGACGGCGCAGTAAATAAAACGAAGGTTTAATGTTTCACGAAGGCCTCAACGTTATGTTATATGCGTAACGTAATTTTTAGCATACTTTTGTTGGCAGTTTGCATTGTTCTTTGTATATTCCCGATAAGGTTGTAACAATGTCTCACACCTTGTACGATGAAGTAAAAAACTATCGAATATTTTGTAACACGACAGGCAGTAACAGTTGGCGTTAAGTGCAAACCAGTTCGTTTTTTCAATCGTCAGGTGTGGAATTATATTTAATACTTCTGGTAAACGCTTCAGAAAGCAGTTTAAAGAACCTCAAAATTTAAAGCGTCTATAAAATAAAAATTATATTGCTCAGAATACTTTTGTAATGGCGTACGCAGTCACACCGAGGAAGGCTCTAACCCCGGCAACAGATTTTACTGTGCATCCTACAATGTTTAGTGTCGTTTTTATATGAACGTGAAATTTTTACGATTTTTGTTCAGTGCGCCTAGGCTTCCGAGGCGTCATGGTCCATGCCCATACTGGCTTTTCCTTTGACTAACTCCGCCCCTAAGACGACCCACTGACCCTATAACGCCTCTAAGTGCGTCTTTCAAAGGATAAATAAAGAGCAGCAACGCTACATAAATAACGCTACCACGATGTGCGCATAAACATAAAACGTGTTACGGGTCACCGTATCCTTGACGATCTGACATCCGACCAGTCCAGCACACGACTCGTGAACCACACAAATACCATTTCGGGGAACTAACTTTTATTTTATATGGGTACTTTTGGAATGCAAACATCCAGAAACCATTTATTTGATCAGGTACTCTTTCAAAGTCGGTAAGTGCTTTAAGTTCATTCTGTTGACTGAATATTTTATTAGGTACCTACATCAAAAGGATCGGCCGGGGTATCTACCTGCATATTGACAAGTTCATATTATTATTATTTAGTTTATAAAATTATTTTGACTTAAGAACTAAGCAAAACCGTTTTCACGGTTTGTCTGTGGGAACGAAAGAAACAGTATTACAAATAAGGTTTATTAGAGCGGGCACTATATTTTCCCTTTTATACTTATAAAGTAACTAACAACAGTATCTTATCTTATATGTATGGAAAGTAAATAAATATATTCCAATTATCAAATATATTCCATATTCCGATTGTCAACTTGTTTGATGTTATGTTACCTATTTGAATTGATTCGTTTTGACGCTCTTGGAATTGGAAGGGGGAAATTAATTTTCAGTATTTGATCACTGGAAACCATGAATATTAAGACTCAAACAAAATACATAATCTCTATTCAAACTTATGTTTCAAATTAATATTATTTCAAGTTAAACAAATTGATATCAGAGTGACTAGCACTATTGAAAAAGTTATAATAATGTTTCAAGTTGTAGCGTAAACTGAACTTTATTGTGTAGACTTTAAAGTTATTTTTTCTTAAACTCATATTTGTTTACATTTTTGGCAAATAAATTGCGAATGCAGATTAGGTACAGTGGGCTGCATCAATTTAGTACCCCCCTTGAAATCATTTAGCAACTGGGGAAGGGTACCCAATTGATGCAGCCCAGCGTATATACATAAACTCACGCCTTCTTCCCATGGGGGTAGGCAGAAACTATTGATAGTCAAACAAAAGTAATTTCATTTTAAGAGGAATAACGATAAAAAGTTTTATTTCACAGAAGATACTGACATAAAACTGCCAGTAGAGACACGCCATTGTAAACCAAAGAAAATAATATCCAGCAATAATGTTTACTATCGAACGTTGAACTGAACAAAACATGATGGAAGCTACTGAGCATGAAGAATACCCATAACATACATAACATCACGGTAATTATACCTAACGTGGTGAGCAGTTTTATAAAGTGCTACTTAAACCCATATTCGGCATAAAAGGATTGGAAATTGATTAAAAACCGCCTTATACAGTGGAAAGGTCACCATAGCGGATGTGCTACAGTAACCATTTTTTCCGACGTTTGCAATTAGCGCGGGACAATAACCAGCAGCCATTCTGTTTTTCTTTCACTTAAAATTAGTCGCAAGTGGTAATAATTAGAGATAAGAGCAATTATAAATTAATTGAAAGCTGTCTAAAACACGGACATGTGCGAAACTAAAACATGTTGAGAACATGCAAGGCGTAGTAGTAAAGCTGAGCGGTGAGACTCACGCGGCAAAATTTTTAACAAAGTATGGCGCGATATTTTCTCTTTGGAAGGCTTGGAATTGGCGTCGTTTGTTTAAGAGTTAAATTTGAAGGTTTTACTGCAAGTAACGTAACTGAAGAAGAATTGAAAGTCTGTAACTCAGTATGTTTAAAGATTGCTTACCTCTTGCATAATCAGGCAATATGTAATAGCTATAAAGACCATGCTGTAGCTTGAAATATATTCATGCTGGTGGAAATTACTAGGATTACCGTGTACATGCTTCGCTTCTGAATTTAAAACGATACCAGTATACGATTTGCTGGCAGACATGCAACAAAAGAATTTGCAATTTCAAATGACGGGAAGCTCAAAATTATTATTTGAGGAAATTAATGTCGCATTGAAAGTTAAATATAAAAACAAGATTACGCCATTCTTCTTCTTCTTAGCGTGTCGATAGCAATCTAAATGAACTCGGCCCAGAATTCGGCTACTTGTTTGGCGCCGTCACCAGCGTCTATCAGTTCCGCCTATCATTACGCCATTGACATATCTATAAAAACAACTAAGGGTCAGTTCACACTGATACGCACTTTATGTAAATTATTTCATCACCACTGGCTCTCAAAAACGGTGAAAGAAAACATCGTGAGGAAACCGGTATGTCCTAGAACCAAAAATTCGACGACACGTGACATCTGCCAACCCGCACTGGGCCCGCGTGATGGATTACGTCCCACTCCCTCTCACCTATAGAGAAGAGGTCTGTTTCCAGCAGTGGGAACATTATAGGCTTATTATACTAATGAATGATTGATACAGAATCAACTGAACGCAGTGACATGAATGAAGTTATAAGCAAACTGATACAGTATATGTATTGTGCTTATAGACTATCCAATAAGACACGATGCAAACCAAATGAAGCGTAGAATTACGTACATAACATCACTAACAGTAATAATCGCTGGCTCAACGATATTATTGACGATAAAACGACAACGGAGAATATATCAGTATGACTTGATATACCTAGGTATATTCTAACAAGTTTAAGAACGGCTGAACAAACTTCCGATCCAGGTCCTAAGCATGCAGTCAGTAGAAACTGTAATGATACTCTGGACTTTATTGTTAGTTTCTTTTTATGGGTCCGTCCACAAAAGCGCAGACAAAACCGAGTAAACTGGGAAAAATCACCGACACAATGAGCTCAGTGACTGCGGGATGTGAAAAGTAAGCAATTCGAAGTTTATGGTATTCATTTTTATTGTGGATTGTAAATATTTTAAATGGCCGCCGCAACTCGTTTCACTTCCACAAATAACGCACCTGTTTTTAAACATAATTTTGCACTTTGCTTTAAAAATCACGATGTTGTCATGAATATTAAATATTAAGGGCCTGAGTATGACGGGTTCGTTTTGTCAAAGCAACAGCTTTACGTTACCGTCTTTTGTATGCAAAATAAAAGTTCATTTGGGCCTTTATCCAAAATTTGTCGACCAAAATGCATGCTACGCATTTCTAAAACAGGCTGTGGTCGACGGCAAAGCGAACTTAAATAAAATAAAATGTTATTTTAATTATCCTATCTCGTGAATAGAAAACAGTTTCGATATCGGAGAAGGATCTAATATACCTACTCGCAATAAGGTTAAAGTATGAAATTGCCGATTTTTGACACTGGCTATTGTAAAGATCGATATCTTTCATTCTATTTAGAATTACAAATTCAAATTAATTTCATGATATGTTGTTTTTCAAAATCAGTTGTTCATTTGTTTTCCCGCCGTTCGTTTTTTTTTTAATATCGCTATTTCTGTAACCATGGAAAAATCTAAATTGCGCGATATTTTCGAATACGAGTTCCGTCGGGGCTCCAACGCAGCACAGACAGCACGCTATATTAATGACGTGTATGGACATGGTACCGCATGTGAACGCACGATCTGATTTTGGTTTGATCGCTTCCGTTCTGGAAATTTTGATCTCAACAATGAGCCCCGTGGCCGACCGGAACAAAGATGAATTGAAAGCCATAGTGGACAGATTCATCTCAAATCATGTTGGAACTAGCAGCAGCCTTCAACGTAAGTGATAAATCGATACTGATTCATTTCCTTCAAATTGGAAAGATAAAATAGCTCGGAAAGTGGATACCGCTCGGATAGTGGAAGTGGATACCTACCGTATGAACTCGCTGAACAAAAACATCAAAATCGCGTCGAAGCACCACACAACTGGCCGTCTCAAAACTATAGGAGTTACGACTGGAAACTCTCCGTCACCCACCATACTCACCAGACCTTGGTCCAACTCAAACCCCCATTTTTATTCGGAATTTGAATAATTTTTTATAGGAGAAAAATCATCCAACAAGGCGGTGAAAAACGCCTCTAAAGAATTCATCGATTCCCGTCGCCAGGATTTTTATAGCAGAGCCATCAACGAACTTCCACTAAAATGGCAAAAGTGCATCTTCACTAAAGACCAATACTTCGATTAACGAAACACAAAATTTTATTTAAAAAAATATATTTCATTTTTCTATGTAAAACGGCAATTTCATACTTTAATCCCTAATATTTGCGAGAAGTAAATAAATTCGAGTCGATAGTCGTACATTACTAAGCATACAGCTGTCTAAGTAGATCGATCAGCCTCTCAGAGTACGAGTTTGCGAGTATAGTCAAACATAAATTATATTACCGTACCTGTCTACTCGATATCGATGTCTCCGTTACGAGCCCATCCACTTTGGGAGCAAACAGAATTACTACAACTGACAAGGACATCACAAATATCCATTAGGATTCTGTAGGCGGAAGATAAAACCTTGGGAGTTTGTTGATCGATTATAGTGGGATCGTAACTGCAAAGAAATATTCGAAACGCAAAATGCATCAACGAAACGTGAAGAGTTGAAAGAGCAAACAAATCACGCACTATGAAGAAATCATTTATTTCCGGTTATTCAGGGTGAACACTTAATTAAGGCTAAGCCAGAGAACGGTTCCCAGAATTTTTATAAGCTGCAATGAAGAAAACAGAGATAAAGTTTTACTAAAAGAAAGCTTATTCGAATGAAACAAAAAGATAAAAAAAATATTATTTCCGACGAAGTCTTGAAGAATCGCATAGCTGGACATGAATAATACTCAGAATGAAAATTACACATGGATAATACCCTAAACTTGCTGAACTAGAAACTCAACATTAACGTGCCATGAAAAGATTATAAAAGGCTCGCTAATCTGCGTATTATAGATAAACAGATGATGGCCATGGATCGATTGGGGAGCAATTAAGCGTCCCGGCCGAGCGTTAACGGTGTACGAGCCCGAATGCGACCGCCATAAACTGTGATCTGGTGATAAATTCATAAATTCAAAAACTCATATAAATAATACACATGGCATTCGAAGTGCAATAAACCGTTAGTGTGGATATTATGAGGGGATACTGGATATATATGGAATGAAACTTATAATTTATAGAAATGGATTCGAATTTTCGATGCGATGTTACTTTTATAGCCATCTCTGCAACAAAACGAGAAGCTGATGTTTCATTCCAATTCAGCATGAAATATAACAAAATTCAACCAAAACAAGACTCGATCTAGTTCAATATAGCCTCCGGTCATTGCAGCGACCACTCTGATATTAAAATCAGAACAATAGCAAGGAAAAGCCAACGAAAACAGAATCCCGCACAGTGTACGGAACTCCCGGGCTTTAATAAGAAGTTATAGTCGACATAATGTTTGTTTAGGAAGCATTAACATAGCCGTGAAGGAAATAAACTCGTACAATTATTTTAAATGGCTGCAATTTTGAAGGAACTGGGTATACTGAACCTAATAAAAGTTACTGGAAATGTATGGAAAATTTTATAAATTGGCCCATAATTTACAGAAGATAAAGAAAAAACAGAATATATGTGTAATGTGGGGCGGTAACCATTTTAATGGTAGATTAGAGTCAGAAAAGGAGCCTATCAGAAGAAAATGGACTAGAAGAATATTTATCCGATAATAAGGGTTCGAGGGTATCGTGGAAATATTGATCGACGACAAGGTATTTTTAGTCCTTATGGTTCATTTCGCGAAAAACTTCAAGTACTACGAGTTTCTGGTTTTAATTGTGTACATTGTTTTAGGATAGGGATGACACAGCACGGATCTTGCCAAACTTCTGTTTCACTTTGTCTACTAACAATGACACGACACTATAAATTCTGAACGAAATTATCGTCTCACGCTCGGACAAAACTTAAGTGTAAATCTCTGGATTATTAATTAATATAATTTTAAACAAGGTATTAATAATAAATTGATTACACGAGTTTAACCTACCCGACCTTTGGGTATAAGTTGAGTAAACTTTTAAATAAGCGCTACTGTCACATCACATGTAATAGGCAAATCTTAATAAATTACGAAATGAAAGCTGGAATGCTGCATACACAGCTTGGATTTACGATAAAAGAAAAATTGCAGGAGAAAAGGGAATGACCAAAGCTCGTGTTCGAAATAAAGGTACGAAAGTGACTGACGTCGAGCTTGCGTATTACAACGACGCTGAGTCGGCTGGTAACGAAAATATTGTTATTTTAATTGATCATAAGATACGAAAAAGCAGCTACTATGAGCATATAGCCCGACGGTCATCATCAGCCACCCGTGTACCTATACCGAACACACCAATAGAGGACAGTGGCCAATCAACCCCTTTGCCAACCGTTCTGATATACATTATGTTATCCCATCTAGATGAACCGTTTTAGCGGTCTGTATGTAGTCTGTATTGTAGACTCGTTGGGGAGAGGCTTTGATCAGCAGTGGAGGGATACTTTATTTCCGATTTAGTTTTGGTATGAAATCATTTACAACGATTCTACAAATTGCTCAATCAAACGTGTTTACAAACTCGTCAACTGGTTTGATCATAATGTCCGTTTTCACAAGAGAAATATCTACAATGTCGCCAATAGCGATACATTTTCTTTCTTGTGACGAATGAGATGGGAGACAATGAAAACTAGACTGTCTTTTGTCACGTCTGTGTTTTGCTTGGCGTATAATAAATGCATTCCCATCAATCTTTTATCATTAATTAATGAATATTAATATCTGAATCATCCTAGAGCAGGTCTATAAATAGCAAGAAGGGTGTTATAATGAGGTCCTTTGAGAACAATAAAAGTTAAAGGATTCTTCTAAAATTGCAGCGTTATTTCGTCCTGATTATACGATCCAGTTATAGGCTTGGTGATAAAATTATATATCGATTTGTAAACGATAAAAATCTAATCTTAACATTCGCTCGCAATTTTGAACAAAGCAAGGACACACGGTGCGCCGACACTTCGACACGGAATCCTTGGAAGTGAACTGACGTCACGCGTGTCAATGTTCCATCATAAACACATTGTGGGAGTGTACGTCCATGTGTGAATCAGAGCAGACTCATGCTCCTACATCAATAAAACAGCACACGTTAAAAAGCGCGACAGTTTCTCTCTAGTAACGACCCCCAGGTGACGACGTAAAGAGGCTTAGCTGCGTACAGACATCTGCATTTGCGAGATAGTTTATGGAGTGCTCTAAAAACCTAGCTATAAAAATTTACTGCATACAATATTCACACAACGACAACACCATTATTTGTGTAAATGTCAGACGTAAGATTTGTTTACGTGTAGCCTTGAAGTCGTGGTTGCCCTTAAAACAAGGACAGCGACCGCGAGACCTAGATTTTCAATACGAACTTGATGAAAATACGTTAAAACCTGAAGACCAATTCCCGTAATTTAAAACGTTCAAAACCTAGTCCCAATTTCATCTCGGCGACAACCAATGTTAAAAACTTGTCAAAAATGTAGGAAAATTAGAGGTATTTTTGACAGATCGAGACCAGACTGTGAACGTTCTTAAAATTACGGGAGTTGGCGTCTAAAATGCATGAAAGGTGAACAAGTAAATTAGTTCAGCGAAATATGAAGAGTAACGAGAAAATGGGACTAAAAACGTAACAGCTGTTCAAAAAAGACCTCGAACGAATAGGATAGTTGAAGCCCTTAATTTGGCCATTCATGGAGTACGACGAAACCTTTGGAAGGCGCGTCGTGTGACGAGACGTGACCTATTGACTTTCAATCAATTCTCTTTCGCCCATTTATGAGAGCGTCGACGGGCGTGCCTAATAAAGTATAATAGATAACAGGCAGACAGACGTCACTTGCGATTATTTTGGTAGTCACTCATGTGTTTTCTTTTTTTTTCTACAAAGTTGTACTTTTTGTGCGCGAAAATAAATCAAGAGCAAGATGAATGTGTGATGTGTGTTCGTATCGTAATTCATAGCGCATGTCAGTCATTGAATAGAGAATAAAGTTGAACAAACTGAAAATGAGTGACAGGGTCCGATAAGTTTCGGTAGATTGCTTACTTGCACAACCTCTGTTTGAAATTGGTTTTGTGTATACTTAGGCTTTACTTTTCTTTGCTTACTGATGACTTGAACTTCTTTAGATATGTATTAAGTACAACTTATCCATTCTCAGCTCACCATCTAATTAAGAGAGTATCAGTGATAGTGCAACCTCAAAGCGATTATCAATAGCTAGAGTTTAGTAAATTATGTAAATACAGCATCCAAAATTACATTAACCCGCATCCCTAGGTAGGTAAAAAGGCGATAGCGTGTCTAGATTACAGTAATCTAGACAGGGATCTCAAATTAAACTTCAGAATACAATAAAGTGGTAGTTAGCGGGGCGATAACGACGCGAGAGCACGGCCGGCGTGACGCGGCGAGGTTAAATCGGGCCAGGCGGCCCACGCAAAACCGCTAATTAGGAAGAGCACGCGCAAGGGCGCTGCACCGCCACGCGCATGATGCGCAGGCGACTCTACACAACCGCTGAAACAAAGACAACCACCGCCGGACAAAAGAAACAAGCATTTGAACAAAAGAAACTGCTCATGTAACAAAAGAAATGGCCAGAGAACAAAAACAATGGCGTGGCGGAGGAAACGCGAGGAGTATGCCACCTTGTTTTCAGGCACAAAGGGTGTTGTGTGAAATTATGTTTTGTTACGAATTCTGACGTGTCGGACACTGACGAACGCCAAGAATGGTGTGTTTGCATTCTATTAGCCATAAAAATAATTTATAGAAGAAACTTCCTTATGAGATGCTATAAATCTAACGGAACGTATCAAGAAACTTTAACGTTCAAATGATTATGGATAGGGAAAATGCGTCAATTCCAAACCGAGGAAGTTAGACTAGAATATATGTTCAATAAAAACTGTTACAATAGGGAACATCCGCGCGAAGCAAGAAATACTTTAGTTCGAATCTCCGACGTTCCGGTGCCAATTTTCCTTTTTTCCATTCTTTGTTTTCGGGCTGTTGAGTTTGTACGAAACGAGGTTGGAATTCATTACTTGGAGCCGTCATTCCAGCTGTCATGTTTCATTGTGATGTGAATGTTTTAACCATCTCCGTCGACAATTAATATGTTTGATGTGCGTGGAGATGAGGTCATTGCAAGTAGCTTAATGTAAGGCTTCTGAGAAGACCACATATGAGGGGTTGACTCAGCAATCGGGTACGTTAAGCCTCACATTAAATACCATGTGGGCATTATCGTCATTATTTTGCCGTTGCACGCTTCGTATTGCTTCTTAGTCATATCGGACGATCTAGATATTATTTATCAAGGAATGCGTATTTCATACATAACTAATATGTGGACATGCATTACCAGTAAACTAACGCCATCGTAATAAACAGTAGAGACCTCATTTCCTATCCCCATT
This sequence comes from Gortyna flavago, assembly GCA_963669345.1. NCBI lineage: Eukaryota > Metazoa > Arthropoda > Insecta > Lepidoptera > Noctuidae > Gortyna > Gortyna flavago. The sequence continues at coordinate 4,527,928 of OY770132.1, forward strand.
ATCAAGCTTTGGAACAAAAGATACACCCGCTATTTCATGAAAGGTACGACAGTACACCTTTGCTTGACCCTTTGGCGACTGAGAGCGTCCCACGTCCTAGTTTCTCAATCCTTAGGAGTAACCCCAAAGTCAAAGTAAGTAATAAAACCTTCTGCATTTGTCATGGCGGTGGATGATGCAACCTCGCTGAACAAGGCACAAAGAGACGCAGCACATAACTCCACGGAAGCACTTAGTTCTATTTCGGTGATGTGAAAGCCCCCTGAATATCACGCCGCAAATATAAACATCTCATCGGGTACTCCATCGGATACTCGTTTGTTCTCGTTTACCTCTACGATTTCGGCACTTCGCCACTATCTTCTAAACGGTTCTAAATTCGGGGAGGAAATCAAGCTGCTACAACTGAAGTTATTTCCGATAATGAAAATTCTGCTTTAGCAGACATTTAGCTACGATGAGGGTACTCGAATGAGCTACTAAGCGGTCGTGAAGCTACACCTCAAATCATGCATGCCTCTCCTCTTGCAGCGCTCACTGTGCAATAACACCTGGACTTTGAACGCTGTCGACTTGGCTAAATTCTGGTCGAAACTTATATAATTTGGAATCATCGATACAACGAAGAGTTATAAAAATTACTTCGGAGCTATAATGTGTTATCGCCTTATCGGACATTAATACCAAAATAAATAGTATAATGTCTGTCTATTAATGTTATCAATGAAATCATTACCAATGATAGGTAAATCAATCAAGGAAAAAGGAAATAAATATTCATGTGCTGATGTCAAGAAGATTTGTCAGTGGTTTTTTTTTTCCAATACTTTCCTCGAAAACGTTTTTTGTGAAGAATAACCTATAGATTTACTAGATTTATTTGACTACATTTCAGAAAATAAAATAAAAAATGGTCAGACATTTCGATCAATCGTTTTATTTTGCCAGAATGATGACGTTCGTACATTTTCAATACAAGATTCGTGATTCGTGTGTTTAATACAGGTTAAGTAGGTAAGCAACATAATGTCAATGACTACCTATTTCTACGAATAAATATAGGTACCTATTATGTATTCAGTATACTTACATACTTTTCTTATTGTCAAATCTTGAATCTGTCGGTGTTTATTTCAAAACTGCGGGTTTATTGCTTTACCTGCTCGTGTTACTTGAATTTTTTATGCTAAATTCCATCATCGCATTCTCGTTTACCTTTTTTAATTCGTTTTGGTACCTAACGCTTATTTAATATAGGATGAAATACTTTTTTGGACAGACCAAAATTAACGGACAATTTTTTTTATCGGTTTTCTATTGTTTATTATTAAATATGAACAACAAGAGAAAATATTTCAATTATTTCTGAGATTACAGTAGATTTGAGCCACAGTGATTTATGGATAAAGCATACAAAAGAAATTTTGTTCTTTTCTTAACAACGTCGATCAAAACCAGGCTTTAGTCTACGTCACACATTCTCAGGTGGTTCATCAAGCACGTAGGTACGTTGGCATTCAATTAAACTTTACGATTCTATCAAAGGCAAGTTTCTTGTATTACAACTCGTACCGAGTGTTTTCCTTTTACTATTGAGCTGGAACGAGGCAGGCAGGGAGCGCGGCCGGCGAACGAGTGCCATTCGAATTTCAATAAAACTTGAAGGGGAATAATAAATCGGTATAGGGTAGCACCGACGAGATATTGTGTTCCTGCCAGCTGACGCGTACACGAACCCGAAAAATAATAAACGACATTATGGCGCTAATTGCACTTTCCGAACACATTTGTCAGTCACAGTGTTGATTCAATACACATCTGCCATTCAGATATTGCCTATTAAAATTAATTGAAACATCTATTAATATAATTGACGGTCATTATTCAATAATATACGCCACCGTAAACCGTGAAGCTGCTGTGTGACTTGTGTGAGTTTATTTCCTCTCGCAGGTTTATGGTTATTTCGAAATTGGCGAAAATAATGACGTTTAAATATTCATGTTCCAAGCTGTCACAGGTCGTAGCCTATTAGAATTTCGTTTTAGGCCTACCACAGCTAGATTTTGTGTTTGAATTATTTCTGGTAATTTGGACATGTTAAACGGGGCAGCTTAGACCAATCTCTAAACGCCTAAATTAGGCGTTATTTATTTATTCATCCTTAAATAGGAAGTCAGGGAAGCAAAGTAAAATTTTGATATATTTTTTAAATTAGTTACCTACTGCAGCGTTACATTTAATGGAGAAAAATACTAAGCCGTAAAGATGTCACTGAACAATAAAAAATCACAATAGAGTACGCGATATAAAATTTGAAACATAAAACCGACAGTTACTCGTTTGGATATTTATACGGCAGTTGAGAAAGATAAATTGCGGCTGTATCGATCTATGACGAAATTGGTAGTAATGCGAGATACGCTGAAAATTGACGTCTAACACTTAAAAGATCAACCACTCCTGTCATCCGATTTGACAGCGTGAAATTGAAGTACTCCCCAGTCCCCAGCCGTAAAAAATGTATTATAATTAGTTGCGTTTCGGCGAAATTTGTTTCGAAACTGAAACGTTGCGAGGACAGGGTTCTTAATCATTCAGTAACAATGAGTTTAAAACTAGACTTAAATAACAGTACAGTTAAATGTCAATACAAGAAAAAAAAAGCGCGTTCAAAAGTTAATGAGAACCAACACCCGTAAACACGTTTCACGCCCTTGGCACGTCGTTATCTACACGCAAATACAAATGTCAAATCATGTCAGTCGTGACAAATTACCGTAAGTATGTGCGGCACACGAAAATTCAGAATAAATAATAAAAATTCAAAACTTTCAATTCGCCGCTATAAATCTTGGCTGCAGATAGAAATCCAACAAAGATAAAGAATCAAGCCGCTGAAGCGCTGACAATTCAACGGGTGAAACTCAATAACGCTACAGCGAAGATAAAATATAAAACACTGGACCGTTTGTTGGGCGCTTTAGCAGTTCCGACGATTCTAAGCAGAAATGCAATCTTGGAGGACTCACGCGTGAGGTCAATGCGCCTACGTTCACCGTTAAAACGAGCCCGTCATACGATCGTTTACGGCAACATTTATTTAGTAATGCTACACTATCTATACAATAAAAAGGATACATTTCCTGAAAGAAGTCGAGGCTAGGCGGCTGTAGGATGTCTAACGCCGATAAGACCTGCAAAGATAAAAAGCACACATTAGTCGGGTGTCCAGTCCGCGACGAACATTAAGCCCTCATCAGCCCCTCGCTGACTGACACGTTATTAGTGGTCGCACAATCAACATTGTGGGATAACTCGTTTCAATGCAAATACATGTTTACGTGGAGACAAACGCTCACCAACCGCAATCAATACACGTTGATCGATAAAACACAGTGAAAATGAATAAATTATGAAGAGAGCGCACACCGCATTATGATTATTTCGTGATAATGCCCAATATATAGGTACCCTATTATCATAATAAAGAGATCTGAGCCAGATGAATTTATAGGTATCGACGTGACTGATAAATTGAAAATGTTCTTGGTATAATCACCAAGGGAGTATTATAAAGCGCAGGTGTGAATGTTAAAGCTTCAATTAACATACATGAAGTAAGGCCTGAATGCGGAAGGTCCCTCTAATGAGAAAAGTAAAAAAACAAGCGCGTCTATAAGGTGCTCCAATTTCGACGATGTTAATAAGTCTTCGTGGGAACAACTATTGAATAGAAGGCTGTTTTTGAAACAAACAAGTTTAATGAAATAAACAAGGACGGTGAAGGTTTAAATGTCAAAGAAATAGAGCAATCTGGTAATTGTTTATTAAGGACGGAGAGTAGTTCGTGGAATCCCGGCCAAGCGACGAAATGAAAATTTTGGAGTTCCATCGAAAAGGTTTTGCGTGTGTTTTTGCTATCGGGATTTGTGATTTTATTTATAGAGGAAGTATGTGGGACTGCAGGTATTTGCGACACTGGCTCCAGCCACCAAGTAATCTAATATCTGAATCTAGGCAGCCACACATGCCTGTCTAGATTTAGCCATACATTCTTTGGTAAGCAACTTTCTACATATACATCAGAGCGGTATCATAATACGGTGAAACTTGGCTTCAACTATGCCCAGTTTAAATATCTGAGGACAAAACTTCTAGTGTTCGTGAAATTGGTAAAATACTTGAACGCTAAGTAAATTTCAACGTTTACGTGAATACTGAGAGTTTATAACGTTGATTAAATAGTTTGTTGAGCGAATATTTAATTTAGGAACCGTAATAATAATAATCATTGGCTTTATCCTGTTTTGGAACATAATTTAATTCTAAATGACAATGATTTAGTAGACAATCCACGAACAATTATTAAGGTACTGTAATCTTCAAGGGTTCGATGGATCTAGAAAAGGATGCCTGGAAGGATTTAGTGGCCTTTGCTCAGCAGTGGGATAGAGTGGGCTAAGTGAAAAAACATTAAAAGAAATAGTTATGACAGCGTCACCGAATGATGACGCACTAGAAGCCAGTGGTCAACCAAGAGAATTTGCGTCGGGGCAGCGGGATTGTCCGAAAGGGTTACCGCTGCCCCGGAACATAAAGGGCTAAGGAAGGAACACGGATGGGTTTTAGTCAGTAAGAGTCTGACACTCCCTTCCGCTCCACCCAGAGCGGGAGGGGTCATTGGATGATTTCCCATCCTAAAAAAAAAATAGCTGATTTTACCAAAGTCAGATTTCTTTTATCCGTAATGGAATAAAATTGACGTCTGACAGTTGTAGTATGGAAAATCTGTCAAATATTCAAAATTTATTCTCAGGATAAGACTTATTCTAAGTATAAAAGTTTGGTGAAATTCGTCGCAAGTGGGAATTTGTTCGATAATGTATTTAATTCTTAGTAAGAGTCTGACACTCCCTTCCGCTCCACCCAGAGCGGGAGGGGTCATTGGATGATTTCCCATCCTTAAAAAAAAAAAAAAAAAAAGAGAATTTGCGTACGATGAAAGTGCGTCACAACACAATGCGTTATACTTTAGTTTTCACAGAGATCCTCATTATTAATGAGGAACGCTTAGCTGAGACAATACATAACCTCATTTAGACTTCATTTAAACTTTTCAAACGTTTATTTTGGCGTACAGAGCCAGGGCCTCAATTTTATATGGTAATTTTTATTCCCCGCGTAATTGTACCACGTGCAAACCACGTACAGTTGTCAAGCGTGGTATTTTGACTGTATAAACCACGTCAAGTATGCCAACTTCGGGTTCATTTCGCGCGGTTTTGTTCATTGTGTCATAGAGAATACGTTATTAGCAGATGTGGCTAAATAAGGAATTGACGTGGTTTCGAAGTAAGGAATCATTTAGTGGTCATAGTGAATAAGAGGATTCATTCCGGTCTGATCCCCTGAGCCCCCCCCTCCTCGATCATATAAGAAAAATATTAAATCAAAAGAAGAACTAGCAGGGAGTTCTTTTGTTTTAATATTTTTCTTATCCAACTTTCTCAATCCAAGTTATTCCGGTCTGATCCGGTTTTTCTTTTGTTTTATTACTGAAGGATCATCAGCAACAATAAGAGCCCTGCTTGGGTTTAATGAAAACGGTCATAAGACCTCTTTAAACTCATCGATATGTAAATCGTAAACTGTAATTGCTTAACACTCTATCAATCGCAAGCTGAACCCATTTGAAGGACATTGCTAATTCATTGCTTCATTTGTTCGATCATTTGCTACTGATAGTGTGTTAAGCAATTAATTACCCAGCGAGTTAAAAATTTCAAGGAAATGTAAATACTAAAATTACTTACGTTTTCGTGTTTGAAGAAGCAGAGCATCTTGAGCTCTCGGAAGACGCGCTTGGAGGAGACGAGCGACTGGAACACATTTGGCAGTTTCTTGAGCGCCACCCGCCGGCCATCGCGAGGGTCTGTCACCGCCCTAAAACAAGAAAATATGGGCATTGTAATATTCTGTATATGAAGCTTAGAAACATCAGTGATCCGGGGTAAATTAGACAGTTGAAGTTGATCCTTCGAATCGTGAAAGGCTTTCCCTAAAACCTTCCACGACTTCAAGGACCAACTTCCAACCTTCTTTTCATTGTCTTTGAACGATGATTAAACGATAAAGTACATCGTTATGTATGTTCCGTTCAGGTTATTAAGATAATTTAAATATAAAAATAATTTCAATTAAATTAAGGACAAGGACAAGGATGGCATAAATATCATGGCCAACCAATGATAATAATGAGCAATTCTCATTCCCACCACAGACTTATGACATTATGTCTCGCAGTTCAAGCATTTTCAGTTTTTTAACTTTGACGTTTTAGCCTGGAAATTCTTCCATTTTATCATGTTTTGTAGATTTTATAGTGAGTATGTCATAGAACCAAAAAAATCGAAGACATGACATCTACGAACCCGCACTAGGCCCGCGTGGTGGATTAAGACCCAAATTTATGCTTATGCTACAGTGGGTATAACTTACTTATGCCAGCAGGCGACTTGCAAAATAAATTATATTTTTATTGCGTCAGCTGGCTCACCTTGCGGTTATAGGAATGCAAGGAAAACATAAACACCAAATAATACCTGAGATACAGGTTTATTCCTAGTTCAGGTAGAATCCAATTATTTCTTACCTACCTCTAGTTTAAGGCCCTATTTTATAAATATTTATGTAAATCAATTATTTCAATAAACAATAAACAATTTCAATAAAGTGTTGTTTTATTTATTTAGGCTACGAAATAATTTCATTTTGCTTTCAGAAAATGAACTGCTAAAAAAGCATCAACATTTTCATTGATTTGATTAAACCCAGACATATTGAATTGAAGCGCTGCAGAAAGCTTTGAGTATCAATGTGGATGTCTATAAGACTAGGGGAATACCAAAGAATCTATGCATGGACTGTGTGAAAGATGATATAGCTAGAAGGGGGTGACTACCGCGATGATGAATTAAGGATGATTTCCACCAAAGGGCTCGTGTCGCATCGGATCGGAAAGGATACGAACGGATGCGGTGACAGCCGATCGCGTCCGGCAGGATTTCGACGCATACGATCTGCTCCGTACGTCGCTTGCGAACGTATCCGTTTTTGCGCCTAGTCAAATAGTTTTATTCCTACCGTGTAGACGTGTTCTAATTTTTGAAAATGGTTGATGTTGACGTAGTATTGTTGGCTTATTGTATTAGAAGAAGAAAATTATCATAAAACACAGAAGAGGAAAGAAAAATTTCGACGACAGCCGCAAGGATTCGATCAGATACGATGACAGGCGTACAGAGCCGATCGCGCGTCGCAGCATACTTTCGGCTACGATCGCGTGTCGCGGAAGACGCCCTCGGTCAAGCTGCTGTGCGCGGCTTGGTAAAATAGACTTTAAGTACTGTGTACACGATTTAATATCGTTTAGAGATTGTCAAATCCGTTCCGATCTGATGCGGTGCGAGCCGTTTGGTTATCAGAAAAGTATGGAAGAAAAAGAAACCAAATATATTGAGAAAGGGGCAAGAATGAAGATGAGAAGCGCAGAATGCTAGGAACGACAGATTGTTTAATTAATGCAACATGTTGATTAATTTACAAAACACAAAGACACGTTCACAAACATTAACATTCCGAAATTACAATCATTATCTTCCTATTATTGACAGTCCGGTTTTCAACAATACTCGATTATCATAACAATACGGGTTACTTACAATATGAGTTTACCCAGTGGTTCGTGACACGTATTGACTCGGGCATCGGAATCCAAAGTTCAGAATTAGCATAACAAAATACTTGTCCTTAGAAGGGGCAACTGTCATCCGCGTGACTATAAAGATATTAAACTAAGTGATATTTATATTATTCACTAGCTGCGCCCCGCGGTTTCACCCGCATAAGTGTCGATCCCGTGGGAATATCGGGTCAAAAATATCCTATGTGTTAATCCTGGTTATAAACTATATGTGTGCCAAATTTCATCTAAATCCGTTCAGGCGTTTGTGCGTGAAGAAGTAACAAACATACAAACACACTCACAAATTTTCGCCTTTATAATATTAGTGTGATTCTTTATTACTTTAATACCTCACCGACTAGCGGTGGTTACATTATTTGCTACGTTTAAATAAAACTGTTCTATTTTAATCCAAACAACCGCAGTGTTTTCGATATACTTAACAGTAAAGAAATTTCAACCGTTCGAAAAGCTTTGGAGCTCTGAATCCGTATAAAGTATAATTACTCCAAAACTTGTTTCGACAAAAACGGCGCTTTGGAAATGCAATGTATTTAGAGGCTGAGAAACGTACCCTCGCATTAAAGGGACCCGTTAGGTCTGCCCTAGCGATTATTATCGTTCGGAACGCCAGGCCCGATAATATCCGTCGCGAGGGAAATAGGGATGCCGACCGGCCCGGAGAGCAACGACCGAACCCTGGCGAGCTGGCCCCGGGAAACATTTGGAAGATTTCAAATTACGGATGTCACTGATTTATCGCCCGCTGAAATACAACAAATAGACGAGAATACGGAATACAGGCAATCTTTTAGTAGGACCACACGGTTTAATTTGATTCCTTTTGTCCGCGTCGGCGCCTACACGGTCGATTTTCGGAATTCTATTGTAGCCTTGTTATTCGCTTAGGTCGTGTGTACCTGACAATGATAAAGTGTGCACAAGTACTGTGCGAATTCAAGAATTATTTAATGGAGAACTACAGACTGTGCCGTGTTAAAAACCATGAAGTTGACAATTTTTACGCAGCGGACAAACGAAATACATAAGTATTCAGCCATACTTTTTTGAGTAAAAACAATGCATGTTAACACCGAGTAAAATAATTAACTTTTGAAAGATACTCCACAAACCGCAGGTCAGCAGCGTTAAAGTGAAAAATAATTAATGGAAGAGAATTACGAGTGAGCCTTTTGTATTACGAAAAACTGTTCAATAAATAATATAATTTTGATATGCATGCACATACAAGGCGAATTATTTATGTCGCATGACGTTCAATTCGGCAAGCTGAACAAGCATTGTAAACAAAGACAGGAAGTATCCTCATTGAAACAGTGGCCGCGAATAACTTACTCACTTTTTATGCTGTAACAGTTCTGCAAGTTCAACAACATTTATATAGGAACTTTGACATGCGAAATCAGTGGAGCGAGGATTCATGCTAGGGGGACGTGTAAAGAAGTTCTTTTGAAGGCAATTTGTAGAGCTATTTATTGCCTGGCAGCTGTGACTGTCGACCGATTGGAGCTATTGAATAATATCGGCAGAAACTATTTTAGCGATTGTCAAGCACTAGTTGCCCCACAGAGATTGTATTCGTAGACAACCTCATGTTGCTTTGACGTCAGATATGCAGTGGTGGCCCAGGCCCAGTGATAACGACTTACGAGTCACAGGTCTTGGATTCGAACCCATGCAGGCTTTTTACTTAGGTGACGGATAACATCGTGAGGATGTTTTAGTACCAACAATTCGAAGACGTGACATTTACCAACCCGCACTGGCCCGCGTGGTAGATTCCAGCCCAGTCCCTCTCGAAAATAGGTCTGTGTACCAGCAGTGGGAACAGTATCGGCTGATTACGTTATGTTGGATGTTGACCAATATATCTCTCACCTTTACAGCTTCAAGTCCACCGTATACCAGCACTATAAACATTTAAAAAATATGCGTTCAAATCGTAATTTCAAGGTTCATAGCACGACAAACTCCACAAAGAGTAGGTAAGGCTAAGCGCGCAATACGAGAAAATTCGTCAATATGTGAAAAATACAAATGTACTAGAGCACGCGACTACGGAATAAAATCGGTTGAGATTTCGCTTGAAAATTTTTTGTGTTTGCGATTTTATAAATAAATCGCAACGATTAAAATCGGAGTGCGCCTAATAGCCTAATTAAACATACATAAAATATGCCCAATCCAGGTCCTGAAAGTGTCGTTTCTTTTTACGGGGTTTAGCGATCATTTTGAACAGTAACAAGTAATTGTTTGTACTTGACAAGCAGCCCCAGGGGCAACGCGTAGGTATAACCCAGTCACAAAACAAATAATTCAGGCCTGCTAAACCTCCGTGGATTTCAAGTATTTGGAAAAAACGAGTAAAATGTAATGGTGAAACGTGGGTTTGCAGCAAGGGGAGGCAAATAGATAGATAGGTATTCGGTAAACTTAGTAGGTAACGTGCGCAATTAATTCTGGCGTTGTTTGTTACAAGATAGGTTTTATTTTCAGCTTTTGGGAAGTCTAGACGTTTTTACTATTGTGGAGTTTGTAATGTGGCAGTGGTAAATATTAGGACTAAGAAAAAAAGAAAATACTTTTATTTGCGAGAAGATACGACGCAAAAAAAGAACACAAACACTAATAAATTGGGAGAAAATATGCGTCACATCCACACCAAACGCACGCTTCTGTGTATGTATTCCGTACCTACATATATCACAACAAGAGAAAGAGAATTTCACGACGTCCCTTCTAGGTAAGTTAATTAGTGGTTGTGGTTTGGTGGTTAGTTTTCAGTTAAGTTCTAAGTCCATAATTAAATAATTCAGAGCGTACTTAGCATAGCTCATTAATAATTCTTTTCACGCAACAGAGAATTAAGTACCAAGACACAGCGTTGCGTATAGAATGATTGTTTCAAAAGTTCCCTTTTACTATTAGGGCGTTATCAGTGGCAGAGAAGTCACTGGCTGCATTTTTTGGGGCACAGAGGGCAGGAAAGGAGGTGGAGTATAGTTGTGACACGGCTCCACATCTACACCCTGCTGCCGTTCCGGTCGTGGTAGCCCCCAGAAGTTTTGGGCCAACAATTTTTTATTTCTAAAATCTTTTTGCGCTTCTAATGAGGCACGCTGTTTTTATATTTGAACCTCTTTTTAACTTTCTAGCGTTTTGTCACAATTGGTTGCGATTTTTTTAGGACCCCAAATAGGAATTATTAGAGGTTCACAAAAAGAGGCGCAATCATTATAGTAGAGGGTTCAATAATATTTTTAGGATAGCAAAGTGGAAATTATTAGAGGTACGGTTAAATACATGTTATTAGAATAGTTAAAAGAATTAAATACATTATCGAACAAATTCCCACTTGCGACGAATTTCACCAAACTTTTATACTTAGAATAAGTCTTATCCTGAGAATAAATTTTGAATATTTGACAGATTTTCCATACTACAACTGTCAGACGTCAATTTTATTCCATTACGGATAAAAGAAATCTGACTTTGGTAAAATCAGCTATTTTTTTTTTAGGATGGGAAATCATCCAATGACCCCTCCCGCTCTGGGTGGAGCGGAAGGGAGTGTCAGACTCTTACTGACTAAAACCCATCCGTGTTCCTTCCTTAGCCCTTTATGTTCCGGGGTAGCGGTAACCCTTTCGGACAATCCCGCTGCCCCGGCAGGCTTCGGCCCTGACGGGCCCCTCCTTTGATGCTGACATCTCTTTGAGGCGCGCGTGGAACACATACGCGCCGTCCAGCACGGGCCTGGTCCTGATCGGACGGCGAGCTACCCATTACTCGCCGTCCGCAGGCCCGCGCCTACTGTGGCCCCCGCGCCTACGGTGGCCGTCAGCCCTTAGTCAAGAAATAAAGGTTCGAGTACTCACACCCCTAATGCTTCTTTTACAGGTAGGTACTAGTTCACAACAGTTACTGCTTTTGCTCAGCAAACTTTGACAGTAATTGAGCAAGTTCCTATTTAAAAAGTTCTCACTACTCGCGTTTGGTGTGCTCGAGTAAAAACAGATCTATAAAAGGTAATTAATTGCTACGCCAGATACGGAATGGCGGGACGTTAATTCTGGCAACGAACGTAAATAATATTCTTCATTTACTACTTACCTATAGTATGAACGTCTTCATTAAGTAAGGTGTTAATAAAAACTTGACATTTATAACGGTTGAAAGTCTTGCATGTCTCTGTCATGTTCTTGGCAATAAAGAGAGACGTTGATAGAGTTATCAAAAGTTAATTATATAGCGATACTCGTGTCGTGTGGTGTCAAGCGAAGAATAGAACAAGCCATTTTCTTTTAATGGGCGTTGTAAAGGGAGACGCCTTACCTAAGGCTCCCACAGACAGGCGCGAACGACCCCGGTATAAAAATTTCTGTGAAAACTTCATCCACTAGTCACGTCGCTCTTGTGCGTGAGCCTTTATGGAAAGAAGATGATGAGCGACTATAATCGTATTGATAATTTCAAACTGTTATTATAACATCAGTCACATCAATCATGCTTTTGTTCTATGGTGGTTTTCTTCAATCAATTGTACACACGACTGACTCCGCATTGGTTCAGCTTGCCGTACAATAATAAAAGGTAAGCTTGTACTGGAAATAAATAGCTTGATATGTAGCGTACTACGTTAACAACCTTTACTATGTAATATAATGAGGGGGGGCCTGGAGTTCTAAAATACAGGCCTAGGTTTAGTTTTAGACTCCAATTTCCCACAAAATAAGGACAAAATTTTGATAAAACACCTGTCAACATGTCTAAGAATGTAATTTGGGGAGACAAAATAAACATTATTTATTACTAGCTTCTGCCGCGAATGTTTGCGTGAAATTTCGCCCCCCGACCCACCCCGTCGCATCGCATCGCCTGCCCGCGTTATCGCTTAGCGTTCTTTCTTACTTTTTTTTTCTTTTTTCTCCTAGTCCTTAGTCCTAGCATAATGATAATCCATACTAATATTATAAATTCCAAAGTAACTGTCTGTATTTATGTTAAGTACCTTTTTACGCCTAAACCACTGAACGGATTTTAATAAAATTTGGCAGAGATAGATTGCATTCCGGGGAAGGACATAGGATAGTTTTTATCGACATACCTCGCGGGCGAAGCCGCGGGCGGAAGCTAGTAAGCTATAAAGCCTTCCTAAAGGATTGGGTTATCAAATGCAAAAATATTTGTTCAAATCAGACTGGTAGTTCCAGAGTTTAGCGCGTCCAAACAAACAAACAAATTCTTCAACTTTATTATTAGTACCAACATATTATTTCATAACCTCCATTATTTCGCTGTAATTCATTAAAATTCCTTTAGTTGTTAGACTTTTACCAAGTAAGATCATTATTTTCCAAGTTAATCACTCTCATAAACAACAAGTTATAATGACCGTGGTTACAGTCATATTATCTCTAACAACGGGAATCCATTGCTGTGACATTAATAACATATCGTCGAAACGGATTCCGAACAGGACTGAAGTTAGACAATTATGCGGCGGTCGTCGCCCGCGTCATTCCGGCACCACATTACTCCACTACCCCGTGAATTTCCCCTCTGTTATCGAACAAATACTCGAATAAATGTTAGCGATATCTGTATTAGGCGGCCTAGCACGCAAATCACGCAATATCGTGACTTTAGCAGGTGATTTGTCGAGTTTCTTATTAAAAAAACCGGTCAACTAGTGCGAGTCGGACTCGCGCACCGAGGGTTCCGTACAAATTTGTGGGTATATATACAGGTTGAAATTGAATACATGCGACAAATCGAAATGGGAGATTGTATTCATCGTACTACTACTCATTGTACTACTCGGTAAGTCGGGCCCGTTACCTTTGGGCCACCACTGTTTCCACCTGCTATGATCTTCACATACTCCTTTTGCCTCGTTCACGTTCATTCATTTTGTCATACACGCACGCCGATTGCGAGCAGGTATTATGCACCTGTCCTTTTTGAAGAACATTACCGCTAAGGTCACTATTATTATGTCCTCTCAGGACGTCCCCCCCTCCCGGCATTTCTACTTACATCTGCCTTGTAAATTACCTTTTGCTAGTCGACTCATTATCTCAACATGACCAAACCATCTAAGCATACCAGCGGGATTGTCCGAAAGGGTTACCGCTACCCCGGAACATAAAGAGCTAAAGAAGGAGCACGGATGGGTTTTAGTCAGTAAGAGTCTGACACTCCCTTCCGCTCCACCCAGAGCGGGAGGGGTCATTTGATGATTTCCCATCCATAACAAAAAAAAAAAAAACAAAACGTTATTATGATAATAGATGGCGTGTATTGTTGTTTTCCTCGGGAACAGCACTTTTTTCGGTAATAAATAAGGTAACAAACAAACAAACTTACTTTCGCATTTATAATATTAGTTAGGAAGGATTTCTAAATTATCAAATCATTACTAAACACATCATTTGTAATTTAATTAAAGGCAACTAACTAAGTAGTATACGTTCACAGCGAACCCACAATCTTTGTTCTTTCTTGATCTCGCGTGTATCTAAATCATAGGAAATCACGGCACTATTAATTAGCGTACATTTTATAAAAGTAATCAAATGTTGTACAGACGCCAGCACATCAACCTACCCGAAACTGTCAAATTTTCCCAATCAACTTTGAACCTTATACTTTAGCGATAAAGTTGAAAATCTATCAAAGAAATTTTACAGATTGTAGTAGGTTGATGTGCTGGCGTCTCTTAGAGATCACACCTAAACAAACAGGAAACAATTAGCTATCTCAACAACCTTGATAGAAAATCAACTACGAAACTTTTTACTGTAGCTGAAAGTTAACAGCAAGAACTTCCTTCCTTCGTTCACTTAGACAAGAAGAAATTAAAAAGAAACAAGTCGACCGCTTCTTTCATCCCTTTGTAACTGGATGTTAGGACTAAGTAATGTAGTTACGTGTTGTCGCTATCTAGACTAATCGTAAAGCCCCATATACTCGTCCAGGACGAAACCATGAATGAGATTCGGACCGAAGGACCATTTAATTTTCTTATCGAAGTGGTGTTCCTACTGGATCCCATTCCCAATAGAGATAAAAACGCGGAGCGGATCTAACAGGTCATAAATATTATGTGTTTGTAATCTGTGGGTGCAGTGTTTCTTGTAGATTAGATTACCCCATAGTAACTGTATATAAAAACGATTAGAAAAATAAAAATTATCACTTTAAAATAATGTCCTCAAATAAATGCGTGGTTGCGTTCTTCTAATGCCGTGTACGCACGAACGAACAAAAACATGGTGAACATGAACGTCGAACACACGAACATAACACTGTGTTCGTTAAAAATCTTCGTGGCAATCCAATATTTTCGTGTTCACCATGTTTTCTTCGTTCGTGCGTACACGGCTTGATATAACATCACGCATGTAATCCCCGAAGTGCTAAGCAGAGGTGTACACCCACATTTCGTCAGTTAACTATGTTTA
This sequence comes from Gortyna flavago, assembly GCA_963669345.1. NCBI lineage: Eukaryota > Metazoa > Arthropoda > Insecta > Lepidoptera > Noctuidae > Gortyna > Gortyna flavago. The sequence continues at coordinate 4,543,162 of OY770132.1, forward strand.
AGTGCCACGTAATAGGGTTAATAATAGGCGAGCCAATGTCTATCAACCGGGTACAAATCCAGACTCCGGGCTGCTACTGAGAAATTCCTGATGGAAAACCTCAATGACACTGCCCGACCTGGGAAACGAACCCCGCACCTCATGATCAACAGTAGCGCTTGCGTCCACTAGACCAACGACTTCGTTTGATACTACGACGGGCCTTAACGTATACGTACGACAGGCATACGACCTCTATATTACGACGGGCCTTTTAAAAGGCCACCTTTTTCCTGGCTTTCCTGAAACAAAATGGTTTCAGTAAAATCTGGGTTAATTAAGACAAAGAGGTAATTTTTAAGCATACAGCTTTATGCGACCAATAAATACCAGACTGTATGAAAGTCATCATATTCAAATGGGCCTACTGTATTTCTTACTCAGCGGTCTAGCAATCGATCGTGTGTGTAACTAGATTAAGGGCCAAGCAAACAAGCTCTATATAATTGTGCACGGACTCTGTGCTTTCGGTTAATTAGCAAACAGGGACAGTTAACCGGCTATAATCCAATAACGTGAGACTAATAGTCTGAAACTCTGAACTGTAGTGTTGAGGACTATTCACGAGTTTAGAACAGAATAGAGTAGAAAATGTTTATTTGCATAGAATGTAGGTATAGGTACAGGGGGCCTAAAAAGGCAACTTTGGCAGAATCGTAAAACAATTCATATCACGCAATTTCATCTGTACGACAGTTTTGTATGGAGATTCGTAAAATGCTATAGATACACCTCTGCCTAACCCTTCAGGGATATATAGGTGTGAAACTGACAAACAGGTGAATTGCGTGATATGAATTGTTTTCTGCCAAAGAAGCCTTTTTAGGCCTTTTAAAATATTGATTCGCTCCAGGTACATTCAAACTCAACTGCCAAATTCAACTCAATTCAAATTCAACTGCCTTCAAATTTTTGCATGCCAAATGGTAATTTGGCATGCAAAAATTTGAAGGCAGTTGTGGATGTTACTACTCGTAACTATTCAGAAAATTTTGCCTTAGGTAAACTAGGAATTCCGTTAGATGTCTCAGAAGTCAGAACTACAGAATAGGTAGGGAATTAGTTTTTGGTAGGGCGGGTAACACAAGATACTTTCGATAATTTATCTATGCCTACTAATATTGTAAAGTGTTAAGTGAGTTTGTATGTAGGGGGTAATCCTCGGACCTGCCGATCCGATTACGAAAATTCTTTCACTAAAGGGAAGCTTCAGTATTGCCAAATATTATAGGATACTAGCTTCCGCCCGCGGCTTCGCCCGCGAGGTATGTCGTTAAAAACTATCCTATGTCCTTCCCCGAAACACAAACTATCTCTATACCAAATTTCATCTAAATCGACATCAGACACACTTTTGCATTTATAATATTAGGATTATATTCTCGTATTATTATGACAAGCATTCATAAAACCAGTGAGACTGGTAGTTATAATGCTTTAAGAACTTAGCTGAAGTGCGCTTATGTTATGATTAATTATTTATTACATTTTAATATTACGAAGGCTGTTTATAAGTACTTATTGTTAAATTTAACTATAAGAATAAAATTATTTTATCAACGCGCTAATTTAATTCGTATTTTTTTCATTTATTTAAATGTATGCAACATTAAAGTCTTAATTTAAATTCATATTCACATTATGTTTCACGTTGATCTTTCAGGAAATAATAAAATCCTACTATAATGAGGTATAATTATAATTCAAACACCTTTACGTCATAAACACGTGTTGCCGTTTAACATCATAAACACGTGTAGCATTTTAAACATGTTTTACAATTGTGTGAGGTCAAAACACATTTAGTAGGTACCTATTGTGCGCTACAAACAAAGACTATAATTATTACAATTAAGAATACAAATGGCAGTTTATTTATAAATCTATTGACAAAAAAATAATTAAATATACTTTTTAAAAGCACAAGCTAGCTACTTAATTAATCAATCCAAAACCTGATTAAAAAGGTCGACAAAATTAAAGTTTCTAGAAAAAGTCGTAAACTAATAATCTAAAATTACCGGAAGCGACAAAACCCAAATGTGATCTTACCCTAAGTTCGAACCATACACATAAAACATACAATTCCACCATTCCTAGTACAAACAAAAAGCTTCGGAATGGCTAGTTAACATGAATATTTCCCTAACGAGCAACATACAATGCTCGTATTCCTTTAGAAAAATAATCTAAAGGCTCCTGCAGACAGGCGCGACGCGACGATGGTGCGACGCGACGCGATTCTGGTAGAATAATTTTCACAAAGTTTTCATAGAAATTGTCCTACTAGAGTTGCGTCGCTCCTGTCTGCAGGTACCTTAAATGAAGAATTTCTAGTATTCTAATGTTCAGGTGGCGACATCTGGGGGGTATGGGTGGTTCCTATGTTTGTATTGTAAAAGCGGTAATTACGAAACGGGCGGCCGTCTTATCAATAAATATTGTAAGTCGCGTGTGCGGCTCCGCCTTTGTGTTAGCCAAATTAGGATTACTGGGCTGCGATTATTGATACCAAATGCGCTTTTTATGTCAAGGGAATTAGTCTTTTACCCTTCAGAATTCATGCGATAGGCGTTTGAGTTAGTGCAATAAGCTAAGTAACAAAAGAGATTCAGCAATGTATATGCTGATGAGATTTTTACAGCTATGTAAAGCAAACTCGAGTCACTCTAATATTTACAGCTGTATGTAAATTGATGCATCTACAAGAGCATCACGTTTGGCCTGTACATACATCTTGGAACCTTCCATAATATTTTACTTTACTACAGATGTACGCACGACGACATATCAAGCTATACATTTCCAGTATACGAGGACTTCTCATTGTACGAAAAGCCTATACAATGCTACATCAGCTAAAACTGGAAATATACATATAACTTGATATGTCGCCGTGTGTACAAGCCACCAAATTACCTGTACACATGGCTACACATCAAGCTATACATAACCAGTATAAGCTGACTTCTGATTGTACGATAAACCTATACAATGAGAGGTCAGCTAAAACTGGAAATGTATAGCTTGATGTGTAGCCGTGTGTACCTATACAAGGTGTCCCTCGAAGCATGGATCAAATCGAATCGGGACGTGGGCAAGGTCATTTCCAAACTTTTTAACCCAGAAAATGTCGGTGAATTTTTTTACGGTTCAAAAGTTAAAGAAAAAATAATGAAAAAAAAACTATCAGGGCTGTCAATTTAATTTTTTTAGATAGCCCTGATAGATTTTTTTATATTTTTTTTTCTTTGAGCATTGCGAAGTGATTTAAGATGAAGGAAACAAAAATTGGTCATAACTTTTGAACAGTAAAAAAATTCACCGACATTCTCAGGGTTAAAAAGTTTGGAAATGACCTTGCCCACATCCCTAGTCGATTTGATCCATACTTCGAGGGACACCCTATATACTCCAATACAGGTATATTGAGTACGCACCGTCAAGCACCCGAAACACTTCTTCAAACATAGCAAATGCAGGGCTTTATATTCAGAGCCACGAAGCACGTGGAGCCAAACAAAAAGAATGTCCGAACTGCCATACAATACAAGTCTTAACATAGGTACGAGCACGGCTCGTACACTGTGATAACACAGCGAGCCACAGTCTGAAGAAATCCGTAGGGCAATGGGTGGAGGCGCCTCTGTAGACAGATTCACATATAGCCTACACTACACCCTGAAAAGTTAGTCTGTGGCCATTATGTGCTAATGTGCTAGCGAATAATTTATGTTCAAGTTAAGAAATATTCTATCAAGGCACAGATATACGACTTCTAATGATTTTAAATTCAACATCACGTCTAATCGACCGGACTGATTTCTTTGAAAAAAATAAATGTTATACTAGACCATTTGCTTCGCAATTTGATATGTGAATATTTGCAATTATATTTTTTTAACATAGTGTAATTAATTTGTAAAGTAATGTCTACCGCGGACATAAAAACGATAATCACGCAAACACTATCGGATGTATTTTCATAAAACTTTCACCATATAAAAGAAAATTTAATTCCCCGAATTTTAGTATACGGTTTTTATGTTTGGTGTTTGATAAATCAACAATAGATGATTGTTTCATATTTTGCAATAAATTACCAGCGTTGTATCATCGCGCTTCTCTTTCTTTTCTATGCAGTCCGATAGTGACCGCGCTTTAGGTCATGTAGTCGCCTTAATTAATGTTGTTAAAGAGTACGAGTACAATAAGTTGACTTATATATTTAAGATTCCGTTACATTCTAAAATGAATCCCTAAATGAAAATATTTAAATCTTAAATGAAGCTTAGAATAAAAAGTTGAATAAAATAAAGAACAAACAGTTTAGTATAACATCATTATTGATCTACAAAAACTCCAAGTGTGTGCCGAATTGCCGTTATATGATATTATGTCATGCATGAAGGTAGCCAAACGGTTTTAGAATAATATTTTCGATGTTAGTTTTAACTTTTGTTTCAAGGGATTTGGCTAATCACTTCATAATTTAAATTGTATGCGAAATCCTACATAGCAACACCAACACAAAAGCCATCTCTATTAAGCTGGTCTTCAATAACAAACCCTAAGGGAATTATAGTTACTGGAAATACTTTTCTCAACATGGCCGCCCTTTTACAGTGCAGAAATACAACATAAAGAAACAGAGCTACACGCTTAACGTAAATACTGTAACTGTTAGCCTGCATCATACCAACTGGGCAACGGCCTCTATACCATGACTTCCAGCTCTTTCGATCCAGGGCTAAAGTTGACCACTGGTCGTTTGTTTTGTCCAGCTAGTCCCACCATCTTCTACGGGGTCTTGCTGGACGCCAAATATGTATTATATCTCTCTTTGATATTCCATTGTCCATAACATTATTTACTAACCCCTTTAATAATTAACGTTGTATAGCGTCTGTATTACACAATGCATTATCTTCTTCTTGGGAAAGTCAAATTACTGACGACTGAAAGAGTGAAATCGATGTGTAATTATCACGGAAATAATTATTCATTTGATATAATACGTTTACTAGTAAGGGGGATAGCTAACAATTCACTTAGGAATGCTTGAAAATGTTGTTGAACCAACAACGGGTTTTTTATTGAAACCATAATATTATATAACATAACGCCTTGTTTCTCCGAAGAATTAGGCAGAGTTATTATACCTAAAGTAAACCTACATTTCGACAGGTCTGTTTAAGTCCCATGTAATAGGGGGCGAGCCTAGTGCCAGCAACCATGCACAAATCCAGACTCCGTGCTGCTAATGGAAATTCTAGATGAAAAACCCATTAATACTGCTCGTCCCTGGATCCAATGCTCAGCAGTACGCCTTCTTCCCACGGGGGTAGGCAGAACGGCACGTGTTACGATCCTTACATACTCATTTTTCTTCGTTTACGTTCATACATCTGGTCATACACGCACAAGGTTACAATTGAGAAATAAACGAGACAATGAAACATTTTGAAATATCGCAACCTCTCATAATGAAGCGTGAGCATTACCCGGAAAAACATCGAGTTTATTATTTAATTACGAAACCCGAAATTACAAACGCTGCACAAGACCAGAAATCTCAGAAACTACCGTTATGTTACAAACACACAGGTTACAAAGGCAGTAGTACCTACTGTTAAGTACTAAATTGTTATTCGCTGTTTACAGAAAACATGTGTGCTAAGGATGGTAACCATACCTACCATAAATGAGCCTTTGTTTGCATTGTTACTTTTACCACTATAACCATGGGTGCCCATGTCGACGCTGGTGACGAACCCTACAGGAATGTGCGGACGGAAGAGCACGTTTTTCGGAATAATTAGGAAAAACGAAAATTTAATCAGCCTAGGGTAATTTAGGAACAGTCACATGACCTGTTCCAATACCCATAACTGATAAAATGACATAACAGCTGTTTGTTAAAAACTTATTTACTAGAGAAAGTAGACAACCGAACTCATTTCGAAGAAAGATTTAAAATAACTGTTCTTTTTTATCTGCTCTCCAAAACGGTCGAGAGAAGTGAAAAAGAATGGGCCTGATAACGCACGAAATTATAAAGTTATGTCAAAGAGATAAGGCGGGCTTAAAAGGGGTTTGATAATGGACTCAAGATTCGGTTTTTTAAAAACTTGGAAACTTACTTTTACACAACTACTTACTTTCCTGCCTCTGGGTTTCGAAAGATATGGATATTATCTCTGCATTACTTTAGGTATGGTGTACTTACTATCTACCCTATGGCAGCTTTTCCTGGCTGGTTCCTTTTATTGTAAAGGGACTCTGAACAATAGCCTCAAGTAGCTTTGTTTCAAAACTGGTTAGCAGACGTGTTTTCTGGTTTTTCGAGTCGCGTGAGGTTCCTGATGAACGCACGAGCAGTTCCTTTCAACACGACCCTGGCAATAAGCCAGAACCTTGCAAGGGAAAACAAGATAAAATAAAGATTCTTTGTGTCGTCACAACATAAAACCTTCCGGACAAGCCGGAAACATCTTGTATTATGGAATCTACTACCGCAAGCCTCAAGTCAGACTAAACTTGGCTTGAGTAACTTTTTTGTATTTTTTCCTTTACTTATCCTACATAGAGAACTTATAATCCATCCCATAATACATATGAAAACCCAAACAAAAACTGATATAATAATTTCCAGTCTCCCATGAATTTCGAGCTCGGGCGCTGAGCGCCAAATTCTCATGTACACGACGCCGACGTCGAGGTTCGTTCAAATAACTACGGACATATATACGTGTGCTGTGTAAGTACTGATATCGTCTGAACGCGTTCATTCATTTTTCTGGCGAGTAAGAATCCACGGACGGCTAGGCGCGATAAGCCAGCGAATGCCCGCCTACGTTTCCTATAGCAACGCGATTTCATTGGAAATACAGTTTTGATGAAGACGAATTGAATATCACGGCGGAATTCGCTCCATTCATTTCAAACGGAGAATTTGCAGATTCCGGAACTGTAAACTTCTCATATATTTTAGATGAAGCTGTGAATTAAAGTCTTGATTGACCTGAGTGACCTTACTTTTAAAAATACATCTAGATTGTGTTTACTTCCTGGATCGATCGATCGATAAGCTGACGTGAGCGATACCTATTAATCTGTATTTTAATGTTAGATTTTAAAATGAAAATAGGTACGTTAGTACATAAATAATTTGAAATGGCGTGCAAGCGGGCTAGGCGTCATGGCGCCAAAACTTTCGTTTCCGCTCTGTAACCCGTCGCTCGGCTCGCCTCCCTCCTACATCCCCCGTTTAATGTCTCGCAATAAATAAATACGCCCCTTTTTGTGCCTACTGTTAGCATCAATTTTCAATTTTCTAACACGTTTCCTCCAAAATTCCAATCAAACGACGACGCGACGTCGAATTTAATCTGTAATTCAAATTCAAAGCAATTTGTTAAAGCAACAATAAACGTTAAAGATATCAAGAGTACGGATCGTCGGTAACGTCACCGTAAATTATTTATATTAATCAGATCATCATATCTGGATTTAAAATGAAATATGACATGAACGAAAAAGGTTCTATGGGCTTTCCTTCATCATATCGGGATTTAAAATGAAATATGACATGAACGAAAAAGGTTCGGTGGCATCTCCTTCATCATGGTCATTGCCAATGCCAGCATCATCTACAGCGTCACAATTACTAATGAAATCCGTACCTAAGCACCATTTTTCATATTTTTTTTTATTTTTTTACACAAGATTTATGATTCAGCTAAATCAAATCATCAATTTTTCTTGGCGTAATAACGTCTTACGAAGTTACGATCGACACATCTTTCTACGTATCAAACTGGAGCATCTAAGGACACATCAGTAAACTTTGGAAGTTAGCAGGTACCAAGACATTATCTAAAACCGTATTACGTCATCAGAGGCCCACATTAAATAAAAGTCGTTATCAAAATGGGTGTTAGGGATGACAGATAGATGAACTTGCGTATCCGAATGAAACCCTTCCAAAATGATGCAGGCATATTTGTAAGTCGTATAAATCCACTAGAATTTACTTACCGTATCCTGGGTTTTTAGCTACCTATTTCAGTATCCGTGGTAAGACTCCTTTTTCCGATAGACACGTTTTTGTGTATTTTATGAAGTAATACTATACAGGCGTTGGATATAGTTTGCAGAGCCAGCAAGTTGAAGTGGTAGTGGGCGGGTCGTCTGGCCAAAGACCGATAGCCGCTGGAGCTAACGAGTGCTAGTGAAAACGGCAAGTTGACAAAAGTGAAAAGGATGCTCCATGTAGGGACTCTATAGACCGATGACCTAAGATGGTAAACTGGGTAGACTATATCGCTTATTTGGAGAAACATCGACGTAACTGGTACTAACTTTTTTTTACGTTTATGATTTCCTAACGTAATACGCTTTCTAAGTGCTTTGGCATATTTAAAAATTTTTTGGGAAAAAATACATTTACATCGATGTTTCTCGAAATGAGCGATATAATTTTGATAGTAGAGATAGCAAAGGAAGGATTGATGATATGTAATTTATGATTATATTATGTGCATTTTTGATTAAAACGACCTTGCAGTTTGATTACCACCCAAGTTTTATCATAGCAGCAGTTTTCAGCTTCATTAACTCCCAATTGAAAATGAAAATACTAAATTACTGCTGCGATAATTTTAGAAGAATACAGGTAAATTAATGTCAGAAATCGCGGTAAAGCAATAAAATTTTACATTGGAAGTTGTGTCGAAGTTAAGCAATAATTCACAATGAACGTCTAAAAGCCCAGGCTGAGTCTCGACATTTCATTGAAATAAAACCAGCTTTTCTTATTCCATCGATAGGATTTTTTGCGTCCATTGTAAAGGAGAAATGGTTTGTGAATCGACAAGAAGAAGGTACGTCTTTTATCTCTGGGTATTTGTGCATAAAGATGGAAGCATAAATAAAGGCTAGCGTAAGGATGGGACGAGCATCTTTCATTCAATTCGATATTCACAACGATGATTGTGATGTATTTTTTTTGGATAAGTAATGAGAAACCCGTTTCCCTATTTTTGGGCATTATGTACGGTACAATTTTAAAAACCACTTAGTACTGCGGTTATTCTACTTGTCAACTAGGCCGGTAAATCGTTGGCGGCACTCAATAAATTGGTTTAGTCCAAATTGCAAAATGATCGATCGAAAATACGAATGAGTTTGGTTTCGTGTGTAAAACTTGAAGTACCTACTCCTTATTAAAAGTAAAGCAGCTTGTACTTGTAATAAAGTTAGCAATGATGATACAGAGAATAGGGAGGAGCCAATTTTCCGTGGGCGGTTTGACGATCAGGTTGCAATATTTATAGCCCCAGTACTGAACAAATATAGCCATGCGGTACCCACATAAAATAATGGGCACACGCGAGCCGCCGCTTATCAAACGAAACCATTTGCTGTTAACCCCAAAATTTCGATAAATGATAAACTTGTTTAAAGGACACAAAACATTAATCAACTATTTAAATATCCCTCACGTTACCCTTGTAATTATTAGCATTCGTTTCTCACGGAAAGCTTATGATATTAATGTCAAAAGTTCAATGCCAGAGACCATAAATGCTCAACGTAGTCATACTAGTACATACACATGCAAAAAGTTTGCCACTTACAAAGTGCAAACTGCAATCGAACACTCGCACTCTGTAAACGAACAAAATTTAAAATTCATCAATCGTATGTGCCGAAAAGCGACGCAAAATAACCCGGTTATAAAAAATAAATAAAAAATGTGTATAAAAGGGAAATTCCGCAAAATTAACCGAAAAGCGGTTTGAAAGCGAACTGGACTAGGAGAAATACAACAAAAACAAAATGTTGTATCGAGTGGGAGCCGGCAGGAAGTCCACGCGGGGGAAGTGTGTCAATGTCAGCGTAACGGGGACTTTTTTACACGGTCTCGGTGAATTATTGTACACCGAGCCCTGGCCAATGTCGAACGTAAACCACTGTCAAGTATGTAGGCGACACGACGGAGTCTCACGTAAGCGCACGAAATCAACAAAAAGGCTGATGAAGCCGAGCTCCAAGATTGCAAAAAATTATGTAAAGAAACAATATTGTATTTCCAAATAACCGCAGTAATTCCTTGACCGTATATCAATTGAGTTAAGGAGCCTACCTTAACCCAATTAATATATAAGGTAAATATCCGAACGGACCCACATGTTTTGGAGAAAATTGTAAATAAACAAGTAACTTAGGTATAAAGGAGTTGCGGTAGGGTCTTAAGAGGATTTACATAAGATTTCACGATTCTAAAAAAAGATGATTTAAGAGCTGTTGAAAAAACTGGGAAATGATGAAGAACGTCGAGGTATTATTACCTACGCGAAAAAAATGGGACGCACACCAAGGCCCTTTGCTGGGCCTGTGTTCTATTTCGGTCTTTAGTTATCTACAGTGTAAATGACTAACACAAATACCAGTTTATATTTAGCTATGTATCGTAGCACTCGAACCTGGCACCGCCCGGAAGTCGTTAGTACATCGATGCTTGACCTATTATGCAGGAATAATTGCTGGAAAACAATGAGCCTACCAATCTCGCCTGAGTTTAATCAATACTGCGGCCCTTTCATGCGAAACTGTTGTGTAGATTGGTTTTAATTACAAAATAAGTTATAAGTACGCAAATAAGGATAAAGTGAGAGTCGATTTACTTAATGGTGGTAAAATATTATGCCTGTATGTTGTGTTCATAAACATGATCGTTATTTCGTAAAAACATGTAATTACTAGTTCTAGTTAAACAGGAAAGAAAACACGTTGTTAAGTTTCGCGGTAGATTGCTTTAATTAAAATTCTGGTCCTTTAGTCCACATTTAATTTTTCAAGTTCAAAGTAAACGGATAATAAAAAGTACGTTTGACACGTCGGGCGTTACCTCCGTCCGTGTGTCAGCTCAAATGAGTGCGGGACTCAAACGCACGCCCTCTTTCCACCTCTACGTGGGGCTTCACGATTCGATTCGATTCGAACCGACCGACATTACGCACGTAGCTGGGCTATAGCCCCCTCTATATTTCTTTGTTTTATCCTATATCCCGGGCCTCGGAATGTTTGGAAGCCGGTAAGTAGCGAGAACTGAGTTACAGTAATATCTGAAATAAACTAGTTTCTTAGATGTCTCTATAGTTCTATACGGCATAGTAACGCCAAGTCTCCAACACGTGTAATGTGTGATTGAATACCAAGGTTCAGCCGGACGGGAGTGTATCTGGTTACGATACAAAGTTGCTTGCTAGATATAGGCACGTGTAAAGCAGTATAAGATGCGAGCTTGCTATGCTTACGTCTAGACATGATTTTCTTGTTCGAACAGTATTTAGTAACGATACCTTGAATCTTCTTTTCTGGTATTAATTAATCCGACAGTTTTAATCAACGTCAATCAACATCTAAAGAAAATTAATAGTCTTCCCCTTTACAATTTAACCATAGATATCGAAGGCAAAGAGCAAACGAAACTGCGAACAGAATTTAAAAACCGCTTCGATATAAAAGTTCTTCGAGACACGTTTCCGCTAAGTACAGGGGGTGGCAAAAAGTAATCGACTAATCGCTACCCTTATACTCCCCAGAAACCGCCTGTCTGTTGGTAACGGCTAATCTTGAGAGCTGAAAGTTTCACGCGAACGTATAAGACGCTTAAGTGACGATACTGAGGGAAGACTGCGAGAGGATCCTTCGATGGCACGGAATATGGGGCGTGCATAAGTTAAAGGCTTATAATACCATCGGTAAATGTGCTGTCTTGCACTTATGTAATATTGGTACAAGAACATAGATAGGAAGTAAGTACATTTATGAATATAGCACTTAGTATTCCTCTGTTAACTAGAACTTGTAATAGGTAAATGTGAGAAAACGTGGGTGTTGCAACATTGTCATGTTAAAGAAGAAAACTTAACACAGATGGAAATAGTAGTAAATGTAAAACGTATAGAACTTTTATGGCTCTGCTAAATGATATCAGTAATAGGAAAACAGGTGAGAACGTTGCTGCTACATTATCATATGAAATACATGAAAGTTCTATTTTATATAATTTCAGAATACAGATTATTGACGTTGTTCAAAAAGCCGCTAAGCTGAAGTTTGACTGGGCTGGCCATATCTGCCGTATGCTCAATGAGTTGTGGGCCAAATAACCACCACTGGGAGCCCTGACACAGCTAGAAGACTTCGCGGCAGACCCTGTAGAAGATGGCGGGACGAGCTAGAGAAAACAATCGACCAGTGGTCCACTTTAGCCCTGGATCGAAAGAGCTGGAAGTCATGGGGAAAGGCCTTTGTCCAGCAGTGGGATGACGAAGGCTAACAGTAACCAGTTACATAATTTCAATCTACATGGAATACAAGCAGGAATGTAACTAATATTCATGTGAAATCCTGTACCGTAATCAAAATATCATGTGCTAGAAATGGGTTTACCACAGCGACGATATAACTAGGGACGTATTTATGAGTTTCAAACGGTACGCCCCGCGCCCGGGCGGAGGGCCGTTGTCGCTTCACACTCATAAATCTCGTCATATATTTATTACGGAAATATTAACAGAAAGCCGCTGTAATTATAAAACAGGAGCTGTCAACTATTTAATGTTAAGGGGAAAGCACCAGGGTAGCCCGCGAAACTCAAATTTTCTTACGTTTTTTGCAATTTGCAGCTCTGTGTCACGTTTTATGTTGATTAAAATGTATTTAGAGTATTTTCATTGAAATATCAATCAATAGGGTGGGAATTATAATTCTGTAAATACATACTTGGTACGCTCGCGAATCATATTTTGTTCAACACACAACCTGACACTGACCTGCAAATTGCAAAACACGTAAGAAAATTTGGATTTCGAGGTCTACCTAGCGGATCCCCCTTAACAGAAGCCGCTGTAATTATAATACAGGAGCTGTCAACTGTTTAATGTTAACAAACATTAGGATTAAATCCACGCTCCCGCTTGATACTCGTATCATAAGAAATTTCGGGAAAGAATAATGCAGATACAAATTAAGAGGCCGGGCTGGTAATTAAAAGTTTGACGATGGATTTAAAACGTTGGAGTTTAAGGTTTTGTAGAATTTGACTGCAAACTGAATGTGTGAAAATAAAATTATTTGTTTTGAAACGAGAACTTTTATCATTGTGAACCCGTTAACTTACACTGTTGAAATTGGACCTCTTCGTTTACTGCCGGAAAAGTTAATCTACTCATTTACTTATTCGAAATGGATCAACATTATGTTTTAAACGTGTACGGTTGATGTTGAGGGATTTCGGAACTGTGACACACTACAAAAGACTGCTCGAAAAGTTTAGTGTGAAAATTGTCAGTCTTTGGTAATGGATCCCCGGATCAGTAAAGGCTCCCGCAGAAAGGCGCGATGCGATTCTGGTAGAATAATTTCCATGATGTTTTCATACTAATTTATTGTTCTACTAGAGTTGCGTCGCGCTGTCGCGTCGCGCCTGTCTGCGCGAGCCTTAACTGGCTAATTGCAAAGCAAATGGATAGCCTCAATAAACCCGATTGAGGCTATCCATATAATAAAAGTAATAAACATCCAGATTTCAGAATATAATTAAAATATTAAGAATTTTCTTTGTCGAAAACCATTGATTACGGTACCAAAAATAGCTCAACCAAGTAATCACAGTAGGTATTTTCCTCAGATCCGTCAAATAATATTGTTGACTGCAGATCAGAAAGCGTGAGTAGATTCTTCGTAAGACTTCTGTGAAATATGTCACCTTCAGTGTATTAATAAGCATAGCATCGACAAGGCTATATATATCTTCGGTAAATAAAATAAGAACATGAGTAATATCATCCGAGGAATAGATCCGTTAATGGAGCACATTTCTGAAGGCACACTAAACAAAAGAACTTGGTCTTTTGTGTTTCATCATTAACAATACTGTGATACGAACCGGCCTTCCTTATTCGCCTAAAAATAAAACTGAAATATTTGACGCTGATAAACAAAATTTCGCACCAATCTGGGTATCAACTATCAAGGGAGTGCTCGAGTTGTTTATCTTTTCCAACAAGATGTCAACTGAAAGAAATGGGTTCATTTACTATGGTGTTGATAAGGTAGAGTGCTGTGCACACCTGTAAGTGACAAATTCACTCTAGATTTTTAAATTTAATTGTTACAGTACCCCAAAAAACGTATAAGTGAATAAGTCGTTGGAGTGCCATAATTAAATAAATAAAGGTCTATCACTATTTATTGGCAATTAAGCCGTGCAAATATACACTAGGTATGAAAGACTAAATATTTTCGTGACCAGGTATTTCAATTTATGAATTTAATGCCCTAAGGACCAATTTTCTGCATACAAAAGGACCGGCTTTTTCATAATTTCTATGTAAATTTTACCATCCACACAGAACCCACACGTATAGGACATGTTCATCTTCTATTTAATACAGGTATCAAGTAATATCTTTATGAATCCTCACGGTCTAGGAGTCAGTCAGAAACTTGATCTGACAAGTGCGGTTACAACCGCCTTGCTAACTAAGGACAACTTCTACATACCTTTGTAGATACAAGAAGTAAGACACAGTACCTACGTAGTTTAATTTATGCCAAGTTCCTACTTGTACAATAAGTTCTGGAGGGTCGAACCTCTTGCTTTTTACCTCATTAATTATTTGATAAGTTCTTTCAGACATATTCCAATTTCGGGGAAAGGTAACACATTTTGATATGTTACATGCGGTTAGGTTTAAAATTATAACATACAAAAGGAATGATGTCTTAAGGCAACGATGCGTTTTAAAAGATGTAGTGACAAAGAGAGTATCCTTAGATGGTTTGTTCATGTTGCCATGTTGAGAGCATGAATTAAAGGAGACTAACAAAAGCTATCCACAAGGCAGATGTGAGTGGAAGTGCCGCCCTAGGAGGACATATATTGGTGTGGTGAAGTTCTTCTAAAAGGTCAGGAGCGTAGTACTCGCAATCGGTGTGCGTGTATGGCCAGATGTATGAACGTAAACGAGGCAAAAAGAGTATGTAAAGATCGTAACATTCGTAACCACTCATATTTTAGCGGAATGTGTCCAGAACAAGGTTAAGAGGAGCAGGGACTTGAAAACAAAATGAATTCCGCTCCGTTACCATTAATGATATCGTATAAAGTTCCAAAATTTGTAACGATACTAAAACCTAAAAATATCAATAACGTTACAAAAAGATAAAACGTTATGGAATCTAATTTTCGTAGAACAATATTATTAAGTAACGTTATAGGTAAGTATCAGTAACATTAAGCTTAACCGATTGTAATAACGTTATAGGTGAAACGTTACAGATTCATTTGTAACGTTTTTCTTCATACTTTTTCGTCATCTTATAAGTCATGAAGCTGGCAACGTTGAGTATCGAAATGAATAACGTTATTATTTCTTTATACTAAAAACGATATATTGATAATATTTGTCAGCATCGTTATAGCCAAGGAATTAATTTTGTTACGATCCTGGTGGAACGGTACAAATTATCAGTACCGGAGCTACGCGTAACGTTATTAAGTAGGTTCTGTGTACTAGCAGGAGTATAACAGTAGAAACAGATGCAGAAAGGAGGCAAAAAAGCAATCTCTAATGCTTCGTATTTTGAATCGTAATATCTACCTAGGCAGACTGACATTCAGTACCTAGCAATATTGAATTCAACGCAGTTCATAATGTTACACATTATTTATGTGCCAATCCATATTGCGGCCAGAGTACTGTACTGGAAATAATTAATTTAATTAAACATATAAATAATTAAGTAATTTGTAAGATTTGGAACAGCGTTTACGGACGTAAAATAATAAGTACTTACCAAATCTTATTTCTAAATCAAACGATACCATTATTCAAAACGAGAGACAATAAATAATAAATGTGTATAGAACAACACAGAGCATTGAACGCCTCAATTGCGATTTTATTATGATTGACAAAGCTAGTGGGCAAGACGTACACGTCACAATGACGCCCGCGCTTGCTCCGGCGCACGCCTTCTCGACGTCACGCGCCCAGCTGACCGCACGTCGCACCTACTCGGCCGGTGTAAACAAATCATAGTAACTCCCCCCACGCTCGAGTCGAGTCGCGAATACATGAACACACAGAATAGGTCGCATTAATATTTATTCCGAACGCAAATCGCGACTTCACAATGAATTAATCATTCTGATCTAGTTACCAATTATGTGGAAAGCCGGGAAACTTCTCGTAAAGTCGTGACATATTGCGCTATCAATCAATTGTCGCCCACTTGGACATTTAACCGATGTGCGATATAACTTGTCGTCTCAACAGTCGGTCGTTTAACTTGTCTTACATTTGTTTAGCGTGCGATTATATTATCTAAGCGACACGTGAAAACCGGTCACGGCCATTATATTTGGCTGGTAACAAAAAATGTCGTCATTATGGTGATTAATAACGGGGTCAACAGCTACCGGGCGTCGACATTCGCGGCAGTGAGGTACGAACTAACTTATTGTTAGATATTTAGGTTAACCAGCTGGTTTACATATGGCGGATAGATGGTTTAGATAAAACGTCTGCCAAGCAACACAATGGAGAACCTAAACATATTGCAACGCGTGGGTGATATACTACATACTACACATTTCAAATTATTCAGCGAGGAAAAATGTTAACACAAAAGCTTTAAAGGTCATCTGTTCATTAATCTCTAAAAGCGATAGACGTAATTAATATCATGAATCTTGATATTGTAGAATGAATTAATTAAAAACATGTAATGGTATTTGGCAGCGTGTAATTAGTAGCTGAAACTTGAAACAAAGTTATTTAAAAACAGTATAGGTAACGAGATAGGTAATTATTTAATGGCATCCGAATTCGAAACCTGTTCACAAATTAGAACTGTTGCCGAATTCGTCAATCAAATTGACATTTTACTATTGACCATTTAGCTAACTAATGGGAATTCCATGTCGCGTGGTACAAGGTAAAAAGCGAGCGTTACAATTACTATGTCGAGCCATCATGGCCCATGATAAACCATCGTGGACCGTGGTAACGATACTGGCGTTCCTCATCGGACCGTGATTCCCTCGAGCGGACGTTGCATTTGCATACAGACCGACGTGCTATTTACAGGCTATTTGATTGTATAAACTTTAGAATAGCCATAGGTACATCTCCGACTCGAACGTCGACGGTTATTCAAGTCAATTACCTAGATTACTTGTTGAGAAAGAAATCGAATATCTAATTAGCTTATAATAATATAATGTAATAACAAGGCCGTCCTTTTTACAATGTAAGGCAATTTGTGCGTAAAAGTTCAGTCACCATTCGCGAACAAATTAGTTTAATTATAGTAAGTACCAGGAGTACAGTGAATAACGGAGCTATAGAACAGTAGATAAGCGACTGACAGGGCAAACATGAAACAACTAGAATTGAAAAATAAACAGAGCAAATAGTCGTCGAGGACGAAGCGCACCTGCCGTTCTGGTCACCTCACCCGCACACCTGCGAGTGACCAACCTGCGTATTGTTGCAAAAGAAAAAATATTCCATCAGTTACTTGCTTAGCCAACTGGAAGTCACTGATATAATTACAAGCAAAAAGCATGAAGAATGTTGTAGCATCAAAAATTTCACACTACTCAGTAGCCGTAACTGCAAATAAATTGGTAAACGCCTATCCAGGGAATGTTGCCGCCATATTTCATAATCCAAATCATATTTCAGCGGAGGCGGGCGAAGTGGCGACCGAAGACGCGAGGCGACACGCTCCGAAGAAATATATTGCTGGCTCAGCGGTGAGGCGGCAAGGCGAGGCTGCGAACAACGCACAAGATATCTGCCATCTCCAAGGGAAGCTAGGCCTTGTGCGGTTTATCTCGCCCGACACGACGCCGTTTGGGAAATTGCGTAGGTACACAGCAAACAAAGAATTGCACATCGAGATAAGGAACCGGAGCGTATCGCGCTTATGAACGCCCCTCGACTCCGTTCGCCACGCCTGACTGTAATAATCTAACAAATGTATACCGTTATTCCCCCTTCGATACTTTTCATCAACGTAAAGTACCATCGTTATTACAATGTAACAAACATGACATTAATGCAAAAACAGAAGGCAGGCGTAAATTATAACGTGTAAGTAATCGAACCGCTGCCGCCCGCGCCATTCGTGTGTGCTAGACAACACGTGCGTGACAGTGAGCTTCACTAAGAGATTTCTCAATATACTCGCGTTACGAATCCAACCAGCCTGTTAATACATAAAACATTTAGTAATGGAAACCTACAAAACATTATCGGTATTCCAAGACTTTGATGCAATGTAAATACTGCGGAAGGAAGCTCGATTTAAGTTTGATAATCCGCAAGCTGCTGCCCGTCAGAGATAGGGCAGTTTTGGACGAGGGTCGGGAGTGCGCACGAATGCTCTTTGGCATTGGACGTTTCAAAGGGAGCTTAGGCCTTGTTGGCACAAAAAGACGAGTTTTCGGGCCGGCTAACAAGCTTAAAATTTAAACGGTACCAATGTGGAGCATGCGCACGCTGACCACGGTCATTCGATAACCACGCCGCCCGATCCAATGAGTACTTAACTAATATTTCATCGTTTACACACGCAAACGTGCCCGAGCTGCCATTGTGTGTAAATCCAAGCACGTCGACCTAAACAGATTAATTCGAAACGTGCTGTAATTTATGTCAATCGATACCCACGCAAATAAGTATTTAAATGATTTATAAAACTTGAAATTGTAAAGAAGGTATAAGTTTCAGTGACCACGCAATGCAATCAGTCGTCTGTATTTAACAAGGGTAGAAATCCTCAAATAAAATAAAATAAAAATAGCAGGAGCCGAACGCGACATCTTTCATGGCAATCCCCTCTTTCGGAAATATCACTGTGTGAGGAATTTGGGGGCTTTGGAGTGACATGACTGCCTCCGCTCGATAGCTTTTAGGGCGACGCGGCGACGCTCCGTCGTAGGTAGTTTGGAGAAAAAGAGGTACAGACTTTTACTGTTCTCTGCAAATAAAACGACATTAAACTCATATAATTAAGAAGCTTTGAAAAAACAAATTCTCGCGGATGGAAGGGCCGTAAAAACTTCGTCCGGCAACAATTTCACTCATTTAGAAAAACTAAATACAAATCGTTCTGAAAACGATGTACCCAGGTAAGCAAAACAATATAGGATTTTATTACAATATTCCCTTTTTAAGTTTCCACATTCATCTTCTGCTTCCTTGATCCTACTGCGAACTTAATAGAAGACAAAAGTCGATATAAAATAACATCTTCAAAAAGTTATAACAGGGGAGTTATTGAAAGTGGATGAAAAAAATACAGTCCGCCTATAAAGTTACCATTTTCTACTTTAACGGCTGCGTAACGTCGGACGGAACCGTGATCTCGTGTTTATGGGCAGAACACCAATAGAAGTGTTGGCAACAGTGGAACTACCTATAAGTTTGTGGTGCACGTATTCAGCCACCGCGCGTCTCGACTCACAAAGCGGAGTCAAGTTACCAACAGAAGAACACGTCGCGGTCGTCGAGCTCGCTGGGGAGTGCGGCGGGGCAGGGTGTGGTGGAGGGGGAGGGGTACACTCAGCGACGTGACATTTTCGCAAACAAGCCACGAGGAGCGAGGCAGGGGCGCCGTGAAATTTGCAACCTCGGCGCCAGCAGCCATCCAACCGGCCGCGACGCAACGCCAAGCTAATGGGGGAAATCGATGAATAAATTCGGTGATTCGGGTCTCACTACACTCGCTGTCCGAAAGTAGATTATCGTTAAAGTGTGCACATAAACGAGAATTTCCATTTCCATATAAAATGGGGAACGCGATTACAGCAGGATTAGCGGGAACCAAAATAAGGGTATGGGCGACAACATTCGATCAAGTGTTGTGGTCTTAACAAAGTTTTAAATCTGTTTTCCAAACTTTCAATAGACGTAATACTAATGCAAAATAGGAGCAGAACCGTTAATTAGGCAAACGTAATAGCTATCAACTGTTTACATTGGCAGTATATTTTTATTGGCTAATCTTAAGTTTTCAAAACATACATACTGTTACTTACGCACATTTAATCTGTACACATAAATATTTTATTTGTTTCTGTTTATCTAGCAAATGAATTTATGTAAATGGAATAGGATATACCCACTTTGCCTTGCCAAAACAAGAATAGTCACTTAGGCATGGGAGGTTATGACTAACATTAAGTTAGTAAGTAGAACGTTGTATAGACTCTCACAATGATATTCAAAGTACACAATAATGACAAATGTACGAGAAGGCAATAAAGAGAAGAAAAAAAAACCGTCCTTCAAAAACCAAATCGCCTTAAATGGTTAAAACATATTTAACACCAGTTCGAAAGGGATCCATCTTAATAACTTAATCGCTAGTCCGTGTAAAGGACAAAAATACAACATGCGGATAAAAGGACCAATAAAACAATGGTAATTTTTTTTTTTTTTCACCCTTTGCCAAATGTCCGCTTTTATCGCGAATGGCTTACGCGGCAAGGTACCAGGACGACATAAAAACAAGAGCGATGTAATTAAGAGAAAAGATCAAGGGGCAAACCCACACCGGACACGCTTTAATTATTACAAGGGACTTTGATAAATACAGAACTCTTTTAGAAATTTTTCGTGTTTTGATATTTCGTTGTTGCTTCTAAGAGCTCGCAAATCAAAAAGATTTTTTCTTTTATCATGAATTACATTAGTAAGTCAACCGATATGTTAAAACAGATCTTAATTAAAATATTACATCAGATACGGCTATGGAATACGATAATGCAAATGACTTGACGCTCATTTAATGAACATCAACATAAAACTAGTCGTGAGATGTTTATTTGATTTTATTAGACCTCAATGTCACATCTTTTGGCTCGAGTACCTATGTAAAACTAAACAATTCATTACATATAACTCAGATGGAAATATTCCGAAACCTATCCTAAAATTAAACGATCCATTAGTTAAACTAGTCTATCATGAATTTCGCGTGTGTCCCGAATACTTAGGGCCTTCATGTATTTTTGCGTGGGCGTTAGAAGTACGGTATAAAAGGCAGCAGCATCTTCATGCGCCTTATTTAGATATTTTATTTCATTGAATTTACCCGTCCCATTGCCAAACCCTTTATGAAGAGCCCCCTCTTCTTGAATTTTTAGGGCTTAATTTCACTTTTTCTGTTGAAAGTGTTGATTGTTATCAAAATGAAAGATTAAGATTAAGGGTTTGTGTGGGAACCAAAAATAGTATATACCAAAAAAGGTATCGCAATGAAGCACCGAACGATGTTTTGCAAAACATTGGGCAATGTTTCACGTAAAAGTAGCCATTAATAAGATCCGAGATACGAAATGTAATCGAACACTCGAGCACATCTGTTCGATTTGCTGGCGATATCAATTAGTTATTAGATTCTACTGGTTAAGCAGTAAAGGTACCTACTGCAATAGGCTCTTAATTACGGCATCTGACAATTTTGCTGACAAAATATGGAAAACAGTCCGCCTTTCGAGACAGAAGTACCTAATAATTATTTTATAATTTATTAACGGTCTGTGTTCCGCGAATTAATCACTTGCTGGGACAAAAAAACATTAACCCATTTTGCTCGCATGTTTTGAATCTCATTTCAAGTTCAACTTTATTCAAAAATCATCTTCAGTCACAGACTACCTGCCATTATTATTCCGGTGGTCAGGTAGTTTTATCTCAAGTTCTACTACTATTATCTTAGCGTGTTTCTCTAAGCAAATTAGTACCGTTTCACACTATGTAACGGCACGGTGCCAATAAAATGCAGCAAAAAATTCACTGCGAATACTTCTTGCTGTCTTCACGTTTCTGGAGGTCATCGGAACTCGCAACATCGCCTGAACGTTGTGGGTCTTTAATTGTTCCAATATCCGCGAACAAAGAATGACTTTTTATTGAACTTTTTACAAGGCAGGTAAACCATTATAAAATTCGTCAAAGAAACTAAAGGCAAACTAAATGACTGCATCTGAAAAACACTTTTGAAGAAATACGTATAACCCTGACTGATCATTGGAATTTAATCGCTTCGTCTACTTTGCGGTTTTATGCTGCAAATCTATCGGAATATCAAAATAGCAAGTTAGGTGGAAAATCGAAACTCTGTCACTTGGAAAATAGCACGAATTTAAAATTTTCCGATATAAATGCGCGGTAAAAACGCAGCAGTGTGGAGGCGGAGCGTCAGTTACGAGTTCCATATACATATTATTTGACCAAAGTTGAGATTCCTATTATACATAGCTAATATATGTAGCTATAATACACAATAGTCAGAATGTGACTTCACATAGCATAATCATCCCACTGCAGGGACACAGGCCTCTCTGTGATGAGGGAGTGGGCCGTAATCCACCATGCAGGCTCAGTGCTGGTTGGTGGATACTATAGACTTAAAATATCCATCGATAAAAACTTTCGTAGCGGTACTGCGGGATTGTAATTAACGTGTCCCAGACAAGGAACAGTAATATCAGAATCACTCAACTAACGGAACATGTCCACGCTTACAATGACGCCCGCATGATATGCTCACGTAGAATGTGTCACTTAACATTAAAACTTGGTAATAAATGGATATATTCACATATTCAGCTAAAACAATACCGGGCATTAGAATACCAGATGATTTTTTTTACCGTCTCGAAATTTTTACAAGGTGTGAACACCCATGAATATGAGTAACTTTCATTATGGAACCAAATCTGAAATCACAAAAAAAAAAATCTGCTGTTTCATACATTTTGGTCTAGTATGTAATGAACTTTTGTATTAAACAGCTGATTTTTATTTCGTGATTTCAGAGTTGGTCCCGTAATGAAAGTTTTAATATTCATGTTTAGAACAGCCTGTAAAAATTTCGAGACGGTAAAGAAAACCATCCGGTATATTTCGTAGCAGAAGTCTAAAACTTCAGTAATACAAACACTACTGGAATTATTCAGTTTTTTTCCTTGATGGACTTGGTCCTTTAGGTCGGCTTACTTCAAAATAGGCTAGTGGTCTATTATGAGTCAGGTTAACGGGCGCTTTATAGTTGCGGCATGAGAATGAGTCACCAAACACTACAGTCGGTTCGTGTCTCGAGCGACATGGCACCAAATGGGGATTGCATTTCATGATAGGAAACTTGATGGGAACAAATTCGATAACATGTCTGCCAAAACTGTTGTCCCGTACTAAGTATCATTTAAAAATGTCGTTAAATCCCCCGAATATTGAGTAACTTGTATAATGCGTTTGCAAAACGATCGCAATACCAATATTTTGACGAAATGATATTTCCGCGGCACGCAAACCTGTACTTAAATAACACATTTCACTTGGGAAACAGACAGTACCGCTACACGTCTACTTCATCCTTCTTTGCTGATGATTGTTTAAAACTGAGTCTTATCTTGGGTGTCGTAAGTTATAGATTGGTTTGATAAGACCGATCAAAGTAAATGGAGCTCACCCAAGAGGTATCGGAGGTAATGTAGGCAAATTCGCAAATCCCGATTGTGGTCTGGGTGGCCGTAAACCTCCGTGTGAACTGCAAGCCAGATATACTCTGTGAGATACTTAGTCAGCATCGCGACATAACTGTTACCTACTGAATGTTAGCCGCGACCGGTTGTGAAATACTGATTTAAGAGCGTTAACTTGTTTTTCGAAATAAATGGACCGCGCCTAAGCAGGATACAAAGGTCTAAAAAGTTATCGAAAAATAGCGCTACAGCCAAATTAGACCGATTTTAAAGTTTCCATAGAAACAGAGATTTGCAGTTATCTTTTTTTAAATAAGACATTTCGAAAACGTTCTTAAGTATTTTTTTTGACCTTTGTATCCTGCTTATGCGTATGAAGTTTCATTAAAATCGGTTCATTCATTTCGAAAAACAAGGGCTTGAAAGTTTGTATGAAATGCCGGCGGGGTAAACGCTCTTAACATTTATATTGTAAAAGACACGAACGGATGTAGTGCAGTAGCCGAAATTGATAGTACAGTTAGTTTGCAAACAAGAGCTATTGTTAGGAATAGCAGCTTATATCCATTGCTGATTTTACAAATAATTTGTTATTCTATAAAAAAAAAAAAGCTGAAGAGTTTGTTTGAACGCGCTAATCTCTGGAACTACAACAAGTCGGATTTGAAAAAATATTTTGCTTTTATGACTCAACTAGCTTCCGGCCGCGGCTTCGCCCGCGAGGTATGTCGATAAAAACTGTCCTTCCCCGGGATGCAATCTATCTCTCTGCCAAATTTTGTCGAAATCCGTTCAGTGGTTTAGGCGTGAAAAGGTAACATACAGACAGACAGACAGACAGAATTACTTTCGAATTTATAATATTAGTATGGATTCTTGAGGAAGGCTTCTAAGATCCTTAAGAACCGAACAAAATATTAAAAAGTCAGAAAAAACGCTAAGAGAAAAAGAAGTAGTAGCGCGGGTAGGCGATACGATGCGACGGGGTAGGTCGGCGTAACAAGAAATTTCAGGCGGACGAAGTCGCGGGCAGAAACTAGTAGCAGAATATATAAAACAATAAACAAACAAACAGGACATCCCAACTGAATTCCAAAACCTTATTAATTTCGAAATATGTTATCCATGCAACATAGTCCAAGTTGATAACTGCCATAGCAGGCATTTCCTTGGTAATAACAGATAATCAAGAAGGTACGTAGCACTACATTAAAACCATTAACAGAAATATATAAACATAAAGTAGATAACTTAAATGGTACTTATACCATTAGACCTGCACAATAACACACATGATCGTAAGAATTTATACTGAACGCGGTACTAAATTCCATGTTAATGCAAAAAGAATGTAAACTACGGTCTACGAGTAGGGTTCCGAGGGAGCATCGATACTTAAATATAATATATTGTACTCGATTCTCGCGATACACGAGTTGTATCGAAACTTTATGCAAATACTTCAATACTTTTAATTAATATTGTGATGTCACTTTCGTTCAGAAGGTTGTTTCTTAATAGTAGTATTTTAAGAAAATGTTTATTATTCATGGGGACTGATCTAATTGCGTAACACACAATCTATCACAATCTGAATCATTTTGAAGGATACCGCTAATCCATTGCTTCGTACATTCGCAAAAATTTAGCAAAATTTAACATTCAGATTATATAATGCAATACTCGATATTATGGTATCGATACTTTTGATTCGATACCCTACCTATAGGGTTGTTCCCCATCAGTAAATTGAAGAGCGTTTACACGGCAGCGGTTCGTTATTTTTGTTGGACTGTTAATTGCATGGTGCATTTTTGTTTTGGGGAGGCGGATGTTTGTTAGAGCACGCTGTGCACTGATCACACAAGTTGACGCGTCGATTTCGCGAAAGTGGATCCAAAATTCGTACTTGAACGAGCAGCATGCAAAAGGACCAGCACCAATGTAAATTGATCGGGAAACAGTCAGCTCTTGAAAATCTAAACGTCATATATACGAGCCTATGCATATGTAGAATATACGGGCCTTTGTCTTTCCTTTATGAGCTCTTTACGAAGTACATTCTCTGAGTAGGTTTAACCACCGGTATGTTAGCAGCTTCAACTTCTCGCTTTTGTTTTAGTTAGGGGTATGTAAACGGAAATTTTTTGGCTTTAAAGTTTTGAATTTTAGAGCTGACACACAAGTAGAATTTACAGCAAGTAACGCTATCTCGTTATACTTTCTTGTTAACAAAGAGCCATTACTTAGTTTATCGATAAGACGGCCCGACGATAAAAGACGGTGCCTTGCCAGCACTTTATAGTACCTAATGTAAAATAAACAATTAAATTCCAAATCGATATGTATCGTAATAAAAGGTGAGCAAAATTACTTACAATCATTTTAAACAAGATATCGGCGAGCAAGCGACATTCCATAATAAAAACAGTAAAATTTATATTTCAATAGAAATTCTGCTTATTTTCATAGAATGACTTAAATTACTTGTGCAAGGGCCATAATACACATCGGTCCCGTTCAGCCGACAGGATATAAGTATTAGTAATAACGTTCCATAGAGCGATGGCAGTGCCGCAGATGGGCAGGTGTTCGCGTGCCAGCTGTCACGTCCATTTTCTCTTCCCTCACCACACCACCTGTGCCCCCACAAGGGAAACCAACCAGTATTTTACGTATTCAACAATGTATCTTGAATACATTACACGATATGTTACGAACATAAATATCTTCAATTTTACAATAGCAATCAGTGTCGAGAATATCGGAGATTGTAATAAAATCATTTGATTCAATTCAATTAGACTGGGGAATTTAACGCTGCGATCGAAGATCTTAAGACTTGTTAATCAATTAATTAATTTTCCACTTGATACGTGCCGTTGCACAATGTCCAATGAATCAATGAAACGATGTATAAATATAAACGGTTTAGTGATGTGTAATGTGGATTAATTAATAAGTAGGTAATTAAACTCACGAATCGATGACCTAATATGGATGAAATGTGGTCCAGAACACGATCTTACCTGTAACAAAAAGGCAACAAAACATTAGATGACAATAGCAATTTTTTGCAGAAACATTCTTTACGAACAACACGAAGGAAGAACACGTTTTGCGGTACTTGACAAGCACTTAAAATTAAAAAAATCTATATCAATCTGCCTAGCTGCTTTTCTCAACTATTTTGGGGTCGGCTTCCATTCTAACCGGATGAAGTGGAATAACAATATTCCACATGGAGCGACTGCCTATCTGACGTCCACAACCAGTTACTGGGTAACACGATACTCCTTGGTAAGACTGGTTACTTAAAATTAATTAGGTACAAAAATTCTTGAAAAACCAATAAATAACGAATAGGTCGGAAATATATTTGGATGACAGGTGAAGTCTTGTAAAACATTGTAAAAAAACTAGCGATGAAGTGTCAGTCAGTTATATGTTTGAAATTTAAAAGTGAACATGTAATGTTTTTTGTTAGTCTGTTGCATTCTGCAATCGGTAGCCTTTTATACCCAATTAGCAGCATAGTGAAATAATAAATATTCAGTATTAGTTACAGTTAGCAGGTAAGTATTTATTTTTCACGAGACTATACAGTAGATAGTAATTCTTGTTGCTTGTTGCAAACAAGACTGGCTAGACCTTGATAAATATTGCGCAGGAGATTATGACGGCCGTCCGTTAATTCTTCGACCCTTTCTTTGCTGAAATGCTTAGCTATTTCATAAACCGTTCTATACATATATTTTATTTTATTTTATTTATTCGGGAAAATAAACAGTTATACATTAAAATCTTATACTAAGTTATAAGTAAACAAGAGTTACAAATGTATAACCTACGACATTTTCCACAACATATTAACAGTTATATCTAACAGTGCGCTATAACTAAGCTGTTAAAACACACAGGAACGTACGACGACGACGTAGGACGTTTCACAGGAATAATGAAAATATATGTGAATGGTCCTTTTACCCCCATGCTAACAAAATGTCAAATGGGACAAAGAAAAACGGATATTTACGACGAGAAAGACAAAGTATTAGGTAGGCAGAAGCGAGATTGGTTTCAACAACGTTCATCCAAATATATTGAGGTTCTTTCTAGCTTAACAAAATACCTATACCGATTTATAGCTGCATCTTTACACATTAAATGCATAGTCACTCGTGTGCATTGATGACTCATTAATAACATAGGTATCCGACTGTCATCATCATTCATCATTTCAGCCGAAAGACGTCCACTGTTGGACATATGGCCTCCCCTAAGCGTCGCCTCATCGATCAGCCATGTGCTCCTCGCATCCAGCGGATTCCTGCGGCCTTCATAAAGGCAGATCCGATTTTAATTCACAGATGTTCTCGGAAAAGGTTTATCGCAAACGGAGCCGAGAACACAACTAGTTATTCAAATGGCAGCCGAAAATTCAGACTGAACAAGTGTGCCAATCAATACAAGGCACATTAACATATTACAGGTAAAACTCGGTAACAGAGTGTATTGGTTCGTTAATAAGGTAATTACGAGGTGGTTACAATGCCGGTCGGGTGGGGGTTCATCGCACCCGAGCGGAAACGGGATGGGGGCTCGAGAGACGCCACCAGTAGCCCTTCCATTTGTGAACAAATAAAAACTTCCTCTGTAACGGTTATAGTTACATAGAAACAATCATTATACTTATACAGCCGTATATACGTACGGCCAGCAACTAAAGTCGACACGGCTACTTACTACACATCTAAATTGACACAAAATTATAGCTAAATTATTATATGAACTTACACTTAGCTCAGAATTTATATTGTTTTAATTTTACTTTTGTTAAAATTTCAATTGAATGTTTACCTCAACATTGAGATTTTTTTAAAAACTGAAGGCTTAATGGCTAAACATTTTGTCTCTGAATCTACAAAGTACTACGTTTCAAAGTTACACACAGCGGGCCGACAAACATGACCCAATGGTTTTTATCCGTCAGATTTGTTAAAAGTCGATCAAGAAAGCTATTTTTATGGTAAAGAGTGACGACAGCTTATACCCACACAGTTCAAAGCAAGCATTAAGGACATTGTTTACCTTTCGGAAGTTACATTTATTTAAATGGCAATAAACAGACAAGAAAATCAGTTTCAATAAAAATGAAACCGGCTAACAGGAAAGTATGAAATTATGAAAGAAAGTAAATATAAGGTACTTACCTTACATTTACTTCTTTATATTGTTTGTAAGTCGGAAATATTACAGATAAGATACCTTCAAATAAATGAATGAAATCAAATACGAGGTTCGATAAGACTGTCTGTTTGTCTGTCACTGATTGCAAGTTGTATACAATTCAGCGTTGATTACTCGCTAAGTGCACTATGGTTCGCGTTGACTGCTACACTTTAGCGTTCAACGGTCTACGTATTAGGATTTAAGTGGACTATCAAAGACCTTAAATTATTATTTGATTAATGACTATGTGTGGAAAACAGGCCTATCATGTCATTTATCAATCAAGTTTTCTACTATACAATTATTCGATATTTTAATGCATAAGCATAATCAGCCTATAGAGTTCCCACTTCTGGAACACAGGCCTCCTCTTGGTGAGAGGGAGTAAGCCGTAATCCATCACGCGGTCCCAGTGCGGGTTGGTAAATATCACATGTCATGACTTCGAATTTTTTATTCTACGACATGCCGGTTTCCTCACGATGCCGATGTTTTCCTTCACGCACCGTTTTGAGAGAAGTTGTGATGAAGGCAACTTACACAAAAAAAAGTGCCTGTCTCTTTTCGAACCTACAACTCGTATGTCGCGCCCGTTACCACTGGTCCTCCACTGCTTTTTCTGTATTATAATTGATACTCAATAATCTGTCTGTCATAGCGAGAAACAGGAAAAAACTCTTAAACAAATTCTACTAAATCACGAGTTACATTTTACTCCACGTAAT
This sequence comes from Gortyna flavago, assembly GCA_963669345.1. Taxonomy (NCBI): domain Eukaryota; kingdom Metazoa; phylum Arthropoda; class Insecta; order Lepidoptera; family Noctuidae; genus Gortyna; species Gortyna flavago. Next base: position 4,572,742 of record OY770132.1, read on the forward strand.
ACAATATTGTTAAAACAACAAAATAGTTAGAACAGAACGCAAGCAGTGAAATGAAAATAATCTATGTTCGTCGCTAAAGCATAACAAAAAACCACAATAGTTAAACCCGGTCGTAAAATATTGTTATTAACAAACTACAAACTAAGGGAACCGTTTTTGAGTTATATGTAGCACAAATAACACTCACTAAATATAATCACGCCGCAGTAAAGATTAAACGTTGTACATTAAGTTGGCCTTAACTGTACGGTAACCATAATATTAATTGAGGTATTAAAAATATTTTTATTAAACACTAGCATCTACCCGCGACTTCATTTATATCTATTTAAAAGCATCCTCGGCGTATGGCACTCAATAGCGTTACTTCCTATTAGTGAAATATTTTTTATAATCGGATCAGTAGTTCCGAAGATTACCCCTACATACAAACTCACAAATATTACGTCTTTATAATATTTATAATATAATATAAATACACGTAGTAAACATGAAATTGTGATACCTAAATTTAGATTAACTAAAACTAGCAAGTCATTTCTTGTAAACAGCATCCGTTTTTATAACAAGCTGCCAAAGCCGGTTACAGAACTTAGCGATGGAAAGTTCAAAACCCTCATCAAACGTGTCCTTATCAAAAAAGCATATTATAAGATTAAAGACTACGTTGAAGACAAGGTAGTCTGGCAATAATTCCTTCTGCACATGTGGCTTCCCTGGCATCTCATTAACGGCATAACTACTTAAATGTCTATTAATTGCTCTCAAATCAAGATGCTTATTTTTTATATACTTCTTTGACATAAACTTTTATTATTTGACATTGTATAGACATTTCTAATTTTTCACCACTTTATTAGTGGTTGTAATGTCAATCATATCACTTGGTTTTAGTAGGTTTTTATAAATTTTATTATTTACTTTATCCTTTTGATGGATTCTAATTTTGTAAATGTGAGGAGTTTGTAGGCCTTTTAGACTTTAGATCTGTAGATGATTGTTTATATTATTAAGTACCTGGTACTTGTTGACAGGCCTATGCTGTCCTCCCATACCTATTGTAACTTGAAAACATTGTAAAAACGCAACTATTTTTAAAAGAGTAACCGTGGAGTTTCTTGCCGGTTCTTCTCCATAGGAAACGACCAATTGGAACCGTGCACCTAGCTTCTGACGTTTCATAAGTGCCCATGTAGGTTTACGTGAAATAAAATATTTTGATTTTGATTACCAGCTTTTGCCCGCGGCTTCGCTCGCGTGGATGTTTTCATATAATTCTATTGGTTTACGCGGCGCGGCGCACGCCAGTAAAGCTCACAGCCGGCATGATTTTTTCAGACATCTTCAACAATCATCGTCATATTTTAGCCAATTTACACAATCCTTAATGAATTATTATACAACTAAACCTTCCTCATGAATCACTCCGTCCATTAGTGAACACCGTATGAAAATCCGTTTCCTAGTTTTTTAGTTTATCGCATTAAGACAGACAGGCAGTCGCTGAGGGGGTACTTTGTTTATAATAGGTAGTGGAGAAAAAGGTTAACTTTTTACAGTCCTCATTGCGCGTAAGTTTACCCAACAATAATATCGTTACATTGCCCTACTTAGCTGTAATTTCTCACACAGCACAGCACAGCTAAAGTTTAGTAATTAAGTACAAGCTAAAGAAACGCAAAATATTGAGTAAACCTTTTTTACACATGAAAACATTTTAATTTATAATTTAGCGTAGGCTTTAGAAAAAAAATTAACTAACCAATTATCAATTCTTTATTGCGTACCATAATGTATGTAGTTGGTAGGGAAATAATTATATTAGTCATAATTTATGGACCCTGTCAAGCACAGCATAGATCAAGTAGGATAAGTATAAATTGACTTAATAATTATACTTTATCAGTCATTTCTTGTCAAACCTGTTAAGAAATTACTGATATTGATGTTAATAAAATGCGTAAATTTTAATTAGCACCACACACAATTGCGTAACACACTTTCAATCACAATCTGAATGATTTTAAAAGAGATTGCTAATCCATTGCTTCATAATGATGTTCGAAAAAAAGTTTCACTTTTTAGTTGTACCTACCCCACACAAATTCAATTAACACTCGTGCATAGAAGAATTGAAGACAGAAGAATCATCAAAATTCGTTTATAGAAATGCCGGAGATGTAGTACATTTATGCATATAACTTCGTAGATAAGACTAATTATAATTACCTAATGTATTATATACTAAAACCTTCCTGAAAGTATGTAGATCACATTGAAATAATTATTAATTTTGCTTCATTCGTTTTTGAGAAAATCGAGGACATACAAACATACATACGAAAACAGAACCTCCTTTTTTGAAGTCGGTTAAAAATGTGTCTGCTCAACAAAGTAAACGACGCAATGAATGTTGTTGAACTGTCAAAATGAAAGCCATTGCTACTGATACACCGCACCGTGTACCGTGTTAAGCCGCAGTAAATTAGTGTGGATCGGCTGACCACAAGGACCAATCATATAAGTTAACTTAACATTCGGTTTTAGGGTTCCGTACCCAAAGGGTGAAAACGGGACCCTTTACTAAGCCTCCGCTATTCGTCCGTCCGTCTGTCAGCGGGCTATACAGCCCGCTGACAGTACTTCATGAACCGTAATAGGTAGACAGTTTAAATTTTCACAAGAGTGTGTCTATTGCCGCTATAACAAAAACAATTTAAAAAAAATTAAGTTAAAACTTGCTTTGCCTTGTGGTACGGAATAACGGAACCCTTCATGTGCGAGTCCGACTAGCACTTCCGCTTTTAAGCATTATTGAAATTACATCAATTTCAATACCTTTCTGTAACAACGCTTAAAAGTAAATGTGTTCTTTGATATTAAATATTCAAGTAATAGAATAACATATAAGTAGTGTATTTTTATTACAGACACATTATCGGTAGCAGTACATAAAGAACAGAATAACAATATGAATCACATCACTCACTATCTTTACATTAATTTTATTATTGATAAAAAGCTTCTCACGACATATTATTCACCTTTACAAGCAGGTATGTAGATATCAGACAAACATAGATTGGTGCAGAATCACCTACTCAAATAATAAAATATGTAGGTACTACTAGCCATTTTCCTGTACTTATCGAATGTCCATTTATTTCAGGAAATTGTTCCTTATTTATTGTTCCTTATCTTTAAAACGGATAATAGTGGCCACTATTTTCCGTTTTTATGACTATAAATTAACTAAACAATGTAAAACTACCGTTTATAATAATATTAACGTATAATCTTGAGGAGCACAACTTAACGTGCTTATTTCTGCATTTTCATTCTAAAATAAAAGAAATAACCAAACAAACGATGAGGGCGCCACTGCGCGGACGGCGTCGTTACATTGAATTGACAAAACTTCACCGTCCTTATCAAATCTAGAAAAACTATTCAGCTTAGATTGCTGACGTCCTATCTTTAATTTAAAACTGAAAGCATTTAGGTAGGTATATCAATTTACAGGAACTTTTCAACTGTAGGGTAGTCGATCAGTCAGTCATATATTATGAAGTTAGCCGCCCATTCCAAAGCCTTGTAGGTATGTACCTATGGAGAAGAACGGGCAAGAAACAACATGGACACTCTTTTAAATTATATTGTTACAAAAAATTTGTTACATCATTAATTTCGCTCAACTTCCACGTTTCCCTGTTTCAGACTCTTTTATCGATTTTCTGTCAGTTTTTATGGCATACTAGCTGCGCCTCGCGGTTTCAGCCGCATAAGTTTCGATCCCGTGGAAATATCGGGATAAAAAGTAGCATATACATATATTTTAATCCAGGGTGTCAGCTACTACCATACCAAATTTTATCAAAATTGGTCCTGCCGTTTGAGAGTGAAGAAGTAACAAACACATAAACACACACACACTCACAAACTTTCGCCTTTATAATATTAGTGTGATCCCACCCAGTCTAATTTAAAAGAGCCACAGAGTTGCACATGACAATTTACATTTAACATTTAAGCATATCGCGAATCGACTCCATTTTTTGTCACACCATTTATAGGATTTCCGTGATAACCAGTAATCTCTCGCGCATTAATTCATAAGTAATTAAGCACTTAAACTTTCACAACTACTTTAAATCATCATTATTCTCCAGTCCTTATCCCAATTTATTTGAGGTCGGCAGAACATGTCTTTTTCTTCCATACTTCTCTATTAGTCGTCATCTCGGTAGTCCCCCCTTTCCAACCATATTATCATTCACACAGTCCATTCATCGTTTCTTTGATCTTCCCCTACTTTTATAGCCATCAAAATTCATACTTTAAAAAAAAACTCACGACATTTTTCATACATACCTCCTCAAAACGACTTTAAATTAAATGCAATTACATTTTAAAACAACATAATCAATGTAGTAATAATTTGTCGAGTTAGCTCTACAGTTTCCAAATAATAACAATGATAATAATTCTGTATTGGAGGCGTGTATTGGTAGCGCCCGCGGCTCACTTGTGAGCGGTGAATAGTAATTTAAACTCTATTGATAGATCTGATTAGCGCATCTGTTATTATGTAATGAAAAGTATTATTATGATTAAAATCATTTGGCATCCTTGGATGTTGCGTGTTATTCAGGCTCCATGATCTGCGGGGCCGCCGCTATCAATCATCTCATCCCCTCGGTGTTGCCGTCCCGCGGTTCCGCCCACCCCGTGCGGCGGCCCGGCCATGGCGATATTTTCACAAGATCCCTCCTGGATGGGACTAAGGCCGCTTATTTGCTATCTAGCGCAGCTGGTCGCTACGTTTAATTCTGTGGATATAGACTTAATTGGAGCTCACCAGGGAGCAATAAATAATAAGAGAAAGTTATAATTCATAACATTGTTTCATTATGTAATCCGATTAGGTACCTTATGCTTAGTCTTAATTCCCATAATTAATTGCTGTAGGTCAGCATTGCCTTCAAAGTTCAACAAAGCAATGCCTCGATTCAAATACCTACATTACAAAGAAACTCTTTCTGAATCACAAACTATTCTTGGAGCACTTAGTGGTTTCTGCAAAGTTGCTCGTGTTAACGGGGTAAAAGTTTTATTTTTTCGAGTCTGGGTTAATAACATGTATTAAAGTGAAATGATCCGTTTACTGCGGCTCAATAAGTAGGAGTGCGCCAGGTAACTGGTGAGCATGTAATGGGTACAATTAAGTGTATAATGGTGGCAAACTATTAACCTAGAGACCTTACCTTTGTGTGCGGTATCGCGATCAGCTGAGCGCTGCTCTCGGCTACTTGGCAGCACTGCAGCACGACGGCCCGACCTACTTCACGGTACCAATGCGATACCGAAAGACCGCCTACCGCCTAGCGGTCTATCTAACCACGGCCAGTCACCAGTCGCTACATACCATTAGGTTCAAATTCCATCGCGTTACGTAAAACTCTCATATATCACATAAACACTAAAACTGTCGACGTTATTATCGTCTGCTGTCATAAATAGAATATTAAAACGTTGATTGAACGTTAAATTATTAGTTCCTGCTTTCGCAAATTCTTGCGTTCAACAAATTACACGGATCACATTCGCGAACAGTTACTAGGTTAGAAAGCACTTTTTGTTATTAAATCAAACTAGCGGAACATTGGACAGTTCTACTCTATAGGTGACAAAGCGTATTTCAAGTAAATAGATTTTTACACCGATTCGAGCGAGTGAATTAGGTATGCATCTATACTTATTTCTAAACAAAATAACAAATAAAATTGAAGTGTCTGTTTGTAATGTCAGAATTACAGCTTTTTACTAAATGCATATGAAAGCATATTTAAGTACGATGCTTTTTTTTCTGTCTCTTCGATCGGCTATTCTCCGAAACGGCTGGACCGATGACAGGACTTTCACTGGCAGATAGCCGATGTTATAAGGAATACTTAGGCTACTTTTATTTTAGAAAAAGAAATTGGGTTCCGCGCAAAAAAAAATTAACCCATAAAATCCAATTTATTTTCATGCATGCACGCGAAATACCTAAAGCTGAGAAGTTTTTTTTTTTGTTTGAACGCGCTAATCTCTAGAACTAACATTTGATAGCCTAATTCTTGAGGAAGGTTATAGGCTATTTAACGTTACTATATCACGCTACGACCCCTAGGATCCGAGCAAAGAGATAAAAAGTTAGAAAAAACGTGAAAGAACGCTAAGCGAAAACGAGTAGTAGGAGCGCGGGCGGGCGCTGCGATGCTACACTAGCTTAGCGGTCGAAGACGCGGACAGGGCAGACGCTGGTTGTAGAATTAAATGGTATTGTTGTCGTAAACGTTGGTTGCTAAGCAGGGGTAACAAAGAGTTGGTTAACTGAAGGAGCAGCGATGCAAAACACGCGGTTACATGTATAACATTGTAGTATCGGACGACCGTGCCAGCTTGCCGGGCAGCCGGCAGTTAACCTACATCGATTGCCAGCACCCAGTGCGGAAGTGATCGCGGACCGAGTCACCACTGTGCCTATTGATTAGCATAGATTTCAATTAGCTAAACTGAATATAGAAAATATGCCTACTTCAATTAATACAAATTGACGGAAGCTTATGTGTGACAGGAAGCGGTTAAACGGTCTGTGACGCACTGATCTAAAGTAAATAAGATTAATATCTAAATTTTATCGTATGACGTCATATTTTATCAGGTACATAGATGGTTTATAAAACAGCTTGGAATTTGCGCCTTCCTTTAAAACGGTAAGCGTATTTGGTATGCAATAGCATCCGCGGTTGAACATCCATACCGCGTGCATTTGGCAGATGAATCGCAGCAATATTTATTGTATGCAAAATACTGCTCATGTGTCTCTGTATCGTTTATCACATAAAACAAAATATGTACATTTCAGTTATTTCTAAAACTAGCGATCCGCCCCTGGGGGTCTACCGTCTTCTCTCTTAGCACGAAATCCGCAGTTTCTGAAGAAGTGACGAGCGTTTCCTGCTCCTTATCACCATATACCGACATAAGACTACTTCGGAGCCCGAACTAAGAATGAATGACAACACGATTTGGCTGTCTATTGTTGTCCCTTCTCGAAAATATTTATATGTCACTTGTTTTGACGGATGAACTACTTTTGGACGGACCCGTACCTTCGTTGACGGACTTATATAGAGAGTAGACCCCTGCTTCGCGTGATTTTTAATACTTGACAAAACATTGCGATTTCTTTACCAAGTACCACCCGACCCGACAGACGCCTTGCCCAAATTTTAATAGTTCATACAAAACTATTATTTTTATATATATATTAAAACATATGGAAGTTTAGTATTAAGTATACAAATAAGCCTTCCGGAAAAAAATCTCTAAATGATGGTGAAAACCGAATCAAAATCCATTGCGCAGTTTAGATGAACAACGCGGTCACACACAGAAACGAAATAGTAGATTGTATCAAACTATGTAAACAATCTACTATTGCGTTTCTTGGCTCGTTTATGCCAGAGTTATATCTACACTTTGCTTTTTACTTCGATTGCGAGAAAATGAAACAGGCATAGATTATAACAGTATTTTCACTGTTCAAAAATGTTGCAAAATTGAAGAGAATAGCTAATTCCCGCCACGATTTTTTTTTTTTCATCATTTTTCATTCGACTTGGGTAGGTACCTACTTCATACTGCCAAGTCATAAAAACGTTTCTTTGCGTTTTTATCTGATTTTATTAAATTAACGAAAGAAAACACGGAAGCAATATAATAAATCAAAGCAAATAAAATAACGACTTTAAATTTGTGATGTTTTATTGTTCATGTGGCTGTTGGAGTTGGGCCTGATTATTTTAGTCTTAGAAAAAAAAACTTTATGCACTAGACTCTAGAGCATAAAGAGCGACTTTATGTCGCATAATGCACAACATAAACACGAACTTTTAGAGCATGAGAAGTGAAAAGTGAAATTAATTAATAATACGTAAGATGTCAAAAACAGAGTCAGAAATATCAACAAAAACGATAGTGTGTATAATTATTATTAGGTTCAAACAAAATACCTGGTAAAATTTCTACAGGTCAACATGAATAATATGAACAACTTTCACTACGGGAAAATAGAATCAATCAAAACTTTCTTACTTTACTTAATTTGTTCAAAAGAATTGAAACTTTGTTGACGTTTATGTTAACAAATGGTTTTATTTACACAACACAGAAAAAAAAGTTTTCACGATCCGGAAAAAATATGAAAAGTTTAAAGACGTCGAAACATAATAATTAAATTAAATCCTGGATTACCTAGTTCTAGTGATGGTAAATTTCCGAGAATATTCTCCTAGTGAAAACTTTGCTGCTATGTTCTCGAGTATCTTCTTTTGGAAGAGTATTTATAAGATTTTAAAAATTTTATGTCTCTTATGTATCGTGGAATTAGTATTAACATTAAATTTGGGTTTCTTCATTATAGATAAAAAATAATCAGCACTAAATCAGCTTTAATAAATGTAAGTACCTATGTATACAAAACATTACATAAACGATAAATAATTAAAAACATAAAATAACGATTTCTTTAGAGCAGTTATGTAATTTAACAGGTTTCCAGTCGTTACTACCCCATTATAATCAATTACTTAATACTTCCAAACTATTTCAATTTTGAATTCTCCATGACTGTTCTGAGGATATTTATTCCCCGTCGAAAAGAATATTGCAGAATATTTTTCATCGGAAAACAATCTCAGTGAGAGAATATTCTCTCGACCCATCACTAACTACTACACAATCAGAAAAAAAACAGGTATCGGCAACATTTTAACTTGAAAAAAAAAAACAATCACTTATCCAAGTATTAATCTAATTTGCGTAATGATCCGTAATAATAAGTTCCTTCCAATTAATTTCTCACGAATGACTAATGTTTAGATTATTCGAGCCCAATTTCAACAAGCAAGTATTGACTTACGAAATATAAAGTTAGCTCGAAGTTATTGTGGATGAGGGTGACTCACTTCGAATATATTTTAATTGTTTGCCTGACCGGTTGCAGGTATGCATCTCGTAAGATATTTGGTGCAACTCACATTGATCAACGGGATAGCTTAGGTATTATTTTTATTTATAGGAAATGACTACCTCTATTTCCACGTGTATCTTATGATTGACAGCGGTAGGTGTCACAGTGAACACTGGGGTGATTTTAGTCAACGGAGTGGTTTTAGTTAGTGATGTAAAACTAACACATTCCCCGGTCTTAATCCCAAAGCTTGAGGAAATTTTGGACAATTAGCGCCAAAAAAAATATTGTCACAGATAAAATAATAATTTAAAAAGTGTTTTGCTTCCCTGAATTTTATTGAAGCTTAAAAATAACTTATTACTTTTTTTAGCAGGTTTTTGCAATTCAAATAATAAACAGAATATTTATTTTTTCCTCTTTTAGTGATGGCTGAAGAAGTAAGTTTTTTTTAATATTCATTATTAAAATACTCCTAAAGTCAAACTCGTAAAAAAACTGGATGTTGCCTTTTGCCTTCGTTACCTTGTAAATTATCTCGCAAAAGATACAGTACTTCTTTCAAACTGTCAAAAAGTTTTGTCGCTTAGGACAAAGAGTAGGTAACAAACGTATTTTATCGGGGTTTTCAGCCTTTCATGAGTATTCACAATAAAGAAAAGTGTATTTTAATTTCAATATATAAAGTGTGTACCTAATGTTGTATGGTCCTTTCCTTCGGTCCTTTATTCTTAATTATTGTAGAAAAAATTATTAAGTAAATCAAACGCTGAAAACATGGCAAAATTATTTAAGTAGAAACAGCCTGATAAGTAATTGAAATTCTATGTAATTCATTATTCATAACACCTCACAGTTCATACCCAAAAAAACATATTACTACACGAAATCTTTGACACATAGTCAGCCTCGCCTCGTATGATTTACTTACTAACTACGGAAGATTTACTTTATGTTCTACAAGCTGTGCTCGCGACTTTGTCAGCAAAATTTTTTGTTCAACTCCGTCGCATCGCGGAGTTTCTTCTGACTTTTTTTTTGCTTTTACTCGGCTGATTAGGGTCCTAGCGTGATGTTATATGGCCTATATAGCTTTCCCGAATAATATTGGGATATCGAATTTACCAAATCCGACTGGCAGTTCCGGAGATTATCCCCTACATACAAACAAAAAAAAAACCTCTTTATAACGTTTAACGTTTTATTCTTGTATTGAATATGAAATGTCAATTTAGTTTAAGCTTGAATGTTATACCTACTGTTTTTTTCTTTTCTTTATTTTTTGGCAACTGGTTTGTGTTGTTCACACTCTTTTTTTCCAATCTGTTTTTAAAAGTGATGACTTTTAATTGGCTGTCAGTCTCACATACTATTTTTTATTTTGTTTGTTTTAGCTGTAAGTCATCCATAGTTAATAAAAAAAAATAAAATAACATCAGTATAAATGAATTGATAATACTATAAAGTAATACTTACGAGTAACACCTCGTAGGTACCTACTCATAAAACCATGATGTTACTATCTATACCTCATCTTTTCAAACATAGCCTCGCCTCGTATGAATTACTAACTACGGAAGATTAACTAACTATAAGTGTGTTCTATGAATATTAAAACCAAGTGCACTCACGTTCCGGTACATATATTTATATCACGTTAATTACAGACAAAGTAATTAAGTAATAAACAAACAAAGTAAGAACAAAAACCTTTTGGTACTACGGACTGCATAATCGCGTGATAATATCGATAATTGTAATAGATAATCGATTTGAATTTTGAATCGATCGTGGGCGATACGAGTTTCATCTCACGATTCATTCGAGATTTACGTAAATCGAATCGATTATTTATTTTCGATTAGGCTGTAAGTACTGTGCGGACGCCGCTCCTTGAAGTCTAACAAAAGAGTTGTAGCTACAGTTTCTATACCTTAAGGCGACTACATGACCTAAAGCGCGGTCACTATCGGACTGCATAGAAAAGAAAGAGATGCGCGATGACACAACGCTGGTAATTTATTTCAAAATATGAAACAATCATCTGTTGTTGATTTATCAAACACCAAACAAATAAAAACCGTATACTAAAATTCGGGGAATTAAAGATATGGTGAAAGTTTTATGAAAATACACCCGATAGTGTTTGCGTGATTATCGTTTTTATGTCCGCGGTAGACATTACTTTACAAATTAATTACACTATGTTAAAAAAATATAATTGCAAATATTCACATATCAAATTACGAAGCAAATGGTCTAGTATAACATTTATTTTTTTCAAAGAAATCAGTCCGGTCGATTAGACGTGATGTTGAATTTAAAATCATTAGAAGTCGTATATCTGCGCCTTAATTTAATTATTTTCTACAATAGCAGGTGAATCATTGGTGTATAGCTAGTAGCTATTCTATAACCTCAGTCGAATGTGATTTGAAACTCCTCGAGTCGAAGCAAAGCCTATTTGAACAAGAAAATATTACTAAAGGAGACAAAAGATTCCAACTCATTGGAAGATAAAAAACATGCACGTAGGTACCTAATTTAATTTATCTATAATATAAAAATGAATCGCTAAATGTGTTCTAAGCGCAAATCTCGAGAGCAGCTGAACCGATTTCGCTAATTCTTTTTTTGTTGTGTTCGGTATTGTCAGGACAAGGTTTGTATGAAAGAAAAAAAAACGTTAGAAAAAAAAAGCACCCGTGCGAAGCTAGGGCGGGTCGCTAGTTAAAAATAAATACGAATTCTAATTCTAGTTATATTAAGTCAGCTTAATTAAACATGTAAAGAGCCAAACCCAATTAAATATTGAATTTTCTTTGAGAAAAATATTTTTGAAATCGGCCAATATAAAAAGGCAGGCAGGTTATTAAATTGGTGCTCAAAGCATTAACATTTGGTAAACATCTGTCCTTGCTTCCATTCTTGCTACAAAGGTCGCGAAAACTTGAAGGGCGCAGTTACCGATGAATGAGCAGGACCATAAAGGCCCGGGCGGGGGGCGCAAGGGCGCGCGGGTAACCTACGCTCACACCCCACTTCTCAGATCAACAACCCCGAAACCTTAATCAAGATAAGCTGAGCGGACGCCGTGAAAGGTTTTAAGAGAATAATTTTAATTAGCAAACGTACACTGAGCAAATGATGTTCCAGTTTAAGTTGTCATTGCCGTTAACGACGCCGTCAAGGACCGTGACAGTAAATCTCGCTTCCGCTCTCGAAATATAAAATTCATCCGTCGACTCAGCAGTACGTCTACCTATATTAATTACGAGACCATCGCCCGAATAAAACACAACCGGACACGCCGGTTCGTCATCATTTTTATTCTAATGTGCCTTTTTCGCAGCAAGGCGCATGGGCTGGACGAACGAGGCGCAGTGTGAGCCGAGCTTTATTTCACACTGGGTTCATCGCATCGCTTTACCTGATGCGGTTTCCGGCGGGCATTCCAATCACTCCTCGGGGCCGCCGAACCTCGAAATGGGATCTCATCATAGAGTTTACATTTTGGAGCCATATAGACGAAAAAAAAAAGTGACACATACTGCAGTTCCTATAGAAATGCCAAGTTTATTTGCCCAAATAAAAAGTGGCGAGTTCATTATAGAAACTAATGAACACAAAAGGCGAACAGCACCGTAAAGCATAATTTCTTCATAGTCTTAGTGCACTTTACTGGTGCAAAGGGCCGTTAAGTCGTCAGAGGCCGGTGAGAAGTAATTTACGAGCGAGCACGAAAGTTATTAAACAAACCTAGCCTTTGAAGATCCGATGGGCGAGTTTTATAGTATCAGTACGGCGCTTTTCGGAAATTACAAAATACCTCCCATAAGCGTTCCCCTTGGAATAAGAGTTACGACATTATCGTCTTCCAGAGGCTTTTGACAGTACACAAGTTTGTGCGTTAAGTTGTAAAGTACTTAACTCATATCTTGTTCGCGAAACTGAATGTCGCTGTCCCTAGCGTCATACATAAATTAAGTGAGTTTACTTTGCAATATGGTTCAAGGAAAGAATACTCGAGATAAAAATGAAACAGACAAAAATATACTCTGGATAGCGACAAGCGTGACTCGTGGGACACGATCACACGACAGGAGTGGTGTATCGATTCCCTTCGTACTTATAAAATAGGGAAGGGGACCGTGAGCGGATAAATAGGTCCTTTACTTGTGAATTTCGGGTCCTCGGTAGTACAATTTTTTTGAACTCAATCTTAACCCTCAAAAGGAAACCCGAATAATACTAATCTTATTTATTCGCCAAGACGACATTTTCTGCGAGTTTCTCACAAAGCCCGACTCACCAGCGCATTATTATTACCTCCAGTCTTCACCACTGCAATACTTCAGGATCAGGGTCTCCTTTGTGCCAGGGTGATACGCGATCGGAATGCGCCTTTGTCAAAGGACCATCCTACGGTGTCGAAATTCGGGTTCGTGTTTTGTCTACGTATAATTTTTAGTCGTGTACCTGTAACAAACCAGTTTGTTGTCCGTCCGTTTGGAGAAGCTCTCGATCGGTAGTTACTCCCTTATCTCGGTCCCTGCACAATTACCTTTGTTCGCCCCGCGCGGCCACACTAAAATTTCGAAGATTAACTAATCACATCCAATTAAAATACATGAAAGCGTTCACACCTCCGCCCCGACTATCCGGTATCGGCTCATATCGATGAGTAAGCAATTTTAGGAATTATTTGTTGCACGCAACACTTACTGAAAATGAAACTTGGCGTCTGGCCGCTCTGGCGTGACGGAACTCACTTAGACCATAAATACTATGAACCGAGACCACAATGTTATCGATAAATGGATGCTGTATAACACGTAGACTGTGGGAAAATGTAAGTGGTAACAGTTTCGCAGCACCCAGCCACTTCGGAGTGGAACTATAAATTCGTTTTAATAGCAATTGTTTTGTTAAGTTCAGGGCGCCGAAAAAAAATCAATACAGCCGCGTGACGATTATGATAGGGAAAGTGCGGTGCTGAGTTGTGACGTTGGAAGCACTGTGGGGCTTTATTTTTATTATTAAATGAAAACGAGCTCTGGTAGGTGGGTCTTTGTACGGAGTTGGCCTGGGGCCGGGCATCGATCGCGTGGCTGCGGTGAACGCACCCCAAACCCGGAGCAGCGCACCCGGCGAGCAGCGGCAGCGTAGGGGCACGTTATTCACATCGCAAAAACCCTCGCCCAACTAATGATAAAGTATCTCCGCTTTACCAACGAAACATAGTTGCGCCTCGCTCTCTCAAAACCTTTGAGACGCGTTTTTGTTTTTAATATTTCACAGGCTTTACCACGTTCGTCATAATTTAAGAACGAACTTTTCGAGTGGTTTAGGGCAAGCATGTGGGTATGCGTGTATAGTTAATGGTTGTGCGACAGACAAAGTCCCTGTCCCTGTGGAACTAATGACCACTTAAAACGAGAAAATTACGCCACGCCGCCGCCGTCGACCGCATAGACCGGGCAAGTCACGAAGTGCCCGTTCAGTGAAGATAAAACGAGAAAAAAATATATCTTGAATTTTAAATTCATAACGCATTAGGCGGCGATATAAAAATGAAACGTTGAGCTGGGTAATATGTGATCGGATCTTTTTCCATGGAAGACGTTATCTTAGTAGTGTTTCGTTTCGTTACTAGACTGTGGAGAGACCGGGAGCACAAAAACTCGCATCGGGCTTAATATCCAGCTGCGTTGGTCCCGAGTGCGGTGACCTCCGCCGCATCTGCCGCCTCGCTGCCTGGCTTCACTTCACACGTATCAAACACAAATCTACCCCGCTCATTGCTCAGAGTATTTTATTATAATATTTTATTACTAATAAAACTAGCCTCTAGTTTAGATGTTTAAGCAAACAAGGAAAACCGTCACGTTTTCAGCAGCTGTGACGTAAACAGGGACACGTGTGCCGTGGTCTCGTGAAGTTCAGTATTTAGCAGATCCTAATCGATAAATAGCCTATTCTAAATCCGAGTGAGGTAAATCTCTTTTCAAGGAATCTATCATCGAGCTTTATAAACCTGCTACGGAGTAGGGTCCCTAAGGATCTTAGTTATGATATTCTCTATGATTCTTTTGGGTTAAAGGACCAACAAAACCGGCTCATCCGGCTCTTCAGCGCATCGTGCTTCGCTTTAATCTATCAAACGCAGTGGCCAGTGTAGTCCTGCTTTACTATTATTGTTATAAATGGTTCGTCAGCCAGTGCTTCCTTTGTATAAACCATGAAGGGACGCTTGACGAGCGTGACGCTTTTGACATTTAAAAAATTCAATAGAAGCATAATGAATACATATTCTGGTTTGAGGGTGAAGATGTCGTCATCATCATCATCTGCCTGGCCTTTTCCCAACTATCTTGGGGTAGGTTTTCAGTCTAACCAGATGCAGCTGACTGTCTATCTGACCTACACGAAGGTGAAGATGTACTAAATACATTTTTTCGCGAAGGACTGTTTTGTGCATATGTCTTGGAATGAAAGTTACTAAGATCAAGATGTAAATAGAGGTTCAGATTGAGATAATATCTGATCACTATAGTTTATCTAATCTAGTTTAATACGTACTTTGTAGTTACAGCGACGTGATTAAATAACTAAGTTATTCGGTAGTGGGTAAGACAATACATTGTTTTGCAAGGCTGCTATGCTTTATCTCTTTAATCAAATATATCAAGCTTGCTTGTTTGCCAATATTTAAATATTTCATTAAAATCAACAATCGGTAACACATGCCGTACCTATACGAGTAGCTTAATAGCGTAACACACTAACAATTGCAATGCCTTTTATTTTGAAACAATTCTCATTGCGTTATTTACGTTGTCAGCAGACGAATTTATCAAACATGAAGCAAATGATAAGGAATTCAATACGATTTCGATGAACTCATTCACAAAGAAAATTTTGTCTATGGAACCGTATTCTTTGAAAATATCCCTCATGGTTTCATTCCGTTAATTGGGCAAGAAATTAGAACTTTGTTGTCAGGAATAACTTTCAAAATTAGTTTTAGTTGTCAGTCTACGTCGTAAAATGGCCGTTAATGTGGTCATAAAAGGCGTCCGCAGCCGTGTTCAGTATCATGGTCTATGACTCCACATTCTAGTGTAAGTTACGTCGAGTAGAACTTGATTGTGAGAATTTTCATTGTGTGAGAGACGCACCGCGGAGACACGGAAACTTTACACCCAGTAACTAGATAGCAACATACACAGATCTGGAATTGATCACCAGAGCCGGTTACAATTCTTTAGCTAGACCAGAACAGGATCCCGTTTGACCAGCTATTCAACAATTTAATATATACCCTGTATTTTATTGTACTTTCGAAAGGACACCTTTTCGAACGAAGTTCCTTATCGCATGCTCTGCACACTTAACGAATGAGAGCTAGATTTAAAGAAAGTGTAACCTTTTGACCGTCACCATCACACTTTTTTATTATTTTTTTGCTTCCATACGTTGTTAATTTATTTAATCCTAACTAATATAATTAATGCGAAAGCGAGTTTCAGTGCTTTTACGCTAAAACGGCTGTTGAACGGATTGTTATGTAGTTAGCCTGGAACATGGAGAAGGACTTAGGTAGGCTACTTTTCATCCTGGATCGCAGAAAAAGTCGCGGGCAACAGCTAGTACATAAAACACTTCGCTTCAACAAGGTATCCTACGTCAGATCTCATTTTTTTTTAATTCGTAGGGCGAAAGAAATGATTAATTAACACCTGCACGACTATTAAAATCAAGTTAGTGAGGGTCCTATTTGTAACACTTTGAACAATAAAAAGTAATAAACACGCGTTCAGTAATTATTTCAATCACGTTCTCAAAGATGCGTTGGGTTTTCTTAAAGGACTGCAGGCGACCGAGATTTTACACGACGCGCGACGCTTAAAAAAGCATTTAAAAAAATTTAAAACGTGTATTTTCTGCGTAAAATCGTAAATGCGACTGAATGGTGTATTTTTTTAATATCTGTAGCTGCTCGACTTTCATCACTTTAAAAAATGATTTTGTATTTCGGAAAATATGAAATCGGATTTCGAGTTACGAGTTGGCGCATTGTGGAACCAATTAACTTGGATTTGATCGGTAATAAATGCAATCGAAACTTTTTTAGAAATCACTTACGTTTATGATGTTAACCCGTATTGGTGCAATATTGATCATGGATGCTTACCTGAAACAATGAAAGCGTAAGATTAGCACGTAGGACCAAAAGACCAAATATTTTACAAAGCTACGAATCCAAAGCCCAACACATAAGTTGCATTAACATAACACCTAAAGCATAGGTCCTATCTAGACGTTCCAATAAAAGCTAGCTTGGACAAGACAGGACACAAAATCTATTGGGCCGCACACCACGTTAGGCGACGTAAGACGCGACATTAATTTGGAGTCACGAAGCGGGTGCGAATGCAATCACAGGCGGGAAGCTCATTCCGCCTGCATCTCCGGCAGTGCCTGCATCGAGAGCAGTTAAATTAAGGATTCCGAACGAACCGAGGCGACGACGCGATGGAACGCGCCCGCCATGTCATCGCGCGAATTTACAACGCGCGACGTATATGGGCGTTACATCCGTTTCAGAACTAGCTCGCTTGGCAGTGTGATACTGTCACGCTATGGGACTCTTTAAATTGTTTGAACAGTTTCAGCAAGTCTGCTGATCGTGCTCGACTGGATTAAAATTTCTTTTGAGATGGATGTTTCACAATGGCTTAAAGTGCAATTTGCTACGTTCAGCGATACCGGAGTTTCTTGTTCGTTCTTCTCTATAGGAACCTACTACATTTTGGAAACTTTTTTCTGAACTCCTTGACAATTCAAAAGTATCTGTAAATAGTATATTTGAAATAGATTCTTTAAGATTAAATTTTGAGACATTGGATGGTGTTTTAAGAAATACCTATCGCTCAATGGTTAAGAAATGATAAAGTAGGAACCACGAACACATAAAATACGCTCTAAACAACCTACATAGGATGACATCACTTGCAGAACTTGACTAATTGCATAAAGTATAGAAACCAGTCGCCGTTAAATCCGGATAAAGTCGCTTTTAAAGTCGGTGCAGGAGAGGAAAAGAGATCAGTGTCGCGCGTGGAATATTCAATCAACGACGAAGCTCCTCTGTGGGGAATTAGAATGAGACCTATTCTGCAAGAAACCAACAGGGGAACACGATGCAAATATATTCAGAATACAATAATACAGGCTGAATATAACCCGGAACTTAATTCAGTAAACAAACGTTTAATGGAAGACATTCGGAAAGTGCAATTTTGAAAAGGATTTTTTGCTGTGAGAAGTTCAAATTTAAACGGAATTCATAATAACATGCATTAAGTTAAATTAGCGAACTCTGGGAGGTAAGTAATGTGTGTCAATGACCTAATGACTACAATTTGGTGGGAAGCATGAGTGATGTCATAGTATTAACACCGCAATGACCAACTGTATCCGGCCGTCTAACGGTCCTCAAGTTATGAAGGAAACATATTAACAATACATACTTATTACGTTATAAGCTCAGCGTGGATTATTAAAGTTGTTAAATTTTATTGCCTAATACCTTAGGAGTAATGGAAATCCATGGTTTTACGTTCCAAGGAAAATGGTTTCCTGTTATCTTTGTAGGCAGTTCAGCAAGCCTTCACACAATTTGTAATAAATATGTTGTTCACACAGGTTTAACAGAATATTTGTGGTATTTGAAATTGACTAATCACTCGATATAATTATATCGAGCCAAACGGAACAATTTATAGTGTACATTACGTGTAATTGCTAGAGTAGAAACGTTAAATCCTTTGTTTCGAGTAAATACGGCGCAACAATACACCGATTGACACAAAACCATAATGAATTCCTCATTTGCTCGCTCGCGTACTAACAAATGGGAAATTTCACAATTACCGAAGACAAAAACTACGAACAATGAGCAGTCAGATACAGTTATCGTTGATATTAACATCGGGCATTCGTCGACAATGCCCGGCCCCGCAGGAAGGCCGTGTTTTGCAAGCGGCCAGGTAGGCAATTTGACATTGTGTAAACGTTTTCACATAGTGGCCGAAAACGGAAACTTGGGTCACGCTCCTTGCATACAAAACGCGCTAGAACAGTTCCTCGGCCAAAGAATATGATTAAAACTGCGGGCTCCACTCTCCAGGGCTGCGACATTAAAACACAAATGAGCAGCAAACCTTGTTTTAATTCATGGCTTTCTAACTTTTTAATTGGAAAACATGTTTTCGAATATTAATGTTTGTGTCCTTTTCTTTGATTATCGGACTATGTCGTACACATTAGAGTCCAGCAAAAGCGACTGAACATTACTGAACAAACCAAATTAACGAGTTGTTCCCTCATTAGCAGTCCCTTAGAATTACATAATACTAATACACATTGGAAATAGTTTCGTCGAAGTTACGTAGGTGTGCATCTGACTTTATATGAGGCCAGCGCCCTAATTGCGAAACACACTATCAATCGGAATCTGAATCACTTTGAAGCAAATTGCTAATCCATTGCTTTATAAGTTAGATAATTTTTCCTAATCAATACGTTAATAACACAATGAATATTTTTGAACTGTCAAAATGAAACCGATTCCAATAGATAATGTGTCACGTAGGTTTTTGCCCCGCTGGTCAACTCCATGCGATCCTGTTAGAATATAAACATAACATGGTAAGCCTTTCAAGTTCACCCCGGGATATTTGAAGCCAATGATGTAATATGTGAGGTCAGCACTATGTCCCAGGGTACTGTTATTTAAAGATACGACATGACAAACCTTACAAGTGGTGAAGAACACTGTACAAGACCTTGTTAATATAATTGTAGCGTCTCTAAATAGACGGTAGTGAGTTGTCAGTGTAAATACCAGGGCAACAGGACATGGCAGTGTTCAAACGTTCATAAATTCGATTAGGAAGTGATTGATGTACAAGCAGGGGGCAGGGGCTGGGACGCCGTGTGCGGTCCCCGTGCGTCATACACGCACAATGAGCTCCGGGAGGAAACTAGCGACGTGCGTCGAACACATGTGTGATCGATATCACGCAGCTGAAAAATTGAAATTTCATGTTGCCATTTTCGCAGTTTTACGTCAAATGCTTGTCTCTTTTTACACACATGTCATGTTACTAGAGTGACACATTAAACACGGAAATCTGCGATTAATTATCGGACTCTGAGAAAACCTGCAGCGGTGTAATGTAAAACTGCAAGATATTTACATTTTTACGAAAAGAGAGAGGATAAGAGCCTTTTTTTTATGGATGGGAAATCTTCAAATGACCCCTCCCGCTCTGGGTGGAAGCGGAAGGGTGTGTCAGACTCTTACTGACTAAAACCCATCCGTGTTCCTTCCTTAGCCCTTTGTTCCGGGGTAGCCCTTTCGGACAATCCCACTGTGGATAAGAGCCTGAGAAAAACATTGCATTTGCCTTTTGTAAGCATTTAATATGCAACCATAACGACCCAAAATAGAAGAAAACATCTTATTCAAAGTTACCGAAAGCGACCAAAGTACGTGGTAGTAGGTACGGCAGTTTCTAAAGCCCCCGGGGAGAGACTGGATACAATAAAATATCCAGTAGGCTCCCATCCCGTCGCCCGCGTCTAACTTCCACCTCCATGGAGGCAGGAGGGTAATTTGCAACCCGTGAACGAAATGAAACGTAATGACGGTTTAATTGTTCACGATATTTTCCAAATTTCCCGCTTCTGGCTTACAACGGGAGTTACTAGAACTATTGCAAGGTAAGTCGATTCTAAAACGTTAAATTATGGTAAATTGTTGTTAGTTTCGCAATATTCTTAGTAGAGTGTTGTATTACGGAATAGGCAAAAGTCCAATTTCTTGACATTTAAGTCACGGCCTTGAGTGTAAACTGTGATGACAAAAGAGACAAATTATTTAATAAGGTTAATTGTGCATTATTTGAAATAAGACTGAATATTAATTCAAATAATATTTATTGCATCCATAATGTACACATACAGGTGGTAAGAATAAATCAATAGAATCAATTATGGACCCTGTCAGGCACAGCAAATTTTTAAATAAGTAGGAGAGAGGAAGAGCCCTTTAAATTGAACTACGCAAGATGATTTGGAATTGGTGAATAAATTATGATTCGCAGTTTTATTTATTTATCGGCCGTTTTCATAGGATATAAATGGTAACATAACCCGAACAGCGAACATTAAAACTATTTATACATTTTCATAGTAAATCTGAATGAGAGCGACGAATAAAACATTTTTAGGGCTACTGCCGATAGTGATCAAACATTAGGCATTATGGTGCAATGAAGCAGTAACTAGCGCAGAACACATGATCCGTTCCATCGCCAGTTCCAGCTAAAACCAGACTGCCAAATAGCATGAACTGCGCACTTACGCTAATTGAACCCACGATAAAAATAAAGTCCCCCTGTATCGTCGGGGAAATAATAATATTAGCGTGTGCTATTTCCGATGCAAAACCGAGTCCCGAATGTCAATGGCACGTTAACGGCGGCGGCGTGCACGCACCGCCGAATGTTCAGAATCTCTGATAAACACCGCGAGGTTGAGTGACCTGCGTGAACCGTGGAGCCATGGGGAAGCCGTGTCCAGTAAACTGTTGCCAATTAATCGCACTGCGACGACTATCATTAGATACCGTGCGATACGCAGTACCAACGTTTTGACGTGAAGCCAAATCATTGGCATTGTTGTTTCGCCTTTCCAGTCTGTCCCGATTTTCCTTAAACGTGTTCTAGATTATTTTCATTGAACTAATCCCAAAATTACCCGTATATCTATCTATATAAATAAAACAAAGTCGGGTTAGTTACACCATTTATAACTCATGAACGGCTGGACCGATTTTTATGATCTTTGATTTGTTGGATTTGTCTCTGCCCCGAATAGCAGAATAACTATTAAAAAATGGAAAAAACAAATCACAATTAAATAATAATGAATATAATTCATTTTTCATATATTTTATACGTTAAGGTTTAAACCTCATATGTTTTATAAGTATAACCTACTTTTTGATGTTAACTTTTCTTTTACCTAAACTTTCGATTTATTTTAAGTGTGACAGTTTGTTGCTGTTAAAATTAAATGAAAAAAATATATAGTATGGTTTAGTAAAATATAAAAAGCATTGTTTATAAAGTGTTTTAAGTAGTAATTTATTATTTTTCTGCAAACCCTACTGACCCATAATTTTAGAACATCAACACGACTTTTATTGGTTTTAAGGCGGTATGAAGTCCACCGGGCCAGCTAGTACCGTATAAGCAAAAGAAATTTCTGTGCCATAGGCTTCCACTCCGTTCACCTTTTAAACCCTGTTTTTGTCCAGACGGTAAAAAAAGTCAGCCTGTATACAGGGTGGCAGGGAACACCGACGCACAACCTGTATACCATGAATTTAGTACATGATTCTGAAGCGTTGAAAATGTCAGTAGGTTACTTAAAAAAAAAAAAATCTTAAACTTTCCACATCGGTGTTATGTTAGTAGGAATTCGCATGAACTATATTGCTTACTAACTTAGTTTATAATAATTGAGTATTGAGATTGAGTATTGGGTATTGTATTGCATTTTTTAAGATGGGAAAAACCACAGAATTCGCGCTACTGTTACCGTAAGCGACACGGATTCGGATGTGTTCGCGTGTCCTCGGGATGTACTCGGTTTTAATGCATATCCGAGATGTCAGTGATTGATGGCAAAGTATTCTGCTTGTCTTTTGTTTTGACTTCTGTCGGCACTCCCGGAGTGCCACTGTTTTTTTTATAACCTATAGGTATCAAAAATTTCTACACTAGGGGGTCTAGAATCATGAGCTGAATTCATGGTTTCAGTTTGCGCGTCGATGTTCCTGCCACCTTGTTTACTGCACGTCCACGATTACAGTTCCACAAACAGATACCATTTTAAAAAGCAGGTATTACTACTGCCTGCTCGGATAATACCTACTACACTTTGTACAGGTATTAAACTGACAGTACAATTACGGAACAAACACAAAACAGTCGGCTTTGTCAGTCGTTGTCTGCCGTTATAGGTTGAAACTTGTACAAAGAAGCGTAAACTTGTGAAATAGCCTGAAATAGCTCAGCATTAGAGGCAATAAGACCTACATTTGGCTTTCAATTGTTGTTTTGTTCTGTTTTGAAGTAAATAGTGGTTCATTTACTTGATTGCTGTAGATTGTAACGATGGCTTCTGGAAGGTCTACTCTATTACGGCCGAACCCAATTACCTATCTATCACCAGTTTTGGCATATTGGGAGGTAGAAAAACCTATCTCTGGTTTTAACGTCCCAATAATATACATACAGTAGCGATCTGTATGATTATAATTATACTGGCAGTTATAGTGCAGGGATCCAACGAAAATAAATCATATTTTGTTCTGGCTAGCATCAGTACCGATCTGTCAATAGCTTATTGGGTTCGGCCGTAAGTCCGTCAACGACGACCCGTCCGTCCAAAAGTAGTTGATCCGTCAAAAAACAAGTAAACAACTGTCAAATCGTGTTGAAATTCACTCGGAGTAGGGAGCGCCGCCCGTAACATCGCGTCGTCGCGTCCGATACTACGAATTTCGTGCTTAGGGCATAGAACGCCAGAAGTTAGGTTGACGACAAAACAACAATCTAATTTGGTGGTAGACAAAATTATCAAATATAGCTTGGAGTGCGTGAGAAAAATACTTAGATATAGTGACGATACACGTGCCTGTCAAGTTTCGAGTACCAATAGAAACTTCACCGCTTGTTTTATAAATAAAGAAGTAATGGCCGCCTCGCCTTTGTTCCCAAAGAAGGATCCGAAGCGAGTGTTTATACACCCATAATTTACTAGTACCCAATCCTTGTTGCTATGTGTTGAGTCAATAGGCGAGTCGATAGTTAGAATTAATTAAAGGGGCATCAATCCTGACTATAAAATCATGATTGTCCTGACTTACAAATTAGATACTATCATTTGGCAATTCACAGATTTGATTAACTGTTCTCAACAATAGTAATATTGGCTACCGTTCAACGTCCATTGCTTCATTTGTATGGACGATCATAATAGTAAATATATTAATATACCAATGGTTGTCGAAATGTGCCCAAAATCGGCCCTTAGTAAGAGCTGCTAGCGAAATTCAGGTTAATGACTTTCAACATTTCTCTGGAACGCCCTTTTATTGGCAAAACAAACCAAAATACTGTAATGGTAACATGTGCCAATATATTCAATAATAAAATATTTTTAATGAACTTATTTTTTTACTGACTCCAAAAAAATGTCGATGCGTTCTCTAATACCAAAACAGGCTTATCAAACAACGTAGTAAAGATAGCTGAAAACAAACTTGTTATGCGAACACAGCGTGAATCGTGACGTCATTGCGTACCACGCGCTCTGGATTAGGGGAACAGATAAGGAAAACTGGATTTCATAAAGTCTGAATTTGTACGTTCTTACGGCAAATGGAATAAACAGGAGCCCCGTGAAGTTATCTCGCTATTGCGATTTGAAAAAAAAAACAAGGATGTCCTTCACTGAACCTCCCCATAGAAACATTGCCGTAATTACCGAGCTTGGCAGATGGTATGCCAATTTTAGCATGTTTTAAGAGCCAAGGAGGATGCGGCCATCCTTTTGACACAATTGCTTACTCGCCTTTCATCACACCAACGGCATAGAATTTACTGAATAGCTCCGAGGGGCTGGCCATTCCATTGGACAAAATATTATACATTGTCAACAAAGATATAGAGCGGATCTTGGCAACTAGAAATAACGTGATAAGGCGAAATATAAATGTGCTCGATACGACTGATCATAAATTTTCAAATTGATGCTCCCTTAATCTATTTGGTACACAGATATTGATGTTTATTCAATTAATCCAACAGGTGATTAGCCTGCCGTGACCTGACACCTTGGCTCCGATATCTATTCAGAATATTCCAATGTCTTTATCAGATTCCGCTTAAAATCTTAATCCGATATTAGTCAATCTCAGCTCCTTTCTCACGACACCAATTATCGCTCGACGGTGATGGAGCAAAAAACCGCTGTGGTTAATGGCTGACTTGCAACTAAGTGGTATCTCAGGTCTCACAACGCGGGGAGTACCGAGAGCTTCAATGTTTAAGTGTGACTTTGAACAGTACTCGATTGAAGACAGACGTCAATTACCTCCTTGATAGTAGTAAGTAGTTCACTACTACTACGTAGTGAAGTATTTACTCTGTAAAAGAGGTCTCGCAGTCAGGTCTCATTTTCCATAAAACTTGCGCTTCAGCGGCAACTTGTTTTTCAGAACGCCCAAACCGCAATGAAGTGCACGACGGAAAGTCGTCTTGTCGTCTCCATTGCTTCAAAATCTCGAATAAATTCACAACCTGGTTGATATTTTTTCCACCCATTAATCTTCGGGTGCATCTAAGCTGGAAATCTTACAATAGAATTATGTCACGTCACTTAATACACGCACGATAGCCGCCAGGCGGACTATAAGTTCCCCGTGACCTGGTTAGGCTGTAAGCAGGCCAGTTCGCTGCCGGTACTCGCGTTCGCAATGCCGCCGTTATCTCGTCTACTTCACACATCTGTACATTACTCAATTTAAAGGTTCCATCGATGTTTCGAACGACCAAAACCTTTAGTTGGCGCCAGGGATCGCATATTTTTGCTCCATTAAGAATTTTAAAACGTACTTGACAGCGCCAGTTCCTACCTGGTTTGATCATGTTTGACGAATTTTGACGATGAATCCATAAAGTTGTCTCATACCAACATCTCACATGCTGCTAATTCCTCCGGATTGAAAATTAGCTTAGGTGCCGATAAACGAACAATCTCAAGTTTATCAGATCTCCTTGCCAAGCGTGTTGTGATTGTGACGAGATAAGCAAAAATGGATTCTATTGTGTTCAGCAGCAAAAGGTTTCTTTATTACTTCTTTTGTCTAGCGTTACGGATTACGGGCTCGTTTTTATACAAAGAAGGATGTGGCAATGAATGGGTTAGGATTTCAGGATATGTATTAGGACTTACGTGGGGTAACCACGTTATAATTCCTTACTAGATATGAATTTACTGCTTTGTTCTATTTTCTTATTGGGAAATTCTGTTAGTATCATAACAGGTGAACAAATCAATGGGTACTATGAGCGTATGATCGAATTAAGCCGAGAGAAACTTGACGGCATTTCAACGGAAATCAACACAAACAAAAACTGTCGTAAGTCTCGATTCGGCATAATATCCGCTCGCTTCTGTCATGCTTTCCTGACCTAGGTAACCGCACGTAAGTACATACAAATAACGCCAATTTAAGTAAGAGGACTACTAGTTTCTAAACTACTTTTTTGAACAAACTGCCAACTTCGAATTCTCAAGAATAAATACGCGGAACTACTTAAAGAGTTGAGGTCTGACGAAGGCAGGTAATCGAATAGGTATTCATGCGATCAGTAGCAGGTAAAGAACCCTTATGAAACCGCCAATAAGGAATCTTTTGATGCTGAAAACATGAAAAGGCCCTTTTTTACAGGATAATAATAACCACGATGCATTTGAGCGGAATCAAAATATCCTCGCTTATAATAAGAAATTGATTTTATTTTAAAGCCACGGAGAGAATTGGTGTGCAACATCAAGAGCGCACATTTAACCAAGTGTTCGACAAAATGCGTTCAAAACTCCATTCGAGCGAGTTTGCCATAAAGGCGGATGGATCAAGTTTTTCAACTGGCTCGGAGCAATTAGCCACGGTCAGCAGGGTGGAGGCCGAAGGCGCGACCCGAGGCGCGGCAGACCCCGCGCAGCCCGATCAATCAGCCCGCACGCTTGTGGTAATTAATTTACTATAGGACGTGCCCATCCTAACTGTCCCGACCTATAGGTTTATCACCTTGAATTGCCCGTTGTCCTCAATTGGCATGCAGGTAGTGCGAGCACCGAATATCGAGTTGTTATCGTTGATATTGCTCGTTGCTTGGTATTAAATTACATGTGAACGTGTATGCAAGGACGCAATGCAATGCTCTGCTCTGTTTTCTCTTTGTGTTGATAGATACCGATGTGTAGATAATATATTGTGTATTCTCTCGAGAAGACTGATTTCAGATTTCTATGAGTTTGCAGTTTTCTAACATTATTTGTGTAATAGCAGATAAGTATATCTGTATATGTACATTTTATTTTTAATACATTCGGAAATTATATTTCACACTTCAGTCGTCTTGACATTCGAAGGCTCCACAGCTAAAGTACTTAGTTGGCATTTACAGTTTCAGGTCCTTACGATTCCAGGTCAACAGAAAATTAAACATCTCGTGTGCGTTGATCGCTTGAATTCTTTTATTGCGGCTTTCTACTGCGTATGCTGTTATTCTTAGGCACAAGTTGTTATGACAGCGTGCTATCGTGATTGTCTTGTCACCGCCGAGCAATGACGAATTTGGACACATGCGAAGATGAGCATAACGAGAGTAAAACTGTATTGTTTCACTCAAAAGTAAAATAACTAGCTGGCGTATTATTAAGTAGATGAACACAAAGATATCTAAATGCAGAAGCAAGGACAAGAATAAATTAAAACACTCAGAAAGGAGAGAAAATAACTAAAATGTTAATGTGGCCCTATTTGCATTCAACGGGCGAATACAAGGAAGGAGGGATAGGAGCAGAGCAGAGTCGGGTTTTAGGGCTCTCGACCGGCGATCGACGCGGGCTCGGAATAATCAGGCGTGCCTCCCCTCGTCGCGGTCGTTCACACACAATCGACGCGGCAAGCGCCATGAGGGACCTACCTACGCACGAGTCGACACAAAGCATCCACCCATACCTAACAACCGCTACCCCCGATGCACGAACGTTGCACTACTTCAGGGCGCTCCCACTGTGCCCGTGCTCAAACTCGGTATCTACACCCATCGACATAAGGGCGAATGTCGCCTACAAGAGCGAACTACGTATTCACTACCTTCGTTTAAATAACAGATATCGAAGCCAGTAAATCAAAAGCTAGCTAAAAGCGTGAACAATAAAGCACAGTTTCATTTGAGAACTGACTTCGGTGTCCGACGCAATGTGCATTCGATTCAACATGAATATTGAAAACCGCTCTTATATCGTTCGCGCTAAATCGAATGCTCGTCGCCGGCCGGTACAAACTCCACGTGTTTACAGAAGGCAACTGGTGCAGATTAGACTGGCGAACTGCCTAACTTCAGTGCAATGTAAACTTTTGGGACACTTTCAAAACTTGTTTAGTTCGACAACTGATGTAAATAAAGGCTTAGAAGATTTAGTTTGTGTCATAAAGCGGTCCTGTTCGTTAAAAATTGAAGATTTGGAATGGAATCGTAGCTTTCTAGGTTTAACGGTTGCATCGTGTTCAAAGGTAGTAAAACGAACGTTGGTCGTAGAGACTAGTAATAATTGCTTAGAGCGCTTTACTTATCGACGACTCGAGAAGCACTTAGGTAGCGAATACACGATGCACGAGATAACGGTATGATCTTTGTTTCTTTAAATTGCTTTGGGACTTTAAGACTAGGAACTGAAGAAAGGTGCCGTTTGTCCGAAGTTACGAACGTGTGAATACGCCCCTTACTTTAAAGGTGCCAAAAACTATAACCACTTTAGGTTTTTGTAGCCAAACAATGTTTTGCGTTTATGCGAACATTTGGCAGCACTTAAGTTCTAAATTCCCGTATGTTACATTCGCTCTTAGATTTATGGGATTGTCGTATAAAACTTTTCAGTGTGGCAGAGCTTGTAGCTCGTAAAATCAGAGTCGATAAGAACAACAATGTAAGATTTCAGTTTGAAAATGTGGTGGTGCATGAATGCACATTCATCCCAGCTGCTACAATGAAATTGTTCTTTGGAACATAGGTACTCAAAGTTCTAAAACTACTTAGCTACTTCAGTAATTTCAAGGCACAAAATAAATTGAAGAAGGCACCTCAAGGATTTTTTTTTGCCATTAAAAGTATGGTCAACAACCAACAACAAGTCTTTTAGACTTTTTTTTTATAGTTTTTTAAATTAATAAATTATTTTGAAAATATTGAAATAAATGTAAAATTTCCAAGACAATAACTTATCTTTTACATGAAATGCTGAAAAGCAATTTATCTAATCATTTTGTGACAATTATGATGTTTTTTTTTATGTTAAAAGTGACAGTGTTAATGAACTTTCACTGCTGACCCTTCCTGATAAAGCTGTTGTCTTGCTACTGTTGTTTGCTTTCTCAATTCTAATGCATCAACTACATACAACATGAGTGCAATAAAATAAATAACTAGGTACTTTTACCTAGCTAAAGAAAAAGATAAAGAAAAAAAAAATAAGATAAAGATAGCTAAGTTGGTAAGATGATTGCAAAAATGCACATTTTTAAACAAAAGTAATTACCTACCAATGATATAGTTGTAATTTTATGAATCATTTGTTTCAGAAAAAAAAACTGAAAACTTCTTTTTTTTTATCGGGTTTATTAGTAGATTATAGTATGTATCTGGTTTCTACATTTAATTAATTTAAGATTAAAAAAGTTGAGTTCATTCATATCAGAACCTACCTTTTCATTGCAATTATCATCAATAATCATTTATACCAACTATTTCTAGGTACCCATGGATTTTATGAAATAGAAATTTTTAATGCTAGGTACCTACAATTTGTTAAGAAATGAGGACACTTAAATTCCTAAAATTGCAATCAAGGAAATTACATTTCGGTGCCTCTGCTCTGATAACTAGGCAAGTAATATCACAAAGTTCAAAATCATTCAAGTTCTACTTACATAAAATGATCACTCATTCAAGTTCTACTTACTCAGGTTTCTGGATCTATTGTGTATTGTGTGAACATAGCTGCACATACACAATAGCCAAAGATCAAGAGCTATCAATCACAATTCGAGTATCTATTAAAAACAAAAAACCGTGAGCCGTATAAAATGGGATTTCAAATTACAAAGACTCAAAACCTAAAAGATCACTCACAGTGCAAACACAGAATAATACTGCAATCCCCCAATTCACGCAAAGTTAGCAGCCAGGAATTGATAGACACTTCATCAATTAGTTTTGAATGTGACGCGGGCAATTTGAAAATATAAACAACAACAAGATTGACTCACCATACAACACCGAAGGCGCCATACCCGATCGGGCGGTCGGGCTGCACGTCCGTAGGGATGGCCGGCGTCTGGTAGTAGGGCGCCGCTGCCGCCAGGATGGCGCCCTGCGGCGCGCTCTGCGTACCGCCCTGCATCAGCGACATGGACACACTCATGGAGACGCGAGAGTGCCGCGCGGGGCCGCTTACAGCCGCCATCCAACCGCTCAGCGGCGAGCCGTCACCGTAGACTCATCACACGCCGAACCCTACGACCTCGACACTGCGCCCGATCACCAGACCTCGCCTCCCAGTGGACACACGACTATATCACCGGTTACTTCTTTATTATTCATGCTCGATTGACTATGCGGGAATCACTAAACAACACATGGAAAGACGATACACCTGTAGATTACACCAGTTATTTCACGTTTGAGAGGGGAGTTTCAGTTGTGGTTGCGAGTTACTGTGGAGTTCGCTTCTTCCTGGACAAAGGATAAGACCGAGATATTTTAGTCTGCGCCGCGTACAGACGTCCACACGTCACGAAAATCGAGCGAAACTGGTTGAGGGGAAAGAAGGGGCGAGGGGAGCCGCGAGGACGCGGTCTAAAAAGAGACAGAAAATAACAATGGCGTCGACGCTCGGTAAACAGCTGTGCTTGAGAGCCAACCTGAATAGTATTAATCCTTATATGGCGTAAACGACTGTATTTTATTACTTTTGATAACATAGGTACATATTTATATTTTAATAATATCTCTAAAATTATATTATTAGAACCATGAATGTATTTTGAACACTGATTTTGAAATATAAACAATTATAAACTTCAAAACGTAACATTTTGTTTTTTTTTATGGCGCTAGTGTTGTTGTTGACAATGACAGGTTGACAGGAGACTGGAGAGGCCAGTTTCAGTGCAGTGTGGCTGGCTTAGAAAATATTTATTATCAGTCATAAGTTAGAAATGAATTACTTTTTCTTCTTCCTACTAAGTAAGCGAATAAAGTTCTCATAGTTATTTTTATTATTCAAACATTACAATAAAATTGAGTTCATCCTTTCTTTTTATTAGCGTCTGTCATCATGAATGGGTTTTTGAGTTGATGTGTGGTTACCACACGAAAGACTACCACACTGTGGTAAAAATTAAGGAGTTTTTATTTATCTTGTCAATTCTAATGTTCAGTCACGCGTTTATTCAGGTAGGTACCTATTCGGGTTAGTTTCAGAAACTATTCTTACTTTTGTTCACATGCACATACTGACAGCGCCCGTTCACGAACATGACGCATGTATTAGCACCATTATTACAGCGACGCGTAACCTGTTACCACCATTCAAAAAAAGTTATTTAAAAAAAAATGCTGTTTCATACATTTTAACCGCGTATGTATTGCACTTTTCTATGAAACAGCAGATTTTTTTTTTGATAACCGACGAAAAGTTTTTTGAATCGTGTGTTGAATTAATGGTTTTATTTTCGCCTGCTGGGGGGGCCCGTGGCTAAATAATAACAGCCGCACAGGTCGATCGATCAGGTTAAGCTACGCTTGCCGCGTTTGGTCTGTGGATGGGTGACCATCTTTACATATCGAGACCCCTCCGTGCCTCGGAAAGCACGTTAAGCCGTTGGTCCCGGCTGTCATTCGTGGATCTTTGACAGTCGTTACGGGTAGTCAGAAGCCCGAGTCTGACAACCAGTCTTACCAAGGGGTATCGTATTACCCAGTAACTGGGTTGTGGAGGTCAGATAGGCAGTCGCTTCATGTAAAATACTGGTATTCAGCTGCATCCGGTTAGACTGGAAGCCGACCCCAACATAGTTGGGAAAAGGCTAGGCAGATGATGATTTTCGCCTGCTCCGCCTCAATGCGTGTGTAAGCTTGTAAATTTTGCTGGAAGGCCTGGAAGTCACTTGTGCAGACTTTTGGGTTGCATGATGAATGATGATAGGTACTCATTCAAAATAGTTTTATGGGCATACAATAGAGGGTATTAATCTTATTCTTCGATCCATAAATCCCAGGGGTTGGGCGTTCCTGTACAGCGGCTCCAGGATGATCTGTCCTGAGTTGTCATAGGAGTTAGGTACTGCGTTTTCATCTCCCTTTCTATACTGGGCCACCATGTAGCGGGGGTCTTCCTCTTCCAGGCGATTCTTAGGGACATTCAGGACAAAGGGAATAACGGAGGGAATAACAAGCAACTTTTGTCCCCGCAACTAATTTGTCTCTCACATCAAGTCTACGGGTTTGTATGAAAGTGCACGCATGTAGCGACGCGACAGCTGGGAGACATTTTTGTCGGCGGGTTTGGACGCTACTGTCCTCCGTCTATTGGTTGCAATGCAAATGCGCGCACGGCGACAAAAAAGTTGCCGGCTAGCCAGTTGCCACTCAAACGAAAATATAACAAAAAAGTAGTGTTGCTGGCGCTCCCGTGTGCGCATCGTCTAAGTCTCGGCAAGGAGACAGCAACAGGGACAAAAAAGTTGCTGGGCAACTAAGTTTCTCGTGAATTTAATAAAACTTCTCAATAATAAATATCAATTATTTTATCACAGAGAATCACATTGTGTTATACAACATATTTACGTGGCTAGTACAAAATATCCCTTACAATGATCCTTGTCTATGCACATATTAGTAAATACTTAAAAGTTTTCAATTAAAAAGGGAAACACTACTACAAAATACTATCTTCGCTCAACAGTTACTGCAGAAAAGTTAAATGACAAATGTAATGCTTCAATACCTTTTTTACCCGACTGTGACGAAGCCCAAAAGGAGGATAATGTTTTTGATATTGCATATGCCATTCTCAATAAACAAATAACTTTTCTGCAGGCGACTTTTCTTGTATATAATGTTAATAAAATTGTTTGAAAGTAATTGCACTAAATTAATAACGAAATATAAATTTTATACAATAAAATATGCTGTTAAATAGACTACAGACAAATAATTACAACACATAGGGACACAAAATCTATGTTAATATTGCAAAGTATAACTATAAAATATGATGATATAAAACATTACAGTGCAATACTAAAGTGTAGATTACATTGACACAGAATAAAGCCTCGTATTCGTATTAGAAATTAGTCACTTTTCGTCAGTCTGTTTGACCGCGTTGTTCTTCTAAACCACACAACGGATTTTGATACGGTTTTCACCATCATTTAGAGAATTTATTCCGGAAGGTTTGTGTGTATAATACATTCATATTAAACTTACATAATTATATAAAAACCGGTCAAGTGCGAGTCGGACTCGCGCACCGAGAGTTCCGTACAAATTTATAGGTATGCAACTACAAATTACGGTTTTCGGATTTTTCCTTTACTTGTGTTAAGTACATAACACTGCTTCTTGCCAAATTTCATGATTCAACGGGAAGTACCCTATAGGTTTGATTCGACCAAAACCGTGCGAAGCAGGGGCGGGTCGCTGATGGTAAATTTGCAGAACAATATTGCAGCAGAAAGTTTTTGTGTTTCTGGAAAAATGTTGCCAGCAACATGAATAATTGCAGTGTTCCTCAACTTTTTTTTAACATGAATACGAGGCTTAATTCACATCTAAATTGTTTCCTAACAATATAAGATATTGTACAGTTCCATCTAATAATATGCTTACACATCGTGAAATAAAACAATTCAAATAAAAGCTTGTAAAAAAAGATTTCAAACTAAACATAGAAATTCAGAAAAACTAAAAATGTTTTAGATGATGTTGAAAATTCTATGTAAACACATATTATTACAAATGACTGTACCTTAATAAGTTTCTGATGTGTCTTACAGTCGGGCCGTCGTCGGCGTCGAGAAAAAGCATTCCTGACACCAATCAGTGTGAAAATTCTAGTAACTAATAAACATCAAATTCGCAAACACGTATTCGTTTGTATGAAACTGACAGGTGCCAAGAACGCAGTCTCTCGTCGGCCGCACTGCAGTTGGCGCATTATCTCAATAAATTAGTTTAGATTGCATTATTTCGTATGTACTTAAAAACAAAAAAAAAATAAGTAACCTCTTAAAAATGTCATCCAGAATATGAATTTTGATTTTAAATGCCAATAAAAAGCCAAAGGTATATATATATATACTATACATAAATAGGAAAATAAAATAACATACAATATTACAACACGCAAGAGTTAACTTAAGATTTCGTCCGAATGACGTATGCGCGCGTTACTGAGCCGATAGCAAGCTAACAGCTTTGCCGGGAGGTTCTCTTATTAACTCAAGCGGGTTGTAGTACAATATTCTAATACGTTATTGTCTATATACAATACATCTATTTATACATTGGACTGGATTATTTAGAATTCACTTTTAGATACCGATTTACACCGTGAATTATACATACTATGGGTAAATTACGAGATCTAGGTTACAAACGTACATCGTTCTACATACAATGTTATAAATAATTCGTATCAGTAGGTAATGTAGGCTTCGAATAACTCGTATAGTTCTCTGTTTAGGCCTAATCTGCATTACAGGTTAATATACGACCCGAAACAAACTGACTTCATCACTTCTCGATTCGATGAAATATTACAAAAATCTAAAACATTTATTAGATGCTAGTAAAATTAAGTTACTGGCCTATAAAAGGTAAAGAAATCGCATTAAAATGGTGCAGCAGTCACATTTAATTTTCGAAAAGCTTAACCTATGTGTATGCAACATAATTTCACACATTACACTATACAAACTCCTATTTTCTTAGTCTTTTCAATGTACTCCATGTATGTATTTGCCGGTGTTTCCATTTAAGCAAATATTTTTTGAGATCGTCGTTAAAATATAATCGGAGGTCAATTCGCGTAATTTTAAGAAGGTTCACAGTCTGATCTGTCTCAATCTGTCAAAAATACCTCTATTAACCCTACATTTTTGACTTTTTGTTTGTCGCGATTGAGATTTTGAACGTTTTTAATTACGAGAATTGGCCTTCTGGTGTTTTAGAGCAGCTTAAGAAGAATCAGTTCTGCTGCCTCACGATTAAGTCATTTTAATTTACATTATTTCCCTATTCCAAAAGTTTATGTGAGCACATTTTTTACTCACTGTTTAATCGTACAGTCGTCTTCGTAATTCCTTTACTACCTTAAGGTTGAATTTATTATGGTCGTAATTGAGTTGATTTTAGAGTGAGTAGCTTTATTTAAAAAGTTATTAAAATGTTTGAAGTAGTAGCGCAAACTGAACTTTATTGTGTGGGCATTAAAGTTATTTTACCAAATAGTCATATTTGTTTACAAGTTTGGCAAATAAATCGCGAACGGTGATAAAATTGTAAGATACCGCCCCCTACCGCGGCAAAATGACACATTTTCATGGCGGCCGTTATATTATGACGGAACCGATTTTCTTGGAAATCAAAACGTTAGCGAAGTTTCAATTTACTGAGAATTTTTGTAAAAAGTGGTTAAGCAATTACGAGGTTGACTATACTCATGCTATTTTGTCCGCAGCGAGCATTACATTCTTTGGTTAATTCTATTAGTTGTGAACTAACAGTAAGTGCGCCGTCTAGTATATATGACAGTTTATTTCTCAAGATCAATTTCTGTCATAATATTGCGTACAGTATGGAGGTTAAGGGGGAAGCGCTATCCAAATAAATGTTTTTTTGAAAAATCAGTCAATAGGAGTATATGTATGAACATAGGCTTTTTGGAGGGGCTTGTGGCTAAGAAATAAAAGCCGCACGGCTCAATCGATCAGGTTAAGCTACGCTTGTCGCGGTTGGTCCGTGGATGGGTGACCATCTTTACATATCGAGACCCCTCCGTGCCTCGGAAAGCACGTTAAGCTGTTGGTCCCGGTTGTCATTCGTGGATCTCTGACAGTCGTTACGGGTAGTCAGAAGCCCGAAAGTCTTACCAAGTGGTATCGTGTTACCCAGGAACTTGGTTGAACCATCCGGTAAGACTTGAAGCCGACCCAAACTTAGTTGGGAAAAGGCTAGGCAGATGATGAAGAGTATATGAACTTAGAGGGTTGTATTGCTGATTTTAATGATTATAGTTCTGTAAATACACACTTGTTATGTTAAACCTAACACTGACCTGCAAATTGCAAAAAACACAAGAAAATTTGAATTTCGCGGTCTACCCAGGCGCTTCCCCCATTTGAGCACACATTTAAGTTGATACAAAATTATGTAAAATCTCACCTTTTCCCACAGGTTTATTAAACTTTCACGTGAAAATATGATTAAAAACGTGAAACTAGTGCTGTGCATCCACATTGAAAACTTAGTGTGACAATAGATTAAAAAGTTCGTTTAAAATTGCCACAAATCCGTGCTTTATAAAAAAACAGTACGAGTATTTAATCATTTGTACCAGATAAAAATGTTGCCATGTGAAGACCAGCTTCATTATTTTTTCGGTGAATAAAAGGAAAACGCACGTCTATGCATTATTACTGGCCTCATAAAGGTCGAGTCTTTGCGAATTAAAATACTCCTACCCTGCGATTTGGTTTAAAATAGTCAAATGACTATTTGTCACTAAGGCTGTGCTCACATCTCGACAAAAGAGCAGTAAAACTGTTTTGATTACTGTCGACAAAATAAGTTTTACACATGATTTTGTATCATGGTCAAAATCACAGTGATCTTTATTCTTATAACAATAAGGCTGTTGCTGTCAGAAGTACAATAGCTGTGAAATGGCAATATTTATCTTTGTTTTCATAGAACGATAGTCTTTTGTCTAGGTCTAAGCACAGCCTAAGGCCCTTTGTACACACGTTTTTCTTGTCGTGAAGAATTACGGTTTATTCGCCATGTGAAGGCACGTTCGTCAGTGTTGTATGGATCACTATGGAACCTTGTTGGAACACTATGGAACCAAAAACCAGCACCGTGTATAAAGGGCCTAAGGATACAATCCTTTTAAATTTTGAACATGCAATAACAATTCAGACTTGACAATATTCTTCGTAAAATATTGTTATCCAATAGTTTTCAATTTTTCATTCTCCGTTTAAGATAGTTCGAAGCCAGTGTTACTGTTGACTGCGTACCGTAGTTTGTCGCGAAGGGTGCTTCGTTTTTGGTAGTTTGGCAGCTTGAGGAGGTTGAAACAGGTGGAGGATGTGGGCAGACGGTTCAGGGGATCCTTCTTTCTTATTGTGAAGAAGCCTCGGATTACGCTGCCTGTTGAGAGAGAATATTGTTTTGTATGAGACTATAAATGTTGTGTTGTTTATGTTATTGACATAACTGTAATAATGATAAAACATGATGACATGATTTTCGAAACTCATAATTTATAGATCGCTAATCAGCTGTAGTTACTTAAAGTAACAAGTTTAGTTTTTGAAGTGAAAACTTCTTTAGGCGCGTTGAGCGATTTTGGGCGGGGGAAAATCTTATGGGTTCGCGTCACCGTAATGCTAATGATAACATTGTATCTGTGCTGTGGCTATGAGTATGACGTTTTGCGCTTGGCCCACAGTGAAAGCATAAATACATATTAATTAATAATTTTAATTTACAAATTATGAAAATAAAATTTTTGATACTACCTACAATTAATTTGAAAAAAAAAACTGCTATTTTATAGTTCGAAGTTATTACATCTGCCGGCAGTCCCCATGACTGCTTATGTTTTTTTGTCATCATTACCACCACGCCTGTGAAGTTTCGCCAGTTAATTTAATTCAGCTTGCATAAACAATTTTTTTGCAAAATAAATATTTATGCCTCAAAATATCTTTCGCCGAACAGGGGTAGTACTAACACACGAATTGCAGCGAAATTGTGCCATGTTCAGCAATGTCGCGTGAAGATGCAGAAGACAAGATTCTCATTACATTTGTCCACTTGTAAAAAACTTTCGGTTTTACCTATTGTATCGCCCGTGTCTTCATCGTCGCCAACTTCGACGCATCGGATAGAGAATGGCGGCTTGAGATGAGCGAACCCAAGAACTGGCGGCTTCGAGCATGACGTCACGAACTGGAAACGAGAACACACTTCGTTTGAATATTCATTTAATAATTTCGGCACAATTTTTTTTCCGATATTCTTCGTATTTCAACTCGATTGTCCTTGACTGAAATGGGAATAAATGTGTCCGTGACATTGCCGGATGCCGAGCTTAGTGAGGATTCTGTTGGAGGTATTAAACAGAGTGGCATGTGGCCTCCCCACTCGCTTATAACATGCTGTGCCCCACATATATTTTCGGAAGACGTAGTGTGACCCGCCGTAGTACCGAGTATGTCACATATAGTGCGTCACCTTGAGGAACATGCCGCGCTCGTTCTCGGAGAAGTCCCGCTGCAGCACGTCCCACAGCCAGCACACCACGCGGTGCGAGTCGTGGAACCCGCCGTAGTACTGAGTATGGCGGCGTAGGTCGCGCAGGTCTAAAGGCACGTTGTCGCCACTTATTAGACGTTGGAGCTGCGAAAAAAAAACGTACATCACCGACTGATTTTTCAAAATTAAAGCTTCGAAATCTTAACCGCGTATGGTGACGATTCCGCTTCGCGGCCGCTCAGCAGCAGCCATGCTGTTCTAAGCGTTTGGCACGTAACGCGATAAGGTGCGCGGCGTTTATTTGAAGGAAAAACTACATTTAATTATTGTCATCGATCGATCCGCGGAGCGATTATTTTACCACGAGCCCCCTTTGGCATAATGCAAGGCACTAAATAAAGGCAACTTGGATGGAAAAATCTATATCGTATTAATTTTAGAGAGGCGTTTGAAAATATTCTTAAATTAAAAACAATACTAACTTCTGGCGTAGAAAACAGAGACAACCACTCTGGGTTTATGATAGTTCTAAATCCTTTGATAAAAGCGTTGGTTTGGTCTTTGATCTGCGTGTGCATTCTGAAGTGGGCCATCAAGTGGATGTAGTTTATTCTGAAACAATCATACACAATGATACACAATACAATCCAATAAAAAGATCTCTTGACCAAAAGTAGATTTTGAGCCGTCTCTTTAGGTAACGTCTTCCAAAGAGATAATTGACATTTTGACGATAGACAAGACGTAAAATAATAATGTTCACCATTTTCTTTCTTTTCCAGTTACGTTCAACGGTCTGTAGTGCCAACAATAATAACCTGATAACAACAATAACCGGCATAATGTATTTCATAGGTGTTGCAGGCATTTTCTAAAAAAACTTGCTAAGCTATAGTCCGCTGTGTCACTTACTTGTTTTCATTTGTAACTGGAACAGCTTTGCCGCCCGGTACGAGCTCGTGGGTAACTATTTCGCCTAATCTCTCTTCGTCCACTGAAAATGTAAGCTCTAATGAGGATATATCGCCCTGGAACAGAGAAAAAATCTTATTAGCATCCATACTAATATTATAAATTCGAAAGTAACTCTGTCTGTCTGTCTGCCAATTTTTTATCGAAATCCACTGAACGGATTTCGATAAAATTTGGCAGACAGATAGATTGCATCCCGGGGAAGGACATAGGATAGTTTTTATCGACATACCTTGCGGGCGAAGCCGCGGGCGGAAGCTAGTAGGAAATAATTTATTTTGTCCCTTAGAGGGTACATAAAAGTTGAAGAATGAAAGAACAAAAGCAGAATGGAGGTGAAACCAAGGTCTGGCCGTTTATTCTAGTCCACAACTGTTCACGCAGTTTACTTAAAGTTCGTTTTTTAATCTCAGAGACAGGTGTAATGTCAAACTTCTATACTAAAAAAACGCAAACACAAAAGACTTAAATGTCAGATTAGTCTCTGGGATTAAAAAACGAACTTAAGCTGGTGGATTAAATAAACTATGGTATAGGTATCTTGATGCTGTCTAAAGCGACTGATAAAGAGGTAAAATCTATGATGATGAAATTGTGTGATCTCTTGAAGTACGATACTGGACTTTTACAATTCTACGTTCAGATAAAATGGGTGTAAAAAGACACTTAACGAATCCGAGAGTTACTTCTTATACTCCCCGGCATTGTAATTTTTTTTTGTACTGGACCATAGCTATGATGGTTAGATGACGGAGATATTGAAGGTCAAAATTCCAACTTTTACTGATGTTTTTTTTGACACCCTGTTGGTGTTATAAATACCTGAAAATGTTTGATATACGTGAGACTCCGGTAGAGGTCGCGGTCGAGAGAGGGCAGCTCGTCGATCCAGCTGTACAGCGCCTGCTGAGTCTGTCCCAGCACTTGACTGAGGAAGAATGACGCGAATGGCACGTCCACTACTATGCCCTGTATGAACAATTAATATAAGTATTAATATGAGTTAAGAAATGAAACAGTCTATTTAATTTAATTTGAGATGAAATGGATTTCGGTTAGGGTCACCATTTTTTTTCCTAATTGGCTGATTTTTTCCCAGTTTAAATCTTTTTTTTTAATTCCTTTTATATAAAATAATTTAGTAGTAGATGAAACGCTTTATATAAAACTTGTAGAAAAGGAGTATTGATCAACACCACTGCTCAATATTTCTAACCTCATAAACAGCTTTCCCTAACATCCGTCCAATAAACTCGAACAGTTGCAGATGGTTCTCCTGCAGACACGAGGTTGGTGAAGGGTACAAGCGTTCTTCACTTGTCACACGGAACAAGTTCAGTGACGGGTCGAACACTCGCTTTATTGTCTCTTCCAGGAATTCTGTAACAGAGATGGACATGTTACACTTGTTTCTTCGGAAAAAAACTTCTTGGTAAGTAAGGCTGTGCACTCACAACTGCTCAAGGTGGTATTAAGTGCTGTGCAAAAGAAGTCGGAACCGTTATCAAATTGTCAAGAATAATCCTAAACTTTGGGCTCCTATGTAAAATTCGGTAAAAAGGTCACCAACAAAATTTAGATTTTTTTATTACACAGATAATTTATCGAAGTTGTTAGGCAAAAAACTTTTTTACAAAAAAAAAAACAACCGACTTCCAAAAAAAACAACAAAGTGATAAATAACTTTTATTTCGGAAGTCGGTGTCGTTGGTTCTGCATTTTCGTTTATTGACACCGACTTCCGAAATAAAATTTATTTATCACCGTAGTTTTTTTTGGAAGTCGGTTGTTTTTTTTTTGTAAAAAAGTTTTCTTTTTCACTTTTTGTGAGAGAGTTTGTAATTTATCTAAGTTACAATAGCCTAACGTCAACTGCTCATCACCTTTTACAAAATATTGCTTTTCCCGATGCTGGGACGTTAATTTTTGAGGAGTTCTCCTGGTAAGAACCTGAAGAACTCCACTCCACCACCACACGCATTGTGACGAGCATAAATTGCTTAGCAAACATATTAAAGTAATCGAATCGCAACCCGTGAAATATTTATCATTGATTAGTTCCGATGGCCGTCTGTAGTCTTCATCATCAGCTCCACTTTACCAAATGATGATTTCCGAGAGCAAATGCTCAAGTTACTCTAAAAAATATCCAAATCGCTATAGGTTTGCCAATAAAATTTGAGGGTTTCCCTCGATTTCCATGGGATCCTCTCATCAGATTCCAACTTGCTGACAATGGGACCATCTTGGGAGTATACCCTTCAAGTTACTCTAAAAAATATCCAAATCGCTATAGGTTTGCCAAAAAAATATGAGGGTTTCCCTCGATTTCCATGGGATCCTCTCATCAGATTCCAATTTGCTGACAATGGGACCAACTTGGGAGTATACCCTTTCAAACAAAAAAAATATTTTCGAAATCGATCTACAAATGACGGAGAAATCGGTGAACATACAAAAAAAAAAAACATAAAGTCGAACATATAACCTCCTCCTTTTTGGAAGTCGGTTAAAAAGGTCATGTCATCACGATGACACAAGACTTCCACTTTGATACTACCAAGTTTAGACTTCGAACGGACGTTGTAGAGAGGACCAGAAGGCCAATTCTCATCACGGCGACAAACAAAATGTCAAAAACTTGTTAAAAAATGTAGGGAAATTAGAAGAATTTTTGACAGATTGAAACTGAGATCAGACTGTGAACGTTCATAAAATTACGAGCCCCTCAGGACTCTTCCGGCTTTTAAGCTTGATTGACTGCAATCAGTTATATTGTGTATTGTTTAGGAGTAATAAAAAAATAAAATAACAAATAAGGCAAGGTAAATAAAACCGTTTAATAAAAAGGGTACCTTTAAACACGCCATCCTGGTCAATACCAGCCTCATCCAGCCCCTGCTCGTTGATGAAGCGCACGCGCACGCAGCCCTTGAGCGCGCGCGCCGGCAGCGCCGCCAGCTGCCGGTAGCCGTCCTCCACCAGGCGCGCGCGCCGCGCCGCCACCAGCGTGGCGCGCCCGCCGCACGCTCGCTCCGTCAGGCCGAGGACCACCTGATCATAACAAAAGACTCCTTACAGTTGATCATCACAAGCGCTCTTAACCAGATCGAACTGAACAATCAGTTGCCAAAAATATAATTTCCAGTTTCACCAAAATCATTTTTTCAAATCACTTTCATCTATCAGCAATTACTCAGAAAACTGAGATCACGATTATCTATTGAATAAACAATTTAGATTTTATATATTTACTAGTGGAGCTGACAGACGTTGTCCTGCCCAAACAGGATCTATCGTGACCAATTGTGAATCTAAACAACACCCACCCACTCAAACACACAAAACATTTTCGTGACATGCACTACACACGTACAGAAGAATTATAAATTATGTATAAAGATATTTATTTTTATAATCTGAATTACCTTTTCATCGGCGACAGCACGTCGGAATAATCTGACACGTTCTCCGTGCGCTATCATGTGCGGCGTCTTTTGTACTAGCACCTGAAATAATAAACTCAAAGTAAGAGCATATTGAAAGAGATTATTTTCATGGCTTGAAATTGAGACCCACTTTCACAAATCAGTGATGTTTATCTACGTCAGAACTCACTGCTAACCGCTTAGCGGTCTCACACTTTAGCCATTGAGCTATTGCAAAACTTTTGTCTTTGACCCACCCTAACCACTGGCTGGCGTATTTTAAAATTTGGCACCCCAGGCCAACAAAGTTTGCCGCCCCGTAACTTACCAAATCAAAAGGAAAAAGTAATTTATCGGTGATTCTACAAAAAGGACCTACAGTATGCGAAATCGAATGAAGCGAGCTCTAACAGTTTTTTTTTTTTTTTTGACTATAAAAGTGGCTTTGTCTTTATTCATAAAAGCATCAAAATAAGATAGTTGAGCATGTAAGAGCGAGCGAAGCGAGGTCGGAAATTGTAGCACCCCGGCTTGGACAGGTTAGATTTTCAGATTTACCATACAGATGATATTAAAGTTACTTTGTCGACTTTTTTTAAAAGCTTCAGAATCACTATGGATGAAAGAGTGAGACAAGCGAGCTCGAAAATTTTAGCTACAGGGCGGCTGGCTGAAAAAGTTGTGCTTGTATCAAGAAAATACGGCAGGGTCGTAGCTAGGCGAGTGTAACTCTTTGCGGAACCGACTCACTGACCCGGATCATTGAAGTGATTCAAAAGATTGGTTCAGTAACAACATTTCAAACGCATCATTTGGATCTGAAACATTACTTTGTTGTGTTCTCATTCCGCGCGACGCGTCGCTCGCAAGGCGACGGAGCAGTGAGCGAGCGAGAGAGGGAGACTGAGACACACTGACTGAGTTACTCGCGAGTCGCGAGTGAGCAGGCGACATAATTACAATCTATACAAGTCAGAAAGAGATAAGTGGACTTTGGATTGCCATCGTGGTGAAAGGATTAGCCAATCAGCGTGGATAACTCGCTGATTGCCCAGGGTGCGCCGGACGTATAGTGGTTCTGGTTACGTCGCTCGGGGAGGCTCCTTTCATGCACCCCAACGTTATGCGGACTACTGGACTGGCGCTATCTTTTTCTGCGGGAGAATTCGCATGCCCCGTGTGGAGTCGTTCTGCCCATGCTAAGCTGGTGGATACAGCTTTGAATGAAACGTGCCGAATCATCACCGGTTGCCTTAAACCGACACCGGTACAAATGCTGTATCCACTAGCAGGAATAGCGCCACCAGTGGTTCGCAGAGCAGTGGCAAGCTCCAGCGAAAAATCCAAAATGGTCTCCGACACACGACACCCTTTGCACGACAACATCCTTGTGCCACAAAGGCTGAAAAGCCGAAACAGTTTTTTAAAGTGTGTCGTCCCACTC
Source organism: Gortyna flavago (assembly GCA_963669345.1). Lineage (NCBI taxonomy): Eukaryota > Metazoa > Arthropoda > Insecta > Lepidoptera > Noctuidae > Gortyna > Gortyna flavago. The sequence continues at coordinate 4,617,094 of OY770132.1, forward strand.
ACTGACGAACCGTCACAACAAAGACTGAAGCTGTGGCGAGACAGTGCTTCTTTACCCAACCCGTTCGTTCCACCCGCTGAAGACCTCCCACCTGGACATGAGTTACCTTGGGCGACCTGGAAGTCTTTAAACAGACTTCGGACACAGGTTGGCCGAAGCAAGGAAAACCTGTTCAGGTGGAGATTCATAGACGACTCTGCCTTGGAGTGTAAATGTGGTGCTGTTCCACAAACGATGGGACACATAACATCGTGTCCTTCGTGTCCTGTCAGCTGCACGTTACAGGAACTGATGGACGCTGGTGACGGCGCCAAACAAGTAGCCGAATTCTGGGCCGAGTTCATTTAGATTGCTATCGACACGCTAAGAAGAAGAAGAAGAAAGAGATACAAAATGAGATGTGTATCACTCATACTCTCACAGATTTTCGTTGTTGTTAGTAGTAAGTATCAAATAGTATACGGTCGTCTTTTGCATAATAATATAATGTTTGCACTAACAAGTTCTCGTTTTGTATATGTCTCAGCCAACTGGTTAAATTAGCCGCTCAGTTAACTGCCTAGCCTTTTAACTAAACGGCGGCCGTTCGACTAACGGCCTGAATGATATTCAATTATAGTTTAGGTTGGAAGTCTGTAACCACTCACGCGCGAGCTGAATTGGTCGCAGTAACTAAGCCAGGGCACCCCGACCATATGTGTTAGGTTAGGTTAGAAACGTGATCAATCGCATGCGAGCCGAGAGAGCGATCCGAGGCGAGCACTACTTCCAAAGGCCAGGCAGTTAACTAAACGGCTAATTTAACCAGTTCGCTGCGACATATACGTAACATTCTGCATTTTATATCTTTTGAGCCGATGATCCATGAAACATATTGATCAGTGTTTCGGATCATTTCAGTGATCGAGATGCAAATGATCAAATCGCAAAAATGATACACTGTGCCCACCTCTATTCGTAGCCCTCTGGCCATAGGGTAAATACGCCGCTGTCCATAGACTTTATTAATAACAACTATTACTACTTACTTGTTGAGGCTTCTTGCCCTTCTCGAGGTCTGCCATGAACTGTCCCTCGCGTATCTCCCTCACGAGCCAGTGGTTAGCGGGCGTGTACGAGCGGCGACAGTCGCGACGGTATAGTACCAGTAGCAGAGTGTGGAGTGAGCTGAAGAGCTCGTTGCTTTGGATTGTTTTGAGATCTGGGGAATGAGTGGAAAGTGTTAGAAGATGTTAGTGAAAGTGAAGATGATGCAGGATGACAACTAGATTACAATTTAGCGAGGAAACAAACCCGATCATTTTTGCAACACCTTTTACCTGTACTGTATTATTGTACTCAATACTTAATTATTTTCTTTGTACTGTTTAAATACCACAAAAGAAACCCTAGACTCTCAAGTTGTCCACAAAATAAATGACTCATGATTCATGATGACGAACTTTACGTACCAAATAACTGTCCCATAATGGACTTGTAGACGAACATGTTGAGGAACTGCGACATGTTTATAAAGTCTTGTAACTTGAACGGATTCTGTTGCTCGTACATCTCCATATCGTCTAATATTCTGGAAAAGACGAAATTATCATACATATTTAAGTATACAATTTTTATTTTTATTTTGGTGAGTTATAATTATAGAATGTTAAATTTTACAAGGTAATTTTATTAATAATGTCTCGTCAAAAAACAAATTATGAAATTATGTCGACAAAAATTTAAATTATGTTGTTGTCCGAACAATTTGGGAAGAACTGCCTTTGAGAATATTGAACTTAGGTTTTTTTTTAATTTGTATTTTCTACAAATATCTGTAAAAATTGTTGTATTCTCTGCTACTCACGTAACATAATGCGTCATGCAGTCTGCGAAAAGTATTAACATCTGGAACTCGGGCGCAGACGTCTTCGTGTTAACAGCTAATAGATCGAGGAAGGATTTCAATCCGCAGTTTGGTCCCAACGTGCACAAGAATTGCCATAACGAGTATAATATTTCATCTTGATTACATAACCCTGAAAACAGACAAGAATATAATGTTTTAATGTTTGTTAATACATTTTGTGTGTTTTGTAAGTTGCAAGCGGTTTTTTTTTAATTAGTAAGTCAGAGGGCAAAATAAATTGTGTGAATAGGGTAATTCGTTTAGAAGTTATTAGGGATTTTCGATAGTGAAAATTGACAAATGTAAAATTTTATATGTTTTTGTTCTGTAAACTTTAACAACTTTACAACAATAAATCAAACAACTAGATACGAGTGCCACCACCACGATAGTTTTCTGTGCATAAGCCAAAGTTGACAACCCTAGCGCGACCGCCGACCGTAGGTATGAAAAGTGAAGTATAATATACATGTGATTGACTTCTGTACCTTTGTTTTATGCTAGTACCCTTGAAAATGAACAACTTTTACTAAGAGACCAACACTGAAATCTAGAAAATAAAACCAGCCGCTCTATACATTTATATTCGCACAACTGGACAAAATGTAGGGAACAGCTGTGTTTTTTTTCCATATTTTTGAGTCCGCCCCATATTAAAAGTTGTTAATTTTCATGAGTACTACACTCCCTTAAAGTATGTCCCTCGTTTAACCTGACACACTGTATATTTGTAGCTAGAGACGTTGTGAAACTACTTCATCCCAGCGAATACACACACCTGGCATTGGTTGGGATGGCTATGTCTGTCGAAATAGATACCTAGTTTTGCCCACCAGTCCTACGACAACAGGATTTTTTTTAACTTACCTGTAAGTATATCAAGCTTGACTTGCGTCATAGTCTGCAATGCTGTGTGGTACATGGAACATATGAGTGCCGCTTTGGTACAGTCAGGGGAACCTAACTTTCTGTAGTGTTTGTTTGCGTTAGACCTGAAAAGACAAAAATGTACTTACATGAATGAAATGAATATCTATAAACATCTCTAGTTAACGATTTTAATGAGTATAATACTTGTAGAGTTAGAGGTGATCGAGGAGTTATGTCAAGAGAATAACAGCAACATTGTTGGTGCTCATTCAAATAAAATTGTAATCACTATAGGCCTACTGCTTAACTGAGACGTTGCCTGAGGTAGCTGCGCGGTGCGGGAGGGGTGATAGTTGTACCAAGTTGACGTCACCACACCCCTCCTGCACCGCGCTGCTACCGCAGGCAACGTCTCAGTTAAGCGGTCAGCCTATAGTGAGTTAGGCGAATGTGCTGATTATGTTAAACTTCCTTAAGAACCAGCAGTTTATAAAAAAAAAGACATAACATCACGCCTATAATCCCAGAAGGGTTAGGCAGAGGCGGTTTTTTTTTAATCACTAAAGTAAATTTTGGTTAAAGCTCACCTATTAGTCCTAGCCTCAATAGCCCTCCTAATAATAGCAGCGGGATTATTGCTCTGCACCGGCGTGGAAGGCTGCGAGGGCCCCGCCCCCTCCTCCCCCGTCACCCCCGCGTCTAACATCTCCTTCAGAGGGGTCGCCAATACTTTCTTCAACATCGGCGCGCCCCACAACAATGACAGCTGGGTCCGAAGGTTGCCCATCGCTGGGGGTAGGTAACTGTCAAAGCTTTGAGAGAACCAGCCAAGGATTGGGTGCCAGTTGCTAAGGTTCCCCTTTTTACAAACCACGTATTGTTGGCAGGAGTCAAGGAAGCGGGTTACCACCAACTGCAGACAATTTTTGGACAGTTTAGAATGGAATTTTCTGTTTTTTTTTTACAAAAAAGTATTTCAATTCTCTGGAAGAATTCTTTCTCAGTGAGTCGTTCATGAACTACTTAAACGTCTTTTCTTAAACCGTGTCCTAGAAGCTATCTTCGCGCGGATACGCGATCGTCACGAGAGACGCAAGACGCCCTCTGTCGGCGGACGACGCGTACGGGTTAGCCGAAGAAAATTAACGCAACGATCCCTTATATTTGGACCCCTCCGACCTTACACTTTTTGAACCTAGTAAGTACTACTGTCATATTCTCACCACAAACGTCGGATAGTACGACTCGATCTGCGCGTACTCTCGCTCGGAGTGCGCTAGTTGCACCAGGTTGGCTAGGAGGCACAGCGCGTAGTTGCCTTCCAGCGTGTTGAACACTATGCGCATGTTTTGATCTGTGCTCAGGAACTCGAGGCATTTGTCGAACATCGAGTAAGAGCGGAATGAGGACATCGACTGTGGACAAGGCATAATATGCTTAAAAATCAGCTTAAAATCAACTAATAAATTTTACTTCTTTTTTTGTACGGGAATCGAAACCCATATCACGTAGCAAGTGTCAATATGATCAGCCACTACGCCAATGCAGCCAAATTTTTAGCTGTCATAGTCGTTTAAAGGTGAAGGTAATCGGACTTTGAAAACATAATCGGAAAATCAAAGTTTGAGAATTCTATATTTCCAGAATTCACCTCTCAGAGCGCAATCAAATATCATTAATGATACTGGTGGCGATACCTGAGACAACCAAGCATGCTACCACTGCACCGTTCTGACTGGCAAATACTTTAATCACATCAGCTTTTCTTAGACAGTTTGTATTAATACGAGAGAGGAAGAACACACATCTAGTAAAAATCAAATTTATACATCCATGTTGTGCTTGGTTAACTTAGATCGAGTTTATGTTATCTGTTTACCCACATTTTTTGTTGTGCTATTTTGTTTAGTTATTTTAGATATGTAGGTACATCTCATCATCATCTGCCTAGCCTTTTCCCAACCATGTTGGGGTCGGCTTCCAGTCTAACCGGATGCAGCTGAATACCAGTATTTTACATGGAGCGACTGCCTATCTGACCTCCACAACCCAGTTACTGGGTAATACGATACCCCTTGGTAAGACTGGTTGTCAGATTTTCGGGCTGCTGACTACCCGTAACGACTGTCAAAGATCCACGAATGACAGCCGGGACCAACGGCTCAACGTGCTTTCCGAGGCACGGAGGGGACACGGTATGTAAAGATGGTCACCCATCCACAGACCAACCGCGGCAAGCGTAGCTTAACCTGATCGATCGACCTGTGCGGCTGTTATTATTTAGCCACGCCCCCCCATATGTAGGTACATCTGTGCGCTCTAATTATTAATCTTAGTTTTAGATATTGTTTCTCAGTAAGTGAATTATGTATGCAATTCTTATGAGAAATAAAGAAGAAGCAGACTCACCTCAGGCGATATCTGCTGCATATGGTACACTAACGTGGGTACCGACAGGATCTGTATAATGTACATAGTAAGCAGTTTCTCTGAGAACTGCGCGGACACCAGCGGTCGCAGCGACAGCGTCACTATAGCGGTCAAAGATATGTTCTTCAGGTAGACCTTCTCGCGACATAGTCCACGGAGTAGGAGGGACTGGAATGAAAAATAAAAAGTGTTACATTTTTATATTTATTAAAAAACCCGGTATAAGTTATCATGGTACTATAGTTTCACCTGCATAAGTCTCGATCCCGTGGGAATACCGAGATAAATAGTATCCTATGTCATAATCCAGGTCATGGTCTACCCATGTGCCTAATTTCAACCGAATCCGTTCAGCCGTTTTAGCGTGAAAGCGTGACAAACAAACATTTAGTTTACTTAGACTGGCACTACAAGAACCACCTTGTTTGTTTGTTTGTATATGAGAGACATTAGCTAGAGTTATCTATTGCATTTTGTATAAAAAAAATGGTGACCATCCATTACAGTAATTGAAAATGTGCCATTTTCGATGCGACAGCCTGTCGAATGGTTGTGAATAACTATATTGGGTGGTAATTATTTTGATCATCAGTACTACAACATTATAAAACATTGGCTAGTAAGTACTCCTGATGTTCTAATTACCTACAAACTAAGACGCAAACAGCAAGGAAACATGTATGTGTGTCATGCAAATTATCCAATTAGTTTCAATTGACAGTGTTCCATCAGGGGATTAGAGTTAATTAAGTTTATCATGGCACTCTTGTAAATAGGTTGAAACAATAGTTTTTATGTTATTTGGCGTTTGTAGGCATTAAAATTGTGAATCCAGAATGTGGCCCAGGACAATACTCTGCTTATTTAGAAATAACATTAACTATACTGATTACTGACTTACAAATAGATAACACATGACCTCAGATTCGACCTAATCTAGTGTTTACAATATTATTGGCTAGCTGTGCCCGCGACTTCATTCGCGTGGATGTCGGGTATCAATAATGTGTCGTTTAGAGAAGGTGTAGGTACCACTCCTCCATTAAAAATGAAGAATCTTTTTCTCTTTTTAAGTTTTATTTATTTGCGCGGAGCCCTAATACTTAAACTAAAATAAAAAATAGTCTTAGTCACTCTTTATATCATCAGCTATCTGCCAGTGAAAGTCCTGTCAAAATCTGTCATGCCGTATCAGAGATTAGCCAGGAACAAACAGATAGACGAATATTTTTTTTAATTGTTTTTTTGCTTTAAACACCGTTTATAGGTACTTTCATAATATGCATTTAGTAAAAAGCTGTTATTTTGAAATTACAGACACTCCAATTTTATTTATTCTTTGCATAAATCTACCTTACAGAAATAAATATTATTTATCATGTAAAAGTAGGATGTTGATTATTATGATCTACCATTTTATTAATTTTAAGATAAACAACCTTTTATAAAATTCAACATAATAGATTTTTCCCCAATTGCTTATCATATTGTTGTTTACTCACCTTCAAAGTCAAATAGTATCCTTTATGAAACAGCGAGCCCATTACATTAGCACACAGCTGAGTCATGCCTCCCCACAGTTTCTCAAAGTTCTTTAGTCGTGTAAGAGCCCACGTGTTATTGGCAGTGAACTCTACCAATGTGTGGAGGTGGACCAGTATGCTCTGCATGTCTATAGGTGACTCTGGCTTCAGCTCCTCGAGGTATAGGCAGCACTTGTATAACAGATCCTTGATGTGAGCTATCCAGCGGAGACTGGAAAAATAGACGAAGTGTTTAAAGTGTTAGCCATTTTTAGTGTCAGTATAAAGTTGCTTGAATAAGGACATCTTGGATTATGCTATGTATGTATCAAATTAATAGAGGCAGAAGTAATTTATGTTAGCAGAGGCAATAATTATGTATTTTAAAAACATATTATTTTTATCTGTTTATTTATTATTACTAGCTGCGCGCCATGGTTTCACTTCCATGAGTCTCAATCCAGTGGGAATATCGCGATAAAATGTATTATGTGTCCTAATCCAGGTCATGGCCTACCCATGTGTCAAATTTCATCAAAATCCATTCAGCCATCTTAGTGTGAATGTGTAACAAACAAACAAAAAATCAAATCTTTTCTCTTTATAATATTAGTTTAGATTTCATACTTCTCAATCACAAGTCATTGAAGCCATGAATATTGCTTTGCACAGGCCATAGAAAGTGCTGAGATTGAAAGGTACATCTGGCAATGGCCTTGTAAGTCATTATTCAATTCTTGCAAAGAAAATACAGTCATCAGTAATGAATAATTGGCAAGTAAACGTTGCATTATCCTTATTAATATCTTACACTGTACACACACATTCAAAAATGTGCTAAATAAGCTGATAAGTCTGTTACACATTTCTGTGAACGAGCCAATTTTAACTATTCACATAGAGTACTCAATGAAAACTTGGCAACTTTATACTGCCACTCAGTTAAAGACCACTTGTCATGTAAAACAACTGAACAACATTCAGCGGTTTTCCATAATTACTGAACTTGATGCATAAATGTATTGCATTTATCAATGTAGCGGATCAACAATTAGCGGTTTTGTAAAACAACATGAAAGGAAAAGTCAGATTGTAGATTTTAGTTCTAAATTATGAGTAAAAATTACCTTAACTCAAGTGAAAACAGTGATTTTAAGGACAATATTTTAATTAAAAGTTATTAGTTTTATGAAAGACACTCATTGTGACTGCTAATAAGCCATTCTGCATAACATCTAAACGTCAGTAGTAGTTTTGTAAAACATAACGCAATGACAATCCAGCTGAACATTGCTCAGTTATTTTACTGAAAGCAGCTGTTTTGTAAAACAACTAGTACTTTTGTATAAGAAGTAAACATACCTGTATTCTTTGTTTAAGAAAACTCCAACGTAAGACATTTTAACAGACTCCGAGTGCAAGCTCTGAACAATGTACTTGCATAGTTTTTCAAACCGTTTCCGGTCCCTCTGTTGATTGAAGACTAGGAACAGTCTACATGTTACTTTGTAGACTTCTAATGCAGGAATCATTTCTAGTGGCTGAGGAGGTTCTTCCTGCGGAGTGGCTGGCTCCGGTAAGAGCTGGTCAAAATCATTTCTATAAAATAATGGATGGGTCAGCATTCTGTTGTATATGAGCTAACTAGATACCATATAGAGATTTTAATGAATTTAGTTTTTTTTTAACTTTCTATAATTATAGATGTTTTATTACATTTTTGGAGGAAGATAGTGAAAGAAACTCACTTATTACTTACATAAGATATTATTTTTTATTGTTATCAGATTAAATTTTATTACAAAATTTTGTAGCAATATCCTTTTTTTTGTTTTTTTTTTTCTTACAATTATATCACGTAGGTACTATAAACACAAAACTCACAGAATACGTTTCAGAAATCTCTGTCTAGCTAGCCAACCCCTTATGACTGCTTGGACCGTAACGGCGGACTGTTCCCGTTTCTTCTCAAGCGCTCGCTCCTCGCGAGCAGCCTTTGTCTGCTCCAGGAACGAGTCCTTAGTTGTCAGAGACTTGGAGAACATCTTCAACCGATCCTATCGTACACAATACAAATAAATCGCTTTGTTTCCCTTTTCGGAATACCTGTCAGGACATCAAGCTGCACCAAAGCATTGTTTAAAACAAAGCTATCGCACGGTATGCATTGTTGATAACTGTAAAGCACTCTAAACCCACTTTTTAAATCATATTTGCAAAATAACAATTGATTTTATCAGATTTCTGGTTTATTTTAGAGAAGCCCTTCGGGTATAAATTTGTTATTTTGTTTTTTTTTTTTTTTTTTTTTTTTTTAATATTTTGTGGCTTTGCCACTGGCTTGGTTACAAGACCTTTAAGCCAAGTCTTTATTTTAAAAGTCTTAATTTGAAAAAATTGAGTTTATACACTTATAATAATAATATTTTTTTTTCCCCACTACACACTTCCACAACTGTTTTTAATGAATTTAAAAATCGGCACAAAACACTGTTTAATTTTTAGAAATCATCATTCATCATTCAGGCGGGCGGCGGGAGGAATTATTTGGTAAGATATCACTCAATTCACTGGCAAGTATTAGTCTTTCAATTGCAAAATTTTGACAGTTCAAAACCAGGTGTTCAGCGTCAGCTTGCGGTGTATTACAGAATTTACAAGAATCACTTGATATTATGCCCAAACGGGATAAGTGGGCTGGTGTGGTGGTATGGCCAAAGCGAAGCCTGTTAATCGTAGTAATGAAGTGCCGGCTGGCTGACTCCAGGTCGTCGTACCAGGGCTCTGTTGGTAAGTCGGTTTGGATACTTCCGTACCATTTTCCTTTTTGCTCTTGGTCTTTCTTCCACATTTGAACCCAAAGATTTTTCAGTTCTTCGTTTATCGAGCTATAATAATCAGTGTGCGGTACACTAGTTACGTGTTGAACATCCAATGAATTTATCCCCTTATTTGCAATTCTATCTGCTACTTCATTTCCAGATATACCTTTATGCGAAGGAATCCATATAAAAGATATCTCAATGTCTTTACAATTTAACTTATAAATAATATCTTTAATACTGTACAAAATATAGTTAGCTTTAAAACTCAATTTCAAATGTTTTAAAGCTTCCAAAAGACTCAATGAATCAGTTAAAATTAAAAAGGATTTATAAGACTGGTGAATATGACTTATTAACTTTAACGCTTCTAAGATTGCATAGGCTTCTGCAGTAAATATTGAGCATTCATTGTTCAGAACAAAGCTTTGAAAGAACTTTGTTTGAGGATCATATAAAGCAGATCTTACATAGTTATTTCCCTTACTGCCATCAGTGTACAGAGTATAGTACTTATTATTTTCTGACAAAAATTCTAGCATGTCATTATTGTTTAGAATTCTGTGTTCTAGAACATGAATTGGATGAGTTATACTAACATAGTTGTGGGCATTGCAAGGCCACTGGGACTGTTTTTTAATCCTTGTGCATTTATTACGTATTTCCAGATAAATCCGACACAGCTGTGGAGCTATGCCCTTCAACAGTTCATCTGCTGAAGACAATGGACCAGAGACATTCACTAGGTGAGGGACTATTCTCTTGATAACATCATTATTAGCTGATGACAAAAGTTTGATGCAATATCTTTCACAGAGCAATATTCTCCTCAAAATAAGGGGCATGATCTTGGTTTCAACTTCCATGGCTCGTATGGGAGTTGAACACATTCCTCCAGAGATGATTCTCAGAGCCTTGTTCTGAATTATATCCAATCTATGTACATATGTACAGTTAATGTAAGCTAAAGTGCTATAATCAAAGTGGCTTCTTACAATTGCTTTGTACAGTATTGACAATATTTTTGGATCAGCTCCCCAAGATACCCCAGCAAGGCATCTTAGAACATTTAGTCCTTTGTAAGAGTTTTTTGAAATATATTTAATGTGCTCTTCAAATTTGAGTTTTTGGTCAATGATAATACCTAAGAACTTATGCTGGTTGACTCTTCGAATGCTGTCTGCAGCATATATAACATCAGTAGTAGGGTTGTCATCTCCAAAAATCATTACACTGCTTTTTGAAGCATTAATTCTAAGATGCAGCCTATTAGTATAATAATCATGAAGTTTTGCTAGTGCTATATTTACAGTATCAATGGCTGCACATAAATTAGAATTTGAACTGTACAGAACTAAATCGTCAGCAAATTGCAATATATTTACATTCTGAGTATCAACATATTTACATATTTCACTAGTGTACAAGTTATAGATCAAGGGCGACAGAGTTGCACCTTGCATTGTGCCTTTACTGGCCCACTCTGGTCCATAAAATATGTTATTATGTTTGACAAAGAGTTTTCTGTTACTCAAGAAGTCATAAATCCATTTGGATACAAGTCCAGGTAAACCTATACTACCAGTCAATATTTTGACAAGTATGCCAGGGTCAACATTATCAAAAGCACCTTGTACATCCAAGAATACGCAAACTGTATGTAATTTACCATTTTCTGCCCTTTTCAGGTCTGCTATTAGGGAAATGAAACTGTCAGCACAGCTACGACCGCGCCTAAATCCATATTGCAGTGGTGGAATAATTTTATAGGATTCAGAGTACCAATCTAAACGATTCTTCAACATATTCTCAAAGATCTTTCCAAGACATGAGGACAACGAGATTGGACGATAACTGCTAGCTAAATCTGGTGGTTTATCAGGTTTCAATATGGGAATCACACATTGTGTTTTCCATGATTCTGGTATTATTTGTTTACGCCAAAGACTGTTAAGAATTTTTAAGAATAAATGTTTTACATCATCATCAAGATTTTTAATCAGTATGTAAGGGAAGTCATCTAAACCTGGGGTTGTATTTTTTCTAGATTGTAAACTCATTGAGAATTCAGTCCATGTAAAAGGATCTAATAGAAATTTGGAGTTTGGGTTGTCATTATTGAGATCAAAATAATGGCTATATTCACTACTATCTATAAGGTTACTATTATCAGATATTTTTTTCAAAAATGGTTGAATAAATTCATCCCTGTATGATTTGTTACCAGATCTGATGCCTTTAAATCTCTTAATAAGGTTCCAAATTTTACTTAGTGGAGTAGTTCTATTGAAAGTGTTACAAAATTTGTTCCAACCAATCTTCTTTTGTTCTGAAATTGTACGTTTTTTTAGCGCATCTAATCTCTTATAATTAATATAATTATCCATAGTTGGGTCACTTCTGTACAGTTTCAGAGCATTGTAAGATGCAATTACACTTTGCTCACAAATACAATTCCACCAAGGAGCTGGAATTCTACATTTAAAATCACCAGTTTTAACTAACTTTGGAATCACCATTTCCTTTAAGGCATCTAAGCGAGTACAAAATTCAAGGTAAGTGGACATTGGATCCTCTTCATCAATCGTCATGACATGGAAAATATTTTTGGATTTTTCAAAAAACTTACTCCAATCAGTTTTAATGTATAAAAAATTATCAACAGGTGGATTAACTTGATATTTGTTAGCACAAATTGCAATTTTTGTAATAGTTGGATAATGATAACTTCCCATTGTATCATCATGAACAGACCACTCACAAAGTGGCGCCAGATTTGGACTAACGAAAGTGACATCAATTGCCGATGGATTACAATGAGGGCGATTAGCTGTAGTAAAGTCACCATTATTAATTATACATAAGTCACTATCATCAATTAAATTATACAAATCTTGCCCCCTGCCTTTTGTGGACACGCATCCAAAGGCAATATGATGGGCATTAAAATCGCCACTTACAAATATAGGTTTAGGGAGGTCCCTGATAATATTCCGCAATCTATTTATTCTTATATGCCCAGATTTAGGTGGACAACATACACATAAAACTGTTATGTCGCCTATTCTTGTAGATACTGAAATTGCAATAGTCTGAATATCTTCATAGAAACGGGTGTCTAGAACTCTATATTTTAAATAGGGCTTTATTATGATAGCTACTCCATTATGACTGTTAGCTGAATTTTTATGGTGGAAATTATAACCAGGTATTTTAAAACTCTGTTGGTCTTTTAGCCAAGTTTCATTTATTAGACAAATATCTATATTTTGATTTTGTAGGAAGTTTATTAGTAAAGGTTTTTTACTATGTAAACTTTGAGCATTATACTGTGCAATACATAAAGAAGTTAAAATATTAGAGCTCAGATCCATTATGTTGATAGATTTTTGATAAGCATGTCTTTGATAGACGACGTGGTAATGGGCACATCGTCCGATTTGTTGCCTAGCTGTACTAGGGTATGGACTATAGCCATTAATACATCATTATTGGCAATGATTTGGGCTTTAATGTTTGGTTTGAGTGCGGTTTTCTTCTCAGGCATGATTTCTGAGTTTAAGGGTGTGTTATGTACACTATCCACATTGTACAATTTCATTTTGTTTTTATTTACAACAAGTTCTTTATTTTTATTAATTATATTTTGCTTATTTTTAACAGCAGACTCGGAGCGGTCCGGTAAAGGAGGGAAGTCAGTTTCCTTCTTTGTGTTACCAATGCTGGCATAAGTAATTTTTTCCTTTTTTTCTAACATTTTCCTCATCTTAACCGGACACGTCCTTGAGATAGCCAAATGAGGTCCACTGCAGTTAATGCAGCAGAGCTCATTGGGTTTGTCACATTCTTTGTAGGAGTGTTCTCCAGCACAGCAGCTGCAGCGCTGTTTACCATTGCATACATTGGCCGAGTGATTGAATTTGAAGCAGCGATAGCATTGCAAAAGGGGTGGTATATAGTCAAAAACTCTATATGAGAATAGGTCGTATTGTATTGAATCTGGTAGCGAATTCGATAGGAATGTAATGCTGACTGTCTGAAGCGGTACCCTGTTCTGTCCCACTTTCCTTCTAAATCTTCTCACTGCTACAATTTCATAGACAGAAGAAAGCTTTGTGTACAACTCTTTGTTGGATATATTGGTTGGTACGAACCTGATGATGCCAACTCGTTCTATCTGGGCTGCAGGGATATATGCCCTCATCTTATGTTTTTCAAGGAAGCTCGCATTGTTGATGAAATTGTTGGCCGTGTTGTATTGCTTAAACACGACTACGATTTTATTCGCATTGACACGGCGTATGGCCACCACACCTTTAACGTCCGTTGCGAAAATGTGATTTAAATATATGGGGCTTTTAATACCCAATCGTTCTTTGTCCTGGCTTTCTACAAAAACTTTAAACTCCGTGTTAGCCGAATGCTCTGGATACAGTCTTTTATAATTAGGCTTGAAGTAGGGTGCGTAATTAATAGAGTCACTTTCCTCACCGCCGCCGACATGGTCATCAGCATCAGCGCCAAAAGTCCGCTTCCGAATCTTGGGATTCGGGGCTTCAGCCTCGCTCCCCTCATTCCCGTCCATTTTCAGGACGATAACAAACTATTTACAGCAAATTTATTTTAAACAATATACAGTATTTAAATTGAATGAAAATAACTTTGAGAAAAATTAAAAAGTGCGTCTTTTTTGAGATTCCCGCCCGAATCCACCTCAATTTTCTGTCTTGTTATTTTGACATTTTATTGCGGTGTTGCCGTTCGCGTGATATTTTTCCTAGAACTTGCACAATAATTGTAAATAATTGTAAAAGGGTAAGAATATCTAAATTAAATAAAATAAATGAAGGAATCATCCCTGCTCATAAATATTATCAAATTCATTAATCGAAATCTTTTATAAATAAGTAGTTCTATTTAATTGTTAGAATAACTGAATGGCGTAATAGGAAAAGCAAATTAGTTTGATATTTGGCATTAGCAACATTGGACTAGTTAGTCGTCAGTAGTTTGGTGTAGCAAGCAGGTTTCTAAATTTTTCCCATGTCTATTCCAAAACTATCTGAGGAGATTGTAAGCAAATGAATCAGAAAACGTACCGTGGATGCCAATTTGTAGAGACCTTTGAAAAATCCTAAGTAAAAAGTCGTAATTCGAGGTTTGGCTCTGGCCTATTTCCTCCTCCAATATTGGGCCAATTTAAAAGATATTTCATAAACTGAATAAGAAGGATATATACCTACTGTGCCCTGTTTTTTTTTTTCATTAATAGTTGTCAAGTTTATACACTGGGTCATTAAGCCTCTGTTGACAGCTATTTCAGTTTACCGCTTTAGCGAGTTATTTTGTTTTCCACTTCAGCCTAGGCTTTATTTATTAACGGATGACTTTGATCATTTTCATGAAGTGGATGATCTGTCACAATAGCATTGGTCCTTTTTAGGGTTCTGTAGCTAAATGCTAAAAACGGAACCATTATAATTTCGTAATATCCGTCTGTTATAGGCTGACTGTCTGAGCTAGCTGCGCGGTGCGGGAAGGGTGACATTTGTCACAAGTTAACGAATCACTGAGCTCTCGCATCACGACACCACACCCCTCCCGCACCGCGCTGTTACCTCAGGCAACGTCTTAGTTAAGCCGTCGGCCTATAGTCTGTCCGGATGTGACACAGCCATTTTACTCGGAGACTATTTGCACTGTGTAGGTATATCGATGAAATTGGAAAAAATGTAGGTATATTCTGTGCATCGCAAAACAATTGTGTAGTCTAACTACAAAAAAAAAATAGGGCTCCTGCGTCAATGAGGGTTGAAAATGAAAATCAATGCACATAAGCATGTGGGGTAGGTAGGTATTGTTCGGTCTTATAATTAAAAAGTTTATGATGTTTCTAAGAGACTTATTGCTATAGTTTTTGTGAGAATGATGAGATATTTCCGGTTCATCATCATCATTAGATTACAGCAGTCCACTGCTGGACATACTCGTAGGCCTCTCAAATTGCACGCCATTTAGCTGAAATAGAAATCATTTATTTGCCAATAATGTAAGGTAACAAATATGGTGTTAATTTATGGAGAGTCCCGATACATTTTGCCTTACGGCATGCAACATTATTTACTTAATTAATTTAATCATTGCTTAATTGCTACGTTAACATTTAAATAACATTTCTATACAATTGAGACAACATAATGACTTAGAATTACATCTAACATTTTTCGCTTACTTATAGCATAAAATAATCATCATATGGTATTAAAAAAAGGATTCTCGGCAGCTCTCATCCAGCTTCTACCAGTCACCCTGCGAAGATCGTGACTCCACCTATCCTGACCTACCTTACGCTTGCCGATTCGGGGTCTCCACCCAAGAACACGTCTACCTGAACGGTCATCGGTTCTACGGCTATTATGAACGGCCCATTACCACTTCAGCTTGCTTATTCTGTGAGGAGCTATGTCGACAGCTTTGGTTCTCTGCCGGATCACCTCAGCTTTCATCCCTCAGAGAGACTCCAAGCATTACTCGTTCCATAGCTCGCTGAAAGATCTTGAATTTATGGACTAGCCGTACCGTTAGTGTCCACGTTTCGGCTCCGTAAGTCATAACAATCAGCACTATCTATCAGTAGCAAAGGCTTTCAACAACATTCATTGCGTTATTTACGATATTGAGCAAACAATTCATCTTTTGCTTGTGAGAGGTGGTCACAGCTCCAAACTTAATACCTATACGTATTTAGGTCACACAAAAATAAAAATCCATACGTACTTGAGACCAGACAACAGAATGGATTTTTATAAATGTGTGACCTAGGTACTATACATAAATATCCACGGCCACCGAATTTATTCTCATTAAATTAGACGCATTAGATTAGATTCCTTAGGTAAATCATAACATCTGCCAAACGTATTCTCTATGACACAATGAGCGCAAACGCGCGAAATGAATGCGAAGTTGGTGTGGTTTGAACAGTCAAAATACCAAGCTTGACAACTGTACGTGGTTTCCACGTGGTACGAGTACGCGGGAATTAATAATACTTACATAGTCAGACTTAGTCAGAGCCTTTCTCATAACTCATTATCTGAGTCCTGTAGTTCAGTGATTAGCGTCCGGTGATTAGCAGTGAGTAATCGAATACCTGTCATTGTGGTCGCTGATAAGGACAATGGTTGCACAATCTGATAAGTGATAAGGCAAGGCATGTAGGACTTGTAAGCTTTGTACTTAGAAATGATAAGCTGATTAGGTAATCATTGAGCGATGTGAAGTCATAGGAAGAAGCTCGACTTTAGTTTGGTGTTGAAATGACGAGTTTTTAACGATTGGGAAGGAGGCTAGGTATTGTAGGCACTCATATCTCCAGCGTCCACCCTTTCACCACCGGTGAGCCCTTGTTACACTAGCTGTTTCCCATAACTTTGATTGCTAGCAAAATTAGGTGGAGTTTCTTTACAGCAGAAATGCGATAACTTTTTATTAAGTATTAACACAACATTTTCACAATATTAAGTCTTGTTTCTTCCTAACTTTTACAGAACAGGAGGATTTTGAGGAAAATTATAAATCACCTGTTGTACAACTTAGGCTTTAGACAGGTGGTACGAATTAGGCCCCCACACCCTACCGAAGGAAATTGGTTATATATTTTAGTGTTTTTATATGAGCATACAAAATAAATTATTCGGTGGAAGCAAAAGGTTTTGATTTATTTAAAAAAATATCCTAAAAACTAGGACATCAGTTTTTTCTTAGGGGGCACGACTTGTGCAACATTATCTACTTAATTTTTTACTGAAAAAGGATATTAATTTATTTGAATCATGAATGTAACGTTAATTTAAGCTTGGTTGGGCACTGGAAGACAGAACGTAAATTAGATTCGCGAGTGACGCGAAAGGGGCGTGTGTAAGGATCGTAACATAGGTAGCCAATTGTGGGAGCTAAGAACTAAGACCCCTCTGCATTCAGGGGTTATAAAACTTACGATTAATAATGTTTTTTTTGTGGGTTAACCTTTTTAATATTCTCCCATTCAAATCAGTTAGATGTCTTTAGCAAAAAAATAACGGCGAAGAAATAACATGGCGATATATTTTGTACCTGGGTTTTTACCTTAGGGTAAAGATGTTAAGGTTTCGTTAGGTATACCTAGTTGGTTGTCCCCCGATCGAATTCTTCCGATCCCGATATTCTTGGTTCACACTCATGAATATAGGTACTACGGTTATGCTATCACCAAATTCACTGTTTGAAAATGAATCTATCTATAGTAGATATATAATTGAGTTAGGGGTTGGATTGGTTAACGTTTAATAGATTGTTCAATGTTATAGTAGGAGGAACCTCTAGCCACTTTAGGCTGATAGCCTGAGTCTAAGGCTAAGCATGAAGAAGGTCTAGGCCTTCATTCTGAGGCTAAAATACATTATATTATAATTAGCTGAAGAATAGGCCACAGGGGCGTGTCTTCAGTTATGACGTCAGAGTGGCGTGATGGTGGTACGAGACGGAGAGGGGAGTGCAAGCAGACGAGCGGCGACACCAGCAGGCATCGGCCCTTTTTCACCTGCGACCATCGGATCGGGCGGACGTTCACTAGCATTGCTCAGTTACGGTTTAATTAATTTTAGTACTTAGAATATTTGATGTTTTGTAATCATTATAATAAATGTTTTTTTTGGAGTAGATTTTTTTAAGCAATAATAGTCTAAAATGCTAATTTCAGAAGTGGGATTCCTAACCACATCTGTGTTGGTTTTTTTGGACGATTAGGAGAACCGTTTTAGTTTAAATCTTTGTAGTAAAAAGTTACTTAATCATTGTTCACAATGCCTAAAGAATCTAGCGGTAAATCTCGAAAACGTGGACGTTCATCCGATTCTGGTATCGAACAACAGCTTCAAACGATAATTTCTCGTTTGACGGCGTTGGAAGATACGCGGGGCTCTAATTTAGGTCAAGCAGGCGTAAACGTCAGTGCACGTGCTCTCCCGGCGCCGCTTGAGCCGCCGCAGGTACGCTCGCACTCTCTGCCGCCGCCGCCGCGTGCACCCGACTTAGCGAGTGTGTCTACCGCCCATGCGGATTCGCATGTCCAAACTCGTACGGACGGCGCAATGGCGGGTATGGTGAATGCGGCTGCGTCGCTGCCGCCGAGCACGACACCATCAGCTGCGGAACTCATCATGAGCGAGGTGGCAGATAAACTTGCGACCGCAATTAACGCTGCGAATCCGGTGAGATCCAACCATATTTATATTTCTAGTTTTGACCCTTCTTTAAATGATTTTAATGTGTGGTGCGAGGAAGTGGATCATTTGTGCTGTATCAATCGGTGGGACGATCGCGAGTGTTTGGCGCGTATAGGACACTGCCTAAAAGGCGATGCACGTGTGTGGCTTAGCGAATGGTCGACTAATGAGCGTACGTGGTCTAATTTCAAACGTGAGTTTCAATCTTTGTGCCCGCGTAGAATAGATAGTGCGAACATTTTATTCGAGATTATGAAGACAGATTCCGATAGTTATCCTACATACGCTGAGTATACTAGGCGTTCATTATTGAGATTGCGCGTTATCAACGGGTTAAGTGAAGAGTTAATTAGTGCAATAATTATTCGCGGCATAACTGACCCGCAGATTCGCGCGGCTGCTACGAACGCTAACTTGTTGCCATGTGATTTAGTTGGATTTTTGTCGATTTATATTAAACCAGCCCAGAATGTCCCTGTCCGTAACAAACATAATGAGCCTCAAAGTCATTTGCGAAAAAGAGAACATTTTAGTTCTAGAACAAAATGTTTTAAATGTAACGGTTTTGGTCACAAACAAAACGAATGTTCTAAACGTATGAAATTAAATAATACGGGTGATAGAAATGACCCGTCAGGGTCGGAACCGTCTGCATCCAAACGGGTTACGAGTAAACCTGAGCCGTGTAGTTTTTGCAAAAAGATGGGGCATAAAGTAGAAGATTGTTTTGCAAAGCAGCGCAGTGAATCGCGCGGCAAATCGAATGTTAACTTTTGTCATGAGATTCAAGATGATTATCAACGGAACGATATAGCGTCTGCAGTGATTCAAGGTGTACCCGTAGATATACTTATAGACAGTGGCTCGCAAATTTCCTTAATTACGGAATCGGTTGTGAAACATTTTCAATGTACCCAGACACCATCTTTTTGTACTTTGCGCGGCATCGGCAGCCAAGAAATTGAGTCTAGTTTTTTTACAACGTTAACCATCGAGTTCCCTGAAATCTCCCTTGAAGTGGATTTCCATGTGGTCCCTGATTATTATTTGACTATCCCAGTTATCTTAGGTACAGATGTCCTTAATAGAGATGGTGTAGTTTACACTCGAACACGCGGCGTGCAACGCCTTACGCAATCAAAGTCAGTTCTTAATGTGCAGTCGAGTGTGCGTGACCAGATAAAAACTGTTGTTAACGGTGATGATAAAAGACGTTTGCTGAATATTATCGAAGAGTTTTCTGAATTTCTTGTTACTGGTACCGCTACTACGACCGTGAATACCGGGTCTATGCACATTCGATTGCACAATGAGACCCCTGTAGTATATAGACCCTACAAAATGTCATATCATGAAAAGATTCGCGTGCGAGAAATAATTAGAGACCTGCTTGATAAAGGGATAATTAGGGAGTCCGAATCAGAGTTCTCCAGCCCCATTTTGCTAGTCAAGAAAAAAGACGGTAGCGACAGGATGTGTGTCGATTTTCGGGCGTTGAACGCGAACACAGTGAAGGATCGTTATCCATTGCCGCTTATTGAGGACCATATTGATCGTTTGGGTAAAGCCAAATACTTCACGAGTCTAGATATGGCTACAGGCTTCTTACAGGTTCCGATGGATAACGACTCCATTCGTTACACTGGTTTTGTCACGCCCGAGGGTCACTTTGAGTACTTAAAGATGCCGTACGGTCTCGCCAATGCACCTGTCGTTTATCAGCGCATAATATCCGTCACTCTCCGTCCTTTTATCGAAACTAGCAAGGCGTTAGTGTACATCGATGATGTTTTGATACCAAGTGAGACAATAGACGAGGGACTACAGACGTTACATGAAGTGCTACGGACTTTGACTACTGCAGGTTTCTCTATCAATTTAAAGAAATGTACGTTTTTGGCTAGAGAAGTAGATTACTTGGGGCGTACGATCAGTTATGGTCAGGTTAAGCCGAGTCGGCATAAAATTGAAGCATTGGTCAAGGCCCGAACACCTAGCAATGTGAAGGAGGTAAGACAGTTTCTCGGTCTAGCTGGGTATTTCCGGCGATATATTCCCGGCTACTCTCTCAAAACGGCTTGCATTACCGATTTACTTCGCAAGGGTGTGCAATTTCAGTGGACTGACGAGCACGAACGGGTTCGTAAAGATATTATTGAGCGGTTAACCAACAAACCTGTGCTGGCTATTTATGACCCTTCGCTAGCTACAGAAGTGCACACTGATGCATCGTCGCGAGGTTATGGTGCTGTTTTACTGCAAACCGATGCTGAAGGTCGCAAACGACCTGTTGCGTACTTCAGTAAAGTCACTCAGGGAGCGGAGCCACGTTATCACTCATACGAGTTAGAAACTTTAGCTGTGCTTAAGGCTTTGCAACATTTTAGGCATTATTTAATAGGTAACAAATTCAAAGTAGTAACGGATTGCAACGCCTTGAAACTGACTCAACGCAAAAAGGATCTGCTGCCTAGGATAGCTAGGTGGTGGATGTATCTACAAGATTACGATTTCGAACTGGAGTATCGTAAGGGGACTGCGCTATCACACGCCGATTATTTGAGTCGCAATGCGATCAATATGTGTCAAATACCAAGGCCACGTAATTGGGCCCAGATAGCGCAGGCCGCTGACGAAGAAACTCTATCGCTTTTGCAGAAATTGAGTAACGGTGAGCTTGATTCGAACCGTTATATAAAACGCAATGATGTTTTATATTACAAACTCGATGTAGTTGGAGAACAACCCCGATTTTTATGTTATATCCCTAAAGGTTACCGCCTTAGCTTAATGAGAATCTTTCATGACGAACATCAACATATTGGTGTGGAGAAAACTGCTGATTTAATACTCCGTCACTTTTGGTTTCCGGGATTAAGACAATTTGTTAGAAAATACATTAAACACTGTATTGTTTGCTTATCGCACAAAAAGGCACCGCGTCAACCTTTGCAGCCTATTAACTCGTGGCAAAAACCTAGTGTTCCTTTCGATACGGTGCATACAGACGTCTTAGGGCCACTCCCGGACTCAAATAGCTATAAATTTGTTATTTTAATAATAGACGCTTTTACAAAATTTTGCTTATTGTATCCGATTTTTAGGCAAGATAGTAATGAACTAAAACGCGTTTTTGAAAATGCTATTTCCCTATTCGGTACTCCTCGTTTAATTGTATCAGATCGAGGACGAATGTATGAGAGCTCTTCATTTTGTAATTGGATTAGAAACTTAGGTTGTGAGATTCATTTTATAACTGCAGAGATGCATCAAAGTAATGGGCAGGTTGAGAGGTACTGTCGCACCGTCATGAACATGATTCGAGTAGAAACAAACTTTCGACAGGAAAGTTGGTCTAATATTCTGTGGAAGTTACAGCTCAACCTGAATATTACCTTACAGAAATCTACCCAATGTTCACCTTTAAATTTATTAATTGGCAGTGATAGTGCAACGCCTGTCATACGATCCGTGGTTCGCGACATCGCGTATGAAGCAGACAGTTCGAACCGAGAATCTCTGCGTGAGCTTGCGCGGCAGCGCGCTAGGGGGCTACTTGAAGAGAACCGAGTGCAGCAGGATGCTCGTGTGAACGAGCGCCGCAGAGTGCCCCAGCCCTTCCGCATTAATGACCTGGTTTTTGTGAGGAAAACAAGTCAGTCTACGGGGAAGTTAGACTCCGGGATGCGAGGCCCCTACGCTGTTACGAAAGTACTGCCACAAGGTCGATATGAGCTTCGACTAGTCAGTGGGTCGTATGGTAAGAGCACCCAAGCTGCGGCTCAACACATGATATTGTGGCGAGGAGAGTGGACCCCCGATGTGTGCGCAGCATTCTTTGAATGTGAGTATGAGTGTGCGGTTTGGCTATGAGTGGTGCGCACCCCGTGGGCTCTGCGCTTATTAATTTATAACCCTCTGATAGCCTAGTTGTGTTACCGCTTATTGCTGCGTTGTTGTTTTGGTACCCTGAGGGCTCTGCCTGTGGTACATCCTGAGGGCTCTGTACCTAATGAAAATCTGGTACCCTGAGGGCTCTGCCAGTCATACATCCCGAGGGCTCTGTATGGTAACTAGTAACCTGAGGGCTCTGCTAGTGTTTAAAGTGGTTATTTTTATGTTTTACATCCTAGGCCCCGTTTGACATAAAAATAACCCGTTCTTTTTAGATCCTTGTTATCATCTCACGTAAGATGAGTGTAGGCTTTACGCTTTATTTTTTCATAGTGTTCTAAAACAAACAATGTTGCCTACAGGTGCCACTGACGAGGTGGAAAACGACTCCATGGATTCAGAAGAGAACACGGAGGGAAACATACAAGAAGTACAAGCAGAGGTCCACACTCAACCGTCACGATCACGTCAGGTGCTGCCTGAAGATGTTGCGGTCGAGGACGAGCCGACTTCAGGAACGGCCGAATTAGCTGAAGAATAGGCCACAGGGGCGTGTCTTCAGTTATGACGTCAGAGTGGCGTGATGGTGGTACGAGACGGAGAGGGGAGTGCAAGCAGACGAGCGGCGACACCAGCAGGCATCGGCCCTTTTTCACCTGCGACCATCGGATCGGGCGGACGTTCACTAGCATTGCTCAGTTACGGTTTAATTAATTTTAGTACTTAGAATATTTGATGTTTTGTAATCATTATAATAAATGTTTTTTTTGGAGTAGATTTTTTTAAGCAATAATAGTCTAAAATGCTAATTTTATATATATTACAAGACATAAAGAGGGATGCTTATATTCACGTCTTTTCCTCATTTCAGAAATACTAATCTATACTCATTAAGTAGATAATAGGTGTCCTAACAGTTAGATGAGTATCATTGTCGTACATGTTAATAACGTACTCTATGTCTAAGACATTCTATTTCTATAGATGAGGTCACCTACGGGCTACGCAGCTACCTAGGTACCTACTTTACTTTCTTAAACGTAACTTCGTTTAAAAAAGCACAGATAAAAATGCTTATGCAGTTATGTCGGAGCAGTCCGAATCGAATCACGAAAGTCAATAAATAAAACGGTTTAGTCGCGGCACGTTTGCTTTCTCCGTTTTTTTGTTGATCTTTCCTTTTGCGGAGCCGAGAATGAGGGAAACAAAGGCCTAGATTAGCCGCCTGTCTTCTCATACAAGCTGTTAATGTCAACTATAGAGAATGGGTTGTTTATGTAGTTTTTTGTCCACTTTGTTTTTCGTATTAATAAATATTTTTTTCTGCAATTGAAAAAGGCCCATTGTCTACGAGAGAATCCTTTTTGGCAGTTGCATTCACGTACTTACTTGGCCTTAAAAATAGAATAGTATACTCTTTATTAAGTACACCATATTAATTACACATAATAATAATTACATTTTTAATCAAGGGCGACACAATGGTGATAAATGTGTAAAAGAGCTGGATTAATGTAACAATTTTGCTTAATAACGAAGGTCGTACATGTAAAACTGTTTTCAGGAGATAATACATTGTAAAAGCGGTACCTATTTATCATTCATATGCAGTTTCGATAATTACTATATTCATAAATATTTCGATAATTTGCAAGAATAGTCTCTAAGCACGAAGTTTCATACGAAGTTACGGCCGCATATCACCTTCGGACATAATATTAGATTGGGCCCAAACAAAGAATGAATGATAACACGATTTGACAGTCTGTTAATTGTCGTTACTCGACGTGTTTTTACCCGTCCGAAAGAGTCAATTAATCGGGAGTAGGGTTCATTTTGAAGTATTGAACTGCAGCTTTCGGGCGGGCTCATATCTTCGTTGATGGACTTAAAGAATAGGTCTCCAGTTTTGAGAGTCCGCAAGCTTTAATTACGTGAAAACTAAAGTAGTCTCAGAAACGAAAAGTCTTCATATAAACTTTTTCAGAGTCGGGTCTCATATTTATTTAGCACAATCATAAAGTTGTCTATTTTATTTAAATATGTAGGTACCTACCTTCTTACAACGGAAGGTGGGCACACCTGTCGGCGCCCTGCCCTGCCCCAACATGGCTTGCTAATTATACTACCTTAAAACATTATACACCATTATGTTAATAAATGGCCCCGTCTTACAGTTTGAAGGGTAAAATGTTTTATAGAGGAATCATATCAAGGACGTTTAAAAAAATCTGATATCATGTCTTATTTAGCGTCATTTTACATAGTTCCAATTTTTAAAGCTTTTGATGATGGCTTTGTTTTTTTTTTTTTCGTAAGTACCTACACTAGCGGCCGAACCCAATAACCTATTTTAGCTGCTGATGGTAGCCAAAATAGTTATAACTGCCAGCATCATATAATCAAACAGATTGCTACTGATATAGATTATTGGGACGTTAAAACCAGAGATATAGATAGGTTTTTCTACGTAAAGTATGCCAGTAACTGGTGATAGTCTATAGGTAATTGGGTTCGACCGTAAGAAGTTGTCCTACCTATTACACACACGCACTAAAATATACACAGTCCGAAACTGTTTGCAGAAAAACGATCTACTTACAAAAATATATAGATACCACCAACTAACTTTAGGCCGAGACTCGGTCTGCGTGAAATTTCACCCTCCCCCCATTCACCCTCTTTGGGGTGGAATTTCGAAAAACCCTTTCTTAGTGGATACCTGCTCTTCACAAAGAACACACCCTCCAAATTTCGTGTCTTTAAGACCAGCGGCTTAGGCTGTGCGTTGATATAGGTATCAGTCAGTCAAGACTTTGAATTTTATGATGGTTTAAATGGAGATTATATTCAATTGAATAAATCATAAGAACAACCTTCAGTAGCACTGGGTTTCATTTTGACAGTTCAACAACATAAATTGCGTTATTTACGTTGTTGAGCAGACAAATTTTTCGAACATGTGATGCAATGGTTTAGCAATATCCTTCAAAATGATTCAGATTGAAATTGCAGATAGTTTGTTACGCAATTATAGTGCTGGTTTCCTCACGATCCTTTCCATCACTGATGTCAGTAATATCCAAAATAAACTCAGACGGCCTTATTACAAAACACGGTTTATCTTTAAACACAGGCATACCACCACCACCACAACCACCATACGACCACCACCATGCACCATAGAGCTATTTTTAAATTACGAACTATAATCCGAGAAAGTTAAACTTCTTATTACAAAAACCCGAGTCTATGTTGTCAATTTTGCATTAAAAACTTTACCTTTGTCGGAATAAAATTCTATAAATTCTGTACCCAACTGACTCGAAGGTTTAGGCTAGGTCTAAACTTGAAACTTGTTTTGTAATAAGACGGAGAAAGTACCTACAAATGATTTTAAAAATGTTGTTAGAGTGGAAAAATATTAAACTCGCTTCCCGGGGAGCAAACAATCGTTCAGCCACTGCGCTAACCGTGGCCTTCATATTCTAAATGCCTTAGCTGAAAAAGTTGCCTTAGGAAGTTAAAGAGCGGCCCATCAAAAATCAGGACAGGTTCAGAGGAATGCTGTCCGTAATTTCCTGTCCGTAAAAATAGCCTTGGAATACTTGTACGCTTGAATGATACCTACATGCTACGCCGTTAATTCCTGAAGGGATAGCTTGATTTGAAGAGTTGTAGGTAGTATCGAGGTTTTATTTGCGAACGTTATAACTATAGGTTAATGGCATACACATAATATTAAGAAATAAACACTATTTCGTATTTCTTTATTTATTTGGGATCTCCAGCAAAGGATACACATATCGTCCCCTTAAAGCGAAAAGTCATTAAGTCGAAAAATCCGTGTTTTGAGATAATGACAGTATATACCTACAATATAAATCACAATAAAAGTTATTTTACGTGTGCTCCTTCAATTAGGTACAGGAGACCACAGCATGCACATAAAACTGGGTGTAAACGTAGAGAAAATAAATGATGAAATATCAGAAATAAAATTACATGTTAAGATTGAGCATTCATATTACAATAATTGTTTAGCATAAATATTAGGTCCTGTGAAATTAGCGTTTTGTCGTACTGACCACTTTGATCTTTGGTTAAAAATTCCAAATTCAAATTTATAAATTCATTTAGCTGGTACTGTATTTGAGTTTTGAAAACAGTCATTCATTTGTTCTTTCCTCATTATTTTTTTCTTTGGCGTCGCTTATTACCGCACCATGGAAAACATGAAATATCGGTATATTTACGAGTACGAGTTCTACCGTTTCACCAGTGCTGCAGAAACAGCTCGAAGGATTAATGATGTGTACGGCGCTGGTGTCGCAAAAGAAAGCACGGTACGTTTTTGGTTTCAACTTTTTCGTTCTGGAAATTTCGACCTTCAGAACCAACCCCGTGGACGGCCGGAGACCAAAGTAGAAAATGAAGAATTAAAGGCTATTGTGGAAGCGGATCCATCACAAAGCACTTCAGAGATAGCTGCAGGCTTTGGGGTAACTGATAAAACTGTATTAATCCACTTGAAGCAAATCGGGAAAGTAAAAAAACTTGAACGATGGGTACCTCATGAATTGAGTGAATCGAACTTGCAAACACGCGTCGACTGCTGTGTTACTTTGCTCAACCGACACAATAATGAAGGGATTTTAAATCGAATCATTACTTGTGATGAAAAGTGGATATTGTACGATAATCGGAAGCGCTCGTCGCAATGGCTGAACCCTGGAGAACCAGCCAAACTTGCCCTAAACGAAAATTGACTCAGAAAAAGTTATTTGTGAGTGTTTGGTGGACCAGCAGCGGTGTCGTTCACTACAGCTTTCTAAAATTTGGCCAATCGATTACGGCAGATATCTATTGTCAGCAACTGCAAACCATGAAGGAAGAACTAGCTGCTAAACAACCCATATTGGTCAATCGCTCTAGGCCACTGCTGCTTCACGACAACGCAAGACCACACACTGCACAACAAACAACCACTAAGTTAGATGAGCTACAATTGGAATGTCTTCGACATCCACCGTACTCCCCGGACCTTGCTCCAACAGATTACCATTTTTTCCGGAATTTGGACAACTTCTTACAAGGAAAAAAATTCAACTCCGATGCGGCAGTCCAAACCGCCTTCAAAGAGTTCATCGATTCTCGCCCCCATGGTTTTTTATATTTTTTTAAGTGCATAGATAACAATGGTTTTTGATAACAATGGGGTTTGACGAATGAAATACATTTTACAAAAAAAAAAAAATCTTCCCTTACAAAACGCCAATTTCATATGTAAGAACCTAATATTTAGAAGAACAGAGAGTCAGAGTACTGTAAGTACAGAGGCCAGCACATCAAGCTACCCCATTCTGTCAAATTTTCCCAATTGAATATTAACCTTATTCCTTTGACATACAGTTGAAAATCTATCAAAGAAATTTGTCACATTGGGGTAGCTTGATGTGCTGGCCTCTGTACCTATATTTTACGGTCAGCTCGGAGACCTGACAGCGTCCGTCTAGAAGTAAAAAAAATGTAATTTATTTAGGAAGAATTATCCTATATCTACAAATATGTGTATCTAGCAGTCTACTAGCTTAAAACTTACGACTCATAACTACTTGGTACATTCAACATTGCCAATCAGTAATCACCATAGGTGCACGTGTAATTATCAAGTAATCATTTAGGTAAGTTCGTTAGTCCGTTAAAAACGGCTTCATTACCTGACATTCCTGCCATATTAATTAAGGTAATTTTTACAGCAAAACATCAAAATTTAACCAATTTATATAGATATGTTTACCTTTTAAGAATGTAAGTTTAATTAAAACAAATTCGTTGTAAAATACACAAAAACTGCCAGTGTTAAATTAAATGACAACTGTTTATTAGTAAGACAGCTATTTGTCGACAAGTGCTTATGTATTTACAAAGAAGGGAATAATAAAACAAGTTTTTATGTAATGTTCTTCACTACCTACATACTTAGGTGCTTTTACATAAGTAAGTATGTACTTAGGTAACAATCGCTCTTACACTTGTTTTGCAGGTTATACCTGCGAGAACGGGACCATGGATAACAAATTATAACAATATGAAGGTTAAAATGACTAATTTACATAGAAAGCTCGCTTTACATAAAGGTGCTCGTGGCTTGCCGCGGTCAGTTCGTGGATGGCTAACCATCTATTACCTACATACCGAGACCTCTCCTACTTGCCTCGGAAAGCACGTTAAGCCGTTGTATTCGGCTGTCATTCGTGGATCTTTGACAGTCGTACGGGTAGACAGCCCAAAACTCTGACAACCAGTAACGTCTTACCAAGGGGTATCGTGTTACCCAGTAACTGGGTTGTGGAGGTCAGATAGGCAGTCTAATCTAATCTAACTAGCCTGTACTGTCCCACTGCAAGGCAAAGGCCTCCCTCTCCCTTTTCCACACAAATCTGTCTTTTGTCAGAATTGTGAATTTAACAGACAGGCAGTCGCTCCATGTAAAATACTGGTGTTCTGCTGCATCCAGTTAGACTGAAAGCCGACCCCAACTTAGTTGGGAAAAGGCTAGGCAGATGATGATTGTCATTAACTTGCTACAAAACAATTTTTGTTAACCAAAAAACATAAAATTCTTTAGAGGAACTGGTGGCTCACTACAACTCACAAACCCGCTAAAATGCTTTAAGAGGCAAATATTAATTAACAAATACAGGTGACATGGTTTGAAACCTGTTACCTGTTCCTAGTTCTAGGTTGCATGAAGTAGTAATTAATTACCTACGTACAATTGCCTTCATACCTACGTTTCGGAATTTAGTTCATCATTTAGTGGAAGGAATGCTATAACAAGATGGATTATCGGTAACAGTATTGATTTACACCTGCAGGAGAAAAATGGAGCGTACATGACTGATCTGATCCATAGATTTATGGCACTCCGGGAGTGGCGACAGAAGTGAAAACTTCAACAATATACGTGTGTACCTATTTTTGAATCGTCATATAAACAAAACACAAACAGAATACTTTGCCATCACTCACTGACATATCGGAAATACATTCAAACCGAGTACATCCAGAGGACAGCTGAACACATCCGAATGTAGCGCGGTGTCGGTACCAGTGTCGCGAGTTCAATGGTTTTTTCCCAGCTCAAAAAATGCCCAACGCGCGCCTAAAGAAGTTTTCACTTCAAAAATACTGTTCCATTTTGTCCTCGTAGGTATTGTACATATTTTTTTTTATAACCAACGAAAAATTTCTACGCCAGGGGGTCTAAAATCATGTGCTGAATTCATGGTTACATTTAGCGTATAGATGTCCACATACCCTGTATAGTTAGGTACGAACTCACCTACCTTTTTGTGCCCAATATCCTTTTCCCAACTATGTTGGGGACGGCTTCCAGTCTAACCAGATGCAGCTGAATACCAGTATTTTACAAGAAGCGACTGCCTATCTGACCTCCACAACCCAGTTAGGTACCTACTGGGTAACACGATACCCCTTGGTAAGACTGGTTGTCAGATTTTCGGGCTTCTGACTGTCAAAGATTCACGAATGACAGCCGGGACCAACGGCTTCACGTGATTTCCGAAGCACGGAGGGGTTTTAGTATGTTGAGATGGTCACCCATCCACGGGCCAACCGCGGCAAGCGTAGTTTAACCTAATCGATCGGCCCGTGCGGCTTTTATTACTTAGCCACAATAGCCCCTCACGAACTCATCTATCTATTATAATCATTAGGTATCGTCAGTTTCTCACGAAATTTATACGGGACCACCTGGAGAGTGGCGCCTTGTGGGCACCCCTAATGTCCGGACAACACACATATAAATATCGTGAAAACAACCTTTATTGAAGACGGTTAACTATAAAGTAACTTAGGTTATTATAACTGAGTCATGTTTTGGGTATCGAATCTGAAACTTAGTTGTATAGTTAGGTTTTAAGATTAACATTGAGGCGACTCCCGTATTTTTTAGAAAGCTCGCCCGCCGTCTCTAATATCTGTCAAAAATACCTCTGAATTTCATTCAGTTTTGCCGAATTTTTGACATTGATTGTCGCTGAGATGAGGTAGCAACTAGATGGATGAATGAGGAGCCTTCTAGTTAGTTTCATAACTTCAAAATTATCAAAGAATACCAAGAAAGGCGTTATGTAAATCCCACTCAATATAATATAAAACATCTCACATGCATGTATTCAAGTCGGATCCATTCAGAGCAACAATAGGCCTTCATCGATACTGCGCCTACGCATCGAATTCGAATGTCAATCGTAACAATCGAGCACGATTACCTGTCAGATAAAGGCGGGCGGAAAGCTCGAGGAAAGCGCCACAAGGCAATTCGAGCTGCGAAGGCTTTGACGGCCGCCGCCATTAGTCCGCGTTCCGCCAATCAGACGAACGGGGCGGGGCCTTGCGCACGCGCCGCCCGCTACGCAAAACCGATTCAGTGTAAACGCAGCTGTCGCTCCGTAGCCACGTATATTCCTCCTCGTTTCCCTGCTTCGTTTGTTTTTAATTATGAACTTTTTGTGAGACTCGGGTGTGTATTGTGTTGTATTTCTGAACTTTGTAAGGAGGTCTTATGTATTTTTAGAGACTGATCTGATGATGTTATTGTGAAGTGACTGCCGCAGTGACTGTTATTCGGTGTTTGTTGTTGTAATTGCAAGATGATGATGGATCAGGCTCACTTCGGGGAGTATTTGCTGAGGCAGCAAATGTTGCACGCTGCGTCGCTCAGTGGTTTGCGTAAGTTTCATTTTCCATTGTCGTCTTTTGATTGGTTTTTTGATTGAGTCAAATCTACCACATGACTTTATTAGCCTTAAACCTACGTACATTTGAGCCTCCCAAAGAAATGATATTAGATCTCAAATTAATAAGGTAAACACACCGATTATTTTTACTAACAAAACCTAGCTTAGCTTTTTCCAAACTCTGTTGGGGTTGGCATCAAGTCTGACCGTATGAAGCTGAATACCAGTATTAACTAAACCTAATCTATCATTAAAATTATAAAGAGACATACTATCACACACACTGGTCACAATTTCGTCACATTCTGGGGTCTTTGGAACTCGTTTCTTCAAACTATAATCGCCCAAGTTAGCCGTCAGCATGAATATTATCATAACCATGTATAATTTTGATCACAGTTAGCGATAAACAGATTGAGTATTCTACCGACGCGTATTTTGTAAACCTACCTATTATTTTTGAAAATTGTTCTTGTTTAAAGTTGAAAACAATCAATTGTATAACAACAAATATGTAGGTATGTAGGTACTAAGTATAAGTCTTTTGAAATAAAAGAAAAGCGCATGATGATAAACTGTATAGGAATCTATAGTTGGTAGGTAGGTAGGTAACTGTAGTTGATGATCATGTGCTTACAAGACAGGTTTATTATTTTTGTAACCAAATTATCTGTTTTATAATAAAAGTTATGTTTTCTTTAACCAAGTGGTATAAAATTCCGGTTAACAACCTTAGAAAAAATTAATTAACCTTTTAATAGCTTGCATTGTACTTATCGTTTAGTTTTGTAAGAAATTTATAATCTCTACAAAGCCGTAAAAATATTGCGATAATGAGGTATGAACTAATTAACGAAACACTAGAATATGCTAATTAATCGCCAATTAAAACCAAGTGTCAGCCATTAGGTAACACAAAATTATAATTATCATGTTAAGTTATGTTTAATATGTATCCAAATTCTATTGGTCATGTCAAATCGTGCCGTGATATCGTTTGAATTTATAAAAAAAAGTGATATGGAAATAAAATGTTAAAATATACAATATATTTTTATATTTTGGCGTTATTATGAGTTATGGATTGAGTTATAGGTACCTAATGTCGCAATATCCTCGATTTACGAGTATGATTTGGTAAAAATTTCAACTTTTAATACTATAGGTACTAAAATATTTTAAACGATAAAATATTCCAGGATGTTTATTAACGACGCACAGTGCATCCGGTTAGACTGGAAGCCGACCCCAACATCATTGGGAAAAGGCTAGGCAGATGATGATATATTTGATACTATAAAATATTCATAGATGTTTAATATATAATGAAGCCTGTTCAAAATCCAGTCGGAATCTCAGTAACAATCAATGTCAAAAACTTGTCAAAAATTTATAAAAAACCGGCCAAGTGCAAGTAGGACTCGCACAGGAAGGGTTCCGTACCACCATACAATATTTAACACTACATATAAAATCACGGCCAAAAAATCAGGTTTGTTGTATGGGAGCACCCCTTAAATATTTATTTTATTCTGTTTTTAGTATTTGTTGTTATAGCGGCAACAGAAATACACATTCTGTAAAAATTTCAACTGTCTAGCTGTCGCGGTTCATGAGATACAGCCTGGTGACAGACAGACAGACAGACGGACAGTGGGGCCTTAGTAATAGGGTACCGTTTTTATGCTTCGGGTTCTCAAAAGTACGAGAATTAGGTACCTACCCTTTTTTTTAAGGATGGGAAATCATCAAGTGACCCCTCCCGCTCTGGGTGGAGCGGAGAGGAGTGTCAGAC
Source organism: Gortyna flavago (assembly GCA_963669345.1). NCBI lineage: Eukaryota > Metazoa > Arthropoda > Insecta > Lepidoptera > Noctuidae > Gortyna > Gortyna flavago. The sequence goes on from OY770132.1 coordinate 4,650,350, forward strand.
TCTTACTGACTAAAATCCATCCGTGTTCCTTCCTTAGCTCTTTAGCCCTAGCGGTAACCCTTTCGGACAATCCCGCTGCCCAGAATTAGGTACCCTCTCTTGTACTTAGGTAAGAACTTCTAGATGAACGAAACTCATTCTGCCATTTGGCAACCGCATAAGGCCATACTATTTTGACACTAGATTACTTTTACTGTTAGCCTGCATCATCCCACTGCTGGGCAAAGGCCTCTCCCCATGACTTCCAGCTCTTTCGATCCAGGGCTAAAGTGGAACACTGGTCGTTTATTTTCTCCAGCTCGTCCCGCCATCTTTTACGGGGTCTGCCGCGACGCCTTCTAGCTGTGTCAGGGCTTCCAGTGGTGGTTATTTTGGTCCACAGCTTTTTGGGCAGACGGCAGACATGGCCAGCACAGTCTCACTTCAGCTTAGCGGCTTTTTGAGCAATCCCATTTTGACATTAGATACAACTTTAATTATTCAATTCCCACTAAATTAAAAATCTTCACATACCGTAAAAGAAAATAATTTCGCAGGAAAGAAAGAATAATCTTATCTCTAGTAGTAAAAGAAACAAGTTGAGAACAACAAATACGCCTGGCTCGCGGTGATCTAACCGTGCAACAGAATTGGGGTCTCTTTCAATGGCGTACGCTAAACACATTATTTGATTAACGCCATACAATAACAAAACGTTTGGTTAACAGCTTTATTTCGAGATGCCGTAAACAATGGACACATTCGTTGAGTTTCACGGAATATAAATAAAAAAGTTCTTCCGATAAAAATCATGTTTTTATTTTATGTACATAGTTATTTTAAATGTTGTTGTAAACTACTATAAAACGTTGAAATATTTTAATTTACAAAATAAATCCTATGTCGAGTTTATAATGCAGTCATGTAGTGACATAAAACATAAATTAAATTAATATGTTCCAAAAATAGAAACCTTATACCCATTTAAAATAAATTATATTAAGAAACAAATAATTCAAAAATATTGAAATCGTAAAATTTATGCATATATTGGGATCTTGATGAGTGGACTGTATGTTTTTTATGGTTTTTGTTGGCATCGGTGGCAGGGTGCGTGGTGACTGTAAATGGAAACTCTTAACTTCTCCAAAAATAATATAATGTTCATTTTAGGACAAACAACTCGCGTGCATTGTTCTTATGAAAATCTAGCTTGACAACACAACCAACCAACAACTTATGTAACATATAGTTTTTATAATATATTAGAACAGATACAAGGCACATGATCAATGCAAGGTTCATATTATCCATCCATACTAATATTATAAATTCGTGAGTAACTCTGTCTGTCTGTCTGTATGTTACCTTTTCACGCCTAAACCACTGAACGGATTTCGATAAAATTTGGCAGAGAGATAGATTGCATGCCGGGGAAGGACATAGATAGTTTTTATCGAAATACGTCACGGGCGAAGCTTGGGCGGAAGCTAGTTATATATAAAAAAAAACAAAATAATAAAAGCTGCGATAAAAATGTGTTTAAGTTGAACGCGTTGAAGTCTTTTCTATGGGCGCTGTAAACGGGATGACGTTGCCGCGTATTATGCACTTTCTTTTAAAAAAATATATAAAAAGTATGTTGTGTTGATGTTTTGAATAAAAAGTTCTATTTTAGGCATCTTTATAATATTCGTTACTGGACACCCAAAGTTATACACTAATTAACCGACTTCAAAAAAGGAGGTTCTGTATTCGACCCGTATGTATATGTATGTCTTTATGTCCGCGATTTTCTCAAAAACTAATGAACCTATTTTGATGTTTCCTTCACTATCGTATTCCACATACTTTCAGAAAGGTTTTAGTATATAATACATTAGGTAATTATTACAGTGTATTTATACAGTCAGAAAGATGGAAGCTGTTGTGCTGTGCTGAATTTTTTTCCACGGTCTCCACTTATCCTGTCTCTCTCAGTAAACCTGCAATAACCCTTTCAAAATCGTTCATATAAAAGCAAAAATACCTGCACACAGCACAAAGAAAACTCATTAAATAGGTGCTGAGGTACACGTGACATCAAACACTCTGTAATACACATAATGGCCCAATCTCACCGTGCAGGCATGTACTCATTCATAATGTTTTTACTCCATTGTTTGAGCCATGGATTAAATAACGACGGTTTTTCTGCATTTAACCTATAGGGTGGAAGGTATATTTCATGTCTGTTACGATGTACTACCTTAGTTCGTTTTTGCAATAAACATTACGTACATAAATAGCTTGAAGGGTTGGTTGTATAAGTTAGAATTAGTTTATTCAAGATGGTCGTAACGAAATATTTTTTATTGCAGACTCTAGACGGTATTCTATGAGTAACTGATCTCTAGTGATTTAGCTGTTCTTATTTTATTTCTTAATATTTAGTATTTTTAATTTATCTTCTTCTTCTAATATATAAAATTCTCGTGTCACAATGTTAGTTACCATACTCCTCCGAAACGGCTTGGCCGATTTTTATGTTATTTTATATTTTATATTCAGTAGGTCTGAGAATCTATTTTTCATACCCCTAAGTGATAAGGTAAAACTTATGCGGGTGAAACCGCGGGGCGCAGCTAGATAAAACAGTCAAAAGATTAAACAATTATCAGCTATTGTGACCAAATATCAAGATTTCTTCAGCGAAGGTCTATCTAGCCTTCTTTCGAAGTACCCACCCTGTAAATACAACACTACATAATACATGATTTATTACGGTCTGATCCCCTGACCCCCCCCCCTCAGCTAACCCCCCCTCCTCGATCCCCTGCTAGTTCTTATTCTGTTTTAAAATCCAATTTGGTTATCCAATGCTCATACCATAGATACCTACCGTACAATATTGTAGCGAGCCATTTCTAGGATACGTAGGCCCATGTTACAAGCAAAAGTATTCAGAAGAACTTGAACAACGTTGTGCTTCATGTGCCTTGGTTTTCTGTCCGTTGAACTTTAGTTTGTTTACCTTTCCTTCTCTTACTATTGGAAAATTAATTTCCCCATTTCCCCCACCTCTATTTCACTTTTTCCTGAAATGGCACCAAAAAGACTTAATGTATGACTTCAATTAAAATAAGTTCTTATTTCTCAGTTACATTTGTAGGTACCGTCACCTTGAATACCTACTCTTTAGTCCCCATACAAAGGCTACAACGTAATTCTACCTATTAAGGTGTAAAGGGCGTCCATTAATTATTTTTGAGAAATAAATTAAGATTCCTATAAATGGCGCGTTCCTGCTAATCGACCGGTTCGTCACTTTTTGTAACAATAGGTTTTCTACTTAAATATTACAATACAATAAGGCGTTCAATCGTTTGACATTATATCCAATATGTCGTAGGTATGTATTCGAAGCGCACCTGCTGAAAAGTTACAAATTATATGAGACCCTATTTTTGTTAACATAGGGTGTGAAATTAAATGGTGATATTTTGCTTAGAAAGTTTTTTTTTTTCATAGAAATGTAGGTAAATATATACACCTTTGGCTCCCTTCAATAGGTTATTTAATCACGTTGCATAATGTCACCTGTCTTTCTCTTGCTTATGTTCTGGTGTTAATTTGTTGACTTACCTGCTCGCTTATCTCAAGATAGGCTATTTAACACTTTTGAAATTATCTTCTAATTAAATTAATGTTGTAAGAATAAATTACATTATTATGAATACTTAAAAATATATTACAATTAGTTCATAGCAAAATAATTATGTGTGGTAAAAATAATTGCTGTTCAAAGTATTTTTTTTTTTGGGATTAAAGACCTTGTAAACGAGGTTTTAAGTCCGTAATCATATTTAGACAACAACAGAAAACGCTTAGATTTGCCTCATCACTAAAACGATTAAAATCAAAAAACCTAATTCTGCCAATTTACAATAGGTAAATATTATATTATCCAATCATACGCCCGGGTTTTGGGCACGTGAGTGGTTATAACAATAAAATTACTTTGTACCTTACTCAAATTATAATATTGTACTATCCCTATGTATTTTACTGTGTGTACAATAGGATGCATCAATTGGGTACCCCCTTGAAAGCATTTAGCAACTGGGGTAGCGTACCCAAATGATGCAGCCCACCATTCATAAATAATAAAATAAATAAATAAAAAAGTTTAAAACATTAAATATAATATTTCCAAAGGACCAATATCCGGTGCATATCCCCTACAATAACATTTCATTGAACCTCAATCCATTCAGCACGACTCGAGATGATCGCTCCAGCCTCAACTCAAGGATAATTGCTTGTTAAAACAGCCCAGAGTTACTGTCATTTGGAGCCATCAATGTCGCGTCATCAAATTATATCGGAGCCTCGTATATTAGCTTTTTGTTCGAGCTAAGGATATTTATATATTATTGACGTTGATGCACTGTTTTTGTGTGATGTTTTGTTATAAGTAGGATTTGATTGTGAAACTTATAATCATTCTGCGTCTGCGTGATTTCTTGCCTAAAAGGTAATCTTCTCATCAACTTATTTATCTATTTATTTATTTATCCATTTATTTTAGGCGTCAAGGCCCATATAAACACATACAATACAATATTAATGTAAGTAACTTAAAAATACAATAAATATATATAATATTATACTAAAAACTAACACTAACGTACACGAAGTGTCTGCGTTGTGTTTCGCTGACTGGTGTCACTTAAAAGAGCATAATCAGCTTAAAATGTTGGGACACAGGCCTTCCCTTTCTGTGAGAGGGAGTGGGCCATAATCAACCATGCAGGCCCAATGCGGGTTGGTGTATATGTCTTCATGTTTTCCAATTTTTGGTTTTAAGATATGCCGGTTTCGTCACGATGTTTTTCTTCACCTTAAAAGATTGCTATTGAGAAGCTGATTACCGAGCAAAATGGAAGGACATCGTGCATAAAGCCACGAAAGCCTTTCAGGGACACGATCTTCAGTAATGAAGTACGCGACCATCATCATCTCCCTAGCCTTTTCCCAACCATGTTGGGGTCGGCTTCCAGTCTAACCGGAAGCTGCTGAATGAAGTACGCGACCAAGAAGAAAAAAAAATAGAAAGAAAAAAATGCTCGCACAGAAATAACAATTTACATACACATATATGTCTATAAAATACTTGCAAATAACGTGTTTTCCAATTTTCTGTTAGTACCTAACATAATGTATGGACAAATTGTAAAGTGCATGATGCATGGTGGGCTTAACATTCATTAGAATTATATTATTATAATTATACTTAGACATAAATAAATATTGCATTCAAATATCTCCATAAACTCCGGTATTTAAAAGTTACAACGCCGACACATGCAACGCATACAATAATTTTCCATCGGCACTTTGATCCGCGCAGCGCAAGGCGCCCGTCGCCAAAACTTCAATAAAATAACAATATTAAACATCATCAAATGTAAAGAAGAACTTACACCATCATACCAACCATTAGTACACTCCATTATGAACTTTATTGACTTAAAAATAAGATATAAAAAGAAATGTAACAGTTCGAGATTGTATCTCTGGTCTTTTGAGCATTTTCGTCATATTACCTCATTAGTGATGTTTCCATAGATTATCGTCGGTTATACGAGCGTGTCGGGATGCTGAACTAACGAGTGTTTACTAATTAATAAAGTCGTGAATGATTGCAGTGTCACGGACTGTTAGATACGTACCTCAGTTTATTGAATAGCTTTGTAACGGTGATTCTGGATATGCATATGCATGTGCAGTTTTGTCTTAATTTGTCTGTATTTGACAGTGTTTAATTGAGTAATTAATATTATTAACAACACCATTGCTTACAATTCACAGTGGCATTTTACTGGAACAACAGACCTAGAAATATTTTTCCTGTAGTTATAACTAATTCACTAACATAATCTTATAACTTAAAAATATTATGTAAATTGCAATAGTCAAACAATATATTACAGCCTAGATCTTTTTAAGGCTGGAATTAGTTCCCAACAAATAAGATCAAAATCGAAGACCGATTTGAACGATTTTGATACTTTTTTGATTACAGGCTCATTTTGAAGTAGATAAAATCATCCGTTCTTAAAATGCCTGACCTAAATTCAAGCAGTATTCTACATCCGTGTTAGTTCAACATCACTTACAATCAGAAAAATGTTTTGATTGACGAAACGAATCCTACATTTGTCGGCAATCAAAGAGAAATAGAATAGAATAATCTTCTAACTCCTCAGATTGTAACAACAATTAGTTAGGCTTCTTATATTGGTCCTTTTGATTTAAAGTTGGTCCTTCAGTTAAAGTTATCTATATTCATGACACTTTGGGCACAAAACTGCAACGTTTTTCAATATTGTGACCTATACGAACTTTTCATATAAAATCAAAAGTCAAAATGTCATGTCATTTATTCAAACTAGGCTAAAAATCAGCAGTTTTTGAATGTCAAAATTCCATAAGACAGTACTTCAAAACGCACCCTTCTTAGTGGTTTAGCTGGGAAGAAAAAGTGGCGCAACCACTGGGCGCAACAAACTCCCCAGCAATACTATAAAATATGCTTCACATGGCACTTATATTTTTCGTGTGTCGCCATCGTTAGCAGTCGTTCAGCAGGCAAACCATAACGTGGAACTTTCAACCTGTGTCCGCAACATAAAAATATGATATAGGTACTACATATACCTACCATATCTTGTAAAGTACAGAGGCCAGCACATCAACCTACCCCAATCTGTCAAATTTTCCCAATTGAATATGAACCTTATTCGTTTGTGGTAAAGTTGAAAATCTATCAAAGAAATTTGACAGATTGGGGTAACTTGATGTGCTGGCCTCTGTACATCTAAAGATCCGCCCACGCTATCATAAATTACAATTTAAGTTTATGAATAAATATTTTTCGCAGTATTATAGTCGGGATCAAGCCATGATTACTTGAAATGTCGTGTACCGTCTCATCCATTTATAATTAAAGATGAACGGATTTTATTTTGACGGTATTAAAACTGAAATATTGATTAAGGAAATAAGTTTTTGGATCAGAAGGTCAAGTCCCGTAATTAAAAACGCTCAAAATCTAGTCGAAATTTCATCTCACAGATAATCAATGTCAAAAACTTGTCAAAAATGTAGGGAAAGTAAAGGTATTTTTTACAGATTGAGACTGAGATCATCTACGTTTTTAAAATTAGGTACAAGAATATGTTCGAAACGACCTCGGATATCAAAGCAATATTTGTGACAGTCATTACAGCAGTCAAGGAAAATCAAAAAGTCAACAAAATTAGACTAATGTCAAAATGATCTGACATTAAATGCTTGACAAATCTCATTGATTTTCTATTGTAATGGGCCGATATCGTACCACGCCGGGTCTGAGTGGTTAATCTGGTATTCTGGTTATTTGCTGGTTGTAGAAATGGAATTATTAAATCCCATCATCATCAACAACAGCCCGAGTTTACCCACTGCTAAACTATAAACTCTCTTTTCACAAGAAAAGAGAGTGGGGAGTGAGTGTGGGTGTGGGTGTGGGCGTGGGGATTGGCTTGTGCCAATCCCCACGCCCACCGCGCGAAATGTCTTATTTAAAAAAAGATAACTGGAAATCTCTGTTTCTATGGAAACTTTAAAATCGGTCTAATTTGGCTGTAACACAATTTTTCGAAAATGTTCTTAGCTAACTTTTTAGACCTTTGTATCCTGCTTATGCGTATAAAGTTTCATTAAAATCCGTTCATTCATTTCGAAAAACAAGGGCTTGAAAGTTTGTATGAAATGCCGTACGGCGTAAACGCTATTAGTAAGCTAGAAATAATATTATACAATTATCTTTTATAGTTACACTATGTTAGTGTGGTGACTTAGCCAGTCTAGATGGTATAAATAAATGCAAATAGTTTTGTAATTTGTTCAGTATTTTAGTTGATAATTTATCTATATACTTTATGCTACTTATTTAGCTATTAACTTTTCTTATCTCAACATCTTTTTTTTTCATTTTTTTTTTTTAACGATGGTAAATCATCCAATGACCCCTCCCGCTCTGGGTGGAGCGGAAGGGAGTGTCAGACTCTTACTGACTAAAACCCAACCGTGTTCCTTCCTTAGCCCTTTATGTTCCGGGGTAGCGGTAACCCTTTCGGACAATCCCGCTGCATCTCAACATCTTTTACCGAGTTTCTGTCGTAAAATAGGGTTTGCTTAAACCGTGTTTTGTGTCAATTAAATGATGTGGTTTTATGAAAGTTAAAATGAGTTGTTAAAATGTTTCCCAGTACCGTGTGTCCATGAAAAATAAAATAAACAACTGCATGTCATGGTAGACATACCTTATTAGTTTTTAGGGTTCCGTACCCAAAGGGTAAAAACGGGCCCCATTACTATGACTCCACTGTCCGTCTGTCACCATGTAGGGCTGTATCTCATGAACCGTGACAGCTAGACAATTGAAATTGTCACAGAATGTGTAATTTCTGTTGCCGCTATAACAACAAATACTAAAAACAGAATAAAATAAATATTTATAGTGTTAAACACTCGCACTTGGCGGTTTTTTTTTTGTTTTCAATAAAATCAAGTGCTACAATTTTATGAGTAGGTACTTTAATCAACAATCACACACACACAAACACACAACAATCAATGACAACACAAACACAATGGATTATTATTATTATTAATCAAATAAGTAACGATCACATTATATTATATTAACTCTTCATTGGTAATACCTACATATGATTTTTTATATTTCCTTATATAATGTTCCTATATAGCAAAGTGCTACGAAAAATTGTAGGTTCTTTATTTATGTAATTTTCCTGTTTAGAATATGTATATAACTTTTTGTTATCCAATTTCATAATTGTAATAAAAAACAATCATATTTTTTTTTTACTTAGGTATAAGAAAAAAAAAATCGTCATCATCAAAAACAGCAGAAATAGAACAAATTCACGATAAAAGTTGTCCTTAATTACTACTAACGTGTTTTTATAGTAAACTAGCAGCGCCCCGTGGTTTCGCCCTCAGAGGTCTCGATGCCGTAGGAATATCGGGATAAAATTAAGTATCCTATGTGTTAATAATCCTGGTTATAAGCTATCTGTGTGCCAAATTTCATTCAAATCTGTTCAGTAGTTTTTGCGTGAAAGAGTAACAAACATCCATCCATCATTAGTAGGATAGGATAGTAGGATTAAACTGTGTAGTAATATTGACACACATAAAACAACGTCCATGTTTTGTTTGCAGAGCACCGCGTCGGCGCGGACGCAGAGCCGCCGGCTTGCGAGGCGCGCCTGCTCAACGGCGACCTCTGGCGGCGCTTCCACGACATCGGCACTGAAATGATCATCACCAAGGGAGGACGGTAAGTCTACTTAAGATTTATTGCTTTATATTAAGGCTAGTAGGGGAAACAATACGATGACAAAACATAGTGTTAGAAACCGAAGGAAAAGTTAAGCATGGTAGTACCTAATAAGGCTTTCTATGAAAAGCTATACCTAGCAGGAAAAACTGCGAGAGATTTCATGAAAAACTCGGACAGACAAAACGTAGTGTTACAAAATTTAGGAAAAGTTAAGTTAAATGTCTGATTTTATTTTCATTTTTCAGTAGGTACATTAAGTTACACTAGGTAATAGGTAATGCGCGTATTTTGCGTGCGGTAAGTTACACTAACTAATAATACAAGCATAAACCTCTCTAAAACCTGGTAAAAGCGTGCATGGACATTCATGAAGTGTTCGGATGTGATCGAGTATTTCGTTTGTTATAAAGAGACAACTTGGACATTCTCATTCAGATATGACGGTAAGCCGGAAAATCGAAACCTTTATTTTCAGTAAGCCGGTATGGCTAAGGACCAAAAAAAAGTCACCCACTCGATTGTAAAGGTGATAAAGATGACAGTTTAAGGATAAAAATATGTTCTCTGTATGTAGTAAGTATAGATAACATAGTTGCACTACGTGAACTGGAAAATGCGACGCGTGCACTTTTTTTTCAACCGGATCCAAGGACCACAAAATATGTAAGGAGGAGTTTAGGGTTTGTGCATCTGCAGGTAGCGATAACTTGTTTGCATTTTTAAACTGAATTCTAATAATAGGGGAATATGACTGATAGTCAGTTTTTTACTTAAAAAAAATCGCTGACGTCGGAAAAGGAAAACAAGTTGGAAATCCCGTACGCTAAATACGTACCTATAGTGACGTGGAGTTGACATCAACTCCTATTACATTACCCAGCTTTTGTGTACTGGTCTTTTGTGCATATCATATGTCATATCTTATGTCTGAAATCGCTAATCAGCCTTGAGCAAGGGTGGTGATCAATGTCATGCCTTCGCTGTGTGACAAGGGGCCTGCGCCATGCCTTGCAATGGGATATATAATAGGTTGGTCATATGTAGTCAGTTTTTTTAAGTTTTAATGGAAACACTTTACAATCAGATCGCAACGTCACGACGAAGCACAATTTATCCAACGTTATCCAAGTTATGTGGTCCTAAAATTAGAGACAATCGTTTATAAGTAATAATTCGTTCCCTTTATATGCCAAACGAAAGAACTCTTCTCTCTGTTAAAGGGGCTCAGAAATCATTTTACGCCACACGTAGCGCCGCGGGCTGAAAGTGATTATTAAAACATAAATTCTTCGAAATTAAGTGAATTGTATGGTGGGTCTGTAATAGTTTCTATTTCGGTTAGCTTCCAGCAATAAGTTTAGTTAAATGACGGGACTCTAAATTATCATCTTATTTTTGAAGTAACGTCTACCAACAACGTTTATGTTCGCGCAATTACTCTGTATGTCAAATATGTCAATGCAAACACTGTGGTATTTAAAATTTCCTAGCATTTTAATTTCCACAAAACATCGTACAATTCTTGATATTTGTTTACCATATAATTGGCGAGTAGTAATCTTTATAATTGTTTTCCATGTACAAATACTTATTATAGATATTTAATTGAGAGATATTTCATAATTTGCACCTGTCCCTGCGATTATCGGCGTTTCGTGGGAAGGCGCGCCGCCCTCCGCCCGCCCTGCGCATGCGCTGGTGAAGACGCGACAACGCGACCTCGTCGCCCGCGACGTTTAGAATTTATTGAAAAAAAAAACTTACGCCTAACTATCCACTCAATTAAACGCTGCAGCTGTCGGAATCCAAGAATCGAATAAACAAAAACATTTTACTCGTAATAAATTACAAAATAATAACAAAAACTTAACGAAAACCCATTAGGACTGCTGAATCTGACGCGAGGCTTGTTAACGGATAATTTGGGAGACGGGGCCGGACCTCCGTCATAGACAAAACAAACAGCTGCCCCGGCAATTTGAGCATTTCTCTAAATGGCCGAGCACAAATTACACCTTATTATAAGCTTGTTTGCTTTACGACGGTACCCCTACAATTATATTTTTTTCGTGATCGATAATGTGGGTGCGAGCAGTGAAGAAATTACACAGTCGTCGCGATCTCGGCGCCTCCGCCCTTCCTGCGAGCGAGAGCCGCGACCCACCACGAGGCGCGCACCGCTCCGCATCGACCGCACCGACCGCACCGACCGCACCGACCCGCACCGCAGAGCTCATTACGCGCCGCATCTCGTTATTAGCAGATGGCAGCCTCGGGGCGACTCGTACTCGACCGACTCAGGACCGGAACATTACACGTAATAGTTACAACTGTCTATGTTTCTGTTTCTCACAATCAGCCGCCGATTGACTCGTTAGATATTAATAATATTTTTGGATACGTAATTGTTTCACGGTAAAGAACGGCGGCCGACCACCAGAGCCGCGCGCCGCCAAAAGAAAGTTCGATCAATAATGAGCATCACGTCCGTTCGACTTCTGACGGAATTAAAAATGAAAATATTCCGTAATTAATGGCGTGTAATTAGCGTTCGAGGACCGCATCGCGTCCTCGACCACTCTCTTATTAAAATGACCGGTAAAAACTAGATGCTGGTCGCAAACGAATAGCTGTCGTGCGCGATGGCTGTAGCGGCGCGCCTGCGCACTGTCCCGGTTTTTGCTCGGCCGGTAATTAGCCGGGTTCATCTGTGCTCCTGTCATCTCTTACACGTTTTTTTGGCGCGGCCGCCGGCGCAGACCACCGCGCGCCGCCGCCCGGCTAACATTCCGATAATTTACCGCTTTATCCAGCGGTTGGTGAATCTCGTTAGCTTAGCTGGCCGCGCCCGTCTAGAGGTCACTTTTGTTTGTTTTGTATTAACGATGCCGCGTGAGAGAGGCCGGGGGCGCGCCGGCGCCGACCCTGGCGCCATACGAATCGAAATGGGTCAAAAATATTTCATGCATTTCTCATATTGAGCACTAGACGAGGCGGTGCGTGCGCGCAGTAATTGAGTTATTCTATGAGCGACCATCGCTGCTGGGAACTGGTAACATTGGGAGAGTGTAACTTGATGCTTTTAGTCGTTGTTCAAACAATGTTAAAAGCTGTTCTTTCTGTTCTTTATCTGGTTTGGTTCGCGGAGTGGGGCTGGGTTTGGTGGGTTAATTGGTTGCGCAAACAGTGGATTTGGGCGGTTCGTTTGTGCAAGCGGGGCAGGCGGCGTGTGTAGCCGGAGTTAACACCTGCCGCGCTCGGCAGCCATGCAACAGCTTTATGTGTTAACTTCGGATCTGTAGGAACAGCCATCTCAATTTTACCACCACCTGAGAGGAACTGTAAATTGTTTGGTATATAGGATGGCCAAGCGGCAGTATATACTTCGATGTTTGCTTTTCGACAGGTTTATTCTGTATTCTCATCTATCGACTATAGGAGGACTTCCTCAAAATATTTGAGTTTGATTATGAACATTTTGGAAATAAATGCTTTTTTTCGCATAATAAGTGTCTGGTAACCCATATTTACTTACTAATATACTTAAAATGACATCAACTATTAAAAAACAATAATCATAGATATTGTCAACAACTGTAGGCCAACATGCAGCTGGTCCCGCGCGCAGCACAATAATCAACTGGCTAGATATGCTGTCGGTGACACGTCCCATCTGTTCCACTGCATGTTCAGAGATAATACTTAACCCTCAATAATCGGTGTACAAACAAACATTGGTCGGAATAGAGTAGGTTATTTATTTTTTCTTAAACCGAAATATGACAAATGGGCGAGTCGACTGCGGCCGCCGGCGGCCGGCGCGCATCGCTCGCGTGTCGTCGCGCGGACCTCCCGCCATTTTAAAAACAAACACAGAACACAAAAACTCGTTATTTATTCTTGTGTTATTCGTCGGGAAGGGCGCGCCCGAATTCGCTGGAAAAAATCATAAGTTATAATTAAAAACGTCTGCTCAGTCTCGGGTACCTACTAGTGCAACGCTCGCCCGTCAAAACCCGTCGTTGTGGACTCACATTGCTCATAGTCGATTTGTGAACGTGAATTACGCCAGTAATTGACGTTTACCGCCGACTTTTACGAGATAAAAGTCTAATCACAACTCGAATCTACGTCCAGAAATCATATCTAACAAACGAGCGTAAGCTCATTCCGTCGCATGTTTTAACAGAAATACCGATTAATTGATTCGATCTGTGTCGTAATTAAAATGGGTGATTAGGTTGCGCGGGGAGCGGCGCCGGCGCCTCAAAGCGTCGCCGGCAACATTCCTTTTGTTTTACCACGGGTCGTTTGTCGCCTGCGCGCGCGTCCCTGTGGGCGCGGGCGGTGCGCAAGCGGGACGTGCGCGGGCGCCGACCGCCTGCGGCGCGGCGCGCCGGCCGCCCGCCGCGCGCCCCGCCCCAACCACGCACCACTAATAATCAGATTATGACAGTCGCCGTCTTCCGACGATCTCCTCGCCACTCGTCACTCCTCCAGCTCTCGCCAAAGCCTGACGTTAGAAACTCTCCTAAGTGCTCCGACGTGCCAGATTGAGAGATACCGCGACTGCTAGCGCTGCACTGCTACGGAACTGACATAATACCTCTTTGTTTTAGACTCCGATAGCAGCGGGAGGTTACTGAATGCCAGTGGGAAATTAATGAAGGTCCGATCAGTTAGCTCGAAAATTTGTTAAACCTTTGCCCCTACCTGCAGGTTCTGTTGACATATATTTTGATTATTAATTAGGCACACATGTCTCTTTTGTGTGTGCTCATGCAGTCCTTGATTTTTTTTTGTTTTACTTCATGTAATTATTATCAGGTTGCTAGAAGCTTTCACGGTAACGTAACACATCATCACTGCCATCTGCTACGACCCTATCCCCAAAAAGAGGCAGTCTTAAGAATTTTCTGAACCAACAACCATTTATCAACAGGTAAACAAAAGCTATAATTTGAACCAACTTAGTAATTGTGTTAGAGTGCCCACTAGTCAGGTGTCGATTAAAAGTTCCTAAACGTCAAAACGATTACTTATGGCTTTAAAGTGAAATGCAATTACGGTAAACATTAGAACCCTTTAACTCATAGAATTACTTGTTTGTACAGTTTTAAGTTGATAGAAAACGTTTACAGTAATGAAGGCTCAGATGAAACCTTCACAAAAAATTGTCGCTGTAAAAACGTAATGTCATTGTATGTAATGGGTAATTCCGGATAGAAGGACCAGGAATCTGAAGCACGCGCCGAATAGTCGCGCCGTCTTCGAGCGATCATATCGCAATATCTCCTGGGAACAAAACACACACCATTCCTGACATTTTTTTAAACAAGCTATCCATCGTCGGCTTCAGGTGTATGTTCGTGGCAAGTTTGCTGTTGAACCATCGTTGTATCTCGCGCATTAAGAGTAATCCGTCATCATTCCTCGAGCCGAAAGTTGAGCGATCAACAGAATGGCACAGTCATCGCCGGCTCCCGCGCCTTTTTGTCCCGACACAACCTAAAACAATCGACGATCGAGGTAAAAAACAAACACGAAAACGATAATTCGAATTTAGAATATAAAAAATATGCGTCCGGGCATCATCGTGGAGCGGCGCATGATTCGTTTTTTGCCGGACGACAGACAGCGGCTCTGATGATAATTTCTCATTTGGTTATAACATTTTTGTCGGTTGAAACGTCGTAAATTCCTCGAATAATTTAGGGAAGAAAGTGGTCGTGTTGAAGATGTTTTGTTTTTATGGCGCCAACGAGCAGCTCGGGTTAGATCGGTATCTCTCGATACAAGCGTTTAACCCATGTTACTCGGAACTCGGGAATTATTCTCACGGAGTCCGACTGGCTTCGCTACCCAACAAATTGTAATGTGAGCGAATGAGACAACTCGCATTCTTTTAGATGACTTCTTTGATGCAGAAAAAAGTAATCATGTGTTCCGACACGCCATTACTTTTTGTGAGTTCATGCTTTGGGCTTGTTCCTAAAACAAACAGTTGTTTTCGTGTCCTTGATCTGATACAAGGGTTGTTTGTTCGTTTACTATCAATAGACACCAGGTTACGTAGTTTGAGATGACATCTGACATTAGAGGACATGAAAGCATTCAGTGTATTACGTGCTTGGTCCTACGTGTCCATAATGCGTCTCTCAGAACCCAAGGTGATTATGGCCTGACAGTTGTTGAGGGTGCGTCGTTTATCATAACGTGATCGTAAAAACATGGGAACCCACGTACAACGGTAACGGTCAGAAAAAAAATGTTGTGATGTATATGAATTTGTTACATTTCACGCAAGATTTGTCGCCAACGAGCCGTGTGATCTGTTTTTTTGAATGCTTGATTTTCTGTAATGCGTGTTTGTGAGCTATATTTCCTGTTCCGGCAGATATCTTCATAATGCGTGAAATCATTAGTTCCCCAACCAAACCGTCCATGCAATGGTTTGGCTGGGGATTCCATGATTTATATACCACTGAGTAGATACTAGATTACTCTTTAACTTTGTACAAAGAAAGTTCGTCTCTAAACGACAGCAACTCGATAGTTGTTAGAAAAAGGTTATACCGTGGCGACAATGACGTGCGACGTTGTGAAGTGACCGAGACTGAGAAGACGCAGGCAGGGAGGGAGGGATGCAAGCCACCCGCGCTCGTGCGCCGATAGTATCGGGCGGCCGCGCCCGCGCATCGCGACATCACGCGCCGATGTGTATCGCGCACGGCCACCGCTACCGAAACCTCAGATAAGCGCAATGGGCGACTCAGGGTGCAGACGGACGCACGATTCTCGAATAAATGTGTCGCTTCGGCGTCTAAGTGTACGCTGTGAGAACATGACTGATTTGGACATGAATGTTGACGAGAATACGTAATGGCGTCGAGATGCTTACAGATAGTTTGGTCAGAGCAATAAAGTACAATGCTTGTTACATTATCTTTCCTAGCGCATACAGCACGAGCGTAGAATCCTGTAACTGCATCTTCAAAGTTTGGTCCTTATGGCTTCATGTCTTTTACTCTCAACTTTCTAGCACTTTCTATTAGACTCTCGCTCAATTGTTATGACATACAATCTAGAAAATACCTATCTAACTACAGCATCATTGATATCAATCATAGCCTTCGCAGAAAAATGCCAGTGCATGATACCGTACAAGAGAATTGAAAGAAGACTGCATGCGCTGCAATTAGTGGCGAGCAAAGCGTTCGCGATTAAAGTCCACACATATTAGTTGAGACGTGACGATGAGGCGACATCAAAACACATTTCTGTGAAATATGTAACAAGGGTTCAATGTCAATAGTGTGCTGGATGTCGCAACGCCCACTAATTGCGTTGATGACGCGGCCGCGGCGCGTTTGAACCCAACACATTACAGCCGGCCTTGGCGCGATTCCCAGTACCTACATGACTGTCATGTGGATCTTGTGGGAGCGATTAGCGACAGTGGCGCAAAAGGACCAATCGAGCGACATTAGAGTTGACTTGTTGCAATGCGGACCAAGTATGGAATCGTAGCGGGCTAATGATGGGCCTGGTTCCCGATATAGCCAGCTGCTCCGCCGTGCATATTTTGAAGCTAAGCAATGTATGATTAAATAGGTTGAGAGACCGTATTTCTTTGGAAGGTACAGTTATGGCAATAATGAACACTCTTTAACATGAATTCGGTCGATCCAATAATCAAATCGAAATAATAGAATCGGGTGATGTCACGCTCAATCAAGAGCGTCTAAAAGATAATGACGTAGATTCGCGAACAGTTATAGAAATAATGGCTTTGACTAATACGCGAGCCGTGCCCTGCTTGTACCATCCACACAGAATTAATATCAATTAACACACGCGGGCTTAATTGTGAATCGGGCGGCTCGCGTGCGGCGGTGCCTTTGTCGGTGCTAGTGATCCCCCCTCTGCGTCTCCGTGCGTGTGCGCAACTTTAATTCGCAGCCTAACCCTTTCGCTTCTTCGAAAATCCTAAAATACTGGCGCCATTCTCTGCGACTTCCGTTAAAGGATAATGAACTCTAGTACTATAAAATACGGTTGTGATTATGGATGATGGTGGTTCTAGGGAGCGCGGTATCACGGTACGATGAGCGGAGATCCTGTGCTTGATTGATCGCTGCTCGTTTGACTGCCACTACCGTGTTCGCTTATTGTACTTGTGGTTAATGGTTCTTGTAATTCTTGTTAACTACTGCAAATTATTTGCAACGTATATTGCTTGGTGGGCGATCCAGGTCCCAATAAAAGGAACGGGAAATAAAGCACCCTTTAAGAGATTTACTTTTAGTAACTAATCAATCTATAGAGCTCTCTTCTGTATGGCTATGAATACAGTAATATATTTCAATGACGTCCAGGACCTTTGCTAAACGGCATCCGAAGCAAATTAACAACATAAAACGATGGTAGCTTTACGAGCATTCATGGCAGGGGTTTACTACGACACGCACAAATAAAAAATATGACAAATATCAAAATTCAACAGCTACTATCAACAGATCGCTATTATCTTAGATAAAATCACCGCGTTTGTGGCGATCATCAATTCTTTGCTTATATCACAACTTTGACAGGATTATAATTAGAAACTGTCCGTTCTTTTGGGTTGTCCTTTTTAATGTCGCTAGTCGGGTCCCATACTGCGCTCGCATTTCATTAACTCAAAATGTTAAAAAATTGGAAGTTCTCATAAAATGGTGTGATTTATGCCGGCTCGGGAGCTAACGAGCGATCGCCACTGGACTGGGGGCGCACATCACGACCCACACAGCTCCAATGGAACTTGAACTGCATTCCACGGACATAAGGACCAGTTTTGAAACAGATCCTGCGACTCAGCCCAAGAATTGTTGATCGGACAATTAAGCTCCACGTGTAATGCAATCGAATGGTTCTCATTAATACTCGAAGGTTTTGTTTCACTTTGATGACTAGCTCACTTTGTTTTACGAATCCAAATTAGCAATTGAATTTGGTAAGGAAAAAGCATTGGACAGTAACGCATCGTTCATCAATGCCACATTCCATCGACGAAGTTATTCGTACAGTTTTTTGGGCCGGTATTATATCTCTAATTAATTTTTAATTGTCGGCGAATTCTTTAATCGTTTATTTGGCATGAATTACCAAACTGTGTATTGGCGAAACGTAATCTTAACGATCTGTTGTGTTGAGTTCGGCGTCAGGCTCATAATAGGCTCTAGATGCAACGGGTAGATAAGCTTTGTATAGGGGCCGCGCCGTGCGGCGGTCGGGCCGTCGTCGCTCGTTGTCGGTTGCCGGCTCTGGTACCCACTGTCAACTAAATTACGGCGCGTTTGTCGGTCCTTCCATTCGCAATTTACGAGCAACAAGCTTTGTGCCCCGCGTGAATACCGCGGCGCCGGCGCCCAAAAAGGTGCTGAATTAATTCCGTACTTTCACCGCAACGACATCCATATTCATTTGAAATTTGAGCTTTTTTACATAAGCCCCATACTACGAGGTGTTCACACAACGATCATGTTCGAATGTAGTGAATTCATTTGTCCTCTTTTATTTAATTATGCTAAAATTTTACATGGATTTCTTTGAAGAGTTCCATAAATACCACTTTAAATTATATTACCATGTCAAGTATTGGAATTTGAAACCGACATTCTGTTACAAGGCTTTTATGTTTACATACTATGTACATACCTAAATACATTTAGTTTTTTAAATGTATAATAGCGTCCATTTTAATTTATGACATTATAACTTATGATTTTGTAGACCCAAGATTCTAACTAATCACTCTAATTAAGATCAAACCGTCTGATATCAAGTAGGTAGTAGTAAAGTAATGAAGCTTACATTACTTTGTATGATAAAGTTCCAAAGCAGTTCTGAAGCGAAAATTGATACTGCAGCATTATCAATGTATAAACACACTGAGATAAAACAGCCGGCGAATTCATTTACTTATGCGGTAATAAAACCAATCGTCGACTGGCGTAAGATCGGATATTAAATGAGGCGGTACCCTTTAGAGACACGTTTACAATCTGCGAACGGTGCAGTAAAGCGAAATGGGTGCAATTGAAACTACGCCGGACCGCAACTCATTGGCTAAAAGGGTGCCGGTGTGGTGGTTAAAACATTTCCAATTTCCGCAAGAGCGTCGTCCTTGTTCAGGGCGGTTGTAAATTTGGCGACGAGATGCGCATAAACATGTCGCGCAGGTGCGCGCGCGCCGCGGGCGTGCTTTGTGCGCGCCGCCCCGCCCCGCCACCTCCACGCACTGCGGATCCTAGGACCAATTGAAATATTGCTAGCATCACTACACATACCAATAACGCGTATCATTATCCAGCACTTGTCGCAATAAATGATAACGTAAGCTTCCATACATTATAGGCTAACTGATTCATTCAGCTTTTGCTACAAATGTCTGAATTGTATAATTTTCTCATTA
Source organism: Gortyna flavago (assembly GCA_963669345.1). Taxonomy (NCBI): domain Eukaryota; kingdom Metazoa; phylum Arthropoda; class Insecta; order Lepidoptera; family Noctuidae; genus Gortyna; species Gortyna flavago. Next base: position 4,670,182 of record OY770132.1, read on the forward strand.
GTTATTGACTTAGCACGAAATCGATAGTTTTTATAATGGCGAGACAGTCGAGAGGCTTAATCAATTTTGTTATGAAACAAGGGTTGTTGAGGGCACAAGGGAGCCGGTGCAATATTTTTTGCTACCACCTGCAGCCGGGGGCAAAAACTAGTCAATAAAATGAATCTTTTTTTGAAAGCTATCGTTATGATTGAAGGCGCTGTCGCTGATTTTAAACAAAGGACGACAGATAGAGGTAGCCATCAATATGCTAATACGTCGTTACATCTCCCGAGATGATTCCGTGGCTTTTTTGTGGTCGTGCCCAAATTGGTTTATTTGTTTTGTTACCAATGTATTTCTTTATAAGTGTAGTTTGTTTGGCTTGTGGAGGCGAGCTCTCGTGGCATATGGGAGTGGTGCGGGAATATTTTTTTTTTGTTATGACGTTGAAAATATTTGTGAATTTTAGAGCAAACAACAGAATGGTCTGAATTCTGTCGACAGGATACTTTCCGGTCTGAATCTATAATGTGCATTAACTGCTACATCCTGACCGCCCGTAATGTGTTATCGTTGTGCGTTATTGCTGATTCATGAAGTTCGGTTGTCTTAACTGCCCACTTAAGTGGAATAACAATGAGCGTGCAGTGCGCATGCGCCTGGCCATCAATAGGTTGCGCAAGAGTGTCGTTTGCGAGTGCCTAGAGTAGTGTTTGGTTGAACACACACACCGCTCATTACGGCGATGCGTCTTACGCGTTTATAAACACGCAGTAAAAGGTTTTTAGCAGTCGTGGCACATTATCTGAGCACGTCAACCGCCTATCGCAATGCCGAACCATTAAGATAATTTACATATGTCTAATTATGTAGTTATAGAACGTGAATTACCTACATTATAGGTTTCAGAAATATTACGCACAGACTAAAAAAAACCACAGAGTCTACGTTCGTATTACTAATTCTGAGAAGATTAATGTTGTAAAAACAACCTTGCGCACTAAGCAATTGACCATTTAACTATAATTTAGTTGCAGATTGTAGATATCCGTGTTTTGATGATTTAGGAGCAGGATAAAGAACGTTAAATACAAATATTTGTGTACATATTTATTATGTAGCGGGCGAGCGAGTCCGAGCAAGCGAGATTCACACGGGCCGCTCTCACAGTCAGAGTGAACAATTTGACACTTCCAGGTGTATGATTTTTTATGTGTCCAGACAATGGCGGGGGTGTTTACCCAGGCCCACATCTGGGCACACGAAAAAACCGGCCGGACTTCTCATAAGAGCGTTAATAAGCGCGGGTTAGGCTCTGGATACACAACCCACAACACAAGTATTGTACACTCGAAAGTTGTTTATCCTTCCAGTTACTCCGAAGTGAAACGCAGATGTCTCGAACAACGTGTCGTCTGTGAGTTAACGACTGTCTCCCGCTCCTTAACATTGAACTTGACGATAAAAAACGAATGAAATTAGCAGTAAAGATAACTGGCAGGCGAGAGGGGTAGGTTAGTGACTGGATGTTAAACAGTGATCAGGGACATTAAGTTTTACAGACGATGTCTGTCAGCTGATAGTTGTGAGCTACTGAACTAATCGTGAAGAACGTTCAGTATATCATGTTAGGTCGGTACGTATCGTTACCGTCCCGCCAGCGTGCGAGCGGCCGCGCTAAGCAATCCGCAACGAATCGGTCGACTCCAACATTTCGAGTGCGGATGCTAGAGCGGATATGACAGTTTCTTTGACCGCTGTTAGCGCCTCCGTGCGGCAATTGGCAAGTTGTTACCGATTTACGACCCACTCTAAAGTTTATTCAACGCGATTCTGGTGGTCCCATTGTGTTCCATAAGTCCCTTCCCAACGTCGAAGCCGCGGCTTAGCGCTCTCGAGAGGCCTTTTATGGCGGCCCGTTTTTATATAGGTAGTATCTTTATTTCATTTGCATTCTCGTTTAAACTGTATCGTAAACAAAATTCCATAACATAAAATACTTAAAATAAAAGGGCTGTCAGGAATCCTGATTTAATTCGTCATCACGGCTATCAAACGTTAAATGGCCCGGAATCGCGTTATAGTAGGTTGTATCGCTTACTTGTGGAAGTTACGATTTAGATAGTGCGTTTAGGCGGTAAATTTTTCATGATATTTTGCGCGTGGATCGTCACCTTTTTGTCGGCGCGCGGAGCTTTCAAACGGCTCGATAAGTGGACTGCGGCTGATAACAGGCATCTTACAAACGAACGGTAGCCGAGTGAAGGGATTTGTCAACGTACGGTCAACACGCGACGTCGATACCCAACAATATTGTGAACACATATTTGTGGTTGGTCTGTCTTGCCTCGCCATGTTTGACGACATAAGGACTGATGTAAACATTGGACGAGTGCCTTAAACAGACGAGTACCTACCTGCTGCAGCAACAGTTGTTTGAAAAATAACAACTAATCCATCCAGTTAAACATTTTTTAATGACAATAATAATTCACGTATGTTGAAGAAAGTAATAAATTAGCGAACAAACTCGCCTATTAATCAACCGCTAAGAATGTAATCGTGGAGGAGATCTTAATACTGCGTGATGAGCGCGCGCGCATCAAAACGAATGATTTACAGATATTTCATGTGGCGGTGACGTTTAGACGCTGTGTGGGCAGATGCGTTGGTGGACACACCACTTACATATCCGACACACATTATATGTAAAATTTAGGTTGTTCCAAAGTTATTATAACTATATTATCATACATGTTTATATTTCAACAGATAGATCGTTTCTTAAAGCGGAAACTGAACATTAAATACCGTTTAGTACCTACTTATGTAGTTTTTCAATGCTAAACCTGAACTTATTTGGAAAAACAGCCAACGTCAAAAAAAATTTCAAATTGAAATTTTTATATCTATGGTTAGCAATTTAGCATCATACTTTCCTTCCAAGATCCAAAATCTTGTTCTAGACAAAACAACCTAAGTCGGAAGAAATTCAAGGAAAAAAAGTCAATAGCTCAGAATACAGATTCTGTATTCGAAACAGTTTTTTATGCCTGCTGTAAAAATTTGATAAATTAACATTTACTGTTTTTCCATTTGTGTTACCTATTGTGCTGTCCACTCCGGCAAACTAAAGGCAGACAGGCGTTACGCGTCAGAGCGACGCGACTCTGTAAAACTATTTTTATCAAAACATCTTGGAAATTGTTCTACCAGAATCACGTCACGTCGCGCCTGTCTGAGGGAGCCTTAACACTTTTCCTTACATTAGAAGTTTACTTTAAATCTCTGTTTTATACAAGTCATGGGTTCCCTTAGGAGGGGCCGTCAGGGCCGAAGCCTGCCGGGGCAGCGGGATTGTCCGAAAGGGTTACCACCACCCCGGAACATAAAGGGCTAAGGAAGGAACACGGATGGGTTTTAGTCAGTAAGAGTCTGACACTCCCTTCCGCTCCACCCAGAGCGGGAGGGGTCATTTGATGATATCCCATCCTTAAAAAAAAATATGGGTTGCCTTATCTATAATTGTATTTTGCTCATATAATTACTGTTACATACATTCGCTAGTTTATTCACTTGGTTCCCATAGAAGAATTTAATCGATAATTCCGTACCAGGTATTTGTCCTGTCTTTCTGTCGGTACTAGGGCACTACTCACGTAAGGCGGTAGCGGCGATCGTAAACTTTAAATGGAGGCTAATTTAGTTTGTTGTTAATTGAGCTTCTGTCGGCGCGTTATCTGCGGCTGCATTAGTGCCTCCGGCCGGCGCGGGCGCAGCGCCCTCGCCGCCACTGATAACAGCGCTGTTATGACTGATGGCATGCCTGTGTTGTGATACGCGAATAAGGCTGGCTTGTTTGTTTTGTGTCTATAGGACGGTAATGGTCGGTAAATTTTTTGTTGCTCTCATTGGTATCATTTTCTGGTTTTCAGAGAGTAAAGATTTTCTGGCATTTTGTGGGTTTGTTAAGCAATAATGGTTTTAGCTTTTCTTACCTCTTCTAGTATTATATTTGATTTTCGTTAGCCTATAATTAGATACTGTATTCCACTGCTGGGCAAAGGCCTCCGCTTTTTCCTTCCAAACCTCTCTGTCTTGAGCGAACTCTGTCATAATATTGTGAAATATTTGATGTAATTTGGGTTTCACCTGAATAAAATGTTTTTTTTAATTTGTAATTTTGATCATACTTTTAGCCTTGCCATTTAACACAAAGTTCTACCTATACCATGACCATTAAAATGACACTTTCTTCCACAGTCGTGCAAGTAAAAACACTCACAATCCAAACACAATTTACACTTCCATCCAAATTAATCAGCCATTATTCCAAACACATCTGACAAAGATTAGCCACCGCCGCGGTAGGCACAAATAGTTCCATATAATTACATCAAGGTATAAATCGAAGGACCCACGGCGACCACCGATAAAGACGGCGCCACCAATATCTCTCTTTATGACACTCTTTATGGTCGAAACAAACGGGTGCCAAAAGCCCTAGTTGGTAACACATTTACTCCTATCACATTTTTATAAACTTGATAACATTTTGGAATGCATATGAGTGCTACCGCAGACCCGTCACAGGTTGGCTTGTAATTCTGTTATCACCTTCATTTCATTAGAATGGGTTGATGAAATGTTTTAAAGGTAGAAACAGTATAGCTTGTCAATAATTTGTCTAATAGTCTGTTTATTGGTTGTAGCGAAATGTTCGATTACGCCGATTAATCTTTCATGTTTGGTTACCGATATTTTGCGTAGAACTGTCTACGTAGGTACTTATGGGTATTGTGACATAGGATTGTAACAGTCAAATCTAAGAGTTGTTTTCATGTAAGTAAGGAAATACGGACGAGATTAGGAATTAACAACATTGCGAAACGACGTGAAGTCGTTTGTTTTCTTGATAATTACATAGAAATGCACACTTAATTTATATTTTGATTTAGGTTCAGTTAAGGGACAGTTGGACGTGCATTGCAGGATGCCTACACTCAGCATTGTAAGGCGAAAGGTAGGAGAAGAAGAAGGGACAGTTGCATTGTTAGGAATAGACATTTTCGGCAGACTGAGTGGAATACCTTGAATTTAGATGCTAGAACGACTCTCAAAATAAAAGAAAATCAACGACTTTCTTTCCTCTATTCATTTTTAGATCTCTATTTCGTGTTGTAACTTGAAAAATCAGGACATCTTTATATACGTGTTTAACACATCCAGATTTCCAGTTTGAACTTCCATTGCCATTGACGGCACGGTTGGCGCAGTGGTTGAGCGATTGACTGCTGCTCAGCATGTCGCAGGTTCGATTCCCGCACGGAACAAATATTTGTACGACCTACAAGTATTTTTTGTGTTTTATCTATAATATGTATGTATTTACAAAAAAAAAAATGTATATAAGTGGTTTATCAGCCATCTCGTTACCATAACACAAGCATTAGGTTGCTTAGCTTGGGACTAAATGGCGTTGTGTGAAATGTCCAAGGATATTATTATTATATTGCCATTGTCACGTTCTTTTTTTAATTTTTACGTTCGATTTTAAAATAAAACGATAATGTTACAAAAAAGGCAACTTAATAACTTTACAAAATCGTCACCTTTCAAAAGACACACAGTAATATATTTCTAAACCGAATCTTCTTTCCAGACGCATGTTCCCATCCCTCCGCATCTCGCTGGGAGGGCTGGACCCCCGCGAGGAGTACTGCGTCCTGCTGGAACTGTCGCTGGTAGGGCGGCGGCGCTGGCGCTGGGCGGGCGGTGCGTGGGCAGCTGCGGGGGGCGCGGAACCTCAATCCCCGAGGCGGCTGATGCTGCACCCTGACTCCCCGGCACCTGGTCATCATTGGACTGCAAATCCCGTCTCGTTTAGCAAACTGAAGCTGACGAATAATACTATGGATGCGCAGGGGCATGTAAGTGTTTTCTTTATTTACTTTTCCTTATCAGGTTTTCACTAATCTTAGTTTTAAGCATGTTAAATCATTACGTTATGTGATTTTTGTAAGGGCTATGTCCAACAGTGGACGTCTTAGGGCTCCCGCGCACTAGGCAGCTTGGCTGCGGCAACCAGTCGAACATAATAATGACGCTTCGTGGCTGCATAGTGCGCGAGCTCCCATACACCGTCATTTGTTGCTAGTTGTTTTTGTTGTTTTTTGTTGTTGCTTAGTGCGCGGGAGCCCTTATAGCTGAAATGATGAGATAGGAACATATATAATGGCTAGGCTAATAAAGAGGCAGTCTATTTTGATTTAAACGTTCGAAAAGTTTCGATTATCAGCCTATTCCAAATAAATGGTACGGGTATCAGGATAGTTAACTAACTGTACTTCGTGAAGAATCCTTGGAGCTCTTCGGATGTTTCATTACCTTCAGTTAATGACACGAGACTATCACTAGCAACTATCATCTAGTCGTACTTTTATGAAGAAAACATAATATCAAAAACGCCGCTCCTACAATTCTCAGACCTCAAGGAAAATCATACATGAGTTTAATATCCATAGCAAAAAACCTTTAATTACATATTATAATCCTCTCTAATCGTGAGAAATCAAGACTAGACTAATCAATTATCTATTGTATTGCAAAAGAACATGACTTTCGTACGTAATTGGTTTGCAACAGCCATGCTTCGTAGAAGTTGATAATTTGTCAAAGAAACCGCGTTTAATATTGCATTTGCAATGTTCGTGTAACCTACGTTATAATTCAAATCGGTTCACTAGTTTAACGGAGCCGTGTTAACATAGGCGCATTAAATTTTGCAGCAACACGACTTATGAAATGGTTTAGTAATTAATTTCCAAGATTTGTGTAATTGCTAGTGATCGATTGTATGAAAACGTACAAATATTTCGTTGTAGAGATTTTCTTGCTTGTTGTCTTCGTTCGGTAGCTTACAGTCCGTGTGTCGAGTGGAATCTGTCAGTGCGACAATTCTAGTAGCTAATAAAGATCAAATTCGCAAAACACGTATTCATTTGTATGAAACTGACAAGTGTCAAGAACGCATTCTCTCGTCGGCCGCACTATCTATAATTATAATGTGCTGTTTCGCGACAATCTAGGACCACGTTCGCATTGGAAACTGTTTTTATAGGAACCGCGTAGCAACGGCGTAGCAGCGTAGACACCGCGTAGCAGCGTAGACGCCGCGCGAACGCCAGTATAATTTCAATTTGATACTAGGAAACACTACATAAGCATTGTTGGTCTTCCTTCTTTCCGAATCGTTCATAATCTAATTGTAGGTAATCGTATGTAATGTTCCTACCTATAAGTAATTTTATTACCTATAGTTAATTTTCCCGTTTACTTTTTACATAAAAACAAAGCTCTCTTCACAAAAATTCCATAGCTAAGAAAAGTTGTTCGTATTCACACAAACAGACACATATTATCGTCTAAGTAGTTTACCAACAACTTTGTGAACCAAAATAGCACATACTTCACATGTTTTAAAACCGATAACTTTGAGACAGAGGCTGCAATTTGTCAGTAGCACCGTGACACAACATTATCACGCTACGACGTCATGCGTCACCAGTCACCCCTACAGATAAGGGGAGTGATGATTTGCAACATTGGCATCCAGGAATGTGTAGTAATTACTAAAAGATACTATTGTGTTTTGAAATATTTTTGAGTCGTTAGCAGATATGTCCCAAATTATTTATTTATTTATTTTATTATTTATGTAAGCACACACAGTAAAATACATAGGGATATGACATAATTATAATTTCAGTACAAAGGTACTGCTTATTTCTTAAGAAATTTCTTCCAGCAGACCTGCGAAAGGAGATGTAAAAAAGAAATGTAGACAATAGTGTGCGAGAACAAGAAGAGAACAATATGAATGTGTGAAGTCCAAAACTAAAATATTAAATAACACTACACATATAATCTATTCTATACATATAATAAATCTGTAGACGAGACGTTTCTGTACATTGAAAATATTTCCAAAAAAAATAGTTGGGGTGTTAAAGGATAACCAACAGATGCTATTTCATCAATTTTTGGAATTTTTGTCTGTTTGTCTGTTTGTCGGTTTGTCGGTTTGTCTGTTTGTCTGTTTGGATGTGACAGATTATTGATTTGAACAGGGTCAACGTAAAAAGTACCAAACCAATACGGTTACTTTTTATACTCAAATATGGTGTAGAACTCGGAGCAGTGATTAGTTTTTATTTCATCGCAATCGGTTCACTCTATCAAAAGATATAATCAATTTAAAGTATTCTAGAACAACTTTTTACGTTTTTTAGTAACACGTAACGACATCTATTGGCGCGATATAGTACCTACTAACGAAAACATAATTATTGTTGTTGTGATGTGAATAATCACGTCCTATTAGTTTAAGCTTACATAAATGACGAAATAACACAGATACATAAGTCCGTGTTATAGTCTGTGTTATTTTAAAAAGTAATGATAATGATTATAATATTATAAAAATCGCTTTCGATGGTTTATTTAGTGGCGCCTGTGGCGCTAAAATAATTTTAAACAAAAAGTGAGGATAATGTAAGATAATAATAATTAATGTGGTGTTCTGAGCGATAGAGAAGTTAGATAATTATTGATATAGAAAGTTGAGTAACGTAGAGCGTTTTTTAACGAAGTTCTTATATGGAGCTTGCGGTAGGAGTTCTAAGGGAGAAATCGTCAAATAACGAAAAAGCGTTATGCCTCATTTTTCAAAGTAATAGGTAGATAGAGACACACACACACAGAGAGAGAGAGAGCTATTTTTCATGGTTTCCGAGGATCCTGACCCCGGTAAGTTAGGTCAAAAAGAAAATCAAAGATGGCGGTTACCTAAATTTTTAACGTTTTCGTCATGGGTGTCGTTTTCATGGTTTTCGAGGGTGCTGAAGTCGAGAGTCAGGTCAAAATGAAAATCCAAGATGGTGGCTGCAATTTTTTTTATCATGTTTGTCGTTTTCATGGTTTTTGAGGGTGCTGAAGTCGATAGTCAGGTCAAAATGAAAACCGAAGATGGCGGCTCCATTTTTTTAAAATGTTTTGTCATGGGTGTCGTTTTGATAGTTTTCGAGGGTGCTGAAGCCGATAGTCAGGTCAAAATGAAAATCCAAGATGGCGGCTGCAATTTTGTTTTGATTTTTTGTCATAGATGTCGTTTTCATAGATTTCAAAGGTGCTGAAGCCGATAGGCAGGTCAAAACGAAAATCCAAGACGGAGGTTGCAATTTTTTTTTTATGGGTTTCCTTTTATTGGTTTTTGAGAGTGCTGAAGCCAATAGTGAGGTTAAAATGAAACTGTAACGGCTTACCCACCGTCGATTGGCCCATGAACCGTTGGTGAACATTATCTTTAAACCATTAACTTTTTTCCAAAGGACTTTTCACCCACGAACGTTTTGCCAACATAACTCTACGTCAGTGAATGCTTTACCCACAGAATGTTTTGACCAATAACATTTCACCCAAAGAACAAGGCCAACAGACGCCGGGAAAGGTGAAAGTAAAATAATAATAAGACGTAGTCCTTTATTTCTGTGAAAAGGGTATAAAGTAACCTAACCAAGCCTAACCTCGGGGTGCCCTTCGCTCGCTTTGCTCGCTCACTTGAGCCGCCGATCATCCCTTCGAACCCTACCTGTCCGAGTCGGGGTGCCCCAAGTCCCGAGCTCGCTTCGCTCGCCCTTGCATCCTTAGTTCTATTTGACATGGGTCAAATGTTCTTTGGGTGAAAAGTTATTGGTCAAAACATTCTGTTGGTTAAGAATTCACTGACGTAGAGTTCTGTTGGGGAAACGTTCGTGGGTCACAAGTCCTTTGGATGAAAAGTTAATGGTGTTGACCAACGGTTCATGGACCAATCGACTGTTGGTAAACCGTTTCAGTACTGGTTAAAATGAACGTCCAAGATGGCGGCTGCAAATCGAAAAATTGGTAGTGTGTGTCGTTTTCATGGTTTTCGAGAGTGCTGAAGCCGATTGTGACGTCAAAATGAAAATCGAAGATGGCGGCTGCAATTTTCTTTTTCGTTTTTTAACATGTGTGTCGTTTTCATGGTTTTCAATATAAACTTAAAAACACTTTTCAAAGTGCAATAGACCTTTGGTTTCAGAAGTCTGTAATTTCTTGCCAACGCGCAACGTCTTCCCAAACTAAGGTTATTATGCACTTTATAGGGTTTTTTATGGAAGTCGGTTGTATTTTTTTGTAATTATCTTTACAATTTTTATTCTGGTTTTCGGCAGTATTAGGTCTAAATCAAAATCATGTCTAAAGTTTTCATGGGTTTCATCTTCGTAGTTTAAATGGCGGCCGGTGTCAAATATAACCAAAGTTTAATGGGTTGCTTTTTACACGGGCAACTTTATGTAGAAGCTCTTACCATTAATGTATTCTTCCTTTAATCATCTAGATATCTCGATGCTTTATAAGGCATAATATTGGTAGGTATATATGATATCTTCAATACCAAGTTAAGAAATTCTAAATTTACCACAGAGAAGAAACCAAGACTTAGAAAAACTAACTTCAAACTTCACCTACTAATCTCAGATATACTTTAGATAAAATGGTGATATGATTTTACAAGTTGGTATTCTAAGACAGACGCAAAATAAAAAAAAATATTTTGCGTCTGTCTTAGAATACCATTAATGGACATAATTATGGCTGTTTGGTTAGATAATCAGCCTCGAGCAGGCGCTTTTATTTTAATTTATTCTCAAAAATCAAAGTGACACTTCGTCGCATTGTCATTATGAACCATGAAGACGCAGTGATTGCAGTCGAAAGGGCCGTGGTAGCGAACCCTAGGTAAGGAAAGCGTTACCAGGCAAGATCTGATGATTCTTCCTTTTCAATGAAGGAGTGGCAATTACACCTTTCCTAAGCGACACATTACCTGTTGTTTTCCGACATCCACGCGAACGAAGTCGCGGGCACAGCTAGTGCAAAAATAAACATAATTATACTTAAGATTATAGGATACTTTACTTTACTTTTGGCTGTAGTTTGGTGTAGGAGCCTGAAGGTTGTAGTTACTTTGTAGTATTCATACAGAAATAAGTATGAGTCGTGTAAAAAAATAATAATCACGGCCACCTCAAAGAAAATCTATTTCACGAAGCAATTGAAAGCATTAATTGAAAGTCCGTAAATAAAGAGTTGTTCAAACTAATAAAAGTATGACGCAAACGGCAAACGTTGGCTCTATTGTAACAAAAAGGTTCATTATTGGATACAGTTACAAGTACAGCCTTCGCCGAGCATTCCCGCGCTCGTGACTCTGCTTCATATATCGCCTGTTTGAAAGGAAACGCCTCTCGCGCAACCACGCCAACCACTTCCCATAAAAAGTTCAATAAAAACTAAATTCAACCTTATGTTTGTTGATATAAGATTCGAATGCAAACAACCCGTTTGGCGATGACGTAAAAAAGATAGTTCTGTGCGATTTCTCATTCGAATTTCGATCTTAATGTGGTGCTATAAAGCTGAGAGTACAATATCGGGCGTTAGTTCATACGCGCCGCGGGAGCCTGCGTACAAAGACGTCTATGATAAGCATTTCGTCACTTGAACAAATACGCTGAAAGGCATTGTATGATGTCTTTGTAGCGGCAACTAACTGTATTCCTTTATCCGGGCGGTGTGTTTAGACAGAGCGGTTGACGCCTCGATTAATGACGACTGCGATGCTTTACCCTAGGGTTTATAATTTTTATACAATGTTTGCACTGACTGTTTGTAGAAACTGCCTCGGAGTGACAGTTTATGACTGCTCTTGATGCATGTTTGGATGTTTAAATTATATAGCCGTAATTCCAGAGCGATAAGATTATTTACAATGTGTACAAAGATGTTGAGAGGGGCAATTCTCGTAATTTTAAGAACGTTCACAGTCCGATCTCAATCTCAATCTGTCAAAAATACATTTTGACATTGATTGTCGCTGAGATGAGATTGCGACAAGATTTTGAACGTTTTTAATTACGGGATTTGGTCTTCAGATATATACTGGTTTTGTCAGCTAAGAGAATGTAGGTAATGAAAATAAAGGAATCACAAAAAAACAATTGAAATTATTTGACAAAACATTTCAATTAACCTGATCTACCTGCATAAAAGCTGGTTCTCTATCAAAACAAACATCGTTCATGGATGTCAGTCACAAAGCATCATAACACATATTATTATGACGGGTAGGGACAGCAAAAACTGTAGGCGGGTACGCCTCAATGCGTACGTACGCTTCGCTGAGGCACCGGGACCCGGGATCGCGGGAGAGCGGCGCGGCGTCTTTGTGCACCTACCCTAACAATGCACCAGCTACTGAGCGACGAGGAGCGAACCAATTCGCGTGGAAGATATCCTCGTGTACTGTGCACTTGAGGACTTACCACCTGTGATAAAAGGAGCTACCATTATACATTGTGTCCACACTCTTTGTTGGTTATTTTTTAGCGAAAACTTCAGAAGGTGGCCGTGTGAAAGAGTGCTGGCTCACACCGGATTAATGTTTAAAAAGATTATTACAGTGAAAGGATTAGATGTCTAGCTATTTCTAATCATGAAACTCGTTAAAGACCAGGGATTATACAGAGATTGTTCTCACGCAATTAGATTAGTTTCATATTATTGATTCTAAGAATTCGAACCAGTTGTGGTAGAAAATTGGGGATGATTAAATTGGTTGGTATTTTATAGCCACATTAAAGTCAAGATTCGTAGATATTGCGTCAGACAGCTTTTTCTCATATACGATCGAATGATATTAACTAATAATGTTATTTTTACGGTCTGTTATCACCGTTAGCTTTATAACACACAAGTTTAGTTTCTGCCCGCGACTTCGTCCGCGTGTAATTTCTTGCTCCCCTGACTCACCCCGTTGCAACGCATCGCCTGCTCACGCCAAGAAAACTCATTGGGAAACTGTACTTCACTTATTTTTCTTACGAAAACTCAAAGATATTAACCAAAGCCGTCGGTTTATGAAAGGCTCGAGTCACAAACACATTTTGCAGAACTTTTTTACTTGAAGCTTTTTTCTAAGGCAGAAAATTCCAACATTAATAACAAGAAAAAAGCTAAACATCAACTTTTGTGACGCATTAAGTTTATCAGTAGAAGCGATCGGGTTAGCGAAGCGGAAGGCCGGGGGGTTCGAGCCCCGAGCCTGTGCGGAAACCTACCCTTAATCAGTAGCGTGACACGATTGTGGCCACTAATTAGACACGTGTTTCTAAGAGATTGGAGATAGAAGATGATGTAGGTATGTTAAGATTACACATGTCTGATGGACTGAAAAAAAGGCAAATGCCCGCCTGCACTAACATTAGGCATCACCTAAACGGACAGATACCATAGACAGATTGAATTTAGGGGAATCCCATTTGCTTTTGAGAGCATATTTAAAGATGGTGTAGCAGAGAATGAAGAGATTAGAAAGTCAAATTGTTTTATCTTTTAGTTGAATTAAGACGTTTTCCTTTATATTGTCTAAACTTGTGTAAATCAAAATGGTTTGTACACACAGTATTGTAACATAACACGTACCTATACAACAAGCATTTACGATGATCTTTTAATCATTTCACACTGCAAATCACTAAACAGGTTTAACGCTAATTTCTTTCAATCTTATAAAAATGACGGAGACAGATTGATATAACCATAGAAATATGAAAGATTTTTATGGATATAACGCATTCATAGGTAGGTCGTCGTGTATGTTTAAGTGTGTCGTTTATGTGTATGTGTGTATGTAATCGTACTGTAGACGTTCAATTCACATAATTATTTATCGTTCTCAAAAATGATATCTTACTCGAATTCAGTAATTTATAGTTGGTGTTTATCCACATTATTGCCCCGGGCGTTATTTAAAATGTTTATTCGTGAATCAATAATGTTCCTCGTGCCGCCCATAGATTTAACGACTGGTTTATTTTGCGCCATTTTGAATAGACATAGTATTTTATTAGAACTAGTTTTTATTTATGGCTAAAGTAAGCTATGCTCAAAGGTGGTCTTATGATAGGTAAAAAAGATTCCTGCAGTTACCTTATCGTAATCTGTGGTAGCAATAACTTTTAACGTTTTGACTTTGACCATCTCTCTTACTTCGAGCATGTCTCCGTTTATAGCTAACTAAAAGCTGTTTCACGCGGTTCTTAAACATCGAGATTTTGTTATTCAACCACATCCTGTAATGAAATTAAGTGATATTGCATAAAATAGTTGCTGGGCTGGCTTTTATTTTTGGTGTGAAAATTCACTGTTTGCGGTAGTGCGCATTGTAACACACGCAATACATTGTGCTTGCATGCAACGGTACAGGGGTCGTGGGGTGGTATTTAAAGTTGTATTTTTTTTTTTGTTATCTTATACTGTCCTATTGCTGGGCAAAGGCCTCCCCCAAATCCTTCCAGGAAATCTTTTCCCGCGCTATCTCGAACCAGCCCTCGTGGTACGCGTCCAGGTCATCTCGCCATCTCTTTCTGGGCCGGCCTCGGCAGCGTCGTCCAGTTGTGTTATAACATAAGTTGTGTTTTCACATAAATAAATTGTTTTCGTAAAAAAAACGTCAGTAAAAGTTAGAATTTTGACTTTCAATACATGTAACCGTAACCAGAAGGTTCCCACGTATGGTCCAGTACAAAAAAAAAATTACAATGACGAAGAATACAAATGACTCTAGGCTTCGTTAAGTGGCCTATTTAAATACGTACACCCGTTATATAAATTTTATTAAACTAAACGTTACTATTGCAATATTTATACACATAAACCAACCGGAATAATATCTCTAAATAATAGTGAAATCCGCATCAAAATCCGTTGCGCAGTTTAGTAGAACAGCGCGGCCATACAGTCAGACACGAAAACCGACTTTAATTTATAATACTTATGTATATATAGAAGTAGGGGTATGCTAAAAGGTGGTCTTATATGGTGGATAAAGATTTATAACTAAAGTAATATATTACTCTTTGTGGTTTAGAATGCGCCATTTTGAAATGAAACAGTATTTTATTAGAACTTGTTTTTATTTATGAGTAATTATGACAAAAGTAAGCTATTCTTAAAGGTGGTCTTAAAATTGTAAATAAGAAACAATAATTCTACAACTTCCTAATCCTACCAATTTGATAACTCTTAACTATCCTTTTAATTCG
Organism: Gortyna flavago; assembly: GCA_963669345.1. Taxonomy (NCBI): domain Eukaryota; kingdom Metazoa; phylum Arthropoda; class Insecta; order Lepidoptera; family Noctuidae; genus Gortyna; species Gortyna flavago. The sequence continues at coordinate 4,685,355 of OY770132.1, forward strand.
AGCTTTTCTTAATTTACACCTAGGGCAATCTATGTGCAGAGGTGGTCTTATATTCTTGGTGAACAGGAATTTTGCAGTTACCTAATCCTTTCAATTTAATCATTATTTTAATCCTAGAATGATCATTATTCTTGATTAATGACTAGTTTATTTTACTCAGAGGTGGTTTCAATATTGTAGCGTTGTTTGACTACAAGGTTGAAAATAATACTGCAATTTATCTATCTCTAACAAATATTTCTAAGCACCAGACTTCCCACGTTCCTTTGTAACTTGACAAGTCATTTTTCATACATAACATGAAAGCACGCTGGTTCTCTCCGAAGGGTTAGGCAGCAATGCACCTACACCAAGTAATTTTTCAGAAGACTGCAATGTGTATTATGTTTATGATTTGTAGCGATATCTACAAACGCCACATGCGAACAACGCGTCATACTGACGTCACAAAAAATCCTGCATCTCGCAAGCAGAGTTTACCGCACAACAGCATATACAACGGCCCGACATGAATCATTGGGCAGTTGCCCGCCAGACACAACACCCGTTTGGTTGTTGAACTTTACACCCTGTTCCTCATACCTACCTATATAGATTAAAAAAGATTGCGTTTTCTCACGAAGAGCTCCTACGTATCACAAAGAGTGTAAATGAACAACACTTTTATCACTTTGAATCAAATCCCTATCAATTAACATGATCACTATCCTCCCGTACCTACCTACGTCGCAAAAAACTCCCGAACTTCACCAGCCCAATCTGAAGGCTGTATCTTTTTGATTGAACACACCTCGCTATGATCGACGAGCTACCGAACGCGGCTGACTTTGAATTGTCTATCTGTCAATCTGTCCGGCACATCGGGACATTGTGGGAATTTTCCAAATATCATTTCTCGTCATATCATCTATCCATATTACTTTAAGCAGTTCCGGGACTGACAACCTACAGCTCAAACCAATGATGGCAGAAACATATTTGGGAGTGTAGAGGTTCACTTTGATAAAATTTTTCGAACTTTTATATTTCTTTAAATGGTAAATGATTTTATTTCTGTAAGTAGGTTTGCACAAACACCAACACGTCAATCATATTTTGAAAAAAAAACTAGATGAGGTCGGCGTTTCGTAACGCTCGCGGTCGGCGTAAAGTCCAGACATAGTATTAGTTAACATAGAGCTTATTTAACTAAGGTGCTTTATTTCTTTGCTGAAAAACGATTAGTCAATGGGAAGCCGATTTTGCTTTGATAAGAGCCCAATCTGAGAGATTTTTTACAACGTAAGTCAAGAGAAAGGACAAAAACGTGTTAAAAAAGAAATTGCAATATTCCATCGCATTTTATCCTCTGCCTTTGTAATACACCCATCGAGTCAAATAAAATTAGCATTGTACCTTCATATTTCAGCATTGTAACTTGATCGCAGAACAATGCCACTTGAAACTAACAAACAAAACCTTAAAAGTAGCAACTTTATTACATTATCACACTTTTACTTAAATCCTCTTTAACTATTAAGATTACGACCTTCCAAAAAATGCATAGACAATAGAGTGCGAACCCTTCTATGTCTGAAGTGGTTGCAACCGGCGCCCGCGCATTGCCGTAGCGTTCGTCAAGTGGAAGATAAGGCCCCTTCGACAAGAGCGACCGAAGCGCGACGGAACGACGCGACAGTCGTGTCGCCACACATTGACAGACCTTACCTACCGTGTTTGTTCTATGAGGATGGAGATTAGATTTGATGTTTTAGCAAACTGAAGAATTCTGTAAGGGGTTCGCAGGTTATTTAAGGGAGCTTTTTAAACTGTTCTACTGACAAGACCTTAAATCGCACGCACGTTTGAAAATTATAGGATTTATACTAGGTATATTGATACGGGCTTAAAAAAACATACTTGAGAACTTATCTGAATCAAATCAAATCAAATGTCATTTATTTACATAGGGCTGAGAAACACCACTTTTCGAACGTCAAAATTACATAGACAGTCCTCCAAAACGCCCGCCCTTCACCATGATCGCCCTTCGAATGATGGTAAAATCCGCTTATGCTGTGAAACGGTGTATTTTGTCTGGCAACACATCCTTCAACAGTTTGCCTAAAGTAAAATAACATAGAACCATTTTAAAAAAACATAATATTTTAGCACTCTTGAAAACTCTAATTGTGTTTCCGACGTGAGAGCTTAAAAGCTCTTACGGAAAAAATGAATTATCGTAGCATTGGGTTCACGGTTTTAGTGCAACATTATTCAGCCTATAATTTACCCAGACTCAAGCCTTATCTTTGTAGGCTGTAAATAAACCACGAGGACCCAATGTGGGTTGGTTAGTACAACCATCACACAAGTTATGGTCGTTTTAAATATATTGCTTTTTTAAACGGTGAAAGAAAACATCGTGTGGAAACCGGCATCTCGTAGAACCAAACATTTAAAGATATCATCTACCAACCCGCACTAGGCCCACGTGGTGGATTACGGCCCAATTTTGTCTCAGCTTGTGAAGTGGGAACACTAAGTATAGGCGGCTAATATCCTCCTTCTCTTCCAGATGGTCCTGACCTCCATGCACAAGTACCGTCCCCGAGTGCTGGTGGTGCGAGCTCGTGATGCCGCCGCGCTCGCCTGGGGTGCGCCCCATGCATCTTTCTCCTTCCCCGAGACGGAGTTTATTGCTGTCACCGCTTACCAGGTTTGTTTGATGACTCAGTTTCTGAAAGCCTATTTAATTTAGTCTGGAAGCCATCAACATTACACCAAGATTTTAAAATATTATGTTGGTAAACATCACTATTATTTAGTTACAATAAGCAGTCTTCCAGGAAAACACTGCAGGAAACAGTCTATCTATTTCAGTAGAAACCTGACGATCTAAAATTCGGATTTGATTTAGGCTTATATAAATGCGGACAAAGTCGTGTATAAATTATCTGAATTATGTAATTTGGTTCTCCCTAATTTATTTTTTTGTCGCAGCCGTCGAAGCTTGAGTAAACGGCAAACTCCGACCGCGACAAATCACAAGTTAAGCAAGATAACAACCCCCACTAAATCAATCATATTAAAGCGTACTATCAGTAGGGCATCAAGGGAATACCTCACATGATACGATCGCACCTCTAATTCTCAGAATACGTACTACGATTCTACGAACCCGACGATTCGCACATACGGACTGACGTCGGCATTTTTTTCGCTACACCAGGCGCCAAAGCTTTTACGAAAATCGAACATAAGTTGGTGCCAGTTACATCGACAAAAAATAAGATTGCGACGAACGGGCATTGTGTAAGGACTCTTAACGAAACAATACCGACTAATTTGGTGTTTTTGTTCAAGCGGCGTTTATAAAGCATTGTGGGTCGTTCGGTAAATCTTGGAAGTGTATTAGGTTCACTACAGTTACTTTCTCCAGAAGCTGAACAGTGAATTCAAGCGGTAAATACGGTACCGAATGATATCATGGCTTTATGGAAAACAATAGAGTGAGCTATGTGAGCAGACGTTCAGTTAGAATTGCCTATTGTGATTAAAGTCACACGATTTGGATTAAGTATCTTCATTGGGTTGCAGACAGACTGTGCGTTGCGTGACTAACTGAACTCAACCGATACATTTTGAAAGAACATCTCCCTGCATCTGCCTTGGGCAATAAAATTGCGGTACACTTTAATTCCATTTATTAAATCTGGCCCGAGGCTTTTTGTAGATGTACCGAGACACAGGCCCCCGCTGTTTGTTATCCCAAACTAACTACCGGCTTTAGCGTTCATCGCAGCGTGGCCATACCTTGCATAATCCCCGGTCGTAATTAACAGCGGCTTTCTTTGCCCTGCGGCGTCCTTCATGTTGACTGCAGCGAGGCGCGAAAGTTTTCTCGCGTCCATTTCATCGGAAGCTTTGTAGGATTATCCGACAATTGTCCGGCTAACGGGACCCTCTCTCCGACAATGGTCGGCCGCGTATCATTGCGCATTATCCCCCGACGGGCGACCGCTCGACGGCTAAACCATTGTTGCGAATTATCAACGAATTAGAAATCGTCTTTGGAAATGCCGCCCCTTTATTTAAGAGCGTGACTAGGTGGCACACCAGTTCAATTACAACAACACAATGCCCTAATGTTGTGAATTCAATAAAGCACCGTCATCGGTCCAGCCTGTCATCGGGTGTTTCCTGGTCCACCCGTAAATTATGGGTATGGCATATCTGCTAGATAAATAAACCAAATTTACTCAGACCCTAATTACACAGTTCTAAAAAACTGGCGACAGTCGCCAATAGCCTATGTGAAATAGTCACGCAAAAAGTATGAGCGACGGCAAGCTTGTGTGGTGACGTCACGGGCGACAGGGCGGGCCAGGGGCGGCGCCTGACTACTCTCAAGCATCACGTTTTGCTTACCGGCCGACTTAAAAAGTGCACTTTGTTCTGCTAATAACAGGCTTTTAGCACTCTCCGGTGTTTCACCGGGCTGGCGGTTATCTGCTGGAGCACCGCAGGGCTCTCGCCGGCGCCGCCTTATCACGCCGAGTAAACAATCGTTACAAGTAACTTCACGTATCTCGAGCTCACTATTTGCGTTCAGGATTTCGCTAGATAATTTCGCCTTTCGATTGCAAACACATTTTGGGCGAGACGCGAAAAAAATCATGTAGAATTTAGAACGTCCTATTTAATTAGGAAATGTTGCGATAGCTAAATATTGTGTTGCAACTGTCATCGTCATTTACGGAAACCACATAGGATCTTGTATCAGATTTCATGTAGCGGTAGTGTTTAGTGTTTTTGCCGCGTGTAACAGGCGCCTAGTAGAGTAGATCGCGCGTAACAGCCGCGCAACGGGCGGGCGACGTCGCGGCGACACGGCGACACGCGAACATGCCATGCTAATTGGCTTGTCGCCAAGTCCACGCCACATGTGCGACAATTATCCCTTACAAGCTATTAGCGACGCCGGGATGTATGCGGAAACGGATGTTTAAATTGCATTCTGTAAATGAGATAAGAAGATTTCCGTGTGACGCGTCAACCACGAATTTTTGATAGGGATAGGTAGGTAGATAACTGAGGCGTTGTCAGAGCGGCACATTGCCGCTTTAAAATGTGATTGATATAAACTATCAATGGCAATAATTCTCTACTCATTAGGTAATAAGACAGAAATACCTCTTTGCTCTTCATTTTTTAACACTACATTTTTGTTTTCCACAGAATGACCGCATAACAAAGTTGAAGATCGACAACAACCCCTTCGCCAAAGGCTTTCGAGCGTGTGGCCAGTCCAAGTGCAAGCGGAAGAACCCTGACTCCGGCAGCGAGGGTAACCCAGAACCTACCGCCGAGCCCAGTGAGGCTAAGAGACCTTGTTCTGACGCTGCGTCATCCTGCTCAGAAGAGGGTAGCTTACGGTCCTCGTCACCTAGGTCCCCGCCTTTGGTAGAGTCCCCCGCTCCACTGGTCATCCCGCCAGAAAACATCACACCTCCACCACCAGCCTTCTACCCTCCAGAGTTACCGTACCTACCCCTACACATGCCCATGCATCTAGGGCTCTGGCCCGGCAGCCCTATTCCCAGCGGTTTCTCGTGGAGCCCCGCGCTGCCCCCGCCCCCGCTGCCGGCGCCGTCGCCCCCCGCCGCGCCGGCGCCCTGCCGACGGGTAAAAAGCTTCACGATCAGTGCCCTACTCGGAGAAGGCTGACGCTCATATTTAAACATTTCTTCTGGATATAAATGAGTTAGAATGTTAAGTGTTGACAAATATTGTTTGTCCCTTCGCGAATGGATGTTACTTTTTCTATGTAACTTCGAGCCATTACCTAGCTATTCTATAGAGTAGGTACTTAAATTAAAAATGTTAAATAAGAATGTTAGCGAGACAGGGTTAATCGCAATACCTACTTACCATAATTTAATGTAAATAATTATAATTTCAACATAGTTCTATTTTAATGTTTAAATACAAAAACTCTATACCTACCTCGATAAAATAAGTAATGTTATAGGTAATGAATATTGTATTGTGATAGCAGTGCCTTAAGTTTGTATAAAATGCTTAAATAAATAATTTAATTAGTCATATCATATAGGTACTTAGGTCTACAGTTACAATAAGCGTAGGTACCTATAATAGGTATATATATGTAGGTAGAGATACGCCTACTCAGATGTGTATCTAAATTACTTAAATAGGTAGTTAATTCTAGAAATTATACTTTATTGAAAATGTCTATATGTAAACTGTACATAATGTAAATAATATCAGTCAACAGTTAAGTAATTACAATATATTTTTTTATTTGATTTAATATGGCATTTAATTTTATTATCCCTCTTCCTTTTAGCAAAACAAATGAGCCTAACCTTTTCCAATTGGCATCTCCACAAATCAAAAAAAATGTACCTAGACATGTGACATCCCCAACCCGCATGGACGCGCGTGGTGGATTATGGCCCACCCCCTCTCACAGAAAGGAGGAGTGTGTCCCAGCAGTGGGAACATTATAGGTTGATTATGCTATCGATCTATTTCTAGTTTTTGGACTCTCATGCAAGTTAACCGCATAAGAACCCCGGAGAATTTTTCAGCAAGCATACCTATTCAGCACGAAAACTTGATAGCTGAGTTGGTGGGGCGTGATGAGACAACGCTAAAATAAGTATATTGAAATGTTTTAGATAGGATCCATACGGGCATGCAGGGGCCGCTTTCAGAGGGTCAATCGCATTTTGATCTCAGTCTCAATCTGTCAAAAAACGCTCATTGAATAACTTCCCACATTTTTGACAAGTTTTTGACGTTGATTGTCGCTGGTTATGAGATTGCGACTTGAATAAAGAAGAATAAAAAAACGCGTGATGGCAATAATTACAAATACATAACTCGGCAACAAGTAAACAAAGTAAGTGAAGACAGCAATAGACTGATTAACGTTTTTTAAGGACGAAAATAAACCTTCAGATTTCAAAAAAGGACAAAAAACAACGGGATCTTCAGCGCCGTTGATTTTAATTTCATAGTACGGGGCCAAATCTGACATTGACATTGATATTGTGGGTTTTCACTTCTTAAATCTGATACTCCGAAAAATTTTATTTGGATATTTTGTTCATTGTCCTGATAATGAATAAATAATCTGACGGATTGATGGAGCGTCTTGGCAAATCTGACGTGGTTTCATAAACTCAAAAAATTACCTACTCAAAAGTAGTCATAATTCTAATTATTTAATACTTCCACCAGAGAAATGGGGTGGATAGGTGATGCAGAGACAAACAATACCTAGTGGTAGGTATAATTACGAATAGGAATAAGTATTTATTTAAATATAAAGATAGGTAGGTAAACATTAATATCTACCTATTAAATATTAAGTAGATAGGTATTTCAGGTATAGTTTTTTAATAGTTTTGGTTAGATTAGGATATTAAGTATATTTTTAATTTAATAATATGTAGTTTATAAATAGGTAAATGAATAAAAACATGCCTATTACAAACTAACCCCCTTACTAATACCTATTTTAAGTATTATCAGATAAATACACAAAATACATGGTCTTTACCTCATGGTAAGGGTGTGACGAGGTCGGGACGTAAACATTTATTTTATGACGTTCAACGAATATAATCTTGCAGGTATTCTGAGTATAAGGTACGCCACCCTGGTCGACACACTCTCGGTCTTCAACACGTCGCTCACAAGGGACTTATGGACAATTAACCCTACTCCGCCTTGGTACTTACTGCTTATCGCTCTCCTGGAAATAGAGCAAGTTGCCGGATTTACGGATTATCAGTCCTTTCTTCGGACTTCAGATAATCCTATTACACCTCATCGTAACCTGCTCAATTCTTCGTCGAGTCTATATATTCGTATTCTTCGTCGGTGATCTTCTTGTTGGTCCGGGGTGTAAGCGTGTTGTATGTTGCCAGGTCCAGTTTTGGTGAATGTGGTAGCTGTAGGTATCTATCTCTTCCGGGGATTCTTAGCAATCCAAAGATCACCGTAGCCATGACCGCTACCGTAGCCAAGGGTAGAGGCTAGCTGTCGGGCATTAAGGGTCGATTTTTCTTATTGCTTGCTATTTTTGGAGGGGAGGTTTGCCATAAACGCCACGCTTGGCAGGCAGGTTGGGCATGGTACTAGTAAAATCTCATGTGAGTGGTTATTCTTGGCCCTTATTCGCCTTTCAAAATCGAAGTTCATTTATTCAAACTAAGGATCAGCACTTTTTGAACGTCAAAATTACATAAGATAGTCCCCGAAACGGCCGCCCTTCACCAATTCCTAGTGCTTTAGCTGAGAAGTAGTGGCACAACAGACTCCTTTGACGATACCTAGGTACGGGAACAAATAGGATGCATGCTATTCTTTACGTCCGGCACCACATGGACTTAGCTTAGGTACTTCCTTACACTTTTCTATTTAAAATTTTGTTGTAACTGGTGTACTGATAACGCCTGTAATTCAAAGTAATAGTTCGTTTTGTTTAAAAAGCTTAAATACTCCTGTGCCACTAGCTACGAGTTAACTTAAATGAAGGGGCGTGAGGAATTCAGGATATCGAGTCTATAATGCTACAAACACTGTTGATAACGATAACCTTCGGTCATCATTTAGATATCGTCTTGACTGCTTGCAGTGCCGTCATTAAGATGTTCACACTGCAGTGGGACACAGGCCTCCTCTCCTTGAGAGGGAGTGGGCTCTAATCTACAACGCGGGCCCAGTGCGGGTTGGTAGATGACACATGTCGAAGGCACATCGAATTTTTGGTTCTAGGATATGCCGGTTTCCTCACGATGTTTTCCTTCACCGTTTTAAGAGCAGTGGTGATGAAAAGATTTACACAAACAAATAAAGCTCCTGTCTGGGTTCGAACGCAGAACCTAAAACTCGTAAGTCGGGGCCGTTACCATTGGGCCAAGTCGGCACGGCCCACTGGGCCGAAATATCAACCCACAGCAGAAACTGCTTGGCCTATGAACGTAAAATTTTGCACAAGAGTTCCTTATTATTAGGTCCTTACATATGAAGTAGCGTTTTGTCGTACTGACCATTTTGATCTGAAATATCTCCTCTTTGGTTAAGAATTCCTAATTCAAATTTATAAATTCATTTAGGTGGTACATTTGAGTTTTGAAAACAGTCATTCATTTGTTTTTTCCTCATTATTTTTTTCTTTGGTGTCGCTTATTACCGCACAATGGAAAACATGAAATATCGGTATATTTATAGTACGAGATCTACCGTGGCACCAGTGCTGCAAAAACAGCTCGAAGGATTAATGATGTGTACGGCGCTGGTGTCGCAAAAGAAAGCACGGTACGTTTTTGATTTAAACTTTTTCGTTCTGGAAATTTCGACCTTCAGAACCAACCCCGTGGACGGCCGGAGACCAAAGTAGAAAATGAAGAATTAAAGGCTATTGTGGAAGCGGATCCATCACAAAGCACTTCAAAGATAGCTGCAGGCTTCGGGGTAAGTGATAAAACTGTATTAATCCACTTGAAGCAAATCGGGAAGTAAAAAAACTTGAACGATGAGTACCTCATGAATTGAGTGAATCGAACTTGCAAACACGCGTCGACCTGTGTTACTTTGCTCAACCGACACAATAATGAAGGGATTTTAAATCGAATCATTACTTGTGATGAAAAGTGGATACTGTACGATAATCGGAAGCGCTCGTCGCAATGGCTGAACCCTGGAGAACCAGCCAAATCCTGCCCTAAATGAAAATTTACTGAAATAAAGTTACTTGTGAGTGTTTGGTAGACTAGCGCCGGTGTCGTTCACTACAGCTTTCTAAAATCTGGCCAAACGATTAGGTACGGCAGATATCTATTGTCAGCAACTGGAAACCATGAAGGAAGAACTAGCTGCTAAATAACCGAGATTGGTCAATCGCTCTAGGCCACTGCTGCTTCACGACAACGCAAGACCACACACTGCACAACAAACAACCACTAAGATGAGCTACAATTGGAATGTCTGCGACATCCACCGTACTCCCCGGACCTTGCTCCAACAGATTACCATTTTTTCCGGAATTTGGACAACTTCTTACAAGGAAAAAAATTCAACTCCGATGCGGCAGTCCAAACCGCCTTCAAAGAGTTCTTCGATTCTCGCCCCTATGGTTTTTTTTAGTAAAGGGATCAAAGAACTACCTATGAGATGGCAAAAGTGCATAGATAACAACGGTGCATACTTTGATTAATTAAATATATTTTACAAAAAAAAAATTTACTTTATATTCCTCCCGTACAAAACGCCAATTTCATATCTAAAGACCTAATATATTGTAAGCGAGCCCCAAGTAGAAGTTTCAAGAAATTTAACGGTAAGGGAGTAGGTAAAAAGAGTGGATTTTGTTTGTATGAAAAATCTTATTCCTTTGGTTAATAAACTTGAAACTTAGCACGAATACTTGCCTAAGTAATGAAGTTTTCGATGTACGTTTGCCTGGCACGGCCCTACCGAATTTGGGTTTTAGGTGTGCACTAATCGAATGTACTCGTCTCTAGGAGTATATGTACCGGTTTCTTTTTCAATGTACCTCTGTACTTTTGAAGAAATATGCAAAAGAAGGGGGCCGGGCCAGCCAAACGTTTTCAGCACGGCCCCCGTGTAACTTGAAAAATACATACACAAAAAGATTCTTATACTCAAGGAATGTACTCTATTAACACGTTTTATGCACCGCAACATATATTATAAATTCGTAATAACAAATAATATATAGACGTGGATAGGGGGCCGTGCTGAAAAAAACATTATAAGAAAATATGTAAAAAATACAAAACAACCTGAGACAAAAACTATTAAAAAATAATTGTTGTATGGCAAGTAACATATGTACCGCATTGGTTTCTCTTAAAACTTGCTAAAATTGAAAATTAAACCAATTTTAGTTCATTCAGCACGGCCCTCTATAGTTGCCTATATCTTTTTAAATATGACATGTTTGGTTACTAAATTCGACTTCCTGAATTATAAACAGGAGTACATTCGTTCTAAATAAATTGCGATTCGACTGTATTAGTACTTTAAAAGATATATTGGTTCAAAAATATCATACATTACAACATATTATGGGGTGACCATGATTCCACATAACTCACATTGACTACATTTACAGATAAGATAATTTGTGTTCAAAATCGCCGCCTATTATTGTTTTTTTTATTATCGTAATGATGTGCGAAAGCGATTATGCTAAACGATTTTTTTTTAATTTCGATTGACTCTGGTAATTAATATGTCGAATATCGGAAATCGATACTCGGAAATTTTAGGCGTTAAAGACGAGTACATTCGATTGGTGCACACCTAAAACCCAAATTCTGTAGGGCCGTGCCAGGCAAACGTACATAGTTTTCGTTATGAGTTTTTCAAAACTACCCCTCAAAAAGGGCTTTTTGGAGGGTTGCAGTTGTTAGATTGTAGGTATGGAAGAATTTTAAACGCGCGGTTCGATTAGCACGAAACTCAGAATTTACTTTTGACAAAAGTAACAATATCTAATTGTATAATAAGATTTTGGGTTTTTGAATGAAGGGGGTTATCATTTTTAAAGAAAGTACGAAATTCATGCTGAAGAAGTTGCGAGCGAAGTGACATAGCTCCATTTGAATAATCGTTTTCGCGCTTTTCATCAAAAAATAAGTCAACCCGCGAGCCATCTGCCGGAAACATTCAGCTTCGGCCGCGTATTGTCTGCCCATGTGCACAGTATCGCCATCTATGGAATTATGCAAGAAGTATTTCATCCTCGGCCCACTGTCCGGTCACTTAATTTAGCTCATGACATGCACTATCAAACAGATAATTTTTGGATAATATTGCTTCTCATAAATTTTGTGTGTATTGATTATATTTTTGATGGGTTCATTAAAATTGTAAAGAATATTTATAAAGTATTTTGGGTAATAATCTGGCTCAAATAAACTAGTTTGTACAATTTATAATTTTAATATATTTGTCTTTATAGGATACATACACACAGAAGAGGGATTAACACAATTATGTACAACAAATACATCTATCAAGTAACAGCATCTCATTTTAATTTGCCACTTGCAAAATTAAATAATAATAATTTGTGATTATTTAGAAAAATATTGCACTCCTATTCTACTATAGAAGAACATTATTTGTGTCCGAGATAAAACATGTACCTACATTACAAGAAAATACATCCAGACGTTAAAATTGGAATTACTTTATTCTTATTTTGTTAGACACCAATCACTTTGGTGAGTTTCTCTTTTATCCAGCAACAAGGTTTTGAAGCTCAGAACTTAATTCATTGGCATCAATGTTGACTTTAGCATTGGAAGCAGGTGCAGGTGCACTGGACTCCCTGTTGCAAGCCTTCTTGTGCACAAACCAGTGCAGGCGCTGGCACTCCCTGTCACAGTACTGCACAGATTTGCACTTGGAACACTTCTTAGCAGGCTTCTCCTCTCCACAAGTGCTGCAATAAGGGATGGCATCAACAAACCCTCGCTGACCATTGATAGTGCAGTTGATCACTGACAGTGCAGGTGGAGGATCCTTACTGGTCAGGGAAGACACCATCTGGTGGAAGGTTGTGCATTCTCTGTAAGGGAACTCCCTCACACAATCTTTAAGGAATGTATCCATCAAGTCTAGAGAAACCCCATCTTTGCCTGGCTTCAATAACTTCTTGGAGAAAACTTCAACTACATCATGTTTCTTATCATCTTTATCGGTATTTGTTTTCTTATCTCTAATGTTGTGTATTTCTCTAAGAACATATGCTAGGTAGTGGTATTTAAATGCCATCACTTCGTTAGTATCGCCACCTCGTGTCATTTCCTTCTTGCACAACAGCTCAAGTGTTTTAATAACTTTTTCAGCATTGTCAAGTAAGATAGGTATGTGTTGAAGATTAAGTGCCAGTCGCACAGGGTGGATGTTGACACCCAGGACAAACTTGTGCAGAGGTTCAACTAAGGCTGCAGGTAGGTATGGTTCTGCTTGTTGTCCTTGTATGACGCTGAAGTAGGCTATTTCGCTGCGAGGCACGTAGTTGTTGATGGTCGCGACGGTGTGATGGTTCCCAACGAACGCCGCCATCTGCGATGCTGTACGCCCGACCGAATTAGTAGCAATCGACTTCGCTCCAGCGTCTAGGAGTAGCTTGCACACCTCAGAGCTCCCTGACAGGGCGCCGAAGTGCAGAGCCGTGTAGTTGTACTCATGCTTGCCAGAATTTACGTCGGCACCCTGGAAAAATTTATTGAACAACCAATTAGATCCACGAACAACGAAACAACTGTCCTGCCAAAAATGTCAATGAATTTACGTACCCTATCGAGCAGCAATTGAACCATATCCTTGTTGCCCTTATACGCGGCGTGTTGCAGCGCAGTCATACCATTTTCGTCAAAGAAATCGACGGTCCCTTTGTGTTGGGCCAAAATATTCTTGAATTCTATCAAGTCATTTTGAGCTATGGCATCAAATACTGTTTTTTCAGCACCAGGTTTTTCTTCACTTTTCGCCTCCATATCGATTTTCTGAAAACTTTTAATATATCGAACGGAAAAATGCTACCAGAAGCAAACAACCTATAAAGTCGACTGTCAAATCAAAGTCATCGTCAGGTTGACAGTTCTAGGGCTGTCTAGCTAAAGAGATTTTAAGTGTAATAAGTCATAGTCGATTTCACAACATTATTAACATATTTAATCAACCTATTCTTAGTGTTTGTTTAACTGTATTCTGGCATGATGTCGAAAACGCTTTCTATAAAGGCAGTCGTCATTGCAGCCATTTTATGACGGCACGCACGCTGATTCGAAGTGATTGGAAGACCAGATGGCGCTGTCAGTGACAAAAACATTTGGCAAAAACGAGAGTGCTATTTCTATTGGCATGATATGAATATTTCTTTATAAACTTGGCGAAATTTGAAATAAATGAAATTGAATTATATGTACTGTAATATATTTTATGCTATTATTACAGAATAATCTATCTGATCTGTCTGGATTTGCACACACATGCAATGCCACTGTCATGAAGCTGATAGATAGAACAGGTATTTAAACAAATTCTAATGTTAAAAAGTAAACAATAAAATGTGCAAAACAATATTATTTTCAAGATTGAGGGGAATGCCTTTCTCATTTTAATTTAATATTTGAAGAGTGGCTCTCTGTTTGACTCTATTTCCTCAGAATAACTAAACTTTATACTTTACAGAAATGTATTTTGGAATCTTTACGAATGGATTAGATATCTTAGTAGGTACAGAAAGAGACCTGTTAAACAGAAACATACCTTTTAGCTTTGTAGTTCTGATTCAGATAATCAATTCAACCAATTAACGTTTTGCTTTAGAATGAGGTAAGTATCTACCTATCTACTAAGGGCGCATTCTACCAAACTTTTATACCTAGAATAAGTCTTATCCTGAGAATAATTATTGAATTTTTGACAGTTAGTCCATACTAGAACTGTCAGTCGTCAATTTTATTCCAAGAATAAAAGTTATCTGACTTTGGTAAAATCAGCCCCAAGTAGTTTTATCGCTATTTGAGGTCTTCCAAGCAAAACTAGTGTTTTTTTTATTATTGCCTGTTTTGTATTAAGTTCAATCCCATTGATTCTGTAAAGTTGTATACTTTACGTACCTACACATTATGTTTTAAACTGGCGAAATGTGGGTGTGCTATAGGTACACCTTTATAAATAGTAGTCTATGGGTACACCTCTGCCCAAGCCTTCGGGGAAAGAAGGTGTGATGTTAGGTTAGTATACTTTAAATGAAAGAAAAATGCATTCTTCTCCCCTTTCCATAGGTGATCAGCATAGCTATTCACAACGACGTATCGAAAATGACACATTTCAATAAATTGATTTGCCTTACCCCTGATAACAAACGGCTGTTGGAAGAATAGCGCTCGTCTATTTTCTTCGTATTCGTATTAGGGCTGATTTTTCAATCGACCGATAATTTTTATTTGTGGAATAAAGTTGACGTCTGACAGTTATTGTACGGAAGAACTGTCAAAAAGTCAATATTATTCCTCGTATAAAGTTTTCTGGCGTTGGATAAATCATCAGCCCATAAACTGACACAATTTTTGGGTTTTGGACTTGTGAACAGCGTTTAGAAAACTCCTAGGATAACATAGATTGATGTTCGATACGGTACAGAAGCGTATCGAGTGGTTGTTTAAACCTATGCAGAAGAATAAAATATAATGCTTTGTGAAGACGCCAGCACATCAAGCTACTACAATCTGTCAAGATTCTTTACATAATAGATTTTCAACTTTATCGCTAAAGCTCTAGGGTTTAAGGTTGATTGTAATAATTTGTCAGTTTCGGGTAGCTTGGTGTGCTGGCGTCTGTACAAATAAAAAAGTGGTAGGTTTTTGTAATAAAAGTCAATATAGTAAGTATAAATTTATTCTAACAATCAATTGTCATAATGGCTGGTATGACTATTGATATAACATCAACAGCTATAAATACGCGTTACATCTTTGATACATCAATACGATACTAACATACAGAATATTTTAAGCTACAATTACTAAACCGTGAATACCTACCTCAGAAATTACACAAGAGGTTATGCGAAACTTTACTTGAAATATTCCCAAAACTGTTAATATCAATCATAATTTAAAAGATCTAAATATTACTATTTGCTAACAACAAGAGAATAAAAGAGATAAAATTCTACACTACACATCAAGTAGGCTGAGGTGTAGTGCCTGTGGAGCGTATCACATTCCTAAAGTAATGGAAGATCCATTGATATTCAATAATTTATTTCAAAATCGTTGTACAATTCATCAGTCCGCATTGCCCAAGACGGAGTGATGAATAGTAATTCTAACCAGAGAGACAACGAAACATCGAAACACACTTACAAAAAATGGAGCACATAGACATTGAATTTAACCACAACATTTAGAGATAAAATTGGAGATAAACATGATGATTAGTAAGTGTATATTATTCAACTAGACATGTTAATAGCATTAATAGACATAGCCTACAGCCCTACAACCAAAGAAAATTATGTGGGTATATGAACTTTCAGTTCCAATACATTTATTAATTTAGATACCTACTACGATTGATTACATTACTATTTTATTGTTTCTATTATCTACACAGCATTTCATTTTTCTTAATCCTAGTTTAATCACTATGTTTTTTTTTTATAATATCCATCAAGGTAATAAGGTGGGAACATATTTTTGCTACTTTGGTAGGTACTTTTTTATTTGCGCCAAAATATATAGCGCTAAAACGGCATACTATCTACTACTTATTCAAGATAATCTAAATTTTATCGTATTTTTTTTTTTACGTTCTTATTGTTAATTTAATAAACATGCACATATTTTGCTTACAGCTAGTAATATATAAAAACAAAATCCTACATTATTAATGCTACAATACACGTTTTGAATTTTAAATTTACACATCCATAATATTAATTATTAACTACAGTGGGAAGGTGGTATAGAACAAATTTTGAATTTGAAAGCTCATTCACAAAGGTAGGCGATTAGTAAGTTTAGTCACTTTTCACATCACTTAAAAGTGAGTTTCATGATTGCCAGTATATAAAAGAAAATTGCTACTATTTCAACAACTATTGGCACAGAAAAATTTGTTCAGACTGTTCCGAGATTATTGTATTTTTTTCGCATACTTGCCAGCCTTCAAATAAATTACAAAATGGGGATTTATCTAAGCGAAGAACCATGAATATATTTTAATTAAGTTGTAAAACTAACGTTGAGTTCTCGAAGCGTTCAAGAAGCATTTTCTTTCATAATAATAATTGTTCCAGCGTCAACCTTAATGCTTGATGGGTCTATTTCTAAACTACAGCTAAAACATCGACGGTTTGCTGAATTGTCGGTTAATCTTACAGGCGTGTTTAACTTACGCGCGAAAACTTAATTAGTCTAACTATTGTTTAATCCTAAGAACATTTTAAAATACCTACCTACTTTATTAAATAAGTAAATATAGACACAAAAATATATGAAAACTTTCTTCTAATTAAATACAACACTACATGCATTTATATTCGAAAAACTTACTAAATTATAAATATTATTAGAAATATTGAATTTGAAGCACCTACTGTACCTGTCTCATTACAAAATGAGTGACAATATTTTTTGGTCAGAACCTGCTCGACCAGTCAAGCAAACTCTACGTCCCTAAACATAAATATGCAACCGTCACCGTCACCCTCCTCATTGGTGACGCCGACGTGATGTGGTAAATAGATGTCGCCACAAATTTATTGTGTGATCTAGACTAGAAGAAAGCTATTTTAGACGTCGAGTATCATAATCTCATACAATTAGCCCTTCTCTACTTACCGTTTCGACTCCGCCTTCAATACTTACCACGCAACAATCCTTTGTGCAACAATCTTACAACTAACATCTAATTCCAAAAAGTCTTACAATGACATCACAAACGCTCAAAGCTTGAAAAAGCAACAAGCTAAATCATAGACTCGGGAGAGCCATACTCGGGGTAACATACAAATGGAGTGCTAAGGGTCGTCTGGCAGTCCCACGACGCCGACAGCATTTGTTCTACAGCCGCGTCCAGACTTCGTCAGGCACAGAGAGCACACGTCGTAGGTTTGTGTTGGAAACCTTCCGATGTCTCGCGATGTCTGTACGCGGCTTAACTTATCCGTTTCCCACGACATCAGAAGTGAACTCTAGGGTGAAACAGCACTCCTTGTTTCTTCCTCATCTTTGTTACAGTACCCGGCTGTTGATGTGGCATACGGAGCTTTAGAAAAAGTTCGCTTCAGCTTTGTAGAGTGCCGTCTGTGTCAGTCATAGGTACACGTGTTAGTCTATGTCAAAAACTCCATATGCCTTACCTACGGCCGCGTGCTATGCGTCTAGACGTAGTAGACGTCGAAGGAGAGCTGAGCTCAGACGAGTGCGGGCGACGGCGCGGCGTGCAGGGGTGCGTGCGTGGGCGCATGCGGGGGCGCATGCGGGGGCGCATGCGGGGGCGCGTTCGGGCTGTGCGGGGAGGCGGGCGCGGCGGCCGTGGGCGTGACGATGGCAGACGCCAGGCGCACGCCGCCGCTCTCGGACACCACCATCCCGTTGTGCACGGTGCCGTGGCCTTCCGTGTCTGCGTATGGAGTTGTCAAGATGCGTAGACGCTGCAATTAAGTTGGAAGAGTTACCTACTAAGTTTCAAATACGAAGCAATGGGCCAAATCCTATTAAAATTAAAAAAAGTAAAATTTTGGGTAAGAGCATGAACTCCGTGTAGGTACCCAAATCTTTATTCTTTACTTTGTAACACCACACAAAAATTCGAATCGTTAGATCGTCCGACCCGACCGCGTTATACTACGATCACGTTTCTGTATCGTTAACAGTGTCAATAGTATTGTCTTGCTCCCTCCCTCATACTCAAAGTCGTATCTATCGTTCCATGCGAGATGTGTGAGCTCACTCTTCTCAGTATGGATGTCGCAGCCAACTGGTTAAATTAGCCGTTCAGTTAACCGCCTAACCTTTTAACTAAACGGCGGCCATTCAACTAACGGCCTGAATGGTATTCAATTACAGTTTAGGTTGGAAGTCTTAAACCAATCACGCGCGATCAGAATTGGTCGCAGTAACTAAGTCAGGGCACCCCGACCAAATGGGTTAGGTTAGGTTAGAACTGTGATCAACCGCGTGCGAATCGAGAGAGCGAAGCGAGACGAGCACTACTTCTAAAGGACAGGCGATTAACTAAAAGGTTAATTTAACCAGTTGGCCGCGACATGAACACTATTTCGCGCTACCTAAGTACAGTGAGGGCAAATCTAATGCCATAAACAGCTGATAATGATGGCAGAATAACTTATATACGGACCTAAACTAAATGCAAAGTTCTTTCAAAATAAAAAATCAATTGTCATTTATTCAAACTAGGCTCATAGGCTGAGAATCAGCACTTTTCGAACGTCAAAATTACAAAAGACAGTCCCCCAAAACGCCCGCCCTTCACCACTTCCTAGTGCTTTCGCTGGGGAGAAGTGGCGCAACAAACTCCCCAGCAGCACAGCTGTTTGTTCAGTTATAAAATACTTGACTGTATACAATACTAGGTCTGCAAAGTATCTAATTAACATTACTGGACACAGAACATTCAATTAAATTATTTGCCATAATGTTAGCTAGCCACGCCAATATACCTACCAACAAATACCATAAAATCTATACCTACGTACTCAAGCTAAAAAAAAACTAAATTAAAATTGAAAATGTAATAAAAAAAAACTTACTACCTAAATAAAAGCCTCCAGGTATAAAGGGCGTGACAACTTACATATTTATGCAATGCTGGGTTCTGTTCACATAGCTGTCACTTGAACTCACAAATGATAAACTAGGACCATCTAAGTAAAATAAATAAACAGGTTATTACTAATAACAACAATAAAACCATGGTCAGCAAGACGACCAGTCACCACAAGCAGCACCCGTTCACGAGCATAACGCAAAGATCAGCCATTACCCCCCTCGCCATATTTGAGGGAAGGACGCAACCCGACCCCCGACGCTACCGCAAGCAGTGACATCTAAGGGAGCATGACGAACTTGCTGCCGGTTACTTTGAAAGACAAGCCCAGAATATTTTGAGAGTCTCCTCAAATAAACTAAATCTTACCTCAACAAAAGTTCCCTTCGTTGTAAGCAGCTTATAAATGGCAACGGTTGGAATACACATGACACTGGACCCAGCAATAACCCAACCCAACGCATTAGCCCAAGCTGGGTAAATGTAGTTCTCGTATCTTAGCGGTTCGTAGTCCAGGAGTCCGTAAGCGGTGATGAAGAGAAGGAAGGCAGGGGCCGCGAAACGCCAGCAGACGCGCCAGTATAAACCGGGACGGAAACCTATCATGTCGCGGATGTCCTCGCAGAATCGTTCCGTACCTGGTAAACATGAATAGAGAACGATGTTTTAGTAGTATTTAGGAACTAGGATAAGTTGAAATGGGTTTTCATTAGGTGTAAACTAAGTGGTCCTAAGAACTTCTTAATTTAAAGGTCCTACATACTACAATAAACATGTAGAAAAACTGATAATTAGCTTTATGAAATCCTTCTTTTTTTGCATTAAAAAGATAACGAAGGTCTAAAAATAAACTCACCATAAATCCAAGACACAGCAATTGCCTCAAAGAATACCGCCACCAGAATAGAATACCCTGCAGCGTATCTGTCGAGTAGTTGAAAGAAGTAGAAGCCTCCCTTAGTGCAGGAAGCTAATCCGACGAAGAAGTACAGAGTAAAGAGACACGCCACGAAGATCTCGCGGTGACGACCGATCGGAGGAAATTCGTCGCTAAGGGCAGTTATTATTGCCTCGGAGCCGCCGAACTGAGTGGGAATAAAAACAATTAATAGGAAATTAAGTATGTACTTTAAGAATATATCTTAGTAATGAATGGTACTGCAAGTTATATTTACAAGTTAATGCTGATGTGTAATTATGTATGCAAGGTATACCTCAAAACTATAATAAAAAAAAACATATTTTTTTTAAGTGATGTTTTGCTTGTTTTGTGTTTGCTTGACTAAATTCTGTTAAGTGACACCAAAAAGTAGGTAAGTACTAGAAAACTTCATAAAGAGACCATTCATTGTACCTAATCATTAAAATTAAAGAACCACTTACAGAGCTATCCAACCCAAGAGTAAGCAGCATCATGAAGAATATGAGAGCCCAGAAGGTAGACCCTGGCATGGTCGCTATAGCCGCGGGATACACCACGAATACAAGGCCTGGTCCTTCGGTAGCCACGTCTTGCACATCCCTGCCTGAAGCGTGGGCCATGTACCCGAGCACACTGAAGATCACGAAACCAGCGATGAAGGAAGTTGCCGAGTTGATCACGCTTGTTAGGATTGCGTCCCTGAGAAAATTAATCGCGTATAGAAAGACCAATTTATTTATTTTGCATTGTTGGTCCTGGATGAAATACTCACTTGTACACGTTGTTGTGATACTTATTGTAAGACGCGTAAGCCAACAACACTCCGAATCCAGGTCCCAAAGAGAAGAACACTTGAGTCGCCGCATCCACCCATACCTTGAATCCCAAACAATTGAACATGACAAATTGTAAACCAAATCGTTTTCTGACAAATTCAAGGATTCGTTATTAACATACCTGAGGTTGTGTGATAGCTTCGAAGTTAGGACTTAGGTAATACTGAATACCGGTAGCGGAGCCAGGGAGGGTTATGCCTCGAACCAAAAGGATTAGGAGAACAGCGTAGGGAAAGAGAGCCGTGAACCAAACCACCTGGAAGAAGACAAAGTATGAGTATTTCATTTCAAAATCAAATTGAATTTAAGCCACTAAATCTAAAACACGAAAATAATCTAAATAGATATTCATTGACTATACCTTTTAATATCAAGAACGTCGTAAAGTAAGAGTTGTACGTACTTTTCCAGAAGTGCTGATGCCTTTCCACAGAGAGAAGTAGCAGATAATGTAGACTGCTAACAGACAGAGAGCCATGTCCCATTTTATGGCACCTAAGTCATGTAGACCTTCGCTCCCTTGCAGTTCCAAGATGGCACGGCTAAAATAATGTTTTTTTTTTAATTTGAAATAACTGAACACAGGCGTTTGAATTTTCTCGTTCTTCAAAACTAACTTACTTGAAGTATTCAGAAGCAGCCGATGTAAATGGAGTTGTTTGCGGTGGGGGGAATAATCCTGAAGAGCTGTTGTTGCGTATTCGAGTTTTGTTCGAAGCCTCCCAGATTGCTTCGAACTGTGAATATTTAAAACATTGGTTAAATTACACTAGAGTACTAAGTTTTCGATTAAATGTTGACTAAAATACTTCTAATAAATTAAATACGAATACCTATACTCGGGATAAACATATATTTAAACTTAAGAATAAATACTTGATGGTTGGATCGAGATGTTTCAGAGCGTATTTGCTCAGAGTAAAGAAATATCGCTAATTTATGGTTATGCTAGATGCGAGAAGCACATAACCCAGTGGACATAGTGGTGGTTGGGGTAGGCCTATGTCCAGTAGTGGACGTCTTTCGGCTGAAATGATGATGATGATGGTTACGGGTTAATACTCACAGGTCGGCAAGCCGGGGTATTCCACTCGTTGTCGCAGTTGGTCCAGGGCAGCATGGTGGTGAAGGAGGCGAAGAAGAACCGCAGAGCCCACGCGATGATGACATTGTAGTAGAAGTCCACGTAGAATGCTATCAGAACTACTGCGTACCCGATACCTATGGTGATATGAACTTGGCTATGGTAAGAAGTACAGCTAGACTGAAATCAATGCGGTTGAAAAGTGTTGCATTGCTTGGTATTTGGATAAAGGCTAAGATAGTAAATAATATATTTGCAACAGTGGATTGCAACAGATTCTTAAATTAAAAATATTTTACATGTGAGGCATACATGTTAGGCGTACTTACTTATTATTCTTAAAAGTCATGGCTACTGATCAAAGCACATTATTCTCATTCAAATGATAAAGACATAGTAGCTTATTTGGTATTAACTATCGAATTATTTTAATCTGCTTTTAACTAATTCAACTGGTGACTCATTACTATTTCTAAAGAGCTCTTTACAGACCTAAAGAATTACCCAGCTCTTGTTAAAGCTTCAAGAAAACCATTTCACCAAAACAATGATCTATCACGCGACCGTTCCCAATTCAATTCGTCAAAAAATACTTTCAGTCAAGCGTATTTCCAGCACCTTTCCGGACCATTACCAATTTTATTTCTCTTCAAAAATCATATCGTGGTGCGAGCCACTCAGGGCACGAGACGTGACAATCGCGTGAAATGAAATCAACGGGCATAAGCCGGGCTCGCAAATCTACCGGAGCCTTTTGAGATCGTATGGGACGAGCACTTAAGGGGAGCCCCGAGAATGGTGTCAATTATGGGTGTTAAGTGCGAGGGCGACGTCCGACAAGACCGCGATCTTATAAATGACGTAGGTATTCCATCCTTGTTTTGCATAAAAGTCTGGAAGTCGGGTGAATTGTTTATTTATTGGAGCATGTATTTCTTGGTCCTTAAATCCTTGTGTCCGTGAGTGAAAAGAATGGAGACAGATTTGTTCTTTGTAACGATTTTAAAATTCTAATTGTATTTAGGCCTTGGAAAAGCTATATAGTTATACTTACGTAATCATGTAATTCAGAGGTTAGTTGCCTGTTCAACGCCGAAGTTGCCTATGAAGTTGTAACCATTTTACACAAAATTATGGGATCTTCATAATTACAGCTTTTTGACACGGAAAGTACAAGATAATTTGAAATGTTAATCAAAACATGCACATCACAGTGTTAAGTAAAGAAGTAACTTTTTAATAGCATACGCTGGCAAACCAATTCTGAAGTCATAATTCAATTATTTCGAAGTAAAACATGGCGTCGAAAAATTCCTCAACTGGTTATGTACCCAAGAGACAAGCGGCATTGTCACGTTGTATGGCAATGGTTAGCCTCTAGCCAAGGTAAAAACCAGCCCTTGGGAGGCATACATCATTGCATAATCTAAAAAAAAAATAGACTATGAAGCGGTCCCTATCTACAAAAGCAGCCAGAAAGTTAAGTGGTGGGCACTATAACTCTTGATCGCCAAATGCGGCTTCTACCATACCGATGACATTAGCCGACGGGACGTGCCCGGGCCGCAATAAATCTGGCGTATGAGTCGCACGTGACCCCATAAAACCAAGAGCCAAGTAAAGAGAAATCGTGCCAATTTAATTTTTTTTTTTTTTTGAAAAGCGCAATTTGTAGATATTAGTGTTAAATCAGCAGAAAATACATTCTTTCAAGCATTCAATCATTTATGCATGTGGTGTGTACAATGCAGGATACAGTTATTCGCTTATCATCTGTTTTACGACATAATATGTACGGTAAGCATTTAAGTACGTAAGTACAGTTTAAGTACGTAAACAAAATATAGTTCGAATTAAATGAAAGACTATAACAAGGACCAAAAATTTCTCGGCTACCAGGAATAAAATTATTTCAACAAAAGTCGTATTATATTTGATTACTATAGTTTATTTAGTTATTCATAAGTATACAAATTATGTATTACGTATGTTTAAACAGTTTGTACTCCCCGTAACTTGTCTCTAAACGTTAATTAGAACACCAGCGTCAGTCAGCATCTGTCTGGCATTGATGCTGAAACGAACCTTTTTGACGCAGCCGTGAGGTACACACTTTTGTTGCTCAAAACATTATTTTCACTTTTTTATTTTGTGTTTCTTAACCGTGTACAAATAAACGTTACTTTCTTTCTTTCAAAAAAACTATCAACCTCAAATCAATTAATAAGTTTAAAACTGATAAATAATATTAGACAAGTTCCAACCTCTGTGCACTTACCTTTAAAGAGTGGTACTAGTCTCCCCCAGCAGGTAATGGCGCCCTTCCGATGAAACTGCCCTAGCGCCAACTCCATGTAGAACAGCGGGATCCCACCAACCACCAGCATGATGCAGTACGGCACCAGAAAAGCGCCTGGGTAACAGGAACAAATAATAAGATACACCCTTGAATTAAAATTCATTCTATAGAATCGTATACTTACCAGAATATAATCTCTATTTAAAAGTGAGTATCATACGATACTCTCTCAGCTACAATTATTTTTATTTCAGAATTCATGTCCTACTACCGTTTTGCGAAATGGGTAAATCTCTCGTCATTTAGGATTACGAAATTTCATTTTAGCAGAGAAAAACTAAGAAGAAGTCGGTCAACTCAAAGTGATTTATTAGCAGTAAATGCAGTACAAAATATGGTTGACATTTTTCCTAATGCCAAATTATGATTTAAAATAACTGTACATTACCTATAGTGTTTTATTGACTAAGGGCTGATTTTTCAATCATCTGATAACTTTATTTGAGGAATAGTTTTGAATTTTTTTCAGTTATTTCATACAAAAACTGTCAAACGTCAATTTTATTCCTCGAATAAAAGTTATCTGGCAATGGAAAAATCAGCCCTAATTCAACCTGGAATTAGGGATTGATTTGAAAAAAATTTTTTTTTTTGCTAACTGACTTTTTGTTGTCAAATACTTGAATTAAAGTCGCTAAAGTTAGTTTACGCTTACAATTTATGTGGATTTATAATATTAACAGGGTTGTACTATTATCTAAATAACGTTTTTAGTAAAATATCAATACTTTTCAAATATGATTTAGTTACTTTATTTCCAGGGCTTTTGACTTTATTCTGACAAAAAAATGGCTTAAAGGTTTAATAGTTATTCTGCAATTCTGGGCGGAGACAAATCCAACAAATCAAAGATCATAAAAATCTTAAAGGTGAACATGAACCATATGGGAGAAAAAACAATGGTAATGTGTGAACATGAAAAGTTTTAAAAAGGATAGTTCTGTAAAAAAATGGTTTCGTATCAGCCTTGAAGGGGTACGACAAATAACAAAAAAGAGTTAGGAACACTTTCATTCACCCTTTTTTATTATTTTACGCCGATGAAAACTTCGGCCTGGGCGTCCTTAGGTACAACTTTTCTTGATTTTTGACCAATAGTGCGCTTGTCCCAAGTTCTTCGTATGAGGTATAAAAAAGCTACGCTATAATGGACAGTTTAAACATTTAAAAGTAGAATTTTAAATCATAATGTGGCATTGCTGAAGTGGAAAACTGGCAACTAACTTTTATGAAATTGTTAGTGGAATGCACTGACCTGTTTTAATACAGGTCAGTGGTGCAATGACACATGTCGCCATAAATGGGCATGCAAATATTAAAATAACAAAGTCAATAAGCAAATCTTTAAACACAGTTGAAAATAGTACATGATATGAGAATTATTTTATCACAGAACAAACCCCACAAAACAAAAGTCCCACTGTTTTACCAATCCCTACTAATATTCCAGTTATAACGTACATTTTTCAGTCAATTTCCCCCGAAGAGTTCCATCGCAATCTCAGATCTATACTCGCAATAATTTAATATCGCCCCGAGAGAGAGGGCGACGCAAATTGTCCTGTAATTGGCCTTTTAAGGCTCTCGCATTTGCTTCCAATAAGCTTTTATGAAACTTGAGATGTTCAGCGTTCGAACTCAATTATGTAGACTGACATAACATGACATCTAAGTATGTGTTAGTAATTTATTAAATTACCTAGTTTTTACTTGAGCGCTAAAATTAATTTAACAAAACCAGTGTTTTTCAAATTAAGATACCTAAACAGAAAATATTGTGAAACCTTCATATGTTGGTCTTGCGACAAGCAGTTTTTTTTCTCTTATCAATAATGAAAAGGGGCTGCCAGACACCTACTGCATACAAATTCTTAGGTATGTCTAGGTAATCTCGACATTTCCAAAAAGTCTTTGTAATAAAGTCATGATATTTTATTTACTCGCAGAATGACATTGTAAATTGTAAATGAAGTCTTTTTGTTGTTGTTGAAGTATTGTTGTTTAATTCTATTTATCATCATTTTCATCACTATCGTTACCATTCTACAATTTCGTAACCAACTATCTTCCTCGAGAGTGACTAAAATGAGGTCAGTAAAAGGATGAAGTAAACTGTCTGATGCACGTGTGTCGACGAGTTCCAAGTAAACAGTAATGAATGATGAACACAATTGCTAAATGACGAACTTCCGTACACTATAATTGGGTAAGTATAATGCCCACGGAACCCACACAATCGTTTGTCTTACAGGGCACTGCTTTAGCAAGAATATACAACATGTTTCAACATATTTGATGGTCTGCATAGCTATTCACAACTATCCGAATCGAAAATTACACATTTTAGGTTACGATTGGCCTGTTCCCCAACAGCAAATAGCCATCGGCAGAATAGTGGTCGTCTATTTCGTTTAAACTGACAAAATTTTCGGAGTTGAGTTTCGGATTTGTGAACAGCGTTAAGAGGACTCCTTCGATAACATTGATTGATGTTCGGAAGCATAACCGTTGTACCGTATTTAACCACACGTACATACATATACTCACTACGTTTGACTATGACGATGACGGTAGGCATACTATACTCATCAGCCAATGTATTTTAATAGGTTAGTTGTGAGTGCCAAAAGTCAAGTATCAATTTAATAAATGTAAGCAATACCTACTAGAACTATTATTGAGTTCAGGGCAATAATATCTAAGTCAAAATCTGAATTATTCTGCTGAGTGCTAATGGTGCCAAAAAAAACGACAAAGCGAAAAGCTCGCCCTTAGTTGTTAAGAATTTTGTAGAAAGCCGAAACAATTTTAGTCTGAAGAAAAAACTATAAGTACCTACAATGCGTCTTAAAACCTCTTTGGGGAGGCAGGGAGAAATATGGCAAGGATTTACTTTATTGCCGGATGCAACAGGTCGCGGATAAGAGGGGAATGGAGGACATTCCGACCAAGTTTCTGTAAGTCGACGACGGGGAGAAGTGACTTCGGAGAATCTTCGTGTCTCTTAAGTGAGGGGATAATGGGGCTTTATGGAATAGTGCGGCTTTTCGCCATGATAGGGTGATTTAATTTTAACTGTTGCGCTGTAAGTTATATGAAGATGTTACTTTGTGCAAGTTTCAAAGCAAGTCCCATTCAAATTGATGCAGATTGAAAGATACATACAGAGATTTAGGTATTTGACTGTTGTGAAAATGTATTCAAATTAAATATAATTATAAAGAAAGTAAGAAAAGGAAAATACTTTCTGTAGTCTTTTTAAACTGTGTCGATAAGATTAATAAAATGAAATAAAAAAAGGCCAAGAGCGAGTCGGGCTCACACAACTAGGTTCCGAACCAAACTGCAAGTTTAAGCTTTGGAACGTAAACCAAAATTTTATAAGAAATATACTTAGTTTGTAAGCTCTTATAAACGATAACACAATGTAAAATTTTTTTTTT
This sequence comes from Gortyna flavago, assembly GCA_963669345.1. NCBI lineage: Eukaryota > Metazoa > Arthropoda > Insecta > Lepidoptera > Noctuidae > Gortyna > Gortyna flavago. Next base: position 4,713,361 of record OY770132.1, read on the forward strand.
TAATTAATTCTTTTTTTTTAATCTTTTTTTTTTATAGAGGGTTTGATCAATATGACCATGCCACCCTCATAGGGGCATTTTTTTTTTTTAATTAATTTTTGTGTTGATTCAAATTCCTACGTGCCATAGATCTCGAGACAGACGGCCAAAAAAATGAGACTATAAAGGTTCCGATTATGTTTTTTTTAAGGTTACCTTAGAAACATTTAAGGCAGTAAAATGTAACTAACTTCTTTAGTACGACTAGCCTACAGGCATTTGAAGACTAGCTGAAAAACTAATTTCCTTTTATAATCGCAGCAAAAAAATCCTAATCGGCTCACGATGATTTAATTTAGAGCTCTATTTTCTTCAGTCTGTTACGAATGTTAGAATGGTAACAGAATCGCCTTAGTTCCGAGAGGCCGGGAGGTCCCCGCGGACCGAAGGCCGGATGATTGGGTATTACGAGATTACGGCCGATACGGCTCCATTAAATCATCTACACCGTAAGGCCGGAATTGTTTCCAACTGAAATGTTTATGGAATTGTGATTCATAGGCAGCTGTGTTTTGATTTCAATTAACAGTGGCGAGTAGGTATATTGGATTACTCGGTGACGTAGAGCAACACAGGCCACCGGTGCGGCGGACCGGACCTCCGGTAGATGTCACATGTCTTCGAATTTTTGGTTCTAGGACATGCAGGTCGGTTTCCTCACGACGTTTTCCGTCACCGTTTTGAGAGCAGTGGTGATAAAATAATCTCCAAAAAACCACCACTGCTCTATAAATATAATATTTAAAATTTAATGTTTATCTGTATACAAAATAGGGGAATCCTAGAGATAAAAAAAAGTTTGTCAGGAGTTTAACAAAAAATATACAAGCTAAATTCACATCTAGTAGATCGATGTCAATCAGACCTTTTGTGTTGTAACTAAGTATTTTATTGCATTTGTGATTGCACATCAGCTATGTAAATGGAAAAAGGACCATTAAAATTTCCTTACTTTAAGTTGGTGAATCATACCGGATGTATTCACTCTGGGCACGGAACTGTAATTTTACGGTTAATATTCATCATGATCATTCAAATTGCATCAAAGTAGGTAATTTTGTACGCAGCTTAAAATTTACCAAGCTCGTAAAATAAATGTGAGAGATGGACCAAAATAACAGTCTCTGTATGTATTTTAAACAACTTATTCTGTTCGAAAAAGTAAAACAGATACTGCGTAGATATTTATTTAATTTACTTGAAATTCTTTATGGGACCATCGGAGTTTTCATTAGAAAGTGATTGATTAGTCCTCATTCTACAAAATATTGTGTATTTAGTAAGTATCGAATAGTGCTTGTGGCACATTTATTACGTTTATGGGGCATGCGATGCTAACCTATAAGAAATTGTTGCTGAACATCACACTAATATTATAAAGGCGAAAGTTTGTGAGTGTGTGTGTGTGTGTGTTTATATGTTTGTTACTTACTGCTTCACGCTCAGGGGTAGCACTAAGGGCACGCCGCGATAGCGGCGGTAAGGCCCCTCTTTGAGGAGTGGTTAGAGAGGCGTCACGGCGCCCTCACCTACCGCCTGACGCAGGTCCTCACCGGACACGGATGTTTCGGGAGGTTCCTGCACATCATCAGGCGGGAGGAAACGCCCGGGTGTCACCACTGCGAGGATCGCCCAGAGGACACGGTGGAGCACACGGTGGAGGTCTGTCCCGCTTGGGCAGAGCACCGCCGCGTCCTCGTAGAGGCGATCGGCAGCGGCGGCGACCTCTCGCGCCCGGCCCTGGTCCAAGCCATGGTCCGGGGCGAGAGGGAGTGGGAGGCAGTCACCTCCTTCTGCGAAGCAGTCATGCTAGCGAAGGAGGTGGCGGGATGGGCGAGGGAGAGAGCTGAGAGAGCCGCCCGTCCCAGCCGCCGCGGTAGACGCTCCGGGCGTCGGGAGCCGCGTGACGACTCCCGGCCACCGTAGGCGCGGGCCTGCGGGCGGCGAGTAATGGGTAGCTCGCCGTCCGATCAGGACCAGGCCCGTGCCGGACGGCGCGTATGTGTTCCACGCGCGCCTCAAAGAGATGTCAGCATTGAACGGAGGGGCCCGTCAGGGCCGAAGCCTGCCGGGGCAGCGGGATTGTCCGAAAGGGTTACCGCTGCCCCGGAATATAAAGGGCTAAGGAAGGAACACGGATGGGTTTTAGTCAGTAAGAGTCTGACACTCCCTTCCGCTCCACCCAGAGCGGGAGGGGTCATTTGATGATTTCCCATCCTTAAAAAAAAAAAAAAAAAAAAAGGGGTAGCACTAGGACGTAGCTGACACCCTGGATTAACATATAGGCTACTTTTTTATCCCGATATTCCCACGGGATCGACACTTCTGCGGGTGAAGCAGCGGGGCGCAGCTAGTTATTTAATAATTTGAACAGTTTCAAACAATTTTTGTTTGGCCATAAAAGATAAAAAATGGAATAAAATTACTCATACTTAATTTTTTTTAATTAACGACTCTAAGTAACCTAACCTAACAGAAATTTTCTAGATTTGATGGACTTTTCAAAGTAAAATTTAGATTTTAATGACCTCTGATTGAATGATGTCTTCATACGTCTGCAACCTAATTGTTGATGCTTATTAAGAAAGTAGCGTCTGCCCGTGACTTCGTTCGCGCGGCGGTTGTAAATTTGTGACTGGTGACGCGGGAACAAGCGACGCACAGTTTTCCGTGTGAGAAGCAGCTCGACCTGAGGTCGACACCCACAGCCTTCAGTAGTAATTTCTCATTGCTTGCGAACTTTTTCGTTTTTAGAGAATTAATGAACGCCTGCGTTCCTGCATATACTATCTAATGGCACAACATTGATAAACTGACTGATGCATTCTTTCAAATTATTCCTGATTAACGGCTTAAACCTAATAGCAGATTGCAGACTTAAGGTTTTTTTTATTAACAGCACAGAGTACTTTTATTAATAGGCTGAATTAACAATCTCCTAACCATAGACATCAGTCTATCCATCATAAAAAAGTAAGTTGGGAGTCTAATTTCCTACGAAATGTATATCGGAAAAGTTTTTTCAGATTTTTTTAGTACTCAAACCTCAGTTGGTCTACAGTTTTTTAATCCTTGTAAGAAACAAGATCGATTGACATGAAAAAAGCTTTTGTGAAAATTGCTCATTTCCTTGCTGTCTGTATTTTTTTTTTAATCTGTGGCAATCAAAATTTCTCAAAAAATTACGTACAGTCTCCGTACCCTTACTGCCCCGTCTCTAAAATCCATGTCATGATTGACTGTTTAGCCCCATAATGGTGATAATTATTTAATCATTTGAAAGGTTAAATCTGTCTAATCTAATCTGCAATGTTCTTACCGTTCGCGTTCGGCTCGTCTTTTGACAATTTGCAGTATACTATAGATACCTAAATATTCAGCTGCATCCGGTTAGACTGGAAGCCGACCCCAACATAGTTGGGAAAAGGCTAGGCAGATGATGATGATGATGATGACCTAAATAGAAACATAATGGAGTATTGCTTATCCCCCATAGCAAATAGCGTGATAATGTATAGCCTACAGACCACGCTACAGACTGACCAGACTAAACCTGATCTTGTCTGGTCAGACAGACCAGACAAGTTAGATTTTTTTTGTCAGTTCAGAAGACAAACAGACAAAAAATCTAAGAACTATATTTCGGCATTAGAATCGTTCCCAGACTTTACTTTCTAGCACTTACTTTTGATTTTTGACTTCGCTACGTTTTTATTTAACGATTATTTGGATTAGACTACTGAAATTTTTACTTTTTTTTTTTTTTTAATTAATTTTTGTAAGTATCCGCAATAGAAAGCAATCAACACAGTAACCATAACTATCATTTCTCGGTATAATTACAGCATCATAATAGTGTATAGTGGTGTAGCCGTTAGCAATGATGGATGGCGCGGGTTACATGATGAAGTGGCGCCCCAATCAATTAGTACGAAACCACGGCTATGACCGAACACGGCTATAAATCAGGGACATTCGGAAGGGTTAGTAATGTCGGCTGTGGCTATCGAAATGTTGTAGATAGCCAAATGATACATTATTTTATACTATTTTAGGCGACCTAGTTATGACTGTCATGGTATTAAAGACAGTGTGTTAGCGCACTTTTCTATAAACCGACAAAAATATGAGGAAACGGAATCAAACAGAACCATTGGATTTTAGATCAAACGCAATTGAATCACGACGTAGCCTTGTAGGTACTAAAAACATGGCGTAGGAACCTATCTACCACAAGAAACTGAACTTTTGGGCACTTTTCCTATTGACAGCGATGCGCATGATTATTTTTATGCCCAATAAGCTCTTTGCACCTTTTTTTGCTCTAAATTCTTGTACATACTCGTAATTCTATCATTTTATTTTAAGACTTTTTTGTAAATAAAAATCTTGTTTAATCATTACAATTTATTAAAATAAACCTTCATCTTAAAAAATAAGAATTTTCAAAGAAACTGAATGTTAGGTACCTACAACCTATTCAGATTCTACACCAAGTGAATTACACAGAAGCGACAAGCTAGCAGCTATTAAAAGCATCTCATCGGTCGTTCTAAATAAATTCCCTCTCAGCTTGAACGGCTCAAAGACAAGATCACATTTCAACAGTTCACGAGAATTGCCATTTAATTAGATCACGGACAGACGCGGCCCGATCGGCCTTTGCGTTGCCGAGAGAGGATGACCCCCTCTCCATTATCTTATTACTCGCTCCCATTATTTCGTTACTAATTTTCCTGCACATCGAGGAGCTAACTAAGTTTTCTCGACGTAAAGGGCGCGTTTTGATTGTCAATTACTGACTCTTGGACGCCAAAGGATGGTGCGACGAACGATCAAAGCAACAGCAGCGGATGCAATTAAGTATGTGGCTGAAACTTTGTTATGAGCGCAAGTATTTTCAATATGTTCTTTAGTGTAGGTTTTGTAATAAGGTCAGCATGTCTTTTAAACCATAAAAGACATGCTGACCTTATTACAAAACCTTTGTTGTGCATGTCAGCTGGGTTAGTAAGAGAGATTGATGCTTTAAAAACCATATCTTTATTTTCAATCTTATCATACAGTTTTTCATAAATATTTCAACTGAATCAACAAATTATTAGAATGTTTAAATCTAAAGAATATTCCTGTAGCTTTCAGTGACAAAACTTTTGAATAAATCTCTTTGATTTTAGAAATTATGTTTAAAGTCGTAGACCGCATCATAACATACCTACTTACGTGGTACCGAAGTTTGAAGTACAATAATAAAAATGATAGTAATAAGATAAGACGGAGCAGTGGTGGCTGGTGGCCCAGTGGTAATGACCGCGACTTACGAGTTGTAGTTCGAACCCAGACAGGCTTTTTACTTTGTGTAAATTATTTCATCACAACTGCTCTGAAAACGGTGAAGACAAACATCGTAAGGAAACCGGCATGTCCTAGAACCAAAAATTCGAAGACATGTGACATCTACCAACCCGCACTGGGCCTGCGTGGTAGATTATAGCCCACTCCCTCTCGAACAGAGGAGGCCTGTGTCCCAGCAGTGGGAACAATATAGGCTGATTATGATGAAGATAAGACGGAATATGAACAGCCGTATAATATTTAAACAACATGCAAACAAATCTCATTTAAGTCGCTTCCGGACCTTTGACTGTCCATTCCATGCTCTTGCTTGAGGCGCTTCATTTCCGTTTCAGTAAAGACGCGTGGAATCTGGCGATAGCCGCCAAATTGCTGCTTGTCACTTGCCATGTTTTGTCTAAACTATAGGGAAATGGTGGCCAAGTTCCGCAGCTGTGGAATTCGAATCCTCATTTGTTTACATCACTCGTATCGGTAGAAGCTACGCGAAAATAGTTCGTACCAACATGAAAAGACTAAATAACCAGTCAGAGAAGCAGCTGTCCGCGTATCGCTATTCGAGTAGGCTTTTTTAGATATTTAACTTTGCTTATACCTATGTAGCATGTATTTTATATTAGATTTTTTAAACTGGCTATTGTGAAGATCGATATCTTTCATTCTATTTACAATTCCAAATTCAATTTAATTTTATGATATTGGTAGTTTTGAAATTTTATTTACCATAATCAGTTCTGTTGTTCATTTGTTTCCCGCCGTTCGATTTTTTTTAAGTCGCACTGCACAGACACCAACGACAGCATGCAATATTAACGACGTGTATGGACATGGACCGCATGTGAACGCACGGTCCGTTTTTGGTTTGATCGCTTCCGTTCTGGAAATTTTGATCTCAACAGTGAGCCCCGTGACCGACCGGAACAACGATAAATTGAACATCTTCTTAAATCATGTTGGAACTAGCACCAGCCTTCAACGTAAGTGATAAATCGATACTGATTAAAATTGGAAAGAAAAAAACGCTCGGAAAGTGGGTACCGTATGAACTCGCTGAACAACCGGCCCTCTCAAAACTATAGGAGTTACGACCGGAAACTCTCCGTCACCCACCATACTCACCAGACCTTGCTGCAACTAATTTCCATTTTTATTCGGAATTTGGATAACTTTTTACAGGGGAAAAATTTCAAATCCAACAAGGCGGTGAAAAACGCCTCTAAAGAGTTCATCGATTCCCGTCGCCAGGATTTTTATAGCAGAGCCATCAACGAACTTCCACTAAAATGGCATTTACATCTTCACTAATGACCAATAGGTACTTACTTACCTACTTCGAATAACAAAAATTATTTGATTTTTTCTGTGTAAAACGGCAATTTTATAAGTAAGGACCGGAAGAAGAACTAGCAGGGGGGGTGGGGGGGTGGAGGGGAGGGACTCAGGGGATCAGACCGGAATAAATCATATTTTCTTGCATAAAAATCTGTCTAATATAAATAGGTTTTCTATGTCTTGCTTTGCATAGTGCTAGTTAGTTCCAACTGTACTGTGTGTTGAGTGTATAACTAACGCTATTACATGAGTACCTACTTCATCGCACACTGGCGAATGTGAAGCTTCAATTAGCAAGCCGCAGGTGTAAGCGTAGTGCAGGCCACTCGAGGCCTGCATGAGGCGAGGCGAGGCACAGGCCGCACAAGGCGTACGATTGTTAACCGCCTATTATGCCTCGAGTGCCCTACAGCCGGTGTTAGCACGCAATCACACAATAGTCTTGAATGAATTCACGAATAATTTTTCTCATATAAAATGAAATAGTTTCTGGTCTATGAAGTTCGTATGATTTGATATAGGAATTGAATAGAAAAAACATTATTAACCCTTTTCTCCGCTGTGTATTTAGAATTTAGACAAAACTGACGATAAACACAATCCGACAACGAACGACAACGAACTTATTTTGGTTTTAAAGATATCCTCTCCAATTCTTCTTCGATTCTGTTGCTGTTTGATTCCTAAACAAACTTAACTTCTGTTTGTTTAGGAATCAAACAGCAACTGAATTTTCCTAAACACTCATACAAAAACCGAAACACATCATCAAGTGTACTGTCTGAGCATTTATGACGTGACGGAACTCGTCGGCGAGACGCGAGGCGCACAATTAGCGACGCAAGAGGCACTTAGTGCCATTCAAGTCACAACCGCGCCACTCTAGACACCGACACCACGTTCTAGCTAGATCGTCTAGAATGAATCATTAGGTTAATTGATTATGGAGCGAGCAAAATATAAGTGATTGGAGAGGATTATTGTTTGTGAAATATTGGATTCACGATTGACTTGGCTGATTGTAAAATTAAATGAATGGCACACAAATCACAACTCGCTGTACCGAAACCATAGGTATTTGAGTCTATCTTAATGTAAGTATGTAAGTTATCAGTGGTTTTTAATCGAGATGCGACAGAAATTCAATCAAATTCCGTTTTAAAAAGCGAAAGCACTCGGAAGTGGTGAAGGGCGAGCGTTTTCGGATACTGGATTTTGTAATTTTGACGTTCGAAAAGTGCTGATTCTCAGCCTAGTTTGAATAAATGACTTTAGATTTTGATTTTTTGAAAAGGAAAAACGGATGTTAAACAATTTGTCGTTGACCACCGGCGCGGGCGTCAGCGTCGCGGCTAGTTTGCTATAGAACATAAAAGCGGCCGTCTTCTTTTTCTAGCAAAATAAAATGATATTGATAACTTTCTGTAAATAGGTATAAACCAGTTATAAAACTCTTTTTCATGCCAAAGATAAAAAAATCTTTAACCATTTTTTTTATCGTCCTTATACCTTGCACGTCGCTACATGCTAATGACCAGTACAAATTAAAGATAAATTATGTTTTGAAATTAGGTGAGGTTTCTTACTGCCCTTCATAAAACAATTTGCCAACAAAAAAAAATAGGATACAAAAGTACTCATGCTCACCGCCGCCATTCTTGTAGCAGAGGTAAGGGAAGCGCCACACGTTGGCGAGGTCGACGGCGAACCCGATGACCGACAGCAGGAAGTCTACCTTCTTGCCCCATGTCTCGCGCTCGCCGACGACCGGCGTAGGCGTCTTCAGCGCCATCCTACTGCCCGACCACAGGAACCCGCCACACCCTTGGAACAAATTATAAATGTTAAGCTCGTTCTAAAAGATGATACAAAAACAAACCTCATATTGTCAAGAGCAAAGGCTGTTCTCACATTATGCTTTACTCAAAATGAATCAATGAGTAACTTTTCACTTTAGTGGAAGCACACGGTTTTTTTTGTACATTTGTACGTCGGATATGGTACCTAAATACAAAGTTGGTTAGTATCTAGTTATGTTCAGGACATATCCGCCGCTAAAAGCGGTATAGGAATAAACAATACAAAACACTTAGTACCTATAGAGATAAAGATACATTTATACTCTATTATAGAATAAAAAATAAAAACAATAAAAACAACATTTGTATTATATAAAACTTTATGCATCTAATATGATAATTATCCTTATAATCAAAAAAACCTTTTATGGAATGAAAATTATTTTGCAGAAGCCATGTTTTATTTTTTAAGAAATGAAATTTTTAGTAGTTCTCTTATTAGTTAGTACTATCGTCGTAAGTTTAGTGAACGAATAATGTGTAAGTGAAAGTAAAAAAAAAATGGCATTGATTTCTTTCTCGTTTTTAACCGACTTCCAAAAAGGAGGAGGTTATAGGTTCGACTTTATGTAGGTATGCTTTTTTTTTTTGTACCTATGTTCAACGATTTCTTCGTGAATTGTGGTTTGTTTTTTTTTTTTGTTTGAATGGGTATACTCTCGAAGTGTCTTGTCTTGTCATCAAGTTGGAATCTGATGAAGGAATTCCATGGAAATCGAGGGAAACCCTCAAATTTTATAGGCAAACTAGCGATTTGGGTATTTTTTACCTTGAGCATTTGCTCTCGGAAATCATCCTTTGGTAAAGTGGAGCTGATGATAAAGACCACAGATGGCCATCGGAACTACTCAATGATAAATATTTCATGGGTTGCGATTCGATTACTTTAATATGGTTCTCGTTGGTTCTGCATTTTCGTTTATTGACACCGACTTCCGAAATTAAAGTTATTTTTCACTTTATAGTGTTTTTTTTAGGAAGTCGGTTGTTTTTTTTTTTTTGTTAAAAAGTACGGGTGGGATGCTACGGCAGGTGCTACGATTTTCGTAGCTTAGCTCTGTAACTTAATATTTCAATTAGGTATAAGTATCGACCTAATTTGACCTACAATACAAACATGCACTTCGTTCAAGCCAAACGCCAAACGTTTCAACAATACTCTTACGTCTATCCATTCAAAGGAAAACAAATCCTATATTTAAACACGTTAAAACAACGCGCCAACCAAACTACACCACTTGACCTTTTATCCGAGTGTTAGTTAATTAACTGGAAGCAGAAATATCGCGAGTGGACCCGTGGCCCTCCATTACGGTACGACATAATGAAGTGACAATGTTATGACGCGTCGCGTGACAGAGAGCGCACACTTCACGCTCGCTGACCGCTGATCGTGCGGATTTAAAACAGGGTTGACCCAGCTTTTACAGTTATTTTAAGGATTTAATTTAAAACTCGTACAACAGCTAAAGTAAACGCTGTCAATAAATACTAATTACGTTTCTTTTTTATTTCATTTTAATTTTTTATCAAGACCATACCACAAAAAAAATACGATAAATTGCAGAGCAGTAGTGGCCTAGTGGTAACGACCACGACTTACGAGTTGTTGGTCGTAGGTTCGAACCCAGGCAGACGCTTTACTTTGTGTGTAAATTATTTCATAACCACTGCCACTTCAAAACGGTGAAGAAAAACATTGGGAGGAAACCGGCATGTTCTAGAACCAAAAATTCAAAGACATGTGACATCTACCGACCCACACTGGGCCCGCTTGGTAGATTAAGGCCCACTCCCTCTCACAGAGAGGACGCCTGTGTCCCGGCAATGGAAACATTATAGGCTGATTATGCTGATAGATTGCAAGGTGCAAATTCTCATTTTTTCAAGAAATAGTCCTATTTCCATCAAATATAACTTTAAAAGAAAATAAAAAACATACATACAGTCGAACATATAACCTCCTCCTTTTTGGAAGTCGGTTAAAAAATAGTAAAAGTAAGCCCTTTGTTTATTTTGTCCTGCATGAAGACTATAAATTGCTGTGGTGCCAACCGGCAACCCTACTGCAAGCTCTCGGTCCAGTACGCCCGAGTGGCTGTCACGTCCAGCTAGTAGCGGACCGATTAACCGATGGTCGATTTAACAACGAAAAATCGTATGTCATCGCTACAGAGCGCACCACTAGTCGACAAATTGAATTCCGAATATGACCCCACGGACATTTGTTTCGGAGTATTTGAGTGGAAATATGCTGCATTTTCATTGGAAAAAAATGTTACCCCATGTTACGTAAAAAGTGTTTATGCTAACACGTTAACTCCATTTATAAGTGAGGAAAAGTGAGAAAAATCTAAATGTGATGCTATTATGAAATACACACGCACACTGTACTACTTTATACATAGATGGATGTAGTCTGCAATGTTTTTCACTAGATACCTATAGGTAGGTAGGTACTATACTATAGTATTTTGTATTTCATCACCAAAATTACCTCTATAGTTTCGGCATAATCAGCCTATAATTTTATCATGACTGTAACACAGCGGGGTAGTTGCGTATCACATATAAAATGACAATCGATCGCAATGCATTTCATTTTGACAGTCCAGTCACGTTCATTGAGTTATTTACGTTGTTGAGCGGTCAATTGTTTAAACCTATGAAGCAATGGAATTTCCTTCAAAACCCTCAGGTTTTTTCGAAAGTGGGTTACGTAATTAGGGTGTAAGCTTCCTCTCTGTGAGAGGGACCGGGTCTTAATCTACCACGTGGGCCCAGTGCGGGATGGTGGATGTCACATGTCTTCGAATTTTCGGTTCTTGGTCATGCCATTTCCTCACGATATTTTCGTTCATCGTGTTTGAGAGCCGATGAAATAAATTACACAAAGTAAAGAGACTGCTTGGGCTCAAACCCACGAGACGACCAATAAACTCATAAGTCGAAAGCGATACCAATGGGCCACCACTGTACGGCGAGCGAGTAAAATTAATATCCAGAAGGTAAAAAACATAACCCTCATTCTGGCGCAGTCGGGTAATAAAACTACGAGGGTACTTTAGAACTCACATCTAATCTGTTAAAAGAGACACAAAAAGATCACTTGGTTTGAAAAATGTTCAAGGAAAAGTTTTTTTTGTAGCTAGCTACCACAATCCGGACTTCACTGATTGGGTTAGGGCTTATGACATCCACCAACCCGCACTGGGCCCGCGTGGTGGATTACGGCCCATTCCCTCTCACTGAGAGGAGGCCTGTGTCTCAGCAGTGGGGACATTAGATATTATAGGCTGATTATGCATGGGGTACAAAAATATTTTTCTATCGATGGCGTTTGGTTATTTTTGTTGATTTTTTTTATTACAAATATCTTTTATCTTGCAATGGCAGAACCATTGTAGCTAATGATAAAAAAAACAGTTTTTTTTTTTACAGACGTCGGATTTTTTCAATTCAATTGTAGTGGTGTCACGAGTAAGCAATCACCTGCCTAGCCTTTTCCCAAGCATGTTGGGGTCGGCTTCCAGTATAAACAGATGCAGCCAAGCAAGTACCAGGATTTTACATGGAGCGATGATCTGTCTGACCTCCACAAGCACAACCCAGTTTTTGTACGGCATAATTATGACAAGTACACATGGAGAGATATGATTTTCAAAATGATTTATTTCGGTCTGATCCCCTGAGTCCCCCCTCCACCCCTCCTCCTCGATCCCCTGCTAGTTCTTCTTCTGTTTTTCTATCCTACAACGCAAAATGGTTGCAGCCATTGACTTATACGTATATTACTAGCGTATTGAAATCAATTTTTGCAGCTTATAGCTTTGATGCCATTGTGACTTTTATTGGCATAAGTCTCAGCCCAAAGTCAAGCTCTTTACCCTAGAGTTCTAGATGATGCGCACAGATTTTTTAAAAGTCGCCAGTTCTCCTTTTTTTTTCCTTTCCACTTCACACTTATCTAATTTATATTCACACGCAATCATAAATAAGCACTTCATGAACTTCCAAAACTAAAACCCGTATAGTTTGCGTCATTATACTATGTTTATTTTTATGCTGTTTTGTTACGGTTCCGCACACAAAAAGAAACAGGGTGGCGTGAAAGTATCTATAAATCTCAAGCATAAACTTTTTTGACAAAAGAATTAAGTTCTTTTAGTGAATTGACGCACATAAGTACGTTTTAGGGCATTTTCTTACTTCTCGCGAGTCGCGATAGATTGGCCACTTCTTCTTTTATAGTCGCTTTTAGGGTGGTTGGCGCCTTCACAATAGACGCGTATCTTACGAAATCCTCTCTATAAAAATTCCGTATTGAAAAAACCAGGTGACGGAGCCACTGCGAATCGCCAAATTGAGAGTTCTTCGGGCGAGCGAAAATATATTGTGTCCTCGTGAAGTTTGGATGTGCTCTTCACAAATTATATCAAAGTCGCGATGTCATAAAACGTTTTTTGCAAAAACGTGAGTATCATTTGTCATTAATTTGGTGCCATCCTATAATATTGCTATGACCATCGATCCGTCTATACAGGGTAGCAGTGACTGTAACCATGAATTCAGCACATGATTCTAGACTAGTGCAGAAACTTTTCGTCGGAAATTTAAAACCAATCAGCAGCTGTTTCATAGAAAAGTGTTCAAAATGTATAGATTTTTTTTTTTTTTCAAATTTTCAACATAAAAACTTCAACGCATGGGTTCTGAATCAGTGGTAAAAGGCTGCGCGTCGATGTCCCTGCCACCCTGTACTTACAGCTTTTTGAAACCACGTGTCAAAGCATTAAGGAGTTTCTATAGAATATATACATTTATTCTGTATTTCTATATATAATATATTATATTTTTGTGATGCGTGAAGAAGCCTCCTCGTGTAGCGCAGTTTGTTCCGCCAGTTACTCAACTGAACCGTATAATTTCATTTCTGTACGAAATAAGGCTTCTAAATGACAAATTTTTATTGCTCCAATAACCGCAGAGAACGAGCAACAAAACAAAGTCATACCAATTGGTAATAACAGGTTTCTCATAACGGGTCTCTGCGAGTTGGCTTCGGCCCCTCGTACGCCTTCCAAAGGTCCGGGACCCTAGAGTTCCGAGAAATAGTATTCATCTACTGCAGACAGAACTTGCGACCATTCTTGATTAGTAACAATACTAAATTATTATTTAACAAGAATTCTGAGAGAATTCTTTTCTCATCATATTATTTAAAGGGGTTGAAGAGTTTACCAAGAGAAAAAACCAATCCAAACCCCAGATATAAATAAAATACGAAAAAAGTAAGGCCCAAAAGGGTAAATCGTCTATATCTACATAACAGCTTTGACTATTTTATTATACTCGTAATATAATAAAATAGTAACGAAGTCAAAGCTGTACATAAAATAAACGGGCTTAGTATACTTATATATATACTTATAGCTTAGTATACAATATAATTATTAATTGAAATGTCTCTTTGATGAACACACCATTCATATCTTTTTAATCATGAACGCAATCAATTTAAATTAAGGCTAAAATACCCGCAGAAAATACTTTACAAGCTTCAGTTTGCTAAAAATATTATTTGCAAAGTTTAACGTAGATAAAAAGTTGTTTTGAAAGTCAAGCCATATCTTTAACTAAGTATAATTTGAACTGACACCGTTTATCTTAATTTTGGGTATTTATAGACCAACTAATCTTATTTCATTTTCTTTCAAAGTTTACAAAATAAACTTTTTTGCGCGATAACAAACTTCGCAAGTTCACTCCGAGAAGGACTTGAAATTGTCCCTCCACATAAATTTAAAACTAAGCAAAGTAAGTACTTCAACGTTAAACAAAACAATAAACAACGAAATAAAAAAAGAAAACGAAATTATACGTTATAATAAAGGTGTAATCTTCAAAACTCTTTAAGAGAATCTTTTGATATTAGAAAACTACAGATTATTTTTACGTTCTGTATTCCTAAGTAGCTACAAAAAATAAGATAAGGCGTGTTACTCACTTGCGTGTCGGCGGTCGCATTGCCGGCGCCATGTCCGCTTGGCGCCGTGCCTGTGCCAGAATGACGGCGTTGCGGAGCGCTCGACGGGTGCTGGGCGTCACGCGTCAGCCGGCAACAAGCCACGCCCAGGATACGGTCCTGCTCACTATGAAACGGGACTTATTGAGCCTGAAAGAAGGTCAGCGAAGTTTATTGAAAGCTCCGAGACATGTTTTTTTCACTTTGACAGAAGAGATGCAGAAAGAATAACTTTTAAACTATTTCATAGATGTCACATTTTCACAAAGATCTACTTATTAAAAAACTTAAATTCACTGAGAGACCGACCACAGCCTAAATCACCGGTGTTGAAGCTTGAAATTTTGTACATATGATGAATGTAAGCACTAACGAAGGATTTTTGAAAATGCATCCCCCAAAAGAGTTAAATAGGGGATGAGTGTGTGTTTGGATGTTTGTCATTTTTGCCGATAGGAAATACTATCAGGCACAAGGCTTTTCGTTTAAGAAACTCCTACGTGGAAAGCCTGCAGGTGCATTAAACCTTGGAAACCTTCCTTTTGGGATGCATGAAGAAGCCTCCTCGTGTAGCGCAGTTTTTTCCACCAGTTACTCAACTGGACCGAGCGCTCGGCGCATCTTGGACCACACTCCCACCGGAGACCGGCGTCAAGCAGCCCGCTGTGATTCGTCGATGCGTGGGAGTTCCAGTGCCTTAGGCATCTTCTGGGCACGCTCGTTCCATCATAGACCTCATCCATCGCTTTCTATCACTCGTGATCGAGGTCAAGAGCGGGCCCATTCAGCAATAAAAAAAACTATATTTTTGTATCTATGACAGGATGTAGACTCAGAATCTATTTGTAGCCACTTTACTGCCCAGACATTTAAATAATTCATAACAATCAATACCAAATCACTTAGCATGTTGTACAATACCTAAGTACGTATACTTACCTAAATAAGTAGCTAATCGGATAGGCTTTGATGGAATATAATACTTAATTATAACATTTATAACCTATACTTTCTTTATATAAAAGTAATCAATTAGTGGAGGGCGGGCGGGCCGCCCTACTTAGCGGAAGGCGGGGCTTCTGATGCCACGCCCCGCCAGATTGCCGCCCACCTGTCTCAATTACGACTTGTCGCTTCACATGAACACTTCTAAGATTCCACATAAAAATGATTTGTCAATATGTCATGTAGGTATGTGTTTCTGTTGCAAATAATTTTCCTAAGTGGGAAAATCGTCTTCTACAACATAGGAGAGTGTGAAAAAGTAAGCTAATAAGTTTAATACTGATACGAAAACAGATGAAAAAAGTAATGTCGGTCAGCAACGTGGTGATACATAAATATACAGGGTGGTAGGGACATCGACACGCAAGCTGATGTTACCATGAATTCAGTACATGATACTGGACCGCATTGGGTCAAAATGTATTCATGCACCCTGTGTATTTCGTCCATAATTAGGTACTGTTGGTAGAGATCAAATGCCTCATCTCAGTTCTCACACCGAATTCCTCAGCTTTGATCACCACAACTCTGCTGACCTACATGATGCCTGATGCTATACTTTTTCAAAATACCTATAGATATAGTATGTTCCACAAGTATCTCATGAAAGTGTAAACAAAACCACGCTGAGACTACGAGTCGTACCAGACTACGTTGTAGCCTACAGCGTAATAAGATGCGCGGGGAAACTTCACGAGTCGTAGCAGTCGTAGCGGTCTTCAACGTCGGCCACGGCGTAGTACGACGCACGCTGAAACTCCACGAGTCGTAGCGAACTACGCTGTCGGCTACGGCGTAATACGATGCGCGGTGGGACTCTACGAGTCGCAGTAGACTTCGCTGTAGCCTACGACGTAGTACGACTGTACGATGCGCGGTGAAATGATCAAAATGTGAAATGAGTCGTAGCGCGCTCAGCTATGGCGTGGCACGGCGCATAGAAAGAATAGAAGTCGTTGCGAACTACACGGTAACCTACGGCGTAGTATGACGAAGTGAAACATTTATCAACAAATGGACCTAGAGGAACAACTTAGGAAGCCCATCTGCCAAAATAAATGCAGTAGTTCTTAGATGTGGCCCAACAACTTCAATGCATCTGTTTGTATTCCATAAAATTGTGAAGAAGGATCAGTATGTGGTGCTAATCACAACGGTTTACATCTTGAAATCTTCGTAAATGAAAGAAATAAACTTTCATGTTATTGTATGTTTTAGTGCTTGGCATTTTTACAAGCTTTAAAAATTGCTTTATAATAAAATTTTAAGTAGGTATATTGTAAATATAATAAGTTCATAGGATCGTGTTGCGTGATCCTATGAACTCATGTGCGTTAGGTGAGAGGAAGTGAGTCGTAATCCACCACGGCCCAGTGCGGGTTGGTGAGGTCTCACATGTCCTCGAATTTTTGGTTCTGGGACATGCCAGTTTCCTCACAATGTTTTTCTTCATCGTTTTTGTTCTGTTAGTTATTATTCTATTTGCGTAATCTTTTTAATTGAAAGATATTTTCTCTAGCCGGGTTTAGTAAGTGTAGTAGTGATAACGGCCGCGACTTACGAGTTGTAGGTCGTACGTTCGAACCCAGACAAGCGCTTTACTTTGTGTAAATTATTTCATCACCATTTTTCTCAAAACGATGAAGAAAAACATTGTGAGGAAACTGGCATGTCCCAGAACCAAAAATTCGAGGACATGTGAGACCTCACCAACCCGCACTGGGCCGTGGTGGATTACGACTCACTTCCTCTCACAGAGAAGAGGCCGTATCCAAGCAGTATAGAATGGGCAGTATGGGCTGATTATGCTGGGTTTAATAAATATTATTCCACGCGAGTGGAGTCGTCGGCACCATAAGTAAGTAATTGATAATTATATTATGTGTTAAGCATCTAAGAATGAAACATTAATTATTATGTATGCCTTTGGGACTTGCCTCATTATTGCTTGGATAATAATAAAATAATAATACAATGTAACATGCTGTTTTAAAACAGCATTCCATCAAACTTAAATGTAGATTTGGAAAGAGTAACAACTTCTATTGACAATGTAAGGTACTTACGTAAGTAGATAAAGATATGGCGAATAATCGAGATCAAATCAAAAGTCATTATACTAAAACTAGGCTGAGAATCAGCAGTTTATGGACGTCAAAATTAAATGAGATAGTCCTTCAAAACGCCCGCCCCTGACGCCTTTCTAGTGCTTTAGCTGGGAAGAAATAGGTAACTAGCGCAACAAATTCCCCAGCAGAATACCTCAAAATACGACTGCGTACATATTTATTCGTGACTGCGTAGGTAGACAGTCTATTTAGTGCGCATGTAGCAGTAGGTACTTCATGAAACTTAAGGCCTTCAAACCTAAACGGTATTCGCTACCGTCTGCGGTAGAGAAAACCGAGTGGCATGCGGTAATATTACTGTTCACACCAAAGCGGATTTCGCTATCCTTGTGGGTAGAATACCGAGTTCCGAGTTTCGCTCAGGAAGGTAAAGAAGTTTTTGTAGAAGAAGGTAAACAATACCTATGCGGTACTATAACACCAACTATTCCGCTCTAGTCGCGGAACTTGATACAAATACTTGAGCGAAACCCGCGCGGTATAATATGCACTTCTACCACAGATTACTAAATAGTTACTTCGTTACTTCTACCCACAGCGGTTTCGAATACCGCTTAAGTTTGAATAGGCATCAGGGTAGCCTCAAATTGTCAGTATCAAGTTTTATGTTGATCTAAATATGATTCGCAGTCAGTCGTAACAAATGTGTATTTTAGAATTATAAATTATAATCATAAAAAATCATCAATACATCTAAGTTCATATTACCCTATTGACGGTCAGTAACATCAAGGTGTTGCTGGTCTTCCTCGAGGAGCTGGGGTGGATCGAATAATCGATTTTCCCACCCGTAGGTACCTACGCAAAATATCCGCATTGACGTGGAATTGCGGACAACCAGCCTAATTACCTATTACGCCATTTAATGATAATTTAATGAAATCATGATGGAAGCCAATTCTAACGCTGATTCTAATTATTATAAATGTAAAGGCATGCATGTTACGGTCGCGAATCATATAATTTTAATCAAAATATAACCCGACACTGACCTGCAAATTGCAAAAAAACGTAAGAAAATTTATAATTCGCGGGCTGCCTTAGCGCATCATCGATCGATCCCGTAAAAAATAACCGGTCAAGTGCGAGTCGGACTTGCGCACCGAGCGTTCCGAACAAATTTGTAGGTATGTAACTACAAATTTACGGTTTTCGGTTTTTTTTATTTTAGGTAGGTACTTGTGCTACATGACATTGCTTCTAGCCAAATTTTATGATTCTAGGTCAACGGGAAGTATAGCTTTTGATTTCGGAACATAAACGCCCGTATCGTTTGATAGCGTTGACTTAGAAGCTGAGTAGGTACCTATTTGATATTAATTTCAATTTGATAACTCCACGCGTTCCTGAGAAAAAGGGTCTTGACGGACAGACAGACGGACAACGAAGTGATCAGGGTTCCATTTTTCTTTTTGAGGTACGGAACCCTAAAAACAAAAGATCGACGCATCAGCCACGACAGTTCGACGCCGCCCATTTGGATCGAATCAATGACAAAAATCCCACGGCTTCGCCCGCGAGGTATGTCGATAAAAACTATCCTATGTCCTTCCCCGGGATGCAATCTATCTCTCTGCCAAATTTTATCGACATCCGTTCAGTGGTTTAGGCGTGAAAAGGTAACATACAGACAGACAGACAGACAGAGTTACTTTCGAATTTATAATATTAGTATGGATCATGATGTTTACGTACAAATACAACAATACTTACAAAGTTCCACTTACCCAGTGGCCATTCAAAATAATGGCCGTTCTTTCCGTTTGAAAGAATTCATCAATGTGCTTACGTGATACCACGTGACACCGTCTGTAATTGCATTTCTATGGTAATTGGTTTTGACTGCATCCACACCGTCACAGAAAACCAATGCAGAAAACACATTTTGGCAGAAAATTAATTACGGTACTTATGATAGGATTTTGCGCAAACCCTCAAAGTTCGATCCCGTCGGCGTAATCAGCTACAAAACATTTTTAGCTAAACACCAAATTTTTCATAAAGGCGCGCGTCAAACATTTTTCTTTGGTTCGCGCCAATTCATTATCTGTTTTAGCCCTGGTATCTGAAAAAAGATCTATAATATGTTATGTAGCCAGCCAGCCTAGCAAAAAGTTCTGATATAGCATAGATCCTTATTGGCTTAACATAGATTTTCTTTCTTTTACTGTGGATTTTTAGGGTTAGTAGGACTGACCTCTATCTATTAAACAAGTACGCACAGGTCAGTGATTAGTGGTAAATCAAGGATTTCGCCAAATCTGTCTGTCTGTTAGCATTTTAACTCGAGACCCTTTGTATGTACCAAAAAGCTGTAATTTGGCATGGTTTCTCTACAAGTTATAGTCGACCAACTTATAAAATGTAACTGAAAATGAGTTAAAACCACGCCTAAAAGTCCACTTTGACAGAATCATAAAACAATTCATATCACGCAATTCATCAGTTTGACAGTTTTACACCTATATATCCCTGAAGGGTTAGGCAGAGGTGTACCTATAGCATTTTACGAATCTCATTACAAAACTTTCTCATAGGTGAAGTTGCATGTTATGAATTGTTTTATGATTCTGCCAAAGTGGCCTTTTTAGGCCCCCAGGTGCATTAAACATTTAAAACTTCTTAATATTTGCACATTTTTTAGAGGTAGGTAGATACATTTATGTGTACCTACTACCTATAACTTTACGCTGTCATTTGCGGAATAGGCAGAGAGGATCGAGTGGCACATGTGGATACCAAAATTACAAAGATTACGATGTTTTTATGTGACTTTTATATGAAAGTCTATAGTTTGTGGATATATTTTCTACTTACAAAAAATACTTACAAACTTGTTTTTGCGATAGGTAAAACCAATAATGTGCATGTGCACCTAAATATTTATTCCAACCAACTACAGAACCCATTGGCCGGTCTTTTTTAAGATACGGGTAGAAAACAAAAAAAAATCAGAATGTCATAAAGTGTCACGAATCACGATGTCGAGATATTTCGGTAGGTAGGTCGTATTGTTCTCATTGGGTGATCTTAACCTTAAATATCTTTAGCCCGTGAAGCCCGATACCAACCCAAAAGACTTGTAACCTGAATACCTACAAAGAGCTACCGGACTTTATATTAATTTAACTTGGTCGCACAGTGTTTTGTGAAGACCATTTTTCGGACATTGCTTTTTTATGTTAAAAACTGATAGTTTAAGTTATTTAAAAACAATATTTCGTATCCCCATTTCACTAGCATGTTTAGTTTGTGAGATATAATTTTTTGAAAATTGTCTTTTTTTCAACCGGGTATTTAGAAAAAAAATCATTTCTCTGAAACTAAATATGATACGCAATTGTGACCTGAGAAACATCGATGGCGTTTTTTATGCTGCATATTTTAGAGTAAAAATTAAACTCGGAACTTCGTTAGATTCAGACTTATACGAGGTTTTTAGTTTTTAGTTTTTATTTTTTTTCTCGGTAATTCCGTCGTATTTGGAAAAGTTATTTATACTGAAATTATGCCCTTCATCTGCCCTACCTACCACAAAAATAACACATCCTAATTGCGTGGAATCTAGAAGTTATTCCACATTAACTGTTTTTGCTAGGGTTGTCACTTTCGAATCAGAATTTTGATGACTCAATTTTTTTTTTAATGGGACGTTTTGGTTATTAAAAGTTCGACTATTAAACCTAGGAACTTTGTTATATGCAGACTTATACAAGATTTTTAGTTTTTATTTATTATGTTCTCGATAATTCCGTAGGATTGGGATAAGTTATTTATAATGAAACTAGCACTTTGCCAGCAACTTCGTTCGTGAATGTTTTCATAAAAACTTTAACACCCTTCAAAACTGTATTTTGAGGGTAGTTTTGAAAAACGAATAATGTCAATATTTACTTTGAAAAGAATTTGTGCTAAGTTTCAAGTTTATTAACCTAAGAAATAAGATTCCTCCATACGATCTTTAAAACCCCTAAATTGTTCTATTGGAGGTAGTTCTAAAAATAAAAATGACGTCAAAATGTAAATGTGCCCTGCCCACTGCCCGTTAAGTTTGGCGATTCTTCTGATTGTGTGGATAACGTTGGTTCTCCTACGGATATCTCGGATTCTTGATTCGATCATGCTAGGAAACTCCTAGCTTATAGCCCTTTGCATTGCCCTTTGGGTGACTTTTGGGACCCTTTGGGCCTTCTAAGGAGGTTCATTGTGGGCGATTACGTTTCAGAGCCATAATTATGACACGACTGGCAACACGCACTGGTCGTAGACTTTCGTCTTTAGGTAACGTGGCATGTCGGTCGAGAAAATATCGCACAGCTTTCCGAATGCTGCTTAGCCGAGTTAGATAGAATAGAATAATTAGATAGACATTGACTATTTTATATCACCTTAGTCACAGAACAGAAGACGTTTCACCATCAACGATTGCATCACTGCTTACCATCAGGTGAGGTCGCAGTCAAACACATTGTAGTACTTTTTTACATTGAAGTCGGCTGTATTTTTTAAGCGAAAAGTTTTTTTTACACTTTTTTGTGGTGGTTCTACAACTAAAAAGTACCTTCCATCATCAGATTAGGTCGATGGTACCTTATAGCCAGAGTGCATCTCATGACAATTCTAATTATCCCAAACACGGTTACGTTACATTGATTTATTACAGAGTTCCGATACCTACTTTCCGGCTTCATCATAAGATCAGTTTGATATATCCCCCTCTTCCTCCAGTCAGTTATCGACTACACGTATAAACAAAGCAATTTTACTTGTTACGACAGTTGTGCTGTGATCCTATAAGGAGTTCCGTTCCATATCTTTGAAGTTCATGATCAGATCATAACTATTTTCTATGGGACCAATTTGGAAGAATAACCTTTCAAACAAAAAAATAACTTTCAAAATCGGTCCACAATTGACCGAGAAATCGGTGAACATACATAAAAAACAAAAAATACATCCAGCTGAACATATTATAACCTCCTTCTTTTTGAAGTCGGTTAAAAACGAAACCGTGTGCAAAATTTCATGTTCCTATTCCCTGTAGTTTCGGCTGTGCTTTGGTATGTTAGTCAGTCAATTTCTCCTTTTATTTAAAGAGATAACTTCAGATCCGGATATGAACTAATATAATATGATCGCGCGACAACCCTAACGACGTAGAATACGGATTAAACTTTAAAATGTTGTGGTTTCTAGATTCCACGCAATTAGGACGTGTTATTTTTGTGGTAGGTAGGGAAGATGAAGGGCATAATTTCAGTATAAATAACTTTTCCAAATACGACGGAATTACCGAGAAAAAAAAATAAAAACTAAAAACTAAAAACCTCGTATAAGTCTGAATCTAACGAAGTTCCGAGGTTAATTTTTACTCTAAAATATGCAGCATAAAAAACGCCATCGATGTTTCTCAGGTCACAATTGCGTATCATATTTAGTTTCAGAGAAATGATTTTTTTTCTAAATGCCCGGTTGAAAAAAAGATGATTTTCAATTTTTTTTTTTCAAAATCTAAACATGCTAGTGAAATGGGGATACGAAATATTGTATTTAAAAAACTAAAACTATCAGTTTTTAACATAAAAAAGCAATGTCCGAAAAATGGTCTTCACAAAACACTGTGGGTCGTTACAAACGCGTTTGTACTCGTATACCTACATCAAAAAAAGCCAGTTTGGCAGAATCTTAAAAAATAACATTATGAATCATAATGCAACAGTTAACTGTTAAGGTAATCGTATCAAATCCCATTGGTGAGGATTTTTCAGTAATTTTCTTTTTGTCTGTTGTAAAATACCAATCAATCCAATCCAAATCCAATCCCAAACTCTTTGATTATCTATAACTACGTAGTGCAGCGAGAAAAAGAAAAAAACGGACTGTCTTCGCCCCATTCATAATGTTATCCTTTTAAGATTCTACCAAAGTGGCTTTTTAGGCCCCCAAATCATTGATAAAAATTGTGTCCTTATAGTCACTATGGGACACTGTCTGTCCTAAAGTGACTTTAGGGACACAATTTTCTTTAGGTATCACATAAATTGATGAATGAAAAAATTCGAAATGTAATACAGTAAAGACAAAGTTATTTTTTATTTGTTGGATATGCACTAAGTTGGATAGTAGAGTTATCTTCACTTGCTGGTATTGGCCACTCTAAAATTCAATTTTATTTGATTTGCTCAGGTGATGAAAAAAATTACAGTTTTTTAACTTGCCTCCATTGACTTATATAATGATTTTTTATTTCACTAAATCATGTTCCAATCGAATTTATAATTCTACCACCTGAAGAAGAAATAATGGCTTATGGCAACATTAAAAATTTTAAAGCTGTCAACTCTCACGTCACTCGTCGTTGATTGGATGTTGCCACCCAATCATCTTTCATGAACTACCAATCAAAAAGCTACAGGCACTCGTAGAAAAGATGTCGTCGCCAGTGTATTAGTGTTCGAGACTTCAACGTTTTCCTATCATATAACAAACCAAACGCAGTTGCATTCACTTTTTGTAACAATAGCGACATAAGTTAGTGTGTTTATAGTTCTGCTAAGTAGTGCTGCAGGTACGCCCAAGAATTTTGTTTAACTTTCTCTTTTCGTTTCGTAGACCCATGACAGCTAATCCTTGACCAGTGTTTTTTTGTATTTGTAAATAAAAACAAAGATGTGGATTATTATTCCAGTGGTTACTGCTTACGTCGATAACGAGGAAAAGTGTTATGTTTAGATGTTGACGTAATCACCTTGGGTACTTATTGTTTGCTTGTCAGCTGATTATCGAAATGATCGAGTTGAGAACAAATTGGGAGTAAGAAAGTATTGTCGACAAAGCGATTTCTAAGTGCTAATTTTTTGCTTAGATATGGCTGATGAGATGGATCCTTGCGAGTGCCTGTGGAACCATGAGATGGCGATGCGTCGGCTCATCTCTTTGGTGAGTTATTTGCCCTTGGAAGTTGTGTGATGAGATATAATTAAAGTTGGTGGACCGCCGTGTATGTAACATAACGTCCACGTCTACATTACGCTCGTAATATTCCAATCCCCATCATTGTTTCTGTGTATGTTTACCAACATAGTTTTTTTTTTATTGCACTATTTGTTGGTAAATACTGATTGATAATTTGACCTGCATACAGAAATAAAATAACATTAAATTCTTTTGTCTTAATATTATTATATAGTATGCCAATAATTAGTTACATGAAGACATTTTAAAGTTCCTTTTTTTTTTCATTTTTAAACTACTTCCATGGCCGTCTAGAATGACCCTTAAGATTCAAAATATCTTTAAAATTCTTATTATGAACATTCACAGTAGGTAGTTTTCTACACTATTGTAACAGTAGTGTTGTTGTAAAACAACCATACAGTT
This sequence comes from Gortyna flavago, assembly GCA_963669345.1. NCBI lineage: Eukaryota > Metazoa > Arthropoda > Insecta > Lepidoptera > Noctuidae > Gortyna > Gortyna flavago. Next base: position 4,738,485 of record OY770132.1, read on the forward strand.
AATCCAAAACAATAATTGTATGTAGTGGAAATATTTAAGATGAAATTAAAAACAAACCCTGTAACAAAATAAAAAGCCGTTTCGAGCAGGGTTCTTTCTTTTGTTTGTCTATTGTTATAACAGCTAGTTCTCACATACAAATCTTAAGTCTACAGGCATAATTATTTGTGTTGATTTTAGCTAACAAACTTCAAACTTAACATTTCAAAAGTGCCTGTAAATGGTTTAATTGAAATAAATGCTTTGAGTTTGACATCCACACATTTTACTTGTGTGAAGTTTTGTATGTGGACTCACTATTATGAATTGGTCACAGTGCAGGTTGTATTGTTTGATAGGTTCTACCATTCTTATCTTATATTTTAATATGCATAAATAGATGCTGACAACTTTTCTGACAAACCAAATTGATCTGACACAAGCAATATTATTGAATAAAGTTCGGATATATAAATCTACATTTTATTTGACCATCAACAATAGTATAATTTATGTTTATGAGGAAGTCTTTTTATATTTAACTTGTATAGGGAACATTAATTAATATGCAACTCTGACTATAATAATTGGATTTAAATTAACATACCAATAAGACAAGGTAACACACAAATAAGACCTGTTTTAGGAATAAATATGTGTCCGTAAATAAATGTACCTACCCACAGCATAATTGATAAACAAATAACTACAAGCTGCAGCAAATGTGTCAGAAGGGAGTAAAATTACCATGTTTGGAAACAACACAAGGAGTTATGTAGCAAACATCCTCCTTAAAGTTTGTATTAACTTTATGATGACTGTATTATTAATTGTTTGAACTGTTGCTGTTGTTGTTGTATTACCTCCTTTTTTAGATTTGGAAAAAAATTTAAGACTTAGTATTTAGAATTTATGATGAATATTGGCTTCCTTTTAATCAAAATAATTTCTCTACCAAATATATCTGCCTAGCCTTTTACCAACTATATCCTATACCTCTACCAAATGAAGAATGAAATTAAGTATACCTACTACCTACATATTTTTATTAATGAATTTAAAAGAGAAATGTACCATTACCAGCCTACATAAAGCTTATCATTTATTGAAATCTACCTAGGTCATATTTTAAGTTAAGTTTGAAAGCCATTGCACCTAACTGATAGTGTTTGAGCAGTTAGCATGTAAATCTATCCTTCAATTAAAGTGTTACAGTGGTCCCTTATCGCGTCTGATACCGCCATTTTCATGGTTGTTCATAGCTGCCTATACTCACTGCGTCGTTATTTTTATATGCCGTTGTAGAATTTGATTAGAATTCACGTAACTAACAACATTAGAATCTTGGTCTACGTACGGTAACAAAAGCTGGCTAAGAATCCTATTGAAACTCCGTACTACGCTATGCCAACTCAAGGTCAGTGTTTCCACTGACCTCCGGCTACTAATACTGGTTCTGCGCCATTTAGCTTTAATATAGACCAAAAAGTTTCTTTTTCCTCGGATATCTGTGGGTTTCCCATTAAAGCATTTTCGGGATCGACTTCCATTCTGGCTAGAATTACAATTTGATCTGCAGTAACCAGTTAGTGAGGATACCGATGTCAATATCCTAATCTAAAGGACAGTTTATTTCACAAATGAGATTTCTGTTACGTAGGTACCTAGTAATCGGTCAGGTTACGGTTCATATATTGTGTTACGAAAAGTGGCAACACTTTAAAAATAATCGTCTATAAACCGGATATCTTTCAGCTATTTGCAGTACCCTGAATTCCCGATATTTGGAATGACACAGACTCGCTTCGGTCTCTCAGGCTGAAACCTTTTTATAGGACATGACATGGTGTTACTCACTAGTGCATTAGTTGTTCTGGCAAACTGATATCTATGATTTCGGATCTTCGATAACGTCGGTGTCACGAACACGTATTTTCAGAAAGGCAATTCTCCAACAACTAGATGAAAAATTAAAAATAAAACACAACATCACGCATGATTCTTTCAACATCCGTGCTAACGAAGCCGAATCTCGGTTCTGCACTGTATCTGATCCAAATACGAGAAATGACGGTCCGAAGTAGCCATAGTACTATTTGTATGAGGGAGGTTGGGCACTAGATTCGAACTCTGTCCATCCCAATTAAGAACATCCCCGATTCGGAGTCCTGATTGTCTACTAATTCTAAGCCGGGTGTCATATTCTACGACAACTGAAGAATATTGTTTGCTATTGCAGCAATACACGACAAAATTGCACGTGAGTGAGCTTAGAACAATGGACACATTCTGTCGCTGTTTCTCATATACCATGACGAATATACGACAATAAATGAAAACACTGGCAATAGTCGGGCCACACCAACGGGAAACGGGAATGCCCATCATCGCAGTAAACACTGTGGTATTCCGATAATTAACGCGATAAATTGAGTGGCCACACTTGAACGATCAACGTCAATTAGCAATAAAATAATTCTCGCGGTAAATCTCTTTGATCTCAAAAAATACCGCACCCGAGTTATTGTCTAACGTCAATCTGCAATGTGAATGCCGTTGTAAAATTATCACGATATGTTGTGGCTGCCCAACATCGCGATAATCAACGGCGTTTCCCGTTGGTGTGGCCCCGGCAATAGGAGTATTTTGAAACCATCAAATATTTATTTATTTATTAAAAATTTATGCACAAGTAAAAGAAATACTGTACAAAGGCGGACTTAATGCCTGAGGCATTTTCTACCAGTCAACCTTAGGGTAATGCAGAGACAAAACATGGCAGGTGCAACATACGAGACAAATAGCTAGGAAATTACTATAAAATACAAGAATAAATACTAATAGTCTAATACAAAGATAGATACAAACACACATACATATAAACAAAATGAACTGTGAGGAGAAAAAAATTATCGGAAGAGGAGAAAACGAATCCAGCAAATCAGCACTGACTGCCAACTTTTGACGGATATGTTCACGTGCCTTCACTTTAAAAGATAACCGGCTAATTTATGTACCTAAATAAAACTGTTTTTTAATGTCACTCAGGCTGGCTGGACAAATCTTCAAAATAACTCACATTTAACTAGGTCAATAGGGCATTTTATGTGACGGCTAAACACCCTTATTTCAGAATTTGTGACGCAACAGAAACTTAGATAATCGATCGAAAACGTGTCCAGCCATCTTGAAAAACCACTTTTCGCTGGTCCCTCAATCTCGGTAACGGAAGTGATTTTGACGACATTTTGCTTATCAACGGGCGTCACATAAATTTGTGACAGGCATCGAGCTAAAAGGTGTCCAGCCATCTTGATTTTACGTATAAAACTTTTGGCTGGCACTTCCGAATCTCAATAACGGGAGCGTTTTCGAATATGGTTCCTTTACTAATATTTAGTGACGCAATTTGTGACAGTAATAACGTTTGATTTATGGCGTCACATGTAAGGGTTTACGAGAAATCAATAAAAACTTAATGTCCAGCCAGCCTGAGCTCAAGCTGGCTGGACACATGTATCTCCGCTGCGTGATGATCTACGGCCTTCGAAATATGTTCAAATTTTTGTGACGGGGACGATAATGATTTACTGAATTTGTGACGGAGAAACTTTGAGTAGTTTCAAAGATATTGATCATTTAAATCTTCCCATACAAACACTGCAGTAGGGTTACCAATAATGTAGGTTTTACGTAGGACTAAGTATATTTTAAGGTGTTTTCTTTAATGGATGAAAATCCGTGTTTTGGTGATATTAAGACGAACAACTGCAGGTATTTAAGGAGGAAGCGCTAAAGTAGCCCGCGAAATTCAAATTTTCTTACGATTTTTGCAATTTGCTGGTCAGTATTAAGTGGTACGTTGATTAAAATATTATATATAACGTTGTTTTTACCGCCGCCCTAAGTGTTTGAAGCGCAAATGTGGCAGTGAACGAAAATTTCGTTCACTGGTCGATGGTCATTTTAATCAAATATTTAAACGGTGACAGCGAGCGCGGTACGGGCCGCACAATTTTATTTTTAGTAATTTTGTCTATGGGAGTATCGCTGTCATTCTACTTTCTTTAGTAGAGTAATTGGCTGTGGTATTTTTATGCCAAAAAACCAATAAGAATCCACGATTCTAATAAGTTATCTGTAGTTGAAAATAAATAAATGGCCGCATTGATGTATCGTTATAAACATCGATGTTGAAACTGGTAAAATCGATGAAACTGTTTTCTCAGCGCCATCTATGAAAATCAAATACAAAGCAGGCGTGGATGCTACCGGCCGATTAGTCGATTAAAAAAAATTCTTTATTTATGTAAAAATTATGGTCACCTCACAATATTAATGGATGTTTGTATGGGAAAACTTAAATGATCAATATCTTTGAAACTACTCAAAGTTTCTCCGTCACAAATTCAGTAAATCATTATCGTCCCCGTCACAAAAATTTGAACATATTTCGAAGGCCGTAGATCATCACGCAGCGGAGATACATGTGTCCAGCCAGCTTGAGCTCAGGCTGGCTGGACATTAAGTTTTTATTGATTTCTCGTAAACCCTTACATGTGACGCCATAAATCAAACGTTATTACTGTCACAAATTGCGTCACTAAATATTAGTAAAGGAACCATATTCGAAAACGCTCCCGTTATTGAGATTCGGAAGTGCCAGCCAAAAGTTTTATACGTAAAATCAAGATGGCTGGACACCTTTTAGCTCGATGCCTGTCACAAATTTATGTGACGCCCGTTGATAAGCAAAATGTCGTCAAAATCACTTCCGTTACCGAGATTGAGGGACCAGCGAAAAGTGGTTTTTCAAGATGGCTGGACACGTTTTCGATCGATTATCTAAGTTTCTGTTGCGTCACAAATTCTGAAATAAGGGTGTTTAGCCGTCACATAAAATGCCCTATTGACCTAGTTAAATGTGAGTTATTTTGAAGATTTGTCCAGCCAGCCTGAGTGACATGTTTTTTATTCAAACAATCAATTTAGTGTGATCGCCAACGGGTTTTGCCAAACAGCCGACTAGATACACGTAGTGCCATACTTGGCTAGTATGTATTTGATTGCACTTTTATTTGTAGGCTGGGAACGTCAATAATTAGCTAATAATCCTAGCCTACTATTGTCCCACCGCTAGCTAGTCAAAGGTCTTATCTACTTCAGAGAAGTCATGATCATTGATCCCCACGCTTGCTCAAGGCAAATTGACGATTTCAGACTTCCTATATTAATAGTTAGATATACGAAGTTTAATTTATTGTCGTTTTGACGTCCCCGCCCTAAGTATTTTAGATATCCGGTGCAGTAGATGAGTCAAGCTAGTGTCGAATGACCTACGATGCATCTTCATCGAGAAAGTTCACATCATTCAAGCAAAGTAAAGTTCTCTAACTTTTTTGGAGGACGCTTGGAAGAGGTTACTGGCGTCTGTGGAAGAATCCTCTTCCAGCTTCACTAATCAACATTGAGTGATTGTGAGGAATTTTCTAGCTTCCATTTATTCTGGCGAAGACATGCATTTAAAGCATCTCACGAAATATGGATTGGACTGATGACGATAGAATTCGTTGCATGTTTAGGATATAGGTTTCAAAAGACCAGTACTGGTTCTTTGTCCTGCCACGCTGCCTTACATGACGTATGCACTTTTTAAACGTATAAATAGTAAATCATCATCTGCCTAGCCTTTTCCCAACTATGTTGGCGTCGGCTTCCAGTCTAACCGGATGCAGCTGAATACCAGTATCATGGAGCGACTGCCTATCTGACCTCCACAACCCAGTTACTGGGTAATACGATACCACTTGGTAAGACTGCCTGTCAGACTTCCGGGCTTCTGACGACCCGTAAACTGTCAAAGATCCACGAATGACAGCTGGGACCAACGGCTTAACGTGCTTTCCAAGGCACGGAGGGGTCTCGGTATGTAAAGATGGTCACCCATCCACAGACCAACCGCGCCAAGCGTAGCTTAACCTAATCGATCGACCTGTGTGGCTGTTATTATTTAGCCACGGGCCCCTCTAAATAAAGCCCCCTAGTAAATAAAGTAGTAAATAGTTTGACGTGTACAGAACTTCGTTATTGAGAGCGATATTATCTGGCAATGCTATGATAATGCGTCAGATAAGCTTGTGTTACAACTTGTAACGTGTTCCAATTATGAGCACGCACTTGTATAAGTACCTACCTAAGTACGGTTCACTTCTAACACGAGTACCGTGGTTCTAATGTGTTTAAAAACATCAGAAAAGTCAAGGACTACTACTGAACACCGTGTTAAAGTTAATGCAAGTTGGAGCAACTAAACATGATTTTTTCTAGCTTTTTTGCTATCTACTATGACTTTTTTTTTCATTCAATAATACATTTATGTAAGAAATATTTGACACTAGCAGCGCTCCGCGGTTTTAACCGCATAAGTTTTCCCGTGGGAATATCAGGATAAAAACTATCCTATGTTCTTTCCCAGGATTCAAACTATCTCTATACTTACCAAATTTGATCTAAATCGGTTCAGCGGTTTAAGCGTGAAGAGGTAACAGACAGACAGACACACTTTCGCATTTATAATATTACTAAGGATTCAATTTATATACTTTTATAATTATCAGATTTAAAAGAAGTAGACTAACTTCGCATTACTTTTGCACGTGTAAACGTCCAATTTAATTAATGAGTGCATCTCAGTACTCATACGCACATAAACAACTAAGACAGCTGCAATGCACACAAAAGATTCAAGCGACGAAAATCCAAAATGATCTTGGATGATGCCTAAAATTGTGCTTATAATAAGACAAAGGGACTCATTTCTTTTGGCAAAGCTTGTTTTTGATAATATGAATGAGCCATAAGGGTCAGTTCACACCGAGACGCGACGCTACGCGCACATTTTAATAGGGCGACTCAAAATCTAACTTTATTTACTACACGAACAGACACTCATTTCGTTGTGAGAATACAGAATACGTTGCACCACGCAGCGCTGATCACTGGCCTCTTCCAGAATCGTCGCGTTGGGTCGCGTCTCGGTGTGAACTGCCCCTTGAAGACAGTAAATCAACTTGTAATTTTTCTTTGCGTACCAATACGGTGATAAACGAACGAATGTTCTTTCGTTTCCCAAGCTTAATGATCGCGAATAATCGCGATTGTAAATTGCTAGAGCGGTCTTTTAGGAAGCTGCGGATATTTATTTGTGAGCTCATAGCAAAAACAGAAATGATAATATGAAATCTTCCATATTTAGAAGATCATGTATGATAATTGTATTCTGCTTCAAACACGCGAATTTGCCATAATAATGCGACAGGCATATTTCTATATGCACAAAAGCAATTACCGCTTTACACTACGATGCAGAATAGGTTGAACTTTAAATCCTAGAATTATAAAACCTTATCAATCAAGTAAATAGTTTTCGAGATTGGTCCAAACTTTATTTATATTTACAGTAATAGTAAATATTCATGCAATTCCAAGTTCATTAATGTATCAACAAACCAAATGAATAAATATTCCATGACACCAACAAATACCTTTATGAACTTATTTACAAACAAACGCAGGAAATGGATTTCGCCGACAATGATTCTAAAATAATTAAACGTAGGTACACGTAATGAATGCATATACGTAAATTTTAATTACTTAGATATCAGCTTGTATGTTGCTGTTTTTTATTAGCTTTTCTGTGACGTGATGGCTAACGGTATCTTATGTAATTTTTGAGTGCATAGTCTGATATCGACTTGAAAAGAAAAAGAGCCCCGTAATAGCCTGTATGCAGGCCATATTTTGGAAAATGCAATGCGTATTTAATATAATAATATTCAATAAAACAACTCGTGGGCTGTGCTCACAACGTCTTTGTATACAATATTGGTGAATCACCAATCTGAAACCTCAAATAACTTGCATAGATGGACAAAAATTTTATGAGGTGTCCCCTCATCAATTTTTTTACGGAATGTCTGTGAATTCGATTATGGAGTTTATTCTTGTTGGTACACGATTTAGTACTAAATGGATGAAGACGCATAATTATAATAACTCCATAGTGTAGGTTTATTAATATTTATAGTATTTCCACAAAACGGCACCCGATTGAATACTACGAAGACACAAACATCGATGGCGTCTATGTGCCATCTTTGATACATTCATCTTTAACTATATACATACCTAAATGGAGTCTGTAATGATACTCTACTTTCATAAACCTTTTTCTTTCACCCAGCTCCGTCAGGGCCAGTCGTACTGCACGGACAGTGAGTGCCTGGAAGCTATGCCCGGGCTCCCGCGGCCCGAGTCGTCTGCAAACAGCTTCATGGTAATGTTCCTCATGATGGCGCTCGCACTTGCCATGTACGCCATGCGCCCGCGCCGCAACCAGATACAAGACGCTGCGAAGCCTACGCGCAATTCTCAGGTAAGATTTAGATATTTTTATTTTCTTGGTAAACGTTGATGGAACTAGGGAATAATTGAATTACCTATATTGTCGTTATATTTTCCAGTTTTAAATAATTATGAAATCAGGCATGCGCATAATACATAACCTATTACGTAAATTACGGTTCTAGCGTTTAAATAAGTATTTAAGGCACATGACATGACCTAAAACGCGGTCACTATCGGACTGCATAGAAAAGAAAGAGAAGCGCGATGACACAACGCTGGTAATTTATTGCAAAATATGAAACAATCATCTATTGTTGATTTATCAAACATCAAACAAATAAAAACCGTATACTGAAATTTGGGGTATTTTTTTTTTTTTTTTTTTAAGGATGGCAAATCATCCAATGACTCCTCCCGCTCTGGGTGGAGCGGAAGGGAGTGTCAGACTCTTACTGACTAAAACCCATCCGTGTTCCTTCCTTAGCCCTTTATGTTCCGGGGCAGCGGTAATCCTTTCGGACAATCCCGCTGCCCCGGCAGGCTTCGGCCCTAACGGGCCCCTCCATGTCTGCTGACAGCTCTTTGAGGCTCGCGTGGAACACATACGCGCCGTCCGGCACGGGCCTGGTCCTGATCGGACGGCGAGCTACCCATTACTCGCCGTCCGCAGGCCCGCGCCTACGGTGGCCGGGAGTCGTCACGCGGCTCCCGACGCCCGGGGCGTCTACCGCGGCGGCTGGGACGGGCGGCCCTCTCGGCTCTCTCCCTCGCCCATCCCGCCACCTCCTTCGCTAGCATGACTGCTTCGCAGAAGGAGGTGACTGCCTCCCACTCCCTCTCGCTCCGGACCATGGTTTGAACCAGGGCCGGGCGCGAGAGGTCGCCGCTGCTGCCGATCGCCTCTACGAGGACACGGCGGTGCTCCGCCCAAGCGGGGCAGGCCTCCACCGTATGCTCCACCGTGTCCTCTGGGCGATCCTCGCAGTGGTGACACCCGGGCGTTTCCTCCCGCCTGATGATGTGCAGGAACCTCCCGAAACATCCGTGTCCGGTGAGGACCTGCGTCAGGCGGTAGGTGAGGACGCCGTGACGCCTCTCTAGCCACTCCTCAAAGAGGGGCCTTACCGCCGCTATCGTGGCGTGCCCAATTTGGGGTATTAAATTGTCTTTTATATGGTGAAAGTTTTATGAAAATACACCCGATAGTGTTTCAAATATTCACATATCAAATCACGAAGCAAATGGTCTAGTATAACATTTATTTTTTTCAAAGAAATCAGTCCGGTGGATTAGACGTGATGTTGAATTTAAAATCATTAGAAGTCGTATATCTGCGCCTTAATACTGACCCACGCTTGCATCGTTTTATCAACACAGAACGTCACTCGTGTTTATATACTTAATTAAGTATAACCCCTGCGCATCGATCGATAATGTCACCTCAGACAAAATGTTCTGATGAAATCGAATGATATAACACCTTTTGACTTTTCATTTCACCTGTGTATGTGTTCCAGCTGATTTCGAATATAATGCACTCTCGCACCCAAAAACGGTGAAGGAAAACATCATGAGGATTAAAAAAAAAAATCGAAGACATGTGACATTACCAACCCGCACTAGGCCGCATGCGTGGTGTATTACGTTACGTCCCATTCCCTCTCACAGAGAGGAGGCATGTGTTCCAGCAGTGGGAACTTTAGGCTGATTAATTGATTATGTACTCTTACCATATCGAAAGACAAATAAAAAATACCGATATTATCAAACTTCAACTATAGCAAGCGTCAACTATCGTCCGCCACTTATATAAATCCCAACCTGGCAATTCGTGAATAGACCTTGAATGTACCGTACGCGGCCATTGTGTTAAATAAAAGCGATACGATAGCGATCGAGACGAAATGACTAAAATTGTCGACAACACAGAACCTGTTATGTATTTATAAAACAGTTTCGTGTTGTACAGTGTGCTAGACACAGACATTCGATCTGGGTCATGTCGCCGAAAATTTTACTTAGTTACCTACTGTTGTTAGTCGCTATTGCTATGCATTTCACTCACAAATGATCACTACAAGGTAAGCAGCGAAAACAAAAAACGGAAGAACGGAGCAAATAATGGCTATTGTTTTTTTCCTGTTTGATCAGCTAACAAGACGTATGAATTCACTTTAAAAATGTATTTCCTTTGCAGTCTCTTTCAACTTATTTTAAAAATGAAGATTTAATTGTTTTAATAATTATGCTATTATTATCCATATTATTAGTCTAAATTAAACTAGAAAATTCCAGAAAAAAACTATTAAGATAAACTGAAAACATGAGAAGTTAATTGATACAATCATGTTCCGATAAGTAAACCTGATTGTTATCGAATTGCCCTTGAATTTTCTAATTTTCCAGAGTTACGGCATTTTTGGAGGCTAACCATGACACATCGACCATAGAGAGGGTCAGTGTATGATTACAGGGTGACAGGGGACATAAACTAGAAAATTCCAGAAAAAAACTATTAAGATAAACTGAAAACATGAGAAGTTAATTGATACAATCATGTTCCGATAAGTAAACCTGATTGTTATCGAATTGCCCTTGAATTTTCTAATTTTCCAGAGTTACGGCATTTTTGGAGGCTAACCATGACACATCGACCATAGAGAGGGTCAGTGTATGATTACAGGGTGACAGGGGACATCGACGCGCAAACTGTAACCATGAATTGCACATGATTCTAGACCTCCTAACGTAGAAATTTTTCGTTGGATTTTCGTCGAAAAAAAAACACCTGTTTCATAGAAAAGTGTAATACCTACCGGTTCAGAATCATGTTCTGAATCCAACAGGTTGCGCGTTGATGTCCCTGCCAGCCTGTATTTCATCATCATCAGCCTATAGCAGTCCACTGCTGGACATAGGCCTCTCCTATTGCACGCTATTCAACTCGATTTTCAGCAAATCTCATCCAGTCGCTACCAGCCATCCTGCGAAGATCGTATTCGTATTTTTTCGAGCCTGTATTTATCTTTAGAGTATTCAAACTTATTATCGCCCTGCCTTTATGTCAATTTTATCTTTTAGTATACCCCCCTTACTAATAAACGTTGTATAGCGTCTGTATAGTTACACAACGTTAATAAATAAACAACGCTTTGTCTTCTTCTTTCGAAAGTCTACTTCGACTACTGAAATAGAGAAATCGGTGTGTAACTATTCATCTGATATAACATGTTTATTAGTAAGGAGGTAAGTCTTGCAAAAACGAAATTTTTATGACACTGGTGAAGCTAATTATTTGTCCGTCTGTCTGCATCAATTGTAAGTATTTATGTAAATCGAAATACAAGTAGTATACCATCTACCGCTGGCTGTGAGGAGAATCATAATTATTATCAGAGCAAGCCAAAAAACCATTCTATAGCAAAAAAAGAAAACATGCACCTTTTTGCGCGTGCCCACATTTTTGATCCTTTGCGCAGCCTGAACAAGCAGTAACATTATTATTATGAAATAGCATAGACCAGGAACTAAACATAGACGATAAGCGGCCGATATTATTGTTTTGTCTCGGTTGTATGTATCAGAATTAATATCATACATATTAAACACAAATGAATGTATAATCTCTTCGAGCATGCTAGTCTGATCTCTGACCTCTAAAACGGTACATATTATTTACTTCGTAAAACTTGATTATTCAGATGCACAGACTACATCCACTTCTTATAATGTTATAACAATAATAATAATCCATTTTTTTTTTCTTCTACAAGTTAGTTGTATGCGCGAAAAAACTAGACTGCGTCGCTGATCTTGGTTCATAGACTGCAAATTGATAACAAAGTACCTTCTTCGTAGTAGCAGTGGTTCAGATACATTAATTTTAAAGTAACCTACTATATTAGTTGATTATATTATTAACCGACGAAAACAAGGAGGTGCTCAAGTTTACCCGTAGATTTGCTTTATAGTTACTTTCTTGTTCTTCTTCTAATGTGAGTTTTGGCGGGCCTGGTGCCCCGTAACACACGTATTTTATACCTTTTCAAAGCACCAGTGCCTCACATTTTTATTTTTAAGCGTATATATTAGAGCACTTCTTAACAACAACATTAGTGCAGAAATAAATAAATAATTTATTTGTCCCCAGGATCACGACGGCGCGCCTCCAACGCCCCCAAGAATATAAGACAAGGAGTATCGTCAAGGGGTCACGCTAACAATGAATTCCAGTAATTGTATTATATAGTGAAATGCACCGAGTTGTGGACAGCGAGAACGTCATCACAACTTAAGTGTAGATGTATAAGATCTTGTATAGGTATTATGTACTGATAAGGTTATTATAAAGTTTCGATAAAGAAAACAATTTAGTTCGCTGTTGCTGCCTTGTCTTTGAAATTAAACTTAGAATACATAGAAAGCGTCACAATAATAATTATTATGAACTTGGAATTTATGACGGTTTAAGAACGAATTGGTCCATTGCTCCCTAATTTATTGTAAACTTTTTAAATATTTATCTATTTCTTTTTATTTACTTACCATTTGGTGCTATACTTTTTCATCATCTACTTATAATAAGCCTACAATAGTATGTGAGTCTGTTCTATAACAAGTGTTTCTTTGTTTGACATGTTCTGTAAGAGAACATTGATATTTTAATAATTTGCAATGCACTTTAACAAATACTTATGTATGTTTTTATTACGAAATGAAAATATAGCGCGGGAGCTATCGTTGTCGTTTTCCTAGTGATTTTATACCGACCGATTCGTACTTTAAGAGTTGATTCGTAATAAATGATCAGCAAAATGGGAGTCAGTGCACCCGTAAGGGAAGCTTGAACTTGTTAAAAAAGCTAGTTTTTAAATTCTCTTCATATCGGTCTGTAATTTACAGTATCATGTTTCGGGCAGTATTAAAAAGAAAAATAATCGTTAAACTGCAAAAGTTGTTGGATTTTTTTTTTAAATACGCCAAGCGCTTCACCGTTCTTCGACTCAGTATATATGCGCAATTTTTTTCCAGACTAAAAAGTCAGCCCGCCGATAAACTATTCTTCTTTTTAGCGTGTCGACGTGATGGCAATATAAACCACCTGGCATAAACTATTGACTGGTATGAAATGACTTTTAACGATATTTCTAATAACAAGTTCAATATTTCCTTACCATTAATTCCACGACCGTGACTGACCGTTTCATTAGCTGATAGAAACCTATCATTATTATTAATAACAGCTGGTATAAAATTTATTTTTAAAATTAACGGTAGCTCCTGTACTAATATTATTAACATCACAGTAAGTAACCATGGAATTTCAAACGAGATCTGACTTTTATAGTATTCATTATTAGAAAGTGTTGTCAAGTTTACATTGAAAGTACCTGACGCGGTGAAAGACATTTGTGGCATGAATTTGTTATCGAGAAAAAAAAATGAACTCGCAGTTACATACTGCAATACGCTGCCCGCTATTGTTTGTTGGATTATATAATAACCCTCTATTGATTTTAGCGAATGCCAAACAGTTGTACAGGCCATTTACTGAGCGAAAACAAATGTCTGAGTTCATTTTACGAGATCGTATATTAATTGGGGAAATAAGATTTCTCCTCAATCGTGATAAAACCTTCAAAGTTGTTTATAACTTTGCCTCTGATGCAAATAATGAATAAGTCTTTGCAATTTTCTTATTATTTTTGCTTCAGTTACACTTAGTATAAAAGTGAGATGAGAAAAATAAAATATACCACTAATGTACGTCATATCATAATATGAACACTTACAAAGAGATTATTTTTTCCACATAAAATTTTAGTTATTTTTTATTTTTCGAGTCGAACTAATAACATATTCCACTAGTTTTAGTTAATGCACTTGGGTTGGGTAATATTTTCAACCATATTTTATTTCTGAGTTACTGTATCGATTATACATATTCATATTATGTACTTTTATTTTGACAAAACCGATCGAGATTATATATTTATCGAGAGTAATAAATATAACTGAGAAACAAATTGTTTTATTTCCAACAATAAAATAGAAGAATCATAAGCAATAATTGCTGAACGGACCACCAAACTAGCTTACTAGGACCAACTAGTAGTTGCGACATTTTTTTAATTACTGACCTATAAAGGCTAGCGCAGATAAGGGCCTCGACTGCGCCGCTCACCGACAAAGGGATGTCTCTTTCCTTCAATTCGCCTACTGTTTGCATTTGTTTCATCCTAACAGTATTGCTTATTCGTTTTAATTTCATTGATGCGATGTTATGATCCGTGACCCCGGCAAATGACCGCAGCGCGACAATTCTTTATGTACAGGTTGTTCTAGGATGCTATATTTAAAAATTTTAAATAACTCCGTAAATAATAACGTTTAATGGAAATATAATTTCTTCATGAAAATAAAATGTGAAAACGTATGTGTGTTAAATTAATGTCACCATGGTAGCGCCACGTTGTATATTACTAGTGCTATACATTTTAAACCTGAAGACTTGTAAGAGAAATTCCATGTCTGTTTCATTACAGGCTCCTGTGGTGTAAGTACATTATATTAAGGGTGTGTGTGTGTTTAACTCATCTTAAAAGATCAGTGCTTGAATTAACATCTCTGTATTTTTCTAGTGCAGGAATGTTAGGAAGATCATGAGACTCGAGTTGGTCTCATAAACACCGATCAAGTTACTTATGTCATAAACTCGCCTCCAGTACTACCAACAAAAGAACTAAGGAAAAATAAATTATGAATTTCATAATTTATTTACCTTTCCACTAAAGTTGCTATTTTACTAGTGGTAGACACTTCCCTTCTCTTTAGCACGTCCTTTAATTGTGCTAGATTCCAAGTCGCACAAATTTTTATCTAGTTTTCGTTTTATTTCTGAACAGTAAACATACACAACAATGGCGGTTTCTGGACTGAACAGTGCTGCCACCTATGGCGAGCTTTCAATGTGTTGCGGCGCGGCCCACACATACATAACAATTCAATTTGTGTTTTGGCGCAATTTTGCATACGGCCCGTCGCGGCTGTAATGTGAGCTTAGCATGATTCGGCTATTTCGTATTCCGATTAGTCAGACTTCAACTTAGCCACAGAAACTGAATAAAGTAAGCAATGATATAAAAAGTATGTATTTGGGTGTAAAGAAACATTAACATTGCAAAATGCGAACTCTGTCAATATGAACGTGAAAACTGTCTAGCTAAAACATGGTTAAAATGTACTTACAGCGGATTATGCTAAAACGCACCGGCGACTGGTAACACAAAACAACTATTTAATCAAAACATACCTATAAAATATTGCTTCTCATCCAAAAATGGAGTTATTCTATTGAGTAGTATAAAAAATACGTTACCTCAATTTACAATTACGTTCTAATATAATTTCCGTGCAAACACCTTGCATTATAAAACGTAGAACAGTTCTGCCCCCGCAGGGGTGTGTGGTTATCATGATTCCTGTATCCTGTCCACTTCACCTTTAACCTTTTTGAGTAATGCACTTATTTTCTTGTACTTTCCTGTGGAGTTGGGTAGATTTTCGAAATTGATGACGTCACAGATGTCTTTAGCGAATTTGTCGTCTGTGGGCAGTTTGAGGTACGAGGAAGCGATGTTCATGACTGGTGTTCCGAATAGCGTTCCCTTGACGTGGCCCGGTTTTGATTCAGGGGTGCCGAGGACGTCAGATACGCTGTCTATTCTTTTATCCTCGTTGTCATTAACTTCTGAAATGGTTGATGAAAATGTAGATCCTTCTTCATCAACTGTTTCAGAAGTTTGCGGTGCAGTTGACGGTTCTGCTGTTGACTCACTTGGAGTTTCTTCTGTACTTGTGGCTTCACCCTGAGTATCTTTACTCGTGGCGTCAGATTTAGGTTCTTCTTGCGTGTTTACCATCGCACTGTCTGGATTAGTATTGTAATTACTTTCAGCGTCTGTTTTACCATTTACTTCTTTACTATCATCTTCTACTTTCAGTTTTTCGTCAACATTGGCAGTGTCCATGTTTACGTCAATATCGTCACAAGTCTTTTCTTCTATGTTCTCTTCCGTGCTGTCCAGTATACTGATAATGGACGTGTTTGGTGTACTATTCTCTAATGCATTTAGTAACAGTCGTTTCTTTTCTTCTAAATCGTCTAAGCTTGGGCTGCCGCGTCCACTGCTTTGGGATTTGTCCTGAAAGATTTTTAGGTATTGTATGGATTATAGGTTTGTCAGTTAATAGTCATTTTGAAACCTTTTTTCTGTAAAACTCAACTTGAAATGTAAAAAGAAAGCTGTTTGGTTTTTCAAAATAATAAACACAATATTTCGAAGACAAGGAGGTCCAGCAGAAGACGTGCTTCAGCTCAACGATGAAAACAGAAAATTTAAAAAAAAAAACAAAGAATACTTAAACGCTAAGGACTGATTTTTCAATAGTCAGATAATTTTTATCTAAAGAATAATTGTGATTACAACAAGTTGACATATCGCTGCTTAAATTCAAAAGGGCCACAAGTCGAAACGTCATTTTTTACAGGAGAGCCCGTCAAAGTTTTGATATCGGTTTTTGTTTATTATTTTTATTAATCTACGTTTGTTTATTATTTTTATTAATCTACGTTTGTTTATTATTTTTATTAATCTACGTTTTATATCTATGTGTTATATTATAACACAGATATAACAAACAAAAACCGATATCAAAACTTTGACGGGCTCTCCTGTAAAAAAATGACGTTTCCACTTGTGGCCCTTTTGAATTTAAGCAGCGATATATAAATATCTTCTAAAGAAACGCTGTCGAACCGCAATATTTAGTCCTCAGATGAAAATTGACAGAATATTGAAAAATCAGCCCTATATCAATGGTATAACGTACATAATCCTCATCATTACTAATGAGATCCGTGACAGGAATGGGTATGTCCCCAATCTTGATGACCTCTATCACTTCGATGTCATCTTCAGAGCTCTCCGGCTTGTCATCCGCGGGGGGAGGGGGCGGCGGCATCTGTAGAGGGGGAGGGGGTGGCGGCTTCTCTAGCGGGGGAGGGGTTGGCGGCTTCTCTAACGGGGGAGGGGGCGGCGGCATCTCTAGCGGGGGAGGCGGTAATATTGGCGGAGGGGGCGGGGGGGGCGGGGCCTCGTCCGGCAGCGGGGGGTTTGACGGGAATTCTGCTATTTCTGAAATGATAGCATACATAAAAGTCAAATTATTTATTTCAATTAGAACATTATTATGCACATTGCCTTCTCCGTATGAAAAGAGGTGCTTGCACTGCAGTGAGATAAAATAAGCTGGTATTATTATGAACATTCATAGGCACTGTTGAAGGAAAGAAAAAATTATTTAATTTTATTGAATAAACATAATTACACTCCTGTGCCAGAAGTGATCACTGCCCACCCACATTTCGCTAGTTATGTTTAAGTCTCATGTAATAAGGAGCAATCCTATTGCCATCAACCAGACACAAATCCAGCTTCCAAGCTGCTACTTAAGAAATCCTTATAAAAAAACGACGCGAACCGAGGACCTAAAGCTTAGCAGTTACCCGAAGCAGCTATTAACTTTTACTGTCGTATTATCTTATTGCTGGAGAAAATAAAATAATCGCAACTCACCGTCTCCACTATCGAGCTCCATCTCTGCTTGTCCTTCGAGTGTGTTGTTAGCGGAAGCCGAAGGGAAGAACGTGAGTTTCTTGCGCTTGTACGCCTTCATAGCGTTGGGGGCCAAGAACTGGAGCATCGACATCTTACTGTCCTGCTCTGCCATCGGCGGCAGACCAAACTCTTGCGACTCCTGGTAGTTTTAACATACACATCATTTGAAGTTCTTCAATAATATGACGGCGCAGCAAGTGGTGCCGTCTAGTTTTGTTTATCGGATAATGCGAGTTACAGACCAAGAGCTGAGCTATATTAGTCTAGCTTAGCTGGCATAATTTTTCATAGCTTGCGGTCTGTACACAAAATAAGAAGAACAAGAAGATGAATAAGGTAAACCAAATAAATAGAAAAGGCCGATAAACTACATTAGCTATGCGAGCTAAGCTAAACTAACTTATCTTAGCTCTTGGTCTGCAACCCGCATAAGAGTGACACTGGCTGATGACAGTCACTCTAGCAGAGCGTCGAATCGGTGGTTGCGTGGCGGCTGTCTTCTGATGACAGATGATGTCAGGGGAGCCGCTGTCGTACCACATTCTGTCATGTCATATCACAAACTGGCACAATCCTTATGATATTCAAGCTGCTGAACCATTAATACGATGACCGCTTCTGGTAAAGGTTCTCCTGAAATAAATATTCTAGTTCTCTGTTGGATTACCTTGTTGATGATATCTTACCTCTATATACCGCGAACTGGCCGGTACATTGAACCCAGGGAAGTCAAGTATCTTTTTGATGTCGAACTTGTCTTTGCTGCCAGGTTCGCTGACCTCGCCCTCTTCCTCCTCAGGTTCCAATATGGCGTTACCCTGGAGAGGATTCAAGTTATTTATTTAAGACCACACACAACATACAGAATGTCAGGGATATCGACGCGCAACCTGTTACTAGGGATTCAGTAAATGATTCTGGCCGAGTAGGCGTAGTAGGTATTGCGCGTTTGTATGTAACAGCTGTTTTTAAGGTCCGTCGCGGGGTCGGCGGGTGTTTACTGTCCGTCTGTCTGTCTGTCACCAGGCTGTATCTCATGAACCGTGATAGCTAGACAGTTGGAAATTTTCACAGAATGTGTATTTCTGTTGCAGCTATAACAACAAATACTAAAAACAGAATAAAATAAATATTTAAGGGACCCAAGGGTTTTCCCATACAAAAAACGTGACTGTTTTGCCGTTATTTTATATGTAGTGTGGTACGGAACTCTTGGAACTCGCACTTGGTCGGTTTTTTTAATAACCAACGAAAAATTTCAATGTTGGGGTTCTAGAATCATGTGCTGAATTCATGGTTACAGTTTGCGCGACGATGTCCCAGCCACCCCGTAATTGCCAAAGAGGTAGGCAAACACCAGACACTTCTGCCTGGAAGTTGAATGCATTTTTCGCCATAAACTGTAGCAAAACCTATATTACCATTACCTCATCTACTACGTAATTAGTTTATCATAATGCATTCCTAAGTAAATTTTTGAGTTTTTGTTTTTCATTTGTAACAAAAGGGTTATAACTTTTATTGTTGCAATGGATTTTTAATTTTGTCATGTATAACATTTGGTTTGTTGTTCCAAAACTTGATAATTCTCATTCGTTTTTCTCTAAACCTAAGCACCTGCCATCTAATCTCTTCACCACCCTTGGTTGACTTGTAGAGAATGCCTAAGGCATTAAGTCCGCCTTTGTACGTTTTTGTGCGAAAAGTTTAAATAAATAAATAATGATCTGTTTTTGAGATCAAACATTATAGTAAACTAGCTGACCCGACCACGCGTTGCTGTGGCTAACGTTTTTGTCATATATTTTTTTTTCTATCCTATCTTTCAAGTTGGATCAAACTGCACATGGTGTACAAATTTGATTAAAATTGGTTAAGTAGTTTAGGAGTCCATCGCGGACAAACATCGTGACACGTAATTTATATATATTAAGATAAGATTATATTCACCTTTGAATCAAACATAGTAATGCCAGAGTGCGATATCCTGGCTTCCTCTAGCCATCCAGGCGGGTACCCCAGCAACCGCATGCGGTAAATATGAAGTGGCAGTTCATTCCTCTTCAGTCCTAGGGCATGCCGCAGCTCCCCAGATATTCTACCAGGTATTAGATGCCCATATTTCTGTTCATCTTCTACATGGTATCGTCTGAAATGGATATACATAAACATTTACTAAAATAAAATTATAGCTTAATGATTATTGTTGAATCATCAAATCATACCATAAAAACACTTTATAACAAAATTTATCTCAGGCAGTTAACAAAAGTTTTAGCTGTGACATTAAAATGTCTGACACCTTCCTGTAATTTTCTTACTGTGACATTAAAGGCCCGCGCGCACTAGGCAACCTGGCTGCGGCTGCCAGGCTGCGGCTGCCAATCGAACATGTGACACAGCGGGAGTTCGTGGGTGCTTAGTACGCGGCCTCCCATACACCGTCATAATGTTCGACTGGCTGCCTAGTGCGTGGGGGCCCTTAATGTGTTTAAGGGGAAGCACCCGGGTAGGCACATGCAACCGCCACTGACCTGCATATTGCAAAAACCATAACAAAATTTTAATTTCGCGGGCTACCTAGCTCATCCCCCTTAAAGAAAAACCAATTTCAATAGATTTTCTTTCAAGTTTTTTTTTTTGAATATTGCAACAATAATTTTTCGGAACATCTACTATTTTCAGTTGACTGCTATTTGCAAATGCTGTCATTGATTACCTACCCAACTCTAAGTGAATTCATGGCTTTCCTTTTTTCTGCTATTCTAGCGTGATCTCTCGGCAACGGGCACTCTCTGAGCTGATGACTCCCGTCACAGTTGAAGCAGCACGGCCCTCTCCGTAGCGGCAGAGGGGGTGCTTCCTTGTCAGGGACATTTGTTATGACTGTTGATGATGCCTGAAAATAACACATTGGCTTTTTAAGTGAAAGTAATACTTAGCAGATGCAATTTAGATACATGTATGTTCGCTGCCTTTTCCGCCTGACCACTTAAAAAAAATTCGCCTATATCCTGCCGCAGCGCCAAGCGACGTCTTAAAATTTTCGCAAATTAAGAAAGCGATAACGCAATTAGTTGCAACCTGCACTGCGTAGCTTAGTGACGCATCACGTGTACTCCTTTTGTGAATTTTACAGATGAACTATTTAACCTTGGCACGCTTACTAGAAAGCGATTCTATTTTTTTAGTGCAAGCAAATACGAACTTAGTGGTGGTCAGGCGGGAGTGTCTGCGATAGTACATATACACCCTCTTGTCATATCTCTACAACATACCTAGAGGTTTGTTGTAGATACTTTTTAAATTTTTACCTACTTTTTTGTTCATTTTAAATAACAAAAATATAAATTATCTTTCATATGATGGAGGTTTTCTCATTATGAAATACAATTACTTACAATAAAGTTTGGCCCTTATCAAAATTTTATTAAATTATTATTTCAAAATAATTTTACAATCACTGGAAGTAAATTAGTCATAACAGAACAAGGAATCAGTTTTCCACTCACAACCAAAGCTATGGACTGTGTGTCCATGGCTTTTTATTATAGTACAGCACTTGAAAACACTCAACACAGGTACCATTCATATTATGCTGTACTGCATAAAATGCAGTTTAATAATATGAAGAAAACCATTTTGTTATAAGAATATCTTGATTTATGATCCATAAAATGAAATAGTATGTGCAATTTATCTGTGATATGTGGACTGGCAAGGTATGGTGTGTTATCAGAATAAGGAAGAGTTTACAAAGATTTTGAATAAAAAACTTAATATCAAAATATTTTTTTTAACCAACTTCAAAAATGGAGGTTCTTTATTCGACCCATATACTTTATGTATGTTTGTACGTCTGTGATTTTGTCAAAAACGAATGAACCAATTTTGATGTTTCTTTTTAATCTGTTTGTATATTAATATCATGTAATAAAATATTATACTGTTAGTCTGTAATACAGACTGTATTATTATAGGCATATAAGCAGTGCCTACCTCGATAAATCACCATAAGCCTGTCAATTACATTTTAGTGCAATTATAAATTAATTAATTATAATTGTATTTTTTTCCCACAGTTAAGAAACTGACTAAATTATCATACTTAACAAAATACAAAATCTTCATACAAACACGCGCGGCAGTAGGCATTCGCCAGACGGCCTACTCGGCTCCCGTACTATTCGCACATTGTCATACATTGGTCTTTAGTCGTTCAAGATAATACGACGAAATTAAAAATACATACGTCTCACGCGTAATACCATGACGTTCGACCTTCGCAATTTATCACCCTTTTTTGTTGTTTTTTTTTTTTTTTTTTTAAGGTTGGGAAATCATCAAATGACCCCTCCCGCTCTGGGTGGAGCGGAAGGGAGTGTCAGACTCTTACTGACTAAAACCCATCCGTGTTCCTTCCTTAGCCCTTTATGTTCCGGGGCGGCGGTAACCCTTTCGGACAATCCCGCTGCCCAATTTATCACCCTAAAATAGGCATGCCTACTCAAATACCCAACCGAGTACGAACTATAAATGTTAAAATCGTAATTTGTAATTCGTTCGCAATTTGGCCGTGCGAAGAAAGAAAGGGTATTGAGGTAAAAAAGAAAATCCAAGGTGGCGGCTGCAAAAATTTTCAAATTTTTCGTCGTAGGTGTCGTTTTCATGGTTTTCGAGGGTACTGGAGCCAATAATGATATCAAAATGAAAATCTAAGATAACAGCTGCGAAAATTTGTAAATTTTTCTTCATGGGTGTCGTTTTTATGGTTTTCGAGGTTGTTGGAGTCGTAAATAATGTCAAAATGAAAATCCAAGTTGGCGACTGTAAAACTTTTTTTTTTTTGTTAGGTAGGTAATAGTTTTGTTTTATGTTTCTGATTAGTGACCGCGTCTGCCTAGACTAGACCCGGTCTAGTGCCTGCCTAGTTCCTACCTATACTGAAAACCAATGCACGCCACTGGTCTGTATCATCCCACTGCTGGGCAAAGGCCTCTCTTAAAATAGGTATTTTATCTATATTTAAAAACTACATATAAATAAGATAGCAAAGCTTACCTGACTGTATCTAGGTATCATGTTGGGACGGTCAGTACAAGGGTCAGTGTCCACAAAGAACAAACTGCTTTCTTCCTTCGCTTCAACAATATTTTCACTTGATTCCGGTTCAATTAAGTCTTCGGGCCAAATGTCAAGTTCCACATCTGTCTCGGAATCAGACCCCAAACTCTCTCCTTCATGAAGCTTGATTAATTTTAACATAAATGCTTTCACCTGTTCCTTGTAATTACTTGCCATTTTTCTATCTTTAAATCGCACTGTTACTAAGGGTGTCCTATTTTCGCAGCCCTCCACACCTAGATCGCTATTACCGGGAGAATCTATTACTATATCCTCGTTCAGTATAGTGGTTTTTGAACCCTCGCTACCAATTTTCTTGACGCTATCAACTTCACCAACTACCTTTTGAAAACTGGTACCTTTAGGACAATTTTCAATAGATACGTCGCTCAGCGTTTTCCCTCCATTAAGTATTGTCGGTGGAGTCGTGTTAACACTGATGTCCTCGCCTGGCTTATCTACATCGGATACTTCTAAACTAATTTCTACATTACTTTCTTTGTCAGTTGAGGTAGCGTTTGTACTGTTTAACGTCTCCAAACGATTTATTTTGGGCTCTTTAACCTCATCTTCACTGCTGAGTACGATGTCCTCATTGTCCAATTCATAAATGATATCATTGACAGCTGCTTTCCTTTTGGCCATGATAAAAAAAATAAGTCATTAAGACGTCGTTTTACCCTCGAAGTAAAGTTTATCACACTATCTTTCCACAAATTGGAGTAAAATAATTTACACAAAACACAATACTATTTTGACTTTGACAAAATATTATTTTGACAAATAGCTTTACCCTACACTCCACAGAGCACATAGACCACTGAACCACAGAACATTTATACCCTAAAGCACAGAACACTATTACTCTTAGCATAGACCATAAAGGATTACCCCATGTGTGTACACACGGCTACACATCAAGCTACACATTTCCAGTTTTTCCAAAAGTCAGCTTATACTGGTTATGTATAGCTTGATGTGTAGCTGTATGTACATCAGTGTTAAATACATACATACAGCCCACAGAGTAGCAACTTCTAAAAAAACCTTTTGAGATGTCACTTTACTTCACTACTTTTAGTTTAGTCATGGACTTACTTTTATAGTCACTGTGTATTATACAAGCTTGTTTAATGTATAATACAGGTCAGTGAGGTCAGTCAGTGCTTTGCTTATAGAATTGTAAGTCCATAACTACTTTGCCAAAATGTCAACACTTTGACAAACTTTGACCATAGTCCGACATGCGAGAATAAAAGCCAAATTGAAGTCAAAAGACTTGAATTCAAACTCTGGAATCGGATCATCAATCACGACCGACACACGGACACAGTAAAGAAATATAAAATAAACATTATTTTGTTAGGTTAAGAATTTATGATTCAGAAAAGATTCGGAAAATATTAAAATGTCTCTTATATTTCGAAAACTAGCACGGAACAATCCAAGAAACATCATCACAGATGCGCAAATACTCGTTATATCATGCCGCAAGTTGAGCATAGCTCCATCCATTTACGGTAAGTCTATTCACGTAACCATAAATCTAAAATAAATATAGCTCGAAAACTCCAAACAATATCATCTATTTCTCTAATTATCCTTTTCAAGATGGAGAACAAGACCCAGCTCCAAAGTTCTTCTCATCAAATGTTCAAATTTTATTGAAACGATTGACTCGACCCGACTACAATAAAGTATTTCGTAAAAGGACCAACCAAGGGCTAAGCATCCTAAAGACACCAACTTACAAATTCTTAACAAATGAGGAACTTGAAGAAGAAGTTGCTAAAGCCAATGAAAGGTCTGATAGATTGCTACAAATGCCTCCTGTTGTAAAGGTAAGGAACAATATTATTTTATTGATTACTTCGAATTTATTTTGCTACAGGCCATAACCAACCTTTTCAGATCTTCTGGTATCTATGTTCAAGCCCTGTCTATGAAGAACAGGATTTCAAAATAATTTCACTATCCTACAGTTTTTTTTTTGAGGTTCTGGCTCTTTCGGTAACATTCGATGATTTTGTTTGATTTTTTTTATTTTGAGGTTTATTTTATTAATAGAACTCGATCCCATGATCGTTTCTCCAAAGTTTTGCTTATCATTTTCAGATTCAACAACACATTGAAGACGTTCTGTCCAAAGACCCGGCTTTGGTGGGCTATGATACAGCTAAGTTCATATTCACTGACATCACTTTTGGTGTGGCTAATGAACACAGATTTATTTTTGAACGGTAAGCTTAGTTCTCTTCCAAAATTTATTCCTCGTCTCATTGATTGATTATTTTTCAAGGTCTTTATTACTATAAAGGTTGTAACAATAGTGTTTACAAATGATCTTATTTTATTTGTATGCAGATTGTGATTATTTTTTGTTATATAGGCTATGTTTCGCCTTTACAAACATAAAAACAAGTTTTTATTGACATAAGTCATTTATTTTGGAACAATATACATTGTGTAGAAATTTGTAAAAATGCAACATTGTTTACAAACCTAATTATTTTAATGGATTTTACAGGGATCCTGATGGCTTTCTTCGTAGCTGTGATCACGATGTTAGGAAAAGATTGAACCAGGTATACATTTTTATTTTTCTTGTTAAAAACCTGCAAAGAAAGACCAGCTGCCTGTAGGTCTTTTAAATTTAAACCACTAGAAATTTTCATTTTTATCCAGTAGGTATGCTATTCAGTTTGGTTAAAAGATGAAACAGATATCTATCATCTTTTGTACCCCATTATAGAATTTGGCAGCCTTGAATATCATTTTTAGAGCCACTTTTAAGAGGTTTGTTTTTCAGGACTCTTCTAAAAGAATGAGCTTAGCCTCCCCAAAAAACTAAACTGGACTTATTAATCCAGTGCTTTTCATATACCCAAAGAAAATTCAAGTACCTTTCCCTATCTTAATTTCAGGTGTATTTCCCACTCCATGGTCGTAAATTAAGAGAACCAGTGATGTTCAGTGATCAGGAGAAGTTCAATAGTTTATTGGACAGAGAACAGTATGAGTTTGTACTGGACCGTGCGTGTGTACAGTACGAACCTGATGAGCCTGCTTACCAGAAGGTGACCAGCATTACATACCAGCATCTTGATAACAAGAGCAAATATGAACTTTTGAGGTGAGGAACTATTTCTAGAGCTGTAGACCATTTTAATGCACATTTTTTCCAACACCAACAAGTATAAAAACTTTGGCAGGTTCAACTAAAAAGTGAATAATAAATCATTCATCAATCAACAAAAATAACGTCGGTGTCGTGGGTTCCGCATTTTTTTTTTTGACACCGTCTTCCGAGATTAAATTATTTTTACTTTGTAGTTATTTTTTGGAAGTCGGTTTTTTTTTTTTGTGAAAAAGTTTTTATTTTTCACTTTTTAGTTGTACCCGCCTACCCCACACAAATTCATTTATCACTACTTGCTATGTGAATATCAGTGACAGGAAACTATTAAACACATCTGCATACCCCTTTAGAGGGTACAGGCGTGATGTTATGTTGTGTGATTGCGATTGTTGTGTGTGTGCGATAGCAGCAATCGCGGTTGATTTGCTGGCATTTATTGAAGAGTTCCATTGTCTGTCTCCGAAAATCATCATCAGATCTTAACGAAATTTAAATGGGACCATTTCAAACAAAAACAGAATTTTGCAAATCATCAAAATATAACGGAGTTATGCCCGAACATACTTTAAAAAAAAAAAAATTAACATCCGAATTGAGAACCTCCTCCTTTTTAGAAGTCGGTTAAAAATTTCACAGAAAAATCAATTACTTGGCCCAAGATATCAACCGATCCGGCGCCATTTTGAAGTCAAAATTGTGGTCAATTTTATATATTTTTACAGCAAAATAGTACTAAATTAATGTCTAGTTTACATTGGAAAATGTTGACATGAACCCGTGTTCATACACATACATACATCCAAATCTAACGAACACTACGGCGCGGCGTCGTCAACGAGCGACGCGGCACGGCGCGGGGACCGGGAGGCAACACAGCATCGCGGCATTGCATCGTACGGCACGACCGCGCTCGGACATACCTTTTGTACAGTACTTATAGTTGCAAATTGTGAACCACCTATTAAACCTTTTATATAATACAGTCCGCTTTCTTTATGATAAATGATAAATGATTTATTTTCTGTAAGTAGGTTTGTACAAACACTTTTACACGTCAATCATATTTTTTAAAACTAGATGAGGTCGGCGTTTCCTATCTGACTATTCTGAGAAGAAAGGCCGAAACAAACTCAGAGGTCACAGTCTCTTTTAAAGTCCAGACATAATCTTGGTCAGATTTAGTATCCACCTGGGCTTGAACAACCCGCCATCACTACAATAAACACACCATAAATGTAAAAACGAAATACCTTTGCTGCTAATATCTAAAATAATATCAATCTAAAACATCTTCGTATTTTCCAGATCTACCCGCCACTTCGGTCCGCTAGTATTCTACTTGACCTGGCACCAGAGCATGGACAAGTTAATGCTGGAACTACTGCAGAGCGGCACCGTCAGGGAGGCAGTACTTCTAACTGCATTGAGGCAGGATATTCATGGCGATGTGGCAAACGGCGATGTAGCTCGAACCATCGTTCAGCAAGTCAGTGTGTTTTGTAAAATTTTTCAAGTTTTCCTACAAGCATAAACAAACTCTTTACTAAAAATAAAGTTCATTTATTTTAAATGTCGTCAAATCATCCTCTTATCTACTTTGCTTTCGTTCTCGACGGAGCTTTAACTAGTGTTTTACTCAACATATGCTACTTTACAGATACTACCAACACCAGTGCAGCTGACGAAACCCGAGACCCTCACGGAAGAAGACATCCAACTGGACAGCAAATGCGTAGAATGTATAGAGAAGTACATTGTCAGCAACTCTTCAATGAAAAGCCAGCAGGAGTTAGCACTGCAAGGGTTCAGGGAACATTACCAACAGCTGATTGACCTCAGCAGAGGCTTGCAGAAGGCGCACGGCAAACAATAAAGCATTTATGTAATGTACAGACGCCAGCACATCAACCTACTACAATCTGTCAAATTTCTTTGATAGATTTTCAACTTTATCGCTAAAGTATAAGGTTCAAAGTTGATTGGGAAAATTTTACAGTTTTGGGTAGGTTAATGTGCTGGCGTCTGTACCTATGTTATTAAAAGAATAGTTACGTTTAAATTTGTGTTTTTATCGTTAGTATTTGCTTTTTGTCATAGCGACAAAAGAGCATATAAAAGTGACGACCGCTATTTTGGACGCTCCTAGTCGCATGGTGTGACCTCTAGTGGTCAAGTTTGCGACAGCTGCTACAAAAAACCAAAAACCTCATTGATGGACGAAAATATTAAAATAGAAAAAAAAACGATGCTGTCAGTGTCATTTTTGTACACAATCACACACTTTTTTCCTCTATGACACACTGTCGATCTGTGCTTAATATTTTATTGATATTTTTTTTACACCTTAGTTAATTTAGTTTTAAACCGCCATGCCATACTATCACCACCTACGAGCTTTTACGCCACTGTCGATAGCGGCCGACAGGAAAGCTAGAAAGAATGGTCTCCGTCACGCTATCTTTACCTCGAGGTTCGACAGTTATGTTGGCGAATGGAAATGCGATTTGAAGGAAGGTAAAATGGCATGACATTCAGGTTTCTGTCTGATAGAAAGGCTGGCCGCATACGTACGGTTTCCTGATCAGGAATTCGCCTCCGACGACCGCCTAAGACGACCCACTGACCAGATTCGGAGACCCTGAATGCACGCATTTCATACAAAATCGTTTCTAAGCGCTTACATTCTTAAATATTTCCGTCCGGAAAATATAAGAACGTATGCGATCAGCCTTATAAAGAGGTCTATCCAGGGGGAAATTCTTATTTTCCTCTATGATTCATTCACTAACAGTCGGCAGACAACGCACAGCCTCACAGCCTACCTCTGGGTTAAGCATGAAATGCACAAGAGTTACATAAATAACGAAAGTTATCACTGAGTGACACTGAGGAAGGATTTTTGAAAATTCACTCCTCGAAGCGGTTACGAATGAAAGTTTGCATGGAAGTTCGTCATTTTTAGGGTTCTGTACCAAAATGGTAAAAACGGAACCCTTATTATGGTGAGACTCAGTCTACTGTCTGTCTGTCACAGCTGGATATCTCAAGAACTACTAATGCTATCAACTTGAAATTTGGAATAGTTTAGATGACGTTTGTCCAACTATTTTGCAAATAACAAAGAATTTTTTTTTTTTAATTTTTGTAATTTGGTCTGAAATGGTGTCTTAAAAATTCGAAGTGGGGCTACTAGGGCATGTGGGGTATCATATGAAAGAGCGCTGTTTGCACATTCTCAAAAACTTTTCTTTTTTTTTTTACCACGCACAGTTTTGTACTTTTTATGAAAAATTTAAAAAAAGTTACCCCTCCCCTATCTCCGAAGTTTACAAAGAGAAAAATCTGAAATAATTCTATGTGATAGAAGTTTATGTAAAGATTACAGGAAAAATAAAACGATGTCTATACATAGCACACTTTTTCAGAAATCATCAACAAAAGTTACATTAGTTGCACTATCGGTCAAGAGATGGCTATGACCTAAAACTGCAATATAATGCAAATATAGGCCTCGCCAAAACATGAGGGTACGGAACCCTCGGTGCGCGAGTCCGACTCGCTCTTGCCCGGTTTTTTACGATGGCATCGCCATCGGGCATACGGCTTGTCACAATAAAAATGGTGACAGCTAGGTGGCAAGGCAGGAAGGCTCAGACCCAGCGTTCAGTGTGACCGTCAATCGCCCGACTCGTTACAAATACAAGCCCGTCGGTCGGTAGGTACCTACTGAAGCTGATGCCTATTTTTGTGCTTGTTTTTTAAAACCTGTCAAATAGTTACCTACTTTATTATCTTAGTGCACTTATCTCTTTTTAATATTTAATGTAGGTTGTACATACGGTTTGGCTGACAACAAAGCACAATAAATTATGAAAACAAATGTCCACAGGCAAAGGAAAGTTTACCACGATCGGCGGGATGTTATACGAAGGTGATTGGTATCAAGGTTATAGGTTAGTTAAAGTACCATATATAATACCCTGCATGTCGATTCTGTAAAAATCTCACCGTGAAAACTTGCGTGAAGTGAGCTGTCATTCCATCTGATGCTATAGGGATTGACACTAATGGCAGCTCACTTCTTACTTCACCTAAGTTTTCACGGTGAAATGGTTACAGAATCGCACTGCTGTTCTATGTACAAATTGAAACGCTGGTATATATGTGTTTCGATCAGTTGCCAATAAGAACACCTGTATATGAAAGAAAGGCCATCAAGCGTTGACGCAGCGCCCTCTTGAATCTAGCAAACGCTATGCTAGAATAACAACCTAGTAATGCTAATTACTATCAATTTATCTGCCAAGTGAGGTGAGATGGTTGTTCATAGCAAAATTTCCCTTCAGAAATTTATTGGACAATTCCTCCTCATTTACTTACTTACTTTACTTCTTTCAAGAATCAGATCTGAGTACAATAACCAACAGATTATTGATAACAAAGACAATCCAAAAAACCTCTGGAAAACAATAAAATCTATAGGTCACATATCTCCTAAAAGTAATGAAACCTCCCAACTACTGAGCCCCAATAGAGAAAAAGAAACACTTAACTCCTGTAACTCATACTTCGCCTCAGTAGGAACCCGCCTGGCAGATAAAATACTAGAAAAACTTAATCTATCTCATGAATCTTTAATAAAAACTTACACATCTAACGTATCAAACCCACACTCTCTTCTCCTTGAACCGACAGATGCTTACGAAATTATCAAAATTATATCTGACCTCAAAGTCGATAGTGCTCCAGGACCTGACAAAATTTCGGTTATTCTTATCAAAAGAGCTTTAAAATCTTTACTAGTACCAATGATGCACATTTTCAACCTGAGCCTTGAGACCGGTACCTTCCCAGAATGTTGGAAAATAGCTGCGGTTTCCCCCATCTACAAAAGCGGTCCCAAACATGCACCAGATAACTACAGACCTATAGCACTGCTAAGCTCTGTCTCTAAAATATTAGAGAGGATAGTTAATTCCCGTCTTATTTCTTTCATTGATAAAAATCGTCTTATATCTGATAATCAATTTGGTTTCCGAAGGAATAGGTCAACCGAGGATGCTGCAACTCTTCTTGCCAATTGTGTCTCCTCTCATATTGAGAAAAATGAAAAATGCCTAGCCATCTTCCTCGATCTTGCAAAGGCGTTCGACACGGTTTCAACTGGCCTCCTCCTTAAGAAACTAGAATGCATAGGAATACGAGGAATATGCCTTGAATGGTTTAAAAGCTACCTGACAAACCGGAAGCAGTATACAAAAGTAAGCTCTTTCACTAGTGATCAACTTCCCATTGATTTTGGAGTTCCACAGGGAAGTGTACTTGGTCCCACGCTTTTCATTGTCTATATCAACGACATACTAAACCTTTCCGTAAATAATGCTGAAATCATAACTTATGCAGATGACACTGCCGTAATATTTCACGGAAAGTCGTGGGAACATGTACACTCCCTAGCAGAAGAGGGATTATCACTAATTGCAAACAACCTGGACAGAAACCTGCTTACGCTAAATGGCAGTAAAACGAAATACATTGTTTTCTCCAAAACCGCCGCTTCAAACCCACCGGAACATCTTAAACTCAAACTACATCACTGCTCTTCTAACACTTCTACTTCCTCTTGCGACTGTCCTCCTCTTGAACGTACTTCTTACATTAAATACCTTGGTATTCTTATCGACGACCACCTAACGTTTAAACAACATATATCCAGCCTTTCTGGCAGAATAAGAAAACTTATTCACACCATGCGTAGACTACGAGACTGTCTGCCCACAGACACACTACAACAAGTTTACCTAGCGCTATGCCAATCGATAATTCAGTATTGCATCAGCGTGTGGGGTAGTGCTGGAAAGACCTACTTAATTGAAGCTGAAAGAGCACAGAGGGCGCTTCTTAAAGTAACTTTTAAGAAGCCCTACCGATTCTCTACTGATCTACTCTACCGTGAAACGAGAGTCCTCAGAGTTCGCCAGCTTTTTATTCTTTCTGCCTGCACAAAAACGCACAAAAATATTAAAAGAAGACCTGACTACGCATCTATCATAAGCAAAAGAAATTACAGAATCCCAACACCTGACAGCACCTCATTGCTAGCAAGACGCTCCCCGGCCTACTCTCTCATTAATACATACAATAAAGTCTGCAAACTATGCGAAATTAAAAATACTACTTCATTCGGCTGCAAAAAAATTGTTAAGGAAATTTTGCATAACACTGGTTATGATGACTCGGAACAATTGATATAAAGACCCTGACCTGACACCAAAACAAACGAAGGACAATGGAACAAACACGCACACTCGTACACATATACCAGACGCACACACACCACTCACACATCACACACACACACACACACCACACAAATATCACACATACAAATGTACCATACCAAAGCTGAAATCACCTCTCTAGTCTCCACTCTGGTAGTCGTACTCCGAGCCCCAAGATACAGACTAACTGTCTAGTTTGGGGCTCACTAGTTAATACTATATTGTAACCTAGCTGTAGGTAATATTTTAAGTTACTCATGTCGTCTTAACTTGCTGTTAACTAGTGAACCTGCTTATTGTATTACCTGGACAATAAATATTTTTCTATTTTTTTCTATTTTTTTCTATTTGTAGACAATAACAAAGGCCTCCTAATATCTATAAATACCCAACTAATCTAGCTGTTTTCCAGCATCAGGCACGGTTTATCTGCTAGTAAATCTGCCAAGCTAAGTACTTAGTATAGCCACGGCCCGCGACATAATAGGTGAAATGAAAAGTTCTGTTAGGTATTCGATGTTTTTTGTCTATTATTTAAGGTGGATGCACCTTTGCCATTAGGTATAATGAGAGTGCATTGATTTAGGCGCTCTACCTATAGAAATTCAGGAGACGGGAGTCGATGAACTTTGAAAGGTGTTTGTCATCGATTCTTACAACGCTTTGGAGTTGAAATTTACCTCTGTAAAGGTTTTCTAAATTCCGAAAAGAAATTGATTAGGTAAGTTGATGAAAGGTCTGGCGAATACGATGGGTGACAGAGAAAACCAATAAAAGTCAATGGCTTTAGTCACACTCCTTCATAAAGATTAAGTTTGTCAAACACCGCGCAAAGGACCTTGTCAAAATCACAGAAACTTCAACATGGAAGCTCTTCGTCACAGCTGCATGTAACCTGCTCTTCGTCACCCACCTAAGGCCTCTTAACTCTGCAGGCACCTAACTAATCCAGCTGTTTTCCATCATCAGGCACGGTTTCGGCCTACTCAGTAAGCGTCAGCCGAATGACACGTATAGACTCGTGTACCGGGGCGAGTGGGTTCGAGGCAAGATGGAAGGCCCCGGCTGGATGTACTATGAAAACGGAGATGTTTACTTAGGGTTCTTCAAAAGGAGCAAGATGTCTGGTTACGGAAATATGTGGTATGCTAACAACACATTTTACGGCGGATATTGGAAGAATGATGTGAAAGACGGTTTGGGCTTGTTTCTACTAGGTGAGTTTAGAATACCTACCAATCTAGGTATAATAATATTAAGTAGGTAGGTATCTACTTGATATTACTGTTGTTAGTGTTGAAGAATTTTGTCTCTTTTTCTACAATAAAACACTGCAGACTTTGTCGCCGCCAATTAGAGTAGGACTTATAATTAGCTGCAGTAAAATGACAGCTCATGTGTTACTTAGATGACTGAAATTAGCGTCTTTTTGTTTTTTTCGCGGCCATCAACCAAATCTTGTTTTTCTCAGAATAGTGTAACAAACGAAACTTATTTGACATGCATAAGTATCTCTAAACGCAGTCCGAAACGAGTTATTTGAAGTAACGTGTCATTTTACTGCAGCTAAATAAAAGTCGGAGTGTAGTTTAATCAGCCATTCAGTTAACTGCCTAGCCGTTTAACTACTCATATTGACAACTATTATTTAAACATTAGGGAGTTCATTACAAGATCAGTTGAAAAAATAACGGGCAGTCATTCTATTTTTCGGAGAGCGCTACTTCCTAGTTAGATTTCTCACGTCACTCTGGACTCTAAAATAGACTCTGACCTCTGAGTTTGTTTCGGCCTTTCTTCTCAGAGTAGTCAGATAGAAAACGCCGAACTCATCTAGTTTAAAAAAAATATGATTGGCGTGTAAAAGTGTTTGTGCAAACCTACTTACAAAAATAAAATCTTTTATCATTTATTTATCATTTAAAATGTTAATGTAAAATAATTGAATCGGCTCAGTGTTCGAGGAGAAAAAAGGGGAATATATACGAAACGTCGAACTCGTCAAAATTGTGATAATTTAATTTCGGTTTGTGCTGCAGCTGTGGGATATCACACACTACGGGGGCAGACTTGAGGTAAGGCGACGGCAATAGTTTCTTCAAATAAGTAGGTACCTATTTTTCAAATTCCTCGCAGGCCCCCTCCCCTCTTAAGTGCCCACACTAACTGCCATATGACCTAGTGTTAAATATTTATTTACTTACGCTTTTTAATATTTGTTATTCAGACTCATTTTTATTTAGTTTGCACTGTTTTTACTACCGAGCATGTATACTTACATGAATTTGGTAATTTTAATATTTTCCAAAACTACAACAAACAATTTGCGGGCATTGCCGCATTAAATCAATGACCAATCAATCAATCGCCAATTTGAATATCTGAGCTAGGTAGGCAAGTTTAAAAAAGTTAGCGATCCAAGTAATTTGCCTAGCTGTTTGAATGGCTGAATATCATTCAGGCCGCTATCGCTAGTTGAACGGCGCCGTTTAGTTACAAGATTATAGGCAGTTAACTGAATGGCTAAATATGCTAGTTGGCTGCGACAAATATTATAAATACCTATCATTACCTAGTGAGACATATTTAAACCATCGCGGTTTTTAGCCACGTGTTCCGAAGTCTTATTACGATAGGTAGGTACCTAAATACCGGAAGTAGCACCACATGCGACCTACAGAGGCTACAGATGTTGGCTTACTATACGCAAGTACGCAACCATACATGTATACCTATTTATCTAGTTTGAAATTGCCTCCCTTTGTTCTCTCAACGGAACATTTTATAAAATTCTCACGATAAGAACGATACCTACACACATTGTTCGAGGTATATTCGACAAAATAGAATTATTTTAACAGCATTAGTTGGTACTAACACGGTAATATTCATTGTTTATTATGTAGTTACTAGATAGGTACCTGATTAATACGCGTCGAACTGTGCCAAAGACTTGACTTGCAGCCGGATGAGAGTAGCCGAGAATCGAGTGGAATGGCGTGCCATGCGGAGAATTCGGAGACCCCTATGTCCAGCAGAGAGGACCCCTAAAGGCACTAAGTAGATACATGGGTTAAAAATAACTTAGGTACACCTAGTATGCAAATTATTACTTTGCTTTCGTGTCTCTATCGTTAACCGTACTAGAGTACTTATTATATTATCTGTGACCTACACCTTAAGGCGACTACATGACCTAAATTCATTATCGGACTGCATAGAAAAGAAAGAGATGCGCGATGACACAACGCTGGTAATTTATTGCAAAATATGAAACAATCATCTATTGTTGATTTATCAAACACCAAACAAATAAAAACCGTATACTAAAATTCGGGGAATTAAATTGTCTTTTATATGGTGAAAGTTTTATGAAAATACATCCGATAGTGTTTGCGTGATTATCGTTTTTATGTCCGCGGTAGACATTACTTTACAAATTAATTACACTATGTTAAAAAAATATAATTGCAAATATTCACATATCAAATTACGAAGCAAATGGTCTAGTATAACATTTATTTTTTTCAAAGAAATCAGTCCGGTCGATTAGACGTGATGTTGAATTTAAAATCATTAGAAGTCGTATATCTGCGCCTTTATACTTGTTTATATTTTATGTCCTTACTAACCACACAATATAATCTGGCCGCAAACAGAAAACGGGTGCAGATACGAAGGCCATTGGGAGAAGGGCATCAAGAGCGGCATCGGCCGGTTTTACCACATGAATACCGGCCAGCTTCAGGAAGGATGCTGGATTGAAGATATTTGTGTCAAGTCTAAAATGTCGGATATTATGACAAGACAGGCTTGCGAGATGCCTACACCGTATCCCATACCACCGGTTAGTTACATTGCTACAGGAGTTTCCCTAACTAATTGGATATGACTCGCGCCTTATTAAATTAGCTAGCGAAACTCCGCAGACATGATAAGTATCAATGAATGTACTTCCAGCAATCGTTGACTCAAAAGAAAACACCATAAAATCTTGTATTATCGTGTTTAGATAATTATCGATACCAATCACGGCTGCGAAGTTTCGTTAGCTAATTTAATTTGACCTTGTATAATTCATTTTAAGTTTTAACGTAGGTAAGATAATCTATTCTGTGGCGGGTCTGCCGGGATCTTTTTTTTTCTCGTCTGGAAGTCCTCATAGATGTTCTCTGCCCTGGGGTGGGCGCAGGGATCTGTCAATGATCTCGTGCGGAGTTGCTCTTGTCTGTCGTACTCTTACTGGACTAAACTCACATGGTCTTCGGTGTTCGTCCAACTATTATAATTGCCTAGAGGTGGTACTTCGATTAGTAAATACATTTTATTACCTGCGCTGCGCGGTAAGTGTACCTAGGTATCTATTTATAAATTATGCAAACAGTTGCCACCCACCCAAACGATTAATGTGTGTCGTCAGCGAGTAGATAATTCTAATGAACCGCCTATAGGTAATTTATGTAATAAAAATATGCCATAATTTATGTGCACCCTTTCAACTTGAAACTTTGACTTGTAGACTGTAGTTAAAGTACCTAATCAGTCCTGTCCATACTGTCCAGGAAGGTAACTGTAGCAGTGCCGAATTAAGTCAGCTCGGGGCCTATCGCAAATTCTTCCTAGAGAGGCCCATTATGGTAGAACTTGGTAATCTTGTAAGATAGAACCTTGTATGCAAGAGCAAGCGAAGTGACCTCGTAAATGTTTAGCAGCTCACCTCTGAGGGGTTCTTTTAGCAATTCATACAGAAATAGGAGTTACTTTGACGATTAATGTGAAAAAGCTGAAGAATTAAGAGCAAGCCAAGCACGGGGCCTGTCGCATTTGCAACACCTGCTACGTGGATAATCCGGCTCTGAAACTCTGATAGATATGTATTCTTGGTACGCCTACTTGGTGATCTAGTGTCAATGTTTATTATACCTACGTATAAAAAGTGGGTAGCTCAATAGATCAGGGATACTACTTATTTAAGACTGCTCCAGTCAGTTATAATACAGTTGGGATCTAAACTCGATAAGTAATAAAAGTTACATACCTATTAACGTACCTATTATTCCACCTTCATTCGATGGAGAATAGTAGGTACATGGAACCGCGAGACGATAGCTGTCAAACATAACAATACGCCTTGTAGGTACTCGTAACAATGAGTGATAGCAAATTATGTAATACCGGTTATAGACAGGTGTTAACAAAGACTGTTTGCATGTGATTCTATCACCATAGATGCGTGATACCTTTTTGGATTTTATGACATCTCAACACAACAAGGACAACAGTGACTAATTCTACAGGTAATCAGGTATAGATATTTTATACTTACAGTAGATGCCTGTACTATAAGAAACGATGGATGGACTGTGTGAATGATGATAAATGGTTATAAAGGGGGTGACTACCGAGATGACGACTGATAGAGAAGTATGGAAGAAAAAGACATGTTGCGCTGACCCCAAAAATTGGGATAAAGGCTTACCTACTTTAAGGCGCCACTAGTCAATATTTTTAGTATATTACTCTATTTTAGAGTATTACTCCACTGTTTGACATTATGCATCCAAAGTTAAACATGATATCGTTTTGACTTATTATTAATTGTGTCTGTACGGAAACAGAATATTAAAATAAAAAGCCATTAAAAAGTTATGAGCCAACAAAGATTCGTTTTTCTTGCTATTTTTAACGTAAGTAACTTTGGGTGTAAATAAGTAAAAAGACCTGTAAAATCTTCAAAACCAAAACCGTACCGACAAAGCTCAGTTATCGAAGAGTTCAATAACATTTATTTATAATTGATTTATGCAGTGGTTTTCTCATAAAACTCGATTTTCCAAAGCACTTTTCGAATTATTTTACGCGCCTATCAGTTCAGAACGGTATTTCTGTGCGTGAGAACTAGACGTTGCGCATGTAGACTAGCGTCTAACTGCTCATCACTGATGCTAGCTCTCTCAGACACGAAGCTAGGTGAGACAGCATGCTTTTTAGCCATGACCACCAGTGAGTTTGAGCGCGCGACTGGAACATCCAATTAGAAGCTATAGAGCCAGGATATTTACCAATAAACTTTGAATATAATGTGCCACAAAAAGTCGATAACATCGCAAACATTGTTTTGAACTCGCAAAAACTTTTTAATAAAAACTTATGTTGAAAATTTTTGTAAAATAATATAATTTTTAGCCACATAATAAAATGATAGAGGCGAGCGCTGCATCGACATAGCGCCTCATTTGAACTTGGATTGTTTATTTGAAAGACCGATTGCGTGGCAGGCAGTGTCGATGACCTTATTATGAGTTCGAATCTGAGATGAACGTAAAAGAGGGTTAGAATAATATAAATAAATGAACATTTGATACAAAAAAGGGAGTCATGGCGTAAACCGCGTGAACGAGATAATATGGCTTCTAGGTGTCTTGAAATGAGGAAAAAAGAAAGGAAAGTGAAAGAAGGAAAGCTGGAAAAAAAAATAAAAACTTGCTATTGTGACGATCGCATTTAGATTGTCCCCTTGGGCTAGTTTACACAAGGGTATCTATTAATTGCGCATACAAAACTTGCGAAAAGTGGGTGTAATAAACCTGTGCTTACCCTTCGGCGATATGTGCGTGAAGTTAGTTTATATGACTTAACCTCTGGTTATTATAAAGAGGTGACTAAAAGACAGAGCGGATACATTTCCTTGTTATTGAACTGATGACATCATCGAGAGTAGCGAAATCAAGTTTTGGACTAAAACTTGATTTCTTAGAAGGACAATTCTAATTTTTAAAGAAGCCTTTTATTTAATGAAGCCTATATCCATACTATAATATTATAAATTAGAAAGTAACTCTGTCTGTATGTTACCTTTTCACGCCTAAACCACTGAACGGATTTCGATAAAATTTGGCAGGGAGATAGATTGCATCCCGGGGAAGGACATAGGATAGTTTTTATCGACATACTTCGCGGGCGAAGCCGCGGGAGGAAGCTAGTAAGCTCTAAATCTAAAATTCTATTTATAGCACTGTGACCAAAACCCGCACTTAGGTCACGCTTTTCTGCGACTTTGTCTATTTTTACATAGAAAAGCGTGATTTAAGTGCGGGTTCAGGTCACACGACTTATACAATAGTATACGATAAGTTTGCACGGCGATAGCTCACTCCGTGCAATAATGAACTATCGTATCGTAATGTACCAGGTATTTAGTGTTCACCAAAAACGGCTCCAAGACTCCCTGAGTACTTGTCTATACTTACTTACCTACTTCGTTTCGGATTTAGCCAACTGCGCACACATCTTGGAAAATTCAGCCTGTAGGTCTTCTTAGCGTGTCGTCCGTGTCGATGGTTATCTATATACAATCGGCCTAAAATTGGCTACGAGTTTGTCACCTTTAATAGCGTCCATCAGTTCCTGGAACGTGCAGACAACAGGACATTAAATCCTATATTGTTTGTGGAACAGCAACTCATTTACACTCGGGCGGAGTCATCTGTGTATCTCCACCTCAGCAGGTTTTCCTTGCTTCGGTCAAACTGGGTCTGGAGTCTATTTAAAGGCTTCCAGGTAAGCTTAGGCAAACTCAGCCTGTAGGATAAACGCAGTCATTGCGGCCAGCCATCTTGTATTTACATAACTGTTACAACAACATAATATCACGCCTTGTTGCCCCGAATGGTTGAGCAGAGATGTACTTACCTACTGTAGTAGTATAGTAGTAAAACATTTCACCAGTGAAGTTTAAGTCCCATGTACAGAGGCCAGCACATCAAGCTACCCCAATCTGTCAAATTTTCCCAATTGAATAAGAACCTTATTGCTTTGTAATAAAGTTGAAAATCTATCAAAGAAATTTGACAGATTGGGGTAACTTGATGTGCTGGCCTCTGTACCTAATAGAGGGTGAGCCTATTGCCATCAACCGTCACAAATTCAGATTCAGGGGTGCTACTGAGAAATTCCAGATAGAAAAAACTCAATAACACTTTGACCGACCTGTGAATCGAACCCCGGAGCTCAAGTTCAGTAGTAGCCCTTGCGAAAACTACACCTATAAGGCAGTCATTTGACGAGGCAGACAAATTTTAATTGCAAAAATTTTCTATTACAGCATCAGATGAGATCCCCGAAGGCTCTTCTGGAGCACAGTGAGTTGTGGATGCTGCAGAAGGTAGGGGACATTGACAAAAACCTCAAATATTGCATCGACCAAATTTATTAAGTGTTTTAAAAGATCATTAAAAATAACAACATTGTAAAGTATCCTTACAAAATTCTACAGGTTACTTTTAGACAAACATTTTACATAAGTACTTAATACTAAAAATTATATATTAACAGATTTATTAATGTCATTCATTATTATATCACAGTACTTATTGGATTAAGTAATAAATACAGTCAATATCATAATATTGCCTTACATTATCGGCTTATAATTATTAATATACTGTATACAACTCGTTTCTAATCAAATTAAGGTACACTGGTATCGAATTAACCGATTCAGTACTAATGACTTGACGACTGTTAATCACATAGGTAGCCAGCGGTGTAATTTATTGAGTTGGGAAAAGTATGGAGACGGCATATTCTACTATAGAAATAATAATTATAAAAATATCCATACTAATATTATAAATTCGAAAGTAACTCTGTCTGTATGTTAGCTTTTCACGCCTAAACCACTGAACGGATTTCGATAAAATTTGGCAGAGAGATAGAGGGCGGAAGCTAGTCTATCATATCGACACACACATGTCCTAAAGCGTTTTGTTTCTTTTAACTAATCAAGAGCTGCATATGAAAAGAAAGACATCTAAAATGTTTGTCAAGTACTAAATTTGCAAACACATTTTTTGTGACGTCAAAATCATGTCTATGCGTGACCGGCCGCCATGTTGAGTGCCGAGTTTTTTGGTAGATGTGCTTTCAAACGTCAAAATATTTTTGTTGTTTTCGAGAGAAATACGTCTAGGAACCAGATATTTTGGTGTCCATTAATAGGAAAATCATGCCCTCGTGCTGTATAAAACAGTGTGGTGCGAGAACCTACGAAAGGCGGCCATCTTAAGTGCCCGATTTTTGTAGGTATGAGTTATGACAAGCCCATAGGTTTATTTAGTCATTAGGGTAATTGCATAACATACTATCAGTAACAATGGCTATCATTTTGACAGTTTACCATTCATTGCGTTAGCAAAGTGTGCAATTAGGGCGCGGGTCCCAGGTACCTAGGTAAAAGTGTGCAATTAGGGCGCGGGTCCCAGGTACCTAGGTAGTTAACATGACTTATTGGTGACATTTTGGTATACCAATTAATTACTTTATAAAATGGACACCTTAAAACAGGACCCTTTATAAGTTGGTGTGGACAACACACCCAATATTGTCCATGTTTGCAACTTTCCAAACGTGTTGTGTCCACAACTTACTATCTCAGATCTTCAGTCTTGTGATAAACGGGTCCCCGTTTATCACAAGACTGAAGATCTGAGATAGTAAGTTGGGGCTGCGGCAGACCACAAAGTGTGATGAATGTTCCCTAATCAGCGACCCAAATGCGTAACACTGCTAATCCATTGTTTCATATGTTTGAAAAATACGTCTGCTCCACAACGTAAATAACGCAATGAATGTTGTTGAACTCAAAATGAATGGCATTGCCATTTTGTGTTATTTAATTACCGAGCAGAAGTTACTATTTGATGTTTATCATCAAGCTTATTTTGTAATACTTAATGTTACAAAACATACAATTACATTGCATCTAAGTATTGACATGGTGTCGTGAGCCTAGTTTTATCGTTTTTTTTTTATTTGAACACGTTTACAATTTAGTACGTATTTAACGTGAAATTTACCTAACGTTCTCCAGATAAAATTTACAAAATATTAGGTAGGTATGATCTACTTACTAATAAATGTCGATTTAAATCAGTTTTTGTTTTGAAGAGGGAAAACAATATTTTGTGAGCAAGAAGAACAAAACTAATTCATTCTAATTTGTTTTTTCTTCCTTAGCGCGCTGGGGCTCTGTCTTGCATAGGGTCGCAGCATAATGCTGAGCGATAGCCGTTTTGTGTGGATGTGACGCATGTTTCCCCCTACCTTTGTTTTTAATTGTTTTTTTTGTGTTTATGTGTTCTTTTTTTGCGTCATGTTCACCGCAAATAAACGTATTTTCTTTCTTTTAAGTACTTACTTAGTTTTTGGAGCATCACCCACTTTGTGGGCTTCATGACAAGTTTTATAATATCATTTTGTTGGGAAATATCAGTGAGGCGTCTCATTGGCCCTACCTGTGGTTGTAACATAACTCCTGTGACATTTACGGCACATTACCCGCTTCGATGGGAACTGAAGCCTCGAGCGATCACGTTTGACTCAAATGTGTAGTCATGCGTAAAAATAAGAAGTAGGTACCCAACAGAGACTACATGGAAAATGTCAAGTCAAATGATGTAGCAATGAATCGGTTAACATCTCAAGCTTAAACAATACATTTTGGATTTTTAATTTACCTAATATTTTGCT
This sequence comes from Gortyna flavago, assembly GCA_963669345.1. Taxonomy (NCBI): domain Eukaryota; kingdom Metazoa; phylum Arthropoda; class Insecta; order Lepidoptera; family Noctuidae; genus Gortyna; species Gortyna flavago. Next base: position 4,781,627 of record OY770132.1, read on the forward strand.
AGTGAGCGATTGAAATTTTACTATCCACGAATTCAAATGCAAGCGTTTGTATGCTTGAACCGTAAGATAGTCCATTCTTAAAAAATAACTTTCACAAAAAAAAAAGATAGATAAGTATGAAAGAAAATTATTATTATAAATGATTACCCAGATATACATTAGTTAAAAAATATGACCATGTATATATGCAACCCTTTTATTCTTATTCAATAAAGGATTTTAAATTTAATTAGCACGACTATAGTTGTCTGAATATAAGTTGAAATTGACTATTACGTAGGCACCTAGACCCTACATTAATTTCTACCAATCTACCACAAAAAATATTGCAACACATCTTATTGTTAATTCATTTTAAGTATATGTATTCGGAATTTGAAACATTTATTTAAAAGTTGTGTTGTAAGAAAAGTCTAGAAAACAATATTCTAAAAGTCTAGAAAATGACAAGAGAGAATAAAAAAATATGAGTAAGGGTCTATCCACACTTTTCAGGGTTAAGGTCTCGGGGTCTCTGGGATATTTGGGTTCAGTATACCATTAGGGACGAGAAGTGCCCAAAATCATTCTATGTCGTAAAAAAACTAACCCGGATGTCCGAGAGCCCGGTTTCAGACCTGTGTGGATAGAGCTCAGGGCTTAATATGCAGTAGCCAAACAGGCTGCGGTAGGGTTGCAGACCAGCCTGCGATAACCTAACCATAAAGCAGTCAGTAGTCTGCCTAATAAAGTAATTAAGATATACATCTTAAAACGTCAATGCTCAAAAATATGATGACGAAAAAAACCCAGTTCGCCATTAAGACGAAACCCATGCCCAATATACTATAGTAATTGATACTGTACAAAATTAAATGATTGCATCCATGGGCCACTCGGTAATATACCTATTGAATCCTACACTAATAATAATTGTTAGTTTGTAAGGGTTAATCTCCGGCAGTACTAATCCGATTACAAAAATTCTTTCACTGATAGCAAGCTACACTATTGCCTAGTGCCAATTGCCATAGGCTGTTTCTTCCATGCGGACGAAGTCGCGGGCACAAGCTAGTCTCATATAAAACACAGTTCATGATTAATTGGTTGTTCTCCGTTGATTACTAGACAGTACTTATGTCCTATACCCCGAGGATTTTATCAATCCCATTCATACAGTATTAATTACTCGTTGTACCTATAATCCATTAGCGTTCGTTTCATTCATCAATCAACATTGGATTAGGTTTATTGAGCTTTGTCCTTTATTTAAAATGTTATAATTATGATTGTATTTACAGAGATTCTTTAATAATTTTAAAACTAGGTTTCTATCCGTTATTCCGTTTATCCTCCCTAGGGTGGATACTCGGAAGCGCGTGTTCTCTTAGTCACCCCACACGGGGTGGCTAATATAATCGGAATTCGTAAGTATATTATTTTTCTTCCGATTTTTTCCCGGGGCTGTGTACAGTCATTTGTAGAAACATGATAGAAACTGGCCCAAGATACTTAGTAGACATTAGCATATCATACGTCTTTCGTTTATAAGTAAGTCTGTTGTAGGTAGCAAAGGAATTTAGAAAACGATTGCAAATGTGCATTAACCGGTTGAGTGCGTAATATCAGAAACAATTAAAAAAAAAGTCATTGTGTCTCGCGTGGATCCACGTTCGTGGATACCCAATTACGTCTATGTACTCAATAATCAAATTAGTGTTGGTCATTTCCTTGAAATGTTGCAGAATTTATAAATTACATTTTAATATTATTTAAAACGAGGAAGTTTAATTTGATTTAAATGCAATACGTAATTTGTTTAAGTATGTGGTTATTAAAAATTAATAACATCTCTTGAAAGTGGATGAGTATAATTTACTGTTGAAGACTGTACTTGGGGTAAAAAGTCGGAAGAACAATCAGGATTGAATTCCGATCATCCACTTCGTCTGGGGTGGATTCTCGGACATGTATTTCCGCGTCCACCTGAGGGTGGATTTTTTGGGGTTAAACGGAGTAACCCATTTCTATTCGTTTGATTTTTCTACTACCTGTATTTAAATGAGATTTTATGTAAAACAACAAAGACAATATTAAAATACATGAGATAAAAACTCGAATTAATTTTAAACTGCTGCCAAAAGTTAATATAAACGCATGACCTTTAAAAAATAATATTGGAACATCGAGTGACTTTAATCGACTTCTATTATCGGTCATACGAGAACATGAATCGCAGTAACAACGGCGGATGACGAGGTTTTGGAAGCATCAAAATTAACTCTTATTTTCCTTATAACGTTAATCAGCCTCCAAATTACAAGTCCAGAAGACACGTTGATACCGCAAAAGTATAATTACATAAAAAACAATATACTACAGGGCTTAAACAAACATAATTGCTGTAGCAAAAACATATTTGACATTGTCAATATTGTCATTAATGTTGTTTTTTTGCTTTGTTTATAGCTAACTACGCTAAGTTTCTGTAAGCCCCATAGCAAATCTGAGCAATAATAACGCTTTTTAGAGTGTTATTTCCTGTGTAACCTGTAAGTTGGCACTCAATAAGTACAATCTTAACAATCTAAGTACAGAACTTACCTAATAATCAATGGTGTACACTCACAAACAAAAGGTAATAATAACATTCCAAAAAGGACATAGGACACACACGTCGACAATCACACGATGCGACTTTGGTCGAGCAATGTCAAATTATTCATACGAGCATCGTGGTCGCCCATCTCGATCTGTTCTTTGAGCAATTCCAGTTCTTTGATGCCTGTAGCCGTGACTTCGTATTTGTGCCTTGCTAGAGACATGTAGAAGTGTATGGCGAATGCTAGGAACACAATCATGACTGGAATTAGTACGACGCAGGCGGACCAAGCCGCGGTTGGACTCAGGTCGTAGAACTTCACCCAGCAGAGGATAGCTATTTCTATGAGGAACAGTATGAGGCCTAGCAGAGTGGAGAAGGCCCAGGCTATCTCTATGTACCAGTGAAGTCGTTCGTGCGGTGATTCGTGGACCAGTGATATGCTGTGAAGGTTCCCGACAGCTTCGATGTTCGGCAGGATACATGTGCTTATCATTAGCGCTAGCATGTGCACGGCTACCAGCAGAGTTGTACACACTGTGAATGCTACTAGCATCTCGCTAGGCACTCTTGTGTTATCAGGCGGGTTTAGTTGCACCTCTACCATCGCTACCTGTTGACAACGATAACTCGTTAGTTTTGATATCGATTATCTTGATATTTTTTGGAAATATTTTGGTTGTTTTGATCGTAGACGCGATAAGAAAGAATATAGGTACTAATTGATTAATTAAGACAATACGACTTCAAATCCCCGCTTAAAGCCTCTCCCCCACAGGCGCGTTATCATCAGTCGATAATATCGGATGCGTTATTGCCATATCTGTTTTCAGTACATTTTGAATTAGGACGGCCACGAATTTACACACTGCTGCGATAATAATGACGCAATAGAAGTAGGACGCTTGCGTTCCTCCGTCCTGCAATATTCCGATATGAGATCTTAGAACATTTTGTAATAGGTCGCATACGATCTTACACACACCTGCGTTAATAACGTAATAACGTGTAATGCGGGCGGGGGGTGGTTACACGCACACGTATGAAATATCGGACGATAAAAACGCAACTGTGTGGCAAGGAATCGGGTCGCAATAGTTCATTTTTACCTCAATGCAATAACGCATTCGATATTATCGACCGATAATAACGCGTCTGTGTGGGAGGCCCATTAAATACGCTGCGATCATTTCAAAGGTTGAACCCACATTAATCGAGCACACACATTATGTTATCGCAGAAATGCACTAACATTGTTGACGATATTAAGCACTAATGTGCATGAGTAGGCAGTTTATAAACAAGTTACCTACAAGCGAAACGGGTTTTTTGTTTATGACTAGGTCAAAAGTATAAGGTTAAACAGTCGCTAATCACGACTTAACTTTAAGCAACGTTTATGAATAAAGGGGTTAGTCTTTTATGTTTGCCTATTTTTATTCAAATCCGTTTAGCCCTTAAAGTGTGATTAAGTACCAAATGCCCTTCCATTACGCAGCAACAGAGTAACGGAGTGGGGGTTCTTTTTTACAGACATATTCTACTTTGTACACTAAAAAAAATTTCATACCTGGGACAGTAGGTAAAACCTAGTTTTTAATATAAGTAGACGACTTACCATAGCGAATCCGGAGAGCAATGCTGAAGTTTTGCTGGAGGCTTTGAGCTTAGCCCGGCTGAGCTGAAGCTTCCTCCATGACAAGTAGGCCGGCGTGTGGAGCCCATCCGCCGACTGAATGGGAGTCTCGCCCGACATCACGCACCTGTGCTGCTGCCAATATCATAACACATTAACATTTTAAACTGAACTACTTCATAATCCAACACCTTGTTATATTGTAAGACTGATTTATGGACCGCGAAATGGCTTTTAAAAAAACAAAGACCCTTATAAAACTCTCATTGGTGATTTTCGAGCGTGTTTCCATTGAGACGATCATTTCACGCGCTCGCTGCGTGTCCGTGGCGATCAAGGTGTTCGCCGCGTTTGCGGAACGAGAGCGATTGACATGAGTGTACAAGAGAAAAAAATTGTACCCTCACTTGTCTCACTTAAGTGAGTGTAGGTACAATTTTGTGTAAGCGCGGAGGACACGTCGCGTAGTCGCAGCTAGCTCGTGGCGGACCCGCGGAAAGTACGTTCACAAATCGCCTCGCTGGAGACACGCTGGTAAATCGTCAGTGTGATAACGCTCTTATGGGAAAATAAATCATGATTTAAGCTATGGAGGCATCGTGGAGCCATGAACTGGTATGTTAAAAATAATATCTGAAATATTGTATAATTTTAAATGACCATAGCCATTGATAAAAGCCGGTGATTTCCGCCAGAAGTCCCCGAGTAGGGTGTTAATCAGTTAATATAAATACATTAACATGATTACAATTACAACACATCAATTGCACATCAAATACGGGTATAAATATAAATATTTTAAGACAAGATTTGATTATTTACAAATAAATAAATGAAACAAAACATGTAGTACACATCAAAAATAATATCCGAGTAATTTAATCACGAGACAACTGATTAATAAAATAATAAGACAAAAAAATAAAAAAAGCAATGAAAATCCATGGGACCGCCTTGAAAAAAAAAAACCGTAGTAGTAAACCCCATCTGTTACTATTATAAACAAATTATACATAGATGATTACGAAATTGTCACTATTTTGTCCATAAATGTCATAGCACACGCATCAAATGTCATAGCACACGCATCAAATCGGAAAGGGATCGTTAACGTATAAACTCGAGCCATTCAGTATTATTTGTATGAAACTCCCTACTGCAACGCACACTAATCGGAATTGTAATGTCATCGCCTCGCCTCAGGACAAGCTCACGAACCGCGGTGCGATGTGTTACGGGTACGGCTCGTCGTCCCTACGCTTACGTTTCTCCGTACCCGAGCTTACGTCTCTTCGTCAACCAGCGGTCGGCGGGCCGTAAGCGCGGCGTCGTCGCCTAGGAGTCGATGTATCGGAGCTTCTGATCCGCTTTGGTTACGTGCTTAGGTACGTTAGGTTGACGCCTGTTTGACGCCTAGTCGAAAGGCGATACGATGACGATCCCTTTCAGAGTTGATATGTGTGCCTTTAAAGCTACGGTTTCTAAGAGTGGTGACCGCCAAATAGCGTCCGCAATTTACCGTCGAATGACGTCACTGATGAAATTAAGTTGGTGTCTTTTCCTAGACAGCGTTTTTGGACACCTACCGGTCACTAGTGCGGTCATTATGTGACGGCCGCCACTCTTTTCCCTATACGGCCCCAGGTATCATTCTATGTATATCTATAGATCCCATCATAGTATGTAAAGATACCAACTACCACGTTAACTAACGCCTTTATGATTGTTAAGTTGAAGATTAACCATAATATGTTAATGCCTTCCCACTATTATTATAATAAACCTATAAAATGCAGGCACCTTATTATAGAAAGCGTCTAGTAAACAATTATCTCGCCTAGCACTAGCAAAGCAACTCACGCAACCCCTATGGGCCAACGCCAGAGCACGCTTGGCTAAACGCGGTTTTAACTGCCAAAACAATACCAGACTTGTGGCTATTGAAAAATAAGTTCGAAAATAAATTTAATAATCTTAACGCCTCTGCCCGCTTTGTTTCTCGGACTATTTGTATTTTAGACTTTATTTCAACTACAGCAAGGTTGATATTTTTCTGGCATTCAATACCGCAATTGGCCAATTTTGTGGCGCGGGCGGCTCAAACTTACTTATATGCTGTTAGAGATTTGTGGAGCTATGACACATTAGGCTAGTTCATAAATAGGAAGTCAATTAAGGACGTCAGGGAAGCCAGAAAAAAAAAATTGGTCTTTTTAAGAGCATTTAGATGTCCACCAAAATCCTTTTTCAACCAAATTGACAAAGAATGTTAGTCGTATCAAAATTACATTGCATAGTCATTAGACTATTAAATCAATTAGGATTTTCAAATTCCATCAGATTTTATTAAGAAAGCAGTTCCAGCAAGCCCTAATTACAGCCAAGTTTGTCATCCATATATCACATCAGTAAATTATAAATAAATTATGTTTTTAATTTAATAGTAAAGGTTGCCATCAACCGAGTTTTAAAGCGATTTTTCCAGGTTGGGCAAGTTGTTACTGGGTTTTTCTATTACGAATTTCTCAGTAACAGCCCGGAGTTTGGAAGTGTCGGCGGTGTGATACCCTCGTGTTTCGGAAAGCACGTTAAGCCTCCAGTCCAGTCGTGTCGGATTGCCGTCCCATCGGGCTATAAGAGTGAGGGAAGAGAGAGTGCACCTGTGTCTGCGCACACACTTGTACAGTGCACTCTATGATCTATCTCCCGCGTCGATGGCTAGTCTCCGCTGAGTGTGGCCGCCCGCGCCATGATCGAATTTCTATAAGTAAAGTTCAATGAGCAACTGTTGAACAGATGCGGTTAAAGAAAATAGGCTTATTAAAAAGGGGATTGAGGTTAAAATTTTATAAGAATCCCCAAAAAAACTGTAATACAAAAATCTGTATGAGCCAATACATGCCATTATATCAAGTGATTACGTATTCTAGTATGTTTATGTTTTGATAAGGTTTGTATGGCATTGAGATAAAAAAGCTATAGTTACTAAAGGCAAATCATATCGTCCTTGATATTAATGCATATTTTAATATTATCTGGAGAACTTTCAGTATGACAGTATGAGTGTGTATTTTTCCTCACCTCTCTTATTTCATGAACAAACAAGGTACAGACATCATACGTTTACACATCAATCACACTGTCTAAGTTAGATGGAAGGAATGTCTTGATTTTTTTAAGAAACACAAGGTATCTCAAAATGGTGAAGGAAAACATTGTGAAAAAAGCAACATGTCGTAGAACCAAAAATTCGAAGACATGGTGACATCTACCAACCTGCACTGGGCAGATTACAGCCCACTCTCATAGAGGCCTGTGTCCCAGCAGTGGGAACATTTATTTATTTATTATTTATTTATATATACTTTATTGTACACCAGAAAATAAATAACAAAAAATACGATTATTAATACAAAACATACAATGGGCGGCCTTATCGCTTTCTGCGATCTCTTCCAGGCAACCTTGGAATGGACAGTGATTGCGTGGATATAAAAATGGGGTTGACAGTGGCGCAAAATAATATAGGCACAAAAATAGATACATAGCTATATATATAATATATATATATATATAATGCTGTATAATAGATACATAAATAAATACATATTAAATATACATATAAACAAAGAAAAGTAATGATGACTACAGATTATTGCAGCTACGAAAACAAGATCACAACAACAAGTAATGCTCCTTCACGAGTCGATTATAGGCTGATTATGCTACGGAATGCATGAATTTCAGCAAAACCTGCTTCAAATTAACCATTTATTTTCTTGTAATCACCACAAGGCAGGGGCTGATTTTTCAACATTCATTTACCTACTTTCATCTGAGGTTTTAATATTGCATTCTGATAGGTTTTGTACCTTTACAAATATACAAAATTGAAGTGTGTGTTTGTAATTAACTATCAAAATATGAGCTTTTTACTAAATGCATATGAAAGTATATACAGTAAGTGTTTATAACAAAAAGAAACAATTACATTTTGTTTGTGTCTGTCATGTGTTTGTTCCAGCTAATCTCCAAAACAGCTAGATCGAATTTGACGGGACTTTCACTACCAGATAGCTGATGTTATAAGGCAGGGCAGTTTAGGGTTGTTAGGTTTTCAGAACTAATAAGGGTTCCATGCAAAAAAATAAAATCCATTACTTTTTCTGACATTCACCCTTGTGAATGTGAATGAGAATGTCGAGGCGAAGCCACAGGCAGAAGCTGGTAGAAAATATGTCAAACAGTCACATTTACTCCTCAGATTAAAGTTGTCAGACTATTGAAAATCCAGCCCTAAAAATGGCAAGTTAAGAGAAATACACTTTAAGCTTTAACCAAAATGTGATATATGGATTCCTCTACAAAACCAATGCATGACTGAAGCCCTGATTCTAATAACAACCATTGTCAACTCACTCTTGTTAGATAATGATAAGTAGTACAATCGCCTGCTTCAGTGTGCCAGAAAACAGATCAAACGCTCGCTAAATACCTGTCATCCACTCCTTTGTGGAAGAAAATAAAAAAAACAATCAACAAAATTAATTTTAAACACAAACTTTGTTACAACATGCAATAATAATATTTAAAGTAAATAAAATGTTAATAAGTGTTTGTAAAATAATTTAAAAATACTTAAATTATTTTAAAAAATGTGTTCACAAATAAAAAATAACAATAATTTAAGCAAAAATATTATAATATTACTAAAAGGTTTTTTTTAATGAATAAATGATTTAAAAAAGTAGGCAACATAGGATAAGACCAAATAAATATTAAGCTGCCGACTGTTAAATATCTTTTTGAACAAAATTAAATAACATAAAATAAGATGATACCCTTTAAACAATTTACAGCAAACTGAACCACAATGTTGAAAACCAATTTCGACAGTACATCACTATGAGTACATTCAGTCTAAATGAAATCACTAACAGTCACTTTGTTATGACAATATTTCATGAAAATTATTATAGCGTTCTAACACTTCTAACTAAATGTGCGTGTGAAGTGCGCCGCACTGCCACACGACTGATATTCCGATAGAACAACTACTAGTAAACAGTCAATAAAGTTGTCATTTGCAATCAAATTAATATGTATAAGCAAAACGAATGTACCACTACATGCAACTAAAGTTATATCATACCTTGCTTAACTTTGGACACCAGTTATTAGAAGAACCGTACTGACCGCCTGGCAATACAGAGTGATAATTATTTCCAGCTGTACTGGCTGACCAAACCGACATACCTAAATTATTTGCACGATAGTCCTTCGAATTCAATCGACGAGGTCAATCTGGGCCTCTATGCCTTTACTCCATGTAAAAAACGGGTTAATTACTTAATGGAACATTACATTTTTCACGAATTTGAACACAAAGACTGATGCATTTATGGTACAAAAAATAAGTAATATTTATTCTATGTATTACAAAAAAAACTACTGATATTCCATCTTCATCAAAAAACCGTAAACCAAACCACCGTAAACGTCATGCATGGACAAAATGCCAATGATGACAGCACACTGTCACTGTCAAAATTCGGCTTATTTCCTAGGGAATGATATTCTTGCAACATTGCCCAAAAGAATATTCCATAGTTATCGAATTTGTGGCTAATCATGTTCAGATTTTTATATTTAATTTATATTCCTATAGTTTTGATAAGTAAAATGTTTTTTCACGATGTAATGTATATTATGCTAATATAGCTGGTACGGACAACATTCCTTCAATAATGTATAGCTTTGTCTCGGTCTGATACGTGTCAATGGAGGGAAACAGCATCATACAGTAGAAAAGATGTTAAATTATCACAATAATATGGAACACGCTCATAGAGATGGAGAAAAAACCGAGTTCATTTTGTAACGGTACTGCGTCTAAACGGGAGTGTCCATGAAAAGTCGGACAAACAGGCTGGCGAGAATGATAAGCAAGTGACAAGTGGACGATTTGTTCGGGAAGTGGATAATGTAGGTCGATTAGTAATTTGTTTTGGCTATTGTGGACTGAAGAATCGCCAGTCAAGTGTCGCGTGTGTGTAAAAAATTTATGCTGAACTCAGTATTGTTACCGTTGGTTAAGTGGCTTCCCTCTGTGTCGCGATGGCCGAGGCTGCAGGTGCCGCGAGCAACAATCCCAACGCGGAGATCATTCGGGGCCAGGTGTTCGAAGTGGGGCCCAGATACACTAATCTACAATACATCGGCGAAGGCGCTTATGGCATGGTTGTGTAAGTACAGATTGGATTACGTTAAAACCACTGAAGCTTGTGCGTTTATAAAGTATTAAGTACTCTACACTAAGCTGCACTAACTTTTACTGTAATGTAAAAGTACAGTTTGTTTTGTTACAGTAAAAGTAAACTTTGTAGATTGACAGCTGGCACATAATTTCTTTATTTTGGTGTGCTGTGTGACATAAAACATTGAAGTAATGTTTTGAGCATACTATTTAGCTTTGCAATTGCTTTCACATCTTTCTGGTTCAAAGAGTTCAGATTTGAAGTTTATACAGACAGACAGAAAAACAAATTATGTTTTAAATGTTAATTATGAGCTATTAATTGAGCTATCTAAAGCAGTTATCATTTAGAATGCATGTTTCCTGGCACAGGAGTCTAGGGTATTTCCTACAGACCCAAAACAAATAATGTTATCATAAGAAAATATTAAATAACCAACTCAATTAGAACTGGGTACTTAATTCAATTCTGATTTAATTCCCAAAAAAAACTGTCTTCCAAAAAAACACTACAAAACGAAAAATAACTTTAATTTCGGAAGTCGGTGTCTTCGGATCTTTATTTTCGTTTCATTTATTAAATTCAAGTCAGCCATTATTGACCAACATGAAATTAAGCTTTAATATTGATGTAAGTATCATTCAATGAGCGGGGTTCAATGTGGCAAACCATTGGATATTGGCAAATTTATGTGTTAAAATTGCAAAAGCTTAACATTATAGAAGAGGCGACAATGCATTGATAAAAGTGGCCAGTAACATTCAGTCATCAGTTTATCAATGTTAAATATTATCTTTTAAGATAGTGCACATCATGATACACATTGTTATGAACACAGAAATTGTACTAGACACACCTTTTCACGGGCATACTACCACTACATAACTCGCTCCATGGAATGTTTATATGCAACCAGTGTTTCTAATTCTAAGTGTATAATTGTATTCTGTTTTTGAGAAATAAATGTCTTATACCATAACATTATGCCTTGTTTCCCCAAAGGGGTACCCAGGTTCACCCACATTTCACCAGTTATGTTACCAATACAACAATATAACAATCGGCAAAACCAAAATCTAGATATCGGTTTTTCCCACATTTTTTTTTCCCCTTTTCCATTCTATTTGCAATCGGTCGTTGGACCATAAGCGAATTCGTTCCATGATGAAATGGCGTTGTGGTGGAGCAGCCAGTGCTGCGCCTCCCACTTATAGCAGGTGGTTCCTCTTCAGCCTTTTCACCACCGCTGTCAGATTTAACAGTTCAGTAACTAGTGGGTTTGGATGCAAGGTTAGGCGTGCCTTGTGTTGTTCCTTGTACCGCTCGATTTCAGAGTTTACTGTTGGCATTTGTAGAGAGTCGTGGGTTTTTCCCACATAGGGAAAAATCGCAAACATAAGTTATGTTTATTTCTTATGAGGAAATGTTACATATGAATAGGTTTCTAGAGGTCAAGGATGTGACCTACTTTGTTTGTATATTATTGGAAATCTGTAATATTCAAATAATAGGTGTTGCTAATAACCTTTATTGATAATTAAGTGGATTGTCACTGCTATCTCTCGGCAACCATTTCTGAGCAATGTTAGGATGAACATATTTCATGAGTCACATTCAATTCATACATGCGAAACAAATGTCCAAAAGTGCAAGTTTGACCAAAGATTGCTCTGAATTTATTGTAGAAATATGACCCACCATCAGACAAGTTGTCACCCTTCTTACACCTTTGGCATCATAATATGACTTAGAACTGAGAACACCTCAATTATCCGTGAAATCTCAATCCGATTTCAGTAGTTGAGGATAAACAGTTATACAGAAGGCTGCTAGGCTAGCTCATGAAAGCTCTACACTGGAGGCATAGAACAGAGGTTCTTCCCATCTACATGCATGATACAGGTGTTCAGGGTGCCAAAAGACTTGATGTGCTAAAGTCACCAGAACAAATTGACAGCCCTCATCCATAGAGAACCGTAAAGTACAATCAGCAGTTGTGTTGGTTTAATTATGGACTATGCAAAAGCTTTCGGCTACGCAATCTCACAATTACGAAATATCGTCATTTAGACTTGCTAAATTAATTAATTCTTTTCTTATATACGTCGCAGCCAATTGGTTAAAGTAGCCGTTCAGTTAACCGCCTAGCCTCTTAACTAAACGGCGGCCTTCAACTAACGGCCTGAATGATATTCAATTACAGTTTAGGTTGGAAGTCTGTAACCAATCACGCGCGAGCCGAATTGGTCGCAGTAACTAAGCCAGGGCACCCCGACCTAATGGGTTAGGTTAGATTAGAACTGTGACCAACCGCGTGCGAGCAAAGAGAGCGAAGCAAGACGAGCACTATTTCTAAAGGCCAGGCAGTTAACTAAACGGCTAATTTAACCAGTTGGCTGCGACATATATATCCAATAAGAATACTAGTCTATACGACTTTCCTTGAAGGATGCAAAAACAAAATATAAATAATAAACAAAATGCCTGAATCATCAGCACAACATAGATATAAGTAGCAGCGGTGGGCTTGCTATGTTGCCGAAGGACTGGTGGCCGTTGGACTAGACGAATAAAGGTAGCAATAGACCGATGACCCGAAGAAGGCGATGCCGCAGGAATAGACTCGATGCAAAAGTCGGGGAAACGGGTGATTTGCTGGCTGTCGCTGAAAACCAGCGCGGCTCTGTTTCGCATAGGGCCACAGCGTTATGCTGAGCGATGGCCGTATTGTCTGTGGATGTGACGCATATTTTCCCACAACTTGTTCTTTTTTCTGTTTCTTCTTTGGCTCAGGTTTTTACCGAAAATAAACGTATTTTCTATCTTCTCTTTCTTTATTTGACGCATTTTGGATGCGGCGGACTGCGGCGTTTGTCCAGTCACCAGCAGTTGTACCGGGTTAGACTTGAGTCGATTGTTTTCAAAAGTTGACCTTGCCCCGATGCGATCATGACCTTGCGTTACACATTCCGTGGTGTATCGAATTTCCCAAGGTCGCACCGCGAAACAGATGGAGACGGCACCTTGTCGTTGGGCCAAGTCGTTTGGGTGTACCTACACACTAATTTTTTATTAGGTATTTGTCCCACTCATGGGCAAAGGCCTTCCTCCACTCCTTCCATCTTTTGCGAGCCCGCGCGTCCTCCTTGGAGTCTATCCAGCTCGACCCGCTATCTCCTACGTGGTCCGCCGCGACCCCGCCTCACTGTCTTAGAAAACTTGAAATTAAATAAATACCTACCTGATACTTCACTGAAATGATAAAAAAAAACTACGTTGGCACATAGCGTAAAGGATATAAACACAAAACAGTGCCGGTCTGTATCCAACGCCAAACGCCCAAATTGTGCCGGTCACACGACAATCCGGTCACTAAGATAACGACACATTTACAAATAGTGCTCTAATCTCGGGTTTGGTTTTGACCTTGCATTTATTCCCTTACCTACATACCGCGTGTTAACAAGAGCTCTGCAGTTTACACCTTCATGATGAGTCATTAATAATGACTGTTATTTGATAAGGTTAGTCTGTTTGCATTTGGAGTGAATATCATGATAATGTGTTGGTCGGTTAGTATGTAATTTTTAGTATCTGTTCTTATCTTGATAATTGTTTGATAAAAATATTGAGAACCAATAAAAGCAACCGAATCGCACTAGCTGATGGATCACTTACTCAAAGTAACCAGGCCGAGCAATAAAATTTTGGATACTTATGCTGAAATGTACCTACCTATACCCCCCAGGGATCTATTCTGGGCCCATTGATGTTTATTGTATATATAAACGATATTTGTAACTGCTTTCAAAATAGTAAGTTCTTATTATACGCTGATGATCTTAAGGTATTTAGAACAATAAAAAACACTGTTGATTGCAGCCTTTTGCAGGAAGACTTGAATAGATTATCTGATTATTGTAATGAAAATAAATTAAAACTAAGCATCCCTAAGTGCAAATACATGAATTTTACTAAAAATAAGAAAATTATAACCTATGATTACTCACTCGGTAATGAGACTCTATTTAAGGAAACCTATATCTGTGACTTGGGCGTTCTACTTGATTGCAAACTTCACTTAAATCTACATATAGATAAAATCACTCTTAAAGCATTTCAAATGTATAATTTTGTAATGAGAACCACGACAGATTTTAAACGACCGACCACATATCTGTATTTATTTAATTCTTTAGTTCGCCCACAAGTTGAGTATGCCTGTATGATCTGGGATCCCTATTATATTAAATATGAGACTGCAATAGAGCGAATTCAGCGTAAATTCCTCAGTACAATGCAGTACAAGTGTCGCATCGAACGTTTAGCCTATAAAAACGTTTTGAATAAGTTTAAACTATTAACATTACGCTCTAGACGCTTGTTGCTCCAAGGAATGATGCTTCATGGACTTGTACATAATAGGTTTGATTGCTCTGATTTAGTAAGTAAAATATGTTATATTGTACCTAGAACGGTAATGAGAAGAGAGGCGCGCTCTTATCCACTGTTTGCTACAACTCCCTGTCGTACAAATGCAGGAGAGAGAGCGCCACTTCGGAGATTGGTTCAAACTTACAACAGTAATTTTAACGATATCGACATATTTGCCCTGCCTAAACATAAGTTTAAAAGACAAATTATTAAACACCTTGCTCAAAATTCTTAATTATTATATATTATTTAAGTACCTATGTATTAACTATTGTATTTTAGGATAATGAACAAATTGTATTGTTGTTTTAAATTCATTTTGTATTCTTTATTTTTTTTTTTCTCCAAAACTGTATCAAATTTATGTTAGTAATATGTGGAAACGTAGTGGATTGTACATTTACCTATAGCTTATGTGTATCTAGATTTAATATAAAATGTATGATTGTTTGTTTTCCCAAATAAAATAAAATAAAATATACGTGAAATACTGCAGACAACCCGCGTTCTTATTTTCGCAAGTGTCGAAGAATACTGTCAAAAGTATTCGACATGTTATGCAGCAGTTCCATTAATTCAAGGGATCGCGGAGTTTCGGAATTTTACCCTCAAAAGCGTTGAACTATGCGCAGATACAAAACCGCATGAGAAAACTTTTCGAACGATTAAAAAGTTGGGTTCTGTCAGGTTTTATCTCAACAACATAAGTACCTACCACACCCCTGAAGTGCAATGAATATTAAATATGGTTAATCATCTGATTATACAACAACAGCAACGTTACCATACTTAGCTTTGTCATTGTCAGCTATTAAGTTTATTTATTTATTTAAAATACGAACGCCTACAGAATATATTTTGTAAATTAATTAAGTAATAAAAGTTAACAGGTATTTAAATGTGTTCTTGACAGTTTCGGGTAGCTTGATGTGCTGGCGTCTGTACATATTACCAATGACTGCCCGTCGGTTTCGAGCACGACTGCTGAGCGTTGGGTTATGGGTTCGATTCCCAGGTCGGGTAATGTGTTACTTATTGGGATTTTCCATTAGGAATTTCTCAGTAACAGCCCGGAATTGGAAGTTAGCGGTGTGATAACTCCGTGTCTTGGACAGCACGTTTTAAGCCGTTGGTCCTCATTTCTATTGTCCTGCCCGTGATCTCTCTCCGGACGTGCCGGATTGCCGTCCCATCGGACCTTGAGAATGATCGAAGAGAGAGTGCACTGTGTCTACGCACACACTAATTGTGCAGTATGATAATATTTCCTGCGTCAATGGCTGGTATCCGTTGAGATACTCCGCCAAGGCCAAATTCGGTCTGGAGGAATTACCTTTAAGTATTACCAATTACAGCTTTACACGACATTCACATTATACAAAATAAGCAACACGTAGGTTACTTCTGTTCAAAATAGCTGATGTAAGTCTCAAGTTTTCCTTTCCATTTGCTTATTTAATTACCCCTTTCGACTGTTTACAGTCGAAAGGGGTAATTCGGATGTTGTGAATAACTAGGTTACCTAGATGATATAATTATTTGCAGTTTCTATAAAGGGTTTCCTAAGACTGCGGTGAGGTGGATCCCTAGCATCAGGTGGAATGACAGCTCAAATTTAAGCTCACTTCACCTAAGTTATCACGGTGATCTTTTTTACAGAATAGCACCGCTGCATGGTAATTGCCTAACACACTAACAATATAGCAATGGCTTTTAGGTTGACAGTTCAACAACATTCATTGCGTCATTTACGTTGTTTAGCAAACAAGTTTTTCAAACATATGAACCAATGGATGAGCAACATCCTTCAAGATGATTTATATTGTAATTGAAAGTGTGTGACGCAGTTAGGGATTCACGCCGGTTGCGAGTGCTATTCATTTGACGTATATATATTTCTAAAGAACACCACCAATAAGGTCATTAATGTCCTCCCAAGGCGACCCCTCTCGGCGTTTTCACTCACATCTGCCTTGGAAATACCTTTTGTTAGTCGCTTTTCCTTCATCCTTTCAACATGATCCAACCATCTAAACATATTCTTTTCAATTTCCATCATGAGCTGTGACATTAAATTATCTACGGTGTTCAGAGTCTCGTTACGCTTTTCAGGAACCGGGAGTAAAGCTTTGATTTCCCAGAAAAGCGCTTCCGTCACATTATTAAAAGTCAAAACCCTCTACCCAAAGCGCTTAAATCGCTACATTTGCTCTCACCATACTTAGTCATGCGAAAATGTGTCCATATTGAGAAGAGTGAGCTCACACATTATTGAATAACGTTTCCATGACAATCAAGTCAAGTCACTGCGTCAAAACCCGTAAATCTTTCGACGTGGTAGGGCGAATCTAACGGTTTAAATATTTGTCGCTGTTATCATTATCATGACAGTCGTCAATGCGGCCACCGCCCTTCTAGGAAACCACGTAGCCTGACCACGGTAATGTTATCTCGTCTTTAGACTCTCGGCAAAATATGCGATTGACGTAAACAAAATGATTATTATTTTTCAAACATTTGTGTCTCATTTTTACCAGCTACCTACTGGTTTCTCACCGTTTACAAATTAATCTAACATAACTAAACATCCAATTCACATTTTATGAAACGTAATATTGATTCATACTTCAAAAGCTTCTGCCTGCGACTTCGTCCGCATGATTTTTTTGTTATAACATAAAACACGGTGGATATTTCAGCTGTAGGTATATCCTATGACATTCGGCAATACTGTAGCTTCCCATTAGTGAAAGAATTTTCTAAATCGGATCAGTAGGTCCGAAGATTACCCCCTACATACAAAATGACAAATGTTACGTCTACATAATAATATTAGTTATATTCAAAGTTGATGGGATTGTGTTCCCGTGCCTCCAACAGTCTCCATCAAGGTGTCATCATTAGGTTCATGCCGGTCACGTCAGCTCACTCAATTCACCATTATAACCATCCAAATAACGAATTCTATTGTTTGCTATGGCGCTATATTAATATCAAATATGGCAGCGATATTAACAATCTATCTCTAGAGCCAGGCAGGCAAAATATTAATTTATTATTTCTATTTTATTTATAAACTGAGAACCTTGAACCTGCTTTTTCTACGGCTACACTGCAGCTAAGTTGCTGGAGCTTTAGCGATTACACGGGGAATACATCCTAACTAATATTATAAATGCAAAAGTAAGTTTGTTTGTTACGCTTTTACGCTAAAACGGCTAAACGGATTTGGATAATTAATGAATTTGGCACATGGGTAGACCATGACCTGGAGAAGGACATGGTCTACTTATCATCCTGGATTGCAGACGAAGTCGCGGGCAACAGCTAGTAATTAATAAAGTAGTAAAACTCTTTTGCTGCTAGGTTTGATTATGCTCGGGGTCATTTAGAATTCTTCTGTTAACAATTTTGTCTGTCCCGAACACAAAGGGTATTTCTTAGAAACTGCTCTAAAGTTTTCTCAAAGTACTACAAAGGACCAAGCCTTAAATGGCTTACCTTAAAAAGGCTTTAGCATTGTTCTTTGTACCTAGCATTCCTTTAGCTATCTTACTCGTCTCATCATGTCTTCTATTTAAAACATTTGGTCCTTGGTGACATAAAAAGAAAATCATATTCATTATCTCTATGCCTTTTGCACTTAAAATCAAGATTATCCAAGGTGTACTTGTTAGGACAAGCGTTCCTTGATAATGACTGCGTAAAGATGGCGACACGGCGACGTTATTAGGTTCTAGTCTTATTGCGTAGTAACAAAATCGCGCTTTGAATAACCTTCAGGCCTTGATGAAGTCGCTATTTCAAGGGCTCAAAGCAACTTACTTATGCCATAAATTGCTACAGTACCTAAGTACTGAATTAGGCTACGTTTTCATCTGCCATTTTAATAAAAAGGCTGGTTTCCATTAGTGTTTCTTTTTCTGGATAACATGATGAATCAACACAATCAAAATAATCTAGTTGATCTACTGCATACATAACGACAGACTGTGACTCACGCGTGACGTGTCGTGTCGTTGTCGTGTTCCTTGCGTTTTTTGCGGGGGGTTGTTAAGGGCTTTTGCCACACACATGCCAACCGCAAAATCTCACAGTGAAATGTTAAGCTGGAATAATCGTAATCATCCAAGCTCTCAAAACGAAATATTTAAACGTCTTGTGATTCTCATATAATTAGAATCATGAATTAGTCACTGTGGTATAGTTTAAAAACTAAATAGTTCTGCGATTCCCCGAAGTTTGTAACAAACTTGGCTCTCATAATGTTGTCGCCCAGCTTTTGATAGCTTTCGGCTGGTAAACTAAACTCGGAGCATAAACTTACATTACTTTTCTTTCAAACTTCGCTCTTATTTTTGAAACAGTAATTGATTTGGGTGCACTTTTTAAGAGCGAAGTGCTTGATTTATTTTGTCTACATTATTCTCGCCAAACAGTAAGTTTTATGGCCCTCGTCTCTGAACTCTGTAAGTATTTCCTTTGTTGTTTTCT
Organism: Gortyna flavago; assembly: GCA_963669345.1. NCBI lineage: Eukaryota > Metazoa > Arthropoda > Insecta > Lepidoptera > Noctuidae > Gortyna > Gortyna flavago. The sequence continues at coordinate 4,801,029 of OY770132.1, forward strand.
ATACTGAAAATAAGTTGATGAATAAAAATAGCGAGAACCTTTCTGAAAGTCGTGTGCAAGCTAGCATCAATGGCGGGTTGGATAAAGAAGGGATGGAATGACGATTTCGTTTGATTTAGTTGGGTACTTTGGTAGCAGAAAACAAAGGAGAAATAATTTCGTCATTCTGTACTTAATTAAGAATTAAGGCTATGCGCGCACCAAACACAAAAATTTTTGAAGCGAATTCTCAAGCGATTTTTTTCCGCAGTGCGCGGACTCTAGTACATTTCTGTTGTTCACAGATTGACGAATTTTCTTCGCAACGATTAAAATTCGTAGTGCGCGGTTAGCCTAAATAAGCTCTGTTGTATTGACCTCTGTCCTGTCGGAAAATAGAATGGTTGCATAGACGTTTCCCATCTCGCCGAGCTCACATTAGTTTATTCCACGACGCTGCTCCTGTCGCTAGTAAGTTTGAAGCCTAGCGCAGTCCCTCATAATGCTAAATGAGGCATGAACTCTTGGTAGATGACACGTGTCTTCGAATTTTTGGTTCTAGGACATGCCGATTTCCTCACGATGTTTTCCTTTACCGTTTTGAGAGCAGTGGTGATGAAATGATTTACACAAAGTAAAACGCCTGTCGTTACCGATAACGGAAATTCAATTGTTTATGTTTAACTAGCTGACCCGGCGAACTTCGTACCGCCTCAGAATATGAAATTATACCTTTAGTTTTTTTTTTTTTCGTAAGTTTTTCCCATATTTTAATAGTTTTGTTCTGCTATTCGGGGCGGAGACAAATCCAATAAATCAAAGATCGTAAGAATCGGTCCAGCCGTTCTTGAGTTATAAATGGTGTAAGTAACCCGACTTTGTTTTATTTAAGTATAGGTATATAGATAGATAGAAGATTAATTTTGTTTAATAAATTGAGTTGGGGAGGAATGGTAACCATGGGCTTTCTTGTTTGTCTCCATAGGAATCTAATCTACGCTTTTGAGCGAGTAACTTCAAAGCGAGTGATTCAAATTAAGACGAGGTTGGCTGTGTAATTAAAATTAATTATTACCAGGGTAGGTGGTTATTACAATATGATTAATATGTTTACAATTTAATAAAAAAAACTCTGCGCTCTTACTCTGTTCTCTTTTTGATAGCAATATTGTGGCGATTTTATTGATGAGAATGAAGCGTGCGTAGGTGTTACCGGATTCCATACTGTAGTATTATATTGACCTATTGACCACTTATTACATAATTGTGTCATTGTAGAAAGCAGTCTCATGACATACTTACTTAGTTATTAAAGAAAAACTATAAACCGTTCTCTTGATGTCCCATTACTTAAAGAAAAATGTGAAATTGAATTGAAATAGCGAAGAAAAACGTGTTGGAATCGGGTGCGTTTACCCCATTCTACCTGCATAAGGCAGTCAATAATTTCGCTACAGGCATTTTAAATTAATCAAAGACTAATAATTAGAAGGTATGCACAAATGACATGCAATTATCGGCACGGCAGTCGGCAAGCAAAATTAAAGGGACCACAAATAATTGAACGTTGTTCGAAACATGGACAATTTAATACTGTTACTGGAATTGTGGTTCGGTTAGGATAGGTAGAAAACGGTCACTTTATTAAGGTAGAAAACGGTTTAATAAAGGTTAACAGCGGGGTAATTGCGTACCATAGTAACTTCAGTAGCAATGGGTTTCATTTTGACAGTTTAACAGCATTCATTGCGTTATTTACGTTATTGAGCAGATAAATTTTTCGAAAATATGAAGCAATGGATTAGCAAGAATCTACAAGATGATTCAAATTGTGATTGATAGTGTGTTACGCAATTCGCGTGCTGGTCACGGTCAGGGCATGCAAGCGATAGGTCTTTCGATCTATCCTTGCCCAGCGTTTATCTCTAAGGACTCTTCGCTCAATATTTCGATAGCTGGCTTGGTCGACCGAATTTTTCTCAGTGATTTGGAAGCTCGATATGAATAAAACATTCGTGTAACACGTGACGGCTCCATTACTCGTTCTTCATACTGTTATGAAACATCCATAGACAATTTCTGTCAGCGTTTACCTCAATAATTAGCAACGTTGCCGCGTTGGTAACTAACTTTTTACAGCGATCGCTACAATTAATTAGCCTTAATTATACTAAGCGTGGAATGTCCGCGTCGTACTAGCTGTGACGCCTAATGTCCGGCATTCGAACACTGATGGCTGGTTATTAAGCCTATGAAAGGTTTTGCACCGAGACCGTCTTTTGTTCTCTATGAAATTGATGTCTGGAATTCAGGCAAGACAACGAGTGACATTTAATTAATTGCCAGTACAGCTTCATGGAATGTTTTGATAGCTATGGTTACGCATTAATGACGAGGTCGTGTTTAGTAACTGGGTAACAGTTACTGCGTGGGCGCTGACAGTAGTGACAGTATTTAGGGACCGGTGCGCACGGGCACCGTTTACGGAAGTCACGTCGTGCGTTTGGCCGTAATACAATGACTCATGCTGATTGTAGAGACAAATGACACTAGTTTAGCTAGTTTGAATGTTTAGAAGGAACTGGGTGATGTAATGATCAGAGTTAAATAGGTTTACTAGGTGATTTAAGATAAATTAATGGCCTATTGGATGCCGCTTAGCAGAAGTACCATTAAGAACTTAATGAGTAAGACTTTACAAACCGGTATCAGCAAAACGGAGAATCTTCTTCATCATCTTAAAATTTTAAATCTATTTCAAAAAAAAGGAGGAGGTTATCAATTCGTCGCGTATTATATTTTTTTTTACATTCCAAACTTCACCCGTTTATTATTGGTATTGACGTCATGAATAAAACCCACTTTGAATACAAGGAAAACCTTTCCGATATAATATTTATAAATATTATGTCTAATGTTTTGCTATTACCGCATTCATAACATGTAATGGCGTTTACCTAATAACAAAGAATGAGGATTAGTACAATAATTCCAGTACTTCGACATAAAGCTTTTCTCTGAGATACAATTTTCCCTTTTCTCATATTCTTCAATCTCGGGTGAATATGTTGTATGCCTCATTTGGCAGTTACATACATCATTTATCGCGGATCTTCGGTGCTAGACGCTATTCAATTTTCCTGTTACTAAGTTTGTTGTACGGAATTACGGATGTCAGTTACGTGCTTGAACCGCAATCGTCTGTGACTGCCATTGTTTACGAATATTGTTGTTTGATGATTCATTTTTTTTTCGTCTATGCTTGTCTTCGATCAAATCGAAGATGCTTGTGGTTGAAACGCGGGTGTTTAGTCTGGAAGGATTGTTTTAGAGGTTGCCGAATCCCATGTATTCCTGTGGAATTTGTATAAGAGCTTAATCTTCTTCTTTATGGTTCACAATAACATAGAAGTTCGTCTATAACCAATAACTTTTCCTTTTCCCAAAATCTCGCCAAAGGCCATCTACGCATAAGAATGGTGGTTTTAGTCTTCTTTATACAGTGCGGCGATAAGGTTATCGCACGGAGTATCAATTAAAATAATTTTCGTTTTAGTATACCTAACAAGTAACAACATTAAACTTAATTTGTAATTATTTTATAACAATACAATTTTGTAATTATTTGGTAACAATACAATTTTTAACCGACGAAAAAACTGAGGAGGTTCTCAAGTTCTTCTCCATAGGTACCTACTGGAATGGGCAACTAGCTTTATATTTTCTGACTTACCGAATTCTTGTTATCTGCCCGTCGTCATGGAAGCAGACTTCTGGCCGCAGGACGTGGTGGTCCGTCGCTTCCGCGGACAAGTACCACAGAACAGCACAAGAGGAAGCTAGTGAAGTGCGTGCACTATACTTAGTTAGTTTTTTATAATTAAAAAATATATATGTTTAGGTTAAGGTTCTGCGTCTATGGGCCTGCGTCGCCTGAAATAAATGGATTATTATTATTTTATTAATTCAAAAGTGCCTGTAAATGGTTTAATTGAAATAAATGCTTTGAGTTTGAGTTCAAGTCGTGTGTGTAGGTATATATAAATTATATATTTTTTTATGTAGGTATGGCCACGCATTAATTTTTACAGAGTAGACCGATTTTGAACTCTTTTTTTAGTGGACAGGGTATACTTATCTCGAAGTTGGTCCCACATAAATTTGTAAAAAAAAATCTTACCCTAAGGGTGGGAAAATAGGGGTGATTTATTGTTCACTCACAGATTTTAATGCTGAGTTGTGTATTACAATTAAATGAAAAAAACTCACGATGAATGAGCTAATTAGTAAATTATAGCCACAAAAAATTATAAAATAAAAACTTTTTAACAAAAAAATTAAACCGCCGAAAAAACTGAAAAGCAAAAAATAATAAACCTTTTTTATTTATCCTTAATGACCAAGTCTTAAACTAATGTAAGTATACCAAGTAATTTTGAGTCGGCGCCAAACAATCAATGAACAAAGATCACATAAATTACCTTAAATTTAAAGAAAAAAACTTCTTCACAAAATAAAAACTGACTTCCAAAAAAAACACTATTAATATGTGAAAAATTACTTTAATTTCAGAAGTCGGTGTCGTTGGTTCCGCATTTTCCGCATGTCAAAAAACGAAAATGCGGAACCAGTCTTTGTTCATTGATTGTTTGTCGCCGACTCAAAATTACTTAGGTATAATTACATTAGTTTAAGAACTTAGTCATTAAGGATAAATAAAATAAAAATACGCTATTCATTTTGTTTGAACAATTCAGTTTCCTATTTTTGGTAAAATGGTTATTTTATTATTCTATCTTATAACTTGTTTCGCAGCAAGTATAATGGTAAATTACGAGGGTCATTCAATAAATACTTAGCCTACAAAAAGTAAACGAAAATTTTGGAAAAGTGGCAATTTATTTTTCAACATAGTCTCCTTTTAGTTCGATACACTTAGCCCAGCGATGCTCCAACTTTTTTAACCCGTCCTAAAAATAGTTTTTGTCAAACTCTGCAAAATAGGCCTCCGTGGCGGCGATGACCTCCTCATTTGATCCATATCTATTCCCGGCGAGTGATTTTTTCAGATTAGGAAACAGAAAGAAGTCACAAGGGGCCAAATCTGGAGAATACGGTGGATGGGGCAGCAATTCGTAGCGTAATTCGACCAATTTGGCCATGGCAACGGCAGACGTGTGAACCGGTGCGTTGTCGTGGTGAAACAGCACTTTTTTCTTCGCCAGATGGGGTCGTTTTTTCTTTAATTCGGCGTCGAATCGGCCCAATAAATCGGCATAGTAAAGCCCTGTAATTGTTTTACCCTTCTCGAGGTAATCGATGTAGATCACACCTTGTGAATCCCAGAAAACGGTAGCCATAACTTTTCCGGCCGATTTTACAGTTTTCGCCTTCTTTGGAGCACGTTCCCCGGTCTGGATCCATTGTTTTGATTGCTCCTTGGTCTCTGGTGTGTACCAGTGGATCCAGGTTTCATCGACGGTCACAAAACGACGCAAAAACTCCGCTGGATTCCGCTTAAACAGCGCCAAACACGTCTCCGATGTGGTCTCACGGTTGCGCTTGTTTTCTGGTGTGAGTAAACGCGGCACCCATCGCGCCGAGAGCTTTCTCATGCCGAGTTCCTCGTGAAGAATATGATGCACTGTTCCTTCTGAAATGCCTACAGTCTCAGCTAGCTCGCGAACCTTCAATCGGCGATCTGCCAATACGAGATCATGGATTTTTTTAATGTTTTCCTCCGTAGCAGCAGTTTTCGGTGCACCTGGACGTGGTTCATCAAAAACCGACGTACGGCCACGTGCAAACTCGTTGAACCAATTCTTGATGGTGGCCATCGATGGAGAAGAGTCACCGTACACAGCATCCAAGCGCTCTTTTATTTCGATGCGCGTTTTCCCTTCCAAAAATAGGAATCGAATCACCGAACGATATTGCTCTTTTTCCATTTTTGTAAAACCGATCGACACGTTCGCTTCCATAAGTTGTCAAATTAAAACAAATGAAGGGATTGGAATGAAAATTTGAAAAAAGAATTAAAAAAGAATGTGCTACACTGTGGTAAAACTATTTTGAAACTACAGCGCCCTCTGGCGATGAGGCTAGGTATTTATTGAATGCACCTCGTATATTTTATGTATGTTCATAGTCATACACACGACCGGCATGTCAACAACAAAGGCAGCCGTTGACGGGTGTCGTCGGGTTTGGCGTAGCAAGGGATACCGTTGCACTGTAAATATCCAATATTACTACCGCAATAAATTGTCCTCTCTGGGTTTTACCATAGCGATGAAGAAGATATAATAGAATTAAGTACGAGCGAGCGAGAGAGCTCTTAGGTTTTCCTGACGCGTTAAATAAGGAAAACAGAGGCAAGAAAAACGAAAGGGAAATAAATAAATAAATAAGTAACGGAGACCATTTTATTGCGTTCCTTTATTAAATAAGGATGTGTACGTAAACAAATGGGCTCGTGGCTAAATATTAACAGCCTCACGGCGCAATCGAAGTTTAAGCTACGCTTGCCGCGGTCGGTTAGTGGATGGATGACTATCCATACCTTCATATCTAGACCCCTGCGTGCCGCGGAAAGCACGTTAAGCCATTGGTCCCGGCTGTCATTCGTAGATCTTTAACAGTCGTTACGGGTCGTCACAAGCCCGAAAGTTTGACAATCAGTCTTACCAATGGGTATCGTGTTACCCAGTTACTGGGTTGTGGAGGTCAGATAGGTAGTCGCTCTATGTAAAATACTCTTATTTAGCTGCATCCGGTTAGGCTAACTAAACCAACATAGTTGGAAAAAGGCTAGGCCGATTGTTTATTATTGTGTACGTAAACAAATATTAATTTGTAAAAAAAAAAGAAAGACAGGAAGAATAAAGTTAATTTGGACACAGTTCGTGAAACACAAAATAGAAAATAAAAATAATGTTTCAAACAACAATAGTGTGTGCCTCACGGCTGCACCAAAAAAGATTCATTTCAGCATTAATGCCAGACAGATGCTGTCTGAAGGTGCTTACATAATGACACGGGTACCCGGTAAAGACAAGCCGGTACCTATCGGTAAAACATTGTGACTGTTTCTTTCCGTAGATCAACCTGCAGCAATCTATACCGGAAAACCCGCTGCTTTTTGTTAGCACCGCGAAGCTGGTTTTCTAATGAACCTTTAGGGACAAATGACGGGGGGAGTACCTACACACAGTTTCAACATACCTAATAAGTACATACTTTTTATACTTATAAATAAATAAACTAATCAAATATCTACTTACATATCATTACAAAACAACAAAAAAAGCGAAAACAACTAAGTCTCAGCAAAACCTGTTCTTCGCGATCATCAGATTTATCAAGTAGTATTAAATAATGTTGTCCAAATATGTTTGGCTACACGGTGGTGCTTGTAAGTAGCATTACTTGGGTTTATTAACTGGGACCCGACAAGGGTCTGATGCGGGTCCTACGTCCAAGAACGGAGATAGTAATACCTACATCATTAATTCATTAATTACCATTAGATTCATGTTAGAATTTGGTTTATTAAATTATATAGTTACAGTTTAGGGAACATTACGTAGGTATATGACCAAAGTACAAAGCTCTAGCTTGATTGGAAGTAAACTACTTTTATGATTGATGATCTTGTTAATCAGAGGGTTCCCGATAAATAAATTAATTTTGCACACTTGTTTTTTTTTTTTAACTATTCCATGTTGCTAACATGAATTTGGTATACCGTTTTTTGATGGCCGATACTAGTAAAAAGATCGACGTGCGAGATAAACTAGGATCTAAAAGGGCTCGAAAATATTGGTGTAAATATTGCAAAGAACGCGCAGTCGGTTTTGCCATTAGTTTGCTTTGGGTTTCAAAAACTTTCCTCTCTCGTAACGAAGTTCTTTCACTCCCTATCACTCGATACCCAAGTGTTACGGGAAAATTACTTTAAAAGGGAACTTATAAGTACCATCTTGATCTAATCGTTATTGATAAGATAATGGCCGAAGACGTGGACATTGGAGCTCGTATAAATTCCGTTATCGCGTGTCTGAAACACGGCCAGGGGTGTGGCAGACGAAAGTAAAAGTAACAGTCCATTAGGGCTCCCAGTGGCCCACTGGCAATTTTTATGGTTTTTATGGTGCCATTAAGTATAACGATATCATGGTGTTACTTAGCAAACATCGAAGAAAAACTATGTAAAGTTTTTGATGCCGGTCGTCGCAATATGAGATATTTTATTTTAGTTTTAGAACAAGTACAAATGAATCATAATAGATCTTAATAAAATTGTGCAGTTAGAAAACTAAATCTTATTTATTTATTTTCCCATGTTTTAATAATAATTCTGCTATTTCGGGCTGCTGGGGCAATTTCTGCTATTTTGTTATTTATTTCGGGGCGGAGACAAATCCAACAAATCAAAAGATTATAAAAATCAGTTCAGCCGTTTTTGAGTTATAAATGGAGTAACTAACCCGACTTTGTTTCATTTATATAGATAGATATAGAAATGCACTTTACACACAGAAAAATACATAGAGATACGACAGACGACACACGACGACAACATATTACATTTAATAAGTACATAGGTAGTAGTTTTACAAGAATTTAGGTTGATTTAATCTAGTTTTCCATTAAATTATTCATTCATCGCGATGATGACACAAGTTACAGAAATTATAGGTAAATAAGAATAATTGGAAAACACTTGGTTCAAGTTTTCGATCAGGATGAAATCAACACTATATCGGCAGGAAAAACACACTTTATAAGTTGATACATTTCTGGGAGGCGTAATTCCGGAATAGGGATAAATAATGTTATTCATTGAAGGAAATGTTTTGAAATTGTGGGTTGAAAAAAGAGCAGATACATTATTGACGAATATTATGTGTCAGATGACATAAGCCGTCCACCTAGTGGGACCTGGGGAAGTTCGCAGGAATCCGCTGGATGCAAGAAGCACAGGATGCGGCACGGACACCATGCGGCGACGCTTGAGGGGAGGCCCATGTCCAGCAGCGAACATCTTTTGGCTGAATATGTTACTAATGAGTTGACATGACGTAATTCAGGCGTGTTATTAATCGATTTTCTATCGTCTGTCACAATCAAAAGCATATTTTACTAGACTATTATTATTCGTAAGCGTTAACAAAATTTTGCTACTCGCAGTGCAGTCTTGCGCAAAACTGGCGCCTGACTCCTCAAGTATCTGCATAAATATTATTCAACGCCTAGCTTGGTGATATTATATTTGTTTAGGACATAGTACGTCGCTTGAGCAGACATTTATGTGGAAAATGGATCGCAAAAATACAAGAGAAAATGTTGAACAGTTCATCTACCTTTTTCCTAGCAAAAGGGTCAAATTTGGAGTAGGTAGCAATTTCAGCGTTCCGTATCATAGGTCTGCAAAAACGTTTTGCGATTGTGTAATTCTAAAACTAGCTGAAAATATGTAGTTGCAATAGTCTATTCTCTCGTTTTAAGAACTGCAGATTAAACTTGGTACGGTCACAGGAAATAAAAGGCGGCTCAATGCGCGGAAGTCGCTAATTCGTCCGTAGGTACAAAGTGCTGCAGCTTAAGTTTTTAAACTGCTCTTGATGTAATAACATTTTATTCCTCTGAAAGGTTCTGCGAAAATAATTGTAGCCGCTTGTTACGGCTTAGCCCGGATGAAAGAGATGACGTATGACGGACTTTTTTGTATAATATATCCGGGACACTGGGTAAAATCTTGAAGGACAGTTCGTTAAAAGCTTTACAGTAAAACAAAGTAAGGGCTCTCTTGATTGTATTTAAAAAGTTAAATGTCTAGTCGTCTGTGTTTACATGAAATTTGTATGAAAGTTAAGTGAGTATGAATGATAGTAGGTACTCTGCGGGGTAATTGCGTAAGACACTATCAGTAGCTTGACAGTTCAACAACATTCATTGCGTTATTTACGTTGTTGTGTAGCCAAGTATTTCGAACATATGAAGCTGTGGATTAGCAATTTCCATCAAAATTATTCAGATTGATAGTGTGTTACACAATTAGGGTGCTGATATTTTTTAATTAATTATTATGTCAGAAAGCATAAACCTGGGATCGAAAGCGACATCTAAAATGAATGCAGTTTCGGAACTTATTTCAAAAACTTTTGAAGTTCACGCTTTATGTTTTCGACGTCAAAAGTTTTCACTCGCGTGTTGTATTGAAATAGTTCAAACGTTTCATAATAATTAATTTAATTTGTAATTTGACTTGGTAATTTGAACATGCTTGTAGATATCCTGACACGACACGCTTACACTGTAAATTTTTAATTTAATCGACATTAGCTAAATTAATATTTTTCCTAGTAATTATTTTGTATCAGGAACTATGGTGAGTCATAGTGATAAATGAGGTGATAGTGATGACACACGAAATTGTTTACGTTAATTTTAAGTACACATGTGATGTTAAATACTAAACGATTCTAGTTGTTTTATCTACGAATAAAAATTCCACCACGATTATTTCGGACCCCGCAAAAAGGTGGGTTATTGAAAAATAATTAACACGCAAACTAAATACTGCAAAATTATAGTCTCTCCTTTCTTTTCCAATTCTGGAGCGCTTGGCAGTAACGTACCCAATAAAAATTACTTTTTAACCGACTTCAAAAAAAGGAGGAGGTTCTCAATTCGGTTGTATGTTTTTTTTTTTTATTTTTTTTATTTTTTATGTTTTAATTTATCAAAGCAGACATAACGGCAAAAAAAGAAGAATGGCGAAAGATAAACGTTATAAACATTTAAAATACCACCCTAAAGACCACCCATTCCAAGTTTGTTTTAGATGAGATTATATGAAAAGTTTTACAAAGAACCCCTTTTTATTGCGAACACGTTGGATGTATTCCTCCATAAGTTATCCCGGGACATTGTATAAGTAAGCCTTTAATGCATACTGTATTAAAGTGGGTCAGATGTGCTGTGCTGACTTTAGGATCCCGTACGGTGCCTTTTTTCTCATCTGTGAACTCGAACATCGAACTGATACAATTTTATTACGTGGCACAGATGTGACAAAAATTTTTTTTTGGTGTAGGTCAATCCTAATTTCCAGTTTTATAAATACGATGTAATACGATTATAAGTATACTTTTAATAACATTCTTAGTCATTGCCAGACAACGCACAACCCATGAAATTCTGCACAAGAGTTCCTTATTAACAAGGAAGGATTTTCGGAAATTCATACACTAAATGAAATGAGGTTCAAAGGGGGTGAAAGTTTGAATGAACTTTCGTAATTTTTGTCGATAGGGAATGAATCCGGGCACAAAAAAAAAATAGAACTAAAGACTTTAAGGGATTTTAATAATAAATAATCTGTAGTCATTGTTTATATGTTTAATTAATATGTATCTATTATAGTATATTATTTTGCACCACTGACAACACCTTTTTTATATCCACGCAATCGTTGTCCATTCCAAGGTTGTCTGGAAGGGATCGCAGAAAGCGATAAGGCTGCCCATTGTATGTTCTGTATTAATAATCGTATTTTTTTGATAAGTTTTTTTCTGGTGTACAATAAAGTATACTTATATAAATAAATAATTAATGTCGCAAGCGGTGTCTTCACAGTTTATTTTGTTCACATAATGAATCACTGGGAGGAATGAAGAACATATTGTGCTCTGCCTTGACGTTGATTACAAAATCGGTCAGGATTTTTCCAGCTGGTCGAATGTTATGGTTCGCACATGTTTTGCCAATGGGCTACGAGTAATACGATAGAAGATATAAACGAGAATTTTATAAATTAAATCTTAGTATAAAAGAAGGCTCACTTAACAAAAAGATCTGATTAATTTTGAAACCGACTTATAAATTTAATAATGTTGGTAATTTTGTTTGATTTGGGTACTTTGTTGTCTGTCTGTTTTTATTAAACTTTCAGCTCAATTTGAACCACTTCCTGGTGAGATCATGCTATCCGAACTTTAGACCCAGGTTTTAAGCAACGAGGTATTTTTTTTTTTTACTAAAATTGTCTTTAAAACCGAGTCAAAATTGTAAATTTTCAGTTGGAATAAGGTTAAAATACAAAAACCGGCTCTCAAAAGTTTAAGGTTGGACTAAAGTTAGAATTCGTTTTATAATGACCGTCTACTAAGGTTTTTATATAATATAATACGTACTTACGTTACGTACTCAATTATATTTTTTTCTTGCGGAAAAAAGTTATCGTCTATATGTCATTAATCATTATATGAATTATGTTACAAGGTCGCCAAGAGCCTTTCAGATTGTTAGGTCCAATGTGTCAAACAAAATAATTTATAGTGGTTATTATTTTTACAGGTCTGCACACGACAACATAAAGAAAACAAAAGTCGCTATCAAGAAAATATCACCATTCGAGCATCAGACGTACTGTCAGAGGACACTAAGGGAAATCAAAATCTTAACCCGGTTTAAGCATGAAAATGTAAGCCCTTTTTATGTATTTTTAAAATTCAGAATCTTATACAAATTGAATGAAGGAAAATATCGTGACGAAACCGGCATGTCCTAGAACCAAAAAATTCCAAGACAAGTGACATCTACAAAGTCTACAAACCTGCACTGGGCCCGTCTGGTAGATTACAGTCCATTCCCTCTCGAAGAGAGGAGACCTGTGTCCCAGCAGTGGGAACATTATAGGCTGAATATGCTGGAGGTTGGAAAGTTACAAAGATCAAGATACCTAGCCTTCGTGTATATTTCAATGTTGTTTTTTAAGGGCAAAATAGCTAAAAAAAAAAAAAAAAAAAAGCCCAAAATAGCTGATACGACACCGACCGCGGAGTGGCGCCCACATCGTTTGTTTAGCTATTTCTTTTATTTTAGAATGAATATGCAGAAAATAAGCATGTTACGTTGTGCTCCACAAGATTATACGTTATTATTATTACAAACGATAGTTTTACATTGTTAAGTTTTATTAAAACTGAAAATAAAAGAAATAACCAAACAAATTATGAGGGCGCCACTGCGCGGTCGGCGTCGTCTTAAATAACTTTATTAACTTTCTACAGACAAAAATAACATGAACATAATTATGGAGGCTAGCCATAAACAAGTAATTTTAACAATGTTTGCTTTCTTTCAGATTATTGACATTCGAGACATTTTAAGGGCTGAATGCATAGATTCAATGAAGGACGTTTACATCGTACAATGTTTAATGGAAACGGACCTTTACAAATTGTTAAAAACTCAGGTAATCAAATCATAATTCCGCTTTTTAATTAACTTTATTAATTAAAGAGTTATTAATTAAACCAGTATTTGTTTTTAACTCTTTTGAATAGAACCTTAATTACCGTCTGATGAAAATTTCAATTAATTAATCCGAAGGAGGTTGCGGTCTGTTCGGATGAAAACTTTCCGTGTCCATTTCATTTCAAGATATTTACTTTATTACCACAAGACTGTGTTTTTCAGCCATTTAGGCTAAACTATTCTTCAAAAGGACATAAATATATGGAGGTTGACGTTAGACTGACAGCATAGATGTCGCAGCCAATTGGTTAAATTAGCCGTTCAGTTAACCGCCTAGCCTTTTAACTAAACGGCGGCCTTTCAACTAACGGCCTGAATGATATCCTATTATAGTTTAGGTTGGAAGTCTGTAACCAATCTCGCGCGAGCCGAATTGGTCGCAGTAAATAAGCCAGGGCACCCCGACCAAATGGGTTAGGTTAGAACTGTGATCAACCGCGTGCGAGCCGAGAGAGCGAAGCGAGGCGAGTACTACTTCTAAAGGCCAGGCGGTTAACTAAACGGCTAATTTAACAAGTTGGCTGCGACATAGACACGCGTTGAACAAGTGTCAAGTTTTTTTGGTTAGACCCTTACTGTAATATTTTGTTCCAGAAATTAAGCAACGATCACATCTGTTACTTCCTGTATCAAATCCTTCGCGGGCTGAAGTACATACACTCGGCAAATGTACTTCATAGAGACCTGAAGCCTTCCAACTTGCTACTTAACACGACATGTGATTTGAAGGTACAATATAAATACACACTATAGTCTGTTCAACGAAGAATGGGTTGTATGACACATGCTTTCTGCTTAGCTTTATCATAAACTAGCTGTTGCCCGCAACTTCGTCTGCGATCAAGACAAAAGACACGTGGCGCCATCTATTATCATAATAACGTTATTGTTGTTTTCCTCGGGAACAGCACTTTTTTTCGAGATGAAAGGTACCCTATATCCGTTTCTGTACACCTGACAACGCATATGCAAAATTTCACGATGATGGGTTCAGTGGTTTAGGCGTGAATAGTTATCAAACAAACATACTTTCTCATTTATAATATTAGTTAGGATTAAAAGTCGATGGTCCTCTTCGCGATAAAAAAAAAATTGTTTGAGACTTTGAGCTCAGTAGGTGGCCACGTTGACTGCGGCATTAGTAGCATTCTTTAGGTCATCTGAGGTGCAGATGAACGGGCACTTAGGACACTCCAGCAAGTGGGTCTGATCGGTAGCAGCGCATTCGCACTGGGTGTTAGATGCTTCAGTAATCGCACACTTCGACAAATAGTGTCTGCAGCGGCCTAAGTACTTGGGTACGCAATTGATTGAGAGCTTTCCATAATAGACTACTGCAGATCTCGCCCGGGATGCAAATGTTCCTGGGGTTTAACGAAGAAGGGAGGTGATGGATGCTTCTCTTTCCAAAATTTGCTTCTCTCTCATTGGGTGGTTTGTCCTGGATGGCCTGCGTAGAGCATGAGAAGCGCTTACGACTTTACGACCAAGTTGCATAAGCGTGTGCTTCGGTGTCACAAGCACGAAGCGTAGTTCGAAAGTGACACACCCTAGCGAAACAACGTACAGTTTATTATCGCCATGGCCACACTTAACGTTTGAAGCATGCATGACTATCAGTCACATTGTGAAAGAGACTGATTAATATAATAAGTACTGAGATAATTCAATCAATTTAGCACCTAGTTATACCTAAAGTAAAAGTGCGCAGCGCTGCACACCCCTACCCTATTTCAAGTTAAACAAATATCAACTTTATTTCAATGGGAATTAAATTGATTTCAGAGTGACTAGCGGTATTGACACAGTTATAAAAATGTTTGAGTTGTTTCCATTAATTCATATTTGTTTACATTTTTGGCAAAAGAAAAAACACGGATGCACGGTACTCATGATCATGTTAGATCCAAACTGCGCGCTTCGACAAACGCTGTTTTATTACGCTACTAATCAACTTGGGCCTCCATGTACCTAGTAATTTAATATTTTTGTTCTGGCAATATGTTTTCATTAACAGAAAATAACAATTATAATTGAGCAAAGTGTCGTTTAGTGTCATCCAGCATATTACGTTCCCGTCGTCGTTTCTGGTAACATGACAGCTGCAGAATTCGACCTTACATTTTAGATGCTAACTAGGTGTGCCCCGCGGTTTTACTTGCATAAGTCTCGATCCCGTGGGAATATTGGGATAAAACGTATCCTATGTCCTAATCCAGGTCATGGTCTACCCATGCGCAAAATTTCATCCATATCCGTTCAGCCGTTTTAGAGTGAAAGCGTAACATACAAAAAATCTAATCTTTTCTCTTTATAATATTAGTTTAGGTAAATATTCGAAATATTAATTTCGGCTGGTACTTTACAAACACATAAATCGTTAATAGCTAGGTACTTTGTAAACAACACTTTCTCACACGAAAATTATACAGCGGTAGTAAACGTGACAAAACACAAGTCTGAGATAGTGTTGTACGATGGTGTATCCAGCCCCGGATCTGGATTTTTTTCGCTGCGGTGCAAAACTGCCGTCTGCCCTCTTTTTAACTTCCTTTCTCCTTTTCAACGAAGTTTTTTTTTTTTAATAAACGGACATTTCGGGCATGTATTTGTATTTCGGATATGTTTTATATGTGTGGTGCACTTGTCCACCACGGCTTGCCCCCCTAGATCCGGGGCTGTAGATATTATTATGTAAAAGGTCTGTAGTTATGTCACACATTAGCGAAACGAACATTTACAGATATATTCCTTTTCCGCTTAGCGAGGACATAATAATATTGTAACCTTTTTCGTTCGATCTGTCATTTTCATACATAATAAGGGCAATGGGTATTTTTGTTATGATGTCCTAAAAATAAGTAAAATTTTCATGATGCTAGTAAATACGTCACATCACGCTTGTATTCCCCGAAGGGTTAGGCAGTGCTGTAGGTACACTAGTAAAATGGACCTAAAACAACGCCCGACTGTACATTCTTCTATAGCTATACATGTAAATAACCTACAACAAAACCTCGGATACTCTATTCACTATTGTCACTAGTAGCTCCAACTCAAACGGAATTGTAAAGTCAAAGCGACCGCAGTTCTGTGGTCGGTATGCATGTAATGATATCATTAATAGTGGTAGGCGCAATATGGCGGCGTATTTGCTCGAACAGCTTGCTAGCGGAAGTTGCGCGCTTTCATTACTTTTGCAGCAAAGCAAAGTTTGCAGTATATTATGAGTGGGTAAGCCCGGGTTTTTCGGACGTATTTTTTGTTGCGCACTGGATTTTTAACTCTCGGTGTTGAACCGAGCACTGAGAATCAAACAAAATGCATCCCAGTGCGTAAAAACACACTGTTGGTAAAAAGTGCGTTGAAAGTTCAGTGCACAAAAAAAAAATCGCCTCGCGAGCTAATACAGTTTTTCAAATAAATATTCAGACTGGTAGAGAGAAGAGATTTACTTAGGACTAAAAACTGTGTACATAGAGAAAATATTTGAACACTATTATCAATCTTGAAGCTATCACATCTAGACGGTATAAAAAGACCTTTTTTTTGTTAACATTACCCCCTCCCCAGTTAAAGTTCACCATTCCTCAGAATTTATAAGAGAAGGGTCAAAAAGGGCTTCAAATAATTCGTGTCAATATTGCACAGTGCGCGCTCGGTCGGTTCTGCGAGGACTTTGACACACCTTATATATACGCATATATTTTTGCATTTAGGCCGATGATTGGTTACAGTAAATACAACTTAATAAGCTATTAACCAGATAATGTTGTGGACAAACAATCTACAAGTGAAATATTTGCTTTTTTACTTCATTATTAACACTCTGCACGAGGGGGACAATGCCTACATTGTAATATTGGAAATACAAATCAGTTTGTCCGTCTATCGTCTTCACTGCCGCTATATTGCCGAGTAGAACAAAATTTCGCAGTGCTCGAGTGAAACCTGGAAAAGGCAGGTAATATTATACCTACCATTTCAAGCAGGGAAAGTACTGCCATAGCCAGTAAAAATTCGGGATTTCATTCCTCTGCTTTCATTTTCCGGCACCTATTTAAGTGTCATTATGAGTCGTACTGACCGAAATATCTATCGTCGTCGCCTTCAAATTTACTCCCAAGTGGCAAAAGGAGAGACTTTCAGGAAAACTTTTTAAGTACCTACCTACTTCTACACAATACGTATTTCAGATGGCATTGATAGCAGTCCTTTCCCTTTTTACCTTGCCTTGGTGATTATAAATACCCACTCGTTGCGATCGTTAAATTTATGAAATTAACAGAGGGAGGGTATCGTCTAGAAATTAATTAACAATACCAGTCTATTACTCTCCCACTGCAGGGCAAAGGCTTCTTCTTATACATAGAATAGAAGGCACGAGCACTGATCACCACGCTTGCTCAAGATGCGTTGCTATAACTCCAAGTTTATTCATGATGTTTTCCTTCACCTATGTCAGTAATGTCCAAGAAAAACTAGAAATTAATAATGAATATTTGTTGACAGATTTGCGACTTCGGGCTGGCGCGAGTCGCTGACCCTGACCACGACCACACCGGTTTCCTGACCGAATACGTGGCCACTCGGTGGTACAGAGCACCGGAAATCATGCTTAACTCGAAGGTAAGTGGTACTTCAATACTTTTTTTTCCGTTTTATTATATCGAAGACATCATAATCATCGCATTCAGGCGTTTATCGAACGTATACGCTGCGCTAACGCTTCGTCACCGCGTATCATTTTGAAACAATCATGTGTCTCGTACTACAATAGAAGTTTTTTTGCTGTCATGTTTACAGTCGTTTACTGTCCCGTCACGATGTGGTCTATTTTGGGAGAAAAACATTATAAAAATGAGCGATCGTTACAACTTTAGAAACAGTACATACGTCCCATGTGTACATTCCTGCCCTAGCGCAGAAATAAACAACGTTCATACCTTTATTACCTACTTGATATGCACGTTATGTCAATGTTGCACGTTCCCGAGTACGCTCTCGTCTGTGCTCTCGTGAATTATGTCACACAGAGTTAGTTAGAAACTGAATATACAACGAAGTTGTAAGGAAGAAAATGTGAAGTACAACCGAAACCATGTATTACGTGTCTTCAAGCTCGGAAAATTATTAACTATTAACAAACAAACTCCTAGAATTTATTTGATTTAAACCATTTACTTTTGAACTGTCAAAGAGTCGATCAGTTACTCGTAGTCAGAAAGTGGAAGGAGGAAGCTAGTTGTTCTTTCCACTTCTTGTTGAACAGGACTCTAGAATAAAAGTACTATTAAAGAATTCGCTAGGGCAGTACGGCTAGTCCCAATTGACCGTTCACCAAAATGCTGCATGGATCACCATCATATGTTATAGTGTTATGAATATTATAAACATAAATAATACACATTTTTTTACATTTAAGGAGATTGGGCAAAATTGGTCTATGAACCAATAGAGATTTGTACAGTCGGGGAAATTAATTGTTTTGCATATTGATGCACTCAGACTCAGTTGAGATTTGTATTTGCGGAAATTATTAATTATTTATTTGATAGTTAACTTACCAAGCAATCATTTCCCCTGAGTTTACATACATGTATACGTATCCGCCTAAAAGGTTTCCTTTACTGGGCGGGCTTCCTCTTTGTAAGAGGTAATGAATGAGCTGTAATTAAACTCGCGGGCCCAGGGCGGATTCGTGGATGTCAAATGCTATCGATTTTTTTGTTTTATTTAAGACATGCCGGTTTCTTGACAAAGTTGTCCTTCACCGTTATTATAGATGAAGCACAACTTCGTCAATGATAAAAATGCACACAGTAAAGTACATGTCTGCCTGGGTTGAAATCTTAAAAAGGGGTCGTTGGCAAGTGGCCAACAGCCACCATTGCTCTTCAAAATAATATTAACTAAATCTGTATTGGTTCATAGATAACTTCCCATACAACTTTGCCCAGTGTCCTTTGTTTCACTTGCGAGCTTGTTACAATATTTCAGGACGAAGGAAAAGGTGTATGGGAAACTAGCGCGTGGCGTTCTGTAGCCTTTGTCAACCACCTTGGGAAAAAAGGCGTGAGTTTATGTATGTGTTTAAGTATGTTTGTATTTCAGGAAATGGACTCTCCTAGTTATAAACCTATTCGTAAATTCGATCCGTTAAAAAATTTAAAATAAAAAAGTTTCTTTAGTTTAAGCTGCAGCAATACAACAAACCATTTCCATATAGTTTTCGCTAAAACAACTGTAACAAAAGCTTCAGCCGAAACGTCCAAATCAGTAAAATATCCAAATATAGCACTAGATTTCAAATTTATGTTTGCAATATATTGCGCTATTCAGAACCGTCTCACTGTTTGCGCACTTTTGATAATACCCCTCTATTTCAGACAACAAGAGCCTATCATCACAGAGGAATCCAAACTTTCTGTTGAGATACCGACCTTTAAGGCTTTTCACAGATTGAACAATAAATTATTGTCTTTATTAAAAGGTCTACTTTTCCGTTTGACATGTTTTTCGTCATTATTCACCATCATTTTGTGAAGCCCTTGTGAAGAGTACGACAAATAAATATTCGCTTTTATGAATATTAAAATACCATTTAATACATTAAGTAACTTCGAAAAGTCCATCTTTAGTATTATTTTCGTAATGGACGTTAATTTGTTCTTAATGTGTGCAAAAACCGCGTAGCAACTTAATGTTGTCGTGAGAAAGTGATCGTGAATGACTTTTTGAAACGACTGTTAGTATAAAAGGTCTGGTGTTCTTCACACATTATATTGATTGAAAATATTACTGTTAAGGGACGACTACGAGGATTAATGACTATTTCAGTCATTCAATAGGGTGTTATGAACTTAAGAGGGTTGTATTGATGATTATAATTCTGTAAATACATACTTGTTATGGTCACTATTCATATTTTGTTCAACATACGATCTGACACTGACCTGCAAATAGAAAAAAACCTAAGAAAATTTTAATTTCGCGGGCTAACCTGTCGCTTTTCCCTTACCCCCTTACTAATAAACGTATTGTATCAGATGAATAGTAACACACCGATTTCTCTCTTTCAGTCGTCAGTTATTTGACTTTCTAAAGAAGAAGATAAAGCGTTGTGTTACTATACAGACGCTATACAACGTTTATTAGTAAGGAGATATATACAACATTATTTTTAGTATATGCGAAACCCGAAACATGTGTCTAGTATTTTTATGTAAAGAATCTTTGTACAAAATTTCGAAACTGTATCATGAGAAATCACAAAGTTATAAGCTTGTTATGTTATCTAGTTGCCCGTTCAAAAACATGCTCACCACGCGGCGCGGCGCGGGGTGACCATATTTTATGCTCCTCCAGCATCGTACGCTCATTGATAATAGTTTGGCAGTAGGTACCTAACTGTAAGGCGATTTTATTGTAATGAACTAGTGTTTAAATATTTTTGGGACAAAATATAACATGGTGTAAAAATTATTGAAATCGATTCAGTGACTTATTCTGAACAAACTATATTCGGGTTTCACATATACTAAAAATAAAGTTGTAAAAAAACTTGTTTCAACAGGCCCTAGACGCGTCAAATAAATCTACGAAATCGGTATTCGGAGTATCTAATCTTAGAATTTTGTGTCTGTATTGACTAAATCATGGATGGCCCTTGAGAAAACGCGTCAGCGTTTTTCGTAACTTCAGATCGGTCATCTCACCCGAAGAGGCGTGATAAAGGTCCGCAACCCCGCACTAAGAAATTAGAAATTTATTTTAAGTAGACCTTGTACCAACATTATATTCATATATATTATTTAGTAATGCAGGGAAGAGCTTTTGCCAAAACTCTAACGACCTCTTAGTGAAACATAGAGCTGAAAAGTAGATGTAAAAAATTGTGCAATGTTCGAGATCAACGGTGAAATAAACGTAGGTAGGTCCATAGGCAGATGGACGCGTAGATCGCATTTCTAACTGCTTGTAAAAATATAGTAAAGTAATAAAATTTCTTGTCCATAGGGTTACACTAAGTCGATAGACATCTGGTCGGTGGGCTGCATTCTGGCAGAGATGCTGAGCAACCGGCCCATCTTCCCCGGCAAGCATTACCTGGACCAGCTGAACCATATCCTGGGCGTACTCGGCTCGCCCAGCCAGGAGGACCTCGACTGTATTATCAACGAGAAGGTATGTTTCCATATTATTACAGGCAGTCTCAAGTTTTCAAATAAAAGCAAGGTACATTTTAACAGTGGAGAAAAAGAGGGTGTATCACGCTTTTGTTTGAAAACTTGAGACTGTGATAAGTACACAAACATTTAATATATGGTAGGAAGTTTCAAGGTTTGAAAATATATAATTATGATATGGGATGATTTTGACAAAGACGAAGGAGGTTCATTATCGTTAAGTTTAAGTTATGAAGTATATAAATAAAAATAATGGCTTATTTCAAATCAGAATAAAAGAATTTTTAATTTTTTAGACCTTTTTTTATTAACGACTAATAAAAGCTTGTTTTATTATTTTATTGACTAGTTTTTCTTTGTTAATAGTAGTAATGTCATCTCGGTAAGAAATATTAAATATTTTTTTCCTAGTCCAAAATGACCATTATTCTTTTTGAAAGGAAGCAAGCAATCGGAATTTTCCTTTACGATTTTACGAAGTTTATTACAGTTTTGCGCCCTTTATTGTAATTAAAAGACATTTGAAGAGTATTTATATTACTTTTCAAGTTTATACCATGATTCCATACGTTATCTGTTAGTTATACCTACGTAATTTAAAGGTTAAACATGTGAAGAGCGGAGCGATGTCGCGGGATAAGCAGCTAGATAAAAATCCTACTAATATTATAAAAGTGAAAGTTTGTGAAGATGTTTGGATGTTTGTTACTCAATCACGCAAAAACTACTGAACGGATTTGGAGGAAATAACAGATAGTTTATAACCAGGATTAACACATAGGATACTTTCTAACCCGATATTCCCACGGGATCGAACCTAACGCGGGTGAAACCGCGGGGCGCTGCTAGTAAGGTTATATAGTAGTGTCAACGCCGCGGAGCCGGTGAAATTGCTTTGTGTTAAAACTTTCCGAACACTGTTTGTGTAGGATCCTCTTATATCGCACGTGAGGTCATAGCTACACGTACATAGGTACTTAACAATTTCGTCGCAAGTAATTTGCTAGAGACGCGCAGCCTTTTGTCGATAAAAAATAAATAATTTATAAATTCCGAAAATTATGGTCGTAATTTGGGTAATTTCCGAAAGAGCGAAATTCAGAAAATGTAAAAGGAATAATTTAATAGATGACAGGAATTTGACGTGTAATTCGATCAATGTCCTCTTAAAATATGGCGGGAAAAAATCATGAAAATACTTTTCCATTAGGATTTGCAAACCATTTTTTATATTTTTGCTCCTTATTTATGTTTATCTGCAGCCAATATACTTACGGAGGAAAAAGAGACATAGCCGTTTGTAAAGCTTCCTGTGTAATAAGCATAAAGGGAAGACCGAAGCAAATACTTGGATGGGTTGTGTGAAAGATAGCTAAGGGTGAATACTGAGATAACGCCTGATAGAAGTTTTACTAAAATCCTTAAAACGGATAATAGTGGCCACTATTTTCCGTTTTTGTGATTATAATTTAACTAAACAATGTAAAACTACCGTTTATAATAATATTAACGTATAATCTTGAGGAGCACAACTTAACGTGCTTATTTTCTGCATTTTCATTCTAAAATAAAAGAAATAACCAAACAAACGATGAGGGCGCCACTGCGCTGTCGGCGTTTGGTCGACGCCGTCTTAACTTCATTGTATAAAATTTAAAATGTCCCAATTGCCTAATACTTCTGGAGTTGTCGACTCGCCTACAAATAATTTAACTACGTGCCAGTCGACTAATAAGCCATAAATTGTATTAATGCCAGGGGGATGCTGATAAAGCCATTACTTACATAACTTTCAATTGAATCGAGATAAATAGCAGGTGCAGTCAACGTTGTTCATTTCGACCGTAGCT
Source organism: Gortyna flavago (assembly GCA_963669345.1). Taxonomy (NCBI): domain Eukaryota; kingdom Metazoa; phylum Arthropoda; class Insecta; order Lepidoptera; family Noctuidae; genus Gortyna; species Gortyna flavago. Next base: position 4,824,373 of record OY770132.1, read on the forward strand.
TGTAGGTGGTAACAGTAAGATACACCCTAGGCATAAATACGTAATTACGTAGACAAACATCAACTCTGTTTTGATAGAGTCCTAGTTAAAACATCAAACAAAGGGTGAGTGCAATTTATGGCCACGGACTTTGTTTATTCGTCGCGAATAAATAGTTGCATTTGACTAAGCGTTTTTATAAAGAGAATAGTAACTTTTTCAGGGTTTCTAAGGTTACAGTGGTCCTAGTACTACCAGACAGTAGGCAAAGTATTATATTATTATGGTATTATGAGGGGCTTGTGGCTAAATGATAGCAGCCGCACGTGTCGATTGAAGGTCGGTCGTCTTGAATAAGATTGAACTTTTACCATACATTAAATTCAGCTTTTGTACCGGAAATATGTCAAACTGTCATAAACTTATTCTTCAGATAAAAGTTATCTGATTATACTTACGACTGCCACCGTAGATGTAAAGGGTCTTTGACCAAATACATTTATGTTGATTTATTACAAACTTCGAGTACCTAAGGATTTTGACAGTCCTGAATTTGATGGTCGTTCAAATAGCTATGAAGTTTTACTACTTTTATGAATGCATAATCAGCCTGTAATGTTTTCATTGCTGGGACACAGGCCTCCTCTCTGTGAGAGGGCCGTAATCCACCACTCGGCCCAGTGCGGGTCATAGATGTCACATGTCCTCGAATTTTTTGTTCTAGGAAATGCCGGGTTTCTTCACGATAATAATAAATAATAATAATAAGTTTATTCGTACATAAAAAAAAAAACAGCAACATAGCATACGAAACAGTGGGTTGTACTACCAAGTATAATATTCTTGTCAGCTTTCCGGGCTCCTAAACTAGGTACGCAGACCTGTATCTTAGGAGTCGGACATTTTGCGGCTTCAATTTATATAATACAACCGTGACTTTTGTGTTTGCTTACAGTGGTTGTTAATACAGCAGATGGAGTGAATGATTGTGGTAGTGGATCTAGGAGTGTGTATATGAGTGTAGTTTGTGTGGTGTGAATGTGAAGTGTGAGTGTTTGATAAGCTTTCCTTCAATGTAGGGTTGATAAAGTTATGATTCTAAAGCCAAAATATTTTCAGTTTCATCATAATTTAAGGATAAGAGCCATTCTCCTAATTTATTTTTAATTTCATGTAAGGTATATATGTACAGCGGAATAATTTTATTTATTTTATTATACATGCGTGAACTTTGAGCCAACCATTGTCGACTTGTAAATGCAAAACGACAGGGGTTTGTTTTACATATAGGGAAACCGTGGCGTCTGAGAAGCAAATTTTTATGTAATGGAAGGTTGGAGTGCCTTCGCAAGAGTGAACGAAGGACATATAGCTGCCTTACTGTGAGAACTTCGGCCTCAGATATTTTCCTTAACTGTTTTTGAGAGCAGTGGTGCTGGTGATGTAATGATTTACACAAAGTATAGCGCCTGTCAGGGTTCGAACCGACGACCTACAACTCGTTACTCGCGGCTGTCACTACTTCACTTTTATTAATGATTTAGTTTTAATTATCTTTTTCTCTGTATTTACATCTAGCCTATGTTAACGATATATATTATTGGTTAACTGTTACAAAGGTTGATAATATAATACTTATCGAAGGCCACAAAGCGTGTGTAAGCTTTATTAGTTTACGTTCATCCGAGGCTTTGCTCGGAAAAGAGGGCTTACGGTTTTATTAAAAAGATTTGAGCATTTTAAACAACACGTGTATCTTCCTGATTAACATAATCCTTTTAGTTCGCTGAAGTTGGAAACGATATTTATTGAGTTCAGTAATTTTAAAGAGGTTTTATGAGCTGTAAAGAATGTTTTTTTTTTTTAATAGGTTTATACTGTGTGAACATAAAGATGCCAAGATTTTCTTCAATACGAATAAATCTAGTATCACATAAACTGGATTGGAATAGCTCATAACGCGGTAGTAACATTAGCCAGCCAGCCTGGTGGTAGTCTGTAGCGAGAATGACTGACCAAGTTGTGTCAGATGCACAGCCGACAAATTAAGTAGGGTTAAGCACTTTACAGTACTTACCTACATTTTTACCTGCAGATACTGTCGGCCTTCACTAATGATTTAAAGATGTCCCCATTCTGCGTCTACTTGCATTATAAAATGATAAATTCCTTTCTTTAGACACATTGAATACCACACGAAACAGACTTAATTAAAAAGGAGATTATCCAAATCCTCCATCAAACAGACTGCTTACTAAGTAGTGCCAGTTTAGTCATAAGTACATAGACACACACATACCTACACATTTACAGAACCTAGGCACAGATACACGCACGCACACACTGTCAATATTAATAATAACGTTTATTTCTGTATTTCTTATTTCTTTGTGTAAGTAATTCGTAATTGACATAATGTTTAGTTACAATAATAATTATGTTATGCTTACTTTCCGCTGTGAAGCTACCTTATTTAAAAGAAAGAAATGTCTAGTTCAAAAATAATAAAAATGTGGAAAGAATAGAATACTCTTTATTATGTACTCCATATAAATTACAGATATGAAAGAAATGTACTTATTCTGAAAAAATTATAATCAATTTTCACTCCAAGAAAAAAACTGAATTGTATTCTACATTTCTCTAGGCTCGGGGCTACCTGGAATCCCTGCCATACAAGCCGCGCGTGCCCTGGGCGGAGCTGTTCCCCGGGGCCGACGGGCGCGCGCTGGACTTGCTCCACCGCATGCTGACCTTCAACCCGCACAAGCGCATCACGGTTGAGGAGGCGCTCGCACATCCATATCTCGAACAGTATTACGACCCTAATGATGAGGTAACTGACCTTTGTGTTGTCCAAGTGCATCCACACCGAAGTTACAGTTAAAGTTTTGTAGAGCAACATTTTGCAACATGGTAAAACATTAAGAAACTATCAATAACTTTTAGTAAGTTCGGGTAACAAATAATTTTTTATCATACGTTGTTGCCCACTAACACTTGCAAACGTTGCTCCACAAGAAATAATTTCAGTGTGGATGTACCTTATTCCAGTGATGTTAAATCTTTTTCTGAGTAGATTACTCAGAAAAATCTAGTTTATTTATTTCAATTAACAAAATGATTTTTTTTTTATAATTCTGTGGCTAATGCCCTTTGATTTGTTTTGATTTTTCGCCACCAATGTAACGTTTTAACCTGTTTCAAACAACATTTTTATCCTCATTAAATATACTTAACGTAGTTTTTTTTTTGTAGGTCTTGTTTTTGACAAAACATGTCCTTTTCACAATATACCATAGAAGTGCCTACTAGATAATTAATTATGGCAATCAAGTTTCATTAACAAGGTGTGCAAATTATCCTAACTTTGAAAACAATTTCGACTAATTCAATCAAAACACGTAAACTTAGACAAGCTGTCGGACACCATTCAAACACGAATTTCAATTACAGCCCGTGGCAGAGGAGCCGTTCCGTTTCGCGATGGAACTTGACGATCTTCCCAAGGAAACGCTCAAGAAGTACATCTTTGAGGAGACCTTACTATTCAAGAAACTCAACGAAGACGCGTAGAGGTACCGCCGCCAGGCGACCGACGGGTTTGTTCGTCACATGCGAAATCCGTACTTCCTCCCAACACAAACGGGCCGCCCCGACACGTCACAGCGTACATCATCGACATCTCTTATCTTCCGTCTTATCTTTACAGTGCTTCGCGATTAACCCAGTGACGAATAATTCCTAAGAATAATTGTTGAATGTTGTAAATTTAAGGATAACATAACATTTAATATTATGGCAACAGGAAAACATGCGGAAAACAGAACTCGCATGCAGATGTGACGCAACCCAGGTCTAATTATGTGGGTAGATGATGTGGTTTTAAGTTATATATTCATCACCTAGGCCGTAGCCGGTTAACCAAAGGTGAATAGTTAACCAACATGTCATTTTACAATTTACATTAATTAATTACGCGATTCATGAACTCGCAACATTTTCGGGAAATCCGTATATTTTGTATTATGCAGTATGTTATGTAATTTAAATTATGACTGTTAGACTCAGAGCCAGGAACGAACGGTTGACAATTGAGCTTCCGTTTTCTATGTTATTGAGCCGTTATGCGGTAAAAGTAAACGAAAAACAGATTTGAACATGATTTCGTTTCTTGAATCTTTTTGTAAGCTTCAATGCTTTTATGACACATTTTTTTCGGTCACTGAACGTGTCTCGACTCTGAGCCCAACTTTAAAAAAAGGAACGATACATCCAAACGTTTGTATTCAACATTTGAAATGTGGCTTTCAAAGCGCAGTCTCTAATTTTAATTTCTTCGTAGTAGCCGCTTTCAATGGCGATCAATAAAATATTTTTGTGACGGTATAATGCATAATAATATTTTTCTTATTTTAAAACTGCCAAAATATGTAATAAAAATTAATTCTCGCTTCATTATTACCCCGCGTCCTATTTAAACGCGATCGTGGCACGAATACGTGATCGTCGCGTTTATATGTCATGTCAGTTTTTGTTCGGAAATCCGGAAAGCGCCCCCTGTTGGCTCGTGTTCAGGTTAACTGAACAAAAAGTGACATAGTGAACGCGACGATCGCGTATTCGTGCGACGATCGCTTTTATATAAGACGCGGCCTTAAGATTCAAAGATTATTCGGAAAAATGACGTCTGAACGTAGATTTGTGTTCGGAAATATCGTATCGGTATGATTGGTCAGAGCGTAGTTGTAATAGGTATATTAATGCGTAGCAAACTTATAGTATGATAGATAGGTCTTTTCTGAAATTTATAAACGTTAAACATATACCTAGTCGTACAAGAGTTGTAAATTGTGATGTTCGATCATTGTGTTGACGGGGATCGATGTCATCGTAGGTATTCTGCAGTATTACATGTCGATAGCGTAACGTATGAGATATCGACGGCACAGGCGAGCGGGCCACACGCTCGAATCGACATCTGAGGGAACAGAAGTGGACTCATAATGGCATTCAATGATTGTATAGCGAGCCAGCAGACACGTATCGGACTCCTCACAGGAGAGATGAAATCTATAGAGTGTATAAATTATGTAAATGCTACGCGCGCGTATCAGTGCGAACCGTATCGGACTGAGCAGTGCGGCGTCGGGAATAATTCCCTGCTCGGCTGGGACGTCACCGCGTCGCGCACTGGTACGTCGCTACATACTCGTACGGAACCAAACAACGTGGACAGCCAGCGGTAATGGAAATAACAAACGATGTAAATATTTTTACATTTCGACTTAATGTATTTTAAAGTGTCACCGAGTAATCATTTCAAGCACCACGTTATTATTCATCAATTCTAATGTGATTTAATTACGAATAAATGTACTTTCTCTTTAGCGAGGTGTTCGTTGGAAAACTTGCGTGTTTCAATGATTTTGTAATAATAATTATCGTCTTCCTTGTATTTGCATGCTAGCGCACAAGATAATTTTAGAATAGTTATTCTTCATATCAAATATTTTAAAGAGATGTTTATAGATTAAAATTAAGTTGATGAGTGTGCGATTAATGGGGTCGCCGTATCAAGTTTTTCAACGAACGGGTGCAAGCGTCGCCTACGCTTGTTCTGCGACGCGGGCCGGGCGGGCCGCATCTATTGTTACATCTTCATTATTGTCTATAAGATGTTGTTAGGATCGAGCCCAGATAGAGGCGGATACTGTGCGGTACTCACTCAGTTTGGGCGATCAATTTACTTCTGTACTAAGACTTGAATACCATTGTTGTTGAAAGTATTAGAAAGACTTTAGCTGAAAAACGTTTGTCATTATATTTTTTAAATTACAGTACATTGCGTGCTTTTCGTTGAACGAAAACATACATTAGTTCTCCAGAGTTATCTTGAGATGTATTACGCGTTGTATAAATGTAAAAGTCATCGCTTCACGCGTGTTGCTACATTCTCGGGTGAACTGTTTTAGGTGCATTCAATGCAGAAATTATTCCAAACACGGAGCATGACCGCGCTTGATGTAATGATAACAGTTCGACCAGAAACAACAACGGTTTTGACGACAAAATTCAATTTTAGCGTGAATTTGCGACGCGCCGGAGCTCGCCGCGCCGGGAATGTAGCGACAGGCCCGTATAATACCGCATTTACTGTTCCATCGTCATGATATCGAGTGTTTTTTTAACTAAAACCAAATAAAGTACCTTGTTTGCGAGGCAACAGTTCTATTTGTACAGTTCTTTTTTCTAATTTCTACGAAACGCTTGGGAATATGTAATATCAACTGTATTTTTAGATCATACGCGAATGATTTGTAAAAAGACAAGCTTATTTTATAGTGACTAGTGTTTTAACTAAGTGGAAATCGTCTGACTGTCTAAATAACTTGTTAAATGTTTTCATAATTTAGATTGTACCTATACTTAATCATATCTAGGTACAAGGGGTGGGTATTACACTAAGGGCTCATTATACCAAAGTCAGATATTTTTTATCCGTGGAATAAAATTGACGTCTGACAGTTTTAGTATGGAAACTGCCAAAAATTAAAAATTTATTCTCAGGATAAAATTTATTCTAGGTACCTACTTACAAAAGTTTGGTGAATTTCACCGTAAGACGCAGTTTGGTCTGCGTTGACATTGAAACATACATTTTCCAATGACGTCAGGTTTTGACCCTTGGATAATGACTTTCTGGTAAAGTCAGCTAGTGCATGTAAAAACTTCTCTTCATAGATACGAAAACGACCCCTTGTTTCTAGATGTGTATTATCATGACGCATATTTCGACCATAATTTAATAAACAGCATCAGAAACTAGGCTGAACTCCACTTTACCGCGACATATTAAAGTTTTATTAATAAAGAATATAAAGCCAATACAAATAAACCTATTTCACCACATCAAATTAAATAAGTGTTTCAAAAAACGAAGTTAACATGGAAAGTGTTTTATAATGTGGAGAAATGGGCGTTTTCAAACATCTCCAGTAACACACATGACTTCCCTTGCTAGTTAGTATTTTAACCTTTTAACCGCCCGACTTCATATCATTTGTCGAGCCCCCAGCGCAAGAAGTTAAAAAAAAAAACGAAAAAAAAACCTGATAGAAAACAGCGTAATTACCTAAATAAAAAAGCAGATTAAACGAGCTGTTTTTTTGTCGTAAATATACGACCCTGGCGAAATGGACCCGAAAATATTTGTCGGATTAATCCGACGTAAGCGGTTAAAAGGTTAAACAACCTCTAAACATCATGTATTTATTGTTAAAATATGAGTGTTGCCATATTTTCTTAAGTCATTATGTACAAATTGGATATTGTAAGATCATTTGTTATCTGTCAACAGTTGAATATTACGAAAATAAATCAAATCAAATGAGGTAACTTGTTTAATTTGTTCCCGAGACTGAGACCTTGTAGGCGGAACGAGAAAGGTAAGAATATCAGAAAATAATATACTAATGAAAATGAACACAAAGTAAACAAGACTGTTGTTACAAGCTTCGTTCAATGCGTCGAGGAATGGATGAACGAAGTTTAGTGGAGTAAAAATTGCTTTTGGAACTACCAGGGAATGCTTTCACATTAATTAGGGAGGCTCAAAAGTACCAACAGCGGCGCCTGGCGTGTACACGTTGGATAATGAACTGGCCGCAAATGTAAACGAGACTTACAATGTAATAATTAGAAAGTCTGGCTTTGGTTAAAGGTATCTAACCTACACAGTTAATGATAGGTAATGATTTGAAAAACGATAGGATTATATTCCGTCATTGTTTGTTTTAAAAGTACTTATAAAACTACTTTATTGCCGCAGTTCTGGAGATTTGGGATTATGGAAGCACTGGTTTCTTAAGTACGGCTAGCGCAAATGATAGATACTCCTTCCGAACAAGGAAGAATAATTATCAGTGGGGCTCTCACCGACTCAAAAGAAACGTTTTCTATACATTTAGATAGGTTACTTAAACAAAGTCGTAAATGCTTACCCGCTAAGTTTGCCGGAGAGTTGGGATAGTAATTTACAGCTTTTGTGTGTAACCCTGGCCCTGTGTTAACAGGGATTTAATCAAAAAACATCACGAACTTCATTAAGCATAAAACCCAATTAGAACGTCAGAGCTAGTCACTATTTTGGCGATTACTCAAGTTCGGGATAACGCCAGGGTTATTGCGCGACAACCCTTTCATAAAAATGTCTGTCGTCATGCCCGTAGCCCTATCTATATAATTATAATAAAATAGCAACGAAGAATTTTTGTCAGTTTGTCTGTTTGTATTCTGGGTGTATCGACTTAGATACGACTCGTAGGTATGTTCCGGATTAAAGCAAAAATGGCTGAACGGATTTCAATGAAATTTGGCTGTGTGGTGTGCAATGTATGCATAGTTTATAATAACCTGGATAAACACTACCCCCTTACTAATAAACGTATTATATCAGATGAATAGTTACACACGGATTTCTCTCTTTCAGTCGTCAGTAATAAAAAGCGTTGTGTAGTTAACTATACAGACGCTATACTACGTTTATTAGTTTAGTTAGGGGGATAATGTTCTAACCCCGGTAGTACGTTCGCGAGGGATATTTTCCGACAACAACGCGGGCGAAGCCGCAGGCAAAAGCTGGTATTAATATTATAAAGAGAAAATATTGAATTTTTTGTATGTTTGTTTCTTCCACAACTAATTTGACCATGACTTGGATTAGGACATAAAATGCTTCTTATCCCTGTACCTATTCCCAAGGATTGAAACTTATGCCGGTGAAACCGCGGGGCGCAGCTAGTGTAACTATAAAATATAGTGCTAACTAATGACCCATTAAAAGCCCAATCCATCTCTGTCTATAATATTGCAAAGTTTTGATTCAAGAAAATGCTTAATCGAATTATCAACTCGGATCTGAAGCTTAAACGATTCGTGATGGGCAAAGTTTTGCTAAACAGTCGCGCCTGTCCCGGGCGCGAGTAGGAAGGATTTTAGCAAGTTTTGTTGTTAGGTATTCAGACACAAAATAACGCAACATTTCATATTAATGTTCCATTCTGAAACAAGCAAAGTACCTAATCGCTATTTAAATTGTTAGGTAGTTACTTAGTACTTTGAAGCTTTTGAGAATTTCTATTTCATAAGAGCTTGGTAAAGTTGCGAGAAAATTGCGTGACACTCCACGAAATACTTAGAATCCTTTTTAGGGTTGTCTGTTCGTCCGCGGCTTTGCACAGATCCTCTTAGTACTTACTAGAAAACTGTAATTTGGCATGGGTATACCTACATATTAATCACGCCGGTAAAGTGGTAATATAATAAGCCATAGATGCGTGAACGTAAACGAAGTAAAAGGAGTAAGGATCGTTCCTGGTGGCGTTCTATAGTTTACCCACATAGGAAGAAGGCGTAAGCTTATGGTATGTATTTACATACCTACATAAGCTTACGCCTTCTTATACTCACGGCTCATAGTACCTACCCAAATGGGTACTATGAGCCGTGAGTATACTAGTAAAAGTAGGTAATGTCTACCTGCAGATAATCAAACAACTCAGTCTATCGCAGTCCACTGCTAGACATATGCTTCTCCCAGGCTGCGCCACAACCCTGTCCTCCGCCTTCCGCATCCAATCTGTCCCATCCACCTTTTTAAGGTCGTCGGATTATTTAGCTGGAGGGGCATCACACACTACGCTTGCCGAATAAACGCGGTCTCCACTCTAGGACTTGTCTGCTGGTGGAGCAAACGAGGCCATCGATCCTGCATCAAACATAGCCAGCCCAGTGCCATTTCAGTTTGCTTACTCTGCAAGCTATGTTGGTTGATAAATAATTTAAAATGGCAAACGTCGAAAAAACAAACCACTTACTAAATAATAAAAATTAACCAAATAAAAAAACAAAATAACTGGAAAGTAACATTTTGTACCTACTTATTTTTTTTTCATAAATGCTTAGGAAAGGCTAGAACGTGGGCTATAATCAATACTTAGGTAGTGTTGCCCCCTCTAGCTCTTCGAACTGCTTCCAGTCTCCTTGGCATACCTATTATACCTACTTCTAATCAAGTTATTAATAAAACCAAAAGTGAACAATAATAGGTACATTACGGAAAGCTTTTTCTCGTTGCAATATTACCTACCCAACGCGTAAAGTGTTTGCCCGTATATCGTACATTAGAGAATTTCAACGTGAAAATGAAAATGTCAGTAGGTACCTATGTACCTACCCATATTTTCCGTGCTCCGCTGTGTGATTCCGGGCTTTGCCCGTTTATAATAGGGACGCAATTTAATTCGTGTGTAGGTACTTTTTATTTTTCGGTGTCGCGCAATTATGATATTTTGTGTTTACCTATTAGGTAGGTATTTGTGTCGCGTTGGTATTTCACTTCCAGTTTTTGAAACGAACAGATTGAAAGTACCTGACCACGTACCTGTTAGTTGGTCAGGGTGCTTTTAATTTAGGCAGGGGACTGCTGCCGCACTGGATAAAAAGCATGAACGCGCGTTTTAAACGTAACATAAATTCGATCGATTTTTTAAACGAATATATGCAATTGTGCTACAGCATTTTGCGTTTAAATTTTTGCGACAAGGACTTTATGTATCACCCATAAATATGAATGAAGCCTAAGTTAATAATTAGTGCGAAACTAATATTTTCAATGTTAAAATCGTTCGTGTTCGTGCTAGATGTAGGTACACAGCACGGGAATTGGACAGAGCACGGGTGCCGCAGAGGAAGTAGGTAATGTTTTTCATATAATTTGCCTTGGGATTTCACATTGCAAAGTAACTTTAAATCTTTTTTTTCTGTTAACTTATATTGTCATAGTGTTGGAAAAGGTCTCCCCCATATTTTTCCACTTTTCTTTGTGCTGTGCCTGCTATGAATGAACTTCTCTGCTAGAAAAACTGATCAAAAAGCCGTCATATGCCGCCAGCATGGCGCCCAGTCCCTTCTCATATTATCTAGGAGTCATGAGACAAAACCGCTTGAACAGACAATACTGCGTGATTAATAGGGTCCCCGATTGTTTTGACTTGTCTAAGTATATCACGCTGGGCGCTTATATTTGTCGTAGCTAGGTATGTTGTGTTTAGAATAGTATGAAATGCGTTGAAAAATAATCTGTACCTCATGTTACAGTGAGGCTTTCTTTCTTGGAAGATTAAAATGTGAAGTCGCTGTAGTGTAGTGTGGTGTGGTGTGGTGTGAAGTGCAAAATCTTGTTTTGAAAAACTGATTAGAATCTCCATTACATATTGTATCATTGACAATTCTGCGCTAATTCTTCAAGGTAAGATCTAAAGAAATTTCTTGAATGAAAAAGAAAGAAAAAACATTATGTTCGTCCCATAGGTTATCGTTGTCTCTTTATTTAAGAATTTTCCTTTTATGTTTCACTCGTGTGAAAATAGTTCCTTAACAATTTTGTAGTATTTAAGATGTGAATACCGTCGCGAGCTTATTTATAATATGTAAACTGTATTGGCGATTTAGTTTCCAAACATGTAAACAAATATGTGCTTTTGGAAAAATGACTTTAATAATACCCACACATAGAGTTTACTTTGCACTACAACTTTAAATGTTTTGATTACTTTTTCAAAAGTAATATAATATGGTAATAGTCATTTTGAAATCAACTTAATTTACATGACATTTAATATAACAATTCGCTCGATTAAGGTGAACTAACTTAAAAATCCGAAAGAATTTTGGATATTTAACAAATCTCAGATGTATATCGAATTTAGTCATAATTTATAACACAGACAGTCATTTTAGGGCGCTGTTGGTTCTAAGGATAACAATGTATGACGGCAGAGCAAATTCCTTTTTCAACAAATACATTAACACAATGCGAGAAAGTGCTCCAGCGCTAGTTTTCAGCGACAGCTAGCGTTGACGTGATGACGTCAACCGGTGCAGTATAGATACGATGAGATATCCTTTTCCCAACTATGATGGGGTTATGATGTATGTATATGTACTACGATGAGATACGTATATAATACAACAAGAAATAAAACAATTACACAATAAATAGTTCAAAACATAATATTTATGAAATGGTAGGTAACATTCCAGGCGACTCACGCGCCTCACAAGAGAACACAGAACAGAAGAGGTATGGACAAAGTTGCTCATGGACAGAATAGATGCCACAGTTGACGGCACTTAATAAGATTCCCAAAAATCTAATAAGTTACAGCTTTTTCCTATAAGAATCCATCTCCGCCGAAATAAATGGAAAATCCAGATTGGAAATTGTATTTCGACCAACACTATCAACTTTTCGGCACAGCAAAAATATTTCCCGCGTCGGTTGCCAATCATCGATACATCACACTGACATTCGATTAGAAAAATTCTCACGAAATATAGGTTTTATCCATAGTTGCTGTGTACCTAGGCACATAGGTATATTTCCTATATTCTATACCAATAGGTAGAGGGGGAGGGTGGGGGGGGGGCTACTACTACCTACCTACTGTAACTGCCCCGTTGGTCTCGTGGTCGCAAGCGCGACTGCTAAGCGTGAGGTTTTGGGTTCGATTCCCGGGTCGGTCAAAGTGTTATTGGGTTTTTCCATTAGGAATTTCTTAGTAACAGCCCGGGGTTTGGAAGTTGGCGGTGTGATTCCCCCGTGCCTCGGAAAGGGTCGTGCGCCTGATCTCTCTCCGGCCGTGTCGGATTGCCGTCCCATCGGACTATGAGAGTGGGGGAAGAGGGACTGCACCTGTGTCTGTGCCCACCCTTGTGCACTGTAATATCTCCCGCGCCGAAGGTGGCCGAAATACGGTCTGGAGGACTTTATTTATATTCCGTCCGTAAATATAAAAAGCTGGGCGCAAGACCGTTTATCCGTTAATCATTACTTAACGAAGTTAGCATTTCGAGTAACGGATTAACTTTTAAGTTAATTTAAAAATTGTTAACGGACTCATTTACATAATACTATTTACCCGCGCCGTGCCGCGTAAAACACGTTCTGACAATTTTCAAATAATTATTATTACAAACTCTAATGATACACCCTTATTCGTAGCCCATACCAGCCATAACAACATTTTTTTTAAAGTAAATCGCTTACCTAACGACATATAAAATGCAATTTCTATCACGAGTTAGAAACCTTTAAATCTTCCGAAATGTAACTCTTTAACGTTCATCAAAGTTAATTTTGTAAGTAGCGGATTAGCGACTGACGAAGTTAACTATTTGATTAACTGTCCCTAGCTATGTAGGTATATATGTGTACAGTCCCTATTTATGAGCCGCTAGGCGTTACGAAGATAACTAAGCGCCTAGCTATAAATCATTTTATGGAGCATAACAACAATATAATACACCATCCATTATTATGTCGGTTTATCCGATACGTCTTTATACGTGTGAGCTTTACGTTCTAGCCAGATAATACGAGTATCCATTTGGAAGGAACCTATTCCACAAATCGTTTTAAAAATAAAAACTGATTTCGACCTGTCATCATTATCATCACACTTGACACGGTGCTTGTTGCTTGCCCGATGCTATCCATTTTCTTGATATATTCTCTAAGTATCCATAAACGAAGGTCGCGAGACGTGATCTGAGTAACCTTAATCGTAACCAAGTCCGGCAAATATTTATGTGTATTCACCCACATTTATATCGTCCAGGCAAATATAAATCAGTGCTACGTTTACAAACTCCACAAACCGAAAAAATAATTGATATCTGCAATTTGTTTTGTCACAAACAATACCAAAATCGCTTCGTTGCCGGTTTCCCAATAGAATGCAACTAGATCCAGATATACGTGTTTGTTTAAAACCGCATTTTCAATATCTGTCGGATATAAATAATCCTCACATTTCCCCTTGCGAGCGAAATAGTTTTCACATTGGCATTGCATTTCCAATATCGACGTAATCCGTAGCACGGGCCACGAGCTACAAGCTACGCGTTCCGTAACCTCGTAACCTCGTAGCCTCGTAGCTCAGCGCAGTAATGCAATCGTATCGCTCGGCTTGGTGTTCATGAAAACGCAGCTTAATTAAAGGCTCAATTTCCACGAGTAGTAAATCCAGCTTTACGAGAGAAATATCAAGAAATGAGAAATCATGGATAAACATCTTGTTGAAAAGATTTGGTTTCTGTTTTATTTTGTTTTGGTAGTAGTTTGCTGTAAGGTATTAACGCAATAATAAACAAATAAGTGTGCAAAAACAAATTGTGAAGCCTCTTTTTTATTAAATATTCCAATAATTAAGCGAACTCAAAGTACCGCGGTCACGGTCATTGTTTTTTATGTTATATTTCAGCGAAAATGAAATCAAAATTAATTTTAACGAATTTTTCGACACAGGATTTAGATCCACTTTACTGGTTCAATTTCATTAACATTTTCGGCAAAAATATCTAATTTGGAGAGTAATTTGATTACTTCGGCCTCAAGTAACGCGGGTCGAACAGGACTATAGTTTTGTTAAATACCAATCTTGCCTGCTAACTTTCGACTCGTGTTACATTTATTATTTTTTTACGTAACAGGCTGGCTAGACAAAGGCTTGGTAGGTAGAGTGTGTTAAGATACTCATTATGTGAACGTCAAAACCACGATAAATATAAGAAAACTATCAGATTAATTATGACATCTTGTGACTTTCCCAGTCAATGCAATATGGATATAAGTTAGATAAAAGCTAACCCATTTTTTTCTTCTTGTCTACACATATAATAAAACTAATTATAGTAAATCTGAAGAGTTTGTTTGTTTGTTTGAACGCGCTAATCTCTGGAACTATCAGTTGTTGGATTTGAAAAAATATTTTTGATTTTGATTTGCCCAATTCTTGAGGAACATCACGCTACGGCTCTTAGGAGCCGCGCAAAATGAAAATTCTGAAAAAACCCAACGCGAAAGCGAAGTAATAATGCGGTCGGGCGATGTGACGCGACGCGGTGGCTCGTGAGCTGAAAAGCTAGTTACCAATATTTCGGATTTTACAACTTTCTTGGCTCTTCGTACATAAATATTTTTGCTTACTTCGTCAGAATCTTCACTTAGTCTTGCAAGCAGTACCGAAGCACGCTTCGCTCGTAAAAGAAACGAGTTTTCTTTTCGTTGTTTGTCGCAGTTTTTATGAATAATATAAAGAAAGTGCTAGCACAAATTCTTTTGTGGAGTTTAATGTTTAAGCACAGACACGTACCGATGTGTACGATGTTTTCTTGAAAAACCCTTTGTATTTCCAGGAGACGTTCCAAATAAAATAAAAAAAGTTTTTTTTAAACAATAAAGTGTCGACTATATTCGTCGACACAAAGTAGTACCTTATTGTAAAAATGACTCGTCTATAATTTCACTAAAATAGACAATCTATCAGAACAGAATTGGGTAATTACAAGTCAAGAAAAAGATACTTAAATATCTGCTGAGAAGTAATAACAGAAGCAGAAAAGAATAAGAAAAATAAACAACCGACTTCCAATAAACATAAGTACTACAAAGTGAAAATAACTTTAATTTCGGAAGTCGCTGTCTTTGGTTTTGTATTTTCGTTTTTTGCCCCCGACTTCCGAAATTAAAGTAATTTTTGTACTTTATAGCGTTTTTTTCACTTTTTGTTGTGGTACCTACTCCACAAAAATTCGTATACCTTCACTTGCTAAGTAAATAACAGTAACGGGAAGTTATTACAACATCATAAACTCGGCTTGTTCATTTGGCCACTATTTTATACTAGCGCTGTTTAAGGGCCTATGCACACCTCAGACGTCAAAATAATGATGCCAAACCGCTTAACGAATTCTGCTGTGAAACATTACTACATTATGTCACGATTCAGTTGAATTGTAGTACCCATTTTACAAAAAAATAATAATACTCGCTTATAAACTTGTCTCTGCTCAACAAAATGACTGTGGAGGTGTAACCGGATTCCGAGCAGATCGGCGAAATCATGCGGGAAAGAGAATCAGATTCAAATCTGTACTTTAGACCAGGCAGTAGCGCTTCTGTTTCGCTTGTCGTACAACAGACAAGCCATAGCGGAACTACCTAGTGCGGTTTCGCGGCTATTGTTTCCCGGCGGAGGTGTGATACCCGCCTTAAGGCTCCGCATTTTCAGTATTAAATTTCTCGTACATAACTCTATTGATAATTTCGTTCGCTGCGAACGAGTGCCAACTGGTAGATGAGGTGATCTCTTCGCTAATAGAAATTGAATCGAGCATGTTCTACGATCTCACAGACGACGATTTAAAGCTTGAATTTCAAATTGTAGAACAAAAGAATCGAGTTTGTTGGATTTTTTACGTTGGAATCTGGATAGAAATCATAAAATAATATGAGAACTCGTATTGTTATTTTATTTGATTAACTCCAAGCGTGTTTTATTGTAGGTACCGGCTAAAACGGTTCTGTGGGACTGTGTTATGTTACACGTAAGTACTTAAATAAAATAAAGACCTTTTCGATTTCGATTCGGATGAAATTTGGCACACAGATAGATTATAACCAGAATTATACACATAGGATACTTTTTATCCTGATATCCCCACGGGATCGACACTTATGCGGGTGAAACCGCGAAGCGCATCTAGTTAGTCAATAAAAACGTTATAGCAGTTCAAACATTTAGATTACTAGAATTTTAAAATGTGGTGTGTCCACAGCTCAAGTGGAAAAATGACAAATAACTTTTGAAGGTAACAGTAGATATATAGTAAGTAACAACCACAATTCGCCAGTGTAATGCGAGGGGGCGACAGAGGGTGAGCCACAGCGCCACAGGGCTATTACCTTGCACCTCGCAGGTAATAGCCTTTTCATGGCCGCAACAACCTTTTCCGTAACAAGCTTTGTGTATCATTTAGCCTAGACATTAACTGTTGGATATTGGCCTCACCCGAGCATCGACCGGTCCTGTGCTTACCCTATGGTTTATGCGTATTATTATTGCTTTAAACTATATCGATTATAAATAATTAGCAATAATAAAACATTTTGTTGTCAAAAAGAGTAACCTAGCATAAAATTGGATAAGAAAGAGATTAAAACAGAAGAAGAACTAGCAGGGGATCGAGGAGGGGGGGGGGGGCTCAGGGGATCAGACCGGTATAAATCTTAATTCTGTATCTTATATATATAAATAAATAAATAAACTTTATTCAGCCCGGAATAACATGGTACAATATAAAAAAAAAACAAGTCACAGGGTACCTACATGGAGCCTAGTGCTACATTTTTCAAATGCCCTGGTCCCCACAATAGGATTCCTTGTGTCGTTGGCTCCAGTCTCTTCCCAAGTAAGGCAAACATTTTCATTTATTTAGGTAAAGTTATTAATTTGCATAATATATAATCATTCTATAATGTTCCCACTGCTGGGACACAGGCCTCCTCTCTGTGAGAGGGAGTGGGCCGTAATTCACCACGCATGCCCAGTGCGGGTTGGTAGATATTACATGTCTTCAAATGTTTGGTTCTAGGACATGCCGGTTTCCTCACAATGTTTTCCTTCACCGTTTGGAGAGCAATGGTGATGAAATAATTTACACAAAGTAAAGTGCCTGTCTGGGTTCGAACCTACAACTTGTAAGTCGCGGCCGTTACCACTGTTAAAACAAAAGAAAAAATTATAATTAAAAACTTGAGTACTACTTAAGTATGTAATAAAATGTTAAATAAATAAAATTATTATGTTGTAGAAAAACGGTTTGTTGACAAGGAGTTTAGGAAACAAGTAAAGACAAAAGACGTACACAAGTTCCAAGAAAATGCCTGTATCTTTCCTTCATTCCCTGGTAAAGTTCGGAAGGGTCGAGATAATTTCAACAAAGCATGAACAAAGCTTCTCAAAATCCTGGCAAATACCCTCAAGCGATGTAAATTGTCTCATGCAGACTCTCATGTGATCCTGTATTTATGGGGACAACTTCTGCCTTTTTTTTCCGAATCTACGGAGCATAAAATAACTCTTCTTGATTTAAAAAAGAAAACATATTATGGCAAAAGCTTCAGCATAGCACGCGAATATTCTTATGTTTTTGCAATTTGCAAATCAGTATCAGGTTTTAAATTGATCTTTTGCGCGAAATTCACATATTCTTAGTTTTTTGCAATTTGCAAATCAGTAAGGTGATCTAAATATGATGCGCGAATATTTATTTATAGAATTATTATCAGAAAAATCAGTACCTACATCTCTCTAAGTTCATATTACCGTATCGAATGAATATTTCAAGAAATCATGACATTTGATGAACATTGCTGATTGTAACGTTTATAATTCTGTAAAGTCATATTTGTTACGGTTTGAATCATATTTCTATCTTTCTGTGAAAATAAGTATAAGCTGTATAAGATAAAAAACCTAATCAGAAAATGGAAATCCTAAACTAAGTTTAAGACTACACATCAAAAATTTTTACGACTACAAAGCACATAAATAATTCTGCCGACGACCGACGGTAAAATTGTCATGCATATGGAAACATTATTTTAATAAATCACTCGCTGTGCCTGCGGCTACGCCTGCGGGATACCGGGACCGTTGGTAATGCGAGCTACGCCGTAGCACACCGTAGCACACTGCGTAGCAACTCGCGAATGCTGACGAAGCGCGCACTATAACAAATGCGAGCATAGTTTCAGTTCGATTACATACTTCTTTTAAAAGAACATTTATCAATATGATACAGTATGTTTTTCTTTTATAAAGGCATGAACGAATAGATCATGACCAACTAATTAATGGTATGGTAATTAACAAGGGGGTAACGGGGTAGACTGCAAATTAAGCTTGTAGTAATAATCCAATACGTTGTTCGCAAAAATCCCTTACCGAAATACCATAGAATAAGAACGTACGAACATTATTTCGAACGAGCTTTTCAAATGCATTCACGGCCCACAAAACTGAAACGGTACCCGGAATATTTACGTAATTGCCTGCGTTACGTTTACGTTACGGGCATCGAAATAAACGCGGCCTGACGGTCAATTCCAATTGCGGTAACCCTTTGTTTTGTACATTTTCGACGTTTTAAATATTCATTGATTTTGTCAGTTTATGTTCAGAGGCTCAATGTTATGTCTGACATGGGTGAATTCATTATCGTTACGGAGCGAAAAAATAGATACGATAAAAAGCAACAATGACATAGTCATGAGAGAGTTTGCAACTGCATGTTCTATAAGTATAGATAGATATGAAAGAGTACTGCATAGAAGTATGATATAGTATTGAGTAACAAGTATTGTGGTCTCTGACAATCACCAATGTGAAAATACGAAAAGTTTCCATTGTTCAAGATAGGTTTGTGTAATATTTTAATTGCAGCATGCTGCTGCATTATTTAATTTGTAATTTAATTTAATAAATGTAGGTAATTCAAAAACTTCAATAATCTTAACAATAGTTTGTCATAATAACGGGAGTAAAAAAACACTAAGAATCACTTGTACTCCCGCCATTTTTTATGCAGCCAACTGTACCTACAGAATGCGTAGTTGATGACTATGTGATGAGTCTTTTTACACCCTGTAGATTTACTTCGCGTAATATCTCTGAAGGTAAGAAGCACGCGTTCCAAGTACCTCATAGCCCACCCTTTAGACAATAAGTCGCATTTTAATTAGGAAGTCCAAAAATTAGGGAGATTAAGAGCTTTTATGTAGCACTCACACCAAATTTACGCTCCACCACGTTTGAGCCTAATTAAAGAGTACCCGGAGGGACTTAAGACTCTTTTTAATATTAAGAGACCGTTCAATATGTATGTCCAACTGGGCAGGAGGATAAAACGTATCGTACGATTTTAATGTATTCTTATGTTCAGTAATCTTTGATGTAGATGTAGAAGGTAATTGCAATGAGACAAACAAGAATGATATTGAAATATGAAAAAAAAACATAATCAGCCTATAACGTTCCTACAGGATGTCACCTGTCTTCGAATTATGGTGCTGGCCTTCTAAATTAAGTTTCAATCTTAAGTTATCATCATAGATAATAATCGCTTTTTCCGGTATCACTTCACATCTTTTTAGATTTTATATGACGTCATATAGCCTAACCCTAACCCGCAGAACCACATGACGCTTCCAATGATACCTCGTTTCTCCAAATACGAAGAGTAGTTATAAGGAGTTATGAGGAAACAGAGCAAATAGATGAAGCCTGTTGAAATCATAACCCTCCTTTGGCTTTGACGTAGTCGGGTAATAACTGACCTTTTTCACAATAGAAATGCGACTCCATTCCTTTTTGTGCTCTATCATTTGTTGTGACAGTACTTGACATATTGAATAAAATAAAATACAATATCCTTTATTATGTACACCGTGTTGTCCGTGTATGTATAGAATGTTCTTTGTTATGTATATTGATGTATTGTTGAAGTATTTCAAAGCTAAAAACTGTTATATTATTATTTTTGTTCCCTCCTGCGGCAAACTAACATAAGCCCAGAGGCCAGGGGGGTTAGGTTTTTAAATGGAAAGAAACAACTAACTATCTTAAACACAGTTTATTTTGTAAAATTAAGTTTTCGCATTTAACAACCCACGGTAGCCTATGCGGGTCTACCGTCTTATAAATTAGGTAGGAGATTATAACTAAACCCTAGTATTGCCAGCCAGCTAATATTTCAGCAAATAGAGCTATGGTCGTGGGGAGTTGGAGATAAAACCAGTACTGTTCCTTTTTAGTATAAATTAAATATCGATATGAAGATAACCTTCCAGTTATTAGGAATGTAACTTATTAATAAATGGGCGCCAGGGACTTGAGAGTCCCGGATCCTGGAGCCGACGAAGATGTCCAATATACTTCAGGATGAACGCAGAACGTCGAACCCAAGATCCTCAATTTAAATTTAATTAAAGGCCAGTTTCCACTTTTGAAAACTGGACTATGAAAAATGATTGGTTCCAACGGAAACCATGTTATGATGTAAGAAATGTTTTAAGGTATAAAAAAAAAACCGTCCCGCCTGCGTTATCGCTAGACGGACTCAGCCAGCCGCACAGTCGTCTCCACAAGAGGCTTCTAGTGGACTCGAGGAACGGGTCTCGCGTCCAGGCTCCAGACGCTCCTCTAGATCCTGGCGGCGAGACGAATCTCTCGAGGTGCCTCTCCTGGAATCGACAATACGGAGACCTAATAGTATAATGGGAAACTTCCTAGAGGTCACCGAGCTTGGAATTCTAAAAGGCTAACAGTGGTGGGACAATAGGAAGGAGGATTGCCCACGTGGCGTCCATCAACTCCACAACAAGGACTCGTTCATGAGAATAAGAATTTAATACCGTTGTTAACACTGAGGAATATCCTATGGCATATCTGTGGTAAATAGTCAGCGGGTGAAATACTCACGGTTGTCTTAGGGAAAAACACTTGACTGTAAGATCCTCGACTGGCTGGAAAGGTGTCTGCGTATGCGCAATTTGGAATCCTGTAATAAATATCCATGGATCACGAGAATATCCTTTTAACAACCAGGGAAGGGCTCACAGACCACTTCCGAGCACTATTACCACAAAATCCTTACCTTTTAAAACATGGAATTAATTTTGGAGTTTCACTCAAGCGTGTTCAAGTGCAAATAGACGCCACCACTGTCCAACAATCCTGTCATGGTTAACAAACCGGAACTAGACAGAGCATCTCAAAAATCTCCCCTATTTCAGGTAAAATGATTATAAGATCACTGAAGATAAACACTACACCAAAATACTTAATTCTTGAAAATCACTAACAACTTTCTAACGTGACGTTTAAACTCTGAAACAATAAGAATCTTCATGATCTAGATCAACAAACAAATTATTTATAGTTTCCAATACGAAAACTTGTTTTGATTGGGGTAATTAACCCAGAATATTAATTGGGCTAATTAGCAACGTATAACCTTGCTACATTATGTCAAAGACAATTCACAGATTAAAAATGGATTATTTGACAACGAAGTTTCTAGAAAGAAGTCTTTAATGAAAAAACTAAGTTTATTTCCGCTTTCGGTTATTTAGTTTATTATTAATTTTTACTGAAAGCTGGAAATTATTAAGTATTGCTCCATACGATATTAATTCAATGGTTGGCAATCAATAAGTTCAAATATCGATTAAACTACAACTGTGAACCGGCGAACACCAGATGTCGCCTCTAACTGTCAGAAACTGACGTTCGACTGGATGACAGATGGAATGTAAACAATATATTTATTGATCTAATTAATTGTGCAAACCTGTTAAACAGGGTCTAGAAAAGTGATTTAATGTTAGGAAGTGTTATCTAAAGAGTCCAGTGACGAAATACAGTTGAAGGAATGAATCCTTCCATCAAATACAGGCCAAAGTCACTTATACAAACTACAATGAAATATATTACTCAGAAACCTCTTAATGTAATGCTAATGTTTTCAGGCAAATGCTACTTTACTTATTAGTAATGCAGCTGTGTAGTACCAACCCTTGGTAGGTACAAAATTTACAACATAACAGTACCTCCCCAACCACCAGAGATTTGACCCTCTAGGGCAAATCTCGACGCTGGCCCTCCAGCGTCAAAGCAGACTCCAAAGAGCCACACACACTTACAACAATCTACAACATTCATGCCTGAAAACAGGAACTGAGAAAGAAAAGAAATAAATATATGAAAGCCGGTGTACGATTTCTACTATTAAACACTATTCTCATAGCTGATGTAAATGTAAAATATACTATAAAGGTAGATAAAGTATATACATAAACAATACAGAATTCTTGTTACACTTCAAATATAGAGTAACAGACCGCTCTATTAGGCGACATTGTAGTAGGCTTTGATTGTCGGGTCTACAATTCCGCCCGTGTTTTATGGCTTATTTTTAATTATCCATGTAAACTATATGAAATATACTAATTTGTGTTTTCATTATATACTACATATACATACAACCTAAAAGGGTTCTGGTCACACTTCAAGTATAGAGTAACAATCCGCTCTATTAGGCGACATTGTAGATGGCTTTGGTTAACGAGTCTACAATTCCGCCCGTGTTTTATGGCTTATTTTTAGTTATCACTGTGACCTGTGTAATATATATTTTTCCTGGAGCGAGTCTAATCCATTTACAAACATGTAAAAGACAAGCTCCAAAGAGAGTAAAAATATAAGTCTGACCTACTATATTTCTATAGGAGAGACCACCCTACTCCATCGTACACCACCTTTCACAATGAGTTGACTGCCGACAATAATGCTGAGCTGGTACACAAATAATACACCAAAAGAAATTAAATGCTACAAAATAATGAATATTGGCTAACCGTCTTCCATAAAAGGAATGAGACGGTTATTCTGCCCCTGTAAAAAAAATACCATCTAAAACGTTTTCCATCAATGCAGCCTACACGCCCGCCATTATGGCCTCCTATCTCAGGACTATCATTATGCTGCCTTACCAGCAATCCGGAGGTTTATACACACTACAGGGGTATCAATCCTGCAACGACCAGACTACAAACAACTTTTAAACAATCGCCTTCTCTATTACTAAATATAGTTCTCAAATGTGAACACAGTTAGAACCTGTGTACCACTACGAACCGCAAAAAGTGTAAAAATATATTAACCTACTGTATTCTAGTACCGTGCATATACAGCCACTAATGCTAAAATAAAGACCAGCAAGCTCAAGGCATATACAGCCCACAATGGTCACTGCGACCAACGAATTTAAATTTTAGTTTAAATTCAAATAAAATATTAAAAAAAAAATAAAAAATAATCCTTGCCACATGGTGATTTAAAATCCTTGATATGCCATGTGCCAAGGTTTTTACCGGAACTACAGCCTTCCAATTCATACACTAAGGGTGAAAGTTTTTTCCTAATTATACATCTCTCGTATTTAGGAGCTAATTTGGCCATAAAGAATTTGGAGGCGTCACTCTGGGGATATGTTTTCTTCCACACAGTGTCGCCTACCTCAAACTCCGCGTGCCTCCTACTACTATTATAATAACGAGCACTACGATCATGTGATTTGATGAGCGCGTCCTTTACTTTAATGAAGATACTATCCAATGCCCCTAGCTGACTTGCATATGAACTGCGGGAAGCGCAGGCTAGAGTGGGCTGTTCAACGGTATCATTGCCGAAGACATCACCACTACTAACTGCCTCTCTGCCATGTACTAGGAAGAACGGCGTAAAACGAGTAACTACATTTGTGGAGGTGTTCATAGCGAATTGGATCTTTGAGATGTTCACATCCCAGGATCGATGATCATCCTCCACGAGAATTGATACCGCGGTCATTATGGTACGGTTATAGCGTTCCACGGTGTTCACGCTTGGGCAATAACGAGGTGTGAAGTGAACTTGAGGTATTTTGTACCTCTCTAATAGTGAACGAATCTCATTACCCGTGAATTGCGTCCCGTTGTCTGCTATCACCGTACGGGGTATACCGTGTACCAGGAAAACGCCGTCCTCTAGTTTCTGTGCTATAGCCTTACCCACAGCTCTACGTAAAGGAAACAGTAAACAGTACTTCGTAAAACAGCACACGACAACTAAAAGATATGTGAATCCCGCTCTAGACCGTGGCAACGGACCTACCAAGTCAATGCTTATGGTTTCAAATGGCTTGGAACACTCTTTCGCATCACCCAATAGACCGGGAGGAGGTAATTGTGAATGTTTATAAGCAGCGCACTTATCGCATTTACCAACGTAGCTAATCACATCCTTATACATGTTAGGCCAGTAGTATCGGAGTGCAAGTCCTTTATAGGTTTTAAACACACCAAAATGTGGTGATAATTCGCCACTATGGTGACTCTTCAATAATTCCAGACGATTGCCCTCCGGTACTACCTGCTTCCAATCATAGTCACTAGCCACACCGAACTTATTTTTTGAATAACGGTATAGTTTGTCCTCCTTAATAATAAAATTAGGGCACGATCTGGGTGTACTGACACATTTATCCCACAACCCTTTAAACCAAGTGTCAGTGTCAGGCACTTTAATTTCCAGCACCGGAACGCCACGAGATAAAGCATCTGGAACCACATTGTCCCTGCCTTTGCGGTGTTCAATGGTAAAGTTATAAGGTGATAACCGACAACCCCAACGGGCTAATCGTCCAGAGGGATTGGTTAAATTAAAGAACCATTTTAAACTTGAGTGGTCGGTTATCACTTTAAACGCAGGACCGCCTTCCACATAAGGACGATAGTGTTCCACGGCGAAGACTACAGCGAGGGCCTCGCGCTCCGTTGCTGAATAATTGCGTTCCGCCGGATTAAGCGAACGACTGCAGTAGGCTATTGGGTGCTCCTCCCCATTTATAACCTGAGTCAGAGTGCCCGCTATCCCAAAACTGGATGCGTCACAATGAATCTCAAAAGGTTGAGAGAAATCTGGACAAGCCAATACTGGAGCAGACACCAATGCCTCTTTTAAGGTTGAGAACGCGGTTTCTGTTTCAGCCGTCCACTGAAAAGGCGGCGCTTTTTTGCTTGTACTCGTTAGCGCGTTTAAAGGGGCCGCTATCGAACTAAAGTTTTTAATAAAACGTCTATAGTATGAGGCCGTTCCAAGAAACATTTTCACTTCCTTACGAGTTGTAGGGGTTGGAAAGTCGACAATTGACTGAACTTTCGACGGATCAGTGTGTAAGCCATGCTCGTCCACTCTGTAACCCAGATATTTTAGTTCTCGACGAAAGAAACAGGACTTAGGTAAATTAATTGTCAAATTAGCCTGCCTTAATTTATCTAAAACTCGTTGAAGAAGTGAAATGTGCTCCTCGAAGGTTGATGAGCAAATAATGATGTCATCTAAATATACGAACACCTTATTACCAAACTCCGGGCCGAAAAGTCTGTCCATTAATCGCTGTTGGGTCGCTGGGGCTCCCGTCAACCCAAAGCACATAACTTTAAACTGGAACAAACCTCGACCAGGAACCGTGAACGCGGTTTTTTCTTTGGATGAAACGGAGTCCAATTCAATTTGCCAAAATGCTGATTTCAAATCAATCGATGAAAGGTATCGCGCGTCCCGCAACTGGTCTAAGATGTGAGAGACGTAGGGTAGTGGATACGCATCTTGCTTGCTGACCGCATTCAGCTTTCGGCTGTCCAGGCAAAATCGCCATTCCCCATTAGGTTTTGGAGCCAGTAGAACCGGGTTATTCCACGCACTATTGCTAGGTTCCACCACTCCCATCTCCAACATCTCATCCAGCTGACGGTTTAGTTCCTTGAGGCGTTCAGGTGATAAAGGATAATAACGCTGTTTAATAGGAGGGACATCCCCTGTGTCTATTTTATGACGCAACAGATGGGTACGACCCAATCCTTTAGCCTCAAAGGATACCTTTTCGAAATCTTTAATTAATAACTCAGCTTCATTCTTTTGGTCTGGTGTTAATTCATCAAACGGCTGTAGGTGCCTAACCTCCGAGACGCATGTATGACCTCTATTGTTTTTTAAATATTGTAATGGTAATTTATTAAAAATTTTTGGTGCCAAATTAAAGGATTTCCAAAAATCAACGCCAAAAATCAACGGTGTGGTAATGTCAGGAATAACATAGAATTTAATAACCTTAGTCACTCTCATGAGAGTTACTGGTAAAAATAAATAACCCTCTACGGATGCCCGCGAACCATTGGCAGTTACGATGCTGCCCAACTGTCTATCGGCGTGTAGAGTCGCACCAGCCCTAATGAATTGTTGGCCAACATCGGAACCCAACACCGAAATGCTAGAACCCGAGTCGAGTAAACCGTAATATTGCTCATCATATATAGAAACGGTTAAATGTGGACGACTATCGTCCGTAGTCTTATAATGTACTGTATCTACCCTTAGTGATTTAAAAAATAATTTTAAAAATTTTAAATAATTATCCCAATCGGATTTATCAAAATGTTGGCTGTAGTTCCGTAAATTTAGTTTTTTGAAGTGCAGGTTGGACAGGACTGAGCATCCTTCTGCTTTTTACTGCACGTAGGGCACGATGGTGCACGTACGCCCTTCTTGCCGCAACGGTAACACACAATTGCTTTGGATTTGCATTGTGATAACGAGTGCCCCTTAACCCTACAACGAACACAGAACAACGAATCAGAATCAGTTTGCACGGCTTCAATCCTTTGTGAACCTTTCGGGGCTTGGTATGCCAAGTCTGCTGCAACAAAAGAAGACGTTGGTTTGGGCGGCTCATGGAACTGAGCCCTGCTATGAAATCCTAGCTCCAGTTGTCTACACTTCTCTTTTAACTCGTTCAGCGTGTTGATAATCAATATTGACAACCCCGATGTGTATTCCGGTCTCATGTTGAACTTGATCCGTGCTAAACGATCGCGTTCTGGAACCCTATAAGATAGCCTATTGTAGAGATTCTCCATGACTGCTATAAATATACAAGACAACTCAGTCGACCCTTGCGTTCTATTAGTTATTTCAGACATGAGACGCATATCGTAATCAGGCGGTGCGAAAGCTGTGAGTAACTGCTCCTTCAGTTCCGCCCAATCAACAACCGACGCTTTAATTCCCCGGTACCACAATAAGGCTCCGTCCGAGAAAAGATCTAGAGCAGATTGATGTAAGGAGGCTTCGCTAATACCTCTGGCCTCGCAAAGCTCCTCAAGACGCTCAATAAATGCTTTTACACAACCCGTACCGTCAAATTTATGTCCAAGGGTTTTAACCGTCTCTTTCTTGTAGGAAAAGATGACGTCCCTCGTCTGCAAATCTGACTGCACGTTTGTTGACTCCTCGGCGATGGTAAAAGAGTGATGGAAACTCGCGTTAATCGAATCTATCCTTGACAAATAACCGCTTAGCTGCTTGTCAACGGCTGCATAATCTGTACTAATTTCAGTTGAGGGAGTAATCCTACTGAAACGGTGAAATAGGTGGAACCCTAAAGCCTTAGCGCGGTTAAATTTTTTGTAATTAGAGGGGTACCTGTCTAGTACTTCACCAATTTCTGGTAGTTTGGCCTTAATTGCTTTTAATTCGATGTTTGGATCTATATTTGTCTCCACGATATCGTCTGAACATATTAATTTACTCAGATCCCTAATTTGAACGCGTAGTTCTTCCACGGTTGAAGCGGGTTTCGCATCTCGGACCAGTATTTCATATATAAGCTCGTCTTTGCGAAGTAAATTAAATGAAATGGGTCGTTCCATTTTGTAAATTTAAATAAAAAAAAAAACGGAAACTGAACTAATAACTGGCTGTCACAATTTACAATCTCGGGCAATGTACCAATATTATCTACAGTAAACGCAGTTACATAAATAGCAGTCTTAAAGAGTAAGTTTGTAATACCAGGTTTTTATATCCAAGGACAATAGTCTTGGTGTTATATTAAAGGACACACGTAAAATAAAATTGTAAAGTGTATAAAGCAGCAAGAAGTGTAAAAAGTGTAAAAAGGTAAATAAAAGTAAATAAAAGTGTATAAAACAGTACAAACAAAAACATGAACACGTTAACAAAGGATTCCGCGCGACGGTTTTTTCTTAAAATTAGAATAACTGGAAGGCTCTAGAAACAGTACTCCGGTTTGTAAGGTACAGCAATAGACGTAACCCCTATCTCCAACTAATACACACGTTGGTCGCCACTGTTATATTATTATTTTTGTTCCCTCCTGCGGCAAACTAACATAAGCCCAGAGGCCAGGGGGGTTAGGTTTTTAAATGGAAAGAAACAACTAACTATCTTAAACACAGTTTATTTTGTAAAATTAAGTTTTCGCATTTAACAACCCACGGTAGCCTATGCGGGTCTACCGTCTTATAAATTAGGTAGGAGATTATAACTAAACCCTAGTATTGCCAGCCAGCTAATATTTCAGCAAATAGAGCTATGGTCGTGGGGAGTTGGAGATAAAACCAGTACTGTTCCTTTTTAGTATAAATTAAATATCGATATGAAGATAACCTTCCAGTTATTAGGAATGTAACTTATTAATAAATGGGCGCCAGGGACTTGAGAGTCCCGGATCCTGGAGCCGACGAAGATGTCCAATATACTTCAGGATGAACGCAGAACGTCGAACCCAAGATCCTCAATTTAAATTTAATTAAAGGCCAGTTTCCACTTTTGAAAACTGGACTATGAAAAATGATTGGTTCCAACGGAAACCATGTTATGATGTAAGAAATGTTTTAAGGTATAAAAAAAAAACCGTCCCGCCTGCGTTATCGCTAGACGGACTCAGCCAGCCGCACAGTCGTCTCCACAAGAGGCTTCTAGTGGACTCGAGGAACGGGTCTCGCGTCCAGGCTCCAGACGCTCCTCTAGATCCTGGCGGCGAGACGAATCTCTCGAGGTGCCTCTCCTGGAATCGACAATACGGAGACCTAATAGTATAATGGGAAACTTCCTAGAGGTCACCGAGCTTGGAATTCTAAAAGGCTAACAGTGGTGGGACAATAGGAAGGAGGATTGCCCACGTGGCGTCCATCAACTCCACAACAAGGACTCGTTCATGAGAATAAGAATTTAATACCGTTGTTAACACTGAGGAATATCCTATGGCATATCTGTGGTAAATAGTCAGCGGGTGAAATACTCACGGTTGTCTTAGGGAAAAACACTTGACTGTAAGATCCTCGACTGGCTGGAAAGGTGTCTGCGTATGCGCAATTTGGAATCCTGTAATAAATATCCATGGATCACGAGAATATCCTTTTAACAACCAGGGAAGGGCTCACAGACCACTTCCGAGCACTATTACCACAAAATCCTTACCTTTTAAAACATGGAATTAATTTTGGAGTTTCACTCAAGCGTGTTCAAGTGCAAATAGACGCCACCACTGTCCAACAATCCTGTCATGGTTAACAAACCGGAACTAGACAGAGCATCTCAAAAATCTCCCCTATTTCAGGTAAAATGATTATAAGATCACTGAAGATAAACACTACACCAAAATACTTAATTCTTGAAAATCACTAACAACTTTCTAACGTGACGTTTAAACTCTGAAACAATAAGAATCTTCATGATCTAGATCAACAAACAAATTATTTATAGTTTCCAATACGAAAACTTGTTTTGATTGGGGTAATTAACCCAGAATATTAATTGGGCTAATTAGCAACGTATAACCTTGCTACATTATGTCAAAGACAATTCACAGATTAAAAATGGATTATTTGACAACGAAGTTTCTAGAAAGAAGTCTTTAATGAAAAAACTAAGTTTATTTCCGCTTTCGGTTATTTAGTTTATTATTAATTTTTACTGAAAGCTGGAAATTATTAAGTATTGCTCCATACGATATTAATTCAATGGTTGGCAATCAATAAGTTCAAATATCGATTAAACTACAACTGTGAACCGGCGAACACCAGATGTCGCCTCTAACTGTCAGAAACTGACGTTCGACTGGATGACAGATGGAATGTAAACAATATATTTATTGATCTAATTAATTGTGCAAACCTGTTAAACAGGGTCTAGAAAAGTGATTTAATGTTAGGAAGTGTTATCTAAAGAGTCCAGTGACGAAATACAGTTGAAGGAATGAATCCTTCCATCAAATACAGGCCAAAGTCACTTATACAAACTACAATGAAATATATTACTCAGAAACCTCTTAATGTAATGCTAATGTTTTCAGGCAAATGCTACTTTACTTATTAGTAATGCAGCTGTGTAGTACCAACCCTTGGTAGGTACAAAATTTACAACATAACAAAACGAATAATATATTTTAGCCTATTTGTTTATATTTAAACAACTAGCTGTGCCCCGCGGTTTCACCCGCATGAGTCTCGATCCTGTCAAAATACCGGGATAAAAATTATCCAATGTCCTAATCCAGGTCATGGTCTACCCATGTGACAAATTTCGTCCAAATCCTTTTAGCCGTTTGAGCGTGAAAGCGTAACAAACAAACTTACAAAAAATCAAATATTTTTTTCTCTTTATAATATTAGTTTAGATTATTTTAAGTTAAAGGTATAAAAACAGACGTTCTTCTGTAGAAAATAAAATGCTTACCCAATATTGCTTTGCGAGGTTAGAATAGATTGTTGCTGGTAATGCTTTAGTTGAAGGTGGTGAATTCGACTTAATATTATCCTGATATCCTCATCTTATTGCTATTGAAGTCCTGTAAAATATGTTTCTCTCTTCCTTTGGTAGGACACTATAAATAGAATACATAAATATACATAGAAAGGTTTTTCGGAATTTAAAGTTTGTATCTGAAGAAAGTCGCGGCTAACAGCCAGTGTCATACATATGTAGAAATGTCTTCGGATTCTTCTACATCAAACGTAATGTTGCATATGTCGCAGCCAACTGGTTAAATTAGCCGTTCAGTTAACCGCCTAGCCTTTTAACTAAACGGCGGTCGTTCAACTAACGGCCTGAATGACATTCAATTACAGTTTAGGTTGGAAGTCTGTAACCAATCACGCGCGGGCCGAATTAGTAGCATTAACTAAGCCAGGGCACCCCGACCAAATGGGTTAGGTTAGATTAGAACTGTGATCAACCGCGTGCGAGCCGAGAGAGCGAAGCGAGGCGAGCACTACTTCTAAAGGCCAGGCGGTTAACTGAACGGCTAATTTAACCAGTTGGCTGCGACACATACATTGAATAGGACTGTTTGGGCTTTTTTTATTACTGTGTCAATGTGGATTGGAATAACTCATTATTCCTAAACAGCTGCAAATAATTAAAATGGGAATACAGCAACCTGGATTAATAAGCATAATCAGTTTTATTGGATGGACTTACAGCAACACAGTATGCTCAAGTAGTTACACGTAAGGCACGGGGAGATAGTTTTTAAGATACACACATGATGACGTGGTTCTTTGATAGATGGGCTATGAATCAATTATCAATATCTATTAAACGGTGACCCCACTCCAAGAATAGAGCATGTAAAGTCAACAAAAGATATAAGTATGCAGGATCGCCGGATATAGTTCAAGTTCAGTAAGAAACCGACGGATGTTCTCGATTAAAATTCAATTTTATTAATAGAAAACAAACAGCTCCTTTAACAAATTTAATTTCAGACGACAACATCCATCGGTTTCTTACAAAACTTCAACTATATCCGGCGATCCTGCATAGGTACTTATCTCTTTTGTTGACTGTACATGTACAATAAAGAAATAAGTAAATAAGTCGCTTTTCCATCGATAAAATGATCGCAAAAAAATATCTGGGCAGACAGAGGGCCGTCCACTAATCGATATAATTTATTACCCAGAGAAACCACGAGGCGAACACTTAAAATACCCGTTTCAGTACAAAACGGTTAGATTTACATAAAGATTAATTAAAACATAAATGATGGCCGTTTTTGTACGCCGTCTTTCTAAACGTTTTGCGATATAATTATACTATCTTCTGCCCGTGACTTCGTCCAAGTGAAATTTCACCCTCCCCCCATTTACCCTCTTAGGGGTGGATTTTCTAAAAACCCTTTCTAAGTGGACACCTACTCTTCACAAAGAACACACCCTCCAAATTTCATGTCTCTCGGACCAGCGGTTTAGGCTGGGCGTTCATATATCAGTCAGTCTAGACTTTGAATTTTATATATATGGATTAGAGTTTTTTATAAACACTTTATGGTGAGTTATGGCCACTCGTTAATTTTCAAAATGAGGCGGCTTTGTTCCAGTGTTTACTCTTTTGCAAGTGTTTGGTGTCCCACGTTATATTGGATGCTGCGCGAAGAGATGTTAGCGTCTCGTAGGACGCTGAACAACGTCGTATGACGTCAAAGAAAAACTAATTATCGTCGTTTAGGCAACTATGTCCGTCATTTATTGATTGCTACGAGTATTTAACCGAGAAATAGGGGTTGCTAGAGTTTCGCATTTATGCACGCAAGCATGCCTTTTAGTATTTTTTTATCCCTAGGCAACCGTTTAGGAATTCACATTAAGGAAGATGGAAATTACTCCTGTCCAATATGTGCTCTCCTCACAAAAAAATCTGCAGCTACAACGGTTCAGGCCTTTGCGTCTTGTAACGCGAATTGCGTCAAGCGCCCGCGAGCGTCACTTGATTCTTTCGCTTGAGTAGGTACTGTCGCTCCGCAAGTGGCGTCGCGGTCACTCGTGGCATGCTCTAAACAACTTATCTCATTTGTTTTCTCCGTAGCCACTGTCACTCATCATCATCTCTCTCATTGATTCATCTTAAATTTCCGTTTCCACCCCGTATTGAATCGTTTACGTCACAGTAAAGTATAGACTACAGATACAGACCACCTCTACCAGTGTGAGTTGTGTAAAAGGCGATTAAAGGATTATTCGTACGTTCGAAGGTCGCAACGGGCAGCAATGCTCTCTTGTCAACAGACAACAAAGCCTTTGTCCATTGCGGTTATTGTGGCAATTTTCTCTTTGACCGTCCATTATACCGTTTAAAGCGGTATCTACAACGCCACATGCGAGCGACGCGTCATACTGACGTCACGCAAAATCCTGCATCTCGCAAGCAGAGTTTACCGCGCAACTAGCATATGTACAACGGCCCGAAATGAATCATTGGGCAGTTGCCCGCCAGACACAACACCCGTCTGGTCGGAGGATCCTCCCTTTTCTATAGAGGATGAGTGAACTTTACACCCTGTTCCCCATACCTCTATACGTTTATTGGAAGGTTCCGTAGACAATGAAGTGACAAAAATTTGGTCAATCCATATAAATGTAAAAATATATATGGGTTAATCCTAATTAAACCTAGCTGAGGGGAACAATATCGTACTTAGTAGTTCTCATTATAACTCAAGATGTCGTTCAATTTTAATATTTGACGACGAAGTTTGTTGAGATTTTTCTATGCATCACTTCGAAAGTTGAAACGAAAATCCGTCAGTCATTTGTTTTCAGGTAAAGTGGTTTAAAAACAAAGTCAGAATTAAACTCAGTGTTCGCTAAAAAGAAGAATTCCTACAATAATGGACTATACGTGTAATCCACGTGCAGCTGTAGGCTAATCTTGGAAAGTTTCAAGTCGAGCCGTCGCCGGACGAAGATAAATCTATCTCCGAGATAAATCTTACGAAAGTATTAGGTGTCATTCTCAAGGCTGTTTTCGATTAGACAATTTATAGATAAATGTTTCTTCAGACATTTCTCTGATAAATGAGGGTTTTAAATTCAGTGATGATCTGTTTCTCTGTTTCGTAAAATATTTTTTTTAAGTACAGTTTATTACGGAAAAGCTTAACATTTTCATATTTCCTCTTTAACGTAGCGTTTACTTTATAACAGACTAGCTGCGCCCCGCAGTTTCACCCGTATAAGACTCAATCCCGTGGGAATATCAGAATAAAAGCATATTATGTCCTTTTTCAAGTCATGGTTTACCCATGCTCCAAATTTCATCTAAATCCGTTCAGCCGCTTTAGCGTGAAAGCATAACAAACAAACATACAAAAAATTTAATCTTTTCTCTACATAATATTATAGTTAAGATAAAGTCTATGTAACAACAATTTTTTAATATATGGAATAAACCTAAAACAAATGTGAGTTGTATTGTCTAGCGTAGCTCATACAACACACACGTACCTAGATATTATGTAAAGCAAGTAAAGATGTTCTCTGTTTTTTCTACTCGAGAAAACACTTCGTTGTTAATGAATAGAGTAATTTGCGTTCGCGTTTTGGTTGCCAAACATGTAAACAAATATGAGTTTTTGGAAAAATAACTTTAATTTCATAACAATAAAGTTCAGATTACACTGCAACTTCAAACATGTTTATAACTTTTTCGTAGTACTATTCACTCTGAAATCAACTTTATTTACACTGACATAAAGTTGATATTTGATTAAACTGATTTAACAGCAATTATTGTAAACATGAATTTGAATAGACCTTAGGTAATTAACGTAGATCTCATTTCTCTCCCAGTTCGGGATCAATGCGCAACCATAAATGGCGTTACAAACGAATCTGGTATTAACTGAATAAACTTGCTCTTATACGAGTACCTACTGGTGTAGAATTTGTAGATATACTTTGCAATCGGCTTATTCTGAAGACAACT
Source organism: Gortyna flavago (assembly GCA_963669345.1). Classification (NCBI taxonomy): domain Eukaryota; kingdom Metazoa; phylum Arthropoda; class Insecta; order Lepidoptera; family Noctuidae; genus Gortyna; species Gortyna flavago. Next base: position 4,859,430 of record OY770132.1, read on the forward strand.
TTTTTCGCACAGAGAAGGCACGAGCATTGATCACCACCCTTGCTTAAGACGGATTGGCGATTTCATCTCTATATTTTGGGTTTAGTCAGTTAAATTCACACACAAAAATAACACGGAAAAATATTCAACCAAAATTATAAAATTATGTATTTATCCGAACTGCCCACAACTGTGACGCCACAATTGAAGGACCACGAAACAAGGCCCAGAAAATAAAAGTAATAGCAGAGAGTTTTCGGCCTGAGCGCACACCAGGCTCCCTGGGCTAATACCCGGCTCACCTGACGCTTCGGAACGAGGGTATTTTTGACTGAGTTTTATTAAATACCAGCTGCTGCCCGCGGCGTCGCCGCGTCGGTCGCGTCGAGATCGGTAAACAATATACTAGACTGGACTATCAACTGAATTGACCATAATCCAGGCTTAAAAATATTGCACTAGCTAGAAAATGAACGTAAAACGGAGTTTATAAGTAATTATAATTTTCTACTTACAGATATAAAATAGTGTTTCGATTCCATAATAGAATAGAAGAATCTTTATAATCATCATCTGCCCAGCCTTTTCCCAACTTTGTTGGTGTCGGCTTCCAGTCTAACCGGATTTTAAATGGAGCGACTGCTTATCTGACCTTCACAACCCAGTTACTGGGTTTACGATACGCCTTGGTAAGATTGGCTGTCAGAATTTCGGGCTTGTGACTACCCGTAACGACTGTCAAAGATCCACGAATGACAGCCGGGACCAACGGCTTAACGTGCATTCCGAGGCACGGAGGGGTCTCGGTATGTAAAGATGGCTGAATGGAAGAATACTCTTTATAATGTATACCATATAAATTACAGACATAAATATAAAATTTTTACAAAGGGTGACACTATGGGCAGTCTTATCGCATAGTTGTCAGCCGGAAGACGTCCTTAGCCCAATAAAAACGGTCAGCGGGATTGTCCGAAAAGGTTACCGATGCCCCGGAACATAAAGGGCTAAGGAAGGAACATGGATGGGTTTTAGTCAGTAAGAGTCTGACACTCCCTTCCGCTCCACCCAGAGCGGGAGGATTCATTTGATGATTTCCCATCCTTAATAGTACATTATGGTACAAGTGTGTAATGTTGGTGATTACCGCTGAGGCGCCATTGAGACCCGAGCCGTCAGGTGAGGGTCTTAAGAGAGCCGAGGACGGTAATCATCAATACACACGTGTATCATACGACGTTTTTCAACACACTTGCGAGGAAAAAACAAATATGTATTGCATAAATCGTTTAATTATTAAAACAATTGGTGAATGTACAATTTTCAAAACGATATTGGATTGTTTTTGATGGCAATTTCACAGTTTGTGTTACATTGGTACTTGCCACTTCTTTAGTACCTTCATTTACTTCTTCACATTTTCAGAAAATGACTGGGTTTTTTTGTTGCTCTTCCATTGCAGGAAACTATCGTAAGCAGCTAAATACTTTTCTCTAGATTTTGCAGGTATTAGGCTTTCGTTTGCATTTTGTGCTGCATTTAGTATTTCTGGCGGGGTTAAATCAATCAATTGTTCATCTTCTGTACTAAAACCTGACATTTTTATAATTATTTACCACACAGCAACAAATGCGATACAAACAAAATATGAAAATTAGGGGAAAATTGGGAAATGGCGCGCAATTTTTTTTTTTGCACGCGCCAAATGTAAGTTGATTGATTACAGGCTAATTTACAGCCATACAGCCTACTTCAAAATGATAATTTTTGTGATAAAATGCAAATATTTTATAAGAAATTATTGTGAATTATAAATAATTTGATAATAATAAATGTTTTTTCGTCTTAATTAGGGACACATTTATTTATTTCAAAAATGTAAATAGATTTTCGGTGGCATAAAACCTCTTTGTTGTTACAAAAAAAAAAAAAAACTGTATTACCCGGTTAAATTGAAAATGCTCTGTTTACTCGCATATAATTTGCAGTTAGGTACTAACTTAACTTTGTAGGGATCATTCTATTATGCACTAGTGTGTAATATTATTATGCACGTGTATGTTATAGTTCGGTTTATGGCCCTAAGAACGATATAATAAGGCTCACTTTACGAGCAAGTGTGTTGAAAACAAATTAATTGAATTTCTGAACGTTTTCAAGAAATCTTTTTATGGGTCTGTATTTTTCGTTGATTTAATTTATTTATTGGTCGTTCCTAATTGGATTTAGGGTTGGGTAATTGCGTTTTAGGGGCTTGTGGCTAAGTAATAACAGCCGCACGGGTCGACTGATCAGGTTAAGCTACGCTTGCCGCGGTTGGTCCGTGAAGTGACCATCTTTACGTACCAAGACCCCTCCGTGCCTCGGAAAGCAGGTCCCGGCTGTCATTCGTGAATCTTTGACGGTTGTTAGTCCCGGCTGTCATTCGTGGATCTTTGCAGGTTGTTACGGGTCGCCAATAGCCCAATAGGTACCTACAGTAGGTAACTGGGTTGTGGATGTCAGTAAAATATTGTAAAATATTGTTCAGCTACATCCGGTTAGACTGGGAGCCGACCCCAACATACACACATCAAAAGTGTCTAGGGATCAACATATATTTTTGCAATAACTTTTCTCCTGATTGATATTAATTAAAATTTTCTTTAAGGATTCATCAAATAAAGTGTTTTCGTTTGTCACAGTAACGATAAACCAAGTCACCTTTGCATTAATAAAGAAATTTGCCATTTTCCTAATAAAGGGATTTTTGACATTTGAACCACTAACACAAAAGTTCGAAAAAAAGACTGAAATAACAGTTTTCTTTAAAATTTTATTGGGTAACTTAAACAATTAATAATCCGTGTTTCTACCGCGAACACTAACAACACAAGAACATCGGTTTGGCATACTCAAAATGAGTTCATCCAAATCACGCTGTGGAATGGCCGCCCATGTTCGTTGCAACAACAAAAAAAGGTCTTCTTGCGACTGGATACCCTCCATATTCGGCAGAGCTCTTCTCTGTAGCATATCCCATGCATGCTCAATCGGGTTCAAGTCTGGCGACTGAGCAGGCCAGGGCAGGACATTGATGTTAGCCGCGGCGAGAGTCTGTCTTACAACTCTTGCGGTGTGCGGTCGTGCATTATCATGCATTAACTGAAATAAGGGACCGATTTGCACTTGTAGAGGAACGATGACGTCTGATACAATCGTCTCAGCATAAATTTGAGCGTTGAGGTTGCCTCTGATCCAAATTAGTGGTGGTTAATAAAACGTATAGCGTCAAAAAATAGCACGCTATTTATTTATAGCATCTAGCGTTTGTTGTCCCGACTCTGACTTCGCGCTAGAAATATAACGTCTCAACAAACTAGCGTCTCATATTCTAAACGTACACAGCGAGGCTAGAGCGGGATAGCATTATAGTTTTATAACTTTTATAGTCTCACTAGCGTAGACAGAGAATAGAGGTACGCTCACTAGTCTCACTCACAGCGTCACAGCGCGTCGGGGCACTCAGGCGAAGTCGTGTGAACTCGGGCGGCAGTCGGCCGGTTGGCTCGCGGTACCTGTTATTATTACGTACGCGTTGTTTTGTAAACAAACACGGCCCTCGCACGTTTTTTTCTAAATAATAATTTTGTTGCTGTGCAACTTATTAGTACTACAGTACTGTAATTGTAAATACTTATAATAATTCTCATGTTTCGTACATACATTCGTCGTGCTATTGTAAATATTGTGTGTTCGTTTTTAATAATTGTAAATAGGTAGGATGTTACTGTGTGACAAAGTGAAACTGTGGATAGTGATTTGTAAATAAGTTTTAGTAAATACGCCTATAATAAATAATAATTGTCTCACAAAACTTTTATACTTAATAAAATTTCATCAATTTTATTATAGACAGTCCTAAGCCTGGAAAGTATGAAGAAAAGTTCATTGATCTATAACGCTTCATGAGATATTATTATATTCTTTCGTGTACAGCGCGTTGCGAGATAACTAGCGTGTTGCCAGATAAAATGATAATGTCTCCGCGTTTAGACTGCGGCCAAGTTTTGTAATAACGTGTTATAATGATAGCGTATAAAACAGCGCGCTAGAAAAATATAGTTTATAGTCTATAACACGATTTTAGTTTAAAGCGGATTTGAACAACGCTAATCCAAATCAACTCAGTTCTTTCGCCGATCCAAATACCCGCCCATACCATGATGGTTCCACCACTATAAGGATGGACTTCCTGGCAGGATTTTAATCGCTGTTGGCGTCCAGGGGTTCTCCAGTGTCGTATACGTCTTGTATCCGGTCTCATACCAAAACGAGACTCATCAGAAAAGCACACGAAACGCCATTGTTCTTCTGCCCAATTTCTGTGTTCAAGAGCCCATTGATATCGAATCCTACGATTGTGCATTGCTATAGGTGGTACCCGTAGCGGTCTTCGGGAATGAAGGTTCACTTCATGCAAGCGGTTTCTGACTGTTTGGTCGCTAATTAAGTTCCCTGAAGAGTGATGAAGCCTCACGGCTAACATCATGGCGGTTATTGTTGGAGCTCTTCGAGTTAAGATTTGAATGTATCGGTCTTGTCTCCGTGTGGTGCAGCGATACCGTCCTCCATGGTGCTCAGCCACGGTATCAGTGCTTCGGTAACGTGTCCAAAGTCGACTGATAACACTCTGACTTGTATTCAGAGCTAAAGCCACAGTACGTTGCCGGGAACCAGCTTCTATCATTCCCACGGCTCTGAGCATTTCTTCCCTGCTTAAATGACGTCGCCGCTCCATAATAACGTTGGTTTTAATCAGTAGTAGGGAAACAGTAGCACTAATAATGTCTTCAATGCGTTGTATGTTTTTATAGGGAAAATATTGACAGCTGATTTTCATCTTTTACTCGAATTTGATTCACAGTTCCTGATTCAAATTATGAAATGCACCAAAAAGGATCCATATAAATTTATAAAATCATAAATTTATTACAAAGCCACATCTCAATCTCAAGAAATCCGCATAAAAATGCTTGATCCTTAGACACTTTTGATGTGTGTAGTTGGCATAGTCTAGGCAGATGATAGTGGTCGTTCCTAATTAAATAGTAAAATCGCATGTGATTAGTTCATTTTGCAACAAAATACTACTATAGATATTTACCTAATTACTTGCCCCGGAGAGCCAAAGAGGGATCTCGGGCTCTCTGGTTCAAGTAATTCATCAACTAGTTGCCATGAAAAGTTGCTATGACAAACACGGTTATAATTACACGTGAAGAGCAAATCATTGAAATTGTTCTATTTCGAATTGTCGATGCTTCGTGTTTAAAAGCGACAAGAGCTTCTATACATCTTTCTGTGCCAATGGGCAAAACTTCTAAGAATACGATTGGTATTTTGTTTTTGAAAACGCATAGATACATAATAATACATGTTGCAAGAATTGTAGGATGATTTATAATGGACGAAACTGGATCGAAGCAGTGTTGCATAATCCTAGTGATAAATCCGAGAAACGAACGCGGATCAGTGTAACGAGTCATCTATAAAGTTTGATGTGAATCGGCTTGGACTTACGATCTACCATCATTGTAAAGTAAGTCACACACAGAAGGAATAGAAGAACACAATTCATAATATAAAGGAAAGTAATTGAATATTCAACGCGTTTCAAACTAACTAACCTACTTCCGGGTAACAATGATATATTTCGTATTTAATTTGCTTGATAAATTTGATTTTCATTACAAACATCAGGGACGAGTATGATCTACCCTCTCGGGGTGAAATAATTAAGACAAAACAAACGAATGCTGATAAATTATGAGCGCGGCAGTCTGTGACAGAAATTAAAATGTGTATATTTAGGACTGGGGAAATGTATCGAATTTGGGAACTTTGGAGTGCTGTCAGATGTCATTTTCGGCCTAGAGCTCTGAAAATATGTAGTTATTTTTTGTTCCCTCCGAATCCCATGAACGCTTTTAATTTAGAAAAAAAAAATCTAGAATACAAAGTACCAAACCATAAAAGGGTTCTCTAAACCTTTCACAAAGTCAAAAAGGTTCTTGCGTTAATTACTACGACTAACGCCGCAAAGAAATTACATATACCTGTATGTAGGTCTGTACAAAAATGTTCTTTTATACCAGCATTTGCCAGCAGCTTTGGGTATAGATCGGAAATTGTGTTTAATAGATGGTTTTAAGAAGAATGGTGCCATAATACATTGTTTTCATATAACACTATTGGTTTACGTGTTGCGTGCCTAGCTCCCAGTCGGCATGATTTTTTCCGAAATCTTCAACAATCATCGTCATATTTCAGCCAATTTCTACAAAACCTTAATGATGTATACACCTAAACCTACCTCATTAATCACTGCGTCCATTAATGACAACCGTATATAAATCCATTCAGTAGTTTTTGAGTCTATATTGTGTTCAGACAGACAGTCGCGGCGAGGGACTTTGTTTTATAATAATATGTATGCAAGTAGTGATCAAAGGCAAAAAAGTTGGAAAGAAATGAATGAAGTTGCTCTTTAACTAGCCAGAGAAAATTACGTATCTCATATCTAGATACCAATTTTGTAATCCAAAGTAATAATGAAAGTTACATCAAAGATTCCGAGATTTCACTTTATGAGTTATTGTTTTTTCGCGCAAATTGGAAGTCACGATTTATTCCGGCCTGATCCCCTGAGCCCCCCGTCCACCCCCCACCTCGATCCCCTGCTAGTTCTTCTCGAGGGCAATTTGCTTTTTATTCGTTTAAACGGGCAACTAGCCTATTTCGCACTAATAAAATAGGTTTAGGTGTTTGTCTGTCATACATTTGGAATATCAGGTAACAACAAAGGCCATCAAAAGATTTAATGGTCCCCAACTATTTATATTACGATTGAGGGATCTAATAATGCCGACCGAGCGGACCTCTGACTCAGGGCTGCTCGATTCCGAATTGATTACGACTTATTACAACGTCACTGTACCCGAACATAACTTAATTATGTATCTACCTACTTCTTACGATATAATAACTAGATTACAGTAGGTACCCAAGCGAAACGAACATCAAAAGGTATCGCAAAGTTTGAAATACATAATATTATTACTTTATTATTATGAATTCGAGTATAATAGAGATAGAAATTCAAGGTTCAGAGATTCCTATTGTTATGCGCAACACGGTTATATCAAATGACCTAAATAATAAAATGGATTGCACACCCATTTTCATTAAGCGCCCGTTATTTATTTACAAGATATTTGTCTTAAGTCCCTTCAGACGTTTCGCTCTACTTTGCATTTGCCTAATAAACATGAATATTTATACCCTTTTTTTTTTTTTTTTTTTTTTTTTTTTTTTTTTTTTTAAGGATGGGAAATCATCAAATGACCCCTCCCGCTCTGGGTGGAGCGGAAGGGAGTGTCAGACTCTTACTGACTAAAACCCATCCGTGTTCCTTCCTTAGCCCTTTATATTCCGGGGCAGCGGTAACCCTTTCGGACAATCCCGCTGATATTTATACCCTTAAGTATCGGTTTGGTAATCTCTATAAGCCTGAGGCACAAAACAGAAAGCAACAGAAGTCAATCACATGTATGTACTTCACTTTTCATACCTACGCCACAGATTACTAAATAGTTACTTCGTAACAGATACATCACTCCAATACAAAATCGAAAATACAAAATCTTAATAATAATACCAGCAGTTTGCAGCGAGACGAAATGTACCATAAGTACGCACACAGAGAGTTAAGATTGTTTTGCCCGCCGCGCGACCCACGTGCGAGCGCGTCATCGAGAGAATGTTCACATCAGCACATCAACCTACCCGAAACTGTCAAATTTTCCCAATCAACTTTGAACCTTATTTTTTAGCAATAAAGTTGAAAATCTATCAAAGAAATTTGACAGATTGTAGTAACTTGATGTGCTGATGGCGTCTGTACTAGGGTTGTATTGTACCTATGATGATATTGGTAATAAAACGAATGTAGTAGAAAAACAGTTATTTTAATTTCATGATCAAATATGTTTCAGTTTAATAAAATTATAGATGCATTTTTTCCTTCCCTGAATTCCCGATTATTAAATTTTATTGTCGAAAATATCCGAAACCACGTAAATAATTTTAATAAATAATCAAAAGGGAAACAGGAGCAAAGCGGAGGAAAGTCAATTGTTTTTAAAATTTCCAAGATGGTGCTGCTAAGCCGATCCAATTTATTCAAAAAATAAAATAAAAAAACAATATAAAAAATCGGCATTTTGATACTCAGCGCGGTAACCGTGACGTGCGAGCGAGCACTCAGGCAGATGTGCGGCAGCCCACTGTCGGTTGTACCGACGGCGATACGCGAAGCGGTAGGCATATAACGCGTGGCCTTGAGCGAGTGACGGATGGCTGCCTACGCTCGCCGCGGCGGCGCGGCGGCGGTCGCGCTATGAATCACGTCACGAAACGATTTTTTTTTTTGCATGATTTTTTAAAATCGTCTATACAACGAAGGATGTAACATACCTAAACATACATATTATCAAATACGTAGGTACCTACTATTAATGTTACCGGCCAAACTCAATTTTCCGATAAACCAGTTAGCCTTATGCCACACTAGTTTGTCAAATACGTCTTGTGAGATAGGTAGGTTGTATAACAATCATTGTAAACAGAATTGTGTTTGCTTTCGTAAAATAACATAATAAAATATCAAAAAACAGGTAATCGGAACTAGTGGTTTTTTCTCAAAATGTCGTCGCATTCAAGAAGGTTTTCATTACATTTCTACAAATATCCGTAGAAAGTTTTATCGGATTACCCTTGGGAGCGCGCTTATCAGCCTATTAGTTATCAATTCATTTGTTTGAATTTATGAAGTTGGACTGCGAGTCTAAAGTTTTTTCCAATATTAGATATTAGAGGGCATTGATTTATTACACCGAAAAAATACCTAAAATTCAGCATCTTAGAATTGTAAATTTTTTTCATTAATTTTATTACATTGGGCGTTTTCATTAATTTAATTTTATTACGTGGCTAAATAATAACAGCCGCACAGGTCGTTCGATCTGGTTAAGTTATACTTGCCGCGGTTGGTCTGTGGATAGGTGAACTTCTTTACATACCGAGACCCCTCCGTGCCTCGGGATTGGTCCCGGCTGTCATTCGCGGAGCTTTGACTGTCTTTACGGGTATTCTCAGAAGCCCGAAAGTCTGACAACCAGTCTTACCAAGGGGTATTGTATTACGAAATAACTGGGTTGTGGAGGTCAGATAGGCAGTCGCTCCTTGTAAAATACTGGTATTCAGCTGCATCCGGTTAGACTGGAAGCCGATCCCAACATATTTGGCAAAAGGCTGAATCAGGCAGATGATGATGACATTGAAGAAATACTTAAAAAACCCAACATCACAGCCATTTTAAGCAATATCGAATGATATATTACTTACTTCATTCAAAACCAAAATTGAACTCCTACCCGTAGCGCCCTCCTCGCGTTCTTCTTTGTTTCATCTCGGATTATTGAAATTTTAATAACCTCAAGAGGTAAAAAGTTAATAAAATCATAATACATTAATTTTGCTGCCAAAATTCATAAAATTAACCTGAGCGGCTTTTAAGATTAACACATCACTTAACATGAAAGAGATTAGTTCAAAGAAAGAGATTTAGTTAACTAGAATTAAAAACTTTTCAGACGTTTTCATTAATTTTAAACATGTTAACGTTCTCTCTGTTTTTAACATTAAATTTTCCTTTTTATGGTTTCTAAGGATAACAATTTCGTAGATACGGTCAGCAACGAAAGTCAGATAACACTGATTATTTGAGAAATATAACAGCGTTGGGAAAATGGCATATCCTAGAACCAAAACCTTGAAGATATGTGAAATCCACCAACACGCACTGAGCCCGCATGGCCCGCTCCCTCTCACAGAGAGGATGCCTGTGTCCCAGCAGTGGGAACGTTATTCGCAGTCATAATCAGCCTATAATGTTCCCACTGCTGGGACACAGGCCTCCTCTCGGTGAGAGGGAGTAGGCCGTAATCCACTACGCGGGCCCAGTGCGGGTTGGCAGATGTCACATGTCTTCGAATTTTTGGTTCTAGGACATGCCGGTTTCCTCTCGATGTTTTCCTTCACATATTTTGAGAGCAGTGGTGATGAAATCATTTACACAAAGTAAAGCGCCAGGCTGGGTTCGAACCTACGACCAGTGAACGAAAATTTTCGTTCACTGCCTACGACCTACAACTCGTAAGTCGCGGCCGTTACCACTTGGCCACCACTGCTCTCATTCATTCGCAGTATTCTAGTATAATGCACAATATCGTGTGAATAATCGGATCTAGACCAACGTGTTTTCAAATCTTGTTTTGTTAAATTCTCACTTCCTCATTAACTTTAATGTGTTAATAATTTAAAGGTATTAATGAGTCTTTATTATTATAAGTATCTGAAGCTGTTTGCATGCCTTAGTAGTTAGTATAGGATAATTTTAAACTTAACACGTATAACTTGTAACTACTTTCTGTGTAAATAAAGAACTATTCTATTCTATTCCTAATTTTTAATGTGTTTCTTGTAGCAAGCCCATTATCTTGTTTCTGCTCAGTTCAAAATATATAATTGGTCTTATTGCATGTGATGTTTCATTACTTGTGTTATTGTTATTTTGTTTGCTCAAATTACATCGCCAAAATAATATAAGTTCTCTTTCTTTTCAATTTTATAACTATTTATTGTATACTAGCTGTTGCCCGGGACTTCGTCTGCGTGTATTTTGTATTTTTTTTTTAATACAAGTATTCAGGAAAGTAGCTTATATCCTTCTCCAGGTCCTATGATACCTCTCTGTCTTAACGATTTTAGGAGTGAAAAGTTAACTGACATACAGACAGCAGAGACTACTCGTCTAGTTAATCTGATGATTATTATGTAATAACTTTGTCTATTGAAAATCGATTTACCTTCTCTTTGTAATTACATTGTGTCTCGCCTAGATCTACGTTCGCGATACGAATGGTTAATGAATTTAATAATTTCGTAGAATTTAAATTTAGACGACGCCGACCGCGCAGTGGCGCCCTCATCGTTTGTTTGGTGATTTCTTTTATTTTAAAATGAAAATGCAGAAAATAAGCTCGTTAAGTTGTGCTCCACAAGATTATACGTTAATATTATTACAAACGGTAGTTTTACATTGTTTAGTTTTAATATAATTCATAAAACTTAGTCGTCTTAAAGTTTGGCGCAGTCTGACCCTAATCCCTCATTAGCTTGTGGCAAGCAAGCTTATGGCTAAATAATAGCAACCCAAGTTGAATGGCAATGATAATTCTTTGATCAAAGAACGAGTCAGCCCTTTGTCGACCAGTCAGCGAGTTATTTAAAAAGGAGACGCGCACTCGGGCCCCATAAACAAGAAATAATAAGGTGGCGTGCCTTATAAAATAATTCTACTCATAGGTATGTATCAGTTTAGTTTATTTTCAAGTAGATTCCCACAGAAGCAGTATTTTCGTCTAGAGCCTGTTTACAGCTTAACATTGTTCTGAGTAGTCCAATTAGTGTTGTACCGCTTAAAAACAGTGCTGTGCTTTTTAAAGTGTTTTTGCTCTGCATGAAAAATGAGCGAGAATTCATCATGTATAAGAATATTTCTTATTGTTTCCAGGAAAAATTATTATGTTGCATTAAGCTTTAAAAGAGGGAAAATGTTTACTGAGGAGTTTGAAGAGGTAAACACGGTATTGTACAAGTAATAAGTACCTACTATATTTTCACTTACTAACCATGACTGACTTACTTATAAAGTTATAACGTGCAGCGGTGCAGCCGAAAAGAAAAATGAAGATAAAACAGTACGTGGCACGCGTGTTCTCCGGCGTTGTAATAAGGCCTACGAGAACTATGAAGTTGCTATAGGGATATTGGATAAAAGAAATACATAGTGACTCTGAAATTGGAAGATATATTAATATGAGAGTGCAGAGTAAACTATATAAATAAAAAGTTTTTTCGGATCTCAAGGGAGTAAAGTTTGTATCTGAAGAACATAGCGGCTAACAGCTAGTAGTCATAATACATATATGTAAAACATCTTCAGATTCTTCCATTTATTTTACAATAAAAGTGTCAAGAAATTATTCTTAAAATATATTTTGTTCCTTCCGTGTCGATTTTCGGCGGCTGACAGTTGAGTGGTTATATTCCATGTCTACCCTAATCTTTTAGCTCCATTGTTGAATACAGCTTCTATTTTCCAAGTAAATATCCTTGTGAGCAAACCTGAAATAAGTCTTTTCTTGTTCAGGTAAAATATTTTTCTCTTTCTATTTTTATATAATCGTGGTGTCGTTCTGACGCCACCGTTGCTACGCGGCTGTGCGTTCTACGGCGTAGTAATAAGGCCTCGGTCTCGAAGTCAGCGATAGCGGGGTGGGGCAGGGCGGCGCGGGGAGCAGCGCGTTTCAATGCAAAGATTTATATGGAACTAGCCTTGAAGGCAGAAGGTCGTCGTCTGCATTGACCGCCCGCTGACGTCGTGTCCGTAGCCTAAGGAACTACGAACGCTCAGTCGCTCACCACACAAGTCTAGTTTATTGGTTTTTTTTATGAAATTTTTTGAAGGTTGTTATGTGTTTCGTGTTTATCTATATGATTGCAAGACTGTCGAAGTTGTTCAAATATTTGTTAAGTTAATATCGATTGGAGAAGATTGAGTAACTTGAGTAACTATTGTGACAGGATCATGAACAAATAACGAACGAGTCTTTCAATTATCAGGGCGCGCAAATTTTGATTATGTCAATATCCCCATTTAATTGAAGGCTCAAGAGAATTTATGCAGCAAAAATGCGGTAATTCTTCATATTCAAAGTATAATTCAATTGCTTGAAAGTAGATTCCAAAATAGATTTTATCGTGTTGCTTTAGGGCTAAAATTCGCGTGCATGTTTTAACAAAAGTTTCGCATTGCTCACAACATTGTGTCGGGATAAGGGCATGAATTCTAAAAATATCCGATACTTGTTTTTTCCCGCGGCTTCGCTCGCGTGGCGGTCGGAAATTATCTCACGGAAACGTATTACCGGGATAAAAAGTATCCTATGTGTTAATCCAGGTTATAATAAACTATCTGTGTGCCAAATTTTATCCAAATTCTATTAAAAGCATAATACTATGATTGAAATAGGTAGGTAAAAGCATAATACTATGTACTTTTTGATAGAATACTGCTCAGCAAGTCGGTTCATGTTTCAATCATGATTCGAAAGACACGTAGCGCGCATCTAGCGTATTGTTCTTTTCCTAGGGAACAGTTTTTTTTTTATTGCTATTGGGCCCACTCTTGACCTCGATCACGCCTGATGGCTAGCGATGGATGAGGTCTATGATAGAACGAGCACGATGGACGGAACTCCCACGCATCGACGAAAAAGCAGGTTCCTTGACACTGGACTTTGGTGGTAGTGGTGGTTTTTTTTTGGATTAGAGGTACCCATGTCCTTCTCTTTTCCCCTTGAAAACGTATATGTAAAATTTCATGATGGTCGTTTCAACAAACAAACTTACTTTCGCATTCATAATATTAAGTTATTATTCTATATTCAAATGGTGTCCTTCGAATAACATCAAACGTTACGAGTATGTTGTAAATATTGAATAGGACCATTTGGGCTTTTTTATAACTTTATGTCAATGTGCTATGAATATTAAATTGTGACCAGTATATAGATAGTAGATATAATTATAGTAGATAACAAAATTTTACTAAAGAGCTGTAAAAAGTTAAAGGGCAGGCACAGCCGCCTGGATAGCTATGCATAATAGATAGATAGAATACTCTTCATGATGTTTATAATTTTAATTATTTGTAGCCGTTAATGTCCCATTTCTAAAAAGACTCTCTTTCCACCTCTCTCTGTCCAGAGTTGCCAAATGGACCAATCTTTGTCAAGGGAGTCCAGCTTATCCCGCCATCTCCGTCTGGGCCTGCCGCGATGTCGTTTGACATTAAGTGGGGCCCACTGGGTCGTAAGTTTGGCCCATTGCCATTGATAGGCTGACATGCGGCAGATGTGTCCAACCCAATACCATTTAGATAAGCGTGGCAGCTTTCCCAGTGACATCAGTTATTTTAGTGATGGAACGGGTTATAAAAATTACTGTTGACAGCATGTGGAAATTTTACATAAGATAACACAATTGGCGACAGCCTGATCGGTCTTGCAAGGACTAACAGCGACGCAGTATGCCAAGTTATGTTTACGTTTGGCACGGGGACATAGTGTATTCGATACACAAGTGTCTCTAGTATATTTGATATGAATCAATTATAAATATCTATTAAACCGTGATCACACTCCATAGAATACTGCAAGTACAATAAAGCAAAAAAAATAAGCCGCTTTTCCTTAAAATGATCGCAAAAAATAAGAAGGTATAATATACAGTGGTGCCGTCCACTATAAAACCAGAAAAAAACAAGTTTCAACCCCTCTCATCAAACACGACGAAAACAAAACACAATCCCTCGCCGCCTGCAGAAACTTTTCTCTCGGCGTATACCTATTTAGGTATTTGAATCTTCTGTAGTAAGTATACGCAATATACTTAATCAGTTTTTTTTTATATGTAGGTATTTCTATCCGGAGAAACCACGAAGGCCCGTGTCAGTACAAAACGGTTAGATTTACATAAAGATTAATTAAAAGATAAAATGATGGCCGTCGATTCGATAGGACGGACAACCGTGATCGATTCAAAATGGCAAGTTCTGGCTGGATAAAGCTGTTGCGCTTACGTAGGCCGTTGTGGAATTGTATTCAGCGGCGTATGGCAACTTTAACATAAGTAGGGTAGTAAGGGTTAGGCAGATTTGTACATATGTCGGCACATCAAGCTACCACAATCTGTCAAATTTCTTTAATAGATTTTCAACTTTATCGCTGAAGCATAAGTTGATTGGGAAAATTTGACAGTTTCGGGTAGCTTGATGTGTTGTACATAGTAGGTACAATCACATTTCACCAGTAGGTAACCTTTTATTCCATGAGGTCAAGTTTATTACATGACTAGAGGGCGAGCCTATTGCCATCAACCGGCCACAAATCTAGGCAAAAAACCCAATGAAACTTTCCTCGGCCTGGGAATCGAACCGCGCTACTGGCGCTACTGCTGATCATGAGGTCCTACCTCATGATCAGCAGTAGCGCCACTAGACCAACGCGGCAGTCAACTTTTGGCTAACATTTTGTCATGTTGTTTAAAGTAAAACCTTATCTCGAACAGTAAAAAGTACCACTGAAAATGACCAAACTGCCAGACTCGACAGTTAAAAGAACATTTCAAGAGAACTACGTCTACTTGAAATAAATTGTTTGCTGAGGCTAAGAGCTAAGTTAGTTTTAATGCTTAGCACGAACAAACACGAGCACTTAATTAATAAACCCTAAAACCTACTTCAAACTATGATAATAACTTAAACTTAGACCTAAATACGTATGAACAAATTACCTTTGAGATACTCGCAAGAAATAGCTTGAGGTTACTTTGTAAGGCGTATAATTCTGTTCTGTAACTTATGAAATATTTCTGGCTAAATTAAAACATCATGATACAGCGTGAAGGTTGTTCTGGTGATTTATTCATTTGAATAATCTCTATTTAAACCATCATAAAATTCAAAGTCCTGACTGTCTGTCGACTGATATCAACGCACAGCCTAAACCGCTGGTCCTAGAGACATGAAATTTGGAGGGGGTATTCTTTGTGAAGAGAAGGTATGAACTAAGAAAGGATTTTTCGAAATTCCACCCCGAAGAGGGTGAATGGGGAGAGTGAAATTTCACGAGTACGAAGTCGCGGACAGAACCTAGTAATAATATATTAAGCAAGCATGAGTTTCAATCTTCATTTCATCATTAAGGCCGGGAATGCGTCAAACTTTAATTTAAGTTCTACGAAGTTATTACATTAATTAAGTACAAAGAGATGCTTGTATTAGGTAAATCTATTTTCCGTAGAAAGCTGTTTGTCAAAGTTAGTAATTACATAAGCATCACACTAACGAGACAAGTAGTCGTACCTACTATAAAATCTGCTGTCTGTCTGTTACCTTTTTACCCCTAAGCCACTGACCTGGTCACAGACAGATAGGTAGCCAAGGATCTGAAGATGAACATAGTCTACTTTCCTGAACGTTTGTTTAAAAAATTATGAAATACAAAATACACGCAGAGTAAGTCGCGGACAAGAGCTAGTATAAAATAAATAGTTATAACATTGAAAAGAAAGAGAACTAACATTTATGTGGCCATGTTATTTGGGATTTGAGCCCACAAAACAATAATGTCACAAGTAATGAAACATCCCATACACTGACTCAGACATAAGACCAATTATATTTCGAACTAAGCAGAAACAAAATATTTTCACAGTAAAAATAAGATAATGAGGAAGTGAAAATTTTACAAAGCAAGATTTGAAGGTACTTCTCAAGGCATTGTGCAATATACTTGCATACTGCGAAAAACGTGCACATATAACAGATCATCTTATAGATTTACTTCGCGTAATATCTCAGAAGGTGAAAAGCACGCATTACATGTACGAGTACCTCATAGCCTCCCATAGGACAATAAGTCGCATTTTAATTAGGAAGTCCGGACATTAGGGCGGTATTATGAGTTTTTATGTCGCACTCACACCAAAATACGCTGCTAATACGTTTTAGAATAATTAAAGAGGAGTCGGGGACTAATCTACGACCCTTTTTAGGGTGCCGTACTTCAAAAGGAAAACGGAACCCTTGTAAGATCACTTTGTTGTCCGTCTGTCCGTCGGTCAAGACCCTTTTTAACCGACTTCAAAAAAAGGAGGAGGTTCTCAATTCGGTTGTATGTTTTTTTTTATTTTTTTATTTTTTATGTTTGTTACCTCAGTACGCCGTCATTTATGAACCGATTTAAAAAAATATTTTTTTATTTGAAAGGACATACGTCCAGATTGGTCCCATTTTTGTCAAACTCCAGTTCTGATGATGGGATCCATGAGGAATTGAGGGAACTCCTCAAATATTATAGGCATACATATAGCAATTCTGGTATTTTCATCGACAACTCAAGCATTTGCATTCAGAAAGTATAATTTGGGGAAGTGGAACTGATGATGAAGACCACAGATGGCCATCGAAACTACTCAATGAAAAATATTTCACGGGTAGCGATTCGATTGCTTTAATATGGTTGCTAAGCAATTTATGATCGTCACAATGCGTATGGTAAAGTGGAGCTGATGGTGACTTCACCATCAGCTCAAGTTCTCCTGGTTCTTACCAAGAGAACTCCTCAACAATTAACGTCCCAGCATCGGGAAAAGCAATATTTTGTAACAGGTGATGAGCAGTTGACATTAGGGTTTGAAACGGTATGCTCTTGAGGTGGTCCCATTGTCACCAAGTCAGAGTCTGATGAAGGGATCCCATGAAAGTCGAGGAAAATCCTCTTTGGTAGGCATGTACAGTGTGCTAGTTGAACTCTCTCAAATCAAATGAAACCTATTGATGATTCAAGTGTTTGAGTCCGAGAGTCATCACTTACCTAAGTATACTCCGACTTTTAATTAGCTGCAGTAAAATAACACTACTTAATAACTGCATTTAGAGATATGCATGTCAAATAAATTTTATTTGTTACACTACTCTGTACTAAAAACAACAAGACGACAATTTCAGATGATGTTACAAAACCGATTTAGAATTTTTTTTTTTATTTAAAAGGATATACTTCCAGATTGGTCCCATTTTTGTCAAAATCCAGTTCTGATGATGGGATCCATAAGGAATTAAGGGAACTCCTCAAATATTATAGGCATACATATAGCAATTCTGGTATTTTCATCGACAACTCAAGCATTTGCATTCAGAAAGTATAATTTGGTGAAGTGGAACTGATGAAGGAGACTACAGATAGCCACAGGAACTCTTCAATGATTATAAGTATTTCATGGGTGGAGATAAGATATCTCGATTAAGATAGTTAAGCGACTATGACGAAGCAAATTTAAATAAATAGTTCTGACGAAATTGGTACCATCAAACCGATCTTATGAAGCTGGAAGGTAGGTACCGGAGCATCGTAATAAAACAATGTATTCTAGCCGTGTTTGGGCTTATCGAGTAAATGCGAACCACATGATACAGGAGATGTGATACGAGAAGCTATTTCGAAGGCTACTGCTCGAAAATGAAACCGCTGAAGACTGTTTTATAAGACGCCAAAGAGATCTTCGCCCTTGAGTCGTAGGTACATTAAGTGTGGCTTTGATTGTCAGAAGACAGATTTCGTAGCCTCATTATTTCCGTCAATGATCTGTCGTCGTGTGGTCGCTTTAATAATTTGTTGGCATCCAAATCTGACAAAACGATACCTTCCAAACTTCTGACACGACTTAGCGCGACGTATATTTGCCCTTTTGCAAAGTTTTTTTTACCAAGGTCGATCACAGCTCATTCTGTACAACGTCCTGTCACTGTTATATATTTAGCAAGTAGTGGTATACGAATTGGTGTGGGGTAGGTACCACAACTCAAAAGTGAAAAATAAAAACTTTTTAACAAAAAAAACAACCGACTTCCAACAAAACAGTACAAAGTGAAAAATAACTTTAATTTTAGAAGTCGGTGTCAAAAAACGAAAATGCAGAACCAACGACACCGACTTCTGAAATTAAAGTTATTTTTCACTTTGTAGTGTTTTGTTGGAAGTCGGTTGTTTTTTTTTGTTAAAAAGTTTTTATTATCAGGAACACTTGGAGTTATCAAGTTGAAATTAATATCAAATACTCAGCTGGCAACCCCTAAAGCAGTGAAAAAATCAAACTTTAATATCTATCAAACAAATACTCAGGACTGCAATCCCTTGAAGCAGTGAAAAAATCAAACTTTTAAGTCGACAGAATCAAAAGATACGGGCGTTAGAACCCGCAACGGTATAATCAGCCTACAACATTTCCACTGCTGGGACACAGGCCTCCTCTCTGTGAGAGGGAGCGGGCCGTATCCAACACTCGGTAGGTGGATGTCACATATCATCGAGGTTTTGAATCTAGGACATACCGGTTTCCTAACGATGTTTTATTTCTCAAAAAGTCAGTGTGAACTGACTTTCGCTGCTGACCGAATTTACGAAAATTATCCTTAGAAACTATGAAAAAGAAAAATATAATATTAAAAACAAACAGAAGAACTATAGCATGTTTAAAATTAATGAATGTCTGAAAAGTTTTTAGTTCTCTGTTTCTGCAGCATGAAAGAAGAAATTAAAAGTCAGTTTTTTAAGAATCTAGACAGCATACTTAATGAATTATTAACTTTTGACCTCTTGAAGTTATTATAAATTCAATAACCCGAGATTAAAACAAAGTAGATGAACGTGGGGGGTGGGGCATGGGGGGCGCTACAGGCTTGAGTTTAATTTTTGTTTCGAATGAAAAAATGTACCTATTATTCGATATTTTTACCAATATATTATATTAACATGACGAAGAAATAAACAATTTATGTTAGATTTTAAGTATTTCTTCAGTGAAATAAAATAAATGAATGTACTTTAATATCATTGATGATGAAAAAACTCTTGCCTCGCCATCCAACTTCATAACTTCTTGGTATTATTTATCGTACAATAATTTAAACAAATCCTTTAATAACCTAAAAGGGTGATCAGCGCGCTCCCAAGGGTATTTCGGTAAATCATTCCACAGATAAATTGAAAACGAGTTTAAGGAAATTTAATGAAAACCTCGAACACTCTCGAGTGAAATGCGACGATATAGTGAGGGGAAACCACCAATTTTCTATCACTGCTTTTTTCTTTAGGTATATCGGCATTGATCAAATCTCGAAAAACTTCGTGTTTTTCGTTAATACTTATTTCATTATTATTGTTTACGAAATCAAACACAATTCTGTTATATGATTGTTATACAACCTACCTATCTCACACCACGTGTTTGACAAACTAGTGTGGCCTAGGGCTAACTGGTTTATCGGTAAATTGAGTTTGGCCGGTAACATTAATAGTACCTACGTACGAGTATTTGATATATGTTTACGTATGTTACTTCCTACGTTGTTTGGATGACTGTTACTCGATCACGGCAATACGGCTAAACGGATTGGGATGTAATGCCACGCTGGTAGTTTATATATATAGTATTACCTGGATTAATACATAGGTTTACTTTTGATCCCGTTCCAACACCCACGTGGTCGAAGCCGTAGGCAAAAGCTATAAATATTATTTTACTCTGCATTTTCTTTTAATTACATTCTAACATTATACCGCAATGTCCTCAACAGAAGGCAATAATTTATTTGGAAGTGATTTAATTTTATTTTCACTGTGAAAGAGGAAAGTACGAGTACAATACGTAGGTACCTTTTTTTCTGATCCACAAATATACAAGAATGCGGGAAGGAAAAACCTCAAAATAAGTACTGTTCGAAAAAAATATGAAAGAGAAGAAATGGTTAACTCATAAAACACAAAAATATTCTATCGCTTTTCCAGGAAAATTGTGGAGTAAAATATTAACACTGACGCACTACTGTTGCTAATCTGAATTTATCAATAAAACATACTGTGTCAGATACCTTATTTGTTATACAATAACAAACAACTAAGCCGTATATTGGAACAGATAACGACCTCAGGCCTCAGGCCTATAGAGATTACCAAACCGATACTTAAGGGTATAAATATTCATGTTTATTAGGCAAATGCAAAGTAGAGCGAAACGTCTGAAGGGACTTAAGACAAATTTAATGTCTTATAACAGGCACTTAATGAAAATGTGTCCGCAATCCATTTTATTATTTAGGTCATTTGTTATAACCATGTTGCGCATAAGCATAACAATAGGAATCTCTGAACCTTGAATTTTTATCTCTATTATTTCGAACCTCTTTTTTAAATCTATTATTAGCCTTTTTCTGCGGCTTCGCCCACGTGGAGGTCGGAAAGTATACCACAGGAATGTACGGTAAGTATCGGGACAAAAAATATTCTTTGTCTTAAACCAGGTCAAGGTCTGTCCGTGTGCTAAATTTTACCCAAGTCCGTCCAGCCGTTAAGCCGTGAAAAGGTAAAAGACAAACAGACCGACAGAATCTTTAAGAAGTAGGTACATATTTAAGTATTGTTCGGGTACAGAGACATTGTAATAAGTCGTAATCGATTCGGTATCGAACAGCCCTGAGTCAGAGCTCCGCTCGGTCGGCATTATTAGATCCTCAATCGTAATATAAATAGTTGGGGACCATTACCTACCCTCTTTTGATGGCCTTTGTTGTTACCTGGATTTCCCAATTTTCTTGTTCTTGTTTATTGTTAATTAAAACGGGTAACACCAATTACATTAATTAACATAGACATTGAAACAGATATGGTATACAAAACTATTTCAAATACTGACATAATATAATAGAGGACACCCTATCATACTTCTTCTCACAAAACATCAGACATACACGCATAATTCTACTCTATTCATCGGCAAACAGATCACATTCAGGATTGGTGGTCAGGTGGACGTTAAGCATCCCACTGGGGACGCAGCTCTGGCGACAGTTTTAGATAACGGCGGCACAAACAGATTATGTCGACAGCTTTGGCGATGTCCGATGTATTTGTCGCGAACAAAAAGCCGACAGAAAAGATCGTGGAGGCCGGGACTCTCGATGCGTCCTATAAGACTTTTGCAAGCTACTGTGAGCTGCTGAAAGGCCCCTCTAACCTAGCCAACGAGTTGAAGCCCAAAACTTCTAGAAAGTATTTAGTAGAGTACATGAAAGGAAAGAAGTGAAACGTCTTTTTATACAGAAATCTCAGGAAAGTTTTTGGTACCTTTTCTAGCGTCGCGGTGTAGGGACGCGAAATACAGGCGCTAGCCTCAAGTTTACTCCGAACGCGAACCAAAGTGGTATACAGGAGAATTTTATGGCAGACAGACTCCTGAAAACTTTTATATTTTATTAGTGCGAAATAGCCTAGCTGCCCGTTTAAACTAGTAAAAAGTAAGTTGCCCTCGAGGACCTCCAGTTTGCGCTAAAAAATAATTTCGCACTTCATCAATAACTTATTAGTGAAATCTCGGAATCTTTTATTATTTATTTATTATTTATTTATTTATTTTACTTTCGATTTCAGAATTGGTGTCTAAATATGAAATACGAAATTTTCTCTGGCCATATATGAGCAACAATGCCGCGTCTATCTGTCTGAACAAGATAAACTCGAAAACTATCGAACAGATTTTCGTACGGTTTTCACCAATGGACGGAGTGATTCATGAGGAAGTTTAAGTTTATTCATTAAGTTGTTGTCTAAATTGTCTGAATTATGACGATGATTGTTGAATACGTCGGAAAAAATCATGCCAACTGGGAGCTTTACTGGCGTTCGCCGTGTAAACCAATAGAGTTATGAACGTTTCCGTGGGATCATTTTCGACCTCCACGTGGGCAAAAGCTGCGAATAAAAGTTAGTTTTAAAAGATAATTTTTGTACTGACCTACATAATTAATTTCGTCGTAGTAATTATCGCAAGAATCTTTTTCACTTTGTGAACGGCTTGGAGAACCTTTTTTGCTTTGGTGTGTATAAATTCTAGAGTTAAGATTTTTAATTAAAAGCGTTCATGCATATCGGAGGGGACAAAATAACTACATACCTACCTACATAGGTTTAGAGGTCGAGGCCGAAAATTACGTTCCAAGCAATTATATATCTCCCAAATTCGATATTCGACAGCCGTTTCACCAGTCATGTATGTAGGTGTAGGTACACGTTTTGATTTCTGTCACAAACAGCCGCGCTCATAATTTATCAGCATTCGTTTGTTTTGTCTTAATTATTTCACCCGGAGCGGGTATAATAGATACTTGTCCCCAATGTTTATAATGAAAGTCAAGTTTCTCAAGAAAATTGAATAAGAAAAATATCATTGTTACCCGGAAGTAGGTTAGTTAGTTTGAAACGCGTTGAATATTCAATTACAAACTTTTGATTTATGAATTGTGTTTTTCTATTCCTTCTGTGTTTGACTTACTTTAATATACCTACGCTTGAATGATGAGAAATCGTAAATCCTAGCCGATTCACAGACGCATCAAACTTTGTAGATGACGCGTTTACACAGATCCCTTTTTTTTTTTTTTAACTGAGAATTTAAATTACTTGCTCTTCACGTGTAATTATATAACCGTGTTTGGTTCCCTTTGGGATGTTTCCACAACTTGTCATGGCAACTAGTTGATGAATTACTTGAACAAGAGAGCCAGTGATCCCTCTCTGGCTCTCTGGAGCAAATAATTAAATATCAATAGTTTCACATTAACTCGTGTTCATCAAGTCAGTCTTGTCACCGTTAGACACTTTTGTCGCGGTCGCTCATGACGCGTCGGCACAAAATACAGGTATTTTGTGGCGTTCGGTAAGTTTACTCGATAAATATGCTAGTTGACAAGTTTTGACTATTAAAAGGGGCATTCTGTCATGACGGCTCGAGTGACTTCAATTCTTTCTTTCTGTCAAATCTGTGTGCGATTTTTATTAACAGTGTTGTTTGCACACTAACTTTGATTGTTTACTTCTGTCGGAATATTATAATATACCATGTAGTCTTAATGAAAACGTTTTTCAACATTTCAAAAAATATATATTCAAATCAGACAAATAAGTATTTGTATTTATGTTTACTCTGGTAGTCGGAGATAGATAACTTCCATTTCCAATTTTTTTATTATAATTGAAGGAACAATGGTTTGATTTTGACGTAAATATCTCCCAAAAACATTAGTTAATCTGAAATCTTTTGCAAAGTCAAGTTGCGTATTGATATTTTTCAGCTTCTAAATTAATATACAATTAAATGATAAATGATTTATTTTCTGTAAGTAGGTTTGTACAAACACTTTTATACATCAATAAATTCAATGCTTACATACTTAGTTAGCAATGCGGATCTTATTTGTGATATTGTCGACAAGCGATCGATATCGAGACGAAGCCATGGCGACATTAATGTCACATTTATTTCTTAAAAAAAACACCTACTACGCTTTGGAATTTAGTCCAGTAGGGATACAATATTTTTCCCACAAAACCTTCGATAATTCACAAGTTTTTTATTTTCGCTGTGTGGATAAGTATAGTGATTTCAATGCTATGTACAAAAATGCTAACAGTTTAGAGTTATGCAATAGGTATTAAGTAGGTATTTCCTATTATTTCGTGTTGTAACTATGTTAGAAAATTTTAATTTAAATACTATACTGGTACTTTGTAAGTACTATCTAAAGCATATATTAGTGAAAATGCTAACACGTAGGTACTGTGGAACAATGGAAATCTGAAAATGTCCCGTAACTCATTCAATAAAAAATTTAAGTTTTTCAAATCATTTATTATGTACCTAAAGGGATTATTTATACCTTAAAACAAAAGTTCTAACAACTAAGTACTATGGCTGCACAAGTAATTGTATTTTTACTTTGCGATTAGCGAAATATTGAATTTAAGTTTATAAATTTGCGCCCACATATTCGTAATAATAAACTCTGCTACCATACAAAAGTTTCAAAAAATTCATATTATGGCTTTTGTTTAAATTGCAAATAACTATTTCTACTAACGAGCCGCGTAGGTACGGCGCGTGCGATCGCTACTGAGTAGCAACACTCCCCCGCCCGCCCGCCCGCTCCGATCGGGGATGTACCTAACGCCGCTGGCTCTGCTACCATTAGTCCAGTAGCGAGAAGTCTATGCCCTTCGATAATTCACAAGTTTTTTATTTTCGCTGAGTGGATGAGTATAGTGATTTCAATGCTATGTACAAAAATGCTAACAGTTTAGAGTTATGCAATAGGTATTAAGTAGGTATTTCCTATTATTTCGTGTTGTAACTATATTAGAAAATTTAAATTTAAATACTATACTGGTTCTTTGTAAGTACTATCTAAAGCATATATTAGTGAAAATGCTAACACGTAGGTACTGTGGAACAATGGAAATCTGAAATGTCAAGTAACTCATTCAATAAAAAATTTAAGTTTCTCAAATCATTTCTTATATACTTAAAGGGATTAGTTATACCTTACAACAAAAGTTCTAACAACTAAGTACTATGGCTGCACAAGTAATTGTATTTTTACTTTGCGATTAGCGAAATATTGAATTTAAGTTTATAAATATGGAGGTAGGTAGATGCCACAATGTACGGTACGTACAGAGGCCAGCACATCAACCTACCCCAATCTGTCAAATTTTCCCAATTGAATATGAACCTTATTCCTTTGTAGTAAAGTTGAAAATCTATCAAAGAAATTTGACAGATTGGGGTAACTTGATGTGCTAGCCTCTGTACATAGACTTATAAAAAAGATGGACTCCGCGCCACGCATATCGAAAGTGAAGCACAGTAAATATAGCGGACCGTTTGTACAACAAACACGCCTCACGCTCACATTTACATCGTAGTATGCCGACCGGCCGCCATTGCGTGACACGACAGCGTCAATCGTCAATCACGCACACAGATCGGTACGGTGCTTCACTGTCGATATGCATGGCGCGGAGTCCATTTTTTTTTTATAAGTCTATGGGTAGTGTAATACTTCAGAGCAGTACATACTAAAAACAGAATGATGGCCGCCATACTAAAAAGTGCAACTGTAAATTAGTCACAAATGCACCCAAAGGAGCTATATTCCATTTACAATAAGATTAGACATTTAAACAAAACTTTACAGTCCGTTCAACCGATTTTTACTTCTATTCCATAGGCATAAGGATGGCATTAAAAGCAAAAACATGATTATAATACCAACTGTTATTGCAGCTGCCATTTGTCATGCCACCAACGCAATAGAAGTAAAAATCGGTTGAACGAACTGTAAAAAAGATTTATTTCAATGTCGAATCTTATTGTGAATGTTTCAATGAAATGGTGGTTGTGTTCAATGAAAATTTAAAAGCACCATCTGTTTGACAGATCGGAGTAGGTAGACAGCATTTGTTATAGTATCAGAGACAAAAAGTGACTTCCACACGACACCTTTTTTTTCCGGGAATTTTTTTCGGGTTTCGGGATAGGTATCACTAAGTGTACATTAAAGATGATGAAACAAAAACAGGTACTTATTGAATCTAATTATTTTATTGTTTTGGTATAATTATTTTTGTACTTAATTAAGTGATGTCCCAAAACCCGGGACAACTATCCCGGAAAAAAATGTTGTAATGGAATCTCCACTTTCTGTCTCTGTTCCTCTATCATTATAACAAGTAGCTACATAATTTGTATAATAAAATTTTAGTCCACATAATTACGATCTTGGTAGGTAGGTATATATATAATAACTACTCTACTAACGAGCCGCGTAGGTACGGCGCGTGAGATCGCTACTGAGTAGGAACACTCCCCCGTCCGCCCGCCCGCTCCGATCGGGGATGTACCTAACGCCGCTGGCTCTGCTACCATACAAAAGTTTCAACATATAACATGCTATGCCTTTTGTTTAATAAATAAAATATTATTTGTGTAACGTCAATAAAATACGTGGGTCAACGACAGACTGATTTATTTGCAAAAGTAAACTAACTACCCACCACCATACCATTATGAGTACCGTCCGATGTCACATATCTCCTCATCAAGTCTACTAATCACAACCGATACATCTTAAACTAACAATGTCCTATAACTAATAAACTATTGTGGCACATTATTGCCAGCTTGTCTAGCCCGGTTGAACGCACGCAGTGCCCGAGCAGACGCGCCCAGTGGTGGTGGAGGTACCGACGACGTCAACTGTTCGGGTCGAACCGGCGTCGACTTTGACTCTTCCAGCGGCGTGTCCTTAGTATCACCATCCTCATTGAATGCGTCCTCAAACATCTCACCTTCGGCCCCGCTATCGACCCCCGGTTTAGCTGCCTCAGAGCCCTTAGGCTCTGCTACGACCACATCCCTCATGCGTGATAATGAATACCTATTTTTGGTACTTTCTGAAATAATTTGGTCGGCATGTCTACGCCACTCAACCCCGTTACCTAAACTAACTTTGTATGAAACCGGCCCTGTTTTTTTTTATAACTGTGGCTTCGGTCCACTTGTCCCCCCTCGCCGTGTAATCGCGAGCAATTACTGCATCCCCAACCCGGAATTCTCTATCGGCCCCCGAAGCACGGGTGACCTGACGCTCTTGCTTCTCGCGCACCGCTGCGGCTACATCCGGCCGTAGTGCATCCAGTCGGCTACGCAAACGCCGCCCTTGGAGCGCCACTACTGGCGAGACACCTGTCGTTGCGTGTTCACAATTCCGATACTGGAAAAGAAATCTAATCTGCGCCCCGCCCTTAATAATGTATAGTCGTAGTGATTTAGCTTTAAATTCGCCCAAACAAACATCTACCTCAATGTAACCGAGTGATTCTATTCTTGAACCTGAGTAACCACGTAAAACTAAGTTATCCGGTTCAATCTTTTTATGCTAAAAGCTACTTTGATACATAACCTCACTTATTGCTGATATACGACTACCTGTGTCCACTTCACATTCCATATTAATGTTATCAACAGACAGTTTAATAAAAAATGGTTTGTTACCTCGAGCTGTCACATTTAAGTTGAAAATACCATCCCCCGATTCGTCACTCACATAGTTATGCCGACCGCCACTACCACGCACTTGTTTGCACATCACTTTTAGGTGCCCTTTTTTACCGCACTCATCACAACTGTTATTTTTAAACCGACACCTCTCGGCCGGGTGCGCCTTGCCACAGCGCCAGCAGGCCTGCGCGCTGTCTGCGCCTGCCGCGCCTGCTGCTGCCACCGCTATTCCGTCGCCTGCGCCGCTCGCGCCGCCGGCGCCGCCGAACGCCCGTTGCGGCCCGCGCTAGCGCATTCGTCCGCCGCGTGCGTAATGCAGGCCTTCGCCCGCCTCACCGCAGCCTGCCGGCTTTACTGAGTCCGCCGCCGCCGTCGTCGTGGTACCGCTCACCTCGGCATGCTTCTCCGCTGCCTCAAGTGCCAGCGCTAGCTCCACTGCCTCTTTATACTGAACTTTTTTTTCCGCGAAGATTCTCGATCGCATTACGTCACTTGTCAGCCCGGACACGAACTGATCGCGCAAATTTTCTTCAAGCGTCGAACATAACTTGCACTTTCCGAAACTGCACGTAGACGCCAGGTGTTTCAATGCCTGTAGGTATTCCGTGAGGGACTCGCCCGCACGCTGTCGGCGCAACCTGAATACGTGGCGCTCGGCTATCTCCGATCGTTGGGGTTCTAAATGTTCCGTAACTAATTTCACTAGTTCGTCATATGTTTTGTCTTCCGGAAAACTAGGTGAACACAGATCGCACATCAGCGCATACGTTTCTTCCCCCACGACCGTTATTAACATAGGTACTTTCAATTCATCGTCGATTTCGTTAAGCCGTACGTACTGATTTATCCGACGAATATAAGCCGGCCACTGTTTCCAGCTTAAATTAAAAGGTTCAATTTTACCAATAGGCATCTTGACACACGCGAAATAGAAACGAATCCACGGAAATTAAAAAAGAAATTGTACAAATCCCATCCTCGTCGCCAATGTAACGTCAATAAAATACGTGGGTCAACGACAGACTGATTTATTTGCAAAAGTAAACTAACTACCCACCACCATACCATTATGAGTACCGTCCGATGTCACAATTTGGATATTGGGGCGCGGTGTAGGTACGCGGCAATTCGTGCAGCACGGTCCACGGCGCGGTAACACTCCGAACCACAGTCACTGCAAACGTACCTTTTGAATGAGGCGCGAAATCATTTCATAACTGTCACATCTCACAAATCACTAGGTAGGCTCTTACTCTGTTCCAGTCCGTGTCTTCGCCCACGTGTAATTATCAAAATCCCATTACCTACTCCAGTTTAAAAAATCTGTTTTGAAAATACGTTGTTGATCCTGTATTTCAAAGAATTTAATACCTACCTACCAAGATCGTAATTATGTGGACTAAAATTTTATTATACAAATTATGTAGCTACTTGTTATAATGATAGAGGAACAGAGACAGAAAGTGGAGATTCCATTACAACATTTTTTTCCGGGATAGTTGTCCCGGGTTTTGGGACATCACTTAATTAAGTACAAAAATAATTATACCAAAACAATAAAATAATTAGATTCAATAAGTACCTGTTTTTGTTTCATCATCTATAATGTACACTTAGTGATACCTATCCCGAAACCCGAAAAAAATTCCCGAAAAAAAAAGTTGTTGTATGGAAGTCACTTTTTGTCTCTGATACGATAACAAATGCTGTCTACCTACTTCGATCTGTCAAACAGATGGTGCTTTTAAATTTTCATTGAACACAACCACCATTTCATTGAAACATTCACAATAAGATTCGACATTGAAATAAATCTTTTTACAGTTCGTTCAACCGATTTTTACTTCTATTGCGTTGGTGGCATGACAAATGGCAGCTGCAATAACAGTTGGTATTATAATCATGTTTTTGCTTTTAATGCCATCCTTATGCCTATGGAATAGAAGTAAAAATCGGTTGAACGGACTGTAAAGTTTTGTTTAAATGTCTAATCTTATTGTAAATGGAATATAGCTCCTTTGGGTGCATTTGTGACTAATTTACAGTTGCACTTTTTAGTATGGCGGCCATCACTCTGTTATTAAGTATTACACTACCCATAGACTTATAAAAAAAGATGGACTCCGCGCCATGCATATCGACAGTGAAGCACCGTACCGATCTATGTGTGCGTGATTGACGATTGACGCTGTCGTGTCACGTAATGGCGGCCGGTCGGCATACTACGATGTAAATGTGAGCGTGAGGCGTGTTTGTTGTACAAACGGTCCGCTATATTTACTGTGCTTCACTTTCGATATGCGTGGCGCGGAGTCCATCTTTTTTATAAGTCTATGTACAGAGGCTAGCACATCAAGTTACCCCAATCTGTCAAATTTCTTTGATAGATTTTCAACTTTACTACAAAGGAATAAGGTTCATATTCAATTGGGAAAATTTGACAGATTGGGGTAGGTTGATGTGCTGGCCTCTGTACGTACCGTACATTGTGGCATCTACCTACCTCCATATTTATAAACTTAAATTCAATATTTCGCTAATCGCAAAGTAAAAATACAATTACTTGTGCAGCCATAGTACTTAGTTGTTAGAACTTTTGTTGTAAGGTATAACTAATCCCTTTAAGTATATAAGAAATGATTTGAGAAACTTAAATTTTTTATTGAATGAGTTACTTGACATTTTCAGATTTCCATTGTTCCACAGTACCTACGTGTTAGCATTTTCACTAATATATGCTTTAGATAGTACTTACAAAGAACCAGTATAGTATTTAAATTTAAATTTTCTAACATAGTTACAACACGAAATAATAGGAAATACCTACTTAATACCTATTGCATAACTCTAAACTGTTAGCATTTTTGTACATAGCATTGAAATCACTATACTCATCCACTCAGCGAAAATAAAAAACTTGTGAATTATCGAAGGGCATAGACTTCTCGCTACTGGACTAATTGGCAACTAGCTTCATCTTTCTGACTAAACAAAACCATTTTTTTTAGGATGGGAAATCATCAAGTGACCCCTCCCGCTCTGGGTGGAGCGGAAGGGAGTGTCAGACTCTTACTGACTAAAACCCATCCGTGTTCCTTTCTTTGCCCTTTATGTTCCGGGGCAGCGGTAACCCTTTCGGACAATCCCGCTGCCCCGGCAGGCTTCGGCCCTAATACCCATTAGAGCCAAAGCCTGCCCTTCTTTGATGCTGACATCTCTTTGAGGCGCGCGTGAAACACATACGCGCCGTCCGGCACGGGCCTGGTCCTGATCGGACGGTGAGCTACCCATTACTCTCTGTCCTCAAGCCCGCGCCTACGGTGGCCGGAAGTCGTCACGCGGCTCCCGACGCCCGGAGCGTCTCCCGCGGCGGCTGGGACG
This sequence comes from Gortyna flavago, assembly GCA_963669345.1. Classification (NCBI taxonomy): domain Eukaryota; kingdom Metazoa; phylum Arthropoda; class Insecta; order Lepidoptera; family Noctuidae; genus Gortyna; species Gortyna flavago. The sequence goes on from OY770132.1 coordinate 4,890,474, forward strand.
TGAGGCTCTCTCCCTCAACCATCCCGCCACCTCCTTCGCTAGCATGAGTGCTTCGCAGAAGGAGGTGACTGCCTCCCACTCCCTCTCGCCCCGGACCAACAAACAACCCCTTGACATATCAAAAGTGCCTGTAATTGGTTTATTTGACATAAATGTAATTTGAGTTTGAGTTTGTAATTCTACAAGACATAAACATATTCACTACAATGGAATCCTCTGACTTCCTAATTAAGAGACACGTAATTTGCCTATAAGATAATTGTTTTAATTATTGTATATGTGATAAGATCGGTATAATTAACCACAGTTAACTAGACATAATCTTAGGCAAGCATGCACGTGACATTGACATAAATTGGATTCTCTGAACGCATTCACGATTTCATGTGAAATTCTCGTAACAGCAGGTGCTCCAAAATTGATAACGTGCTTATAAACTAGTAGAAGTAAAATAGGTCTTCTACTGTTGTGCCTTTGAAGTAAAAAACTTCTTGACGGACTTTGCTCTGAACAATGAACGAAACTGAACCGACACGCTCCGGTCAGTCACGCTGAATCGTGTATACTCGGCTCCAGTCGGTCGGTGACGCTGACGCATGTTCCCAATCGTAAGTTTTCACTTGTATCGTGTGGTCATAACTACACAAACTCCTTTTATTTGCTAGAAAGGCGCTTTCTGATAAGGAAGTGTCAAACTCATCATTGCCCCATTATGAAAATGAGAATGTATTGGTCCTAACTACCTCAATTTTTATGTGAAACAATGATAAATGGCTTTATATCTGTAAGTAGGTTTGTATAAACACTTTTACACGTCAATCATATTTTTTAAAACTTGATGAGGTCGGTGGTCAATGATGACTTTCACTTTTCCTAGACGGCCGCTGATAATAATGATCAAAAATGATGGAAAGTATGAAAGTCAAATAAGAAAATAACTTAACCATAAACAATAATATTTGTAGAAGAAAGCTATTCCCTAATATTATGAGTATTTTGCTCCACATAGTCGGTTGCCAGTACGTAGGTTTCGAGGCTTTCCCATGGGGGACATAAGAAGATAATTAAACTGAGTAGCATGAAGTTTGATAACAGTATTCACTTATGAAATGGTTATGTTTATGATAATAATGGTGGAAAGGGACTTTGGGTAAATGTAGGAACATATTTAAAGTAGTACACAGTTCTGTAACTTGGCTTTTAACGTGATTTTGCTGGATGTGGCTTTTTGTCACAAAAAGGAGCTTAGCAGTGTTTTGTAACTCAAGTCTATAAAAAGACTGTTAACTGTAACTGTGTGTGGGTCTTTTTTCGGCAAAAGACGTGTTCCAGCTGATAATTTATGGAATGAAATACCTACTATTTTATATCTGTGAGTAGAAATTATAATTACTTAAGTACCTTTTTACGTTCATCTTCTAGCTTGTGCAATGTTCTTAAACCTGGATGATGTTAACAATTCAATTGATAGTTCAGTCTAATAATATCATTTACCGATCTTCACGCAAACTCTGTTCTTTAACAAAACTTAGTAAAACAGACCCTCCCTCGCTCCGGAGCGCCGGGTGTGCCGGGTATTGAAGCAGAGAGCCCGGTGTGTGCTCAGGCCGAAGTGCTCGGATCGGATCTACTGCTATTAAATTTTTGCCCGGCCCTTGTTCCGTGGTCCTTAAATTGTGTCGTCACGTATTCTTTTCGGAAATGTTTAATTTTATATATTTACAAGTTGAGTGTACAGTCACAAAGTCAAAGAAATAAGTAAGTTAGTAAGAGACCAATGGCTGTTTTCATATCAAATGTTATTTAATAAATTAACTGTTCGTTTTCTATTCATATTCCTAATAAGTGGTGTAGGGCTTGTGGCTAAATAATAACAGACGCACAGGTCGATCGATCAGGTTAACTTACGCTTGCCGCGGTTGGTCTGTGGATAGGGACCATTTTTACATACCAAAGACCCCTCTGTGCCTCGGAAAGCACGTTAACCCATTGGTCCCGGATGTCATTCGTGGATCTTTGACAGACGTTACGGGTAGTCAGAAGCCCGAAAGTCTGACAACCAGTCTTACCAAGGAGTATCGTATTACCCAGTAACTGGGTTGTGGAGGTTAGATAAGCAGTCGCTTCATGTAAAATACTGGTATTCAGCTGCATCCGGTTAGACTGGAAGCCGACCCTAACATAGTTGGGAAAAGGCTAGGCAGATGATGGTGATGATTTCTAATAGGTAAGTGGTATATTTTTCTTGGCGAATTTAACCAATTTGGCTCAAAATATAGTTTGGCTTATCTCAGTATTCAATAACAACGAAGTGTTTTCTCGAGTAGAGAAAACAGAGTACATATTTACTAACATAACATAATATCGTATATGTTATATGAGCTAAGCTAGACAATACAACTTTCGCATTTATTTAGGTTTTATATAATACATAGATGAAAAATATTTTCTTAATACATAGATTTTATCTCGCTACATTAAAAAGGAAACAAGAACATTTTAAGATTCTCCGCAATACTTAAAAGAATACTTTTAACAATTAAACAATTCTTCACTAAATCCGTAAGCCTCACTTATCAGCTGGTTGTCTGAAGAACTATTTATCTATACATTTTCTTATCGAAAGCAGCCTTGTAAAATGACACCCAATACTTTCGTCAGACTTTCTCGGAGATAGATATATCTCCGCCCGGTGACGCCGACGGCTCCACTTGAAACTTTCTAAGATTAGCCGGTAGCCCCCGGCTGAACGAGGATTACACGTATTTGTCAGTTATAGACTGCTAACTAAATACGTTATTCCGAATAAAACCATTATTGTTCCCCTCAGCAAGGTTTAATTAGGATTGACCTAATTTTCGTCAATTGCTTGTCTACGGAGCCTTCCAATTACCTGTATAATGGACGGTCAAAGAGAATATTACCACAATAACGCGATGGATAAAGGCTTTGTTGTCTGTTGACAAGAGAACATCGCTGCCCGCCACGTCGTTCGAACGTAATCCCTTAATCGCCTTTTACGCAGCCCACTGGTAGAAGTGGTTTGTATTCTATACTTTACTGTGACGTTTACGATTCAATCCGAAGTGGAAGTTTGAGATGAGTCAATGAGGGCAGCAAGTCAGCTACCTTACACTAACCTTTAAACCTTACCTTACACTACCTTACTTTAAAAATACAAGTCAAATACGTGCGCGCACGAACCGCTTTTTTTTTTTTTTTACCAGGTGCAACTCTGCCACCGCAGGCTTCACCTAGCGCAGTGCCAATAGCACAGGCTCAGCAAGTAATCTCTTCTGCATTGTCTCAGAGCTATATTAATCTCTCAAGCAAAAGCACTGCATTGAGTTTTAATAACTGTAATTTTATTTTAATAAATACTTCACTTTAAAAAAATATTTTATTTTCCTCGTAGGTATAGTATTTATAAAGCACTATGTATTAATCTGAAGAAGAAAAGAAGAAAAAAGCCCAATTCCCGACTCGTGTGTATTAAGCTCAAACTGCCCCCTTGTTAGTAATCGGCCACTTTCTCCCCTCGGTGAACAATGTACTATTATAAAATGCATGCCTGCGTGCATAAATTCGAAACTCTAGCAGGGGCATCTATTCCCCTGTTAAATATCAATAAGGTACGAGTAATAGTCTGTTTGAATTGCATAACATACTTAACTATAAATAGAGGGACATTACAGGGATTTCCATGACGTCATACGACGTTGCTAAGCGTCCTACGAGACGCCAACTTCCCTTCATGCAACATCCAACATAACGTGGGACACCAAACACTTTCCAAAATGAGTAAACACTGGAACAAACCCGCCTCATTATGAAAATGAACGAGCGGCCATAACTCATCAGTGTTTATAAAAGAACTCAAATATAATTATATCGCAAAACGTCTAGAAAGAGGGCCTGTATAAATGCGACCATCGTTTATCTTTTAATTAATCTTTAAGTAAATCTAACCGTTTTGTACTGAAACGGGTATTATAAGTGTTTCTGCGGATAATAAATTATATTGTTTAGTGGACGGCACTTCTGGCTACCTACATATTTTTGCGATCATTTTATTAAAGGAAAAGCGGCTTATTTATTGCTTTACTAGCTGCGCCCCGCGGATTCACCTGCATAAGTTTCATAAGATCATAAGTGCATAAGATCGCGTAGGAATATCGGGATAAAAAAAAAATAAGTAGGTTATAAGTTATAAACTATCTGTATGCCAAATTTCATCCAAATCCGTTCAGTAGTTTTTGCGTGAAAGAGTAACAAACATCCATCCATCCATACTCACAAACTTTCGCGTCTATAATATTAGTAGGATTGTACAGACGTCAACCACATCAAGCCACCCGAAACTGTAAAACTTTCCCAATCAACCTTGAACCTAATGCTGTAGCGATAAAGTTGAAAATCTAATAAAGAAATTTGACAGATTGTAGTAGCTTGATGTGCGCCGTCTGTGCTTGCTCTATTCTATGGAGAGAGGTGACAATTTAAAAAGTATTTATAATTGACTAGCTTCTGCCCGCAGTTTCGTTCGCGTGGATAGCGGAAATTATCCCACGTCAACGTGCTTTTAGCATGGAAAGTAGTTTACTCCTTATCACATCAGCTAATGTACCTACCTGTGAAAGTCCCGTTAAAATCGGTCCAGCTGTTTAGGAGATTGGCCGGAATAAAGAGACGAACAAATATTTAAAAGTTGTTTCTTTGTTACAAGTACCGTATATACTTTCATATGCATTTAGTAAAACGCTGTTATTTTGACATTAGATGCAGACACTTCCATTTTATTTATTTGTAGGTATAGATATGTCGGAGGAACTACACGGAAAGTTGATTGTTGGTTGCATACAATTAATTGATAAAATTGATTGTTAACTAAAAATAACTTGTTAAATCCTAATTTAATTTATTACATTTTAATAGGGTGCATGTAAAATGTTACTAATTTATTTAAAAGTCACTGAAATGTATAACGTCCAATCAGAGCAGAGGATAAATCTTTTAATTAGCTGTAGTGAAATGACAGCTTAATGTGTTACTTAAATGACTGAAATTGGCGTCTTTTTGTTTTTTCAAGGCCATCAACCAAATGCATATCTATAAACGCAGTCCGAAATGAGCTATTAAGAAGTGTCATTTTACTGTGGCTAATTAAAAGTAGGAGTATAAAGTGGGTTCGAGGCGCCATATTGGTTTTGTTAGCGTTGTGGAAAAAAGCGTGGAATGATTGGAGTCAATAACATTGAAGTAACACGTGGTTGATCGAGGTGGATCGCTAGTGACAAAGTTAAATTGGTGTCGCGAAACTGCTGCTCGACTATAATTGTTTAACCCTTCGTATACGTAGATCTATATGATCTATGGCTTTTTAATTGTGTTTGTAATTACGGCATTGAACCGGTTAAAAGAATTAGCGATTCTCAACGTTGTAAAAATTGTATGAGACAGTGAATACCTACTTTGTTTTGTGCTCGCATTTCACCCTTATGACGCCCATTAAACTGACCACTAATGACGATGTCGAGGAGAATGCTGTTTGTCCGACAGATATATTACTCACCAGTTTCCGCCCGCGGCTTCGCCCGCAAGGTATGTTGATAAAAACTATCATGTGTCCTTCCCCGGGATGCAATCTATCTCTCTGCCAAATTTGATCGAAATCCGTTCAGGGTTTAGGCGTGAAAAGGTAACATACAGACAGACAGACAGAGCTACTTTCGAATTTATAATATTAGTATGGATTGTCCATACATCGAAGAGACACGTGTGTATCGTGTGTGTATTTGAGTATACTGTGTCGCTGTTAGTACTTTTGTTTTAATACTGCGGGGTAACACAACGATGCGGGGTAATTACGTAACACACTATCTGTAGCTATGGGGTTTCGTTTTGACAGTTCAACAACATTCATTGCGTCATTTACGTTGTTGTGCAGACACATTTTTCGAACATATGAAGCAATGGATTAGCATATCCTTCAAAATGATTCAGAATGAGTTTGATAGTGAGCACGCAATTAGGCTGCTGATTATGATTACCCATCCAGGCGGCTGTATCACCTTCATAAACTTTTTACAGCTGAGTAGGAATGGTTATACACAATTCACAGTAAATCTGATCACAATTCCACACACACACACACACAGTTCACACAGTTCCACAGTTTCTATATTTAGGTCTGTAATTTATATGGTGTGTATAATAAAGAGTATTCTATCTATCTATCTATCTATATTCATAACACATTGACACAAAGTGATATAAAAAGCCCAAACGATCCTATTCAACATGTAAAACATAACGTTTGATGATACTTATTCGAAGGACACAATTTGAATATATAGAATATCGGATAATATTTAGAATGCATGCCCTTATTCCGAGTCCCGACATAATGTTCCGAAGGTGCAATGCCAAAAGTTTAATAAAACTTTTGAACATTATTCAAACTATTTTCGAATCCAGTTTCAAGCAATTGAATTTTAACGACGAAATGGCATAACGATTGAACAATTCTACAGTAAGAATTTGAAGAATTATCGCATTCTGTGTTACATTAATCCTCCTGAGCCTTTAATTAAATGGGGATATTGACATAATCGAAATTGTGTGCACCCTGATAACTGGAAAACAGGAAGACTCGATTATTTGTTCAAGAAATCTTTCGTAATAGTTACTCAAGCTCCTTAATGGATATTTGAACAACTTCGAAAGCTTCGCAATTTTATAGATAAACACTAATCCAATCAATAACCTTCTAAAAATTACTCAGAATGTCCAATAATCTAGACTTGTGTTCTGAGCGCTCACAGACTCTTATTGCTACGCCGTAGTACGCGCGTAGCCGCGTAGCAACGATGGCGTCAGTGCTACGAACGACACCACGACTGAAAATAGAAAGAGAAAAATATTTTACATGAACAAGAGAAGACTTACGAGTATCTTAAGTTTGCTCAAAAGGATATTTACTTAGGAAATAGAAACTGTATTCCACAATAAAGCTAGAAGATTTGGGTAGACACGGAATTTGTCAGAAAAGATTTTATTAGAATATTTTCTTGGCACGTTTATTGTGAAATAAATGGAAGAATCTGAAGATGTTTCTACATGTGTATGCCTAGCTGTTAGCTGCGATTTTCTTCAGATACAAAGTTTTATCCTATGTTTAGAAAATCTCTCTTGTTTTGGAAGTTGGAAGGTCCTCACAAAATGTACACTCTTCGAGGACCTTCCAACTTCATATCCACTTTAGATTCCTTATTTCTCATTGTCAACAAATCTGTAGTTAAAGGAACTTTTTATTACTCGTAGACCTTCGTTACTGCGCCATAAAAAGCGCGTAACACGTAGCGTTAAGTTATAATTATTGTTTTCATATATTCATGTCATTTGTTTGGTTTATCTATCTATCTATATTAATGGGATTTTTGCGATAACGTGCACTTGCAACATGATACCATGTCATCATCATCAAGTTATTATTAACAAAAATGTTTACTGAGAAGTCTTCACATGTTGGGTACGTGCACCCTTCTCAGTAAACATTTTACCCCCTTAAATCTACATACAGCACAATTCTACCTAGAAACAATAATAAATATGATCCAAACACAGCTTTCCTGGAATTATAGCTCAATTTCCGCATAGAACAAAAACACCAGCACAGCTATTTTCAAGCGGTACCACACTAATTGGACTACTCAGAACAATGTTCAGCTGTAAACAGGCTCTAGACGAAAATATTGCATCTGTGGGAGTCTACTTAAAAACAAACTAAAATGATATGAGTAGGTATATATTTTTGTATATGGCGAGCCACGCAATACCTTATTGTTATTTCTCTATGGGGCCCGAGTGCGCGTTTCCTTTTTAAATAAATTTCTCGCCGACTGGTCGACACTTCACGTGACCAGAGGGCTGGCTCGTTCTTTAGCCAAAGAATTATCATTGCCATTCAATGTGGCAATGCTGCCAGCCTTGCACGTTTCCGGATAACAGTGATGCGGACGAGTACTTCGCGGCCCGCCTTTTGTTTTGTATAGTATGTACTTAGATGTGTTCACGTTAAATGATAAATGATTTTTATTTTCTAAGTAGGTTTGTACAAACACTTTTACACGTCAATCATATTTTTTATAAAACTAGATGAGGTCGGCGTTTCCTATCTGACTACTCTGAGAAGAAAGGCCGAAACAAACTCAGAGGCCACAGCCTCTTTTAAAGTCCAAACATAATCTTGGTCAGGTTATATGAAGACCATGTAGATCGATGTCTAAGATGGTCTTTTGAGGAAAGAACATCGTTGAACGTATCATAGCATCACGCCTATAATACCCGCAGGGTAAACAAAGGTATAGCACACTCATACTTTGCCAGTTATGCTGTTTAAATCCCGTGTAACAGGGGGCGAGCCTATTACGGATGGGGTCGCATAGGACACTTTTTTTTAAGTGATAACTTCTTTAGGCGCGTTGGGCATTTTTCGAGTTGGGAAAAGCCATTGAACTCGCGACACTGTTATAGACACCGCGCTACATTCGGATGTGTTCGGCTGTCCTCGGGATGTACTCGGTTTTAATGTATATCCGATATGTCAGTGAGTGATGGCAAAGTCATCTGTTTGTGTTTTGTTTTCACTTCAGTCGGCACTCCCGGAGTGCCACTGTCTTTTTTTTTTCCATACATATTGACTTTTGATTTTCTAATTAGATACATCTACGCATTTGCTCTTTTTTATTTGTCGTTGTAGACGCTTAGATCTTGAAACTGTAAAGTACTGCCACAAATGGTACGGATTTCGTTGAGGTCAGACGAATCCATTAAAAGTCGAACATTATCTCATAACACTAAATCTAATAAAGCACATTCAGTCTGTAAAGTTACAAACAATTAATTATTAACAGATAATGTTCCTATTAGGCCCATTTCCTAATATTCAACGGGCAATAAATGAATGATTCTAATAGGTATTTCATGTAAATACGCCATGTTTATTTAATGTGGTTGCTTTTATAATATTCATGAGCCCGATACGAGTATTAATGTTTACATAGGTCTTCCTCTGTAATCGCTCGTTCCCTATACCTTTGAGTTATCGTAAACTTGTGTATTATGTACGGTCACAGAAATTGTTTATCAAATTGTCACACAACTCAACTTGCCTTCTTGTAGCCATTTCATACAACTGTTTAAGGGCCAGTTGTTTCAAACGGTTGGTTAACGTAACATTAATAATAATAATAATAATAATAATAATAACCCCATCGCCGTATCTCTACGTTGACCCCATCGCCGTATCTCTACGTTGACGTCGTGGTGGGGCTTGCGCGCTCCGAACTCTAGGCCCGTGCCGGAAAAGTTTACTTTGCCGGAACGGGTCTAAGGTGAGGAGCCAGACCAAGAGAGATACAGAAATCCGCAGGGCAGCATGTGGCGAGCTGTTGGGCAGTAGCGACCCCACGGACCCTATCTCCCGGGAGAAGTCTAGTACCTCACCTCTGGCTTGCCTTTATTGGCCGGCTGGAGTGAACAATGACTAGGAACAGAGCTCCCACCTCATTCTTGCCTTTATTGGCTGGCTTGAGTGGAGATTCGCAAGAGCAAACGTGCTCGGAGGAAGGAAGTATTCCAGTAAGATGTTGGTAGGGATCTTGACCGTACTTCCGGGATTGTCCTGATAGCCGTGGAATACCTCTCCACTTCTCATAAGCATCTCAGGACATGTTGCCCCCTTGTCGCTACGTCACTATGTGCTAGCGACCGTTTCCGGGGGCCCATTATTGAGTGTGCAAGTCACCCCCTGTTATTTTATCCGTGTATATATTAAACATTGATCAGGCAGGGGTCATAGTTCTTCCATAGTTCTTGGCAACCAGTCCACTTTAGCGACCCAAACCCATAGTCCAACTTTTTATTTTTCCATATGCTGCAATAGTCCAACACCAACCGGGGGTTGTCCTTGGGTGCACTTGCATAGTGCATACAGGGATAATCGTCGGTTGGTGTCACATTTCATTAAAATTTCCTAAGGGGCCTCTGCGAGTTGGCTTCGGCCCCTCGTACGCCTTCCAAAGGACCGGGACTCAATGGTCCCGAGATATCAAAAAGATAATAATAATAACCCCATCGCCGTATCTCTACGTTGACGTCGTGGTGGGGCTTGCGCGCTCCAAACTCAGGCCTGTGCCGGAAGAGTTTACTTTGCCGGAACAGGTCTAAGGTGAGGAGCCAGACCAAGAGAGATACAGAAACCCGCAGGGCAGCATGTGGCGAGCTGTTGGGCAGTAGCGACCCCACGGACCCTATCTCCCGGGAGAAGTTTGTTCCTCACCTCTGGCTTGCCTTTATTGGCCGGCTGGAGTGAACAATGACGAGGAACAGAGCTCCCACCTCATTCTTGCCTTTATTGGCCGGCTTGAGTGGAGATTCGCAAGAGCAAATGTGCTCGGAGGAAGGAAGTATTCCAGTAAGATGCTGGTAGGGATCTTGACCGTACTTCCGGGATTGTCCTGATAGCCGTGGAATACCTCTCCACTCCTCATAAGCACCTCAGGAGATGTTGCCCCCTTGGCACTACGTCACTATGTGCTAGCGACCGTTTCCGGGGGCCCACTATTGAGTGTGCAAGTCACCCCCTGCCATTTTATTCGTGTATATATAAAACATTGATCAGGCAGGGGTCATAGTTCTTCCATAGTTCTTGGTAACCAGTCCACTTTAGCCACCCAAACCCATAGTCCAACGTTATATTTTCCATATCCTGCAATAGTCCTACACCAACCGGGGGTTGTCCTTGGGTGCACTTGCATAGTGCCAACAGGGATAATCGTCGGTTGGTGCCTCATTTCATTAAAAACGTTCAACGGGCCTCTGCGAGTTGGCTTCGGCCCCTCGTACGCCTTTCAAAGGACCGGGACCCCATGGTCCCGAGATATGTTAAAGCATAAAAAATAATAAGTTTATTAATCAAAAAGTAAAAATACAATGTGACGGATTCGGTGAGCCACAAACTGAGCATCGCTTGTATCTTGTGGCTCTGGAGTGAAATTTTACAATGTTAATGATTACAATACAGTTTGAGGACGTTGGATAGTTACAAAAGATAAGAGTTAAAATAAAATAAAATAAAATAAAACAAAACAAAACGTTTGTGCGATTCTGATCACAAAATAAAATAGTATTTGTTTAACATAAGGCTAATCACAAAATAAAATAGTATTTGTTTAAAGGCTTGTACTATGATGTGTGTACATTCAAGGGCATTTTGTAATTGTAATTAGTAACAACCCTTTTTACGGTTTAACGATAGTTAGCACCATTTTTGACGTATACTCCTGGATGAAGTGGACGTGAAATAACCCGCCCTAGGAATTACAGTTGTGATTTGAATTTAAGGACAATTGACAGGCAATTTGATAAACAATTAATTTCCCTGACTTTACTTAGTTCTAGGACATGCCGGTTGTCTTTTTTCTTTTTTTAAGGATGGTAAATCATCAAATGACCCCTCCCGCTCTGGGTGGAGCGGAAGGGAGTGTCAGACTCTTACTGACTAAAACCCAGCCGTGTTCCTTCCTTAGCCCTTTATATTCCGGGGTAGCGGTAACCCTTTTGGACAATCCCGCTGCCCCGGCAGGCTTCGGCCCTGGCGGGCCCCTCCTTCGATGCTGACATCTCTTTGAGGCGCGCGTGGAACACATACGCGCCGTCCGGCACGGGCCTGGTCCTGATCGGACGGCGAGCTACCCATTACTCGCCGTCCGCAGGCCCGCGCCTACGGTGGCCGGGAGTCGTCACGCGGCTCCCGACGCCCGGGCCGTCTCCCGCGGCGGCTGGGACGGGCAACTCTCTCAGCTCTCTCCCTCGCCCATCCCGCCACCTCCTTCGCTAGCATGACTGCTTCGCAGAAGGAGGTGACTGCCTCCCACTCCCTCTCGCCCCGGACGATGGCTTGAACCAGGGCTGGACGCGAGAGGTCGCCGCCGCTGCCGATCGCCTCTACGAGGACACGGCGGTGCTCTGCCCAAGCGGGACAGACCTCCACCCCGTATGCTCCACCGTGTCCTCTGGCGATCCTCGCAATGGTGACACCCGGGCGATTCCTCCCGCCTGATGATGTGCAGGAACCTCCCGAAACATCCGTGTCCGGTGAGGACCTGCGTCAGGCGAGGACGCCGTGACGCCTCTCTAGCCACTCCTCAAAGAGGGGCCTTATCGCCACTATCGTGGCGTGCCCCGCGCTGGGTTGCGACAGTCGCTCTTTCCAAGTCGCCATGAGATCGCGCCGGAGGTCCGTCCGCTCCGCAGCGATTTGCCGCGGAAGCGGGTTTTCCCCCCGGCGTAGTGCCTCCGCGCGCCACTCATACTGGCGCACGAGGACTATCGCCTCCAGATCCCATGGCGGCAGTCCGGCAAGGAGGCTTGCCACCTCGCCCGAGATCGTGCGGTACCCCCGTATAAGCCGTATGGCTACCACCTTTTGGATGCCGGTTGCCTCACGATGTGTTCCTTCATCGTTTTGAGAGCACTGGTAATGTAAATATTTACACAAAGTAAAGCGCCTGTGTGGGTTTGAACCTTCGACCGTTAACTCGTAAGTCGCGGCCCTTATCACATTGCCACTGGGCCACCACTGCTTTTGATGCAGCTGAATACTAGTATTTTACATTGGGGAGATAGGCAGTCGCTATCTGACCTCCATAATCCAGTTACCGGGTAACACCTTTGGTAAAACTATTTGTCAGAATTGGGCTTCTGACTTCCCATAACGACTGCTAAATATCTGTGTGAGCTGCAAGACGCGATGTATCCTATTTATTTTCCTGTAGGATATCATTGAAAAGAGGATTCCGTAAAGTAAAAAGTAGGTACTTTCTACTTAAATATCACTTAAAAACTCGTCGATATTGCCATCGGCAAGCGTCAATATCATCATCGCTTAAATAGGTAGGTATACGTATTTATAAATGTGAGCAAGCCGGTCGTTAATCAAATGGACGGCCGATAGAAATGTGACACAGGAAAATAAGGTCAGCTGAAAATCACCTATAGGTAACTGCCGGAATTCGCTGTGAATTTTAACAAATTTAGCAAATGTTAAAGGGCAAGATCCGTGGCACACCTACCGGTCTGCCATTTTGAAAAAAAAAACAAAATGGCGCCATAAAAAAAATCAATTCCCTTTGACATGTGATAACAGTAACGATGGTATTGTAACAAGTTCTATACAAGTGTCGTAACAAACTAGGTACTACGAGTCGGTACGTGCTGCCAATGACAAAACGAACAGACCGTGCGGGGTATTGCGTAATACACATAAAATGACAATTGAACGCAATGTCTTCCTTTTTGACAGTTCAACCACGTTCATAGCGTTATTTACGTAGCTGAGCAAACAAATTTTTCAAACATATGAAGCAATGGATTAGGAATTTCTTTTGAAAACCTCGACTTCTGATTGAAAGTGTTACGCAATTAGGGCGTAGATTCCTCAAGAGAAGTTAATAAGCCCTTTCTGAATATTTAAAACTTATAAGCACTTTATTTTAATTTCCAAGACAATATTCAGGTAAGTACATAAATTAAAGCTTACAGTCTTAAAATAATAATTACAAAACCTACAAGTAAGTACAAAAGAAGGGCATCGCTGTCAATAGAAAAAGTGCCCAAAAGGCTGGCAGCATTGCCACGTAAAATACGTGTGCTAATTTTTATGCGAGAACTTACATACATATATACTTACTTAGAAGTACATTATTACCTCAATAAGTTTAAAGTTTTAACATTATCACCTGTAATTGTACATTGTGGATTGCAATAAACGATACGATTTGATTTGATTTGACATTAATTAAACTAACGGCAGCTAAGAATAATGTGTAAGTACGTTACGCAGTAATGTCCTATTTGCCCTCATTTCAGCATAACAGAAAAAAGACGAGAAAATTAGGTAGTTACGCGAGGAGGCGACGGGCTGTACTGTAACTCATTAGTATTTAATTTAATGGATCATTTACGTTACGTAAATTCAATACTGTGTATCAAAAGATTACGTATAGCGAAAAATTGTTTCACATTTTATGTCAACTTTACTAGAAGATAAATTCGGCTTATTAGTAGATTCATTCGTGCAAATCGACTAATTAGCCAGAAATTCGTATAATTATATAAATATACGACCAATCATTTTGGTTTGTTGAATGAAAACGTGATGTTTCCGCTCAAGGGAATAATATTCTTCTTTTCTACAGTTGGTATGGAGGTAGAAAATTCTTCGTAATCACGAATCTGTTTACCTCGCGTGGTTATGAGGTTATTGGGCAATAATAGCCCGTGACTTTACATGTATCGGACCATAATAAGGTCATATTGAATTGGAAACGGAGAAACGCCATTTATATTTTCAATATTTTAATTGGTTACATACATTCCCCTTATTTACATTTAGGAGCTGCGTAATGCATAACTTTCAGTAATATTATGTATCGAGGTCAGCAATATTATTCAGTACCGAAATACTTGCCGTTTCGCGTTAATAAATCACCATCAGTATGATTTAATGTGTTTCCTGCTAGCTTTCGTAAAACACGATACAATACATCAAATATTCGTGTGACATTTTTCCATGCGTACAATCTATACCTACAGGCTGTTAAAAGACACATCCTAAAGCCGCAACCGTCAACTACGCATTCTGCACATCAAACTAAATACTAAAGGGGCTTACAGGACTTAAACGCAAAAAACGCAAGTTTTAGAAACAATAAAAGTTTAGGATCGACTACAGTAAACAAAATCAGAAAAATATATGATATTCTTCAGGATATATGCTAGGTAGATAGTGTGTTGAAAACATAATACAACTAATTTGATACGATAGAAAAAAAAAACATAAAGGTACCTCTAGTTATAAACTTTATTTTTACAATAAAAACCATAATAATAATATACATACAATCATTATGTTTTTTTTTCAGATTATTCTAGAAGCAATTTAC
Source organism: Gortyna flavago (assembly GCA_963669345.1). Taxonomy (NCBI): domain Eukaryota; kingdom Metazoa; phylum Arthropoda; class Insecta; order Lepidoptera; family Noctuidae; genus Gortyna; species Gortyna flavago. The sequence continues at coordinate 4,905,482 of OY770132.1, forward strand.
TAAAGCACTAGTGTTTTAATTTTTTAGTCCAAACAATAGATTTTTGTAAATAGATAATTGCTTCATATTTTGCAACAAATTACCAGCGTTGTGTCATCGCGCTTCTCTTTCTTTTCTATGCAGTCCGACAAAGACCGCGCTTTAGGTCATGTAGCCGCCTTAACTCTATGCAAAAATACTTGCTGGGAAACGACTTTAATTTTTGGTGTGACAAATTGCAAAACGTCGCACGCAAAGTATTGTGTGCTTGTGGGTTCATGCAACGGTACATTTAAAGTTGTGTTATTTCATTAAAAACTTATTTTCGCAAAAAAACGTTAGCAAATGTTGGAATTTTGACCTTCAATATCTCCGTAACCAGAACGTTCCCAAGTATGGTCCAGTACAAAAAAAATATTACAATGATGGATAGTACAAGTGACTCTCGGCTTCGTTAAGTGTCTTTTTACACCCATTATCACACAATCACACTGATATTATAAAGGCGAAAGTTTGTGTGTGTGTTTATATGTTTGTTACTTCTTCACGCTCAAACGGCTGGACCAATTTTGATAAAATTTGGTACGGAGGTAGCTGACACCTTAGATTAACATATAGACTTTTTATCCCGATATTCCCACGGGATCGAAATTTATTCGGGTGAAACCGCGGGGCGCAGCTAGTTTAATAATAAAGCTGAACAGTTTATTTGTTTATGGATATATGGGTATTCAACAAACAAAATTGTCAAGTAACACAGTACCCTAAAGTGTCACGTTTCAGATATATTTGGAAATAAACATCGCCTTAAGAGAACTATGAAAATAATTAAACCATTGGCATTAATCATTGACCAAAGAATTAGCATTGCCATTTAAAGTGGCAATGTTGCCAGTCTTCTGGGCACGTTTGCGGATGACAGCGATGCGGACGAGTACTTCGACGCCTAAATATCCTTTTGTTTTTGTATTTATTTATATAGTTAGTATTTTACTTTAGTACCTAGATTAAATAGTTAATTAATTACTAATTAAACTAAAAGACGTAAAAAAAATATAGTAACCATCGGCTATGCACAGACAGATGATCTACTTGTTGTCTGCAAATAGAGCTTTTCTACTTTCATATTACTTTTATTCACCTAAATTTAGTTTTTGCTTTAAACTTATAGTTAATTTATTACATTAAGCATTTATGTACTTTCTATCCTGAAGCTAACCTAGTTCGAGCAAATTAGCAACTGTGCTCTCGCGTCTCTCTCTGCTTCTCCCCGCGAATTATTGCGACCCACCCCATCGCATCGCATCGCCTGCCCGCGCTATTAGTTCAATTTCGCGTTCGTTCTCACTTCTTTGTGTTTTTAAGAGTCCTGGCGTGATATTAAATAGCCTTATAGCCTTCCTCAAGAATTGGGCATGAAATATCAAAAGGCATTTTTTTTTTGGATTTAGATAAATTCGACCGGTAGTTTCAGAGATTATCCCATACAAACAAACAAACTCTTCAGCTTTATTACTAGTATAGATATTAGTACCTATATAGGTAGATAGAAGAGTTTATTTATAAACCCTGGGCTGAAACGTCGCTGCAGAAGTTCCTAAATCACAACGTCATCTTAATAAGTGGGGCCATGAATATAAATTGAAGTAGGTACCTACTGTATGTCGTACAATGTATTGTATTTAACGTAGGTACTCGTAGTTTGTTATTCAAGTTCTAAGCTTGTTATCTGAAGCTGTTATCATAAATATCATCACTTTATTACATGCAGTATAACTTTTATGACGCTCTCCTTATCTAGTAAGTGCATATCGTATATTCAAATAAAAGACAAGTCCTTATAGTATGAATTTATTAAGTGAGTGAGGAAATTGGTATTGAAGAAACATCATTCTGTAAATACTTATAATATTAGTCAATCTACCTGGCCTTTTCCCAAATGTGTTGGGGTTGGCATCCAGTCAAACCGGATGCAGCTGAGTACCACCATTTTATATGAAACAATTGCTTATCTGACCTCCACAACCCAGTATCTGGGTAGCATCATTCATACCTTAGTAAAACTGGTTGTCAGAGTTTTAGGCTTCTGACTACGATGGTCACCCATCCATGAACAAACCGTGTCAAGCGTAGCTTAACCTTCGATCGATCAATGAGGCTGTTATTATTTAGCCACGAGATCCGTAGATACTTATAGGTGAGTCCTATTTGCTAGAGTATTTTCTCGAGCATTTCCATGTAATGTAACGTTCTGAAGAATGGTATAATACAGGCAAAAGCTCAGTTTCCAAAAGCATTTTCATGTAATGTACCGTTTCTGCGAATGCTCGACGCTGCATTCGACTTAATGCTCACGGCGAGTGAGCTTTTATTTACCTGTAACATTCCTTTCTACATTCCTTTTTTGCTCGATAAAATGTTAGACCAATAAGCTCGTTGGTTTTTAAAATCAGGTTGTAACAAGACATCGAGCGTCCAAAATCTAAAAACGGCGAATGCTCGACGTTCTGTTACAAGTACCTAAATGCTCCAGTCTATACTCGCCTTATAAGCTGCATCTACTTTCTTCGAACTTTTGGTTCATTGATGACGTCAGCGCCAATCCCACAAACGCAAAGGCTTTTAAAGTCCAGGTTCCGATTCCTGATTGGACTAATGTGTCCATTAAGCGGAGGTTATTCTGTCCGAATTTGGTCGACACAAATGGAGCACTGGCCGCTAATGAATCCTTGGAAATGTTTGCAACAAACAACTCACGGCATTATAGGTGTTTTGTATTTCAAATTAGGGCTCGATCATACGCACCACAACCACACCACATCGCAGCGACAAAATGTGTGCAAGCAGTGATTACGTGTGCATAGTGTCACTGCAGCTTCTTGCAGTTGCATTGTCGTAACAATGTGTAGTGCCATTCTGTAAACATCTCACAGTGAAAACTAAGATGAAGTGAGTTTAAACTGAGCTGTCAATGGCGTCAATCCCTAACATCAGGTAGAGTTACAGATCACGTCACTTCATCATCACTTCACTTAAGTTTTCACGGTGAGATTTTTACAGAATAGACCAAGTGGTTGCGTTGTCGCTAGTAGTTACGATGTGGTTACGTTGTGACAAGTGTTTGCAGACAGGCAGATCGTTATGTTACGATGTGGCGGGCCACTACTGCGCGGTCGCGCTGGTGATTGCGTTGTGGCTGCGCCGTGGCCTTGATGTGGCCGGTATCGTCCACAGGGTTAATTTTGACAAACAAATGTGGTTCGTGTGAATAAACTATTCATTTTCATACAAGTTAGTGCCCGTCGACTTGTTGTCGCTGTGGTGTATTGGTGGTGTTAGTGGAGGTACGTGTGATCGGGCCCTTAATTGAACCATTAGTGAAGTGGATTAATTTCTGACGTAATAACTAATTAGTCTCATTAGTGTTTGTTTTGTTGTTTGTTTGTTGTGCTTAAAGCACTATAAATGCATGTTTTAATTATCGGCTTTTACAATGTTCAGTATGCAATGCAGTGAATTAGTACAGAAAATAATAACAATGAGCTCAATAGTTATTAAACGCAACGGTAAAACCAAGGGTAAAAGCTGGGCCCGAAGAGGATTTAATAAATTAGTGTAGTTTAACTCACAGCACGGCAACAATCTAGAGACGTATGATGAATTATTTTGGGTAGCAAAATAGCGTCACTGAAATATTCAAGCATTTTAAATTGTTTTAGCAGACAGTTTTTTTTGTTTACTCATGAGCATAGAATATTTTCAGTAAATATAAGAGCTCTGCCCACGGAGCCACGGCTCATTCCCTCTCACAGAGAGGAGGCCTGTGTCCCAGCAGTGAACATTATAGGCATCAGCCTATAATGTTATGTACTCGTATGTTATGTATGTGTAGGTATATTATGTCTGTAGAAATCCTTGCTTATTTTAATCTTCGATCCCTTTACGTGTCCTTACAAACAATGAATGAGTACTTTGGTTCGTTGTGGAAGCTTTACAGAGAACGCACTTCAAACACCCCTCGCACACCTCACAAATACCCATTTACCCCTTTTTTTTAGGATGGGAAGTCATCAAATGACTCCTCCCGCTCTGGGTGGAGCGGAAGGGAGTGTGTGAGACTCTTACTGACTAAAACCCATCCATGTTCCTTCCTTCGCCCTTTATGTTTTAGAGCAGCGGAAACCCTTTCGGACAATCCCGCTGACCCGTCAGGCTTCGTCCCTAACTGGCCCCTACAGTGCTGCAGACATCTCTTTGAGGCGCGCGTGGAACACGTACGCGCCGTCCGGCACGGAACCCATTCACCCTACACTCACCACATTAACTCAACGTCACAAAATACATCCCAAATCATATGTTCTGTCCTGTACTGTACTGTTAATCCTTGTCTTATTTTTGGTTTTTATTATTAATTAACTAAATCTATATTAACTTAATTACCTTATAAGCACTTTTTGCATGGAACATCATTCCATTCTGTATCTAGAGAGGGGCGTTGTTAGCTGCGCTATAGTTTATACTTTTGCAGCTATCATCGTTTTATACTTGTTGTACTTAGTCGTGTGTTATTGTTCCGAAATAAACTTTTTATTATTTATTTATTAATAAAAAAAGACCGTGTTTCGGCCATGACAGCCAGAACAGAGAGACAGACGTCTCTCTGGTCGTGAAAAAAAGATTGTTTTGTACGCTCACCTTATCGTTTCAAACTGCTTTTCTTTTAGCTGTTGCCAAACAAAATAACCGGTTTTAGGAATTTACTTGCACTTGGCTCTTATTCTGACAATCTTTATTTCCACTTATGTAAAAGCTCATTACTATTCGAAACACAGTTGTCTTTAGATTTTTAATAGTTCACATATCAACACGACATTTGATTGATGGTGAAATAGAACATTTTACAACGCACAGCAGCCGCAGACGACAGCAGACCGCAGACGGCAGCGGCAATGCCGCCTGCGTTTATAACCGCAACGCCGCTGCCGTCCGCTGTGGTGTATAAATTAATTGTTTGTTCCCCCTTAACTGTGTTCAATTAACCTGTCTGTCTTGTATTCAATTGAATCCTATCGTCTCAGGTATGCACATGTAGGATATTAATATTCGGAAACGAACCGGTCCATATCTACCGGAGACTAATTGATTGCTTCACATCCCCCTGCCCCCGCAAGACCATACATATTCAACGATGGAACTCACAAATTGATCATACTGATTTATCAATAGCTAGTTAGCTGCATACTGAAGTTTCTTCATCAAGTGTAGAATGCTCCGGTAATCAAAGCCTGGCTGGCATTCTCGGCAAACTCCTCTACTATTTCCACTGCTTCCAATTTAGTTGTATTAGTACACGGCTACACCACCGAAGCAGGCCTAAGAAACGCTGGTGTGAGAATTTGGACTCGTTCCAAACCAAGGATGGAGAAGTTACAGCACAAAGAAAAGTGGGCCCAGCAGTGGGACAACCTAAGTTAACTGGAAAAAAATACGCTCCAAAGAATGATCGCCATTGATTTCATCACTACCTTGTTCATTCATTTAATTACTGCTGGACAATTGTTACTGGTGGCATAAACTTATAAAAAAAGATGGACTCTGCGCCACGTATATCGAAAGTGAAGCACAGTAAGTATGCCGGGACCGTTTGTACAAACACGCCTCATGCTCACATTTACATCATAGTATGCCGACCGGCCGCCATTACGTGACACGACGACAGCGTCAATCGTCAATCACGCACATATAGATAGAGCGTGGGATTAATCTCCGAGTCTCGTAGTGTTTTGGGTTTTTCAATATAGGATTTTTTTAGTAATAGTAAATGCCCCCTCCTATTTTGATTGAACGTTGAAACAAATTGCGTATAAATATAAGTAACTAATCAATTTAATCTATTCCTATAAACAAGGTAACTAGTATTTAAAATATGACCTAAATCAGTCTGCGGCACCCCTTAAGCCAGAAACGTAATTAGCGCATAGAATTTATCAAGCTAGTATTTGGAAACCCTCGTCAGTCTTGGAATTATGCTGCGGAACTCGTAATTATCCCACGTCGACTGAATCTAACCATCCATCATGCGGATTATTTTATAAAAGGTACCTACGAGAAACGACGGAACAAGTTTTTTAATTACGTACTTAGATATCTAGTAAGTGGTGGAGTTAGCGGTTTGTAAGCCAAAAAAATTTAATTCAGTCGAGTCTCCACCTCCCCTTAAATATTATAAAATATTATTCCTTGTTCATTTAGGAAAAAAAATTCCGATATGAAATAGCTGTAACGTATATTAATCACAGATTCATAAAAAAATAAAACATCATAAGTAATTCGTTTAAAACAGACTCTGAAGAGTTGTAAAACAGACTCAGAAGTTTGAAATTCTCTTTGGAAAGTAGAAATAAAACAAAATACAAATAAAATAAAATTCCGTTGGATCAACAATTGAATGCGATTTAATTGTTCAGTATCGCATAACCGCAAATAAATCTATGTTTATTTGTAACCACAAACCACCACTAAGCACCTACTACATAAATCAAATTAACATTGTTTGCATTTATTTGTGAATCAAATTTATTCATGATCACTATACTTAAATTGCCACTTTGCATAAACATTGATCAATGATTATGCAATGTGGCAATTTAAGTATACTCGTATTGAATCCGTATTCAGCGTATTCTGCTTTCACCAAAACAAATTACAATGCGGTCTTTAAAATAACAAAATCATTTGTATTAAGAAAAAAATTGTATTCAGCATTTTTTTGTTTCAATATAATATTTTAAAATACTTTGTAAACAGCTAGCTAGTTATTTCTGTCTGCAAACCATCTTGAACATCAGATTTCTAAATAATAATAAAAATACAGTAATATTCTTGTCGGACTCATTTTCGTAGTAAGTAAATAAATTATTTCGTTTGTCAGACAGTTTGCTGCTTTGTGTGCATTATGTTATATATGCTGCTTTTTTCAACTCGTTGGCTTGATGTTTTTTTAGTTGATACCGAGATGCGATATTCGGAGAGAAAAGGGAGAAAGGCATGTATTTAATCTAATAATTCCCATTTTGCGCTCATAAAAATACTATTGAACACACAAATTAATGATAGCACATCTTTATGTGATCCTCAAATAATAAAAATTTTGGACATCCTAAAAATGCTAAATAGCCAAGTGACTGCGAACAACTATGTATGTAACGCTCGCCGGTCGCTGCCGCGGCACCGCAAAAAGTTTTCAGAAGTCAATAATTTAAAAAAGTAACCATCATTTGAAGGTCAATAAGTTTTTAGAGGATCAGTTAAATATTTCCCCATTGAAAAAGTAGTCGATGATGAAAATAAAGACTGTTGGCAAATCGAAATTTTGTATAGGAAATATTTTGGCATCGAAATTTAAATAATAATAATAATTTATGTTACCTTTACTATAACATTAAATTGTAATTCTGTTAACTTTATCGGTGTGAACTTCTGGTTGTTGTTACACTTAGGTACATATAATTTAGTTGTATGAAACTGTTTCTGGATTGTATTGAAGTAATTATATACATATGTTTGTTATTGCATCTGTTTGTTTCCAAAAAAAAAAAATTAAGATGTTCTCCCGGCTTGCCACCCCTTGTCTTCACTTTACCCCGTATGCTATTTCCACTTAAAAACCAGCAGTGCGATTCTGTAACCATCTCACCGTGAAAACTTAGGTGAAGTGAGCGTGAAGTGAGCTGTCATTAGTGTAAATCCCTATAGCATCAGATGGAATGACAACTCACTTCACCTAACTTCTCACGGTGAGATTCTAACAGAATCGACCGGTTGACTCTGATTAATTGTCTCATGGATCTAATGGTTGCAGCTTGTAGTTGCTAAGTTTGCGGTAATGCAGGGCAATTACGTAACACACTATCAGTAGCAATGGGTTTAATTTTGACAGTTCAACAACATTCATTGCGTCATTTACGTTGTTGAGCAAACACATTTTTCCAACATATTATTACGGAGCAATGGATTGGCAATATGCTTCAAAATTATTCAAATTGAGAGTAATAATGTGTTACGCAGTTATAATAGGGTGCTGGACTTGATCCCCGGAACTGACAAATTGTTATTGGTTTCATCCATGTGATAACTCTCATTGTCATCATCCACAGTCCGACTTCACCACTGCTGGGCACAGGCCTTTCTGTTCGTGTGCCAATCACCACGCTCCTGTGCCAGCCTCATCCAGGTTTTGCCCGTGATGGCAACAATGTCGTCCGCCCATCTTGCTGCCGGACGACCGACATGCGACATCTCGCCTCCCATTCCTTATCAAAGCCTTATTTCACCTCATAATTTTAAGAACGTTCACACAGTCTGATCTCAGTCTCAATCTGTCAAAAATACCTCTAATTTCCCTTCATTTTGACAAGTTTTTGACAGTTGTTTGTCGCCAAGATGAGATTGCGACTACATTTTGAACGTTTTAAATTACGAGAAATGGCCTTCAGGTGTCCTACCCAACTCTATTTTTTTCAATTTTTAACTCTCAGTAGCAGTTAATAAGTTCGCCCCCAGTTACGAGGATCTGTAACTAAACGAGCAAAATTATGATTGCAATATTTGCACTACATTTTCTGCTTAATACTTCGGGGAATAGAGCGTGATATTATGATAGATATCCACCCTGTATCCAAAGAGATAAAATAACGAACACGTAGCGCCCGCACGTAGCCCGCACGTAGCCCTGCGGTGAATTTATGAACATCTGCTTCCAGACTGGTTTGCAACGGAGCGCTTGGCCGACACCTTACCAATGAGACTAATAAATCAGCATAACCAGAGGGGTCATAATTTTAAGAACGTTCACAGTCTGATCTCAGTTTCAACCTGTCAAAAATCCCTCTAATTTCCATACATTTTTGACAAGTTTTTGACATTGATTGTCGCTGAAACGAGATTGCGACTAGATTTTGAACGTTTTTAATTTAGTACGTGAATTGGCCTTCTGATCTCTATAAATGGCGTAAAATGTTCAATATCGGATGTATGTTTCATATTTCGTAATGTTAATTACTTTGCAAACTCAAGAAGTTAAGTTAAGTTTATCTAACTTATCAGACAGCTCTGCTGCTGGGAAGTTTGTTGCGCAACTTCTTCTTCCCATCTAAAGCATTGCGGGCGGGCCATTTGGAGGACTGGGTTATGTAATATTGATGTACAAAAAGTACACATTTACACAGCCTTTGATTTCCATACCGTGATATAATTCTATAGGTAAGTGAAGTAGGGTGTTGAATTGAGTATAAGTGCAACTAGACTTTTTGTGACTAGGACTTGTTCCTGTGTCTAGATACGCTTTAACCACCAGATAATATAGTATTTATAATTATACAATATGTCAAAAATACCTAAGTTTACCGTTTGACTAATCGGGACGCCAGCGCCCCAGCGCCACCAAGCGACGCTCGACACAGTCTATAACATACCGCTCGACCAGAGTGAAGTGCAGTTTGTCGTTAGCGGTCAACCAGTGAACACATCAAGTAGAAACTATCGCGTGTTCCGTATAGATGTGTTGTGTATCTTCAGTGTGTGATTCGCTAGTGTGATTAATTTTTTCGTAAAATTATGATTTGATTAGAACTGAAACCGGTTTTTCTATAGCGCAATAACCAACAGTACCTACCCATATTACGCCTGACTGATGATAACGAGAGAGACGTACCTTCTCCTTCATATAATTACATTTAATCAATAACCTAACAAGTAGCTATCTCGAAGATATAAAATATGGATCGTCCAAGTTTCAACTGCTTTCAAGCGTTTTATAATATAATTTTTATCAATATGGATCGTCCAAGTTTCAACTTCTTTCAGACGTTTCACAATACAGAAAACTTTATATCTTCCTATAAAACCACTAACATCAAAGCGCCCCTTTGTCCAGTCAAGTGGAAACTAAAGACTTGAGGCGTACTTAAAGGTTTTTGATACAAAAAAAGCTTAGGTATTTATTTTCCAACGTCCCGACCATCACTTTAGTAATTTGTTTTAACTGCCAACTACGCCATCTATTGGTAATTTTGAATATTATGATAGATTTTGGATAGACGTACTTACGATGAATGGTTCAAACGTCACATGTAGCCCTTACAAAATTCGTAAAAGAGCAAAGTGTCCAGTCATTGTTTTATAAACTAACTGGTGTCCGCGGTTTTACTCACATCCGAGGCAAACTACTTCATGTACACGGATAAAAAGAGCAGTCGCGTGGCCCAGTGGTAAAGGCCACGACTTACGTGTTAAAGGTCGTGGGTTCGAACCCAAGCAGGCACTTTGTGTAAATGATTTCATTACCACTGATCTCAAAACGGTGAAGGAAAACATCGTGAGAAAACCGGCATGTCCTAGAACCAAAAATTTGAAGGCATGTGACATCCGCTAACCCGTACCGGGCTCGTGTAGGTAGTCGGTGGCCCACTCCCTCTCACAAAAAGGAGGCCTGTGTCCCAACAGTGGGAACATTATAGGCTGACTATGTTATGATTGAATGTAAAACATGCAGGGTAATTGCCTACACACTCAACATTGTCGAGCAGACGAATTTTTAAACAAAACATGCAATGGATTAGGAATTTCCTTGAAAATCCTTCGGATTATGACAGAAAGTGTGTTAAACAATGAAGATGCTAGTCTATCTCTATGCCAATATTTATGATGATGGAGCAGCGAAAATCTTAACAAAGGTTCACATTAAAAATATTAGGTAAGGACTTACCTACTGAGGAAACAAAGACTAAATACGAGTAGGTATTTAATTTAACAGAACATTGAGTTGGAAACTAATCTATTTGATGTTGTTGTAAGGTATTTAATCAAATTACTCTCTTTTGTGTATTGATGAAAATTTTGTTCATCTTAAGGCATATTGAACACGCAATAATTTTACAGGTGAGTATAGACTAGAGCATTTACTTGTAACAGAACATTGAGCATTCGCCACGAAGCTCGATGTATTGTTACCTTCGATATCTCCGTAGGTAACCAGATGGTTCCCAGATATGATCGTTTCAAGTCAAAAACTTGTCAAAAATGAAGGGAAATTAGAGATATTTTTGTTAGATTGAGACTAAGATCAGACTAAAAAAAATAGTAGATAGAATTTTCAGAATACGCTGTGATTGAGAGAAACATTGTGTTAAAATGTTTGCAAAACTTGAAGATATTTCAAAATTTTGACTGTTTGCGTAACAAACTTCAAGTTAACGTCAAGTTATATCATTTCGCTGAAACACTGATAAGTTTTTTTTTTCATAATGATAACATTTTCCGTAACTTTTTGGCTACCGGTGGCAAGGCTGAAATCACCGTAGACGGTCGGCAGTATAATTGCGTGGGTCAAAAGTATCAGAGCCAAATTACATTAGCTAGCGAAACTCCGCAGACGTGATAGGTATCGATATGTTAACACGATAAAATAAAAAAGGAATTAATTTGACGATGTTTTTTTGTGGGTCAACGACCGCTTGTAGTGTGAGTTAAAAAAATCTGTTTTCTTTTGTTTTATCTTGTTGAAATGTTAAGAGGAAAAAAATCCTAAGTAAAATGTCGTAATTCGAGGTTTGGCTCTCGCCTATTTCCTCCTCCAATATTAGACCGATTTAAAAGATATTTCAGAAACTGAATAAGAAGGATATATACTTTGTCCCTATGATTTTCTTTATTCATTATTATTTGTCAAATTTGCACACTAGGCCTTTGATGACAGCCGTTTTATTGGCATTTTTTGAGGGTTCTAGTGCTTATAAAAATAATTTATAATCAAAAAGGACATAAAAATAGTTAATATTTATTATTTTGTAAAAAAATATTGTTATATGGTAATTAATCAGAAAGAAAGAAAAGAATGAAAGAAAAGAAAGAAAGAAAAGAAAGAAAAGAAAGAAAAAAAGAAAAAAGAAAAGAAAGAAAGAAAAGAAAAGGAAGAAAGAAAGAAAAGAAAGAAAAGAAAGAAAAGAAAGAAAAGAAAGAAAAGAAAGAAAAGAAAGAAAAGAAAGAAAAGAAAGAAAAGAAAGAAAAGAAAGACAAGAAAGAAAGAAAATACGTTAATTTGCGGCAGAAAGAAAACATGTGAGAGCGTTTCTATGGAGAAACGACCACCCGCGTTTCCTCCACGTTTGTGAAGTTTGCACAACAACAAGCTGATTTTTAAAGTGATATTTCAAGTCACTACACAAACTGCGGTCGGAGACCCCACAAAAAAAATATTCAAATTACTTTCTGTTTTTGTTTTATAGAGTTAAGATATCGATAGGTATCCATCACATCCGCAGTTTCGCTAGCTAATTTAATTTGACCCTTTGTCCTCGTACCAGTATCCTCGTTTGATCATCCTCGAGTAACACAATGAATGTGTTGAATGTTATACGCTCGTTCCACTAAAATCCCCTAGACCAGTTCCCTAGGGGACAACACAGCACTAAATTTCCACTACGATGCCGTAGGGGATCATAGAGAACCTTATTAATGAATGAAACCCATTTACAATGTAGCACTGGCTAATAAAAGGATAACGTACTGACCAGGTAACCGCAATCAGAGTATTGCAGGTAGGTAATTAATCGTATTATTAGCCTACAGTCAACACATTTGGAGAACACAATTCACGCTTGTAATCCACAAAGGTCTCAGCACATGTGAATAGTACTTCCATTATTTCTTCACGTTAATTTTAAGGGCCCCTTCACATGTATAGTTGGCCCCAAAAAGATGTATTCACGGACAAGGAACCATTTTATTGTCTACAACCTTTTTTCCATAACATTGCATCCACCGTATAGCGGCATTGCGTTGTGGTTGCCCAGTGTTATCGGCTCCGTCTGGTAACAAACCCAGGTAGGCACTTTACTTTGTGTAGGGTCTTCTTAGGGTCGATTTACGAGTGGTAGGGTCGAGGGTCGAGGGTGGAGTTGTAGGTCGAACGTTCCAACCGAGTCAGGGACTTTGTGTAAATTATTTCATAATCACTGCTCTCAAAATGGTGAAGGAAAACATCGTGAGGAAACTGGCATGTCCTAGACCCAAAAATTCCAACACATGTGACATTCTACAAACCCGCATTGGGCCCGCGTGGTGGATTGTGGCCCACTCACTCTCACAGGACCTGTGTCCCAGCAGTAGGAACAGTATATGCTGATTACGTGGATACTAAATCTATGAATTTAATTGTCCGTGTAAATCTCATCCGGAACATATAAATGACTACCGCAATGCGCACTGCATTCTACTTCCGATCGCGAGACTGGCCAGAATTTCTCCTTCCAGCGGAAACTGGTTATAAAATGAGTTATATTTAATAAAGGCTACTAGGAAAGGCTTTTACATTGCGGAATGACAAATGGAACTCCAAGTAATAAGCAAAACGGAGGACAGCTCGTTTGAAATATTTAAATAGTTTTAATATTAACAAGTTTAGATATAATCTATCTATATAAATAAAACAAAGTCGGGTTAGTTACACCATTTATAACTCAAGAATGGTTGGACCGATTGATCTTTGATTTGTTGGATTTGTCTCCGCCCCGAATAGCAGAAAACTATTAAAAACAGTGCAAAAATTCGCTATTAGATAATTCATATTCAGGTTCGCCGGGGTCAACTAGTTACTACATCTAATATATAAAATTCTCGTGTCACAGTTTTCGTTGCCATACTTCTCCGAAACGGCTTGACCGATTTTGATGAAATTTTTTGTGCTTATCCGGTATCTATGAGAATCGGCCAACATCTATTTTCCATCCCCCTAAATCGAAACTTACGCGGGTGAAACCGCGGGGCGCAGCTAGTAATACATAATAATACATGACGGAGAAGGTATGTCTCTCTCGTTCTCATCAGCCATATTTTAACTGCTGTGGGCGTACTGTGGGTAGTGTTGGTTATTGCGCAATAGAAAAACCGTTTGCAGTTCAAATCAAATTATAATTTTACGAACAAATTAATCCCACTAGTGAATCACACACACGTGCACATGGTAACCGTTTATAGAACAGCACTTGTAATGGTAATATTTGTAATGTTTTTACTTGTAAATTTCTTACATAATTCTAAGGTTTATTAAACACCACTTGTCCTACAACTCTACAAATATGTCACTTATTTACAAAATTGTCGGATTGTAACGTTTATTGAACAGGGCCCTGTAAAGAGAAAAGTCAGTTTTCCACCATTGTAAATTTGTAAGTTGTATTCTTTGTTAAACAGAAACTTGTAGATTTGTAACTTGTAAAATACAATTACAATTTACAATTTGTAACGTTTATTTAACAGGGCCCTGAGCGAAACCCGTGCGGTATGTACTCTCTACCCACAGTGGCAGCGAATACCGCAGCCTTTAGATTACTACGTCGGGCAGTGTTAAATATTTTTTTCATTAGGAGTTTCTTAATAACAACCCGGAGTCACCACCAGTGCTTCATGGTTATGGCAATGGGCTCATCACTATTTCATGGGACTTGACATAACTGACAAAATGTCGGAGAACTATTATAAACCACCTCTACCCACCCCAATTTTAGGAAAACAGGTGTGATGTTATACAGTTCACAAACAAGCCAGACACTTGGTCAACTGCAAGCAACAATATTTAGCAACCCTAACTTGACGCCTGAACTTAACTTGCGGCCCCAAGAGATCAAACAGCGCAGTTAAATTTACATCGAAGTTATGTTGTCGCCGGACGATGACGCTAACTTCACAAACTAGGTATTCAGCTGCCCAGCGTCTATAAACCATTTACCATAGTTGCTAGATAAGTTTCTGTAACAAATATTTCAGACAGAGTTTCGAGTTTCTTTTGCGGCATTATGTCTGTACGTTTTTCCAATCAAGTTTTATTTATCCAAGGCCTATCTATGTCCAGCAGTGGACGTCTTTCGTCTGAAATGATCAATTAGTTTTATTTGCTATTTTTTCGTTAATTAACCGTTTAACCGCTTACGTCAGATTAAGCCGACAAATATTTTCGGGTCCATTTCGCCAGGGCGCCAGTATATTTACGACAAAATACCACAACTGATTTTTTTTAGGTAATTACACTGTTTCTATCAGGTTTTTTTTTCTACTCCATGAGGGCAACAAAAACCCATATAGTTCATAATGCTACAATTAACTTTGCGTCTGGGTACGGTCTTACCCATTCTCCACTCTACATTTATATCTGTAATTTGTGTGGTGTACATAATGAAAAGTATTCTCGTATATTCTGAGTTCAATAATTCTACAGACTACGACACAAATCTCACAAAGAACTTTTATTCATTTATTTTTAAGTTCTCGAAATCGAGTTCCATCGTTTTGAACACTTTACATTTTAGTGAGAGTAGATTGAAACGGTTTTGTTCTCATCTTGAAGTTTTATAGAAAAGAGGAAGGATAGAATATTCTTCTTTACGAGTTTAATCTTAGTCTTTACAAGCTCGTAGCGTGTGCAAAGAGTATAATAGGTACCCTACGAATGAGTTCTTTTTTTGTATCGCATCCATCTACCACACTTGATAGGTAATACAAAGGAGTTTCTATGGATCGTAGCAGGTAGCGCTCTATTACAGTTTCTGACTACACCCAATGAAAGTAAGCGTGAGTTTATGTTTGTTAATAATATTACTATTGTTTTTAGCACACGAACAACGGCATAACACAACAAAATTCCATTTCAGACCTTTTTATAATATGCAAAAAGTCCATTTTAACACCGAACAAGCGGATCAACGACCGCCAAGCCCTTTCGCGCCCGCGCCGCGGCCCCTACTATTTACATATTGCTGCTATAACCTTTCATAAAAAACCTTTCAACTGCAGTAATTTCATGCTAAATAATATGCATTCATTTGATTAAAAAAAGGTTGTAACAAGACTTTATAAACAGCTGTGTATCGAACCCTTTTTTAAAAAGGTAGACTTACTTTAAAAGCTACTGAATTAATGGTGCATTTATAATCTTCTTAATATATATAAATTAAGTGTCACGATGTTTGTCTGCAATGGACTCCTAAGCTACTTAACCGATTTTAATCAAATTTGTACACCGTGTGCAGTTTGATCCAACTTGAAAGACAGGATAGAAAAACAAAAAAACGTTAGCCACAGCAACGCGTGGCCGGGTCAGCTAGTTGTACCTATATATATTCTAATTTTGGAAACGTTATAAAAGAACATACATTCTAAATTTGTATAGATGTTCGCTTGTTAAATAGATCCATTTATGAAACAAAAACCATTTATTTGCTTATAATGAAGGTATATAGATACGACTAAGATGGAATATAATCTTGCAAACAGAAACAGAGCGGAGAGCATTATAATTTCACCATCTATCCGACATGCGATAAATCATACCAAATGAAGATCAACCCCCGGAATGACCTCGAATAACCCCGACGCTTATGATAAAGTCCATAGCTATACAAGGTACGATTTGCGTGATAGACGCCAGTTGTCACGCGCCGCTGCTCCGCCAACCATGAGTTACGGCATCTCGGATATTTCGATAACCACTGAGTATGATAGGTACAGAAGGATTAGTTTGTGTAAGCACCTAAGGAAGTTTACTGATTAACAAATGCTACTTATTGGTAAAGCTTTGGATTCCAATGAAAGTGGTTCCATCATACTAAAACGGCATTTCCAACGGTGTTCCAATGGTCGGTTGAGCAGACGAGTACTGTAGTGGAGACCGCATATCGGCAAGCATAGTGTGGGACGCCCCCAGCTAGATGGACGGACGACCTAAAGAAGGGAGCTGGGACAGACTGGATGCGGAAGGCGGAGGACAGGGTGTTGTGCTGCAGTCTGGGAGAGGCCTATATCCAGCAGTGGACTGCAATAGGCTGAGTTGATTTCCACCAGTATTTGACATTACGGTATCAAAAAACGCTCTGACTCGGGACAGCCGTTATTGTGTGACCGTTCACCGCTTTCTTGGGAAACCAGACCTTAAGCAGCTGTATTTTAAATCGTTACCACGAAAAAATCCTTGACTAGATACATTGCATTCGGTTTCAATGCTATGCATATTTTGTATGTTATTGGGTAGCAAACAGGCCAGGTGGCCTGCTTGATGTTCACAGCCAGTTATGAACATCTGCAACTGCTGCAACACCAGAAGCATCGTAGTTGCGTCCAGAGACAAAGCTACAAGGTCTGATATGCCTGCAATATACCAGCACCTCTAAATCAAAACACGGCAACGCTGCTTTGCGGCCAAATTCGGAATTGAAGCCGCCATCTTAATGAAACAAAATTTTTTAATGCGGCTTTCGATAGGAGTAAACTGGAAGATATCATCACCATGTAACGAAAAGGCGTTATGCCCACTCCATGCGACTACCTCTCAGAGAGAAACAGAGATAGTTTTCGTGGTTTTTGAGAGTGCTAAAGCCAATAGCGAGGTCAAAATTAAAATCCAAGATTGCGATAACTTTATGAGAACTTCTAAAAAGTTGTACTTTAAAGCTCTGAATTAAACATGACAACAATTATTAAATTTTCACTTTCTCTTAATCTCTTTCTATATGCGAGTGTGTGTGCATCCAAGTATCGCGTAAAGAACTTAATTCCTGACGAGGGTCCCCCGACCGTATACGTTTAATTTTTTTAAATAAAATTTCACAAAACCTTTGAACAATTTATGTTTACGAACAGCGCGCCTGTTTAACGTAATCTGTCAACGTAATTTGAGCGCCAAAAAATCCTAGTGGCACAATTATATCACCTAATATTTTGCTTGTCTGTTCATTGATTGACCTTCTGCAGGTTCTTTGTAACTTTCGAGGACGTGTTATGCCGAGATGTGGCCGTGTTAGTACACAAACCATTTGACGAGCCTTATTAATATAGAAACGGTTTACCTATGTGTGTTACGGGCATTAAATTGATTATGTTTACCGCAATACACGTATGTTTTGTGGTAATTACTCACCGAGTTATCTTAGATTAGATAGATTGATTATGTAAGAATTTGTCTCTGCTGTTTTCTTTATTGTACACATAAAACATAAATACATCGACACAAATTCGAATGTTAACTACTTAAATGGGTTTTTCATTTCATAAAAGTTTTAACATCAATAGTCTTTACTTAGTATACACAGTATTACGAGTGCTCACGGTCTGTTTATGGAAATTTCGAAACGGCTTGTTGATACTTCCTGTGACAAGGGCTGGGGCTAAGCGTTGCCATACAACGTGGTAATGCCGCCAGTCTCTTAGGCACATTACCAGTCGACAGAGATGCGGATGAATTATTCGACGCTATATATTTAATTTGTGAATAGTTTTAGTTAAGTTAGGATATAATTTTGTTATTTATATTAATTAATTAGGTATTAATTGTTATTTCCTTATATATTAGTTTGATTCTGAATAAAAAAATTCTAGTGTACACATAAATATAAAAAAAAACTGTACATAAATTAAATTATTTTTACATTATTTAATCATTTGTGTTTTACATGTCTTCCAAATATATAATGATTTATAGTACACCAATATAATAAAGAAGCACCTCGCAGCCGGTCACTTAACCGCTGGTCAACGAAGTAACCGCCCTCCTCCTAGACTCCCCTCCTAAGACCGCCCTGAGAGAAACCGAGAACCGAACGAAGTGTAAGAACATCATACATAAAGCCACGAAGGCCTTTCAGGGACACGATCTTCAGTAATAAAGTACACTACCAAGAAGAGAATATAATTCAACATCGATAAATAAAAAAAATAAAACAAAGATCCCATTCAAATTAAAAGTCCAAGAGTAGCGAGCTAGCGAACCGATCAATTGCTAAGCAGCGGAGTCTGCGCACATGCGTACGCACATGCGTAGCAGCAGCTACGCCGTGCTACGTCTCGTAGCGGCATAGATATAGCTCAGTAAAAACCACAAAAAGTAAGATTTTTATTTAACAAAGCATCAGTCTATGGTTTGATAAACATTGTGTGCTTACCGATCAAGCTTATCATCGCGTAGCCGCTCGCTTGGCTAGAAGCCAAACCTCTCAAGACAGTTTTCAACTTCAGTTAAAAAATTCCGATGACAATCTTTGCATTAAATATTTTTTATCGGAAGGTCTATAAATATTTGTTCGTCTGTTCTACAACTTAAATAACGCAATGAATATTGTTGAACTGTCAAAATTAAAGCCATTGCTACTGATAGTGTGTTACGTAGTTACCCCGCTAGACTGTTTCTGGCGGGATAACTAGCTTTATAAGATGTTCTTCATTCGAAAGTTTACGTAATTTAGTGATCACCTCAAAACCGATTGCAATTGAATCACAGGGTCGGAAAACAAATAAGTAACAAAGATTTGCCATCAGGTGCGACCTTCACAACGTCCTCGTCGCTACGTCTTCAGGTACGCGGTCGCCACTACAGAACCTTTCGGCCCATCGGCCATCAGTTCTGCGACTGCGAGCAATGTGCCCTGCCCACTGCAATTCAAGTTTGGCAATTCTTCGGAAACTAGTCTTACATAAGTTTTATACCAATAGACCGTACCTATGTAGGTATGTCATGCATAATGTCGGGTACAAATTAATCGACAAAGTAGCATGATCCCAGTCCACAGACAGGAGGTCGACACTGGATGTTGACAGATCTATATATTATCATCTGTCATCGTCGGTCACCTGTCGGTGTCACGCGGTCCCGTTATTGGAGACGAGAGGACCGGGAGGTCCCGAAATCCCGCTCCGATTACCAACAGTGTCGTGACCTAGTTCGAGAACATTCGGGAACTAATGACGACAGGCGCGAATAATAATGGATGTAGGTAAGGAAGGTTACGTTTAGAGGGTAGTTATTTTAATTTTGTTGTTTGGTTTCTAATAGGAGTTCGATAAATTAAGAGGATATCTGATCTCTAACAAACTATTTCTTTTCCTTTGCTGCTCAACAAAACATTTAAAAGTTATTGAATAATAATACATGGGTAGAATAATACATGGGTATAATAATACATGGGTACAATAATACATGGGTACAATAATACATGGGTACAATAAACGGCACAAACAAAACACACCTTCATCATCATCTTTTCAGCTGAGAGACCTTCACTTCTGGACATCCAAGCTTAATCAGCCTAAAAACTTCACACTGCTGGGACACAGGCCTCCTCTCTGTGAGAGGGAGTGGGCCGTAATCCACCACGCGGGCCCAGTGAGCCCCAGTGCGGGTTGGTAGATGTCACACATATCTTCGAGTTTTTGGTTCTACTAGGACATGCCGGTTTCCTCACGATGTTTTCCTTCACCGTTTTGAGAACAGTGGTTATGAAATAATTTACACAAAGTGCCTGATTGAGTTGGAACATTCGACCTACAACTCGATCCTCGACCCTCGACCCGCGACCCTACCACTCGTAAGTCGCGGTCGTTACCTGGATCACCTCATCACATTATGTATTGGTTGGTTATGTAGGTGCTTTAAATTATAAGTACTGTTTGTCTTCTTTTATTTTGTTACCTATAGCACGAATAATTTTATCTGATTTGGTTTCCGTACGTCTTTTTCGGATAACAACTGAAAATCAGCACTGTGCTGTGGGTAACCTATAGCACAGCATCATGCTGAGTGGAAGCCTTCGGCCGTTTACACACTTTCACACGACAAGGGTGTGCAAGGGTTCATACAAATCTAAGGGCAACCAATACAGCGGCACCGCGGCGGCCGCGGCGGCCAATGGCATGTGCACAGTCATGACATACAGCCGTCGACTATCCTGCTTTGTGCTCGTGAATATAAAGATACTTATATTATGTTTTTAAATTTCCTGTTATTAGAATTAATTATCTTTTTGTATGCACGTGTTTCTGTGAAAAATAAACCAATTTTTCTTTCTTTCTATTAATAAAACTGGTGAGGTTATGGGTCCACAAGTGATACCTATATTATGTTATGCACAGCACAAAGCCTCCATCATCATCTCATACATACCTTAATTAGTAACATAAGAAGTCTCAATTTATAAATAAAAAAACCGGTCAAGTGCGAGTCGGACTCGTGCACCGAGGGTTCCGTACAAATTTGTAGATATGTAAATAGTTTCTCACGGGTTTTTTTTTGTTATATAACTAGGTTTTAGATTTTTTCCTTTACTTGTGCTACATGACATTGCTTCTTGCCAAATTTCATGATTCTAGGTCAACGAGAAGTACCCTATAGGTTTTGATTCCGGAACATAAACTCCCGCATCTTTGGATTGCGTTGACTTTTTCACTGCTTCAAGAGATTGGAGCCCTGAGTATTTGATATTAATTTCAACTTAATAGTTCTACGCGTTCCTGAGAAAAAGGGTCTTGATTGACGGACAGACGGACAACGAAGTGATCTTAAAAGGGTTCCGCTTTTCCTTTTGAGTTAAGGAACCCTAAAAAATGTTCCCTCGCTTCGTTTCAATGTAAATAAAGGGACGTAACAACGATAAATTGCTATATGTTTGTTCCTACATGAGTTACATGGGGTAGCACACAGTTCTCGGATTATTACTTACACAACACATCATGTGTGAGCTATTGTGAGTTAAGAAAATACATTGAGGCTATAACTTAGTACATAACTACGAGTAAATTACATTACAATGTTAACCGAATTTGTAGTTAATGGTTTCAAAACACATTTAATGTTTTTCAGTACAAATCTGGGGGCACGGTAGTGCCCTCGCCAAGACGAGCCAAGCGAAGCAGAAGGGCACTACCTACCTTTTCTGGAAGCGCTTCGTCGTTTTTTTCAACCCTCATACCTTCGGTTTGGATTATACCAGATAAACAAAATTCTCGGGATATGATGTCAATAGTGAACTTATTAAATATATAAAGTTTCAATTGCATAGCGTTTATACTTTAGATTTTATTGATATCTAAAAAACTCCGATTTCGTCACTGACTCACTGATTATCATCAAAACTCTTAGGGTACTTCCTGAAGTCCTAAAAAGCTGAAATTTGGTATGTAAGCTAGTATTAGTACACAAACAACAACAAAATTGTAAAACTTTGAAAAAAAATTGTTTTAAGCAACTTACAAAAACAAGTGAAATCCCATCAAAAACATTTTCATGTAAAATGTTGCCAAGACGAGACCACATTTGGCTCGCACTGTCAAAAAGTTATCAGGGGGCCTAAAAAGGCTACTTTGGCAGAATCATAAAACGATAACATTATGAATCATAATAAAAGTCGTAAAATGGTCACAAATTGACAATTCAAAATATTATTTGAGTACAATTCATAACACGCAATTCATCTGTTTGACAGTTTCACACCTATATATTATATATCCCTGAGGTGTAGGTACCTATAGCATTTTACGAATCTCCATACAAACCTTTTATGATTCTGCCAAAGTGGCCTTTTTAGGCCCCCAGATCTCTACAAGAACAAACGAAACCGCGGGGTGCTGCTAGTGTTACATATTGTAGAGAGGTCTACTTGAAACATTTGTTACCTATTGTGCTGACCCCAAACACATTGAGATAAGGGGAAAAGATTCATGAATAAATCAACACTATTCTAAGTTTAAAATAATTATCACGTAAAAAATTTTTTTAGATTTAAATTGCTAGAGTCGAGTTAGATTTAAAAGTCTTTTAGGCTAGATTGTAATGAATTATGAAGAAAATGGTTCTTTTCAATAAAGGCTAAAAAATTATTAAAAAAATGAATTAAGTGGGTATACAATTAAACATCATGACATAACACTCTGTAACTGTATTCCCCGAATTTATATTTTTGGATGTGTTGTTGTTGTTGGTAATGTTTACTAAGTATACGATTATTTCAACAGCATTATGGATTTAATGTCGATATTAAATGTATTAAGTTTAACACAACATTCAATATTTATACAGAAGCGCTGTTTTACTCGTTGCGCACCACCCCGCAGCGGTTTTCTCGAAACATAAATCAAAATACAGGCTTTGCCGTCGGCATTGATTCATTTGTTAGTAAATTCTGTGGTGCTCTGATCAATTTTAATTGAATATCTTTATCATGGCGATCTAGTAATTAATCGTGAACTCAGACTAAGTCGACACATTTAATTATGGATTTTGGACACATTAAAGGAGATTAGCCATATTGGGCCCAAAATCCAAAATGGCCGACCAACGAAAAAAAATTTATTACCCAGGTCCGGGATGTCCTCCTCATAATTTTTTACTATTACGCGGAATGTTTCGACCAATCCTTCAACTGTTTTTTGAAGTGGAAAAATCAAGTTTTATACATTTAAAAAACTTGATTTTAAAACAAAATATGCAAAAAATAGTTATAGGAACACTGCAGAGGTTTGTTGTCATAGTAGGTATGCAGCATACACTTGTTTAAGGTCACCTTCCATTTATTTTCGCCAATCGGTATTTTTATATTTTAATAGCGGCCCGCCCCAGCTTCGCACGGATGCAATTTTTTTTTTACAATTTTTTTCTTTCATTTATACAAACTTTGTCCTAAAAATACCGAACACAACAAAAAAACAATTAGCGAAATCTGTTCAGCTGCTCTCGAGATTTGCGCTTAGCAACACATTTAGCGATTCATTTTTATATTATCTAACATTGCAATATTTATCACTCAAAACACCACATCAATTATTATTATCTTACATTATCCTCACTTTTTTATTGGAAATTCTTTTAGCGCCACTAATCAACCATCGAAAGCGATTTTTAACACATTAGTTTTTTAAATAACACAGACATAAATATCTATATTATTTCGTCATAAAGGTAGGCCTTTAATATAATACGGCCGAGACATATACCTATTGAATATCTGTCATCAGCACCACAGCTACAGACAACAGTTAAACACTTAGACAGTCGTCGATCACTCTCAAACGTAATATTATTTTCACTGATTTCAATTTCAGTCACCAAAGCTTTTATATATGTCTTATTATATTGGATGGCCATGTACGTTTTCAATTTTGGGTCGTATTCAATTTGCGTTTGATTATTTTCTTTGTGTACTCGGACATATTGACTCACAAAGCCTTTGAAAGTATTACTGGGAAAACGGCCCTCGTGATTAATCTATTTATTGTAATTGAAACAAAATTTCAATATATTTTATGCAAGATCTACCTATGCGTAATCAATAGAAATTAACTTCACAAAGTTAAGAAGAATAAAACGCTCCATATTAGTATGTGGGTTATACGAAGTAGGTATCCTTTTGTTTTCCATGGTTAAGTCCTCATGGATAGAAGAACAGAGGGTTATGTTGGACTTCTACCGACTTAAACCCCACTGTTCCTTCTAGTACCATGTGTCGGGGGCCCAGGAGATACTTGTACATTCGCCGCACCCCCGACTGGTATCAACCCGCTATGCCTAGGCCACTAATCGCGGCCGATCCACCAAATTGGAGCATATTCTACATAGTCTTTAAATTTTCAATCAACTCTCCGTAATCCATAATCTGTTAAATCTTAGAACTCAGCACTTAGAACTCAGCACCCTTAACCAAGCAAATTCTAACCCAAAAAGACGGGTATATAAAACGGGAATAAAAAAATTCAAAACCCTGTAACAATTCGAACTATTTTCAGAACTGTCTGTGTCACAGTGGAACACTCCGGCCTTTAACAATCAATTTTCGCAGAGCGAGTCAAACTGACAGTGACATCTAAATTGTGCACGTATGTCCATGACCACTCGCAGTAACAGGGCAGTATAAATGGCGAACGAATGACGGAGTTCAGAATTAGCAAGTCAAATGCTTCGTCCGCGCACCGCAATGA
Source organism: Gortyna flavago (assembly GCA_963669345.1). Taxonomy (NCBI): domain Eukaryota; kingdom Metazoa; phylum Arthropoda; class Insecta; order Lepidoptera; family Noctuidae; genus Gortyna; species Gortyna flavago. The sequence continues at coordinate 4,930,247 of OY770132.1, forward strand.
ATAGAAGATGAGACTTCAAATAATGTCGTAAAACGATCGTATATTTTCATGGTATGCTAGATATAGTCTAAACTGTATTCTATGTAGAGTCGGTCTCTCGTTATTGTTATTATTATTCTTGGTGTTCTAGTTTCACTTTAGAACACGTCATGATAAATGATAAATGATTTATTTTCTGTAAGTAGGTTTGTACAAAGACTTTTTTTACACGTCAACAATTTTTTTTTAAATTAGATGAGGTCGGCGTTTCCTATCTGACTATTCTGAGAAGAAAGGCCGAAACACAGAAGTCACATTCTCTTATAAAGTCCATACAAAATCTTGGTCAGATCATGTGAAGACCATATAGATTGGGACTGAAATGGTCTTTTGAGGAAAGAACCACACGGATAGAGCGGACCTGTCCAGTCAGTGCACTCATTTGTAAAATCATGCAGCTCAACTCAGAACTTCAAAGCTCAACGATTCGACGAACAATACCAAAGAAAGGACATTTGGGTAGGCCGCGTAAATGAGTCAAACATGCTCTCCGCTAAACTCTTATGTACAACTTCGCCTTCCGTAGTTACAGTTATGGAATTGTACCGAGTATAATTTTCCTCTCAATACGATCCAACAATGTATCCTTCATTCGCAAATCTACGTTACAACTCTTTATAAAATATGAACCAATAACTCTACTCCCTTCGTTCATATCAAAAGAACACGACAATGACAGGCAAGATCTATGAGGGCTTACCAAAGTCAAGTTTTATGAAAAACGGGGCTAGTATTAATATTGCCAAATCTTTTACGACGCTGCCGAAAAGAGGGCTCAAGGTGTTCAACACGAAAATTAATAACATAGATATTAAAATGCGATCCACGGAATTACTATAAAACGTTTTTCGCTCAGTTGATCAGATAGGGCGGCCAGTAGTGCTATTCTGTAAAAATCTCACCGTGAAAACTCAGGTGAAGTGAGGTTAAAGTGAGCTGTCATTAGTGTAAATCCCTATAGCATCAGATGGGATGCCAGCTCACTTCACCTAACTTCTCACGGTGAGATTCTAACAGAATCGACTGGCAGTATCGTCAGTATCGATGACTGCCACATGTAAACTAATCGTCGTCCTCTATTAGATATCACCTCATCCTGTATTCCCTACCCTTGAAAATAAAATCCAGTTGAAAAATTTAACGAACTTTATTCATCTCTTTCTACGCGTTCTATAAAGGTAGAACAGGTATTTTTGGTTTTGTTTTTTTTTTGTCTGAAAATATGGTCTTTTTATTATTCCTTAGTTCTAGTTCAATAACTATTGTTCGAGTAGCGTTTTGTATAGAAAAAATCGAGTTTGACGTGGAAGCATCAATTTGCGAAAAGCGCCTGATTTAATATTTTCTGTTTGGTTGGTTTCTTAGAAACTCACTTCACTGATAACATCCTATCCTTTCCTTTTATATAAGTTTATACACTCTAAAAAGTAATTTGATTTGACGAAGGTTTATACCGAAGTAGATAATGGTGCCACTAGTAGGCTTGCCGCAACCCCTTTACTCAGGAGCGTAAGCGTGTCAAGTCATTTATCATTCTACTTTCGCTTAAATTATCGCTCTCTATTATTTGATAACATGGCTTTTTAGTATTATTTGTATATTTAAAAGCAATGGGACTCGTTATTTATCGCCTATAGGTCCGGATAGTCAAATTCTTACAACACCTCTCACACTTTGCACCTGACTTTTTTAATGTTGTAAAAAAACTAGGTTTCATCAGAGCTCAAGGGGCCTAAAAAGGCCACTTTGGCAGAACCATAAAGCAATTCATCTGTTTGACAATTTCACACCTATATATCCTTGAAGGGTTTGGCAGAGGTGTACCTGTAGGATTTTACGAATCTCCATACAAAACTGTCATACAGATGAAATTGCGTGATATGAATTGTTTTCTGATTCTGCCAATGTGGCCTTTTAAGGTAAGGTTTTAGAACAAAATAAATATTAAGATGTAATTTGAAGTTGTTATTTAGTTCTTCATTTGCCTATACTGTTTCAAAATCAAAATCAAAAGTCATTTATTCAAACTAGGCTGAGAATCAGCACTTTTCGAACGTCAAAATTACATAAGACAGTCCCCCAAAACGCCCGCCCTTCACCACTTCCTAGTGCTTTCGCTGGGGAGAAGAAGTGGCGCAACAAACTCCCCAGCAGCACAGCTGTCTGTTCAGTTATAAAATACTCGACTGTATACAAAACTAGATCTGCAAAGTATCTAAGTAACATTACAGGACACAGAACATTCGATAAAATTATTTGCCATATGTTAGCTAGCCACGCCAATATACCAACATACCAACAACGTTTCAAACGGATCCTACTCTCATGGAAAAAAGGCTTAAGTTTATAATTATATTGGAGTTATCATAGTTTACAGCGCAAGGCAAGCAAATTATGCTTGTACACATTCAGGCCTTGTCCTAATCGAATGTAATTGTCGCGCGAATACGCGATTTCGCTATCTTTTACATGAACTATGATGTTCAAACGCGACTTGATTGTTCGCGCAAATACGTCATTTTCATATAAGTGCATATTACACAAGCGGCAGGTTGCCAACGGCAGAGGTAACTGTAGTCGTCGGCACTGGTCGGCGGCAGCCGCCGACGCGTCCAACTGTAGCCGTGGACACGTCAGCGTGCTCAAATACACGAGCAGCACGTAGCGGCTGCCGTTGGCATCGTGCCGCTAGTGTATAGAGCACGAAAAAAGCGCGATGATCGCGTACTCGCGCGACAATCGTTTTCGGTTAGGACACAGGGTTAGACATTTGTTTAAAAGTTACGACTCCTACAACCGACGTTTTACGATTTAGAATCAAACTTCGAACTTTTATAATTGACGACTAAACTAAAGAAGGAAGTTAAAACTTTATTAATTTGGAATCTTACGTAATTAGATGCTAAAAGTTTTATTGTTTTAAAACTTGTTCGAGTTTTGTTGAAAGTTTAAATGAAAGACTGCTTATAAATGATGATTTTTCTACATTATTTATTTATTATAAACTTTTCGCACACAAAAAAGGTATAAAGGCGGACTTAATGCACGGCGAGCTTAAGCATTCTCTACCAGTCAACCAACCCTTGGTGAAGAGATTAAAAACAACTATTAAAAGTAATAAAATAGGCTATAAACTTACCCTCTAACTAATAAACCTTATTTCAGATGAATAGTTACACATCGATATCTCTCTTTCAGTCGTCAGTAATTTGACTTTCGAATGAAGAGGACAAAGCGGTTGTGTAACTTAGACGCTATACAACGTTTATTAATAAGGCGGTTATAATACACATTATTTAAGATTGGCCTGTTCCCAAAGGCTGGCTTTTACCTTGGCCAGAGGCTAAGCATTGTCATGCAATGTGGCAATGCCACGAGTTTCCTGGGTACATTATCTACCAGTCGACAGCGATGCGGTAGAATTTATTGACGCCATAGTTAGCTAATAATTTAGATTTTTATTTTATTAATTAATTAGGAATATGTTGTTACGTACCTATGTACTTACCTACTAATTTTAATTCTTAACAATATTGTTATTAAAGATTCAAATTATTTTGAGTTAATTGTATTTTATTTACAAAATAAACGATTGACACATTACAGTAGGTACCTAATAAACAAAACTTGAGGAGTGAGTAAATATATCCACGACATTTTCCACATATTTTAAAAACAAGTAAAAAAACAATACTTACTTGATAGTACAGAGGCCAGCACATCAACCTACCCCAATCTGTCAAATTTTCCCAATTGAATATGAACCTTATTCCTTTGTGGTAAAGTTGAAAAACTATCAAAGAAATTTGACAGATTGGGGTAGCTTGATGTGCTAGCCTCTGTGCAATAATAGTACATTATGATATAAGTGCGGTAAGTTGAAAATTACAGCCGCGGCGATATTGCTAGCCCGAGCCGTAGGCGAGGGCTACAAGATAGCAGAGGCTGTAATTATCAAGGCGCACGTATGTCATACGACCGTTTTATAACATATTTGCGAGGAAATAAATAAAACTCTGACTTTCTTAAACGAATAAATCTTTAATCACTTATAGAAATGCCAACAAGTTGTAGTATGACTTGATATCAATAGGTACCATGTTTTGTTTTCACAGTGCTTTTTAGCATTGAATAGATAGTAGCACCCCACAATGAGCTTGACTTATAGTTTTTGAGAAAGTTCCATGAAATAGGCTAAAAACACATTTTCTCAAAATAAATTTGCATCTTTGCTTGTTTTCCATAAGATGAAATTTTGATACGCTTCTAAGTAGGTATCTGTCGGTCGATTTTTCGGGCAAGAGGCTTGGAGTAGCCTTTTTCGCTGCCTCTGAGACTTCTGGCAGTGTCGAACTAATAAATTAATCATTACTTGACGACATTTTTAAATAAAAACAATACCGCGAAAGGAAAAAGCGCGCGGAATAATTTTTACTTGTTCACAAATTAGCGAGGCGCGCGCATCAGCGCTTTTTTTTAAGCCAAAGGCACAAAAAAACAGCCAGTATTACTAAAAAAGTAAATAATATTTTTGTGTTTTTGTTACAGATAAATGGTTGTAATTTATTGTCAAAATTAATTAAATTAAAGAATTAAATGTTTATTTATTATATTTTATCTCCCAAAGTAAATTTTATTCATAAAATGTTGACCACTTTTCTGACATAAAAACTCTTTTCTAAGATTTAAAAAAGTACCTACCTTTCGTTTACGGAGCATCTTGATAAATCGTGCGTTTTACATTACAATAACGCACAAGGTCGTAATGGGATACAATACGATATTGAAATTGGTGAAATAAGACACCCTTCACGAGCAAATGTGTTATAAAATACATTAAACACTAAACAGCGAGGTCATTATTTTGCTGAACACACTAATCAGGTAGCAATGGGTTTCATTTTGACAGTTCAACAGTTCAACATTCGTTGCGTTATTTAACTTGTTGAGCGGACTTAGAACATAAGAAGCAATGGATTAGCAATATCCTTCAAAATTATCAGATTATGATCCATAGTGTGTTACACAATTTGGATGCAGCAATACTTAGAAATAAAAAAGAAAACCAAGAAATTAGAAAGTTACGAAAAATATTACAGAGCATTCTCCAAAATATCCTACATAGTTCCACGAACAAGGCCACTGTTTAGTTTAGATGTTTTAGGAGCAGAAGGTAGAGCCTTTTTATTCCAAAACTTTTCGATCCATCTGAGTCATTTTAAATTCTATGGAGCTTAAATAGAGAATATAATATTAGACAGATAAATAGCTTTGTTGTAGAAGTTATTAAATATTCTCTCTCAAGGTGTTCTCTTAATGTATTGTCTTTTGTTGAATCTGGGAATTTATTAATATATTATTATAGGCATACATTAATTTAAAGAGAGCGGCTCGTGGCTAAGTAATAACAGCCGCACGGGTCGATCGACCAGGTTAAGCTATGCTTGCCGCGGTTGGTCCGTGGATGGGTAACGATCTTTACATACCGAGACCCCTCCGTGCCTTGGAAAGCACGTTAAGCCGTTGGTCCCGGCTGTCATTCGTGGATCTTTGACAGTCGTTACGGGTAGTCAGAAGCCCGAAAGTCTGACAACCAGTCTTACCAAGGGGTATCGTATTACCCAGTAACTGGGTTGTGGAGGTCAGATAGGCAGTCGCTTCATGTAAAATACTGGTATTCAGCTGCATCCGGTTAGACTGGAAGCCGACCCCAACATAGTTGGGAAAAGGCTAGGCAGATGATGACCCCTCCGTGCCTTGGAAATCACGCTAAGCCGTTGGTCATGGTTGTCATTCTTGGATTTTTGACAGTCGTTACGGGTCGTCAGAAGCCCGAATGTCTAAAAACCAGTCTTATCAAGGAGTATCGTGTTACCCAGTAACTGGGTTGTGGAGGTCAGATAGGCAGTCGCTCCATGTAAAACACTGGTATTCAACTGCATCCGCTTTAACTGGAAACCGACCCCAACATAGTTGGGAAAAGGCTAGGCAGATTGATTGAAATACATGAATTTATTTCAGTTGTAAGTAAGTAGTACTATTGAGAAATCTAGGGTGGTTTACATTTCTCACTAAAGAACTTTGAAAATTATTTAGAAATAAGATAATATTATGTATATTTCAACTAAATTATGTATGCCGTTCGTTATATTTCAACAACAATCTACTTGTAATTAAAACTGGGAATCTTTTCAGAGCAACTTCCATCTTAATTTGTAACATCTTTCACAAAATCCATCCATCATTCATTCTTAGTCTGTCATACGACAAAAAAATTATACGAAAAGATCTCTTTTCGTATCTATACCTAACTTTTTTACTTAAAAAATATCAGAAGACAAATTTATCACACAATAAGTACATAATCAGCCTATAATGTTCCCACTGCTGGGACATAGGCCTCCTCTCTTCGAGAGGGAGTGGGCTGTAATCCACCACGCGGGCCTAGTGCGGATTGGGAGATGTCACGTGTTCGAATTTTTGGTTCTATGACATTCTGGTTTCCTCACGATGTTTTCCTTCACCGTTTTGAGAGCAGTGCATGGTGAAGAAATTATTTACATAAAGTAAAGCGGCTGCCTGGGCTCGCACCCGCGACCTACAACTCGTAAGTTAAGGCCGTTACCACTGGGCTACCACAGCTCTCTACGATAATTAATTAATTCCTATTTTCAGGAAAGTTGTAATTATAGCCCGCGCGGAACTAGTTGGCCGCGCCTTAGGTATGTGAGCGGTGGGACGGAGGGGCGGGGGCGCTTTTTCATAACTCAGTACGTGCGTTGCGAACACTAGGCAACCCCGCCGCCCTCACCCCTGTCCCCACCTAAGGCGCGGCCAACTAGGCACATGAGTAGTTAAACGGAACAGAGGCAAAGCTTCTTAAGAAAGTGCAAAATTGTTACCTATTTTGGTAGGGTTGTCACTGTCATAATAGGTAAAAATAAATTAAACAAAACTATAGCCGTTGAGGAGTTCCCTCGTGAGGAGACTATCCTGTCTGCATCAGCAGTTTAGTTCAAAATTAAATTAAAATACCAAGTTTCAAGACCATGCTACTAACCTAATCGTTAAAGAGTTCCCTCATAAGGAGACAATGCTGGCTGCAGCAGCAGTCCATGATAAAAATCTTGTTGAATTATCAAAATTAAACTAACATATAAAATTTCGTGACCGTGCTACTAACTGTTGAGGAGTTCCCTAGTGAGGAGACAATCCTGGCTGCAGCGTGAGGTTATATCTTATTAATGCATTGTCACCGAAGTTATGCAGGTACCTATACAAAATTTCAGCTCAATCAGACATTGGAAAGTGGTTCAAATTTTACTTGCAATATTGAACTTAAGACATATCCCACTCACATATCTATGTTTAGAAAAAGCTTGTAACAATAATAAAAAGGTAAAAAAATACACCTTTTCATATTAAAAAAGGATCATACAATAAAATAAGGGTACTCACTTGAAAAAGTAATAATCAAATATTTACTTACCTATTATTTTTTCTAGTATTATTCATACACACAGTACAATAAACACCCATTAATAATAATAAAATACCACGAACTTGCAACTAACAAAACAAAAACGTGTGTCGCACTGACCCTCAGATTGGCAACTGGCTGTGCCAGCGTAAACCGGTTTTTTCCAGTCTCGGCCAGTTTTGCCACGCACACATGCCCCGCGTGCTTGTAGTAGTGCAACCGGTTCGCGCGGTTGTATGAAGCTTTATCTCTGTTCCGTTTAACTACTCATGCGAACTAGGTCCGCGCGGACCATAGTGGTTACATTCGACATTTCAGGAAAACAGACTGTAGAAAGTAATCTAATACTTATCACGGTTGCTGAAGTTTGACCTTCTTTCTGAAATTCAGGTAGGTAGGTACCGACCACGATAAGTACCTATTAATCGAGCTTAACTACTTCAAAAGCAGGGAAAGCAAAACTCAATAAAAAATACGTAGGAATTAACAAAATAATTTATTAAACTTTCTGCTTGCTATTGTGGTTATATTTGACAGCTCATAACTTTTAATTGCTTTGGAACACAGTGATGAAAATTTTCAATTAATTTTGAGAAACGGTAAGGTGAGTACCTAAATACCTACCTACCTAGTCAACTTATAGGCAAGTTTCTCAGAATCAGAATTTAATCATTTCTAAGAATGTAGACACAATAAATAAGAATGTTTACATTATACGGGTTACCAATCTATTTAGGTATGTAATGTGATCTATGAAAAACATAGATGGCTGATAATTTCTGCCACTAAAGTCACTGTCATCAAATAAATAAATTAATAGGAATCACGAGCTTAAGATAATTTCGATTATTATTGCCTTGCTTTGCTTACGATTTCTCGATGCAGAAGCTAAGACAAAACAAAATGAAGTATGTTCATTTTGTTTGCTCGCTTTCATCTTCTTGAAGGTCACATCTGCCCCTGTTCTTACCTACAATTCACCCTCGGGCCACAACTCAAGAACTTCACCGCCCCTGTCAGTTGTTTTCATAACCAAAACGAAATTAATTAAGAACAATATTCGCATTTCTGTGAAAACTGATAATATTATAGCTCTAAGAACAGAATGGTCTTGTTTTTGTTGAAAATTCCTAGAAATAATTACCGTAGAAGTAACAGAGAAGGTAGGTTTTGTCTCGTTCTCATCAGGCCTAATAAAATTATTGAATGGGCGTTGTGTGGTTAGTGTTGGTTTATGTGCAATAGAAAAACGGTTTGCAGTTTAAATCAGATTATAATTTCACAAACAATTTATCACACTAGCAAATCACACACTGTAGGTACATGACACAACTAGATACACAGTAAAATAATTATGTACAGTAACAAAGTAATTGCGAACAAATAAATTGTAGGATCGATTACTGTACGTATAGTGACAGAGCCACCCAAATATAGCGTATTTAGAACACAGGTATGTTATTCCAGCAGCAAGGCTGAACTTTAGTAAACCGACAGGTTTGTCGGGAGCTAGTGCTCTGTCAGGAGTCGAGTCTTAAGACCGACTTTTTCATTTCATCTTTTACTGCAACTCTGCCTGAGTTGAGGTGGAGGAGGGGGCTGTGGGTGGGTGGTTTTGGTGGATTCGAACCCACCCACGGCCTAAAAATGGTAAGTCTAGAATATTGTCATAATTTACTGGTATTTAGCTACATCCGGATAGACTAGAAGCCGACCCCAACCTAGTTGGGAAAAGGCTAGGCAGATTGGCCGGTCATCTGATGCCTAAATAAATAAACTATAAGATATTATATTCGCAAGTCGAATTTGCCGCTTATTCCTTTAGGTACTAAAACTAGGTATTTCCTAGAGCCATCCATCCATACTATATACTAATATTATAAATTCGAAAGTAACTCTTGTCTGTCTGTCTGTATGTTACCTTTTCACGCCTAAACCACTGAACGGATTTCGATAAAATTTGGCAAAGAGATAGATTGCATCCCGGGGAAGGACATAGGATAGTTTTATCGACATACCTCGCAAGCGAAGCCGCTGGTGTAAGCTAGTAGATCATATAATTTACCTAGGTATACGTAGTTACATAGGTTCCCAACATGAATGTTTTTTCCTTCAATATCCATAAGTACATCTGTATAAAAAGCCAACCGCAAACCGCTAAAATACTTTCTCCATTCCTATCGGGTTTAGCACTCACAGCTTTTACAGATATTGGACCCACAGGGTGCCCTAAAAGTTCTCTGTGGTGCCCTACAATAAAGGGTTTAGGGCCGTATGTTATATAGCAAAAAGAAAATGGATAAAACTCGTTGATACTCGTAATATTTTCTGTTACACTTACAATCAATTCGACGCTAAAGGAAACGTTTTTGTTCAAAGATATCAAGAATACAATGCGGTATCTAAAGATTAAAATAATATTATCTATCAATCAATCAACTCAGTCTATCGCAGTCCACTGCTGGACATATGCTTCTCCCAGGCTGCGCCACAACACCCTGTCCTCCGCCTTCTCCGCAGTCTGTCCCAGCCACCTTCTTTAGGTCGTCCGTCCATCTTGCTGGGGGGCGTCCCACCACACTACGCTTGCCGATACGCGTCTCCACTCCAGGACTCGTCTGCTCCACCGACCATCGGTCCTTCGACAAACATGGCCAGCCCACTGCCACTTCAGTTTGCTTTATACTCTGCAAGCTATGTCGGTAACTCTGGTTCTTTTCCGGTTAATTTCATTCCTGATTTTATCCTTCAAAGAGTTAAATCTATAGGTACCTACATCCCTTATATAAACATCTTTACAAATAAATAAAATTGAAGTGTCTGTTTGTAATGAGAAAATAACAGCATTTTTACTGAATGCATTTATATAAGAAAGTATTATACATATACGGTACACAATTTTTTTTTTTGTCTATTTTGTGTTTGTTCCGGCTAATCTCCAAAACGGCTGGGCCGATTTTGACGGGATTTTCACTGTCAGATAGCTGATGTTATAAGGAGTAACTTAGGCTTAGAAAAAGAATAAAAAATAGGGTGCCGCGCAAAAGAAATGAATACCCATGAAATCCAATATGCTCATCACGAACGAAGTCGCGGGCACAGCTAGTTTTCATTAAACATGGTGCAGGGTACCTAGTCTCTTTCTTTTCTTTCGATGACAATGTTTAAAGAAACTTCTGTGGCTTAGATTGTCATAAGCGTATCCAAACAAACAATCAAGCGTTCGGCCCTCACGTTCATGTTTTGGATCGTAGAGCGCCCCAGATTAGCTATGTCCTACCTACCCTACAGGGTCAAATTAAATTAACTAGCAAAACTCCGCAGACGTGATGATATCATCGATATCTAAACATGACAAAACAAAAAATAAATTAATCTGATGATATTTTTTTTTGTGGGGTCATCAACCGCAACTAGTTTTTTTTTTTTGTGTAAACTTCACAGACGTGATTGCGATACCAATCGTTATTAAACACGAAACGATTTTATTTTATTGTAATTTTTGACGTTCAAAAATGCCTTTTATTTATTTACTAGCTGTGCCCGCGACTTCGTTCGCGTGGATGTCGGAAAACAATAGGTAATATGTCGCTTAGGAAAGGTGTAATTGCCACTCCTTCATTGAAAAGGAAGAATCATCAGATCTTGCCTGGTAACGCTTTCCTTACCTAGGGTTCTCTACCACGGCCCTTTCGACTGCAATCACTGCGTCTTCATGGTTCATAATGACAATGCGACGAAGTGTCACTTTGATTTTTGAGAATAAATTAAAATAAAAGCGCCTGCTCGAGGCTGATTATCTAACCAAACAGCCATAATTATGTCCATTTTATTTTGCGTCTGTCTTAGAATACCAACTTGTAAAATCATATCACCATTTTATCTAAAGTATATCTGAGATTAGTAGGTGAAGTTTGAAGTTAGTTTTTCTAAGTCTTGTTTTCTTCTCTGTGGTAAATTTAGAATTTCTTAACTTGGTATTGAAGATATCATATATACCTACCAATATTATGCCTTATAAAGCATCGAGATATATAGATGATAAAAGGAAGAATACATTAATGGTAAGAGCTTCTACATAAAGTTGCCCGTGTAAAAAGCAACCCATTAAACTTTAGTTATATTTGACACCGGCCGCCATTTAAACTACGAAGATGAAACCCATGAAAACTTTAGACATGATTTTGATTTAGACCTTATACTGCCGAAAATCAGAAAAAGAATTGTAAAGCTAATTACAAAAAAATATAACCGACTTCCATAAAAAACCCTACTAAGTGCAAAATAACCTTAGTTTGGGAAGACGTTGCGCGTTGGCAAGAAATTACAGACTTCTGAAACCAAAGGTCTATTGCACTTTGAAGTGTGTTTTTAAGTCGGTTGTATTTTATTTTATTTCACACAAAGTCGTGTAAGTTTATATTGAAAACCATGAAAACGACACACATGATAAAAAAAGAAAAATAAAATTGCAGCCGCCATCTTCGATTTTCATTTTGACGTCACAATCGGCTTCAGCGCTCTCGAAAACCATGAAAACGACACACACTACGAATTTTTCGATTTGCAGCCGCCATCTTGGACTTTCATTTTAACCAGTACTGAAACGGTTTACCAACAGTCGATTGGTCCATGAACCGTTGGTCAACACCATTAACTTTTCATCCAAAGGACTTGTGACCCACGAACGTTTCCCCAACAGAACTCTACGTCAGTGAATGCTTAACCAACAGAATGTTTTGACCAATAACTTTTCACCCAAAGAACATTTGACCCATGTCAAATAGAACTAAGGATGCAAGGGCGAGCGAAGCGAGCTCGGGACTTGGGGCACCCCGACTCGGACAGGTAGGGTTCGAGGGGATGATGGCGGCTCAAGTGAGCGAGCAAAGCGAGCGAAGGGCACCCCGAGGTTAGGCTTGGTTAGGTTACTTTATACCCTTTTCACAGAAATAAAGGACTACGTCTTATTATTATTTTACTTTCACCTTTCCTGTTGGCCTTGTTCTTTGGGTGAAAAGTTATTGGTCAAAACATTCTGTTGGTAAAGCATTTACTGACCTACAGTTATGTTGGCAAAACGATCGTGGGTGAAAAGTCCTTTGGAAAAAAGTTAATGGTTTAAAGATAATGTTCACCAACGGTTCATGGGCCAATCGACGGTGGGTAAGCCGTTACAGTTTCATTTTAACCTCACTATTGGCTTCAGCGCTCTCAAAAACCAATAAAACGAAACCCATAAAAAACATTGCAACCTCCATCTTGGATTTTCGTTTTGACCTGCCTATCGGCTTCAGCACCTTTGAAATCTATGAAAACGACATCCATGACAAAAAATCAAAACAAAATTGCAGCCGCCATCTTGGATTTTCATTTTGACCTGACTATCGGCTTCAGCACCCTCGAAAACTATCAAAACGACACCCATGACAAAACATTAAAAAAAAATGGAGCCGCCACTTGGGTTTTCATTTTGACCTGACTATCGACTTCAGCACCCTCAAAAACCATGAAAACGACAAACATGACAAAAAAAAATTGCAGCCACCATCTTGGATTTTCATTTTGACCTGACTATCGACTTCAGCACCCTCGAAAACCATGAAAACGACACCCATGACGAAAAAGTTAAAAATTTAGGCAACCGCCATCTTTGATTTTCTTTTTGACCTCACTTACCGGGGTCAGGATCCTCGGAAACCATGAAAAATAGCTCTCTCTCTCTCTCTCTGTGTGTGTGTGTCTCTATCTACCTATTACTTTGAAAAATGAGGCATAACGCTTTTTCGTTATTTGACGATTTCTCCCATAGAACTCCTACCGCAAGCTCCATATAAGAACTTCGTTAAAAAACGCTCTGCGTTACTCAACTTTCTATATCAATAATTATCTAACTTCTTTATCGCTCAGAACACCACATTGATTATTATTATCTTACATTATCCTCACTTTTTGTTTAAAATTCTTTTAGCGCCACAGGCGCCACTAAATAAACCATCAATGGAAAGCGATTTTTTTTATATCATTAATATCATTATCATTACTTTTTAAAATAACATAGACATAAGTAGGTATCTGTGTTATTTCGTCATTTAAGTAAGCATAAACTAATAGGACGTGATTATTCACATCACAACAACAATATGTTTTCGTTAGTAGGTACTATATCGCGCCAATAGATGTCGTTACGTGTTACTAAAAAAAGTAAAAAGTTGTTTTTAGAATACTTTAAATTGATTATATCTTTTGATAGAGTGAACCGATTGCGATGAAACAAAAACTAATCACTGCTCCGAGTTCTACACCATATTTGAGTATAAAAAGTAACCGTATTGGTTTGGTACTTTTTACGTTGACCCTGTTCAAATCAATAATCTGTCACATCCAAACAGACAAACAGACAAACCGACAAACCGACAAACAGACAAACAGACAAAAATTCCAAAAAATGATGAAATGGCATCTGTTGGTTATCCTTTAACACCCCAACTATTTTTTTTGGAAATATTTTCAATGTACAGAAACGTCTCGTCTACAGATTTATTATATGTATAGAATAGATATAGATAGAAGATAGATATAGATTTATCCTGTGTTATTTCAGGCATCAAGGCCCATAAAAACACATGCAATACAATATTAATATAATAGTAATTTAAAAATACTATAAATATATACAACATTATACTAAATACTAACACTAACTTACACACATAAGTGTCTGCGTCGTGTTTCGCTGACTAGTGTCTTGTAGCCGGCCACGAAACCGGCGGTACACAACACCCTTCGGCCAGAACTCTTCCTTGAGGAACTTCTCGAGATGATGTGTCGGAACACGCACCACGAACGACTTGAAGTATGCTTGTTGATTTGTATGTATGTTTATATGCCTATTTGAAATAAATGCTTTGACTTTTAAAAAAACATAAATATGTTTTGTTACCTCATACTTCAAGGTAAAACAACATCAGGTCCCTAAAAAACATCACGTCTTTTTAGTTTTAATTTTATCGATTTATTCCGGTCTGAGCCCGGTAGTAATAAAGTTGCCGGCTAGCTAGTTGCTGCTCAACCGAAAATTTTACAAAATAGTAGCGTTGCTGCCATCCCGTGTGCGCATCGACCAAATCTCGGCGAGGAGACAGCGACAGAGACAAAAATGTTGCTGGGCAACTAAGTTGCTCGTGGGCGGGCACCCTCTCTAAGGACACAAAGTGGACCTGACGTCAAGAATGTTTTAATCGAATATTCCCTCGAGTCAAAAGAAAGGAAGGCCCGCACTTAAAACAGCAATTGTAAAGTACGACGTCCTGCCAGTGTCCTCATAATTAATGCAGACTGAGAAAACATAAAGTCATTCGTTGGGTCGCGTCGCGAGAAATAGCATTCATTTCATCCTAACAAATTATAATGAAACCGTAATTTCACCTCTCTATAGACTTAAGGTGAGTATAGACTAGAGCATTTACTTGTAACGGAACGGAACATGGATCATTCGCCATTTTATTAATTTATTTTAAAATTTATAAACTGTACAGACATGCGTCTCTCGATGTTTTCTTACAAGAACTGATTTTAAAAACCAACGAGCATATTGGAGTAACCTTTTAACGAGCAAAGGCACGAGCGATCAAGAACGCAGCGTCGAGCATTCGCAGGAACGTTACATTACATGGAAATTTGTTTGGAAACTGAGCTTTTGCCTGTACTGTACTATTCGTAAGAACGTTACATTAAATGGAAATTGCTCGAGAAAATGCTCTTGTGATAAAAGTTATGACGGAATTCCGGTATTCAAATAAGGAAAAAGAAATCTAGAGCGAATGAAAGAAGCGAGATAACATTTTTCCATGAATTTGGTACACATCACGCATATTCGAATTCAAGTTCTTTATTGCAAACTACCAAGTAGTGCTATTCTGTAAAAATCTCACGGTGATAACTCAGGTGAAGTGAGCTTAAAGTGGGCTGTCATTATTGTCAATCCCTATAGCATCAGATGGAATGACACAGCTCACTTCACCTAACTTCTCACGGTGAGATTCTAACAGAATCGACCGGCATCGGCAGGATTTTGAAGATGTTAACAATAGGTACCTAGACATTGCAATTTAAATGATTATAAATATATGAAAAAAGTATAAGTAAATACTCAATATTACAGTTACACAGTTTACATTTTATTGTATTAATTATCATTATTCATACATTTTATATTATATCATATTATTCTTATAATTTATATCACATTATATTAAGTATCACAATCATTTTAATATTAAATAATTATTTTTCTTCAAAGAATTCTTTTACAGAGTAATATGCCTTTTTATATCAAGAAATCTTTCATCATGATATCAAGGTATCTCACTTAATAAATATGTCATTCTCAGCCGGAACTTTTCCTGAGAATCTAAAACTATCGATCATAAAGCCAATATTCAAAAAAGGAGATAAATTTGAAATCAGTAATTACAGGCCTATTACCTTAATACCAATCTTGTCTAAAATATATGAAAAATGCATGTATAAAAGACTTATTGATTTCTGCAACAAATTTCATATAATAAGTAACGAACAATTTGGATTCCAAAAAAACAAATCCACCTCATTAGCTGTCTTCTCTCTTGTAAAGTCAATACTTACAAATGTCAACAATAATAATCTAACTACTGGCCTTTTCTTTGATTTATCAAAAGCCTTTGATGTAGTATCACATGACATATTAATAGATAAATTAGAGTCAATCGGGATTAGAGGACCTGCTCTCCAGTGGATAGCATCCTATTTGAGTAACAGGCAACAATGTGTCGTTATCAATAAAATTAACAAAAATAAAGATATGACACCTTATACATCAGAGTATAGGCATAATAAATATGGCGTTCCGCAAGGAAGCGTATTAGGCCCAATATTATTTCTTATATATATAAATGACATCACAAACATAACCAAACATAAATTATTATTATTTGCCGACGATATATCCATTATAGTGACATCAGATAAAAAGAAAAATACCATTGCAGATCATGAGCATGAAATTAATAACACAATAGATACACTACTAAATTGGCTCAACATAAACTGTTTAAAAGTCAATCTTGAGAAATCTGTCTATATTCAGTTCAATCAATCGAATAATTATAATAACAATGTCAGTCTGAATATTAATAAAATTAAACAGGTTACACATACAAGGTTTTTAGGCATTATAATAGACAAAGATATCAACTGGAAAGGACACGTAGATAATGTAAGCACTAGGATTAATAAGTTTGTATATGCGCTCAAACAACTTAAAAATGTTACTAACATCAAAACTGCAGTAACATCGTACCATGCATACGTGGAATCATTGCTACGCTATGGCCTTGTAATGTGGGGTAACAGTGTCGATATGAGTAGAGCATTCGTGGCCCAAAAAAAGGGCATTAGAGCTATGTATGGACTACAATCGGATGACTCGTGTCGACCTATATTTAAAAAACTTGACTTGCTACCGTTGCCCTCTCTATATATTTATGAGACATGTATATTCGTAGCTAGGAATAAAAATCTTTTCAAGACAGCAAATGATGTATGCCCTCGCAACAGACGAGATCCCTATAAATTGGTTCTTCATGATTTGCCAAGAATAACCAAGTACAATAGAAACTGCCTAGCAATGTGTGTGCGTATTTATAACCACATGCCAAGCCACTTTAAGTCTCTAGATATAAGGTTGCTAAAGCTTAAACTGCATAAGTGGTTAAGTGAACGTAGTTATTATAATTTGAAAGAGTAGGATAGTAAATGTTGATAAATTTCTTTATTGTTACAGATTATTGCCAAAATTTTTGCATGCTATAACATAGCAAAACATGTTTGTACTTTTTATTTTCTTCAATACCATTTTTATACCATGTTTTTACGCAAATAAATGATTTATTATTATTATTATTCTTTTATTTATTTATATATCAATTTTTTTTACATTTTTAAATATTTCTTAAAATATAAAATTATGTATAAAAAAAACATTTAAAAATATAAAAAAAATAGGGATCCGTCGGTGTCGGGAGCAGGGTCCAAGCTACCGGTGGTTAGGTCTCCAGAGACAGGAACCTCCTCACTATGCGAGCCGTATCGAGGAGTACTGCCTTCTGAATCAGGCCCTTGATCCAACCGCCTAACGAGAGCCTCGATAGATGTTGATCGAGGCTTTCGGCCATCAGGCCATTGGCCGATACGACAATCGGGACAATGACAGCCGAGCTCACATTCCACATGTCAACAACCTCGTGTGCTAAGTCAAGATATTTAATTTGTTTCTCTTTCTCAGCTTTCACGAGGTTCCCGTCATGTGGAATGGTAACATCGACAATCATCGATCTATCACCACAATATCAGGCTTATTGGCGACAATAGTCCTGTCAGTAATGATAGACCGATCCCAGTACAACGTGGCATGGTCATTTTCAAGAACTGGGTCGGGCACATACTTGTAATACGGTACCTCAGAATCCACAAGTTTATATTTCAAAGCAAGTTGCTGGTGAATAATCCTGGCTACTTGGTTATGCCTGTGCAAGTACTCGCCGTTAGCCAGACGAGAACAACCAGAGATAATATGTCTGATAGACTCACCCGGACGGTGGCATGCCCGACACACGTCAACCGTCCCGTCCTTCATAATATGTCTCCGATAGTTATTCGTCAAGATAACTTCGTCCATAATTGCACAGACGAAACCTTCAGTTTCCCCAAATAGGTCACCGAAACGTAGCCAGGATACGGACGCTAAGAAATCTACACCGGGCTCATGAAGAGCCCGATAGAAGCGCCCGTGAAGCTCCTTGCTTTGCCATATCTTCTGGCGGTCATCGGTAGTAAGTACTACAGGTTTGCGCCAGTTCTCTTTAGCCATGGAGAGCGGGGTGAGCCCCTTATCCACTGCAACCACATCACGGTGCATACCCACTTCAGCTTTTAAAAAATATTCCCTGAGACTGCACACCTCGCGGTTGTGGAGTGTCTTTGCATTTAAAAAGCCTCGACCCCCGCACTTCCGCGGGATATACAGTCTCATCACCGATGATCGTGGGTGATGCATCCGGTTTGCGGTCAACAGTGTACGGACCCTTCTATCCAGGGCGTCAAGTTCGGTCTGAGTCCATTTGAGTATGCCGAAAGAGTACATCAAAACCGGCATGACCCAACCGTTGAAGGCGCGCACCCTATTTCCGCCCGAAAGAAGACTACTTAATACCTTCTTCAGGCGACAAAAGAAGCGCTCCTTCAACGATTGCTCATGTCAGTATCGTTGATGCCTAACGCTTCGGACATACCCAAATACTTATAGCTTTCGGATGAAGAGAGGGATCTGAGGTTTATGGAATCCAAGAGTTGAATTCCCTCAGATTCCACAATCTCCCCTCTCTTTACATGCATGACTGCACATTTGT
This sequence comes from Gortyna flavago, assembly GCA_963669345.1. Lineage (NCBI taxonomy): Eukaryota > Metazoa > Arthropoda > Insecta > Lepidoptera > Noctuidae > Gortyna > Gortyna flavago. The sequence continues at coordinate 4,949,213 of OY770132.1, forward strand.
CCACACCAAATTCCATCCTGATGGCGCTACTGAAAGTTTCAGTTACCTTTAGTAGCTCCATCAGACGCAATTTGTTGGGGGCAAAGAGTTTCAAATCATCCATGTAGAGGAGGTGAGATATGACCTGACCACCTCTCCTCAACCGATAGCCTAGACCTGAATCCTCCAGTAGTGTGCTTAGAGGATTCAGGGCTAAGCAGAACCAAAGTGGACTCAAACTGTCGCCCTGAAATATTCCCCGTTTTTATTATTATATTATTATTATTATTATTATAAGGCAAGAGAATTGTGAAATTGGATCATACAATTTTGTACATACCTGCAGGCTGCAATGATGTTTTCATTTTTCTGATTAATTCTACATTCTGCATTTACAAATAGATGGGCACCTACTCAACTGTAGATTGTTTAAATAGGTACACACGGCTACACATCAAGCTGTACATTTCCAGTTTGAGTGGACCTCGCATTGTATAGGCTTTTCGTACAATCAGAAGTCAGCTTATACTGGTTATGTATAGCTTGATGTACCTCCCTCACATGTAAAAAGGCAGAAGAATCCGCCATTTTTTTTTTCAAAATAATGCTTCGTATGAGACCTATAAAAATCGATAACTGACATTAAAGCAAACACAAAATATTATAAGACGTTCAACGTTGATCACGTGACATCCATATTTTTTTGAACTTGCTTTTGTACAGACGCCAGCACATCAAGCTACTACAATCTGTATTTTTTTTTTATAGATTTCAACTTTATTGCTAAAGTACCTATAAGGTTTAAAGTTGATTGGGAAAATTTATCAGTGTCGGGCTGGCGTCTGTACATCTTGTTGCAGAGATGTTTGATTACTTTAGGTAAGCTTTTAGAGTGATTATTTCAAACATCTAAGCAACAAGATGTAAACAAGTTGCTTAGATGTTGTCTTTGGTTTTTTTTTTAAACTAAGTAGACACACGGCTACACATCAAGCTATACATTTCCAGTTTTTGCTGACCTCGCATTGTATAGGTTTTTCATACAACCAGAAGTCTGCTTATACTGGTTATGTATAGCTTGATGTGTAGCCGTGTGTACCTATATATTTTTCTGAAACAGAAAAAGGTACTCTAGGTAGCCTTCTTGTATTATTTACACACATCTTACCCATAACACGTTTGTCAGCCCCGGCTACACTTTACGATCCTCGAGAGGCAGAAGGCTAAGTAACTGGGAGTCCTAACCCTGATTAAGTTGACTTTTGGCTTTCCCAAATGTAGGTAGGTAAGTAGGTACTCCGTATTCATAAGGGAGTCGTTAAGTCAGTAATGACCCTAACTTTTTAATATCATATTCATTAAAAAGTTTCTTTTAACGATGATGTGGCGACGCGCGACATGATATCATTTAGAACTTAAATAAGTACAGTCGGTTGAAACAGTCAAATAATTGGCAACATGAATTTTAATAGACTTTAAAGACCTGTAGGTATTTAATTGGTGATCTTCATAATTTGTCATCATGGTAATAATTTAGAACATAAATGCGGTCGGTTAAACCGCAAAAAAAATGCAAGAAAGAATAAAGCCAAGCTATGCCAGAAAGCCAAGATACAGATACAGATACAGATACAGATGCAGATACTGTAAAAGACTATATTGAGGACAAAAAGGCTTGGGATTGAGCTGCTCCAATAGGTTTAGAGAGTGAAAGTTATTTTTATTTTGTCAAGTTGCTATTTTACACTTAATTTTTTCTAAATATCTATAATTTACTTAAACAATGACATGTAGATTAAACCTACATTTACTGTATAAAGTACTATATTATTTTAATTATTGTGAGTGTGAGGACTGTGGGTCTTTGGTTCCGTTTTAATCATGGTCTTTTTTTTTTTTTTTAGGATGGGAAATCATCCAATGACTCCTCCCGCTCTGGGTGGAGCGGAAGGGAGTGTCAGACTCTTACTGACTAAAACCCATCCGTGTTCCTTCCTTAGCCCTTTATCTTCCGGGGCAGCGGTAACCCTTTCGGACAATCCCGCTGCCCCGGACAATCCCGCTGCCCTGGACAATCCCGCTGCCCCGGACAATCCCGCTGCCCCGGACAATCCCGCTGCCCTTAATCATGGTCTGGCAGTTTGAGTAGTTTATGCGGCCTACCCAAATGTCCTGTTTTTGGTATTGTTCGTCGAATCGTTGAGCTCCGAGTTGAGCTGCACGGTTACCGACAATTGCTTGCACTGACTGGACAGGTCCACTCAATCTGTGTGGTTCTTTCCTCAGAATACCATTTCAGACACCAATCTACATGGTCGTCAAAGATTAGGTCTGTCCGGATTTTTTTATACACATTGACATTGATGAATTTTATATATAGAACTAGCTGACCCGGCCACGCGTTGCTGTGGCTAACGTTTTTGTCATTTTTTTTTTCTATCCTATCTTTCAATTTGGTTTAAAATGCACACGGTGTACAAATTTGATTAAAATCGGTTAAGTAGTTTAGGAGTCCATCGCGGACAAACATCGTGACACGTAATTTAGATGACATGAATATTTACTTAAGCCTCGTGATCATGAAAGTCTAAGCCGTCGGCGCCGTCTAGTCTTCTCTAAGTTTTATTTGATAGGAAATGGGAAAACATGACGTTACTCACAAAAAAAATTCTTAGTGCTTGTTTAATTTACTTAGAGACCACGCTCTAATTGCGTAACACACTATACCTAAATCTCAATCTGAATAATTTTTAAGGATATTGGTAATCCATTGCTTCATAAGTTCGAAAAATGTGTCTTCGCAACAACGTAAACAACGCAATGAATGTTGTTGTACTGTTCAAATTAAACCCATTGCTACTGATAGTGTTTTACTCAATAACCCCGCTGTATTTAATTGGTGATATTCATAAATTATCATCATGACACAACATAAAGTGCACACGTGATCATGGCATACTCCTAGACTTTAAATTACATTTACTAGGGCTGATTTTTCAATCGACAGATACCTAATTCGTGGAATAAAATTGACGTCTGACAGATTTGGTATCGAACTGTCAAAAATTAAAATTATTCCTCGGATAAATTTATCTGGCGTTGGAAAAATCACCCCATAGACATCCATAACGACAACATCGTATTAATGGAGCCTTTCAGATGTATGGTTTCATCGTGAGGTGATGCAAAGACTTCATAAGTATAACCTTACCTACATTCTTCTACTTTAGTCTGTTAGTTTAGCATCCATTCACCCTTTTAGAACCCTTTTTACGGTAAATATAAACACCCTATAGAAATGGTCCAGAATTTTTTCTTCGAGCTACTCATTTAAAGTGTTTCCATACAATCTAATATATAAAATTCTCGTGTCACAGTTTTCGTTGCCATACTCCTCCGAAACGGCTTGACCGATTTTGATGAAATTTTTTGTGCTTATCCGGTATCTATGAGAATCGGCCAACATCTATTTTTCATTCCCCTAAATCGAAACTTACGCGGGTGAAACCGCGGGACGCAGCTAGTATATATAGAAGCATTACAAAATCCACACGTTCAATGATCATAGTAGATCAACGCTACATGCAGCTATGTTAAATTGTACTTAGGTACTTTTATTCGGCGAGAGCTGCGCTCACCCTGCTTAGAGAATAGAATAGAAAACTTTTATTTTAGACAGGAATCCATACAACATTGTTACTAACTCAGTAAGTAAGTGAGTTACAGACACAGACTAACATATTCAATTAAAATTCAGCGTGAAGCTGCATCCACCTTCGCAACATCAGGGAACCCCACCGATCTGCCAACACAGTAACACACTGAGAATACTGTTGGTACAGCCGCGAACACGCGTCATGAGAGATGCACATCAAATTCAAACATCCCTGACGCACTACAGTGCCACCGCAGCTACAGCAGTACTCTCAGTGCATTATTATATTGAACGCGTATAGGTCGCTCTATGCCCGCTGTGTGAAGTTGGCCCACAGACTGCATGTGTAGAAGGACTGACAGTAAGCTGAAAAGCGTTACTTTAACTGGCTTCGTACATCGTGCAAACCTGCGGCCTCTGCGGGCCAGCATGTTATAACGGACAGCCAGCCACCTACGACCTACGTTCCCTTTCAATATCACAATTATTTCGATGACCCAGAGGCCCAGGTATATTAACTTGTCCACCTTTCGCGCAGTGTACAAAGTGCGATACGGGGAATACAAGTAATGTCACACTGCCTGCTTTAAAAACCATTTTAGTTCACTCTTTGTGACGTTATATAAGAGCCCATGATTCACGGCATACCTACACTACTCTGAGAGAAGTAAAACAAATGCTGGGGAGCACCCTACCTCTCCGCCGATTACTGGCAACACACACACGCGCGGGCGTGTGTTGCTTACATTATTAGATTTTGGTACTTTCGCGCTATCACAGATTAAATTTAAAAACTTGCTGAAATTCTCACCGATTGCCCTTAGCGAAATACGGAATTTCTGGAACTCTGAACAGCCCTCTGAAATTCTTAATGATTTCATTGATTATTTTTCAGTATCTGCAAAAATACATACACAAAAACTATTTTGTGGGCTACCTTACAGCTTTGAATTGAAGATCCACAATATTGCGCTTTCCGTCCCGATCCCCTTTTATGAAGGGAATGTGCCTATCGTTTATATCAATTTGATCCATGTTAGCCTGGCTATGAAACTCATAACGGTTTTGTTTTAGATAGATACTTTTTACCTTCACTTTTATGTATATTATTCATTGCCTTCTAGTGCTTTTTTTTTTCAATTTATTTAACTGATGTTCTAGTAGAAATCACCGTTTAAATTGTTTGTTTGAATAAGTGCAGTTTTCAAATTTTCTGGAAATCTATGGACTTACATCTAGACCAAAACATGCAGTTATAGTGTCCTTAGTGCTGCCACCGACGACGCCGTGGAATTGGCGAAGTTTTGGGCCAACAAGATCTGATGCAGTCGTGCCAGCGCGGACGAAGAAGAAGATATCTAGACCATAGAGGACGCTAATTTTGAACTTAGGTATCACGCTTTAAACGGATAAGTACCTAAGTATAGTGTGTCCGTAATTTAATGTCTTTGGTCCCAAACGTAATTGACGAAAGTGTGACCAAACCCCGTTCAGGGTTAAATTCTTAAGCAATCACTCACCAAAGGGAATTAGTAACACATTCATCTTATTTAGGTTTTAACTTTTTAAATTACCATTTTTTCCAACAATTATTGCTTGAAACATAGACTTTAAAAAAAAGATGGACTCCACGCCACGCATATCGAAAGTGAAGCACCGTGCCGATCTATAGGTAATATGTGTGCGTGATTGACGATTGACGCTTTCGTGTCACGTACCTAATGGCGGCCGGTCGGCATATTATGATGTAAATGTGAGCATGCGGCGTGTTTGTACAAGCGGTCCCGGCATACTTACTGTGCTTCACTTTCGATATGCGAGGCGCGGAGTCCATCTTTTGTTTATGTCTATGGCTTAAAATAACATTAAATTGTAATTCAAAAACCATCGACGAAAACAGAAGGGCATTTTCCGTAATTAATAAAAACGTTCTAGGTAGGTATATCTAGTCGCAATCTCAGCGACAATCAATGTCAAAAGTGTAGGGAAATCAAAGGAAAATGTTACATGCTCTGTGATTAAAAAAGGTTTGGACAGATTGAAACCGAGATCAAACACTGTGAACGTTCATAAAATTACGAGAATTTGGGGTGTTATAAACCTGAATTGTCAAATCAAAAACATATCTATAACGAGATTTAAATTTAGAATTTCGGGGTCGGCTAGTATTCTATAATAATCAAATCACAGCACTCAATGTGTCATTGGCATCTCAAGTATTTTTCTGATCTATTAGTTTGTAACCTACATTTTAATCAAATAGGTAGTTTTATCACACCACACGTTGTTGCATTTTACGTCTACCTTTTCAAACCCTGTCGGTGTACCTAATGATAATTATGACCCATTTAGCGTTACAGCAAGTTTTTAGATAGGTACCTAGATAGATAGAATACTTACTCTTTATTATGCACACCATATAAATAACAGGCATAAATATAGAAACTACAAGGGGTGAGGGTGACACAATGGGCAAATTGGTACTTTTGCATGAGTAATATAGAATTTATATAGACGACCCTTCCCTTCACAAAGCAGAACTTTTGTAAAACTCGATGCCTTACGTACCTACGTCTGGGAGTATACCTACCTACTGTAGGATTGATGACGTTCTCGAAGACTATAATATAGATATTTAGGCAATTCCGGATTACGGTATCACGTCTCGGGAGCACCATAAACAGCATCGAAAAAATATTTGCTACCACATTAAAAGCAAGGCTGTTTGAAAACCTTGACGCATTCCTCCCAGGACGTGCTAGTGGGGACCCATTTGCAACAATTAGGTAAGCACCCCATAAAGTCTAGATGAAAAGTAATGGAATTCGGGAAAACCCAATTTTTATGTAGATATTTTTGAAACATTACTTTTCCCTAAACTCTTAAATGAATGGACTTCGTTGCTACTCTTTTATGTACCTTAATACTTTATGTGTATGTACCTATGTTGTATAGTTGTAATAAATACGTATTTTAAAAAAAAAACGATACTAGTTAACTAATGGACAGGGGAGCCCACAGGCGTGGATTGCTGGGCATCAAGTAGTCTTAATCCGACACTCCATGTAGGTACCTAATAGGGGCCAGCCCCTGGCCGGCCCTGATTACCACTGCCCACAGAGCATGTAACCTTTTACCACTGCCCGGAGACAATTCTATTACGCCGCTGGGTCGACTAAAATGAGTAGGTACCTACAAGGTGAGAAATCTGTTATAGATAATTCCAATAACATTATACCCGACATAGGCGGTGATTACAAGATCGAAAGTAACCGTGGTTTACTATTGCCACTACCTACATGCTGCTGGTATCTAGTTTACTTTTCTAATTAATATAAGTAGGTAGATATCGCTTGCTGTCATGCATGAACATGAACAAACAGTTACAAGTGTTACAACCCAATACAAACAAAACTAATGAGTGGTATAATAAATAACATGTCGGGCAAGAAAAACAATGAATGAATATTGGCAACACTGAAGAATAAGTTTATTAAAAAACCAGACTACCGCCCAAAAAGCAGCTGAACGCGTTCTGTCAGTAGGTACCATATTTATTTACTTATTATAGGTATTTTTCATCACCTCTCTCAAAACGATGAAGGAAAACATCGCGAGGAAACCGGCAAGTCTTAGAACCAAAAATTCGAAGACATGACGTGACATCTAACAACCCGCACTAGGCCCGCGCGGTGGATTACAGCCCACTCACTCTCGAAGAGAGGAAGCCTGTGTCCCAGCAGTGGGAAAATTATGTAAACAGTATTGTACCTACACTCACACTTCGCCAGTTATAATACATAATTATGTCTATAAAGTCCTCCAGACCGTATTTCGGCCACGGCTGCCACTGAACGGAGACCAGCTTTCGGCGCGGGAGTTAATATAGTGCACAAGTGTACGCGCACACAAGTGCACTCCCTCTTCCTTTACTCTCATAGTCCGATGGGACGGACACGACTGGAGAGAGATCAGGCGCAGGACCAACGGCTTCCGAGACACGGGGGTATCATACCGCCAACTTAGAAACTCCGGGCTGTTACTAAGAAATTCCTAATGGAAAAACTCAATAACACTGCCCGACCCGGGAATCGAACCCAAGAACCCATGCTCCACGAGACCAACGGGGCATTTATACGTATTATGTCTACAAAGAATGTGGAGTAGGTAAGTGTGCTATAATCCCTCTTATTTCATATGTTCATTAGCAGCAGTTTTACGAGTGTTTGCCCAAGGCGAAAGCGAAACGCATAGAGAGGTTGGGGCGTCCCGTGACGTCAGCGACCGTGACCCATTCTGCCCGCTCCTATCCCCAACCCAGACCAAGACCAACCTACACGTGCGTGAGATCAAGTCTACATAATTGTATTTTTCTTGTATCCACTATAAAATAGAATAAGTACCTACTCTTTATTATATAAGAATTACAAATCACAAATGATTGTAGAAATTTTACATAGGGTGGCACAATGGGCGACGCTAATAGCGATCTTTTTAAGATAACCTTTGGATGGATTTAAAGGGAGGAGGAGAGACAATACTGCAGGTAGTCCACTATTGTAGTAACAGAAAAAAAAAGTTTATTTTCGGTAAACATGACGCGGAGAAAGAACATAAACACAAAAAAAAACAAGTTGGGGGAAAATATGCGTCACATATATGCAAAACGGCCATCGCTCCAGTGAACGAAAATCGTTCACTGCATCGCTCACCATAAATACCTTCCTAATACCCACCATAAGACCCTATGCGAGATAGAGCCGCAGCGCTTATTTTTCAGCGACAGCCGGCGTGACATTAAACTTTTATCTATCACACAAGATAGAACTTGGTGAAAAGAAAGGTTTGGTTTTATATCCAAAACCAAAGTCCAAAGCAAACAAATACGAATGACGGTTCACAACATATACAGAAAGCAAATTTTCACTACTTAAAAGTTCAATACTTACTTGACCAAAATGTAAGAAACAGTTGATTTTTTTTTCGTGATTTCAGAGTTGGTCCCTTAGTGAAAGTTGTTCGTATTCATGGGTAGAACACCCTGTAAAAATTTGGATGGTGATTAAAAAATCTTCCTGTATATTATGTCAATGAGACGGTTCGGTAAAATTTATGTTCTCACTCCACTGACCTCTATTAATTAAACAAGTACGCTTGTATAATACAGGTCAGTGTCTCACTCTCCCATCTTTTTTTTTAATACAGATAATGTACCTAATCGATCGGAAGTCACATAACAAGCGGTAGGGGAGTTGGACGTAGCCTCAACGTAAAGTAGGTCAAGGATAGTACATTGTAGACATTTTACAATCACAGTATCCTATTGCACTCATAAACGAGAAAACCATTGTAACGACAGTGATTGAGATTGTAGATCTCGTAAAGTGTAGCTTATTTTATTGGTAGGTCATCAATCAACATCTGCCTAGCCTTTTCTCAAATATAATGGTCGGCTTCCAGCCTAACTAGATGCAGCTGAATATAAGTATTTTAAATGGAGCGACTGCCTATCTGACGTCCACAACCCAGTTACTGCATAATACGATACCCCCTTGTTAAGACTTTTTATTGGAAGGTGCGCATGATATGTTATTTTTTATCGGTATCGAACCTGTTTTTATAAATAAGCTATTTCATTCTTTCTTCCAAGATGACACATAGTGACAATATAAAATCACACCAGTATTTTTCGCCAGGTTTTTCTCTCATGCTATAGCGACGGACACTTGCCCGTATCCCTGGATACGGGCAAGTGTCCGTAAGTGGTCAAGGACTCAAAATTAATGGATTGTACACACGGCTACACATCAAGCTATACATAACCAGTATAAGCTGACTTCTGATTGTACGAAAAACCTAAACAATGGGAGGTCAGTTAAAACTGGAAATGTATAGCTTGATGTGTAGCCGTGTGTACACGGTTACCGTGTTGTATCCAGACTCCGGGGACTACACAAAAGTTCTTGGTGGAAAAACCCAATATCACTTTGGGAATCATACTTTGTTTGACCTGGCAACTGGCAAATTGCGTGTCGGACCACTCGCCGAGGGTTCCGTAGTTGGGATGAACATTGGCGCACACACAGTATCGATATACTTAATCACTTGCAAAAATAAGTTTGTATATCATAGCACTTTTCGAAAAATCTATGAAAAACAGAGTTATCAATGCGGTTGTAACCGAAAAGAACACAGAAACTTAGTCACCTAGAAACATTATAATCTTTTTAATTATGGGATCTAAAGATTTCCTATAAGTACGTTTACGAGCGAGTATAAGTATTGTTTTGTTTTTTCATCCCTCGGTTACAATTATGGGGAAGCCTAATTTGGGTTTTTTCTGCATTTGACTACACTGTTCTTTAGCAGTGCACAGAATACGCCTTCTTTCCAATTTTCATCACTATAGTCCAAATAGTCTCCGAGTAAAATGGCTGTGTAACATCCAGACAGTCGGCCATGACGAAAATACAGGGTGCCAGGGTCAACGAGCAACATGTTAACCCGTTTTTAATAACCGACGAAAAATTCAACGCATCGTTGTGCGTCGATGTCCCTGCCACTCTATATAAGGATTCCGTTTTTGCCATTTGGCTACGGACCCCTAAAAACGGCCTGGATCCGATACACGAAGGCACAGTAATAACATTACCGTGACGAAGGTAACTCTCGTAATGTCTTCCACACGGAATTTCGGTTACTTTGTTCAAATAAATAAAATAAGTAGGTACAAAAGAATTATAAAATTCTATCGATTCGTATTCTAAAAAATCTCAACCATTTATGAAGATGGGTCAGCTAATTGCTATAACTGACTATACCTACAATGTGTTGCCTACGTGCCATGAAAGGGCTTCAAAAATCGCGCAATTTTGAAAATGGTCGCCAGTTCGCCACGCAAAAACATAATTAAAAAACCGGCCAAGTGCGAGTCGGACTCGCGCACGAAGGGTTCCGTACCATTGCATGTCTATAAAAACGGCAAAAAATATGTCTGTAGTATGGGAGCCCCCCCCTCAAATATTTGTTTTGTTTTAATTTAATTATTTATTTTTAAAGTGAATTTATAACTAAATATTCTGTGAATATTTCAAGCGTCTACCTGTTGCCGTTACCAATATCGAGCAAAAAAAAACACGTTTTTGTAGGGAGCCCCCTTAAATATTTATTTTATTCTGTTTTTTAGTATTTGTTGTTATAGCGGCAACAGAAATACATCATCTGTGAAAATTTTAACTGTCTAACTATCACGGTTCATGAGATACAGCCTGGTGACAGACGTACAGACGGACAGCGGAGTCTTAGTAATAGGGTCCCGTTTTACCCTTTGGTTAGAGAACCCTAAAAACCAAACCCCGTAAAGTGTCAAGTTTCCGAGATATTAACGTTTACAAGTCAAGATTGAGTCATGTGATCAACTTTGAATGCCAGACTCCTTAAAAGTCTTCGTTCCCCTTTCCTTTGACTTTGACCGTAATATTAAATTTGACTTTGAATCGCCTGGACCATGATCATGAACCATGGACCATGGACCAAGCCTTCCTGATTTACTGTTTGTGTCTGTAAAAGACTTCTTTGATAGTGTTTGATAAATACCTATTTTTGACATTTTATAATATTAATTTAATTTTAGTTAAGTACAAAATTTTCATTTTGATAATTCTATTTCGTATAAGTGTTCTATAATTATTTTTTTTAAGTTTTCCTTATAAATTATAATGAATCCAAAACTATCGCCTCAATCCATGCCGTCAAGAAAGTTCAGGTCTGATAGTGAAGATTTTGAAACTTGTTTCATGGAATTACACAAAAGATTTGACAGTCCAGTCGTTGTTACTCTATACATAAAGAAAGTTCACACCGTGGTAAGATTATTCCTGCGAGTTTAACATATGCTCTGGCACCGGTTGCGAGGATTTTGGGAACAAAGCATAGTTGTTTACAACATTTGTTTTTAACCATAATATGGAACAGGGGGGATTTATTAATTATTTAAACATTTAACTGTAAAATATCGCACAGTACAGCGCAGCGTCGTGTAAACGTGGCCTTATTCTTAAACCTTGTTTTCTTTCCCTAGATAACAAAAGTCAGAAGACACTAGACATTAAAACAAAATACAAAAGCGACACTATTGCTGGTGTTGCTACAGCTGTGTGCTCAGCAGCCTCCGAGTCAATAAAAGATGTAGACCAAACTGACGAAATCATTTTGCCAATAACAGCTACGTACGACACTCAAAATCGTCTTTCAGCTATACTGATGGCGAAATTTCAACAAGAGACCATACCAAGAGTTACAATACAACTCCTAGCATTAACTCTACCTAATTGCCAACAACTATATAAGTTTACGATCAAGAATTGCCGCATCGACATGTATGTCGTACACGAGCTTGGCAAGATGCTTCCATATAGGTACCACAATCACCGATGTATGCTTAGACGACTGCCCACTAAAACAAGCTAATTATGAGGAACTTATACAAAACACAACATTTCTTAAAAATCTATCGTTATGCAGATGTAACATTAATGATGCAGTGTGCGAGCGAATAGCCGCTACGTTACACTATTTGGAATCTGCGGAAAATAGTTTAGTCACTTTGAACCTAACGTCAAACCGCATAGGGGACAAGGGAGCCAAATATTTAGCAGAGGCTCTTAGAAGTAATAGACATTTGCGGTATTTGAATTTAGCTGACAACCTTATCAGCGACGATGGTGCGAGCCTTATATTCAACAGTTTTACAGAATTTCCCTTGACTTACGATGAAAATATGAACAGACGACAACGATTTATGGTTCACTTGAAAAAGAAACGCGAAATATACATGGAGTGTTTACATAAAGTCGTTCTGTCTCAAAAATCACCACCAGGAAGCATTCATGGTCACACCAACGCTAATAAAGCACGTCCACATGATAAAATACATGTAGTTCTGGCTCCCAAAAGAGCATCTCATACTCGGGTAAAACGTAAATCTATAAAGAGAGAAAGCGCGAAAAGCCTTAGTCCGAGTGCTCTACTTGAAGATTATTTCCCCAAGAAGGCAGAATTAATAGATAAAGGATTGGTTGAACCGTCTGTAGACCCATTTTGTACTAACAGTGTGAGGATTGAAGATTACCCACGCTGTGTCGGCAACTTCGTGTTGTGTTACCTGAATTTAGCGTACAACGACTTGCTTACGTTCGTAAGTTGCTATCAGTTGTTGAATATCAAAAAGTGCAATACAACAAGCAAACAACAACAAACAATAACAAGCCTTGTGCAGATGGTCTCATGAGAGTAGTTTTGGATGGTAATTCTTTACCCGTTACTTGTACTGAGTTGATGACTATACAGAAAATGCTGAACCAACATGGGGCTTCTTTTCCAAGCGACACTAGTTTCAACAACAGATCATAAGGTTCCGTACTGAATGGGTGCCATCCAGACTATATCACGGGATGACGAAGCCTACTCTCAACACCTGTCTGAAGGATGAATGACAGCATTCATGTTTTTAATGTCGTAACGTAATTTCGGGTGATGTGCATCCAGAAAAAAATTGTTTACCTCCTACCAGTATTCTTTTTTTTTTTTTGCTTATCTTGCAATCATTTTTTGAAACTATGAGCTGTAGGAATGAGTTGTGGGAATATCTGGCAGTGACGATTTACTCCCCATCAGGAGCAACTCTCTACAGGTTATCTAGTTGCGTCTTTTGAGTCTGCTGACACAAGCTGGTATTGTGAGTTGAGCAAGAAATTATTTACCAGTATTCCTTACATAACATTATTGACATAAGAGGTAATTTAGAAAAGGACCAGTCGTCCTGTTCCTAAAAAGCGACGTAAAGAAATGCCTCTCGATTTCATTATTGCTTATTTAATCTTAATCTTTTAAAATTGCTACACTATAATTACAAACATTTCTAAGCCAAGCCTTCTCTTTTCTTCCATTCACTTTTCATTTGCGCCATTTTTTTCTTTTTATATTCTGTTTTTCTGTATTTATTAGTATCGAGTCGTTTTTTCTGGGCAGTAATGCTGTCTGCGCCATTCATTTCCTGGTCTAACTTGGCAATTAACAACTCGCGCGCTTTCTTTCTGTTTTCGTCTTGACATCTACTTGTGTGGCATTTTATTACTGTACCTGTAATGAGAAAACGACTACATTAGGATACTGCACTTGCTACCAAATGTTGTTTTTTTTTTTGTTTAGCCTATAAATGATTTGTTTCTGTAAGTAGGTTTGTACCAAGAAGCTTAAAGATAAAAGTGGAGGCAACACTCTAAATACCTAAGTGAAGACTACTATGGTCGGACACTCTCTTTCTAAATACACACATAAGAATGAGATAGTGATATGTGTTTTCTTTGTCATATGTATGTATTTAGAAAGAGAGTGGCCGACCACAGTAGTCTTCACTTAGGTATTTAGAGTGTTGCCTCCACTTTTATCTATAAGATTCTTGGTTTGTACAAACACTTTTACACGTCAATCATGTTTTTTATAAACTAGATGAGGTCGGCGTTTCCTATCTGACAATTCTGAGAAGAAAGGCCGAAACAAACTCGGAGGTCACAGTCTCTTTTAAAGTCCAGACAAAATCTTGGTCAGATCATGTGAAGACCATGTAGATTGGTGTCTGAAATGGTCTTTTGAGGAAAGAACCACACAGATTGAGCGGACCTGTCCAGTCAGTGCACGCATTTGTCAAAAATCGTGCAGCTCAACTCAGAAGTTGAGGAGCCAAATTTTATCGAAATCCGTTCAGTGATTTAGGCGTGAAAAGGTAACAAACATACAGACAGACAGACAGAGTTACTTTCGAATTTATAATATTAGTATGGAATTAGTATGGATTTGAATTTATTAAGGCATGGCTTAGTTCTTGAATGTGACTAGGAAGTTTATTATAAAAACGTATACATTGGCATCTAAACGACCCAACTATTCTTGAGCCTTGTTGTATAGTATCATACTATCCCATTGCTGGGCAAAGGCCTCTCCCAAGTCCTTCTAGGAACTCTTTTTCCGTTTAATTTTAATTAGATGAGAATTAACTGATGTGAATTAATTGTGGTCTCCATCTCCATCTCTTAATGTTTGATTTGATTAGGAGCGTTTACGATGTATGGTATTTCATACAAACTTTCAAGCCCTTGTTTTCCGAAATGAATGAACAGATTTTAATGAAACTTCATATGCATAAGCAGGATACAAAGGTCTAAAAAGTTAGTTAAGAACATTGATTTCTAGGCCAGCCTGTTTATAAACATAGCCAAGTATTCTCCTGCCATTACTCAAATATCTCTTTCAAAACATTAGAGTAATAATTATACTTTTTTATGAAAGTTACAGTAAAATTAAAAAATATTATATTCTTGTTATGAACTTAATTACCTGTAGGAACATGTGTTAGAACTACGCAGTTGGAATTTTTGTTGACTGCAGAACCTCCCGGTCCACTGCCCCTTATAAACTGTTCAGTCAAGTCACTCTCTTTGATCTTAGGAACTTTGGAGTAATCTACTGTATGTTTGAATGCAACACACATGCGGGACACAAGCCCAGCATGCCAGCGGTACAAGCTGTTGAGCAGCATATTAGACAACAGCACCGCGTCTCAACAATGCCTCGCCTTTCTGAAAAGAATTATTGAATAAATTACGTAGGTACACATTACTGTTGAAATATCTAAATTTGATTTAT
The DNA here is from genome assembly GCA_963669345.1 of Gortyna flavago. Taxonomy (NCBI): domain Eukaryota; kingdom Metazoa; phylum Arthropoda; class Insecta; order Lepidoptera; family Noctuidae; genus Gortyna; species Gortyna flavago. The sequence continues at coordinate 4,964,550 of OY770132.1, forward strand.
AACAATAGAAATTCAATTGTGTCTCAGCCACAGTTGAGGTACTACTGTTAAAATATGTTTTAACAAGGAATGACACACAGATATAGATACACCTAGATAACGCAAGAGCAACTACTTCGCGTGCCAAAAATCGCACCAGCTTACATACAAAAATCGAAAGCCACCACTTTCGCGCTCAGTCCTGTGTACTGCTGGCGGGCGAGACGGGTGCTGCATGAGGCGCCTCTTTGAATCAATTTGTTTTTCCCATCACTAAATAGTGCTTGTGACATCATAGTAGGTAGTCATAAAATGGCATGCTTGGTTTTCATATAGATTGTAATACTTGCATTATCTAGGTCTATCTATATCTGTGGAATGACAAAATTTAACATAATTATGTAGGCCCCACCTGGCCACCTGGACTACTTAATAGCCATAATAAAGTTATCAACTTTATGCTATTTATTTTATTTTTGCAAAAGTTTCAAATATTATTTAAAGGGTTTAATAAATTGTCTTGGATGATGATGTAGTAAAGGCAAAACAGCATTTTGCAAATGGCCGTGTTCATTTCATTTTAATTAGTGTTGGCTCATATTTGGAGACTTGCACTATTGTACATTAGTTCTTGAACATGACATGATGACAACCGTGACATGCTATTTTTTTTGTATATGCTGGATCCAGGTGTGGATTATTGGAATCTGACATTGATTTAAAATGAAGGTCGAGCTCAGATAAAAATTCATATTCCACCTAAAAACTATACTAAACATAATACTACTAATTAATATAAAAATATGAACAAACCTAGGCAGTGTTTAACTAAATATAAGGGTAATTATTAAGATAGTTTAAAAATACGATGATGGATATTTACCTCGTACGCAAACGTTATATCTTTGAGTTTAGTCAATGCTTTGTTTTTTCTAAATTCGGTGGCAACTCTGCGTCTAAAGTACACCGGATCAGTCAGTGTCAGCGACTTCGAATACAATATGAGATTTTTGTAAAGTTTCAGGATCTCTGTCCTTGTAACTTGCATGTTAGATAATTAAATAAGATATTCTCCGGCTGCAAAACAGTTTTCATGTATAATCTACTAAATATACCAGCCAAGGCAAATTACTAAAAATACTAATATAATAACCTAAAAAAAATTGTTGAATGCTTGACTGACAGTTTCACAAAGGTAACTTTAGTTTTTTTTTTTTTTTAATTTAATAATTATTCATGACCATGGGGTAACTTTAGTCCATAACCAGTGTTGCCAACAGTTAAACTAACTCTCCACCAGATTCAACATCTAAAACCACCAGAAAACCACTAACGAAAAACGGTCCTACTCTCATAGTCACTCAATTTTCCACTGAACAATTGTTTAGTTATTACGAAAGAAAACTAAGTTTATATAAATAATTAGTTTCTTTTATTATTACGTGTTAGGTACCAATACAAACAATCAATAAATCAACATACAAATAGTAAACCAACAAGTCAAGATCAGGAACTTAAAAAAATATACAACAACAACGAATACGAAATTCCATTAAACGTTGTAAAATAAATCGGTACCAAAGAATCGTAGTAGACAAAAATTATTCATCTGAAGAAGACGAATTATTCGAATTAATTTAAATTAAGTAACATTTCAATTAATTCGTCTTTTTCTGATGAATCATTTTTGTCTGCACCATCATCGCGTCGTCGGTTTCAGATTGATACGATTCTTTGGTACCAATTTGTTTTATTATATAACGTTTAATGGAATTTCGTATTTGTTGCAGCTTTTCCTTCCAACCACAAAGGATAGCGAATTCTTAATATAGCAGATAAAAGATTTAACTTCATTCTATTCCTCTGCTTGTTTATTATAGCATTCATACTGCTAAATACTCTTTCAACATCGGCATTGGAATGAGGCAGTATTAAGAGAGTAATCACAAAAGTCGCTAATTCCTCAAATCTGTAATGTAAAAGTTAATACTGCTGAAAATTTAATGAAGTAGAAATAATATATACTAAAACGTGGCTTAGCGGTTGAGTTATCTCATTTTCAGTAATTGAAACTGAATTGTACTAAACCACTAGAAAAATCCACTAGCCACTAAAAGCCAAATTTCGCCACTAAAAGGGTGGTCAAAACCACCAGTTTTAGTGGAAAATCCACTATGTTGGCAACACTGTCCATAACAGTCCCTAAGAAAAAATTTATCTGTGGTTTCACAGTCGACAATTTGACATTGACACTTGACCATAGATTACATCTTTTTTAAAATTTTTAACCGACTTCCAAAAAGGAGGAGGATCTATGTTACGACTTTATGTGCTTTTTTTATGTATGTTCACCACTGACACTGACCTCTATTATACAAGTACGCTACAGGTCAGTGACCACTGACCTATATTATACAAGGAGGTCAGTGCCCCTACTATAATTAGACCATTGAACTAACGCTTGGCATTTACTTGTCGCACATATCAGCATGCATGAAGCATGAAGACGGCCGCGGCATATTGTACAGACGCGTGCCAGCACATCAACCTACCCGAAACCGTATTTTCCTAATCAACTTTGAACCTTATACTTTTGCGATAAAGTTGAAAATCTATCAAAGAAATTTGACAGATTGTAGTAGCTTGATGTGTCAAAAAGCGTTCTGTTTCTTTTTAACTAATCAAGAGCTGCATTTGAAAAGAGAGATCTAAATGTTTACAAGTACTAAATTTTGCATAACTTTTGTGTGACGTCCAAATCATGTCTATGCGTGATCGGTCGCCATGTTGGGTGCAGAGTTTTATTAATGGTTTTGTGGTAGATGTGCTGTCAAACGGTTGATTACTCAAAATATTTTTGTTGTTTTCGAGAGAAATACGTCTAGAACCTAGGTATTTTGGTGCCCATTAATAGGAAAATCATGCCGTCGTGTTGTATAGAACACAGTGGCGAGAGAAAACAAAAACAACCCTACGAAAGGCGGCCATCTTAAGTGCCCGATTTTTGTAGGTATGCGCAGTCCATTGGTTTATTTATTATTAGTCATTGCATTGCACATATCCACTGACCTGTATTATACATTGTTTAATAGAGGTCAGTGATTATAATATTATAACATCTAACATTGCCATAGAGAAAAAAGAATAGAATACACCAAACAACGCAAACTGCAAACGTGTGGATGCATCGCAAGCAGCGGGTGCAGGCAGCAGCCACTTTGGTTGGTGCAAAAAACCACTGACTGAATAAATCTAACAGTACCGAGAATCGCCACTCAATCGGATTGGCAGCAAGTGTTTTCAAAGCTGCACAATGTGAGCCATACGCCCTACCTACATGTTGTGTTTGTGATAGTTTGTCGAAGCTAGGCAAGCGTGTGGAACTTGCTTAATGTGAAAGCACCCATTTTTTTGCTTGGGAATCCCCGGAACTGTCAACAACATTATTGACACCTAAGGCTAGTGATGCGATCACACAAAAGATTTGCAATATAAAAGTGACATCGTTAAAATATAATCCATTCAAAAGTATTACATCATATTTTTATTAAACGCAGATGTAGTGTCCGACTGGATGCTCGCGTTTCGGCCAGTGAAACGAGTATCGGTTGAAAATCGAGTTTTGGTCGGACTTAAACAAATAAATGTCTGTTTGTAATGTCAAAATAACAGCTTGTTACTTAGGACGACGACGCCGACCAAACGCCAACCACGCAGTGGTGCCCTCATCGTTTGTTTGATTATTTTATAATGAAAATGCAGAAAATATGCACTTTAAGTTGTGCTCCACAAGATTATACGTTGACTTTGACTGGCTTTTGACTGGCAGATAGCTGATGTTATAAGGAGTAAGTAACTTATAAGCTAATATAGAATATAACCACCAAATATCAATAACTTCGATTTCAACGATAACTAATAAAAGTTAAAACTCGATTTCAACAATCGATTAAATGAAATAGGCACCACCGCAACGTCAGTCAACACTAGTATTAATTTTCATTTTTCACAAAAAAAGAACCGTATGACGAGTATTGACGAGACAAGTCGTCGAGTGAGTAATAAATTTACCCGACTGCGCTAGGGCCAGAAGGAGGGTTGTGTTTTTATTAAATGTATCATTCAGACAGATTAGGAGTAATAGTGTTCTGTGGATTCTGGAAATCTGATTAATTCCAGCAGTTAACAGTCTCAGTGTATCAAAATAAAAATAACCAAAATCAAGAATCAACGCATTGGGAAAAGGAAAAGAACTACTTAGCTAAAGCTAAATTTTTCCTGTGATTTGTGTCTGTACTTTATTTTTGAACTAAAAATGTTGCAGCCGGACTCTCAAAGCTCTGCTCTAGCCACTCAAACACAGGGAGTAAATGTAGATAATATTATCGGGAACAGCGACGCTATGAACTTTGATATGATGTCTGAAATTGAGAAAGAGCTACTGGACAATTCCTACGACATGATATCCCTTGTGTATCTTCTGTACGATGTGCCAGATACCGCACTGCAACATCTGATCGTGTATCAGCGAGTTTCCAACGATGCCGCCAGTTCCACGACCCTGAACATGTTACACGAGTGGTTTCGACATGCTAAGCACAACCCCAACTGGAAACACGAATTCGTGGAGGCCCTCCTGATCTGCCAACTTTACAATATAGTCAGAAAATTAGGGTTTAGTGTACCTTCAGCACGCAGGTATTATCAGACTGACTTCATTACTGTTAAAATGTTTGTAAACCCCATGAAAAAAGCCTTGTACAAATTGTGTGAAAGTATAAACTCTGACAATCTTTTGAAACTGAAAAAGTCTCTTCTGACATATGATATTGATACAACAGAATATGACTCCTGTGAACTAGTTTTTCTGAAGCTCATGAGTGAAAAGTTCATTACAATTAACCAATATCAGTACAATAAGAAGGTGTTAGGCTTTAAAGTGGATGTAAACAAACTTCTTAGAATTGTGCAGAATCTACCGGGATTGAGGAAAATAGTTTTAGAAATAGAAATGTTGCAACAGTCAATGAATGATGAACATAAACCAAGTGCAACGGTAACTGCGAGTACCTCCTTCAAACACATGAAAGTAGATGAATCAACGCAAGGGCAAGCTGGCCAAGATTATTATACAGAAGGTTTTGACGATATATTTAAATTGATGGACTTGCAATTAAATGAAAATATGTCCCATGAAACTTTAAAATCTGACCGGAAGCAATTAGATAAAGACAGTTATGAAATTAAGAATCATGAAAATGTAGGAACTTGTGTTATTATTAATCAAGAAAATTTTTACCCATCAAAAAATAGTATTGAGCTTACTAGTTATACTTCATTGGATAAGCGTATTGGTTCTGACAAAGACCAAATGGCATTAGAAAAGACAATGAAATCACTAAACTTTACAGTGATCAGTGCTAAGGATTTGAACCACAAGAAAATGATGGAATTCATAATGGATGCAGTAAAGAATAAAGTAAGTGAAGATGACAGTATTTTCATGTTGTGTATATTGTCTCATGGAGTGAAAGGACAAGTGTATGCAGCAGATTCTGTGAAAGTCAAAATGGATGATATTCAAAATATGCTGGACTCTGAAGCTGCAGCAAAAATACGTAATATTCCCAAGATGCTGATAGTTCAAGCTTGCCAGGTTGAAGAAGATCCTCATCCTGATCTAGTAGCTGATAGCCCTAAAAACAGTTATGATTTAAAGAAAACTAATTTCCTCCTCTACTATGCAACAGCACCTGAATTAGAAGCATACAGAGACGAGAAAAGAGGATCAATATTCATTCAACTATTATGTAGAACAATTCGTAAGTTTGTTTATGCTGAGCATGTACTTGATATTTTTACTAAAGTTAATAACAGTGTAACATCAGTTTGTAAAAACGTAGGACGTGAACAAGTACCAAAATTTGAATCTACATTAATAAAGAAACTTTATTTACAAATTCCGCAGTAAATCTAACATGAATATTGTATCAAGATAATATTATCATAATATCCTAATCTAACATTTCACTAGCTGACCCGCGAACTTCGTACAGCCCCGCTAGCCACAGAGTACATTTTTATCCGCCAGCCGCTCTGCCCCAGCTTTTTAAATCTCTGATATCTTCTAAGACATTCATTTTAATGATATGCTGTAAAGGGCAATTTTGATCTACATGAAATACACAACATACCTAATGTATTTAATTGGATAAGGAATAATACTGTATTGTTTAAAATATCTTTGTAAAAAAACCCAATAATTTTTGTAATATGTAAAAGATAAAAATGACTGTGGGTTATCCTTAGGAGATGAACATATACCATCGTAGATTTTTTTATCAATCTTTTTAAGATATACAATTCCGTAGTACATTATTTTGACCTATCTTGTAAGGTTTAGCCATTAGCGTCAGAATGGCTGGTTGCCTATGGCAAGCGGCTCTGAAAGTATATTCAAGAATTGCTACCCAATTGCTTATATTTGCTACATTTCTTCAATAATTCCTACATATGATACAATCAGAGAAATATGAATATTTTTTTGACCAGCCATTCTGACGTCAGGATGGCTGGTGGCCTCCGTGTTCAGCATGAAGGATGCAGAATTTCTAAAAGTTGTATCAATAATTGCTTACTAATTGCTACTTTCACGAATTTTAGTTTGAGCTTCGTACATACATTAGGTAAAAAAATATAGATTTTACTAATATTTGTTCGAAGAAACTCCAAATAATTTAGGAAGGCAACAGTTTTTTTTACGACAGCGAGCGTCTTGTTCGAACCTTGCAGGCGTTCAACGTTAGCGTCAGAATGGCTGGTTGCCTATGGCAAGCGGCTCTGAAAGTATATTCAAGAATTGCTACCCAATTGCTTATATTTGCTACATTTCTTCAATAATTGCTACATATGATACATTCAGAGAAATATGAATATTTTTTTGACCAGCCATTCTGACGTCAGGATGGCTGGTGGCCTCCGTGTTCAGCATGAAGGACGCAGAATTTCTCAAAGTTTGTTGTATCAATAATTGCTTACTAATTGCTACTTTCACGAATTTTAGATTGAGCTTCGTACATACATTAGGTAAAAAAATATAGATTTTACTAATATTTGTTCGAAGAAGCTCCTAATAATTTAGAAAGGCAACAGTTCTTTTTACAACAGCGAGCGTCTTGTTCAAGTCTTGCAGGCGTTCAACGACTTATTCTAATGATGTTTGGTGAGTAGTTTATATATAAAACGTACCTACCCTCAACACAATATTTACTAGTATCAGCATGTTTAATAGCTGGGTCAAATACACGTAAAAACTACACAGATATCCAAAAGCAAAAATTTACTGATTTTATGTTCACGTAGAAATATTATTAAATAAAGATTAACGATGTACTACGGTTTTTTCTTTCATACATTTCTTGTGTTTCTCGTTATTTTGTAGGTTGTGCTACTTGATTAATAATATGTTGTCTTTTTTGTTTTTCATTAATAATTTCAAATATCTAAGTCGATTCCACGTAAACAGATCTGCGGTGGGTGACCCATTATTGTGAACGCCTGCACGATTTAAACTAGTAAAAAAAACTGTTGCCTTTCTAAATTATTAGGCGCTTCTTCGTACAATTATTAATAAAATCTATATTTTTTTACCTAATGTATGTACGAAGCTCAAACTAAAATTCGTGAAAGTAGCAACTATTGATACAACAAACTTTTAGAAATTCTGCGTCCTTCATGCTGAACACGGGGCAACCAGCCATCCTGACGTCAGAATGGCTGGTCAAAAAAATATTCATATTTCTCTGAATGTATCATATGTAGCAATTATTGAAGAAATGTAGCAAATTAAGCAATTGGGTAGCAATTCTTGAATATACTTTCAGAGCCGCTTGCCATAGGCAACCAGCCATTCTGACGCTAACGTTTAGCCAGAGTTTGCAATGTAAGCGCACAAAAATATGTTTGTCATGACATACATTACAAATCGTTGAATTTTTCGGCTTTTCTCTACTATAATATGCATGTGTTATACATATTATAAACCTACCTCTTGAATTACTCTATCTGTTGCTGAAAACTGCATTAAAATCCCTTGTTTAGTATAAAAGATCTAAGCTTACAGACAGCGGGAGCGACTGTTTTATACTATGTAGGTAGGTAAACATAATAATAATATCCTTGGACATTCCACACAACGAACGCCTTAATAGTCTCAAGCTAAGCAACCTAATGCTTGTTATGGTAACGAGATGGCTGATAAACTATTTATATACTTTTTTTTTTTTTTTGTAAATACATACATAGATAAACACCCAGACCCGGAACAAATACTTCTTGTAGGTCGTACAAATATTTGTTCCGTGCGGGAATCGAACCCGCGACATGCTGCGCAGCAGTCAATCGCTCAACCACTGCGCCAACCGTGTCGTCAATGAGAGAGAAGATATTTATATAAGGTGTTAAAAAATTAACCTTACAAACTTTAAGAGGTGCTTTAGACCATCGAACTGAACAACTTTCACTACGGGACCAACTCTGGAATCACGAAATAAAAATCGGCTGTCTCATACAAAAGTTCAATACCTACTTGACCAAAATGTATGAAACAGCTGTTTTATTTTTCGTGATTTTGGCGTTGGTCCCATAGTGAAAGTTGTTCAGTTCGATGGTCTAAAGCACCGCTTAAAGTTTGTAAGGTTAATTTTTTAACACTTTGTATAAAAAGATAAGGAAAAGAATAGTAGGGCATCAAAAAATTGTATTTGATTGTTGTTTTTGTATATAACTTGGAATGAAGGAAAAACGTTTTTATAAGCAGGTAGTAATAATCTTTATGTTAATTTTATGAAATCTATTCAGTTGGTGAGAGATGCAATAATGATTGTGATACAGGTACTAACTATATACTAACTGTGATAGGCAAATAAAATGTATTTTATTAGAATTTGATAGAAATTAAATGTGAACTGAATTTGAAAATGTAATGAAATTTTAATATGACATCAATCAATAAATCTGTGAAATGCAAAGAAATTAAATTATATTGGAATCTTTATATTTTATATACTTACTTAATAAATGTTTTTTACATATAATGTTAAGTGTATTGATTTCTTTCTTGCTTCATTATTACAGGATCATATTCATATTATTATTCTGGGTACAATGCTGAGGGTAGGCTTGTTTGTTATATTGTATTCAATAATAAGGGTGACATATTCTTTATAGAAAAAATAAAATGAAAAAATTTTATAGAATACCTTGAGAGCAGTGGTGGCTCACTGGTAATGGCCCCGACTTGTATATCATGGGTTCGAACCAAGGTAGGCTCTTTACACTGTCATTACCACTGCTCTCAAAACGTGAAGGAAAACATTGTGAGGAAACCAGCATGCCCTTGAACAAAAAATTCGAAGACATGAGAAATCAACCAACACCACTGGGCCTGCATGGTGAATTACTGGCTATTGCCTCTCACAGAGGAGGCTTGTGTTTGTGAGCAGTGGGAACTAAAAAGGCTGATTATGCTAATGCACCTTATACTCATACAAGCAAAATAAAAACTCAAGACTTAATTAGGCAATATTTTCTATATTAATAGCAACATCAGTTTTTGTATAATCCAACACAGCTGCTTCTAACTTTTTTCTTTCTTCATCTGTTTTTAGTTTAGCCCACATAGAATCTAAATAAGCTCTCTGATGCTTTTGTATAAACTTAAAACTATGTTTTAGGGTGGCACCAACATGTAGCGTATTCATCTTAACATTTAGGTTTCCTATCTTAGTAACAAAAGGTAGACTACTTGTTACAAATCGATGTGGCCCATGTCTTGATCTTATAATAGCTATTCTGGTATTCTCATTACAATATTTTGTTAAAAATCCATTAGTTACAGCAGCAACACCAAAGTCACCATGCAGCCGCTGAATTTTTCCCAGTACAGTGTCATGGAATATTTTTGGCTTCAAGTGTAATGGTTTATCTTTAGATACATAGGGACAAACTATTTCAACAGTTATGTATCTGAAATACAAAGAAAATCGCAAACTAAGCATAGTATTAAATAATGTAAATAGTATTTTTTGAGAATGTGAGTTTAGTTTGGAGCATTATCCTTCTGCTTATGTGTTCATTTGGGGACCGGGCGCAATACTCTTCTTACATTCATCTCTAGTTTAGTTTAACAGAGCACACCTCACCCTTCGGGGATTAAATGTGGATTAAACTCACATTTTAGCCAATTAAGTTAAAGTCCCTTATAGTTAATAGTTTAGTATATTTATTAATAATTATCACAATCAGTCATTCATACAATGTCATTCAGAAACAGTAACCGTCAGATTAGTATTAATTTCCTTTATGTTGATATCACCTTCCACACAATCCATCCACAGCATCTTTGGTTATTCTGCATTTATTAAAGTCGACATTATCATAAATAAAACTTTCTTCATTACATGTCCACTAGATCGAATAACACACCTGTTTTTGAAACGAACCATTGCTAAACGGACAATTTTACATTAATAATTTGTAAATCAGATTATATAAAACCCACAGATTACTGATAATAAAACCAAAACAAACCGCGGCTGCACAGAGTACAGAGTACTACAGAGGCCAGCACATCAAGCTACCCCAATCTGTCAAATTTATTTGATAGATTTTTAACTTTACTACAAAGGAATAAGGTTCATATTCAATTGGGAAAATTTGACAGATTGGGGTAGCTTGATGTGCTGGCCTCTGTACAATAATCATAACAATAATCATCACTCACTCTATCAAAAAGTACTCTTTTTTTTTTTTTGTTTTTGTTGTGGCACTAGTTGTACTTTGTGCCATTTTCAGGTAAAAATTTGGGAAACAGGGAAATAAAAAACGGAACGGAAAGGATTACAATGATAGGAAATATGGATCAGGCAAGTCATTCTATAATATATTATGTATTATGTACATTATAATAAATAAACTAAAGTTTAATATCATTTTTATACAGAAAAGAGGCAATTAAATCATAATAAATTATTGGGTTATGTAATAAACAAATCATACGAGTGGGGAAAGGGGTTTTCAAACTAATAAGGGAATCAAGGAAATCAGAACGGTCATGACGAGAACATGAAAAAAATATATGGTCCAAGGTACCAACATCTTCCCCACATTCACACATGTTATCCTCTACAATACGGAGCTTGGCAAGATGATAAGGAGTACATACATGACCCAAACGGATACGAATGATTTGACTAACAATCAATTTGGAGCACTCAACCTTGAAAAACCACGGCTTAATAGGAATATGAGGTTGTATAAAGTAATAACATTTTCCTTTTGTTTGTGCGCTCTCTCCCCATGAGATACTCCAGGCATTGCGAAGGTATGACTTGGGTAAATTAATGATATCATGGGAAAAATTTACAGCAACGAAATCAACTAAAGAACACTGATTGGGTAATGTAATTTGAGAGAATGCTACATTGTTTCTGATTAAGATGGCAACACCACCGTAGCCATCAGTTCTGTCATTACGAATCACAGAACATAATACTCAGAGGAGAAGAACGACAACTTCATACAAATAAAATGCTTACACGAGAGCACACTAGCGCTCCAGTTTATTCCACAAGAAACTCGCGAGGCGCGGGAATTATAAACAGAGGCACATACCTACTACTGATTTTTATGTTTTGGTATTAACGGTTATCCTACAACGAATTTTCATTTTGCAAACGATTATGCATTACATACAGGATGAAATTTAATTCATTGGCAAAATTTTAACCACGTATTCTAACCATGATACTGCTTCATTTGAGTCAACAATATCAAATATTAAAATGGTTAAATTAATAATTTTAAAATCGTGATATTACTTGATATTTACTTACATAAAGACCGAAATTAATAAAGAAGACAAAAAAATAAAAAAAAAAATCTTAATTAAACTTAAATAAAATTTAATTATCAAGATTCTTTCGACGAGAAGTAAATTTACTACGCGTTATTATTACTAACGCTCAGCCTACTAGCTCTCATTCAGTAGATATTATTATGTCCTTCAAAAGAAATGCCACCAATACGGCAAAAGAACAAACTACAAGCGCGCGCGTCGCTCCCTCACCCCCGCGCCCCCCGCCCCCACATGCGCCAGGGCGCGATCCGCGCCGCTCCAGTCTCGTGTTTATTCGGTCAAGTGAATTACGTGTAATTGGTGAAAAATTATTGGATTGCAGTGAACCACAGCTAACATGCCTCGACCACGTAGTGCAGTGTACACGAACCGGCAATACCTGGATATGGTTTTATTCTACGATAGAACACACAGTTTGCTGCGAACTCGTCTCATGTTTCACCACCGCTACCCTGATGCACAGATTCCATCACGAGACCGAATCTTGAGATCCACGCAAAACCTGCTGGATTTTGCATCGTTCCACGTACCACCGCATGCTCAAGCACGTGGTAGAGCGCCGGTGTACCCGAGAACCCTGCATCGGCAAATAAAGCGGTTCTTCCAGAGAAATCCACAGGCCAGCACTAGACAGGCAGCGCGACATTTTCACGTCAGCCAGTTTTTTGTCTGGAAGCTGTTAAACGCCTCTGGAATGCACCCTTACCATTTCCAAAAAGTGCAGGAGTTGGCGTTGGCTGACTACACGCCCAGGGTCCGATTTTGTAATTGGCTATTACAAAATCTGGATAAAAATATCCTGTGGACAGACGAGGCAACGTTCACCCGACTCGGGCTGTTTAATGTCCACAATGAGCATTGGTGGGCTCAGCGTGGGCAGAACCCGCACGTAAATCGAAGACACGCTTTTCAAAATCGTTTCTCAGTGAACGTGTGGGCAGGCATAGTTAACAGCTGTATCATAGGTCCCTTCTTTATTGAAGAAAGACTGACCGGGGAGCGCTATCTCCGGTTGTTAGAGACCTCCGTAGAAGAACAGCTGCAGAACGTGCCTGAGAGTTATCAGTCCGAGCTGTACTATCAGCATGACGGAGCACCGGCTCACTACCAGCGTGACGTTCGCGCCTTCCTCGATCGTAAATTCGGTGAACGTTGGATTGGTCGCGGCGGGCCTGTAGCTTGGCCAGCGCGCTCGCCTGACCTGACGCCCTTGGACTTTTTTTTGTGGGGTGAGGTTAAAAGACTAGTTTACGAGCAAGAGAGTGAAAGCCGGGAACAGTTAAAAGAAAAGATTATAACGGCGTTTGAGACGGTTAAATCGCGTACTTTTGTGTTGCAAAATGTGAAGGTGAACCATAGGCGCCGCGCTGAGCTGTGTGTACAGAGAGGAGGTGAACATTTTGAGCACCTCTTAAAGTACACGTAGGTAAGTAAGTACATACTAAGTTTATTTTAAACGTTGCTATACCTACTAGGTTTCAAACACAAATCTCACACACACAAACAGCCAGACTCAATAATTAATTATCCGCATGTTATTATTACAACAACGACAACATTTAAATACGCCAAAATTATGTTAAAAGTTTAAAATTAACTAGGTACTTGATATTGTTATTTCAGTAATAAAATATTTTATTGTGCCGTAGTTACGATTTTAAATTAATGTGATTAAAATTTAAAACTTCATAGTAAGTAAAACTACTTTGTAAATTCAATTCAAAAGTGCTCCAAGTCCCTATCAGCTGTTTCGCCAATGATCGCGCGCGGCTATCGCAGTGTCTAGGTACTTTACCAAACATCTACACACACACACACACACACACACACACGCGTCGTTGAGTGAGCTCACTCACAGGAAGTGCCGCGCGCCGGCGCGCGGCGCCGCGCCGCGCCGCGCCGTGCAGCCAGCAGGCAGGGCACAACAGACACGTCATTCATTAGGTACCTATTTTAAAACTTAAAGTTTTACTAGCGAATTCAATTGAGATATTATTGGGATTATAATTTTTCCACACTTTAATTGACTTTAATGCAGACAAAAAAAAATGCTGGTTACTGAAAACGAACGAAATTACGACGAACGTCGTCGTCGTTTTCGACGATTTTTATTAACGATCAGTTACATTGTATCTAATTTGAAATTGAAAGTTTTATTAACAATAACTTTTGTTTTCAACATTTTCACCACAGTTTAAATCACTTCCAATTTTCCAATCCTTTCTCATTCTTTTTTAAAACATTTCCTACGCTAGTATTGTTGGTATAATAATCCAAATCTCACTTCCATCTTTCTGTGCGGGAATCGAATTTGCGACACATAACGCAGTAGCCTATCGCTCAGTCACTGCGCCAACGGTACCGACTATTACAAATTATTGTTATGTGAGTTTTGTTTTCTGCATTTCATTGATTTATGAAGAAGCGGCGCGGGTCCCCCATTTGAAACTTGTTTTCTTATGGGTGAAAATGTGCTTTGTGATTTTCAATCAAGTTTTTAGTTATTTTCGGAACTTCTTAGTGTGTGTCGTATTAAGTGTTTTAAACTGCGTCAAGAACTAAACAATTTAATTTATGTAGACCGGTACGTGTTACACTTTAGTTCCGTAGAAAAGTCGAAGCTGCTAGCCTGCTAAATGCGAATCGCCGGGCGCCACGGCCCGACGATGCGCCGCCACCGTGTGCCGTCCCGCGCAAATTGAATGGCGCGCGTGCGACGGTGATAGTGTGCGGCGGGGGGGGGACGGGGGACGAGGCACTCACCTAATAATATTAATTTTATAGCGCGCTATCACCATTTGATACTTTTGATTTTTTTGTTAATTTTGAGAAATATCATAGTTATTATTTTTGAACACTTACTACTATTAGTTTATTATTCGTTCCTCAATTAGATTCTTGGACTAAAATATTGCCAATGAATTCAAAGTCTTCCTGTATAATAAAACATAATCCTTTGAAAAAAACTGCAAAATGAAAATTCTCTGCAAAAGAAAACAAATAAGTCAAAGTCAAAGTTTTTTATTTGTTAAACTTAAGTGTAAAAATAGGTGTTTGAAACAGAATAGGTACAGAGATCTCTATGTTTTGCCGTTAACGGTGTACAAATATCAAGTAAGCATACGAAATTACAAAATTACAATTTAGTACTCATTAAAATTTTGTAAAAATTAAATGACAAGCTAACAGAGTTAAACTATCAACAAGTTAACAATATTGCATACAAAATATGTTTACAACATTTAAAATGTTACAAACATTATAACATTTAAAATTTCTTGTTTAATATATTTGACAAACATAACCACAGATTAAATTCTGTGCATTTAAACATTCTTGTTTACCCAAATATCTTGCATTATCCTCTAGTTATACATTAATTTAATAATATGAGTTTTGAGTTAGGAAATTATTTAAATAATGTTACACGCCTGTACGCTACTACTACGACGGACTCATTTACAATTTTTCTCATGTTTTATAAGTGCATAAGAGTATTGATTTAACTTTTGTGTGCGTTACCCCAGCGGAATGTTTTCGCTTTTCAGGATTTCGGGTTGACAGATAATTAGTACTTCATCTCGTGTAATTGTGCCCGAAATTTAGAATTTATGCAACCAGACGATCCAAAGATATTCACGAAAAACAGATTCCGCTGGAGTAACGTTACCCCAGCGACATGTTTTTTAACTGGTGGTCGTAGCTAAATACAAACAAGCTAGTTATATAGATATCATTTGTGCCTAATTGTGCCCAATAAATGAAAGGAGAATGACCAAATTAGAATGGGCTCTGGTCCAAAAAAAAAATGCTGCCCCCAGGGTTGACACTTTGCTGGTGGGTCAATACTGTTGGACTTATTATGTATGCAAATGTGAATCAAATTCCAACCCACAGTTACAGATTAATTTAACGTTATATAACACTGCAACAATACACTTTTGCTTGCATCAATTTTTTGTGTATATTATTTTTGCTCATTAGAAATGTTGTTTTAAGGACTCACTAAATAATTAGTTGAATAATGAATTAATAAAACGACATAGTTATTTAATAACCATTTATTTTCGAACAAGTTATTTTAAATGTTTTTCATCACACCATTCTCACCAAATGCGTATTATAAATCATTTTCATCGATTACAATACTGTCTAAAAACTGTGCTGGATGGTCAATATTTTCATAACGGGCGTACGCCAAAAACCATACGATAGACATTACATGTGCACACGTGCCCAAAGTACGTCTGCCACTCTTACATGAACAGTAATAATGATTTAGAGCCTCCAACCCAAGGTGGTCTGAGTCCTGCCGGGGCAGCGGGATTGTCCGAAAGGGTTACCGCTACCCCGGAACATAAAGGGCTAACGAAGGAACACGGATGGGTTTTAGTCAGTAAGAGTCTGACACTCCCTTCCGCTCCACCCAGAGCGGGAGGAGTCATTGGATGATTTCCCATCCTAAAAAAGAAAAGGTGGTCTGAGTTTACAAGAATATATGTGTGATAAATCCGGCTTCGGGTGTGCCTAGATTGGACTTTACCTCTTAATAGCCAGAAGTTATCACCTGTTATATTATAATTATTTAAAAGATTATTCAAATCATGATTTTCTCTGTACACTTCTATTGTATATACGCCATTACGAGCGTGTTCACTGTAATAACTCCTGGCCAGTTTTATTTGGTATGTTCCTAACGCAAACATAACAAGTTCATCCTCAGACAACCTTGGAAATTCTCTTACATCAGGTAATTCTGCAGACATACTTTGAAACGGAATTCGCCGGCTATTGGGGTTATGATCAATCACATACTGTGCGAGACAGTTTTCAATATTGATTCTGTTATTAATTCTCTCCATAAAAGCAGAAGCAT
The DNA here is from genome assembly GCA_963669345.1 of Gortyna flavago. NCBI lineage: Eukaryota > Metazoa > Arthropoda > Insecta > Lepidoptera > Noctuidae > Gortyna > Gortyna flavago. The sequence continues at coordinate 4,981,322 of OY770132.1, forward strand.
TAACGTTATCAGTGATTGGGTCGTGGAAAGCATTTGTAATGGCCGCGGCATTCCTAAAATCATCCTGCATGTGAGGCAGAGCTCTGTTAAAATAATCTTGCCGGAATATCTTAAAATCTCTCTTGATGCGGCCATTTACTACTTCCACGACCCATCGACAAATCGTCACTAATCGAGACTTATTTGCGTCAGCCGTTGACAATTGAGTTTCGCCTCTTGAAACTGATTTAGGCATACGGGCATCATAGCCACAAGACTCTACGTTTGGTACGGCATCTCGGAAACCTCTATCCAAAATGAGAACATCTCCTTCTTGGAAAAACCAATTAAACACACTATTCTCACCATCAATTAGTTTATTTAAAATGGTAGCATCGGATGTAGTCGCTGAATAGGGACCTGCTACTTCAATTATATAGCCATCACAACAGACTATTAAGAATGGTTTTAGTAGATTTAAGAACTTGTGATGGCTATGCGTCAGTCTTTGGAAGAGGAAGTTGCTACTTTTTTGATGTCACTCAGGCTGGCTGGACAAATCTTCAAAATAACTCGCATTTAACTAGGTCAATAGGGCATTTTATGTGACGGCTAAACACCCTTATTTCAGAATTTGTGACGCAACAGAATCTTAGATAATCGATCGAAAACGTGTCCAGCCATCTTGATAAACCACTTTTCGCTGGTCTCTCAATCTCGGTAACGGAAGTGATTTTGACGACATTTTGCTTATCAACGGGCGTCACATAAATTTGTGACAGGCATCGAGCTAAAAGTTTTGTGATACGTACAGCGGTTTAGTGGAAAAATGCAAAAATCTGTGTCCAGCCATCTTGATTTTACGTATAAAACTTTTGGCTGGCACTTCCGAATCTCAATAACGGGAGCGTTTTCGAATATGGTTCCTTTACTAACATTTAGTGACGCAATTTGTGACAGTAATAACGTTTGATTTATGGCGTCACATGTAAGGGTTTACGAGAAATCAATAAAAACTTAATGTCCAGCCAACCTGAGCTCAAGCTGGCTGGACACATGTATCTCAGCTGCGTGATGATCTACGGCCTTCGAAATATGTTCAAATTTTTGTGACGGGGACGATAATGATTTACTGAATTTGTGACGGAGAAACTTTGAGTAGTTTCAAAGATATTGATCATTTAAGTTTTCCCATACAAACACTGCAGTAGGGTTACCAATAATGTAGGTTTTATGTAGGACTAAGTATGTTTTAAGGTGTTTTCTTTAATGGATGAAAATCCGTGTTTTGGTGATATTAATACAAACAACTGTAGGTATTTAAGGAGTAAGCGCTAAAGTAGCCCGCGAAATTCAAATTTTCTTACGTTTTTTTGCAATTTGCTGGTCAGTATTAAGTGGTACGTTGATTCAAATATGATTCGCGGTCGTAACAAATGTGTATTTACAGAATTATAATCATTACAATCAGTAATACAATTTGTTAACTTAGTATAATCCCCAAATGTGAAGATTTCATGAAATAGTCATTCTTGGGGATTACTTGGTCTTAGAGAGTTGTGTTGGTGAATTATAGATTATAATTCTGTAAATACATTTTGTTACGGCCGCGAATCATATTTTAATCATCGTACAACTTAATACTGACCAGCAAATTGCAAAAAACGTAAGAAAATTTGAATTTCGCGGGCTACTTTAGCGCTTCCTCCTTAAATCGATAGAAGACAAAAGTGTAGAAGTGAGGAAGGGGGGGAGGGGTAATTTTTTGATGTTATTGCTTATTTACATGCAGATACCTACTCTTTTTAGTAGATAGGTATTGGTGTTTTTCTTGGTAAGTACATAGGTAGATATTGTGTCAGGATAACTAATGCTCGAAGGTATTTAAATGAAAAAATAATGTTTGCTGTAAATAAAATCACATTTATTGATTTGTACTTTTTATTGAGCGTTTCAAATGACGACAATCAACTCCATTTGCGCTTCAGTAACCCCCGCCTTGTACACACGGCTAGGTTGTTTTTACCGCCGCCCTAAGTGTTTGAAGCGCAAATGAAGTCGGTGGTCGTCATTTTAATCAAATATATAAACGGTGACAGCGAGCGCGATACGGTCTGCACAATTTTATTTTTAGTAATTTTGTCTATGGGAGTATCGCTGTCATTCTATTTTCTTTAGTAGAGTAATTGGCTGTGGTATTTTTATGCCAAAAAACCAATAAGAATCCACGATTCTAATAAGTTATCTGTAGTTGAAATTAAATAAATGGCCGCATCGATGTATCGTCGTTCATAAACATCGATATTGAAACTGGTAACATCGATGAAACATTGTTCTTAAGAACGATGTTTTCTCAGCGCCATCTATGAAAATCAAATACAAAGCAGGCGTGGCTGCTACCGGCCGATTAGTCGATTAAAAAAAATCCTTTATTTATGTAAAAATGATGGTCACCTCACAATATTAATGGATGTTTGTATGGGAAAACTTAAATGATCAATATCTTTGAAACTACTCAAAGTTTCTCCGTCACAAATTCAGTACATCATTATCGTCCCCGTCACAAAAATTTGAACATATTTCGAAGGCCGTAGATCATCACGCAGCTGAGATACATGTGTCCAGCCAGCTTGAGCTCAGGTTGGCTGGACATTAAGTTTTTATTGATTTCTCGTAAACCCTTACATGTGACGCCATAAATCAAACGTTATTACTGTCACAAATTGCGTCACTAAATGTTAGTAAAGGAACCATATTCGAAAACGCTCCCGTTATTGAGATTCGGAAGTGCCAGCCAAAAGTTTTATACGTAAAATCAAGATGGCTGGACACAGATTTTTGCATTTTTCCACTAAACCGCTGTACGTATCACAAAACTTTTAGCTCGATGCCTGTCACAAATTTATGTGACGCCCGTTGATAAGCAAAATGTCGTCAAAATCACTTCCGTTACCGAGATTGAGAGACCAGCGAAAAGTGGTTTATCAAGATGGCTGGACACGTTTTCGATCGATTATCTAAGATTCTGTTGCGTCACAAATTCTGAAATAAGGGTGTTTAGCCGTCACATAAAATGCCCTATTAACCTAGTTAAATGCGAGTTATTTTGAAGATTTGTCCAGCCAGCCTGAGTGACATCTTTTTTGTATGTATACATATGTACCATCAAGAATAATTATACATTTGTTTTGTTCTGAGTTTCCGAATAGAGTTTGAGGTATAAAAAGGTTTCGCCTAAGCACTTGATCCCTTGTGATGTGATCCCAACCCAAATGTAGAGGTGTAAATTCTTCTTTTATACAGTCTCTTGCAGTTTTCATTTCTCTTTCTAAAGTAGTTCGGCTTGTGTGAAACATATCTGCCAGTCTTGTATTAGGTTCACCAGTTCTTAACTTAATCAAATATACTGCCAAAGCGGTTTTGGCTCTTTTGCTCCTTCTAGACAAAGATGGCGTTTCTACCAACATTCTGTTGAACTTTTCGAAACTTCGACTAGTCAGAAAGTAAACTTCATTTGGATCCATGGTTTCTATATGTTCAAAATCCACCCTTCCCTCTTGCGGCATAGTTTCAAAATCTGCATCATGTCCATGATGTGAGCTTCGTTAAAGTCATGACTTACATTTCTGGCTGACAATAAAACCTCAAACTCATTTAAAAGCAAATGTTCTTCACAAACGCGTGCAGAAGGTGGTGCGTAGTAGTTAAAATCTTTCAACAAACGGATTTTCATGTGCTTTGGTATTCGATGCCTTGTCTCGCCTGTACATCCGAATAAAATGCAAGAGTTGGAAGTATTCGGTGCCCGACTGATATGTGGTAACTGTATAATAGAGTGTTGAATATCTTGTTCGCCAACTACTGCTCCACGTTGATCACCAGCATGCTGTACAGCTTGATCTGGTTGTGCCTCGGCTTGATTTGGTTGTGCCATGGGTTGATTTGTTGGCTGCTCAGACGGGTGTACTGGTGGTTCTTGTTCTCGTTCACTGGATGCACGACGTCTTGGTGGGTACGCCTCGCGTCGCCAACAAGGCTGACAGATAAACTCAGCGTTGTCAAATTGTATCTGAAACATATTTTCAGACTCTCATACACATCTTTTTAACAAATGTTATTCAGTAAATGAATAAACCAATGAGTGAACAGTCCGCGCCACTACTGAAGTCCCTTTGACGTAGCGGGCGCTAGTGTCTCTGTCGTTACATTACATTGCACAAAAAAAATGTATTACCACTATTTTCCGCGGGCCTTCTTTCGTGATGCGCACTCTATGCATTGTTACGTGATTAAATAAGTCATAATTGCAATCACTGAAGCATTTTATTTAGTCACTCACATGATAAGGAAGAACTCATTATGTTATGTTGTTTGCAGCGATTGGATATTCTTCAAAAACCTGCGTAGTTAGTGTTCTTCTCCTGATCGACCGCACTGATCTACCACACACGAGACACACTTATCCAGCAGATGCACGAAACATCTTTAAATCAAAGTATCCAAGTCACAGGGCTTAAAATCAGGTCCAAGTCACGTAATGCAAGAGTCAAACACGTTATCACAGGATATCCACAGAAATAATCGCACAGTACACAACTATAAGCGAAGAGCGTTACAGAAGGACTGCGCAGTTGCATTGCAAAGCGCATAAATGTGTGAGCGAAAAGGCGATAGAAAGCTCTATTACCTTCTCGCTCACACAACTATTAAACAATGTACAAAGAAAGCAAACTCGCGTGTAAGCTAATTACCTGTGATAAGACAAGGTCGCCATCTACCTGTGTAAAAAAGTTAAATATGCAACTTTTTTATAAAGTTACATGTTAGCTAATATTTATGTTTCTGTGGGATAGATTTTTTCGGTTCCATAGAATAAAATGCAGCATTTGAACTCTTCTTTCAAATGAGTATGTGGCAAATCTGGGGGCACACTTTGATTTTTTACCAATTTTTGGGCCAATTTGGTCATTCTCCTTTGTGAGTCTTGAGGTTTCACAGTTATTCAAGATGCCGCTGGGGTAACGTTTAGCACATTGCTGTATCTCTTAAACGGCATGACATACACCTACGGTTTTTTTTCCGACGGTGGGTCTTAATTTGTGCTTCATTTGTGTAATTTAATTTTTTCTATAATCGACACCGTTGGAAAATTTGTTTTTTTTTTTTTTCAAAAACCCTAAAATCGTACCTTGCTCTTCAATGAGAAACCTTAGAAACTTACCAAGTATGGTGGTTTGTACCTTTTATGAACTCGAAGCATCATGTGAAATTAGATGTTACTATTCCAACTCCTTAGAGAGTTATTCCATTTTAATAAAATTCTGGCTACGAAATAATGTAACGCTCCAATACATGAGTTATTATTAAGTGACGGTAATAGTGATTCAAGTAATAATTAGTACCTTTACTAAATTTTTTATCTTTAAAGTTTCAGCTGAAAAATCCTTCTAAGTACTCAGATATAAGAAAAAACCATAGGAAAAGAAATCACACGATTAACCGAACCAAACAAATTCGAATGACTGCATAACAGCGGCCGCACAGTAGATTGTGCCAACCTTTTTGGTGCGTACAAATGGTTTAAATAACGATTTACTTATTTTTACATAAAATATGTGACGTAGAGAGTTATCAGAGAGTAGGGACCTTATTGACGAGTTTATTACAAACATAATTATTAAGAACGTGGTTTTACTATACCGGTCGTTTTGACTGACAGAATAGAATAGCTATGTATTTTATTTATGAGCATGTTATTTTCAATTGACGAATGGGCTGAGATAGACAATGGTCGTTGGACAATATAGACATCCACTTGCCTCAATTTAATTAATTTGTGAATATTTTTAGTAAATAATAAAACAAAATTTCACATAGTATGAAATGTTATTTTATTTCAATTCAAAACAAAATCTATAAACGGTATTTTTACTTTTATTGATATGTGCCTTGTGTTATATTTTCTTTTTTAGCAATAAAAAAATCGTATTATTGAAGCTGACTCAAAAACTACCCAGGCAAAGTTAATCAAATTGATATGGGACCACCCTTGACGCATACCTTATCCATCAAAAACAATACATAGGTATACAATTGCATTGAAGACACAGACTAGAAGAATCATCAAAATTCGCATAGAAATGCCGGAGATGCAGTCCATTTATACATATAACTTTGTAATTAAGAATAATTATCTAATCTATTATATACTAAAACCTTCCTGAAAGTAAGTAGATAACGTTAGTGAAAGAAACATCAAAATCGGTTCATTAGTTTCTGAGAAAATCGCGGACATACAAACATACATACGGGGCGAATACAGAACCTCCTTTTTGATGTCGGTAAAAAATACCATTTAGCGTCAAATAAACATAGTGTACTCTTTATTAAATTGCTGTAGGTAGGTATTCACATTTGACTGCGAGTTTAAAGATTTGCAAATCCTCAATATAATATGCCTTACACACTGTGTGTGTACGTAGATACGTGTTTTACAAAACAATAAATTATAAGTAACACTTTTGTGCGCGATTGTTTCAAAAATCGAAATCCTGTACTACAAATTTAAGAAGGTTGGCACAATGTACTGCGCGGCCGCTTTTATGCAGTCATTCGAATTTGTTCGGTGAATCATGTGATTTCTTTTCCTATGGTTTTTTCTTATATCTGAGTAGTTAGAAGGATTTTTTCAGCTGAAACTTTAAACATAAACAATTTAGTAAAGGTACTAATTATTACTTGAATCATAATTACCGTCACTTAATAATAACTCATGTATTGGAGCGTTAAATTATATCGTAGCCAGATTTAAATTAAAATGGAATAACTCTCTACGAAGTTGGAATAGTAACATCTAATTTGACATGATGCTTTGAGTTCATAAAAGGTACAAACCACCATACTTGGTAAGTTTCTAGGGTTTCTCATTGAAGCGCAAGGTACGATTTTAGGGTTTTTGAAAAAAAAAAAAAAACCAACGGTGTCGATTACAGAAAAATTTAAATTACACAAATGAAGCACAAATAGGTGTATGTCATGCCGTTTAAGAGATACAACAATGTGCTAAACGTTACCCCAGCGGCATCTTGAATAACTGTGAAACCTCAAGACTCACAAATTTCATTTATTGGGCACAATTAGGCACAAATGATATCTATATAACTAGCTTGTTTGTATTTAGCTACGACCACTAGTTAAAAAACATGTGGCTGGGGTAACGTTACTCCAGCGGAATCTGTTTTTCGTGAATATCTTTGGATCGTCTAGATGCACAAATTCTAGATTTCGGGCACAATTACACGAGATGAGGTAATTAAGACTAATTATCTGTCAACCCGAAATCCTGAAAAGCGACAACATTCCGCTGGGGTAACGCACACTAACTTTTTGCAGATAATTTTTAAACATGGTTTAAAATATTTATTTTTCTTTTTAACGCTTTTTTGGAGGCTTCTTCAACAAACTCCTGGTTTTTAATTTGCAAAACCGTTTCAGGCATATAGCAATTGTGCTACTTATAATTTTTTTTACATTTATACTGTAATGATCCTCACACCTCTTCAGCCAATCTGTATTTATATTTTCACAAGCTTTATATAAATTTAATTTAACGTTTTCTTTGTGGGAATTTTCTTTTAAGTAATTATTAATTATATCTGCAGCACTCTCTACCGTTTCACAGAAACTGTACTGGACGTAGTTTAGACTGCTTCTTCTATCATGGTATTCCTTAAATGCTGTAAAGGAATGACATATCTCAGTGTTCTGATCTGCAAGCATGATACTTTTGCAAATTGTGCAATCAATTTTCATATTTTTAAAAATAAATCCGCAAACATAAGCACATGCTTGCATTTCACTAGAACACTGAGATATGTCAATGTCTTCTATACCCTCTAAATGTATAACTAGAGAGTATGTAGAAGGGCATACATCTGCAACACTCTTTGGTTTTAAGAACATTTTAAAATTGTTCAGCAAGTCATTATTGTCATCCAGACAGTTTCTGTTTTTATTATTATTTAATAAATTTGTTATGATTCCGGTTTTGAGCGTTGCAATAAATTGGACTGATGTGGGGTTCGGATTACATCCACAATTGCTCCTTATGCATCCAAAACAATTTTCTAGCGGATCTTGATTAAGCCTCCTTACAGATAACGTTCTTATGTTATATTTAGTTAAATTGTTAAAAATTCTTTCAATCGCATTTAATGTCCGCAACCAGCCCTCTTGTGATGGGGGCTTACTTCTTGCCCCTATGAATTTCATGTCTTTAAAGAACGATTTCATTTTTTTTTTAAACATTAAGTAAGGGCTGGTTGAGGACATGTTCATTAAAAACTCCTTCCCTCTTTTTCTATCTGGAGTATCTCCGTTCATGGCGTCAAATAATTTGTCCATGTTTGCTATTATTGTAGCAGTCGCAATGGCGTCTTGCGGTAACTCATCTGGAAGAAAATAATAAACATTTTAGGATAATAACAATTAACAATACGTGACTCGCGTGACGAGCGTTTCGCACTTTACAGAAGACTAGCTGTTGCCCGCGACTTCGTCTGCGATCAAGACAAAAGACACGTCTATTATCATAATAACGTTATTGTTGTTTTCCTCGGGAACAGCACTTTTTTTCGGGATGAAAGGTACCCTATGTCCGTTTCTGGGGGTCTACTCCCAAAGCACGAAGTCCGTCGTCTCGGCCTTCGTTACGGGCGTTTCCTACTACCTATGCCCTATGATTCGTTCGGGGCCCGAGCGAAGAATGAATGACAACGCGATTTGATAGTTGTCCCTACTCCCGATGTGTTTTAGCCCGTCCGAACAATTAAAGTTGACACTGGTTTTGACGGATATTTATGTCAGTTGATACGACATCAAAATAGTTCTCGTGCTGCCGACGAAAGTTACCAATTTAAAAGAATTCAAACTAAGTATGGCTGCTTTTTTAAATATTAAAGAAGCTTTACAGGAATTTGAGCGTGCCTAAACCCGTACCGAATTAGCGTGCGCGATAACGATTAGATTTTCTAATTAAATCTGACTATTTTTAATCGCGACTAAAAAGGTGTGGAATAAAATTAGTTGGCACACCAACAAAAACAGTACTGTATCTTTTTTCTTTTCTTTTGCGTATATCTCGAAAACGGTGTGTCCTATCGTAAAAATAATGAAAATTTCGACCCCCTTTAAAGAACCCGTAAACCCCTAAAACTCAACACGTAGGTAATAATTTTTCATATTTTCCATACAAAAAGAGAAAAATTCCATATAAAAATAAAATATCTTCTAAAAACAAAATAAAATATTTTCCACGTGGTGTCGCGATTGTCAAATTCGATTTAGTTGTGTCAAAATTATTTTTAAATGTAGAGGTATTTTTTTTTCTTCTGGCTGACTGTCGCCACCTAACTAAAGAAGAAGAACTGAAGAAGAAATGTGGTGTTTATACAAAGATTCATCAATGGAGATCATATTTTTAGATGTACTGGCAGTTACTCCCATTTCAACTGTAGATTTTGGCAGCTGAAACATTTATGAATAAACCTTACTGTGAAGAAATTTATTTATTATAAATATAAAAGGTTGGATTTAAGTTTTTTCTTCATGTATTATGGTCACTTAAAAAACATTGCCCCACACTAGAATTACCTGTATCATCATTACAGACATTTATCACATGCCTAACCACTAAAATCTGCTATGAAACATGGCGCAGAACAGCCACTAACAAACTACAAAATGCTTATTAAATTAACATAGATAATTTAATAAGCATTTTGTAGTTTGTTAGTGGCTGTTCTGCTACTACCAAATTTTTTTTTATTTATTTATTATTTTTACAATTTTAAGAAAGCTTACAGACTAATACACATAAATGGTAACGAAATAGTAAACAACGGACAATTGCTAATTACAAGCTTCCACATATAGAAGATTAAAGAGAAAAAAAGAGAAAAAGACATGGAAAATTGGTAGGTAGGTATGCCGCGATAAACCACAAACATTCACCGATTGAAATATTCATTACTCGAAGATTTTCCTGATTCTTAACACACTCGTCCAAAATAAATCAATTTCTAAATGCGATGGCATGTTGTTGAATAATATCACACATATACAAAAAGCGTTTCGTCTATAATTTGTCATTGTAAATGGTACTTGTAATTAGTTGTAATAATAACACTTACATATAATTTAATATTAAACTGAATAATACATTGATTATTTCAAATTCAAATTACCTTGGTATTTGACTCTTCAATGGATTTGGAATACTGAGATGTGCTGGGTGTTACTTCCATTTGTATTTCAACTGTTGATATTGGATTCTGAAACATTATACAAATTTATTACCTTAAAATAAATGTTATTACATTTGAGATTATTAACTCTGGCCTGTTACCCTATTCATTGGATGTTGAGATTATAAAAATATCCATATAAGCAGTGGGACAGATGAACACATCAGTCCCACTGCTTACTTATTACTCTTTAAATTTTCAAATTTTGTTACTTGTATGACCTAATAGATATAGATCAGGGATGGCAAAGCTATGGTACGCGTGCCACATAACAAAATAATTCAAGCATGGCATAATTTCAGGAATTTAGATACTTGCGTGTTGTTATATAGCATCTTATATGCATGTCTTTTCCTCTACTGTAACGAGTTTTATATCGTTACATAGCTTCTTGCCAATTATTTGATTTCGGAACTTCATTTTTGCTGTCATTGATTGTCTGTGGTGGTTGAGTCCCCAGCTGTCAATTTGACATCCGGCAAAAAAACAAAATAACAATTTGTACTAACAATAAGGAAAGGGAACTACACAAGCCTAATCTAGTGTGCAACAGCAAGTCGCTCTCATTTATTCATTTAAATAAACATAGAACTGCTAATTTTGACATTATTGTATCTGTTTAGTAATAAAGGTATTATTGTTTTTTTTCAGTACTCGCTAAGCCAAGATTTTATGTTGTTTGTTGGCACGTCATGCCTACATTAAATAATTAGTTCGCCACCTCTGTATTACATTTATTTATTTATCGCCTTTTTACAGATATAGTAAATTATTATGTGTGCCCTTTGACAAAGGCCTACTCCAACCCCTTCCAATCTTCCCTGTACCTTGCTTGTCTAGTCCATGTCTTCCCTGCACTTACCAGTGTTACATTATATTCAATAAATAAAATAAAGTACTCACTTTCATTTCTTGTGCTTCTCTAGGTGAATTACACTGCTCATTTCGTAACTGGGCCAATATAGTTCGAGCTTCAGTAGGGACAGCAAACTTATTTAATCTTTTTCTGTCACTGCTGGTAAATGATGAATCATCAAAATGATTACCACATAGCATCTTATGCTGACTGTACAACTTTTGTAACAATTCATTAGAGGTCCAATCATCATTGGGATAACAAAATTTGGCCCAAACTTGAATCCTGAAAAATTAAATATATACTCTAGTTAATATTGTATACTCGTTTAGAAAGATTTTGTTATGTTGGCACTTTAATTTAGTGCCATCCTTTCCTGCCAAGGAACTAAGGTGTCTGTTGAGATATCTGATTAGAATGACTAAGATCAAGAAATTCTGGCGTGATCAAATAAAATAAGACTAAAAATAAACCTGCATTTAACTTACTTGACGCTGCTTGGACGGAAGAGGAAACCAGTGGAAGGTCAAAGAAGGATCATCCCTTGGAGTTATGCCACATTTAGGGCATTTCAAATTTCCCTTTCCTGCCATTGTGGGAATACACAACACTTTATCGCACAAAGAGGATAGTACGTAAAACAAAATAGTAACACAAAAGAAGTCTCTATCTCATAAATTTGATTTCACAACACAGAAAGCGTCAATTTCGCACTGTAGAGTCTATATCTCGTAGTGGTTACCCAGTCATTATTCACAAATTAAGTTATTATAAGTCCATGATTGCAAACACAACAAAACAAGCAAGTTAGCAGTTAGCAACAAATGAACAAATAAAACAAATCCGCCATGTTTATAGGAAAAATCCGCCATGACAGAAATGAGTGTGGCCATTTTCATAAATAAAAACACCATACATCATTATTTGGTTTGTAAAGTTTTTTCTTCTAGACATCATTTTGAGACAACTGAAACACAAAATAAGGGTTCTAAGACGACCCACTGACTGTTTTAACTAGTTTTAATCGTTGTTATAAAGTATTTTAATGAACATTAAAATCATCGCAGCTACCGAAAATATGGGTGTCTATTCATTCGGGCATATGACATCACTGATCTTGCTATCACTTTCTTTTGTAGAGCGCTATCTCGTTTTTGCAAAATTTTCCACTGTTGGCATTGGCTGCTAAGAAAGCTGACTCCCCCTGTTACGAATGCAAACATAACCTGGAATCACAGAGCACTATAGAATCTGGAATACTAAATATTCGACCGTGTTTAAGCCATGTTTCACTCAATGCAACAATAAGTGGTTTAAACTTGTTAACTAAATAGGAAAGATCAGATATCTTATTAGTCACTGACCTGACGTTCCATTGAAGAATATAATCCATTATCGTTATTGTCTGTCAGTAATTTACAAATCAGGTCAGCGTTGTTCGGTTTTATGTATTTTTTATTTTGTAACATCTTAATAAGACTGTTAATTAGATCCATAATCTGTTCATGATCTTCTTTTTGTTCGGGTTTATTCTGTAGTGCACACCCATTACTGGGACTTGGTAGACTGAACTCATTTATTAATGCATTGTGTGCTGCTCTGTCATATCCAGACGCAGATTTAGGAGGCGAACGAGGTTTTTTAAATACTGTTTTTTTATATGAGGTTGTCCTAGGACCATTATTCACATTATCATTAGTGTGGAAGTATGCGGATTTGGAATCTGATTGAGAAATTTTACTATTTGAAACAACTTTATCTGCATAAGACATAGAGGAAGATGGATGCAACTTACTAGCCTCCAAATAAGAAATACATGAATGAGCCATAGTGTTTTTGACATCTCTTTGTCTCTTAAACTCAGGGCATGCTTTATTTATAGCAAAGTGAAAACCAGAACAATTAACACAAGATGCACAATCTTCCTCAATGCTACAAGATTCAGCTGAATGATTTTGTCTGCATTTAAAACATCTCGGCTCTGCAGCCCTACATTGTAATTTTGTATGTCCGTACCTACAGCATCTGAAACACTGAATGGTGGGGTACACATATGTATCAACATTTAATGCATTATAGCACATGAATATTCTCTTTGGTAGGATTTGTCCATCAAAGGTTATAACAATGGATTCTGAAGGTTTCCAAACTGGACTACCGTTAATCTGCACTTTATAATTTAATCTCCGAATTTTGATGACCTTTCCACACCCAACGGGTGTAGAAATATTTGCTTCAATTTCATCGAATGACCATTCTGAAGGAACACCACGCACAATACCCATTCTAGTTACATTGAATGTCGGGAAAAGGCTTTGAATCTATTAGTACTTAATAAGTTAGAATTTAAAAAATCATTTGCATCATGGAAAGTCGAAAATGCAACTGTACACTTATTGCGGCCTATCCTTTTAATGCTTCCATTAATTATATTTTTAAATCCTCCCCGTTTCATAAAGTTTCCAAACGCAATGGGATGTAATACAGTTCCACTATTAGGTAAGTCGGTGATGCGCTGAACATGTATCAAATAAGGAGATACATCGGTATGTATGTACTCCTTCCTACCAACCGGCTCAAAACTTGCTTGATTAGGCTTTGATTGTGACTCAAGTTGGGACGACGTTTGATTACCGTGGGTATTTTCAAGAACAGTCTCTTGGGGATTACAATTACAATCTGTCAAACCGAGTTCATTCTGGCCATGACCTTTTTTGCTGCGTTTGCGTATTTTACAGCTTTTACAGATTCTCCTGCGTTTTCGTGAAGATTTTTCACTACTGTCAGTGGCCACTGAACCATCAGTGTCCATGCCACTTTTATCCATAACATTGCGTGACATAATGGTCACATAGTTTGCGACATCCTCGGGGGGATTTAGGCCGCCGCCTAAATCCCCCTGCAAGTTATTAGGGGGGTCGTTCATACGACCCGGACTTAGGGACTAATCATAAAATATATAAAAAAAACTTACCAAATATTCACCTACGAACACTACTACAAATATATACAATTATTATACAAAATTATATACAAAGATAAGACTCAACTGATCCGTTTTACAATATAAAATAAATTTCAAGAATTTGAAACAACCGCGCGCAACCGAAGTTTCCCGCCTTTTTTCCAAAAAGTACTCTGTGATCATCACAGAGTGAGAGTGACAGCAGAGCACAGACTACAGTTACATTCAGCAGAGTACTTTTTGATATCATAGAGGAAAAATATTAAAACTCTATCAAAAAGTACTCTGTGCCATGGACGTAATAGACTAACTACGTCCATGCTCTGTGCTAATTACTTAGTCTAAGGTGCTAATTTATTAAAGCCATGTCAACTTATCAATTGTCAAGATCGTAGAGGGAGTCTATTGTCTGTCTACGGTCAAGATCAAGAATAACCATTGGGATCGTAGAGATAGTCATTGAGATCGTAGTTTTATAGGAGAAGCATGGAGACGCCATATTCTATTCTATTTTTCTTTATGGCAATGCTGCCAATGTCAGATGTGATATGAGAAAACGTGGTTTAAATATTTACATTATAACAAAAAAAAAAAAAAAACTACATCACTGACCTCTATATCATTATATAGAGGTCAGTGTTCTACATCCATTATTATTTCCAAAGAAAATATTTGAATTTAATGTGAAACTTGTTGACGAATATCTATTCTACTATAGAAATAATAGTTATACAACTATCATATCGACACACACATGTCAAAAAGAGAGAAGAGGGACATCTAAATGTTTCTAAAGAACTAAAGTACTTTACAAACATTTAGATGTCTCTCTTTTCATATGCAGCTCTTTATTAGTTAAAAAGAAACAGAATGCTTTTTGACATGTGTGTGTCGATATGATAGATATTTGTATAACTATTATATCTATAGTAGAATAGGGCGTCTCCATGCTTCTCCTGTCTCAATGGTCCCAACAACCAGGACAATTGATTAGAATAATTCAATGACTAAATAAACCTATGGACTGAGCATACCTACAAAATTAGCGTGTATACCTACACAAATCGGGCACTAAAGATGGCCGCCTTTCGTAGTGTTCTTTTTGTTTTTTCTCGCACCACACTGTTTTATACAATACGAGCGTATGATTTTCCTATTAATGGACACCAAAACACCTAGTTTCTAGACGTATTTCTCTCGAAAACAACAAAAATATTTTGAGCAATCAACCGTTGTGTTGCCAAATTTAGTACTTGACAAACATTTAAATGTCTCTCTTTTTATATGCAGCTCTTGATTAGTTAAAAAGAAACAGAACGCTTTTTGACATGTGTGTGTCGATACGATAGATAATTGTATACCTATTATTTCTATAGTAGAATAGGGCTTCTCCATGCTTCTCCTATCTCAATGGAATAATTATAAAAAAATGACACTGACATAGCAGTGCCAGTGTCTGTCTTAAGTTTTTTTGCGGCAAAATTGAAAACTTCAATTCTGCCAGCCGAACTTATATTTTATTTTATGAGATTTATTATAAAATATAATTTTGTCATAGCTAAAATTATTATTGTCTTTGTAGTATAATGCTAATTTTGAAAATTTTACCTTAAATACCTACCATAGAAATCACAATAACTTTATATATGTTGACATTGCTGTGTTTAACATTACAGATGATAGCTTCACAGTTAGAAAAGTTCGAAGGACAACAAGGTTATCTCATGAGAGTTGGTTTTATTACTTGATAAGTAATATCTACAACATCAAGGCCGTTTTTTTTTGCTTTTGTCGTCGCCTCGTCGCCGCGGTGCCGTTAAATAACATTCACTCTGTTATTGTGAACATTGTACATACAAGGTGATGTACCTACCTAAAACATTTCCTATTGCATTCAACAATCTGTGTATTTTACATATTTATTTATTTATGCAATAGGACTGTACTAATGTATTTGCAAGCTATGTACATTTTTTAATTTTTCTATAGTAAATTTTTCATTTTATACAGAATTGTGTCAAAAGAGTGAATACTTCCAAATGAGTAAAGAAGTTTATTTCATTGGTGTAGACGTGGGCTCAGGCAGCGTACGAGCAGCATTGGTTGATCATAAAGGTCATGTCTTAAATTCATCTGTTAAGGAAATTCAGACATGGAATCCTAAAGTTGATTACTATGAACAGTCATCAAAGGACATCTGGGATTGCTGTGTATTTGTAATTAAGGTAAGATTATGTCTGTACCTAGTGCTGAATAAGTTAACCATTTAATTGTTAATTATTTAAATAATTCTTCTACCCCAAAGTCTTGAATTTTCTTTATTTTTTTTTATTAAATTTCATCAAATTGTAACAAGGTATCCAGAGGAAATTATATTTTATAAGAAATACCTTGCTTTTCAGAATGTAGTTGCGAACATAAATCCTGCAAGTATTAACGGTATAGGATTTGACGCTACATGTTCCTTAGTGGCCTTAGACAAACATGGCAAGCCACTATCTGTAAGCACAAACAATAATGAGCAAAATATAATAATGTGGATGGACCACCGAGCTCAGGCTGAAGCAGACTTGATAAACAAAACTAACCATGACATACTCAAATATGTTGGTGGAAAAGTAAGTCTTGAAATGGAAATGCCCAAATTACTTTGGTTAAAAAAACATCTTCCAAATAAATGGGACGAGTTCGGATACTTCTTTGACCTGCCTGATTTCCTAACATGGACAGCAACAGGTTCATTGAGTCGTTCTCTATGCTCATTAGTCTGCAAATGGAATTATGAATGCTCTATTGATGGAAACCAGGGATGGAACACAGACTTTTTACGAGATATTGGATTAGAGGACTTGGTCACAGATAACTTTAAGAAGATTGGCAATAAAGTTTTAATGCCTGGAGAGTTTTGTGGAGGTTTAACAGCTGAGGTTGCTAAGACTTTGGGACTGAAATCGGGTACTCCGGTAGCCACTTCCATCATAGATGCACATGCTGGAGGCTTGGGCA
The DNA here is from genome assembly GCA_963669345.1 of Gortyna flavago. Classification (NCBI taxonomy): domain Eukaryota; kingdom Metazoa; phylum Arthropoda; class Insecta; order Lepidoptera; family Noctuidae; genus Gortyna; species Gortyna flavago. The sequence goes on from OY770132.1 coordinate 4,998,432, forward strand.
TGATAGGAACGCATGGTGAAGGAATAGATAAAGAGATGTCTTCTCGTCTTGGATTAATCTGTGGGACATCTACGTGTCATATGGCCGTAAATAAAAAAGCTGTTCTAGTACAAGGTGTGTGGGGACCGTATTATAGTGCAATGGTGCCTAGTATGTGGTTGAATGAGGCTGGACAAAGTGCTTCTGGGATGTTATTAGACCACATAATATCAAGTCATCCTGCCGGTGCTAAACTGTTGAAAGCGATGCCTTCTGGCGAGTAAGTTACCTAACGAGAGTATTACCGTTTAATTTTGGTTTTTAAGAATTAATCCTACATACCTACATTCATAACCTCACGCTTGTTTTCCCAAAAGGGTTAGGCAGAGCTGTACTCACGTACGTACATAAAAATCCCATGTAATAGGGGGCGAGCCTATTGCCATCAAATGGTCATAAATCTACTACAAAAAAATCGGGCTGCTACTAAGAAATGCCTGATGGAAATTTTAACACTTTCCTCGAACTGAGAATTGTACCCAGGAGCTCATGCTCAATAGTATGCGACCATGAGGTGAACAAGGCAGCCTATTTTTAATTAAAGCTAACCCAACCTATTATTTAATTAAATATTCCAGTGCCCGCAATCACTTGAGGGGATTATTATCAAAAATGGCAAGACTGGAAGGATACAATGACGTCAGCTATTTGACAAGGGATGTTCACGTCTGGCCTGATTTCCATGGCAACCGCTCGCCGCTGGCCGACCCTTCAATGCGAGGAATGATCTGTGGGCTATCAATAAACAATAGTGAAGCTAACCTGGCGCTGCTGTACCTGGCCACATTGCAAGCGCTGTCGGTAAGTGGCGCACTTTCAGTTTCATAAATAGGGATGCTTTTAAATAGCCCACGGTCGCACGAGCGGCGAATGTGGCGAAACTTAAATAATGTCCACCAATGAGCCTGTCTCATCAGCGTAATGTTGCTTGTCTGTCGGTTTTCTATAGACTGTACTTCAGAGAGTATGCGCAAGAGCACCACGACCTGATCACACCATCTTCCTTTCACTACCAGACCTACTGCAGGGTACCATCCGCATTTGGTCCATATACCGACTAGTCGTACTCAGCGCTTCTCCTGCACATTTATTTTGCGCACGGCTAAAGCGTGGAACTCTACCAGCGTCTGTGTTTCCTTTTACGTATAACCGTCAGCCTTCAAAGGAAGACTGCATAGGCATCTACTGGGCTTGTTCGTTCCATCGTAGACCTCATCCATCGCCTTCTACCATTCGAGATCGAGTTCAAAAGTAGGACTATTTTTTTTATATCCAGTGAATCTTAGGCAGTTCTACCATATTATGTATTCTGTAGTCCTACTATGTTGGTAGGTGTAGGACTAGTAGAACTGCTCAAGATTTGCTCATTGGCTATTTTAACATGCCTTAAATTATTTATTAATCTGATACGTACAGTTCATAACAATAGGATCGATACATAAAAGAAGAACTAACATATTATTATTATATTAAAATAGATTGCAAAACTAACGTCGTAAACACTGATAATACACATAATCTTTATTGCCAACATTTGTTTAAGTATATAATTATAAGTGTGAGTCAAGTTACACAATAATATAAACTCACGCCTTTTTACCATGGGGCTAGGCAGAAATTAGTGTCACTTACTTCATCTCTTTTACGATTGAAACCCTGTGTCTTAATATTGTATGTTAAGATATTTTTAATTCATTGTTTCAGTACGGCACTCGGCATATTATAGAGGCGCTGGTACTGGCCGGATACGAGCCGTTCAAATCGTTGCTGGTTTGTGGTGGCATCACAAAAGATCCACTGTTCGTCCAAATACAAGCCGATGCTGTGGGCCTGCCCATTCTAAGGCCCCATGAGAAAGACTCCGTTTTAGTTGGGTCTGCAATTCTAGGAGCTTGTGCTTCTCAGTACTTCAAAAATGTACAGGATGCTATTGAAAATATGGGTGGCACTGCTGACGTCATATCACCTATTATGAGCGCTAAAGCATACCATGATAAGAAGTATAGAGTTTTTCTGAGAATGTTTCAAGATCAGTTGAAATATAAAACTGTCATGAGTTCTAATCTTTAGCGATAGACTGGATAGAATGCTTTCTTCATCATATTTCGAATTTCAGGGTGTTTTAGACGTAGTAATTAGCTGAAGTTTTACTCAATTTATTTCTATTGTTACTTAGGCTTATTAGATAAGTATTACAACTATAAAATACAAAACTGATTTCGTTTTAATTTTATGTCGTGCCATACTATTGGACCCCATCTCCTCAGACAATCTCAGACCACAAAGTGGGTTCAGCCCGATTCAAACTTTATGGCGACTCGGAACATGAGGTGAGTCGCTGTGCAGTAACAAATTCACGTGTCACAGGCGGTAAGGGGTGAGCAAAGACTACAATAAATATAGGGGGGGTGAGTTACTGTGGAGCGAATAGCGCGCTTCAGAGCCGCCATAAAGTTTGACGCGAGATATACAGTTCTTTCAGTACCTCGATTTTGCATAATAGTGATTTTTTAACCGACTTCAAAAAAAGGAGGAGTGTCTCAATTCGGTTGTATTTTTTTTCTCGTTGCTTTATGGTTGGGTTTAAGTTAAGGTAGCTGGCGAAGTTAATATTCCTGACAGAAAAACCCAATAGTACATACATTCCCTGCAAAAGCGGCCTTAGGGGGTGACGAGCAAAGCAACCGCCCCGGGCCTCGCTCTTGCAGGGGCCTCGCGCAACAATAGAATAAAATTGACATTTCAAACTTTATAATTAAATTTAATAATTAAAAAAAATACAATAAGTTAGATACAAAAAGTAGGTAATTAACGATAGGTTTGACTGTAAAACGTCATCATTCAAAATTTAAATTCATTACAATTTGAAATCGAACCCTCCTCCTGGTGAAGAGCATTGAACCCTTCCCCTTCTTCCCCTAAAAAGGGTTGCTTTGGCGCGTCTCAATACGGGATTACGGGCCGCGCGACCTGAAAGCCTCGCCACGTGCTGCGTTTGGTAGCGCATCAAAATCGATGTGGTTTTCAATAGTTTTCATCATCAGTTAAAAAAATGTTTCGGAAGGTTTAGGTCTATTCATAATTATTCAACTTAGTTAAAACATAAATCTCGATGTATTGACATGTCGTATAGAATGCACTTGGTGCAGGGTCCAGTGCGGGTCACTAGTTTTTATACCAACTAAAATTGGAAAAACGAATAGATGGTATTTACGATTTTTCTTGTTTTATTTTTATTATTACCCTTTAGTCATAAAAACTAGAAAAACAAATTAGTGAGCTTGTCTTTTATCGATTAGAAATCAACTATCCGCAGCACGCCATTGCACTCACGCACTACATCACTAGTACCTACTCGGACGAGGACGTGCGAGGCGCGAGTAGGTTGGCAATATTACGGGCGGAGCTTGGCTTTTTAGTTAGTTTTCTTCTGCTTACGTTAGCAAAATGATATTTATTATAGATTATTGTAAAATTAAGATTTCTCAGCTTGAGTAGTTGAATTAAAACAACAATTAGCAGGAGTGTCAATATTGACAAGCAGGTATGTTTATAATCCAGCCAAAGTAAAAAGACCACAGTTGCTACTTATTTACAATTTTACTAACCTCTTTCTAAATTGACTGGGTTATATTGATCAATAGTTTTCGTAAGACTACAGCACAATTTTTTTGAGAATTGAGGATTTCACTTTTCCTATGTTTTAGGTCAAAATGTCTAAACGTACGGCAGATGACGGCGGCAATGGCAGTAGCCAGCCACCGATCAAGAAAGTTCACTTTGAGCCCCATCTTATCGGCCCTGTGTCCACTTTGGAGGAAATGGACATTAAAGTTCTTCAGTTTCAGAATAAAAAGTTGGCTCAGGTACTCAACGTGAAGTATTTTTGCATGTTAAATTGTTTATTACTATCTTTATGTTGTTTCGCAGATTCAATGAATGAGAAACATGTCATGATCAGCTGTTTATCAACACCTAATTAAGATGGCATTTAAGTACAATGACAACAATATTATTATGTTAGTGTAATGTTTTTGAAGAGTTTAATGTTTAACTTATTCTAGTTTTAGCAGCATAGTGATCCACTTACCAATAGTCCAATGTTATATTTCTTTTGTGTTGATAGTTCATGGCTAAAACATGGCTTGGGAAGAGAGCTAACTCTTGGTGTGAGTGATATTCTGGTAGATGACTTAACAAATGCCACAAAAGATCATTTTATTATTCAAACATGGATATAACCATGTTTATTATACTTCCTTAAGTATATAGACTTAACAGGTGAAAATGTTAAGAAAGTATAAGCTATGATCCATTTGACAGTCATACGTGAAAATTATGTATCAACTAGCAGCGCCCCATGGTTTCACCTGCATAAGTTTCTATCCCATGGGAATATCAGGATAAAAGTATCCTATGTATTAATTCTTATTATAAGCTATCTGTGTGCCAAATTTCATCCAAATCTGTTCAATAGTTTTTGTGTGAAGAAGCAACAAACACAGTCACAAACTTTCGCCTTTAAAATATTAGTGTGATATCAAAAAATTCAGGTATACAATCCATTTTTTTACAAATCATTTCTTATTGGATACTTCAAATTAATTTATTTCGTTTTCACAATGTTCTTAAATATACAAGTATGTATGTACTTTTATAGATAAAGCAGCAGCTAATATGGTTCTGTTCAAATGTCAATGGAATTGTATCATTTGTCAGTAATAATATTATTAGAGAGGACAAAAACACTGCATTGTACATTATGGGTTTACTTACTGAATAGAATGGCAACAAACAGATTCAAGACAGTCAAGCCATCAACATTAACCTCCAAAATTTCTTGAAAACACCATTAACATAGGTCCTGTTACAAGCACCTGGATTTTTGACTGCATTGCCTTGTTCAATTAGCTTCTATGTTAGACAGTTTGGTTTTCGCACCATTGTATGTGGGCCATGGCAGCATTCGGTGGTTATTCCAACCCGCCCACCACCCTCCAAAAGCAATTAGCTTTTAGGGCCGTATTACAAAACACCACTCAAAACTCAAGCTTTACATAAAGCCTTTTCATTGGTTGAAACTAGTTTTAAGTAATGCTTGAGTTTTGAGTAAGGTTCTGTAATATAGGTAATAGGTAATAGGTAATACGGGCTGTTGTCCGCAACTCCACGTCAATGCGCGTATTTTGCGTGCGGGTGGGAATTTTGATTATTCGATCCACCCCAGCTCCTCAAGGAAGGCCAGCAACGCCTTGATGTTACTGACCGCCTCACGTAGGGTACCTGGGTTACCGAAGTACTTTGCCCTGTACGTGGCGACCACCGGGCAGTTTAGAAGCACGTGTGCCGCTGTCTCGTCGTCCTCCATGCAGGCTCTGCACAGCGGACTGTCTGTTACTCCTATGACAAAGAGGTGTTTATTAAATGACCCATGGCCGGTTAAAGCTGCAGTAACTATACGCAGCTTTTGTTTAGTTAGACGGAGAACCTGTTTAGTGAGGCGGCCGTCCAATGTGGGAAGTGCTTCCCTAGCCTGCCTACACTCGCTTTGGTCCGTCCAAAGTTTACAATGTTGGTCTCTGGTGCGTTTCCTTACCAGAGTGCGTATATACCCGAACGGGAGTGGGGCGATGGGCTCAGGTCCCACTGGTGTCATGCTAGCCCCCCTTCTAGCAAGCTCGTCGGCTGCGTCGTTACCCAGCGAACCGCTGTGTCCTTTGATCCATTGAATGGTTATTTTATTGAGGTTACCGACCTGGTTGAGGCGCTGGTGACACTCGTGTATTAGCCCAGAGTCAACTGTATAACTGTTCAGCGCTTGCAGAACCGCCATGCTGTCTGAGAGTATGCGGATCGAGTGGTCCATTACTTTCCTGGCCATAATAGCTGCAGCGGCTAGTGAAATGCCCATGCATTCGGCCTGGAACACTGTGTTATGGGCCCCCAAAGGTGTGGCAATATGTATGTTGAGGTCCTCCGAGAAGATTCCAGCACCTGTGCCACTACCTGTTTTAGATCCATCCGTGAAGATGCGCAGTTCTGCAGGGCTCAGCCCTTCACAACGGCTGTCCTCGTGAAGCTGGATCTTGTATTTTTTATCAAAGATAAATTGTTTGGGTACCCGGTCGTTTATGGCTTTCGTAATGGGATATTCCTTGTGGAGTCCCTCAAGCACCGTAGTGTGTGGTGTGTCACTCTTACCCCAGAGATTTAGTGTGTTAAGACGTACTGCCGCCATCGTCGCCTCCTGCTGTATGAACAGGTGAAGTGGTGGGATTCCCAGGATGGCTTCAACTGCTGCAGTCGGAGTAGTCCTCATGCAGCCCGTAGTCGCCATGCAGGCTAGTCTTTGCATGTGTTGTAGTTTGTTGATGGCTGTAACTAGCTTGGTACGGGGCCACCAGACCACAGCCCCGTAGGTGATCATGGGGCGGATCACTGCAGTGTACAGCCAGAGTATAATTTTAGGGGATAGGCCCCACTTCTTACCTATCATTCTCCTGCACTGCCAAAAGGTTATGCAGGCCCTGTTCAGTATGTTGTCCAGATGACTCCTCCAGTTTAACTTACTGTCTAGTGTGACCCCGAGGTACTTGACTTCGTTGGCCAACTGGAGTTCAGTATCGAACAGTTTAGGTAGGCGAAAAGGCCCTAAAACTCGTTTATGGGTAAACATGACTAGTTCAGTTTTAGTGGGGTTCACTGAAAGGTCAAAATCCCTGCACCATCTCTCTACGATACGTAGCGCTTGTTGAGTAAGGTTGCATACTGTACCCGTTACCTTCCCCGAGACCAGGATTGCGAGGTCGTCTGCATAACCTACTGTGTAAAAGCGGTTGGCGTTGAGTTTGGTGATGAGGTCATTGATTACCAGATTCCATAGAAGGGGAGACAGGACCCCCCCCTGAGGGCAGCCTCTGGCTATCATGGCCAGCTGCTGCTCACCTTCAAGGCGAACCACTCGTTTACTTAGCATGTTTGTGATCCAGTCCGTTAGTACTTGTTCTACTCCATGTCTAGAGAGGGCACTGCTGATACTGGAAAAGTTGGTTTTGTCGAAAGCTCCTTCGATGTCTATAAAAGTGCCCAGACAGGTGCCTTTCTGTTGAATCGCTCCCTCTATCTGGCTGACTACCAGATGAAGGGCAGATTCAGTCGACTTACCTGAGCTGTATGCGTGTTGGTTACAATGTAGCGGTAAAGTCTTTAGAGCGCCATCCCTCAGTTCCCTGTCGCACAGCCTTTCCAGAGTTTTTAAAAGAAAAGAGGTCAGGCTGATTGGTCGATGGGATCTGGCGTTTGTATAGTCTCCCTTACCTGGCTTGGGGATGAATATTACTTTCACTTCCCTCCATCCTTTAGGAACGTATCTGAAGGCCAGGCACGCTCTCAATAACGGCACCAGTTTTATGGCGACAGAGGTGCCACCCCACTGCAGTAGGGCGGGGAACACTCCATCAGGGCCGGCTGCCTTAAAAGGGTGGAAGCTGTGGATGGACCATTGGAGTTTGTCCAGCGTGATCACCCTGCTAGCGTAGTGCCAATCGTTCTCAGATGGAGTCTGAATTGCATCCTGCCAGTCAATTGCCTGTGCGAAAATGCATCCCGGGAAGTGAGTTTCAATAAGGACGTGTCTCGTTTCTTCTGGCGAGGATGTAAGTGTGTTGTCAGGTTTCCGGAGGGTAGCTGGTCCAGGTATATGTCGTTGCGCTAGTACTTTCCTTACCCTGTTGGCTTGCTGGCAAGATTCAACACTACCACAGAATTTGCGCCATCCTGTGGTACTCCTGAACCTGATGCATTTTTTGTAGCTGGATTTGGCTGCGTAATAGTTATCCCAGTCCTCATCCGCACAAGTATTCATGGCTCTATTCAGAGCTTTCCTTACCTTACCGCGCTTCCGCTCCAGCTCAGCGCCCCACCAGGGTTGTTTGCCCGGTGTGCTACGCGAGGTGGTCTCTGGGCAGGCAGTTTGGTAGCTGTCTATCATTGACTTAGTAAGATGACTTACTTGTACTTCAATCTGTGTCGTATCCGCAAAAGTTGTCGGATCGTTTGATACCGTCAGCTGTGTTAAAAGACTGCGTGTATAGGTGGCCCGATCCGTGTTGCGCGGATTACGCCTTGGTTGTGTTGCTGGAACACAAACCTGGATGTCGAAGCGGATCCACCTGTGATCAGAGCAGGAGGCCTCCTTGGAGACATGCCACCCAGTGATTGCTTCCGCCACTCCCTCCGTAGCCAGAGTGAGGTCTATGATTGTGCGGCTGCGCCTGGTTACGAACGTTGGTTCGGAACCGGTGTTTAGTAGGGTTAGGTTAGTCGAGAATAAGTAGTCAACCAAGGCCTTACCCCTCTCGTTTTGCGTGTCCATACCCCACAGTTGATGGTGGGCATTGGCATCGGCCCCGACGACAACGTCAAACCCGCTCCTCTCGCAATGGCGCACAAGGCGGGTGAGGTCGTGCGGAGGCGGCGCCTCTGCCTCGGGCATGTAAACCGAGGCGAGGACGATCACCATCTCCATGGCGTCTTCACGCTGTATTAGCAGCTTAGCTGCAGAGACATCTCTGCAACAGAAATCCGTTAATAGCTGTGTTTTGAGGTTGCCTGTGATATAGATGCACGCTCTGGGATGATCGTGCTCTGTGGTGACCAGGAGCTTACCACCAAGATTGGAGAGTCCTTGTATGCGGCCTGTCCTTATCCACGGCTCCTGGATCAAGGCGATGGCCGTGTGTTGAACCTCCAGCCACTTTCGAAGCTGAGCCGTTGCGGTCTGACTGTGATGGAGGTTTGCCTGGAGGATTTTACAATCCGACGAAGGGTACGCCATCGCTGGCCACCCCCTCCTCGTCCCCCCCCAGTTTGAGCCCGGCAAATAGGTCGCCCTCGTCGAAACCGTCCCCTCCCTGGCCCGAAGCCGGAGACAGGATCATGTCGTCCAGCTCCGCGTCAGATGATGGGGCGGCACCCACGGTGGCGGCAGCAGGGGCGGCCGTCCCTGCCAGAGCAGGTTCAGTCGCAGAT